>OX388028.1:7286156-9786156 GCA_947578705.1 Lacanobia wlatinum | reverse complement strand
AAAGTATCCAATCCGAGATTTAAGTAAATCCGACCGCTCTTTTAGAGTTCCCCATACAAACTTTTATACCGCCTAAATCGTGTTGCTAGGTAGATTTGAAAAGCTGATAATTACCATCTTAATAAAATAATTATTTGATTTCATTTATTTTTGTACCGTACCGTCATTTACATACATAGTTTGGTATTGTTAGGTTATTAACGTAGGTAGGTTTAGGTTATTTAGGTAGGTTTTAGTTATGGTTTTACATTATCTAACAACAGTTATGTAGTTTTGAAAAACTAATAATGTCTTACTCATTTTCTTAGTTCTTTTATTGTCCTCAGTGCTCGTCTGCATTATAAAATTACCAGCGACCCGCCCGGCTTTGCTCGGGACCAATTTAGAACAAAAAAGAAGTGAGCTTACTGTAAAATTATGTTGTAACGCAGGTACTTTTATTTTACGATAATTCCATTTTTTTTTGTTTGGTAAAATTATCAATGAGCCCTCCCGCTCTGGATGGAGCGGAAGGGACTGTCAGACTTATTGACTAAAAACCACCCTGTTCTTTCGGTTGCCCTTTGCGTTTCAAGGCCGCGGTCTAAGATATTCACTTATAATACCACAAGAGCTTCAAAATTATCGGGTATTTCCCGATAGGTTCGTTGCAAACAAATGAAGGAGTCAAGTTTTTCAGGTTAAAAAATCACGAGCGCGAAGCGCGAGTGATTTTTCCTGAAAAACTTGACGAAAAACTTGATGAAAAACTTGCAGGGAACCTTGAGGGAAATGCCAGATAATTTTGAAGCTCGTGTGGTATTCGGGGGATTATTTTTCCGTCCCAAATGTCGGCCAATAGAATTGCAAAAAAAAAATTGCAAAAAAAAAATTGCAATAAACTCCAAATCGACTCATTTTCATGCAAAATCTCCAATTTTCACAATTGAATTCAACCTGTCAGTTTGACGTGTGGTTAATTTGACTGGATCATGTTTTGTTTTTTATATATAGCAACTACCAGAGAAAATTTTCAAAAAATTATCAGTATAATACCATGTAGGTTGTACCACGTGACGTCGAATGGTAGGTACAATTCTAAAGGTCGATATTTGGGTCGGAAAAATAATCATTTAAATTGAATAGTGTTCAGGGTAAATACGTTCTAAAATAGATATTGAAGATAATCTATATAGATAAACACCATACACCTTAAATAAGCTTCTAAAATAACGCATTACTTTTTACGCAAAACTTAAAAGATAATAATGGTTAAAGTGATCAACTGTTACACCGCGGCACCTATTTCCTTTCAAGAATAGTAGCTCCACTGAAGGAAAAAAGTCTCAGATTTGTAGTTTAACAATTATCACATTTGCAATGTTCATATAACATTTTTTTTTCTGCTTGAACACAAGCAGAAAAAAAAAATGTTAATTAACTGTTGCATAACTAATTGAAAAATCGCGATAAAAACAAATTGCCGGCGGATTATTGTGCATTCATCTATCTCGTAATTGCCTGTTTTTTTCATTTCTTTATTTTGTTAGTTAATATGTATAAATAAATCAATTTTATTGTGAAAGTGGCCGAAGCGGGTGTGGCTTGCGAAAGCCAGAGTACCCGTTTTCGGTGGTATTTTCACCCCTCTGGGAAAGTTATAAATATTGGTCCTATACTTCCGAGAGAAAATTTCCTCTTCTTTCCCAATCATTTTTTAGATTCCAAATATATTGATCAGATTTTGAGATATTTGCAAAAGACCAAACCCTTCTTTCTTTCTTCAGTAAATTGTTTATAACTTTTGCAATTTTTTCGAGCAGTACTTTATTTTTTTTTTAAATTATCTACATACTCTTCCGAATCGAATAACACCTCGTTCATATTTTTCCGAGACTGTTGAAAAAAGTTGGACCAAAAAAGCACTTGTTGACTAGACTATGAAGTCACGTTCCTGTTCCCACCGTGGACTAGATATGACGTTCACAAAAGGGGTGACTAGTGCCAATCCCAAAATACAATATATATTACTCTCACTCTCTTACTAGAAATTGTACTATTTTATTTGTTAAATTGGGGAAAATAAAGGGGAATGAAGACTGGAATTAAATACTTAATAATGAAATTAGACACTGAAGAAGAGCCTGTGTTTTTGTGCTATGGCCCCCATTTTTTTCTTTTTAACCAACGAAAAACGGAGGAGGTTCTCAAGTCGACGCGTATATATATATATATATATATATATATATATATTAAGTGTGATCATTTCTTAACTGGAACTTCTACAGCTTATTATTGTTATTACATTATACACTTTTTTATGTTATTCTCACATGTAGAAGCAACAAAAAAAGTGTAACTATAGGTATCTACGCTTTGGAACCGACTCCCGGGAAATGCAAAAGTACCTGTAAATGGTGTTGTTGTAATAAATGCCTTTATTTCGAGATTTTATGGTAAACATTCGGTTTTTTTCTGTTATTACTATGTTAACTTACTTTTTCTCACATATGTACCTACGCTATATTGTGTTATTAAAAACATGTCTGTCAAATTGTTTCGGTTTCACTTGTAAAATCATAATTCTAACTACATCACTAACTATCACTAACACTAGATCACTACCTATTTTAAAACTAAGTCCCCCGCCACGTCTGTCATGAGTTAGTGTCATAAAATATAAAACGTAACGATAAAATGTAACATAGCTGAAATCATGTCTAAAAGAAAAATAGTTCAGTAGATCAACTGCAAATACGCCAGTATTTATTCTGCCAAGAAGTCGGCGGTCATCGGCAGGACATCGTATAACATCGTCGTGTTGAACATGAGTGGTCGCGGGCGGAGTTAGCATTTTCAATGCCAACAGGCCCGAATAACTCAGCTTTAAGTCGGTCACCGAATATGGCGTCCGTATTCGGTTAAGTTGCCGGTTTATCGAGTTCAGAAAACGATCTGCGGTCGAAAACGGCTAACCGAAAGCTTATTTACACTAGTCGGTGACCGAATACGGGCTGCAACCGAATCGGTCAAAAAGACTGAATTTAAATGAGCCATAAAGTGGACAGGAGGAAGCGAGCCAGCTCTAACTTGAATGGACGTGTGGTGTACTGAAGTACACTAGATAATTAAATACATATATGTATATAATAACACGAGTATCGGCTCACTAGTTCATGAACGCGTCTTCACTCTCTGACAGCTGTCATACGACTGGCTGTCCACGTCACTGAGCCCCCCGCACGTGCATAACCGGAGACGACAGATATATATAAAAATGAATTCCTATTTCCCTTGGTCATCGCATCACGCGTGAGCAGCTGGACCGATTTCGCTAACTCTTTTTTTGTTGTGATTGTTACTTTCAGGAGAAGGTTCATAAGTAAGAAAAAATTAAAAAATTGCGCGGAAAAGTGAAAATTTAAGAATACTTAACCACCATTTACTCGGATTATCTAGGATAAGAGTAGGAGTAGGGTAGTAGAGTAGGTTGGAAGTAGGGTAGGAGTAGTGTAGGAGCAGGGTAGGAGTAGGGCAGGAGTAGTGTAGGAGTAGGGTAGGGGGTAGGACTATGTCGATAATTAGTTATTAATACAAGTAATAAATTAATTATTTATTTATTCATTGTCTATGTATGTACGTATACACTACAGGACGGAACGCACGTTAATTTAGGTAATTCGGACGTATTATTAAAACAAATACAGATTTTCTAAATGTGTAATGTATGTTACAGAAAACACGTAGGTAGTTTTTTTTTTTTTTTTCAAAATCTGATTACCTTCCGTGAAGTATTTACGTCGTAGGTACGTACTGAGGGTTTATTGTGTTTTTGATTTCCTACTTTGGATTTTTTTTTATCTATCGAGGGAACTACAAGTAAGTAATCGTGTTTCTAAAGTGTACGATTTAAAGAGTGAATCCTTAAATTTCTTACTTAATTATATAACTAAAGGTTAAATAATACCGATGCATCACGGGATCAAACGAACGCCAATTACGTATCATTTCCTCTGCGCCCCCATAAGATACCTAGTGAAACAACATAGAACTTTATTTGCCAACTATGATAGACGTTAGATTCCCGTGCAATAACGGTCATTGACCCACATACATTTATTAACGTCCTTAATATCAAAAACAGATATTAGGGAAAGGTCAATGTACTTTATTACACATTTGTCTGGCGCCCACCATGGGTATGTAAGGAGGTACACATTTCAGTGAGATAATTCAGATTTTTAAATCCGTTGGCTGTATTCAAATTCTTTAACTGAAACTGTGTTTGGGTGACAGAAGGTCATATTTGTATTTTATAACTGAAACGGTTCAGTCCATTTGGAGAAAAAATGGCTGCAACAGACAGTGTCACGCACGCGTGATTGAAGCCCCCCTAGCTTTCGATAAAACATACGGAAAAAAAATACAGATATTCAAAATAATATTAGACAAGTGGAATATATTAAAATAGAACTAGCAAATCCTGGGTAACTAAGGGTTCCTTTTTTCATAATGTTTGGAACTCTATAAACATTTTTGTATTTCGAGGTCAAATTTAACCTCAATTAAAAAAAATTAAGCAATGGGTCACGACATAAAAGTAAAATACCTGTTTCCCATGTGCCCGGGCATCTTAGTACCAGGCCATACTCGTGCTTTTTCACCTCCAGAACCAATATTTCCTGGCCTTCTGTGAGTTTTGGTGACACCGTGGGATGCTGGCATTCCTTTAAATCCCCATCGCTTCATTACTCCTTGAAAACCTCGATCTATTCTGAAAAATATATTTTATCTTCATTATTAATGTCGCCCAAATTATAAGAAAAACATTTATTTATGAACAAAGAAAATGTCCTTAAAAACTATGCGAAGGATGTAACCATATCGACCCGTGGCGCATCGCTTTTCTACATTAAAACCTACTAATTGAGGGTTGGACCGTATATTAAAGGGCCCGTTTATTTATTAATTATATACTTTATTGTACACCTCATATTTAAAGCAGAGTAAAAATTCTATAAAACAAGTGTACAATAGTACAAGTACCCATAGTAAGGATGAGTACTTATTTTGAAACCGATATTAGAACTTGATCTGTAACCAGCTGTGGTGTGTTGTGTTGCATCGATGCTTCGCAGCATTGATGCAACACAACACAACACAACACCGATGGGTATTCTCCTACCCACTTACTGGGTTGTGATGGTCACATAGGTAGTACTGGTACCGGATGTAGCAGAATACCAGTATTTTACATGGAGTAATAAAACACTGGATTGGAGTTGGGGAAAGGCTTAGGCTAAATGAGTATTCATAAGGAAAAGTACTCAAAATGTCAAGAAAACCTCAAAAATTTGAGCTATTGCCGTTTTGATTAGTTATTATTACTCTTACGTTTTTGCTCGTACATCAATGTAGTCACCAACTCTAAAGTGTGTTGCTAGCAATGGTGTTCCCGGTGGTATGTATGATTCTGGTGATACCATAAATCTGCACAAGTGTCTTTTGGGCAGCATGCCTGCATTATTAAATAAACCACAATATTCTTTTGTGACAGTGCTAGGATCTATAGTCTCAGACCCAACTAACATACATCCCAATCTTTTTTTTTCTTTCCACACATTTGTTGAGGTTTTCATGGGGTTAAATTCTTCTGGAGGGATGTATTTTATAACATGGTTATCCACAACCTTAAAAATACAAAGAAGCTTTGTAAGTACATTATAATATATTTATGATAGTAGTAATATTCAATCAAACTATAAAAATGACTTCATCTTTTTTTTCTGAGCTCTTTAAATTAACAAATCAAGAGTTCGTCAAAATATATATTAAATTGTACCTGTAATAATGTAGTTAACAATTTCTTTCCATCCTTGGACCATAGAGGATAATTGCCTATTTTACGAGCGATGAGTCCAACTCGACGGGTTTGTGTGTTCCACTCAGCTGGTTTGTTTGAGTCAATATTTAACAGAGGCGAGTGCAAAGAAGTTTGATGTTGCATTTTATCTTGCATTACTTCTTCAATAAATTGTTTATTTTCCATAGTTATGAATTCTTCAGATGGCTAAAATTTTTCAAGATTTTCAAATTGATATGAGACATAATAAAATAAACTTAAGTTTATGTAACAGATTTTCGATAAGAGACAAAGGTGCACATAAAATTAAAAAAATGTGTGACCTTCTCACCTAAAAATAAAAAGTTGATTTATAATATTAAATGTGTTGTTTTAATACATACCACCCTTTCTTTAGAAGTATACCAAAAGGGAGGCCGATATCTAGGTTTTTGAAAAGACCTAGTGAAGATATGATCTATCCTGTAATAAAACAAATAAATGATTTCCGTTACATAGGTTTTATTAATAATTTTTAATTAAATAGTGCTATTTTATAACCTCAATTTGCTAAAACTATTGCGTAAAAGGTTCAGGTTTCCAGAAGCCATAATTGAAACTGGTTCATGCGAAAACAATACAGCTGATTAAACTTTACAACTTTAATAAATTTGGGTAAGATTTCTATCCCAAAATGCACTCCACATCTACTGCGGCGAGTTAGTTAACTTGACATTGACAGTCCTATAGCCAGTAGCCTATCAAGCATCTGTCAACAGTGTCAAGTCAACCCATACATAGGTACTCTACTTCTGGCCTTTTGATTAACGCGAGTTTATTTACTTATTTGTTTTTATTTATTTTCCATCTAACTTTGTTCACATGCGGGTAATAACAACTTTATTGCTATGATTAAGAATCTTACTCGACAGTGGCGCCAACTGGTGAGTACAAAAACGATAGCCCTCACTAGTTTAAATATTCTTGTGACACACAAGACGTAACTTTTTTGTGGACCAGTGTTGTTATTTATGGATTCGGCAACGCATTTTTAGGGTTCCGAACAAAAAACGGAACCCTTACAGGATCATTCGGGTGTCTATCTGTCTGTCTGTCCGTCTGTCTGTCTGTCTGTCCGTCTGTCACAGCCAGTTTTCTCCGGATCCACTGGACCGATTCCGTTGAAATTTGGTACACATATGGACTTCTATGAACTAAACACGGACGCGTTACGTAAATTATTAAATTTTTAGTATGTGAGTCACTTTTGGGGGTCAAACTAGAAAATTAAAAAGATAAGTTTTTTTAACAATATCGTGTGGCATATCAAATCAAAGGGTTTTAATTATATTTTTTTTTCATTATTTTAAAATGACTGGTTTTAAAGTTAATCACGAAAAATGAACATTCCCCCCCCCCTTATCTCCGAAACTACTGAGCCTAAAATTTTGAAAAAAATGGAGATAATAGATCTTTACCCAAAGATTACAGAAAAATTTAATTAGAAGTCTGTAGTGTTAAAATAACATGTTGAGAAAAAAATTTTTTTGGAACCCTTTTCACGCGAGTCTGATTCGCACTTGGCCAGTTTTTTTTTATTTTTGACTACATAAGGTCATGGCACTATACGGGCACCGTAACGGCATCGCTCCAACATCAATTTACTTGTAATTCAAATTAGAGCCTTTTTTATCGTTTGTCTATAAGAAGTCTAGTGTTAAAATAACATGTTAAAAAAAATGAAATTCGGTTGGAACCCTTTGCACCTTCGACCTTTGCAAAAAACTGGCCAAATGCGAATCGGACTTGCCCGACTCACACTTGGCTAGTTTTTTAACGATAACTACACTGATAATAGAGTGACTCTGAATAAGGAATCCTAGTATTCTTACCTCCATGTAGAGCGACAGTTCCGGGGTTAACTGGAAATTCTGCATCATCAGTAAAAAAATTTAACCTTTATTTTGGGATTTTTTATTAAAGCGATAGTTGAGTATCCTGACGTACCATCTGCTACAAAACCAAGCCTTTAAATAGATAATATGCCCATAGGTACTAGAACCACCTGAAAACTTCAGTTTTCGGCTCAAAGCTCCACTTCAAAATCTTGTTACTTGGAAAACATGTTTGTGTCTGAATAATTCTAATTTCAGTTAGATATACTAGAATATGTTCTTACATAAGACGAATATCGCGTTTGAATTCGCCACTAGATGCGCTAGTGTCGCGTGAGGTTTTAAGTCTCAAATTTCACTGTAAGTTGGCTCTTATGTTTTAAAAACTATTTCAACACAACTCAAAAAAAAACTTGTCAGCATCATTTGGACACTTTTTCCACATTATATAAAAATAAAATAACTCAGTAAACTGAAAAAAAAACAGCAACTTTATTGAAATATTAAAAATCGGAATTTATAAGCTAAAGGGAAAATGATGTTACTGGTAGTAGCTGTAACACAAAACGTGATTAAAACAAAATAAATATGGTTTTTTAATAAGGGTAGGTAATTCCAATGATTATGGGTAATTCTAAATTAGTAAGCACATTCCTTGTGGCAAAATCTTTGTTGACAAGTGTAATAAAAAGCTTTTGCCCGCGTTTTCCCTCGAGTTAAAGTAAGCTGTAACCTATCGTCTCTATCGCTGTAGGTACCTAAATTCAACAAAATCTGTTTGGCTATTTAGGCTTGAAAACTTATCAAACAAACTCACTTTCGCATTGCCTAATAATTATGATGGAATTCTGTATTTTTTTACATGAAATCAGCACATCAGAGTGTCAGAATTAGTGATGGGAAATTCTCGAAAACATTCTCTTAGCGAGAACTTTGCGGATATGTTCTCGAGAATGTTCTCCGAGCAGAGAATTTATGAGAACTTAAAAACGGAGTAATAAAACCTAATTTTAATCTAATCCTGTCTTGAATTTTGTATGATAGATGTAATTTATAGTGTGTTACTTGTATGTTATATGTATTTTGAAACATTTCGTGAAGCAAACTAGATTATATTTTTTTCATAATTTTAAAATTAATAGTTTTGAAGTTATTCAAGAAATTAGGCCAAAAATGAACGTCCCCCCACCCTTATCTCCGGAACTACAGAAACCGAAATTTTGAAAAAAAAATGCAGATAATAGTTCTTTACCTACAGATTACAGAAAAACCTATAAGAAGTCTATAGTGTTAAAATAACCTGTTACTTAAATGAAGTTGGTTCGGAACCCTTTCCACGCGAGTCCGACTCGCACTTGGACAGTTTTTTTACTATTGTTAGGCAAGCGTTTGACAAGTATCTTACTTGATGGTAAGCGATGATGCGGTCGAAGATGGAGCACGCTTGCTCGAAGTAACCTATTCACTCTTGACTTAAAGACTCCCAGGTTGTAGCTATCAGGAAACAGACTCTGGCAAAGAATTTCACTCCTTAGCTATACGCACAATGAATGTGTTGTGGGATGTCCACCATGTACCGGTGGCGCACCGCGCCGTACGTCTTGTGGTCCGATGATGGAACGGGCTAGGCGGAATTAAATTATGGAATTCCGTCTCACATTCCCCAATTTGCAACCGATAGAAAACTGACAGTAACGTCGATGCTTTGAAGCTTCAACTCAACAAGCCTATAATTGCCGATGATCCTCTTGGCTCGTTTCTCGATTGACTCAAGGCATCGAGCTGGTATCTGGCAGATCCATCCCAAAGATGAGAGCAGTACTCCATACACAATCGAACTTGCGCTTGATAAAGTTTGAGCAGCTGTACCGGCGTAAAGTACCATCTTACCTTTGCTAGGATCCCCATGTTTTTGGCAGCCACTTGAGCCTTTGCTCTATAAAAGGGCCAAAGTTGAGGGTATATGTTAACGTAACACCAAGAAGCTCAAGTCGGTCGGTTATCGCCACGGTTGACGGCCACGGAAGTTGGGTGGAATTGGTTCCTTTAAGCAGAAAAAAGACTCCCTTGGGTCTTAGCAGCATTGAACTTGCCTCATTCAGAGACAAACTGTAAGGACAAGTTCAAGTGCTCAATCATAGTCTCCCGGAGAGACTGGACCTGCGACCCACCAGCTCGTGAAGGAAGCTTGCCAATAATGCTATCGTGCCAGACCCTGTCGAAGGCCTTGAGATGTCTAGGCAGATTACAAGTGCCTCCCCGTATTTCTAGCTCACTCCAGATGTGAATGGTATACGCTAGAAGATCTTTATTCTTGTAATTTTGTCAAAATAAAATAAAAATAGGAACGTCATGTCAATTTCTCTTGATTTAATCAAAATAGGTTGGTACCAAAAACAAATATTTATCTACTAAAATCACATATTCATAGCACTTTATAGGAGGTAAGTACTTCTAGATTCTATAATCCTTGCTAAAGTATTTTTTTTTATTTAAATCACTTTAGTTTATGTTGATTATTCATTAAAGACTAGGTAGTCATTTTCAGGCTGTTTTTTATAGATATGTTCAGGTTTATTGGATCATCGAGTTTTGTTTATAAATCCTTTTAGATCAGAATCAAACAAGTAATTAAGTTTATTATAGCTGCCAGTTATGGAACCACTGTCCTATTTATAGACAGTGAAATATATGTTAATTACATCTAATAATGAAAATAAAAATGATCAAAGTTATCCGATTCATGTAAAAACTGGAAGGATCACCGACTCGTTTTAAGTTCTCATAAATTCTCGTATGTTCTCCGCTCACGAGAATATTCGCGAACATTCTCGTTCCGAGAATATTCTCATTGTGAGAATGTTCCTTTTCCCCATCACTAGTCAGAATATGCCCTGTAACGCAAAGGCCATTTAAATGAGCACTGTCGGCTTTTCTTAACACGAGTCATTCGATGATATCCTATCTAAAAAGAAAAGTACAACACACAAACATGCACACAAACTAGAATAAGAGCGGATGTGGTTAAATGAGTGCAAATGGGGAGGAAAACCGCCTTTTTATCCCGCTTGGTGGCGTCTAGGCGACTGTACAAACGCTGTGCTGTGTGTGTTCTTTGACATAAGAAATGTCAAATCCTATACATTTGTGTAAGCAAGCTCAAATTTCTCATTTTTAGGGTTCCGAAAAAAAACACGGAGCCCTTATAGGATCACTCGGGTGTCTGTCTAACCGTCTGTCTGTCCGTCTGTCACAGCCAGTTTTCTCCGGATCCACTGGACCGATTCTGTTGAAATTTGGTATACATAAGGACGTCTGTGACCCAAACACGGACGCGTTACGTAAATTATTAAATTTTTAGTATGGGTGTCACTTTTGGGGGTCAAACTAGAAATTTTCAAAAAAAAGTTTTTTGATCAATATCGTGTGATATATCAAATGAAAGGTCTTAATTATATTTTTTTTCATAATTTTAAAATAAATGGTTATGAAGTTATTAAAGAAACTAGACGAAAAATGACCATTCCCCACCCCCTTATCTCCGAAATAACTGAGCCTGACATTTTGAAAAAAATGGAGATAATAAATCTTTGCCTAAAGATTACAGAAAAACCTATAAAAAGTCTATAGTGTTAAAATAACATGTTAAAAAAATAAAATTCGATCGGAACCCTTTGCACGCGAGTCCGACTCGCACTTGGCCAGTTTTTTTTTTATCAAGAATGCCTCAGTGCAGTACCGTAAATCGTAAAAACCGTGGAGTTCATCTGTTCCCCAAAGACTTAAAATTAGTGACCGACCGAAATTTCTGTTTCGGTTTCGGCCAGTTTCGGCCAAAAAATCTAGTTACGGCTTTAGTTTCAGTTTTGACCACAATATAGCCGAAACTTTCGGCCCCGCCGAAAATTATTACAATTGTTGATTTGTTTTGTTTGATAATGTGTGTCAATATTATTTCGAAGTGTGTTTAATGATAAGCATAATGTTATGTATAAATATTTGCACGCCATCATAGAATGGTGGAATGTGTCCTGCACCAGAACAACAACATCAACAACATCTCTTTACCACATTTTTTGCAAATAAAACTTACTTACTTACTAACACGAGTGTTGTGAATTTTCGTGCGTCGTTCGGTAAACTTCTTGATTTTAGCCAACACAGAGGATTATGCGATAAGACGATAGGAGGCAGAACCTTTTGGGTCTTTCCCAGGTTTCAAAATGGGGATAATAATTTGGGATTTCCAGGACTCTGTGACTTGACCAGTTGCGAAAAAGAAATTGATTATGTCGAGGAAGATTAATTTACAATTTGAAGAGGTTTTGGAAATAAAGGAATAGGGTATTCCATCGACACTCGGAACAGAATCACGAAGATGTTCCAAGGCACATGTCAATTCTGAATAGGAAAAAAGGTCATCAAATCTATCAGAGGAAGAGGGAGAAGGGGATCTAAAGTTGGAAGGCATTCAAAACTAGGAACAAAAGGGGGTGCTAATTTTGTAACCAAGTATTAGGGTCAATGGTTGAGTCTTCCAAGATTGATTGTCACAAGCTCTGCGATAGGTTTTAGTTTTTTTCCAAACAAGGGAAACTGGAGAGCGTGGAGACAGAGATTCGTAAAATTTGAGCCAGTCAGACCTTTTCTTTTTTGCCAGTAATCTGCAGAATCTTGCAGAAGTTTTTTTTAAATTCAGATAAAAACTAGACGCGAAAGTATTTTCTGCTTCTTTACGTTTACGAACGCCATCAGAGCACTCAGCATCCTACCAAGGTGGGGAAGGTAATGGGTGGCAGGCAGAGTTCTTTAAGGGGATTGAGGAATTGGCCGCTTTCAACAAAATCATTGTAAACGATAAGTGAATTGGAGGAGTTTATAGCCTGGGCAAGGTTTTGAAGTTGTGAATCCAATTGGAAGAAAAATGAGACCAGTCGGCTTATGAAACGAGATATTTTTGTAGGGGTGAAATAAGAGGAGAAAGAGGATGAGTACTTAGAAACGAAATCAATATAGGGAAATGATCGCTCCCGTAGGAATTAGGGAGAACCGACCAGGAGAGTGATGACACTAAGGAAAAGAGAAGGTAAGGTCGGGCACACTAATGTTTTGGGTAGGCGAATACCTACGGGTAGCAGATCCATCATTTAGGACGCGAAGGTTGCAGTCATCTAAAAGATCTAACAAAAACTGGAGGAGGGGTCATTACAGTGAGATCCCCAAAGGGTGTGACGGCAATTGAAATCACCGAGCACAATCAAGGGGCTTGAGATAGAAGAAAGGATAAGAGTTCAATTCAGACAAAAGATTGGCATTGGGGTGAGGGATATAGGTAGATACATAGGATATGCTCAGGGCTCTAATGGCAACAACGTAAAGACCAGGATTATGGTTGGGAAGAGGAATCTCGGAAAAAATGACAGATCTGCTAACCAATAGGGTGCAGCCAGCTCATCCGTCCTCTCTATCGCCCGAAGACATGAAAAACCAGGAACCCTAAAGGGAGTTCCAGGCGTGAGCCATGCCTCCGACACAGCAAAGACGATGGGTGTGTAACGATTAATGAGATAGATCAATTCGTGTTTTTTTCTGCGAATCGATCTACAGTTCCACTGAAGGATCTTTTCCATTTTGGCGAGTCCAGGATTCTAAGACCCGTTGAACTAGTATTACGACAATGTCCAGTACTGCGTCACTAAATTTAGACATAAACATATTAATGAGCGAGCAAGCCAGGAGCTCTATTAAGTAATCATTAGGGGTGGGAAGGGGAGTGGTTTCAACATAAGGGGAGTTCAAAGCACACCCGTTAGGTTGAGAAGAGCTAGGGGTATAAACCATTGACCTATGGGCTTCGGTATCATAAGATTTTCCTAGCTCCGGACGAGGTCTTGAGGAGAGTAGAGTAGAGTAGGGACTCCATTCTCCGCACCTAGACTCTCATTTGGTCCGTTGTGCGTGGTTATCCTGGCTACGTTAGCCAGCCTAGCTCCGCCCAGAAGAACAGAAGTTTCCTGGAAGCCTCACAGGCTTCGCGGAGCGACCTCACTGTTCCGAGGATTTGTTGACGTTGGGTAGCCACAGCCTCGCATTCCAGAATGACGTGGGCGGATGATTCTTCGGCGTCAAAGCAGCCCCTGCAGAGTGGGCTGTCTGTGGCGCCTATGTTGAAGAAATGTTTGTTTAGGGGGCAATGACCAGTAATTGTCCCTATCATTATTCTGAGGCTATTTCTACTCAGGCTGAGTAATCGTTTTGTTAGTCGCGGATGTAGACTTGGCACTGCCATTTTTGCCTGTCTGCAGTCTGTAGCCTGTGACCATTTGTTATTATGAAGTTCAATTGATCTCTGGCGGATCCATGAACGAAACTGCGAGAAAGGTAGGGGGAGGAGTGGGTACAGGCCTAGCACCACCATCTCGGAACCTCTCTTCGCAAGTTCGTCTGCGGTATCATTGCCTAGGGATCCACTGTGTCCCTTGATCCACTGGAGGGTGATTCTGTTAGACAGTGATATACTCTCCAGGTCGAGGTGACATTCGAAGATTAATTTACTGTTTGTTTGTTTGTTTCCTTGGGCTTTGAGCACAGCTAAGCTGTCAGATACGAATCTTATTGCGTAGTTGTGTATCCCTAGACGTTTTACTGCTGTTGCAGCTTGTGTTATGGCGACACACTCGCATTGGAAAATCGAGCTGTGTTCGCCTAGTGGTAGGTGAAAGTTAAAGTTGAGGTCTAGGGAGTGTACACCAGCCCCTGAACCGTTTTGAGTTTTTGAGCCATCTGTATAGATGCGTACTTCATTTACTCCTGACTGATCCCTTTCTTCCTCTGTTGTTTGTATGCTATAATTTTTGTTGAACATAGATTTATTCGGCGTCCTATCACACGTGGCAGCGATGAGAGGCTGGTACTCAATCGCCCGGTCCAGGATGCCAGCGTGTGGACTGGTGTGGTTCTTGCCCCATATGCTTAAGTGCATAAGCCTGATAGCTGCTAGCGCCGCTTCCTGCTGTATGTACAAGTCAAGGGGAGTTAATTGTAGGGTTATTTCCATTGCTGCAGTTGGAGTTGTCCTCATACAGCCAGTGATAGCAGAACAGGCTAACCTTTGGAACCGCTGGAGCTTGGAGACGGTGGTCGAAAGTTCGGTTCTCGGCCACCAAACCAAGGCGCTATAGGTCAGCATTGGTCTGATCACAGCTGTGTAAAGCCACAGCGTGATCTTTGGAGACAGCCCCCAAGTTTTTCTTAACATTTTTTGCATTGGTAAAGTGCGATTGTGCTTTTGTTGAGTTTGTTTTCAAGATGCTTATTCCAGAGCAATTTGCTATCAAGAATCACTCCTAAGTACTTGATTTCTTCTTTAAGTGTTAGTTCGGTGTTGAATATTTTTGGAAGTTTATGAGGTCCAAGGACTCTTGACTTTTGTTTGTAAACATTATTAACTCTGTTTTGGTGGGGTGCACCGATAGTTCGTGTTTTGCACACCAATTCTCGATTATTTTAAATGCTTTCCTCATGAGGTCACATAAGACGCCTTCAAAATTCCCCGTGATTAAAATTGCTATGTCATCTGCATAACCCACCGCGTACAGACTGCTAGCGTTGAGCTCTGTGATGAGCTCGTTAACAAGTAGGTTCCACAGTAATGGTGACAGCAGCACACCCTGTGGGCAGCCCCAACTAACAATACCTCGCGTGGTGGTGTTGACAGTAAATTAATAGCGCGTTGTTTTAGCATATTGTGTATCCATTCTATAAGCGTTGGCGCCACACCATGTATGGCTAGTGCCTGGCTGATGCTGGCGAAATTTGTTTTGTCAAAGGCACCCTCTATATCAATGAAGGCGCCCAGTGTTGGGTTTTTGACTTTGAGACCATTTCCTATGCGTGTGACCACGCAGTGGAGTGTGGGCTCAGTTGATTTGCCTTCGCAGTAGGCGTGTTGGTTTGGGTGTAAAGGTTTAAGTGGCGAAATTTGACTCCTAATCGTTTTGTCCCCCAGTCTTTCCAGTGTTTTCAGGAAAAACGAGGTTAGGCTGATGGGTCTGAAGGATTTGGGTTGAGTGTAATCGCTATTACCGGGTTTCGGAATAAAAATTATTTTTACTTCGCGCCATGTCAAGGGGGCATAGCGGTGAGCTAGACAGACACGGAAAACCTTGACAAGGTATTCAGCTAGCGAGTCTCCGCTCCATCTGAGCAGAGCCGGGAAGATACCATCCAGCCCTGCCGCCTTGAAAGGTAAGAAGGTGTTGATTGCCCATGTTATTTTATCCTTGTCTATAACTTCTGAAGCCACCTTCCAATCCAGGCTACTCGTAGCCCTTTCCCTATGCGGTTCCCAGCTTTGTTGGATCGCAATCCGACAACCCGGGAAGTGGGTGGCGAGAAGTAATGCGCTGGTTTCCGCATCGTTAGTTGTATAGGTGTTGTCTGGTTTTTTAAGGCATCCTATTGAGAGATCCGTCTCGGCGGCGAGACAGGTTTTGACCCTCATTGCCTGGTTGCTATTCTCAATGTTGGTGCAGAAATGCCTCCAGCCGTTCTTTCTTCTGAGGCGTATTAGTTTTTTGTAAGTTCTACGGGTTACTGTATATCGGTCCCAGTCTCCTGGCAACCGTGTGTTCATAGCCCTGTTGAACAGCTTTCTCAGCCTGTGTTGGTGTCTATCTAGTTCCGGACCCCACCAGGACTGCCTTGCACCCTGCCTTGGTACAGTGAGTGGATAAGACTGCTCATAGCTAGTTAAGAGGATTGATGTGAGGTTGTTTACATGTTCGTCTATGTTGGTTATGGGAATTTCATCTGGAAGGGAGGGTAACTTACTAAACTCTGCCTTGAGCAGCCTGATAAACTTGGATTGATCTGTGTTACGTGTTAGGTGTTCTCCTCGGTTGTGGCTTTGGTAGGTTGAAGTTGATGGTATAACGGATCCATCTATGGACTGAACATGATAGTTCACTGGACACATGCCAGTCCTGGATGGAGCTGGATATACCTATAGTTGCTAACGTTAGGTCTATTATTGTTTGTGATCGTGCGTTTATGAAAGTTGGTTCTGAACCTTTGTTAGAAATACAAGATTATTGCTAAAAATAAAGTCAAGCATTGCCTCACCTCGGTTGTTGGTTTTGACATTACCCCAGAGCGTGTGATGCGCGTTGGAGTCAGTTGCGATGATGAATTCCAGTTTCTCCCTTTCACAGTACTCCACCAGCGAGACGAGTTCTGGTAGAGGCACGTCCTCGTCGCCTGGCAGGTAGGCCGAGGCGAGGACGATGTCCGGGAGACCCTGTTCTGTTCTGGAAAACCTTGTTGCTGTCAGGTCTCTTGAACAGAATTCGTTGATTAATAGGTTAGGTACATGTTTTGGAATCTAGTCTAGCAGCAACTTACCTCCGATGTTCGCAAGCCCACATATTCTGCCACCCCTAATCCACGGCTCTTGGATAAAGGCGATGGTCTTTTGGTGTTGGTTCTCCAGCACTCTGCGCAAGGTAGCCGATGCAGTTTGGCTGTGCTGGAGGTGGGTCTGCAGGATCCTTGTTGTCCTGTATGGGAGAAGAGCAGAGGCTGCGGTCATCGTCCTCTCTCTCCTCCCCTGCCGGAAAGCAGTCCTCGTCCGAAAGTAGTCCGGTTGAGGACGGATCCCGTGTTGATTCCTTGTTATTTGACTCCTCCATCTCGACCTCTCTCGAGGTCTTGAGGAACGATAAACAGTCTTGTTGTAAGAAGACTTAACAGGGCTTGCATATGGAGAGGAAGTAGGGCTATTAAAAGGACTGAGTAGATATGAGGTTCAGAAGGAAGATGTTGAGATGGATTAAAAATTGTTGGACCTGCAGTAAAATTGAGTATAACAGTTTGGGGTGGGTAAACCTAACTGAAGCCTCACCGGTAGCTTGGGTTTTCTTGAGACATAACCGTTTTGATTGATTTTTGTCGTGAATGTTCAGGGCACTTGTCGTCAGTAGCCTTATGGTTTCCACCATCGCACAAAAGACATGTAACTGTGGATCCGGAACATTGCAGCTATCACCAGGGTGTGGTTGAGCACATCGGTATCAACGGGGCTTAGATCTGCACTGGGTGCTAATATGGCCAAAACGAAAGCAGTTACGGCATCGAATCGTGGGAAGATGGTACACAGAAACAGGACGAGAAGCATTATAGCAGAACACTTTTTCTGGGGGATCAGAGAAAGTCAGCACTACAGGTTGTTGAGGGAGACCATTTGTCACCCCACAAATTACCCCCCCCCCCCCAAATTATGAGTTGCGCCTTTGGCTTTTCGTTTTGGTGACGGCAATCGCAAGCCGTTTTTCGGAAGGGAGGGGGGGGCGAAGGTGTGCCATTTTGCGCTGCATATTTTTATTTTCAGGAATGTTCTTACATCATGCTTACTTACAAAAAAATCTCGAAAATTAGATTATTTTGATTTTGTTTTCATCGTTATCTAAACCCAACTTTGTTGAGTAACGCATGTAAACTCAAGAACTAAAAGAGGGCAGAACACAAGAGCGAGCGAAGCGAGCTCGAAAATTTTCGCATTCCACCTCAGATAGATTTTATTTTCTTTGATCATTCATACACAAACATAGTGATTTTACTGAGTCATACGGAAACGCTCGAGAAGAAAGGAAGTGCGAGCGAAGCGAGCTCGAAATTTTTTACACCCCACCGTTGACGGATTTCATTACGTCGCCCGTTAAGGGGTGACACCTGACCGTGACAAAAAGTCAACGAACGAGTGTCACCCCTAATTGCAGAAAACCTGAAGGACAAAAGAAATTTTTGCACCTCATCTCGGAAGGGTTTTATTGTATTTTGAACATTCATACTGGAATTAAGTTTTTGTTGATTTATATAGACAAACTGTGACTTCCTGTCAGAGAGAGCAAAATGTAAGAGCGAGCGAAGCGAGCTCAAAAATTTTTTCACCCTACTCCCGACAGGTTTCATTGCGTCAAACGTTTAGGGGTGCCACCCGATAGTGTCAAAAATCAGTCAACGAGCGGTCGGGTGTCACCCCTAAGCGGGTGTCACCCGGTGCGCGCCGCACCCCCCGCCCCCCCCCCCCCCCCGCTACGCTACTGGCTTGGGGTCTGTTTCCAACCTAGAAATAAAGACAGTGAAGGGAGCTCTGTCGCACTCACTATAGAGTACTTTGGAGTCACTCAATTCAGGCTTTGTGTTTGTGCATCTACAAAATGCTCAGGTCCTCCGGGACAATTGCGAGCACTCCAAAATCTCAAGCTATCTGGAGGTGTCCCTGCACCCCTGCGTCAGGGGGTTCTTTGGCACTCATTTCCAAGGAAATGAGCGCCAATAAAGCTTAAAATACTAACCTTATAACTAGTTTCCTACAACAGACAACACGAAACAATAGATACAACACAAAAAACAGATTTTGATAACAAAACAAACTGGGAGGTTAAGAATCGCGTGCTTAATCTCACCAAGACAATAGCAAAATCCCGTCGTTAGAATCGTCTTGATTGTGAGAGTGACACTGGGTATATAAAAATTAAAATGCCTTCAAAAAATTTTTAATTTTCAAAACCTATCGACTGGGATATCAAGATAAAGGGCTCGAGGAGACGATTCCAAAAATGTGACTCCATAACAAGTCGCTTTTCAAGCAGTCTGATGCACTTCAATCACTGATCTGATGCCACCAACTCATCACCAACTGCATCAGCGACTTGTTCCCAACTTTTTAGTCGTTTTTATTAGCCATAGATTTTTAGCGGTGGGGTTTTTTGACAAAGTGACACACTCTATGGTATCTGGGTAACTCATAGAGATAGAAATATGTCTATGGGGTAACTGTTACTTATTTTGTTATGTTGACTGTTGAGTGAGTGAGGTTATGTTTACTTTCAACATTCCAAGATGATAGTCTGATCTGTGATTAATTAATAAGTCTGTGATTTATCCAAAATGTATTTGAAAGAAATTTTATATTTGTTATTTTTATGTGTTCTTCCGGAATCACAGACTCATGAAGTAATTATATCAGGTCCAGGACTCAAACCAGTTGAAATAATTATGCCGGCTAGATACTTTTTTATTAACTTTACACATATTAATGCCCAAACGTGAGTAAAAAATCAATAACTACAATTATTTGAACTGTGTATAATAGTATGCTCATTATTTTACCAATGAGTGGAGATTAAAAAACTATATAATTTCCACTGCAATAAAGGACCATGTAAGATGTTAGGTATTTTTTTGTTTCCTATTATCATTCATCTTGGAAGTCGCAAATTGTCTGCTGACCTGCAGAGGGTCTCTATATACGAATGCTCGAACCCTAGCTAGACCAATGTTACCTCAAAGCATTTATTTCAAATCAGATCAGATCAGATAGGATATTTGTATAAACAGCTCATACCTTGTTCGATAAGTTTCTTGGTCAACTTATGCTTAAAAACAGAAATAATGATGTAAGAGCGAGCGGAGCGTTTTTTTTTGCCGATAGCAAATATGTGGCTTACAATTTACTAATTAAGTTTTAACTAAGATTTGCTTTAATATATTTCTACATTTAACGTTTTAATCAATCGAGCTTCCCCGGACACAAAAAAGTCCCTTCAAAAGCCCCGCTACTCCCCGGATGCCCTCCAAACAAATCCAGGGAAACTCGGATGGATAGCAGCCCTAGTTCTGGGTGCTGTGTACACATTAACTCTTGCTTAATCACTCTCAGAAATATGATCGTCTAGTTATTTTTAAGCTAGGGCCGTTATACTTATAGCTCTCTTTCACACTCACAAATGGCTATAAGCAAGATTCTCTTGGATAGCCAGTTTGTAGGGTTCTGTACCCAAAGGAATGGAGCCTCTGCTGATTGTCTCTCAGTGGGTGGCATTTGACGAACTGTAGAGGTAGACAGTTAAAATTCACAGATACATAATTTCTAGTGGTCTTCTTCTTCTTCGTGTCGCTGGCACAATATTTTAAATTTAAGTTTAGGTGGCCCAAAGCATTGCAATTTCCACAGCAGTGTTGATGGGAGCACATACCTC
The DNA here is from genome assembly GCA_947578705.1 of Lacanobia wlatinum. Classification (NCBI taxonomy): domain Eukaryota; kingdom Metazoa; phylum Arthropoda; class Insecta; order Lepidoptera; family Noctuidae; genus Lacanobia; species Lacanobia wlatinum. The sequence goes on along the minus strand of OX388028.1, from coordinate 9,765,400 downwards.
ACTTTGGCTGCATGTTTTGGGGCACAGAGAGCAAGATAAGAGGTTGAGCATGGTTTGTGACTTCTATTGGTGCTATAACAACAAATAAAGATAAAAATATTTAATTAATGGGAAGTTTCGATTTTTTCACCGTTTCTGCCAATAAATATTTTTGTTATAGCTCAATGATAAAAATAGAAATTAATTAAACCTCAAACTTTGTGTGTAAATAGTGCTTTTATTTTTAATTTTGCTTTGCAGGTACACTCCGGATATAAATAAAAAATTGGTTGTTGAAATTGATGGTAAATCTAGTGCAAGCAAACATTGTCGTGTCTGGGTTAACAAATTAGACCGAAAAGATGGTACTTTCATTGTGCGCTATAAGATATATGAAACATGCTTTGATTTGTCTATTCATGTGCACTATGATAGAAAAGATTTGGGAAAGTCACCATTTAAGTTTAAAGGTTTGTATGTTTACTTCAAGCTGTCTCTGACATACTAGCTGCCACCCACGTGAATGTCGAAAATTATCCCAAGGGATAGTACTCACAGAATAAAAAGTATCCTATGTGTTATGCCAGACTATAATCTACCTGTGTGCCATATTAGTAGTAAAAAACATCTATCTATCCAACATCCAAACTTTCGCATTTAAATATACAGAGTGAATTTTTAAAGTGTGCCTTCATGGCCAATTCTGAAACTATGAGGAATATGGAAAAACACTGAAAAGAACCTCGAGCCCGATTTTGATAAAAACTTAAACTGCATCATTGGATTTTTAAAAAATCGTTATTCCTACGCACCCAGAGATCAAACCGGTAGTTTTTGAAAAAAAAAACACACCCTGTGTTATTACACCATCTGAAAGTGAAACTAATAAGTATCAAATTCTGGGAAGTAATAACACAGGGCAAACTAAAGGGAAAGCTCTCATTTTCAACAAATTAATTTTAAATTTTCTGACTAAGGGAGTACTCACACTTTTTCAGTTCTATTAGCTTATGCCCTTTGAAAACAACGATTTTGTATGGAGATGCGTACGCATCCATTCAGCTTTCCGCGTCTTCGCCTTTCGCGGCAAACAAGTATAAAATGAGGACAAATGTATCATGCGAGTGCTATAGATAGAGTTCAGCGCTGTTCTGCCGCGTTCAGAGCTGATCCGCCGCATTCAGCGTCGTACGCGGCGGAACAGCGATGTACACGGATAGTTCTCGGCACCTTGTGTCACTGACACTGGCATGGCCACCATCAGGGATTTTAATTTTGATAATAAAAAAAAACATCGCTAATTAGTCGCCAAATATCAGAATTAGTCGGTCACTGGTTGAAAAGTTAAAAGGGTTTATAGGTGGCCGATCTGGGGTGCGCCTACCCCAGCTTGGTCTATTTGAATCTCAAAAGCTAGGGCACTTAGCGAAGATCTGTTTTCTCTCCCAAATTTAGTCGCTAATTAGTCGCAAGTTTTCGCCAAGTCACAGATTTAGTCGGGTTTAGAAAATAAAATGAGTTCAATTTTTGAGGTAGGTATAGTTTAAGAGCTAGATCGGAGAGTCATCATCAGCCTATAACAGTCCACTGCTGGACATAGGCCTCTCCAAGTGCACGCCATTTGGTTCGATCAAAACTCAAAAAACTCAAAACATTTATTTCAAATAAACCATTTACAGACACTTTTGAATTGTCAAGGACACTCTTTTAAAAATAATAAATTGTTACAAAGTTTTGTTTACATCATGTTGAAATTATACATACATGTGAGACAATGTAAAAGACGAGCAGGATAACAACGTCCGGAAAAATAGGAACAATTCAAAGAAATATTTAAAATAAACCATGGCAGCTGAGAAATTACCAGTCCCAACTGACAGCGCCCGTTCACGAACATGACGCATGCGATAGCACCATTCGGCTCAACCATTTTGAAGGGAGCCAAATATCCGCACACCCGCACATGCCACCATCAGCTAGACTTTTGAGTGAGCATGACATTCCCAACCGCCAGGGTACATTCAAGTCAAAAACAAACCTAAAACTGATAGCTATAGCTTAAGTTTAAGATACACAGTACTCACACATGTGCCGTTAAAATGGATGAAATTATACAATGCTAAATTAATTGAGTCTATACAATGCAAATATTGGTTCCTTACAATCTTCAGCCAGTCCAACAATGTTTCCAAATGCTAACTAACAGTTTATTTTGTGCGCCCTAGTGGCTGTGGAGCAGGACCAGCATTCAGCCAAGCATTTTTATCTTCAATATAATCCCCCAGCTTATATATGCTTGCTTGCATAGTGTGCGTTTTATACAAGACTAGCTGACCCGCGCAACTTCGTCTGCGTCACAATTTTCATTACTACTCCGCTCCTATTGGTCTTAACGTGATGATATATAGCCTATAGCCTTCCTCGATAACTGGGCTATCCAACACTGAAAGAATTTTTCAAATCGGATCAGTAGTTCCTGAGATTAGCGCGTTCAAGCAAACAAACAAACAAACAAACAAACTCTTCAGCTTTATATATTAGTTTAGATTTAAATTTTGTTTCATTAAGTTCTAATATATGAGGAGGTATCTTATTTATAACATTTTAAACAGTACCCCATGAAAGATGAGGCTACTTTAGCCAGTTCGAAACCTGGTTGAACTAATTGGTCCCTATTTCTAGTAACATACTCGTAGTTATGTCTGTCGCCTCTTTTACTAAAAAGATGTAAATTCTTTCTGACATACATGATGTTTTCGTAAATGTATTGACAAGGTACCGTCACACAGTGTATTTTTTCCCCAAAAAATCGGACATGTCTTTTTTTTGTGAAATCTTATACAGAAATGTTTTATAAATTAACTAGCTGACCCACGCACGGACCTACGTTTGCGTCACATTTTTCATTACTGCTCCGCTCCTATTGGTCTTAGCGTGATGATATATAGCCTATAGCCTTCCTCGATAAATGGGCTATCTAACACTGAAAGAATTTTTCAAATCGGACCAGTAGTTCCTGAGATTAGCGCGTTCAAGCAAACAAACAAACAAACTCTTCAGCTTTATATATTAAGTATAGATTAATAGAATACTCGTGCGCCCATTTCTTATTAAGGTCATAAAAAATACTATTATTTTTTATAATAAAGTAGTAAATCACCCATAACTTTTGAAATATTTCACAAATTGTCTTCTTGGTTTTTCTGATCCACAATAATCTCAAAACATACAATACAAATTAATTTATATATTTTTTTAATGAGTTTTAAGAGATTTATTTACAATTTACGTTTTTTTTTTATGGCCGTATTTTCAATTATTTGGATTTAATATTTGTACAGAATTGTTAATGAAATGGGTTAGAATCCTTGGCGGATTTTCCTAACAGCATAAGCTGCTGAAGTTAGCCGTCCAGAAAGAGATGTTATATGAGGACCCCATTGTAGCCTTGGGTCAAGCGTAATTCCCAGGAAAACCGTTTTATCGACGTATTCTAGTGTTTCCCTGTTCAATACTATGTCACAATCACTGCTTTTGACATTGGGTAAGGCAAATCTTATACATTTCGTTTTCTTTTCATTCAGAACCAAATTATTCGCCGTGAACCAATTTTGGACTTGCATTAGGGCATTATTTATGATATCAACATTGTCCGTCTGTCTATTTATCTTAAAAATTAAGGAGATATCGTCGGCAAAGAGCACCATATCAAGTTTTTGTTGCAATAAATAGGGTAAATCATTGACCAAAAACAAGAAAGGACCCAAAATCGAGCCCTGGGGAACGCCCAATTTTACGTTTAATCCCGACGAATTGACACCGTTTATTTGAACTAATTGCTGCCTATCATTCAAATAAGATTTGAATGATAGGCAGCAATTAGTTCGAGCTTTGCCCAGTCCGTAATGCTCGAACTTCAGGAGTAATGTATCGTGATCAACGCAATCAAACGCCTTCGAAAGATCACAAAAGACACCTATGGCATCCTGTGCATCCTCCCACGCATTAAAGATGTGCTTTAGTAAGGTAACACCAGCGTCAGTTGTGCAACGTCCTTTGGTGAAACCATACTGTTTATCATGAAAGATGTTATTCGTGTTAAAATGACTAAGCATCTGATTTAGCATCACTTTTTCAAACACCTTACTAAACACTGGCAACACAGATACTGGTCTATAATTATTTGTGTCCTTACTATCCCCAGACTTAAAAAGTGGTATCACCTTACTGAATTTCATTAGGTCCGGAAAGAGTCCTTGATCCACTCACAAATTAAATATTAAAGCTAAGTACGGCGCTACAGTCTCGATAGTCGAGGTACAAACTTTGATAGACAATCCCCATAGATCTTCGGTCAATTTAATTTTGATTTGTTTAAAAGCTTTTATTACTACTATGGGGTTTATATGTTTAAAATTAAATTCAATCGGGCAGGCTGAAACGTTCGCCTGTAATAAATCAAAAACAAGCGAAGGCGAGGAATTTAGGGCTTCAGTAGTTTTAATAGGGATATTCGTAAAGAAATTTACAAATTCTTGTTTGTTATCGCTAATAAGTCCATGAGAAGTCTCCAATCCGTAATCAGTGTTATGTCTTTTATTCCGATTTGTTTCATTGTTTATAATTTTCCAAATCGTCTTTATGTTACTGTCTGCTATTTTTACCTTATTACTTATATATAAAGCCTTAGCTACCTTACAAGTGTTTTTATAAAATTTTGAGTAGGTAGCTACATACTTATTAAAAGTTTCAGTGTTAATAAAAGGCTTAAGGCCATACAGCTCATAAAGTCTTTCCCTACTTTTTCTGAGTCCTTTAGTTGCCCAGTCAGTAAATAAAAACTTAGGGCAGATAGTTTTAGTTTTCTTTTTAAAAGTATTATTGAATTCGGTTTGGACTAAAGAAAAAAATCTGTATACAAAATATTAGCATTTTTCATTGTAAGGTTCCAATCACTTAACTTCCCGATTAAAGTGCGGTTAAATTTATTTAAATTACCGGATGTAATTGGTCTGGTTTGTATTTGCACTTGTTGAATTGGTATGTTGGACTCAAAAGATACCAGTAGCCTGCTGTGATCAGAAGGAAGGTAATTTACAATGGCTTTCTCTAAGTAGTTGCCACAACAAAAAACATTATCAATACATGTAGCAGTAGTTGTAGTTGTACGGGTTGGTTCTATGAACACATTAGGCAAATTGAATGATTTAAAGAGATTTAATAATGTACAGCTATCTGAATTGTTTTCTAAGATATTAATATTAAAGTCTCCACAGATAATTACTAGTTTATTGCCAGTTGCAAGTTTTGCCAATACATCTTCCTTCACTGACTCAAATATAGCGTAGTTCAGATAATTAGGCGGTCTGTAAACGCACACTATGACATGCTTATCTAGCTCAACACAGGACAGTTCAATGCTATGTTCAACAGACAAACTATGTCTTTACGAGTTTTAAATTGAATACATTTTTTTATTAAAATGAGTGAACCCCCACGTAGCATTGTCTTTCGGTTAAAAGAACTTCCCACACTATAATTCTCGTAATTAATCAACATTTCAAAATCCTTTAACCAATGCTCAGTGAAACAAATTATGTCAAACATTGTTTTTTCTTTTTACATCATTGATCTTTGGCAACTCTCATCCAGCCACCCTGCGAAGATCGATATTCTATGAGCTATGTCCACAACTTTGGTTCTCTGTGGGATCACTTTGTTGCGAATCCGATCTCTCAAAGAGACCCCAAGCATAGCAAGCACCGTTCCATAGCTTGCTGAGCGACCTTGAATTTATGGACCAGCCGTACCGTGAGTGTCCATGTTTCGGCTCCGTATGTCAACAGGCAGGACGCACTGATTGAAGACCTTAGTAAAGACTAACACGTACGTCACGTATTCCACAGAGCCTAAAGAGGCTCTGTGGAATACGTAACGAGAAGACTCGGCGAAGCTTCCCAAACGCTGCCCAACCCAACTGAATTCTCCTGTTAGCCTCTCTCTCAAAGATGTTCTTACCAAACTGCAGAGTTTTCCCGAGGTACACGTATTCTCGAACAACCTTAAAAAATCAAAAGCTTTCTCATAGTCCACGAAGGCAAAAAGTAATCTCTTCGAACAAATTGGCAAGAAAATATTTTTCTATTAATAAAAAAAAATAAAAATACTTCTAGTTTTATCGGTCTAATGTCCGTAGAATTGTCAGAGAGAGATAAATTCTCGATCCTTCGATCTAGCTCTTAGACTGTACCTGTACTGGGTCCACTGTCGTTTGCGTTTCCATTTTTTACGTTTAATTTTATCTATTTCTTCAGCAAGAAGCCAAACGGTAAAAATATCGCACATAGAAACGTCCATTTTAAGAGCACAATACTAAATGAGTAAAGAGCGTGACTACCGCCAGACCACGTTCAAAGTCGATTTTCTGGAAAATTAAGTAGGTACAAATTTTTTTGTTCGAGTACTATTTAGTACCAATTGAGTACTAATTATTTACCAAATATAAAAGCGATTGGCGTCGGTGGTCCTGCGGTAGTCACGGACATCTTACCGCCTTCGCAGCGTATTCAGCGCCTTTCTCATTCTTATGACGCTGTACGCGGCTGATAGAAGCAGAACTGTATACCTAAACCGTAAGTGATATTTTTTCAAAAATCGAAAGATGCAGTTATATTTTCTCGGGCCCGATGTTGATGGAATGTAAAACTACATCATTAACATATGAAAAATAAACTTTATATTTTTTTTGTAATTAAAGTAGTAATTTGTTAAAAATTAGCTCTTTCCTTTAGTTTGCCATGTGTTATTTTACTTCCCAGAATTTAATCCTTGTTAGCTACTTATTCGGATGGTATAATAATACAGGATCTGTTTTTTTTTTCAAAATCAACCATTTTATTCCTGGGTAATAACGATTTTTCAAAAATCCAATGATTCAGTTTTAGTTTTTATCAAAATCGGGTTAAAGACTCCTTTCAGTGTTTTTCGATATTATTCATATTTACGGATTTGAACATGAAGGCACACTTTAAAAATTCAACCTGTATAAGTATAAATTCTTTTATTTTTTTAATAAAAACAATAAAATCCATAACATTCCATCATTGATATATAAAAAAACCCAAGATGCACAGTCTCGAACAAATGCAACACTCGAAACTGTCGTCAAAACTGACATGTTTCAAGTGTCATGTGCGAGTTGAGTGTGTGTAGTTACACTATAAACAATTTTTTTTTGCAAATTCAACCTTACGCGGATCGCTTAAAGTTGTTTTTACAAAGCAGTGCAGTATGGCGAGTGATGCACAATTTTTTTTTTGCAAATTCAACCTACACGAATCGCTTAAAGTTGTTTTTACAAAGCAGTGCAGTATGGCGAGCGATGCAAGACTGTTTGAAACTTGCGCACAATTCTACATTATGCGCTTGTTTTTTGCGGACGGTTTTGAGATGCTGAGTGTGTATCTTGGGTTTTTTATACAACGTGTTGTTTTGCATCCTCGTCAAATTTCAGGAGGTTGTCATAAAAGACATAAATAATCAATCGAAAGTACGGTAGCGGGCAATAACTAATAAGCGCTGCTTTTTTTTGTTGTTGAAATTTAACAGTATTTCAGAATTAAGCCCTCAATACAAATAAAACAGAATCACCGACTACGCACACAGCGACAAGCAGCTGTATGCGTGAGTGTCGACTTCTTACCTACGAAATGCTAGCGCGCGCGCGCGACCGATCAATGACCGGTAGCAATAATTTTACCTAATTTTATTTCGAAAATCACTTACATTATTGTCATAAATTTCGCTTGATAATTAACTCATCTTTGAGCATCATTGGAATACGGAAATCTTACTAATGACAATAATACTAGTGCGCCAAAGAAAAGTTCACTGACCTGTTATCAGATGATTAATAAAATGTTAGTTTTGTTTTTCGTAGTGATTTTGTTTTTATTTGTGGATTTCCTTCCTACTTAACGGGCTTAGGACCGGCAAGAATGCCTTAGTTAGTGTAGCGATCTACTAAGTCTAAAAATGTTTTCTACGTTTGATGGAAATGGAAAGACGTGCTAGTTAAGTGAAAGTACGTGGTGATATTTTCGACTCTTAGGTATTATTGGCGTAGTTAAAAATAAAATTTGAAATCAACTTATTTACACTAATAAATTGATTAAGCTTACAACGTATTTACAAAATGTACAAATAAATAAATTACCTACTTAAGTTACCCGGAGGTATTGTTCAAAGTTGCCACCATCACACTCTTCGCACAATCGAGCACAACGTAGCTGGTTTTCCTTCAGCTTACGTAACACTAACACATTCGTTTTTAAAGTGTCGAAAGCACTAATGATCCTTGCATGTAATTCTGTTACACTTGTCACTTCCTCCGTGTAAATTAACCTTTTAACGTCTCCGCACAAATAAAAGTCTACAGGCGTCAGGTCTGGAGAACGCGGAGGCCAGGCCACAGGTCCTCCGCGACCGATCGAGTGGTCACCAACTTTTCGGTCAAGTACTCGCGTACTTGCCGACCATAGTGAGAGGGAGCGCCATCCTGCTGGAAGTAGAGGTTGTGCCTTGCGGTAGTGGAACGGGTGTTGAAGTTCACGTTTCAGTAGACGCCACACTGTGGTGTGGTGCACTCCTAAGTGTTGACCAGCCTCCCGCGTGCTTGCCCGTGGGTCTCGCTGGAAGTATTCCAGGATGTCTTCCTGCAAGGCGACAGGCAGGCCTACGCTGCCGCGAGCATGAGCATGCCGGGGAACGTCAAACTGCCGATGATCCCACAGTCCCTGCGTAGCAGCCAGCATGACGCTCTGTGATGGGGGTTCCCGATCGGGAAACATTTCCGTGAATATCCGGTTGGCTCCACGTAGGCTGTCTCCACTGATGGCATACAGGCGGACCATCTCCACCATCTTGTACCTACGTCTCAACGATGTACGCAGAAACGGAATTCGCAAAGCGTGCGTGCGCTTCGGCGACATCAAACACACTGTTAGACTGTTAGTTTCGGGGCCGCGGGGGCCGGGGGCGTGGCTAGGAGCTTGCGCGGGAGAATCCCCGTACCGTGATTGGGGTGCGATTGATTACCTACGAATTTATCGAATGATCGTTGCGCGTGTATGTATTGTTTGCGGTTATAAGGCTAGTAACAGACGGGCCGCGGCTGGTTTACACTTACGGATTTCCGTAAATCAAAAAATTAAATTAAAAAAATACCTACCCATTTTATTGTCGATTTGGGTCGAGAATCATTAGCATAATTACGTCCTTGAATTTGACTAGGATGCAAATCAACACGTTGTATATCAATGCATTCCATACTAATATTTTAAGGGGGAAAGTAACTCTGTCTGCCTGTTACCTCTTCACATCTTAACGGCTGAACGGATTTGGATGAAATTTGGTACAGAGGTAGATAAGACCTGGGAAAACGACATAGAATATTTTTTTACTTTCGAAAATTCCGACATGCATGTGGGCGAACCCGCTGGCAGAAGCTAGTCATGTATAAATTAAATTAATTGATAAAAAAAAACAATATGACTGCAAAACTGAAATAAAAGTTTACATGTGTATGGGGACTGGGGATCACCCCCATTTGTTTTTTTTTTATTTATTTCACCATTATTAAATGTATTAGCCCCAAAACCCAATAGTCATAAGTTAGAAATGTACCAATAACTTTGTCTTGTACTATATAGAACTTTCTAGTTTACTCTGAATTAAAGTTCAGTTTAATATGCCTATCTGAATAAATTTTTAATAAAAAAAGGCCTTTGTCTATTAGGTACCTAGATAAATTCAAAATACAAACATTAATCATTATTTCATATATCAAATTAACCACTACTTCACACGTTTTTTGCAGGACCAATTTATCAGGATCAGTGCAACTGTCCAGAAAATGAATTTGAAAAGTGGTTTAATAATTATGGTTGCATACAAAAACATGAACAAATTACAAAAGATCTTAAACCATTTCATAATTTGGATATGAAAGAGCAAGTTAGAAAGATTATAGAAAAGTATCACCAACCGGAAAGTACCAGTTTTTGTCACTATGCCATAAAACAAAATGAATTGTATCGAAACTGTTATGGGAAACATGTTGGTTTTAATATGTTTTCTGATAATATTCTATTATCTTTGATGAGGAAAGTAATACTACCTGATATGGAACTGATCATTAACCTTGGTGATTGGCCCTTGGTCCACAAGCACGACAAACCATTACCAGTTTTTTCATGGTGTGGCAGTGATGAAACATATGACATTGTAATGCCAACTTATGATTTGACGGAGTCTACTTTAGAAAATATGGGAAGGTAAAGCACAACATTATTTCAATGTTTTTTTTATTAAGTACTAGCTGACCCGCGCAACTTCGTCTACGTCACATTTTTCATTGGTTCTCCGCTTCTGTTGGTCTATAGCGTGATGATATATAGATAAATGGGCTATCTAACACTGAAAGAATTTTTTAAATCGGACCAGTAGTTCCTGAGATTAGCGCGTTCAAGCAAACAAACAAACAAACTCTTCAGCTTTATATATTAGTACTAGCTGACCCGCGCAACTTCGTCTGCGTCACATTTTTCATGACTAAGGCCTATATGGTCTATATGGCCTAAAGCCTTCCTCGATAAATGGGCTATCTAACACTGAAAGAATTTTTCAAATCGGACCAGTAGTTCCTGAGATAGAATAGAATAGAATACTCTTAATTAAGTACACCATATAAGTTACAGAAAAGATAGATGAGGAACATTACATAGGGTGACACAATGGGCGGCCTTATCGCTAAAAGCGATCTTTTCAAGACAACCTTTGGATGGATTCTAAAGAAAAAAAGGAGATACAGTACTGTAGGTAGTCTTAGGTGTACTATTTATACAAACATCAATACATACTAAATAGATAAATTTATACAATGATAATTGTGAAACAATAGCAGAGAACTCTAGTAACAGACGCTTTAAAGAGAGAGATAGTGGTTCTTGACCAAAGTTTTAAAAATGGACAAAGATTGAGCCCGCCTTATCGACACAGGCAAGGCATTCCATAACCTCACCGCTTGAATCGTGAAAGAATTGTCATAGAAGGTGGTGGAATGCATCGGCATTTCTAGTCTCAAGTTTTCCGATGACCTCAGATATCTATTATGTGTGTCATGAAGGAACTTGAATCGTTCTTTAAGGTAAGAGGGGGTTGTAGGATTGAACAAAATACTGTAGAGCAGAAATAAAATATGAGAATCCCGGCGAAGACGTATGGGAAGCCACTTGAGTTTTGTCCGAAATTCAGAAATGTGATCATATTTGCGCAAGCCAAATATAAATCTTATACAAAGGTTTTGAAGACGCTCAAGTTTATCTAGTTGTGCCTGAGTGAGATCGAGATAACTGACATCAGCATAGTCAAGGATGGGAAGCAGAAGGGACTGTGCAAGCGCAGTTTTAGTGGCAGTAGGAAGGAAGTTCCGCAATCGTCTAAGGGACCTGGCAGATGCAAAGATTTTGCGGCTTACGTCCTGGAGCTGTGGACCCCAAGACAGATGTTTATCGATCCAAACCCCAAGATTCTTAACTTTCTCACTTCAAGCAAACAAACAAACAAACTCTTCAGCTTTACATATTAGTATAGATAGATATTTTCGTCTATCATCCATCATTCATCATCTGCCTAGCCTTTTCCCAAATACTATTGAGCCGGGGCCACACGCTAGGCCGCAAGTGCTTGCGGCAAATTCTCTCTCATTTGTGCAAAGAACCAACAGACGGGATCGGCTACAAACGGTTGCAAACCTTCACAAACCAATTCAATCTCTATCCATACGTTTGGAGTATTGATGGTTTGTTTAGGTTTGGTGATTTTTTTCACGATTTCAGTGTTGGTTCCATAGTGAAAGTTGTTCATAATGATGAGTACAATTACCCCTTAAGAAGTATTGTCTTTATTCTATTACAGGTTGTATTGTACTATTTTTTGTATAAATGATTTCATACGAATTCATGCTCTCTTTTGCCTCTTTAGGAGTAGCATCATAAAATCAACCAACATTATGCAAGGTTCTCCATTTTAATATTCTATAGTCAAAACAAAATACGGGATACCTCCCTACCTACCTACCTGTGTCGTTTTGGTACTTACCTGGCATGAAAATTTATAAAACTACTAGCTGACCCGCGCGGCTTCGCTCCCGTCAACTGGCTACCCTACCTACTTACCCTACCCTAACTACTTACCCTACCTTACCTTACCTACCCTACCCTACCCTACCTACCTTCCTTCCTTCCTTCCTTCCTTCCTTCCTTCCTTCCTTCCTTCCTTCCTTCATTACCCTACCTATTTTAGAAAAAATGTGATAAATGAAGAACCGCTCGACCGATTTTGTGCAAACTTCACATAAACCATCTACTAAATAGTCCGAACAAAGCCTAAACATTTGGTTTGGGTAGGTGAGCCCGTTCTTCTACACTAATATTATAAAGAGGAAAGATTTGTTTGTTTGAATTGAATAGGCTCCGAAACTACTAGACCGATTTGAAAAATTCTTTCACGATTAGTGTCCTACATTATCCCTGATGAACATAGGCTATAGAATATTTTCAAAAAAGTTAGGGATCCATATGAAAACTTCGATAATGTAACCCAAGGTGTAAAAAACACAAAAAAAACCTTATATCGCGTACGCTGCGGAAACTATTGATAATAGAGCAAAGTGTTGTACTACAGTTTTATAGAAGACATCAATATCTATAAAAAAGTCCAAGAGGGTACATATCTAACTATCATGGTTAAGTCATGATGACCGCTTTTTGTTCAAATTATTCAATCAAAACCCGGGTGGAATGGAATAGTGGTGACTTTGGTATCATGATATTAATCCTTATCCATTTAAATTACCTAAGTTTAATAACTAAGGTTGGTTATGTACAAGTAAATTACACTTTATATTATTCAAATCGGACCTTTCGTTTAAAAGTTACGACGGGTATAAAAATACTCGTAAGTAAGAAAAATGTGGCAGTTAGAGCGAACTGCCCTTTGTAAAGTCAGTTATTAATAAGTAATTTACACATTACCCTATTAAGGGGGTAGAAGGGAGATGAAGATCGTGGACTACCAACTATATCCGCGCGAACGAAGTCGCGGGCAAAGTGCTAGTGAGTTATAAAATTACAACGAAAAGTGGTATTGATTTTTATATATATAGTAGATAGATGAATATATTGAAAAACTAGGTAGGACTTCTGGTACCCCAGTTTTTTTTCTAATATTGCTTTTTCATTATTGCAGAGTAACTTTAGATACATTATCAGTTCAAAGTGGTGCAGAACTTCTGTGGGAAAAGCGCGAACCGCGAGCAGTTTGGCGTGGTCGAGACTCGCGTGCTGAACGTTTGAAACTTGTTGATATCGCACGCGCCAATCCAGACTTGTTCAATGTTTCTCTTACGAATTTCTTCTTCTTTAGAGATAAAGAGGCTCAATATGGACCAAAACAGCCGCATATATCGTTCTTTAAATTTTTCGATGTAAGTTTTCTTTACTCTTTTCGTTTTAAATCCTTTTATAACTTACGCCAGCCAGATGTGTATTACTGTAGGCTGATAATTAGAAAAGACTTTTCGTCAAAGTTTTACCAAATATTGATACTATCGGCTTGAAAGGGTCATGCAACCTATTGTCACAAAATATTTAAATACACTGACCCGTGGCCTAGCCTAATTGTGAAACGTGTTTCGGCAAAGGTACCTGCGCCATTCTTTTGCTTTGCCTTTACGATTCGCTTAAAATAACGACTTACGAATAAATTGTGTAATGCAAGGATTTCACAAAAGAATTGCACTGTCTTTGCCGAAAAACGTTCCACAATTAAGACGCAAAAGTACGACCAACGAATGCTAATTGAAAGATCTAATCGTCAATAGGAACTTTTACTATATTTTAATGTTATTTTTTTTTCAGTTTAAATATCAAATCAATGTTGATGGCACGGTAGCCGCGTATCGTATGCCTTACCTTTTAACTGGCGGAGGCTTGGTTCTTAAACAGAATTCCCCTTATTACGAACATTTTTACAAGCAACTCACCGCTTGGAAACATTTTGTGCCCGTAGCACGGGACTTATCCGATTTAGTTGATCGAGTTAAATGGGCGCGGGAAAACGACGAGAAGGCACAAGAAATTGCGCTGAATGCAAAGAATTTCGGGAATGAACACTTATTGCCACAACATATTATTTGTTATCATGCGGCCTTATTTTGGGTATGTTAAATTTATGAGTAGAATACGGAATCGCGACGCACAAAATATCGATAAATGTTAATACGATGCTACAAAATCGCGATGCACGTTACTGCGAAACACCGGCTCTGCGAAGCCACAACACTGCGATGCACGTTACCGCGAAAGATCATTTCTACGGAGCTAGGTAGGTACCTACTTGATTTCTATAATGTATTGCGAAAGATCGTTACTGAGAAACTATTAGACTTCGACATACCTACTTGTCGTTCGTTTAGCTTATAGATTTTCACTGCGATACTATTTCACAGCGATGCACGTTGCCGCGAAAGATTTTCAATGAGATACTACTTGACTACGATGCACGTTACCGCGAAAAATTATTACTACGGAGCCGCGAGCAATAGCTAATCTATACATATAATAAAATCGTAGACTAACCGTGTCTGTACATTGAATATTTATGCATGAAAATTACACAGAAAACTCAGGAAAAAGGTATAAAACACAAAAATGAAATTTTTGAAATTTTTGTCTGTTTGTCTGTGCGTTTGTGGGAGCATCACGCATAAACCACAGATTTGATTGAAAATCTAAGTACTTAAAAATATAAAGTGATAACCGAGTAACATTTAGCGTTTATTTCATCAAAATCGACCCACGAAATCAAAAGATATTGATTTTTTAAATTTAGGAAGAAACTTCCTAATGTATTATGATGAGTCTAAGCGCCATCTATTGAGGAAAATAAAATGCACGAAAGCATTCAAAATTGTTGAGTTATTTGTGAAACTTTTAATACGTGGCAAAATAAAAGTGATCATTTTTATACCTTTTCGTTATTTATCGTTACTATCGATCCACAAAATCAAAATATATAGAATTTTTAGTTTAGTAAGAAACTTCCTACTGTATTCTGATCACTCAGAGCGCCATCTATTGAGGAACCAAAAAATGCATGAAAGCATGAATGTTACACCAAAACACATTGATTGAGTTATTTGTAAAACTTTTAATACGTAGACGTAGCAAAATAAAAGTCAACATTTTAATACCTTATCGTTATTTATCGTTACATACGGGCTTCTTATTTAACGTCTTCTGCTGCCAAATATTTTAATAGGTAATAATAATTAGTTTACATGGTCGATAGATGGCGTTGCACTGATGACGCGTTTTTCTGAATTGCGGTGTTAAGATTTTCCGCTGGAGAAGGACCTCACACGATTATTTAATAACATCGGTTTAGTCTCTGGAAGGTCTTAAACTGATAGGGACCAAAATTGCTTAAATCTCTGAGTTTTGCTGGTTTCGTTTAAAGTGCTTTTTTATCGTAGAGTCTTAAACTGATTTAGTTTTGCGAAGTACTGGACGGTTCGACTTGCGGATCAGGCCTGTAGGGTTCCGTACCAAAGGTCCTGTGCTACGTCTACTCCGTATCATCTACAGACTTACGATTAATCCCGAACCCGAACTAAGAATGAATGACAACACGATTTCACAGTAACTGTCAAATCGTGTTATCATTAGTTCTCAGTGGTTAGGTGATACGGAGTAGTTTTTTTTTTACTATAGATAGGCATACGTTTGACCACTATTTCACCTGATGGTAAGCGATGATGCGGTCGAAGATGGAGCACGTTTGCCTAGAAGCAACCTATTCACTTTTGTCTAAAAGACTCCCAGGTTGCCCGCAACTAAGTTTTTAATTCGTGTTAAGTATCAGACGGTTCGATTTGCGAGCCAAGGCAAATTATAGGGTTCCGTGCCAAAGTTGCTAATGGGACCCTATTATGTAAACCTTCGCGTACGATTTTGATTCGTGCGAACCAAGTCGATTTTTAGGGTTCCGTACCAAGGTTGCTAACGGAACCCTATTAAGTAATAAGCCACCACTGTCCGCCTTCCTTCAGTTTGTTCGTTTTATTCCTGCCTCGCTAATATAAAAATGTCTTCTAGAAAAAGGTCGAGTCTTTTACAATATAGTAAAATTCTAAAAGTCGGGTTTGTTCGAACACTTTTCTAACTAACTCGAGAAAGGCTCGACCGATTTTCATAGTTTTTGTGTTTTATTCCGGACGAAGACTAATTTCTTCGTCCGGAATAGCATAATAAGAATTAAAATACAAAAAAAAAACAATGAGTATGTAGGTAGGGTAGGTAGGCAGGTACGTAGGGTAGGTAGGCAGGTACGTAGGGTAGGTAGGCAGGTACGTAGGGTAGGTAGGCAGGTACGTAGGGTAGGTAGGCAGGTACGTAGGGTAGGTAGGCAGGTACGTAGGGTAGGTAGGCAGGTACGTAGGGTAGGTAGGTTAGGGTCGGTAGGTAGAGTAGCCAGTTGACGGGAGCGAAGCCGCGCGGGTCAGCTAGTGCCTAATATAAACGCTTGAAAATCTATACTAATATATAAAGCTGAAAACTTTGTTTCTTTGTTTGCTTGAACGCGCTAATCTCAGGAACTACTGGTCCGATTTGAAAAATTCTTTCAGCGTTAGGTAGCCCATTTATCGAGGAAGGCTATAGGCTATATATCATCACACTAAGACCAAGAGGAGCGGAGCAGTAATGAAAATTGTGACGTAGACGAAGTTGCGCGGGTCAGCTAGTTATAAATAAATTTAGGGACATATTAGTGGAAAATTGGTTTTACTTCTTATTTTTTATAGCATATATATGCAAGGCCATCTAAATACGATAAAATATCCATGCCATCTTTTACATTGAGATGGGTTTGAAGTTTGATTTGTCTGTTTGTATTACATTCAATTTTTTAAACTGTAATCATTTTTTGTGCAGCAGTGGACGCCCTTCGGCTAATATCATGATAAGGATGAAGATGAAGTGATAATAATAAAATTAGAATAAAAAAAATATATAATAGAACTAGCTGACCCGCGCATCTTCGTTTGCGTCACAATTTTCATTACTGTTCCGCTCCTATTGGTCTTAGCGTGATGATATATAGCCTATAGCCTTCCTCGATAAATGGGCTATCTAACACTGAAAGAATTTTTCAAAACGGACCAGGAGTTCCAGAGATTAGCGCGTTCAAGCAAACAAACAAACTCTTCAGCTTTATATATTAGTATAGATAGATGTAGATAGTAGTAGTACTGATAAGTTAAACTAAACGAACGACAAGTAGGTATGTCGAAGTCTAATAGTTTCTCAGTAACGATCTTTCGCAATACATTATAGAAATCAAGTAGGTACCTACCTAGCTCCGTAGAAATGATCTTTCGCGGTAACGTGCATCGCAGTGTTGTGGCTTCGCAGAGCCGGTGTTTCGCAGTAACGTGCATCGCGATTTTGTAGCATCGTATTAACATTTATCGATATTTTGTGCGTCGCGATTCCGTATTCTACTCTAAATTTATCACTATTATATTGATTTCAGCTTTATACTACTAGGGGTAAGTTTTAACTAACATAGCTTTAGTGAAGGTAAGTTAGGTAGGTACTAGTTTGACAAAACTGAGTTTGGAAAAAATACGCCTTTATCATAGTTATGTTACTTTGAATAGACCTTAAAAAATAACAATTGAACAAATCGCGATCTTATCACTCAAAATCTACTGTGCTTTACCTAATATATTGAATTTTTTACCTGTACCTAGTTGTTCTATTGAATAAAAAACCGGCCAAGTGCGAGTCGGTTTCGCCCACCGAGGGATCAAATTTGTAGCTAAAAATTAAATAAAGACTATATTTTTTATGATTTAATTACAAATGTATAGTTTTCAGACTTTTCCCTATACTTGTAGTATAAGACGGTATTACTTGCCAAATTTCATGGTTCTAGGTCAACGGGAAATACCCTATATTTTTTTATTCCCTTGAGAGTGTCGAAAAATACGTTTTTTGCGGCATAAACGACCGTATCTTTTTTTTACGTTTACTTAAAAAAATATTTTTTTCACAGCTGCAAGGGACCCTGTACCTATGTATATGATTTTAATTTCAACTCGATACCTCCACGCGTTCCTGAGATAAACGGTCTTGACAGACAGACGGACGGACAGCAAATTTCAACAGAATCGGTCCCGTAGATCCGGAGAAAACTGGTTGTGACAGACGGGCAGACAAACAGACACCCAAGTGATACTAGGTATTCAAATAAATTTTAATAGATGGCGTAATATTTCCATCTTCACATGCGTGAGTAACGTAGTACAAATTCATCGTCATCATCAATGCAGCTTTTTCTTTTAAAAAAAGACCTGAACAACAAAATCAATAATTTTAGTACCTACTTCTACCGCATCAAAATACTCACCCTTTCTATGTCTCTGTCACTTTTAATTTTCGTCCAAAGTTTCAGTAATCAGCTAAAACTCCTTACAAACAAATTTATTTTGCGATCGCAACCAACTAAAACTTTACGTTGAAAAAAAAAGCAATAAAAAAAATTAAATTAAAAATTTTAAAAACCCTTAACGCATAAAAAAACTAACATTAAAAAAGTCAAAAATAATAACTAACGTTGAGAACAAAGAGAAGCTAGTGCAGAAGGAAAACGAAAAAAAAAAATATTTCCGAACTTAAAATCAAGGTAAGTAAGCAAAAAAAGTTCGTCGGGGCTGCCACTTGTTGTCCTGGAATTACATAATACAATGATTGCTCACATAATCTGTAGAATTGCAATTATTTATTCCATTTCAGGGCAAGAAATGGCAGCCCCGATGGGATTTTTTTGCTTACTTACCTTATATTAAGATAGGGTTTTTTTTATTGTTGTAAGTTGGGGTATTTTAAAATTCATTTTCTTTTCGTTTCTAAGTCTAAGAACCACCGCTGGAAAACCTGCTTTCAAATAAAAAAACCGCATTCAAATCGGTTCACCCTTTTAAGAGCTACGGTGCCACAGACAGACACACATGGCGGTCAAACTCTTAACACCAATCTTTTTGCGTCGGGGATTAAAAACATTAAAGCTTTCTCTTTTTCAGGAATGGAGTAAAATTGTGCAGAGCGAAGTAAATATAGACGAAAGCATGACCCAAGTAAAACAGCCTAAAAGTGCATGCGATTGTAAATTCCCAAAGACATACAACCGTGAAGATCTGTGATATTCATCATAATATTATTAATATCATAATAATTATACCTAATGAATAGAGTATTTGACTGTTTTAGGATCATGCTCAAAGTGATTGTTTCTATGAATATTTTAAATGAAATCCGTTTGGAGAGGACGATTTTCGGGCTAGCAATTTGTATTTGTGTTTAGTATTTTTTTAAGTGCATAAATTATTCTTGATTTGCTTGAAATGGTTTTCTAAAAACAGTCAAATAACCTATTAACAAAAGATCAAAGTTCTATTCTCAGGTTAAGCTATAATGTAGATAGTAAAACAATATTTTCTAATTATTTTTTATTAACATAAAATAAGTACAATTATTATACAACATTATAAAAGTTATTTTTATTGCTTTAAATACATATGTATTTTTTAATCATCTTGTTTAATTATCCGTAAGGTTTGAAACAATTACTAAGCTCGATAGCACAGAACGTGCTAGGTTTTCGTGTGTGATAACACCGCATTTTCAAGTATGTGGTTGGTAATAAATAATTTTACAGAAAATCAAAATCAGGATGTCGAGGTTGTCTTCGATAGCACTGAAGACGATACTTTTAAAAGCACGAATATCAAGTCATCTAATACATTTCATCGCTCTTACATCTCCGGCTTTTTATTGTAATTAGAGGTAATTTTAACAAAGCAGGATTACGCTAATATGTATTCGAAGTTCTTGTACAACCTTATTCTAGGAAAACTGTTATGTTCACATTTGGTACGGCGGTGATAAGAATTCAGCCCATAGCACATAATGAGATCAGGAGCGTCACAGTTACAGCATGTCAATGATGTTTTTTTCCAATCGATTGGGTTAGCATAATCTTTATGTATTAAACCACAACACGGTCGGGTTAAGTTCTATCTTCCTGGAAAGCGGCGCCACTCCTACAATATTTAAAACCATGTCATGTTTCTAAAATTAACTTACATAATAAGTTAGAAGTGCTACCTGTGCTACTAAAACAATTTTTGGTCCACAGTAGGTGTTTACCTACTGTGGACCAAAATTTGTCTTGCTATGAATACATAGCTAATAAATAGTAAAGAGTACATGTTTACGTAAATTCCTAGAAAGTAATGTAACCGACACTTTTAAAAATATTCGTTTTATTTTTTTTAAAGTCAAAGTTTTATTCCGGTTTTGCCTAAGCGTCAAAGAGGCGTAATTTAAGTAACGTGCAAACTTAACTCGACCGAGTTGTATTAAAGAGTTACAATTTATTTGCTTTTAGTACCATTTGGCTTGAGTGTTTGCATTTATGCATATTATACAACGTGTAAAAAATAAAGGCAATACCTCTTAAGGGGTCATTGTACGCATCATTATTAACAACTTTTACAATGGGAAAAATCGACTAACATGTGTTATTACTTCCCGGAATTTGATCCCTATTAGCTACACCTTTGGATGGTGTAATAATACAGGAGTTTTTTTTTTCAAAATCAACCGGTTCGTTTCCTGGGTAGGAACAACGATTTTTCAAAAATCCAATGATGCATTTTTAGTTTTCATCAAAATCGGGTTCACACTTTAAAAATTTACCTGTATAGGTTAGATTTTTTATCCATACAACCATAGAAGTTATTTGGTCGACTTAGACAAAAATATTGGATAATTGAGGTTGCAAAAGCGAGCTAGAAATGTTCTCGGATAGGTTGCGCCTCGGATATGTAAGGTTCTCTTTTTTTTAGTATCGATACAGACATAAAAGTAACGTTGTTAACTTATGTACAAAATCTCGACGTTTAGAATGCAAGAGTGATAATTATGTGAGTGAAGCAAGCTCGAGAGTACTTAATGTATTAAATATTCGGATTTGTATATTTTTAGAAAATTTGTCAAATTGACGTGTAATTTGGGGAGAGGGGTCATAACAACCACGACTCCCCCCTTCGGACCGCGTCTGCACTGAATTCCATGGTAAAACATAGTATAGACGTCAAGTAGGTGGACACCATTACTGTCATAGAGCTGTCATTTATTTACTCCAATATCATCAACACAAAAACACGATTGCTCTTCAAAGTAAACAATACTGAAATAGGTAAAGTGCTAAATGAACAATAAAGTAATTATTTCCCAAACATACCTACAAGCTACCTACATAATCTTGAAATTTTAAAAGCTATTTTAAATAAGTTACCTGAGTTCAGGGGTGGTTTACAGTATTATACTTTTGAAATTGCTATTTTAAATGCTAAGCTATGATACACCTGCCGAAAAAATATAATCAGCAACGCATTAGGCAGAAAAGAATTGATTAATTCACGCAATTTCAGCGTAGACATAAAAATCGATCGGTCGAAGCTTCGGTCGACACGTAAATATCTGCAGGTGTGTCATATTAAGAAATAAACATTATTTACAAAGAGCTTATATTTATGACGTGAGGCTATCGATACATGGCCACGTCGGGGCTGCGGTAGAAGCACATGTAGGCGTCGGACAGCAGGCGCTTGGCGTGCGCGGGCAGGCGCTCGGGCGCCGCGCACGGCCCGCGCGCGCCCTCCTCGCTCAGCCACGCGCCCAGCTCCGAGATGCACACGATCTCCGGGATGTTGTACCCGTTGCGCTCGCCTGGGTACCGACCAAAGCCATCATTAGATACATATTTGATAAATGTAGATAAAAACTACTGAAAAGTTATTGCAGTGCAGTGACTGGTGGAGAATGCATTGTAGCACCATAGTCACTTTTTATACGTATGTGTGTGTGCCACAGAGTATGAAGTAAACCTAAGTTGCTACTCAAGTAAAAGGATTACGATTTTCAATATCATATTGCAGCCGTTTCATTTTAAATCCAATTAAAATAGAATGCAGCCATAATAAGTAACCAATACACGATCTTACCTTTTCTATCAGCCATCGAATCAAAGAAGCACCAAGGCGCGTCGTGGCCGACCCCTGCCTTGACAAAGGCCACGTAGTGACTTGTTTCAATGCACAGGACTGCAAACAATTCCATGTACACTCGTGGAACAGGGCAGGACTCCAGAATGTTGGCAAACTCCTCGCATACAGTGAGCGGTGTGGCCTGGAAAAAGATTCTAGACTTGCCTTTTAATGCTTTAACCTTATTTCGAAGGCATACTACACTATAAATGACTACTTAGACGAATAAATAGTTGGTCGTTGTGTTGAATTGCAATATGTGGTTAACTAGTGACCACGACAAATTGATAAGTAGGTATACCTAATTTTGTCTGAGAAATCGGCAGCAGGTTCGTCATGCTCCCATAGACGTCACTGCTTGCGGTAGCGTCGGAGATCGGGTTACCTTCTTCCCTCTAATATGGCGAGGGAGGTAATGGCTGATCTTTGCGTTATGCTCGTGAACGGGTGCTGCTCGTGGTGACTGGTCGTCTTGCTGACCGTGTTTTATTATTGTAATAACTTTAACTGTTATAATTTAACTGCGATGGTCCTAGTTAATCACAACTTATGGTTAAATTCTTGCACATGTAAGCGGGCACACCATTTATCCTTGGAGGCTCATTTTGATTACTATTGTATGCTTGAGTTTGCTTATTTAATTACTATATATAGTGTGCTGGCAGACATGTGCCATTTTTTATTTAATGTTCTATATCTATCATAAAATCTTGAATACTACTGTTATATAAATTCAAGTTCTTCAAACGTGTTGCTGGGGAGTTTGTTGGCCACTTCTTCTTCCCAGCTGAACACTAAGAAGTGGTGACGGGCTGGGCGATTTGGGGCACTGTCTTCATGTAAATTTTAACGTACAAAATGTGCTGATTTTCAGCCTAGTTTGAATAAATGCCTATTGATTTGATTTTGATTACCTATTACGACGAGCGACGATGTAAGCAAGTTACGTCAATAAAGAATTTATGATTTTATGAGGAGTTTCACCCTAAAATCCTTTTGGGTACGCGCCCGCACGACTGTTCGTTAGTAGCATAGCGCGTCAGCAAGCCGCAACCCCTAAGTTATAGTGGTACCTTGTGGTGCGGGCGCGTGGCGTGCGCGATGCGGCGACAGTTGTCGCATAGCGCGCCCGCCTCCAGCGCCGCGCCTGCGCACGCGCTACACTCCCAGCGCGCCAGCGAGCCGCACACCGTGCACTGCCGGGGCACTGTCGCAAAGTAACGACAAAAGATTCTTATCAATATATAAAAAAGGTTATCGATATGTCGTTGCCATATCGTAAATTAGGCCATTTCATGATGTGGCCGACCATTTCATGAAATGGTTGTATTTCATAAAATGGCCAGCTAAAACTGACCTAATCGTTTAAACGTCAATATTTGATGATAATGTCAATCCACGTTAGGCTATATCATTAACTAGTTGACCCGCGCAACTTCGTCTGCTCCGCTCCTATTGGTCTTAGCGTGATGATATATAGCCTATAATAATAATAACCCCACCGCCGTATCTCTACGTTGACGTCGTGGTGGGGCTTGCGTGCCCCAATAAACCTTAGGTACTCATACTTAGGGTGAGGGGCCAGACAAAGAGAGATACAATCCGCAAGGCAGTTTTGTGGCGAACTGTTGGGCAGTAGCGACCCCATGGACCTGATCTCCCGGGAGAAGTCTTGTTCTTCGTCTCCGGCTTGCCTTTATTGGCTGGCTGGAGTGAACACTGACGAGGAACAGAGCTCCCACCTCTTTCTTGCCTTAATCGGCCGGTCTGAGTGGAGATTCGCAAGAGCAAACGTGCTCGGGAGAAGGATGTATAATCCAGTAAGATGCTGGTAGGGATCTTGACCGTACTTCCGGGATTGTCCTGATAGCCGTGGTATACCTCTCCACTCCTCTAGCACCTCAGGATATGTTGCCTCGTGGAGCTACGTCACTTTGTGCTAACGACCGTTTTCGGGGGCCCATTTATTGAGTGTGCAAGTCACCCCCTGCCATTTTAAAGCCGTGTATATTTTCAGTGGTCAGGCAGGGGCCAATAGTTCTTTCATAGTATACGTTAATGAATCCACTAAACCACCCAAATCCATAGCCTGTCACCTTTTGTTTCCATATTATGCAATAGTTTTGCACCTACCGGGGATTGTCCTTAGGTATACTTTGATAGTGCATATAGGGATAATAGTCGGTTGGTGCCCCATTCCATTAGAAATGTCTAACGGGGCCTCTGCGAGTTGGCTTCGGCCCCTCGTACGCCAAAGGACCGGGACCTCAGGGTCCCGAGATTGTTCAAAACATACCTTAAATAATAATAATAATCATTTATTTTCAAGTTTCATAGACTCATTACAATAATACTCATAACCATAAACACAGTCACTTTAAATTGTCATTATCAATTATATACATACGCAGTTAAAATAATTACAAAAACAAAACAAATCAACAAAGAGATACCAAGACGCTTGCAGTGATGCTTTATTACCTGCGTTCATATATGGCCTTCCTCGATAAATGGGCTATCTAACACTGAAAGAATTTTTCAATTTTTCCTGAGATTAGCACGTTCAAGCAAACAAACTAACTCTTCAGCTTTATATATTAGTATAGAAGTATAGATGTCTAGCGTCCGCCCATATCATGAATTGACAACTTCAAACCTAACTTCGACGATGCCACGGGGCTCCGCTGCGCGGGACTATTTCTGTCTGCAGGGTATAAAATTTTATTAATTTATTTCGGACTAGGTTGTCCATAGACTTTTACTGTAATACATATATAGAGGTATGCGGAACAAAGAGTAAAGTCCCGCTGTCTTGCAAATCTCCATTGAAAAGGGAGGATCCTCCGACCACGCCGTTGTTGTGCCTGGCGTGTGTGCAGATCCCAGCAGTAAATGTCGTTATTTTTAATTTCAGTTTAGCAGAGATTTAGTGTATGACGTCGTGTAATTGTGTATGGTAAGTACAAAGTGCATCCAACCATTGAGGAGCTATTCAACAAAAACTGATTAGGACGACGTAGTCCCAGCGGCACTTTTTTTTTCTATTAACGTACAAGAAAAAAAAAATACTTTCAATAATTAGTGTGTATTAGTGTATGTTTAGATGGAATGTATGTGTCATGAAACTGCGAAGATATTCAAGTTTCCGCTGCGCTGACGTTTGACTATTTGATGAAAATCATATAAAACAGTTTAGTGGAGAGTTGTATTTTTACACACGTTGTTTTGACTTTGTGTGTAATGTTTGTGAAAACAGAATTTGAAAAAAAAAACATACCGTTCAGAAGATATACACGTTAAAGTAAAATAAGGTTATTAGGTCAAAGTACTTAAAATAGAAACTTTAGAGCCTTATAACGTTTATTTGTATCTTGTTAGGGTCTACAATACTCTGCCAAGTTTCATTTATGTGCTCTTAGTAATTAATGAGCAATGTCATAATGTTGTGAATAGTTTCATTAATATTTTGTGTATTAATGAAAGTATTCACATGTAAAATAATTTTTTTGTCTGGTTACCTACAACATTGAAAAGTATTGTGCAAATAATATCTACTTACTAAATTGTTTGAGTACCTACATTTCTCAGATCAACATTAATATTTAAGAATAATTTGTATTTCTCATATTAAGTGAATTTTATTCTGTTTGAGAAATAAATGTCTTAAACCGTAAAATTTCAGCTCATTACATTAAATAACTAAAGAGATATAAATAAAAATACCAGAACAACCGCTAAACATGGATAATCCGACAAAGTTTGAATGGCTACAAATAAGCGGGCTTTCAATATACAGAGCTAAAGTTCTAAAATTTCTAGTGTTATACCATTATTGGATTGGTACAGGTGGGCACACAATTCTTGAACAAGTCCGCTGGGACTACAAACACGTGCCTGGCGGGCAACTGCCCGATAGCAGATATTCAGGCTGATGGATATATTCAAATAGCACGGTAAACTCTGCTTGCGCGATGCAGGATTTCGGCGTAGTAGTTCGCTACTGGTTGGATAGATGGTGTTGCGGTTCTTTTTGTGCGATGTTGATTTGTTCCGTTGATTTTTCTTGTGGCGGCATTGATGCCGCTACATCAATCCCCTCCGGAGACTTTGAGGGTGATGATACAGGCTCAGGATGCTGACCATGAATGCGTGACCGCTGCATGCTGGTAGTCAGGATGCCCGCAGAAGCCAAGTGTACTGGCTAACTGTATGACTCACTGCTCGAGAGCTTAAGGTCACGATAAGGAGAGGTGATGGTAACGTCCCGCTGAAGTAGTTGCACGAAGGCTGCGCTGACGTTCTTTGTCGAGGGTCACCAGTATAGAAGTATGCGGAATAGAGAGTACAGTCCCGCAAACCTCCTTTGAAAAGGGAGGATCTTCCGACTAGGCGGTTGTTGTGCCTGGCGGGCAACTGCCCGATAGTTGATATTTGGGCTGATGTATATGTTCAAATCGTACGGTAAACTCTGCTTGCGCGATGCGCTGCTAGTTGCGATGTTGATTTGCTCCATTGGTTTTTCTAGTGGCGGCAATGATGCCGCTACACACACATACAAAAACAAACTATAATAATTATCTTATACCTATGTAGACCAATCCAGATAGGACTCTCAATATTTATTTATTTACTAGTTGAGCAACTTCGTTTGCTCCGCTCCTA
Source organism: Lacanobia wlatinum (assembly GCA_947578705.1). Lineage (NCBI taxonomy): Eukaryota > Metazoa > Arthropoda > Insecta > Lepidoptera > Noctuidae > Lacanobia > Lacanobia wlatinum. Next base: position 9,738,522 of record OX388028.1, on the reverse strand, counting down.
TTGGTCTTAGCATGATGATATATAGCCTTCCTCTATAAATAGGCTATCTAACACAGAAAATATTTCAAATCGGACCAGTAGTTCCTGAGATTAGCGCGTTCAAGCAAACAAACAAACTCTTCAGCTTTATATATTAGTATACATTTAGTACATGGAGGACTTACAGCCAATAAAGACAAACAAAATAGGAAACCGTTGTCACCAGCAAGCCAATAACAAATCCTCACGTTTAGAAACATAATGTAAATTATGGTGTGAGCACAATATAAAAAACGCACCGCTTAAATTAAACTTAGAATTATTTAGTTACATAAATACTTGCTACAAAGAATTTGAGGCTTAAGCACCTTCTTGCTGAATTCACACTGATTGTGAATGGATCCAAATCATATTCCTTGCAAATTTCATTGAAATTACTGCTTGCGCGCACAATATAACTGTTCCGCCTATAATTTGAAGATGTATGAGGTACACGTATGGGTGGATTAAACCGGAATGTTTTGCTTGGCACATTAAAATAAAATTTTGACAATAACTACTAAACTAAACAACGTAACGAAACAACTATACTATGTGTATATTTTGAGCAATGACCCTCGGGTAGCCGCCAGTAGTAGGACTGTCTCTCAGTCTGCGCATCAGCGATGCTGCTCTTTTTCTAATTATGGCAAAACACATTCACTTGTGATTGTGATTCTGCAAATATCGCTGACGCACTGCAATAGCAGCGAGGTAACCATATCAACTCCATGAAGGCATTGTTATACTGAACCCTCAGAGCGTTCACGACCCGCTGCGTGCAATTGGCCCACAGGCTGCAGGTGTAAAATTATTGGCAGATGGCCCTAAATAATGTTTTTTTGTCTGCCTTTGAACACCTGGCAAACCTGCGAGTTAGCATATTACAGTGAACCGCGAGCCCCCTGCGTTCCCGTTCTACGTCTAGGTTATCAGTCAGGTTCACGATCACAAGTCCTAAGTACACAAACTGAGAGACTCGTCTCTCAGTTTGTGTACTTAGTGTCACGTGTAACGCAACCCCACTTAGTGTCACGTGTACAGTTTATAATAATTGATCAGAACAAATGCTTTTGAGCGATCTAAAAAGGCGGCATAACCGGCGTTTTACAGTCCGATAGTACTTGAAGTTGTGCTTAGGAACTAATATTGCACTCTCAGTCGTGAGACCCGCCCCAAAACCAAATTGAGCATCTTCGAGTGTCACATACTGAGCAAGATAACCGTTGCAAACCGTCAAGCACCTTAGCCATTATGGTAGCTAGTTTTATAGGTCTATAGTTCTGTTTGTCACTAATATAATCTTCTGTTCTGTTTTTTATGATCGGTACCACAACTGCTCTCAAGATCAAGGCTGATAGCTTTGCTAGACTCAAGTGACTGCCAGAAAGTTGGGGATCCTAGCAAAGATGTGTGGCGGAACATAATTATTTAGACCAAGAAATCCGCCACCGCCTATGAAATTGCGCCAGATCCCAAATATCACGCCATCCTTTGTTCGTCGAGGGAGCAACGACCTCATCGTTACACGCGCCGCGCGCACCAGTCGTCTTCTGACTACCTAGCTTAACCGTCGCGCCGCGCTCATAATTTGCTCTGTATAATTTCTATCGTTTGCTACTGCTAGTCTTTGTATCTATCTTTATTGCTTTCTTCCATAATATAACAACTTCATTATTCAGTTAAATAATAGTCTTCATTCTACGCCTTCACCTTCATTCTTCCCGCTTCGCTTTGCTCGCTATTATAGTGCTTAATAGCCTAACTACACGGGTTAGATTCCCATGTAGTGTTAGTATAGTTTACACGCAACTATACTACATTGGTGACCCCGACGTGATCCTGCCTTCAAGACTGAAGACTCGAAGACTCCAGGCAGTCCAGAACACCGGTGGAACGAGAAGAACGACGTCTGGAAACCAGTTTGCGTGTTTGTTTTCGTGGCTGACGCAATAACTGTTGGGGTGGGGTCTCAATCATAAGCGGTGAGCGATTTTTAATTGTTTTTTTTTTACAATGGCTGAAGAGGATGGTTTTGCCGATTGCAAGGACGCTTCCGTTACCTCTGGGGAGGTATCGAAGGTCGGAATGCCATTGCGTTGTCCACCATTTTGCCCGGAAGAACCGGCTTTATGGTTTGCGCAGCTAGAGGGCCAATTTATTATGTCCAGAATTACGAGCGATAACACGAAATTCTATTACGTGTCTTCACAGCTGGAAATCAAGTACGCCTTGCAAGTCAAGGACATTATCACCAACCCGCCAGAGTCCAATAAATTCGAAACCTTAAAAACTGAGCTCATTAAGCGGTTGTCAGCATCACAGGAGATGCGCATTAAGCAACTTCTCTGCCACGAAGAGTTAGGCGATCGAAAGCCGTCTCATTTCTTGCGGCACCTTCAGAACCTAGCTGGTCCAGCGGGCGCATCTGAGTTCGTCAAAAGTATTTGGACTAACAGGTTGCCACCGAATATACAGACTGTCATAGCCTCACAAATAACTGATTTACAGGTCGAAAAATTAGCTGACATTGCAGACAAGGTGTTCGAGATAGCCCCGATGACACCGCAAGTTGCCAGCACCTCTGCTACCGCCGACCCCGCTTCTTCAGACCTGGCAAAGCAAGTGAGCGAGCTGACGAAGCAGGTAGCCGCGCTCACTTCCCGCATGAATGGCAGAGGGAGAGACCGCTCGCGCTCGAGATCCCACAATCACCACCGAAGGTATGACCGCTCCAAAAGTAGACCACAACAGCCCCCACCTAACCACCCACATTGCTTTTACCACTACACTTATGGAGACAAAGCGGAGAACTGCAGGTCACCCTGCAGCTACACGACGGAAAACAGGAAGGGCGGTCGCAAGTAGCGGCCAACGACTGCCCCACTTCTTCAGGCCGTTTATTCGTTACCGACCGGACTACAAAAGCGCAGTTCCTTGACACTGGTTCAGACTTGTGTGTTTTTCCCCGGTCTGCGGTCAAGACGCCCTGCATCCAGTCAAGGTATGACCTGGTAGCTGCTAACGGTACTGTAATACACACCTATGGGCCTGCACAGCTGGTGTTAGATCTAGGTCTCAAGAGGAACTACAGCTGGATCTTCACTATAGCCGACGTTGGGAAACCCATCATTGGAGTGGATTTCCTCAGCCACTACAATCTCCTGGTAGACTGCAGGAACCAACGCTTGATCGACAGTTTGACGTCTTTGTCGGTTCCTGCCGCACACTGCAGCACCATCGATATTGCATCCGTGAAGGCCGTCGTAGGGGATACTGGCTACCATCACATATTACGTGAGTACCCAGAAATCACACGACCTCCAGGCAAACAGCTACCAGGTAAACACAATACGCTGCACCACATTAGGACGACGCCAGGCCCACCGGTAGCATGCAAGCCTAGACGCCTTGACCCAGCTCGACTTCAGGTTGCCAAGAAGGAGTTCGAGGAGATGCTCGCAAGCGGGATAGCGAGGCGTTCCGAGAGTGCTTGGTCAGCACCACTGCACTTGGTCAAGAAAAAGGACGACGGATGGAGACCTTGCGGCGACTACAGGGCACTCAATGCCAGAACAATACCTGACAGGTACCCCATTCGTCATATGCACGACTTCTCGCACCAACTATCAGGCTGCACTGTCTTCTCTACTATCGATCTCGTAAAGGCCTATAATCAAATAGCCATTAATCCAGAGGACGTACCGAAGACGGCGATAACTACACCTTTTGGCCTTTACGAGTTCCCTTTTATGACGTTTGGGTTGAGGAACGCAGCACAAACCTTTCAAAGGTTCATCGATGAAGTTCTACTTGGCCTAGATTTCTGCTATGGGTACGTGGATGACATTTTAGTCTTCTCAGCGTCTCCAGAAGAACACAAAGTCCATCTACGTCAGTTGTTCGAACGACTGAAACAGTACGGCATCGTAGTCAACACAACGAAGTGCAACATCGGACAGAAAGAGGTTGTTTTTCTAGGATACCGTGTATCAGCGGAAGGGACGAGGCCGGTCCAGTCCAAGGTCCAGGCCATACAGGAGTACCCCGTGCCCAAGACCGTCAAGGAGTTAAGGCGATTCCTCGGCATTATCAACTTCTATCGCCGATTCGTCCCGAACGCAGCCAAACTACAGGCACCGCTGAACGCCGTCCTTGCCGGCCCCAAGGTAAAAGGTTCGCATCCAGTAGACATGACTCCAGAACTGCTGAAGGCTTTCGAAGACTGCAAATCTTCGCTGTCCAAAGCAACGCTCCTGGCTCATCCAGACGTATCTGCGGAATTAACCATCGCGACGGATGCCTCTGAAACGGCAATCGGCGCCGTTCTCCAACAGAGGAAGGGTGGCAACTGGCAACCTTTAGCCTTCTACTCGCACAAGCTAAGTAGTGCCCAAAAGAAGTACAGCCCGTACGACCGTGAGTTACTTGCAATTTACGAGGCAATCAAGTACTTTCGGCACATGGTCGAAGCAAGAACTTTTGCCATCTACACAGACCATAAACCGCTTACCTTTGCCTTCAAGATGAACAGGGATAGCTACTCACCCAGGCAATTCAGGTACCTGGATTTCATCGGGCAGTTCACCACAGATCTGAGGTATTTACCTGGCAGTGAGAACGTTGTCGCTGACGCATTATCGCGCGTGGAGGAGGTATCAGCAGCTGTCAATTTTGAGGAGCTTGCAAGACTTCAGGACACAGATCCAGAACTGCAAGACCTACTACAACATGGCTCCACGCTGAAACTTCAAAAGGTAGCATCATCATACAGCAACAACTTACCAGTCTATTGCGATACCTCCATGCCGACACCACGCCCTTACATCACGCCAGCCTTGCGAAGGAAGGCATTTGACTCACTGCACAAATTACATCATCCTGGGAATGCAGCTACAGTGCGACTGGTGACACAACACTTTGTTTGGCCAGGGATCCGCAAGGATTGTAGAGAGTGGGCGAGGCAATGCCTACAATGCCAGACGTGCAAAACAGCACGTCACACTAAAGCTCCACTTTCCACCTACCTAGCTCCTTCTTCCCGGTTTTCCCATATCCACCTCGACATCGTAGGGCCCCTAACCCTTTCGTCTGATTACAGGTACTGCCTTACAGTCATTGACCGATTTACTCGATGGCCCGAGGCGTACCCCATGAAGGACATCACGGCGGAGACCTGCGCAGCTGCCTTGGTGTCTGGCTGGATAGCCAGGTTCGGCTGTCCCGCACGGGTGACCACAGACCGTGGTCGCCAGTTCGAGAGTCACCTCTTCAAAGCTCTCACTAACTTGGTGGGCGCGCAACACTACCGCACCACCGCCTATCACCCGGCAGCGAACGGCATCGTAGAACGTCTACATCGGCAGCTGAAGGCTGCCATCATGTGCCACACTTCCTCACAGTGGACAGAGGCACTCCCACTGGTGCTTCTCGGCATGCGTAATGCTTGGAAGGAAGATGTCCAAGCCACGCCTGCAGAGCTGGTTTACGGTGAAGCGCTGCACTTGCCCGCCCAGTTCCTGTCACCCAAAGAAGACTTCACCACAACCGATGTCACGGAGTACGCGGCATGTCTGCGAGTCCACATGGCCAAGCTGGCTCCAAAGCCAACTTCGTGGCACACCAGCACCACTTCACCCTTCTACATTCCTCGAGACCTACACTCAGCAACACACGTCTTCGTCCGCCGAGATCATGTCAGAAGGTCACTAGAGCCGCCTTACGCTGGACCATACAAGGTCATACAGAGACATGAAAAGCATTTCAAGATTGAGGCGAATGGGAAGACCAGCGACATTTCAGTGGATAGACTGAAACCCGCCTACATGACGCAAGAGGAGACGACAGCCTCAAAAACTACTACAGCTTCACCTTCAACTGGCGGCGGCGCAGAGAAGAGGACGAGAAGCGGGCGACACGTCAGATTTCCCGATTTTTATCGACCGTAGTAATGGTCTGGCCAGGGGGAATATGTGGCGGAACATAATTATTTAGACCAAGAAATCCGCCACCGCCTATGAAATTGCGCCAGATCCCAAATATCACGCCATCCTTTGTTCGTCGAGGGAGCAACGACCTCATCGTTACACGCGCCGCGCGCACCCAGCCAGCGCGTGATATTTGTACCGGCCGACGCGTTGACGGCCTTGAGCTGCGCATGGACTCCGTGCACACGAGGCCGCCTGCGCGCGCTCCGATCTCCGAGCACCAGTCGTCTTCTGACTACCTAGCTTAACCGTCGCGCCGCGCTCATAATTTGCTCTGTATAATTTCTATCGTTTGCTACTGCTAGTCTTTGTATCTATCTTTATTGCTTTCTTCCATAATATAACAACTTCATTATTCAGTTAAATAATAGTCTTCATTCTACGCCTTCACCTTCATTCTTCCCGCTTCGCTTTGCTCGCTATTATAGTGCTTAATAGCCTAACTACACGGGTTAGATTCCCATGTAGTGTTAGTATAGTTTACACGCAACTATACTACAGATGAAACGGTACTTCACACCGGAACCGCTGCTCAAACTCTATCAAGCGCAATGTGGGGATGTAGTGTTATTGAAACAACTGTTCTCAAGCGATTACCTTTAATTACTGACTGCAAGAGTATAAATGTGTTAATATATTAATAGAAGATACATTCATATGGATAGGGTCATAGACCTTATACTATAGGTAGTACTACTACACCTCACCTCAGGGGTTTTTTTTTTTTTTTTTTTTTTTTTTTTTTTTTTTTTTTACGTAAATATAACTTAATATCATTTCTTATGTTACCAAAGGTTTGGTTCTATTTTTATGGATTAAATAGGGTTTATTAAATTTTAATATTTCTACATTAACACCTAAATCATTTAAAACAACAAATGGTCCCTCCCATTGAGGATCTAACTTATTAGCTATTTCATTTCTAATTAAAATTTGTTGTCCTTTACTGTATGTCACATTATTTAAAGACTTATCATAACAACTCTTACGGTTTTGTTTACTTATAAGTAGATTATTACGAGCATCTTGATGTGCTACTTGTAACCTATACTTAAGATCTAAAGGATAACTTTCTGGATTATACAATGGTTCTATGTACTGACTAACTCTAGATGGTACTATACTAGCTCTACCAAATACCAGTTCGAATGGTGTGTACTTTGTCTCTGTATGAACTGTATTGTTGAAACTGTAACACCAAAATGGTAGCCAGTGACTCCATGTGTCTTTTTGACCATTACACTGTATTCGTAAAAACGATCCTAAATTTTTATGTGAATTTTCGAGCGCACCGATGGATTGATGGTGATACGCTGTAGACATTAATTTATTTATACATAAAAGTTTACATACCTGTTCCATTACTGACGATACAAATTCTGTTCCACGATCAGTTGCGATGGTATTAGGTATTCCAAATCTTAAAATAAAATTATTAACTAATGCTTTAGCAATACTTACGGTTTCCTTCGTTTTCAAAGGATAGGCCTCTACGAACTTAGTAAGCTCGCACTGCAGTGTCAAAATATAACAATTTCCTTCAATGTCTTTTTCTAATGGACCTACGACGTCCAGATAATTTTTTTCAAAAGCATGTGAAGCCGTTGTAGTTATCTCCATGGGCGCCTTGATATACCTACAATGCTTCATTTTCTGACATTTAATGCATTTACTCACAAATTGTCTAATATCGTTGTCTAAGCCTGGCCAGTAAAAATGTCTCTTAATATTATTGGTCATCCTACGTACTCCTGCATGTCCTGCGGTAGGTAGTAGGTGAAAGTCATGTAAAATATACTTTCTTTCTTCTTCATTATAAATTCTCCTAACTCCTCTCAATACATAAATACGTGGACCGGTCCAATCCTTATTGTCTTTTATCTCTTTTAATACATCTTTAATAAAACTCTCATATTCCTTATTTTTTACTATGCATAGCTCATTTATACCTATTCGTTTACAAAAATGACCTAACTTAGTCACAAATTCGGCTCGCGTAAGTCGTGCTCTAAAGTTAAGATTAATTTACAACATCTTCTTTCGATTGTTATAAATAAAACATTCCTTTTCTTCATCTATATTATTTTGTCTTTTTAATTTATTTAATTCATCACTTCCTATAAAACTCATTTCTACAGAATTATTCGGAATTTTTAGTACCTCAACTACTCGTGGTTGATCAGGCCACGTTTCGTCTCGTTTACTAAAACTAGGTGTATCCAATTGTTTTCCTACATCTAAACGTTTTTTCTGAGCTCTAGTCATAACTAAAGAAATTTCATTATTCATCTGTTTTAAAGTATCCGATGTTATATTAATTCTAGATAATGCATCTGCTATGCTATTATCTTTTCCTTTTAAATATAAAATTTTAAAATCGTATTCTTCTAGTGCTAGTCTAAATTTAAGTAGTCTGCTAGATGGGTCCTTCATTGAAAATAAATATATTAAAGGCTTATGGTCTGTCATAATTGTAAATGATTTACCGTATACATAGGGTCTAAAATACTTTACAGCCCAAACAATTGCAACTAACTCTTTCTGAATGGTTGGATAATTGAGTTCAGCTTTATTCAGAGGTCTGCTAGCATAAGCTACAGGTTTCATATTTTGTTTGCTCTAGACTGCTCCAATAGCCGTCCCTGACGCATCTGTTTGAATGACTAACTCATTATTTTCTGAAAAATCTGGAAAATCTAATACTGGTGGTGTACTTAAAGCATGTTTCATTGCTTCAAACGCACTTTGACACTCTTCAGTCCAAACAAATGGTACATGTTTTCTAGTTAATTTATTTAATGGACAAGTTATTCTTGCAAAGTTTTTAATGAATTTCCTATAATAGTTACAAAATGCTACAATTCTTTTTACTTCATCGGTATTACTTGGTACAGGGTAATTTTGCAATACTTCTACTTTAATTGGGTCGGGTAAGACTCCATTTTCTGATACTAAATGCCCTAAATAAAGAATTTCTTTCTTTAAAAAATTACATTTTTCTGGATTTAATTTTAAATTAATTTTCCTAAGTCTTTCCAAGACGTCTGTTAAGTTTTTATTATGGATATCTAAATTTCTCCCAAAGACTACTAAATCGTCTAAATATATAAAACATTTATCGTATGTTAACCCAGACATAGCAACTGACATTACTCTACTAAAAGCACTCGGACTTGTTTTTAATCCCATAGGTAGCCTCTTCATCTGGTATTGCCCAGTACTAGTTGTAAACGCTGTATCCTCTCTACTGTTTTTATCTAAAGCTACTTGGTAATATCCTTGATTAAGATCTAAATGCGAAAAATAGACTGAGCCAGAGAGCGAATCCAAAATTTCCGTAATACTTGGCAAAGGAAATTTATCGTCTACAATACGGTCATTAAGCTTCCGATAATCGACCACTAGTCGCCATTTTTTATCGTTGCTACTTTTTTTTGGTACCAGTAAAACAGGACTCGACCATTCACTCTTCGCCTCTTCTATAATGTCATTGTCAATCATTTTTTGAATTTGCCTATTTACTTCATTTTTCAAAGAATGCGGCAATCGGTACTGCTTCGTATAAACCGGACTTGTATTTGGTTTTATAGTTATGGATTGTTCATAAACACTTGTAGTCGTTAACTTATCACCTGGTAAAAAGAAAACATCCGAATATTTAGAACATAATTCTTCAATTGATTTCCGTTCGTCCATTTTTAAATGATTTAAATTTAAAATGTTTAATAAGTTCTTTGCTCGTTCTAAACTGTTAGCGTTTGATTTAAAATTGCATAAGTGAAACTCTTCAATTGAATATATCTGTGGTTGAAAAGTTGGTAGGTAAATATCATGCTCGTTAGTGTTCAAAATTTTAACCGGTAATCTATTATTTTTTATTCGTCCAATACATCCCGCTAGAAAAACATTTTCCGCTAACTGTTCGCTATGGATAATACAGTCATTCATATTCTCAATATTTAATAGCAAATAATGTATCGACTCACTTCGTGCTGGGATATGTAACACCTCAGCTGAGTAATCTATGACATCACTTAGTTCTAATGAATAATACTTTCCATAATTAGATAGGTTAATGACATTAGTTTCTAAGTTCATATTTGAAGCGTACTGACAAAGAAAATCTAAACCTAATATTCCATCTGCCTTTAATGGTATGTTATCAAAAACATGAAGCTTGATATTAAAGTCAACAAAGTGTTGGTCATCACGATGAGTCAAGCTAAGTTGAACAAACGAACAAACCCTGATGAACTAATTTTACCTCCAATACCATTTATGATGGTTTCATCTCTAATTACTGCACTATCGTATGGTAACGCATCTTTTTTAATTACGGACAAAGATGCTCCGGTATCTATTAACCAATAATATTTCCTATTACCTATGTATAATGCTAAAAATTTTGCCTTACCTTGCAAAGCTAAAATGTTATGTTTAAGATCGAAAAAACTGCATTTCGTTTGTTGTAGGCATACTATCGTTCTTATCTTGTTCATTGCTGGAATAAAATATTCTATTGGTACGACCTTTACTACGAGTTTCATTACTCGATCGATTCTCGTTCGAAGTTTGATAATCTCGTCCACGTCCGTTACCACGATAGTTATGGGATGATCGCCCACGTGAGTTATTGAAATCACGTCTGCCGAAGTTATTTGAATTATGGCTAAAATTACCTCTCAAATTATTTGAATTATGCTGATAATGATGTCCTCGACTGCGTTGGTTTAACTGCTGACTATGAGAACCACGGCCATTCCTAAAGTTGTTGTTATTGTTATGAAACTTACCTCTTCCGCGGTGTGAAAACTGCATGACATTTTCGTTGGTCGAAGTCGATGCCGATGTCAACTCTTCATCTTTCGCTGCCTGGATCGCGTCCTTTAAACTGTCATAATTACGTGCAGCAATAATCGTACTTAGTCTCGAATCCTTCAATCCATCTGCGAATCGCTTAATTGCCAATTTTTCGTTTATGGGCTTGAGTACGGAATAACTATCAGAATTACCATTTGCTTGCGATATGGTCAGATTAGTAAATAACTTTTCTAATTCTGTTCCAAACTGATCAATTGTACGCCAGCCTTGCGTTGCGTTTTGTAATCGTGATTGTATTGGAGTAAACGATTTTTTTGGTAAAAGTGCAACACGTAAATCTCTGACAAAATCGTTCACAGATGTGTAATTATTGGTTATACGTAATTTTGCATTTTCTGATAATCTACTTTTCAAAACGAATGTCATTAGTAACTTTTTCCCCGTTTCCGACAACATGTCTGCGTACATTTCTATAGAGTCAATGATACTTCTGATATTATTTTCGTTATTGGTCATTACAGGAATCAAACTACATGCCGTTTTTAAATCGAACTCCATGATTGATTCTGAATTTGGACTTGCTTCAGAAATATCACTGTCACTATCACAGTCTGATTTAATTACAGCGCACAAAACATTAATTTGCGAATAACACGATTCTATTTCGCTTTTCGTAACTGATAATGATTTTAACAATTCTGATTTTACTCCTGGTTTTGTAGATAATAGCTTTATTAATCCTTTACTTTTCTCATAAATTGTTTCAACCTCACATAATTTATTCTTAACAATATTACCCTTAAATCGTGTTTTTCCCTTTTTAATTAAATATTTCCTTATTGATATAAGATCATTTAAACAAAGTAACAATTCATCTTCCATTCCCTCATGCAAAAGTAATATATATTAATTAAACCATTTAATACATACCCGATTCTCACAGTGAATTACTGTAGTAGGGGACACAGCGTGTAAGATGATACATGATGATATACGATCACTCAAACAAACTTAAACTGCTAATTTATCTTAGAGTTCATTATTTTAATTCTTAATGTCTATTATCATTTTATTGTCTCTTTATTTATATGATGATTCGCGAATTCATCTTACGCACTATAATACGCACAACGCACTTGAGACGCACTTAGTATGCACTTCACTAAATAAATGATACCGCACAGCTGCCAGATGAGTATGATGAATACTCCGACTTCTACGTCATTGGAAGATTTGCTTGCTCTTCTCCGCGAATTGCTCTGGAACGGTTGAACGATCGTCGCAGGCTGTTCTGCAAAATCTGGTCCCTGATCCAGGAATGGTGACAATTCCTGTACTGCTTCCACGCAAAATATATAATGCCAAGACCCAGTAAAACGCAAATTACTATGAGGATAATACTGATCGTCGAAATATGTGCCTTCAATTCTTCAACGTGTGCATTATTGGAACCAGCAGAATTCTGGTTCACGAAGACCGTCTCCTTTTCTACGTTGGAACGACACATTCTCACTGATTTCCGGACGTTAAATTAACTTTTTAAATGTACTTGATTCATTTTAATTACGAAAGTTCCATTATCCACAAATATTTTCACGCCAATTTATTACAAAGAGTTTAATTTATTTACTTTGCTTTGGAGCCGTAACACTACGCCGAGATAGAAGTCGCGTCACGCGCCCCAAAAATACAAGGGTCGCCATGTGGGGATGTAGTGTTATTGAAACAACTGTTCTCAAGCGATTACCTTTAATTACTGACTGCAAGAGTATAAATGTGTTAATATATTAATAGAAGATACATTCATATGGATAGGGTCATAGACCTTATACTATAGGTAGTACTACTACACCTCAGCAAGTTCGATCTTGTATGGAGTACTGCTCTCATGTTTGAGACGGATCTGCCAGATACCAGCTTAATGCCCATGAGTCAATTGAGTAACGAGCCAAGAGGATCATCGGTAATGATAGGCTCGTCGAGTCGAAGCTACAAAGTCTTGAGCATCGACGCCTAGTTGCTGGCCTGTCGGTTTTCTATCGGTTGCATTTTGGTGAGTGTGCGACGGAATTACATGATTTAATTCCGCCAAGCCCGTTCCATCATCGGACCACAAGACGAACGGCGATAAGCCACCGGTACATGGTGGACATCCCACCCACAGGCACAAAACGTTTTGGAAACACATTCATTTGGGTATAGCTAAGGAGTGGAATTCTCTGCCAGAGTCTGTATTTCCTGATAGCTACAACCTAGGACTCTTGGAGTCAAGAGTGAACAGGTTACTTTTAGGCAAGCGTGCTCCTTCTTCGACCGCATCATCGCTTACCATCAGGTGAGATAGTGGTCAAACGTATGCCTATCAATAGTAAAAAAAACTGGCCAATTGCGAGTCGGACTCGCGTGCAAAGGGTTCCGAACGAATTTAATTTTTTTAACATGTTATGTTAACACCACAGACTTCTAATAGGTTTTCCTGTAATCTTTAGGTAAAGATCTATTATCTCCATTTTTTTCAAAATTTTAGGGTCAGTAGTTTCGGAGATAAGGGGGGGGGGAACGGTCATTTTTTGTCTAATTTCTTGAATAACTTCAAAACCATTTATTTTAAAATTATGAAAAAAATATAATTAAAACCCTCACAGTAAGTCCTTTCATTTGATATGTCACACGATATTGTTCAAAAAACTTTTTTTTTTATTTTCTAGTTTGACCCCCAAAAGTGACCCCCACACTAAAAATTTAATAATTTACGTAACGTGTCCGTGTACCAAATTTCAACAGAATCGGTCCAGTGGATTCGGAGAAAACTGGCTGTGACAGACGGACAGACAGACAGACAGACACCCGAGTGATCCTACAAGGGTTCCTTTTTTTTTTCGGAACCCTAAAAAACAAGCGAGCCATGGAGTGTAGTCTCCTGGGGTCCGTCTCCCGGACCATGTAAGAAATACTATACTGCGAAGTGTGCATCAAAACCAAAACATGGACATTACCCAAAAAGCCGTTAAGCTTAATTAAGTTGTTCAACCGTTTCATAAAATGGTCTGGCACATCATGAAATGGCCAATTCTACGATAAGGTCACGACAGATATATGAAGACTAGCTGACCCGCGCAACTTCGTCTGCGTCACAATTTTTATTACTGCTCCGCTCCTATTGGTCTTAGCGTGATGATATATAGCCTATAGCCTTCCTCGATAAATGGGCTATCCAACACTGAAAGAATTTTTCAAATCGGACCAGTAGTTCCTGAGATTAGCGCGTTCAAGCAAACAAACAAACAAACTCTTCAGCTTTATATATTAGTATAGATAAGTATAAGTATAGATAAAAGAAAAAATACCTACTCCTACTTATTACTAGTGATTTCAAGTAACTGCAACTGATGACTGGCTAAAGCCATCAACCCACACACTGGCACTCCAGTGTAGTTGCTTCAAATGATGAATAAGTTTTAATCAATACCCATCACTCTAGAACCGGCTCAATGAAGCGGCGTCATAATACTATACTATATATAATAATGTAAATACTCACAGCCTTCTATTAAATCAGTGACGTCCAAAAGTGGAGATGGTAATACTCTTTGGTATAACTTGTACTGCTTGCCAAACCGTGGCATTTGGATGATGAAAGCAGCTGGAACCTATGAACATAGTGCAGATTTTTTAGTATTTAATAAATAACCAATTTACCAATTTCGGACAACAATATAGCCCATTTTGTTAGTAAAATATATATATATCTTATAACTAGTGTTAGTAGTAAGCAAACAAGGACAAAAACAAACCACAAAGTAGGTGTCTAAGGCAGGATGTGCAGAGAACGATAGAGTGAAGAATAGCAGTAATAATTAATGCTCAAAGTGCAGTTTTTTAAAATCCTACCTCACTTAATTTCACGCCAGATGTGGTAAACGACTGTTCCAAAAGTTGCTGTACAGTGGGTAAAGAAACATGTTCGTCTTTCTCTACAAACAGTTGATAACAATACGCTTCTTGTCCCGAAGACAACTTCAGGAATGGCTCAGCTCGCAATAATTGCGCTACTAAACCATTTAAAAATTCTTCTGGATCCTGAAATAAAAATAAAAATTGAACGTAAATGTACGTATCTGTTTAGTGAAACAGGAATTTGGAAGTATGTTTGTGTACACGGTGTTTTGTTAACTGGTTCAGTAAGGGAAATCCGGAGCCATAATATATGTATATATTATGGCACCTGTCTTAAGAAAGAACTAAGGCACTTTTATTAAATTAATGTGACAATCTTAAAGAGTCACAAAGTTTCTTTGCATTGCCTATTGATGTACGAATAGAATGGTCTTAAAAGGGAGAAATAGATACAGTGGTACCCAATTGATAAGGCGCGTCGTGAATCTTCGTTCGCAAAAAAAAAGTATGGCCCCGAAGATTAACGAAAGAAAGCAAACTTACAATCAACCTTAGATCACTACTAAAAGGTTCATAATACACTGCAGCTGTTGGTTCTGTCTCACTCACAAGTCACGTGCATGCCACGCGACGCTAACATGGCGGCAGCTGCCGACCAATAGCGGTACAGGAAAAAAAAGCGCGGTGTGTGGAGCGTGCCGATTGGTCAATAGAATTTCCTGCCCTTTGAAAATTCATCTTCTGCGCAGGTACATCGGTAAACCATATCAGTTGGGTACTACTGTACAAGGATGGCTATCCTAAACAAATAAGGTGTAAAGCATCAAGAAGATTCCCAATGTCAGTTATTTATACCTTTTCTTCGGATGTCAGACCAGGCACGTCGGAGAGTCTTTCAAGCAAAGTACGTAACTTCATGACTCGGTCAGCGCGCACGTAACCATGCCTTCTTAGTGGGTTCACAATTTCTTCTCGAAGAACTCGCTGGACTTCAGAATAATGCGGAGAGTCCTGTAAAAGACTTTTTTCTTCCAACTACGCAATAATTTCATCATAACTAACCTAAATAGTGAGAATAAAGCAGCAATTTACTGCTTCAGAGTAAAATAGTGCAGTAAAGTATGTATGAAAATCCATTACTGCACTGCTTTTGCTTTAAAACAGTGCAGTAAAGTTGTATAAAAATCCATTGTTTTCGCCCTAAAGCCACCAATCATGGCCAACTAGATTTATACCAGCCAATAAGCGCTATTCTGACCACACAACAGGCCAATCGCAGGCTACAAGCATGACCAACCAGTTTTCTACCAGCCAATCAGCGCTATTTTTATTCCCGGGAACAGTGGCAGAACAAATGTACGACCTTTGCAAAAAAAAAAAAACCGGTCAAGAGCGAGTCGGACTCGCGCACCGAGGGTTCCGTACCATCATATAAAACGTGAATTGTTTTTAAATTTTCATCGGCGAGGCCTTTATTCGTTGAGAATTTTAACACTGCGGTGTATATTGCAGTCTTAGATCACCAACATCTCTTGCCCGCTAGTGGAACTAATGTAATGTTTGTTGATGAATTCTGAAAAAGTGCGCTTTTTACAGACATCGTTTTTTTTCCTGTAATTTTTAATAAACTTCTATCACATAGAATAATTCAGATTGTTCTCTATGCAAACTTCGGAGATAAATGGTCAATTTTTCTACATTTTTTCGTCAAAAGTCGAAAACCATGCGGCCTAAACAAAAAATCTTAGAGATTTTTGTTTCTATCAGTCGCTGTTGCAAAAAACATGTATACCCACAATTTTTTTTATTTTTTATTCGCAAAATACTTGAGCAAACGTCATACACTCATCATAGACTCAGTCACTCCATAAGGGTTCTTTTTTATCATTTTAGTACGGTACCCTAAAAATATAAAGAGGATCGTCGTTCAATTTAAAGTTGATACCTACATGAGATTTGTTGTTAATTTGAGATTGCATTAATTTCATACATGTGGTAGGTATTAGGCAAAATTGTAATTAGGTCTTGAAACTTGCTATAAAACTAAATACCTAGGTACTCAGGTAAATGCAAGATACTACCTACATATATAACCAGGGGCGGATCTATATAAAGGCTTTTGGGGCTGCAGCCCAGGGCCCCGTGGACACAAAGGGCCCCCAGCCCTCATTAAAGATAAGAATAGACAATATTGTCAAAATTTTTGTAGCAAAAATAAAATTTTCTGCATAAAACGACTAATAAGTTCCAAAAATATCACGTTTCAAGGAGTCTAGATGCAGTTGGATGCCTCCTGTTATTTAAAAAAGACTATTTTCTTTTTGCAAATATTTCTTCACTGTCCATGCTGCCCTCGTAATAGCAAATGCAGTACTTGCAAAATAGCGGTTTCGAGAAAAACGCGGTTAAGTGTTTTTTTAAATCTCTAACTGATCTAAAACTTATTTGTTTTGTTTTGGAAAAAGTACAAAAAAATGCATAGAATTGTTTAGTTTAGTTTTGAAGTGAATTTTTCTGATGTGGGTCTTTAGAAAGTTGAATACTGCACTTAAACCTTGTAACCCTATTTGTAATTTACATCAAAGTAGTCCAGTAAAATGCAGCACTCGTGTATGTGACTGCATTTGTATCTAGGAAATACATTAATTGCATTATGCACAAGCAAAGTAAATCACTGAAAATAAAAGGCATAATTCAGTATTCGAATAAGTTTTCAAACATTTAAATAGAAAAAAAAAGTAAAAATCTGATTAATAACAATGATTTAATTTTTTAAACCTTTCCATTAACTAAAAATATTAGCAGAAATATTCTATCACGTCACATTTTCCTGTTTTTTTATTTATTTACCCAACCTGTTGACGGCAGTTTGCTGTTAATTTTTTCGACTTTAGCAATAGATACCTAGCCTTTTTCAATTGTCGAGTATACAGTGTTAACTATGTTTAGATAGTTTTTGTTTAAAACGATACTTTCCTTTTAAACTATAGAACGAAGACAAAATAGCACGGATCAAAACTCGTTTTCTGTTTCGGGAACCCCCAAAATAATAATAATAATACCCCACCGCCGTATCTCTACGTTGACGTCGTGGTGGGGCTTGCGTGCCCCAATGAACCTTAGGTACTCATACTTAGGGTGAGGGGCCAGACAAAGAGAGATACAATCCGCAAGGCAGTTTTGTGGCGAACTGTTGGGCAGTAGCGACCCCACGGACCTGATCTCCCGGGAGAAGTCTTGTTCTTCATCTCAGGCTTGCCTTTATTGGCTGGCTGGAGTAAACACTGACGAGGAACAGAGCTCCCACCTCTTTCTTGCCTTAATCGGCCGGTCTGAGTGGAGATTCGCAAGAGCAAACGTGCTCGGGAGAAGGATGTATAATCCAGTAAGATGCTGGTAGAGATCTTGACCGTACTTCCGGGATTGTCCTGATAGCCGTGGTATACCTCTCCACTCCTCTAGCACCTCAGGATATGTTGCCTCCTTGGAGCTACGTCACTTTGTGCTAGCGACCGTTTTCGGGGGCCCATTTATTGAGTGTGCAAGTCATCCCCTGCCATTTTAAAGCTGTGTATATTTTCAGTGGTCAGGCAGGGGCCAATAGTTCTTTCATAGTATATTTTAATAAATCCACTAAACCACCCAAACCCATAGCCTGTCACCTTTTGTTTCCATATTATGCAATAGTTTTGCACCTACCGGGGATTGTCCTTAGGTATACTTTGATAGTGCATATAGGGATAATCGTCGGTTGGTGCCCCATTCCATTAGAAATGTCTAACGGGGCCTCTGCGAGTTGGCTTCGGCCCCTCGTACGCCTACCAAAGGACCGGGACCTCAGGGTCCCGAGATTGTTCAAGACATACCATAAATAATAATAATAATAATAATAATGACCACCGGTAGCTTGGACCCTGTTCCCGATACCGATGGGCTACTATTTTTTTTATTTTTAAATGTTCTTTTTTATGTTTTTTAGAAATATTTAAAAATATAAATAATATGTAAATAAATAAATAAATGGAATAATAATAATAAAAAAAGAGAGAAAAAGAAATAGAGGAAAATGAAATTTCTCCTCAAGACACCTAAGCACTCACCACACGCTACATTGACTTGGCTTGGCCCGTTAATGTAGCTTAAAACTAGCCAAAGAGCTAAGAAACAGTCCATGTTTTTCCTAAATAATAATAAAGTATTTATTTCACAAAAACATAGCACTTTGCACTGCATACATTGTCCGAAAGATAATATTTACACTATGATGCAATAGTAGACTCTATCTTTTAAACTAGGGCTAGCCTGTATCTTAAAAGATAGGGTTCAGCCAATGGATTCTGTTTATATTCACAACCAAAAACAAGTGAAGACAGTGTCAGTGAATTGTACTAACAGCTAAAAATAAAAATAAGATTATAAAAAAAAAACTAATGGTAAGTAACACAAAGTGTGTGCAAGACAGCAGTCATACATGTGTGGGTATCTGTGGGGTGTGTGTGGTTGTGTGTGGTTGAGTGTGGGTGTGTGTGGAGTATGTGTGGGGTGTATGTGAATGTGTGTGGGTGTATGTGGTGTGTGTAAATATTAATTTATTACATTTTTTTTCATTATTTTTAGTTAAAGCGGCTATAAAAACACATATCACACGCTAGGTGCGTGTGATATGTGTTTTTATAGCCGCTTTAAAAATGATGTGTGTGGGTGTATGTGGTGTGTGTAAATATTAATTTTTTACATTTTTTTTCATTATTTTTAGTTAAAGCGGCTATAAAAACACATATCACACGCTAGGTGCGTGTGATATGTGTTTTTATAGCCGCTTTAAAAATGCGAGTACTGCATTTTTTATAGCCGCTTTAAAAATGCGAGTGCTGCATTTTAATCTAGTTTATGATCATTACTGCATTTATACTAAGGATATCAGATAATTTCACACGAAATGCTGCAATCTTCCTCATTGTTTCGCCATGTTCCAGCCATCCAAAAAATAAAATAAAAAATTCTACGTATAGCTGAAGTCTCCAGATTTCATTTTTGTAAATAACAGAAAATCGTAAAAATGACGATTACTGCATTTGCTAATACGAGGGCATGATGTATCACGCAATGTTGAAACTTCTCGTATAAAACCAAATATAGGACAACAACGTCAACTATCGTTCATTCCTTATCATCCTCATTTTCATAGTTTCGTAATTGCCAACTACGAAAACAAATATTGTGCCTGCCCCGACATACCTTTTGAAACCGTTATTTCCCTTTATCGTGACCATTATAATCGAAAACAGTTTTTTGACAAGATGGTAATCAGTTGATTGAGTTGGTAGACCCCTAAGTAGTATTAGCCCAGGGCCCCACAAACTCACCGTCCGCCCCTGTATATAACACAGATTCGTGTATCCAATTTAATAATATACATGTACGTATGTACGCATAGGAAACGAGTACTAATAAGCAAATTTTAACAAATTTTAATGAATGAGTTGAACAGAAAATCTCTAAACTTTCAAACAGCGCCATCTACTATGTTTCCATGGGAGATAGCTGACCCGTGCCCACTTCGTTGGGCGGTATTTTTCGGGTTAATATCTTAGTCTAGTCAATAAGTGCTTTTTTGTTCAACTTTTTTCAGCAGTCTCGGAAAAATATGAATGAGGTGTCATTCGATTCGGAAGAGCATGAGAATGATTTTTGAAAAAAAATAAAAAAAAATTTATGTCTTTCTTATTTGCAAAATAGTTGAACGATTGTCATTTAAAACTATTCCAAACTTCAAGTTCATAGCATTAGTAGTTCTTGAGATATCCAGCTGTGACAGACAGGCAGACTTAGTCACACCATAAGGGTTCCTTTTTACCATTTTGGTATGGAACCCTAAAAAGATATGAATTGGCGCGAATCGAATTGCAATCTTTTTTTATTTCTTTGGCGCGAATTGTATTTCAGTGAACATTTTATTTGACTTCAGTTCTTTATTCGGTAGTTGAAAGAAAATCAGATTATCATCCTCGCGAAAGTGACGCTTATAATAGGGAAGATGCAAATACAGAATTTATGAGAATACTAGCTGCCCCGCGCAACTCCGTTTGCGTCACATTTTTCATCACTGCTCCGCTCCTATTTGTCTTAGCGTGATGATATATAGCCTATAGCCTTCCTCGATAAATGGACTATCTAACACTGAAAGAATTTTTCAAATCGGACCAGTAGTTCCTGAGATTAGCGCGTTCAAGCAAACAAACAAACAAACTCTTCAGCTTTATATATTAGTATAGATATAGATTGTTAGTAAAATGATAAAAAAAGAATAAAGTAAAGGCCACTTCAACGTTCTTATTTTAGTTAATGTCGATTTTTTACAAAAATAATGAATTAAAGTAACGTGAAACGGAACGTATTTAAAAACAACAATCAGCCTTTGGTGACGTCACTGCTGTTATGACAACGAATAGGCAAACTTATGTCTTTGAGTTAGGACAGTTCTTGACCAGTGGTAGATATGAGTGACATCATCATCCGTATTCGCGCGAAAATTTAAACTGTCGGTTTAAAAACGAAATTTTGGCAATTAATTAAAGCCTTTTCATGTCTTATTTATGTGGTGGTCTATTCTAGATGGAGTTCTTTAAAATTAAAGCAAAAATGGAAATGGCATGTTCCCTATTGTTTTAGAGCTCTCGCTAAAGCTCGGGCTCCAAACTAACAATTGATGCAATTGTGATGCAACAATCTACTATTACTCAATGACACAGCATAGACCTCCTAATTACGTTAATACAAATTAAAAGCAAAACAAAGCATAAAAAATAGCTTTTTATACCTTAAATGCAGTTTTGTGTTTTTTTTTCATCAAATATTCGTATTTTTTGTATTTAAATCATTAAGCATATTTTACCTCAGGCTCAGGCGGACGATACAAAAGGGCATCGAAGACGCTTGTGAAGGTGAACATGGCAAAAAGTGTGGCATCAAGATAACAGGAGTTGTGGTGTCCTTGAATGCCGCGGTTCTTGCCTGCCAGCTCTCCGAGCGAACTCAACGGCGCCACCACTCCAGGGACCACGGGACAGTCCGGCTGGAACAATCCGGATTGTGTTACACTATTCCATTATAAATTAGGCATCTTAGAAAAATGCCATCAGTTGCCATACTAGCACAAAATTTTAATTTTGTTTTGTTTGCAGAAATGTAATGAATGTGCAGTATGTAGTACGCGATATTTTATTTTTATTTTTGTGGTACGTCGTTCCACTGTTGAATAAAATTATAACATAAAAACGACTTCACAAAAACAAAAGCAGGTCGGCACTGTTGGTGGCATCGTACCTGGTCGAAGTGGTCGGCATCGTGCAGGTCGCTGCGCTCGGGCGGCGGCGTGTCGCGGAAGCGCGCGTCGCGGCGGCACAGCGGCAGCGGCACGAACAGCGCGCGCCCGGCCGCGCACGAGAACAGCCGCGCGCCGCCGCGCGACCCGTCGCCCAGCCCGCACACGCTCTGCTCTAGCTCCACGCCGGCTGTCGCTGTGTCTGTGATGCATTTTACTCATTCAATATTTTTTTGCTATTGCTATAGTAACTAACAACTTTTGACTGTTAAATTAGAGTACCTAAGATCTTTAAGGTTGAAGTTGGCCATGGATAGTCCATCCGTGTCATATAAAACCCCTAGTCCTTTATCCTAATTATAGGTATCGTTTTTGTTATTATGAGTATTCCTTTTTAGTTTTGACTTTCTTAATTTATAAAAATAATACAATAGGTTTGCAATGGCTTCTAAGAGATGCTTCTACTTTAGCTATTACTCGCATGCTGGACTGTTTCCCCATTCTACCCAAACCGCGGTGCTGTTTATAGTGCTTGTGTGGGTTTGGTTTCCGCACTTAGTCCTGATGTTGGACCATTGTGCGTGGGCCATGGCGACCGTCATTCTAACCAGCCAACCGCCCTCCAGAAGCAGATCAGTCCTCCTAGAGTGTTCAGGATATCTGTAAGCAAATTCGGTGTCCCTATTGTTTGCCTCCGTGTTCGGCGACGCCCGCGCCGGTGCATTCAAGGAGCACGTGCGACACCATTTTCTCCTCCTCCATGCATGCTTTGCTCAGAGGACTGTCCGTTATACCTATCGCATGGAAATATTTGTTCAGAGAGCAGTGTAGGGTAGATTTGAAATGCAGAATGTACGTTAAGCCATTGGCCCTACCCTGGGCTTGCATCTCTCTCTCCGGTCGTTTTAGATTGCAGATCCACCGGGTTATGAGTGACGGAAGAGAGAGTGTACCTGCATTAAAATTTGAACACGTATGTACTAGTGCTCTATAATATCTCCGCGCCGGTGGATAAACTGCGCCGAGATTGGCCTCCATGGCCAAAATTTGGTTCTATACATCGGGATTTGTTTGTGGTTGAGCTCACAACATCAGAACTAATGTTGGACCGTACGTGTCTAAGAGCGTGGCAGTGTTACTATGATAAATTCTAAAGAACGTGTAAATATTTTTGTTTTCGTTTCTTTCATAATTCATGCAGTACTCTGCAGTAGATAGCGCGGTAAAAACTCGCTAATATTTTCACTTACCATCAATGACTCCAATCCATCTGACGACGCCATAGTAATGTTGGTCGACGTCTGTAGCAACTTCCACCAGTGATCCCACTCCGATGTCCTCAGCCACGTGTACAGGCGAGGGTCTGGAGGCCGGAGGCGCCGCTCTAGGCGACCCCAGTGCCGGCGAATCATATAACTCCTCAGGGACTGCTTCCGCGTTACAGATATCTAAAAACAATATAGTAAAAAGTATATTCTATTGTAAATAAAAAGGAAAATAGGATTTTAGTATACGCAGATACGAAATAAAAACTGAAACCCCAAAATGAACAATAAATTGGTTTAATTTGAATCACGGACACATGGACACTACTTCACTATCGGGAAATTATTATTGTACTTTGTTTTCCGTAACCTTCTTTGTGGATACCTAAATAATTCATTTAAAAATTCAAAACAGTTTTTACGGTTTTTACAGAACTTTGAAATAGATAAGGCCATACACTGTTCACATTCAAGCACACAGAGTGGTATTTCATCAATAGGTAAGTCACGTAAATACGACATGTTGGTGGATGCTGCACTGCGCGAGCATGCCAGCCGGCCGGTCGCCCCCCTGCCTCACTAATGCCTAAAATTAGATCCAGAAACATATAGTAGTACTCTGTGTCCAGAAAGCTATTATTGGCCGAAAGATAGACGCGAGTTCTACGCTCAGTGCTCTAGCAAAATAATGTGGTGTTTGTCAATATAATAAAGAAATAATCTGTGATACAATTAATACACTCAACAGCCATGAATAAACCGGTAGAGTATAGTGCTTTTATGTCATACTAAAATATTAAGCATTGAATAATGATTATTTGATGAACCTGATAACATTGACATCTTGCAAAGTCACCTTACAATAGATTTTTTTTTTTGTTTTCATCTGAAATTACAGTACTGAAACCAAACATGACAGCTTTAATATTTTTTCGCCTACAAATAATCAATAATTTTGTGATTGGTACCCACTAGGATTGGTTCTAGCAATTACAATCCATTAAGATAATGATTTATTAGTTAGTGCATACAAAGTTCTGGGTATAAATAGACATATTAGAAAGCTGTCAATAAATAAGTACATTAGTCACTGATCCCGAAGATAAAACAGTTAGGGTGATGATAAGTGTATGTAACAGGATGGACACATGGTAGTGTTTACTAAAGCAGTTGGCTTTACTGCAATGAACAAATTTTTAGCCATTGATGTTTTTAGGGTTCCGATTATCCGTAAAAAACGGAACCCTTATAGGATCACTCGGGTGTCTGTCTGTCTGTCCATCTGTCACAACCAGTTTTCTGCGGATCTAATGGGCTGATTCTGTACGTCTACCATGAGTTTTATCAATCTATCTATACTCACTAGCGACTGTAGTTAAAAAAATGTATGAAAATAAAAAAATAAACAAGTTTCTAATTTATTTTTTTAGTTGTTTACTAAAGTTTTACTTGCAACTTGCTTGCTTGTTAGTTAACAACTCAAACAAATAAATGAGCAAATTTTTGATTAATAGCTGTCATACATTTTTTTAACTACAGTCGCTAGCGAGTACAGATTGATAAAACTCATGGTAGACGCACTGTTGAAATTTGGTATACATATGGACTTCTCTGACCCAAACACGGACGCGTTACGTAAATTATTAAATTTTTAGTATGGAGGTCACTTTTGTGGGTCAAATTAGAAAATTTAAAAAAAAGTTTTTGAAACTGTGTCGTGTGGCATATTAAATGAAAGGGCTTACTGTGAGGGTTTCAATTATATTTTTTTCATAATCCTACTAATATTATAAACGGCGAAGTGCTAACTTCGCCCGCGACTTCGTCTGCGTAGACTTTAGAGGTGGCGCGCAACTTCTTTGTCCCATATTCTCATTCTCAGAAATTCATCTCCATGATTCTTTATTCTGATAGTTTGTGAGTCGTTACTGTCCGTACATTCAGGCCCGGAACTACTTCGACATGTTTCTGGTATTCTGGTACTTGTGAATCTTTAGCGCTCATAATTCCAGCCAAGAAAAAACTTCGATACGTTTCTGTTCTCCTGGTATTTTTTAATCCTAATCACTCACAATTCTACCGCCGGAAATGCTTCGACATGTTTCTGGAATCCTGGTACTTGTGAATTTTTAACGCTTATAATTACAGCCTGGAAAAAACTTCCATATATTTCTATTCTCCTGGTACTTTTGACTCCTAACCACTCAAAATTCCAGCGCCGGATATATTAAAACATGTTTCTGGTCTCTTGGTGAATCTTTAGCGCTTACAATTCATGCCGAAAATATAATTTCACTTGTGAATCAGTAGCGCTCATAATTCCAGCCCCGAAAATACTTCGTCATGTTTCTGTTCTCCAGGTACTTTTGAATCCTAACCGCTCACAATTCCAACCCTGGAAATACTTTGATATGTTTCTGGTCTCCTAGTACATAATGAATCTTTAGCGCTCATAATTCTTGCCCGGAAAATGTCCACATTTTTCTGTTGTTCTGTATCCTTACCGCTCACTTCTTGCGACGGAAATATTTCGACATATTTCTGGTGTCCTGGTACATAATGAATCTTTAGCGCTCATAATTTCATACCGGAAAATATTTCGACATTTTTCTGTTCTCCTGGTACTTTTGAATCCTAACCGCACACGATTCCAGTGCCGGGAATATTTCGACATGTTTCTGGTCTCCTAGTACTAACGAATCTTTAGCGCTCACAATTTCAGCCAAAAAAATACTTTCGACATGTTTCTAGTCTCCTGTTACTTGTGAATCTATAGAATTTACAATTCCAGCCGAGAAAAAACACTGACATACATGTTTCTGTTTGACCGTTAAAAGAAATAACAAAAAATATTCTAGCCCAAAAATACTTTAGCATCGTTCTGTTCTCCTGGTACTTGTGAATCTGTAGCGCTCATAATTCCAGCCCCGAAAATATTTCTACACGTTTCTGATTTCCCGGTGCTTTTGAATCCTAATCGCTCACAATTGCAACCCTGGAAATACTTCGACATGTTTCTGGTCTCCTGGTACATAATGAATCTTTAGCGCTCATAATTCCTGCCCGGGAAAAACTTCCGCATTTTTCTGTTTTCCTGGTACTTTTGAATCCTTACCACTCTTAATTTTATTCTAGCGCCGGAAATATTTCGACATGTTTCTGGTCTCCCGGTACTTTTGAATCTATAGAATTTACAATTCCAGCCCAGAAAAAACACTGACCATACATTTCTCTGTTTGACCGTTACAGGAAAAAACAAAAAATATTCTTGCCCAAAAATACTTAAACATCGTTCTATTCTCCTGGTACTTGTGAATCTGTAGCGCTCATAATTCCAGCCCCGAAAATATTTCTTCATGTTTCTGATTTCCTGGTGCTTTTGAATCCTAATCGCTCACAATTCCTACCCTGGAAATACTTCGACATGTTTCTGATTCCCTGGTACTTTTGAATCCTAACCTATCGTGAGCGCTAAAGATTCACAAGTACCAGGAGAGCACAAACATGTGGAAGTAATTTCGGGGCTGAAAATAAGAACAGCAAAGACTTACAAACGAGAATTTCTGAGGATGAGAATATTAGATGAAAAAGTTGCGCGCCAACTCTAAAGTCTATGCAGACGAAGTCGCGGGCAGAAGCTAGTTTTAAAATAAATAGATTTGAAGTTATTCAAGAAATTAGACCAAAAATTACCATTCCCCCCCCCCCTTATCTCCGAAACAACAACCAAAAATTTTGAAAAAAATGCTGATAGATAGTTATATACCTAAAGATTACAGGAAAACTTATAAGAAGTCTGTTTTGTTGGCAGAATCTAAGAAAGAAATACCTCAAATTTTCAGTTTTCTCTGGCAATGTTATAGACAACCATCTAAATTACTTTATCGGGACAACCTTTTGGAATCCGCTGTTGGCTGTCAACAAGGTGATCCCCTCGGGCCAGTGATCTTTAGTTTAGCTATTCACCCTATTATTCGACAGCTAAATTCTAAATTTAATGTTTGGTATCTCGATGATGGTACCCTTGGAGGCAATGTAAATTTGGTATTAAATGATCTACAATTTTTTAAAAATCGACTTCATTCCATTGGACTTGATCTGAACTTTTCCAAATGCGAATTATTTTTGTCTGACAGTACTGACCGACAATTCACACTTTCAAAATTCAACGCAATAGCCCCTGGAATCAAAATTATGGACAAAAGCTCTCTTCACCTCCTTGGGTCACCAATCTTTGAGAATTCCTTTCCCAATTTTGTCGAAGAAAAAATTCAAAATTTCAAAGACGTTTCGGAAAGACTGTTAAAAATTAACATGCATTCGGCTATCACCATAATTCGTTACTGCTGTTTCGGTCCTAAATTGACATATTTCCTTCGTGCTTCTCATAAGTGGAAGCACCCTCACCTTTTAGAAAAAATGGACCAAATTATCAAGCATACACTATCTTCAATTTTAGATGTGGCCATGGACGACCGAGCTTGGGCTCAAGCTACTCTTCCCATTCGTATGGGAGGCCTCGGCGTCCGCAAAATTACCAGTATTAGTTTACCGGCTTTTATATCTTCGGTTCATGGCACTGATAAATTAATCAGGAATATCCTAGCTTCCACACTGATTGATTTTGATGTGCCGTGCTTCACCGAGGCTGTGAATGCCTGGAAACTCGCTTGCCCGAATGTAAATCTACCCGACAACCCATCATACCAGAGACAGTGGGATGAGCCGCTCTGCAGAGAAGTTCAGAGGAACCTTATAGCCACTTCTACTTCTACTGCGGAGCGTGTGCGCCTGCTGGCTGTGGGTGAGTGGGAGTCGGGCCTCTGGCTTCACGCACTACCGTCGTCGAACTTAGGCACCTTGTTCGACGATACAACTTTCCGCCTCGCTGCTTCCCTTCGCTTAGGCGCATCGTGTTGTTCTCCTCATCGTTGTCACTGTGGCGAGGCTGTCAACAGCCTCGGGCACCACGGTCTCTCATGCAGTCGAAGTGCGGGTCGCTTTGCACGGCACGCAAACATCAACGACATTATCCGACGCGCTCTTGTCGCCGTCGGCGTTCCAGCCGTACTAGAACCCAATGGCCTGGCACGCGACGACGGCAAGCGACCGGACGGTATGTCTTGTGTTGTCTAGTGTGGGACGCTACTTGTGTCGATACTCTTGCGCCATCCCATCTTCCTAGCTCGTCGTGCTGTGCTGGCACTGCCGCTGCGGCTGCTGAGAACCTCAAGCGGCGGAAATATAATAACCTTGTTGGCAATTATATTTTTGAGCCGTTTGGGGTTGAAACTCTTGGACCGTGGGGTCCGAGTGCTCATGCCTTATTTAAAGATCTTTCTAAACGCTTAGTTGACACTTCGCGTGACCCAAGGGCTGGCTTTTACCTCGGACAGAGGATAAGCATTGCCATACAACGTGGCAATGCCGCCAGTCTTTTGGGCTCACTTTCGGTGGACAGCGATGCGGACGAATTTTTTGACGCCTTATCTTAGTTAGGATATTTTATTTTAAGTGTATATATTTAGTATTTTAATGCTGTACCTAGTTCATATCTAAATAAACGAAATATAAATAACATGTTAAAAATGAAATTGGTTCGGAACCCTTTGTATGCGAGTCCGACTCGCAGTTGGCCAGTTTTTTTTCTCATGGGCCTAGTTTTTTGTATGGTTTATTCTAAAATGTTAATATTGCTATTTTTGCCAACATAATAATCCTACTAATATTATAAATGTGAAAGTTTATATGTTTGTGCTTCAATCACGGAAAAATGGCTGAAGGGATTTGGATGAAATTTGGCAGACATATAGTTCTCATTTTGGAATAAAACATAGGATACTTTTTATCCCGGTAAAAGGCATGGCTTAATGGAGACTGAGGAAGAAGTGGAAACCCAGAGCCCCTGCTGCCTTAGTCCTTCAGATTCACAAGTACCAGGAGACCAGAAACATGTCGAAGTATTTCCGGGGCTAAAATTGAGAGCGCTAAAGATTCACAAGTACCAGAAGAACAGAACGATGCTAAAGTATTTTTGTTTTTTTTTTTACAGTCGAACAGAAATATGTATGTGGAAGTTTTTTCCGAGCTGGAATTGTAAACGCTGTAAATTCACAAGTAACAGGAGACCAGAAACATGTCGAAGTATTTCTGGCGCTGGAATTGTAAGCAGTTAGGATTCAAAAGTACCAGGACCAGAAATATATCGAAGTATTTCCGGCGCAGCGCTGGAATTGTGAGCGGTTAGGATTCAAAAGCACCAGGAGAATAGAAACATGTCGAAGTTTTTTCCGGGCCGGAATTGTGAACGCTATAGATTCACGAGTACCAGAAGAGCAGAATCATGGCGAGCACTAAAGATTCACATATACCAGGAGATCAGAAACATGTCGAAGTATTTCCGGGGCTTTCTTTAATTGCAAGCGATTAGGATTAAAAAGTACCAGGGGACCAGAAACATGTCGAAGAATTTCCGGTGCTGGAATTTAGAGCGGTTAGGATTCCAAAGTACCAGAAGAAAAGAAACATGTCGAAGTACTGCCGGGGCTCGAATTATGAGCACTAAAGATTCACCAGTAGAAACTAGGAGACCAGAAATATGTCAAAGTATTTTTTTGGCAGGAATCGTGAGCGCTAAACATTTACTAGTACTAGGAGACGACAAACATGTGGAAGTAATTTCGGGGCTGAAAATAAGAACAGCAAAGACTCAAAAAGGAGGGTTTCTGAGGATGAGATAATGAGACAAAAAAGTTGCGCACCAACTCTAAAGTCTACGCAGACGACGAAGTCTCGGGCAGAAGCTAGTAATTATATAATAAAGTTAGTCAAAGGCACCCTTTTTAATGAGCATATTTTTTATGGCATCTTTGTAGTAAGTTATCTCTGGGAGAACATATTTCATTCACTGATAGAAAGCTACTCTGTTACTAAATAGTAGAGACAACTTTTTACTCTAAAAAATGAATGGTTTTCGTGGGATAACTCAAGGGAGCAAAAGCCAAAGAAAGATACTAGTTTTAGTATGTAAAATAAAACTATCACACCACTATTTATATTCCTTAGATGACAGTTATTTATTCTGATGGGTGAACAATCTACCATTTGTGTGATAAATTCAAAAAAACCCACCAACTAAAATTCCAGTCTCAATCTTCTTAGGTTCATGAACCATTTTTGGTTTTGAATCTTCACTAACTATTGATGGTGGTGGTGGTGGAATGGTACTTGTTTTGTTGCATCTTCCATCTGGTGCTAAATGAGCCAGTAAATTTACAGACTTGACTCGCTCATTGTGTGAAGATCGCTGCATAGTGTGTTTGTAGTTTCGCTGCGATGTTCCATACTCAGTGTGCACCGGCTCAAGTGGTGCTGGCGGCCAGCTACCTCCAATCAAATTAAATAGTTCTACCTGAAATCATGCATGAGATTTTCATCAATATTGTATATTATTATATTGCTTAAATATTGTTATTGACTTTTATGATACAAATTCAAACAAGGTTCTCTATAAGTTTTAAGTTAGTACATGCAAGTTTGCTTTATAAATTGGACTTATAGACACAAAAAGATCCAGCACTTTTTTCATATTGCCTAGTCCTTCCACAGTTATATTATCTCTGACTTATCATCATGGTGATCTTTATTCTTGTTGCTATATTGTGGCTATCACAAGGAAAAATAACAATGAAAAATCTGTTATTGATATTTCATGCAATATATATAATAAATATTTAAGTATCATCGGTGCACTTGCCAAATCTGATATGTGTTTTTTATCAAGTTAACAAGGGAGACAATAATCTGTTGTACTTAATGATTAGTTGACTAATTCATAATTTCAAAATGCCGTGTGAAAATTATAAAATGTACTGTTAATGTACTTGATTTTTAAGGATATTTAGTGATCAGAATATATAGATATGTACATGTCAGATTTTGCAAGGGCACCAACAATATACATAACATATTTAAAGATAAGAAAGTGATTTAGAATAAACAAAAAGAGAAGGATGTTAAATAAATGGACAAATCCCAAAAAAAATATTAAATTATCACTAACACACCAATAAAATAATTAGAGTACCAAGTATAATAACAATACACATGTACAGATTAGACCACAACATAAGCAGTTAGTTTTTTATGTTAGAGTTGAAGGTGCCAAAAATGTAATTGCTTTGTGACATTAGTGTAGGTAATAATTTTATTGTTGATCAAAACCTGTTGGGTGTCTCTGCTGTGATTGTTATCATTTTCTGAAGATATTTCACTCGTGTCATTATTCATTGCGGACGAAGTGTATTCACAAGCTTTACTTTATACTACTAATCTAAACTAATGTACAAAATAAACTTTACTTTTTATCCATAATTGCTTATTTATTTGGAAGTTGGAAGGTACAAACAGAAGACAACCAACCTGTTTATATTTTATTTATATTACACAATCAAATTATTCTACACCAGTAATATGTTGGTGGCAAGGCCCGGAGCCCAGGTTTTATTTTTGTTGTACGGAAAATTGCAAAACAATGTGTTGTGTATTCTCTCATGGGCAGACATTGGCAGATGTCATGTCATCGTCAGCCGTCAGGATGCAGGATGTCAAACTGTTGAATGCATGGATTTAGATAATAGACTTTACAATATTTCATGAGCAAAAATAAGAAAATGATATTTATAGGTCCTGTCAGTAATGTGTAAAACGTAAAATTAATACTGGTTCTCTTATCTAATGTTACTATAAACTCTCGGGATCCAGCGACTGTTCAGATATTTTGTGAAAGAATATCCCTAGTGATAATATTCATGTATTTCACATCATACGAGACGGTACAACATTTTCAAAATTGCTAAGTAGTACGTCGCCGTCGGCGACAACTTAATTTGCGGTATAAGTCTTGCGGAGTGAGTCACAGAGTACATTTTATATAGGGTATAGAGTCGTCACTCGCGTCATTTTGCGGAATGTATGGCGTATAGCGCCATCTGGTGCTTTGTGCAAGGAACTTTCGCACAAGGCTGCTAGCCTTCTCGTACCTACATTTTGAATGGTTTTAAAAAAATATTGCGACTGGAAATTAAATAAAACGAAATAGATAATACAAAAATCTGTTTTTATTTCTTAAGCCTTTTCGTACAGTATATATACGCGAATTTTTGAATTTCGTCGTTTTGTTCATAATCAGTCCTGGACCCTGTTAATAACTTATTAGTGTTTTTGCACCAGTTGTAAACAAATAAATTAAGAGTTATTTGCTCAATTCTTAAAATTATCTCTTTTTTATGCTCATTGCAGTTTATGAAACCGTAGTCAATCACTATTGATAATATGGTTTTCAGGTATTGCATTAAATTGTTAATATCGGATTTTTTCCTTAATATACCCATGACCACATCTTGGATATTAGAAAAGCACTTTATCAATGAAAGTGATGGATATGTGAGGCAAGTTTTGTTTTTAAAATATTCTCTAACCTTTATGGCACTTTCACCAATGTCTTTATTATACAATGACTCTCTACATAAACTACACTTTATTTTTAACTTGCGCAGAACATATCCAGTCACATAATCTATTTGTGCTCTTATTTTTGGATCATTCCTTTTGATTTCTAAATCTTTAAAGATGTGGTCACTGTCAATATCTTCAAAATCTACTTCTGTTGTATAAGCTGACCTCTCACTTGTCTTAAAAAACAAGATCTTTAAAGATTTAAATGTGATGCAGGAATCTACTTCACAATTGGACCCTGGTGAATGCACACTACTCATATTGTTAATTAGCAGTGAGGCAAAAGCTGCTTCAAAGGAAGCACAAGAAGGAGAATTATTGCGGTACCCATGGCTTCTTATGCTTCCGAAAAAGTTTTCTAAAGGGTCCTGGTTGAAGTGGCGCATCCAAAGAGATGTAAGCTTATATTTTTTTTGTAATGTATCTACCAGATATTCTATATTATCAATAGTGTGTAACCAGTTTTTAATGGAGGGTACAGTAACTGATTTTCCATTTTTTTTTTGAAAACTCATTGTTGACAATACTTTTTTAGCATGAGCCCATACTTTATTATGACTCGATCTTGGCGATACTGGGCCCAGCAGGAGTTTTCCTCTTCTCTTTTTAAAATTATCAAAACTACCGTTCACGGAGTCAAACAATTCGTCAAAGAACTTGAGCAGTGCAGCTGTTTCCTCACATTCTTGAGGGAGTACTCCTTGACCTGAAATGACAAAGCTGTTTTAAAATATTGCCTGACTGCTTACACGGTGCTAAACTTAATGTCCTAATTTCATGGCTAAATTAATAGCCTAAGGGCCGATTAATAGCCTATATTTTATGATTTTTGAATAGCTACTACTCACCAAAAATTATTTAATTTGGCCCTGTATACAAGTTAAAACTTAAATAACGCATGACCTTTTAAAGGGTCATTGTACTCATCATTATGAACAACACATCTATACTAATATGAAATATTTGTTTGTTTGTTTGCTTGAACGCGCCAATCTCAGGAACTACTGGTCCGATTTGAAAAATTCTTTCAGTGTTAGATAGCCCATTTATCGAGGAAGGCTAAGGCTATATATCATCACGCTAAGACCGATAGGAGCGGAGCAGTAATGAAAATTGTGACGCAGGCGAAGTTGCGCTGGTCAGCTAGTTATAATATATTTTGACGACAGGCGAATATAAATGTAGAGAAAAGCAGATTTTTTTCACAGTTTCAGGTCTGGTCCAATAGTAAAAGTTGTTCTTAATGATGAGTACAGCCACAACACCTTGTTTATATATAAACAAAAGATATACTCACATGCTAATGATCCTAAGTGACCAGCTACAGTCCGGCTGAATATTTGAGTGGCACATTTTACTTTCATTTTAGAAATTTTATGTGGGATCACATGTCTGTCTGTCAATTTAGGTATTAGCCTAATGCCATCATATGTGCCATCTTTTTTATATAATTCGACAATGTGATCCCACTTTCCTGTGACATTTCTCCCATTTAAATTTGCTTTTAAGTCTGCCTGTAATAAATTATTTCTAATTCCTTTTATGAGGTGAGGGGGATCATATAAGGGCACTACTTCATTGCCATCTATTTCAAAAATTTTGTATTTCATTTCTTTACCTTTTCTTAAATATTTCGTTCTTGTCTCGTTTATTAGCCAGTTTATGGCACTCACATTAGTTGCACCTTGGTCACAAACGGTTGCCAATACTTCTAAGCCTATGGACTTAAGTTTTCTAATAATTGTTTTTATTTGACTCACTATTTCCATGGATGACGTTGTTGAGGCGCAAAATGTATACGCCAAAGGCTGTTTATAATTCTTAAAAATCCCCCTAATCATAAAAACTAATGCATGGTCAGCTATCTTTCTCTTCCTGGTTTCCCCATCGTCGACAAATCCAGTTAAACAGTCTCGTCTCTTACTATATTCGAAGTGTGGTGCAAGTGCTACTTCATCAAAAAGTATGATGCATAGTTTGTCTGTGTCCTTCATTTTATCCACTTTGCTTTTTAGCTGTCGAAACAAATCTTCATTCATCCCTGGCTTTAGCGCTGCTCTCGTAATCATACGACTCAGGGTTAAAGGTGAAGGTAAAACAAAAAATCTTCTAAGCCAGCGATATGATCTCGGACCCTGTTTGTAAAGGGCTAATGCCATAACTTTTTCATTTTTGGTGAATCGCCTCCCCAATATCTTCTTCCCAATTTCTCTAAATTGAAGGTGAGTAAATATTGTTGCTGCAGGCGTAAATTCTTTCATGGCTTTTTGAAAAGAAGTGTTTTCAGACAATATTAATGCCTTTTTCAACTTTTCTGCCATCGTGACTTTGGACTTTTGAAGATTTTTTATTTTCTTGTTCAAAGCAACCACCTCAGGATTATACAAAGTAGTCCTCTTCAATTTCCCTGGAAAAATATTTGTGAACACTTAAGTGACAAGTCTAAATATTTAAGCTGTCATCTTGAGCAGTCTGGGCAGACAACCTTACTATGATCTTACCGACTGGCTAATCTCTATACTACAACATGAGTTATTTCCATGTGAAAATACAATGTAAAATTTAATTAGTTGTTGAAACTTCACAGAAATGAAGATTCATAATTTCAAGTACTCAATCATATCTTTTCTAGTTTTATTATCAAATTATCCAAGTAAATAAATTTAATATTGTATAGACTGTCCAGTCATTTTATTGAACAGTGAATTGGATATCAGATTGGACCTGTTTCATCAGTCACTCACTCAGTGAAACTTCAGTTAGTAGTCTTTGAATAACAATGTACTTACGCCTTGGCAAAGATTTGGATGTTGACAGAGTATGTTGACCAGATAATCCAGATGTCAATGGTAAATGTATGTTGTCAGTCGATGTTGATGGTAGACTGCTACATGTTTGCGCAACCGATGCTGTTGAAGTAGATGGTTGAGCGGTAGATGCCATTGATGTCGATGGTTGAGCGATTAATGCTGTTGATGTTGATTGTTTAAGGGTTGATGCTGTTGATATTGATGGCTGAGCGGTTGATGTGGACAGTTGAGCTTTTGAAAAATCCTGGTTGGATATTACTTGCAAAGGAGTTCTTGTTATAGCAGTTCGAAAACCTGTAAGGCATAAACATGACCTAAGTTCTTCATGTACTACAACAACATACTATCATGCCTGTATTTCCCATAAGGTGTACTTCTGCACAGCCACTCTTGGGATGATGAGGCAGTTTATTTACCATGTGGTAATAAGATAGCTATGAAAGATTAAAGACAATATTATTATTACCTCGCAAGTTTAATGTAGGTACTGCATTTGGGCTGAGTCTCTTACTCCAGGTGCGGTCCTTTTCATCAAAGTGTACATGGCACACTCGATAATAATCAAAAACAGTTTGATCTTTTATTAAAAAAAGATCACCACCAATAGCATTAACCCATAATTTAAATCTGTTTGGCTCCTTGTTTGGGTTAGGAAATAAATGCAGGATAACATTATCTGCCCCTGTTAAGTGAAAAGAATTGTCAGTTAGTACAATAGCCAGAATACAAATAGTCATGGGTATGTGACACGTGTATAATAACAAAGTTGTAGGTATCAGTCCCGGATTAACCATAGCAAGAGTAGTAAATGCAACAGGCCCCGTGCATTGTGGGGCCCTGCCCTTGGACTTTCAAAATCATGTAAAAACCATGGATCTCTCTCACACACAAGTCCATCTAATTCCCACTATACTGCGACAGCCGTTTTCTGCAGATAAAGTCACTAATTTGGTTTATTTTGTTATGGTATGGGTCATACTTCGAGCAAAAAACTCGTTTTCTTTCTTTTATTTCATGCTACTATACCGTCTGAAATCTAAACAACCCCAGATAATGTAGGCAAACCAAAAAAATATGGGATCTGGTGCTACATAAGAGCCCCGGGGTCCATGAGAAATAATAGAGAGGGGCTATAATTATTTTGAATGGATATTTTTGTTTTCACTTTAGAAAGGTTTTATGTTTAGGGGGCCCCCTTGGTAAAATTTGCTATAGGCCCCGCGCTGATTTAATTCGGCACTGATAGGTATTATACTAAATATAACACACTCAACTTAGACACAAACATTGCTTCGCTAACTGTAAAACTTGTACTAGGGGCGAAATGAGCCAGATAGCTAGTAGCTTAAAATAACATCAAATCTGAAATTTATGCTTTGAATCAAAGTCAAAGTCAAATGATTTATTTGAACTAGACCAATAAAGGCACTTTTGAACGTCAAATTAAAATAAAATAAAATATTATAGTGGCTCTAGTCGTCCGTTCGCAAAAGGTAGATTCTTATGGAGAAGAACGGACAAGAAACTCCATAGTTACTCTTTTCAAAAATAAGCTTTACAATATTTGCATACATTAATCAGTTGATTATATGTGAGGACGATGCTCCCAAAAAAACACTTATATACTACTAATAGGTACAATAAAGAAATGCCAGCAGAGGTAAAATTAATAAGTTTGATAGTAAGGGAACATAATACTCACATACGTACAAATTTTTGCAACTATTGATTTATATGATCAGTGTGTGAGTTAAATTAAATATAAAAATCAGTAAATACACCTGTTTACATAGTAAATATTAATACAATAAACACAAACATATTGTTACGAGCTTGGGGTTCGTTACAATAAAAACAGCCGATTAAACAACCAAAACTGACACTTTAATTTATGACACTAATTAGAACTTTAAAACACACTAATTATAAAACACAATCGCACTACTGAACACTTCACTTCACTATAATTCGCAGTTGAAGATCGCTCTCGAAGTTATCGTTTGTATCGCCAATTCAATACTGACTGCCGTCGCCGGATGTCCGCCCTCAGTCATTTCCAGAACCCTCTTGTATGGAAACCTCTCGAAAGTTCAGGCACACACAGGTCCCGACCGACCAGGTGTCTAAACATCGAGAATGTTCTAGCACGTAAATGCCTGCTACTGGATACTAGATGACGCCAGCAGCACGCAAGTGTCTGCTACTCGATACTAGATGGCAGCACGTAAATGTTTCGTTACTTGAAACTAGATGGCGTTAGCAGTACGCAAATGCCGCCATGTACCCAACATTAATTCTGGCGCGTAACACTGCCCCCTCCTAAGACATGCTCGTCCCGAGCATTATCGGCCCCATAATAACCTGCCAGTCGATCCACGTGGACGATTTTAGGAGCACTTCTTGTACCTTTTTGTATACGGTAGGTCACGTCATTGATTTTTGTCACAATCCGGTACGGCCCGCCCATTTAGCTTGAAGCTTAGGAGATTTCCCTTTACTGCGAACTGGATTGTGCAACCACACAAGTGAACCTTCATCGAAACCTTTATTGTTCATTTTGCGGTCATAGCGGGTTTTCATCTTGTCAGACATTTGCTGGCCCGATTCTCTGACGTGCTCATAAATGTCATTCATTTTGTTCCGCAAGTCATTCGCATAATCGGTTATACTACGTGGGGCATCAGGTGGCATTCCAGTGATCAGGTCTGCCGGCAGCCGTAATTCTCTACCAAAGTTTGCGAAAGCTGGTGTCACTGATGTGCTTTCGTGAACAGCACTTCGGTATGACAACAAAAACGGTTGTATGTGCTTGTCCCAATCGCGTTGCCGATTTTCCACAACTTTTGCCAAGTATCTCTCCAATGTCTGATTGAATCGTTCCACCATTCCATCCGATTGTGGGTGGTAAGAAAATGTTCTTGTTTTATGAGTACCCATAACTCGGCAAGTTTCCTGGAATATCTGTGACTCAAAATTCCTTCCTTGATCGCTGTGAATCTCCAAGGGTACTCCAAAACGACAGAAGACTTCATGAACCAGTTTATCTGCAACTGTTGAAGCTTCTTGATTTGGAATGGCGAAGACTTCCGGCCACTTAGTGAAGTAATCCATTACAACCATGAAATACTTGTTACCACTATCACTTTCCGGAAATGGTCCCGCAACATCCAGGGCTATCCTCTCCCATGGTGCACCAACATTGTACAATTTCAATGCACCTCTGCTACGAGTCTGAGGTCCTTTTACAGCCGCACAACTTGTACATTTCCGACACCAGTCCTCGACATCGTCACGGCAATGGACCCAGTAAAACCGTTCCCGTATTTTCAGTAGAGTGCGTTTAACTCCCATATGGCCTCCTGAACAACCATCATGGTATAGCTGTAAAACATCCGGTACCTTAACTTTAGGGACAACCATTTGCAAATGACAGTTGTCTCCCCGGGCATTTTCCCATCTACGGCACAGTACTCCATCCTGAATCACTAAGCTGTCCCATTGGGCCCAATAGCTTTTTGTGATCGAACTCATCGCTGAGACATCACTCCACGTGGGCTTAGGAGCACTGGCCTTCATCCACTCCAGAATCGGCTTGATGTCTGAATCTTCGTGCTGAGCATGTTGTAGGCTTTCCTTCCACTCGTTGCTGAGGTCTGTCTTGAGCATCCTCACAGGTATGACTTCTTTACCCTCTTGCCTAGTACAATGCTTACAGTCTTCAGGGCAAGGTCTTCTTGACAGTGCATCAGCGTTGCCATGAGATTTTCCGCTGCGATGTTCTACCACAAAGTCGTATTCCTGCAGTAGTTCAATCCATCTCGCAACTTGTCCTTCTGGATTTTTGAACTGCAATAGCCATTTCAGCGCAGGATGGTCAGTTCGTAGGTGAAATTTCCGCCCCAGTAGATATTTGCTAAAATGTTGCAATGACTACCACAGCAAGCAATTCCCGTCTCGTGACACAATAATTCCTCTCTGGTTTCGACAATGACTTGCTGAAGTACGCAATCACAACCTCTTGATCGCCATTTCGCTGAGATAACACACCGCCAAGTCCGATATCACTTGCGTCTGTGTCAACTATAAATTCCTTGCTGATATCAGGATACCCCAAAATAGGTGTTTTGCACAGACGGTCCTTTAGCTCCTGGAAAGCGATGTCGCAACTTTCATCCCAACAGAAATGTCGCTTTTCCTCAGTTAGCTTGTGCAGGGGTTTGGCTATATCTGCAAAGTTCTTGACAAAACGCCGATAATAGGAGCACAAACCTAAAAATGCTCTGACCTGCGTCTTGTCTTTTGGAATTGGCCAATCCTTGACAGCGGCGATTTTCTCTGGATCCGTGCGGATACCTTCTTTCGACACAACATAACCCAAAAAGCTAACTTGCCGTTTGAAAAATGAACACTTTTTCGGACTCAACTTGAGGTTGGCACTCTGGATCTTCATGAGCACGCGTTCCAGATTTTGAAGATGTTCTTCAAACGTACGGCCTACGATGATGATGTCATCCAAGTAGACAAGGCAGGCATCACCAATCAACCCGGTTAGTACCAGTTCCATCAATCTTTCAAACGTTGCCGGAGCGTTACACAATCCAAATGGCATAACTTTAAATTGCCATAGACCCTTTCCTGTCGAAAATGCAGTTTTCTCCTTGTCTTTCGGGTCGATTTCTACTTGCCAGTAGCCACTTTTTAGATCTAGTGTGCTAAACCACTTTACTCCAGTAAGCATGTCCAGAGTGTCATCAATTCTTGGCAAAGGATAGCTGTCTTTCTTCGTCACGTCGTTCAGACGACGATAATCAACACAAAACCGCATGCGCGTTCTATAACACCATCCTTCACCATTCCCTCGATCATGGTTTCCACTTCCTTTTCACGTGCTACCGGTAATCTCCTTGGCCGTTGACGGATAGGCAATTCTTCTCCCGTGTTTATTTTGTGTTGAACTAAGCCAGTCTTCCCGATGTCAGCATCGTTCAAAGAGAAAACATCGGTGTACTTAAGTAACATCCTCTTCGCCTTGACCATTTCATTTTGAGACAGAGCGCTGCGACAGTCTTCTAAAAGTGTGGTCACTCTCGTTTGTGCATCCTTGCTGAGGGTCCCAGTTGATAGATATTGGCATCGACGCAACCAATCCACTTCCTCGCAGGTACCCATCAGTGTGCCCTTTTCTATCACACGTACTCCTGAGATGTCGGTGGCTCTGACCAATGTTCGTGCTACTTTCCATGGAAGGTCATTGTCTACCCTTTCCACGAGTACGCAACGATGAGTTTGCCCAGGATTCCGAGGAAGACTAACCGGCACAACAAGAACAATCTTCTTTAGGTTGTACACATTTCCAGGTAAAGCCCCTTCCATGAAAAGTTCCTCTTGTCCACATTTCATAACTCCTTGATTAACGTCGATCTCACAACGATTCTTCCTCATAAAGTCTAAGCCCAGAATGCAATCGTCCATTATATCGGCCACAACAACATTATGCCGGTAGATTTTGTTGCCTAGCTTCAACTCCATCTCTTTTTCTCCTCGGACGGGTATGCGCTGACCGGTGGCTGTTACCAAATTTATGCGCTCTCGGTTGTATGCAGAGGCCCCAAGGAACCGACTTATAAGTTGGGAACTGACAACCGTGCGAGAGGCTCCAGTGTCTATCGTCAGCTTACATGACGTCCCGTTGACCTCGCCCTTGATGATAAGGCTGTTCCCGTCACGGGTTTGTGAGATCGAAATCCTTGGGGCTCCTTGAACATCAGCCAGCACCCGCCCCGCAGTCCTGGCTTTTACTCGTTTCCCTGCTGTTGCTGGGCGGTGCTATTAGCCGCCCTGCCCTCTGGAGATCGGCTACCTTCCCCTTCTGCAGTTCGCTTAGGGCAACTGGATCGAAGGTGGCCCCTTTCACCACAGCCGTAGCACCTAGGGCTGTATCCTTTTAAACGATCGCGAACTGTAACCGCTGCAACCTCCCTGACGCGGTGGGAACGATGATCTTGCCGCACAGCTTCCACCTCCAGTGCATGGGCCAAGGCGTCCTTAAGCGTCTCGTGGTGCCCGAGTCTCACTGCAGCCCTAACCTCAAGGTCGCGGATGCCGTCGATGAATGCCTGCACCAGGTTCCCTTCAATGAGCGCTGGTGCAGACTGGTACGCTTTTCGCACCAACTTCTCCACTTCAAGGGCCCACTGCTGCAGGTTCTCACCGTTTCGTTGCACGCGATCCCTTAACTGCGCACGAAACACGTGCTCCAAATGAGCGTCGCCATACCTGGCTTCCAACGCCTCAAGCAGCTGCTCGTAAGTCACCTCCTTACCGAGAGCTTCCAGGACAGTTAAGGCCTGGTCGCGCAGGCCTAGGGTGAGGGCAGTCATGGCCTGATTTTTACTCCACCCATTCGCCTTCATGACAGCCTCAAACTGAATCTTGTAGGCCGACCAAGAAGACGTCCCATCGAACGGCGGCACTTTGAACCCACGTGGCGAAGGTGTTGTGGCTGCTGAAGTAGCAATTCCATCTCCAAGTTTAAGGTTGCCCAATTCCTTCTTCATATCCGCAATGACGTCATCAAACTTGCTGATCCTGGTTTCAGCGTCTGACAAGCGGTTGTCATGCTGAGCAACCTTATCCTTCACCTCCTTCATGTCTTTCCTGAAGGACGCGTGAAGTTCCTTCATGAGGAGCATCTGTTCTTCCTGGCGGCGCGCCTGCTCCTCCTTGTCAAGCTTGAGCTGCTCTTCCAAGCGACGGGCCTGTTCCTCCTGTCGTCGGGCCTGCTCCTCCTGTCGTCGGGCCTGCTCCGCCTTGTCGTGCTGCAACTGTTCTTCCAACCGACGGGCCTGTTCCTCCTGTCGGCGAGCCTGCTCCTGCAACATCAACATCAGAGCAGCAAAGTCTGGTGCTGATGATGCCGGAGCTGCTATAGACGGGCCGGCCTCCATGGTCGGTAGCTGACCTTCCGACGTCTGCGGCGTTGCACCACCAAAACGCCTCTGGTCCGT
The DNA here is from genome assembly GCA_947578705.1 of Lacanobia wlatinum. Lineage (NCBI taxonomy): Eukaryota > Metazoa > Arthropoda > Insecta > Lepidoptera > Noctuidae > Lacanobia > Lacanobia wlatinum. The sequence continues at coordinate 9,695,877 of OX388028.1, read as the reverse complement.
CTCCTGCTGGCGTTGACTACGGGTACGGATACCCTCCGTGTCGTCCTTTGGCAGAATCGGCATGATTATCCACTCTTCTGACACCAATTGTTACGAGCTTGGGGTTCGTTACAATAAAAACAGCCGATTAAACAACCAAAACTGACACTTTAATTTATGACACTAATTAGCACTTTAAAACACACTAATTATAAAACACAATCGCACTACTGAACACTTCACTTCACTATAATTCGCAGTTGAAGATCGCTCTCGAAGTTATCGTTTGTATCGCCAATTCAATACTGACTGCCGTCGCCGGATGTCCGCCCTTTATATACCGACAGTCATTTCCAGAACCCTCTTGTATGGAAACCTCTCGAAAGTTCAGGCACACACAGGTCCCGACCGACCAGGTGTCTAAACATCGAGAATGTTCTAGCACGTAAATGCCTGCTACTGGATACTAGATGACGCCAGCAGCACGCAAGTGTCTGCTACTCGATACTAGATGGCAGCACGTAAATGTTTCGTTACTTGAAACTAGATGGCGTTAGCAGTACGCAAATGCCGCCATGTACCCAACATTAATTCTGGCGCGTAACAATATCAACCAGTTTCACTATGTCTACTACACCCTAGATTGTCCTATGGAGCAGGACTAGCATGTTTCCAAGCATTCTTATCTTGAATATAATCATCTAATTTGTAATATGCTTGTTCACAAAGTGTGTATTTTACACACGTTTTAAATTTTCTTTCATTTAATTCTAATATTTCAGAAGGAATTTTGTTGTAACATTTAATACAGTACCCCATGAAAGATGTTCGTACTTTGGATAATCTAAAAAATGGTTGATCTAGTTTATTTCTATTTCTAGTATTAAGATTATGTCTATCACTAATTTTGCTAAAGAGATGTCGATTTTTCCTTACATGCATAATATTTTCATAGATGAATTGACAAGGGACTGTCATAATATTAATCTTTTTAAAGAGTTCCCTAAGAGAATCGCGGCGACGAAGATTATAAATGGCTCTGACAGCACGCTTTTGTAGAATAAATATGGATTCAATGTCAGCAGCTCGACCCCACAGCAAAATACCATACGACATAATGCTGTGAAAGTAACTAAAATAGACCAAACGCGCGGTTTCTATATCTGTTAGCTGTCTTATCTTTCTAACAGCATAAGCGGCTGAGCTTAGCCGCGCCGCAAGAGATGTTATGTGAGGTCCCCATTGCAATTTCTCGTCTAAAGTGATTCCCAGGAAAACCGTCTGATCAATAAATTCCAGTTTTTGTCCATTCAATATGATTTCACATTCGTTACTTTTAACATAAGGTAAAAAAAAATTTAATACATTTAGTTTTTTTTTTCATTTAATACTAAGTTGTTTGCCGTAAACCAATCTTGAACCTAGTGAATAGAGTAATTGACATCATCAAGGTTTTGTGACCGTCGGTCTATTTTAAATATCAATGATGTGTCATCAGCAAATAACACCATCTTTGGTACATTTTGAAGTAATTGGGGCAAATCGTTTATATATGCTAAAAAGAGGAATGGACCTAATATTGGACCTTGCGGAACGCCCATTGCCATTTCAGACCCTAGTGAGTTTACACCGTTTACCTGTACTTTAACCTGTCTGTCTTTCAGATGATGATATGATCCAATCAAATCAAGGGATGTATTCCTAATCCCATAATGCTCAAGTTTCAACAAAAGTGTCTCATGGTTAACGCAATCAAACGCTTTCGAGAGGTCACAAAAGATTCCAATGGCGTCTTGTGAATCCTCCCAGGCGTTAAAGATGTTCTTTATTAGGGTGACACCAGCGTCAGTTGTACAACGCCCTTTAGTGAAACCGTACTGTTGTTCGTGAAAGATGGAATTCTTATTAAAATGTAGTAACATCTGGTTAAGCATTAACTTTTCAAACACCTTACTGAGAACCGGCAGGATTGACACCGGCCTGTAATTGTTGGGTTCTTGACTATCACCGGATTTAAACAGTGGAACGACTTTACTGTGCTTCATGAGATCAGGAAATACTCCCTGGTCTACACTAGAGTTAAATATGTGAGCTAAGTAGGGAGCAATAGTTTCAATAACAGATCTACAGACTTTTACAGACATTCCCCAAAGATCTTCTGTTGATTTAATTTTAAGATCTTTAAAAGCCTTTATAATGGCTAAGGGGTTTGTATGTTGAAACTTGAACTCTGATGGGCATACCTTGACATTCTTCCTTAAAAAGGCAGCAGAGAGCGCGGGTGACGAGTTAAGAGCTTGTGTAGTTTTACGTGGAATATCAGCAAAGAAGTTTTCAAACTCCTGAGCTACCTCTGCATCTGAGTATTTAGTTTCACGCTTTTTCTTCCTACCTGTTTCATTATTTATTATTTTCCAGGTGGTTTTTATTTTGTCATCTGCTGATTTTATTTTATTGCTAATAAACAGAGCTTTAGCTATTTTGCATACACTTTTAAATGTTTTTGAATATTTTGCAACATACTTATGAAAGCTTATGTTATTCACGTGTTGCTTTAGGCCATATAGTTCGTATAGCTTTTCTCTACTTATTCGAATGCCTGGAGTCGCCCAATCACTGAATATAAACTTAGTGTAAATACTTTTAGGCTTAATTGGAAAATTATCATTAAATTGAGTGTTGAGTAATGAAAAAAATTTGGTATAAAACACATTTGAGTCTTCTATGTTATTAAAATTTTGAACACATAATTTACTGGCCAAAGTACTATTAAGTTTCCTGTGCTTGTTATGAGGTGTACAATAAAGTATATAATAAATAAATAAGTTTTTCTAAATTTTTATCTGTTATTGGTCTAAATTTAATTTGAATTTTTTAGGTATGTAGGTGCAAAACATTATTGTTTGTCCACTGTGATCAGAGGGCAACTTATTCACAATCTCTGTATGTAAATAATCACAATTACAAAATATGTTGTCTATGCAAGTCGCAGACGAAAGTGTTACTCGGGTAGGTTCAAAAAAAACATTTGATAAATTAAATGATTTAAATAGACTCAATAATCTGATACTATTCGAGTTAGTTTCTAATAAGTTAATATTAAAGTCGCCACATATAATTATTGATTTATTGCTAGTACAAACTTTTTTTAACACATCTTCCATTACAGAATCAAACACAGATAGATTCTGGTAACTTGGAGGTTTGTAGACACATACAACAACATGCTTAGCTAGATAAGCATGTTGTTGTTGTGAAGCAACCGACAGCTTAACAATGTCATTTCTTTCTTTAGATTTAATATAACTTTTAATTAAAATAAGTGATCCTCCATGTATCATACATTGTCGGCTGAAATGGCTTGCTACACAATAATTTTCAAAATTAAGAGATCCTACTTACTTTTAACCAATGTTCAGTTAAGCAAACTACATCAAACTTGGTCTTTTCTAAAAACATTTCTATTTCAAGTAATTTGGAAGAGCAACCTTGAATATTCTGATAAAACAATTTTAAAGTGTGCTGCCCTCCCTTAGGATTTTTACCATGAACTATATTACTACTGCTAGAAGATACCTTGTTCCTATTCACATATAATAATTGGTTATTAGAAGAGGTAGCTTCTGTTGTCTTGCAGTTCAGTTTAAAGAATTATCCGGAGCGATCTCCACAGCTACAATTGAGGAGTCTAAAATGTCTTTATAGGTTCCATCAGGAAGAGAATACTCTATCTGATGGGTAGAGGCCTCCATGAATGTTGATATTTTAAGTGGGTCCTCCTTCGTACAACACAAAGAATCATAAAAATAAGTCCCTACGCTGTTAGAGCAACTAGACAACACAGGCTCGTCACTTAACCTAATCTTTGTTATATTAGCTATAACCTCGTTAATATTATATGCTATCAACATAGCAATCATATGTCTACATTTACCAGACAGAGATAAAGCTCCCTGAGTTAATTTAAAACCACTAACAAACTTATTAGTGTCAAAATACAATAATTTGTCACTATGACAACATGTCAGCAAGTGAATAGTATTATTCAGCTTTAAAATATGCTTGTTTTGATCATCTGATAAACTATCGGAATAAGGAAAAGCACATAACATCAGCTTTCCTATGTTTAACTTTAATAAGGAGTCAACACTATCCACTATGTCCTTTCTGGTAATACAGTTGTTGTTGTGAGGTCTCATATTTTTCATAAATATTTTTCAGCAAGTACTCCTTGTATAGTATATCATTTTGGAAGCACTGAGTATCTTTATCATATTGTTCCCTACATTGGTCCAGCTCTTCAGTACAAAGTTTCAATCTATTTGTAAGACTGACTCGGTCCTTTCTAAGTAAAATGTTAAATTTTAAATGTTAAATTTTAGATAGAATCTATAGATCACATCCAAATTCATACATTGTGATATCACTTAGTTCCAAAAATGTGTTGTGATATCACATCACTTTAAAATGTAATGTTTGCCATTTACCCATATAAGTACTTTAAGGACCAAAATTAACTAATAATAATATATAATTTTAAATGCACTTACGAGTTTTGCTGCAGGCACAACATCTTTTCATAGGCATGGTCGAGAAAATCCAATTCACAAAGCAAAACAATAAAGTCCAAATTCTCAGCCAGAGGTCAGTCGATGATAGCGGTAATATCGGAATCCAAGTAAAAGCCAGGTCAGTCGGGAACAGAAATAGTGTAACAAGCCGGGTCGTCATTGAAAATTAACAAAATACAATAAACGCATCCGTTCACTTCAGAAGAAAATAAACGGATTGTGAGATTTGAAAACAAACAGTTAATGTCAATGTCAATAACACAACGTTTCATTCCTAAATGAGTGACTATTTTTGACTATAAATAATTAACATATTCTACTCAATGGAAGTCAATTAGTAATAATCTATTATTAAAATAAGTAAATAAATTACAAATTTTTCATTTACTTCTTTTTTGTTCGCTATTTTATAAGTTTTTAAGTGTCTGCTGAAGAGAATGTAAATACTGAAAGTCTGCGTGAAATGAAATAAACACATGTCAATGGTGTTGTGTTGTAGCCATAACCAAAAAAAGAGCCAGTAATACCAGTCTAATAAAAATATTTTTATTTAAATTTTTAAATAGCACCATCTACTGTTCAGAGCAACAAACTTTTTGAAGATTCTATCAGGTTGTTCGAAGTTATGACACCATGGAGTGAGTAACCTTATGAAGTTATGCCTGTCCATGCCATACAATGTGCACAAAATTGTATTCTGTGGTCCATGGTTTTCGATTCAACATCTACCTTACTTAAGGATAAATATAAAACGAATGAATTTTATTGATTTTCGCTATTTTATGGATTTACATACTGATGAATTAAACTGGATCTGCCCTACTCAAGAAAAATGCTAACTGGTGACTAGGCAGCATGGTCTCAGACCTTAGCCTGTTCCATCATTAAAAAAAAACAATCATCTACCAATGTCAAATAGTGGTCAAAAAAATATTATTAACACCGAAAGCAATTAATAAGAATTGAAATATATTTTTTGATATTTTATGATAGAATTTAAGTAATACTTACCTACATGACTATAACGATGTGTGTCCGTGGTCCGAATCAGTCCGAATGTTATTTCTGCTGAAAAACAAATACAATTTTATGAGTTTCTAAACTAATTAAAGTTTGATAGGATCTCAGGTATCTATTTTTTGCCTAATATTCTTACTATTTGAATGTTGCTTCCTTTAATATTTCTATACATAATCCTGCTACATTTAATAATTACTGTAAGAAGCAATAAGAAAGTATAATTTATATTATAGTTATTATTAATGTATAGTTATGGTATTTTATTACAATTATTGTATTTTGTCATTTTCATATCATTTTACAGCCTATCCCAGAAATAATGATCCGTCAAGGAAGTATTGATGACATAAATTCTCAACAATTTTTAAAGGTATCAAATTATGAAGACACAGTCCGTCAACTGGATATATATTATGCCATAGGTATGTTCATTGATTTTGTCTCTGAGAAAATGTATGTTTACTTATTTTAAATAAACCATTAGTAAATAACAAAATATTCAAAATATCTCAACATAATTTGTTCAACTCTTTTTAAAATTACTTAGACACTTGAAATTTCAGCAGGCCAATTTATACACCTTTTATTAGATTGATTCTAATGTTTTACTAATTAGCCCTCCTCTTTTTGCAGTTAAAAGACAGTTATTAAGATTCCAGAGCCCTATCACTGGACTATTTCCAGTTTTGTCATCAGACCTCCACATAGGCAGCGTGAGAGATAGTATTTACTGTGCATCAGCAGTATGGGGCTTATATCAGGCATACAGGTACTCAATATCTCATTATTAGTACAGTAAAGTCCGGTTACTTTGGCCCTGAGGTATAACTTTGACCCAAACTTTAATGTGTAAGAAATAACTGGTGGTCGCATAGTAGTCTATTCTCAGCCAGAGTCCTATGCAATGATGCGTTCATCCGACGAAAATGATAGTGCAACCGTGCGTTCAGACATTCTTATATGTAGTTACTGAATATCCTATTGAAGGTTGTGTGATCATGGGATGCACCCAAATTGTTTGGTTTTTCGTCGCGCGACTATCAACGCATCGTATTGATCGGACGATCGTCTGATCATCAAACATACTGATCAGTATTTAATGTCCTAATTAGAGATGAGACGTATATACTGGTAGAGGTATATATACCAAGTATGTGCTTCCCAGTACATAGACCGGGTACGGACCGAAATACTGGGTAAATACCTTGAAGGTATGACTTCAAACGCATAGTACGATACGAACCGCTACCACAAGGTAGCGCCCAGTTTTATCGGTAGTTCGGTACGCCGAAGCAACCCGAAGCTACCCCGACAGCTTACGAAGGGACCCGAAACGTCATTCGTGCTTTATGAACATTAGGTTGATTTAATTTAGTTAGACAAATTGGGTACTTATTTTTACGTGCATAAGGAACATAATAGCATAATTACATTTTTTGTCACGACGTGAAAGAGTTCCTTAGTTTGTTTATGTTAGGGAATATTATTACATGTTTGAATGTTTACGTTGTCTGATTACGTTGTGTAATTTATATAGAAATAACTAGAATTCATTAATAACCATCGTCATACTCTTAGCCGACAGTCCTAAGCCTAGTAAAGTAGGAAGGAAAGATTTCATATCTCATAATGCATAATTACGTATAGGTACTTGAAACGTCGTACCTACATTATATTGGAGGCATACCATACTTAACGCATACGTTTACTTATCGAAATCCTACCACACCCAAATACTTAGAAGTATTTTGATACCTGGTATTTGTACCAGGTATTTAGTGATACCCATACCTTAAAGGCCGGGTATGGAGAATGGCAGGTATATCTCATCTCTAGTCCTAATGGCGCTCGCGCGACCAAGCGGAGACAAGGCAAGGGAGGGGTAGGTATCACAGTGTGCACTCGACCATGGTGTGTCTGTCTGTCAGTGGGTTGTATCTCAAGAACTGTAATAGTTAGACAGTTGAAATTTTCACAGAGTGTATTTATGTTACCACTGTAACAAATAATACAAATTAAAAATTAAAGGGGGCTCCCATACAAGAAAAGTGTTTTTTTTTTCGGTTTATGGTACAAAACCCTTCGTGTGCGAGTCTGACTCGCACTTGGCCGGTTTTTATGATTAAAGAAATATTGCTTGACAGCAGAAACTGTGCATCTCTGTTAAGAGCCATTTCGAGAGTGATAAAATCGCTTCTAAATATGACAAACGTTTTCTCATCGCGCGAGCGGTTTCATCGCACGATGAAATCGCATCGCATCATCGCACGACCGATGGCAATAGGGCGGCGCCTCAACAAAAATTTTTTAGTTTTAAAAATATTAGCTTTCTGCATTTGCATTCACATAATTTTCGTAAAAAGGGGTACAAAGTTTTTGTTTTACATATCTTCTTCTAATATATAAAAATCTCGTGTCACGGTGTTTGTTACCGAACTTCTCCGAAACGGCTCTACCGATTTTCATAAAATTTTGTGTGTATATTCGGTAGGTATGAGAATAGGTGGCAGGCAGTTTTTTATTTTTTATTTGGCAAAGCAACTTTTGCCGAGTCAGCTAGTTAATATATAGATTACCACTATTTTTTAAGGTACACATGTATTTTTTTTACATAAAATAAAATATTTTAGAATAAATAGAAAATTGTAAAATATTTCAGACGAATTGATGATGACCGAGGGAAATCGTACGAGCTGGGTCAGAGCACTGTCAAGTGCATGCGTGGCATCCTGGAGTGCTGGGTGAAGCAGTCAGCGCGCGTGGAAGCCTTCAAAACGCGTCAGAGCACCGCGCACGCTCTACACGTCAAATTTCACCTCACTACAGGGGAACCTGTCCTGACTGACGAACAGTACCATCATCTACAGATAGATGTTGTCTCCTTATATTTATTGTTTCTTGTACAAATGATCACATCTGGACTCCAGATTATTTATACCCAGGTGAATGTCTTAAGACTTTATCATTCACTAGTTGACCCGCGAAACTTCTTCTATCTAACATTGAAACAATTTTTCAAATCGGACCAGTAGTTCCTGAGATTAGCGCATTCAAGCAAACAAACTCTTCTGCTTTATATATTAGTATAGATTTACTAAAGAATAATACTAAAAATTAAGTGTTATCTGTAATATGAATTTAATTTCTTTTTAACAGGATGAGGTGGCATTTGTTCAAAATTTAGTGTATTACGTTGAGCGTGCATACAGAACACCAGATTATGGTATGTGGGAAAGAGGATCTAAATATAACGATGGAAAGCCTGAAATCCATGCATCTTCAATTGGTATGTTATTATGGCAATTGGTATGGCAATAACTCATACAAACCACTGTTGGGTGTTTACTAGTCTATTGATCAGATGTCACTAACTCAATTCATCATAAATCTTAATTTTATATGCATAATATAATTAATTATGAATGCTAACTAACTTAGAAAAAATAGGTTGCAAAATGTTGGAGAATTTTGCTCTGAAAGTGTGACTATCAACTCACTATTAAAAAAAACAAATGATGTAACACCAATTCTGTCTTTAGGACATATCCAAAGTATGTTTCCTTATGCTAAAATTACTAATCTGCTGAATTATCCTTAGATTCCTTAAACTAAGAATCATTTTTCATTTCAACTGACTGCTTAATTTCTTCAAATTGTCTCAAGAGTTCAATTGTTAAAATAGTCATGGAGAAATTTATTATACTTAACTAATTAAAAAAAAAAGCAATCAAAATTTTAGCCAACACAAGTATCTATTTAGCAGATATTTCAGACAAGTGATATTACACATTCACGATATACTAGTTGACCCACGCAACTTCGTCTGCTCTGCTCCTATTGGTCTTAGCGTGCTGATATAGCCTATAGCCTTCCTCGATAAATGGGCTATCTAACACTGAAACAATTTTTCAAATCGTACCAGTAATTACTGAGATTATGATGATTATGAGAGAGCTTTATATATTTTACACATTTATGATATATTTCAGGCATGGCTAAGGCGGCTCTCGAAGCGATTAATGGATGCAATCTTTTCGGAGATAAAGGAGCATCATGGAGTGTAGTTTATGTAGATATTGACGCTCATAATCGCAACAGAAGTATTTTTGAAACAATGCTGCCGCGCGAATCGAGTTCCAAGGTAAATGTAGTTCAACTTCTAAAATGTAGGGGCGGATTATCTTTAAGGTACAGTAGGCACGTGCCTAGGGGCACCAGATTACACAGGGGCGCACAAGGAAAAGTAACACGAAAGAAAAGTACCTATACTGGAAAGGTTCAGGTAGTTAAATAAAGGTAAACAATCTAGATGTAGTTTTAATCTTTTTTTTTCAAACTTAGTTTAAAATAAAATGCAACTAAAATGTAGGTAAATACAATAATAAGAAAATTTTAGTGCGCGAACACTATAATTTTCTTACGTATAAATTGTCAAGCTGCATTTTTTTTTTCAATAACTCCCCCACCTTCTCCACATTTAGACAAATTTTCCCCCACGCCCCTGAACGAAATTTGGGATCCGCGCCTGCTTGTGCCTCACCTTAGGGGCGCCGATGGGGTTTGCCTAGGGCGCTGGCAACATTTAATCCGCCTCTGCTAAAATGACATGTGTTTAGATTCCACTTTGAATGGATTTTTTTTTCTTTTTTAAATTAAGAGATATACTTTAAACAATCAATACAAGAACAAAAAAAAAATCAAGATATGAATTATGAATCACTTGCACTCAGTAATTCACTAATCCCATCAAAACCGTAAATGTGAAAATGGCAGCCAAGTTTAATGTTAATAATATGCGTGATTGTCAAAAGAATTGAGATCTACATGGGTGCCAAGTTCTGTAGATAATCCTGAAATAAGATAAATTATAGCTCATGATTCGACTTTGCCAGTTTTCACTTAGATGTTATCTTATATTTGGCTTAACTTGAACATCTTTATGTTATAATTATGCAAGTTACAATTTTTATATTGAAAGCTCAACATATCTTACTCTTTGAAAAAATTTGATTTGCTGGTAAAAACTAGCTGGCGACGCAGCAGCCATGTGTAATGCACAGGGCTGCTGTGTCGCCAGTTCCTTTTTCTTTGAACTTGGCGGGAACTTGCACCCTGCCGAGTGTCCAGAAATGTGCTTGATTCCTAGAAGTATAGCCGACATCAAAAATTTAATTTTGGTGACAAACACTCTTAAGCTTTGTATCATTCCACAAGGGACGTTTATTGTTTTTCATTTACTTTAAAGAATTGTTCAAATTCTTCTCTCATTGCCTCATTTAAAATACCTCTGTTAGTCGAAATCTATTTTTTCTCTAAAATCTTGTTTGTTATGCTGTGTAGGTACTTTTTAGAGTTCCATAGACAAAGGGTAACCAACCAAACCCTATTAATAAGCCTCCGCTATCCGTCCGTCCGTCTGTCCGTCCATCCGTCTTTCGGGCTGTATCTCAAGAACCGTAATAGATAGACAGTTGAAATTTTCACATAGTGTGTACTAATTGCCTTTACAAGAACAAATAATAAAAATTAAATTAAATTAAAAATGAAAGGTATACAAGAAACGTGCTTTTTTTCGGTTTATGGTACGGAACGCTTCGTGTAAGAGTCCGACTCGCACTTGGCCAGTTTTCTAATTTTTGAGTTAGAGCCTGCGAGAAAAATGTGGCTGGCATTATTTGACCCTTGAATTGAATTCTATATTCAAATAACATGATTAAATAGCCAAGTTTGTTTCAAATTCGTATAATGGGTTTGTACGAATTTGACAAGACACCCACCCCAAATAAGTACATTTTTACAAGAATACTATGGAGGATTTTGTGACAAAGACAACCAAGACAGCGTGATACATATTTAAAGAGTTGAAAAGCTACAGATCTCCAATGACTACCTAAAGAGGCTTTAACTGAAAGTTAATATTTTGTATTTTAGGGCGTTGACGCTGCATTATTACCAACAATATCATTCCCGGCTTTTGCCACGCATGAAGAACACCTAGTTCACTTAACAAAAAATAATATTTTAAGACGTTTGCAAGGCAAATGTGGCTTCAAAAGGTTCAGCCGTGATGGTTACAAGTGCGTACTAGAAGATCCGCACAGGAGGTACTACCATGAAGGAGAACTCAAGGAGTTTGACGGAATCGAGTCAGAGTGGCCTTTGTTCTATGTAATGATGATTATAGACGGCGTTTTCCGCACCCTACCTGATCAAGTTGAAGAGTACCAGAAACTTCTGAAATCCAGAATATATATGGACGAATTTGGAGGTGTGTTACACTTTTAATATCTATTTCCAATTTTGAAAATATTTTTTTCTCAAACATATTTGAAAATTTGAGCATTATTTTGACAACATTCTTCGAGATATTTTGAAATTGCTGTACTGGCCAAATACATGTGAGCAGCGACCGGCAAAAGTTGTATGAAAATCCATATCTGTAGGTAGGTTTAGCGGTCAAATATAGTACATTACTGCAGCGGCCAGCAAAAGAGGCATTGATAGATGAACGTTTAGGTAAATGTGGGCCGAGGCGAAGGTGGTCAACTGCTGAGCACACGAAGTGTAGCCAGCCGCACGAACTATGTCGCGATAAAACCCTTTCGGAAATTTATCGACAGCGGCTCGAAGTGCATTTGTATTCGCGATGATGATTCTTTGGCCAGACGTATCGCGAAAACGCAAATCTTCGCGTTATCGCGGTAGTGTAGCCGTAGCATAAGTCATCGATTTTGACAAGTAATTGTATTTTAATTTCCGCGCATTATTTGGGAAAAGTACTTTTAAGCCTTGGCCACAACTAGGAATGATGGACTTACGTATGTGTGCCTCGGCCCAAATTAACACGTTCGTCCATCAATGCCTCATTTGCTGGCCACTACAGTAAAGTGTTAACGCGCTGGCTGGTATCGCTAAGATTTAAGGCTCGCAACTCAGAACACACACTTTCTCTTTCAGTACTATTATATGAAGTTCCTTAAAAATAGAAGTTATTCAAATTGATTTTTTACATGTTTATAAAATTAGTTAATTGAACCTTAATGAGTGTGTATGTTATTTCAGATCCAGTTATTCCTTGGTATTATTACGTCCCCCGTGAGGGTATAGAAAATGAGCGCAGCGAACCAAATTCAGTGCGAAGATTGCCTGCAAGTAAGTCCTATTTTAATTTTTAAAAATTTTCCCTATGTTGTCTAATAGGAAGCTATTAGAAAGTATATTTGTTACATTTTGCAACGCTACACGGCGATATAAATTAATGATGTCTTGGGGAAAATTTGGTACTAGCAAAATTTTAAATTAAAAACAACACCTATGTGTATAATACCAATATTTAAAAATCAATTGAACAATTCCAGATCACCCCAGTGACAGTAATGAAAAAGGTAAAAGTGAAACTGCATTGAGAATGGCTCTTCTTCTTGTTTAACACTTTATTTTATTACGCTATAGTTTCGTTTTTCATGAATTAGCAATATGAACATTTTTCATATTTCTGTGTGCCTATTTCTCTCTTTCTTTCTTACTATACCTAAACTTTGCACACTAAACTATTTTTTTTTTCCTGCTTTTGGTCGTGAGATTTTTAGTGTTTACTACGGTAACTAATACGCTTTTTTAACGCAATTAACCCTTTCTCAATTTGACAAATCTACGTATAGCAGCTTACTAAGGTAGTATGTAATATAATTTCACGTGCTTACCTCAATAGATTAATTTGTGATCTCATACACAACACACGGAAGGAATATACCTACCTAGAGCTGTTCAAAATGTGCTCTTTCCTTTAGTTTGACATGTATTATTTACTTTCCAGAGTTTGATCCTTGTTAGCAACACTTTTGGTTGGTGTAATAATATAGGGTGTTCTGTTTTTTTTTAATCCGCTGCCGCGCTGCTTATTTCCTGGCTATGAATACCGGTTTTTCAAAAATTCAATGATGCAGTTTTAGTTTTCATCAAAGCTCGAGGCTCCTTTCAGTGGTTTTCGCTATTCCTCATAGTTTCGGATTTAGTCATTCCACACTTGAGAAATTCACCCTGTATAAGGCACTCGTCTCACAGCCGGCGATCAGCGAGTAGCGAGTAAAGCTTCAAACTCGAAACGAGTTGGCGAGCAGCGAGTGAAAAGTTTCGATAGTTTTGACACTCGGCTTTCAACGAGTGCTTTTGTGCGACAAGCTTTTACTCGCAATACTTGCTGCGGCCCGCACTATAGCTAGAAATTACCGCTGTTTGGTGAGTTCTGACCGTCAAGCGAGCATCGCCGAGCGAGTGTCGCTGAGCGAGTACAATCTTTGATAGCTCTTGTCGCTGCGATCAACAAGAGCTAAAAGCCGCTCACCGACATGCGGCAGCCAGCTATCGACTATGAATTTATGTGTCTCTTGTTTCACACAAGATCTATATCTTTTGTCCCTTTCCTCAGCGAGCAAATAATCGATAGCTTTTCGCTTCCTCGTCGGCGGTGAGACAAGTGCCTAAGGTTTAGTTTACACATTCATCCCTGTGTATGATGTTAATGTTTCATGGCGGAAAAGATTATAGTATCTGTAATAGTTTGCACAGTTGCCATGGTGATCCCCATAAAAAGCTCTTCGTGACTGTACCTATAATGTTGTAGTTGAGTACCGCACGGGTTTGTAGGCCGGGCTTTGGAAAAGGGTGGGTGACAGAAAATGACTGCTTATTTCTAGACAAATTTACAAAGATGTTGATTTATTATGTGTTTGATCTTCGGAAATACTAATCTTCTTCCGAAATACAACTACATTCCCTGACAGAAAGCTACAATATCTTTATCCTGGAAAAATGTTAAATGAGGGTAGGAAGAAGAAGCGGGTTAAAGCTAGGCTTTTTTACATAAACAAAACATTAATTGAGAATATTCATTGTCAAAATACGAACAACCGCTGCTTTGTGCAGCTGCAGCTTCGTGTAGACTAGTAGGTAGGTAGATACGTCGTACATTTGATTGTATATAATATTGACTTGACTCGTATTAGACACAGGTGGTCTGTTCCTCTGGGCGCAGTCGTTGTTCGTGCTGGCGCAGCTGCTGACGGGCGGACTGCTGCACGTTAACGAGCTCGACCCCATCAGGAGGTACCTGCCTTCCTACAATCGTCCCCGACGCGCCGGACGATATTCTGCTTTTCAGGTATACTCATACCATCAATGTTTTTAGCTTTTTACTATAGTATAGTAGTATTTTTAACCCAAAGGTTGGCTGATAGAGAGTGCCCTGTTGCATTAAGTCCGCCTATGGTAGGCGCCAAATAAACTTACGATAATGGTCATTGTTTTACCTTTATTTATTGACATACTTAATTTCAAAAACGGAAATAATGTTATAAAGCTATCCTGATTTGTCATCGAGATCCTATACACTGTATAATAATGAAAAACGATTCACATTTTTGTTTTTGAGATGTGTTTGCTCTTGACTCTAGTCTAGATCAGAGATGACAGAGACAAAGTCTACGATGGAGCGAGCTTACCCAGAGAGCCTGTTCACTCTTACTTTGAAGATATTAGGGTTGTAAGTGTTCGGAAACATAGACGTAGGCAGAGAGTTCTACTCCTTTGCTGTGCGCATTATAAACGACTTTTGGAAACGCTTAGTTCGAATTGATGGAATAGCAACAAGGTAGGGAGTACCTACAAAGATATATTAGGGTAAGGTCAATATACTTAATTGCAAGTTTATCTAGCGCCTACTCTATATACAACTACTGAAGTTTCAATAAAAATAAAATGGTAATATGTACTTACTGCATCTTGCAACGCATATCAGAAGATGCATAATGGATTGTTTGAATACTCCCACTACACTAGGGCTTATTTTAGGGAAATCATGATGACTTCCTGCTCTAGGCGGGCGGGAGGAGTGTCAGGCTCTTACTTACTAAAACCCACCCGTGTTCCTTCAAAATGTCCTCTGTGTTCTAACGCCGCAGAACTTTTTCGAACAATATGAACATTCAATATTTTCATTTTTGCTTTAATTTTAAAGAACTCCATTTAGAATAGACCACTACATAAATAAGAAATGAAAACGCTTTAATTTATTGCCAAAATTGCGATTTTAAACAGACGGTTTAAATTTTCGCGCGAAAACGGACGATGACGTCACTCCTGTCTGCCACTGGCCCTAAAGTGTCCTAACTCAAAGATATATAAGGTTGCCTTTTCGTTGTCATAACAGCAGTGACGTCAATAAACGCTGATTGTTGTTTTTAAATACGTTTCGTTTCACGTTAATTTAATTCATTATTTTTGTTAAAAATCGATAATAACTAAAAAAAACGTTGCAATGCCCTTTATTTTATACTTTTTTTTTATCATAAGTATTATTAACAACATTCTCATAAATTCAGTATTTGCATCTTCCCTATTCCAAAACTAAATCTAACCTAAGTTGTTTTGGTGTACAATAAAGAATTAAGAATTCCGGATACCTGCGGCCACAGCCTACCAGGTTTCCGGAATTCTCGGCGGAGTCTCGGAGTTTCAACTACACTAGGGCCTAGAAAAATACCTCCTAGATGAAAGTGCGAGTTTTTTATAATTACGTTAACTGACGACAATTTGTATAAATTATGGTGTTTATTGTTAGAAAGGCAGCACTTATTAAGGTTTATTACAAATTGTATGAGGGAAGCCCATATTAAGCAGTGGACGACTTTGATAAGTCTAAATGATCAAAAATAATGATCGTTCTAATCAATATCATCGTGAAATTCGTTCTTTTGGATCACACACACACACACACACTTACACATAATCACTCACACGCACACACACTCACCTCTTCATCTTCATCACAAATCTCTTAAAATCTTAAAATTATAAAATGTTCACGTTCACAACTAATGTACCTACCTATAAAGCAACCAAATTGTAACAACATCTATGACTGAACACTGAGTCCCAAAATACAAGCGACAGCTTAGTTAGGGAACCAGTAGGTATCAGCAACTTTTGCGATTACTGTTCCTTTTTATTTAGATGTAATAATATTGTGAATGTTTTTTTTTTGGTACCAATAAACAATATTTTTTATCATTAGTTTAAATTTCAAAATTATTTTGGTTTCATGTCTAACATACAGGGCAAACCCACTGGTGTAAGTACCTATTAGGAGTTAAAGTATAATAATTATATCGGTATTAGATATAAAACTGAAGTTACTTCTTTGCATTACTTATATTTGCATAGAGCAGGTATGTCAAGGGCTTCTAAATATACTTTTATGGCAAATGGAAATATGAAGCTTTTTAAATGAAATTATTAATTCAATAAAATCGCATTAAACTCTTTTCTGACAATAATTCCCACGACATGGATGCTACCTCTAGATTAAATTAAATACTTCATTTTATCCTCGCACCCAACACTTATTTAAACGTTGGCAATGCATGTAGAAAAATTGAACATGTTACATATTAATTGCAGGGCATAGCAACAGATCTGGTGGTCCAAGTGGTGTTAATAGCGGAGTCTATGCGGCTACAGGCCATGATGGGCACGTACGGCATTCAGACGCAGACGCCGCATGAAGTTGAACCAGTCCAGGTTAGATTAACAAAATTATTATGTGCTCAGGCGTTGAAATGGTACAATGAGATTTATAAAGAGACTGCGATGTGGCTGCTTACCTATGTATGAAAGACACAAGGGATGCTCTACAGAAGTTGTTGATGTTGCGTGCCGCTTGTGCCGCGTTGTTGCCACGAACGGTGCTCATCTATACTAATATTATAAAGAAGAAAGATTTGTTTGAATTGAATAGGCTCCGAAACTACTGAACCGATTTGAAAAATTATTTTAGCATTGGATAGCTACATTATCAGGGAGTAACATAGGCTATATATTATCCCCGTACTTCCACGGGAACGGGAACTACGCGGGTGAAACCGCGTGACGTCCACTAGTCTTTACTAATATTATAAATGCGAAAGCAACTCTTGTCGCGCTTTCACGCCAAATCTACTGAACCGATTTAAATGAAATTTGATACAGAGATAGTCTAGAGCCTGAGAAAGAGATTCAAATGCGATGAAAACATAAAGCGAGAGACAAACTGGTCCCACGTACGCAACGTATGCGGTGCAACGTGGGAGAATTGGTGTGCACACTTATCCTGTGTATGCAACGTAAATTGGCATACAGACGCTGTTGTCATTTCTCGGAAGGTGCATTAGTGCGTCTGTAAGTCATTTTTCCTGATACTGATACTGATAGTTTGAGGATGATTTATTGAGTTTACTATTTTTAAATGAATATGTCCGCGCCACAAAAACAAAAGTTAAGAACAGATGATATTGCGTTCATGAGATAAATAAACAAAGAGAAATAGATGGAGAATACAATACATTGATGCTAGATCGATCAGTTGTTAATATCCCATTTTGACTATTTTCACAACAAAACACGTGCACCAAAGGTAGTTTATGACGTGCTGCGCGTGAGTTCTAGAAACACACTGGTCACATGCGTGGGATAGAGTACGAATATCCTCTGCACCTTCCCAGGCCGATCTGGATATCGCAGGTTGATGTTGTGTGGGAGACGTGTGATTGCGTTGCATACGATAACTGTGTTCATATTGCATAGTTTTTCATGTAAAATCAAGAGTCCAGCAGGTCTAAAAAGGCCACTTTAGCAGAATCATATTAGATTCATAATATTATTTACACAACAATCTGTTACATTTCATTTTCATCTTTATCGCTAACGCATTAGGTTCAAGGTTGATTGGGAAAATTTGACAGTGACGGGTAGCGTGATTTGCTTTCTGATTGTGCTAAAGTGGCGTTTTTAGACCCCCAAATATCATAATGCGTTTTATACGTTGCCTACATGGGACCAGTTTGTCTCTCCCTTAATGCTAATCAATAAACAGTTGACTAATTTTGAAAAAAGATTTCCATGTCTTAAAATAAAATTAATTTGAAATAAGAATTCTTGGCTACACAAAAATTATTTTGTTTTGAAATGGCCAGTACTGTAGAACGACAATTTCATAGGTAAAGACCTATTATTGTGGTCCTCCTGACCGATTTCGGTCATGGCGGCCAATCAGCGGAGACTAGCCTGGAGGCGTTATTGTGCACAAACAGGTGACTCTCTCTTCCATCACTCCCATAGTTCGATGGAACAGAATAGAATACTCTTTATTATGTTTACACCATATAAGTTGCAGAAAAAATAGATGAAGAAAACATTACATAGGGTGACACAATGGGCGGCCTTATCGCTAAAAGCAATCTTTTCAAGATAACCGTTGGATGGACTTTAAAGATAAACGAAATACAGTACTGTAGGTAGTCTTAGGTGTACGATTTATATAAATAAATATATATAATTTAATTATGAAAGTAAAAGCATAGAACCCAAGTAAAAACGATCGATGAGAAAGGTAGTGATTTTTGACCATTGCTTTAAAAGTGGACAGAGATCAATCTCTGTCCACGGGCAAGGTATCCATAACCGCACCGCTTGAAACGTAAAAGATTTGTCGTAGAAGCCGGTGGAATGTATTGGCATCTCTAATTTCAAGTTTTCCGATGACCTTAGATATCTATTATGTGTCATGAAGGAACTTCAAACGTTCTTTAAGATAACAGGGGTTGTAAGATTGAACAGAATACTGTAGAGCAGAAATAAAATATAAGAATCCCGGCGAAGACGTATGGGAAGCCACTTGAGCTTTGTGCGAAATTCAGAGATGTGGTCATATTTGCACATGCCAAATATAAATCTTATGCAAAAGTTTTGAAGACGGTCAAGTTTGTCTGAGTGAGATTGAGATAACTGACATCAGCATAGTCAAGGATGGGAAGCAGAAGGGACTGTGCAAGCGCAGTTTTAATGGCAGTGGGAAGAAAGTTCCGCAACCGTCTAAGGGACCTGGCAGATGCAAAAATTTTGCGAATTACGTCCTGAAGCTGCGGACCCTAAGAAAGATATTTACCGATCCAAACCCCAAGGTTCTTAACCTTCTCACTTATTGGAATAGTAGTTCCATTAAATTGACCCTGGGGAAGCTGTGACAGCAACGGGACACGACTAGACAGAGATCAGGCGCTAAACATGCATAATAAACTTATTCTTGAAGGTGTGCAGTTCAACGCAGCTGGTGCACGTATACAGAGAGTTGGGAGTTTGCCCGAAGTTGAAGCTCACCGGACGTCCAATCAGACCCGTGGGATCTCTCGGCACGAGCAAGGTATGGTAAAAAAATCTTTATTTTTTACAAGTTCACCACAGCAGCATTTACGAAAAATAAAAATCATGGCCAAATCCGAAACTATGAGAAATATCGAAAAACACTTAGGAGTATCGAGCCCGATTTTGATGAAAACTAAAATTACATCATTGGATTTTTCAAAAATCGGTATTCCTAGCTACAAATCGAACCGATTGATTTTGAAACAAAAAAAAAAACACCCTGTTAATTTACACCATCCGAAAGTGTCTCTAATAAGGATCAAATTCTAGAAAGTAATAATAAATGGCAAACGAAAGGAAAGTGCTTTTAGCACTTGAACTTGAAAATTCGTTTACGCTATTTTGTGAAACAATTGAATCAGTCCTACACTTTATTCGTCTTGTTTCAGATATATAGGGTTTGCGGCATGACCGTACTGTGCTACCCGCTCATATTCGAAGTGTCGGAGTTTTATCTGTACAGAGACATGGCCTTGCTCATCGACGACATCAAGACTGAGCTGCAGTTCGTTGGCAAGTAAGACAATTAACTTAACACCATATGACAGTATTGACAAAATTTAATTCTGAGCACTACAAGTGCAGTCTGAACGTCTGATCGCGGATATACCAAATAATCAGAGTGGCGGCTGAGTTTTTGCGACAAGAGGGCGAGTCTGAGTCGGGGCTTCAAGCGAGGGCACGGCTTTGCGGTTGGAATATCGTGCAAGAGTAGTGTTATATAGTCCTCCTGACCGCTTTCGGCCATGGCGGCCAATCTCAACGGAGACTAGCCATCGGCGCGGGATATATTTTAGAGCACAAGTGTGTGCGCAAAAAGGTGTACTCCCTCTTCCATCACTCTCATATTCCCGACACTCGCGGAGAGAGATCTGCAGCTGCACCAAAAGCGACACATGCGCACCGAGACACAGGGAAATCGACACTGGTCTCCACGCTCGGCAGTCGCGCTTGCTACCGCGAGACCAATGGAGTAGTGTTATATACAACGTGTTGATCTGCATCCTAGTCAAATTCAAGGACGTAATTATGCTAATGATTCTCGACCCAAATCGACAATAAAATGGGTAGGTATTTTTTTAATTTTATTTTTTTATTTACGGAAATTCGTAAGTGTAAACCAGCCGCGGCCCGTCTGTTACTAGCCTTATAATCGCGCTTTCACACACAAACAAACGCAAACAATACATACACAACGCAACGATCATTCGATAAATTCGTAGGTAATCAATCGCACCCCAATCACGGTACGGGGATTCTCCCGCGCAAGCTCCTAGCCACGCCCCCGGCCCCCGCGGCCCCGGAACTAACAGTGTGTTTGATGTCGCCGAAGCGGGCGCGCGTTTGCGAATTATGCAAGATGACGGACAATTATTCAAAGTCGAGATGGTGGAGATGGTCCGCCTGTATGCCATCAGTGGAGACAGCCTACGTGGAGCCAACCGGATATTCACGGAAATGTTTCCCGATCGGGAACCCCCATCACAGAGCGTCATGCTGGCTGCTACGCAGGGACTGTGGGATCATCGGCAGTTTGACGTTCCCCGGCATGCTCATGCTCGCGGCAGCGTAGGCCTGCCTGTCGCCTTGCAGGAAGACATCCTGGAATACTTCCAGCGAGACCCACGGGCAAGCACGCGGGAGGCTGGTCAACACTTAGGAGTGCACCACACCACAG
This sequence comes from Lacanobia wlatinum, assembly GCA_947578705.1. NCBI lineage: Eukaryota > Metazoa > Arthropoda > Insecta > Lepidoptera > Noctuidae > Lacanobia > Lacanobia wlatinum. The sequence continues at coordinate 9,674,394 of OX388028.1, read as the reverse complement.
TGTGGCGTCTACTGAAACGTGAACTTCAACACCCGTTCCACTACCGCAAGGCACAACCTCTACTTCCAGCAGGATGGCGCTCCCTCTCACTATGGTCGGCAAGTACGCGAGTACTTGACCGAAAAGTTGGTGACCACTCGATCGGTCGCGGAGGACCTGTGGCCTGGCCTCCGCGTTCTCCAGACCTGACGCCTGTAGACTTTTATTTGTGGGGAGACGTTAAAAGGTTAATTTACACGGAGGAAGTGACAAGTGTAACAGAATTACATGCAAGGATCATTAGTGCTTTCGACACTTTAAAAACGAATGTGTTAGTGTTACGTAAGCTGAAGGAAAACCAGCTACGTTGTGCTCGATTGTGCGAAGAGTGTGATGGTGGCAACTTTGAACAATACCTCCGGGTAACTTAAGTAGGTAATTTATTTATTTGTACATTTTGTAAATACGTTGTAAGCTTAATCAATTTTATTAGTGTAAATAAGTTGATTTCAAATTTTATTTTTAACTACGCCAATAATACCTAAGAGTCGAAAATATCATCACGTACTTTCACTTAACTAGCACGTCTTTCCATTTCCATCAAACGTAGAAAACATTTTTAGACTTAGTAGATCGCTACACTAACTAAGGCATTCTTGCCGGTCCTAAGCCCGTTAAGTAGGAAGGAAATCCACAAATAAAAACAAAATCACTACGAAAAACAAAACTAACATTTTATTAATCATCTGATAACAGGTCAGTGAACTTTTCTTTGGCGCACTAGTATTATTGTCATTAGTAAGATTTCCGTATTCCAATGATGCTCAAAGATGAGTTAATTATCAAGCGAAATTTATGACAATAATGTAAGTGATTTTTTATTTTTTATTTTTATTTTCTTTATTTAGGTAACCAACGGCGATACTTAAAATATATTACAGATTATTAGTATAACAGTATTGTATGGCTAATAATAGGTTTCCCTCTGTAACTGGAATTCTTTATGCATACGAACGGACTAACAGGATACAATAAAAATAATTATAACAAAATTTCTTATTTAAGTTACTTTAAGTTTAAAATGCTGAAAAAGTGATATTTAAAGTTAAACAAGAGAGACTAAAAGATTGGATGTCATTTGCCTTCGCTTATAGTTTTTATTATTTGTTTTCTGAATAATGTTTTATTATAGCGAAATATATCAACTTGAGAGAAGTTTGTGTTATAAATTCGAGCGATGCGTGTCATTACACAATTTTTGGCATAATTAGTGGCGTGCCTAGGCACGTGTAACATTGACGTGTGACGAGTGCGTCGTAGGGGAGTGTTAAAAGTTACCAGTGCGACCAACTCCGAGCAATCTAGGCGTCCATTGAGAATGTCGTAAAGCAAACACATATCCATTACATTACGCCTTTCATCGAGTGTTAGAAGACCATATGTTCGACAGCTTTCTTCGTAGGACAACGAAGGCTTACAGAGGCGATAGTTGAGATGGTTTACGAATTTTTTTTGAACCTGTTCTAATTGGTTCTTATAGATTATGTATTGGGGGGACCAAATTGGGCACGCATATTCCAACACACTGCGCACATATGCAAAATATACCGATTTAAGAGCCCCAATGTTTTTAAATACCTTGCATGACCTAAGAACAAATCCTAGGTTCTTGTAGGCTTTTGTGCTAATGAGGTCTATGTGATCAGAGAACGCTAATTTACTGTCAAATATAACTCCTAAGTCCCTAACTAATATGACTTTATTTATAATAATTCCGTTAAAATTGTATGAGTGATCAATAGGGTTTTTTTTACGTGTGTAACTAATACATTGACACTTAGTGACGTTTACTGTGATTTTATTTTTTTTGTAATATTTATTTAAGCGATTAAGATCCTCTTGAAGGGCCTTGCAATCATTGGATGATCTTATCTTACAAAATATTTTTTTGTCATCAGCGTACATTAGGTGTTCAGAGTGTTCAAAACAATCAGTGATATCAAATAAATATGCATTGTAAAACAAAGGTCCCAAATGCGATCCCTGCGGAACACCGCTGGGATTTTCAGTAAAGTTGGAACGGTATCCTCCGAGAACAACAGCCTGTGATCTTTTAAATAAATATGACTGAACCCATCGTAAAAGATCCCCGCGTATGCCCAGTCTATATAACTTACTGAGCAAGATGACGTGATCCACACGATCAAAAGCTTTTTCAAAATCTGTGTAGATCACGTCAACCTGTCCACCGTTATCCGTGTTCTCAAGAACAAAATTCGAAAAACTGGCTAAATTCGAAACAGCCGAGCGCTTTCTTAAGAAACCGTGTTGCTTGCAAGGGATTCCTTTGAGGATATATGGATAGATAGCGTTGTATACCAATTTTTCAAATACTTTGCCAACTGTGTTTAGGATTGAAATACCCCTGTAATTTCCTATAATTGATCGCGAACCCTTTTTATGGATTGGAACAATAAATGCTTTTTTCCATTCATTCGGGAACGTGCCTTCTCTCAAAGAGAGATTAAATATAATGCTTATTGGAGGTGCTAAAGATTTGGCACAGTTCTTCCAAAATACTGGAGGTATTCCGTCACAACCAGGACCCTTATCCACGCTTAAGGCACTCAACGACCTCTCCACGGTTAAGGCAGTAAATTGTAAGCTAGATATGATATCTGGACAGTTATCTTTCTCTTCCGCGATCAATGAAGTCACGAGGCTATAGTCAGAGGGTTCACCAAAAACGTCGTGGAAGAAGTCATTGAAAGCTTCGCAAATTTCCGGTCCTTCAGAATAATTTACATTATTATGAGTCAACATTTTTGGATAGTTGGAGCCACCTCGCATGGTCTTTATGAAGGACCAAAACCTTTTTGGGTCATTTTTTAGACTACGTTCCGTCTCCTGCAAGTGTTTATTATAACAAATCTCCTGGACTTGTCGCTGTCTATTACGCAACATTGCAAATTCGTCATAGTCGAGCAAATTTCCGAACCTTTTCCAACGCGAGTGTGCCTTATTTTTTTCTTTAATTATATTAATTAATGATTTGCTATACCAAACTGGATATTTACGTGATCCTGACCTTCGATTAACAGGCACATATTTATCAATCTCCGTTTGGATTGTTTCATAAAAACAACGTACAGCATCATTTGTTGATGTGTTGTTCAAAACTGAGTCCCAATCAATTTTAGAAAACCTATCATTTAACATGCTGAAATTAGATTTGCGATAATTACGTTTAGGAGTACATAACTCACGCAGCGGAGAAACTGCAAGGTCTGAAATTTCAATGGTAATTACTGGATGAGGTAGATCAGGTTTCACAAGGGGTGATAGACATTCGTTTATTTTTAGAGGCAAGTTGGAGAAGGTCAAATCAAGAGTATGCCCCTTGTGGTTAGGCAAGACGTTGTATTGTGTAAAACCCAAAAAAGATAAATCATTAACAAGCCGAATGGCCGCGTTCTGTACTTCGACGCCACCTTGTTTCAAAAAAGTTGGCCCACTTGTATCCCATTTTATGCACGGAAGATTAAAATCGCCCACAAGTAAGTAATTATATGTATGAATGCTATGAGTAAATGCATTCGCTACTCCTTGCAAGATATAATCGATGTCTGAGGGTATGCGATGAGCATCAGGCGGTACGTAGGCAACACTTACGTAAAGATCAGCTGTTGCTGACAGCGCGCGAGCCGGTATTACTATTGTCAACAATTCTGTAGCGGATGAGTTTCGCTCGTGCTCAACGCACCACGCACCCAGTTCGTGTCGCGAGAATATCATAACACCGCCACCCGAGGATTTGCCAGTCGCAGCTAAATCACGGTCTTTACGGAACACGTCATACCTATCGTCACACAGTTCCCTATCAAAAATGCCGTCATATAACCATGTTTCCGTTACTATAATTAAATCATAACTATTACACATAATGTTTTGATAGAATTGTGTAGTTTTAGTCCTTAAACCCCGGCAGTTCTGATAGTAAATACTTAAGTTATGGGGCTTCATTGTTACGAGTCTCTTTTACTGATAGTAAATCTCGAAAAACTAACAAACAACGAACGATTCGGCGTAAATTGTGTGAACGCAAGGAATAGTTCGTACGTAAAATTATATAATTAGTCCCAATTTCTTGCAACGGCTTGACACCCGGGAAGGGTTGTATGCACAATAAATTACATTAAACATGATTTTCGAAATAAAATTGGGTAAAATTATTGCTACCGGTCATTGATCGGTCGCGCGCGCGCGCTAGCATTTCGTAGGTAAGAAGTCGACACTCACGCATACAGCTGCTTGTCGCTGTGTGCGTAGTCGGTGATTCTATTTTATTTGTATTGAGGGCTTAATTCTGAAATACTGTTAAATTTCAACAACAAAAAAAAGCAGCGCTTATTAGTTATTGCCCGCTACCGTACTTTCGATTGATTATTTATGTCTTTTATGACAACCTCCTGAAATTTGACGAGGATGCAAAACAACACGTTGTATGTATAGTCCTCCTGACCGATTTCGGTCATGGCAGCCAATCTTAACGGAAACTAGCCATCGGCGCGGGACATATTGTGGGCGTTCCAATTAGGGCTTCTGGAACGTCCCCGGAATCGATTCAATAAAACAGCCTTTAAGCGATTTAAGAGATCATTATATTGAGCAGGTGCTCTCAAGAAAAACTTTTACAGAACTGTCATCAAAACAAATCAATCATTTTATGTCAATATTTGAACCTATTCTAAAATCCTAATTCTTCTAAAGCTTTTTTTATTATTAAATTGACGGAGGTTCCCGGAGGGTGAGCCATCCAAGGAGGATGTATCACAATATTATAGAGCAGAAGTGTGTGCGCAAACACAAATGCACTTCCTCTGGCCTCTGTATCAGAGTGATGGAGTAGTGTTATATTATTATGTAAATGAAACACTTCCTTTCATTAGAGTACCGCCGCCTGTGCATCACTCGCTTGCCCGCGTCTCTCGTTTAAGTCATACATAAACTAGAGGTAAATATCTCGTCAGTAGCACATAACGTCCGCAGGTACTGGCGCCTGTCGGGCCGGCCGACGGTGTGCCTGCTGGTGCGCGAGGAGCACATGCGCGACCCGCACTTCAAGCACATGCTGGACCTGTTCGCCATGCTCAAGAAGGGCCACTGCGACGGCGTCAAAGTGCGCCTCGGGAGGCTCCAGAACTTGATCTCCAGCTCTTGTATGGGCAAGTAATCCTTTACTTTTCCTCCTTCAGGAAATGATCTTATCATACTAGTTACAATTAACATAGTCGTTTAAGTAGGTAATTATAACTTGCGTATGGTTGGCTAATTATAAACTTTGTATTGAATCAAATGTGTGTTTAGACTTTGAAAGGTTCTGAAATAAATCACTTTTACCTTCAAGCAGATTGAAGAACTCGAGCGCAGGGCTTCCAAAGAACCTGCGCCGCTTCTGCGTAACTATGTGACCATGCTAAATAAATATAACACAGGCAACTAGCTTAATCAGTTGTTTAATTGGCGGCCTAGCATTTTCATTGAGCGAGCGAACTTAGCTCCCCTCATGTCATTCATGTTAGGTTCCTTTAAGCTGCAGACAGAAATAAGAGCCCCACAGCAGTAGGCGTCGTCGAGTTAGAATGTTGAAACTTGTTGTTGCATTGGTGGGGCCGTTCAATGAAAAGGCTATGCAGCCCATTGAACGACTAATTAAGAGGAAATGCGGGCGGATAGACTTTGTATGGAAAAAGTCATAATTGGAGGTTTGGCTCTCGCCTGTTTCCTCCTCCTCTATTGGACCGATTTAAAAGACACTTTTTTATTGCAGTCGGGGGACCATTAAAGAAATGTTACAGAGTACCTACTGTCCCCCGACTGCAATAAAAAAGTTGTTTTTCAGTTTTAAATTTTTGGGCCAATGCTTGTTTTTAAATTTTTAGTTCATTTTTGGACATGGCAGGCGTGTTTTTTATTTTTTTAATTATTTGTTTTTTTTTTTACATACTCTCTACCCACGTTTTCTCTTAATTGGCTGTGACATTAACAAAAGGTTGTATCTGTCTTGCACGGAGACAAAAATTCAAACCCAGTTTTAATCTTGTACCTATTGTTTAATAAAAAAATATATTGACTACAGAACATCTGGACTTCATGAGCCAAGGCGAGTTCCCGTCGGAGATGTTCACGCAGTTCCGGCAGCTGGAGCACGAGTACATCGGCTACCAGTCGCTGACAGACGTGCCGCGCACGCTGACGTACCGCGAGGAGAACATCTCTTACGAAGCCTTCAAGCAGCGCTCCACGCCCGACGTGGTGGCGGCGCTGCGCTCGCTCGACAACATCTTCGCGCAAAGCCAGCTGTGGGGCATCTTGCTGGAGCGGGAAGGACCTATGTTTGAGGTGCGCTTATTGTCCGAACTTGTTTCGTGATTCTCATGTTTAGTTCACAGAAAGTCGTTTCATTATTTACAATTTTATTTTATTTTTAAATTACCGTAGTATTTCTCTCAGCAAAATTTTTCATAAAAATATTTGATCCGCCATCTTTGATTAATGGCTAACTGAGCATTATCATCCAAACCTAACACGTATTCAGGCGTTTGGGTATACATGGTTACTAACTAGCTGACAAATCAATTTAAATAACGGCTAAAATTGTACATAACAATTTCTTTAAAAGGCTAGGTGGCTTTTCTTAAAGGACAGTTGTAGCCTTTCACATTGTATTTGTACCCATTTAAATAAAATACTTAGCGAAATCTCGTGCCGAAACATGTCCACTACGTTAAAACTTTTAAAATAAATAATTCGGCTTGAATCGCGCTACAGGTAAACGGCACCAACGCGCTGGAGTCGCTGAAGAGCTTGTACCACAGCGCGGGCGTGCTGCGGCACTGGCGCGCCGTGCGCTACTGCTCGTCGCTGCTCAACCACACCGTGGACTCCATCAGCCCCTTCATCACCACCGTGCTCGTCAACGGGAAGCAGGTCATACCACTACCATGTTTCTCACTAGACCAAGAGAGCCATGACCGTGCTACAATATTTGAACTCTCTTCGATCGCTTTTGGACGTCAAACTAGAAAATTAAAAAAAAAGTTTTTCAAAGTGTATCGTGTGACATATCAAATGAAAGGTCTTACTGTGAGAGATTTAATTATTTTTTTTTCATAATTTTAAAATAAACATTTTTGAATTTATTCAAGAAATTAGACCAAAAATGACTAGGGCCCCCTTATTTCCGAAACCACTGAGCTTAAAATTTTGAAAAAATACAGATTACAATTCTATACCTAAAGATTACAGGAAACCGGTTCGTAACCCTTTGCACGCGATTCCAACTCGCACTTGGCCAGTTTTTTTGGAATATCACTGGTAAATAACTTACATAGCGAAAAGATCTCCCTTTTTGTGAAGATATGTTAACGCGGTGCAACGAATCTTAATTACGCCGCTGGGTCATAAACTGCCTGCACGTCCTGCACTAAATCTCGAAATCACACTAAAATCTTCAGTGAAATTATTTTAAACTTGAAATACGTTGTTCCCAGTTATATCATTGTCTTTTTCCTATGTACCGATAGAGACAATGAAATAATCTTACTAATATAATATTATAAATGCGAAAGTTTGTGAGGTTGGATGGATGTTTGTTTGTTACTTTTTCACGTCAGAACGCCTGAAAGGATCTTCATGAAATTTGGCACAGAGGTAGATTATAGTCTGGAATACACAAACAACAGTAACACATAGGCTATATAATTATATCCCGGGATATGTTCCCAAGGGATCACGCGGGCGAAGCCGCTGGCAGAAGTTAGTAATACTATAACTACACTTTCTTTTCTTACAATTATATTTCGGTTAAAACGCGTTTTGTACACGAATGGTTCCTCCATAACAATTTGATCGTTTTATTAAACAGCTAACAGTGGGCGTGATAGGTCAGAAAGAGACCGTGTTTGACAAGCCCATGACGCCCGGCGAGATCCAGTCTGTCATGTACTCGACAATACAACCCTACGATGTTATTGGAGCAGTATTACAACAGGTTAGTAACAAAGCACCATTTATTAACTTTTTGGGCTATAACATGCTAGTTCTACTAATTCGCTTGGGGTGGGCGGCATTCGGGAAGCTGCGTGATATCTTTGAATCCCTTAAGGCCAGGGTTTATAACCAGTGCGTCTTACCCGTAATTACTTATGGAGCCGAAACTTGGACACTCACCATAGACCTGGTCCTCAAATTCAACATTTTGTACCCAAACACCAAAGTGCCTTCGGACTTTTCTGGTTTGGTTCATATGAACAGTGCGCCAGTTTTTGGATGTTCGTTTGGATGCGTCAACTGCCAACCGTAACGTATTGTCAATAATGTGCAAGTAGCAGTCGGGACCAACAGTTTACAGGTGCTCTCCGAGGCTCGAAGGAGTCTCGGTAAGTAATGGAAACTCATCCAAGGACCGACTTCGGCAAACTTCCTTAATCTTGAAGACATCAGAAAAGTGATAAATCCCAGTAATACGAACAATCCGCACATCACGTCTTATGGAAGTGTATTCTTAGGCAAACTGAACGCAATATTATGTTAGATAGTATTCAGTTTACATCTGGAGTAGTTTACTATTACGGTCCTTGTAGAAACCAGAACAAATTTCCGTGCGTTCAAGCGATTTTGCCATACCTGTAACTGGAATCAAAAGTAGCTCACAATTTAGGACCCATTAGTTTTAGTGTTAATAGATAATCCGTGGTGCTTGGCAACTGGGCTTAACTCAGTTGAATATGTCCCTTGGTGCCTATTGGTCTAGTTATTTTCTGTCTCCTGCTTGATAAGGAAACTCCTCCACTGTACTTTTCTGATTAATTTCTTTGCGGGATCCAAGACAGTTGAATCATTACTCACATACTACTCTACATAAAGTTTAAATAAATAAATTAATTAATTCATCATAATTAAATTAATTGCAATTAAACTTTTTGTTGCACTTTGCAATTAAATTATTTGAGTTAATGTAAGTTAATCGTTACTAGCAATTAAAATAATTTATATTAACTTTTTTTATTGTTTTATGAAACAAATAAAACTAACAATTAACTTTATGTATCAATACGGAATCGATTAAAAAAAATCTCATGCACGTCACGTGTATCTTTTATTTGTTTCTAACATTATATTTAAACAGTTAAATCGTTATGATACTCGACCACGCCCCAGACCTATAAAGTAGTTTTTTTTTTTGTTAATTTTAATTAAAATTCATAAAACAATTGAAAATTAATTAATTATTAACTTTAGCCAATCACAATTAACAATTAAGAAAGTGTTAATTGCAATTTTTGAAAATTACCGCTGTAGGAGATCGTACTGTACTCGGGGCGGCTGATCGGCACCAACCCGGACATGTTCCGCGGCATCCTGAAGATCCGCGTGGGCTGGGTGCTGCAGGCCATCCGCATCTACCTGCAGCTGTTCCCGGACGAGAAGCGCGCCGACGGCACGCTGGAGGCGCTGTCGCCCTACAAGCTGCGCACGCTGCTGCAGAGAGTACTCACCGTGTCCGACTGGGCCGAGGAGAGAGGGTATGTTATCATCCGCATCTACCTGCAGCTGTTCCCGGACGAGAAGCGCGCCGACGGCACGCTGGAGGCGCTGTCGCCCTACAAGCTGCGCACGCTGCTGCAGAGAGTACTCACCGTGTCCGACTGGGCCGAGGAGAGAGGGTATGTTATCATCCGCATCTACCTGCAGCTGTTCCCGGACGAGAAGCGCGCCGACGGCACGCTGGAGGCGCTGTCGCCCTACAAGCTGCGCACGCTGCTGCAGAGAGTACTCACCGTGTCCGACTGGGCCGAGGAGAGAGGGTATGTTATCATCCGCATCTACCTGCAGCTGTTCCCGGACGAGAAGCGCGCCGACGGCACGCTGGAGGCGCTGTCGCCCTACAAGCTGCGCACGCTGCTGCAGAGAGTACTCACCGTGTCCGACTGGGCCGAGGAGAGAGGGTATGTTATCATCCGCATCTACCTGCAGCTGTTCCCGGACGAGAAGCGCGCCGACGGCACGCTGGAGGCGCTGTCGCCCTACAAGCTGCGCACGCTGCTGCAGAGAGTACTCACCGTGTCCGACTGGGCCGAGGAGAGAGGGTATGTTATCATCCGCATCTACCTGCAGCTGTTCCCGGACGAGAAGCGCGCCGACGGCACGCTGGAGGCGCTGTCGCCCTACAAGCTGCGCACGCTGCTGCAGAGAGTACTCACCGTGTCCGACTGGGCCGAGGAGAGAGGGTATGTTATCATCCGCATCTACCTGCAGCTGTTCCCGGACGAGAAGCGCGCCGACGGCACGCTGGAGGCGCTGTCGCCCTACAAGCTGCGCACGCTGCTGCAGAGAGTACTCACCGTGTCCGACTGGGCCGAGGAGAGAGGGTATGTTATCATCCGCATCTACCTGCAGCTGTTCCCGGACGAGAAGCGCGCCGACGGCACGCTGGAGGCGCTGTCGCCCTACAAGCTGCGCACGCTGCTGCAGAGAGTACTCACCGTGTCCGACTGGGCCGAGGAGAGAGGGTATGTTATCATCCGCATCTACCTGCAGCTGTTCCCGGACGAGAAGCGCGCCGACGGCACGCTGGAGGCGCTGTCGCCCTACAAGCTGCGCACGCTGCTGCAGAGAGTACTCACCGTGTCCGACTGGGCCGAGGAGAGAGGGTATGTTATCATCCGCATCTACCTGCAGCTGTTCCCGGACGAGAAGCGCGCCGACGGCACGCTGGAGGCGCTGTCGCCCTACAAGCTGCGCACGCTGCTGCAGAGAGTACTCACCGTGTCCGACTGGGCCGAGGAGAGAGGGTATGTTATCATCCGCATCTACCTGCAGCTGTTCCCGGACGAGAAGCGCGCCGACGGCACGCTGGAGGCGCTGTCGCCCTACAAGCTGCGCACGCTGCTGCAGAGAGTACTCACCGTGTCCGACTGGGCCGAGGAGAGAGGGTATGTTATCATCCGCATCTACCTGCAGCTGTTCCCGGACGAGAAGCGCGCCGACGGCACGCTGGAGGCGCTGTCGCCCTACAAGCTGCGCACGCTGCTGCAGAGAGTACTCACCGTGTCCGACTGGGCCGAGGAGAGAGGGTATGTTTTTATTCCATTAAACGTGCAAGCTGAGCTCTTGTTGCCTATCATTGAGGGTCATACAAGATTCGATAGTGAGCACGACGTTAAGAAATTACTGTGTGTATGTAACCGTTCGTACTGTGGACATTAACAACTGCAACACTGTCTGAGGTTAGCATTCGAACGTTTAAAGGCTTCTTCAAACACAGTTATGGCACACTATAACTGTACCGCTCCAACCCAATCGTGTGTCGTGTCGTATAATATACTAGTTGACCCGCGCAACTTCGTTTGCTTCACTCGTATTGGTCTTAGCGTGATTATATATCCTTCCTGCCTGCCGACTCCAAATCGCATTGCTACACATTATGAAAACAAATACCACACAACAATTGTGTTCGCGGTGACAGCAAGCTTGCACCTTGCGGCCGGCGCGCGGACTACGAGCTTGCACCTCGAGGTCGCTTAAATTCGAGTCGACGCTGTAGCTGTGCAGTTACGGTGCCGGTATAATGTGCCATGAGCTTAATCCTACTATTCAAACCTAAGTGGATATCTACAGCTGGGGCTACCCGGAGGGGTAGCGGTAGCAGTTCGCTAGAATCCTGTGTAGGTCTGGCCGGGCCTAAACATCAATATACATGAAGTTCTTCCGAGGTAAAAACTAGTGCAGAAAATTCAGCTTCTGAAGGTCTGCCTAAGTTTATTTATATCTTGACGTACTAAAATTTTGAAATTGCTTTTTAATAGGTTGACACCGTTACAAAGGCGACAGTTAGAAGGCTGCTTGTGTCGCGTGCCAAAACACTTCTACATACAAGTCTGGGATATATTGCTGCGGACACCGAAAGGAATTATCATTCAGGTATGTCCTTATGAATTTGCTGTTAAAGCCCTACCTGGAAACCAACCCAGCGAAAACATCTTTTTTTTGCTAGGTAACCTAAATCGAACCCTAAATTAAAAAAAAAAATTGATAAAACCCCCGACAAAAAAAAACTATTTTTGTTTCATGCTTTTTAAACTCCCCTTCTATATAGTGTACATTATTCTACTAGTCAAGCCCTTCTATTTGATACCAATATTGAGAGAGTTGTGAAAAAAAAATGTAATTCGCCATTTTGTGGCGGCGGCCATCTTGGACCGATTTTCATCAAATAACTGAGAATACTCCCGGCTAATTCACCTTTCAAACAAAATCAAAATCGGTTCATCCGTTCGGGAGCTACGATGCCACACACACATACACATACCATGACAGACACGTCAAACTTATAACACCCCGTCGTTTTTGCGTCGGGTGTTAAAAAAAGTCTTAAATTGAATATATTTTTTCAATATTGAATCTTGATTCCAGTTTCAGATTCCCATTACTGATTTTCTATTTTACTTTAACATATACATATATTTCTATGATTACTATAAATATTTCCTTGAAAATCGTCTTATAGACGTCGACCATTTTCAAGACCCTTAACCTTCAAAAAAAACTTCAGACCAAAGAGAATGTAAATTAGAGGTAATTTATCCGTAAGCTGGGCTCCCCAGATGTCACAGTCATATCAGGCAAGATTTGTCTCTAGTAGATGTATCTTTATTAAAAATCAAAGTAGCAAGCAAGCAGGACTACAGCAACAGCAGCAGCAGTACTTATAAGCAGTCACTTTTTTCTGTTTGACTATCGTAGTTCGAGTGGGACCGAGTGTAAGGTGACTAAGATTTACTTTGGCCCCAAGACAAAAAAAAATCTTATTCGAGAAAAATGAATCGCCCTAAGATGAACCTCTGACCAAAATTACTACTGAGTGGCAGGCAGAGCAGTACCTGGCCCAAGAAATAGGGAACGAAGCCTTAGCCTTTATGCAGGTCTTGATCCTCCACCTACATCATCATCTATAATATAAAAATGAATCGCAATATGTGTTGGTAAGCGCATAACTCAACAACGCCTGGACCAATTTGGCCAATTCTTTTTTTAAAATGTTCGTCGAAGTTCAAAGATGGTTTTTACGGCGAGAAAAATTCGAATAATTGCTGGAAAAACCCTAAAACAGCCCTTTTCTTTTTCCCATACAAACGTTTTCTAACTAAAACGAGCTTTATTGGTATTGTATAAAGTTCATATTGAATTACAAGCAGTCACTGTTGTTTAAACAATGTAGGTATGTAGGGTAGGAGTAGGGTTGGAGTAGGGTAGGAGTTATATTATAGATGAAAATTGTGACGCAGACGAAGTTGCGCGGGTCAGCTAGTTATGGATAAATTTATTAAAAAGGTATTGACACTCTTATATGGTAGCTACTATAATGTATCGATACTAATTTGAAATGTGTGCAGGCTATTGTCAGAAGTCCAAAATGTCAACGAATCAAATTGAAATCATCATTTAAATGGAAATAAGGTGTGTATTTAAATTTCGGATAAAGTACCGTTAATATTTTTGTACTACTCATTATTCAAATACACGTTCCTAGTCTCAGTATAATAGGTATGGACTGAATCACTCAGCAGTTTCTCATTTATTAATACAGAAAAAGAACGTTGAGAGTAATATTATGACAGACCGAATTGCAACGCAATGTTTATTAAATAGACACAGCCTTTTGTATGGCCTTTTTTGGGATAGGAAACCATCAAATGTTTCCTCTCGCTCTGAACAGAGCGGAAGGGAGTGCCAGACTCTTAGGCCGCAGACACGAAGTCAGCGGGCAAGGAGCGACGCGGCAGCGGCGCAGACCCGGTCGCGAAGCCAGCGGGCAGATCGTTAAATATGTCTTGCTCCTTACTATGTTACTCATGTTTTCAAATATCACAGCGACTGTACTATTTTTGCAATAATTACATTGCTCTTTAACCACTACTTAAGTTTGTCACTAAGTGACTGGACAAGAAATGTAAAAATTACAAAACGATACTTTATTAAGCGCGTCGCGCGCGTCGTACGACCGCTCGCTGGTTCTATCTTGCGACGATGATTAGTGATGTGCTTGTGCAGATCCAACGGCAACAATGTCGATAGACGAATGAAATATTGCTATAGTACCTAGTTTATTTTTAACCGACTTCCAAAAAAAGAGGAGAACAAATGAACCGACAACCGACTTGCAAATGAAAAAAAAATAACACTACAAAGTATTAAATAAATTTAATTTCGCAAATCGGTTGTATTTTTTTGTAAAAAACTTTTTTTTTTCATTTTGTTAACCGTTTTAACCCGGTTAGAAGATCGATGTGAAATAATGTTTTTTACTTATTTTAATTATTTTACAGCGTAGTAGAGAAATGCGTAACCAACTTTCGTAAAGTAAGTTAATTAAATTGTAGTTTAAAAATCGGTGGAGTGATTATAATATTTGCTGGACATACCGTTTTTATTGATTGTATTTTTAGAACGCCAAAGAGTTGTACAATAATAAATGGAAGATTCGATAATTTTCTAATTTAGTCCATCACTAGCGTATATGTAAAATAAATTGGTTTTGCACAGCACAGCGATAGCGTCCGCTGTTTTTGTGTGGGTAAGTTGTACGGTGCATGGTAAATACACGCACCGTACATGGGATAAGTTTTGTCATTGATTGTGTAGTACGTTTTCTTTTAAGAAATGCGGGTGTGTGCGCGACTGCGTATCTATTGCTTTCACTGACGTGCATGTGTAGTAGTTGCTTATCTATGACTACGTGTCTGCAGAGGCGCGGGCACCGCTCGGAGGGTGCGCTCCGCTCGTGCGCCGCCGCCGTGCCGCTCCCCGCGCCGCTGCACGAGTGACCAGTTCCATATAAATTTATGCATCTGAACGCGCCGCTGGTCGCGCCGCCCCGCGCCCTCTGACTTCGTGCCCGTGGCCTTACTGACTAAAACCCACCCGTATACCTCCAAATGCCCTTTGCGTTCCAGGGAAGCGGTAACGTAATCAAAAAAATCCGCAACCCTGGCAAGCACTGGCCCTAGCCGGACCCTTCAATTTTGCTGACATCTCTTTGGAGCGCGCGTGGAACACGACGCGCCGTCGACCCGGGTTTGGTCCTTATCGGATCGATAGCTACCCAATCGCTGTCCGCAGGCCCGCGCCTCCGGTGGTCGGGGATCACCAAGTCACTTCACATCACTTCTTCTCACTCACACATCCCTCTTTTTGGGGGCCGAGTCACCAGCGTCCGTAGGAGATTACCTAATGTTAGACCCTACACGTGGTCCCCGGGTGGTGCTAATCAGGTGGCAGTAACTGGTGGTAGGCTTCGGCCGATGGCTTGTGAGCACCCACTGGGCAAAGACGTACCGCCAAGCGGCCTAGCCGCGTTCCGGTACGATGCCCAGTGTAGCCAATTCAGAGGAGTTGGGTCGAAATAGTTGTTCCAATGCAGGCAGACCAACCAGGCTTGCGCTGACATGGGCGTATCGGGAGACTAGTCGCGGAGGGTAGCGGGATCCGAGGCACGGTGCGCCGCTGGCCGACCGCAGGTAGTTGGGGGCCCAAGTAGTGTGCTAGCCACACATGAAAGGCTGCCCCGCCAACTGTCGAAAAATCCCGGAATGCACCATTCGTGCTGGTTGGCGACCAGATGAGAGGGCCCGATGGACATTCCCGGGGGACCTCGAGAAGGAGAAACCAGCGCTCTTATTTCTGTCGGAGACGCAGATCGGATGTCCGTCAGACGTGTCATATCTGTCTTACTCAGGGTTTTCCCTGGAGCACCACTTTAGACCACGCGCGGGCATATGTGTGTACGCCCGGGACGACATCTACTATCGGCGTCTCCGAAACCTTGAAGACTCCAGGTTCTCAACGCTGTGGGTTGTAGTGGACACAGGCCTGGACAAAATTGTCTACGCCTGTGTCTACCGTTCGCACAGCGGTGATTTGGAGTCAACTGGGCTCACACAGCACTTGAGTGAGGCGGCGGATGCGGCTCAGCAGCGGTACCCTTCTGCCCAATTGGTGTTACTGGGGGACTTCAATGCCCACCATCAGGAGTGGCTCTTCCCATACCAGTGCACAGACCATGCTGGACGAGAGACGCGAAAGCTAGCGCTAGCGTTAAATTTTACCCAGCTGGTCCAGGAGGCAACGAGGGTGCCGGATGTTCATTCGCACACTGCCAATTGCTTGGACCTTTTGCTGACAACAGATCCAGACCGCTACTCGGTGACGATTTCTTCACCACTGGGTAGTTCGGACCAGTGTCTGGTGAAGTCTGTGTCCGTCTACTCCCCGCCCGATCCTAGCCCAAGAGGCACCCGGCGGGTATGGCGATACAGGTCAGCAGATTGGGATGGCTTGCGATCTTTCTTCGCATGTTACCCTTAGCAGCCTACTTGCTTTTCTTCGACTGACGCTTCGTCGTGCGCGGACGCCGTGACGGATGTGTTGCGGAGGGGAATGGAGTACTACATTCCGTTCTCTGACGTAACAATGTCTGGCGAGCTCGTCCATGGTTTGGTGCCGAGTGCCATCGCGCTGATGCGCTTAAGCACGCGGCGTACCTAGCATGGGTCGACGCTCGTACGCGTAAAGCAAATGATGTGAGTCAGAAGAAGAGAGCCTTCAACAGGGCTGCCAAGTCCTGCAAGAAGGTGTTGCGGAGGGCTCGATTTGACCACCTTAGCCGAATAGGGAACAAACTTTCTTCATACCCAAAGTCAAAGTCAAAGTCAAATGATTTATTTCAACTAGACCAATAAAGGCACTTTTGAACGTCAAATTAAAATAAAATAAAATATTATAGTGACTCTAGTCGTCCGTTCGCAAAAGGTAGATTCTTATGGAGAAGAATGGACAAGAAACTCCATAGTTACTCTTTTCAAAAATAAGCTTTACAATATTTGCATACATTAATCAGTTGATTATATGTGAGGACGATGCTCCCAAAAAAACACTTATGTACTACTAATAGGTACAATAAAGAAATGCCAGCAGAGGTAAAATTAATAAGTTCGCTAGTAAGGGAACATAATACTCACATACGTACAAATTTTTGCAACTATTGATTTATATGATCAGTGTGTGAGTTTAATTAAATATGAAAATCAGTAAATACACCTGTTTACATAGTAAATATTAATACAATAAACACAAACATATCAACCAGTTTCACTATGTCTACTACACCCTAGATTGTCCTATGGAGCAGGACTAGCATGTTTCCAAGCATTCTTATCTTGAATATAATCATCTAATTTGTAATATGCTTGTTCACAAAGTGTCTTTTTTACACACGTTTTAAATTTTCTTTCATTTAATTCTAATATTTCAGAAGGAATTTTGTTGTAACATTTAATACAGTACCCCATGAAAGATGTTCGTACTTTGGATAATCTAAAAAATGGTTGATCTAGTTTATTTCTATTTCTAGTATTAAAATTATGTCTATCACTAATTTTGCTAAATAGATGTCGATTTTTCCTTACATGCATAATATTTTCGTAGATGAATTGACAAGGGACTGTCATAATATTAATCTTTTTAAAGAGTTCCCTAAGAGAATTGCGGCGACGAAGATTATAAATGGCTCTGACAGCACGCTTTTGTAGAATAAATATGGATTCAATGTCAGCAGCTCGACCCCACAGCAAAATACCATACGACATACTGCTGTGAAAGTAACTAAAATAGACCAAACGCGCGGTTTCTATATCTGTTAGCTGTCTTATCTTTCTAACAGCATAAGCGGCTGAGCTTAGCCGCGCCGCAAGAGATGTTATGTGAGGTCCCCATTGCAATTTCTCGTCTAAAGTGATTCCCAGGAAAACCGTCTGATCAATAAATTCCAGTTCTTGTCCATTCAATATGATGTCACATTCGTTACTTTTAACATTAGGTAAAGAAAATTTAATACATTTAGTTTTTTTTTCATTTAGTACTAAGTTGTTTGCCGTAAACCAATTTTGAACCTGGTGAATAGAGTAATTGACATCATCAAGGTTTTGTGACCGTCGGTCTATTTTAAATATCAATGATGTGTCATCAGCAAATAACACCATCTTTGGTTCATTTTGAAGTAATTGGGGCAAATCGTTTATGTATGCTAAAAAGAGGAATGGACCTAATATTGAACCTTGCGGAACGCCCATTGCCATTTCAGACCCTAGTGAGTTTACACCGTTTACCTGTACTTTAACCTGTCTGTCTTTCAAGTATGATCCAATCAAATCAAGGGATGTATTCCTAATCCCATAATGCTCAAGTTTCAACAAAAGTGTTCTCATGGTTAACGCAATCAAACGCTTTCGAGAGGTCACAAAAGATTCCAATGGCGTCTTGTGAATCCTCCCAGGCGTTAAAGATGTTCTTTATTAGGGTGACACCAGCGTCAGTTGTACAACGCCCTTTAGTGAAACCGTACTATTGTTCGTGAAAGATGGAATTCTTATTAAAATGTAGTAACGTCTGGCTAAGCATTAACTTTTCAAACACTTTACTGAGAACCGGCAGGATTGACACCGGCCTGTAATTGTTGGGTTCTTGACTATCACCGGATTTAAACAGTGGAACGACTTTACTGTGCTTCATGAGATCAGGAAATACTCCCTGGTCTACACCAGAGTTAAATATGTGAGCTAAGTAGGGAGCAATAGTTTCAATAACAGATCTACAGACTTTCACAGACATTCCCCAAAGATCTTCTGTTGATTTAATTTTAAGATCTTTAAAAGCCTTTATAATGGCTAAGGGGTTCGTATGTTGAAACTTGAACTCTGATGGGCATACCTTGACATTCTTCCTTAAAAAGGCAGCAGAGAGCGCGGGTGACGAGTTAAGAGCTTGTGTAGTTTTACGTGGAATATCAGCAAAGAAGTTTTCAAATTGCTGAGCTACCTCTGCATCTGAGTTTATGGGACCATGTACGGTATTTAAATTAAATTTAGTTTCACGCTTTTTCTTCCTACCTGTTTCATTATTTATTATTTTCCAGGTGGTTTTTATTTTGTCATCTGCTGATTTTATTTTATTGCTAATAAACAGAGCTTTAGCTATTTTGCATACACTTTTAAATGTTTTTGAATATTTTGCAACATACTTATGAAAGCTTATGTTATTCACATGTTGCTTTAGGCCATATAGTTCGTAGTACCCAGCAGGTAGTAAGGCTTTTTGGTCCCTGGCTAAGTCGGTCGAATCGAACTTCTGCCGCCCCTCACTACCACGGGCCACTACCAGGGACGTTGGCCCACTCCGCTGAGGAGAAAGCGAACTTGTTTGCTTCTTTGTTTGCGGAATTACATTAACATGTACCTTCAATTTTGGCCCTTTCATAGAGGCAAAAGCTCAAGTGGCTGCAAAGAAGTTGGGGATCTTAGCAAAGGTGAGACGGTACTTTACGCCGGAACAGCTGCTCAAACTCTATCAAGCGCAAGTTCGATCATGTATGGAGTACTGCTCTCATCTTTGGGACGGATCTGCCAGATACCAACTTGATGCCCTTGAGTCAATTGAGAAACGAGCCAAGAGGATCATCGGCGATGACAGGCTCGTCGTGACGAAGCTCCAAAGTCTTGAGCATCGACGACGAGTTGCTAGCCTGTCGGTTTTCTACCGGTTGCATTTTGGGGAATGTGCGACGGAATTGCATAATTTGATTCCGCCAAGCCCGTTCCATCATCGGACCACAAGACGAACGGCGATGCGCCACCGGTACATGGTTCCTTGAATAATGGACCGTTCCATTATTCAAGATGTCCTTAGCAAACATAGCGAAGTCGTAAAAGTAACTGGAAAGACTAGGATTCTTAAGCCGTGGATGACGTCAGGACTAGTACGTTGCATCCGAAACCGGGACTCCACAAAAAATCAAACTCATCTCCTGACAACGATATTCTCAGACTAACCTACACCCGATATCGTAACTTCTTAAACAATCTTCTTAAAAAACTCAAAAGGGCATACGAAAAGAACCTAATGCTTAAGGCAAAAAAACAACGTGAAAGCTACTTGGAAGGCTATTAAGGAAATAACTAGCTCCAACTCCCCCTCTCAGTCCTCTAGTCCACTCATTTCTAAATGTGTAGACCCTAAAGCCGAACTAAATCAAATAAATTCCTTCTTTGTCAATGTGCACAACTCTGGCCTCGGCGATTAACCCCTCCCCCGAGAATCGTGTTTGGTCCTATCCCCAATCGTCATTAGCACCAAACGATTCCCTAGTTATTTTGCCTGTTGACGAGATGGAGGTAAAAGAGCTTATCGACAACTTACGCGGTGATTGCGCTACAGGTTTCGACAAAATACCCGCTAAAGTTCTAAAACTGTCCAGTTCCACTTTAGCTGTCCCAATCACGCATATCTGCAATCGAGCCATCGACACAGGTACCTTCACTGATGCATTCAAGACAGCTGTCGTGCATCCAATCTACAAGAATGGAGACAGAGCCAACGTTAATAACTACAGGCCCATCTCTGTACTGAGTTCTCTTTCTAAGATACTGGAACGAGTTCTCAATAACTGTCTCACCACATACTTGGAAAAATACAGGCTCATTGCGACTAATCAGTATGGTTTTAGATGGGGCGTTTCTACAGAAGATGCAGTACTTGACCTTGCAGAAACAGTCGTAAGGAAGCTGGATAGGAAACTCAAATGTTACGGAGTCTTCCTTGATTTATCCAAAGCATTTGACTCTGTCTCCACTCCCGGATTGATTGCTAAGCTGGAATACATGGGGATCCGTGGTATTACGCTAAAAATCTTCTCAGACTACCTATTGAACCGAACACAGTGTGTCAAAATTGACTCTTTTTTATAGTGACGCGATGACGATCAGCTTTGGGATCCCGCAGGGTAGCATATTGGGGCCTACTCTCGTCTTGATTTTTATAAATGACCTGTGCCTCTTACCCGCTCCCAACTGCAAAAATTCACCTACACGGACGATACGGCCCTGATTACTTACGATGACAACTGGAACAATGCTCGACTTAAAACGGAAGAGGCCCTTCGCCGAGTGATGGCTTGGCTATCGGAGAACTTACTGACCTTGAATATCGAAAAGACCAAAATCATCCGATTCTCTCTTCCACACTGCCCACCTCCTCCCGAGGAGAGTAGTATAGTGAAAGCTCATACAGGCACTAACCACAACAATTCTGATCCCAAATATTGTAACTGCCTCACAATCCCCTCTGTCCACAACGCTAAATACCTGGGTGTTCTCATTGATGAGCATCTAACCTGGCGAGCCCATACCGAAACACTGACCAGTCGTATCAGAAAACTAATTTATATTTTCAATCAGCTCAGATATTCGGCTGATCTTGAGACCCTGTTTCTTGTTTACAGAAGCCTCTGTGTTAGTGTCCTCACTTATTGCATTCCTGTCTGGGGAGGAACCCAAAAAACATTATTACTGCAGGTTGAACGAGCGCAGAGGGCTATATTAAAGGTTATGCGGTTCAAACGCAGAGACTACCCTACTGCTTTGCTCTATTCCGAGTCCCAAGTACTCACAGTCCGCCAACTCTTCGTTCTGCGAGCTATACTGCGTCGGCATTCCTCTCTTCCACTGGAAAAAAAGTCAATCAAAACGTAACGGACTCCCAGTCTGTGAACCTGTACGATGCCGGACGAAATTCGCAAGCCGTTATTACACTGCTCTAAGTGGACTTATTTACAACAAAGTGAACAGCCAAATTGACATATACGCCTTGCCCAAACGTAAATTAAAATACAAACTCACTAGTTGGCTGCTAAACCTATCATACGAGGACACTGAAGACATTCTTGGCATTATATCTTAACACGTTTTAACATTAATTTATTGGACTCAAACAGATAACACACATCCTTACACTCTATGCAACAAACTCACACAATAAATCACAAACACAACTCCTTTCATAATTACTTATAAAATTTTAAACCCATTCACATCATAGTATTCCTTGTTGTCTATTGTCACTAGTACGTAAGTAATTAGACATAGTAAAACGGTGTGGAGACCTGGTGACCTGAAATACAGGCCATGGGCCTAGCTTAGGCACCAGTCCCCACAATATTTTCAGTGTTGTACCTACTACTTGGCAATTAATATATGTAATTTTTTCTGTAAATATTGTGGTGAAAATAATTCACCCATGCGCACAAAAGGTTTTGGGAACACATTCATAGTACGTGCAGCTAAGGAGTGGAATTCCCTGCCGGAGTCTGTGTTTCCTGATAGCTATAACCTGGGAGTATTTAAGTCAAGAGTGAATAGGTTACTTCTAGGCAAGCGTGCTCCATCTTCGACCACATCATCGCTTACCATCAGGTGAGATAGTGGTCAAACGTGAGCCTATAAATAGTAACAAAAAAAAAAACTTCTTCCAGACTTCTTTCTTCTTCCAGAGAAAGGAACCGCCTCACAATACGAGCCGTATCGAGGAGTACTACCTTCTGTATCAGTCCCTTTATCCAACCGCGTAACGCCAGCTTCGACAGATAGTCGTCGAAGCTTTTGGCCATCAGGCCATTGGCCGTAACGACTATCGGCACAATGACAGCTGAGTCCACATTCCACATGTCGACAACCTCGTGTGCTAAGTCGAGATACTTGATTTGCTTCTCTTTCTCAGCTTTCACGAGGTTCTCGTCATGCGGGATGATAGCATCAATTATCATTGTGCGGCGCGCTAATCGGTCTATCATCACTATATCAGGCTTATTGGCAACAATAGTCCTATCAGTGATGATAAACCGATCCCAGTACAACGTAACATGGTCATTTTCGAGAACTGGGTCGGGCCCATGAAGAGCCCGATAGAAGCGCCCGTGAAGCTCCTTGCCTTTCCATACCTTCTTGCGGTCATCTGTGGTAATTATCACAGGTTTGCGCCAGTTCTCTTTAGCCATGGACAACTGGGTGAGTCCCTTGTCCAGTGCGACCACATCGCGGTGCATACCCACGTCAGTTTTGAGAAAATATTCTATGAGACTGCAAATCTCGCGGTTGTTGAGAGTCTTGGCGTTTAAAAAGCTTTGACCTCCACACTTCCGCGGGATGTACAGTCTCATAACCGACAATCGTGGTCGATGCATCCGATTTGCGGTCAGCTGTGTGCGGACTCTCCTATCCAGGGCGTCGAGTTCGGTTTGAGTCCATTTGAGTATGCCGAAAGAGTACATTAATACTGGCATGACCCAACCGTTGAAGGCGCGCACCTAATTTCCGCCCGACAAAAGGCTATTCAAAACCTTTTTCAGGCGGCTAAAGAAGCGCTCCTTCAACGATTGCTTCATGTCAGCAACATTAATGCCCAACGCCCAACGCTTCCGACATACCCAAATACTTGTAGGTTTCGGTCGAGCTGAGGGATCTAACCTGTATGGAATCCGAGAGTTGAATTCCCTCAGATTCCATAATCTCCCCTTTCTTTACATGCACATTTGTCCACACCAAACTCCATCCTGATGGCACTACTGAAGGTTTCAATTACCTTAAGTAGCTTCATTAGTCGCGAATTGTTAGGGGCAAACAGATTCAGATCATCCATGTAAAGAAGGTGACATATGGCCTGACCACCTCTTCTCAACCGATAGCCTAAACCTGAATCCTTCAGCAATGTGCTTAGAGGATTCAGAGCTAAGCAAAACCAAAGCGGACTCAAACTGTCGCCCTGAAATATTCCCCTTTTAATCAATACAGGCTCATCATTCCTCTGAATTCGTCGACATCCTGGATAGCAAAGGACTTTTTTCCATTGCCTCATACATGACTCAAGGAAAGTGCGTAGAGTTGCATCTATTTTGTACAACTCCAACACCTTCATGAGCCATGTATGTGGCACAGAGTTATAGGCCTTCTTGTAGTCTATTCAACATGTCGACAGATCCTTGCGGGATCGACGAGCCTGTTGGCTTATGGCCATGTCTATGAGGAGAAGCTCCTTAGTGCCGCGGGACCCCTTCCTACATCCATTCTGAGAGGCAGAATATGTTGTTTCATTATTATCATAACAATTTTTTTGTTTGTCGTAATTCACCGAAGCCGAATTGGCAGCCACCTCAATTTGGTCCGGAATTTGGAGGGAAAAAATAAAGCGAATGCACAAGTTCTGCATGTACTCGTGATACTTGTCTAGAGCCTCTTATAATGAAAGTGTTCGTTCCTTTGCAGGGCCACTCGATCCCGGCGGATCCGACGCTTGTGAACATGTCGCGCTCGGAGCTGGCGTTCGCGCTGCTGGTGGAGGAGGCGCTGGTACGCGTGGAGTCTCCCGCGCGCCGCCAGCTGTGCGTGGAGTTGCTGTGCGTGCTAGCCACCATCCTGCGCCGCAACCCCGAGCTCTACCTACAGCAGCCGCTGTACATTGACCGCCTCGTCGACGACGCTCAGCTCACCTTCGCCAAGGTCAGCGCACTAACCGTCGAATAGGGTTCTAATTCTAAAACATTTCTCTGTCAGTTCTAAAAATGTGTGAAGACCTTTATAAGTACGCTATGCTGATATGTCCTCCAGGACGGTGGGCCTACGGATAGTAACGCGCTGAGCTCGGCGGCGCCGGGCGTGTCGGTGGGCTACTTGGCTCGCGCCGTGGTCAATAGCGTGCTGCAGGGCTCCGCCGCTGCGCACCTAGAGCCCGCCGCGCAGCCTTCCTGCCTCGTGGCCTGACCGGACCGCTACGCGCAGCCCTGCTGCCTCGTGGCCTGACCGGACCGCTACGCGCAGCCCTGCTGCCTCGTGGCCTGACCGGACCGCTACGCGCAGCCCTGCTGCCTCGTGGCTTGACGGGATCGCTACGCGCAGCCCTGCTGCCTCGTTGCCAGACCGGACCGCTACGCGCAGCCCTGCTGCTCGTGGTCTGACCGGACCGCTACGCACAGCCCTGCTGCTCGTGGCCTGACCGGACTGCTACGCGCAGCCCTGCTGCTCGTGGCCAGACCGGACCGCTACGCGCAAGCCTCCTACATTGTGGACTGACCGGACCGCTACGCGCAGCCTTCCTGTTATGTGGCCTGACCGGACCGCTACACGCAGCCCTCCTGCCTCGTGACCAGACCGGACCGCTACGCGCAGCCCTCCCGCCTCGTGGCCTGACCGGACCGCTACGCGCAGCCCTCCTGCCTCGTGGCCTTACCGGACCGCTACGCGCTCTACATAAAACATGATGGCGCGTTCATTAAGGCCCATTCATATTCAACATCACTCTATGATGCTGAATTTCTCAGTTGCCAATTTGAAATCATAATGGTAAGAAATGTAATCAAATGATTGAGAAAACCATCTTTAAGGCTACAGTCACTTGACCGCTACGTTTTTATTATAGACGCAATTTTAAATTACCAATAGGTACATATTTTTTTCAGCAACAAATTATGTTGCAGGCATTATAGCCATATTAAATGTAAGCTAAAAATAATTTAATCGCGACTGATATTAAGATTATCAAGATGTTATATTGAATAAAGTTTATTTTGTTTTATTCTAGGCGTCTCAATTTGTGTGCTACTTGTAGGCCGGGAAAATTATGTTTAAACCTTGCAATCATTCCTTACTCTGCTTTTTTCTTTCTTTTCTTCTCCTAAAAATAACAAAAAAAAAACTTTTTCCAGTACCGCGTCATGGTAAAATAAAAACAAAAACACGTTTATTTTCATAAAAATTAGGAAAAAAAACTTTATTTTACTAGAAACATGTACATTTTATATTTTAAATACTAATCTAAAATATGGCATCAAAAAATTAGTCTGCATCGCTGTCGACTGGAAGTGAGCCCAAAAGACTGGCGGTATTGCCACATTACCTGGCAATGCTTATTCTCTGGCCGATGTAAAAGCCAGCCCTTGGATCACAGATAAAAAATAGCTATAATCACAGCTATAATATTTTTTTAACAATATGTCGATCTGCGTAGTATTTTCCCAACTATGTTAGGGTATATCTGTCATAGAGTAAATACCTATCTTAACACAACCCAGTATCCGGGGTAACACGATTCTCTTTGACAATACTGGTATCAGATCTTTCTGGCTTCTGATCTGTAACAACTATCAAATATCTACTAATGCCAGCTGGGGCCAACGGCTTAGCGCGCTTTCCGAGGCACAGCGGAATCTCAGTAGGCGACAGTAGGTATGTTAAAATGATCACCGATGGGACGTGGTCTTCTTTTTTAAATAAATGAATATTTAAATATCTTCCTATTGAAGTCCTGTTGTTTTAAACCCATTTCTTACCTTGGACCGTATTAAGCACATAAGGTATTTACCCATTTGTGGTTATCGTGAATAATAAATAGTAGATTATGTACCAAGGGGGTAAAGCAGTATCTTATGTTACGGGCGCCATATTGAATCTCGACCTAATAAAGGATTCGCAGTTAACTCACGAGCGAAGCGTATTAAGCGCATTAGACGTATTTAAAGCTATTATACATTTACAGAAGTTACTTAAAGTTGATAGTAACATTTGAAATATTAGTCCAGATTTGGAAAGACAAAGTTGTTTTTATTTGGTACGTTTATTGGAAGTTGATGTGGAATTTATATACTGTGAATTGCTTGTCATTAATGTTTCAAAATCTTGCATAAGCAGAGGATTATTATGGGTGGTCAAAGTTAGTGAAGGTGGTGAATGAGGTTGAGGGAAAGATGTAATGTGGTGTGATATTTACGCTTGGATCAGAAAAAATAGACGACGTTTCCAATACGGCAGTTTATTTTATTCTTATTGGGATAGAATTTTCAATAAAGCCCTCCGCTACTTCACATTTCCAGCTACCGTGTGTTTTGGTATGGGTCATATCTGCTCCTGAATCCGCCAACAGTGTAGCCGATGTTCTTCTAAAACAATGGCCCGTATAGAGCTCGGTATTCGGCAGTTTTGTGTTTTCCTTATTTCTTAACTCTTCACATATCTTATTTTTACCAATCACTTACCGAGTGCATTCACCATTATTATAAGCTACAAAAAATCTGTAGGTACATATTAGAGGCACAGAGCTTGGTACTTTTCTGCATTTTTTGCGAATTCTCTATGGACAAATGCCTCTGTTGGTTTTAGTATCTGGTAAATTAATTCATAATAACTCATCTGAGTGTTTTTCTATATCGTGAATGATTTTGTTCCCTTCCGCGGGATTAAAGCTGGACCGCTTCGCTGTTAAAATTACCACAACTATCGAAAAAACTTTCGCAAGGCGTACTAATAGCTGGGATAGAGAGCTATCGCGCCAATCTGGCCAGCCAAGGAGCTTTCCTGGTCCCAGAACTTTAAAATGATGTCTTCGTGTAGCCAAGTACCTATTTCCAGCACTTGCGCAACTTCGTTGCCCCCATCACTGAATCTATTCGAGTGCTTTTTGGCCAGCTTTTGGAGAACTTATTTCTTGAAGAAGGACCAGGTTCTGTAGATTCTCTGTTTTATTCGAGTCGTTCACATTTTAGGGTTCCGTACCTCAAAAGGAAAAAACGGAACCCTTATAAGATCACTTTGTTGTCCGTCCGTCCGTCTGTCTGTCAAGACCCTGTATCTCGAGAACGCGTGGAGGTATCGAGTTGAAATTAAAACCATATACTCAGGTCAACAATCCCTTGAAGCTGTGAAAAAAATCAAACTTCTAAGTTAACTTAAAAATTTATAGGGTTATTCCCGTTGACCTATAACTATGAAATTTGGTAATACTGTTTGGTAATATTACTAGTATAGGGGAAAATCTGAAAATTATATATTTGTAATTAAATAAAAAATATATTTTCTTTATTTAATAATCATAAGTAATATGTACCTACGTACGGAACTCGCGGTGGGCGAGTCTGACTCGCAGTTGTCCGGTTTTTTTTTTAATTTTATTGGGTTTCGGTTAAAATTTTTTGTGCACGGTTTTCACTTTATTTTTAAGAAAATGTTTTTTTTTTTTGTTAACTGAGCCGATGCCAGAGTCATATCGTTATTTTTGTGTGTAGCAGAGTTTGCGTTGCCAGGCGTGCGGATAAAGCCGGACACAGTCAGGATTTTTGGTTATGAGTCCGGCCAAATGATTACAATTATTGTCCGACCAGTCAGGCTTTTGTTAGGCTTTTTGAATTTGAGCATTTTTTACATTTGTCTGTGTTGATTTCCGCTCCACTTACCTCACCTTGTATTGTTACTACAAAACCTACCTACTTACTACTACTATTGCAATTTATAGAAATTATTATAGTAATGAATATTGAATTATTATTATAAGAAGTCGGTTAAATAGGACTGATACATTCAATTTTATTTTTGTTTCATTATAGTTTAGGGTAAATTTTATGGTAAATGTAAATGATAAAAAAGCCTTGTTTGACTTTAAAAAAAATATCGTGTTATATAAAAAATTAGGGGCGTCCGGCCTTTTTACCCAAATGTCCGGCTAAACTGGCTGGTCTGTCCGGCTAAACTGGCTGGTCTGTCCGGCTTTTCGGTTTGAACCTGGCAACCATAAGCAGAGTAATACAATTTTTGCTTGAAGTACCTAGGTACAAAGTCAAATTATACACCTTTAAGGCAAAACCAGTTACGGTTACCAGTTACGTACCTACCTAATTTTCCCGGACTATCGACCATGTTGAAATAAATAAAATTCACATATTTTAGAATATCACGGTAGAAACATAAACTTGCCTACTTTGTTATTCATTCATATTGTTATATTTTGTTGTAAATATAAGGCATTAGAAAGATATTGGCGTTAATTCCTGTAATGGCTGCATGATGCAGCCTGCATGCGTACCCAGCGTTTGCTCAGGTGTGGAGTAAAGGTAAGAAAACAGTAAGGTATAAATGATTCTGTTGAAAGCCCGGACAGAAAAGCTTATAACGGGAATGTCAAATGAAAGCGAGCTTGAAAATGTAAGTCCTCACCCAGAGCGGGAGGAGTCATTTGATGATTTCCCATCCATAAATAAAAAAAAGTCCCTGTCTGTGGAATTTCAGGCCTTTCATACGACTTATGTGGAAAACGAGGATGCAAGAGCTAGCAAAGCTAACTCGACAATTTTAGCACCCTATATTATTTTTTATATTTTTTTTTTGCCCTTGGCTCTAGCCTAGGTCAGAGATGACAGAGACAAAGTCGACGATGGAGCGATTAATATTTTAAGAAGAACTAGCGTAACGAGCTCTTATTCGTTCACTAAATTATATGTACATAAATAATAGTTGAATAATTATTTTTTGTTAGATTTAGGTACCTAATTAATATTTCAAGTTAGGATGGAGTACTGTCGGTACGCCCATTACACATTGCGGTTGGTGGTAGCAGTGGTAGTAGCAGGTGGGTCCGACCTAGTGGGCAATAGTTCCCTTAGTTTGCGTCGGCGCTCAAAAGCCATATTTCGGTGCTGCTATGTAACATACAAAATAATATTGTTCAAATCTCATTAAGGTGTATTTGTAGCATATCAACAAGTAAGACAAACTGTTGACTTTGGTTTTTTCATTTGTTACCTACTCTCACAGATCTGATCAATTTCCAGCACTTCTATTGGCCCTGTTTTATAGTTCTAGACAGAGATGAAACTAATGTTAGTTGGCTGTCAGTGTAACGTGTTGTGAAACATTTGAATTCGGTTTAGTCTCAAAACATTTAAGTTGCAAAATATTTACATCGCAAAACGTTCAAGTTGCAAAATAAACAAGTCTCAAAACATCCATGTCTCATAATATACAATTTTTTTATGAGTGGATGTGTAAGTGTAATTTTATATTAAAAGTCACAAATTGTAGTTTTTCCTTATTTTTGTCAGAATATTTTGAAACGCTAACCTGCTTTTTAAAAAACTGGCCAAGTGCGAGTCGGACTCGCGTGCAAAGGGTTCCGAACGAATTTAATTTTTTTAACATGTTATATTAACACTACAGACTTCTAATAGGTTTTCCTGTAATCTTTAGGTAAAGATCTATTATCTCCATTTTTTTCAAAATTTTAGGCTCAGTAGTTTCGGAGATAAGGGGGGGGGAGGAATGGTCATTTTTCGTCTAATTTCTTGAATAACTTCTAAATCATTTATTTTAAAATTATGAAAAAATATAATTAAAATCCTCACAGTAAGCCCTTCCATTTGATATGTCACACGATATTGTTCAAAAAACTTTTTTTTTTAATTTTCTTGTTTGACCCCCAAAAGTGACCCCCATACTAAAAAATTAATAATTTTCGTAACGCATCCGTGTTTGGGTCATAGAAGTCCATATGTGTACAAAATTTCAACAGAATCGGTCCAGTGGATCCGGAGAAAACGGGCTGTGACAGACGGACAGACAGACAGACAGACAGACAGACACCCGAGTGATCCTATAAGGGTTCCTTTTTTTTCGGAACCCTAAAAACTACAAACTTCTGCATGCGACTTCGTCTGCGTAGACTTTAGAGCTGGCGCGCAACTTCTTTGTCTCATGTCATATTCTCATCTTCATGGTTCTGGTATCCTGATAGTTTATGAGTCTTTGCTGTTCGTACTTTCAGCTTCGGAATTACTTCGACATGTTTTCTGGTGTCCTGTTAGGTACTCGAGTAACTTAACCTTCACAATTTTCTTCAAATTTTCCCAGGAAATGCTTCGACATGTTTCTAGTCTTCTGCTACTTGTGAATCTTTGGCGTTCACAATTATATCCCAAAAATACTTTGACATGTTTCTGGTCCGTTGGTACTTTTGAATTCTAACAGCTCACAATTCCAGCCCCCGAAATACTTCGACATGTTTATGGTCTCCTGGTAATTGTGAATCTGAAGTACAACGCAGCAGCGGCTTTGGTTTAAATTGTCACAGTTATATAGTAGTAGGATTTAAAACTTGTGACTTTTGATATAATATTTCACTTACACATCCACTTATACAAAAAATTGAATATTATGAGAAATGGATGTTTTGAGACTTGACTATTTTGCAACTTGAACGTTTTGAGATGTAGATATTTTGCAACTTGGATATTTTGAAATTTGCATCTTATGAGATTTGAACGTTTTGCACCCATGTGGTGATTTGGCAACTTCAATGTTTCGAGACTAAACCTTGAATTCATCGCCTATTATGCGGCTGCTGGAGGCTGAATAGTCGATATTGTACAACTTATGCACCGAAAGTACTTTTACAATATCTTCACTTCGCTAGTGGAAGTAAGACACCAATAGATTTTAAATTATCGAATGTTGATGCGTTATTGAATAATATTATTTTATATGAAGCAGTAAAAACGCCAATATTTATTACATTACATACCTACGCTACTGGAATTATTTTAGAAGAAACTAAGTTTATTGAAGATTTTATTATACTTAAACGCCATGGTTCCTTAGCACAATGGATAAAGACACTACCAACCAATTTCAGAGCGATAAAAATTATTGCATATTTTGTAAATTTATTATGCTGTGAAAGTCCTATCAGGATCAATGAAATACATTATTATGATATTGTTATTTTTGTATTATTTGTACCTTATTTATGGTAAGGGCTCGTTGGTAAATAATACCTAAGAAACGCACGGGTTGGTTTACGACGTTAAGCGACGCTTGCCGAGGTCGGTCTGTGGATGGGTGATCATTACATACCGAGAATCCTCCGTGCTTCAGAAAGCACGTGAAGCCGTTGGTCCCGGCTGCCATTTGTACAGGTAGATTTTGGGATTTTCTATCTGAAGATCAGTGCACTGAATTGAGATAAAAAGTCAAGCGCATCGAATATTCTGCGAGCGATTGCGATCGTCTTGATAGAAATTTGTGGGAATAGGGATCAAATTTATATATACATTATCTATCGCTTCGACTCTGCGTCAATGTGCCTTGTAACTTAATGGCGGCTGTGAGATACGCGTACAAAGTTACGCAATAACAGGCGCAAAGTGGGTGTACTATAAACCTCTGCCCATCTTTTTGGGGAATGCAGGAATGATGTTAGGTGATGTTATTAAACGTTCAACATAGTAAGAACACCAAGTTCGAATACGTATATAAACTCTTGTCTACAATTAGGATGTTTTATTATATAAAAACAATCACATGTATTCACAGGTAACGAAAAATCCTTCACACGAAACAGACTTTGTTCATACCATAGCACTCATTTCACTACTTATGTTAATAAATTAAATTGGCAGTATGGCTACTATAGTCCATTGTAAACTTTATTATTTGGTGATTGTTTAAGTATTTTCCGAAGAGCTGAAACAAAAAATAAAAGGATTAGGAAAATAAAGACCCAAGTTTGTACTTGATTCAAGTATAGCATAGACTAAGTAGTAGCAAAATACCTTCTTTATCTTCACCAGTGAAGTCCTGTTTTGGGAAATCAATATCAAATGTGATGTAGAGATTTCCATGAAGGTTATTGTTTTCAAAGTTGGGCATGCCTTCACCAGTCTTGCGGACGCGGGCGCCAGCCCAAGTCACTTTGTCACGGGACACAAACACTTTGTGACCATCTAAATGCACCAGTTCCATTGTGAAACCAGTTAATGCATCCTGCAAAAATAAATTCATAAATATAAGTCCAGTTCTTACAAAATTTGATTTGTATTCTCTACCTATAAATGTGCTGGGCAATATGATTTACTTTAGTATACTTTTTTACTAAAAGTCTAATTTATTTTGTGAAAGGTCTGCTGTTGAAAAATAATCATTTTTCTTACGTTAATCATACCATAGGCATGGTTGTTATAATGTTTAACTACCATAGCATGAAAGTCTGAACCACATAATAATTGGTGACTATTCAAGATAAGAATGCAATCTACACATAAAAACTATTACAACTGTTTGACATAGTAGGTAGGTATATTACTCATGTAATTGAATGGTTCAGCTATAGTGGTTATAAATCTAGGAAATATAGCTTTATTTACAACAATAAAGTAATAAGATCGACTATCCCCGTTGAAAGCACAAACTTTTATCTATTTTGACCTTCTTCATTCTGCAGCGCTGCCGCGGCGCTGCTTTGTTAATCCTTATAAATAATAAACGCGCGGCGGCAGCAGCACTGCGGCCGCGCATCATTTCATCGATCGACTAGTGATGATGCGCATGTAGTTTTTGTTCAAGTCTACATGAACGAAAATCAGGTTGAAGAATGTATCGATGAGGTTGCGAGTCGTCCAGCGATATGGAATTCGAAGTCAGCGAGTGTTTTAAAGAATCTTTCTTCAGCACAAATAGTATTTTGAAGGATGTATTTTGTTTTTTTCCAATATAAAGTTCCAAACGGGGAAGTAATTCGTAAAATTGTTTTCTTGATCATCGAAAGTAATTTTAAAATTCTTGATCACAGTTAGCCTTTTACTTTATGAAATTCAGTTCGTTGATTTATACAAACTAACAGCAACATTTTCTTAGGTCTCTTTTATTTTTTTTCTTTTTCCAAAATCTTTTTTTTACTATTGATAGGAATACGTTTGACCACAATCTCACCTGATGGTAAGCGATGATGCGGTCGAAGATGGAGCACGCTTGCCTAGAAGTAACCTATTCACTCTTTACTTAAAGACACCCAGGTTGTACCGTATCGTAACAGTAATACGAACAGCAGTGTTTCGTCGTCAGAGGCCACCGTGAAACTAAATTTACAACACTTAAACACTATGATGCTTGAACTTAGCGGTTGCAGCGCGGCGGCAGCGCTGCAGCCACGCTGCCACCGCGCGGCCGTAAGCAGCTATTTTGAAGGTGCCCTTAGTTCTTTATTGTACACCAAAAGAACTTAACTAAACTAATATTATAGAGAGGAAACGTTTGTAAGGTTCTAGGCAGTAATCTCTGGATCTACTGAACCAATTTGAAAATAATTTATAATAGAAAGCCACATTATTTATGTCATGCTCTGCAGCAGAACCAATTTAATTACATTATGTAAAAATTACAGGATAAAATGTAGATAATGTCTATATTTTTGTAGACAATATCAAAAAGATGTATATTGTTAGTTTCTTGGAAAATGTCAATTCAAAGTGGTCATGCTACAGAACATAATCTCCAGCAGAACCATTTTAAATTGATTTACATTTTTAATTTTATACATTTTCGTCTATTGTTGCTTAATCCTTATATCTATATCTATACTAATATACATATAAAGCTGAAGAGTTTGTTTGTTTGCTTGAACGCGCTTATCTCAGGAACTACTACTCCGATTTGAAAAATGCTTTCAGTGTTAGATAGCCCGAGAAAGGCTATAGGCTATATATCATCACGCTAAGACCAAAAGGAGCGGAGGAGTAATGAAAATTGTGACGCAAACGAAGTTGCGCGGGTCAGCTAATAACTTATAAGTCTATTTTCTTGTTAACGCTTTTACTAACTTATTTATCGTGAAGAAATATAGATATATGTATGTATCTAATAATCTTGTTATTTGCTAAGAAATTTATGGCAGGCGCATTCCGATAAAACATCTACATGTTACTAAAAATCAGTAAGTTTGTACATGTTATCTTGATATACAGTAAATATATATGTGTTTATATTATGACCTGTGCATAATCAGCGTGAAATAACTGTTATTTTAAAATGGTTCTGCTAGAGAGTATGCTCTGTAGCATGACCACTTTGAATTGACATTTTCCAAGAAACTAACAATATACAATTTTAGATATTAAGATACAAAAATATAGTCATTATCTTCATTTTATCCTGTAATTTTTACATAAAATAGTCAAAGTTGTTCTGCTGCGGAGCATGACATCATTATTTATGAGAGTCATAGGCTATATATTAACCCGAAAAATACCGCCCAACTAAGTGGGCAGGGTCAGCTACTATTAGATAAGCATAATGAAATTCACATACAAAGTGATGTGAAGTGAGACTTATTTACACATTGGTTGTTTAACGTGAGTATTGTGATCAATTATAGAGAATGATCAAATTAGATAGTAACAAAACCTACCTGAAGAGTTATAGTAACATTGGTGTAGAGGTCATCTCCTTTACGTGTATACTGTGGGTGTCTCTCAGTTGAGAACACAATGATCAGGTCTCCAGGATCTCCATCCATATGGGGTTCACCCTCTCCCCGTAATCTGGATTTATGACCATCAGGTGCACCTACTTCTACCTGGAAATATAATTATATTTTATTGTCGTGTATAAGAGGTTGGTGTTATGTTGTTCAGCAGCAGTCTAAGCTCTTTATTTACTTATCTAGAATAGGTGATACAAATGTTGAAAGCTGTTATCAACATGTTTGGATTAGTTATCATTATCAGTTATAAAAACTGGCCAAGTGCGAGTCGAACTCGCGTGCAAAGGGTTCCAAACCAATTTCATTTTTTTAACATGTGTTTTTAACACAACAGACTTGTTATAGATTTTTCTGTAATATTTAGGTATAGAACTATTATCTGAATTTTTTCAAAATTTTAGGCTCATGAGTTTCAGAGATAAGTGGGGGAATGTTCATTCTTGGTCTAATTTCTTAAATAACTTCAAAACAATTCATTTTGAAATTATGAAAAAATATTTACTAAAACCCTCACAGTAGGCCCTTTCATTTGATATGTCACACAATACAGTTTGCAAAACTTTTTTTTTCAATTTTGACCCCCAAACGTGACCCCCATTCTAAATATATATTTATTTATTATATACTTTATTGTACACCTCATAATAAGCACAGGAAAATCGTTTATAAAAACTAGTGTACAATGGGCGGTCTTATCGCACAGGGCAATCTCTTACAGACAACTTTTGGATGGACTGGAAAGCGTCCGTGTTTGGGTCACAGAACTCCATATGTATACCAAATTTCGGAGAAAACTGGCTGTGACAGACGGACAGACAGACACCCGAGTGATCCTATAAGGGTTCCTTTTTTACGATGTTCGGAACCCTAAAAATTAAGTATACTATCATAATTCTATTTCATTTAATGTTGCCTTTTATTTAATACAATATTGGAATAAGTATCATAAATTTTAAATAAAGATAAAAAACATGAAACAAATACATGGTTTAACATATTTATGTTCAACACATATTTGTTACAGTATGCTTTTTGAAACAGTTAACAATAACTTTATTTAAAATGTAAGGTGGTGACAATCTCTCAAGGACCGTTAGCCCAGTTGGGGCCAAATGTTTTTCATTTCAGTTTTCACAGGTTAAAATCCATGACAATAATAAAAAATATCTTATCTAATTGCCTGATTATTACACTTTACCTGCATCCTATAAATAGTATGCAAAGTGTCTGGGCACACAGACAAACTATTCACCATTCAGAAGCTGGGTGTTCGGCATTGAATGTGTTAAAAGCAACTCTCTTAGGCATTAAAAACCACAACTAAGATAAAAAAACCTAGATCAGGTCATCACTACAAAACAATGATGACTACACAATAATATTGAAGTTCTCTTCCTCTATCACCCAAAAAAAATGCTTAATAATTTTTACTTGCTTGCAAAAAAAATCTAGCTATGAAGTAAGTTAATTCAGTTATATTAAAGTTACCTCAATTTCAAGCAGCCTCTCCTCATTGACAAACTTCACATTAGGACACTCATCGCACACAGTCTGTTGCATCATCTGAAAACGGCCAGGCCCAAGATTCCTGGTCACCATCTCCTGTCTGCAGTTACATTTGCGTGTACCTGATGCTGGTTTGATTACAGGCTTGTTTCTAGTTATCTGCAAATAAAGATATAATTCATTGTTATTGCTATTTATTATTATGTGACAGTTAAGTAAATGGTTATCTTTGATTACTGAGTAAAGCAAGAGACACACTGCGTACTTGAGACCAGTTTGTCTCTCGCTTAATAAGTGGATCATCTTAGGGGCGGGTTACTAACCTCAATGAAATTTCCATTATACAGCTCTTCAAGAGTAACTGTGAGATCCATAACAATATCCGCTCCGCGTGGCGTTTCGTGCTGTTGTGGCTCGCCCCCAAAATGAAAACCAAAATCTCCAAAGAAACTCGCAAATGGATCATTGTTATTCATCATACCGTCTTTCTTAAGGCAGTCCTCACCGCAACGATCATACAGTTCTCGCTTTTCGGGATCCGAAAGGGCTTCATAAGCAGCTCCAAGATCTTGGAACTTTTGGGACGCGTCAGGATCATCTTGGTTTTTATCTGGATGCAGAGCTTTTGCTAGTTTTCTGTAAGCTTTCTTGATTTCATTTGTAGTCGCAGAACGAGTTATACCAAGAATTTGGTAAAAGTCCCGACCGGCCAAAGTCAGCACTAGCGCAGAAGTAAGATAAATTAAACATAAATAGGCAGTGTTACTATGCATTTTGTTAACTTTACACCTAGGAACTAATTTAGAAGCTAATGTAGCTTATAATTCAAGTAAAAATCTGGAATGGTATTCCTCAACACATTTCGTCTTTTGACAACAGCACTACTAGTTTGACAAATGGTTTACGAAGACAAATTCGTCCACTCGCGATTGGTCTACGACTGTCAAGAACTAAAAAGTCGAAAGTAAATTGATAAATCAATAACGTAGCGTTTAACTCCAATTGTTACAGTTCAAAATAGCATGAAGTTTAAATAAAATTTCATCCAATCATCTGAAGACTCGTAGGCTTAAAGTTACAAGATTAAAAATAATTGTTGCTCAAAAAAAATACCTATACTTTTCTTTTCAGGCATGGTAACAAATTTTTTAGTCGATTTGTATGTTTTACTTTTTGTCTACGTCTGTGGCACGATCGCGTTTTTGAAAAGTCATTGTGATACTGAAATTGATTGTTTGACAGTGACGTTTAGAAGCATTGCTTGCAGAAATAGTTCGGCTTTCTCACGAAATCCTATCAACACAAATAAAACTGAACCGTTAATTTCGATAAACAATTAGTAAAAAGCATGGCTTCTATTCTCGTACCAGAAGTGCCAGCTCCAGGATTCTCATTTGAAAACTGTCAGCGGTAAGCAAACTTAGTACACACCGATTATCCATTGCTAACTCTGGAATTTCAATAACTTTGTTTTTTTTACAGCAATGCTTTCTTAGCCCAGAAAGGATTTCCGGCCCCTAAAG
The DNA here is from genome assembly GCA_947578705.1 of Lacanobia wlatinum. NCBI lineage: Eukaryota > Metazoa > Arthropoda > Insecta > Lepidoptera > Noctuidae > Lacanobia > Lacanobia wlatinum. The sequence continues at coordinate 9,636,370 of OX388028.1, read as the reverse complement.
CTACTAAAACCGGTACCACCATCGTTGGTATAATATACGCTGATGGGGTCATTCTCGGCGCTGATACCAGAGCGACTGAAAATACAGTCGTGTCCGATAAAAACTGTCAAAAAATACATTACCTAGCTGGCAATATGTATTGTTGTGGTGCCGGCACTGCCGCTGATACTGAGATGACTACGCAAACAGTTGCATCGCAGTTGGAGTTACAGAGACTGCACACAGGGCGCACGGTACCCGTCGAGACTGCTGCCACCCTATTGAAGCGTATGCTGTTCCGCTACCAGGGGCACATTGGTGCTGCTTTGGTTCTGGGTGGTGTTGATAGAACTGGGCCTCACATCTACTGCATTTACCCTCATGGATCCGTAGACAAATTGCCCTATGCCACTATGGGTAAGATTTTCACTATAACTACTCATAACATTATGGTTCAACATAATATTTAATAACAATATATCCTATTAATGATATGTTTTGTAATAGGATCTGGCTCCTTGGCTGCCATGGCAGTGTTTGAATCTGGTTGGAAGCCAAACATGAGTGAGGAAGAAGGAAAGAAGCTTGTTCGTGATGCCATTGCTGCTGGTATCTTCAATGATTTGGGATCCGGTTCTAATGTTGACCTGTGCGTCATTCGCAACACAGGGCCAGCTCAGTACCTCAGGACATATGAAGAGGCCAATGTTAAGGTAACTATTAGCAGAAATAAGCAGTTCAACGCCATCACTAAATAATTTATTTATTAATTTAAATAATTACATTTTTCATTTAATTATTTTCAGGGCAAGAAGCAAGGGTCATACAGATATGCTCTGGGCACTACAGCTGTGCTGAAGCAGCGTGTAATTCCCCTGGAGGTGACATCTGTTAACGTCAGCAGCCCACAGCCAATGGAAGTGGAGCCTACACACAGTCGTCGTTAACTTAATACAATTTTACATTATGCATATAAAATAAATGTAATTTTTTCAACATCATGTGCTTATTTTGTACCTATTCCCAATAATTGCTTGTGGGGGACATGGTATTGTATTGAGAATGAGGCTGGTTCTGTAACTCCATGTCCAGTGTACAGGTGGGACAAACATGTTATTCGATTCAGTTGCTAAACAAGGTCAGCAACGCCCTGAGGCTTATTTAATCAGTGTTATCAGATTAATTCACCATTTAGGCTACTCGGAAGGGTGCCGGGGCAGGGCGGTAAATTTTTACGATTGGCGAAAAGTCGCCAATGCCAAAGAAAAAAAAAATATTGGCCCACTTTCATCACAAAAAAAAATTTGGCCCTTTATAGACTATATGAAGGCAAATATTTAGATCATTGGAAAGAAGCCCAGTAGATTTTTTTTTCTCCATTTGAATCTGCGATCAGTCATTGGACTATAATCAGATAAGCTGAAGTAAATAAACTTTTAGAGTTAGGGCCATCGCCTTAACTCTCCTTATTCAAGTAGCACATTTGCTGTTTTCAGACGGTTTACTGGATTCCGCATTAGAAGCGTACTTGTCAATGGGTTAGGGTGATGTTTTAATCGGTCTGTGTATTTGTCTATGTACTGTTTAGCTTCTTACATAATAGTTTCCATGTTCAGGTACTCGTGTATCTCTGAGTTGCGGGTGAACCAAGCTGCTCCACTTATAGTCCTTAGGATGTTGTTTTGAGCTTGTTGGAGGCAAAGGATGTTTGACTTGCAGGGTGAGGACCACAGTTGTATCCCATAAGTCCAAATGGGTTTTATGACTGAACTGTAGACCCGGAGTTTATTGCTCAGAGACAATGTTGACTGTCTGCCAAGCAGCCACAAAAGATTCTTAAAGCGATAGTTCACTTCGTTGCGTTTTTGCTTGATGTGATCTTTCCAAGTCATACGTTGGTCCAAGTAGAATCCGTATTTTACGCATTTGGATTGCGGTAGAGGATCTTGGCCGAGGTTGATTGTTGGACACAGTTTCTTTCTCAAAGTGAATGTGATATGGTGAGATTTGGAGGCACTCGCTTTTACACGCCATGTGCAACCAGTCACTGGTTAGATTTAGCTGGTTTTGGAGGATTCTACTGGCTTCATCTGGATCGCTGCTTGTTGCAAGAAATGCGGCGTCATCTGCAAAGGTCGCGACCGTTACGTTTGGAGCTTGAGGAAGGTCATGGGTGAACATATTATATAACACAGGAACAAGAACTGAGCCCTGTGGTACTCCAGCGCTGCAGGTGTAAAGAGAAGATCGCGCGCCTCGTTGCTTGACTTTGAACATTCTGTCATTCAAATAAGACTTCATCAGAAGATATATTGAAGGTGGAAGGCTATTTTTAATTTTAAACAATAGGCTCTTGTGCCACACACGATCAAAAGCTAGTTGGACATCGATAAAAACTGCAGAGCAGTACTCCTTCTCAGGGCCTTGTCTGATAGTGTTGTAGACCCTATGCACTTGCTCTACTGTGGAATGGTCTTTGCGGAACCCAAATTGGTGATGGGGAACAACGTTATTTTCCTCAAGGTGCGGTTTTAGTCTTATCAGGAAGATACGTTCCCAGAGCTTAGACAGTGATGGCGTAAGGCTAATAGGTCTGTATGATGTGACGTCATTGATTGGTTTACCCTTACCGTGCTTGTGGATCATCACTATTTGCGACATTTTTCATAAAGAGGGGAAGTAGTAGACTCGTAAGGTTGCATTGAAGAGGTTGGTCAGGAAAACAATGCATTTCCTGGGTAACTCCTTTAGTAGCCTTGGTGTAATTAGGTCGAATCCGGGGGCTTTGTTTATTGATCTCTTTGGCTATCTCCCTTGGCGATGTTGGTCGCAACTGAGTACTTGATGTTATCTCTTTGTTTAGCAGTGTATCTATTTGAGAATCATCAGAGTCATCGCTTACATTTGGTTTAAATACTTCAGCTAGGTGGGCTGCAAATACTTCAGCCTTTTCTGAGTCGGTACGTGCCCAAGAGTTGCCTGATCTCAGTGGAGATAAGCACTGCTGTGGTTGACCCATAGTCTTTGTTGCTTTCCAAAGAGAGTGGTGACCGTTTGCAGTTGGAGACATCATTTCCAGTTTCCTTTTAAGCGATTCGTTGGCTGCTTCAGCAAGAGAGGCTTTTAGGCCTGCTATAGCTCGGTTGAGTCTTGTTATGTCTTCTCTGTTGCGAGAGAGCTGCCACACTACGTAGCCGTCGCTTTTCCGCTATCTTATTGCGTATCTCAACTGGTATAGGTAGATTATGGAATGTTGTGTCCATTTCGGGAGTATTAGTCCAGGCTGCCACTTGTATCAAGTTTGTGATATACAAGCACGCATCATCAATATCCTCAGGAGTTTTTGGAGGAATATTGAGGCAGATGTTGGATTCCAGATAAGCTCGAAAGGTTTCTCACTCAGTTTTTGCATTATGTAGGTGATCATTTTCTGATTCACGATGTATGATTGTTGTGCTTACAATTAAGTTAACAGGTGTGTGATCTGAAGAACCATCGAGGCTTGATTCTACGTGAACATACAGGTGGCATATATTTTTGGCGATAAAGAAAAAGAAGTCTAACAAATCTGGGGTCTTTTGTCAGTATGTCGGTTCGCCGGTAGAGGATGGCATCAGCCGATTTAAATCAACGCTTTTCTTCAATTCACGACCTCTTGTTACAGTTGTTCTAGCTCCCCAATATGTGTGCTTAGCATTCCAGTCTCCACCAGCTATAAATCGATTCCCTAGTATCTGAAAGAAGTCCGTGAACATAGCTTCTTTAATTGAATATCGTGGTGGACAGTACATCGCCGAGAGGTTTAGGTGCCCAGAGCGGTCCTCTATTCACACTGTAGTAGCTTGCAAGTAGTTCTTTGTGTAAGGTTGTAGTAAGAAATGCTTCACACTTTGATAACAATCGCAGAGCCAGCGTCAGCGCCTCCATCGGGGTGTGATGTGAAATATACACCGTATCCTGGGATGCATATTCGGCTTCTAGAAGTCGTATGGGCCTCAGATATAAGACAATCACCGAGATTGTTAGATTTGAGGTAAGTTTCCAATTCTTGTGTATTTGGTGCGAGACCGTTAATTTTCCACGTTGCGATGTGTAGTGAAGTCATTTTGATAGTTTGGAGACGAGTGTTGTTATAAGACCCAGCATGGAGCTTATTTGTTGGATTAGAAGATCGATCTTTTCACTTTGTTTTAGCAGAATACTCTTTAGTACGGAGTTCGTAGTGTTGTGTTTATCACAGTTCGAATTTGGAGCGTTGACATTTTCAGCTACAGCTTGTGCATAGGTCTTCTGGTGTGATATATTATGGTATTCGGTGTTTGGAACAGGCGGAAAGCGTGGCCCAGTGGCAGGAGTTGGTATGGTGGTAGGCTGGTTTGGTTTTCGCGTACGTGGGTTATTTTTGTCTCCTAGCGATTAGCTCTTTATAAATTTGGCAGCCTTTGTAGTTAGCGGGGTGATCACATGAACATAAAGCACACTTAGCTGGTGTGTTTCGGTCTTTTTTATGACACTCAGAAGTTTTGTGATTTACTCCGCACTTGACACATCTAAATGGCCTCATACAATTTTATTGCTCTTTGAGTGTCCATATTCTTGACAGCGTTGGCATTGCACAATGCTTTTGGTTTTTCGGGGACCTTCTATTTTTATTTTTTGGTTGTATATGTGCATGATGTTTTTAACCGCTGGATTATCATTGCTTGGTTCGAGATTGACAAAAAATGTGGAAGTGGGTTTTTTGTCAGGTCCGAATCGGGCATTGACTATTTCGCCTCTCACTTTGTTGCCAGTAGGCTCAATGGCATCAATGATATAGCTTCATGTGGAGTGCTGTGGTGGAGATTTTTGATGACGATACGGTAGCTTTTGGTGTCCTTAGGAGTGAAACTATATCCAATAAGGCCGTTGGCTCTTATAATTGTTATTACTTTCTAATATTCTTCCGTATTGCATGGAAGTACATGTAATATTTTTTTATTTATTAGCTTAAGTTGAAAATGGTCTTTGTTGCTTACTGTTTCTATTAGTTTTAATAGCTCTTTTACATCTTGTATGCCGTGTAGTACAATCGGTGAAGGTTTGTTAGGTCTTTTAGGGTTGCTGTTAGGACCTAGACTGTCGGCAGGGTCTAAAGGTAGTTTTCGAACCTGTTCCTGGTTACAGTTCCTTCAGCCTGTGGAGGTGAGTCGCTTATCTTCCTCTTTTTTCTCTTAACGAGGAGTAGGGACCTGTTGCCAGGGAGGTGGAGTCGGATTTTGGTTGCTTGCTTCACCGGGGTTGTTTGCTTGCTGAGTTTCCTTTTCTATATCTATTGTTTCAGGTTCAGTTATTTGTGTTGTGTTTATTTGCTCAATGTCACTCAATGATGAGGTTCTGTGTCTGATAAATAGTCCAGGATGGAACACTTGTTGACTAAGGTTTGATTTTGTAGGTTTATTATTATTGCTCATACTTGTTTCCACGAGTAGGGCCGGAATAAACTGTCGCTCTCAGGGTGTCGCCCATTCCTGAGAGAAGGCACTATACAATGACGTGAACCGGGTCCATCAAGGTTGGCGCTAGCGACTGAAGCCCTCAGCCATTCATCCTCTCCGCACATTACCCACGTTTGGATTAGGGTTATTTGTTATAGAAGTTATTCTTCTTCTTGGCCCAGGTAACTAAACCAAGGCCACCGTTCCCACGATATACGATCGCAGGGTTACGGATTGAGAAGGTCATTTCCTATAAGTACCTTCTACACAACAAACTTTTCAGTCTGTTGACTGGGTAGGTTAGTTGACCGCCACCTACGACTCGACATTACTCATTTAGCACCACCCGGAGGAGACGTGTAGGGTGGGTCTAGGAAAAGATGGTAAGTCCTACGGACGTAAGTAACATAGCCCAGTAGAAATCGATGCTAAAAAAGGCAAATTTCGCAAAGTTGGATGTAGTTCTGATTTTGTTGGTATGTTGTATGGACCAGGTAGAATAGTGTGAATCCAAATTGGCAACTTCGAAAAACTTGTGCTCGCTGCGTACTAGTGCGTACCACGCGATTAACTGCGGTATTTTGGGACTTTTTTTCACTTTTTGCTCTAAAAGTCAAAAACTATGCATTCTCGACCAATGAACATTCAATCTACATAAAAATCTTGTTTCACGCACGGTGTTTGTTACCGAACTCTTCGGATGGCTCGACCGATTTTCATGAAATTTTATGTGTATATTCGGTAGGTTTGAGAATAGGTGGTAGGCTATTTTTTTTTTGTATGGCAAAACAACGTTTGCCGGGTCAGCTAGTAATCATATAAAGACACCTGCAACAATTTAAGGCCAACCGCAGCTCTATGAACTTTATAGGGACTAAAATATGGCCCTTCAAAGATGGTTAATTTTTCTCGAAAATTGACAATTTTAAGTTTTGCTCCCGTCCGTACCAAAATATTGGCAAATCGCTCGTCCTATGAATAACAATGCAGTCAGACTAGCAATTGAAAGAGCACTTCAAATTCGAATTGGCTCCTTACTTAATGGCGTTATTTAATGAAGAGGGCATGCGAAAGGGGATCAAATCAAAGTTTTACGAAGCTTTTACCCCAGCCTCTGAAAACGTCTCCCTCAATGCCAACACAAATGTAGTGGAGGATGGGGGATACCTCCTGCATACTGTCATCTAGCATTGAAACTCATCTATACAGGCAATTGTGGCAACCTACGTCACGTACACGATTTGCCGATATTTTGCTTCGGACGGAAACAAAACTTAACATTGTCAATTAACACTAAATGTTTATTGGTCGAAAATGCATAGTTTTTGACTTATAAAGCACTAGTGGACGTCACGCGGTTTCAGCCGCGTAGTTCCCGTTCCCGTGGGAGTACGGGGATAATATATAGCCTATGTTACTCCCTGATAATGTAGCTATCCAATGCTAAAAGAATTTTTCAAATCGGTCCAGTAGTTTCGGAGCCTATTCAATTCAAACAAACAAACAAACAAACAAATCTTTCCTCTTTATAATATTAGTGTAGAAAAAGTGAAAAAAGTCCCAAAATTCTGCAGTTTATCGCGTGGTGCGCAGCGAGCACATGTTTTTTTGAAGTTGCAAATTTGGATTCTCACTATTCTAACTGGTCCATACAACATACCAAAAAATCAGAACTACGTCCAACTTTGCGAGAACTTGAAACACACGTACAGGCAAATTGCTTACGCCGCGACCTACTTTTCGCTACTTATTTTAGTTACTTTTATAATTATTTAGTTGACCAATAGCTGCCGTAGCGCTACAACAGCGGATTAGTATCCAACGTAACTTGTCGTGTAACTTTCGGGTAATATACTAAATTATAGTGAAATCTGTGGTTTTCGTCAACTCACATCCAATAACCTCTGAGCCATAGGTACATAAAAGTGGTGGAGCCGGATATAACAGGTGCGTATTGTCTCTGTTAACGTTACGTGTCTCAGAAGAGCGGATCGCGTTAGTGGGGTGCCGACGCACTTATATCCAAAACTTACGGAAACTTCGCAACTTTGGTGAACCAGTACCTGCGGTGATACAACTACACTCCACCCAACAGTCAAACCAATAACTTATAACAATGGTTCAGGGTGTAAAGGAACTGATAGGCCACCAAGAAACTGTCTTCAGAGACTTGAATCTTATTCGCACCAACTACAAGAAGGATAGTCCCACAAGGAAGAACTTGGCGTACCTGGCGAACATTAACTGGGAAAAGTTTGTTCACAACCATCAACTACTGGAAGCATCTGGAGCAACAGACCTTCAATACTTCAAAGACGACATTTTCAACACTACGAAGAAGCTGTATGAAGAAGTGCTGGAAGACATGTTGAAACGTAAATCGGAACTGCCGTCTGCATCTACTAGTAAGGCGGAACAACCACTTGCGACGCCTGCGCATGGTAAGGGACAATCTACATTTACTTTCGACGATATCCAATTCCACATACCTCCTCGGGAAACAAGCGCGTCCACGGAAAGGCAACAAGATCTTCTGCGTCAACAATACTGCAAATTTAGAGCGTTTAAACGCACTTTGGAGAAGATTAACATAGCATTGGCGGTACCGATGGAAATATGGGAATTAGACGACAACTTAAGTACCCTGAAAACTAAATGGGTCGTAAAGGTATGGGTATCGAAAAGGCAAATTGGGAACTAGATTACACACTACAAAATGAAGACTCAACTTATCAACAGAAATACAATGCAGCAGAAAACTTTTATGATGACCTAAAAAGGAAACTACAGCACAACATCTGGAGCAACGCACATTATGAGAAATCTACGCCGAAAATTCAAATACCGGATTTCTATGGAAACTATAACCAGTGATTGACTTTTAGACACCTCTACCTCGAAAGTGTACACAACAATCCGACACTGTCGAAGGCTCAGAAAATGCAACACTTGAAAACAAAACTGAAGGGTGAGGCGGAGAAACTGGTCCAGCATCTTAGCATCAGTGCTGAGAACTACGCATCTTGCTGGGAGATGCTAACCCACCGCTACATTTTTTTTTTTTATGTTTCCTCACACTAGGAATTTCTCCTGTATCGTGGGTGCGTTCACAAACATTCAATTTCACATACACAAACAACCAGACCCGGAACAACTATCTGTAGGTCATACAAATATTTGTTCCGTGCGGGAATCGAACCCGCGACACGCAGCGCAGCAGTCAATCGCTCAACCACTGCGCCAACCGTGTCGTCACAATAAGAAACGGCTGTTATTCACATCATACTAATAAAAACTCATCATACTAATGTATCAGTATATACAATTGTTGGTTGGCCAGAAATAATAAATAAATAAACACGCTCCTTTTTTTTTTAAGGGGGGATATCCTCATGGATGTCCTCCGCCCTGGGGCGGGCGGAAGGGTCTGTCAGACTCTTACTGACTAAAACCACCCCGGTGTTCTATCTCTCACCTTTTTTTTTTTTTTTTTTTTTTTTTTTATGGATGGGAAATCATCAAATGACCCCTCCCGCTCTGAGTGAAGCAGAAGGGAGTGTCAGACTCTTACTGACTAAAACCCATCCGTGCTCCTCCTAATGCCCTTTGTGTTCCAGGGCCGCGGCGGCTCTTTCGAACAGATTCCGCAACCCCGAACAGATTCCGCAACCCCGTCTATCTCTCACCTACGCCGGGGATCGTGGGAAACTTATGAGACTTCCGTGATCCTCGGCTGGTGCCGGCCCGCCTCTGCGGGCCACCTCGGGTCAACGGGGGGAGTGAGGTGTTTGACTCCCCCCGCGACGTCAAAGAGGGGCGCACGGGAACACCACGCGCCGCCACCTCGGGTCCGGATGAATGGGGGGCGACGGACATTCCCAAGTCCGCCGCCCCTGGACCCAGTTAGGGGGGCCGGAAGAGGGCAGCGTATGCCCTCCTCCGACGCCCGGTGCGTCTGCTGCGGGCCGGGAGGGAGGTCGAGATCTCCCTCTCCCTTTCCGCAGCCTCCTTCTGCGCGATAACTGTTTCGCAGAAGGAGACCACCGCGTCCCAGGACTCCTCGCCGTCGACCATAGCACGGATTACCTACCACAGAGATAAGGGCACGGCGCGGCTCCTCCCAAGCGGCACACTCTGCCAGCGTATGCCGCGCCGTGTCCTCCCGACAGTCGACGCAGTGGTGACACCGAGCGTCCGGTTCCCTGCCTATGCGACACAGGAACCTCCCGAAGCAGCTGTGCCCCGAGAGGACCTGCGTCACACGAAATGACAGAGAGCCGTGCCTTCTCCCGAGCCACCGGTCGAGCACTGGCCGGATTGCCTCGATAGTGACGAGGCCGGCGGAAGGGCGTTAGAGCCTGTCCCGCCATTCCGCCACCAGGACCTCGCGCAGCTGCGACCGACGCAGCTCGATGTGTCGCTGCATCAGTCGCTCGCCACGTGCCCGCGCGTCCTCACGCCACCGATGCAGTGACGCGAGGACTTTCGCCTCCAGGTCCCAGGGCGGAGATCCGGCCAGTGCGCAAGCCGCCTCGTAGGAGATCGTGCGATACATGAACACGCTCCTGCATCAACCTAGTATTCAGCAACCAACCGCGGCAAGCATACGGAAGCTTCACGACGTCATGATGGACTGCTTTAACGGGCTCAAAAACGTCAGGCTAGACACCACCAATTAGAATCCGATCGTGGTTTACCTATTGATTCAAAAACTGGACAGCGTTACGTATAACGAATATATAAAGGAGATCAAACATCCCAGGGAATTTCCCGACCTGGAAGAGTTCGCCGAGTTTTTAGAATCAAAATTCATCTCACTGGAAGCTCTGCAGGGAAATAGCCAAAAATTATCGTCATCAAACAAAGCATGGAAATCGGAAAAGCACCCTTATAAGGGATTAGAAAATCGAAACAACAACTACAAAAACAAAACGCAGGGGTCATCGCCCTTTAACAAGTCACAAAACTCACCAAAAGCCTCTAACCTCTCCTCTTCACGAGCTAAAACATGCCCAATATGCAAAACTAATCACGTTTTTATGAATTGCGAACAATTCTTGGCTATATATAAACATGAATAAACGGAATGACGTAGTTCGCAACTTGCATATTTGTAAAAACAGCTTACACGGAGAAAAACAATACAAATCACGAAAGAAGTGTAAACTGTGTCATAAGGCACACCAGACATTTATGTATGAAACTGAAACTGAACTAGCTAGCAACAAACAAGTGACAAGGGAGGAAAATCCATCGTCTTCCCCCTTCGACCCCTTCGACTTCCTATGGGGTCAACAACATAAGGAACGAAGAAAAGGAAGTGTTGTTGACAATTCTGTAGTTCTGAAAGTCAAAACAATCGATGGAAACTCCATCAACTTGAGGTCTACTTGACCAAGGCTCCCAAGTGAGCCTAATAACAGAAAACGCGGCACAGCGCCTCCGATTACAGCGACGTAAAGTGAGCGCCGTTGTATCGGGTGTAGGAGCCCTTAGCGGAAACTGCAAAGGGGCAATGAACTTAGAATGCCAGCCAATACATTCAGACTACAAATTCAACTTTGAATCATTAATTATGAAAAATCTCATAAGCAACTTACCTACCGCATCGTTTTCAATCAGCAACTGGGACTTTTTGGAAAACTTAAAACTAGCGGACCCACAATTCAATTTGTCAGGCCCGATCGACCGGCTCTTGGGCGCGGATATCTACTCAGAACTTATCCTAAACGGCTTCATCAGGAGTGATAAGAGATACCCAGTAGCTCAACAAACCAAAGTGGGCTGGATTCTATACGGGAATGTAAAGACTTTAAACTGCTTCGCACGTGACACTTAACGATTTTGAAAACATGGCAAGATTTTGGGAAACCGAGGAAATTCCAGACAAATCATCATCAACTAATGAGGAACAACACTGTGAGGAACATTACAACGCAACTACCACAAGATTGGCGAACGGGCAATATGTGGTACAAATGCCTATGAAGCCTCACTTCGAAACAAACTTGAAAAATGCAAGGTCACAAGCATTAGCACAGTTCCTTCAACTAGAAAGGTAAATGCAGCTAAAAAACAAAGAACTCAGCGACGAGTACAGGCGTTTCATGAACGAATAAATACATCGCTATGGGACACATTAAACCTGTCACTGGAGAAAGTAGGGGCCCAGTCTACCTTCCTCACCATGGCGTGTTGAGAGCTGAGTCTACTACAACAAAACTGAGAGTAGTGTTCAACGCGTCGTACAAGACAAAAGGAGACAGCAGTCTCAACGATCATATATACTGTGGTCCGAACTTACAATTGGATATACTGACGTCGCTACTAACTAATTGGAGAACGTACAGATACGTCTTTACGTCAGATGTAGAAAAACTTTATCGGTTCATCTGGCTGAACGAAAAACAGCAACATCTGCAAACTATAATCTGGAGATCTTCCCCTGACGAACCTCTACAAGATTGGCAATTGGGCATAGTAACTTACGGAACGAAAAGTGCACCTTATCTAGCAATGCGCACTCTACATAAACTCGCAAAAGATGAAAAAGATGCCTATCCAGAAGCTGGAAACGTCCTGAAAAACTAATTCTACATGGATGATTTGGTTTACGGGCAGGATACTGTCGACGCATCAAAAACACTGGTCACACAGCTAATTGAGTTGCTGAAAAAAGGGAGGATTCAACTTGAGAAAATGGAAAACGAATGAATGGGATCTACCAATCAAGAAAAAACTGTCAAAACGCGTACTACTGAGCGAAATAAGCAAGTTTTACGACCCACTTGGATTACCTACTATCGCCACTTACAATAAAAACCAAACTTCTGTTCCAAAACATCTGGATAAGCAAAACCAACTGGGATGAACGCTTACCTGACAATCTAGCTACGGAATGGGAAACTATGAGAAAAGATATCCCTTTGCTAAACAAACTTTCCATACCACGATGGTTACAATGTCAAGAAAACAACTTAGAGATACACGGGTTTTGCGACGCCAGCGAAAAAGCTTATACGTGCGCCATTTATAGTCGAGTGAAAAATCAAGCCGGCGAATACTACGTTAATTACGGCAAAAACAAAGGTTGCACCAATCAGCAATTAAATAACTATACCTAGAATGGAACTTTCCGGGGCCGTTTTACTAGCCAAACTGTTAGAAAAGGTTCAGAACACTCTGCAGTAAAAACCTACAAATAAGGTGCTGGAGCGACTCCAAGGTCGTTTTAGCCTGGTTGCAGGGCGATATAAACCGATGGGAGAAATATGTAGCTAACAGAGTCAAACAAATAAACAGCATTATCGCGGCGAAACGCTGGAACTGTAAGTACCTCTGAGCTATACACAGAACATAGATCTCTTTACACACATACATAAAGGTACTAAAATAGCTCTGCCGACATAAAACTTCTTTCGGGACCAGCTTTTAGTTCGGTCAATCTAGACCAAAAAATGAGAGTGAAGGTGCATAAAACAACAACAAGCTGTAAATCAGTAAAATTGTTCAAAACATAATTATAAATAAAAAATTTAAGTTCCCCAACATTTCCGTGTATGTAAAAAAAATACTCGAGGTCAAAGGTCAAAAAATGAGTTTTTCGCGATTTTCTGGAAAACAGTAAGTTTTATCATAAAAGTATCCCTGACAAAAATTGTAGATCATAAAATTATCTATAAAACATGGATCAATACTTTTTTCCTACGAGCCACCGTTTCTGAGATATAACGATTCAAAAAGTTGTAAAAGTTGTTTTCGTCATAATATGCATGAGTACGCCACGTATATACAACTCTAGAGTTGTTATATATGTTGTTTTTTTTTTCTATCGGTCATTGTAACTTATACTTAACATATAAAATATACATAAGTTATAACTATAAGAATATCAGGTAAAATAAAATGGGAACAAATTTTTTGAGCTGTTATTTAAATATTCGAGATGTTGTTATGATCAGTTGAAAAACATATTGAGCAGTTATTTAATTTAATGGCGGTTGATTAATTATTGCGACAGTAAAACATGGACAGTAATAAAAAATCAATTTGTCGGTTATTTTATCATACAATGTCAATTCTAAAACTAATGCAGTCCAATAACTGAATGAGCGGTAAAAATGATGGAATGAGCGGTTCGATAAATAGTTCGGCAGATCATACCTTGGCAGGTGGTAATCAGCAATTTGACTGAGGATGCAAGAGCGAGCGAAGCGAGCTCGGGACTTGGAGTACCCCGACTCGGACAGGTTAGGTTCGAAGTGTTAGGTTACTTCAAAACTTGCAAACAGAAATAAGAGCCCCGCAAAGCGGGGCTCCGTCGAGCTACCTTGGTAGGTGGTAATCAGCAATTTGACTAAGGATCTACTTTACCACCTCATTGTTTATAGAATTGCTTAGAATGAGATTTCTTACCGACACATTCCGATTTATTACTGCCCACACGTAATCGCTCGTTCAATAATTTACACCGCCCATTTAATTATTTTCCTGCTCAATTATATATTCACTGATCCATTACATTATTTTTTATGACTCATTTTTGTTTACTTTACTGCTTAGTTTTAACTGCTGAACTAGTTATTAAACGTGCCATTTATAACTTTTAACTTACCAAAACCGCTATTTACAACTGCCTCTTTAAATCAGTGCCAAATGAAACCCAGTCCCTTAATTTATACGCTAGTGTAACTATTTTCTTCTTAAAACCAGGAAAAGCTCAACATCAATCGGATATTATATTCATCAAAAAGTTCTACTTTTGTAAAGTGTCAAAATCATGTACTATTTTTACACGCAATAACTGGCTGTGATACGACATCTGCATTTTACAGGAGGGGCTAAACAGCAGTTTTCAAAATTTTTGAAAAACAAGATTTAGTTCAATGTGCTGAAGTTTTTAAAAAGATTAATTCAGTTCAACAGGAAGTTATCACCAACGGCATCCGCTTTCTTCATTCTATTTAGGTACAGAGCTCCTAAAAAAACTGCCAAGAAGTACCGTGTTACCCAGTTAATGGGTTGTGGAGGTCTGGTAGGCAGCCGCTCCACGTAAAATACTGGTATTCAGCTGAAACCAGTTTGGACTGGAAGCCGACCCCAATATAGTTGGGAAAAGGCTAGTCAGATGACTTAACTACTTGTATACTTGTACAATTTATATTGAGAGAATCATGGTTTTCACAAAGGTTCAGTTAAAGGCCACGCAAATTAATTAAGAACCTATCTAAGGGACCGTATTATGTTTAACCAAGATAATTACAAAAATATAATTAGGTCCACGCAAAGAATACTTGTAAAATTAAAAAAGGGCTATACTTAGACCATTTGATTGCGAATGTGATCCGATAAAGTATCTTTTCCTACTCGTGAAACAGGAGGAAAGAGAATCATTTGAATAATTTGTATTAAGTTTGAGTAATCAAGCTGGAATTTGTCAATTCTTTAATAAAGAAGAGCACATTATCGACCAAATTACTAAAAAGAGTCAAAATTTAGAGTCGAATGTAAAGTCGAAAGTAGAGCCGAATGTCGCGTCACGCACAATTTACACACAGTAGTCAGATGCTGCATTTGATAGTATATAGGTACTTGATATTGTGGCTACTACGCTAACCTGAAACATTTATTCCTACCTCAGCTTTGATCGGACTTGCACTCTCGTAGTGTTTTGGTGGATGAAGCCAGCAGGAGACTAGCAGTTCGAAAACTGTTATCGCTGCTGAGCAGCTGCAACTTATGAGCAGTTCTGAGTATAACAGTTCAAAAGGTCGGCAAGCTAAACTGCTTTGCTGCTGCAATGGCCAGTATCATGTAAATATCTGTGGGGTGAAAAGCGTTCAAAGCTAACTGGGTTACTCATTGACTCGCTTCCATTATAGTGAATGTGAATTTCAAAGCTTTAAAGTCCTTCATGTCAATTCAGTGGTTGGATTAATAGTGCAGTGTAATTTTGACACAATTAGTTTGCAAGTACTTAAAGAGTTTTCTATTGGCGATAATAGTTTCAACATTTTATTCAGTGCGAGCTTTAGAGTGAGATATTGCATGGCAAGCTTGCCACAAGGTCAAGTTCGGACTTAGACGTTTTTAGTGAAAACGGCAACGGTTTTCCTTACATAACAACAGTTAGTTAATTCGATAGTAAACGCTCATGAACAACAACTTAATTTAAATACCATTGATTAAAGCTTTTAAATTCTGATTTCAAATTACGATTTCTAAATACATTTTCCATTTTCCAGTACCAGTATGTGAGTTAGTACAAGTGAGATTAAAACAAGATTGATTGATTCAAACTGTACCTACAGTGCGGCAATGACCATGATGTTGGCAGATTAACGTAGAATAATCCGTGAATGTAGCTCTTTCACATAAACGTTGGACGCAAACGAGAGTACCA
Source organism: Lacanobia wlatinum (assembly GCA_947578705.1). Classification (NCBI taxonomy): domain Eukaryota; kingdom Metazoa; phylum Arthropoda; class Insecta; order Lepidoptera; family Noctuidae; genus Lacanobia; species Lacanobia wlatinum. The sequence goes on along the minus strand of OX388028.1, from coordinate 9,620,512 downwards.
GGGTATGTAGCAGTATCCCAGAGTGAAATCGTGAGCGTCTGTATCAGGGTCGTGCAGTAGCTCTTAGGGTACAAATTAAAGTTTACTGGGTATTCTTCCCATGCGGAAGTGCCAGTGTAACAATGGTGTTTTTCTGAGCTATGAGATAGCGGTTGACTGTGAATATGACACCTGGTCTTTGTTTTATGTTCAAATTAATTTGAATTTGACGAGTTTTAGTAGTGCTTGGACTTGGTAATCACGAATACTAGCGAATCGCGAATCAAACCTAAAGCATTTGTTTCAATTAAACCATTTACAGTCACTTTCAGACTGTCAAAAAGTAACAGACTGAGCGACACTAATTAAATGAGGAATGTGGAATAAGCAGACCTATCAATACGTGGTTTGCTCAATATTTAGACGGTAGAACTATCAGCAAGTGCGTAACGTTGAAAGTAATGAACGCGTTGTTAAATATGGTATTCCAACCATCTTTATATGGGCTGTTGGTTAAATTGTCCATGTAAACAGTATGTGTTATGTCATTAAAAAATGCAAAGTTTACTTGTAAGCTGACGACACTTGTCTCCATTTCAGTGATTCATAAAAATGTTTGAGTTTGAGTTTGAGGTACACTATTTTAACATATATAAACATACATACATAAAACGTAAATATAAACAATAATAATTATTAAACAAAAGCAGGGAACCCTAGTAAAGGCGATTAAAGAGTGATGTAGTGGTTTTGAAATATTTTTTTAAAAGTGGACAAAGATTCCAGCTACGGATTGTGTGGTTATGGACTCACTTTTTAAACATATTGTTACGAGCTTGGGGTTCGTTACAATAAAAACAGCCGATTAAACAACCAAAACTGACACTTTAATTTACAACACTAATAAGCACTTTAATACACACTAATTATAACACACAATCGCACTACTGAACACTTCACTATAATGCGCAGTTGAAGATCGCTCTCGAAGTTATCGTTTATATCGCCAATTCAATACTGACTGCAGTCGCCGGATGTCCGCCCTTTATATACTGACAGTCATTTCTAGAACCTTCTAGTATGGAAACTTCTGAAAAGTTCGGGAACATACCGGTCCCGACTGACCAGGAGTCGAAACATCGAGAATGTTCAAGCATAGAAAAGTCTAGAAACATCTAGACTCCTTTGATCTGGTTAGTTTCCGCTGCTTGATACTAGATGGCGTTAGCAGCACGTAATTGTCTGGTTCTGGCGCGTAACAATATCTTGAGAATTCAAATACTAAAATGCGACTTCTTAAACTATTAGTGAGCTATGGAACTGAGCATAGCGTAAACAAAGATTAAGACAAATTATTTAAAATTTGCAATATATTACCAGTTGACATGTAAGTTAAAATATCTATTATAATGAAACAACATAATTTTAAAGTGCTTAAAAATGCAAGAGTATGTGACTACCTTACCAGGCAGTCAAAGAAACAACAACTGCATGTTCCATAGTAAGCGATCGAGATGATGGATTACTCCTACAAGTACTATTATTAATGTGTTACCTACCTGAAGAAGTAATCCACTGAACCAAAAATAGAAACCAACTTGAATAGAAAGTTATGGTTGTGTGGGCAACTACTATGTATTCACGTATGTACGAGGTTGCTTGAACAGCCATTTAGCCTTAGTCTTATGTAGCCTTAGTTTCGTTTAGCAGATTAAGATTAAATTTAGATTTTGCTTAAACATTTGCATTGTTAGTAGGACCTCATGCGAAATCCAGGAGAGGCTATTGCTAATGCAGTTTGGCAGATGTTGTTTTTAGATTAAAATTTGTAATGCATTTGAAAAAAAAAATTTACGAATAGGGAAAGAGTATGGGGATCTTAAATGAGTCAAAATAGTAATAATAATGATTCAAGAACAAATCTGACTATGCAGCGTAAATTATTTGTTAATCGATATGTGCATTATTAAATTGTTGTTTAGATACATTGTCTATGGTTATGTGATTGTCACATAGATTTAAAACTAATTAAAGTCAAAAATGTTTTGTAAAATTTCCGGGAAATCGTAAGAATCATATTTTGTGAAATTTGATTAGTTCCCGCCATATTGTATAAATTAAGTAGGAATATTAAAACGTTAATTGTAATTTTGAAAAATTTCAAATCAATAAAAATAAAGAAGGGATGTAGTGTATGTGAGTTGGTGATAGTAGATGGTGACATTATAATGTATAATTTATGGCAGCGACAGTCAGTCGCTCACAGGCCGTAGCCCGGGACGCACGTGTTCAGTGTCTCGCATACCGTATATTTATCTGAGTGTATAAAGTGAGTTTATTGGCTCCCGAGTCATTACAATGGGTACTGGACTTTTTAAATTAAAAAGACTTTAATATAAAATAATAATTTAATAAGTTCTCAATACAAAAATAAAAAATACTTATGGACGGAATTGACTTCAACAAGTAGCCTTACATAGCATAACATTAATTCTATATCTATAAACGAGCAATCTTACCTTAATATATAAAACAAAGTCGGGTTTGTTCGAACACATAACTCGAGAACGGCTGGACCGATTTTCATGGTTTTCGGATTAGTCGTCCGGAATAGCATAATAAGAAAAAAAGCGGTGAGCAGGTAGGTAAGGTAGGGTAGGGTAGGTAGGTAGGGTAGGGTAGCCAGAGGGACAGGAGCGAAGTCGCACGGGTCAGCTAGTTATTGTATATATACTAGCTGACTTGGCAAACGTTGTGTTGCAAAATAAAATTAAAAATAGCCTACCACCTATTCTCATACCTACCGAATATACACACAAAATTTCATGAAAATCGGTCGAACCATTTCGGAGGAGTTCGGTAACAAACACCGTGACACGAGATATTTATATATCCCGACCGCGTGGTCCCTAGGGAACATACTCCCAGGATAAAAAGTAACCTATGTCCTTTCTCAGGCTCTAGACTATCTGTGTACCAAATTTCATTTAAATCGGTTCAGTATTTTTGACGTGAAAGCGCGATAGACAGAGTTACTTACGCATTTATAATATTAGTAAGGATAAGGATAATCTGAATCTCGGAAACGGCTCCAAACGATTTTCATGAAATTTAGTATGCAGGGGGTTTCGGGAGAGATAAATCGATCTACAGTTCCCGTCACGCAAGTTTACCATCTTATATACCATGTTTTATGCAAATAAATATTATTCTATTCTATCGATTGCGCAGGATGTCAATTTGACAGAAAACATAGGACAGCGCATTCGTGTTCGCGCAAGATGGCGGGTGTAATGGCATCTCACTCGCTCGTGTACGTTTGATGCATACGTGTGTCTCGCTTGCTCATTGCAATACGACTGTTGATGAGAAAAGTGTTACACGTTATTATTGTTTTTAATTAATTATTTTGGTTATTTCTTATCATTTCATTTGTTTTTTGTGTGTTTTGTGGTGTATGTATTTGTGGTGTTACTTTTTGATATTGTTATTGTTACTGGTAGTCTTTGTTACTTGTTTATAATATAATTCGTATAAACAAAAAAGTATTTTAGTTACTTTTTTAAGCGATTGTACCTGCGGTCGTCACTAAAACCTAACTTAACTTCGGAAGGGTAAACAATGCTGATGCGAACTGTAGCTAGGTTTCATTTTTTGAAAACATCGTAAAAAAAACCGAGCCAAGTTCGGTCATCCAAGTACCTACTCCTTTTATTGAGCCACTGCATCCATATTTGAGTATTATAACTCCATTCAGTCTCTTAATAAACTGTTGTACTTAAATTACAAGCACTTAGAGGACTGACATGGCTGCCTACCCTTTTGGGTAGGTGTCTATATCTAAATAGAGAACCATCGAATACACTCAGAATTTCATTAAAACACGTATTTTTTACATGTAAGTATGTACATTGCATTTTCTTGAGCCCGTCTAATACTTGTACAATAAACTAGCTTTTCCCCGGGACATAGTAAGCGCATATCTCTTAGTGCTCCCTTACACTCCCCCAAGGAACTTACATGAATTTCAGCGTTTTGCGTTGTCGGATCACCGAGTGGTGGATAAGCGAGAGCGCGAAGTTGAAACCAGAGGCAGACTTTTCATAAGACCAGTCAAGTTATTAGGGGCGGCCTACCTGCACCTACGGCTGGCTACGTTTCAGTTAGTTAAATAATATAACTATGAAGGCTAATTGAATATTATGATTGGAAACATAAAACCATTAAATGAATGAGCTATAAATAAATATATATATAACTAGCTGTGCCCGCGAACTTCGTACCGCCTATTTTTTTTTTTTTTATTATGAAAAATAGATGTTGGCCGATTCTCATAGATACCGGATAAGCACAAAAAATTTCATCAAAATCGGTCAAGCCGTTTCGGAGGAGTATGGCAACGAAAACTGTGACACGAGAATTTTATATATAAGATAATAAATACATACTCATTGATAAAGCATTCGTAAGCAAAATGAATGCCAGTCAAATGGCCAGCCGGGGTGCTCAATCTTTCTTCGCTCGTTCTTATATTACTCGATTTTCTTAATTCAGATACCTAAAGCTTTTCTGCGTAAGTTAAGGTATCTCCTATCTCTCCATGAAAGGTCACAAGAATACTTAGTCAGGATGTTAGCTATAGTAACCGTTAGGTTTAAATTAAAATACGTAAATTGCAACATACTAACATTACGGGACCCAGCTCTTCTGAGCAAGCGAAACTACCAGTCCGCCTCTGGTTGATTTATAAAGAGCGTCCCACGACTTTGTCACATGGAGGAGGAAAAGTACCTTAAATACTGTAGATAGAAATGAAGACAATTTTTTATTTTAAAAGGTTTACGAACTGCATTCAAAGAATTTTAAATAATCGCCTGTTTGAACCGAGAATCGTACCCGCTAAATGTATATGTAGAAGCGGACTTAAATGAATGTTTAATTTCATGGGCATCCTTTTATTTTAGATGCTATGTTATTTAGAAGAAATAAATGTATATGATTGAGCCTTTGGATCGGTACAGTAAAATTATAGGATTCTTTGTTTTCACATTTCGCGGATTAAATTACCGGTTCAGATAGGTGATTATTTAAAATTCTTTGAATGCAGCTAGTCTTTCTGTAAATAACTATTTCGATATCGAGCTTCACCTGAGTGACAACGCTTACTTATGTTTATACGAATTTGATACTCACCTCGGATTCCGCTGTCGAGACACGAAAATGTTGTTACAAAATAGCACTACAGTGCCTATAATTTTTTAAATAAACATGAAATTTTCTCATTCAGTAACTTTTTCTATATACGGTGTTTAGGTACTTTCCCTCCATTTGGCAAAGTCGTGAGACGCTCTGTATTATGATAATTTACTGCAATCAATCACAAAATAAGAGATTCAAATGATTCACGGTTTCTGTCTATTACATAAATAGCATTATGCCCATAATGTCATGCCCCTAACCACAGATAGGGTAAACAAATTTTAATAACGTACCCCATTCACGGTTAGTTTCCGTTACTCTAAACAGCTGAAATCAAAAGGCCGACTGCCTTAAAAACCATTATTGAAGTTTGGTTTAGCTCTCTAAAAAGGTTGTACATAATGGCATAACATCACGACTGCAAATATATTCCCTGAGGGTTAGGTAGACTTATTCTTATAATACAATACAGTATTCTACTTCAGAGAGTAATGGCCACCCCACGAGTCCCTGGTTTATAACTTACATAAATTTATATTGATTATTCTTTCTAATTAAATATATTGATACAGAGGGCTTAGTGTAAGTTTTTTAACGCACTCGATCGCGTTAACGTAAACGTTCCCTTATGTCAAAATGTATAGAAAAAAAAAGGTTTTCCGTTATTGTCACCAGACGGCGCTTATTCAGTTTCAATACAAATTGACGTTTACGCTAACGCGGTCGAGAACGTTAAAAAGCTGGCACTAAGGCCACAGAACGTAAAGTGACAAGATCTTTGAAATGGCAGCTGAAATAGAGATTCAGTTTGGTAACGTCTGTCATCCTTTTTTGTGGATTATAAAATCCCAAGTGTCTTTCCATCTGAGATTCAAAAGGTCATGCTCAGTCAAGTCAATGTTCCCATAGTTGAGAACACTAAATTTTTTAAAAGTAATTACAACATATCCTAACCATACTGCAATGCATAAAATAAATATATTAGTCAGCGGCCGAGTTTTTTCCCGCGACTGAAGAATGTAGTATATGTGATCTATGACAAATGATAAAAGTAAGATTTTAAACGTATACGCGGGCAAGTAGTGATGAAGAAATAGTGTACGGTCCATAAAGAAATAAGGTAAGTAGTGAATCCAGTAGCCCAGGAAGAGAATATAACCGGCATCGTAAAACTTTTGCAACGCCGCCGGTGATATGTCGGTGCAGGCGCGGCGATTTCGTATAGCATACAGTGCGAGGAAAACACCGTAAAGAAGAACGCAAATTGACCCGGTGTACCAAGTTATTAGATTTCCGATTAAATGCACTTGAGCCTGAAAATTAATATTATTCAGTTGTTATTATTAAGACAAAATAAAATAATATTTCTTTATTTCATTAAAACACTTTCCTAAAGTACTTACGTTGGAATTCGGTGATAGCCAATATGCGATGGACCGGACGAGCAATGGCCATTCTGTAGGTTCACTCGCGAACATATGGCCATGAGGCGCATCGGGCGCGTGTGCTATCATTTTGTATTGCAACTCTGCAAACTTTTCCCAAAATGTCAACTGAGTCACAGCGGTCGGAATCATTTCTGCAGATACAAGTTCGCGTTCCCGTTCTTTTCTGTCTTCCGCTAAAATAATAAAATTGAGTTAAATTAATATGATACTTATTAGACCATTTTGGTCAACAGTGAACTGCTATTCGCTGATGATGATTATCTTGGTCCATTGTTACCTTTCGTGTATCTATGTTCTTCAACATTCCATACTGTATCTTGATGTGTCAGAACTTTATCAGCAACTACTTCATGTTGGTGGAAGCCCCACGAAGGTAATTGGCGACCACTGAAACGCAGCGCAGAACCAGAGTCTACGTGCACTAGGCGAACCATAGACCGGATGCTGTCCCACGTGGCGTCTTCACTGTCGCGGTTCACGATATCAACTCGCCAGAGATTCTGTGCTGACATCGATACGTTGTAGTCGATGTAGCAAGAAACTTCCTGAAAATTGGTTGAATGATATTATTCTCAAACTTAGAAATGTAAAGGACATCCTCGTTCTCGCATTCTCATACCTGAGACTGCGGTGACACAGGTGCAGCCACATCGTGCGAGTTCAATGCGCGACTAGTGATGCCGTGAAGCAGCTGCACAACATCTCCGTGTCGGATGGCGTCGGGCGGGCGCGACACGGTCAGCGCCGCCTGCTCCGGCCGCTTTACTATCCACCAGTTGTTGACGTCTTTGAAGCTGTAGCACGTGACCTGCTGCTGGTGGGACGAGCCGCGCCCGTCCGTGTACCGCACCGGGTACACGTGCGCGTGCGAGTGCAGCCAGCACGTGCGGCCGTGAGTGTGCCTACGACGAGTAGGTAATGGAACAGATTGTATGAGACATAACATAATAAATAAGGTGGGGATAATAATATTAAACAATAACAATAAACTTATTATTACCGAAGAGTTATTTGAGAGCCGTGTGCAACATGTAATGGTTGTCCTCGAGTTATACTAGCGAGCCCGCCTTGAAGCGACGCTTGGAACGCGCTAGTCATGACACTATCGTGAGGGCCAGCTTTTGGCAGCATCGTCAAATGAGCGTAAAATACAGCCACATACACAGCAAACGGAATAACGGTGAGCACAAGCAGTCTCCATACAGCTGACAAAGCAAGGCGAAGTCCGGATTCCGTACGACCAATCCATTGCCAAATCTGTCTTCCAACTAGGAAAACTGCTAGCAAGTACGAATATACGCCTGAGTATTTGACTCTGTAAAGATACAAAATAACGAATAAAATTATTGGGTAAGAACCTACATAATTCTATAAATCAATGTCTACGCATTTGCGAATGTGCTAATGAATGTAGGAAGCATGTGCATTAATGTCAAAAAGAAAAGTCTCGAAGTTGATGTTCCGTTGCATTCAACATAGGCGTTCGATGAACATTTACTCTGCGTAAACCTGAAGTTCATAACGTCTACGCGATGAAAAACTATTTAATTACAAAATGATACTCACGAGAAGCAACAACCAAGTGAGAGTGCAGCAATGCAAAGCCAAACAACGCTCGCAAGGCCCGTGCGGCGGGTACTTTTAATGGCAAACAAAACTCCACACAGTCCAAACAGTATCTGTATACTTTCCAATAACATAAACCTTGACTGTGCTAAAAAACAATTTTCTGAAAGCATGCAGTTAATATTTATAAATGGGTTATCAAGAAGTTAGGAACTTGAAACATTTTAAGCGAGTATTGAACCTAGCACCATTACGTGAACTTTTTAACACCTTGAAAACTGTACGAGTAAGGTCAAATAGCATTCACGAAATATATTCAGTCATAACTATAGATCGACTTAGAATGAAACCCAGACAAAAGATTTTTAGGGTCCCGAATCTCTACACAGTGCCATTTTAGTCGTCTTCCAACGGCAGACCATTTAATCTATCTAATGACTACTACACATTCATTAAAACAAAATTTATGAACATCAATCAATCAATCAATAAGCCCTCTATCCTGAATTTCTGTCTGTTATGAGGTATTTGTTTTCCTCTTTTAGAGGATATCTCTTAGTTCAGTGTAACTCATCTTCTCTGTAAGTTTTAACTCATCTTCCCATCTCTTAAGTTGTCTTCCCCGTTTCTTTTTTCCATCTCTGGGATCTCTTATCTCGGTGGTGTTTTGAGACAGACCATGTTTCACAGCCATATGTGATGCAAGGTAGAATGCAAGTGTTGTGGACTTTCCGTTTTGTACCAATGCTAAGGTCGTTGGCGTTCATGATTTCTTTGAGCGACCAGTATTTTTTCCAACCGTTTGATTTTATCTATGGATCTTGGTGATTTAGTCTTCGTGCATCTATGCTAAAACCAAGTTGGTCCCATTCCATCTTTCTGAATATATTCTCCAATACTGCAAAGAAAAGCTTGGAGGACAGCGGATCTCCTTGCCAGACACCTCTGTTTATATTGAAGGTCTCCCCCAAACTTTCTAGTTGTATTCTTGTTTTAGTGTTTATAGATTTGATGGTTTTTATGTATAGTGTGGGGATTATGGCTTTGTGGCTAATGCTGTCGAAGGCTTTGGTGTAGTCGACGAAGGCCATATACAGATACTTATAATACCCGTTGTATTTTTCTATAAGTTGTTTGATAGTATGTATATGGTCCACTGTGGCAAAGTTTTTTCTAAAGCCCGCCTGTTCTATTGGTTGGTGTTCGTCTAGTTTGGTACTTATGCGGTCTAGGATGATTTTGGAGAAAACCTTATAGACGTTGGACATCAAGCTTATTGGTCTATAACTTTCTATATCTTCTTTTGGTCCTTTTTGTATATTAGGATTATATGAGATGTTTCCCACTGTTCGGGTATGAGTCCTGAAGTTATACCTTGTTGAAGATTTTAGTCAGAATAGGAGTCAGTTCTTCTAGTGTTCCTTTTAGCAACTCATTTGTAATTTTGTCAGGGCCTGGTGCTTTATCTCATTTTTGGCTTAGTATTTCTTTTCTGACTTCACTGGGTAAGATTTCAGGCTCTGGGTCTGATGAGCATGGGTTAGGTCTAAGGATTCCATAATTTCCCTGATTGGTGTTATCTTGGTTGGAGTATAGATTCTGGTAGAATTTTGTAGCTATTTTGTTTATTTCTTTTCGATTTGTGATATTAGTGGTTATTTTTCAGGTTTGGTATCCATGGATTTGATTCCCGTAGTTATTTCAGAGCTTTTCTTGTTCCTCCAGTAGCTAAAATATGTTTTTTCTAATTTTTGTAGCCTCGTGGCTTTTCTATCTTTCCTGATGCCTTGATTTTCTTACTTAGCTTGGTAATCATTTGTATATTCTGTTTCTTCATTTTGCTATCGAATAGACATTTTCTTTCCTGAATTAGTTGTAGTGTTTTATCTCTCAGTATATATTTATGCTTTGGTTTGCCGGTGTTGGTACCTGTAAGATGGCTCTGTTGTGATGTCAGTTTGGCATAGCTTGCCTTAACATCTCTTTTGTCATATTCCAGTAATTCCTTGCTGCACTTTGTTGTTTTCTGGATAATGAAGCATGCTGGATGTTGTAATGTGTTTTCTAGAGTTTTGGGTGGTAGTAGTTCGAGGGATGCTCTTATCATACGATGGTTTATATTAAAATTTAGCTTTGATATCACTGAAGTGTTTGTGATTAATTTTGGGTGACTGCACATAATATAATCTATCTTGTTTTTATATTTACCATCTGGGGAGATCCATGTCCACTTATTTTTCTAGTTTTTCTTGAAGATACTATTCAGGAGAGTTAAGTTGTAAGTAAGAATTCTATTAGCCTTTGCCCGTTTGTGCTTCTTTTGCCTATTTCTAGTTTCACCTCGATTTCTTTCAATATTGACGTGACGACAGTAGTTAAGTCATCGTGATTTTCTCCATTAGGCTCTGGGAGCCCATGGATTAAAATGTTTTTATGCTTGCTGTTCGCCTCGAGATTTATTTGCTTGTTGTTTAATTTATCCACTTCGTTTTTCATGTTTTGGTTCTCTTCAATAATCGGTTTTAGTTTTCCATCCGCTTTTTGTAATATAACTGCAGTGATATTTTCTGTTATAACATTTGTTTTTATTTTTAGGTGTTCTGTCATTTTCGTAAGGAGCAGTGACATTTCTGGTGACAGCTCGGAAGACATGTAGTTTAAAACATCCAAACAGCGAGCGCAGTCCGAGGCTTATGTTCCAAGGACGGCGCGGAATGAAACAGCGACGTTGTTTTTAACTGACTTCAAAAAAAGGAGGTTCTCAATTCGACCGCGTATATACAACGTGTAACAGAATAAACGCAATACCTCTTAAGGTGTCATTGTACTCATCATTATGAACAACTTTTACTATGGGAAAAACAATGAAATTGCGATAAAAAAATAGCTGTTCAGTACATTTTGTCGAGTGTATGGGGGAATCGATTTTGTTTAGTCGGAAGTCGGTGTCAAAATAACCAAAAACACCGACTTCCGAAATAAAGTTATTTTATACTTTGTAGTGTTTTGTTTTTGGAAGTCGGTTATATTTTTTGTAAAAAAATATTTTTGTTATATAAAAAAACATAAGTGTTTCATAATTCTAATAAATTATTTATTTTAATTGTACCTATTATCTTAATAAATTGTTTTAAATAAATAATCGCGCCTAGAGGTAGTTTATATCGGATACATTAAGTGGGCCGCCTTTGTAAGACGACTAAAATGCCACTTTAAAACCTTATAAGTCTATGATTTGGAAGTAAAATACTACAAAAATAAGATTCGTTCGGAACCCTTTACATGCGAGTCCGACTCGCATTTGTCTGGTTTTTTATTTACTAAAATCGGTTGGATGATGCAATACTATGTGAGTTTCAACTACGTATATGCAGACTTTGCAAAATACCAAGTTAGCTTAATTTTACCAGAGAATTCAAGCTAACATATTTTTAAAATAGTAAGTATAAATTATCATTCTAAAATTGTGTTTTATACTCACCAAATAGCACGAGAATACCTGCCAGAATAGCAGTCCAGTGATAGACAGATATCTCCGCCATTAATTGATACGTAACTGCCACTAACATGCTGCCTGCTAGAGCAGGAATTAACCTCAGGGCCTTCACTGGCACATTCTCTGTATATGGAGTACCTATTCGGTCAAAGGTAAAGTTTCCATCATAGCCAGCAACATGGCCAGCCAAGTATAACAACTGTTTCCCTAGAGGTGGATGAGCATCAAAAAAGAAAACTCCCTTTGTGTACAAAGACACATAACGGCCATAGTGTAATTCATCAAAGCTGCAATGAAAAAATTATATGTATTGTACAAATATTTTATTTATTTAAAAATTTATACATTTAACAAACAGATAAGAACAGGTAAATACTTTTTATTGAACGTTATGTCAAAATTGAACAGTTTATTAAAAAAACTCTTGCTATTTGACTTATCATCATCATATCAGCCAAAAGACGTCCACTGCTAGACATATTTGACTTATACCAAAATCAAAATGAAATACTGCAAAAAATAGGTTCTTTATATCAGCATACAGAAATGTCAGCATCCTTAACATTCAAGTACCAAAATTATCTATACTAATATATAAAGCTGAAGAGTTTGTTTGCTTGAACGCGCTAATCTCAGGAACTGCAGGTCCACTTGGAAAAATTCTTTCAGTGTTAGATAGCCCATTTATCACTATAGGCTATATATCATTACGCTAACTCCAATAGGAGCGGAGCAGACGAAGTTACGTGGGTCAATTAGTTTAAAAATAAGCTAAAAGTCCGAGTGGTATGAATTAAATATCAAATAATTATTTTTTACAAAAAAAAAAAAAACTAACATACTAAGATTTTACTACACTTTTATAACTACTGGAACTATAAATATAATAAGGAAATAAAAAATATATAATAAGTAAATAATTTAGTATAAGTTACTTACACAATATAGCGAGGTTCCTCAAGGTTGGGTAGTCTAGTGCAAAGTGCTAATGCTAGCAAGCCAAGAAACACCAGATTTATTTCCAAATGTAAATACACACCTGGTGGTGACTGGTCTATATTTTTAGACAATGTTGTGTCTTTTATTGGCTGTAATTCATCTTCGGTTAGCTCATCATCTGTTTGCTAGAATAAATAAGTCTCATTTTAGGTAAAATAATTAAGTCTGAAGGGAATATGTCATGCTAAGAAAGGACAGTCAATGTGTTCTATCTAGGTAATTTATTTAAACACAATGCCAAAATTTTTAAAAGAAAGTAATGTTGTTTGTTTTTAGGTGGTAAACTCTGGAACAACTGAACAATCTGAAAAATTCTTTGATAGAAAGCTACACTATTTATTGTTGAGTGCCATAGGCAACACTTAATTATAAAAATATGCACATTTCTAGTACAATATACCACAGGAAAAATCTAAAAAACAAACACTTCATAAACTATTCAGTATAAATTATTTGAAAAGTCATTTTTAAGTCTGACATTTCAGGAGCTTGTGGCTAAATAACAGATATACGGGTTGATTTTTTAGGTTAAGCGACGCTTGATACCGGTCTGGGTGGGACCAGGATGGGTGACCATCTTAACATACCAAAACCATCTTAAGTTCACCTTTGTCAGTCATTGTGGATTGTCAGAAGCCAGAAAATCTAACACTGGTCTTGCCAAGACATTCAGTGGTACCCAGCCAGGGTTGCAGAAGTCAGATACGCAGTTTCTCTGTGTAAAATACTGGTATTTAGCTGAATCTAGTTCGACTGGAAGCCAACCCCAATATAGTCGGGAAAGGGGTTGGCAGATGAAAGCTGCTAGTAAAAGCTCATGACATCTAGTAAAATTGTATCAGACAAATGGATTTCACTCTAGAAATAGTGGGAAGAGAAACAGGCCCCCAAATCTAATAGAATAATAATTATTGTTGTTATGTACACATGGAAAACATATTATATTTGCGAGTCATCCGACGTAGGTATTGCTTGAAAAACATTATTATCGGTACCGTTTACGTTACGATAGGCACTTACGACTTCTCTGTCGGCATTTATGGGCGCTTTTGAATAACTGTCTGCAACAAGTTCGCTGACCTCCATAATTTTCTTTTTGATTAATCGTTTTTTTACACTTGAAGATACATCCATATTTAAGCTTCAACTATTATCACTCCTTTCGATCGAGTTTCATTCATGTGTTCCTAATAAATTAATTACAAAACCTTAATTTCGCATCCGCGTCATTTCGCTCACAGAACACATATTATGATTTCGCTATATAACTTTTACCAAGACGTCGTGTGACGTACATTAGATGTTTCTGTGTGAATCACTGACGTAGAAATCATATGGACTTGAAATGTTTGACTATAGAAAAAACAGTTATACAAATATGTGGCATATCGACACCGAAATCATAAAAATACTGTCATCTCTTTTTAACTTTCATAATTTTGCTTAAGTGAAAAAGGATAACAGTGTTTTTGACAGTTACTATAATGGCAACCCTTCATTCCTAGCGTCATTAAAATACCTATTTGCGGCCGGGTCGCCATTTTATCCTCTCGCTGTTTGACAACAAGTTGAGGTACGTCAACTGTCAAATACTCTTGAGCTGTGGATATAATTTGTGAATTTTGAAGTCATTTTGCTGTGTTATTACGTTTGAACTTGGTTTTATAGTGGAAATCGTCAATTGCAAGATGCCTAATTGTAATATAATCGGATGTGGCATTAAAAGAAGCGGAAATCACCCGAACATAACTTTGCACCAGTATGTACTTAATTTCAGCTGAAATATCTTTGGATTTAGATAATAAACAAAAGATTCTGCATTCGTTGAAGAGTTTCAACAGTAAAGTATTCATAATTTCCCTTTTGCCCTTATTATCAACAGTAATAATTGTATTTCTACTTCGAATCATTTTCTTGTTATTGTTATTGTAGGGATAGACTAGTGCAGTGCATGCATGACATTTTTATATTTATCGATAATGCTATATTATGGTTTTTTATTGGTTTGTTGTTTTATTTGCAGGGCTGCCTGCTAATAAAGGAAAAAAAAAATTGGCTGGAAACAATTGGTTTTGAAAATTTAAAGATGTCAACAAAAACAATACATAATTGTTCTCTTCACTTTGAAGAATCTTGTTTCAACCGGAAACTGAATAAAGTAACATTGCTTGACGATGCTATACCTTCACGAACCTTATTGGTAAGTAACATTGCTTGTTATAAATTAGTCTGACATGATTGTGTAGCGGCTGATAAATGATGGTGATGTCGTCAATTGCAACACTTGCTTAATGGGCACAAAGAGTGATGTTAAGAATGTATTTGAGTGTGGTCCTTAGATTAATTGCCAAAATAAGACTGAATATGTGTTTATTTGGTTGTACTACTAAGTACACTTATGGTATTCTTTTCATAAGGAATTTAGTAATGTTTAGTTACAAATTTTACCAGTAGTCTGCTTTTTGAATAGTACTTTACAGTTTACTTTTAAGTAGTATAATAACAGTGCTATTCTGTAAAAATCTCCCTATGAAGTGAGCTTATGTATGATTATTTAGCTCATTACCACTCGAGAGCTACTAAACTAGAGAACGAGTGAGAATGAAAAGAGACTCTTCTCAACCCACCAATTGCAAATTAAATGGGGTGCTTTATAATAATAAATAAACCGATTAATAAAATCAAGAAACATCAAAAATAGTAACAATTTTATTGCTTTTTTACAGCCTGTGATTCAATCAAATATGACTGGCATTTTAATTGATAGTGACCAAAATCAGACAAACTCACAATCAATATCTGGGTGTGGTGCTCTTAATATGGTAATATTTTTTTGGAATTTTAAGCAGTGGGATCACCTACTGTTTTTGAAGTGTCATAAAACTTTTGAGTATTTACTTTTCTGTTTTTGTTAATATTTATGTTAATAATAGAGTGGTTTTTAGATCAAAGCTGTTTGTGTGCCTACCATTCAATATCAACCTGGAGAGCCTCTAGCACATCCGCTACGCCAGATTTAGTCACCAGTACCTCCACGGCGCCAGATTTGGCCGCTAGCACCTCCGCTGCGCCAGGTTTAGCCGCTAGCATCTCTGCTGCGCCAGGTTTAGTCACAAGCACCTCCGCTGCCCCAGATTTACCGGTATGACTAGCTTCAGTTTTTCCTGTCATCATTATTTGCGAATTTGATCTCAATGATAACATCTCATCAACTGAATTAAGATTGGGTGGGAGATATCTCTCGCTTGTGTTCAATATCTATTAAAGCTTACTTTTATTTTATTTGATTTCAGGTACACACAATTAAGATGATTAAAAAATTAAAGGACAAATGTCAAAAACAGAACATGAAGATAGAGACTTCATGAGAAAGTTAGAAGACAGAGAAAAAAAAATTGCTCATTATAGATATATTATCAAAGATTTTTTTACAAATATTATGCGAAGAAATTACTGAAAGAGTATCAGAAATTACCTGAACAAAATTGTATTGTTCAGAAGTGAATGAGATTAATTTCTTTAATATTACTTTATTATAAATTATAAATAATTATTGTTGACTTTTAATTTAAACCCAAAATCATCGGCATGTTAGAAAAGATAGGCGTTGGTTGGAGACGTCCGTACCGGGAGCCCATTGCGGATGCGACGTCATTTGTTTTCTTAGAATTTGTTCCCTCCGCTCCGTCTCGAACGTCTACCTAACAACTAAAGGCTCTAGAATAACACTGCCGCTCGTACGCCACCGCCACGCTTCTCGCGCGTCGCTGCCTTCGTGAAGAGTTCCATATAAATCCAGGGATATCCAAATGCCAGGGATGGCCAACCGGTCGATCGCGGCTATTAGTCCAGTCGATCGCGGCGAGACAAAAAATGTAAATAGGTTCGTATAACAGACTGCGCACGATGTAAGTAAATACTTAATAGGTTAAGTTAATAAAATAAAAAATACTACATAAATGTCTTTACCCCACCGTTTCATCTGTAGTTTTAAGAAGTACCTATGTAATTCGTAGACCGTACAGGGTTTCGTCAATAAAAAGTCGATCTTGGGTCTAATCAAGTTGGCCACCCCTAATCTATGCATTTGAACGCGTCGCTGGTCGCGCCGCTGAGTTCGTGTCCACGGCCTTAGAATGACATCAGTTAGCAGTTAGCTCACCATGCATTGGTGTCGATTCTGTTGTGCACAAACTAAATTCAGGCTATTGCTATCTTTTTCTCTCTTATAAAACGAGAAAGAGACAGACGTAATTTAGAGCTGTCAAATTTAATTAAATTCAACTAATATTTCAATACAAATTAATTAAGGTTGGTGCACGTAAAAACCTGTCGACTAAAAACATGGTAAAACTGGAATTAGTTTGACATTTCTAACTTGGTTCATAGCTATAGCCGTATTTACGCACTGCCTTTTAGTAAAAGATAGCGATACTCTAATTTTAGATTAGTTATTGAACAAGAGAATCGGCAGCAATGTCATCCAAACTAAACATGTACCTACGCAAAATTTTAGCTTTATCAAAAACCGGGAAGTGTGGGTCAAAAAAATAACTTTTAAGATTTGTTTACATTTGTTACCAGTTATTTTGTTAGTCGTATAAAAGTTAAGCTAAGAAAAGTGTGTAAAAAATACCCGTTGTACCGTGACAATATGAAAACATTCTCACAATTTTTATCGATGTTATTGGAGAGAAATTTCGCTAGGGGCTGCCCTATTAGCCGCCATTTTATCCTCTCCGTAAAGTGTAGGTATGCACGTTTTTCTTGTAGGTATGCCAAGTCCATATGATTTATACGTCAGTGGTGTGAATGTACTGTCAAGTGTCAGTGTCACAGAACGCTGTCATGTCATCTGTCATCGATATGTCGAGAGCAATCATAATGCTCATGCATTTAGTTTAGTTTTGTACCTCTGTGAACGACGAAGGTAAATGAAAATAAAAATAATTAAGGAAGAATCTAAATGACATTTATATTTGATTAAGTCTTTGACATTCACAATCAACTAATATAAATGAACCTCAACATAAGTTCAACAAAAACCAACTTCTAATACGTTTATAAACTTGATTGCTTTATTCAGATAGATTTTGTAATTTATAAATTAATATCAAAATCAACAGTCGAATATCAAAATATTAAAATTTAATCGCCATAAAATCATACAAACCGTAAGTTCATAACTCGACTATAACGAACTATAAACTCACGGTTTTCACAATCATACGGTGACAAGAATTATACAAGTCTACCAAAAATCATTAACATGGTCTTTTAGCTGAATTATCCACGCACTGATAGGTTTTTTTCTGCATTTAATAAACCTCGTAACTATGAGTTTTGTACCAGACGGGCGTGATCGGCTGGAACGGGGGTATGTTTGGGGTAGGTCTAACCTTCTTCTATTCCCTTCGACGTGAACTGTGACCACCCAACTGAGTCCAGCCGCGCTGACGTCCTGTACCTGTGTACGAAGGTCTCTGTACCACACGTGTACCGTTCTTCTTTCTTGATATTCGAATTTGTTGTCTTCGGGATAGATTGGGGTTAGGGATGTTTGCTTACCAGGGAATTAATGAAGATGCAGAATTGATTGTTTAACACTGCAGCTAGCGGTTTAAGGGATGAATTCGCGACTACTTTACTTTCTAGTTAAAAGTTCTAATATTTTCTTGCCAATGACTACAAATCTATGTTTTTTGTCTATTTAGTAACGTGCCGTGTTACTTTACCGTAACGAGGCCCAAAAACCACTAACTGTTTTATTTTATTTTTAACCGTAAGTTTAACTTTAACCGCTATACATTTCTGGCTATATCTAGGCTTATTCTAGGTCTGGATAGGGGTTGATGCACCTGTCTGTAAAGCCCCCGAAATGCCCCGTCGAACGGGGTGGAAATCAACCCTTCAACCCTACCCACTTAGGGGTTTGTTGCATTTATCTATCGAAACTATCCACAAGTATGAACTTGTTAACTATTAAGTGTTGACTTCCCGAAAAACTGTGCCCTTAGTGCTGTTGGGCTATATGTCTTACGGTAGGTGCATCATCCCTCTATCCAGATACACATCTTACAAAGCCACCCCTCTAAGGGTGGAAGTACTATGAGGTCAGAAGGCCGGAAGGGTAAAAAATTGGTGTTTTTATATTTTCCTAATTTGTGGCTTTATGCCTTAACTGACCATATAGATGTATACATATTCGGATAGGGCTTAGTGCCAGCTCTCCAATGCCTATAATCTGAAGCCTAAATATCTAGATTTTCTGTATGTTTAGTAAAGGAAGGTGTCTGTGAATTTCGAACTGAGCTTCGACGAAGAAATGCGTCGACTGCTAGGAAAAAGGCTGATTTGATAGATAGGTAGGCATTTTAAGTACTTGAGGTTATCTTTCATATTTCTTCTTTATTATGTGAAACCAAACTTATATGATTTTCTTTTTCTAGGTTGGAAGCATACGATCGAAATCAAAATTTTGGAGTAATTTTTTATCTTGAAGGAGACGGTTCATATGTATGTCCACCTTCTGAAACTTTCAAAGAACATAAGTATAAGTATGACTACGGTGTAAATATTTAGCCACGTATTTGGAGAATATATAAGTCACATTTCATTTACCTGTATAATTACTTCTTCCGAAATAATCAATTTCTCTGAAGTGCAAACTGTATAACCTTGCTGTATCACTTGCCATTGCTTTCTGCGTTTTAAGTCTTTGGGGAACAGATGACCTCCCTGGTTTTTACAATTTAGGGCACTGCATTGGGGCTTTCTTGATAAAAAGCCGAAAAGTTGGTCTTGTTTACAAAATATGTATAGCATTTTACTGTTCTTATGTCAAAGCAAGGTACAGGTCACCAAGACACCACCAAGCGGGATAAAAAGGGAGTGTGCCTCTCCTCGACCAAAAATTGGAACTAGCGAAGTGCTTAGTAGGGTACATAGTTCATATTTCCATGGTCGGAATCTGGATCTACATAGTCTATGGGTAAAAAAAAAGATTGACATTGCAATCAGGAAGCCAGGCGCGGGAAAATAAAATTTATTGTGTCTCTGTGTCTGTCAAATTTGGAAAACAATCAAAACTTGTTGTAACTCGTCGATTGTGTAAATTATTTTGTCTCTAATCCTATCGATAATGGCTTCGGTTAAAATAATTGATAAGAAACCAGATCCTGAGAATATTACTATTTCATGTCCCATTTGTAATAAGGATTTTAAGCAAGCTGTAATAGAAGAACATGCCAATAAATGTTTATTTCTGAATACATCCGAAAAGAGTAAGTTAAAACAAAATAAAGAAGACCAACCTAATCACAAACGAAATAGTTCACACTTCAATGAAACTTCTTTGCAAGAAAAACGTTTACGAATAAGCACAAGCCCAAGTTCTGCCAAAGATGTGGTGAGTAACAAGATTACAATACGAGGGTAAAATAGATAGACAAGAGAATAGTTAGGGTAGAAATAGAAGCGGGAGGGGGCCGCCCCTTTCGTTTACTTACTTTTTTGTCTCGGTTAAAAAATCTGCAGCTCAAATGGAGCCTCAAAGTAGCAACCCATAACTATTTTGGAGGGGGTGACACCACATTATCCGCACCAGCTGTCACCCATACTAGCTATGCTACTGGGTAGGAACTACTATAAAATGTTCATGAAATGTTTAATTCCCTTAGAATCTACAAATGGCCGAAACTAGCTCAAAACCTCAAATAAAAGCAGCCAAGAGTGTGCCTCTGGCTGAACGCATGAGACCACTACATATGGAAGACATTGTTGGGCAGACACAAGCATTCGGTCCTGGATCAATGTTAAGATCTTCAATAGAACGGAAAATAATACCTAACATGATTCTTTGGGGACCCCCTGGTTGTGGGAAGGTATTTTTGTGCTTTGTTACTTACTCTATGTAAAATTTTGCCAACTATGTTGGGGTTGCTTTGAGTGTACTCAGAAGCAGCTGAAAGTTAGACAAGTAATGCAACTTATTTTTCAAAGCCTTACAGTGGAGCAGTAAAATCTACTGTGCATAAACAATGATGATCAAATCCGCAAACGGTTATAATATCCAATAATTATATTTCAGACCTCATTGGCTAATGTAATAGCAAATATTTGTAAAGAACAAAATAACATGAGGTTTGTTAAGCTATCTGCTACAATGGCAGGAATAAATGATGTAAAAGAAGTGGTAAAAGTTGCCAAAAATGAAGCCCAGTTTAAAAGGCAGACTGTGCTGTTCATGGATGAAATTCATAGGTACAATATAAATAATTTTGTGTATGATATGCCTTTAATTACAGAAAATCAACTAATATTAGCTTTCACTTAAGCAAAAGCTTATTTTTTTTTTTAATTTTGTTAATACTTGACACCAAACTACCAGATTTAATTGCAAATATTTATAATTTTAGGTTTAACAAACTGCAGCAAGACACATTTTTACCCCATGTAGAAAATGGTACAATCATTCTTGTTGGTGCTACTACAGAAAATCCTTCATTTAGTTTAAATAATGCACTGCTGAGCAGATGCCGAGTGGTTGTTATGGAAAAATTAAGTGCAGATGATGTATTAATAATTTTAAAGCAAGCAATCCAGCAAGCAAGCAATTTGAAGGCAATTATAGGAAACGTCACACAAGACTTG
This sequence comes from Lacanobia wlatinum, assembly GCA_947578705.1. Classification (NCBI taxonomy): domain Eukaryota; kingdom Metazoa; phylum Arthropoda; class Insecta; order Lepidoptera; family Noctuidae; genus Lacanobia; species Lacanobia wlatinum. The sequence goes on along the minus strand of OX388028.1, from coordinate 9,599,173 downwards.
AAAAAATCATCTGATCTTCCAGAGTAAGTTTTGGCTATAATCTCTATTTCAATTTAATGTTAAAATAAATATGTTACCAGTAATCTGTAAAATCCAGTATTCTATAAATACCTAGGCAATGTATACATTTAAAGCGCTTATTACACTACATGGTATTCAGGGCCCTAAGTCCCGATTTAGGGTGGTGTAATAATGATTTAGGGAGTTAGGGACCCTAATCAGGGTGACCGGAGCGGCCTGCTCCATAACTCCCTTACCACTGGGTAGTGTAATAGCGTTTAGGGAGTTAGGGAGCAGTGTTGCCAACACAAATTCAATAAATTCTCTGAAAACGTAAGTCAATTTCCCCAGTTTGGGGACAAAAATCTACCGATTCCACAAATTCGATATTTAGAATATCAAAATAATGAAATCGATATTTGGAATCCCTGCATTTTCCCCACATCTTGCCTGTCCCCTGTAAGTCCCCAATCAACTTGAAATTCCCTGCAGTTTGGGGAATTCCCCAAAGGTTGGCAACGCTGGTCACTTCACAACTGAGTTAGGGCCAAATCAACCGGCTAGTGTAATAAGGGCTCCCTAGTTAAGGGCCATGCCCACCCTTGCCACCGGGCCCTGAATACCGTGTAGTGTAATAAGCCCCTTTGTTTTTGCTAATGTTTTAAAACATTAAGGTAATGTACATATAAAATATTCATTTTATACTTTGGCTAGGCACACATAATATTATAATACTAGCGTACAGATGCCTCATCTCATACAAACAAATGTGACCGCCGCCATAAGGCTAATAATTATTTTTGGACCCGTTGCGCCCGCTAGGTGGTGTTAACAGCGACAACCCTACATACTTACCCTACCCTACCTACCTTATCCTACCTTACCCTACCCTACCCTACCCTACCTTACCCTACCTACCTACCCTACCTACCTACCCTACCTACCTACCCTACCTACCCTACCTACCCTACCTACCCTACCTACCCTACCTACCTACCCTACCTACCTACCCTACCTACCTACCCTACCTACCTACCCTACCTACCTACCCTACCTACCTACCCTACCTACCCTACCTACCCTACCTACCTACCCTACCTACCTACCTGGGTTACCTACCTGGGGTACCTACCTACCCTACCTACGATTCATTTTTATATCTATCTATACTTCTATACTAATATATAAAGCTGAAGAGTTTGTTTATTTACTTGAACGCGCTAATGTCAGAAACTACCGGTCCGATTTGAAAAATTCTTTCAGTGTTGGATAGCCTATTTATCGAGGAAGGCTATAGGCTATATATTGTGGACGTTCCAATTAGGGCTTCTGGAACGTCCCGGGATCGATTCAATAAAACAGCCTTTAAGCGATTTAAGAGATCATTATATTGAGCAGGTGCTCTCAAGAAAAACTTTTACAGAACTGTCATCAAAACAAATCAATCATTTTATGTCAATATTTGAACCTATTCTAAATTCCTAATTCTTCTAAAGCTTTTTTTATTATTAAATTGACGGAGGTTCCCGGAGGGTGAGCCATCCAAGGAGGTTGTATCACAATATCATCACGCTAAGACCAATAGGAGCGGAGCAGTAATGAAAATTGTGACGCAGACGAAGTTGCGCGGGTCAGCTAATTATAGATAAGTCGCATTCTGTTTATGCCTACTTCGCGTCGCGGTGAATTTTACCACCAGGCTGTGTACTATTGTCAGTTATGGTGATGTATTGTAATTGATGTATGTTTTTTTGCCTTTCATCTCATCAATCAGTCATCATCAAAGTGTTGACTTCCTTTCTACTGAGCCCTGTCTTTTGCGCAGGATACAAATCAATTATCATATTAATTAATCTTTTTATAGATGCATTGTAGAAGAAGCATCACTACAGTGGCTAGCAGAAGTTTGTGATGGAGATGCAAGAGTTGCGCTTGGAGCCCTGGAACTGGCACTTGCAGCAAGAGCTCCTGGGACTGCTCTTCTGAACACAGGGCCAGCAATAATTACTCTTGAAGACATAAAAGATGGTATAAAGGTGTGCCACATTTTAGGGTTACATACCCAAAGTCCCTATTACTAACCTCCGCTGTCCGTCCATCTGTTAGCGGGCCGTATCTCATGAATCATAATAGGTAGACGGTTGAAATTTTCACAGAGAGTATTTTTTATGTTGTTGCCGCTATCATCATCATCATATCAGCCGAAAGACGTCCACTGCTGGACATAGGCCTCCCCTAAGCGTCGCCACAACGACCGGTCCTGTGCGTCTCCCATCCATCGGCTACCCGCTATAACAACCAATAATAAAAGAAGTACATAGTAATAAATCTCGTACGATGGTACGGAACCTTTCATTCGCGATTCCGACTCGCACTTAGCCCGTTTTATATTTTTTTGTCTTTCATATAGACCCTTTTTAAACTGGTCTAAGTGAATTTGCTATTACAGAGATCACACATGATTTACGATCGAAAAGGTGAGGAGCACTATAATACCGTATCAGCGATCCACAAATCAATTCGAGCAAGTGACGATAACGCTGCATTGTACTGGACCACGCGAGCATTGCACGGCGGCGAGGATCCTTTGTATATTGCTCGACGGCTAGTGCGGGCAGCTTGTGAAGATATAGGTAACTCAGTTTTCACCCGTGGTACACACCCTGTTATGCTAAGGCTAATGCGATCAATCAACATACCCTGGCCGAGGGCGTACCCAAGCCAATGCTTGTTTTTGAAAAAATTGTATGTGCGGTCATAACTGCGTATATTACTACTACGAAAGCTTGGATGGGTGGATGTTTATAAGGCTCAATTTACATTGCCGCGGAACGGAAGCTAGACGCTTTACACCGCACTGTCCGACTCCCCATTCGCGCCACTTCCAGAGAAAGGTTGTATGGAAAAGATCGCTTTTAGCGATAAGGCCGCCCATTGTGTCACTCTATGTTGTATTTTCCTCATGTATCTTTCTGTAACTTATGTGCTGTACATACTAAAGAGTATTCTATTCTTCCCGCGGACTCCACAGACGGCAACCACAGAAGCTACGAGAATTCTCGAATATGTGCGAGGATTCCCTGGAAGACGAGCGACGTCTTTTTTAACTCATATTTAGTTTGTACATTACGCAATTGACATAAAGTTCATTATGCTACTACAATTTCGTTGCAAAAATTCGCTTCTATTCCATTCCGCGACAATTTCAATTGAGCCTTACTCAATCTCGCCAGAACGGCTGAACAGATCTGGATGAAATTTGGGATAGAGATAGATTAATGTCTGGACTAGCATATTTATGGGAGTACCTATGTTCCTTGGGATATTTATCGACATTCTCGCGGGTGAGCCACTGGCAGAAGTTAGCACATAATAATTTACCTATATCGGTAAAAGCCCCCGCCGCAATTTTTTTTTCAAGATTGCGGCGAACGATCTAACATGCATATATGGGTCATGGGGTACCAACACGAAGAAAGAAAATTTAGTTCTAATAAATAATAATAGATGGCGTGACATGTATCGATTTTTATTGAAGTTTGTGTAAATTTTTTTTTTTCTTTTTAATGGTCTTAAGAATAGTATATTCTTATTTAATAACCTCCCCTAAGCCCTAAATTATGGAATAATGGGCTTCTTACTCAAGTTAGGAAGATTATTGGAACGAATCATTTAAAATCCGTACTTTATGTGGCAATAGATGGCGCTGTTCGAAAGTTTAGAGTTTGCTATTCAACTTCATTCATAAAATTAAATACTACTACTCGGGCGAGTTGCTTGGTAACTGCACATGTAGGTTTATTATTTAATCGAATGTATGAATCTGTATTAGGTAGTATCTTGCATTTACCTACATAATATTTAGCATATTTAGCCATTCAAATCTTTATAAACAATTATATCGCGATCAATTTTCAAGGAAACATTCATAATACTAGGAAATCAGTACTAGGAATTCGAAACTGGAATTAAGATTCAATATTAATACCTAATATAGGTACCTATTAAATTTACGGTTTTTTTTTTTAATTTAAGAGTCGAGTAAGGTTATGTGCCTAATTTAATTGTTTCAATAACTTGAATAGGTATTCAAGTTAATTGGGGCCCCCCAGAGCCTAAAATTTCGAAAAAAAAATGGAGATAATAGATCTTTACCTAAAGATTACAGGAAAACCTATTAGAAGTCTATAGTGTTAAAATAACATGTTAAAAAAATTAAATTCGTTCGGAACCCTTTGCACGCGAGTCCGACTCGCACTTGTTTTTTCACGATTTCAGTGTAAGAACCGTAATAGGTATACAAATGAAATATTCACAGAATGTGTATTTCTATTGCCACTTTATGAACAAATACAAAAAAGGGGGGCTCCCACACAAGAAATGTTTTTTTTCGGGTTATGGTACGGAAACCTTCGTATAAGAGACCGACTCGCACTTGGCCGGTTTCATACTTTGAAATATCTTTACTAAAATCTAGGTATTTACAGATTTTCATTTATTCTATCCAATCTATTTGGTTTTGAAAATAAAAGTAACTTATTGTGGAATTTAAAATTTCTGTTGCCACTTATCAACAAATACCTAATTGAAATTTTCACAGAATGTGTATTTCTATTCCCGAAATACAAAAAACTAAAGGGAGCTCCCATCCAAGAAACGTGTTTTGTTCCTGGTTCGGAACCCTTCGTGTGAGAGTCCGACTCACACTTGACCGGTTTTATAGGCACTTTACAGAGTTTTATCTAATTCTATCCAATCTATTTGGTTTGAATAATAAAAGAAAATTGTCAAATTATAAACGATGTTTTCACTATTCCACTGTTTTGAGTAAATATTCGAGTAATTTTAAATATTTGTTGAAATCTCTACATTACTCTCGTAACGACGACGTCAGCTTCAAGGTCAAGTGGCCAAGTGACAAACTACAGTACCTACAATACGCTTTTAACGCCATCTATTAGTTGGAATCGAGGAAATCGCGCTTGCAAGTTGTCACTGCTAACACCATCTAGTAGGCGGACCCAAAAAAAAGTTAATTCGCGTGAATTATTTAGTACGGCGGTCGTGTTTCTTTGTATGAGATGAGGCATCTGTACGCTAGTATTATATTATCTGTGTATGGATAGAGCACACCAGGCGCGGTCGCAGCTATACATTTTTGTCAGATCACATGAATGGTACGTGTGCGTAGTCCCAGCGGAAAAGTGTCGTTTTTCTTAATTTCAGTTTAGCAGATATTTAGTGTATGACGTCCTGTAATTGTGTATGGTTAGTACGAATTTGTGCATCCAACCATTGGGGAGTTATTCAACAAAAACAGTTTCAGGTTTTCAATTTTTTTTTCCCTATGGACCTACAAGAAAATAAATGCATACAATAATTAGTGTGTATGTTAAAATGACCTACCATTTTGCATATATGCATGTTAGATCGTGCGCCGCAACTTTGAAAAAAACTAAAATGGCGGCGGGGGGCTATGCCATCTCCCATACAAAAAAGTTTGAACCCCTTTGATAAGTCGCCATCGTCGTTTGGAATCAGTGAGGCTCCGAACGACGACGGCGACTACATAGGCGAATAAGTAGGTTCTTTATCTGAAAATGAAACAACAAAGAAAATATTTTTTTACACAACAGCTATCGTGAATACGAAATAAAAACACGGGGCAGGACCACAATTACCTACTTGGTGACATGTGATTTAACGACATTGGGATACTATCTGGGTTTTTTTTTAAATTATTTTTCGAAAGGTGTTACGAATCTACAATCGAAAACTAGTTTACTCATTATTTTTCGTTTTCCGAAGTCTATTCTAACCATATTCATGTATAATTTACAGGTTTAGCAGATCAGACTGCGATAGTCGAAGCCGTTGCATGTTTACAAGGTTGTCAGCATATTGGAATGCCAGAATGCGATGTTTTGCTTGCACAATGTGCAGTTCGACTTGCCAGAGCACCTAAAAGCAGAGAAGTATACTCTGCTATGAAAAGATGTCGCAGATCGCTAGTGGAAACAAAGGGTCCTCTGCCACCAGTTCCACTCCATTTGCGGAATGCTCCCACGAAGCTTATGAAGCAACTAGGTAAATAAGGAAGGGTGTATGTCTGGAATCGGAATGTGTACGAAAGTTTTGCTCTATACTCATTCAATCAAAATTCAAAATATGGAAAAATTAAAAAAACACGCCTGCCATGTTTAAAAATTAACTGCTTGTTTTTCATTTTTTGGTTAATTTTTAGACATGGCAGGCGAGTTTTTTAATTTTTTAATTATTTGTTTTTTATTTCATACCTTTTAGTGATAAAACGATATTTTTAGGGTTCCGAAAAAAAAAGGAACCCTTATAGGATCACTCGGGTGTCTGTCTGTCTGTCTGTCTGTCCGTCCGTCCGTCTGTCACAGCCAGTTTTCTCCGGATCCACTGGACCGATTCTGTTGAAATTTTGTACACATATGGACTTCTATGACCCAAACACGGATGCGTTACGAAAATTATTAAATTTTTAGTATGGGGGTCACTTTTGGGGGTCAAACAAGAAAATTTAAAAAAAAAGTTTTTTGAACAATATCGTGTGACATATCAAATGAAAGGGCGTACTGTGAGTAAGGGCTTACTTAAGTATTAGAAGTCTGTAGTGTTAATATAACATGTTAAAAAAATTAAATTCGTTCGGAACCCTTTGCACGCGAGTCCGACTCGCACTTGGCCAGTTTTTTTTTTATAATTTTTGATTGAATGAGTAATGAAAACCTAAATCGATTTTTGATTGGTACCATATTGATACTATTTCTGAGGTGATTTAATACATGGAGAGACTTTTTATAACTTTGCTCGTGCCGCTCGCGCAGTCCGCACCTTCGCTCCACACTGCCCCACTCCGCATCAATGGACAGACGCAGTCCGCAACTCGGTTCCACATTACTCCCTCGCGTCAATGGACAGGCAGCCTAATGGGGTTAGCCATTACCATTGTGATGGACGGGAATTAGGAAGCCACCAAATCTGCGATCTCTCTGTGGGATAATATTGTTGTGCACTTGTAGTAGGGGAGGCATTGATGTTAAATGTGGATTTACTCGAGCGTCGAGGGGACCTATTACATTTTGTAGTATAGATGATTATAAGAATAAAAGGTTCTGTAATGTTTCTCCGTTCAGTGGTGGGAGAAGCGTTTTTTCTTCTTCGTTGTTTCTTCTTTCAGGTTTTCAAAAATGTAAAAAAATCAGTTACATGGGCATACTCGAGCGTGTCAGATATTGATAGTTTAGATGCCCCAACATGTCTCTGATTCCAAAGGTATATTTATCTGCCGACTTGCATGGTGGGGTTGGCTATCCAGAAGGGTAGAAAATAGAGAAAAAAAAATCTTTCGAGCGCGTCAGATATTTAGAGGGAAAGTTAAGTGAACCCTAAAAATGCTCCGTAAAACTTACTAAAAGTGACGCGTAAAACTTTTTTGAAAATGCAAAAAAAAAATCGCCATATTGCAATACTCGAGCGTGTCAGATTTTTATACAGGAGGTTCAACTTGATGTTCTAGTCTGTTTGCCAAAACTCTGACGATTATTTTGAGCGGTATTGTTAATCTGACACTTAGAACTTTTTTTTATATAATGTGACAAATAAAACCACGTAAAATTCCTGATCCCGATTCTGTTGGTCCTCGAGAGGTAGGCAGGAAGGAAACCCTTCTAGGGTTCTGCACTCACAACTTTTAGAGTTACGATTTCAAGTAGTAACTAGCAAGGATCTAGACTTTTAAGTAGTACTAAATGACTATTCGCTTCAGCGAGAAATGACGTGCTGGCCCTTACGATGACTAATCAGCGCGCAGAAGTCATTGCTTAAAATGTTGCCACTATAATTCCAATTAAATGTAAACAAATTATTTTTATGAAGTTTACCGTAGAAATAACGTCCAACGTTACAATAGAGAAAGAGTGGGAAGGGCAGTGTGGCGCAAAGTGGGAAATACATAGTTCTCAGCGACCGCGTGCACCTCACTTTATTTATGGTTTTAGCTACTTCGGCTTGTACAAATCGGCAGATTATATTATTTCCTTAATTCGTGACTAATTTCCTAAAAAATAGTAAAAAAAATAATCGCGGTCGAGAATGTCCAGGTGACGTTTTTTTTCTTGCAACTTTGTGACCCTCCCATTTCCTTATGGCACACTCAAATTGTCAGATTATTGAAATGCACCCTTTTCTGCTTGTAACTTACTTACCTTACCTTAATCTGACGCGCTCGAGTAAATCGAGAGGTCGATTTTTTTTTACTAATCTGATCAGCTGCCCTAGACGTTTGACCCTATGTACAGAGCTCAGATATTGTGGGACTACTTAACAAGGTGCAAGGTTGCCCCCTTATGTTATTCTGACGCGCTCGAGTAAATCCCGAAATCCCCGCTTGGGCTCCCCTACTATTGGGAGGATGGGATCCTCACAGATTGACTTCATCGCTGTTGGTGGACGTTGGCATGTTAAACAAGTTTGAGGACGAGTTTGGGGGCTTTAGAGCAGCCGAAGTAGTTAGTTGGGTGCCCAAACTGTCCGCACAGAACACAACTTAAAGTGTATATTGGGCGCGGTCCTGGGGACGGGGGCAATTCGCAGTGCTATGCTCACTCCTTGACGTATCTGGGCGTTCCAAATTCTGGGCGCTCGCAGTGGCGACACAGTCTTTCAGCTGTGGTGGGTTGAAATGGTAGTGTACCTATGTGTTCAGTCGGTTGCCAAGACAATTGCGGCTTTAGTGGCGTTTTAGGTCCTAAAGTTCAGGTGTTTGCACACTTCGGAAACTTCAACAGAAACCCATCTTGTTCATCGTTCAGTCATGAACACCGCAATCGCACTATGTTGATAGTCTATGAAACGCCGATTGGTTAACTTGTGATTGCAGAGTCCTACTGAGCTCCAAAGCTTACGGGCTATTGAATCTTCTTTAAGACGGTGGAGAGAGAACAGACCGATTTAATCTAGCTAGATCTTAAAACTAGCTTTTGCCCGCGACTTCATGCGCGCATATCCCAGTTTTTCGTGTACGTTACCCCAGCAGGAAAGTGTCTCCTTGAATGATATGAGTGGAACGTATATTTAGTGCGTAATCTGCTATAAATGTGCGCTACTTATAGAATTTGTGCACCTGGCCGTTTTGAAAAAAAAAAAACGGAAAAAACGATTCCTGCTAGGGTAACGTTCTTCTAGCAGGAAAATTCGAAACGAATGATCGGAGAGAGAAATGTTGCGCATGGGCAGAGAGCTTATATTTGAGCAAATTGTGCCCCGAAAATATAATTTTTGCGTCTTCAGGTTATCGAGATATTTCGTCTCCTTCTGGAGTAACGTTTTGCAGAATCGTGTATCTCTAAAACCACCGTATGTGCGCCTGTAGAATAAACGTACACGAGTAGCTCTTAATTTGTGCGTATTTGTGACAGAATTAGATTTAGAAAAATATTTATAACTTTCAAGTAATCGCACTTTTTCGAAAACCCGATAAAAAACGTAGCTCCTAAATGAGAAAACGTATAAGCTCGTTGAAAACTGTGTTCGGTCCTTCTTGACGCTTTTAATAACCATTAAAAGTTTCAAAAGTGTACATGCATGCGTTATTGAATAATATTGCTAAAAATCAAAACGACGGTGTCATAACGACGGCAAAATACAAGAAACCGGCTCAACCCAAGATGTGTGGCCAAGATTTAGTGCGTTAAGTCAAAAATATATAATGAAAATATTCAGCTTGGAATGTTTCGAGTAAATATAAACAAAAAACAAAACATGTAAACAACGGCTGGTTATCCGACCAAATTCGAATGACCACAAAAAAGCGGCGTACTCGTACATAACGGTGACCTTCTTTATTGGACGTATTAAACCTAAGCTGTTGTCCGTACAGTCACGTTCAAACGTTTATAGGCAATCATACTATTATTCTAGACCTCAGAATGACTTTTACTTGTAAACAAAGTCAAATTGAATACCTTTCTGTTTATCAATTTAATAGCATAACATACAATAGTAATAGCCGTCCCAAAAAGCAATTCCCAACCTCGTGATTTTTATTACTTGGTCGTAACAACCAAGAATAATCGTTATAAACGCGAAAAGTCTGTTTTACGAGCAGTATAGTTTGAATTTATGTACGAATGAGTTTTTGACTCTACTAGTTTGCTTTACTCTACTGCTTTCTTTTGAACCAATTTTTTTTTACATTTTATAGGCACGCGCTTGACCACTATCTCACCTGATGATAAGCTATGATGTGATCGACGATGAAATGGAGCGTGCTAGCCTAGAAGTAACCTATTCACTCTTGACTTAAAGACTCCCGGGTTGTAGCTTTCAGGAAACACAGACTCTGGAAGGGAATTCCACCCCTTAAGGCCGCTCTCTCGAAACAAGCTTAAAAACAGCGTACAGATGAAGCAGTTTTTCGTCGGCATTTACTTAGAAATAACATCTGATAAAAAAAAATAGGATACTAAAACCAAATTACGTACCATATCATGTAGATTACTATCTACATGATAAGGTTCGCAATTTGGTTTAGCCAGAATTTATGTATAGGTATCACATAAAAAGACAAAAAATCACCTCCAAATCGTTGAGATGATCATTTTACTCCTTCATTTTTTAACAAAAGACTAAAAAAAATATCTACTGCATTGCAATACAAACGAAAATAATTTGGTTTTGTTACTTTTTAAAAATATGTGTTATTTTTATTATAATAAATTAAAAATGCGACCGTTTAAATTCCGCGTCTGTCACCCCTGCATTCGTCCACGAATTCAGTGCGTTGCGAGTCTTGTTGCTGGGTGGACGTGCGTCACGTTGCGAGAGCTCAGCACTACAAAATAATATCGTAAAATATTACTACAAAAATTGAGTTTGAGTTCATTACATTGACCCATCATTAAATTGCTGTTTTATTTTTCAAGTTGCTACTTAACCCGGTAGTACATAGGTTAAAGTTGTTAAAATGTCCGTAAATGTAATTACTACGCCACTTTCGACCAACTTAAAAAAAAATTGTAAACAAACCGTCACAGTGCAACCGCGTGACTCAACGTGACAGTGTCCTTGGCTTCATAACTACAACTGTTTACGAATAGATAATAACCCAAACGCACTTCCTAGTAAAAAAAAACATTTTGCATCACTCAGGGACTAATGCAAAAAATGTGAATTATCGGTATTCAAGGCAGGCACCAAATGTTACACTAACGTGCCAGATGTGACCATTAATAATACTCCGTTATCCAGAGTAACAAAATTTAAGTACCTGGGTCACTGGCTCACTCATGACCTGAATGATGACCTGGACATAGAAAGGGAACGCAGGGCGATGGCTGTCCGAGGTAATATGCTGATCCGCAGATTTGCACGTTGTAGGACGCAAGTCAAAATAACCCTTTTCAGAGCATACTGCCAGCCTTTTTACACGTGCAGTCTGTGGGTCAGGTATACGCTGAGGGCATACAATGCCTTGCGTGTCCAGTATAACAATGTATTCAGGATGCTGTTGGGTCTGCCACGTTTTTGTAGCGCTTCTGGGATGTTCACCGAGGCCAGGGTTGATGGTTTTCATGCCATTATACGGAAAAGGTGCGCTTCTGTTCTCAGTAGAGTACGTGCTAGCTGCCACAGCATCCTGAGTGTATTTTGTGATAAGTGGGACAGCCCCATGTTGGCTCACTGGATACGGCTGCACACGTAGGTGGCAGTTGTTTTAATTTTGTATGTTTTGTACTAACATTAGGTTAAGACTTTTACTAACGAGCTATGGATTTTATCTGAAATAAATCTTTATTATTATTATTTATTATTGATGATAGAGCGACGTTTATGTATCTGTCTCTGTTTCACTAATACCGTACGCTTCCTAGCTATCTCGCTTTCTCCTAGCTAGACAAAGCGCCTCCTTAAGACGTGACGTCAGCGGATGGCGTGGAGCTAGAAGGTAAGTTTGAGTTGCGGTGGCGAGGCGTAAAAAGGAATCTTGTATTGATGATTAAAAACGTATCATTAATTTATCTAACCTACGGCTTAAATCAATGTATTTAGATACTTCAACTCTTCTTAACTATTGTGTTAATTAGCTTTTGTTAATAAAATGTATCTGCAGGCTCTTTTACACACATTTCTTGATCTATATATTTTTTTTAAAAACAATCGCCAATCATATTTTTGTTCTTCATAGCACCTACTTTTTTTTCTTCCTTTGAGGGGCTTGTGGCTAAGCACTCCACTTTTCTACTTCAGAGTACTCGGGCACAACACGTTTCAATCGATTCGTGAGTTAAGTTAAGAAGGTCACCGTTATGTATGAGTACGCCGCTTTTTTGTAGTCATTTGAATTTGGTCGGATAACCAGCCGTTGTTTACATGTTTTGTTTTTTGTTTATATTTACTTAATGCGAAACATTCCAAGCTGAATATTTTCATTATATATTTTTGACTTAACGCACTAAATCTTGGTTAAAGCCACACATCTTGGGATGAGCCGGTTTCTTGTATTTTGCCGTTAAAATTATGACACCGTCGTTTTGATTTTTAGCAATATTATTCAATAACGCATGCATGCACACTTTTGAAACTTTTAGTGGTTATTAAAAGCGTCAAGAAGGACCGAACACAGTTTTCAACGAGCTTATACGTTTTCTCATTTAGGAGCTACAGTGTTTTTTCGGGTTTTCGAAAAAGTGCGATTACTTGAAAGTTATAAATATTTTTGTAAATCTAATTCTGGCACAAATACGCACAAATTAAGAGCTACTCGTGTACGTTTATTCTACAGGCGCACATACGGTGGTTTTAGAGATACACGATTCTGCAAAACGTTACTCCAGAAGGAAACGAAATATCTCGAAAACCTGAAGACGCACAAATTATATTTTCGGGGCACATTTTTGCACAAATATAAGCTCTCTGCCCATGCGCAACATTTCTCTCTCCGATCATTCGTTTAGAATTTTCCTGCTAGATAACGTTTTACTAGCAGGAATCGTTTTTTCCTTTTTTTTTCCAAAACGGCCAGGTACACAAATTCTATGAGTAGCGCACATTTATAGCAGATTACGCACTAAATATACGTTACACTCATATCACTCTAGGAGACACTTTCCTGCTGGGGTAACATACACCAGTTTTTCCCGTTTCCTTAGAAATTCTGTGAAATCCTCTCTTAATGCCTCCTTCTTACACTCCCCAAGGAACCTACATGCCAAATTTCAACTTCCTACTACCAGTAGTTTCGGCTGCGCGTTATTTGTCAGTCAGTCTCTCAGTAACGGAAGAATTTTTTTATTATAAATTGATGATTGGGTGGTAGCCTTCGGGGGCCACATATATGACAGGCACCATGTCGTATACTTGCCCACCTCTCGATTAGTGTAACTGTAAGCCATGAACGGCGGGGATGGACATTTTGGGGTAAAAGGTCTTGTAGAACGTCCTATGGGGATCTACTCCGGGATACGTCTGATCACCACTCTAAAGGAAAGAAAATATTCTTTTCATACAGTATCCTAATTATGTTGTTTCTTGAAAGGAAGCAAGTTTAGAGACGAAAACTACTAAATTATTAACGAATGAATGGATATTGAATACTACTGTCATATATACTTTTGTAATCTACTCAGCGAGGTCTAGACCATGATAGTATAAATAGTTAATTACACATGATAAAAATGGTCCATTTTTATATTTGACTAGCTGACCCGCGCAACTTCGTCTGCGTCACAATTTTCATCTATAATATAACTCCTACCCTACTCCAACCCTACTCCTACTCTACTCCTACCCTACTCTACTCCTACCCTACTCTACTCCTACCCTGCTCCTACCCTACTCCTACCCTACATACCTACATTGTTTAAACAACAGTGACTGCTTGTAATTCAATATGAACTTTATACAATAGCAATAAAGCTCGTTTTAGTTAGAAAACGTTTGTATGGGAAAAAGAAAAGGGCTGTTTTTAGGGTTTTTCCGGCAATTATTCGATTTTTTCTCGCCGTAAAAACCATCTTTGAACTTCAACGAACATTTTAAAAAAAGAATTGGCCAAATTGGTCCAGGCGTTGTTGAGTTATGCGCTTACCAACACATTTTGCGATTCATTTTTATATTATAGATAGTATAAATAGTTAATTACACATGAAAAAATGGTCCATTTTTATTCATGAACCATGGCTGTCTTAATTTTATTTATAAAATTTTCATTATTAGCGACTACTGAAACGAATACTACTGTTATATATTTTTGCTATGCACTAAGCAAGCTCTAGACGATGATACTATAGGTCGGCAAATTTTCATGAAAATAAAAAAATATTTCCGTTTTTTTCATGATCCATGGCTACGACATTATAGTATTTACTAGCCTATGTTACCCGGGATAACGCAACGCTTCTAACGATACCACATACATCGAAATCGGTTAAGGCGTTTAGAAGTTATGCTAGAATAAAGAAACTCACAAACATACATACATACATGAACCCTGAAAACAACTCTCCTCACACCTTTTTTTAGGCAGTCGTGTAAAGATTTGTTTTTTTTTTTTTGTATGTAACGAATAAACTTAAAAACTACTGGACCAACAATTCTTTTAGCAATGGATAGCTACATTTTCAGCGAGTAACAAAGGCTATATTTTATCCCCGTACTCCCACGGGAACTACGCGGGTGAAACCGCGTGACGTCCGCTAGTCATCTATAAATATTTTTGCTTTTTCAGGTTATGGTAGCGGTTATAATATGTGTCACAAAGACCAGTCCGGATTAAGCTATATGCCAGAGGGAATGGAGGATCATGATTTCTTTCATGACGATGATGATGATTAGGTGTAGTGAATAAAAGGTTATAGAATAAAATCACTGCTTTACTAGTGTCAATGTTTTATTTATTTGGATAATCTCATTTCACAATTATTGTTTGACATGGTAAAAATTTACTATATACAAGACGCACACATAAATGTATGTAATATTACAAATTTACCTAGAGCATTGTACCTTTTGTAACATGAAATGGCGCTTGCCATGATTTCCGATCCTAATTTTATAAAAATAAAATAACATTATTTCTTACTTACAACATTTGCTACTGCACACATTGTGCACAATTTACATTATATCTGATGCGGCTATATTCTTTCGGGTTCGCAAGTTTGCTAATGAATACTTCTGGGAATAATCTAGTGGTCATTAGTTTGTAAATCATAATTTGCATTAAGTAGGTGGTGCTTATTGTTTAAAATATAAACAAAAGAGCCTCATTTTATATACAAAACACCTAAACTGTAAAAACTTCAAAGGTCACCACATTCTGCCATAGGTGCTGGAACCATTAAATTGGTCACTAGGTATTCATAAATAGAAATAATGTTCAAAGGAAATTATCTACTGCCTCTTCGTTCATTTTGATACAGTTGAATGAATTAATGTTTAGAGGCTGCAATATTTATTTAGAAAAAAAAAACTACTTTTAACATCAAAAAGTTTGCAAATCTATACAAGAAACTCTTCAACTCCCTTTTTAACACTAGTCTTAGCCTACAACTAATTAAGCTAAAGAGAATATTGTAACTAAATCAATATAATAAATTAGAATCAGACTTCTAATTTGGATCCTAATCTTGGGAGGAACACTATTCCATTTGGGTCCAAATGTTTTTGTTTATATCAATACTAAACTCACTGAATAAAAATTTTACGTCAGAAATCCATAAAATAAATTCCATGGTAAACAACACGTAAGAAGTGGAACGTTTTCAGATTTAACGAAAATTATAAAATAATTATAGCTAATGCTAATATTGATCTTAGAAGATATATTCCGGACCGGCCATATCGATCGCCCAACGGAATTTATCACGCTGAGTTTTGTTGTAGATCTTTTCAATTGGTACACCATGTTTTTTGCACCTGCAAAGAAAAATATGGTCAAAATTTCGATAAAGAATGTGTATGGTAATGTTCAATTTTTTTTTTCTCAGCTTACCAAGCTACTGAGATACGTGGATCAAGATAATTCAGTTTAGAAGTGCCAAGTGCAATTGTTTTGTTTTCGTCGCGATCGGTCTCCTGGAGTTCTAGTTTTTTCAGTTGGTCTCTCAGACGTTCTAGTGCTTTCTTTTTCTTATCACAGGCAAGTTTCTCTTTGACAGAACCTCGTTTGGCCGCCTTTGTCGCCTGTCGGACGTCTTCTTCTGCTTCATCAACTTGATCACGTTTAGCTTGGATTTTCTCCTTTAAAGCTTCCATAGATTTTGAGTGTCCTGAAAATAATAGTTTTATACAGTGGAAAACTTGATGTACCTAGCAAATAAATAATTTGGTGCGTTAGACCCCTATCCTCATTTAAGCTTACAAGGAGTGGTGACCTCATAGGTTTCATTAGGCTTGGTTGGCTTGGTTTTGTGGACAAAGACAAAAAAGCTAAATTTAAGATGTAAAATTAATTATACCTTTGGGGACAGCACGTTGATGGTTACAAAGGACTGCTACTGCACGGTTTGCACGATTGTAAGCCAATATTTTCTCTGGTACAGATGCATCAGCATCTGTAAGCTCATCTAATTGTCTTTGCAGGGTAATAGATGCATTGTATGTACGGAAAACCTTTGCAGTCAATCCAGGCATTAAATCTTTTAAGTGTTCATTTAGAGTTTGTGTATTCAGTCTGTCAAAGAGATCATCACTATCTTTTTTATTTTCCATGAACAGCTCAAGATTCTTGAATACACGTTTTTCAACTGGCACTTCATTGTAGTATCTGATAGAATCTTTACCAAGAAAATCGAACACAACCACATATTCTTTACCATCTTTTTCTTTATGCAAAGCGATGTGTTCAACACGCAGTGAGCAACAACCCACTGTGTCTGCTTGATCATCATCCTTTTCATTACCTGCCCTCAATGCTAGTTTATCTATAAAGTATAGAGCAACTGCACGCTGACGAACACGCATTTCTTTAGCTTTCCAATCATTTTTATAGTTTTCTCTGATTACATCAATACACTTGTGAAGTTTTCTGGCAGTTTCATACTTTTGCCAATCTTTCTCACCTTTTAATTTAGAGCTAGGATTTAACATGACATACTTAGCTTGTCCTTGGACATTTTCAGTCCATGACGCTAACCAAGTTACAGTGTTGTCATGTCGAACTTCTTTCCATTTATGACCTGGTGGTGGTTTAGGTATTTTACTATCTTTAGAGCAGTTAATAAGCACATCCTCAGGCATTACACGTCTTTTCAACATTCCCATTTTCGGGTGTTCACCTCGTCCTCTGAATAGTCCAGGGGGTTCTATCCTAAAGTTCCCAATTTTCTCTTTATGGCCGTCTATGGTACAGAAACCATACTCTTTTTGAATTTCCTCATTCTTAGCTTTAAGTGCAGCTTTTTCTTCCTTTGTTCGATTTCTGTTTTTTTCTGAAACACTTTGGAAATAAGCATGCATTTCCTTAAAATTACATTTCGAGAGATCCTTTATTAGTTTTGTTTCTTCATGTGTCATTACTTTGCGCCAGTCAGTAAAGAAGTTAGTGTTAAATACAGATTTGGTTGTATAATCATGGTCTAACATTCGAGCGTAGAATCCCGCAACTTCTTCGGCATCTTGGGATAATCTCATCTCTTTACCATCATAAAAGAACCTAACATTTTCTGGCAAAGGTTCATAATCTGGTGCAAATACAGGTCCTTTGTGCTCCAAAAATTTCCATTTTGTACCATCGTCCTTTTTTTCTTCCTCCCACCTTATGAAATAAATAAATATCATGATAATGTTAAGCTTTTTAATTTCATTGTCAATTAGATTTCAAGATTCTATATATGTATTTAAGTAGGTTAGGTATAGTAAGAATATTGTATTTGTTAAATAAAATGACCTACACACACTTGGGTCGGCGATAACGAACTGTCCTCACAATCACTATAGGTGTTACCCTAAAAACTGATTTTACTTTTAAAATTTGTATTGACACATTTGTAAAGAACATCTTCAAGTAACATAACCTCAAACTGTAATGTCACATTGTTGTAAAACAGCGCCATCTAGTCTTTTCCCAGGTAACTAAGGTAATGAACTTTATGAGCTGCTAGCTTTGTGTGCTATTCTATTTTTACCAAACTACGGCAAACCCAAAAGGAAGGGTTATTGGTGGTTTGGTTCATAATTTGTTAAACTTACCACTTCCAGACTTCTTGTTCATCGTCTTGTTTCTTCTTGCGTTTATTTGGACTGGGGCCATCATTAGGCTCATGCTTCACTTTACTTGGTTTAGCTATTGCTGGCTTTGATTTCTTCTTTTTTGGCTTTTCATCTTCTTCATCCATGTCATCATCATAAGTAGGTTCTAAAGTGATAATATTAATGAATAAATATACAGGATGTCATTTCAAAATGACAATGATAAAAGATGAATGACAACATGAATAAATTACAAACCTTTCTTGATTTTCTTTTTAGATTTCTTACGTTGAAGTAATGGAATGTCTTCTTCACTCTCGCTGGGTGCACGACGTTTTTTACCAATAGGCTCAGACTGTTTAAACAAAAACAAGATAAATTTGATGTAAAAGTCAATAACTTGAGGATTTAAATATAATTAGGTATGTCAAATGATTACCGATGGTGAATCTTCATCACTTTCATCTTCAGGTGGAAGTTCTGACAATGGCTCATCTTTGAACTGTGATAGTGAATAATCACATGATGAAGCTGTTGTGTTGAGTCCTCCAAAATCATTGCTTTCATCATTCAGTTCTCTCTTGACATCAACTTGTTCAATCTATTTAATCAATAAAAAATATTGTCAATATAAGCTGTGATTGATCTGTACTTTGCACTATGTGTTAGTTATTTTAAAGTAATCACCTGCATGGGCTCATCTTTGACGTGGGAATCTTGATAATCTGGTTCAGATTTGATTTTATCATGTTTATCACTACTGCTTTTCTCTTTACTTTTACTGGAGCTACAAACAAGAATTAATTAAAATTTGTTTATTAAATACTGATGACAAGTATTCATATACTTAATATAATTCAGTTTAAAAAAAAATAATTTGTGATGAGATATTAACTTGTGCATATTTATGGAGCAGTTCATTGTAAGGTGAACTTCAACACAAGAGAACTTCAATTTTGTAATAGAGGCATTTGTGGAAGAGCCACCACAATTTTGCCAACAGCGCATAGTTTAAATACCTACTGTAATACACAGAACAATTTTGACAAACTTGACATTAAGAATGTCATGTCCAATAAAAAAATAAATAGATTGAATCTTTTTAGGAAAACCTCTAATGAGAAAATTAGCTTACCAATGAATACATATGAAGTATGAGGGAAATAGAAAGTAGTTATAAACGAACCTGTGTTTATCTTTAGAGCTTGAATGTTTGTCTTTATCACTGCGGTGTTTGTCACTTTTGTGGCGATCTTTTTCACGTTCTTTATCCTTGTCCTTTGACTTGTGATCTTTAGATGAGCTCTTGTGATCGCGGTCTTTATCCTTTGATGACGACGACGACGATTTTTTCTCACCGCTGCTGCTCTTGTGCTTGTCCCTGTCACGGTCACTCCTCTCCTTGTCCCGGTTCTTGTCTCTGTCACTGCGGTGTTTGTCCTTTTCGCGATCTTTATCTTTGCTGCTGTGCTCTCGATCACCGCGCTCTTTATCTTTCTCGCTGCGGTCTTTGTCTTTACTGGAGGACTTGTGTGAGCTGCTGTGATTTTTACTACTTGAGTGCTTGTCTTTATCGCTATAAATTAAACACTTAAATAACAAACTTCATAAGATGATCAATACAGAAGGCATGTTCACACAGAACCTTCTGGAAAAACTAACCTGCTGTGTTTGGACGAGGAGCTCTTATGGTTCCGATCTTTGTCTCGGTGTTTGTCCTTACTTGATGACTTGTGGCTGGATTTGTGCTTCTCGGAGCTACTGTATCCATTGTGAACACCGTTCACGTGTTCATTTTTATTACCGTTTACCTTTCCCTGAGAACAATTTACGACATTTTAACACTACCAAAATCATTGACATAAAATTGTCATCACGAAGTAAAAATATGTAATGCGCTATGAAACACCATTAATTTTGTCATTTCCTATTATCAAAACTTTCCAAACCGACGCTTAGCTTCGGTTTGTTCGAACACTGTAGTTGACGCCATATTGGGACTTAGAAAATTTTCGCTTCGTGGAGACTTGTGTCCACCCAGTAAACAGCACAATTTAAATTATTGGATGGCGTATATGTAATATTAACTGATAGATTTCGAATATACAAATCTATTTTATCACTTACTGATTCACAATCATTGTCGCTAGCGGGATTTTCGACACTCATTTTGCCTACGTATTACCGACCGATGTTAAAAAGATTACATGAGGCCGGTCAAGCGAACGCAAATTCTAAGTGCTGAGAAGTGACGAATGCGCATGCGCCATTCCTCCCAAGATTGTTGATAGCTTCAGGTGAGTCGGTTCAATGTGCCTAATAGGACGTTGTTCAGACAGTTCAGAAAGTCGCAGATTTCGTCATAGTCATAGTGTTGCAATGTTCAAAATTAAAACTAAATTTTTCTCAACAAAAATCCAAATCGAGTTTTACTAAATAAAAAAACGGTCAAGATCGAGTCAGACTCGCGCATCGAGGTTTCCGTACCATCATATAAAACGTGAAATATTTTTAAATTTTCATCGGCGAGGCAGTCTTAGATCCGCTCCATCACTTCACCGATAGTGGAAGTAATGTAGTTTTCAGTAGACATCGTTTTATTTATCATGTAATCTTTACATAAACCTCTATCCCATAGAATAATTTCAGATTTTTTATTATACAAATTTCGGAGATAACGAACGGTCAAACTTTTAAATTTTTCGTCCATAGTCGAAAAACATGCCGCCTGAAAAAATACAGAAAACATGTTTGAGAATGTGCCAATAGCGCTCTTTATATGATATTCCACATGCCCCTAGTAGCCCCAATTCGAAGTTTTAAAGATCTCTTTTAATTATGCATTCAATGAAAATTATTCTGACAGAGACCTCATACTAAATAGACAGAGACGGGAGACAATGGCGAGCAGCTGGTACACACTTCATGCTGCCTCCACACGCTTGGCCGACAGCGAACACCAAACAACAAACACGAACGTGTGGATAGGAGTTTGCTGTTTGCGTATGTGTTCGGGAAGTGTTTGGCAGTGATCGGCATCGGTGTCGGTTTTTGTGCACATATCAAAGGGTGTTCGTCAAACGTGTTTGCGATGTATCCACACGCTTGTTCATTTCTATTCTGCCGTCATAAGAAAAAGGACGTATCTTCATAAAACGAAGTAACCGATTTCCGACTTTTATAAAATAACTTCAGGTCGGAAATCGATTACGTTGTTTTGTATAGATACGTAATAATTTTTTACTGCGGGAGTACTATTAAACCGAAAGTAATCCGGAATATACTTGCACGTTCGCCAAGCATGTGGATGCCGTGTTTCTGTTTGGGTGTTTGTGGTCGGTGTTCGGGACGTGTTCGGTGTTTGTCCTGTTTGTGGCAAACACCAAGCGTGTGGAGGCAGCATTAGCTTTACTTTTCGTAGTTGCAAGCTGGGATGTTGGAAGAATCCCAAGAGCGAGTCGAACCTCGCTCATTCAGAGTTCCGTATCAAATATAGAGGGCGGCAACACCAAAAATTAAGTCAAAAAATCAGGCAATTACTAGATAGATATGCACAATAATCCGCCGGCAATTTGTTTTTATCGCGATTTTTAAATTAGTTATGCAACAGTTAACTAACATTTTTTTTCTGCTTGAACATGAACATTCCAAATGTGACAATTGTTAAACTATACATCTGAGGTTTTTTTTCCTTCAATGGGCTATTCTTAAAAGGTGTCAAACTATAGTCCTTTTGGAAAATCAAAAAATATATTTTTAATTTTTTATTAACAATTTACGTAGTTTAAATATTAAAAACTTGAATTAATCATAGAAAAATTATTGTTTTTTACATATTTTTGATGATTTGAACGTTTTTTTTTGTATCCAAAGCTGCATAAAACGGTTTTTTTGTTTTTAATTCCTTTTTAATGTTTTTGTTCCATTAAGTAGAGTAAGAAAAACAATGAGGTAAAAAATGAATTGGTTATTACAATTCTTTTTTTAAATAAACAATGAAAAATTAAATAAATACAATCTTTTTAGGGTTCCGAACAAAACGGAACCCTTATAGGATTACTCGGGTGTCTGTGTCTGTCTGTCCGTCTGTCATAGCCAGTTTTCTCCGGATCCACTGGACCGATTCTGTTGAAATTTGGCCAATTGTGACCCAAACACGAACGCATTACGTAAGTTATTATTTTTTAGTATTGGGGTCACTTTTGGAGGTCAAACTAGAAAATTTAAAAAAAAAGTTTTTTGAACAATATTGTGTGACATATCAAATAAAATAATCAAATAATCTTTTTATTTTGAAGAACGAGATAAATAATGATTAAAAAACTGGCCAAGTGCGAGTCGGACTCGCTTGCAAAGGGTTCCGAACGAATTTAATTATTTTAACACTACAGACTTCTAATAGGTTTTCCTGTAATCTTTACGTAATTATGAAAAAAATGGTGATAAGATCTATTATCACCATTTTTTTTCATAATTTTAGGCTCTGTAGTTTCGGAGATAAGGGGGGGGGGGAATGGTCATTTGATATGTCACTCGATAATGTTCAAAAAACTTTTTTATTTTTATTTTCAAGTTTGACCCCCATACTAAAAATTTAATAATTTTCGAACCGCGTCCGTGTTTGGGTCATAGAAGTCCATACGTGTACCAAATTACAACAGAATCGATCCAGTAGATCCGGATAAAACTGGCTGTGACAGACGGACAGACAGACAGACAGACACCCGAGTGATCCTATAAGGGTTCCGTTTTTTTTTTCGGAGCCCTAAAAAATAATGGTTCCTTAAGAGGGGACTCTAGTCCCGAGGAATTTGAAAAATAGGTATTTGAAGAAACTATTGCCGATGCCGTCGCACTGCGCCCTATCAAGTAAAGTGCGAAAGCGACAACTGCAGCTCAGGCCTATTTTACCTATAAAAACCTTGACCAAGGCGTTTTGTATTCCGCTGTTTTCTTCTTCAAAACTGGACTGATCTATAAAAATTATATAATAAAAAGACAATGTCCAAATTCGCCCTGTGCAACAAAAGTATCGGACATACACGATAATTCATGTTTTATTTTATTATATTAGTTGCAAATACTTTTGTAACACGGACTAGCTGCATGCCAAAATGAACATTAAAAAGTATTTTCGCGAATTATAACATGAATAGCCGCCATCTTCACCAAACGTCATGTCATGTCAAAAAAGATTAGGGATGCCCAATCGATTGTAATCAATCGATTTAATTTTTAAAGAACTGTAGTGTAATATTAACTATACTAATATATAATATAAAGCTGAAGAGTTTGTTTGCTTGTTTGCTTGAACGCGTTAATCTCAGGAACTACTGGTTCGATTTGAAAAATTCTTTCAATGTTAGATAGCCCATTTATCGAGGAAAGATATATCATCACGCTAAGATCAATAGCAGCGGAGCAGACGAAGTTGCGCGGGTCGACTAGTTTTTAATATGAATCATATTTTGAATTTATTTCGAATAAAGAGCAAACAGAAGATACAATAAAAGCATTCAATTATCGTTTCATATATTATTCCCTAAATGTATACTTTATTTAAAAAAACCTACTGAGTATAGGTACTTTGTGCATTAGGTCATACTCGATTTTAAATAGATAGTAAGAATAATGCTGAAGTGATCAAAACCTAAGTATTTTACCATGATCATTATTCAGGGTTTTCTTATGATCGTTTAAGAAAGTGTGTGGTTTACTTCTAGCTAAACGATTAGGTATTTACGACAATTAATATAAAAATAACTTCCTATTGGGCTTCGCCGCAATCTGGTAAAAATACTTATCGTTACTGAATACATTAAGTAGGTAGGTACTATAAATGTTTTTGTTATGTTATACAAATGTTATTAAGTATTAACATTATAAAAAGTATCGAAGAGTGTCTTTATAAGTAAAGTAGGACATTGTCATCCTTGTAACAAAATCTTAGGGAATATCGATAAGTTGTATCGTATTTTTACACACACACTCCTATTTTTGACGTCACTAAATTAAATTGTCACTTGTCTGTCTGTCACCTTGCTCTTTGTAATTGTGTCGGTGTGTTTTGGTCACTTTCGGGACTACTAATATTACGACTTGGCTATTATAATGGACTCCGATTGCTTTCAAAAACGACTTACCTGGCTGTGATTTTCGGAGTACCGCTCAAACGATAACTTGGCAGTCATAAATGGACTAACGCATACGCTATGGAAAGTGTATTTTATGTAAATTGCGGCTCTGCTGCTGGTTCCATGTTGTTGGAAGATGAACAGATTCGTCATTGAGTACAACAATGGACTGCACCTCTTTTGGTAATTACATTTTTACTTTGTTTTGCACCTATATTATTTTTTGTTGTACCTATATTATTCTGTTTGCGATCTCTCAGACTTTTTTTTTACTAATAAGTTTCTATACTTGACCTTAAACATTATGTTTGCAATTATCGTTTTCACAAAAAAAAAAAAGAAACAATTTATAAAGTATTTTGGTATATTCATTAAAATAGAAACAATCTGATAGGTAAATACTCTATAAAAAAACAATTGAACTAAGTATGTTTTTGTTTTAGGTTCAAGCTCATGATGTCATATGCACCACTTGTTGGACAAGAGCTCAAGACATGACTAACACTTCAGTAACAAGAAGACGGCATCTGAAGACGGCATATTCTCCATAATGATGCCATTCTTGTGCAAATACAGCAATTAGTTGCACCACAAATAGTAAGCTTTAACCTCCATTTGTAACTACATATTTATAATGGCTCTGTATAGAAGAGAAAATATAAAATAAAACATGTTTATTTTATACTTATAAGATGTTTTATATTACAGGTGACTGCAAATGATTACATATGTGATGCTTGTCATACATTATTTGTTAATAGAGTTACCACAACATCACAAGATTTGCAAGAAGTACCAATGGTTGGTCATCAACATTATCAACTTGTGGTATGTGGTTGTTCACTGGCATGAATCCAATGTCACTCCGTACAAGCAGAAAGTATCAGCCACATTTTAGATATTGTGCAAAATTGAGTTCAACCCTGAGAGGTGAGAGACGTTTTTGTTTGGTTAACTATTGCAAGAAATTAGGCTATGGTAAACATCAGATACCCATGCAATAACGGTCATTGACCCTCATACATTTATTGACTTTCCAAATACCAAAAACAGAAATAATGACATAAAGCTGTCCTGAATCAACTTCTATCATGATCTTTTAGGTTTTCTAGTAATGAAAAATGGTTCATAATTTATTGTTTGAGTATCCAAGAAGGGATATTAGGGAAAAATCTATGTACTTTATTGCATGTTTATCTGGTGCCGACCATAGTATGCTTAAACTTGCCTGATGTGCTATTTTGTTTAGCTAATTGGCTTTTTTCTGGTCAGTTATAGTCATGCAACATTTGTAGTGTAAATTGTTTTATTTATTGTACTATAAATGCAATGTGTAACCAACAATTTTTTTTTTGTTGTAGATTCAGCCATCGGATTTGAATGAACTACAATGAAATAATTCCGAAACCATATGGATATTATGAGGCAAAATTCGCAGCCGCCATATCAGCAACAAAACATATTTTGTTTACATAGTAATTGATTCAGCTCAAATTGGTCGACAAGCAATCGTACAATATTGCGGCGCCCATATTGTGACCATTATTTTGTATTAAAGCTCAGCGAGACATCAAAATAATATCGACCCCTGCACAGTTTTTAGACAATATTTTAATAGCCAATTTAGATGAACAATAAACATGAAATTAAAATCTGTGTTTTATTTCTTATTCAAATATAATCAGTTTCTTATAGATAAAGTAGGACTGTAGGTTTAACACAACTTACCGGTTACCTAATTGGTAAGGCTGGTTTCATAGTCACGCGTTTGAACTGTAGTTGGCGCAATGTTTTATATATACATTAATATACACAAACATTTAATCTCACTCCAAAACCAATTCTTAGAATACAGGTATCCACTATCTACCTATGTTAATTAGATTCTATGCATTTAAACGTTGCACTTACCTATTTACTTACACTTATGCTTTAGAAAAAAAAAACTGCAAAAGTACCTAATTATTTAGGTAGGTACTGAAAGTAGCTAAATGTATTATGATTTTGTTAATCAGTTTCTTAAAGATCACTCGGAGCTATGAAAAACTATAAGTATCTAATATTCGTTGTTATGGTTAGATTATAACCTCAAAATCTGATACTTTTTTGGACATATATCTTTTCTGCAGCTAGTCCGCTATGAAAATAAGATCTTATAGGAGTTTACTAATGATCAACAATACAACACATAATTTTCCGATGCTCCTGGCTCCAGGGCGAACAATGTATGGGCGCAGAGCAATCTCCTTTAGAGGAAGAGATTCTATTATTTTCAATTTTGTTAATAACTTATCAAAATTGTCTGATAGTCGTCTGAAAATGGCGGTAAAAACGGGCTGTTTTTTTCGGGTTTTTGGATTGTCATAATTCTTTCAGTAATTATGTTTTGGAAAAATGATAGAAGCACGTAGCATGTAGCAGCATTATCCACGAAGAAAACAGCGGAATACGTTTGTATGGAGAAAGACTAGACGACTAGAGCCTCTCTTAATACTCATTATAAGTGGACCAAAAAAAAATGTTAATTTTAAGGATCGTTTTTTTTTTTAATGAGGATACTCATTTGCATCAGAGATTCCAAAAAAATTCAATTCCTTATAAACAACACATTTGTTTATGACAATTTTTTAAACAATAGCGAAAGCCTGAGTATCCGTTTTCGGTGGTATTTTCACCCCTCCTGGGAAAGTTATAAATATTGGTACTACAGTTCCGTGAGTCAAGACTTTTTCTTAGGAAATTTCCTCTTCTTTTTTTAGATTTCAAAAATATTGATCTTATTTTGAGATATTTGCAAAACACTAAACACTTCTTTCTTGCAAATTGTTTATAACTTTTGCAATTTTTTCGAGCCGAACTTTATTTTTTTCAAAAATCATCTGCATGCTCTTCCGAATCGAATGGCATCTCATTCATACTTTTCCGATACTGCTGAAAAAAGGTGACCAAAAAGCACAGAATTTAACTCTTGACCAAAAGGTACCTAAGCATGATTGAAGGACAAACGTAACTTTGCAGTTGAAAAATGTTTGTCCTATTCCCATACATCAATATGTATCTACGTCACGAGGTACTATTTTTTAAATGAAAGGTTGATGCACAGATTAGCCATCAAATCACATTACTTCACTCTCCTTAAAGATACATACCAACTCAAACGGGATTCTCTCTTCATTTTATATGTTTTCATAGCTTTCATTCTCTGTATCTTTGGTGCTAATTGGCGTACGCTTTTAGAACAGCAGCTTGAATGAGGTCTTTCATTTGAGCTTTGGCCTGCTTAAATTGGTTGAGTTGTAGAGAAGCTAAGTGTGAACATTCGACTTGGCTTTCAATGTTGTGGAGCAGCAGGTGACCTAAAGATTCCTTTCAATTATTTGGATCCAAATGTCCCTTTAAAATATGTCCCTCTAAAAAGTCAAATCTTAAAGTTGCATTTTACATTATAGAGTTTTAGTGGACAATTTTTCATCATTTTGTTTTACTTTCTTGAATTAGTAACACCAGCTTTTTTTTTATAATACAAAATAATTTTATACATTTAGAAAACAACTTTATTTAATAGGTTTAGAGAAGTAGGTACAATGCCCTTGTGAACTCCCAGCCACTGATTGGCATTCACATATTATTAAAAGTGCTATAAGCTTTTGCATATTAGTTAAGTACCTAATTTTACATTCTACATTTCCTTAATATTTAATTTACAGATTCTAATTAAGATTAGACTGGAAAAATGTTTAACTAGGCAGTTAATTTTTGTTTGTTGATTGAGTTTCTTCTTTTGGTTTTGAATACACAGGCTTTCCATTTGAATCCCAGGTGCTTTTCAGTTTTTTAAAGGCAAATGCCATGTAAACAGCTAAAAAAAAAGAAAGTATATTATACAATTAGTGATATCAAAAATCATGTATCAAATAGACTTTATTATATGAATACTTACTGGCAACTTCCCATTCACATGTACTCATGGTGCCAATTCGATTTCGCTCAGTCTTGTTGTCCTTGCTCTCCCAGAACTGTTTAGCATGTTCATACTCTGCTTCATCACCAATGAGCTCTTTCCCTGGAGGTGGGGGATAACTTTCAAAGCATACAATTCTTTGTAATAGTTGTCTGTACTTTTCCGAGTGATCTTTAAAAAAGTCTGCAAATCTCGCTTTGTATACTAACTCCAAACCAAACTCAGAAGCAAGTTTCGTAAATAATTTGAAATTCACTAAAAACTCAGGACAATCTACAACTCCTTCTAGATGAAAATCATACTTTCCACCAAAGAGGGGATAGCCTTTTTCAGCATCAAACATTAGTTTAATGTTATAAATTCTATTACCAAATGACCCATCTGCAGATTTTTGTCCTCGAGACACAATTTCATTGGCATCAGGAATAGTTCCAAAAAAGTAGCCACCAGGTTTTAAACACTCTGATATGTTGGTAAGCATCCTCTTTGCTTGAGGTAAGCTTTCAAAACTATAATGCAGGCCAAATTGGCAGCTTACAACATCAAAACCAATAGATGGGTCTCTATATTTATCTCTCAGTGTGTCTTTAGAGCAATCTGCTGCAATGAATTCAGCAGAATAAAGTCGGCCACCCCGAGAACGAGCACGAAGATCATCATATCTTGTCCGACACTGCTGCACTGACACCTCAGCAATATCAGCAAAAACAACATGCTCTACCCTGGCTTTTTGCCATTTACTTAAGTCACCGCCTTTACCACAGCATATATCCAGTACTCTCAAGGATCTCCCATAATCTTTTTCCCGTATTTTATCTGTGTACTCTTGAATCAGCACACTTTTGACCCAGTTATTAAAATTTCTTAGGTAATATATGGGCGAATTAAATCTTTCATTCAAGCCTTTCTCTTCTAAGTGGTTATAGTGCGCTGCCACTATGGAACTGTGTTCTTCAGCCTTCTTTCGTGGGGGTTCATTGCTATCGTCATCTTGATCAGCATGACGTTTTCTTCCAACATTCACAGTCTCCTCTTCGACAACTTTAGGATCACCGTTATTTTCTTTTGAAATATGGGAAGTACACGACATGTTCCCTGATTTTATTTACTCCTAGTTTATGTTAAACGATCATTACTGCAATCAGTCTATTCCAAGTTATCCTTATAATAAATGAATCGTAAATTAAACTAAAAACGACAACGCACGAACGTCACGTTTTTGACCAAAGCCAAACACAGACACTGCACCTTTGACTGTCAAGAAAAGAATTCTTGTAGGGGTGAGGCGTATTTATCGTAACAGATAGAAACAACAGATATTAAAAAATAACAAATAACAATTGTTCCTAGCATCTTATTTTATCTGTTACTTTGATAACAGACCCTCAGACACTGTTACCACGGCTGTTACTGTTATTTCATGGTATCAGTCCTCACGCATACACTGTTACCACAGCTGTTACTGTTATTTCATTGTATCAGTCCTCACCATCGGCTGTTACACATTACACATACACACAAAAGAAGAAATATCGCAAGGTTATCAATTTCTCTCTTTTCCTCATTAAAGAATGACCCTTGCTAAAAAGAGAAACACCTATTATTTATTTCGAAATATGTTTACATCTCACTCTTACTAAAGAGGTTAAACTACGTTAAAAAGAGAAGCACTTAGTATTTATTAAAATATAGCTAGTGGTCTCACAAGAACAAACAGTTTCGAATAAGTGACTCCTAAATTATGCCATATTACCTGTTTGCAGCTGTTACTGACCACTTTTTTCAAAATATATTTACTTCTCACTCTTACTAAAGCGGTTAACTACGCCAAAAAGAGAAGCACTTAGTATTTATTAACCATAAAATATAGTTGGTGGTCTCACAAGAACAAACAGTTTCGAATAAGTGACTCCTAAATCACCTCGTGTTACCTGTTTACACGGCCTGTTACTGACCAGTGACCATTGTAAAAAAAACTTGATACTTTATTTATTTTTCTTTATGGCAATTTATGATTCAATAAAAAAGTATGGCCCATATAATTGTTTTGTGAAACATGAAGGAACGCAATAAAGAATTGAGAATTGAATTGAAATAGCTCTTAAGTTAAATAGTGATCGTATTTGAATGCGTGTAGTACCTTTGGTTTGACGGAATTAATTGCAAAACTTTCCAAGGATTCACGGTTTTTTTTTATCAACCATTATGTAAATCAATTTCATTAATGTAATTTGTCTGGTTTGTTGGTTATTCTTGATATAAAAGTCCTAATTAATAAAATAAAAAAAGGGTTGCCATGCAACCAAAACAATTTGATTGTGTCAGGACCCCTTTGTTGTCTTTGGTTTGACGTATGACGGGATTGGTTACAAAATGTTCGATGCATGTTTGACTTTATGTGAGCAGAAATAAGAATGATAATCAATTGAAAGTTATATGGCCGATCTGTTTGTTGACATTTTGTAAATTTTGAACTTCTTTGCTTGAGAATTCTTTAGAACGAAAGTGGTGAATTGTTATTATATTGGTATATTCAATTTTCGGAAACATTTATCAGTGTTTACGGTGTACTAGTGTTTAGTGTTCATATTTGGTTTATGTTTAAGTACTGTTTTTTAGCTTAGATTATTCGTTTTATAGTTTAGGTAAGTCTTAGTGTAGGTTTGTAGTAGCGATAAGTATAATTATTTAAAAAAAAATAGGTACTGAAGTCGTAAATAACACAAGTTAAAGTAAAGTTTTGTAGTTTAGGAATTAAAGTTTTTCGTTTTATAATTTAGGTGGGTACTTAGTGTAGGTTGTAGCAGATAAGTGTATTTTTTTTAAATTAGGAAATTAAGTTGTAACAATGTCTAATATGAATAGAAAAGTGAGTGTTGTGTGGGACCATTTTGTGGATATAGGTGGTCACTACGCTACTTGCAATATACATAAAGCAAAATTCCCAGCTAAAACACTAGGAAGTGGTGACGGGCTGGGCGATTTGGGGGACTATCTTCATGTAAATTTTGACATTCAAAAAGTGCTGATTTTCAGCTTAGTTTGAATAAATGCCTTGTTTTTTTTTAAGTTTCTATGACTAATTAAAAAAAAACAAAAAGTGTTTCTTTTTAAATACGCCATTTTCAGACGCGAAATCAATTTCCAATTACGTCGTAATATTCATAAATTTGTAGTAAACTGACAGTCCTAAGCCTGTAATTAAGTATGAGGGAAAGTGTTAAGTTCAAAATATACTAAAAGTTTCTTCTTCTAGTCAATACTTCGAATGCAATTTTCGAGTTAAAACAAAAAAAAAATAGGTGTTTATCGTCCGTACAAAAATAACAGGCTGTTATTTAATAACAGATATTTGGATCTGTTATTTTTATGTAACAGTAACAGCGATAACAGATATCGTGATTAACCTGTTACAACCCATCTCTAAATTCTTGTCAATGTCAGTCTTGTTTTATGTCAGTGAGACAGCCGGCGGACGCGGCACATAGCGTTTCTATAATATTTGAAACCTAGGAGTTTAAGATTCAAAACAGACAAAAAATTAAAACAGGTAGTTTTATCATTGTATCTCTTTCAACTAGACACATGTGTCAAAATAATGTTGTTTTCATGGCGAGAAAAGGTAATCACTTTTTTTTACATTTTACCAAAGGCCTACCTACAAATTCAAATAATTATGTGAATGTGTCATTTTCCCCACGTTTACGTTAACAAGAGGGAATGAACTTACAAGTACAATAAAGCCATGATATGAGTTACAGGGCTTACAGGGAGCCTAATAAATAAATAAATAATAATAAGAGAGTTGCTATTTCTCGCCTGTCGTTCAGTAAGTAAAAAAGTTAGTGTGGGATAGGACAAGACTAGCAACAAAATGACAGGTCGTGGCAGATTAAATGCTGAAACTTATTCATTCCTACGAGATAAGTTCATAAAAGTTAATACGCTAAATTTAGTATTTCTGTACATTGAAAAAAAATAGGTTTTCAAATTAAGTGGTTAAGCGCGCGCAACGCCCTATAATTATGTACCGGCGCTCTCTAGTGACTGGCGCTACGGGCGGCCGCCCGCGTCACCAGGCCCTAAAGCCGCTACTGACCATTCTATAGAGGTTGTCTTCGTTACGACCGATTTGGGTTGAGACTTCTTAAGTATTAATAGTTGTCATCTCTGACCTAGACTAGAGTCAAGAGGAAAGCCATCTCAAATAAAAACAAAAATTAAGAGATTTCAAAGTAGGCTAGAGTAAAGCGTGTCCAGGTTCAATGCTTTCAGATGGTTCAAATAAGTTTAGAAGTTATCAGGGTGAATAGCGCTCACACTGGGGTCAGAAGAATACAAACCTCCTACCACTATTGTTGGTTGGTATGGGCGGATCGAACGCAGACTGGTTAGGATTTGTCGGCATTTCTGTTGTTCACAGCCTATATGATATACTTACTTGTTACACAAAAAAAAAAAATTGAATATCGATATCTGAGGGGGTTTGTTTAAATCTTCGAGCACGGTTTTGCATTCTTGAAACCGTCTGTCAGTGCAATTACAAACACCCATCAGAGAAAACCTACCTACGTATAAAAACAAATGATTGAAGAAATTAAGAACTTGCATGGGCGTACCCAGGGGGGGGGGGGACAGGGGAGGGCCGGCCGGGCACCCCTCCCTTTAAATGTATGAACTCGCACTAATCACTTAAAGTGTAAACGGGGCCTAATGCGCTAATTTTTGAATAAACCGCGCAGTAGACACTGGCAAAATGCAGGATTTGTATGCTCAGTGTAGGTACATAAAACACTTGTAAACAGTACGGGCGATTCTTTCACGGAAGACGTCATAAACCGTTTTGCTGAAGATCCTCAAGTTACTTTTAAAGTAGAAGTCAAATCAAACAATTTAATTAAAATAAAATTTCATCGTCAAATTTACTTTTATTAATTTAACTAACTACCTACCTATTTATAAAGCAGTATCATTTGCGGCTGTTTTTCCTATACACACTAAACTAAATATACCTAATTATTCATGTAGGTGTCTTTGTGTAGTGTGTATGACAAAACAGCCGCGGGCGATCTGACCTAAAAAATCTGACTTGTCCCCCCCTAGGCCAGAAGCTGGGTACGCCCATGAGAACATCCTAAACATAACTCCAGCAACTGTTGTCGTTATCTGCGGCTAAATATGAAAATTACTTTCTACCTTGGTACCAAATGACTCGTTGATCGACATGTCAGGATATGTAGAGGCAGATATGTATTTAGCACCCATTTATTGAACACGCCGTTGTTACTGAGATCATTGATTGGCATTCAATTTGCTAAGGAATAGGGAATATGCATGCGATTTTTTTATTTGCAAAATGAAATACTTATTAGCTCTAACAAACAATTATGAAATTATTTTTTTAATACCTTCATCAGTGATGAAGTTATAAAGCTTCAAAGTTTACAATTAGAAAGAGAAGTCCGACATGAATTGTGACGTCAAAGTTCTTGGCGCCTATACAGCTGCCATAGAAAACAGCGTTTTCGCGAGAGGGACAGATACATTTGTTTAAAATAACTATATCTCGTTTGTTTTTCGAGCAATTTTGATTCTATTTTCACTGTTAGTATTATATTTGTGTATATTTATGGATAAACTGTATAGATAATAGATATTTTTTTCGTGCATATTCCCTATTCTTGTACCACCTTATCTTATCTGGAGTAGACTTACTACTGGATAGTACCTTCTTACGCTATTTATATTTACCCGCCTTCTGCGTCATTCGGGTTTAAAATGGAGCCAAGTTCACCAATAAAGTGTATTCGGTTCCTTGTAACATATTTTTAAGTCAGTAAAATTATTAGGGGATACTTTTGGCAAACACAATACTTATGCATGCTAAATTGCTGAGCGCGTAGTCAGAAATTTAATCGTTGCGATTTTTAAAATGCGATGTAATAGATGAAGAAATCTCAGACGAATTATCATCTCACGGTCATTATTTATTATATTCTTTATTTATTGGTATTCTTCAGAGATTGGCGCACATTAAGCACATTAATTTGCCACACAATACAGCATGAAAAACTTTTTTTTTAATTTTCTAGTTTGTCCCCAAAAGTAACACCAATACTTAAAATTTATAAATTTACGTAACGCGTCCGTGTTCGGGTCACAGAACAACATATGTGTACCAAATTTCAACAGAATTGGTCCAGTAGATTCAGAGAAAATTGGTCAGACAGACAGACACCCGACTGAACCTGTAAGGGTTCCATTTCTTATGGGTTTTCGCCCTAATTAGACATTTACCGTAATTTAACTAAAAAAAACAAAAACGCGTTTATTTCAATTAAAGGTAGGAAAATCAAGTTAGGTATCTCTATTTTTTTATACTATATGTAAAGAATATAGAGAAAAAAGAAATATATTCAAATATGTAAAGAATACATAGAAAAAGAATAATAAACTTTAATTAAGTTACATGTTTGCTTGAATCAATTTCGCAAAAAGACTGATATTAAATAACTTGCGCAAATAATTAATTATTGTTCAGTTTTGTTGGTTAGCAAATTATGATATTTAATTAATTCATTTTATGAAAAGAAAGTAGTTAATTTTTAGCTTGAAGTACAAAATCAAACAATGAGTAAGATTTATTTTATTTTATTGGATAATGTCACGGATTAAAAATGTTTAACCTACGTGTAAAACTCGATTTATTCTACAAATGCTCCAAACAATCATACTTACCAATTAGTATTTTTTCCCGTAGAGTTATTTTTGAAATTAATAAACCGGCCAAGTGCGAGTCGGAATCTCACACAAAGGGTTCCGTACCATAAACTGAAAAAAAAAACACATTCCTTATAGGAGCCCATTTTGATTTTTAATTTAGTTTAATTTTTACCTACGGTTCATGTGATACAGCCCGGTGACAGACAGACGGAAGGACGGACGGACGGACAGCGAAGGCTTAGTAATAGGGTTCCGTTGATTACCCTTCGTGACCCGGGTGTTTCTTTTTGCAGAATACATTTTAAGATACCTACTTTCCTGCCTATAGTTAGGTACTATATAAGTTAACGGCAAAAAACAGAGTCAAGAATTTACTGCGAAGTTGGCCTAAATTTTAGCGTAACTTGCCTGGAGTCCGGACTGTAATGGATTTTGGTTTAGGAGATGGTTAATATAAAAAAAACGGTCAGGAGCGAGTCGGCCTCGCTTACCGAGGTTTCCGTACTATGATAAAAAAGTGAAATGTTTTTAAATATTCATCGGGGAGACCTATATTCGTCCGAGAATCTTAACACTGCGGTGTAGAATATTGCAGTTTTAGGACTTTTAGGTCAACGCCATCTCTTGACCGATAGTGAAAGTAATGTAATTTTTGTTGATGACTTTTTCCTATAATCTTTAGATAAACTTCTATCACATAGAATAATTTCAGATTTTTCATATGATACCCCACATTAATTCTTTTTTTTTAAGGTTTGGGAAATCATCAAATGACTCCTCCCGCTCTGGGTGAAGCAGAAGGGAGTGTCAGACTCTTACTGACTAAAACCGATCCGTGTTCCTCCTAATGCCCTTTGCATTCCAGGGCCGCGGTGACTCTTTCGAATAAATTCCGCAACCCCGGCAGGCACTGGCCCTAGCGAGCCCCGTCTTTTATGCTGACAGCTCTTTGAGGCGCATGTGGAACACAGCACGCCGTCGACCCGGGCCTGGTTCTGATCGGACGGCGAGCCACCCAATGCTCGCCGTCCGCAGGCCCGCGCCTACGGTGGCCGGGAATCGCCCTGCGACTCCCGACGCCCGAGGCGTTTTCTTCTGTTGCGGTGGCTGAAGCGTGAGGTTACATTCTGTCTCACGCGTTCGGCCTCCTCCTTTGCTAGCATTACTGCTTGGCAGAAGGAGGTGACCGCTTCCCATGCCTCCTCGCTCCGGACCATGCATTGAACTAGGGCCGGACGCGAGAGGTCCTCGCCGCCGATCGCCTCGACGAGGACATGGCGGTGTTCCGCCCAAGCAGGCAGACCTCCACCGTATGCTCTACCGTGTCCTCCGGGCGATCCTCGCAGTGTTGACACCCGGGCGTATCCTCCCGCCGAATCCGAAACAGGTATCTCCCGAAATAACCATGTCCGGTGAGTACCTGCGTCAAGCGGAAGGTGAGGATGCCGTGGCGCCGCTCTAGCCACTCCTCAAAGAGGGGACTTAACGCCTGGATTGTGGCGTGCCCAGCCCTGGGATTCGAGAGTCGCTGTCTCAATACCGCCATGAAATCCTGCCGGAGCTTCGTCCGCCTTGCTGTGATTTACCGCGGCAGAGAATTCTCGCCCCGGCGTTGCGCCTTTCGTAAATGAGCGCGAGGGCTCTCGCCTCCAGATACCATGGCGGCAGTCCGGCAAGGAGGCTC
Organism: Lacanobia wlatinum; assembly: GCA_947578705.1. Lineage (NCBI taxonomy): Eukaryota > Metazoa > Arthropoda > Insecta > Lepidoptera > Noctuidae > Lacanobia > Lacanobia wlatinum. The sequence goes on along the minus strand of OX388028.1, from coordinate 9,562,452 downwards.
GCCGCCTCGCCAGACACCGTGCGGTATCCCTGGGCCAGCCGGATAGCCATGACCCTCTGGGACGCGTTGAGGTAACGGGCAGGTCGCTTCCTCAAAGTAGGCGCCCACACCGGCGCCCCATAAAGGGCCATGGATCGCACGGCCCCCGCGTATAGCCTCCGGCAGGAGGCGTTTGGGCCCCCTAGATTGGGCAGAAGCCGCTTGAAGGCAGCCCCGGCCCGCCCCAGTCTGGGAGCCAAACGTCTGAAATGCTCGACGAAGTTCCACCGGCTATCGGGGACGAGACCCAGGTACGTCATCGTCGACCCGACGCCGATGAGAACCCCTCCCACCGTTATTTGGGATCCCGATGGTGGCCTGTTCCGAGATCCATGAAAGCACATGGCTTCGGACTTAGTGTAGGGCCACCTCGAGACCCAACTGCTGATCCTCTCAACGACTATCGCAACCCCGTGTGTTATAGCGTCAGCCGCCGCCTGGTGCGACCCCCCCTACGCCAGGACCAGCGTGTCGCCAGCATAGCAGACAACGCTGACGCCATTAGGGAGGTCGGCGCGCAGCACCCAGTCGTAGCCGATGTCCCACAGGAGCGGCCCCAGAACCGAACCACTCACTCTCCAAGGTGACCGGGGTAGATGACGGCTCTGTCCGTCAAGTAAGCCTCGACTACGCGACGGAGGTAGGTCGGCATCCGGTGATACCGAAGTGCCTCCCTGATGCAACTCCAGGGCAGGGTGTTGAAAGCATTGACGATGTCTAGAGACACCGCCAAGACGATCCCGCTCCGGGAAACCGCGTCCCACGTCGAGAGGGCTCTCACACGCATGATGGCGTCCACCGTCGAGCGACCCGTGGAAACCGAACTAGTTCTCCGCCAGAACCAGCCCCACCCTCAATAGGTGCCCGACGAGGCGGTTTGCAGTTACTGTTTCAAAGACCTTGCCCACCTCGTCGAGCAGCACGATGGGTCGGTATGCCAACGGAGAGTCCGCAGGGCGCCCCGGCTTCTTAATGAAGACCAGTTTCCCCGTCTTCCAACGAAGTAGGAACTGGCCCCTCTCCAAGCACGCGCTTAGGAACCCTCTTAGTCGAGGCCCGAGAGCCTCCGAGGCCAGAACCCAGGCTTTGCCAGCTAAACCGTCAGGTCCTGGGGCGGTATTTTTGGTCTTCAGCCTGTTAACCGCCACTCGCAGGTCTACCTCGGTAACCTCAGGAGCGTCGTCATCGTCGTCATCGGTGTGGTCTGTATCGGACACCGCAGGTGGCGGAGCCATAGGTGGGGAGCGAGTATGCTCCCCTCGCGAGGGGAACAGAGCGCTCACCACGTCCTCCACCAGCTGGGGCCGGAGACTCTGCGTCAACGGGAGGGCCCAGGTGCGGAGCTTATTCCGCACCATTTTGTAGGGTCTTCCCCACGGGTTCCCGTTCAGAGACTCCAGCATCTCCTTGCGAGCCAGATCCTTGGCCCGCAGGATCCCCGCTCGGAGGGCGACCTTCACCGCTCTGTACTGCTCGTACAGCTCCGCCTGTCTAGCTAGCGCATCCGGAGGGCGGATGCGAAGCCTGCGGTACCTGGTGTACTGGCGCCGAGTGGCAACGCACGCCTCACGCAGCGTCGCCAGCTCTTGCGACCACCAGTACACCTAGCGGTCTGGCTTAACCCGGGGTGTTGCCACGTCACAAATATCGGACATGGCCTCCCGGAACCACTCCGCCTCGTCGTTGATGTCAGCAGGCCTGTCCGGTGGTGACACACAGGCTTGCACGATCGAGGCTTCCAGAAGGAGCTCCCGGTCCAGCTGCTTCAGCGTCCACCGCGGACCACTCGGGGCCTGTCGGACTGGCGCGGTCGAGGTCTGGGCGGAGACGTCAAATCGGATATACCGGTGATCGGAATAGGTCTCCACCTCCTTTAATACGCACCAGTCACACGCAGTGACAGAGCAGGGCAGGCGAACGAGATGTCCACCATGGACTCCCTCTGCATCCCCGGTTTAGGACGACCAGGCCTGTCTCCAGGGTCCAGTTTTCCACCATCCTGCCCCGCGTTTCCGTATAACGGGAACCCCAAGCCAAGTGCTTGGCATTGAAGTCCCCGAGAAAGAGCACGGGGAGGGAACGATACCCGGCGACGATGACGCCCAACTCCTTAAGGGAGTTTTGGAATTCGGCGAGAGTTCGGTTCGGGGAGAAGTATACTCCTACCACGACAATCTCCTCAAACCGTGCTGCTATAATTTAAATTTAATTTAATCCTTTATTTCAGGCATCTATGGCCCATAAATAAAATACATAAACATAAAACAATAACAGCTATAAATAAATTAATACATATTACAATACTGATTAACACTATAAACTACTGCACACGAAATGACGGCGTCGTGTTTCGCTGACTGGTGTCGCGCAGCTGGCCGCGGAAACGTCGATACACGACACCTTTCGGCCAAAACTCTGCTTTGAGGAACATCTCGAGATGGTGAGTTGGAACCCGCACCACAAACGACTTGAAGTTTGTGTTGTGGCGCGACTCCAACTTCTCGACCCTCAAAGTCCAGTTGGTCTTCACTCTCATGTACTCCACGATCTCCTCCTGTCCTCTCCTGACGCTCTCGAGGGACGGGGTACCGGCAGAGGCCGATGAAATTAGAGCCACCGAGCTGTTCAGGTCCTCCACTCAGTCATCCCTGGGCGGGACAAAGTACGGCTCAGCGACCGCAGAGATGTTAATCAACCACTGCGCCATGCTCTGGATCAACAGGTACTGAGCGGCGGCGCAGTGATTGATGTTCGCCTGGAAGAAGCGTAATGGAACCGTTATTGGCACTCCATTTCAGCCTCCTCCTGAGTCCCCTGTGAGGGCTCTCTCACGGCAACCGAAGCAGCGGCGGTGGCAGTGACGGCGGTGATGGCGGCAGCGGCGGCAACTTTCCAATTTATATGAGCATCCAAATCTAGTCCAAGTAGTGAAACTTCTTTGACTATTTCTATTTTTGCGTCATTAAAAATAAAATCTATATTTAAAGGTGTTCTTTGATGGGGATGAAAGGCAATCAGTTTAGTCTTGGAGTAATTAATTTCGAGATTGTGTGCGTTCATCCTAGTGATGATTTTGGTAAGTATTGAGTTAAGTTCTTCGATCCTGAAGGTCCACCGCCTCCTTTGCCTTAGTGAGGACATCGCGGTAAGTCACGCCCTCTGGTTTGCGTTCGGCTATTGTCACCACTGCAGCTGCGGTCTTCGGGGCGCGGAGCCTAGCCGCGACGGTTCCCGTTTTGCGCTGCCGCTTCCTCTGCCGTTTCTTGGCCGCCCTGGCTGCCTTGCCCGCCTTCTTCTTATCCCCGGCCACTTGCCATCCGGCTATGGCCGCAGGAGAGTTTGAAGGCCCCGCAGACCGGTTGCAGTGTTGGCGCTTGAGCCCTCGCCACCTGTGCATCCAGCCCACCTTTCTTCTTCGGCTTGGCTTGCTTCGCGGTTGCCGGCCCGGCCCCTCGTTTGGCCTGACCGGACGACCCAGGGTTGGCAAACGCAGCGGCCGCGTATGAGGCCGCCTTCGGCTGACCCAATGCCTTTTGGCTCACCGCTAACGGGGTGCGCAGGACGATGCCCTCCAGGACCTTTGTCCAAATGCAGCCATCTCCTGCCGCACTAGGTTCAGGACCTGCTCCTCCACCGACACGGGCTGTCCGTGCTTGTGCTCCCCTTGAGGCACCTCCTTTGAGCTGGCTCCTCGGAGCCCGGCCAGGTCTGCTTGGAGCTTCTCATTCTCCTGTTGGAGAAGCTCCGTGGCGGCTGCCACGCGAGCGACTTTCGCCCGCAGCTTGGACATTTCGTTCGACGGAGGCCCGCAACAATTAGCCTCCGCTGCCGCTAAAATGGAGGCCGAGGCCGCACTTATGGCCGTGTTTTTGGAGGACTGCGTCCTCTTCAAGGCCACATCGCGGATCGCGAGCTTCACGACCTCCGCAAACCTGGCCTTACGCTCCAGACCCAGATCGGAGCCGCCACCCACCCTCGTGCCTACGAGAGAGACGGAGACTCCTCCCGGGTCCTCAGTGGGGACCACGGATGAGACTCCGGGATCGCTCTCGCCGCCGATTCGCGGCATATCGGGCCGCTTGAAGAGACCCCGAACATCACGCCCTGGTAGAGGACCGGAAGCTCCGTTTCCGACGCACGACCCCGGCCTCTCCTCGCTGTCGCCACCTTCGCAGCTGGCAGGTTCTCCTCCTATTATTTGCAAAATAGGTGGGCAAACGTCATCTAATTTTTTTCCAAATAACAAGTTGATAACATTTTACTTCTTGAGATATTCAGCTGTGACAGACCGACAGACAGACTGAGTCGCACCATAAGGGTTCCTTTTTACCCTTTTGGTACGAAATCCTAAAAATATAATGGCATCTAATAAAGTCGATAGGTACAAATAGGCAAATATTTGTTTAATACCTATCGACTTTATGATAAAACACATTAGGTACACGGATGTGTGAGTTTGTCTTTACCGAACTTGGCTTTGACATACTCCCTGACTGCATCCGGTTAGACTGAAAGCCGAACCCGACAAAATTGGTAAAAGGCCAGACAGATTGATTGAGCTCCGATTAAATAAGGGAAGGTACACATGTCCCATACCGGTGCATGCGGGAGTTCGACAGGGGTGTCTTCGCTCACCTCTCCTCTTCCTTTTTGTTTTGGATGGCATCATGCTCAATACATTGAGCAACAAGCACCGCGGCATAGAGTGGGGACTGTCCAGCGTCTTGGAAGACCTGGATTATGCCGATGACCTATGCCTGCTGAGTGTTGAGCCACACACGGGCTGACATTCAAGCCAAGCTGGGCGACCTACGACGAGAGGCTAAGGAGGCGGGACTAAAAGTCAACATCCGGAAGACCCAGGAAATGAGGTGCGGGGCGACAAGCTCTTTGCCGTTGCTCATCGGCACAGAGGAGGTGGAGAGAGTCCACAAGTTCACATACCTCAGTAGAGTAATGTCAGAAACTAGAGGTTTCTGACACACAACTGAAGAAGACATCACTTCGAGAATTGCCAAGGCAAGAGCAACCTTTGCACAGCTCCGTCCTGTATGGCAAACATTCCTTGATTGCCATACAGGACGGAGCCAAATTTGATTGACCCGAAGAGTAAAACTCAAAATATTCCGGTCCAACGTAAAAACCGTGTTGCTGTACGGATGTGAGAGATGGAAGGTCACTAAGTACATCTCGCACAAACTCCAGGTCGTCAACCGATTTCTTCGTCGTATCGTCGGTGTTTACTGGCCCGAGAAAATCTCCAACCAAGATCTGTGGGAACGCTACAGTGAGACTCCTATAGACCAGCAGATCAAACACCGCAAGTGGAACTGGATCGGCCACACGCTCCAAAGGGATCCTGAACACATGCCAAGGCAAGCCCTAGACTGGAATCCCCAAGGAAACCGTAAAGGTGGTCGCCCCAAGCAGACCTGGCGCCGGACGATCATTGCAGAAGCGAAGCAATTAGGAAAGACCTGGAGCAAAATGTAGCGCGAAGCTCAAGACCGTTCGGGATGGCGGCGCACTGTGGACGCCCTCTGCCCCATCTAGGGGACACAGGAACTTAAGTCAAGTCAAGACACTTGTCCCATTAGGTTTGTTTTGAGTTGCATCTGTAAACACATCATCCACAGCCCCATTTCACCTATCGCTGAGCGTAGGCCTCTTTTTTCATGTGCCAATTCCCACGGGCCGAAAAGTTCTGGAGTGGCGACCGCGTACCGGAAGACGCGACGTTGGAAGTCCTCCCAAAAGGTGGACTGATGACCTGGCGACGGTCGTCGGATGTGAGACGCGCAGGACCGGTCGTTGTGACGACGCTAGGGGGAGGCCTATATCCAGCAGTGGACGTCTTTCGGCTGATATGATGATGATGATGAATTCCCACGTTCTTTTGGCAGCCTCATCCAGGTTCTACCCGCGATGGCAACAATATCGTCAGCCCATCTCGCTGCCGGTCGGCCCACACTTCTTCCAGTCCACGGACGCCACTCGATTACCGCCTTACTCCACCTATTATCAACTCGCCTTGCCAGATGTCCTGCCCAGTTCAATTTCAGTTCCGTAATTCAATTTCCGATGTCGATAATCTTGGTACGCCTTCGGATCTCTACATTTGGAACTCGACCTGTTAGCCGTATGCCAAGTACTCTCTGTGCAACTTTCAGCCTGTACCTACACAGTCAGCTGCGTGAGCGTCATTGTCTCAGCACCATAAGTCGTGGTGGGCAGAACACACTGGTTGTAGAGGCGAGACTTCAAACATTGTGGAATTTTGGCAGACTTCAGAATGTCGTCCAATTTTACCAAAAGGGGCCATCCCAGCTGCATTCTTCTTGACGCCTCCGTTTGTTGATGTTCTTTGCCAAATGAAAGAATATGGCCAAAGTAATCGTTTAACTATCGCTTTATTTTCAACTTAAATAGGAGGATAAACACAACACAAACATCAATCGTTAGAAATTCTTACAACACCTCTTGTCATCATGAACTGCAATCACTTGTACTTACATATCTATTTCTAACCGACTTTAAAAAAATGAGGTTCTCAATTCGACCGCATATATACATATATATATATATATATATTTATGTGTGTTCGCGGATAACTTCGTCGTTTATGAACCGATTTCGATGAATCTTTTTTTGTATGACCCTTTCATACAAAACAAGATTCATCGAAATCGGTTGCTGCCGAGGTGGTCTCATTGTTACCACGTCAGGATCTGATGATGGAAACCTTGAGAAATCGAGGGCAACTCTCGAAAATTGTAGGCACGCATTTGGTAAAAACTTATATCAGGTGATAATAAAACAATGAAGGTGATACTACAAAAAAATCAGACCTGATGACGGAGATGACAGAGAGTCAAGGGACTCCACATTGGTATGTAGGAACTACCAAGTGTTTGGGCTTATTTCATTCGTATTGACGAGACCTTTACACCGAAAGCACTTAGTAAGTTTTATTAAATAAGCCCCAGTTCATAACATAACATGAACATACGTTGTAAAAGGGTACGCAGGTACCACTAAAAAGTGAAAAAAAAAATAATAAAAAAAAATATAACCGACTTCCAAAAACAAAACATTACAAAGTATAAAATAACTTTAATTTCGGAAGTCGGTGCCAAAAAACGAAATAACCAAAAACACCTTGTAAAAATGTTTTTAGAGAATCTTTTCAGTGTACTTGTCTACTTATTGTCAAGTTGTATTCATGAATCTAGTGTAAATTAAGCGCTTAAGAAGGTACTCACTGAGCTAGGTTCATCAGTTATAAATGATACTTACCTGAGATTTTAGCTATTTTGTTAGCCTTCCGGCGACAGATATAGAAACGAAATGTCCGATTCGCAATCGTATTGGTGTTAGTAATCGTATTGAGGTGATTATGAGAAAGGCTATTCATAGTATGCAGGCGATATAGTGAGACAGGGCAGGTCCGGAGGAGCCCGCGAGGGGAGCGCGCGGCGGCGGGGGTGGGTGCCGTTACGTGGTGCGCGCGCGGCGGCGGCGGTGCCACGACGCGGACGTGCTTCACTCAGTTCGTGCGCGAAAGTCGTTACCTGCGTCACACGATAGCACTGTTGCCCACACGCGAACATTATTTCTACAGCACGCCAAAGCGAAACGAATCAATTCATTAGCCAAGGGTATCATTGTTTGAATTTTAGTGATCGAGTGCACAGGACCTACAGGCACCTAGTGCGTTGTTACAACCTTGTGAAGTGGTGAGAAAGCGCGTGACGTCAGAGACACCGGCCACCGCGATCATATGTTGGACGCGGATGCAGTGATGGAATGTGGCGTGTTGTTATGGTGACGTGCGATGGTGCAGTGTCTTGGATTACCTGGATTATAGCCGCAAAGCCGCCGCAGCGCGGTTCCTCCACGGGAACCATGCGTAGAAAAAGATGAGCCAGGATGCTGAGAGCTTGGTAATATCATTTTTGTAGTTCCTTGTGACACTACTAACACATACCAGAGGCAATAATGTCAAGTTTCACCAACCCTCTTCTACAAGAGCGAATCGCGCGATGAGCGGTCTCACGACTACTGACGAGTGCTATTAGATCACTATCGAGAAAACTGCAGAGGCGATTTCAGTTTGGCTATTTATAATGATGATATTATAGACAGTTAAACGTTGCTTAATACGTGAGTAGGTATTTACTTGAACTGGCGACATTCAAGGCTGGCTACATACGTTCTGCTGAGTTGATGAAATTATTATCTTCTTAGTCATTACAAATACAAAATTTGTTAAAACTGCTGTTACTGATAATTAAGTAGATAGATATTTTCCTGTTGTAAACATAAATAGAATTGAAGTGTAGTATGTCATATGTGTACATAACAGGAAAACTGGAACCGGGTACACATACATACACATATAACTACTACTAAAAACATCCAGTAGAACAATAAAATACCACTTTCAATGACTAGGTACCCTTCGAACAGTTAGTGGTTAATCTTAGTTGTCAGCAGGTCGATTGGGCGATGATTCAATGCGTGGGTGCTATTTCTCCCACACAGAAGTCCAGTGATCAACATAGACCCATGTAGGTCTCCTCGACTTATCGGAAAGGTTATTGACTTCTTTTGCCGTCCATGGCAAAACTCAAAAAATCAAAATTAAATGTCACTGGGAACCGTTTCTGAAGACCTATTATTGAATGAGCAAGCCACCATGTACCATTTTGTACGTGTAGAAATATGACATTGATCAGGCAGGGGCACACAGTCCTTTCATAGTTCTGGTAACCGTGAAGAGTGAATAGGTCACATCTAGGCAAACGTGCGCCATCTTCGACCGCTTCATCGCTTACTACAGGTGAGATAGTGGTCAAACGTATGCCTAGTAAAAAAAAACCATTTTACCGTAACCTCCAAAACTCATAGCCTAATGCAACAATTTTGCTTTAACTGGTAATCCTTGGGTTCACTTATAAAGTAGAAAACTATTCCAATTAAGACGTCTAACAGGCATCTGCGATTTGGTTTCGGCCTCTTGCATGCCTTCCAAAGCTCCAGGACCCCAGAGCCCTGTGATATGTAGCAGCCAACTGGCTTATCACCCGTTTAGTTGGCAGCCTAGCCTTTTCATTGAATGGCGCCGTTTAATCAATGGCGACATAAATATCATCAAAGTAAAAGATAGGTTTGGTAATATGCATATTGTCTGTCCGATTACCATCATAGTCCGCTGCAACCAGTTGAACATGAAGTCATTCATTCTCAATTGCATAAAAAGTACGGCACAGATGTTGATTGCGATATTTGTTTTGTTATTCTAGCAATAACGCAAAATGTTGAAAGTGTTCGTGGGACTGGTGGCAGTGGCTTGCCACACAGCCACACGCGCGCTTGCTCCAGTTTCTGCACCATTGTTAACTTTCAGATTTCCTTCTGTTCTATGATAAATGGAGTAGTGTGGAAGGTGAAACGAGAAATTGACAACGACATTGATGCATTGATAATCATTTTAAGCCTTCTGATGGTAGACTCGCTTTTGAGCAGTATCACAAACTACCAATTGATGTAAGGTGCTTACGCGATAATATGATGGTGGTATGCTTCTCTAAAGGCAACGTCATTACTCGTGGCTGAAAGGTTGCCGTTTGCGCTATCCGGGTGAACATACTCCGGAAAAGAATTCCACTTGTGGAACGCACAGTATGTATGAGTGGAATGTCTACCTTTAACGGTGGCGCACCGTTATAAATCTAGTCATACGATTATGTTATGGACTTGAAGAAATATTTCTAAATTACTCAATTACAACGCACACGTTCCAAATGCATGATACACATAGATAACCGACAGATTGGCGATTCTTCGACGATGTTAGTGATGTAGCAGTTTCACCAGGCCGTCAACGCATTGCTGTTAGAAAGTATTTCTTAATACCTGCGTGAGATGAATCAAGTAGCACTAGTAACTTAAGTTATCTTGTCTATGTTATGATAGATGGCGGCGTTATTTGGACCACATAGACGTCCACAGCTTGGCTTTAACTCAAAAACTTTTTTACTTGGCTAAGAATGCATTAATACGCCATAATTCATCTCAAGGAAAGGCTGCCCTAGCCTGGCACACACTAAACTATAGTGTGTGCCAGGCTAGAGTAGCCTTTTTACTATACACGCTAGTATTATATTATCTGTGACTATACTGTAAGATAAGTAAGCTACCGGAATCCAAAGGCAACACTCTTAAGTTATAAATATTTCTTGCAGCAATTCCACTATAGGTCAATGAATACCCATCAACGTTATAGGCAGGCATATCTGTAAGACTTTTAACTTGTTGACAAGTAGGTAGGTACTTAACTTAAAAATCTCCCATTTGACATTTTTATGCTAATAAGATAGTTGTTTTATAACTTGGATAGTTGACGTCGGCGCGCGAACATTTCGACAATCACATTTTTCTGTAGAAAGTGAAACGGCGGAGCCCCGGACCTTCGACGAACACTTTCACGTAACAGTGCGTTCCATAGAACTTGAAGTAACACCTCGCGTAATTATTGTTATTCTTTATCTTAGAAGATTGGTAGCCAACAGGCACTGAATCAGTTATCCAAGATACAAGTACCACGTCGATACACGTTTTTTAACATGCGTAAAAATCATAAATATTGCAATTTAGTAAAAAAATGCAAGTATATAGGTTCATACATACTATTGCTGGTTAGGTCTTCACTACAGTATTATAAAGTCATACATGTAAAGGATAAATAATAATTAGTCAGTGGAAAATTGTGCAACAAAACAACGTCTGTTTAGTATCGCGCGTTGAGATCTTTTACATAGATTATAGTAATTTTTAATCTATTCGTGTCTATTTCTTCTACTGCAATGTCAACTATACCTATCATATTCATGAATTTCATATAGGTATATGTTGCATATATGATATGTTGCCGGATAATTCCAAACTCCGTATCATGAGAGATTATAATTTCTGTTAAAATTGTGAATTCTTATATTGCAAATTCTGTAGGATTTGGGTTCAACAAGACTCTACAGAATGTGCAATATTATTCGATGAAATCTATACTAATATATAAAGCTGAAGAGTTTGTTTGTTTGCTTGATCGCGCTAATCTCGGGATCTACTGGTCCGATTTGAAAAATTCTTTCAGAGTTAGATAGCCCATTTATCGAGGAAGGCTATAGGCTATATATCATCACGCTAAGACCAATTGGAGCGGAGTAGACGATGTTGCCCGGGTCAACTAGTATCATAATATGTATGATAATAATACTTTTACATTGCAAAGAACTAATAAGATTCATCATCATCATATCAGCCAATTGCAATTCTACTGCTGAACGTAAGCCAAAGAGCGCCAACCATCCTGATCTTGAGCAGTCTGCATCCATCCGCTGCTAGCTTTCTTCAAATCATCGAACCATTGTGATTAGATTACTATAGGGGCTTTTCATTAAGAGCGCATGGAATAAAACAAACTGTTAAAATTAATTTGATGACATTATGTATGGAACATAATTTCACTAAAATGATAAAAAAAAATGAAAATAGAAAAAAAAGGGAATGGGAAACGGGGCTCAAACTCATGAACAACGTTAGTTATGTTGGCCTTTAGGGCAGCAATTGTCTGTGGTTTATCAGCATAGATTCGAGATTCGAACTCCAATTACCCCCACAGAAAGTAATCCAGCGGTGGTAGATCACATGATCTCGGTGGCCAGTTGATGTCACCACCACGCGATATGACGAAGCCCTCGAACTTCTCATCCAATAAATTGAATCATTGAGAATAAATTTTAACAATTTCTTCGCGTTGTTGAAGCGTGTTGCGTTCCATGGTGAAAGGTCACGAATTATTATTATTTGTTTATTTCCAAATTACTTAATCTATAGTTACACTTGATTTTTGCCGTACAACGTAAACCTCACAGGGTTTATCTGTGTACTGGCGAACCGTCTTTTATTTTAATTTTTTGGACAGTAATGTTTTAAATATAATAATAAGGTACATGATAGATAACACAAATTGTGTAAAGAAACGTTTTGATTTGTACTTATAACTTTTCGAACTCGTTTTAAATATGTATTCCTGCAAAATTTGACGGCTACCTATCGTTTTTCCCTAGATGGCCGCAATAAACTGTTAAAGTTCGAGCGTCCCTAATGAAAAACCATTTATAAGACAAGTAAAAAGGACTTTTCAAGCAGAAATCTAGTCGTCAGACGCCGAAAATACCGGATGTTTTTAAAAATCTATTTTTTGAAGTTTAAATTACTGTCGTATCGTCGCTCCCGTGTAGTAGATTATAATCAACTTATATGTACTGTATTTTTTATGTTTATTCAGCAGGTTATGACGACGCCGTTGACTATATTATCAGTTAGTTGCTAAAGTAGGTAGTGACGCAAGTCAATCGTTCATGAAAAAAAAACGACGATTACGTAGCGACTTGGACAGTTCGTTATTTGCCTCATTGAAGATCTGAAGGGTGCAGGTATTTATTAACTTAGGAGATAAGATGAAGCATATAAAGTGACGATTCGAGGCTTCACATTCGTACTGTGTTTGGAGTGGGTGGATGAAACCAATTGTGTGTGTACAGTTCTGTGCCCATCGTTGGTTGACTGATTTCCATATGCAACAACGCAGTTTGTTAACAGTGTAAAAATGTTTGATATTGGTTTTCCCCCCGTTTCTGTACCTACTGGTGAAGTCTTCCGATGGGTTGTGTCTCTGGAAGCATCTCCTGGGGCTACAAACAGGTTAGACTGTTTCTTACAACGACTGCTGGAGCAGTACTCGACAGTGTTATAATATCGTTCAGCGAAGGTAAATGATAGACATAGTTTAGTAGTGCGGGGAACCTGCACTGATCTCAATATCAAAAAAAACTAGCCAAGTGCGCGTCGGACTCGCGTGCAAAGGGATCCGAACGAATTTTTTTTTAACATGTTATTTTTACACTATAGACTTCTTATAAATTTTCTTGTAATCTTTATGTAAAGGTCTATATGTATTTTTTCAAAATTATAGGCTGAGTAGTTTCGGGGGGAATGATCATTTTTCGCCTAATTTCTTGAATCACTTCAGTACCGTTTATTTAGAATTACGAAAAAAATATAATTAAACTGTAAGCCCTTTCATTTGATATGTCACACGATACATTTTATTTGAATTTTCTAGTTTGGGGGTCAAACTAGAAAATTTAAAAAAGTGACACCCATGCTAAAAATTTTAGAATTTACGTAACACGTCCATGTTTGGGTCACAAAAGTTTATATGCGTACCAAATTTCAACAGAATCGGTCCAGTGGATCCGGAAAAACTGGCTGTGACAGACGGACAGACAGACCCGAGTGATCCTATAAGGGTTCCGTTTTTTGTTCGGGACCCTAAAAAGCAATAGAGCAGGTCTCTTTTTCAATTTTCGTTTTAATTCTAACTTTGAACTTATCTGAATGTAATCTTGTAATTAAAGTAAAACGATTTTGACTATTTTAGCGGAGATTTTGTCTTTTCGGTCATAATAAAATGTGTCAGTAAAAGAAAAGTACTTTTAGCTAAATAATAAGGGCCACGGTCTATACAAATTTCCCCCACGTCTTTAAAAAATAAAAAGTAAATGTTACTTCCGAATCCCAACCACAGCCTGACATATAAAATTGCTATGAAAATTCCTTCAGGGGTGGTTAAATATTATTCTACAATATTGAGAAATACTTGGCTATCTTCACTTGTAATCAAGCTCAATTGACAATATAAGTATTTCAAAGATTAAGCAGTGTTATGCTAATAAAGTTAGGAATATTTTACATTTATTAGCATGAGACTAAAAGTAGGTACTGGCCATTTGAAAAATAAGTCTATTTGTTCCTGGCACATTTTTTTCTGTATTCTAAAACCAAATTTAAAAAGAAAGAAAGAACCTCGCGGATGATTTCCACTACGGGCCCCGCGTGGGACCATTGGTCCCACGGAACGCAACTGATTTATTATCTCTGACTATCCAAAGAGGAGCAGATTTCTCACAATTTGCAGTTTTAGGTCGTGAGGCCCAAAATTGATATCTTCAAAAATTTTGCTTAGGTACTCGAATTTAACCCAATACGGATATAGTTTTCGGGGTCTAAATCGTTGCAATGGGTTAATTATTAACCCATTTCAAGGAACACACTCAAGGGGACAAAAAGTGTTACAACAAACAATCTTTATAGATATTGTATGATCTACAATATTTGTCCGATCTATTTTCTTGACTTACCATTTGACTGAAAAATGCAAGAAACCCTTTTTTGCGAACTTTGATTTTGAATTTATCTATGGGATCGATGGGGACTTTGAATTTCACTATTCAATCATAAAGTCTATTTATGGAAACCGAATTGAATTGTGTTATACTGATACAGATAGTTTAGTTTATGATGTATTCACATTTATTTTTTACTAGCTGACCCGCGCAACTTCGTCTGCGTCACAGTTTGCATTACTGCTCCGCTCCTATTGGTCTTAGCGTGATGATATACAGCCTATAGCCTTCCTCGATAAATGGGCTATCTAACACTGAATGAATTTTTCAAATCGGACCACTAGTTCCTGAGATTAGCGCGTTCAAGCAAACAAACAAACTCTTCAGCTTTATATATTAGTATAGATATTCTGCTCTATCAAAAAAGTTTGAATAGCTATACATTGACACAAAGTATAAAATGTTTTGTGTAAATTTATAAGAGTACTATGTACTGAACAGGTTAACAAATTTTCATTTTCCGTTAGAAAAAATACAGGTCTCAGGACACTCCCTTGTGGAACACCAAGAAATTATCTTAAACATCTCGGCTCAGCTGTTTAAACGTGTTTGTGTGTCTCAGCTGCTTAGGAGTAGGTACCTATTACCATCGCGATATTTTTTGATTTCTTATCCAAACCGCAGATCATCTAAATGAGTATTCCGAACGAAGATTGATTCAAAAATAGAGGTTAAAAAAAGTTAGGTACTTCAAATCATCAAATAGATAAACAAACACAAGTAGGTATATGTGCGTTGGTTATTAGTTTTACCTGTTGTAACAGAAATCATTTAGATACAGTTTTCCCTATGAACGAATATTGGGTACTTACTTTATTATCTATACCTTTGCTGTTTAATGACGTAGCTGTATGCGACGTCATGATTGTGTCGTGTCGGAAAACCCGAGAATCCTGCACATGCGTGGTTTCCTTGTCGCGTCAGTCCTCGCTGTAGCGCTAGCGCGACAGAGCTCGTCGGCAGGTCGGCTCAGACGACGCGCGCCCCGCGTCGAGTGCGGAAGGCCATTACTTGTCAACGTTCGATGTCTTTACTTTACATTCAGTGACACCAAACACTTCCGAAAATTCTCCATTCAATACCTACTTTAGTGAAGTGTTTCGCAGTGAATCCAAAAGTTTTCAATCATCAGTTTTGTTTATTTGCCTTGTGTCTTGAAGATTTACGTGACTGTGAACAGTGAGATAACATTTTTGTCTTTTTATACGTGTTTTGAGTTCAAGTGTATATAATTTGCATGGTAATTAGTGGATATACCGATTAGTTAACTATCGGGTATGTAGTTAATGCCAAGAGTTGAGAGGTTGTTTTATTATAATTCTTCTTGAAGTTAATGTTTTGTGTCAACTGTAAACTTGTTTCATCAGCTGATAGTTTCGCGAAAACTATATTACTCAATGTTACCATGAGTCCTGAGAAGGTACAAAGATGTTCATCTGGGTATGACTAACAAAGATTCATGTGTGTCCACAATCAGTCATAAATAGGTACGCTGTAATCGTCGTTATGAGAAGTTACTAAGGTTAATGACACTTTTTGCGCGTATTTTTGTCATGATATGTTTTTGTAACTATGTATTATATTTGTTAATTACTATTTAGGTATGTTTCAAATTTTATAAAAGTGTATTCTTTGGGTATAATTAAACGGACACGACCGGTTTCTTAATTCAGTATCAAACTGAATGGCAAAGAATCACAAGTTTTCGGGCTAAAGTAGTTTGACAAATACTCAACTACAAATTGTTACTTTTTGAGTAGTCACAGACGTTTAGAAGACTGGAAGCTTCGATCAGGAATTTGGGAATGCACAAACATAGTTAGATTTGTCTGTATCTACTCATTCAAATGAGTAAAGTAAATGATGTGCAGTACAAAAGGGCAAAAACGGAATATATTAAGACGGTTTACTTGTGTGTTTACAATATTTTCTACGTGCATATTTTTAGTTAAATATACAAAAAAATCTTTGTCTCTGTCATTTCTGACCTACACTAGAGTCAAGAGCAAGCCCATATAAAAAGCATTGAACAAAAAGGAAAATTAGCATCGAGAAGTTAAAATCAAGTTTCCAAACTCATGGACTGCCTACCTTAGACGTGGTAGGGCCTCCAACTAATTTTAAAAGCTGCCAAAATTCAATAATTTGTTACCTACTAAAGTTTATGAAATCAGCATCTCTATCAAGAAAAAACGTATCTAATCATATGTATCTAAATAATCAAGTGGCTGATATGGCTAATATATGGCTTTTACCTTGGACAAAGGATAAGAATTGCCAAACAAACGTGGCAATATCGCCAGTCTTTTGGGCACACTTCCAGCCGACAGCGACGCGGTTGAACATTTTGATGCCATATTTTAGGGTTAACTTAGTTAGGACTTTTTACTTTTATTTCTAGTGTATAAAGTAAGTTTAGTATTTATTAAAACAGTTGTTGCTGTTTTTGTTGTTGTTGTGCTTTAATTTATGATAAATTTTATCAATAATCAAATTATGCAGAAGGGCAAACAGTCAAAGCAGAAAATTCAAGGGAAAGCCTAAACGCAGGCAGGTTCATAAACGAAGTGTTTATTAGTTTTGTTCGCTTTTATTACTGTAACGTCATTCTTCCATTCGCTGATAATAAGCTAGCCTACTGCCTATATGAGTAGGCACAGAAAGTCACACAAAGGCGAGCGCACACGCAAAAAGTCGCGGTTTATATGAGGAAATGAATAAATTAGCAAGGGGCGTATGCCAGGTAGGATTTCAAAAACCTTTTCGGGTACGATGTGCACCTGACGGTCGTGGCCGGCCACCTGTCGTTTTCACTCGAATTCGGTGCTCTCGCCGTATTCACTGGCGATAAGGGCGAAATTTCGGGGCTTTAAATAAATATGGATAGCACCTGGCGGCGGCAATGCTGGTGCTCAGTCGTCGTTTAAAAAGTTGCATAAATTATGCTTTAATTTAATATTGGATAGGAACTTAACTTTTTTAGTTGTTCCCGGCTGTAATTTGTGTGCAGAAGAAATTATAGCCAGAAGCCCGAAACTCACGACTAGTCTTACCAAGAACTGTCTATTAGATACCAACTTACAATCTTTGCTCAATTTTGTCTTGTTTGATTTTGTTTTGTCTGTTTTCAGTAAAGTTGTAGGTTTTCAGAGTGTTTATGTCATAATCAAAGTCTGTTAGTTAAGTCTGCTTATCGTTAAGATACATAATTCACAAGCTGAGCAGCAATTAATTCTAGTTTGCGAGCGAGATATCTTAAAATACACTCACACTGACCCAGTAAGGAGTTCTCATGAATTCCTCAGAAAACGTTCCACCGAGAACCACTTTTAACTGTTGCAATTTATTGCATTTCTACCGTTTTTAAGCATGTTGAAATTACAATTTAGTTTAAACGGACCGAGTATTTTGTGTTAGTGCTTACTTAGGGCAGTCTTCCCATTCAACAGACTTATTACATAATGCACAAATTGCAAAATAATCAGTATCTATGTATACATGCATTAACACGAAATCTATACTAATATATAAAGCTGAAAGGGTGTTTGTTTGTTTGTTTGCTTGAACGCGCTAATCTCAGGAACTACGGGTCCGATTTGAAAAATTCTTTCAGTGTTAGATAGCCCATTTATTGAGGAAGGCTATAGGCTATATATCATCACACTAAGACAAATAGGAGCGGAGCAGTAATGAAAATTGTGACGCAGACGAAGTTGCGCGGGTCAGCTAGTTATATATAAAAACAAATTAAATCATTGGGCATCAAAAAAATAATCCACATCGCTGTCAGTGGCAAAAGTGCCCAGAACACTGGCAGCATTGCCGCGTTGAATGGCAATGCTGATTCTTTGGCCGAAAAAAAACCCAGCCCTCTGGTCACGTCATGTATACATGTATGTACATTTAACAGGCATCCGGTTGTTTTTTAAATGCCAAAGCAACGTTGTTATTGTGCAACATGTGATGTCCATAGTAAAAAGACGTAAATGTATCGAGTGTTACTAGTTCTCGGCGGCGACCGCTCCCTTCCTCAATTATCCAATTTCCTCGTCAGATACCGACCTACTCTACAGACATGTATTCTACGGCTAAGCACTCAACTTGTATTGCCGTAGTTATTCAGAACAGATCGTGTTTTTGCGATATAAAAATTGAAATATAACTTCGCAACATTTTCGCAACGTTTGAAATCTGGGGGCTACTCTCTAAGCCCGAATTCCGTAGTTTCGGGCTAAGTTGCGGGCGTATTTTACTCCGTGTCAGGGGGGCTACTCTCTAATGAAATCCGTAGTTTCGGGCTTATTTGCGGGCGGGCATTTTCTACTCAGTATCACCTAACCGCTGAGAACTAATGATAACACGATTTGACAGCTACTGTGAAATCGTGTTATCATTAGTTCTAGTACTTACGATTAGTCCCGAACCCGAACTAAAAATGAATGACAACGCGATTTGACAGTAACTGACAAATTCTGTCGTCAATAATTCTCAGTGGTTAGGTGATACGGAGTAGAATAAGCTCGCAAATAAGCCCGAAACTACGGATTTCGGGCTTAGAGAGTAGCCCCCCTGAGCAGAAATTATTGAAAACTCAACACACATATTCAACGGAAAATAATGATTTAGTTCAGTTTCTAAAAACGTTATTTTTCATTCTTACAACGTTTATTTATCGGTTTATCGGTTGGTAGTGATGGTGTCTACCCGTCTGAAAAGGGCGAAGGCCTACGCCGACGGTGTTCCAACGCCTCCACTGTGCAGAGTAAAACCACATTAACATGGATGCATAATTGAATTAATGTTTCCTCGATAATTCAATGTTATGAAAGTCGGGTGACCTTTCACAATTTCTATTAATGGAAAGTCGCTTCCGGGAAATTGAATGGTTCCTGTCGAAAATGGATTATCAAAGCGTTGCTGTAATAGGATTATGTTTTCTCTGTACTGGATAGTAGAGTTTCCAGAATAAACTAAGTCCTGATATTTTAATAAAATGTTTCAAGGAGAAAAATGTTTCAATATCTTTAAACAAATGTTCTGTACCGACTTCGGTTATCAGTCTTTATCAAAATCCAATCGACTGTAACAACTCAATCGATTGTCATTTGTTGTTGTACAATAAATCGCAGTCTCGATAGATCAAATGATTTCTGTTATTGTGAATTCTGAAAATCCCTACCTATTTAGTTAAAATCTTAAACTTTTCCATTTTCATTCAGTGTCCATCATTGGCGTATCTAGGGCATTTTCCAGGGGGGGCCTGGCCCCCAACTGGAGATGCGTCGCCCAATAAGAATAATCGTTGCGGTGTGCATGAACAAAAGTGGAATTTTAGGCCAGTCATAGTCAGAAGGCCCAGGTACTCCCACAATCCCGGGGCTAGGGACGATATAAGTAACTTTGTTCACTGATACAGGAAAGTTCAAGAATTTAGAGAGTGTAGAGTTCAAGAGAGAGCGAAGCGAGCTTGAAAATGTTTGCACTCCATCTCATTAGATTTGATTATTTATACTTAAATAGAAGAAACTTTTTTGATAAATGCACAAACACTTGACAGTGTAGAATGCAAGAACGAGCGAAGCGAGCTCGAAAATGATTGCATCCTGGATAATTTAATTTATCAACTTAATATGTAGGTTGTAAGTAACATTATTTAGAAAGAGCTGGGCAATGTTTCTCGGTTTCTCGGTGGATTGTTTATAACTGATGATGATTTTGTGAAGTTAAATAAGTGTCCAGTCTAAAATTTCGAACGAGTCCCTAAAAAATCTAGTGTGGGCCTCAGAGCATTCTGGGGTGGGCCCGTGCCCACCTTGTTTCATATAATATAATTTCATATAATAATTTCATAGCCTGTGTCAAAGTGCAAGGAGGTAGGGAATACAACTATTTTTAAAATTAAAATCTGTCAATTACACCGGTCAACAAAAAAACATTTTTTATGTGTCACAAGAATGTTTTAACTAATAGGGAATATGCACGAAAAAAATATTTATTATCTATACAGTTTATCTAAAAATATACACAAATATAATACTAACAGTGAAAATAGAATCAAAATTGCTCGAAAAACAAACGAGATATAATTATTTTAAACAAATATATCTGTCCCTCTCGCGAAAACGCTGTCTTCTATGGCAGCTGTATAGGCGCCAAGAACTTTGACGTCACAATTCATATCGGACTTCTCTTTCTAATTGTAAACTTTGAAGCTTTATAACTTCATCGCTGATGAAGGTATTTAAAAAATAATTTCATAGTTGTTTATTAGAGCTAATAAGTATTTCATTTTGCAAATAAAAAAATCGCATGCATATTCCCTATTATGTGAACATGTTTTAATATCATAGAACTGAAATTAGAATTATTAAGACACATACAGTTTTCCTGCAATATGATTTTGAAGTGGAGTATTGAGGCGAAAACTGAAGTTTTCAGGTGGTTCTAATACATACACATTATCAAGTTAAAGGATTGATTGTGCAGCAGATGGTACGTCAGAATACTCAACTATCCCTTAATTTTCAAAAATCCCAAAATAAAGCTCAAATTATTTTTTTACTGGTCGTGCAGAAAAATGAAATTCTTTTTTGAGTTTTAAAAATAATTTCACCATAAATGTAAAGAAACTTGTCAGAATCTTTTGGACACTTCTTCCAAATTTTAAAAGAATAAAATAACTTAGTAAACTGAAAAAAGAAATAGCTACTTTTTTGAAAAACAATGATCGGAATTTACAAGTTAAAGGAAAAATGATGTCACTGGTAACTTTAACACAAAAACTAGACCTAATCAAAGCAAAATAAATATGGTTGTGTGATAAGGGTAGGTAGGTAATTCAAAATTAGTAAGCACATTCCATGTGGCAAAATATAAAAAAAACTAGCTGACTCGGCAAACGTTGTTTTGCCATAAAAAAAAATACCCTACCACTTATTCTCATACCTACCAAATATACACACGAAATTTCATGAAAATCGGTCGAGCCGTTTCGGAGGAGTTCGGTAACAAACACCGTGACACGAGATTTTTATGTATTAGAAGCATTGATTAGAAGATATATTTTCAGGTAAATCAGTCTGCATACTAAGTTTTGAATTAATCTTGTTGGTATTATTGTAAACCATAAATAAGTTAACAAATAAACAGTAGTTAATGTTACAACATTTACTACTGTTTATTACGTAACAGTGTTACTGTTTATACGTAACAGTGGATACGAATGTCGGTCACAATCGCAACCTGGCACCAGTGGCTGCCGGGCCGGGCCCGACAATGAGGATGTCCTATACCTGTCTCCGAGTGTCACGTCGCACCTTTCCTACAATATCTGCTAATTTCAATGGGTATAATCAGTTATACCTACTTAAGTACTTAGTCTTGTTGAGCTTACAGAGAACATGAATCATTCCATCGTACAGAGAACATATAGAACATTTAGCAAAGTTTATCTTTTTGCCGGGGCTAAAGCCTTGTATTGTAACAAGTACAATTTGTTTATCCCCGCTTGAAACGGGATTTTATGTTAATATGCAATGACACATGTTTGTGATCAGATGTCGTCGCCCGGCAGAATGCGTTTAGTTTACTCATATCAAATGATAAACAGCTTGTTGCTCGCGCGACCTTATCATCCGACCTAGACCTTGTGCTTCGTCTCGTTCATCTAATCTAAAGCAGTTACTATCAATTTATTTTTAGCTTCAATGTAATTGTTGGTGCGACAGTTTTCATATAATTCTTTGTACACATTGATGACTATTACCTACATTTGACATCTTATCTTGGCATTAGTTACATAACCGTTTAGTTGAATGGGTTCTAATTGATAGATCGTGTGTGTTCTATATCAGTATCTGTTTGTGTTAGGCACCGCTTCAGCACAGGCTGCGGGAGTAGCGTGAAGGAGTCGCGATGAGTGATATCGTAGATGACGACGGTATTCGGGAGGAGCTCGTGGAGGTCGGTTGAGATGCTGGTGCGGGGGTGCGTGGGGGGTGTGGGGGGCGAGCTGCGCCACTCGCTGGCGGAGCGCACCAAAGCGCTGGCGGCGCAGTGCCACGCGCTGCGCTCGCCGGCGCGCGCAGACCGCAGCGCCGAGCGCCGTCGGAACAGGCCCCGAAAGTCACAGACACGGTGGTATGTCAAAGTAAGTTTTGTTCAAAGACTTTGCTCGGAAAGTCACATCCTGATGACCACCATCAACCTCTTGACATGCTCAATATGGAAATACGAAAGGTATTCCTGAAAACAGAAGAAATTAACTGAACATTTAGAGATTTAATTACAGTTCCTCGTGTGTTAAAGTAGCTACCAGGTACCAGCTGCCTGGTTTATTACTTTAATCATTTTACAAGTTCGGTTGAGTTTGGAAGGCGTATTGTTGGAGTTTAAAATATTTGAAAAAAAAAATGTAAACTGCATGCAGGAGTCAAATTCTGAGAACACGAGTCACTCCGTCTAAATCAGCTTCTTCTACACTTTTCGTTTTACTGATAAGTCACAACGATAATAACATTAATAACTCAGGATGTATTACACACCGGATATTGATGTTTGTTACAAATCATCTCAATGGATGAATCAATAGTTTCCATGATATTTACATGACAAAATGACGATCTTCGGCCGTTGACTCATTCTGTGACCCATCATAAATATGTAAATGTAATAGGTACATACACCGTTTTAATGGAAGAAGTGAATTCATTTAAGGAATTTAATGCCGTTATGTACTTTGGAATAATCATTATCATAATCATTTAAATTCTTTGGCCAATAGAAAAGTGCGTATATACCATAAGGGCTTTACTTAAGAGAAAAGGAGATACCTGTCAGATCTCTTTTGCTCTCAATCAAAGTTTTCCTATAAGTAGCTGATGTTTATTTTCCTTATCTCTTAGTCAGTTTAAGATAATTGTTACCAGATATTTTCAATCCTTACTTAATATTATAAATGCGAAAGTAACTCTGTCTGTCTGTTTGTCTGTCGCGTTTTCACGCCAACACTATTGAACCGATTTAAATGAAATTTGGTACAGATATAGTCTAGAGCCTGAGAAAGGACATAGGCTACTTTTTATCCCGGGAGTATGTTCCAAAAGGACCACGCGGGCGAAGCCGCTGGCAGAAGCTAGTCATCTATAATTTTAAAGTGATTGTAAATTAGCGAATTAAAGAAGATGTAGAATAATATTTACATGTCAAGGAGTGTGGGGTTCACCGTTCAAGCAATAAGTCAGAACATTATTTTTTAGACAGTCATATCTCCGTGATATGACCATGAGCAAAGCAACGTACCTACTTAAACTAGTCCTTAATATTTACAGTTTCAATTGACACATCTCTATGAATGAATCGTGCAAACATAATTTACAAGAAAATTCAACATACCATTGTATCTGAAATCATATATACCGCCCTTGCGATAACATTCGTCAAAGAAAAGCGGAAAATTCTTATAGTATGTTAATATTATTTCTGTTCGCCTAGATTCAATGAAGCAATGCTAAGCCGGGTTTGAAGTAGAAGAATGCGTAGACGAATGATTTACTAAACATGTATTGATTTTGTATGCGTTACTACATTCTGACGTCATCGGTATTTAGATTCTTGATTCATGCTATTACGAATCTGAACGCTTTTCAGTAAATACTTACTTCCTTGGGAAGTCGGTCGAAAACTGGCGAATACGGTCCGTTTTTTTTAAGTTTTTTTTTGTTAGTAACGTGTATTTTTCATTCAGCGTCGTAATTATTCGCAGTTCGCATCCGTGTGAACGAGCATGGAATGCAATAGCAACAGTGTTTAAAAGTTAAGTTAATTTTGCAATCAGTGTCAGTGAATCGTCTTATCGGGTACGTCTGCAGGCTTCGTTAGCAATGCAGGTCAAGGCTTGAGTTATGTGAGCGTCAGTGGCGGCACTGTCGGCGCACGCGCATAGGAATGCACCCAGGCGCGGGCTGCCTCCGAGAACGCGGCAGGCTGCTATGCGGGCCCTGGATACAAGCACTTAGTTATTTGGTAAATATTTACTACCTGCAAAGCTACCTACAGCCTACCCTGTTTCTATTGTTAGCAGTAACTTATACATATTCATTCGATGTTCCCACTAACAGCGCGTTATCGCCGCTCGACGAGATTAAATGAAATATTGAATAAGGCGTTTTTAGATTTTAACGAGTTTATTCAAATGTGTTATAGGAACCTAACATCAAACTTCTAAGCCTGGATAGGCTTAGAATTAGCAAGTCTCACATATGTATAATGGATGCTTAGACTTAGCAAGCATTATTTTATACAAGTTGTGGTCTGAAATAGATAAGTCGAAAAGTCTTGCTGTGTAAATGTTATACATATCTAATATACAGAATTCTTCCGTTACTGACTGATTGAGTGAGTGACAGACAACGCACAGCCGAAACTACTGGGCGTAGAAAGCTGAAATTTGACATGTAGGTTCCTTGGGGAGTGTAGGGGCACTAAGAGAGAAATTCTCACGGGAATGGGAAAAAACGCGCGTACGAAGTCGCGGGTAAAAGCTAGTGTTATACAACCTGTAACAGAATAAACGCAATATCTCTTAAGGGGTCATTAAATTCATCATTATGAATAACTTTCACTATGGAACCAACACTGAAATCTTAAAAAAAACCGACTCCCCATATATTTATGTGCGCATAACTCGACAAAATGTACTGAACAGCTGAATTTTTTTTCGCGATTTCGGGATTGGTCCCATAGTAAAAGTTGTTCATAATGATGAGTACAATGACCCCTTATTAGGTATTGCGTTTATTCTGTTAAACGTTGTATATTCGGGTACTATAAAGTAAATAGGCACATCACAGAGGCACATCTACCTGATCGTAGGGGGGCTATAATCTGATATTATAATTGAAGAATCAGGACGGTGAAATAGGTCAGGGGGTGGGCTTTGGGCACACAAATGTAGCGACTTGGAGGACGTCCTTGAGATAAGAGTACCTACCAAATCACTTTGTGGCCCTCAACATTTGAATAAAAGATAAGTAGTCCTACATTGCGGTTTTAATTTAATTTAGACCCAATTGAGTACCTACCTGAAGGTTCCAAAGCTCATATTTCTTTGAATATTTTCTTTAGTGTAACGATAATTGTCTGAACAAGAGCGTATTTGTGTCTGACTCGTTTGTAGCACAAGTACTTAGCTGCGAGTTCGCGTGAATCATAAACTCGTAAGTGACGAATCGTTTGTGGACGTACAAAGGTGATCGTATTATGATAGGTAGGTACCTATAAAGTGGTTCTCGAGTTTCCCAGAATTTTGCGGCAAATATGATAATAATACCTAAAAATATAGAAAACTAACATTTTCATAAGAAGTAGTTGTTGTTTTGACTTGTTGTAACACCAATGTTTCTCAAATGGCACAATTAGAAGCAACTGTTTGGACAATCCTACTAATATTATAAATGTGAAAGTTTGTATGTTTGTATGTTTGTATGTTTGTATGTTTGTATGTTTGTGCCTCAATCAGGCAAAAATGGCTGAACGGATTTGTATGAAATTTGGCACACATATAGTCCACATCCTGGAATCAAACATAGGCTACTTTTTATCCCGGTAAAAGGCATGGCCTAATGGAGACAGAGGAGGAAGTGGAAACCCAGCGCTTCTGCTACCTTAGTACTTTAGATTCACAAGTACCAGGAGAACAGAAACATGTCGTAATATTTCTGGGGCTGAAATTGGGAGCGTTAAAGATTCACAAGTACCAGGAGAACAGAACGATGTTATAGTATTTTTGGGCTAGAATATATTTTTTTAACCGTCGAACAGAAATATGTATTTTGAAGATTTTTCCGGGCTAGAATTGTAATAAGCGCTATAGATTCACATGTGACAGGAGACCAGAAACATGTTGAAGAAGTATTTCTTTGACTGAAATTATGAGCGCTAAAGATTCAGAAGTACTAGGAGACCATAAACATGTCAAATTATTTCCGGCACTGGAATAACCGGTTAGAATTCAAAATTACCAGGACACCAGAAACATGTCGCAGTATTTTCGGAGCTAGGTATGTGAATTCTAAAGATTCATAATTACCAGGAAGCCAGCAACATGTCAAAATGTTTCCGCGCTAGATATATGAGCGGTAAGGATTCAAAATTACCAAAACAACAGATTAATGAGATTTTTTTTCCCGAGCGTTAAAGATTCATTATGTACCAGGAGACCACTAACATGACGAGGTATTTCTAGGGTTGGAATTGTGAGCAGTTAGGATTCTAAAGCACCAGGTGATCAGATACGTGTAGAAGTATTTTCGGGGCTGGAATAATGAGCGCTACAGATTCACAAGTACCAGGAGAACAGAACGATGGTATTTTTGGGCTTGAATATTTCTTATTTAACTTTTTAACTGTCAAACAGAAATATGTATGTCGATGTTTTTTCCGGGCTGGAATTGTAAATACCATAGATTCACAAACAACAGGAGACTAGAAACATGTGAAAGTATTTTTTTGGCTGAAATTGTGAGCGCTAAATATTCACGAGTACCAGGAGACCAGAAACATGTTGAAATATTTCCGGCGCTGGAAACCTGAGCGGCTAGGTTTCAAAGATACCAGGAGACCAAAAACATGTCGATGTTTTTCGTGGCTAGGATTGTGTATGCTAAAGTTTCACAAATACTAGGAAGCCTAAAATATTTCCGCGCTAGATATATGAGCGGTAAGGATTCAAAATTACCAAAACAACAGATAAATGAGGAAGTTTTTCCCGGGCAGGAATTATGAGCGCTAAAGATTCATTATGTACCAGAAACATGACGAAGTAATTCCAGGTTTGGAATTGTGAGTAGTTAGGATTCAAAAGCACCAGGAGATCAGAAATATGTAGAAGCATTTTCGGGGCTGGAATAATGAGCGCTACAGATACTTACAAAAGTAACAAAACACCAAAACATTTCAAATTATATTTTCGGCAGGAATTGTAAGCGCTATAGATTCACAAGTACCAGGAGACCAGAAAAATGATTTAAAGTTTCTTGCGCTGGAATTTTGAGTAGTTAGGATTCAAAATTGAAGAAGGAAAACAGAAACATGTCGAAGTATTTCCGAAGCTGGAATTGTGAGTGGACAGCATTTAAAAATACCAGGAGAACCGAAACATATCGAAGTTTTTTCTGGGCTGGAGTTATGAGCGCTTAAGTTTATATACGCGATATATGCCTTGTACGAGTCCCAAATAAACATTTTTCTTTCTTTTCTATCTTTAAAATCAGAAACATGTCGAAGTAGTTCCGGAGCTGAAGGTACGGACAGTAAAAACTCACAAACTATGAAAAACGATGAATTTCCGAGAATAAGAATATGGGACAAAGAATTTGCGCGCCACCTCTAAAGTCTACGCAGACGAAGTCGCGGGCGAAGTGCTAGTATTAAATAATTGTTTTAAGCATTTCAGCACAACTTAATACCTAGTAAGACTTCACTGACCTTGCTCAAGATCCAGTCTGTCGGTTATCAAGTTTGTTCCGTGCTAGTTATTTTAATCCCTGTCAGTAAACTCACAAGACATGTGGCATGGCATCGTATCGCTACTTCCCTAGTGGACTTATTTCAGAAGCATGAAGCGTTTGATTGATAAACATATCGGCTTTAAAATCTCAAACATCAGTGACAACAGAACGTACGTATTGTTATGTTATGAATTAACATATCATTATGAGTACTTAGCTGCATAACAAACTGATTCAAATAATGACCCAGAATCTAATATTTAAAAATCTCGTGTCACGGTGTTTGTTACCGAACTCCTTCGAAACGGCTCGACCGATTTTCATGAAATTTTGTGTTTATACCTTTTTGTGTTTATTCGGTAGGTATGAGAATAGGTGGTAGGCAATTTTTTTGCAAAACAACGTTTTCCGAGTCAGCTAGTATATCTATAAAAAATCATTACAAAGAAATGAATTTTTAGGCATTTTCCCGGAAAAGCTTATCGTGTTTACCATGGTCCTTTATCTATAACTCATTGGCGAATTAGGGTTTTATTTGGATTACACTAGCTTTGCAATTAATCCTACTTACATTTGTATGTGCAATCTACATTGTTAATTCTTCCATACCAATGTAACAGGATGCCAAGTGCTATTTCCCGACGTAGCGGTAAGAGTCAACAAACTAAAATAGGTCAGCATGGTGCTTCATGCATGGAGGATGCTTCAGTTCTAACAAACAGCCACCTGGCCTCTAATTGCGTGCTATTGTCCCTTTTGCAAGTAATAAAGCGACAGCTTCATTCTTCTTTGTTGGTTTGCGTGCGAATATCATAGCGATGACATTTTTAGAATCTAAGATTGACAAAAGGCAGCTTGATGAATTAATCGAATGCGGCCCATAAACGTTCCAATAATTTGATTAAACAGGCTGATACAAACTGTTTGATAAAATTGGCATGAATGTGTGGGGGAAAATTTGATAAAAAATGAGTGAAATTTCGTATTTCTTCATGCTATGAAAAAATACGAAATTTCGTATTCCTATTTGATCGAACGGTTTGAACTAGCCTGTTTGATCAAACTGGCATGAATGTCTGTGGGAAAATTTGATCAAAATTGTGTCGTCAAATGGCATGAGGAAATACAAAATTTCGTATTTCTATTTGATCAAACAGTTTGAACCAGCATGTTTGATCAAATTACTTGAACGTATATGGCACGAATTAGATCAGATTTAATGATCTCTATCTGACTTTCTGTGATCGCTTCTTCTGAGTTCCATTATCAACGATACGGTATTTTAAAGTAACAGTAGTTCTATAGGTAGTATAGGTACAGTGAATTTCAGCAAGTTGATAAGTTAATTAGTCGGTTGGTAATCAGTGCGATTGCACGGCTACTGTGAGTTGTGGGTCACCAGTGTCTGAGGTGGCCTGAGGTCGTTGTCACCGAGACTATTCGGTCCGATGCTCGATCGTATCGATTGCAGAGGTGCCGACGAACTCAGACTTGCTTATTTTTATGACTACGAGTATTATGAACTTGGTTAATTTTCTTTCCTTTCAAATTGAATCAAAGTTATGGAATTAGTTAACAGCCGCGATGTTTGTACACTTTAATCGTGAAGTCAAGTAGGCATGTGTTTGCATTATGATTGTGATGGACGCACGGAATCACGATTATAACAATGTTGAATGCTCATACGCGGCCGGTATGATTGCTATACACGACCGAGGTTACATCCATTCGATCAGTATATGTACTTGTCTGGTTTTCGGGAATTCATTACCCATCTTAATATTGACTTCTTTCGTATTATTTGAATAAAATTGTCATAAACATAGAGAGAGTCTGTTCGAAGTACGTGCTTTAAATGTTTCTTGTAAGATTTCACCATACAAGTAGTTACTTTTTACTGCTTAGTATGTAAACTGTGGTGTTTACGTCGAGACGAGCGTGGAAAGTAAGAAAATGTGTGCAGTGTTGTTTTTCAAATAAGGAATGGTGCGAGTACTCGCCTTTATGAGATGCCTCTCTTAGTCGGCGCGGCGTACGGTGCAAAAGGAATGACCGACATTTCTTTACATCGGTGTCAGCTTTTGCTCGTAGAATGCGGAGGGATGTTTCTAGCTAGCGGCATTCAAATGAATAGTCATGAAACGTTGGGTACTCGGTGCCAAGTTCGAAAGCTAAGTGCGAGGTGTAGTGTTTGTAGTTTACATAAGGTTGGCAACGATGGCACCGTCTTGCCTAATAGTGGGCTGGTGGGTGTTTGTTCCGGGTAGCATCAGTCGCGGTCAGGGCGCGGCGCCGGCCAAGCGCGTCCGTCACGCAGCTCGGCCGCCCCGCGTGCCCGCGAGCCCGCGTCGCCGTCGCACAATGCCCTCCGACTTCACCGCTGTCCTTTGTTTAACAACAGTTTTCTAATAAGCAACGACCACTTTTTGCCCGAAGACACGGTTCAATGTTTTAAGAAGCTTGACTTATAAGTAGAACATTGTCTATTACCGACTTCTATTTCCTAGGTTGACGGATAAATCGATTCAATATTAATATTTGAAATTAGTCTGTGGGTACTGGGTTCCTAGGTTATAGGTATCACACGTTTCTTTCTTTATGTATTTTCTGATGCTGGAACTAAAAGAAGTAGAAGTTGATCGATCCAAAGAGCAGTCTTTTTATATGGCTTTGAATCAGAGTGACTCTTCACTCTTCGGGTTTATTGGAAGGTGGCGAGAGGGCGCGCACGTGTCAAAGTGTCGAACGTCTGCGTGGGAGGACGGTACAAAGGACCTCTTGAACACTTCAATAAGTAAATGGATTAGTCGACTAATGGCCTTTTCACTTGACGAAATCCGAATCTGAATCTGATCGTCTCATAAACCTTTCAGTATTTATAACTAACGTACATATAATAGTGGCCGAGTAACGTTTAGTGGTATTTAATTAGAGCCCACAACCAAATCAATACCGGAATATTAATAAATGTGTAACATTATTAGAGTTTAGGTAGTCTCGTTCCTATGTGCATAGGGGTTGCAGACGTCACTTTATTTTACCGGCGCGTGGTGACAGCGTGCGCCAGGGGGAGTGCGTCACTCGGGAGAGCCGTCGCGCCTGCTGTCCGCTCCAAGTGCCGTTCTATTTCAGGCTCCGACGCCTATTACCATCCCAGCCTCTTCACGTTTTACTGCGCTCACATAACAACCTGCGTCATACACGTAGGGCAACACAAATATCTTCTGCTTGTTAGTATTCTCTCGAGGTCAATAATCTTATCAAACTGATACAGGTGAGTGCGGAATGCCAATGTTATGAGATAAAACGACAATACCTTCGTTATTCTCAGAAATATTCATTTCTTTTCGTCTTCGCTATTTGTTTGGAGAAATTGTATTTTGCGTAGCACTGCTACGAAATTCGTAGCAAACATTTTTTTCAGAAACGGCGTAGCGGCGTGTTTTTTTTTATTTTCGCTTCAAAGACAAGGTGATTAATGAAAAAATACCATAATAATGCCTCTTATCTTAATATTTTGAAACCCGATTATGGAGGCAGACAAAATGAAAAAAACTTTAGCGTTTGTCTTGACTTGTAATTAATTTCAAAACAGGAATTTTGAACAAATATAAAAGTGATGTCTGGCCGTCAGTCAGGATTTAAGCTCCTATCAAGTTATAAAATACTGGCGAGGCGAAGTAGGGATTTTATTCCATGAACAGAAAATATCCAATATTCATTTTGATAGGGCCAATTATTTCGATACGACGGTGCCGACTGACAGTTGGAGGTATTTGGGCTTGCGATTGGGGAGGCACACGGGGTGCCGGGCGGCAAGGAAGTCACCCGTCTTAGGTCTTTAGCTATATTTAGACTACCTTGTTGTAAATTGCATGCTCGATCGATATTGCTTGCTGCCTTTCTAACTAGTCAAACTAGAATAAAATCGTCGATTACCCTGCGACCTGTATTCGCAAGTACGATTCACAATAAACGTAGTATAAATACATCGAATGCCGACTACTCATCACGATGACTATATAGTACTTAAATGCCTTGACATCCCGCAGTGGATAGCGTGATAGCTTTTCACTGTAATTTGAACTTTGTAACAACACTTTTACCTTGAATACTAATTTCGATGAAATCCGCCTTATTATTCTGTTTTGACATGTAAAAAGATTTATTTTGATTTCTAGGGTTTCGTAAGTCTGTACATTAGTAATAACAATCGGATTGAATGGACGTAAAGCGGCTTGGGTCCTAAATTCTTCGCCGTGTCCTTAAAAGGTTTTGTTAGAAAGGGTCCAATGTTTAGTCATGAGAGATTTTTCGAGCAATTGCGCATTTGCGAAGGGCTCCAGATGGTTAAATGCGTGGGACGACAATCTACGGAATCAATTGAGTATTGTTGCTCGACACATCGATCGCTGGAACGTTCTACAGATAATTGATCAATATACTCATACGTGCTCTTTTGTTGTTAGTTTTCTATTAGCTTCATTATTATTCAGACAACTACCTAATACTTAAAGATGCCACAGGCTTTATATTGCTGGTTCTGTAGATTGGCAGAATTTGTACGATCATTAGGTATCAATCATATTTATAAGATATCTATTTTGCAAATATGGATACAAAACACGGTGACATAAAAATATAATTAACAACAGCCATATTTTACCAGAAGGCATGCAAAAGTACAAAATACATTAATGATTCTAAGTACATAATAATAAAGATAACACTGTCAATATAAAGATTAGTTAATACGATTACAATTTAATTACAATATAATTAAATTAAATAAAAATGAATAGTCATATTTTTCTAATTTCTAGTCGTTATAAAAGTAATCAAGAGATTCCTTTCTCCATTAAAAATTCTGTCACGCTGTAATACGCTTTGTCTACTAAAAAGATTCGGAGTTTTTTTTTTATAATTTGGCTATCATCGAATTTCAATAATACGAGAGTTACTCATATACATACTCATATCATATCACGCGACATGGAGACTCAATTTAATTTAGTACAGTCAGGAGTACTCAAAAGATTTTATGTTGGAAAGGACAGCATGATCTATGAAAATTGGGAGATAACCATCAAGATTGTAGTACGTAGTATTGTAACGTTAGAGAAGAAAGGTCAGGCGAGGTCAAGCGGCGCCGGCTAGGCTGCTGGCGCGCTGTCAACTCTCGTAAAACCGCACTATTTGTACGTATCATGTACCAATGTTTTGGAATTACATTACAGTTGTACCAATTGCATTTCACACCTGCTCATTTATGCAGTACTATCTTTTTCCTGTGACGTCGTACGCATATATCCCGTTTTTTCCCGTTCCCGTAGGAATTTCAGGAAATCCTCTCTTAGTGCTCCCCTACGAGAGTAGGGGTCAAAGATGAAATTTGGCATGTAGGTTACTTTGGGAGTCCAAAGGAATCCACATGCCAAATTTTAGCTTTCTACGACCAGTAGTCTCGGCTGTGCGTTGTCCGCCAATAACTGAAGAATTTTATACACATATACTTATTGATTAGAAGTGAGATTGTTATAAATGTTAGAGTTCATCTAACTCCAAAATGATGTTAGCTGGTAGGTGTATGAGTCTAGCATAAGTAAGTAGAGCTTAACAAACTTTCGCGTGTTTGGGAAACTTTGGCCACTGTAGGACTCGTTAGAGAAAAGCTAAATTCTGTAGCATTGTTAGCCGCAGTATTCTGAAACATTATTTTATTTATTAAAATTTTATGCACTAGTAAAAACACTGTACAAAGGCGGACTTAATGCCGCAGGCATTTTTTACCAGTCGACCTTAGGGTGGTGCAGAGACAGCATGGTAGGTGCAACATAAAGAAAAGACATACAGAGAAAAAAAATACAATCTATAATAAATACATAGATACACACATACTTATAAACAAAATTAACAACGTAATTAAGAAAACACGAATCCAACGAGTTAGCACTGTAATGATTCTTCCAACTTCTGGCGAATATGCTCACGAGCCTTCACCTTAAAGGACAACCGACTTGTTGCCGTCCTGATGATTTTAGTTTCTGAAACATATTCAAAGGTTCAAAAATTAATGAAAATGTATTAAAATAGGTTGGCAATGGCATAATTATTGTTTAAGTAATACGACATGCCTTATTAACGTTTTAAAGTATGACTCTTCAGTTTACTTAGTCGCAAAAAGTGATACGTGTCCGTGTACAACATATTAATGTGTAGTTAGGTGTTCATTTCAATTTTCAATTGATCGCAACAACTTCGTAGTTGAGCAGGCAAGTTATTAATCGGTTGATTGGGTGCGCGCGAGCATATCGCTTCACGTCTCGCGACTCATTGCGACCATTACTTACGATAACATTTATTTACTTTTCCTAAACTGCGCTTATGTTTGCTCGTAAACAGTTTAAAAGAAATGTTATCGATGGGCAAATGTTGATTTTAGAATTAGTCTTGGCGGCATCACACTTCTAATAGTTTGCGCTGAGCGGTAAACAGTTCAAAGTTTGTTTGAAGTTGACTACACATATTTAATGTTTTGGTGCTCGCACGTCGTTTTTAAATGTTTACTTTTTTTTAGTAGTCGATCCTGAAAGATGTAAAACACCTGCCTATACAGATGAAACAAGGAATCTTTGCAAATGTAACTTTAAAGATATTCCCTACTCATTTTGCATTCCATGATCTTGTTTAGGTCATAGTATGACATTACCACCTTATCTCGACCGTCTATTTAACTATGAAACAAATGAATGTGCCAGTATCTGTCGATCGAAAAGTAACTTTACACTTAGTATGAAAATATTCTATAACAAAACTCCTCTGCTTATTCTCGTTAGAGCAGCGTGTCTGTCTGCTCACCTAACACTTTCTTGTGTGAGAGCGTTGTATAGGGACCTTGTCCTGAAAGGTTTAGCTTTATGTGGTAAGGTTATGGATCTCTATTATGTCGTAAATATCAACAGCGTAAGAAATTGGGTTATGTTACAATTTCAGCGAAGGGAAGAGGGGTCTGAAATTTTATTAGACTGAATTTAATAAAATTTAAAGGGCGCACGATAAGCAATATCCGCAAATAAACATCTGTATCTACTTTATGCACATGAGTATTTATTCCTGATGAGACAGCAAATGGCGAGTCTATTAATTGGAGCTGTATTCATTTGTAATGCAGTTTGTCCGCAATGTTTACAGGAGTATCTCATGCGCTCTTAGCATATTAGTTGCTGAAAGTGATTTGCAGGTAAACTTGTTGGATGTGCGTGTACTTGCTAGCTCTAATAGGATCATATCAACTTTGTATATTTAATCCTGTTTGATTCGCCTCACACAGAGCGTGGCACGTGTTGTCGTGTTGTGAAGCTAACACCTGGTACAGGGGCGCCAGTGCGCCACATGCCGGCCGCCACTGACGTGCTCTATCGGAGTTTTTCACGCGATCTCTCCGCGAAGAGAGCAGTCGTCGTGCGCGCGCGTTGGAGCGCCAGCGCTTCTATATTACCTACATTACATATTTTGCAAATTTTTATTATTATTTCTATAATTGATTGTGGTGGTTACGTGCATCGACAGTTACGCAACTCATCTTCAAAATCCAATAGTAGCCAGCAGTTACATTCTCAATATTAAATGTGTGAAAGTTTTCGATAGATTGTGTTAGTTATGCGATGTCCATGTAATATGCAAATTCACGATTTCATAATATCAACGTTGTAAAATGTGACGATAATTACACAGTTTATTAGACTGTAACGCAGCACTTAATAGTAGAAAACTTGTTGTTATCGAGGGAGAGTTCGTTTTGGATCATTTGCCGAGTGTCAGTGATTAAGAGGTGACAGTGGAGCTTAATTGCGTGAATCGATTAAAAGTCGCGTAGTGTGGGCCCTGTAGCCGGATGCCGAGCTGGTCGCGGTGGACAAGTGTGCCGCAGTCCGCGTTCGCTGCGATTTCTCCCGCGTCACGCACGTCCGCGCGGCGCGCATACTCCCTCGCGTCTCGCCGCTGATTGATCCAATTACTGAATTACTGGATTTGCATGTAGAGGTGTCGTAGCGGCGCGCGGTGCTGTGCAGCAGCTAGTGAAAGTGAGCGTGATGCGGGAGGCGCTCAGCTGAGGTGACGTCGCGTGACGTCGCCGACATGGGCCATGTGGAGGATCTGCGGCGTCAGTAAGGCCGAGCCCGTGCTGTTCGCTCGTAACCTAGACGATGATTATGTAAGCTCTCGCTGTTGCAAGCAACGCATACCTATAATCAACAACACTGTTATGAGTTATGACATGTTTCTTATCTTTACAGCTAAGCATGTTGTTGTAATGCACTTAATAGGTATAGACTATAACTAGGTGCCTATAATTTGAAGCTGTAAATGTGTACCTACGCATACGTTCAGTAGGTGTCATATGCATTTGACGTGATAAGCAAATTAATAATGTCTCCGACCTCCAAATATTCGGTTCTAAAGAACTCTTTGCATTCATCACTTGTTTCGTTAATCACCTTCGCCGAAGCAGACAATATAAGTGGAATTAGTTATCTTCCTTATTTGAATCATCATGATGATGTAGGATGCACAGAACTGAGTACGGGTGCAACTAGATCGCAGTCTCTTAATCATTAATGTGTCTATGTACCTTTGTCTAGTTGCATCCTTATACTTTGTGAATGAATATGATAGTAAGTGGATGCAGGTGCTGAGCTATTATGTTGACCTGTTGGTGGTGTGTTCCAGCAGCCGACATGGCGGTTGTGGGGCGAGGAGCGCGTCGACGGCGCCATCTACACCGTCTACCTCAAGAAGGTTCGCTACCACCGACCCACGAGGAGTGCTTCTAATAGCGTGAGTATTCTAACTTTTTTAAATTTACTAGCTGCCAGCTACGGCTTCGCCAGTGTGGTATTAGTACTTATCCCTAATATTTTTATACTTACGATGTTTACGTTATCTTAATATATAAAATTCTTCCGTTACTGAGTGACTAATGATTGAGTGAGTGACTGACAGACAACGCACAGCCGAAAATTCTGACTGTATAAAGCTGAAATTTGGCATATAGGTTTCTTGGGGAGTGTGGGGGAGCATAAGAGCAGAACTTCCTTAACAATCCGAGACTTCTCCGTACCTCGGAAAGCACTTTAAGCTTTGGTCCCGGCTGTCATTTGAATATCTTTGACAGTCATTCGGTGGCGTTGCTAGATCCAAAGAGACTCTGTGTCAAAGAAAATAAGGGGCCCTCTTTTTAACCGAATGCGGGAAAGCCCAATGACCCTATTATTTTTTTCAAAATAGGCCCCCACTAGCACTAAATTGTCGCTCATAACACAATTATTAAAAAAAAAATTGCTTCCACACGTCGGGGGCAATCTGTAGTCCGGGCCCCGTATCATTGACTAGTTCACCCGCGCAATGTCGTCTACTCCGCTCCTGTTGGTCTTAGCATTGTGGTATATAGCCTATATAATAGCCTTCCTCGATAAATGCAGGGCTATCTAACACTGAAAGAATTTTTCAAATCGGACCTCGGATTGGTTCCTGAGATTAGCGCGTTAAAGTCAACAAACAAACAAACTCTTCAGCTTTTTATATTAGTACTAGCTGACCCGCGCAACTTCGTCTGCGTCACAAATTTCGTTACTGCTCCGCTCCTATTAGTCTTAGCGTGATGATATATAGCCTATAGCCTTCCTCGATAAATGGCCTATATAACTCTGAAATATTTTTTCAAATCGGACCAGCAGTTCCTGAGATTAGCGCGTTCAAGCAAACAAACTAACAAACAAACCCCTATAGCTTTATAAATTAGTATGGATTATGACCCAGACCCCAAGACAGTTGGGAAAATGGTGAAAAGCAGATGAACCATCATTATGGATATGACAATAACGAAACCAACGCACCTGCATTTGAATCACGCTTATCTAGGCGTTAATAAAGGTTTTAAATATTAATTAGGATCGCATGTTATTAACAATAAACATTTACACAATATACGTAACTAAGACAATGTAATTATAATTAAGTATGCTTATTTATTTCATACTCACTACCGTGACTTGATGACCTATGAGGAATCACTTACGTTGGCACTTGCTTTTTTTTTACTATTAATAGGCACGCGTTTGACCACTATCTCACCTGATGGTAAGCGATGATGTGGTCGAATATGGAGCACGCTTGTCTAGAAGTAACCTATTCACTCTTGACTTAAAGACTCCCAGGTTGTAGCTATCAGGAAACACAGACTTCGGCAGGGAATTCTACTCCTTAGCTGTACGCACTATGAATGTGTTCCCAAAACGTTTTGTGCGTGTGGGTGGGATGTCCACCATGTACCGGTGGCGCATCGCCGTTCGTCTTGTGGTTCGAAGAGCTTTTCTTGTGACATGCTTGTTGGAGTTAGCGAATAGTGTAATGTTTTAAAAGTAATCAATAAATCTGCTGTAATAACTAAAATGGGTTGGTCTTGTTCCGTAGATTCGAAGAAAATCGGCTGTGACAAACGGACAGACTGACAACCGACTATAAATAAGAGTTCCGTTTTTCCATATAAAGGTTCGGAACCCTAGAAATGAACAACTGCAGATTCTAAATTTAATTTCTCTATAGAGATTAAAGCATCTGCTAAGCAGTAACTAACCACTATCTATACTAATATATAAAGCTGAAGAGTTTGTTTGTTTGTTTGCTTAAACGCGCTAATCTCAAGAACTACTGGTCCGATTTGAAAAATTCTTTCAGTGTTAGATAGCCATTTTATAGAGGAAGGTTATAGGCTATATCATCACGCTAACACCAATAGGAACGGAGCAGTAATGAAAATTGTGACAAAGACGAAATTGCGCGAGTCAGCTGGTCAGAAATAAGAATAAATAAGGGTATTTTTCAGTAGTTCTATCAGCTTTCAAAGCGTGTAAACGTTTACCTAATTACTTACATTAGACGTACTTGTAGCTCCAGTTTACTAACAATGCTGCAATGTTTTATTTATTACATAATAATGAGTCGGTGAACTATAAACGTTGACGATAACTAATTCTATTTACTCGCTTTGTTTATTGCTCAATTTCGTTGAATTTGATTACACTAGTGTAGTTCAGTAAGTAATGTTTAGTAATTAGGTACTGTTATTGTGAGCTAATATATAGTTGACTAGCTGACCCACGCAACTTCGTCTACGTCACAATTTTCATTACTGCTCCGCTCCTATTGGTCTTAGCGTGATGATATATAGCCTATAGCCTTCCTCGATAAATTGGCTATGCAACACTGAAAGAATTTTTTAAATCGGACCAGTAGTTCCTGAGATAAGCGCGTTCAAGCAAACAAACAAACAAACTCTTCAGCTTTATATATTAGTATAGATATACGACTCCTGTAATACTATTATAGGTACTTAGAATTAATCGTCATTATTTCAGATTCTACCGTGTACCATCATATCCTTCATAGTTTTATGTGGTCAAACATTGGTGATATTATTTGTTCAGTACGTCTACCATGAGTTTTATCAATCTATACTCGCTAGCGACTGCAGTTAAAAAAATGTATGAAAACTTTTAAAAAACAAGTTTCTAATTTATTTGTTTAGTTGTTAACTAAAGTTTTGCTTGAAACTTGCTGGTTTGTTACTTAACAACTTAAACAAATAAATTAGAAACTTGCTTTTTTAATGTTTTGATACATCTTTTTAACTACATTCGCTAGCGAGTACAGATTGATAAAACTCATGGTAGACGTACAGTTTTCTATTGTGTTCATTTGTGCAGTACGTTATAGTTCAGATTTACGGTATGCGATAACATTTAGGATACAAAATGGCTATAAAACTTCGCGGGTCAGTCACAATCTGACAGAGTTATATTCAAGTTTATATTTACTGTATATGTATGTATACTGTTGGCTTCCCGGATGACCGACAATGGTGTACAAGGTTGTGCATGACAATTACTGAATGTAATTTTGGCGTGTACCATACAATTTACAATTCTTTATTACCGTGTACCTTTTAATTAGTCCGCTATGTAATGTATGGTTTATCACAATGTGCAGCTATATAGAGCGGTGTGGCAACGATTAAAATGCACGGGCACGATTAAAAAACATGGGTCACTGCCACACAAACTTTAGGAACCGCAATATGTTGATGCAAGTATGCGACTGCGAAGTATGTCATTGTAGTCGACGTGGGATTGCAACTCGAGCCGAAAGTGCAGTGACAAATTTCGCACACTTGCATCAAACGACGTTTTTATAAATAAACTGAAAACTTATGTGGTTTAATCTTTACTAATAAAATTATAAATTATTTTTAATGTAATAAAGTTGAAGAGTTTACCTATTTGTGAGTTTGTTTGTTTGGTTGAACGCGCTAATCTCAGAAACTACTGGCAGAAATTAAAAATAATATTTTAGTGTAGGATAGTCTATTTATGGTGATAGGCTATGGGATAACATCATGAAACGACCAATAGGAGCGAAGCATTAATGAAAAATGTGATGCAGACGAAGTTGCGCGAGTTAGCTAGTTCTAAATTATAGATAAAATACTTCACTATCACCGCTATGAAGTATACTTGGAAGCCTATAAAAATGCAAGAACTTTCAACAAAGCATTTTCAATGATAGGTTTCTACCTATTGTTATTAATTTGATTGGTCCAGTTTTAGGAAAATGGTTTCGAGTGCGGTATTTATGTGGGCTGACCGTTGATTGAGCAAATTGGCACTCGAGACACACTTGATCGCTTTTGTTCGTGTCAAGCAAACAAATCGGCGGTCAGCTGAGTAGGTATTGGCATTTCCAATATTCATTCATCACTTTATTTGATTAATAATAAGACTTAGGTACGTCTTCAACATATAGTAGTACCTATTTGGTCATTTGTATGTTCAATGACATCAACAATATGCGTATTTTCCTACAGGTTTTAGTTAGGTAGGTACATTGGGAGTCAAAAAGTTTCTTACTGCGACATTTAATTTTGGTCTGCCATAGACGTACCTACTCACTTCACATAAAAAAAAATCAATTACATGATATCAAAAGAACATAAACCAACTTAGTGAAAAATACACATCGATGATTGTTCAATTTTGCGCTTTGCAATATTATTGATTTCAGCGCTGCGAGGCCGCGCTATTTCAATGTCGTTAAGACAGCAATTAAAACAGTGCAGGTACACAGCTGATGACAAACACTGCTAGATGTAGTGTAAATATCATGAATCATAAAAATCGTTGTCATTCCTTAGATGTCCCCCTACTACCTACATTCCCAACACGTCGTTGTATGCTTGCGAATTATTACGAGACTTCTTATAATAAGTTATCATTACTTGAGATAAGAATAAATGCGTTTACACGAACCTGAAATGTAAAGAAAACAATGGTTGAATGAATGAATGACTAACTGCTTTCCTTTCATTATAATTCCATTCTTAATTTTGCTTACGTAAAAACCTCTGGGAAAAATACTTTATTATAAAATGGTTGACATAAGTAAAAGTGTTGTCTAAAATCTCGTTTAGGTAAGAATCTATATACTAATATATAAAGCTGAAGAGTTTGTTTGTTTGTTTGTTTGCTTGAACGCGCTAATCTCAGGAACTTCTGGTCCGATTTGAAAAATTATTTTAGTGTTAGATAGCCCATTTATCGAGGAAGGCTATAGGCTAAATATCATCACGCTAAGGCCAATGGGAGCGGAGCAGTAATGAAAATTGTGACGCAGACGAAGTTGCGCGGGTCAACTAGTCTGTTATATATTTAGTGCAATAGAAACTCATTATGTTAGTAGGAGGGTAAATAAAACAGAAATCAATGGCGTAGTAGAATGAATGATTACGGTACGGTTCCTTTTAATCCAGTGTAAATTATTTTCCTCAGTACAAAACATGTTTTAAGACAATATACACATTATTCGGATACAATGAGCGAAACACAAGAGTAGGTACATAATAGTAGTAAGTGTGAGATGTGGGAACCCGCAGTCATTCATGACTTTAGTTTTGTTCGCTGCTCTCACAATGGCTTGACGACTAAATTGCATAAAATTACATATGTACATGTACATAGTAACTTGATACAGTGTGTTATTATGTCTGAAGCTTGTTTTGTTCTATGTTCGAGTAGCTTTCTTAACTATTCAGAAGGTTCTCTCGAGAGGCTCTCACCGCACCGCACAGATTAAACATGAATTGAATTCAGTTCGTTTTGGGTTTTAGTATAGCAAGATTTTTATTTCATTTATCTTAGGGATGTCCGAAATGTTTGACCTCTTTTTTATAGCAAATACAAGTTTATCGAATTACATGGTAACTGTATCAATTAAAAGGAATATTATTTACTTATTTATTATACACTTTATTGTACACCAAAAGTATGAACAAAAAGGAAACTTAAAACTTAACACATACAATGGGCGGCCTTATCGCATTCCGCAATCTCTTCCAGACAAACTGGGAGGGACAGTATTTGCCAGGACATGAGATGGAGTTGTTTTGGCGTTTTTCCCTGTAGATATTCATATTACCTTACCTCTTTACGAAATAGCTAATATAATTGACACAGGCCATCCTTTACAATGGGTTTAACTTTGTGCGGACGATCTGATTATGAAATTGGGGTTTATGTAGTTTTGAATATAGTATAATATATATATGCTTTATAAGTTAAAAATAGATAGAATTTACTTTTCTGTACACCATAATTAAAAAGTCGACAATTTAAAAAAATAAAATGTCAACACGCTTAGGGATTTTTCTTTTTCAGGAAAAACTTGTGTTTAATAGCTGTGACGTGATTGCAAACCAGTTGCTGCGTGGTATAAAAAATACGGTAATTTACCGTCATTTCTAAATAAATTGTTCTTTTATCATGGGAGCTAAGTGAATGACGCAATACAGTGCGCATACACATACTTTCCTTCATGTAGGCATTCAACTTGGAACTGAAT
Organism: Lacanobia wlatinum; assembly: GCA_947578705.1. Lineage (NCBI taxonomy): Eukaryota > Metazoa > Arthropoda > Insecta > Lepidoptera > Noctuidae > Lacanobia > Lacanobia wlatinum. The sequence goes on along the minus strand of OX388028.1, from coordinate 9,519,641 downwards.
TTTCCTTATTATATTTAATAAAAAGACGTAAAATAATAAAACAATTGAGTCACTTGTAAACTGGGTCTTGTTATTCGGACAATACTATGACGGAATGGTCTGCGGTTTTATTCTTTGTCTTTAAAAAATCACATATTTAGGTTTTCATTGAAAACAAACACAGTCTAAACTCTAGTTTTCATTATGAAAGGAATTTGATGAACAAAAATATTGTTTTTACTAATACTACATGAGACTTAACTGGTGCATAGTGGGCGTAGTATTAGTACTCCTCTGCATAATCCTTCGGTTAGTAATTATTTTTGTTTCAAGCTCGAAAGTAAACGTAGATTAAGTTATTGAAGGTTAATTTACGTATGTATCTATATGAGATAAGGCTTCCTCACCCAGATTGTCCTCAATGGTATGAAATAGCGGCCGCCAAATCTTTTTGCATGGTCTTATTAAGTTGGAAACTTATTTTTTAGGGTTCCGTACCTCAAAAAGAAAAAACGGAACCCTTATAAGATCACAATGTTGTTCGTCCGTCTGTCTATCAATACCGTTTATCTCGGGAACGCGTGGAGGTATCGAGTTGAAATTAAAACCACATCTCAGGTTTATAACCCCTTACAGCTGTGAAAAAATCAAACTTATAAGTTAACATAAAAAAAGATACGGCCGTTTATGCCGCAAAAAACTTATATTTCGACACTCTCAGGGGAATCAAAATGTATAGGGTATTTCCCGTTGATCTAGAACTATGAAATTTGGCAAGTAATACAATCTTATACTACAAGTATAGAGAAAATTCTGAAAACTATACATTTGTAATTAAATCATAAATAAATATGGTATTTATTTAAAGTAATTTGTAGCTACAAATTTGTACGGAATCCTCGGTGGGCGAGTTCGATTCGTACTTAGCCGGTTTTTTTTTTTTCAGAAGAAAACCGGGTCAACACGAATGTACTAAGTTATTTATTGGCAAAAGCACTTGGTTACAAATAAATGTGAAACCCCGACTCTAGAACTAGTTCAAATTAGGTTAGGTTACCTACTTGTATTTCAGGTATTTCCATTTTGGTTACATTTTTCCAAGTCATACCTACGTTAATAAAATTACGTTGCTTAAAATTAATTAAGTATTTTTTTTTGTATTCTATATGTAGTAGATCTTTGACAGTGGTTACGGATTGTCAGAAGCCAGAAAATTTTACAGCTGTCAAATTTTTTAGTGCCAAGAGGTACCGTGTTACCAGGGGGTCTAAAAAGCCAGTTTAGCAGAATCAGAAAGCATATCAAGGTATTCGTCTCTGTCAAATTTTCACAATCAACCTTGAACCTAATGCGTTAACGAAAAAGATGAAAATGAAATTTGACAGATTGTTGTGTGGTTAATAGTATGATTCCAATATGATTCTGCTAACGTGGCCTTTTTAGACCCGCAGTACTGGGTTGTGGAGGTCATATATGCAGTCGCTCCATATAAAATACTGGTATTCAGCTGCATCCGCTTTCACTGAGATCCGACCCTGAAGTGGTTGAGAAAAGGCTAGGCTAGACTAGGATGTTAAATTAAAGTTTGATATACGAAGTAAATTAATTTATTAAACCTGATGAAATTAATTAAAAAAACTGGCCAAGTGCGAGTCGGACTCGCGTGCAAAGGGTTCCGAACCAATTTTTTTTTAACACGTTATTTTAACACTATAGAGTTGTTATAGGTTTTCCTGTAATCTATAGGTAAAGATCGATTATCTCCATTTTTTTTCAAAATTTTAGTCTCTGGAGTTTCGGAGATAAGTCGGGTGGAATGGTCATTTTTCGTCTAATTTCTCGAATAACTTCAAAACCATTTATTTTAAAAATAATGAAAAAAATATAATTAAAACCCTCACAGTAAGCCCTTTCATTTGATATGTCACATGATATTATACAAAAAACTATTTTTTAAATTGTATAGTTTGACCCCCATACTAAAAATTTAATGATTTACGTAACGCGTCCGTGTACCAAATTTCAACAGAATCGGTCCTGTGAATCCGGAGAAAACTGGCTGTGACAGACGGATAGACAGACAGACACCCGAGTGATCCTATAAGGGTTCCGGTTTTTGTTCGAAACACTACAAAGTGGAATAAATGTTAAAAATTATGTTAACCTTTGATCATGTGGTTTCCAGGAGTCAGACGACGAGATCTCCCATCTGGAATGGGAGACGGTTCGCGTCCGGTTCGTGAAGGCGGGCACCGTCGAGCGACTGGTGGAGGCGCTCGCCACCGACGACGGAGAGCTTGAGTCCACGTACGTCAACGTGTTCCTGGCTACGTATCGGTGAGTTGTACAACCACTCTCCTTTGTGGGCGAAAGATAGATCAGGGAGAATAGGTACCTACTTCTTTCTTTGTGACCATTGATATATAAAAAACCCAAGATGCACAGTCTCGAACAAATGGAACACTCGAAACTGTCGTCAAAAACTGACATGTATCAAGTGTCATGTGTGAGTTGTGTGTAGTTATACTATAAACAATTTTTTTTGCAAATTCAACCTTACATGGATCGCTTAAAGTTGTTTTTACAAAGCAGTTCAGTATGGCGAGTGATGCGCAATTTTTTTTACAAATTCAACCTTACATGGATCGCTTAAAGTTGTTTTTACAAAGCTGTGCAATATGGCGAGCGATGCGAGATTGTTTGAAACTTGCGCATAATTATACATATAGCGCTTATTTTTTGCGGACGTTTTTGAGATGCTGAGTGTTTATCTTGGGTTTTTTATATATCAATGTTTGTGACTTGTTTAAAAAGGTTAGGTACAGGGCGTCCCAAAGAAATAGACATACATACATACTCTCGAAAAACATAACCGTCTTCCTGGGGTAGTCAGGTAAACAAGATTTCGCTGCAGTCTGTCTTACCTTACTATTTTGAATGTACTGTATGGTAAGTTACAAGGCTCACTTTTCAGGGAATTGAGGGAATTGGGTGACCATACGTCGTCTTCGATAGTAATTAGGCGAATGAAAAATATAGTTATTTGCACTACAATAGACATTTGTTTATCATGCTACCTCTGTAGTGCTATGAAAATCATCATAGCGCTGCGGAAGTTATCGTTCGTAAATATTTAATTGGGTCTAATGGTAAATATTTCCAGTTCGTTTGCGGAGTGCAGCCGAGTGCTGGACCTCCTCCTGCGACGATATGAAACACTGGCTGCGGATGAGGTGCATCCAACAGCAGTCGACACGTCGCTGCAACATCGAAAGTGAGTTATTAAATTATGTTTTAGTTCTAGCAATTTGAAGAAGGCTTAATAGCAGTTAAACTAGTGATTTCGTTGCCAATGTTGATAAGGGGTTAAAATGCCTAGTAGTTTTCCTGGACCTAAAAAAAGCTTTTGACACCGTCTCGGTCCCAATCCTTCTGCACAGGCTTGAATCGATTGGTGTAAGGTGCATGGAGCTTTCTCTCTTCAAAAGTTATTTATCTGATCGAACACAACAGGTAAAACTTGGTAAATCACATTTTAGTGATGAAGAAAGGGTTGAATTCGGGGTGCCACAGGGAAGTGTGCTTGGTCCGACGCTGTTCCTGATTTATATAAATGAGTTGTGTAATATTGGGTGCAGCGGCGGACGAATCTTCTCATATGCTGATGACACTGCAGTAGTGTTTGCCGGTGAGTCTTGGACTGCCGTGCAGAAAACTGCTGAATGTGGTCTGAAGGAAATAGCCGGTTGGCTAACTTTCCTTTCCTTTATTATTAGTTTCGAAACAAGTAAGTATAGTTTCGTAACACGTATGGATTCGAAATAAGTATAGTTTTGAAACAGCCATTAGTTTCACCAAAACCATAGTGTCACAAACATAGTAGTTGTCACAGTAGTTTATACATTGTAGCTCAAAAAGATACAATGTGTTCCATCTGTCCATGTAGGAGTGCAATAATATGTTATAACTGTTTTCCAATTATTTATATCTGTTTTTCAATTAGTTAAAAAAAAACCGGTTAAGTGCGAGTCGGACTCGCCCACCGAGGGTTCCATACTTTGTAGGTACAAATTACTTTCAAAATAAAGACTATATTTTTTATGATTTAATTACAAATGTGTAGTTTTCAGGCTTTTCCCTATACTTGTAGTATAAGAAGATGTTACCTGCCAAATTTCATAGTTCTAGGTCAACGGGAAATACCCTATGAATTTTGATTCCCCTGAGAGTGTCGAAATATAAGTTTTTTGTGGCATAAACGGCCGTATTTTTTTTTACGTTAATTTAGAAGTTTGATATTTCACAGCTTCAAGGGACTGCATATCTAGGTGTATAGTTTTAATTTCAACTCGATACTTTAACGCGTTCCCGAGATAAAGGGTCTTGACAGACAGACGGACGGACAACAAATTGATCCTATAAGGGTTCTGTTTTTTCTGTGGTACGGGACTCTAAAAACATAAAAATGTACATAAGGCTGCTGTATGTATAGGTACTTTGCAAGTCGGCATTCGCACAAGAGAACTATTTAGTTTATCTGTATAATGTGATATAGAACTGCAAAGGACCACGTTCATGAATCATGTTGTAAATGTTCCAGGACTCTGGTCGCGTGTCTCCACGTGTGGCTGGACACGTACCCGGAAGACTTCCGCCAGCCCCCGCACCACCCCGCACTGCAGCAGCTACTCGCCTTCACGCAGGTTCACCTGCCTGGCACGGAACTACACACGAAGGTATGCATTCAAAGCTTTTGTAACCCTGAACGTGTTTACTGAATCAAAACTGGATGTAGATAATAATAAGTCAATCTTTTGTGTGATTTGTAGGTATTACAGAAGTTAGCTGTATTCAGTGCACAGCGCAATGGCGGGTGCGGTGCGGGCGGGCTGTGCTTGGCGGCGGGCATGCGCGTGCCGGCGCACCACACGTGCGCCTACCGCCTGCCGCACGTGCCGCACCGCCACTTCGCCGAGCAGCTCACGCGCATGGACATGGAGCTATTCAAGAAGCTCGTACCGCACCAGTGCCTTGGCGCCGTCTGGTCCCGCCGCGACAAGGACCGAAACCACGACGCCGCGACCGTACTAGCAACCGTTAACCAATTCAACGCTGTATCGTTTAGAGTTATTTCGACGGTGCTGGTTGAACCCAACCTCAGGCCGCTCGAGCGAGCCGAAATCTTAGCGGCCTGGCTCGATATTGCCCGGGAACTGAGAGTGCTTAAAAACTTTTCTTCATTAAAAGCGATCATTTCTGGACTACAGAGCAACCCTGTTTATAGACTGAGAAAGACGTGGGCGTTATTAGCCAAAGAAAAAGCGGAATTGTTCGACGAACTCGCGCGTATTTTTAGTGAGGACAATAATCGGTGGGCTCAGCGGGAGCTACTGATGCGCGAGGGTACCGCGAAGTTTGCAGACACAGTGGGCGAAAACGATCGTCAGCTACAAAAACTTCTACACGAACGGGGTTCCCCTGGGGTCAGTCACGGGACCATCCCTTATCTTGGAACTTTTTTAACCGATCTCACTATGATCGATACTGCTATTCCAGACACTGTAGCCGATGGTTTAATTAATTTCGATAAGCGACGGAAAGAATTCGAAGTTCTCGCGCAGATTAAGTTATTGCAGGGTGCTGCCAACGCCTACCACTTGCCTCAGGACTCAATGTTCGATAGGTGGTTCGACTCAGTTATTGTGTTGGATGACCGAGAGTCGTACCAGCTATCATGCCAGATTGAACCACCGACAAATCCTCCCAAGGAGAGGCGACCGAAGAAAATAAACGATGCAAATAGCCACGGTCACAGAAAGAACGACTCGATCGCCAGCACAAGTTCGAGTAATAGTTCGCAGTTCTATTGTGAGACGGACGGTACCGGCTCGGCGTGGAAGAGAGACAGTCTGGAGAGGCGGGTGTCGCCGACGCGTCTGTCGCACGGATCCTCGTCGTCGTCGCTGCCGTCGCTGGACGTGTCGCTGTCGAGCGCCAACAGCGGACAGAAGGCCGCCAACGGCAAGACGGGCGGCGCTAGCCCGGCGGGCGCGACCGTGCGCGCGGGGCCGGACTTCTACATCATCCGCGTCACGTACGAGTCGGACTGCGCGGAGACGGAGGGTGTGGTGTTGTACAAGTCCATCATGCTGTGCAACAACGAGCGCACGCCGCAGGTCATCCGCAACGCGATGCTCAAGTTAAACCTCGATGGCGATCCCGATGGATACACCTTGGCGCAAGTCCTACCCGAGAAAGGTAAAAATTTCATACAATTTACTCTTTCTCTTTCAAACAAAGTTCTATTGTCACAACTGAACTCAAAAAAAACTCAAGTTCTCAAAAAAAAAAACCTTTGAGCTGGTTATTGGTTGCTGGTTTCGAAACTATGCCTTCCCTTCAACCTCAAGAAACGAGTGTACTTGGCAAGTTAATTAAATAATGTGTTAAGAAAGAAGGATGTTTGTGTCTTTCTAAGTTGCACTTGCACTTGCCCAGAACTCAGAACCAAACGCCCATGTCTCGTAAAACCACTGCAATCAATAATTAAATTGTTACAGAAATGCTGCTCCCTGCTAACGCAAACGTGTATTACGCAGTCAATACTGCGTACAACCTGAACTTTATACTGCGGCCGCGCAAGGCGCAGCAGCTAGAACCGGTGGTCAACGGGAAATCGCGCGGGAAGCGTCCTTGATCGCACTCAGTGGCGGTTCCATAGACAGTTTTGTTTATAGGACTCCCACAGGTATTCATAGTATGGTGAGCGAAGACGGTTCGGTGCTGGGGCGGACTCTATACACAGGGAATAAAATAGACTTCAAGAATTTCGCATTTATTGTTTAAACTATTGTATTTCCAAAATCATTGGTAAATCTACGAAGAGGTTTTGTTTCACGAGACAGAATGATTTCTGTCCTACTAGGTCATTCACCTTAGCTCCACACATAGTCTGATCACATATCGTTTTGAAACCACACCAAGCCTTTTATTTGGAAGATCTTTTATAATTTTGCGACTACCTGATGAACATGTCTGACACGTTACTTAAAACTTACTGTGTTCCCATGTATTCCTAACATACATTTCACGGTGTCTACGATGTAATATTTGTATTTTATACTCATGTAAATAACTAAATGTAATGCCACCTCTAGCATAGAATTGTGAATTTACCTGTTTATGTATATGTGGATTGTTGTTTGTATATAATGTTTGTAAATAAGAATCTCATGGAATAATATTGTAGTATAAAACTGAGCCAAAGGCAATATACGTCTAATAGCAAGGTGCTGTACCACTTTTGTATAACATTTTAGAAGCTTTAATATGAATGAACAGGTTTTTTAAAGTGAATTTCGTATTGATAGAGTGTGTTTAAAAGAAAAGAAGGGTAATAAATCGGGAACAAAGTGATTCAAGAGATGTTCACTAAGCCAGTCGTTATAGGTCATGTTTTTGATAAATATACACTTAATGATGGCTAGAAAAAAATTCTGGTTAGGATCAATTTGAAATATTACTTTAGTTTTATGTTCCTTATGACTTCTTCTAAGTAGGTTTAACCTGACATAAAGATGTATTGTACTTAACTGTTTTATCCTCGAAATGTTGTCACCTTGAAGTGGTCTTGTAGTTTCAGTAGAAGTAAATGTCGCTTTAGGTACTTATGTGTTCATTGTTGCAAATGTCATCAAATCAAAGGCCATGTTTAAAAAATAATAATTATATCAAATCCACTATTTGCACACAAGTAAGTTAATGTGTAGATCGTAAGCTCTACGTACTTACAGCCATACTTACATCAAATGTACTGATTTTCAAAAGTATCGTATTATTAAAGACAATATAACATTTTAAGAAGAAAAAGATTATCTATCCACTATAATATTATACGCCGTGGTATTTAATATCTACTAATTCTTTTGACGTGACCATACGCGTACGATAAACATAAGATTCACGGTGTGCCTAAAATAAAATATTATTTAAAGTATTGTTCATAATGTATTTCACTCTTATATCTTACTCTGCATTATATTGTAACTGTATTTATGTTACCTACCCTATATATTAAGCTCAGAATGACATTCGTAATACTTTTTTTTTGTAAATATCTGTATCTAATTAAAGTGTAATTTTGTAGTTTTCCACCAGTGTCGCTGTAACATGTTTATATTCGTATAATAAAAGTTAACGAAACCTTTTAATAATAGTTTTAATTGACGCCACCTGAGGCTCTAAACAAGTGGCATTATATCAGCGGTAGCGTGGCGAGGGCGATTGTCGAAATGTCAAAAATGTATGGGCTTGTCAAACGCTCAAAATGTCACGTGATCACTCCCCTATCTTTTTGAATTTCGACAGTCGCATTCGCTAATAGAATGCCGCTTTGTCTAGAGGCTCTGTACAGGGCAGTCTGAAGTTGGAGAGCATAGTTTAGTATAGCTCCCACCTAAGATCAGCTGGTGAGCATTATACAGCTACTTATAATAAAGTTGAAGTTACATGCTTACGGGATGTCGGGCGTGAAGCAACCACAAGGTTTATTGATCGTGCGTAGTTTCAGGCGATGTTCATTCAAGCTGATTGAACAAGCGACGTCACCTTACTTTCATACAAAAATTAAGCAGTTTTTAAGAGGTGCTGAAACTGAATTTGGATTGTTATATTTATATCCTAGTGGTGCCACCTATGAGGGATGTTCAAAAATTCGTCCAGACGAAGTTTGTGGGACATTTTACATCGCTACTATTCCGAAGTATAGAGAACTCAGAGGAGTTTGTAATTAGAGGGTGTTCTCCTAGATAGCGTCTTCGTTTCCGCTCCCCCTTTGAACTTTGACCTCTTTCCTACAGACTACATGGTCGATCGCGAGGAAATATTGCCATTAAAACCACGCTGGGCAAATATTGTCAGCAAAAAGAAGTAGGCTGCTGACCAACCTCTTTATATTTATCATTTGGACTAGATATAAGAATTACTTTCAGAAATGTTATTCCTTTAGGTCGACATTGCTTTAGGCTGAATTGTCAAAAAGTAAGCATTAACCGTTCGGGGTTTGTGTATGTAGTAAATGCTGTCAGGTCATGGAGAGTTACGAAGAATTGTAAATGAAAATATCTATGCTGTTGAGGGGAAACTATGACTTTGGTGGAACCCAGGCCTAGGTGGTAGAGGATCTGAGCATGGTGGTGATGGCGCAGCTGCGTGCCGCCACCGGTTGACAGCGACTCGACTGAAATTTTCATGGCCAGCGTATCGAGCGCCTGGCGGACACGCGCCCGGCCGCGCAGTCGCGCCGCGCCGCCCGCCCGAGCGCTCGCACGCCGCCGAGCCGACACTCGCTCCGTGACAACCTTGCCGTGCCGACCCCGGCTCACAACAATAACACGCGCGAACTCCACTCTAACGTCCTCGCAGTTCCCTTGCCGGGTGTGCAGTGGTCGTGCCACGTGACCAAGTCCCGGGCCCCGCGGCCGACATGTGAAAAACAAAGCCTTTGTGACCGCGCCGGCCAGCGGCATGTGGTGTGCCAGAGTTACGCACAAAATGAAATAATAAGGTGAGCTGAACCACAGATATTTTGTCAGAAATCTTAATTCCATGAAGCAACTGACTTCATCTCTTGCTTTCATAACTAAAACTTTATGTCCGTTAAATTAATAAAAATATTACCTTAATCTTTTGGAATAACTTTCTTTCAAAAGCCTAAATAGCATCTATTAGGTCAAAGACGATCAACTTGAACCTCCGTGTGCGTACCATATTGCATGATCAAGGTCACAGTTTATTTATGTCACCGTATATTTGGACAGATTATTGCCATAAGACCGACCTCAAAATTGATAAAGTGAGGTAGCTGTGTGGTGGGAGCGGCCGAAGTCCGTCCGTACAGCGAAGCTCTACGACTGCCGCAATCTGATTATGGCACACCCACTAAGCTACGAGATATTTATTCAACGATATTTTTAGTAGTAGCCTAGATATAGCCTGACATACAGAAAATATGTTTATGATCCGTTCAATTCATTATAGTTACCCATTTAGGGCAAACATGTGTTTTCGTAGCACTCTCGTAGCAGCTCGTAGCAGTGTTTTGTTTATTAAGTTGGCTGGATCCGTAGGCGAATTGAGATATTTTACATCTGACAAATGATTTATTTATAGGTTCGTAGAAAAATATAACCATTTTATGAACGTTATACTGTACCATATTTATTGCTTTATAATATGTGTCATGATGTTTTGAATATTTGTAAACCGGAGGCAATAGGTCAACTTATAAGCTTAAGCTTTGAAAGTTGTCAACATAATTTTGGGCAAATCATGAATATTCGTTTTTAACAAGCTTATTATATTATCAGGCTTAGATATAGTTTGGCGTGCCGCAGGGTCGCGTGCGGGGGCGCGGCGTGCACGCAACTCGCACAAAACGATGCAATAACTCAGCCCCCTCACGGTTTGTTTCTCATCGATCCTGGCAATCAGGGTTTGGACATGGAATAGGACTGCTAATTAGTTAGAAATACAAATAAATTAACAGCTATTTTATGGCTGGTTCCCGAAAAAGAAAACGCGGAAAGCCGTGAAAGGCGACTTTTATTAGAAAATAGAAGGGGATCGACACAAACAGCAGTGGCTATATATCTATAAGTACCAAAGTTGGGTGATAGTAATTAACTTTGCCGCTACCGCTTGATCATTAATTGTAGTAGTCATTAATAGGAGCGTAATCTGCGGGAGTAAGTTTCATGCTGAAAAAAAACCGGCCAAGTGCGAGTCAGACTCAGCCACCGAGGGTTCCGTCAAATTTGTAGGTACATATTACTTTAAATAATAATAATAATAAAGATTTTTTGCAGATAAAATCCATAGCTTGTTAGTAAAAGTCTTAACCTAATGTTAGTACAAAACATACAAAATTAAAACAACTGACACCTACGTGTGCAGCCGTAACCAGTGAGCCAGCATGGGGCTGTCCCACTTATCACAAAATACACTCAGGATACTGTGGGAGCTAGCACTTACTTTACTGAGAACAGAAGCGCACCTGTTCCGTATAATGGCATGAAAACCATCAACCCTGGCCTCGGTGAACATCCCAGGAGCGCTACAAAAACGTGGTAGACCCAACAGCATCCTGAATACATTGTTATACTGGACACGCAAAGCATTGTATGCCCTCAGCGTATACCTGACCCACAGACTGCATGTGTAAAAGACTGGCAGTATGCTCTGAAAAGGGTTATTTTGACTTGCGTCGTACAACGTGCAAATCTGCGGATCAGCATATTACCTCGGACAGCCATCGCCCTGCGTTCCCTTTCTATGTCCAGGTCACCATTTAGGTAATGAGTGAGCCAGTGACCCAGGTACTTAAATTTTGTTACTCTGGACAACGGAGTATTACTAATTGTCACATCTGGCACGTTAGTGTAACATTTGGTGCCTGCCTTGAATACCAATAATTCACATTTTTTTTGCATTGTACCTGAGTCCCTGAGTGACGGCATAGTCTTCACAAATCTTAACAAGACGTCTGTGTGCGCTTATTGATGGACTCAGCAGCACCATGTTAAAGAATAATAATATTTTTTTATCATTTAATTACAAAAGTATAGTTTTCAGAATTTACCCTATACTTGTAGTATAAAGCAGTATTATTAATTGCCAAATTTCATAGTTCTAGGTCAACGGGAAATACCCTACACATTCTGATTCCCTTGAGAGTGTCGAAATATACGTCTTTTGTGGCATAAACGGCCGTATCTTTTTTACATTAATTTAGAACTTTGATTTTTTCACTGCTTTAAGGGACCGTAGACCTGAGTGTATGGTATTAATTTCAACTCGATACTTCCACGTGTTCCCGAAATAAAGGGTCTTGACAGACAGACGGACGGACAACAAAGTGATCTTATAAGGGTTCCGTTTTTTCCTTTTGAGGTACGGAATCCTAAAAATGGCTTCAAAACTAAAATCTTCACTTGAAACCACTAACATCTTGCATCAAATCATCATAACCAAAACTCTAAGCAGCGTGTTATCAGCTAATTATACAATTATCTCATTCACGCAGACAGTAATTATGCTATTTGGAGCGCCGAGCACCTCACAATGTGCTATTTACTTGCGAGCCAAGTTTACGCGGACCAAGGAAGTAGATTAACAGAATCTTTGCAACTTGTGTAATTTAGTTATGAGTTCCTGCTCTCTGAATTATGAAATTTTCTTGTAGTTCGGCAATTTTGAGTTTAAGTTAGGGGTGGTACTTTCTGGTGGGTCTCGACGAAGTGTACGAAACCAATAAGAAATTGTTTTGACGAGCTGTGGTTGCAATCCAGTTCATGTAATTTTCGAAGAAGTGTTATTTTTTATGAATGCAGTACTCAATAAAAGTGCGTTTTATTATAGAGTAATTAAACACTTGTTGAAAACATAATCTCTTCAGTTTACATGGGTTTTTATGAGTTTTCCGTTCAAAACTGACTGAATCTGCTTGCTTTTTGTGTTGTGATATACGCGGATTTAAGGATAAAAAAAAGAATATACGGTCGGTGATGGCACTACGATAGCGTAAGTAAACATGGGTACATAGTCTCTATGTGAAGCAATCCTAGAATCGTATCTTACGACACTCCTGGGATGTTCGTAGACGAGAATACCCTGTTATTTATTTGGGTACAGCAGCAAAGGATGAACATTCAGTGCCTTTATTTACATGTTACGGTCTTCTTGTATGACATCAATAGCGGAAAAAATACGGTTTGGCTTCTTTTTTTTTGCTATTGATAGGCACGCGTTTGACCACTATCTCACCTGTTGGTAAGCGATGATGTTGTTGAAGGTGGAGCACGCTTGCCTAGAAGTAACCTATTCACTCTTGACTTAAAGACTCCCATGTTGTAGCTGTCAGGAAACACAGACTTCACCAGGGAATTCCACTCTTTGGCTGTACGCACTATGAATGTGTTCCCAAAACGTTTTGTGCGTGTGGGTGGTATGTTCACCATGTACCGGTGGCGCATCGCCATTCTTCTTGTGGTCGGATGATGGAACGGGCTTGGCGGAATTTAATTATGCAATTCCGTCGCACATTCCCCAAAATGCAACCGGTAAAACCGACAGGCTAGCAGCTCGTCGGCGATGCTCAAGGCTTTGGAGCTTCGTCGCGACGAGCCTATCATTGCCGATGATCCTCTTGGCTTCTTCATCTTTTCGAGTCGATGGCTAACTCCTCGGATTGTTTGAGCCCAGTAGGTGACTACGTTAATTGCATCATCGGTAGTACTAATTAAATTCCCCAAAGAACAGGTGTATGGGTATTTGAGGCACTTCAGCGTGTTACTCATGTTTTGATCAGTGACGGAGCCCCAGTTCAGAATGTGAGCTCACATTGGGTTTACTGATCATGATCAACGTTCATAGGTTCCTTTTGAGGCAAGTATGCTGATTGCTCCATCGTCGACCACATCACCAGTTACCATAAGGCGAGATAGTGGTCAAACACAAGCTTACCAATATTTAAAAAAAAGAAGTCGGTTAAATAATGATAAAAAGTACATAAGTAAAGTAATAATCTACACGAACATCATAGTTTTGTTGCGGATTAGTGGATCTAACTTTTACCAACATATCTATATACGGTAATACCAACCCACACGTACCTGAAGGTAACGGGGTCACACCTTTTATTCGTGAAGAAACAGCGTGGAAATGAGATTGTAAGAGCAAGAATTTTGCAATTGTACCCTCGGTAATAACAGCCCGAATGCTCATCGCTTACGACCGTGCATACATACGAAATGCATTCTCTCCGAGACGATTTCAACGAGTTCTACCGGAAGGTGGGCTATAATACTCTATAATTTTCTTACATTCTCAGAATACTGGGAAACTTCGGAACGAATAGTTAGATAGTACTTAGTAGAGGAGCTTACAAATAATAACAATAATTGGTCTCGGGTTTCCTGATATTTGTAGTTTACCTATTGGCTTACATTCACTGGAACTTGTGGCCTAGCTATATACAATCATTGATAATTGGTTCCGCTTAGCTTTAATGAAGATCCAGTCATGATGGTTGGCTATTAGTCGTCAACAGCAAGAAGTCTTTTATCACCCAAGTTTATCTTATACCAATATCGACCAATCAAATACATGACCTTAAATATTTTAGAATAACACTTAATGCACCGTAACAAAAATGTTACAAGGTTTTTATCTAGAGGTGAAGTACCTACCTAGTTTTGAGCTTATTTCACAAGACAATTCTGTCTGCTATCAAAGTAAGTTTCAAAGGCATGCAAAGTTTGCATAGTTATTCCGCCATCTTGAACAATGTAAAAAGAAAATATTTCTGTCAGCGTTCTTGATGTTTGCATTCTTACAAATATTTTCTTTAGCTTTCTTGTCGAATGCTCTGAAGGGTTATTTTAAGAATAGTTTCATGAGAGCAGTCGTGGGTCGGACTTCTGTTGTTTACATTTCAAAAGATCCTTCACTTTACATGTATACGTTCTTTAACAACAAGATTTGAATAAAATAGTGGAGGCAAAGCTAGCGTGCCTAGAAATTGATATATTTTGTATTGCTGACACCAATATATTACCTACCTTTGATTTAAGATCTCTCCATAAAGTAAAAGAGTTTTTAAGTGGTCTCCATTGAAAAACACAAAACAATCCAAGACTTCTGTATGCTTCCTTCAATTTGTATCTTTCATCGTTGCCGTCATTTCTGTCAAAAACGTCTACATCGATAGGTCTTTAGTACTTGATATTAGAGAAGGTATAGGTTCATAAATAGTTAAGTCTTATAGATGGTTTATTAAAGTAAACGAAATAGAGGCATGAAATCAAAATATAAGGTTTATTCTATCTTACAGGAACAAAATATTTTAAGAAGTGACAGACAATATTTTTCTTTATTATTCTAACCATAGAAGTTTCAAAGCTTCACCTTCTTAGAGGTTTAATATCCAAACTCTAACAACTTCTCTTGAAGCTAGGGAACCAGAGCCTTTAAATGTGCAGGCCAATCTCACGACAAAACATTACCACTCTTGGTTTATACAGTGCCTTTGTAAACATGTCGGCAACTTGGTATTCTGTACCAATCTTTGCAATCATCATATTCCCATCAGCTATGACTTCTCGTATAAAGAAATGTCGTAGTTTGATATGCTTAGTTCTGTCGTGGAACTCATGGCGGATTCAGTGCAAGCTTGATAGCAGACTCGTTATCCACATGGAGAACAGGAGTGATCGTTGATTGCTCAATTTTTTCAATCAGTCTTTTCTACCATATTATTTCTCTCGCAGCCTCACTTGCAGTCACAATTTCGGCGTCTGTGCTCGAGATTGCGACCGATAACTGCAATTTACTCTTCCATGATATTGGACCTCCGTAAACACATACAAGTCCTGAAGTCGACCTTCCAGTATCAGGATCTCCACCATGATCTGCATCGCTGTAACAGACCAGTTCTTTCTGCATACCTTTTCTATTGTAATGCAGTAATGTCGAGTACCATTCAAATATCGAAATATTCTTTTCAGTTTTGTGATATTTCTTTTTGTAGAAGCTTCTAAGTGTCTGGATGCAACACTAAGAGCGTAAGCTATATCGGGCCTTGTGCCCACCATTAGATATGCAAGGGCTCCAACCACTTCTCTATAAGCAAACGAATTATCTTCTCCAGCATCTTCTCTCAATTCGGAGTCTTTGACTATTGGTGTAGCGGCAGCCTTACTATTCTGCATACAATACTTTTCAAGTACCTTCTTGGTGTAGGCACCTTGATGTATTCTGATACAATCTTCCTCTTTCTTTATTTCAAGTCCTAGAAAGTAATAGGAATTTTTGTTGCTTTGGACCTTTATTTTAACTCGCTTCGTTAAATTTTCGAGAAAAGCATCGATTAGTGCCTGTGATGTGCCAGCAATTATGCCATCGTCAACATTTAGGGCTAAAAGCAGCCTGTTTTCTCCCTTTTTCATAGAGAATATACATGGATCTTCTCCAGGTTTGAATCCTTCTTCTAATATAAAGCCTTTAATGCAATTGTTCCAACACAAAAGTGCTTGTTTAAGTCTATATAAACTGCGTTTCTACTTGCAAACTTTGCAAGTTCCATCGTTATATCCTTCTGGCTGTTTGGCGTAAATTTCTTCATTTAAACTTCCATAAAGAAATGCTGTAGATATAGCAAATTGCGCAAGGAACATACTATCTTGAGCAGCATTACTTAGTAGCGTCCTGATTGAGCTCATTCTTGCGACTGGGCTGAATGTTTTCTCATAGTCAACGCCTTCTTTTGAGAATAACCAAGAGCTACTAGTCTGGCTTTATACTTCACGATATTTCCGTTCGAGCTTCGTTTGATCTTGTAAACCCATTTAGTTAAAATAGCTTTGCGTCCTTTAGGCAATGGCATTAAATCCCAAGTTTCGTTATCTCTCAGGGAACTTATTTCATCATCCATAGCATTGCGCTATTTATGTTTAACAATAGACTTCATCGCATCTTTGAACGTTTTTGGTTTAAAGATGCGATGAAGTGAAGTGCATCAAATCTATCAGGCGGTTTGATGGTTGAACGATCTCTTAAAGTCATTCTACGTGAAACTTGTTCTCGACGTTGATCAAAATGAACGTCTTCTTGAGGTGCTTCTTGAGTTTGAACATCTTCTCTAAATAAATCATCTCGAGACTCATGTTGAAGATCTGTGTCACGATATGGTAAAATACTTCCAGTTGGTGTAGTCTCTTCAATATCAGAGTCAGAATCGGCAGTATCGAAAATAAACAGAGTCATTAATTAGATCAACTGCCATTTGTGAATCACCTTCTGGTATGATAGGCTGTCTCTGGTTCAATAGAGGGTATTGATATATCAAAACTGTTTTTGTCTACCTTAGGTAGGTCCACTGCAGTCTAATTCATAGGTTTTTCTAGGAGAGGGCGTTCAAAAAATATCACGTCTCTTGATCTGATAAGCCTATGATTTTCTTTAGACCATATTCGATAGCCATCATCACCATCATCATAACAGCCGAAGACGTCCCTCTGCTGGACTTAGGCCTCCCCAAAGGGGGGGTTTTGCCATAATCACCACGCTTGGCAGGCGGGTTGGCGATCGCAGTGTATGGTGTTACGTTTTACAGAGAACGCTGCTGCCCATTCTCTGGTGAGTCCCATAGTCGCCTTTTACGACACCCACGGGAACCATACGGCACCGGCCACTATGCGGCGGTCATCACCATAAGTAAAAGAAACAAAAAAGTAAAGTATTCCTTTTTCGGCTTTCTTACAAAGCTTATTTCGTCTTTGTTTCGGTACGTGTGCATACCACGTCGATCCAATTGTCCTCAAATGTTTGATGCCTGCATTCTTCCCAAAAAATAACTGGAAAGGTAACTTTGCTTCAACTGTTGTCGGTCCCGTTCGATTAAGTATGTAGACAGAAGTATTAATTAATTCTGCTCAAAGACCTTGGTGGTATAACATTATGAGGATGCATGATTGCCCTGGCAATTTCTACTGTAGTCCTATTATCTCGTTCTGAGTATCAATTCTGTTCTGGCGTATAAGGCGTAGTGAAACGCGCATTATGTCGTAATGTATTGCGTACTTGCTCATTATCAAATTCTCCTCCATTATCGCTTAGAAAGTTTTGTACAACATGGCCAGCGGTTCTTATCTCAGCTAGAAACTGTTAAAGTTTGTTGTGAACTTCGCTTTTGTGTTTCATGTAGTAGACATAACGATACTGAGAGTAGAAGAACAAAAAGAACAAAGTATCGAAATTTGGAATTTGAGTGCATACAAGGTCCACAAACATCTGAGTGAATAAGCTCTCCTGGCATCGTTGCTTGTTCTCGTGTTCCGAACTTCAACCTGTGTGCTTTGCGATTGATACAACCTTCACACAATTCTTTATTGTCGTCCAATTTTATGTCAAATTCCTTTTCCAAAACGTTCATGATACAATTGTAAAGATTGTGAATTTGTGACAATATTTACTTCTTGCTTTGGTGTAACAATTTTAACATTAAGTTTATAAAGCCCACCAAGCTTTCTTCGCTTCCCGTTCAGTATTTCTTTATCTTTTACCTTCAATGTTCTTGATTTTGTGCGGTATCCGAATGTACTATTCTGTAGTTTGTCTTGAGCTGCAAGAACGGAAATTAAATTTCTTTGTAATGCTGGAATATACCATACATCTTTTAAAAGAAGCTGTTCGACTCGTCCATTAACATTATCATTGAGACGTATAGTTCCTTTGACAATAGCATTGATTATCTGTCCAGATGCAGTAGTGACAGTGTGATTATTTTGAAAATATTCAAAGCTTTCAAATAAGCCAGACCTATTCGTAACATGAATAGTTGCGCCATTGTCTACGTACCAACTATTTTTATCTGCTTCTGTAGTATCTTCAACTGACAGAACTGTTAAATTCATGTTGTTCTCACTCCTGGTCGAATTATTTGGTGGTCTCCCGTCGGAAATCCATTTATGTCATTTCTTGACAATGTGACCGACCTGTCCGCAATATTTGCACTTTATCTCCTTTCTGTTATTCTTACTCTTCTCAGATTTTACTACAAGAGCTTTTACATTAGTATTACACTCTACTTTATTGATTAGCGCTCTTACATAGGCACATAACTGTATCGTCAAATTCTCAATGTTTCTATCCTGTTTTGCCATCAAAAGTCAACTTGACTTAAGTGCGAAATTCTGTTCTGGAAATGTATCCAATATCTTGCAAATTACTAGGATTACTGGTAAATCATTTCCTTCTAATTCCGTATTCAGGTCGTAAAACAAAGATTTTACTGCAGATATATATGTATGTGTGGTCATATTATGCTCAGGATCTTTTTGGTAACTGAAGAAGTTCATGCATGCTGTGCTGAATCTCATAACCTTGTGCAGCATATCCTCAGTCATATTTGCTGAAAGTACTAATTGTGAAGTGTTATCCAATATTTCAAAATTTTTTGACTCCTTTTAAATTTTTCCAATATTTCAGGTGTGGCATTGGCTCCTGGATGAGTAGGCACTTTAATTGTACTTTTTATAACATCAGCCGTACTTGGATAACTTTTAAGTAATCGAGTAATCATGAATTTCCATGTTTGCCAATTCTGTACATCCAATCTGTTTATTTCGATCTTTGCCCCAGCTACAGACTGCATGATGACGATCGTAACTTTTTCAAATATCGTAGATACAGTCCGACTTTTATGTAAAACTCGTTTCTTACTTTTGTTTTGCTATCCACCATAGAATTCAGCTTTAGGCAACAATTCATCGCTCTGCTACCATATTAAAGTAAACGAAATAGAGGCATGAAATCAAAATATAAGTTTTCTTCTATCTTACAGGAACAAAATATTTCAAGAAGTGACAGACAATATTTTCCCTTATTATTTAGTGGCTATTCCAACCATAGAGGTTTCATAGCTTCACCTTCTTAGAGGTTTAATATCCAAACTCTAACATGGCTAGCTTTTGCCCGCGACTTCTCACGCGCATATCCCGTTTTTTCCGTTTACTAGGAATTATGGGAAGTCCTCTACACTCCCCAAGGAACCAACATGCCAAATTTACCAGAAGTTTTGGCTGTGCGTCGTCTGTCAGTCAGTCACTCAGTAGTGGAAGAATTTTATATATTAGGATGTAGGTACCGTTTTAACAAGTATCAAGATAAGTAAGTTCACAAGTCAAGTAGGTCCTCCTAACTTGCGTCCGATGCGGGCTCATTGAAATCGCTTGCTACCTACGCAGCTTCGTTCTCATTACGTTTTCATTAACGATCCTGCACCCACCACGGTACTTCACCAGAAAATAAGAAACCACTCTCCGTTTAGCTACGTTTTTACGTAGAGCTACCGTAAAGTATCGTGCGGATATATTTAATTTCATCATCGTAACTCTGTGAGCCACGTTAATTAAACAGGGATATAAATTATCCTCTGTTTTGACTCACTGCTACGTGATTGAAATCCCGGGTATGAGCTTCAACGTTTCCGTTAAGTAAGTGAATAAGTGAGTATTGTTTAATAAATGTGATAAATACTTAAGAGTGAATAGGTTGCTTCTAGGCAAACGTGCTCCATCTTCGACCGCATCATCGCTTACCATCAGGTGAGATTGTGGTCAAACATATGCCTATATATAGTACATCACGCGGTTTCACCCGCGTAGTTCCCGTCCCCGTGGGAGTACGGGGATAAAGTATAGCCTTTGTTACTCCCTGATAATTTAGCTATCCATTGCTGAAAGAATTTTTCAAATCGGTCGAGTAGTTTCGGAGCCTATTCATTTCAAACAAACATACAAACAAATCTTTCCTCTTTATAATATATAAGTGTATAAAAAAAAATTGGTGCTTAACTACATGAAAATATTGGCCGAAGACCAATACTTCCGACTTTCAGAATAAAATAAGGGGAACACCCACTCTTATTTATACTTACTAACCTGAAACACAGGATTAATTTACACAAACAGTACACTTTTCGTAAGTGTAGCCGTTTAAGCTTATTAACTTACTGTCGAGTGTATTAATAGCGGTGGGTCACTTAACAAGGTTATAGCAGGTATTATCCCCTTCTTCATAAATTAATTCAGTGCTGTAGAGAACAATAGTCTCAATAGAATAGGTCAATAAATATAACAGTCATCACTATATAATATAAAAAGAAGTCCTCCGCCGCGTCTGTCTGTCTGTCTGATCGCGATAAACTCAAAAACTGCTGCATCGATTTTCATGCTGTTTTTAACAATGGATAGAGTGGTTCTCGAGGAAGGTTTAAGTACATAATTTGTTAAGTTTTTGTATACATTGGCTAAAATATAATGATATTTGTTGGAGGTGTCGGAACGGGATCAAAATTTCATGATTGCTTTTGGTCACGATAACTGACATCCACGCGGGCAAAGCCGAGGGCATCAGCTAGTTATACCTGAAATACCTTTTTTGTAACACCAGCCTATTTGAGGTCAATCCGATTTACTAATAGCTATCTATATACCTACACAAAGCCAAAAAAAGCCAGAATAAATAATTGTATTCTCCTTATTAAGGCACAAGAAGGAGCGAATAATTTCGTTTTGTTTCATTTGTAGTGTCTTTTGGCAAAGAATAAGGCTCCCGCGGGTGTCGTATAAGGTGACTAAGGGATAATGGCGAGACGATGGCTACGATGGGTAGCAGCTTTCCCCTAAACACTAATAACAATATATTGTGCGCACAATGTTTGTCAAGCGTGCTGATTATGGCAATGTTCGCTGCGACGACGACCGTTCGTTCTTACGGCCTATTAGGAAACCTTGTTCAGCGGTAAATGTTACCGAATTGTTATGATTTACTCACATGATATTCCTGTACTTATGAACATAGTACCAGTTACTTTGAGTACGGGTTTCTGTATTGAGTAGGTATTTTGAGTAAAGTAAGGTTTGAGAAAAACTCAACTTCAAATGTGAAAAGATAATAAATAATATAATAATAATAATTTATTGGCATACACAAGAACACATATTACATTGTTCGTGAAACACTGGTGCCTGTGGTAGGTAATTAAAACCTGTATTACAGGTCACCAGCATCTCACCTCTCAGAAATTGTTCCACAAAATCATTGTATGTTACCAATAATAAAGAACAGGGTAGACAAGCAAAATAAAATAAAATATGGTGTGGGTTGTGTTGTGTGACTGTGTGTGTTGTGTGTGTGTAAAATGTGTGAATGAAGGATTAACTTAGCTAAGTCGGTACCTGCAGCAGACCCTCTGTTGTAGTATAAGACTGCTTAAGAAGCCAATCCCGAACAACAATCTTGAGATTGTGTTGGTTTAGTTGGTGTACAGCTAATTTTTTATGGATATTATTATACAGGTAGGGGCCAAGGAAAACAAAGAATCGACGACTGAAGGCTGTCCTAGTAGGAGCAGATGAGGCAACAAGGTGGTTACGACGCGTACTCGCTGGTCGATACTGAGTCAATGAGTGTTGCTTGATGACGATTGCCAGAATAAACAATTGTCGTACAGTTAGCACTTGGCAATATTCATAAAGTTGAACTGTGGGAAATAGGCGGGGCTTAAAACAGCAAACCTTGAGGACCGCTCTTTAAGCGCGCTCAACTTTGATAAGGTTCGATTTCGCAGCACCTCCCCAGGTGGTGTTGCAATAATTCAAAATTGATTGGCATAGCGCTTGATATACTATCTTCATAATATCTGCATTAGCGGATTGGCGCAATTGTTTAAATATATATATTAGCTTGCGTACACGGTTAGAGAGGTGTTCAATATACTTTTTGAATGTTAAGTTACTGTCTATAACTATGCCAAGATACTTTATATGCGGAACTTTTTCTATACTCCTAAAAGAGTTTCACATTTGAAGTTGAGTATTTGAGATACAGAGGTAGGTATCCTTATAACCGTATACCTTTAAACGAAAATTCTTGTATATACGTGTCTATACAATCTGAATTTCGGAAACGGCTCCTACGATTTTCATGAAATTTGGTATGCAGGGGGTTTCGCGAGCGATAAATCGACCTAGCTTGGTTTTATTTTTAGAAAACGTCGTAAAAAAAACGAGCAAAGCTCGGTCATCCAGGTACTGTTTATTAATCAGTCACGCCTCAGAGACTGACTAGATGTGGAAGTCAGGTAGATCATGGTCTAAAAGAGAACATAAGATTTTTTTTCATCCCGGTAGTTCGCCCCCGAGGAATTATTTTCGACATTCCCAAGGGTACCATGAATTATTTTTCAAAATAAAGTCGTATGAAATGAAACTTCGGTAATGGTTCGGATATGACATTTGTTTATTTTGTAAGAAACAGTTTTATTTCACGGTTGCTGGACACATGAAGATTTGAAAACAAGTTGACTTAAGGTAATGCTTGAACCATACCATACTCCCTTGATACTATACAGACTAAAGATGACTTAAGATCTCTATTCAGTACATAAATATTACATGTTGTTTCAGCGACTCGATCTGAAGCTAGCTTTTGTTGTCATAAGTTCTACGTTCCCAAATGTAAAAATAACATCTGTCTGTACTCTTTTTGATACCTTTACTAATTGATTCAGATTGATTAGTTTGGTATTGTTAAATATTCATTTTGTCTAACTTAACTAAAATATTAGGCCATATAAGCTTTTACTGAGATGCGTAGGAATCACAACGATGGGCTGGGATCAAAACAAACTGTAAAAGAAAAGGTAGGCTTTTAAAAAGGTGGAAAGAAGACATTTTCTCAACTGATGACCTTTGGGACAGAACAGACAAACTTCACGACGAATGGAAGATTTTGGAGAAGGCTTTTACCGCCTCAGGCGGTGCTTACTCTGACATTGTAGACAACAAAACACGCAACACTGACAAATATTTCGTTTTTTTTTAATTTAATATTATATTTATTAACATCTATACTAATATATAAAGCTGAAGAGTTTGTTTGTTTGTTTGCTTGAACGCGCTAATCTCAGGAACTACTGGTCCGATTTGAAAAATTATTTCAGTGTTGGATAGCCCGTTTATCGAGGAAGGCTATAGGCTATATGGGAATGGGAAATTCCTACGGGAATGGGAAAAGAAGGGGATATGCGCGTACGAAGTCGCGGGCAGAAGCTAGTATCTAATATAATTTGCAACAATAATAACAGCCGTCCGGCAACGTAACACTTTAGAGCACGATGTTGCCGCGGAAATTTGTTCGAAAGATAACTCTTTCGAACAAATTTCCGTGGCTCTGGAAAGCAAAGGACAATTGGAGGAACACGGGTGGGTTTTATTCAGTACAGTCAGTTTTGTTCAGTACAGTCTATCAGTTATTCAGTCAGTTTTGTTCAGTACAGTCTGATATTCGCTTCCACCCCGTCCAGAGCGAAAGGAGTCATTTGAAGACATCCCATCTAAAAAAAAAACGGGCCGATCTTCAAGGTTAAACAACGCTAGCCGAGAGTGGTCTATGGATGGGTAAGTATCTTAACATATAGACTCCTTGGTGCCTCGGAAAGCACCTTAAGCAGTTTCCCGGCTGTCATTGTAGACCTTTGGAAGTCGTAACGGATTGTCAGCAGCCAGAAAATCTGACACTATAGTTAAGACTATAGTGTCAGATCTGGTAAGCCAAGAATTAACGTGCTATCCCTTTGCTGGGTTGTGGCACTCAGATAGGCGGTTGCTCCACTTAAAATACTGGTATTCAGCTTTATCCGGTTTGACTGGAAGCCGGCCCCAATATAGTTTGGAAAAGGGTAGGCAAATGAACAAAAAACTACTGTAGGCACATCCGTGGTACAAAGTCAAAGTCAAACTGTTTATTTCAATATGGCCATTAAACGGCACTTTTGAACGTCATAATTTACATTTAAAATAATATAGTGACTACTGTCCATTCGGGGTGGTTTCGGAAGGGGATTCGGGGGGGGGGGGTTCTTATGGAGAAGAACAGTCAAGAAACTCCATAGTTACTCTTTTTAACAGACTTCAAAAAAAGGAGGAGGTTCTCAATTCGACCGTGTATATATTTTTTTTTGCCACCACGTCAGGATCTGATCATGGAAACCCTGAGAAATCGAGGGCAACTCTCGAAAATTGTAGCCACGCATCTGGTATATACTTGATATGCGTGTGTATATCGGGTGATACTACAAAACAATGAAGGTTTGTATCAGACCTGATGATGGAGACGACAAAGAGTCAAGGGAACTCCACATCGGTATGTAGGAACTACCACGTTTTGGGCTTATTTCATTCGTATTGACGAGACCTTTACACCGAAAGCACTTAGTAAGTTTTATTAAATAGGCCCCAGTTCATAACATAACATCACGCCGGTACGCTGTGAATGTGTACGCAGGTACCACTAAAAAGTGAAAAATAAAAAACTTTTTTACAAAAAATATAACCGAATTCCAAAAGCAAAACGTGTGTTTTTGGTTAATTCGTTTTTTGACACCGACTTCCGAAATTACACAGTTATGCAATTTCAACCTAACACGGATCGCTTAAAGTTGTTTTTACAAAGCAGTGCAGTATGGCGAGCGATGCGAGACTGTTTGAAACTAGCGCACAATTATACATTGAGCGCTTGTTTTTTGCGGACGTTTTTGAGATGCTGAGTGTGTATTTTGGGTTTTTTATATACCAATGAGGTCAACCTTTTGTTTTAAGGAATCAATAAAAGCTTTTTTATTCTGTTTTAAAGGTAAGCTTTAACTATCGTAGGCTCCATATAAATGTGCAATAACGGTCATTGACCCATATACATTTATTGACTTTCGTAATATCAAAAATAGAAATAAAGACATAAATCTGAATCGACTTCTATCGTAATCCTTTACGTTCTCTAGTGATGAAAAACGTTTTATAATTTATTATTCGGGTATTTATGAAGGGATATTAGGGAAAGGTCAATGTACTTTATTGCAAGTTTATCTGGTGCACACACATAAATTAATAAATGAAAAACAATAAAAAGCATACAGTTATTGTTTAATCGAAACTAAATTAGGTTTCTAGTGTCGTTTCTTGGGCCATAAACTCTCTAGACAGGCTTATTTGACTTTTTTATGCGATTTGTGCTCGAGTAGTAAAAATTTACTGGCCATTACGGCCAGGCTCCTTTACGATGCTGGTGAATGTGCACCCGTTGTAAAACGGGACACGCGCGCCTGCGGCGCGAGCCTAAGAGGATTTTCATGTTAGCTCAAGGGTTCTCCACATAGTCGCATGTGGAGAACCCTATATTTATCACTTCGAATATCTCCATCCTTTATTTCTAGCCCTTATTTTAATGAGGTAAAATTATTGGTCTATTTGTTTGTAGAAAATTATATTTGAAAGCTCCTGTTGATCCGGTTTAAAAAACTGGCCAAGTGGGAATTGAACTCACATGCAAATTGCAAATTGAAATTGCATCGCATGGTTCCGAACGAATCTTATTTTTATAACATGCTATTTTAACACTGGACGATTAGACATCTTATAGATTTTCCAGTAATTACTATACTCTGCATTTTTTTTTTACTTGAGGCTCAGTAGTTTTGGAGATAAGGGGAAATTTTTCATCTAATTTATTGAATAATTTCAAAACTATTTACTTGAAAATTTTGAAAAAATAATTTTAACGTTTCACAAAAAGCGCTTTCATTTGATATGTCTTATGGTGCAGCTTGATAAACTTTTTTCCCCCAATATGACCCCTTTACTTAAATTTATTTATTTACTAGTTGACCCGTTACTGAAAAATTCATAAATAGAATCGAGTTGTGGAAGCGGTAGTGGGAAGTTTGGTTGTCATTAACGACTGCTATCATAATAAATTCTTTCAGGTTGCCGCCAAATGAGCGATGAACTAAACTTTACAAAATTTCACGAAAGCATAATCTAAGCGTATAACAGTTATATATCGTGAGCTATTTTGCATTTAGTTAATATTTAAGTGTACACCCAAGCAATAAAAACATAACTTTAAACGGAAATATTTAAAGGTCTTTTGACACGCGAACTCGCTTCGTATTCAGGTTCACGTCGGTTCTGAATCTTATGTATGTATATGTAAAATTAACCTTTCCTTGCATCTTAGTCAGTAATTTATTACCCAAAATTGAAATATATCTTAGAACTAGCTTCTGCCAGCGGCTTCGCCCGCGTGGTCCCTAGGGAACATACTCCCGGGATAAAAAGTAGCCTATGTCCTTTCTCAGGCTCTAGACTATCTGTGTACTAAATTTCATTTAAATCGGTTCAGTAGTTCTGGCGTGAAAGCGCGACAGACAGACAGACAGGCAGACCGACCGACAGACGGACAGAGTTACTTTCGCATTTATAATATTAAGTAAGGATTAGTAAGGATATTACTTTAAAACAATTTTGTCATTTTAAGATTACTTAATACAATAAACTTTCTGCTTGGATTCTTAGTCTCATATTCACATTTTCAATTAGTCTTCATCATTCATATCCTTATATTTTTACATAAAAAGACAATGTAGTATAAAATACTAAATTCATTTGTTTAACTCTCAAAGAACCGAACAAGAGCCACATTTTCTCATTGTATATTATTTTCCCACAAAATCCGCTAAGACCCCGCCAAGTGCTCATGACGCGTCGTGACAAGCAAGTTGGCACATATTACCAAATGACTTAATTGTATTCGAAGAATTTCTTTGTCAGTAAACTATCTCATCGATTAACCTGCAGCTAAGAACAGAAGAAAGAAGGTATTTGGGATTCCTCAGTGTTCCTATGTGCCTGTAAGTGAATTCAGCGCGTCGATGGAATATTTGATTGTGAAAGGAATACCAATGAGTTGCCTCGAAGAAGATAATGCAATTGGAAATAAAGATCCATTTCGATTACTAAGTTGTAAATGAGCGTCGTGTATGAGAGCATTATCGTGCGATGCTATTCTGAGAGTTTTAATGTACAGAGTAAATACTGTATCGTTGAAACAAAGCTGAAGCTTGAGTTAAGAGTCAAGTGTAGTCTGACAATGAGTACCATCAAACCTGTAACGCGCATTTAATTGATTAAACAATAGCTTTTCAGTGAAGGGTTTAGGCTCCTAAAGTCGTAAATCACGGGAAACGGGCTTATTTGAAGTAAAGCCTTTGTGCCTCATAAACTAACAATAACCTACATTCAGTTTGCATCGAAAAGCATTGGAATAGCTTTGTACCGCCGCCGCGCCGTAAGCAGCTCACAATACTTTGAAGTAGCAAAATATTGACGGTTCAATCAATAATTCAGACAGTTTCAGCCCTATTTACTTTTAACTGAAATAGTTCTGGTGAAAATTCAGTTATTGTAAAATAGGTTCAGTTATTCTATTATTCTAATATTATTGTAAAATAAGTTCAGTTATTGTAAAATAGGTTTTCAATCATTTTACGCAACGATTCCGACTATTTCAACCAACATTCCAACAACAACAACACCCAACATTTTTCTTTCTTTCTTTTTCTTTTTTTTTTCTATTTTAACGGAGTAATGAGTCAGGTCTCCTTCAATGAAAATAGGGATGGAACTATTTCGTAGAGCATCGGCTGAACATTTGTTCTCTACTGTATGGCTGTGTCGTATCTATCTTCTATATAAGTTTCTTATAGTAAGTAGGTAGGTAGCTTACACGTCGCGAAGGCTATGTGAGTACAATAAAAAGCACACACAGGTGATGAGAAATTATCGGGTTACGATGAGAATACCTGCAGTGTGTTTATATTTATGTATATAGTTTTATACAGGTACGTAAGCTGAACGCTCTCTTGAAAAATGTGTTAGGTGACGCTGGCGGGGAGCGGTTAGCGCCCGCAGACAATGCCTGCGCAGCTCGCTTAAAGGAAATTCTCGCTCAACTTCACTCGTTTGCTGTCAGTTTCCGCCCACTCGCGCTCCAGTTCTCATTGAGAAGTTGTTTTTCACTGTTTAACTATAAACTAAATTGAAGGACCCAGTAGTTTGCGCAGCACTCGGAACCTGTTCAAACGATGATGGTTCGTTACTTTCTGTCCTTATTTCCACTTCTTTTTTTTTCATGCTAAAATATTGCAGCGGGACCGCATGCTAAGTATGCAATATAGCACTTTGTTAAGTCTAGCAGCACTACATCATCATCATCTGCCTAGCTTTTATATTGGGGTCAGCTTCCAGTCAAACCGGATTTAGCTGAATACCAGTATTTTACCTACGTGGAGCGGCTGCCTACCAGACCTCTACAACCCATTAACTAGTAACACGGTACTTCATGGCAAGACTGGAGTCAGATTTACTGGCTTCTGACTATTCGAATATCGAATCTGTCTAGCAGCACTTATATCAACAAATTGTGGTAGTATCAACAATTTACCACCTGTCAAGGTGGTAAATTGTTTTATTTCAGAAAACAGTTACAGAAAATTTGTTCAAGTGTACTTAGGTATTGTACGTAGTGAAATAATGAGATGCGG
This sequence comes from Lacanobia wlatinum, assembly GCA_947578705.1. Lineage (NCBI taxonomy): Eukaryota > Metazoa > Arthropoda > Insecta > Lepidoptera > Noctuidae > Lacanobia > Lacanobia wlatinum. The sequence continues at coordinate 9,490,663 of OX388028.1, read as the reverse complement.
TAAAAAGCTATTTTCATTTTCATGTGAGTATTTCGCAGGCGTACCGTTGTCTGTGTCACGTCCACGTTCTACCTCTGCGAAACAGAATTATTCGATTATTTCGTTTGTTTCATCGACTCGAAGCAAATTAGTCCATTTGTATGCTAACGGACTTTCCGATTCGGATGTGAATATGGGTAAAAGAGTATTTATTGCTACAGGCTTTTTGTTTTTTATTTGCAAAACGGCATCCCCTTTTCGTTCAGTCATTAGTGTCACAGTGTGTAATTTTCATCATGAATGTGTATGACATAAATGCTAAAATAAATGCAAGTAACACAGTGTATTTTGTAGATTTTGTAGCACGATTATTATGCTTTGTATAAAAGGAACCAATACCAGTGCTTAGTCCAGGCATTTTAGTGCATAAATGTAGTACAAAAAGTACCACGAAATAAACGTGGTAGGAACGTTCTGCCAATTCGTCATCTGATTTGATTGCAAACAATTTTCAAAGAAATTAAATTATATACTTAGTTTACTTTTACAGGAATTACAGGCATGTAGGTATCTCGCAAGGAAGGCAACAAACTGGATTATTTATTTTGACAACGTTATACTTTCTCCGAGTTAAAACAACCATTCCAAATACGGTTTATGAATAACACTCGTTTTGTAGGAAGAGTTTGCTAATAAATACGTCAAAGTTTTAATTTCTCCCCAGTTAGCTGAAATAACTTGCGCAAAACTCGCAATTTGCACGCTGAGCGTTCATATTTACGTTCTGCAACTACTCTATCTAATATATAGATGGAAGTAGCTTTATTTAACAACAACATGTAGTTTAGCTGGAATGGAATCTAAAGGAAATATATAAAACCTTGAAACTATAAATAACCGAACACTATCCGTAATAAAAGGCTTCTCAGCCGGTCGCAAGGCTGGATCTACTTCTTATGAAAAATGATGCCATCCACAACAACAGATAAACATTATGTGGGAAAATATTTTTATAGCAAATACGACTTCATTTTGAATATCATGTTGCGATGATTGAATACTGGATTCTATTTTGGTTTGTTTATTTTCGTTCTATTCTGGAATAGGTTATTTTCGTTCTATTCTGGAATAGGTATAAATTAATTCTATTCTCATTTTGTAAAACAATATTATTCTTTGTTTTGAATTTTAGACTCGTAACAAAATTAATTGAACATGGTGTTACGTAATGGCGTCTAGATAGGTTTTTGACATTGTGAAAATGCTGAATACTAAGAAGTTGATTTAATATCTTTCTAGGGTTCATGTCCTTAACGAAGTTCGTGTTTCCATCAGGCACGTTGTAACTGGTGGAATTGCATGAAAAGGGAGGGTCGCCGCCTTTCCCCAAATAATAACATGCTTTGTGGAAATTTCGGACACGCTAGCGGAAGATCACGCGTCGATTAGCCACGTAACAATGGGTCTATGTTAAAGTTTCCCTGCTTTCAGACTAATGTTTTGATTTCTTTCTGGTTTGGATTTTATAGAACTTTATCGACTGTTTTGTTGTGGCTCTTGTTCTATTTTATCTGTTTACGTTTGTTTCAAATATTTTTCCGTCTGATTTTGATTTCCAGCATTTGATTTCCCGGTGGTATTCTCTTTATCAGATTGAAGGATTTTTTGATCTTCAAGGACTCCTTTTACTTTTATCTTTTGTTTTCCCAAGATTTGCTCCATGACCGCTTTATTTGTGTTAAATTAGAAGTAAATTCTTTTTGAAAGCATTCTTGATCTAATTGAATGGTTCTTTTGATGTGTCGGGTTTCGGCCAGTTATCGGCCAGGTGGAAAATATTCACAGATTGTGCTCTGAACCGGATAATTTTTATAGACGCCACTGGGCTGTAAATTATAGGCTTCTTTATTATAAACCCTCAAAACGTACCTCTTTTATTAGTGAGATGTTAGAAACAAAGGTTCGTTGATGAACAGTATCAACACGGATGAATCGGCAACAACAAGTTTAGCTTTGAGGCAATAGATGGTTAGTCAATATCTTCGACAAACAGAAGCGGTAGTTTATAGGCATGCAATAGTATGACAAAAGCAATCAGGAAGTAAGCCGCCGTGAGCCAGTGTTCGTAGTAAATCCGGTAGCCCAACTTTGTCCGTGTCCCATTGACCTAGATCCGCGCCCTTGAACCCCGGCCCCCCCAAACCCCGCCCGCGACACCCGCACGCTCCCGTGACGTCATAAATGCCCTCCGCAAGCATTGTCTCTTAAGTATATTGTTTTGTTCTAAAAAAAGATAGCTCCACTGTATGTCAACAAAGATATTAATTGTGTTACGTAGAGAAACAATTATCTCCGTATTCGCCGTTCGCTTGTTGTTTAATCAGGAATTTATTGATTGGAGTTTGTGTTTGAATAGGTCACAGGGATTTTGGATAACAGAAGCTGACGTAGGGCTGAATTTTTAAAAGAGTAGAGTGCTCTTAAAGCCACAATTTTAACCAACTAAAATTTAAAATATGTAGATCACAAAAGATATAAAATTGACCTAGACTTGGTTATCAAAGATGTAAATAAAAGACCAGACAGTCTCCAAGTTCGGTTTTTGGCAGCGATCTTTACATCAGAATGTTGAGCCGTATGTAGATTTGTTACAAGAAGACGTAAAAAAAAACAAATGTAAAGTTCATGACATTTTCAGAATGCTGCAGTACCTTTCTGCAGTAGTAATGAATGCTTGTTTATGCCTAGTAAACACGTTCAACAATGCCAATCAGCGAATAAAGTTTAAAGCAAGTAAATTGCATGTTTGATATTTGCACTTCGACGAATGACTGCCATTTATTGAATGCAGGTTCACGGTTTACAGCAGTGTTAATTGCTTTACCTACAACCCTTCATAATTATTGTCGGTTGAACTTCAAAGAGTGTTTCGAGCTCAGAAAAAATGCGTACGCTCAATTTGTGGAGCGTACCCACTAGACAGTTGTGTTCCATTATTTAAAAAACTTAAAATACTACCACTTCCAGCACTATACATTTTTGAAATTTGTATCTTTGTTCACCAAAACAGACATGAATTTGAATTGCATAATGATGTTGTATCGAGACCCAGCCGGAAAGTGCATATGCTTAATGTTCCTAGGCGTAGAATTAAACTGTTTTCTAATAATGTATACTACATGTCCATTACTGTCTACAACAAATTACCTGATGGCTACAAAACTCTCAGCCTCAGAATATTTAAATGTAAATTATTTGACTTTCTTTTAAGCAAATGTTATTATTCGACAGAAGATTTTATGAACGAAAAACTTACCTAATTAATAATTGACATTAATTCCTATAAATCATATTTAATTATTTTTATTTAGCTTGACTTAATTGAATTTTGACTAATGACCCATAATTTCACCAACTATATTTGTACGCCGGAAACGGCAGAATATTATGGACGTAATACATAATAATGCACATAACAACTTTGTACAATATTCTGACAAATAAATGCATTCTATTCTATTCTAAAATTAAGTCATTAAACAATTCCGTATATAATTCGCTGACACAATTTAAGGGAGACATTTGTTGCGGCATTTGTTCGAAAGAGTCACCACGGCCCTGGGGGGCTACTCTCTAAGCCCGAAGTCCGTAGTTTCGGGCTTAGTTGCGGGCGTATTCTATTCCTTATCACTTATGGACTTCCGATTAGTCCCAAACCCGAACTAAGAATGAATGACAACACGATTTGACATTAACTATCAAATCTTGTTATCATTAATTCTTAGTGGTTCGTTGATACGGAGGAGAATATGCCCGCAACTAAGCCCGAAACTACGGACTTCGGGCTTAGAGAGTAGCCCCTCTGGAACGCAAAAGTACCATTAGGAGGAACATGGATGGGTTTTAGTCAGTAAGAGTCTGACACTCCCTTCAGCTTCGCCCAGAGCAGGAGGAGTCATTTTCGTTGTTGAGTTCAAGCCACTTACTTGATTTTTTTTTGCGATATTTTGAGAGAAAAATTGAGCTGCTGAAATTGTACAATGTCCCCAAAACGAATAGAAGATACTACAAAACAAAATATCTTTTAACGGCTTCCAAGACTAGATGCCTGAAAGAAATTAACGATAAGCAAATGATATTTATGATACCGAGACGCGTATTCTTTTGTTACAATCATGTTATGTCTCTGAAAAACAACTTACGCAAATTCAAGCGCTCTTTTATTGGCCATAACCGGTCCATTAGGAAATGGCTTTTTTAATGTTTTGTCAGGTAAAAATGGAACAAAGGATGTTACATATATTCTCTTTCTGTTTGCCAAAAATATATTGTCATATGAAAGCCGAATATCCATTCGATATTTTTTGTTAGCACTATAAATCTTTATAGTTTGAAAACAACGGAATAATTCAGTGGCAAGTACCGGCTAGCTAGACTCAGTTCGGTTCACTGGCGCCTCGTGGCGGTTGTAGGCAAATTTTCCATTTGGTTGTCTATAGTTCCAGCTTGTTTTCCGAGTCAGTGGCTCGCTCAAATCTATTGCTGTGAAGACATTTTTACGTAATAAAAAGTATGCAAACATATGTGCGCAGGTAGTCTGCTGTGCATAATTTATGTTTGCGCAATGGGTTTGTGAATACCTAAAGGTAATCTGTAGATTCATTTTGTGCGATTGTGATTGTTAACGGTACAGTGCTTGGTCAATTTTCTCAACAAACCAGCATAGCATCTAAAGTAAAAATACCACTAGTTTACAAAAAAAAAAAAAAATGTCCTTGCAGTAAATTACATAATTTTTTAATTAGCTGCAATAACTCAATGCAAACATGTACATTTTTAATTTTTATCACGTCACAGATGGAAGATATCGACCCCTTTTAGTTTCGACTACCCACAAGTTTGTTCCGAAATAGCTAGTCTTCATTTTGATAAATGTTTGTTTTCAAAAGGTCAAAAAGGTTGGTTAGAGTTGAGTTGATGTTTGTGTCTCAATTGAGACACAAACAAAAAATGCAAGTTTAAATAGATTGTTGAAATTGCAAGCAAATGATAAAGACCCACCATGCAACCACGAAACTGATTGTTACTCCTATCGCTAAAAGCATTTGGCTTTAATCATAAAACCAAGGGTTAAATTACACGTGCGGATGTCCAAGCAGCTTTTTTAGTATTTCAAAGGTGCTAAAAAAAGCATTTGGATTATTAAAAAATATCAAAAACGTCGACACTAATTCATTTTTAGTCTCGTTATCTTTGCAAAAATATATGGGGAGTATTTTCGAAATGTGACGTGTTGGAATTTTTTAATATTTTTTTCTAAACTTGCAGCACCTCATTAATTAAGAATAAACACTTTTCCGTTCCAGGACAAAAACCTTGTAAACTAGATACTTTATAGAAGGAATTCCAATGTATACAAGTATCTATTTAACAACAACCAATAAGCTGTTGTAATTGTGCGTAGGTACTTTAGTTATTTAAATTTCAAGAACAGCGTATTCGCTGAGCTGTTATTACGGTACTTTCAGTGGTCCCATTTTTAGAATTATTTCGGAACCATTTGGCGCACATTTCTGTGTTCACCGATAAGACTGGAAATTCGCTCATTTCGAACCAAACGTCTTCTCAAATTCAATTAGTAAACTATTTTGCATGTTATTGACTTTGAACTGTATATATAAACAAGACTTAGGTTGGTTCGAAATTGGAACACTGAATTAGTTATTTAATTTTAGGCGCTGATTCTAACCTTTTTTTTTAAGAATGGGAAATCATCAAATGACTCCTTCCGCTCTGGGCGGAGCAGAAGGGAGTGTCAGATTCTTCCTGACTAAAATCCATCCCTGTTCCTCCTAATGCCCTAAATTCCGCAACCCTGGCAGGCGTTGGCCCTAGCGGCCCGTCTGCTATGCTGACATCTCTTTGAGGCGCGAATTAAGTAAGCGACAACGGAAGTATTTAAAAAATAACTTTATTCCGACAGAGTTACAAAGCTAACAAAGACAAAGCTATTATTGGTAGATTGGGGTTCCTTAACTCGCGCGTTGAACACAACGCGCCGTCAACCCGGGCCTGGTCCTGCTGATCGGACGGCGAGCGTTGGGTGGTTCGCTGGCCCGCTGGTTCTAACCTAGACCTAGTGTTATAATTATGTGTAGGTCCACTAAAGTATTAGCCTCCAAAACAAGTGTGGACAACTGAAATTGAACAGTAGTTTTCTGAGCCCGCTCGTGTTGTCGTAGACCTCATTCATCAGGCCATATCGAAGCGGAGTGGGTTCAAGTTAAAATGAAAACATAAGTTGCTCTAGAGGCATAAACAAATTCTTAAACAAATGTTCTCATAATAGGGGTTGTGCCATAAGGCTTTCCCCGGAGAGCTACTTATTGTCATAATCACATGCTTGGCACAGCTTGGGTAGTTCATTGCGGTATGGGGTTTTTATTTTATATCTAGACACAGTTCGCTATCCCTTCAGTACTATCCGTTAGTTGGCCTGAACGAGTCCCAGCGGTTTATTACCAGGATACGTAGTGTTAATGAGATTAGCAGTTTATAAGCTGAACTTAAGCGGAAGATTTTCTATACAGGGAGATTTTTTTTAATTTTTCAAGCTTGTGCGATTTGCATGCTTGTCGTTATGCCTTATGGTTTCGGATTTGGCCAACCACGCTCACTTGAAAAATCATTCTGTATACTTATTGAAAATTACAGAAACTTGTGTCAGTGTAAAATTTGATAAGTACGAAGCCGCAGTTAGCAGGCTGCGTACTGTCCAAAAATAATCCAGCCTTTGCGAGAGTTGTTCTTGGACAACTGAAATATCGTAATAAGCAAAGGGGCTCAAGAAAAGAAAAAAATATTAAAAGTCCTTAAGACTTCCTTTTTATACATAACTTGAAGATAAAAGTTTCTGGCATAATATTCTTTGCCTTTTTCCGCAAAGTTTCAGGATGCCTCTCGTAAGGCTTCAAGAGATATAATCATTAAGATGGATGGATAGGACAAGTATCTTCTTCAGAAAAAAAAAAACATTTCACGTTCGAGGCTTATAAAATTACGAGTGCAGAATAAAAGTTTTTGCTCTGGCCTTATTAGGATTCAGTACGTACGGGTTCAGTTACATTCTTAGTAATCATGTTCAACCTGTATGTAGCTGGTAAGAGGCATTCTTCTTACCCGAGTGACTCTGCATCGGTTTAAAAGATTTTCTAATATAACTGAAGAGTCTTGAAAAACAAATGATACTATAAAAATTTAAATATAGAATTGTCTTTTTCTCTGCTCAAAAAAATAAAAACTCATTGTACCTTTTCTGTTTTTCTTTGGTAGCTGAGTTATAGTCTTATTTTCTAGTTGGCAAATTGTAAAAAATCTGCGAGGCTATTTTCGGGCGAGCGACTGCAGAATTGAATTTATAAGGTAAGAGCAGACAGTGCCTAACTCTCAAAGGAGCGGGTACCTACTCGTACCTATTTCGTTCTTGAAAAAAGTGAATTTCACGGTAGGACTTTCGGCAGGTCTGAAAGGTTTTTTATTAAGTTACGTCGCATAGCCGCAATTAGGGTGCGATGCTGCCCAGTTTTGTTTACGAGGCTGTACGATATGAGTGGGTTTTATGGATGTACAAATATATGTGCGCGGGTTTTGCATATATATTCTATATAGCGTTACTAGGCGTTCGTATAAAGCCGGACACAGTCAGGCTTTTTGGTTGTGTGGCCGGCCAAATTAGACGGTGTCCGGCTTATTGAATTTGAGCATTTTCTTAACATTTGTCATGTTTTGTTGCTTCGTCTCCGTCTACCTCACCTTGTATCGCTAGCTACGTACTACTACTATTTCAATTATAGTAATTAATATAATGATTAACATAAGAACACTGATTTATTCAATTTTATTGTTGTTTCATTAGAATTTAAGGTACTTACCTAAATGTTATGGTAGACGATAAAAAAGCCTAGTTTTACTTAAAAAAAAATGTTTTCTACTGAGACTAAAAAAATAAGGACCTTTTTACCCAAATGTCCGGCTAAACTTGCTGGTCTGTCCGGCTTTTCGGTTTGAAAACCTGGCAAAGTGGTAACCCTAACTATGTGATACCTAGTAATGTTTATTGACTACTTGAGGCAGCGGCTTCGCCCGCGTGATAGTGAAAATGATCCCAATGAATCATCCTCTTGGAGTAGAAGAATCCTAGGAGTGTCTCTTATTCCAGGACGTAGACTACCCGAGAGCCTTAAATTTCATTCAAATCCGTTCATTAGTATATCCGTGAAGAGGTTACAAACGGACAGACAGAGTTGTTTTCGTATTTGTAGTATTAGTAAGGATACTGTCATGTTTTGTCTAATATTCTGAATTAATAATTACCATTAATAAGACCGATGCAGGGAAAGCCACCTTGTGCCTTGGAAATTGTAATAAACATTCTAAAAAACAATACATAAGTGCTCAAAATGGAACAATTGAGTTATGAATTTTGTAATAAGAATTTCATATTCTTATTTCAAAATGCATAACTCAACCGTTCCATTTTGAGCCTTATTACTTAGCTGACTTTTCCGTAATAGTAGAAAAACTATTCGGGCCCTACGAAAAAAGAAAATGCAAATTCTTATCAAGAATTCTTCGGAAAGGCTAATAAAGTATAATGAATTCTGTTGTATAGGTATCTTGAAATGTTCCACCGGCAGTAAAAATGTATGAGACATGAAGTGGCACGACGTAAAAGTGATATAAAGTTGTAGGATGCGAGTCAGTTGGTCGGGGACTGGCCCGTTGGCCCCGCGCCAGCGACTCATCCGTCCATCCTTGGAACTTGCCGAGATAAATTATCACAAACAAATTGCATCCGTTTGGGTAATTTCTTTCAATAATATTTAAGACTAAGTGGTTTTACTGTCAACTGTTGCATTGATTTGTAAGTATGCTTTTTCAATGAAGAGTAACGTGGACAGGTGCTACTTTTGTTGTTATGAAGGTTGTATCTTTGTTGTTAGCCCAAGCTATCTAGCTCGTGTAACTTGTAAAAAGATCGTGTAACTTGACAGGTCACTATCTAGTGACCTGTCAAGTTACACGATCTTTTTATTTCACAAACAAAAAGAAGCTACGATAAAAGATAACCCATTCACTCGTAGCACGCGTAGCACTCGTAGCGCTCGTAGCTCTTTTGTAGCACCCTCTACGAACACTAAATGTTCTTGGTTAAGTTCACTACAAGTTCAATGGTGTTTTGAACTCACAACCTTTGTATAGGCAAAGCCTTAGCCATAGCCTCGCCTATTCGTAACTCGGTTATTTATGGGTCATTCTTAGTACTCTCAAGGTTCTTTTTTAATGTATGTAGTAGATATAACGTGATAAAGACAAAGGTCATAAGGGAAGCTAGTTTATTTTTTATTTGACTGCGGGTGCCTTGGACAAAACAAAGCACATTATTTACCCAAATAGATTTCTTTAGTTATGTTTGTTTAAACCCGTAAAAACTTACGGTTAAAGGTTACCTACGTCCATTTTATCGTATCATGTATTTTATATTATTCAATTAGATATGTATCATGTGGCCGCAGTGCAGACGTTATGCAACGGACAGACGTTTGGTTACCGGTTCATCAACGACGACATGTTATCTGTGCCACTGCAATGCACTCCAAAATGGCCAAACAAAAGAGAGTATTTTTTAGGTCAAAAGTTATTCCATAGCAGGAACACAACAATTTATTTATGGACATTTGACATAAATGTTGTCTATGCGTTGCGTTCCATTGCATTGTTTTTTGCCACTTAGGGAAATATAATACATTGGTCCATAAATATCCAAATGTTCAAAACAACGAACGAACGAAAGAATGCGTAACAATTCCATAATTAGTAGGTATTTTATTCATCTCCTGTTTCAACCAGAAAGCCATTTATAATTCAGATGATAGGTGCAATTGAAAAGGGGCCAAAGTGGGCTATTGTAAATAGGAATCGTGTGAGTTGCCAATTCTTAGGTAGAAGTGTACATAAAACATAGTACCGAGGTAATATTTTAGTGTAACCTTCTTAGTGATCTTAGATTAAATTAAGGTTGACTGGCTGTTTTCGGTCAAAAATTATGGAATGCCATAAAAAAATATTTTTGTTATTGTTTTTTTTTGGAATATGGCATGACGTGTGATGTTTTGAGGATTTTGGCCAGTATTTATTTTAAAGGAATTAAACCTTTTTATTTTTGTTTCAATTTTATAATCCACGATAAATTAATAGTTGGACTCAGCTTGTTTCTACCACACGGTTCCACAAGTTCATTTTATTTAAAGATGTCTTTCGGCTATGAAATGGCAGACAGCATTATGTGGGGAACAATAAAAAAATCCTTACATTTTCCTAATTAGCTCCGCAAGCACACGACTGGAATTTTTATTTCCTCTTACTACACCTACGTGAGAAATAAAATATGTTACCGAGAATCATGCAATGGTTGACTAGTCTGGCATTTAATGACCAATAAACCAAGACTCCCGTAATTATGTTCGTATAGGCTCGCGTTTGGCCAGAATTTCACCTGGTGGTAAGTAAGTGAAGTTGTGCTAGGATGGATGGAGCATGCTCACCTAGAAGTAGATAAAAATTCTAGGATGTTCCTATCAGGAAACAGAAAACAGAGACTCTTGATGTGGATTCCACTCCTTAGCTGTACGCACAATGAATTTATCCCAAAACGTTTTGCACGTGTGGTAGGGATATTCACCATGTATCTACCGGTGGCGCATCAAATATTCTATGACCGAGCAAACCGACCGCCGTTAAGTTGACATATTATAGACTTTCACATTTATATTTAGTAGGAAATAGAATCGACACTAAGTCATCAAGACAATCTTTAATGTTGTAAACACACAAACAAAAAGTCTTGATCTTATTCTAGATTTACTTAACCTTATTTTGAAGGGTACCAAGGAACCCACTTTGCCTCTCTAAGCCCTGATAACGAATGCCAGCCTATGATGCTAGTTTACCTGGGTAAACGGTAGTAATGCGGTAGAGACACCTTCATAAATCAGTGGCTCGACTGACCATCACATTTATCAGACTTGCTAGGGTCGCACATATACAACTGTATTCAACTGTGTTCTCTTATTCCGCAAGCGCTCAGGTGTATGGACAACTATATTTTGCTTGTAATGTTTAGGTCCTGTGATACAAGTTCAGGTGTCTGAGAAAGTTCAATAGAATTAATTATCGCGCTCAGTTATCGAAAAACAAGGCAGCAAAGTATAACATAACGCCTATATTTTCCAAAGTGGAGTACCCATAGTACACCTACATTTCGTTACTCATGTTAAAAAGAGAAAAATACTTAATTAATGGTTATTAAATACATTGCAAGCGGTTTCTCGCGTTTCATGTAATTTGGAGGGTAGCTAGATTGGAGCGTGTATAAACGGCGTATAAACAACGCGGCTCGAAGGGTCGAGGTGACCGGAAGTGGACCGCCACGCCACCGGACATCGCGCCCAATGGTCGGAAGCTTATTTTGTACTTAAGCCCTCATTACGGACTTTATGACAGTTTACGACATAGACTTACCTAAGTTACTGTACTTCTTTGCCACGGGATATTCGGTCGCATGACATAAGTTCGAAAAAGATAAAGCAGTCGTTGTTTTTTGTATTATTAGACTTTTCTAAGGGCTTCTGCTATTCATCTGAGAAAAAATTTAGTCTATGACACTCAGCGTTACCTTTCTTTCAGTGAAAGAATTTTCATAATCGGGTCAGGCTAATATAATATCTTGAAACCAGATTCCAGTGAAGGAATAAAGACGCATAACACTATCCTTTTTTAAAAAAAGAGTCATGATGGCATTGGCACTCTCGAAAAGAGCTTAAAATAGCGTGCAAATCAAGCAGCTTTTCGTCGGCACTAACAGAGAAATTACATCTGAAAAAATTTTTAGGTATAGTAGTAATCTACATGATATGATTCGTAATTTGGTTTAGCCATAATTTGTCTATCGGTATCACATAATAAGAAAAAAAAACAAATCGTTGAGATGAAACCATTTTACTCCTGCATTTTTTTTATCAAAAGCGTATAAAAAGAATATTTACAGTTTTGCAATACAACAGAAAATGATTTTGTTTTGTTACTTTTTAAAAACATGTATTATTTTTATTATAAAATATTTAAAATGCGGGTGGCGGAGTGGCGCGTAGAGGGTTAGTTAGCTCCGTTTATATGCACAAGGTCATTGGCATGTATACAAGCCTTAATTCCCATGTGCAATAGGTAGCGCTAATTATAAGGTTATGGTTTCTTGGCGACATTTAATTGAATCTTCCATCGGTCGAATGAGGAGACCAACGATGGAATAAAACACGTTTACGTTCAGACGGGCACTTTTTCTCATAAGCTTATGTTTTAAAAGCTTATTTAAAGGAATCTATGAATTATTATATTATTAAGACATGCATGTATAACACAAGAAGATCATTATTTGCCAGTCCTAGAGTCAGCTTGCAATCTCACCGGATGCGGATGTGAAATACGGTGTTTAATGTGATAAGGCACGATGGGGTTAAACAAATTAAGAGAACTAAATGATCAATTTCAAATCATAACAAATACTGAACGATAAAAAAGACACAAAAACTAGTGACTTCCTTCAATTTTTAGTAATTAAACACGAGCATTGAGTACATCTTTCAAAGGGTAGTTACCGCAATCGCTTTCAAGTAAAAAGTGCCGCCGCAGCTCATTATGGTGTGACAAACTTTAAGAGCCACGTAAAGCTTTATGTTTTCGCTCACTTGATGGCTGAAGAAAGCGTCCACGAAATGAGAAACTAATGGCAGTTCTCAAAGTTTATTGGTGCTGCAACAGCTCGATATACAAGGAGATAGTTAGATTCGAGTTTCGTAAATAGGTGTAAAATGGCAAATAATGTTGCCATGCTATGTGGTCAAAGAGGAAAATGACTTTTCACAGATAATAATATCAAATAATTTAGGCTTTTATTTTTGAGGTTATATCTTGAAAAATAAAGTGTGTTTTAAGTTTATAATTAATTATTAAATTCAAACAAAAAAATGCAGAAAAAAGAAAGAGCAGAATTTATTGTTTTTTCGCCTCAATACTTTTTTTGTGAGAAACTGGTCGGTATCCCTTCAATTGTCAAGTCACTGAATACGATTATGGGTTCAACCTTAGGTACACAGTTTCCTCTATGTTAAGGAAATAACCCGTTGTAACGTAACACGTTGAAAAAGTCATCAAAAGAAATCCCTCGCGAACGAATTTTATTCAGTTAAGACATTTGTGTCTCTAATATGCAAAACTACTCTTGGCAACGGCCTGTAAATAATTGAAAACAATGAATGAACTCGTGTCCATGAAAAATGTATGTCGTGGTTCACGATCGAAGCTCGAGTCGTCGGTCTCATAAATTGGACCGCGCCCAGGTGTTACGCTTGCTACTAGGTACTTCCTTCGCTAAATTACCTAGAACACCAGTCCTGCGAATTATGCTCCCTACCACTACTTGCACCCACCGAGAAACTAGCCCCAATTCTAGCAACTCTTTTAATAACAAATTTTAGTGTTCCCTGTCCCCGGAGTGAGCAGTAATATTTTATGACGTAGCACTACGAACTTTTTAGTCCAGAATATTTCTTTAAAGTTACCTGGATTTTGTTGGTTGTTTCGCAAGAAATATTTTAATTTACTTAAGAAAGATTTTGTGGGCAAAGTTTCATTTTAAGTAGATTTGAAATAATACTTAAGTTTGCCATTAAACTGTAAAGTTTATTTATGTGGTGACCATGACAGTGCATTGGTGAATACTTCGCAAAATAGAGCTTTGGTTTCGTGTAAAAGTTTTCCTCGAGCAACATGCTTAATTTCCCATGTTGGTTGTTCTAGTGTGCATCGTGACCCCCGGCATGAGGTCGGGGGAGGCGGGCTCGGGCTCGGAGCTGGCCGAGTTCGGCGCGCGCTGGCCGCCGCCCTACACGCAGGGCTACGGCTGGACGCGCTCCGCCACGCCGCAGCACCCGCCCGCGCATCACCTCGCCCGCCACTCCCGGAGCCACCAGGTACACCACTACTGTTCACTGAAAACTATAAACTTACAAGGCCGTAATACACATGTGTGTAACATTTCCCGAGCACAGATAACGTATAATAAGGTATAATACTAGCGACCCTGGTTACATTAGATTGGTTTTTCGCTCCAATCCAATCCAAGCTAGCAACGCTTACTTTTTAATTTTTTATTTAGGGGATTTGTTTTTATTCATTTATGCACATCTATATACTTTAATTAATATATAAAGCTAAAGAGTTTGTTTGTTTGTTTGCTTGAACGCGCTAATCTCAGGAACTATGGTCCGATTGGAAAAACTCTTTCAGTGTTAGATAGCCCATTTATCGAGGAAGGGCTATAGGCTATATATCATCACGCTAAGACCAATAGGAGCAGAGCAGACGAAGTTGGGGGGGTCAACTAGTAGAAAATATTAAAAAAAAGTAAATAAAAAATACAGATAGAAGAGCACAAAGGTGCTGCTTTTTGCAGGTATCTGGTAAGCCAAAGTATAATTTGATTAGCGTCGTGTTATAATTTCACCATGTGGCTCAAATAACCTGACTCGGAAATTATATCTAAGTAGATGAAAAATCTTTAGGTAGTTGTTTTGTTTCCTAATTTTCTTCTTCAAATTGTCTTGACGTGACATCAGAAAAATAATATAAACGGGTCACGGGTATGTTGGTCACAAGCAGTTGCTTTGTCCAAAACTCCACTTGGTTTGTAACAAGAAGACATTTGATTTAATTTTATAAAAATCGTTTGAATAGTACTCTTTACTGTTTTTACCACTTGATTTGGTCTAAGAAGTGAATCTTGAATTTCTTCTTTTATTTCCGAACAGCCTTGCAACTTAAAATTGCAACGGTTGTAATTCGAACTCCTACGCAGTCACCAGCTCAGCGCGGTCAATACCTTACTTGAGAACTTTTTGTCCAACTTTACTTCTGAGGCAGACTCTTGGCTCCTTGCCACCATTTTAATATTTAAATACCACTTTACGTGCAGTCCAGCGTTAAAATGGGTAGGTACCAATAATTGCAACAACGGTTCAACTTTCGAACTGCATTGTTACTATAAAACTTTAAGGAACAATGTCTGAAACAATTTCAATTTGTGTTGCAATTTTCAAATCTAGGCTTCTCAGTTAACTTCTAAAGTATTTGTGAACACGATTCCAAGAAGAATTCTTGGTTGCTTTATGTTTAGTTGAGGTGTAATCAGATTTTGATAGATCAAGTTCGATCAGTCGATCGATGGACGTAAAGAAAGATTTCACAATGGATTTCAATGATCGACTGCAATGTGGTTGCATCATAAGCGGGACTTGTCTTACTTATGTGCCTCGAAGTTGATCTAAATTACCTTCCTTTTATAGTCTTAGGCTCTGTTGTAAGCAAGCAATGGTTGCAGGACAACCGGCACACGAGCTACGAGGCGGAGGACGCGCGAGGTAGGGCGCGTGGCGGGGTGTACTACTCGCCGCCGGGCACCTCGTACACCATCGTGGAGCGCCCGGCCTCCTCGCACGGCCACCACACCTCGTACTCGCACCATTACGCGGGCAAGCTGTCCCGGGCGCCCTACCTCGGCTCCACTACCATTGCGAATAGTGCAGGTGATTCTGATGATATTGATTGGTAGCCCTTATGAGAGCCTTTTTGCATTTTTTGTGGAGGTCTTAGAAGCTATTCCGGTGCCTCCTATGATCTCCACAGAAAAGGCAAAATCTCTACTCAGAAAAGACAAACACTCTACTTTCAAAACTTGATTATAGAATCAAAGAAACTAAGAGTAATAAACATTATTTTGTGAGTAGCCGGAGCAACGAGCTTGAGGAACAGTACGAACCACCTGAGCGCGGCGAACGGCAAGAAGAGGCCGATCTCGCCGGAGCAGGTGCTGCGGCTGTTCGGGCAGGGCGGGGCAGCCGCGCTGGGCAAGGCGCTGCCCCCCTCGCACCCGCCCGCGCCTTTGCCCGCACCTTTGCCCGCGCGCAGGCACTCGCCCGCCAGCAGCCCTAGCAGCACTACGCATCATGTAAGTCCTCTTAATGCAACCCTAATTGCATTATTTAGATGCTGCCACAGCTCCACGATCTAACTGGAGCACTACTAAATTAGCCTGCTACAGCGCCAGCCAGAATTCAGGTTAATTCCGAGAACGTTCGTGATTAATTAGAGTTCAATCGTTGTATAACTCTCTGCTCAGTTATTCATAACTTACACCTGTTTGGGTATTTCAGAGTTAAGCAATTAGCACAGTTAGTTTATATTAAGTACAAAACTAAAGTCGACGCTTCACTTACACAACAATACCTGCAAACTAATCATCCATATTTCATATTCTTAGTAATGGAACCTTGAAATTCAACAGCTGTTGAAATTGCGGTGCAGCAATTATTGAATCAATACGAGTATCGTCAAGGATGTCAGTGGGTGAATTAAAGTTCCAAAAATAGCTAAATATGAGGCACGGCGGGGAGGGGGGTGTCATGTGTGTAAATTATTCCAGGGTGAGGCCGCGCTCGCCAGTCGATACCACTACTTTATTCATGACCAGCGCGGCGACCGTTTAGGTGCCGACAGTATGGACATGACCACACAGAAATGAATGGGTTTTGCTTTATCCGCATGTGTACATAGGATGCTTGTCTAACAAGTTACTGGACCAGGTTAAATATTTGAAATTCCGCACCGGCTTGACCCGACTACTAGTCAGAATGTCTGAAAATAACTGACGAGTACAATGAAAAATATTGTTATCGGTTTATGTGGGAGTGTCCACACAAAGCTTATGGTGTCATGGTCACCGGCGGCGGCTGTCATCGTCACGTTCAGTCGCTGTCAGGAGACAGCCCCGGCAGCCCAGCCTGCGGTGTATTTAACTGTTATTTATTGTTAAAGTAAAACACAACAAATTCTGATTTTGAGCGAACTTTTCTCAACTGTATCGTAAAATCGTTAGGGCGGTGTCGTGCCATTTGACCCAATTACACTGTTTTTTCCAAGGCAGGAACGATAAATATTTCAATTTGTGAACGACGGACGACTCGCCGACGAAGGCGAAGGTCTCATTTCCTCGTAACTGATGTGGTTAGTCGGGACACATCAACACAAATAAATAGAAAGAAAAGAGTAGCGGCCGACGTCAATTGTGTTATCTTTCAGCCGTATTCAGTTTAAGACATTTGCTTCTAAATAATTTTTTGAAGATTTCCTTGATTTTCTTCAATTATTGTATAAAATTCTTCTGGAACATAAACAAAACGGAGAAATGAGCTCTTAAATAGTGTTCAAACAGTGCGTGATGTTTCTCAGTGTAAGCTGGTTTAGCGACAACATATACTTACCAGACGTTCCAAATTGGATTCCACCGAGAATAATGAGGTAATTTTGAATTTCATGCAATTCTAAGTTTGCTAGTTTGCCAACGAATTTCATATACATAGGTATAACCATCGCTAGACGTAAGAATTACTTTGTTCAAACGTACAAGTTAGAGCTGGAAACTTGTGTGCAATAATAGCTGTTTTTGAACTTTCGGTTTTAATCAATTAAAGTGTACTTAGGGGCTATTAACATCGTAAACTGAAAGCGAGCAGTTAATCACAGTTGGAAAGTGTAGGTAGCTAAGTGTTAGGTATCTTCAGTAAAGTTGTATGTGCGGCGCGCCTCCACTATTCCCCGCTGGGCTCGTGAGCGATCGCAGCTGGGATACACTTGTTGAAGTAAATCTGCATATATGCTCGGTTATTACGGTATGGTGAAAATGTAATTTACTGCTTTAAAATTTTTTAAAAATGTTAATTCGCTTATTCGTCATTTACGAGCTTCTAAAGAAGCGGAGTAATACATTCCACGAGGCTGTACATTATGAAAGATTAGGATTTTATCATACTAATGAAAATTGATAATATGCATATGCTTTATCTTAGCTAAATAAAACTAAAATAATTGTTTTGTAATACAACATAAGCGGCAAGCCAAAGAGAGCAAGCTATTCCTCGGTCCGGCCTTTGGCAATTTATGTTCTTTAACTGACACTTAAATAGACGTGGAATAAAATATGCATGAACATTGTACAATACAAGCGAAAGCATAGTTTTCAAGTAAATCTCGGGCGGATGAAAATATTCGCGGCTGGGATAGCTTGCAGCGGCGGGCGGGCGAGGCGATGGGCGGCGCCTAGCGAGCGCGCCAGCAAATACTACTTCGAGATGTTAAACGTTCGCCTCGAGAAACATTGTTTACGCAAAAGAGGGCGCGGGTTTTATTGCGTATGATCGCCGCGTCGAGTACAATATTGTGGGAAATTCTTTGAACAGTCACTCGCGTTTCAAGAAATAATTTCCTTTTGCTATATTTGGATCAAACCACCCTTTTGTATTGCACCTTATTGAAGTATAAAGGATTAGAATTTTATTACTTGCTAGCACGCAGAGAGTAGGGAGGTATGTGTTTGTATTATTATTTTGGAGAACGCCGCCAAACATGCCAGGTCACGCTGTAATGTAAGGAAGCACGTCACTTAGTGAAAAATTAATAAATGCGGAAGGCGACTGTACCTAACCCAATAAAGCTTGCTACCTACATACATGTATTTTTAAAATCGACCGAGCGTGTAGCGGAGCGGATATGAGGTTTATGCCTCGTGGAATGAATTTAGGAAAACATTTTAGGTTTAAGGCTCTTTCCGGGCCGTGATTACTCGATTAATGTAAAGCTAAACAGCAATGTTACATTTTATTTTATTGTCAGAAAAGTTGTCGATTTTCGAAATCGAAACTTGATTTCTGCCTTGCTAAATCTGACGCTGTTTACGTTCGATCACGTTGGCAACACCGTCACAGATGAGAGATTTTAGATCAAGAGTCTCTGAACCTCCTAAAAAGTTTACGTGACAAACAATAAGGAGCACAAGCGATATTTCAACGACCATAATTTGACAAGCTTCTGTTCAGCAACAAAGGGGACGCGCCGTTCATTTTTTAGACAAACACAATTTTGTTTAAGGAGCTAACAGGCACATCGCTCACGCCTTTCATCGTTTTAATATAGACAGAGCTTTAAACGTAAGAAAAATTAAGCGAGTTAAAAGCCCGAAATAATAGATATTTATGAGTTGTTTGTTCTAAATTATGAAGGTAAAAGAAAGACTTTTATTATCGTGGTATATAACGTTCAAGAATTTTACTTAAAATATTTAGTTTTAGCACCGTCAGAAATCAAAAACTGAAGGGAATGACACTAGCTACAATCTCTGTACTTTTCTACTCTCTCCGCCGGTTACAGTACATAACTGTTGCAGCTTTATCTTACATATAGGGATAATCTTCACATGCACGTTGCTTTCATATGACGAGATAGCAAATAAAAAATGGACGTTGGTCTGTTTCAGCTCCGATTTTTAAAACATTTTCAAACCGAAGCGTAGTCCTGATCCCAGCGCCAAAATGTACGACTAAAGCCTGGGGTCGTATTGATCCTGCTCTTAAAATAATGTATACCCTGAGCTATTTCAGTGGCGCATTAGCCGCGCTCTATAGCCACCAAACTAAGTTTATTGATAGTTTCCATTCATCAATATGACGCTTTTTCGATATGATTAATAATGCAGACGATGAATCACCCTTTTTAGACAGACTTATTTTTCCACCACTGCTTTTGAAACTAGCATGTGTCCACCCTGTATTATTACCACCCGCGAATAGTTCACTGTCTCAAAGATTACATGCAACTGGACTGAGTTCCTGGACCCCACGTTAGAATTCCCGGTGTTTAGAGGTCCGGGTTCCTTTGTTTTGTTAATATCAATTTTCCTCCAAGGTTCCAATGTCTTACTATTGTTTTTTTTTTTTTTACTATATATAGGCATACGTTTGACCACAATCTCACCTGATGGTAAGCGATGATGCGGTCGAAGATGGAGCACGTTTGCCTAGAAGCAACCTATTCACTCTTGTCTTAAAGACTCCCAGGTTGTAGCTATCTGGAAACACAGACTCTGGCAGGGAATTCCACTCCTTAGCTGTGTATTAATTATTGTAATATAGATAGAATATGTAAAGAAGCATGTGGAACAGGGTGGAAAGTACCGCAAACTTCCATTGAAAATCGAGAATCCTCCGTCTAGCCGTGTAGTGTCTGGTTGGCAACTTTTCGATGGTTATTGTCCGGCTGTTGTATGTGTAAATCGCGAGGATAACTTTGATAGCGCGATATCGAATTTGTGCGACGTTAGAGGTTCTAGACAAAGTGCCATTCAATAAGCGTTATACACCACAATAGAATAAAATTGTCGAAATGCCAAAATATAAGAGACATTTTCGACAGCGTTTGTCAATCCCATAATTTTTGACGCCACGCTACCGGTGACAGTTTGTTACTTGTCTAGAAACATATTATGTATTTTTGTACGTTGTATGTAGCGGTATAGATGCCGCTAGAGTTGTTGTTTTTGTGATCTCTTTATATTTTGAACTATATTTGTTGTGTGCAGGCAATATACCGCGGGGGCGAGCGGGAGAGGCCGTACTCGTCGGGCGGCGCGCCGCCGCCGCCGGCGGAGCCCGCCACGCGCACCGTCACCATGTCCCGCGACCCCGCCGACTCGCACGGCTTCGGCATCTGTGTCAAAGGCGGGAAGGAGGCAGGTGGGAACCTTCCTTGTATCTAACACTGTATCTTAGTAGACACCCTCGTCACACGGACAGCGAACACGTGACAAAACGCTTGTAAATTGTAAGTGACAAGACAGCACGTGAGCAGAAAACTAGCTAAGTGTACCTGCGCTCCGTACCAAACATGCTCGTTTAAATCATTCAGATATTCTATAATAAATATTAATAAAAAGGATACCTATTGTTATTTTGTGGAAGGTCATCTCTGGAAGACCTCAACACTTTAGCTGACTGAAAAAAAATACAGATTCTGTGGAATCGACCACGGGATCGAAGCTAATTCTCATATAAATTCAGGTTAAGAACCTGGCTGGTTACGCACTATAAAAGCCAGAATTCTATTCTGTTTTGTTGTCTGTATGTTTTTCATTAAGCTTTCGTCTAAGTTCGCTGTCTGTTCATTTACTCAAAACATACGTCATAGAAAACATGGAATCATTTACTGTCATTTCGTCATCTCAATGTTGCATTAACTCATTGTAGAGCTTTTTTACTATTGAACCGGCGCCCTAGACAAATCTAGATAGTTTAGAAATACTAGCTACATATTCATAATAAACAAAAAATATAATCTGTAGCTGGAGATTTTAGGTACTATGCATAATTCTCGCATAATTAGTCGATAGCCGTAAGCTACACAGCCAACAAGGCTGTCCTATCGATTATGAGCAATACCTATAGCGTGGGAGGCACGCAAATAGCGCCGAGAGCGGTCACTTGCCTAAACAATGGCCCGACGCTATTTGTGATACACGCTTTTCGTGTTCTATTTGTATCATAACAATTTTCTTTATTGGCAACCCTTTGTGTGTCGAATACTAATCGTGTGTACTATCGTGATGAATACGGGGTTTTTTAACTGTTAATCCGTAGTTAATGACTCTTTTTGGAAAAAATGTTGGGTTTTGATTTCGTAAAACACTTTCAGAACGTTTCTTATTATTACTGACTATATGAAAATGATTTTAGCTTTCGGAAAAAAGCGAAACATGTAAAAAAAACAGTACATTTTTAAGTGGCCAATCAACAGTCCAAATACAGTTTAAATTAGTTCCTAGGCGTGCGACAGCGGTGTTAGGACCTTTTTTCAAGTTTTAAAAGAAAATAAAATATTCTGTCTTGTTCTGGCGGTTGCTTGTGGCAACTTTAAATGATAATCCCACTCGAGTGAGCTCGCCAGACGGCACGGCGCGGTGGTTTATTTAAATTGCATAAAATCTCTTACGAGAAAGTACGCCTACATCCATGAGCCACGCAGGAAGATATCTACGGTGCAATACAAAAAGATACAAAACACAATTGGCTGACGAGAAAAAAGAAATACATTTTTACTCGACTGTTTGCGACGTACAAAATAATAAAGCCTGGGTAAGACAAGAGATTATTATTCTTATTCTACTCAGATTGCAATGTACCTATGGATAAAAAGGTCTACGTAGGTCCCACCCGAATGAAGCAGCATTAACGTGTAAGTAAGATCTTGAATGTATATCTTCCTTTAAAAATTCTAAAGTAAGTCAGCTAAGTAAAGTTTAATATTCAGCCACAAAGACAAGATAAGATCCTCCTCTGTCTATATTGCATAAAGCCCCCATTGTGAAGGTTACATTGTAGCCACATTTTCAAATTATGCGAGTTTCATATCTGAATTTTTTCAGAATGAATTTGCCGTAAAAGTTTGTCCAAAATAGAACCTTCTGAGTGTGCATTCATGCATTGTAGGATTAATTAAAACAAAAGCAATGTTTGGACAGCTACCAAAGAAGAAAAAAAAATGGTTTTCTCCGGTTTATTACACAGTTATGTTATCTGTATGTCGAATTAATAAAACTTTTTTCAGTAGCCTTCTTATTACCTACATTACACGGTAAGCGAGATGAGAAAAATCCAACAATTGTCTATAGATTTTTTGGCGCCAAATTTGAAGAACGAACAGCGAGCTTCAAAATGCTTTTTAATTTACAATTTTTATTTTGCATTTTGTTACGTTGGCTAGTTGTACTGTAGGTGTATAAATTTTAGTTAATTTAATAATATTTAGGCGTAGGTGTGTACATATCGAGAGTGGAGGAGGGATCGGTGGCGGAACGCGCGGGCCTTCGCCCAGGGGACTCCATTCTGCAAGTCAATGGCACGCCGTTCTCCGGGATCTCTCACGAAGATGCTCTTAAGGTAAGATATTCTGCCTCGTAACATGGCCCTGATATTCTAGTAGAATATTTATGTAGGAACGTAATGGAAGAAACTGAGTTTGGGTAATGTTAAACGTACGGCGCAGCATAGTATCTATATGTACCTACTACGAAGTTATTCATAAACTTTAATATCTTTTCGCTTTCAAGTAGAGAAGTCATCTAAATTCAGTATTTCCATACTACAATTTCGATTCCCTGATAGGTATTTCATGCATTATTCCTCTCTAATTAAGGTCGTTTAGCTCGACAGTTTAGATAAATAAATCAGCCTCTAAAACCCACAATCTGGCGCTCGGCCCATTTTGAGTAAACGTTTGGTAGTCAAACACCTCGTAAGCTAGGCGCCTTGATTTACATAATGACGGCGGGTCGATGATGTCTGTGAATTACACGGTGATTACATATGACGAGGGCCCAAGTTAGACCTGTTGCTGTCCAAGTCGCTGGCAGCCTGTCCTGACGGTAAGCCAAATGACCCCAAGTGTCGCGAGCCAAATGCCTTCACTACCGAATAGTTGCGTTGTTAAGAATATTTTAAACAGTTAACTTCGGCGTACCTGCCAAAACATAAAAGCATTTCATTTTTTTTTGGTGGGTTATTGACTTTTCAGGAGCCTAGCCAATTAAAACAGTCAACAATACTGGATTAGCTAGGTTTGTTCGTGCCGTTACTTTTCGCGTTTTTAACTTCAGTACAAATGCATGTACTTCAAATAACAAAAGAGTAAAGATTTCTGAATAATTACAAAACTAACATTAATTTTGAGCAAAAACCAACTATGACACTGTAATTGCAAAGGGTAGAAAACTCAAGCGACATTATAAAAATCAACAGTGTTCTTAGCGCAAACGAGCTCGTCGGCTCATACTCGTTGCTCGGCAGCACCACTTAACGGATGATAATCATGTGATTTATATGACAGCCAGGTCTAGGAAGCTAACATTATGCATATTTCATGTACTAATGGTGTTGAGCGTTAAAAGCTTTTTAACATCTTTATCTTTCAAAGCTTAGTTGCTATTTTTAATCTGTTATTTATGCTTAGCCGTTGATGTCCTACTGTAGGGCAGGGGGCCTCAATTTCTTCTTTCCATTCCTTCCGGTGGTTAAGTCTTTTATTTACACACCGTTTTAAAACTTTGTATGCAGTTTAAAGTGTTGACACAGACATTGTGACCGTAAGCCTAGCGTTTCTCAGAAACAAATGTCGCCCCACGAGTTATACTATCGTAGGTTGTATATTATCTCACTGTCACAGCCAACTCGGTCGGGACGTGTTTAATATCGACTTTACAGTGTGACATCGGGAAATAGAGACCGTATTTCTATCGAAAGTTGCTATATGGAATTTAAAAGTGTTGAAATATGGGGCTTCAGTTACAGATATGAATCAAAGTTAATTTACATTTATTTTTATGTAGGTATATGTATTTTGAGAAACCACGTTGATACAGTTCATTCATATTAATGGAACCAACTAATATGAGAAATTAAGGAAAATGCTGTACAATGTATTTTAATGGTGTCATCGACCTGCCGACTAGTTTGTACGTAAAAGCGCTGATTGCCCAATTGGGAACAACACGAATTCAGCAAACAAGAGTTTTAAAAGAGTCTGAATAAAATGAATATTATGTTACTTGTCACATTGGGATTGTAATATCGGCAATCATATGCTATTAAATTCGGTAAAACAGATTGCTATTGTGCCAACCTAAATATGATATAAGGATATCATATTTAGGTTCAACAACAAGTCAAACTATAAAATAAAATCTTGTAAAATATTTTCTGTTTTACTACTTAGAGACTTCAAATCCAATTAGCTCTTACATATAAAACACCGTGGATAAAACTAAACTATTCCTATCTCATTCCGGCTTTATTCAAGTTAGTAGTAGTAGTAGACTACATTTATTTACATTTTACTTCAACCTGGATCTTTGACATGCAATCGGCATTACTGTGGGTTTGGGAATTACAGGTAGACACGATACGGAGACGTTTTCTATTTCCGCGTGCTAATGCCACAGGCACCTACGCGACAAATAATACAGAAATTTTCCCAAGCTTAATACATAAACAGATATTTTATTACTGCGAAACTCTGCTTCATGTATGGAAACCTATATTTCTTCGGCTTTATTGCTTGACCAGCATCGAAGGCATTTTTATTATCGTAGCTGTCCTGAATTATACAGAAATCGATGTGTTTTCCGTTATTATGTCTTTCTTATATATTATGACCGAACTTGAGATTTTTTCTTTCCCTTTTTAGTTTTTTTTTTTTATCAAATCTTGATACAGATGTACATATTATTTATCTTTTATAAAAAGATAAATCTATTTCTTGCATTCAGTGTATCATGACTAATAAAAGTCAAAGCTAAATAACAAGAAACCGACAGCGCTTTTCAGTTTATATTTTACTATTAAGCTAATGACAGCTGGTACTACTTAGGTATGCATTTGATAGGCGTGTTTGATTGTACTACCGCTAAATACAATTTATGTCCCTTGTAACTCACTTTTTATGGATATTTTTAAAATTTGTGGATATTTTTGTTTCCTTCTTGATCGGATTTTCATTTCCGTGATTATGTTACATGTTTGAAATATGCTTGAAATGTGACACAGTGTTTGAACCTTTTCAGAATCACCTGCTTCCAACTTTTGATTTAAATTACCTGCGTATAGAAGTTTTGTAAGTAAACAATATTGACTTTGTGAAATAAAGGTACTCAGCTCATATACATTTCTAAGAAAAGCGAGGTGAAAGTTCCTAAGTCAACATCGAGTTTTGTTTTCTTTTCGGGAAAGTTTGTTTTCTCAGAAGGTACCTACAAGTCAGTATTAGACTTGGAATGATATTGGCTATGGTAGTTATATTTGTGTTCTTCCTAAGTTTTTATGGCCCTCATTTAGTAAGTACCAATCTTCTATACTTATTATTTACGGTAGTATGTACATGTTGGTATGAGAAACCTTCGACGAAAGTTTCATTATTCGTGTTCTTTTTCAATACTTGGGTAAACAGTCAAACATTGTACAACGTATGGTAGTCCTATAAGTAGTAGGTATATAAATATTATGTCCTATGTTGGAAATATTTTTAGTAGATATAGTGGGCGGGTCAGGTACATAAGCGGTACTATTTTTGCAGACGCTGTTGGACTTTTCCTTCCGCACTTGACGATATCGCTTGATTTACGATGTCGCTTCCTGACATTTACTGAGACCTTTTTGTAAAACACGACTTTACTTGTTCCGCTACAAAGACATTGTGTTATATTATTAACTTTTATCTTTAGGAACTCTTCCGTTTATGTAATATATCTGCATATAATTTAGCTTGTAACAATTACGTTGCACGAAAAGCTTCTAATCAAGAAGACAAGCTTAATCTGAAAAAATATAGTTCTCGCTCGGAGATCTAATTTGTTAAATGGCTATATTACGTAAAGTCACACAAATGTAGCTATATATGTGGGATAGGGAGTGGGCAGCAGCGCCGCGCCGGCTGGCCGCGCCGCCGCGCCGGGGTCGCCGGGCTGTCCCGTACCCTGCCCATCAGCTGACGTGATTTTATCACACAAATAAAAGCAGATAGTCGTTTTCATTCCTTTTATAGAATAAAACTCGGTATTTACCTACTTAGTAAGTTTAAAATGTACGCAGAAACGGAGCCAAGTTATTTTAGTGCCTTCACGAATAAGTTTTGTCGTAAAAGATCTGGGTATGGCCTATATATCCATAAATTCGTTTGCTTCTAACTCAAGGATTAGCTTTGGTGTGCCGGAATTACTATAGAAGGAAAATGTAGAACACTCGGAGATAGACAGGGTAGGCTACATAAAATTGCGCCGTTTTCGGGAACACTGCCTTTTTCCCACGATATTCCGCGTCGATTGTTTCCAGCCCTTTCATTTCTGCAGAACCGTTGTCCTTCCTGTAAGGTACCGTTAATAAAGTTCCGCCATTTTTGCTCAACTGGGCGTCCAAGCACTCGCCTTCTGAAATATTTACGTAGGTATATGTTTGTGCAGTATACGAGTATGTAGGAAATGATAAAATTTTTTTTAGATAGATATTCTTTCAAATAAATTTTTGATTTCTTGTGTATAACACTCGAGCAAAAAATAGGTAGCCAGCAGTACAAATCGTTAATCACCGAGTTTATAACAGAGCTATTAATGTCCGCATAATAGCGATGTCAGCGCAGGTAAATTAATTTGCTTTAAATACAAATGACTTCCTGGCCCAATTTCAGAACCCGAATACAAATATGTTTCTAATGTGTGTGCTATTACGATTTACGTCACATTAACTTAGTTTTACGAGTATTGGATAGCATAAATACATTTATGTGAAACATAAACTTTTATGCAGTAGAAAATAAAATTCTCTTCTTGAATACCTATGAGCTTGTAGGAAAACCCAACATGTTTTGGTATAGAATTTTAGGTATGTTTCGTATGCCTGATATTGTGTCTTTAAGTCATTGAAAACAGTGGGTGGTTTTTGGAAACTGGATCTTATAGCTAAATAAGATTCAGTTTCCAATAACCACCCATTGTCTGATAAAACTTTTAAGTATCTTTGGTCTGAATTAAAGTTGTGCCTTTAGATGTTGAAGTCATGTCGTCAACTGACGATGACGGTGCGGACGGCGGGCGCGCTGGTGGGGCGCGCGTCGTGCTCGTGGATGGACCGCTACGGCCGGCCCGCGTCGCCGCCGCCGCAGCGCTCGTCGCGATCCAACAGCAAAGACCGCTCCGTACGGAGGGTGAGCTACAACTACATAATATCAGCTACTTTGCTGAACGTCTGCCAATTTATTTATTATAACACCCCATTCGTTTCATGTCACATGCCAAGATACGGCCTACGTAAACGTCACATGCCGAAGTACTAGCCAATGATGACGGCAGTTACTTATAAACACGTAAATTAATTTATGACATCATATTTTTTATGGTCAATTCCGTTACTCGTAAATATTTTATGTCATTGCATATTGAGGTTAGAGGTCGGAGCGCTTTGTGGTATGCTAATCGTAGTCAACCAACCACAGGATTCTGTCGTTAGTGGTTGTAATGACGTGGGGCCGCAGCGCGCATCGATCTCTGTGACATCACCGAGCGATGAGCCCGATCATAATAAAGTACATTTTGGTGAATGAAGCTATTCTTAAGCCGTTGTGAGCACAGATTATGTGTTTATTGGCCCTTCTGTATTATAATCACGTAACGTGCAAGGCTTTCCCTAATAGCAATTTCCGTAATGTTCTATCCGGAATGCCATGAATTTTCGTATGTGTACAACCCATTTTCATTTTATGTAGCGTAGCACTAATGTACCGTTAATAAATAGATAATCTTATGAATTTGTGCGCAGGTCGACCTTTGTATAGAGCCGGGACAGTCGTTAGGACTAATGATAAGAGGAGGGCTGGAGTACAACCTCGGCATCTATATCACCGGGGTCGACAAGGATTCCGTCGCAGATAGAGCAGGACTTATGGTAATTATGCTTTCACGTTCTACTTAATCCGAATGACAGACGATAGGAAATAATAATAAAGTTATGGCTTTTCTAGTATTGAACTTTTGACTTTGAAAAAATGTGGAGCCGAACACTTTTCTGAAGGACTGACATCAGATAGAAGTTATGTTTTTGGACTTTGGCCGCACTCATATTGTATGTCACGTGTCATTTTTATTTATCACGTAAAAAGTATAAGAGCCCATTAGGACGACATATTTGTTGCCTTTTTACCAAATGTTCTTTACAACAGGCGTCGGTATTGAGTACCTAAAAGCACAATAAATATATGCTTTTCAGAAAACACGTATACGTACGCTTATATATTCGTTACAGTTTGAGGGAGGGAGTAGCTACGTAGATTTCTACTTAAAGATTTAAATAGACGAACATACTTTCAATCAACTTCACCTACAATAATTTGCGCGCTATGTAAAAGGAATGCGGACTAAGTTTACAGTGAATATAAATCTCAATTTAGTGCGCTTAGTTTGCTGCAATTCGTTGTAAATTAACGCGACACCCAACTCTGGGAAACTTGCGGAGGGAGGCGGCTGGCAAGAGGCCGTCGAGACGGAATTGCATCGAAGTTTGTGCCGAGGGCGCTTCATAGTCGCCTAAATTACTGGTTTGTTTCCCATTAAACTTGCAGCGCTATGGAAATGACATTCTGCATAGCTGCTATTAAATGGAGCCCTAGTTTTAGAAGCTGTCTGTGTATTCTGAAGTTCTTCAACTTGTAATTTGACTCTTACATTACGTTTCTGCTTACCGAATTGAACAAATATTATTAAATTTTCGCGTCGCTGGTAGCGGTGCGAGGTGTGCCGGCAAATTTATAGCGTTTGAGTTTGAGACTCGCCCCACGCTTTCTGCACACTACCGAGCTACATCCGTGCCTCGTAACTTACGTTTGAAACTTCTACCACTAACAATTCTCCAAGAATTTTCATTAAACAAACCGCACTTGAAAATTATTGCTCGATCACACCTTACCACCTCCAAGGCTCCAACCTATTAGTATTATAAAAACTGTCGATAAATTTTAAAGATGAAGGGATGGAATTTTGGTTGAAACGATTTATTACGGTGATTACTTTCGAAAAGATGATGAATTGTTTCTATTTGTAAAATGTGGAAACGGCTTCATCCTGAGGACTATTTCCGTAAACATTTAAACAATATTTAAAGAGAATCTCTTCGAAACGGGTATAAGGCAACTGTTCTGTGGCATTGCAAATGTCTATTGGCGGTGACAACTTGCTGGTTTGCCGTTATATAACCTACTAGTGAACGTCATGCGGTTTCACCCGCGTAGTTCCCGTTCCCGTGGGAATACGGGGATAATATATAGCCTATGTTACTCCCTGATAATGTAGCTATCCAATGCTGAAATAATTTTTCAAATCGTAGTAGTTTCGGGGCCTATTCAATTCAAACAAACAAACAAATCTTTCCTCTTTATAATATTAGTGTAGAAAAAGGTACTTGTATATATAAGTCACTAACATCACTCATAATTCTTCACCTATCTTATTTTTTTTGCTAGGTTGGAGACCAGATTCTGGAGGTGAATAACCAGTCGTTTATCGACGTGACGCACGACGAGGCGGTGGCGCAGCTCAAGTACCACAAACGAATGTCGCTGGTGGTGCGGGACGTCGGGAAGGTTCCTCATGCGTGCACCGCGTACGGAGAACGGGACGCCACACCTAGGTAACTGAAGAATTAATTGTGTGTTTGTATTTTCATTTTATAGATGTTTTTTAGGGTTCCGAACAAAAAACGGAACCCTTATAGGATCACACGGGTGTCTGTCTGTCCGTCTGTCACAGCCAGTTTTCTCCGGACCCTCTGGACCGATTCTGTTGAAATTTGGTAGACATATGGACCCAAACACGGACGTATTACGTAAGTTTTTTGAACAGTACCGTGTCACATATCAAATGAAAGGACTTACTATTAGGGTTTTAATTATATTTTTTTCATAATTTTAAAGTAAATGGTTTTGAAGTTATTCAAGAAATTAGACGAAAAATGTCCATTCCTCTCTTATCTCCGAAAATACCCAGCCAAAAATTTTGAAAAAAGTGGAGATAACACATTGATATATAAAAAACCCAAGATACACAATCTCGAACAAAAGCAACACTCGAAACTGTCGTCAAAAACTGATCAAGTGTCATGTTTGAGTTGTGTGTAGTTATACTATATACACTATACTTTTTTGCAAATTCAACCTGACACGGATCGCTTAAAGTTGTTTTTACAAAGCAGTGCAGTATGGCGAGCGATGCGAGACTGTTTGAAACTAGCGCACAATTTTAAATTGTGCGCTTGTTTTATGCGGACGTTTTTGAGATGCTGAGTTTTAGGGTTTTTTTATATATCAATGAGATAACACCTATAAATTACAGGAAAATCTATAAGAATTCTATAGTGTTAAAATAACATGTTAAGAAAAAGAAATTCGTTCGGAACCCTTTGCACGCGAGTCCGACTCGCACTTGCCCATTTTTTTTATAGCAGCGCCCCAGGATCAGTGCCGGATTAAGCTAGCACAGGGCCTGTAGTAAATTGTACTAAGGGCCCTTCTAAACCTAAAACCCTCGTAAAGTGAAAACAGCAACCGCTCAAAAACCGCGCCAGTTCTGTTATTTCTTACGGGCCACGGGGCGCTTCAGTAGCGGCCGGCCTGAGCTTATAGGTTTTGTCTACAAGAACAAGATGCAGGGTTGCTTAGATTTCATACGGTATGGTAGCTTGAAAGATAAAGTATTTTTTTGCACAAAGTAACATAAAACCCATTATATAAAAAAAAAACACCGGTAGCACTCCGGGAGTGCCGGCAGAAGTGAAAACATGTAAATAATACATCCTTACTGTCGCGGTCACATCATAGACAAACCACCGACAACAAAATAAACAAAAAGACACTGACGTGTGGCCGCGACAGCGACTGTCAGTGACAGATGTCAATCTTGACACAGTTCCTGACATAAACAAAACGAACCATAAAAACAACAAAAAATAACGTTGTGTTTAATTATAAGTACAAAAATACTATCATTTATGAGGTAGAATACAATGTTTATTTATTGCGCTATCGTACACAAATATGACAATTTACATGTTATTATTCATAATATTATATCGTTATTTATTTATATATTACATTAATTTTTATCTCTTAGAAAAATCAACTTTCATCCATAATTTCGTAATTCCGTAATTTCGTATCCTTGGATACGCGTGGCACGCTGTACATAAACACAGACGGGCATTCGCGCAAGCGCCCTGTGCCGCCTAAGCGGAGCAGCACACTCAGGCACGGTAGAAAGAGTGGGAGATACTAGTTCCTCTCCCTTCCCCTCGATCTTACGCTTTTTCGCATCACGTGACCCTGACGCGAGTCCGTCTTACGCTTTTTGCGATCGGGTCACGTGACCCTGACGCGAGTTTAAGATTTTATACCCATTACAGAAAAGTGCTCAACGCCGCTAAAGAAGTTTTCACTTCAAAAAAACTTATACAGGCTTTCGGCTGTCGCTAAGGGTGGCAGGAGTTACGACTCCTGTGTGAGACAGAGCCATTGGTTTTCAGCGATATGTTTTTGAAAGTCCAAGCGCGGGGCCCGTAGCATTTGTTACTCTTGCCACGTGGCTAGCAAGGGACTCAATGCTAGCGTGGCAAGAGTAACAAATGCTCAGACAGTATATGATTGGCAGTTTCGAATTTTCCATAAGGAAAATCTTATGTAGCAGCTCCGAGTCTGGATTTGTGACCGGTTGATAACAATAGTTTTTCCGCCTAGACTAGTTTAGGTAGATAACATGAGATTCACACATAGCAAGCAAATTCTGGGAGTACAAACCTACACCTTTCATGACCTCTATCTATTTCAGGGATTACGGAGGTAATGCTATTTTATCTATGTTAGTACTAGCTGACCCGCGCAACTTCGTCTGCGTCACAATTTTCATTACTGCTCCACTCCTATTGGTCTTAGCGTGATAATATATCCTATAGTCTTCCTCGATAAATGAGCTATCTAACACTCAAAGAATTTTTCAAATCGGGCCAGTAGTTACTGAGATTAGCGCGTTCAAGCAAACAAACAAACAAACTCTTCAGCTTTATATATTAAGTATAGATGTAGATTATGAACAATGACCTGGTGTTTTTAAAGGTGTATCGGAAACTCATTAAGTTTGACCGCAAATTAGCAAACACTGCCTCAGCGTCGCAGATGGCCGAACGATAACCTAAAGAAATCGCTGAACCAAGTAAAAACCTCGGTAAAACCTGAAACAGCACTGGGCTTCGTACAGTCCCTAAATCTTTCTGGATAGCTTTATGTTCATAGTTTTCACTAATTTTAATTAAAATGTTTCTTACTCGAGTAGAAAAACAAAGCCATTCCATTCGCTGGAATTAATTTTCATTAAACTTTGTTTCTGTAACTATTTAGTTGTTCTACGATATTAAATGGAATAACATGACTTGTAACTCGTAAATAGGGTAAAAAACTAATCTATTAGATTGAATCTGACTGCTGTCGCGTAACGTTATTATAAAACTGTTTTTGGCAAACCACGAAAGGGGAACACCTGTCAGCCCAAGGCCTCAGAGATTAATCGAATGATGCACCATATTTCCTTTTCGGCTTTTCGACATTATGTTTATTAGACACATGCATTTTGGGTAAACCTGATAACCCCGTACGTGCTTTTTTTTTCAAGGAAGGTAGAGTAACCGCTTGTTTTCAGTTGAACATAATATATATCAAATAACTTTAGAACTACACAGGGTCTCCCGAACTTTGACTTAAGGATATTTCAAAGACAGCGGTTGGTTTTGGGGTGTGTTAACAAATAGTTGCAAATAAGTTATACAGACTAGAGAACACAGGAAGTATGAATACCTACGACTTGGTCCAACTTTATTCAACCGGAATCTCCCGCTCGTTATTATGTAACGACCTAGACTCCATTCAGAGCCCTTATTCATAATGAGAAACCGCGAACAACGCAGTCTCATTATCATCTGAATATGCAGGTGATAAAATGGGGATCATTTATTTATTTACCGCACCGGTGTTGATGTTAAGTTGTAAGTCACAGACATAGTTTTAGTAAAAATAACGCGGCTGTGACAATACACAAAGTCTTTTTGACATTCGCCTTCGCCACGCTACTGCTGACAGAATGTCCCTTATCTAAAGCCTCGTGTAGGGTGAAACAAATGCATGAAGCGGGAAGTAGGATGTCAATCTTTTTATCGATATTAGGGCTTTAATAAAATGAAAATATTGAAAAAAAATTCTGTGCTTTAGAATAAGCGGCTGGGGCAAGCGGCGGGGCGCGGCGTCCACAGCCGTGGAGCAGAAGGCGCGCTCGCTGCTGCCGCAGAGCGAGCTGCCCGCGCTCGCCTACTACATGGAGGAGTACGCCGCGCGCAGGCTCACGCCCGACTCCTTCCTCACCGTCGTGCGCGACCTGCTCGACACGCCGCAGAAGGTACGTCACGTCCTGCTGCCGCAGAGCGAGCTGCCCGCGCTCGCCTACTACATGGAGGAGTACGCCGCGCGCAGGCTCACGCCCGACTCCTTCCTCACCGTCGTGCGCGACCTGCTCGACACGCCGCAGAAGGTACGTCACGTCCTGCTGCCGCAGAGCGAGCTGCCCGCGCTCGCCTACTACATGGAGGAGTACGCCGCGCGCAGGCTCACGCCCGACTCCTTCCTCACCGTCGTGCGCGACCTGCTCGACACGCCGCAGAAGGTACGTCACGTCCTGCTGCCGCAGAGCGAGCTGCCCGCGCTCGCCTACTACATGGAGGAGTACGCCGCGCGCAGGCTCACGCCCGACTCCTTCCTCACCGTCGTGCGCGACCTGCTCGACACGCCGCAGAAGGTACGTCACGTCCTGCTGCCGCAGAGCGAGCTGCCCGCGCTCGCCTACTACATGGAGGAGTACGCCGCGCGCAGGCTCACGCCCGACTCCTTCCTCACCGTCGTGCGCGACCTGCTCGACACGCCGCAGAAGGTACGTCACGTCCTGCTGCCGCAGAGCGAGCTGCCCGCGCTCGCCTACTACATGGAGGAGTACGCCGCGCGCAGGCTCACGCCCGACTCCTTCCTCACCGTCGTGCGCGACCTGCTCGACACGCCGCAGAAGGTACGTCACGTCCTGCTGCCGCAGAGCGAGCTGCCCGCGCTCGCCTACTACATGGAGGAGTACGCCGCGCGCAGGCTCACGCCCGACTCCTTCCTCACCGTCGTGCGCGACCTGCTCGACACGCCGCAGAAGGTACGTCACGTCCTGCTGCCGCAGAGCGAGCTGCCCGCGCTCGCCTACTACATGGAGGAGTACGCCGCGCGCAGGCTCACGCCCGACTCCTTCCTCACCGTCGTGCGCGACCTGCTCGACACGCCGCAGAAGGTACGTCACGTCCTGCTGCCGCAGAGCGAGCTGCCCGCGCTCGCCTACTACATGGAGGAGTATATAGCGACATACTCGTACTTGCCATTTGGTCCCGTAAAAATTTGTTTTAGTTGGTTCAATAGTTTTTATTTAATGAGCATTTTTGCTTATTTCAATTTCTGCGTAGATGAAGACGTCGTCCAAGTATCACCACTTAAAAGTGAAAAATAAAAAACTTCGGAAGTCGGTGTTAAAAAACGAAGATACAAAACCAAAAACACCGACTTCCAAAATTAAGGTTATTTTATACTTTGTAGTGTTTGTTTTTAAAAGTCGTATATATTTTTTTATAAAAAAGTTTTTTTTTCGTGCGATCGAGTCTGTGGCGCACAAAATAATTTATTTATTAATATATTTATGTACACACAATAAACAAAAATATATATGTAATAATGAAATATATGTGAATATATTTATGTTATACTAGCTGTGCCCGCGACTTCGTTCGCGTGGATGTCGGAAAACATCTGTTGTATGACAAAATCTACGTATAATCGAATCTTAAGTTAATACCTTGCGTATCCTGATCTCTCTCAAAATTAAGAAAATAGGAAGAGGGTACCCTAATGCAGAGCACTCTATCATCTCTTCCGGTTGAAATGCCGATTAGTCCAGGTAATCTCCTGTAGGTATGAAAATCAACAAAACTGACTATCGAACGAACTGTGGTAGGTAGTCTTCAAACTACGAAACAAAGACACTGATGAATCAGGTTGATTCTTAATTTTGTCCAGTCCAAAAAGAAACATAGTTTCTTTGATTTTCAGTGACAATTGCAGATTACAAAACACCGATTAATTTTTACATTTTACTTTAAACAGTTCTACCGGATTCATAGAATCGATTTAATATGTAAGAATAATCGAATTTTTAAAATCGATATTTAGTAGGTACTGAATGAGGAGACTTATTGAATGAGGAGCTCATAGCTAAATAATAACAGTCGCACGGGTTGATTTTCATGGTTTACCAACTCTTGCTCAGGTCGCTCTGTGGATAGGTGACCATATTATTTAACATACCGCGACTTCATCGTGCTGATCGGAAGCTGATCCGAATATAGTTGGGAAAAGGTTAGGCATATAATTATTTAAAAAACGAACTGGCCAAGTGCGAGTCGGACTCGCGTGCAAAGGGTTCAGAACGAATTTTATTTTTTAACATGTTATTTTAACACTTTAGACTTCTTATAGGTTTTCCTGTAATCTATAGGCAAAGATTTATTATTTCCATTTTTTTTTAATTTTAGGCTCAGTAGTTTCGGAGATAAGGAGGTAATGGTCATTTTTCGTCTAGTTTCTTTATTAACTTCAAAACCATTTATTTTACAATTATGAAAAAATATAAATTTAAAAATAGAGATTAAGACCCTCACAATAAGCCCTTTCATTTGATATGTCACACGATATTGTGTGACAGTACTTTTTTTTGAAATTTTCTAGTTTGACCCCCAAAAGTAACCCCCATACTAAAAAAAATACAATTTACGTAACGCGTCTGTGTTTGGGTCACAGAAGTCCATATGTATAACAAATTTCAACAGAATCGGTCCAGTGGATCCGGAGAAAACTGGCTGTGACAGACGGACAGACAGACAGACCGACAGACAGACAGACAGACAGACCGACAGACAGACAGACAGACCGACAGACAGACAGACAGAAAGACCGACAGACAGACACCGGAGTGATCTTATAAGGGTTCCGTTTTTTTTTCGGAACCCTAAAAATTAAAATTACCAGTATTTTACGTGGAGCGGCTGCCTACCAGACCTCCACAAACCATTAATTGGGTAACACGGTGCTTCTTGGCAAGACGTAACGACAGTAACGACTGCCAAAGATCTTAAAATGACAGCCGGGACCAACGGCTTAACGTGCTTTCCGAGGCACGGAGGAAACTCGGTAATTTTTGGATGGTCACCCATCCACATACCAACCTTGGCAAGCGTTGCTTAACCCTAAAGATCGACTCGTGCAACTCTTATCTGTATTTTAGCCGTGCGGCTGTTTATATTCCGAGGCACGGAGTAACTCGATATGTTACAATGGCCATACATCCACAGACCGACCTCGGCAAGCGTTGCTTAACCTTGAAGATCGACCCGTGCGGTTGATATAGATTAATTATGTCGATTCGAATCACAATAAAATTTATCAATCACTACTCTTCTCTTTTTCGGTCAAACATATCATTGTCCGAGTCTAATTAGCACCATAGGTATCCAAACTTTTATTGTTAGACATGGACCAAGGTCATGTATCAGGGGAGAATCTTAACACCGCGATTCAGAAAAACGCGTCATCAGTACATTGCCATCTATCGACAATGTAGTTGAACTGTCAAAATATAAATTCATACTTAGAAACTCACATGTTACGATAAATAAAATTATAAGATAGCTAAATGTTTATTTTTTTTCTTTTGGTATTAAGAGTTTCACAAATAATATACGCATTCATTCATGAAACAGTTCTAACTATTACTATTTAATCTCAATAGATGGCGTTGCGTGTACGTGCATCACGTAATGAAACTTTAAACGAAACCTTTGAATACAAATATCTTTTGATAGAGTGAACCGATTGCAATGAAATAAAAACTAAGTTTTTTTTTTTTACTATATATAGGCATACGTTTGATCACAATCTCACCTGATGGTAAGCGATGATGCGGTCGAAGATGGAGCACGTTTGCCTAGAAGCAACCTATTCACTCTTGTCTTAAAGACTCCCAGGTTGTAGCTATCTGGAAACACAGACTCTGGCAGGGAATTCCACTCCTTAGCTGTACGCACTATGAATGTGTTCCCAAAACGTTTAGTGCGTGTGGGTGGGATGTCCACCATGTACCGGTGGCGCATCGCCGTTCGTCTTGTGGTCCGATGATGGAACGGGCTTGGCGGAATTAAATCATGCAATTCCGTCGCACACTCCCCAAAATGCAAGCGATAGAAAACCGACAGGCCAGCAACTCGGCGTCGATGCTCAAGGCTTTGGAGCTTCGACTCGACGAGCCTGTCATTACCGATGATCCTCTTGGCTCGTTTCTCAATTGACTCAAGGGCATCAAGCTGGTACTTGGCAGATCCGTCCCAAAGATGAGAGCAGTACTCCATACACGATCGAACTTGCGCTTGATAGAGTTTGAGCAGCTGTTCCGGCGTGAAGTACCGTCTCACCTTTGCTAGGACCCCCAACTTTCTGGCAGCCACTTGAGCTTTTGCCTCTATGAAAGGGCCAAAATTGAGGGTAGATGTTAACGTAACACCAAGAAGCTCAAGTCGGTCGGTTATCGGCACGGTTACACCACGAAAAGATGGAGCTGGGTGGAATTGGCTCATTTTAGCGGAAAATAGACAAGCTTGGGTCTTAGCAGCATTGAACTTGACCAGATTGGCATCGCCCCATTCTGAGACAGCCTGTAAGGACAAGTTCAAGCGCTCAACCATAGCCTCTCGGAGAGACCGGATCTGCGACCCACCAGCTCGTGCGTCGGACACGTATCTCTCAGCAACAGTGCTGTCGTCTGCATACCCAAAGGTACCGGGTTTTAGCAGATCATTAATATGCAGCAGGAACAATGTTGCCGAGAGCACCGACCCCTGAGGAACCCCGGCATTAATATCCAGTAGTCCAGACGAGCAGCCATCTATGACCACTCGGATAGACCGATCCCTCAGGAAATCTGCAATCCAATCACACAATCCGGCGGGCAGACCGAAGGAAGGAAGCTTACTAATAAGGCTATCGTGCCAGACCCTGTCGAAGGCCTTTGAGATATCGAGGGAGACCGCAAGTGCCTCCCCGTGCTTCTCTATGGCCTCACTCCAGATGTGAATGGCATACGCTAGAAGATCCCCAGTAGACCGATTTCGGCGGAACCCGTATTGTCGGTCGCTAAGGATATCATTCGCTTCTAGGTATGCCAGGAGCTTACGATTCAGTACGCGTTCCATACTCTTACAGAGTATGGACGTTACCGAGATGGGTCTATAATTCGACGGGTCAGAACGACTACCCTTCTTGGGCACGGGCTGCACGTTAGCTTGCTTCCAAGCATTCGGTACTTTTCCAGTCTCAAACGAAAGGCGAAATAGGCGTGTCAAGATTGGAGACAACTCAGGCGCACAAGTCCTCAAAACAATTGCCGGTATCCCGTCGGGGCCACTAGCCTTATTCACGTCTAGGTTACGCAATACCCGAAGAACGTCCTTCTGATGAATGCGAATGTTCGACATACTCGACTCGCATCCATCAGGAGGAGTAGGGGGCCTCGCGCCACCAGGATCTAGACGCGACGAATCCGCAAACATAGAAGCAAACAAGTTTGCTTTCTCCTCAGCGGAGTGGGCCAGTGACCCATCGGGTCTCAGCAGTGGTGGTAGTGAGGGGCGGCAGAAGTTCGATTCGACTGACTTAGCCAGGGACCAAAAAGCTTTACTACCTGCTGGGTATGAGGCAAGTTTGTTCCCTATTCGGCTAATGTGGTCAAACCGAGCCCTCCGCAACACCTTCTTGCAGGACTTGGCAGCCCTGTTAAGGGCTCTCTTCTTCTGAATCACGTCATTAGCTTTGTGCGCACGGGCGTCGACCCATGCTAGGTACGCCGCATGTTTTATCGCATTAGCGCGATTGCACTCGGCACCAAACCATGGGCGAGCTTCGCCAGGCATTGCTACGTCTGAGAACGGAATATAGTACTCCATTCCCTTCCGCAACACATCCGTCACGGCGTCAGCGCACGACGAAGCATCAGTTGAAGGAAAGCAAGTAGGCTGCCAAGGGTAACATGCGAAAAATGATCGCATGCCATCCCAATCTGCTGACCTGTATCGCCATACCCGCCGGGTGCCTCTTGGGCTAGGATCGGGCGGGGAGTAGACGGACACAGACTTCACCAGACAGTGGTCGGAACTACCCAGTGGAGAAGGAATCGACACCGAGTACCGGTTTGGATCTGTTGTCAGCAGAAGGTCCTGAGTTATACCTCCAGTTACGTACAATTTTAATGTATGAAAGTTAACTACGTTATTGTTGTATTTGTTACGTGATGCCTGCACATCCAAACAGATAAACAGACAAAAGTTCCAAAAGTGTTTGAAATAGGTTCTGTTATTTATCCTTTATCTCTCTGGCTGTTTCTCTTTTTATGTTTTTTTTTTTAATGTACAAAAACGATTCTTCTACAGGTTTATTATATGTATAGGTAGATATGTAATAATTGAGCCGAGGCTATGAATTGCTTAGGTTCCATTATCACAGACTTAGAAGTGCGCCACGGATAGTCATCTACGCTGCACCTTAAAAGGCCATTTTAATAGAATCAGCCAGCACATCACGCTACCTGAAACTGTCAAATAATCCAAATCAACCTTGAACCTTATGCTTTAGCGATAAAGATGAAAATGATTTTTTCAGATTTTTGTATGATTAATATAATGCTCTTAATATGATTCTAATAAAGTTGCCTTTTTAGACCTGCTGTAGTAGTTTAAAAACGAAACAAAGTCGATCAGAGGCGTTCACAAAATGAATAATTAAATTTGACTTCGAAGTCTGTCTTAATAGTTCTTGTTAACGTGAATGGCTATCTAGATTGAACCAGCGCAGCGGAAGTACAACTGTAAACTTATGTTTGTAGGTATGCATACGTATCCATACAAACATGTCTCTACCACTGCAAGAATCGATCCCAATCCCTAGTGCAGAGTGGCTCCGCCATCCGCGGCATTTAGGTCATCACACAAATATGCCACAACTCAGCATACACAGATAATTAGGTAGTAGGCTAGGTTTGATGTTAAAACTGGATCTATGAGGTTACGAAGAAAATATTAACATTTGGTTATATGACGGCACCAAGATACCTTTATATATCTTGGTGCCGTAGCATTCATTTGTCCTTTATTTTTCCATCTTAAAAGAATAATAAGATAGGCGAATTTCGATATTGTATACGAATAAGGTAAATACACACACCAAATACTACCTAAAGAACCTCATACAAATGTAATGTATGTTAACCGATTTCGGATACTTTCAAAGACTTCTCTCTACTTTTGTCGAATTCCAGATTGTGCTCTATCGACCCTATTATCTTGGCCCCTTTGATCCCTATTTTGGGACATTCCGCACTAATACTTACATACCTACATCTATGTACTAATGAAAGTGTGTGTATGTGTGTGGCTCAGACTTTTTTCGTGTTAGCAATAAGGAAAACTGTACTCTGTAGGTACACATAGGGATAATGTTTTAGATTACAACAGGCTAATTTATACCTACACAAATACTTTTACCAGTGTCTTCGACTGATTTCAAATGAGATAGATGTTCAAAACTACACTTTTTATTTTATCTCACGGCTTTATACGAGTTTGTTTAGTTTCGTTAGGTTAGCCATTGTATTTTTCCGCGACCAGAACTCCGGTTTTACTTTCCATGAAAACTTATTCAATTTTATCGCTACAGTTCAGGTTTCTCGCTAACTTCAGCTCTACGTGAAAGTAGTTTTTATTGATAAATAGAAATCCAATTTATTTCGATTCCAATCTTCTGATAGCAGATAGAGCCAGGAGGTTTGAAAATAGGCCACTTGGTTGATTAGAAAGTCTACTGAATAAATATGATTAGTTCAAATGTAACATTTATCTACCTACCAGAACATATAAGGTTTTCTGTCAAACCTAGTTACCTAGTCATGCCTCTAGACGACTTTTCAGGAATGTTTCAGAGATATATATCTTTTAGATCACATGAATAAAGATCATAATAGACACTCATTGATCGGGTATTCGATTCTGAGTAAGCACGTAGAGAACGTCCTTAATTCGACGTCTCGTATTGCATTATTCAATACATCCCGAATTTTGTTCACCGAGACTCACGATCTCTTTCTATCGTATTTAACGTCTTGCTAGCGGTTTCTTTTTACTTATAGGATTAAAGTAATTGGTGGGTTGTCATGAGTGCGCGTGTAGCTGCTATATCAATACATTATCATCAATCATTCGCGGCACAAGTTATGCCTCGTGCAAGCACGCTCGTCACATTACCAAATAACAATTTATCTTTTGGAGCAGCCAGCGTGCCCGAGCCACGGAGACACCGTGGCTCGGGCACGCTGTTTATGTTCAATTAATGATGTGTGCATAATGAGTAGGTACTTTCAAGTAACTGTGTATGTTATTTTGTTCCCCTTCAATCTATTTCGCGTCAACCTTCGGGGCTTTAGGGTTTTATTTTTTTCATTTATAGTGCGTGCAAGTAGAAAATTTAATGACATTGTGCAAACAGCATCATTTTGATCAATTCGTGACGAGTGTGTCCTCGGCCGGAAAGTGCTTGAGCCTTAGCTTTTTTAATTAAGATTTTGTGTGTTCAGGTTTTTATTCGAAATTTGAATTTAGCTTAAGTTTGAATGTTTAACTATTTATTGTTTTCCTTATTTTGGAGACTGTTTTGTTGTTCACACCCTTTCTTTCCAATCTGTTTTTTAGAAAAAAGGTGAAAAATTGACGAATTTTAATTGTCTTCCAGTCTCACATGTTATTATTTATTCTGTTTCTATTAGCTGTAAGTTATCCATAGTGATAAATAAATAAAATGTATGCATGATGTGATGCCGTATAAATTATTCTGGATAGCAAAATATCTTCCATAAAAGAGCGTATCCTTTGTTTGCCTACCTACCTGTTTAACCTACATTCTCGCTCGTAACCTCGACAATTTCGGTCCAGAGCTAGTTTTGTAGTGTTATTTCCTTGCACAAATAATAAATGAGTGTTTCGTTTGCAGTACACGCTACTGACGGAGATCCGGGAGTTCATGGTGCCGGAGGACAGGGCGAGGTTCGACGAGCTCGTGTACAGGAGAGGAGAGGAGCCCGTCGACCATCACGTTAAGGTAATTACCGTTAACATTATATACAATACACGATATCGTAAAGGATTCAAATAAAAGTAAACAAGTACATGTAATCCCCGCCACGATGAGATACTTCCGATGGACGGATGTATTTTCGCTCATATTTTTTTAAGAGCGCTGAATAAAGCTCACCAAGCTTTCCTGTGGTAAGGATTAGTTAAAAAGTGCAAACCAACGCTGTTGATCTCCTGAAACAGTATACCTTTGCTTTGTTGGTATTATGGATTACACTCTTGTATGACCAAATTCAACAAAAAAATATAAAAGCCGCACACAGTACCGCAGACATCACAAAATAAGCTTTGCAAATTGTAGAGTAAAATAATCATGTAAATACTAAGTAATTCGCAACGTTTTCACAATTAATCTCTTCTTCAGCGAAAAATAGAGGTAAAAGGTGTATTTTCTCCGAGTTTATTAGGCAGGCTTTCGTCTTACAGTGTAATCTGTGCTCCACCTGCAGTACCTAATTAGGATTCCGCCCTCTTTGCAAGATTGCTTGGACTAACTTAATTTAAACAATGTTTTTCTGTCTACTGTAAGATAACTAAGTCAGTTTAATAAGCAATGAATTAAACTGGTTGTGATTACTTGAGTTGAAGAGAAGACTATTTTTATTTAATAGGTATTAGTAATTATGTTATATCTAGATAATTATGATACCTACATGCACAAGATAGTCAGTAGGTACATC
The DNA here is from genome assembly GCA_947578705.1 of Lacanobia wlatinum. Lineage (NCBI taxonomy): Eukaryota > Metazoa > Arthropoda > Insecta > Lepidoptera > Noctuidae > Lacanobia > Lacanobia wlatinum. The sequence continues at coordinate 9,447,075 of OX388028.1, read as the reverse complement.
CACATCACAAGAGTACTTAAAATTACACACCTGCTCCGCGAAAACTGCGCAAATACATAACATGGATGAATGCATAATAAATCTTCATACATAGAACACACGAAAGTATGTACCTCTACACTTCAGTGCAAAATCATTTGCACAAAAGTTAGTTGATGCTTACGATTTGTTGGTAGCGGGGCCCCGAGCGACACATGCTACCCTCCTCGACGATGCATGAGTTGCACGACCCGGTAAGTGCACGCCTTACTTATTCACTTGACTGAACACAAGGACGTACACAGCTGCTCCAAAAGATAGCCCAACTTTTAAAATTATTTAGCATTAAAATTAAACACTAAGGGATTAAGGATCGCCGAGTACGCCCCTGTCTCTGCATGTTCCATCGATGTCATAGTTTGATTGCTTTCTATAGTAGATTGAGCTTGTTTATAAATGGTTCATAAATGTATTATTTTAATAACACGTAGGCATCATGAAACATCAATGATACACCCATAAGGTCAGGCCTGAAAAATGTAAGACTCCCATTGTGACCCATGAATTTACGCGTACTTTTCTGAACACTATGCCAACCACAGCGACTTTAATGTCTTTCGTAAATCTGTTTATCTCAGTTCATGGACTTTATAGATTTAGATTTCAAAGTCCCTAATCAAGTAAAAGTTAGTAACTCTTCCACGTAAGTAAAGTTACGTGAGAAGTGGTTGAAAGTGTTGGGGCTTTCGGGTCAGGTTGCGGGTTATTGTTATAGGAGGGACCGGCGGAGGCACCTCTCGTAGCCGACCATCGCTCGCCCTCCGAGGACTCCGGCCTGGGCCTGCCACCGCATGACCATGCTTACAGGTGACCTCATTATATGACTGACCACACTTACATTTACATAGTTAGAGCTCTTTACACTACGTTAAATACGATGTAGCGGTTTTCATGAAAAGCAGCAGGATATGAAAATAATTTGTCATTCATCTGAGGCCGTGCGAGATCAGAAGCCGCGCGCGAGAGTCCGCAGCTCTCTAATGAGCGAGGCGTAAATCCCTCATCGCCGGCGGGGCCTCTTGTGAAGGCGCTTAAATGCTAAAGTACCATTAAAGTGCAAAAGCAAAGGCTGAGTCCTCGTCGAGCGTTCGCTTTCGTCCGCTCTTTTACATCTCACAGCGAAAATAACCCACAGTTTTCCACTAGCCCTTGTCAGCGCTCACTCTTGCGAACCGAGCATCTCATTGGCTGCTCGCCAAACACTTCCACTTTTATTCAGTATTGGAATCGATTGTTTTATGACGACATAAACGTTCCCATTTATTGTCACCGGCGGTTTAGTGCCATTGTCCTGCATCCGTAAGCAAGGGTTGCTTTAAATTTACTGCCAGTAAAATCGATGCGAAAGCGACGTTTAAACTTTTATTTAAAGATTAACTTTGCCAAATTGTTTCAACATAAACAATTCAGATTTATTATTGTCGCAGTCCATTTTCACTTAGAAAAGTTATTAAACGGTTTTGTTGCATGGAGTTATTATGATAATTATGTTCAGAACATCAAACAATATAACTAAAATAACAACGAGGGCTTGAATAATTTATTAGTTACACCTGGCACAAGTGTAACTAAACTCAACGTTACATTTCTTCTATTCAGATCCGAGCCATGTCAAAATTAGCGAACACTATGAAAGAATACACAAACAGAAGTGTCTGTTCACTATTGAGACTTCCAAAACAGACAACATTTTATTATGAGGCTGTATAGATAAAATAAAATCCCAATAGGGAACAATATTGACCGATTAAACCACAAACATTGAACATAGGCCCTCCGGAGCAAGTGCGTGTCTTTAAAGTTGATCGTTGAAATCGGTTGATGGTTGAGTCTGTGTGTTCCGTATGGTGTAATGTGTGAGTAGCTGGAGTAGCGATGTGTTGGTGTTATGTGACGTGGTGTTGTCCGGGCAGGAGCGGGCGCGCGTGGCGGCCCAGCGACGCGCCGCCCCCGGACGACGAACTGGAGCCCCCGCACGAGGTGATTTTGCCAGAATTACCTTCTACACTTATCTTGTCGACCACATTCACTTCTCTGCGCCTTGTCTATAGCAGTGTCCTGGGTGTCACTCGCGTTCTCATCACCGACCATTCACACTTTATACATATTTTCTACTGATCTTTACCAACAGCTGTTCTAGCTCATGCTCAAGTTCTACTTTAAGCTTGATCTTATAATTATAGTCGTAATAAATAAAACACTGAACAAATACGGAAGCAAGTGATGCTGCATCGCTTTCATCGCATCTGTTCTTTTCATCGCAAAAATAAAAATATTTTTTGCATTTCTTTGAAATTTGCTATTAATTGAGTAGCTTAGCTGGAGTGGCACCTCGGCACTACCACTGTATAACTATCTATCTCACATTTTCTTGCATGAGTCGATAACGGCTAGCGAGTAGAACTAAAACAGCTCACAATTATGGCCGTTATTTCCTGTATACCTATTGCATTCCATGGGTAAATCTGGCAAAATTCGGTTACCTATTTATTTTCACCTCGCAAAGAGGTCTGTGGGGAACATTGGCAATATAGCTATACGAAAATATCTATTCGGCAATAGCGGCCAGTAACAGTGTTTTCTTTCGATTCTATTAGTATAGAATAGATTCAAGTAGCATTCTTCTCTTGAAAAATGTCTTCATTTTTTTGCCAATGTGTGTGCGACGCTTAAGTAACTTAAAATGTCCCAGTTAGGGCGATAACCATTAAAAACCTCAAGTGATTCATGAAAGAAAATAGTTTGTGAGTTACAAATTCGTGATATCCAGTATGAAATATGGATGACTAATGTAATTTAAAACATTATGATGTCATTGATAACACAGTAATACAGAGCGTTTGTTTAGATTACTATTTTAGCACAGAGTAGCATCGGCTCGTTGGTCTAGGGGTATGATTCTCGCTTCGGGTGCGAGAGGTCCCGGGTTCAAATCCCGGACGAGCCCGCTGTGGTATCTTTTTGCGATTACTTTTATTAATTTTGTTGCTTTTTATTTATATATCGGAGTGGCGTTTTATTTATTTAAAAGTTATAATTACAATAAAATTAAGTCATCAAAATAACACAAAGCTATAAAATGTGGGAACTAAATGTGGATTTTATCGTTACTAGCGTAAGTTTAATTGAATTTTGCAAGAAAAAAATAATATTTCGTTTAAAACTTATATCGCCATCCTAATGCGACGTGAAGTGCATTTAATGTGACAGGTGTCATATTAGTGCAGGCAAATTACGCTGAAAATTAGACCAACTTAGCAATAATTTTTAACTCTGATTTTTTGCCGTTAACGTGTCTGCACAACACGTTAATACTCTAGTAATGGGCACGGAAGTATGTTAAAATGTATCCCGCAAAAAGGTGACTCCCGGATGTTCGTTTTTTAAGAAAACCAAGTAATTTTATTAATATAATAATAACTCGATAAAAAATAATATAGTTTGGAGCAGAAGTCAGTTTTACAAGTAGGTCGATAAATTAAACATATTTAATCCGTACCGCTATATGAGTGAGTATATAGCTCGGGAGTGTTTTTATTAAAGAATGTATTTTTTTGATTTTGTACTTCAAGCTAAAAATAACGACTTTCTATTAGTAAAATTACTTAATTAAATATCTTAATTCGCTAACCAACAAAATTAATCATTATCTGCTATCGCAAGCCTAGTTATTTTGTGATACATGTTTAGGCAAAAATGTAACTGAATTAAATTTAATTTATAGGCCATGTCAGACTTAATTATAAAAAAAAATTAAACAAATCTAATCAAATTTTCAAAATTTCGTAAGTATTTATTTTTTTGTCGACTTTCCTCTGGGTGAAAATATTTAATTCTGACAAAATAAAATACTTTTCACACCACCTGCACGAAAACGTCACATTATATGTCATGTAAACTTAAGCTTAAGTAAGTCATTACTGCTTGGCGGGTCATAATGAAATTCAGTACAATATTATTGCCTGGAGGTCAATAATGTGATTTGAATTGGAACTCAACTTTGAAACCAACGGGAACCTATCTCTCTTCATGACTTGCCAACAATTTTCTCGTAGGAGGTGTGAAAAGTAGAGTATCCTCCTCGGGGATAAAGGTGTATTTGCCTTGGGCTAGCTTGAATCCCTCACAGCATTCAGGATTATTTTAATAACTCCCTCGCTTCGCTCGTGAGTTACCTCCCCAATCCTTCTTTGCGTTCGGAATTCAAAATTATTTTCTTGTTACATAATATACTATTTCACATGAGGTATTCCGTGAAGCACACCCAAACGAAGCACACCCAGACGAAGCGCACCTAAAGTATTCCACTTAGCACACCCGTAGGTGGGCTTCAAATAAAAAAATAAATTGATTAATTTCCTATTCCACGAAGCACACCTACGAATGTCACTCGCATAGTGCGGGGGACTAAGAAATAAAAATGTCGATACAAGAAAATATTGTAATTATGAAACAATCTGTGATTTTATTAAGAGCACAAAAAAGGAAAATAATAGAAAAATAGTTAAACAATAATAATTTTTTTGGAAAGATAATTATGAAAAAATCTGTGATTTTAAAGTAAGATTACAAAAAAAGACAAGTATTGTGTCACATTATTATAATGAAACTGAATGATGTTAGAAATTTAAGTTAGTCTTTTAAATAATAAATATTTTCTTCTATCGACATTTTTATTTCTTAGTCTCCGCACTAAGCGAGTGGGAGTGATATTCGTAGGTGTGCTTCGTGGAATAGGAAATTAATTATTTTAAATTTTTATTTGAAGCCCACCTACGGGTGTGCTAAGTGGAATACTTTAGGTGTGCTTCGTCTGGGTGTGCTTTGTTTGGGTTTGCTTCACGGAATACCTCTTTCACATCACCTAACCTAAAGTACGTCATTCTAACCCGCAAGCGGCTCCCTTCTGCTGCTAGGTGCAGGTCGCGCAATTGAAATGCGTTCCAAATTCAAATCACAGCCTTATAGCAGGGTTATAATGAAATTCAGTACAATATTATTGCCCGGCAGTGGGCAGTGGGTGGCTTCGGACGCGCGACCTGCTCCTTGCGGCGGGGGCCCACGCGCGCCTCCTTTTTTCATGGCTAGAGCACAATTTTCTCGCAGTAGGTGTGAAAAGTAGAGTATGCTCCTCCGAGATAAAGGTGTCTTTACCTTGGGCTAGCATAAATCCCTCGTTGCATACAAGATTCTTGTATTAAATCCCTCGCTTCGCTCGGGAGTTAACTCTCGAATCCTTCATTGTGTTCGGGAGTCAATATGATGCCCGTGTCATAAGACACTACTAATTTACTACTAATTTGATTATCCTAGTTTTTATTGAAATAATAAGGTTCTGTACCCAAAGGATAACCAACGGAACCCTATTACTCCGCACAGACAACAAACAGACGGACAGACAGCGGAGGCTGTCTGTCCGTCTGTTTGTCAGCGGGCTGTATCTCAAGAACCGTAATAGGCAGAATAGGTTGAAATTTTCACCCACTGCGTATTCGAACGTGGCTGGTTTAATTTTTTTCAGAATGGTAATGGCCTTTTTTATATTATTAGAAAAGTTAAGATCAAATACACGATTCAAGAATTTTTTTGTCATACTAGGCTAATTTGACTAGTCTATATTTGAAATTTAGCGTACAGCCAATAAAATTATTAGATAAACTGGCAAAGGATTCTTGCAAGCATCAAAAAAAAGAAGAAAGATATTAAAATAAATGTTTTTAAAAGGTATCGATACCCATAACGGTCTTCTCTCTTTAATTTTTCTAATAAGTTATCAAAACTAAGTTGCTATAGATCATTCATAGGAAAACGCACCTTACTACTTCACTTAATAAAGTTCTTACATAAAAACTGGTTTGGCATAGTTATAGGACGTTGTGGCTCAGTGCCAAAATTGTATCAAAGGAACCCTATCGGTGTGACACCTTTGTCCGTCCGTCTACCTGTCTGTATCAAGATATAACCCTCAAATATCCGTACCATTTTAAAAGGTACACAATTTTTGTAAAAGCTATTTTTGGGAGTCGAATGGGAAAAACGGAAACGTGGTAGCTACGTCATGTCCATTGTCACCGGCAGAATGTCAGTTGGTGGTCATGTTGGCAATACCTTTTATTATAACTGCAAAAGCTTTAATATAAAAGGAGTGTAGAAGTTGGTATTTACAATTTTAAAAATTCATAATGTTGTTTATGATGAACTATTTGATACCAAACTCACATTTATCAAGAACACAAAGTATTAAATAAAATATCAAGATACGAGGTTGGTTAACATTGTATTAAGAAGTTTATTGAAGTGTTTTTACCCGACTGCCAAGGAAGGAAGGGGGAAGGGGGTTGTTTAGGATTAATTATTTTTGAATCAATATTTTATATACAGGGTGAATTTTTACAGTGCGCCTGAACGGCCAAATCTGAAACTATCAGAAATATCTAAAAACACTGAAAGGAGTCTCGAGCCCGATTTTGATGAAAACGAAACTGCATCATTGGATTTTCGGAAAATCGTAATTCATTCCCAGGAATGTAATGTTTAATAGGTAACTCAAAATACAGAAGAAAACACAGCTTATATTAGAAACTTTAATACGTTAAATGTGTACAGACAACATCAAAGCTTCGCAGGTATGCAAGCAAGAAACAAACATTTTCCTACGTTACTAGGCAAGATATACCGTATTCACTATAGTATTTTATAAGATTGTAACTTTTTATGCATAAACGCACTCCGACGTACGATGTCAAAGATTTTAGGCAGCACTCACACAATATGGGGTAACATAAAAGGGGTTTGCAATTACCTGCCTATTATTCATACCTACCTATCTCTTGCCAACAGTTCAGCGTGCATATTCACGTATTAATAAATCGCTCCTATTTGAGAATTCTCTTTTCAGTGTCGTTTTCATATCTCTTGGGATGCTGATTATATGTATGAAATTCAGATGACGTATTGCATTACATAAATATGCGGTATTTTGAGACTGGCTTATACGGGCCAAGATCTTCTCCGCTTTGGAATATCGGAAGTTTCTTCGAAATTTCTCCTCGTTTAAAAAAAAATGAGACTGTCTGTCTGATTGTCTAATTTAATATATACTTAAAATTGTTTTTAATTTAGAATAGTTAAAGATAATGGCAAGTGAGAGCAGACTACCTATGTTTCACTGAGAAAATTCTTCAGAAAAGAATCGCCGTTTTTATAACCTTAATTAACCTTCGTTGAAGTTAGTATCGATTTAATTAAAGGTGTAATTTACACCGCGCCTTCTCTTGTTAAAATTAATGAGTGCTAAAGGCTAAACGCTAAACCATCTAATATTGTGACGTCAGTAAGTCGAGGCAGGCGCTATTTTGATACGTCATAAAGATAAGGTGAGCTTATACCACCGGCTTATACTCAAGATAACGAACTTGCCTCTAATCAGTTCTCTTTGTAAAAAATATCTGTTAAAAATGTTGATGCTGACTAGAAATAAAATGAGACATGCGAGCGCAGCTAAATCAACGTTTTACCGCGGAACGCCTGAGAAATCTAATTATAAGTTATCGCATTAATCAAGAAAGCATTCATTAATAAATATAGGACATCTTTTATAAATGAAGCTCAATAAGAGTGAGCCAAGGAAGGCCTCTTTGTTGGCAATTTGCTTTATCCTCCCCAGTATAATTAATTAGCTAATATAAGTAACTATACATAGACTCGTCAGTATGTACTTCCTCAACGAAATGAGTCCAATAGAAGCTTGTTATGTAAGCTTATCTTGTTTGTCAACCTTCAGTCGCAGGTATCATTATATTTACCTTTGTGTCACAAATAGACTAAGATAAATGGACCAGGCTTCTTCTTACCAACGGAACGTTTATTTTGTGTTTAAGCAAAGTTGTTTAGGGTTTGGGTTTTGTGTACTTTTAGCCAGTCTACTATTTAACTAATCTTCAAGTGGGGATCTCGACCTAAAGCTTAATCCTTTTTGTTCTGTATAAAACGTTTAAACATAAGCAACTGTTAATGAAGCTCTTAAACGAAATACAATTCGCGGGTTCAAAGTGATAGCTATTGACCGCGCTGTATTTTACCGAGAGGGTAGAAAATTAAAAATATTTCCGGGCGTACTAGCCGCGGGTACGCCGTAAAATGTAAAGTTAACAGGGAGCCTCTTAAGTAAACCGTAGGGCGGGTGAGTCCCAAGGGCGGTAAGCGCGGTAAGGGCGGCTAGGGCGGCTAGGGTAGCAAGGCGGCTTGGGAGGCTTGAGGCGGTCGGCTCCATCAGTGCGCGGCGCGCCGGCCGCTCGGCATGTCGTCGCGGCGGCGGCGGCGCGTCGCCTTCCGCGACTACGTACCTATGGACGTGCGCGCTATGGCCAAGGTACCTCCACTTTCCTTCTATCATTCACAGTTCCGTAACATTCTCACCCTCTCCGTGATATAACAGACATGTTATGAGATTGCTTTCTATTTTCGGTTTCGAAGTTTCAGGGCTAGTTTACAGTTTCGCTCATAGTTTCAACATTTTGTTATTTGAGCACTTCGAAACGTTTGAAATATCTAGAGAATATTTGAAACGTGTGAGTTAAATTTAAAAAAGTTACTTCATAAAATAATAAATAATATGTTCGTTCATTTATGTGTGATTCATTGTGGGTAGACTGTAGGTACCTGCTCTTTAATGGAAATTTCGTGTACCAACATGCAACGTAATTATAAGTTAGCAGAAATGTGATGAACGTTAATATCTAATTAGAGAGCCCGTTAAAACAGCCATTAATATTTAATTAGTCATCGGGTGTGTACACTTTTACTTTAGTGATTTAATAAAATGAGTAATTGTTAAGCGCCTGATTTTTCTATGCAGCAACAATAACTAAACGTTCAATTTAAACTTAGAAGGCAATGACATTCAACTTTGATCTTTAAAATATAAGCTAGTTTAGTAAGTATTCGTTTGTTAGACTTATAAAACACAGTGTTTACGTTTTAACGCTTCACGACTCAACGAGACTCTAAAAATGCGCGCTTTAAATTAATAATTTAAACATAATGCTTAAATTCCCATATGGCTCTTAGTTAGAAAGGTGTGAGCAAGTTCTACGCAGACCACGGATTGTCCTGCATAATTAACAGGGTTGTTTGTTAACAGTTCCCGTCCCTCACCGATACTAGGGTGAATAAAGAGAAGAAAAACATTTATATTTAACATTTCGAACAGAAGGTTAAAGTTCACAGTGACTCTGATACATTTTATTCAAGTCTTCTTTGGTTTTCTAATCAAGAATAACAAAGCCAACATCATACAAGCCGATCAATGAAGTTAATTAAATTAGCAGTATGCTATCCCGGTCGTTGATGTCTTCTCTTTGGGGAGTCATTGTTGCAGTTCGGTCACCCGTTGTCATGCAATCTATGACAGTGTTATCTATAGCATTTTAATTAAATAACGCAAAAGTAGCGAGATAACTGAACTAGGTACTGTAATAATAAGTAATTGTGTTCCATTCTTGCAATAGCATTTTACGTAGCCCGTAGCACGCGTAGCGTTTCGTAGCCGCGTAGAGTAAGTCTTTCGTAGTCTCAAGGATCTGGTTTTGTAAATGGACGAACAAATCCCCGACATTATCAACCATCTGTAGCAGTCAGGTACTACGGATAAAGTTGTCTTTTAAAAGTACCGGTTGAGTCAGTGGGCTACGACTGCTACGAGAACCGGAATGACCTATTTTCTGTGTTGACACGTAGGATTTACGCGGGTACATGCCGCTGGTGGGTTACGTACGCATTGCGTGCTATTATTTATGAATAGATATTGCAAATAATGGCATTGTAGTGCATATGATATTATTTGCGGGTGAATTTTCTTGGTGAATAAGTTGGTGGAAGGATTTAAAGTCCAGCTTGATAAGCTGAATTAGGTATTTGCTGCATTAGTTAACTATGTAAAACTCAGTAGTTCGAAACTATGCAACAGATACAAAACAAATCAGACAAAGTACTTTTATAATGATAGCGAAAAAAGAACAACAAGGTTGTTTACTTCTTAAAATTAACTAGTATTTGGGTCGACTTTACTTCATATTACAGGGTTCTTTAGCCTTTATTCGTTGCGTGACTATTTGTTGTAGTTACACATAAAAGTGTGGCGTTCAATGGCTCTGGCTGCGCGATAATAGCGAACGAGTTCAATTCGATATTAAACACGCAAGTGTCCGGCTGGAAGCTCACACCTGCTTTAGGTTTCAGTAACAGTTTTAAATGTAATAACTTTTAACTTTATATTATAAGGAAACTTTTCCCACAAAAACTGTCGGTAAAAAGTAGCTTAAAACATTTGGCGATAGTGCAGCTTTTTATGAGTACTTTCATAGATTTTACAAACATAGAAATAATTTTTAACTTTTTCTGATATATTAAGTTTGAATTATTTATTATGGTCGGTATAACAGTTAAATTCACCTTTAATACAGGTACGATTAATTAGCTACTAGCCAGGGAAGGATATTCACTGTCTTATTTTTATTAAAGATTTATAAATAAATCAAGTTGGATATTAATTTTCAGATTACTATGTCTTTAATCACTCGAAAGTTGATCCTTTTCCAAAGCCCTTATGTTAAACTTTTGTTACGCAACATAAATTAAAAGTAAACAATACATTATTCCGTTTCGTGGGAATACTTTTTTTTTGTAAGTTTACTTACCGTCGCTGAAAACGTAAACTCTCATATTAAACTTTCCACACTTGCTTTTCATTTTTTCTCGATTCTGATGCGATAAATTCCATAATTTATTGAGGTTGTAGTAAAAAAACAAGTACTCTTCTGCAAAGGTCTCTCATAACCATTAGCTACTGTTACGAGTAACTTAAATTTTTATTTGCAGAATTATATGTGAAGCATAGAACCAAGCTCTGCCAGTAAAATTACCATATGTTTTTGCGTTGTGTGACTTTTGTTATTTTTAGCATAGTTTAGGTGCTAGTGGAGCGATAACAATACTTAACAAGCTAGCACTTCCTCGCGGCGTTGGCGCTAGTCGAAACTGTGCCAACATGCAAAAATAGCGTGAAAAATCAATTGAACCGGCGAGACAGTTGGTCATCCCTCGCCCTGCAGTTTAACCGCGAGTCTTCGCTGTTTCACAACCCTCTACTCCTTGAGACTTAGACGTTTTTTATAACTAATAAACAACTTTGTATGTAGGTTGTAGTCTAGACGAACTTTATCGTGTGCTACATAGAGTTACGTAGTCTGCTTGTATTACTTTCTTGCGTGTAAAGTGTGATGCATGTTATGGTTTGTGACACGGTGCTGTCTAGTATTTTGTACGGGTAGTTCTGGTGTTTCACATTGGTTTGTCTGCGTATAGTGTAAGCTTGCATACTGTCCGGCATGTAAGGATATAACGCACGTCCATGTGCAGGAGTACGAGGAGGAGGGGAGACGCTCGCGGCGCCACTCGTCCCCGTGCAACTCGCGAGAGGGCAGCACTACAGCGCTGCACACCCAACACTACGATGATTCCGTAAGTTATCCATTGATTTTTATTCGTTCCATACAATAACAAGTTAGTAAAATTGTGTGCTAACGTTCTTGTAATTCCTTGCATTTTTTCTTACCAATATTGGGGACTACAAACCATGTTACTGCAGAAAAGACGTGATTTTCTAGTAACTCGAACCTGAGGAAATGCAGCTCTAATTTTTTCCACTTAATTTCGAAATATTAGACGTTTAACACGACAAAACAAATTGCAATCCAGAAAATTGGAACGAGTTACGTATAGAGCTCTACAACTTGTACCATCGAAGTGTTTTGTGTTATTCAATCACGAAATTTTCAAACTTCTTTTGTAAACAACAAACAATATCGAGATGTCTCGTTACCTACCACAGGAAAATCATTTTGTTTCCCGAAATTATAGGACATTAAGTAGGTATATAAATCATAATACTACAACGTCTTCATGTACTACAACTGATTACACAGCTGCTAATATAAATACGGAAAAGTTGCGATGATATTTACAAAAAAAAACTGGCCTAGTGCGAGTCGGACTTGGCCAGTTTTTTTTTAAGATATAATTAAAACCCTCACGGTAAGCCCTTTCATTTGATATGTCACACGATATTTATCAAAAACTTTTTTTTTTTAATTTTCTTGTTTGACCCTCAAAAGTGACACCCACACTAAAATTTACATAACGCGTCCGTGTTTGAGTCACAGAAGTCCATATGTGTACCAAATTTCAACAGAATCGGTCTTGTGGATCCGGAGATAACTAGTTATGACAGACGGAAAGACAGACAGACACCCGAGTGATATATAAGGGTTCCGTTTTTTGTTCGGAACCATAAAAGTATAAATGTTGTGACATTTCATGCTAATCGTGCTGTTAACATTTAATGTTCCTATTTATGTCAGTACCTCCTTACTCTTAAAGATCAAGTTTGTGCCCAATCGCATATATCGAAAGAAAAAGAACAGTTGGTACGTTCACAAAGATGTGGCCATGTAGGCATAACTTACTTAAGTTATCGAACAATTTCGTTGGAATAAGCAGAAGCTGTTGTTTATATGTATGTTTGTTGGAATTCAGTGGAAACCCACCAAAACTCATTTGTAACTGAATAGTTTGGCACTGAGCCAGCTTTCTGACATGGCCATCTTGATCTCGGAGATCTATCTAAAACGTATGAAATATTACTAACCAAGCTTAGATATTTCTACAATAGAGGACATCTAAGCAGTTTGTTGGAGTATTTTTCAATACAATATTGTTCTAGGTAAATAAAGTTCTCTAGGCACCAATATATCAAAGGTTGTAAAAGGTGATTTATATATGTCACCGGAAAATAGCAGACTCCGTATGATTGTAATAAATCTTGATTAGATTATAATTTCTCGATATATTATGAAAAAATCGTTTTGTTTACTATAAATCCCATCCCAATTCAATAATTTCCAATATATCCGTGTCTTATTGAGAATTATTAGTTAACAATTTCACGCGATATTTTACGATCTTACGGTGTCTGCTATTTTCAGGTGACATATACGTAGACAGCTTAAAACAATTACTAGTCTATAAAACAACTATAAACGATACATCAATATTTATTTATAAAAGTATTTTAATACTTATCGAGATTCAAGAAACTTATTCTAAAATAATGTCAGTCTAAATAACTATGTCTAATTGTAGCTAACAATATTAAGTGATTCAGTAACACGATCATAAGTCATAATATTTTTTGCCTTATAAAATTGTTATTAGTTTTTAGTTAAACAAAAGAACAAATATGTATATGCAAATTAATACTGACAACCTTTTTACGTAAAAATACCAACGTGTCTCCGATCATTGTAACTTTGTAACACAAAATTGTAATTTTATATTGTATAAAACACGTCACACCTGTCATTTCTGTTATAATACTCGGTCCAGGGGCATTTGACATTCAAACATATCCACTCACTTTTAAATATTGCGTTATACCATGACATGGGTACGATTTGTGGTTTTAAATTTCATACCATGAATGGTCTTATTGTGTGATTTAAATTTGTGTTTTTCAACATTACTTTTGATTTTTATACCATTGATAATAAAGTACATTTAATGTCGATCGCCGAAATTGAATGTTACCCAAAATAATAATACTATAACTAGTAGCCATGATAACAATAACCCCGACGATTAACACGTGTAGCACGTGTCCGTAACACTTCGTAAATTTAGCAAATCACGTTCATTTGTATCGAACAATGTCCGTCAAAGTGCTTATGTAATCGCTTAAACGGGTGCGTATGGGTCATTATGCCATTGGCTAGGGTTAAAGCTAAATTAGACCTAATGCTCGGTTGGGAGGTCATAGTTTCTCTTGCAGTGATCGACGTAGCTCTTCTGTTGCCTTAGTCAGGTCTTTGTCGTGGCGGCGTTGCTTGCCAAGATCCCCTCCACAATCTTCTAGGTAATCCTTCGGCGGTTCTACGGGATACTTGCTCCCGAATTTTGGCCGAGGGATTCTGACGCGTTTGACATCGCCCAACCAGCTCTCCATTTTCGATAGATGAATGCTCGATCCTGAAAAAATAAAATATCTCTATTAAATTAACAATCAAATGTGACAGTGGGTTGTATTCTGTCTTATTCGGTTCCGAAAATTTAATAAACCTACTTAATACCAATGTACCACAAAACAATTCATGAACAACGGAACAGTTTAGCAGTTGTGTAGCTTGCTTGCCTGATACAAGATCTATTGCAGCAACTAGGAAACTGTTAGTAGTCATTAATTGAAACAGATTCAATCATATCTGATCGAGTAAGTACAGGCCGTGCAAAAAGTGGCAACACGCACTACTTTGGCGCACACCATTGGACAATAGTTGTGTAAGTAACGATGGCCATTGGGGAGTGGTGAAATCCTAAATAAGCGCGGTTTCATCTGGCGCCGGGCGTGGGTGCCGCCGTCAGCTAGTGCCGACCACTCGAGACATTTATGGTAAGGCAACACAGAACCATTTTGAAATTATTACACAAGTAATCTTAGTTGATCCAAGAGAAAACGGCGTCTGTTATAATAAGCAAAAAGTGAAGTAGGTTGGATTGGTACAGAAATACTTAAAGCATGATTAAATCCAAATGTTAGTATCTCAAAATCCAATGACCTCATCAATCACAATTCTACCTGCCATTCGTAGTGATTAAGGGACTCTCTGGGACCAATCGTAGGTCCCGGAATGGTCGAGTGATAAACAAGCTGGCACTTATAATACGCAGTTATCGATTAATTTACTTTTCATAATTTGTCATTAATATTAAATTTTGTCAGTAATCGTATTAGATTTAGGCACGTTCAGTAAAATGTACATCTAATGTTAATTTTATTACAAACGAACACAACGTTATGCGCAATAAAACTAAATTAATAGCAACATTAGCTAGGCTTGAGTAAACAAAATTGTCATATGACAACAAGTAATTAGAAGAAGACCTCGTTAGAGATACTTATTGTATTGTATGGTAATCGCATCTGAATCTGCTCGCTTGCTGGGTAGCATAAAAAGTGATTAATAACTAGTCAGCCGTTCCGCGCATCTTAAGCGTAAAGACAAAGATATTTTATTGCACGAATAGCTTTCTCTAGCGAAAGTGTTGCTAAACGCGGTGGCATTATTTCTCCGTGACGCTTTCAAATACGATTTGGTTCGTTATTAATAGGCACTTGATTTATGGGTTCTACGCGGCGGGATTCAAAGATTGTCAAATCAAAACAACTTAGTAAAGAAGCAACGAAAAAGTAATTTGAAGACATGAAAATATATATAGTTCGTTCACAGTCTAAATATTATTTTTCCAATGGACCGATACAGTTATTATAGGAACTAAAATATCGTATAAAATCTAAAGGATATCAAAGATTTTGATCATGTGAAACTTAATACGAGACGGTGTCGTAATACACATAATATCCGAGAAAGCGGGCCGACGGAATCAAATGCATTTACAGGTCCGGTAGTTGGAACAAATCGTGACTCACTGCCACCTACCGTGGGTGAGATCTGAATGACACGACACGACAAGCGGACACCCAAAGGAGCTGAGAACAAATTCTCAGAAACTTGTGACTCAGCAATGATAGTGATATCGGAAAAAAATAAGATAAGATACATACGAGTAATATATAATATTGGTTCGCAATAAAGTTAAAAAGTCATTGCATGATTGTAGAAACGATTGATATAATAGTTTTATGCAATTATTTTCTAACAATAAAAGCAATAAATCCAATCACCAATTTCATTTGAAAGTTGGTTAAAAGAATTGGAGCGACATTTTGTAGAAAATGAAACTTTTTCGTTTCTGTAACTGCATTAAAAACTTAAAGCAGTGCTGATCAATGCTTCCTGTTATTAGCAAGTCGATGTTATCGATACTACGTTATTGTTATTATGAGCCTGTTGTGTCACTACGGGGCTTCGTTCCGCCTTTCCATTTTTCGCGGTCTGTTATAATATCTGGCCAATCCTTTACGTACAAGTAGGAGTCACTCGTCACGCCATCTCCTTCTAGGCCTACCTGCTGCCTGTTTCTGCGTGGAACCCTATCAGAGTGGCTACGTTCGCCCAATTCTACTAGGTTGCATCTACGTCTGCGATTTGTGTGTTTGGAACGAAGCACTCCCTAAATCATCAGTATGTCCCTAAATACGGTCTCATATTTTGGCTCCGGGTATACCATACTACATTATTTCAAATAAACAAGCTACATTAACAACAATACGAGTACATGTCGCGCTTGAGAGGAGCACAGACTTGCCGGAAGTAGGACGTCGCGTGCGCATCGCCAACGCCTTTTGTCGTTTGTCCGTATTAATTTGTGCATGTAAATAATGGAAAGTACATCAATTATGAAACATTGTCTCTCACAGACGTTTGAGACGCAGACGAATATTATCCGTAGAATAATTTATAGGAAGAAATGGTTGACCCATCGGTGTCACACCTGTCTTTGGGAGCCTTTATGTCTATGAATAGATATGACTAATATGACTATGCAGCTGACACTCCACTGCACTTATTTTCTACTTCTTATCGCGCATTAAGAGAATATGTCATGTTTCCAAGGAATGTTAAGTTAACCATGGTGTAATGGTGGGATAGTGGCACTTTGACGATGCTCTAAATTGCTTTGGTACGTGACATCGTAAGTAACTCATGGGGCCTATAACTATACTATGGTACTTTCTCTTTCGAGTGTAGTTGGTTTCAGATAAGGTTGGTAAGTATGGTTTCAATATGGAGCTGAATGTAAATTGTAAGCCTGAAGTTGAAGTACTTATACAAACAACTAGTAATTGGCATAATGATCTATTTAATATCGCTGAAAGGTTAATTATAATGACTTGTGAACGCCTATGCTACCTTCCCAATAACTATAAATTAATTTGAATACCTACTTAAATTGCAATATGCATCAATCTAAAAGTGAAATTAAAGAGTTTAATGAAAAATAATCAATAGTCCTACTTTATCTGAATAAATCTATTCCAAATATTATAAAATATTCAAATAGTCAATAAATACGTGATTAAACTTTTTAGAATCTCACTTAGTTGAGGCCAGTAGACCAGTAAATCGTAAGGTGCCAACAAGTAGGATACTTTCGCTACAAAAACAAGATTATTGTATAGTGTCGCACATTTAGGTGAGTGTGTTAGATATATCTATGGCAATTGTACGTAATGTACTGTCATGACAATTTGGTACCGTTACCTTGGCGATATTAGTGATAATATACCGACGTTCCACTTAGCAATTCCTCTGCGTCGCCGCATCTGTGCAAGTGGGCTTCGGTATGTCCGTGTCAATCGCTTGTTTCAATTAGGAATTGTTCTTGCAAGAACAGAACTTCTTTTGATAATGTGTATGTCACGAATCTATTGCACATTAGCGAAATAACTGATTATTTTTGTCTTCCTAGAAGACCGTAGAGTCAAACTTCTGCATTATCTTATCATTTCTGAACAAGTAAATTGTACTGCTTGTATCTGAAAGCATATCGTGCACCGGCTAGTTGCATATCGGTATCGCGTGACATTCACCAAATATAGCACAATGCAGTTTACTAAAAGGAAATTATATAACCCAAACACAGTCTTTCGAGATTATATTAAATTGAAATGAACCGATAAAACAGTTCTTATAGCGGAAGAATTACATTGTAAACGTTATTTGCATTATGTTGACCAATTAAACGCAGGAAACTGAAAAGATTGAGCGTCTAAACAGGAAGAGCAGGGGTACTTGTATGGTCTGACCCAATATTTCCTGCAATTACCTGCCGTTTCCCGTAAACTCGTCGTGCCACTTTCTACTTCGTGTTTCTGGAAATGTTTTAAGTTGTCGACTTATATTTAAGTGTTTATTTTTACTCCACTTGCGCCAAACAAGTTGTATCAAGATACTGAGCATGGAAGGTTGTTACTTTATTCACTTAGTTAACTTTTTTGTAAAAAGCAGATTTACCGGTTTCAAAACTTGCTGCCAGCTACTTCTGAGCAGGCGATTATTACTTCCGATTAATCTTACCAAACAAAACACTACCATAATTTCTGTGAAATGATATTGAAAGCCTGATAGTCTGAGCTAAGACTTGTGGTCTTCACGGAATATAATTATATACTTCGTGCAAGAATGTAATCTATTAAATATAAATCGAAGTGCCAGTTAATTAATCAAAATAAAAACAGTTTGTTCATAAACACACTCTAGGCTTTAAATACGATCCGATACATAAATTTCTTGGCATGAAATGGGCATGAATGATATAGTGGATACTGTCACTCATAAAATTGGACACGAAACTGACATATTACCTAATGCTGTAATATGAAAACTTACAATAAAAATATAGTTGGATTTTCAACATATTTGCACAAAAATGAATGGTGATCGTTTCACAGTATAAAGCATAAAGCTAAGAAAAGCATAAGCTAGAAAATGTATTTTAGAGCGAGCGCTTGTGGTTCATGTACCGAGTTCACGATGTCGAATTTGCATAAGTATGTTAGTGGTGGGGAAAGGAGGAAGGTACTTATTGAAAATCATATGTTTATGTGGCGTTCGATGGTGAACTAGTGCAAGGGTTGTAAGATGGCCGCTTGGCCCCGTCAGAGTCAGTCGGTGAACGTCCGCTTTGTTTGGCTAGCGGGACTGCGACGTTATGCTATCACGAGCGCTCTCCCACGCCACCTTGCTAATTGCCAGTCTTGTTTGTCCATACAAACCTGCTCAAGAGATCACGAGCCTCTGCGATGCATGCTCATTTGCCTATACCGCCTATTTATTATTTATCCGCTATCGTCTGACTCATTAATTCTGTCCACGGATATACAATAGCAATGACAAGGTTTGCCCTATTCTATTGGCGGTTGTTGACTGGTGAACAAGAGTATAAAATCAGTATTGTGCATTTAAATGAAATGGGACGCGCGGTCGAAAAGATGTGTTTGAATGAGAGCGATGAAAATCACTGCAATATTTGGGTTATCATAGATATATCTTAAAGTAACCTTGGCGCTGTGAAATTAACCCTTACATTTTATTGAACCTATCAATCTTTCACGGAGTTATCGTTACGGTACCCATTCTGTACAAAAGAAAGACCTATTCTACAAACAAGCCAAGGACTGCGTGTATTAAATAACCGACTTGTAGTGTTCTGTGTAGTTTCTAGGGCTCGCTGCAATCTCTCCATGTTGGTCGTGCGCTATTGTGACCTGCGGGTCGACATTAATCTCTACCTACACAGCTTTCGCGCACCGTAAACCTATGTAATATATGAGGCCAATCAATGACTCTCTCCCCATTCGTACACTGCATAAATAATGGGGCTGTATTGTGGAAAATGTTTCCGTACTTTGCTATAACAAAAACTACGTAAGCGACTTCGCCAGTAATTCGCTAATATAAATCAAGTAAAATGAGAGAACGGTTCTTTTTCAAAGGGCCGGAAAGCTGTCAATCCGTCGGCGCAGCAAACTGTATAAGGAAGGTGTGCTGTAACATTAACCCCTTTGCAGCCACGGCTCCGGTTCGTGATCTCAACAATATTTCTCGTGTAGTGCTATCTCGTGAGCGGCGATACAATAGAAAATAAAGACCTGTCGATTCAGCACGATAACATAAAATTATGTAGAAACATCGTTACTTTATCCTATCACTCATGTATCGGAACTCGATCTGAAGCGGCAAGCAGATTACGGTATTATACCCAGGTACACATTTACCTGCACGATAAAAATGGAAATTAGGCAATGTACTTTTATTACTACATTATTCTTCAAAGTACCACACAATCCAATGCATGATTCATATTGTGTAGAGGATTAGGTACCTACATTCAGAAACAGAAATGTTTTGCTCAAACATAGCAGCCTTGATATTTTTGATAGTCTAATGCACTTAACCCAATCTCAGTAGTGCTGGCTAGCTATCAGATGCCTGTACCAGTGGTTCTGAATCTCTCCTAGCAAATGGTGTATAGTAATAGTCTTCCATTCCATTCCAATCGTAGAAAGCGTGTCATGGAGCTTCGCCGGCTGTGTTGTGGATAGATAAAAAAGTGCATAATTTACGATAACACAATAGCTACACAGACGTCTCTTGAAGGCCTTCTGTCGAGCTGTGCTGTCCTTGTTGCATTCAACAAGTCGGTCACGCGAGGCGCCATAAAACGCAGGAAAAATATATTTTGCGAAATGCAATGGGAGTTCATTAGGAAACCTCCATAACTTAACTATATTGCCTAAATGGGATCTGGACGTCAAATTAGCTGCCACAGAATAACAGCAAGTAGGATATATTTAGGTGCTAAATCGAAAAATGATAGAAAATCAAATACATTGAGCTAGTTGAGTATACATAGATTGGTTTCATTGGTTCATTATATTGCATCGAATGAGACGAAAATACCACCTTAAACCACTTTCTCCACTAATGTAATATCAATATCCTAATGAAATCAAGAAGTAAACAAATTAATAAACTTGCAAATCTAGTGTTTTTGTCAAAGCCGTCAAACAGGAATCGTATGTTATTGACTTTAACATTGTGAAGTTATATTTATCACTGAATAATTGATCAATAAACGTGACCTTTGGTAGAATTAATATATCATGAAAATGCATTCGTTTTACACGATATGTCAAGGAACTCGAGTTGTGACCTGCTCGGTCGGCCGAAATTTTACTTGTTTTATTATATAAAACAAGATAAAAACACAATGAGAATACAAATTATACAGTTTTTATTACAAAGATTTATGATTTCATTTTTAGAAAAAAAACTGATCCGAAGCGGACTGCGCGGCTCATAATATTATACAACAAAGTGAGACAAGGACCATTTTTTCCGTCCATGGCCCGAAAAGAACCGGCCCAATGCAAGCTAAACTTGCTTTGATGAATGTGTTCTGAATAACGAAATAACTAAAACCACATGACCGAACTTACTTAGGTATAACCAACTAGACATGTTGGTAACACACATGAAAAGTAGGTACTTGTATAACATTAAAATCAAGGGCCCTTCACTAAACTTTTCTTTTATATCTAGCTAGAATCTGTAAAAAAACCATGTTGACCTACTTAACTGTTTTGCTACTTTAACGATGGCTTTTAAACTAGAATTTCGAAACGTTTAAGAAATAGTGAAGCAAAACATGCTAAAACAAACTTAAATTCTATCCACGATCTTCACATTATTAGCACACAACACATTACAATGTCCAAAAACAAACGTACACAATCGTATTGTTTTGTTTACACCCTAGTAATCTAACTGCGGTGTAGTAAGCGGATCTTTCTCGAGAATTGACATATAAAACTGCAGTTGGCACACTGGCCTCCATTTAATATTTAACTTACCTGTCACGGTTATCCTGTTGACAGCAAGATTGCACTACCTTCTATTTGTAAACAAGCCAGTGACTGTGAAGTTAGTTGAACGTGCACATGTGTCGGCGCTCGGAGCGAAACTGACCGCGAGAGCAAGCAAACTGAGCAAAGCGAGCGCCTGGCTCGGCCGCTGTGCGAATCGAGTTCACTTGATACTCAACTGGCTACGCAAGCGTCGCCTCGCTTTGAGGTAGAATATTGGTTGTATGCCACAGGCAATAGTTATGGCCACCCACGCACACTATTGTCGATTTGTAGTCAATAACATCCCTGTCTCGACAGAATAATCGAACATCATGTAGAACAGGTACTAAAAATTGCGTTGTCACTAATCCAGTCAAGTCGAAATTTTTCAAGCTGGGTTTATGAATGATGTGACGAACGTTGCCTGTGAAAGTGAGCGTTACGTAAACAACGTTGTCGCAAAAGTAGATTTTTGTGAAAATGATCTATTGGTGTCTGCTGAAGTAGAAATAGACTGTAAACTTATTAATGCTAATTGGAAAAAAATAGCAACAATAAATATTTATCACGATGGATATAAATTAATTAGTTATTAGTTTTACATAAACGGGATATTTTATGATTAAGGAAAATACAAAAGTAGGTACATCTATAAAAACGAAATAATAAAAGACGATAAGCTTTATCATGCTAGGAATATGACTGTAAGTAGGACCGTTCGTTTTGTTTTCAAATCGCCGTGTTCGTTTGAGCACCAACAGCGTCGTGTCAAGGCATAACTAAAAGACTCGTGTTCTTGTGTTAATCAAACACAATGGTTATGATCAAATCGTCTTACCAGCCCGCACCGTTAGTTCCCACGCGGACATCATCCAAAACTGGACAAACCGGAAACATCCAAGCCCCAAGCCAACCACCTGCGATTCCCATGTCTCTTTGAGCACCATTAATTTTTTTACCACTTCAATCACGCCGCCTGATAAAACTTAATTATAGTTACGATTAACATACGTATTCGCCATTGTTGTAATAATTAGAATAAGGTGTAAGTACGCAGCTCAGTCGACTATAAATCTTGTTTAATTTAAAAACTTATTCGTAAAACTTGGATGCTTAAATTATTTACACGCTTCGATGCTCACGATTCACTGAAACACGCATTAGGTTATTCTTACTTCTATTATAACACAGTAAGTAATTTGCAATATTTTCATAATAGGCCAAAAGTTCTTTGCTTGCATACCTACCTCTATTAAAAAAACATGTCATACAATACCTAAGCTTTTAACGGGATTTCTACGCATTATACATAAATTCCTGCCTTTAAATTTACTTGCACTGGTCCGATGGTATAATCTATAATATAAAAATGAATCGCAAAATGTGTTGGTAAGCGCATAACTCAACAACGCCTGGACCAATTTGGCCAATTCTTTTTTTAAAATGTTCGTTGAAGTTCAAAGATGGTTTTTACGGCGAGAAAAATTCGAATAATTGCCGGAAAAACTCTAAAAACAGCCCTTTTCTTTTTCCCATACAAACGTTTTCTAACTAAAATGAGCTTTATTGCTATTGTATAAAGTTCATATTGAATTACAAGCAGTCACTGTTGTTTAAACAATGTAGGTATGTAGGGTAGGAGTAGGGTAGGAGTAGGGTAGGAATAGGGTAGGAGTAGGGTAGGAGTAGGGTAGGAGTAGGGTAGGAGTAGGGTAGGAGTAGGGTAGGAGTAGGGTAGGAGTAGGGTAGGAGTAGGGTAGGAGTAGGGTAGGAGTAGGGTAGGAGTAGGGTAGGAGTAGGGTAGGAGTAGGGTAGGAGTAGGGTAGGAGTAGGGTAGGAGTAGGGTAGGAGTAGGGTAGGAGTAGGGTAGGAGTAGGGTAGGAGTAGGGTAGGAGTAGGGTAGGAGTAGGGTAGGAGTAGGGTAGGAGTAGGGTAGGAGTAGGGTAGGAGTAGGGTAGGAGTAGGGTAGGAGTAGGGTAGGAGTAGGGTAGGAGTAGGGTAGGAGTAGGGTAGGAGTAGGGTAGGATTAGGGTAGGAGTAGGGTAGGAGTAGGGTAAGAGTAGGGTAGGAGTAGGGTAAGAGTTGGGTAGGAGTTATATTATAGATGAAAATTATGACGCAGACGAAGTTGCGCGGGTCAGCTAGTGGTATAATATAGGTACCGATCATATGGTGAAACGTATAAATAACAAATGCTTAGAAATGTAAAACAAAGCGAAGTAATTAAACACCTTTGTAATACGCTCCATTCATTATGCGTTGTTATGTAAAAACGGATTAGCACTTAAAAAGAAATGAAAGGAAAAGTATTTAACAAAAAAAAAAACTGAAATCATAATCGTGGTCGCATGTCGCCTTAACAATAGGTGCCTCATTGCCCATCGTTCTTTTTATTTCTTTTGGGGGAGTTCTGTGATTTTTATTTCATACAGAAAAAATTTTTTATGATTGTAGTGCCTCAGTCGTCCGTGCTGCAGTACGTTCGCTTTATTGGATTTCCCGAATATCGGTTCAGTTTTTGAGGTTGATCGAGATGAAAAAACCTACTCAAAAAGTTATCGACCTAATAAGATTTCATAAAATCTTTTCCATAAAAAGATTCTTGTTTGAAAAGTGTTAAGAATTGTGCTCAATGAGTGCATTATTGAATTCATATACTTGTTTCAATGTGTAATACAATTGTCAATTTTTCTTTCTTTTGTCCATTGTACCAAACCACTTATTTATTTCCAAACACGATTACGTTTTCGAACAAAAGAATTTTGGTGGAGCAGTCAGGAGTTTTGAATTTTCTTACAATCTCAATTATGACAAAACTGTTATATTTTTCGTCATTTTCTATACCTAAGTTGTAGGTATAGAAAATGACGAAAAAAATACCTACCTATGTAGAATCACGTGGTCATCAGAAATCTCTGACCACATACGTGTCTGACACATACTTATCATATTCCACGCAAAGAAAGTCTGTAATTCAATCAAACGAGGTGTTTACACCGATTAGTGAAGCGTATTCGGTGGTTGGAAAAAGTGAAATTAATGGCGGCTTTGTTCGATACGGTTACAGTATTAGAGCGGGTTTCACTAACAGGGCGTGGCTTTGTCTCCAGAAGCTTTCACGGTTCTCTACAGATACATAGCTTACCAGTAGTTGTACGTTGACTTAAGCGTATTACACAAGAGCCAAACCCGACGGCTTATTCCCGCTATATAAATAGAGAATCGAACGAAATAAACTTGTCATCTTATATGATGGAATCGAAATCAATAAGTGCGAGAAGGTCCTGTGTCTATGTATGCCGAGACTTTCCTATGTGGTAACTAAAATAATATTTACTTACCATCTACTCCAATCAATGCGCGCGGACTAGTTTAAAGCGATGTGTTGGGGCTGTGTTTATGATGTTGACGTTTAGAAAGTGCAAAAAGAGCTTCAGCTATTTTAAATACATAAATGATTATATTACGAGTCTTCTAAATCTATCTAAAAATAAACACCGCGCTGTCTAATAAATACCTGACACCAGCAATGTATAGTCTTTTGTAATGATAAAATAAAATTATGATGCCACATAATAGCGTACTTTCTTGGGAATCCAATTACCATTAGAGCTATCTCAATAGGATTATATTGTACTAACGATGGACGCTGCTATTCATCGTCCTGATTATTGGCTTTCTTTACTCATAAAAGATGATTTATAAGCGACCGAGCTCATTCTTAGAATTTCACTCATCTTTAGCTTAAAGTTTACTGATAAAGCTTTTCATGATATTTTTACGTCGATTCGACGCACTCAGGCCTATTGATAATATTATTTCAATAGAGTTGAAACTGCTAAAACCATCAAAAAGATGAAATGAAAACAAGGGAAAGGAAACGATAGGTAATCCATTTTCTTTTATCAGAAACTTTCATGATTGGTCTGCCAAATGAACTGCTGAGATAGCGATCAGTTTGGATTTTGTTTCTCATAGCGAACGCATATGTGCACTTATAAGTTCAAACTAGCTTTTTCCGCGATATAGCTCCTTTGATGTATGCCACAAGTCGAGCATTGTTCCGCGATAAAAGTACTTACTCTAAGGCAATTAACGTTAGTGCAGTTTTGAATCAGTGGAACATGTTCGTAATTCAATTAGGACTTAGGTACCTCCTACAAACAAGCCAACAGTTTTGCCTCTTTATAATATTAGTATCTAGATTACTGTGTAATATTTGTGGCAAGCACGTGTAACTACGATTTAATTGGCAATTACTATTCATGTTAGTAGATAAAGAGTTTCCCAACGAAGGGAGCTGTTAGAGTTCCATCTGGCACACATCCAACGGTAACACCAAGCCTCACACGTAGCCGTTCGTACAATACGTTATCTAATGGCTAAATTTAATTTTGCTGAAATCATAAAGTATCTAACGGATATTGAGATTTGGGACATAGATAATGGAGAAGTTTCATTTGTAATTACGACTGAGAATGACTGCGCATCGTTATTCGATAAGACGATACCGGCTTCTCTACAGAATTTATAAGCTAACGGTGCTTGAAGTTTATAATAATACGTTAATAATCTTCTATTGTCACGGAAACGGTTAAAAGGCGTAGCTGGGCTTGCTTGAGGTTACTTCTACAAATGTCTATGCCACACGATGTACTTTTACACAGCTTGAGTATGAGAATTCTCAACTTATTGTAAGAGAAGTAAGATAACACGTATTTACTTAATAACTCCGAAAGAGCCGTAAACGTCACGTCCTAAAAACTTTTAACTCGTAATGTGTGTAGCCTCCATTGTAACGGACTTCATATACTTGCTCCGTATGTGTTACGTATGATTACGAATTAAGATTGTAGGAAAGCGTGCACTTATAATAAAACTGAGGGAAAGGTCAACGTTAACTACAAAAATATTTAAAAAAAAATAGTTCATGCGTGTAGTCACGACACCTGAAACAAATCTACATAGTTATTATACATACTGTACAAGGTGAGTACATTATGTGAAACCAGGCAAGCTTTAACGAGGTAGTTTATATCTGATTCTTAATCCAAAAGGACTAAAAGAGGCTTTAAACTCGGGAGGAACAAAGTAAAATTGATCAAGTAGTTTGGCTGCATCAAATGTTTTGTTAGCTAACGAAGTTTTTTAATAATTAGGTACCTATCTTCGTACCTATCTTTTAAACACCATAATAAAAACTTTCGACATGTAAAAATAAAACGAACTAAACGCAAGCCCCACTTCCAGGAATCCCTTTTACATTTCCAATTTATCCCAAATATGTAACAGCAAATATTTAACTATGTGAAATAGGATTGAGAGTCGCCGATAATAAAATATAGATAGCAGTGGTTCGGGTGCTTGTATCGGGATTCGGGCGGCGCGCGTCGTACATCGCATCGGATCGGCGCGAGTCGGACGACATCGGCCGATGTTATCTCATTATTTATAGAAGACGCTAACGAGACGCACCATGTCGCGCCTGCTTCTAGATACAAGCTAGATTTGTAACGAACAATCTCGTTGTGATAAAGCACGCGTTTTTTATTCTCCTCGCGTCCCAAAGATGCTAGATAAACCAAACCTTTAATATATTCACCAATTTCAACGCCAGTTTTAGGTGAACACTTAGAAACTATCGCTCCCATGTCAAAAAAAGCTTGTCCCAAGCCCTGTTTTTAAAAGAATTCTGATTCTTAACAGCACAAAACATATAGAGAGGGTTCCTAAAGTCATGAATGTGAAGTTTTAAAAGTTTTTATGTTGATTTTGGTTACTTGGCTAAACTAAACGATTTTACCGTTACAAATAATGAGGTATGTGAAAATACCTATGCGCAGTGAAACAAAATGATTATCTTCTGGCAAAGATTACTTAACTGACTAAAGTTCCTCGATAAACAAACAAAAGAAGCATTTTGTTCCGAATAGTGCGAAGTTTTTCTTTGAACAAACGCTGACTTTGTTGACAGATCCAAAACACAGCACAATTGATGGAAAGTTAACGCGACGACGAGGCGCACAATATAAACACAATAGGACAAAAATTGTTGCATGACTTGAAAGTTACCAACTACCTTATTGCTTGGCTGGCGCTATACGAAATGATAAAATCTTACCATTTTTGTTTCATGCTATCTGACAAATCTCACATGTAGGATCAGGTATGTATTTTTATTTTTACACCCAACACTTGTTAAGATTATTTCTTTGTTATGACAGCGTGCGGTGTAAAAGACCCTGAAACAATCCGAATAAAACAGAGTAAAGGGTTAGTAAGTAATGTTAATTAAGGCTTAGCAAATAATTTCACCTTTACGTATAATTATCTAAGTAATGTTTTGTAGATAGCTAGCAATTTGTAGTATTTGCTCATTTTTCTAGCATCTTATAAAGTTTTTGATAGAACAACTACTTACTCAATATAGATGTTATGATGTTACCTTACACTTTGTACGAGTATACAGATTACGTGTTTTGTAAACCTACTTCGTAGCATAATCGCATTGGACTGAATTTTGAATCTCTTAAGTAGGATATATACTATTGAATCCTATAGTGTACCTGTCTTCAGCTAGATTTATGCTAGATGCTTAACAGTCACTCGAACATTGAACATGACAAAAAACACAAGCGGGTTGCTGTGTGGCAAAAACTCAGGGTGTTAGGAGTCGCGACTCGCGAGATAGATGAGTATCGGAGGGAGAACGATCTGGTCCTGAGTGAGTGTGATGTTTCAGTGCGGCTATCTCGAGGGGCTGCGCTCATCACTCGGTGGCTGGACGCAGAAAGTAAAATCATGGTACTGGGGACGACCTCTAGTAAGTGGCCCGGCCTCTCGCCGCCGGAATGACCAGCGAACTGTCCTAGCACATTAACAATTCTTAAATTTGCACGAAATTAAAAAAATCTTGATTTTTTATTGGAAGTTCTTGCTTCGAATTCAAAACGATTGCTTGGTGTTAGTGAATTATTCAATTATTGTATGTTTTCACTTCTCTTATCGTTGCACTTCATTTCGGTGTTAATTTTGTTAGTAAAACATTTTATTTGACCCATGAATTTATTTCGAAGTAGTAACGCACATCTCAGTGATTTGATTTATCATTCCGGTTATCTCATTAGCCTGTAGAGGTACTTTGTCTTGAATGGATCGAGCTAACGTGCTGCATGAAAATTTTGTATAAACTGGTGATCATGTCCAAATCCTTATTTCAATAAACTTCAGTACCTGATTAGTGTATTAAAAATTAAATTTTAATTCATTTATTTTGTATTGAAATCAAGTTATATTTATTTACAATTAGAGCATGGTGGCGTAAAAGCATAACAGGACAAAAATGCGTTATTTTTTTTTTTTAGATTTTCTTCATTTATTTGTTGCATTTCCGTTGTTTTCTTATTCAGTTCGTGTCTGCTATATTTCTTGCTGTAACTAAACTCGCCTACTCAGGTAGGTAAACGGGATAAGAACTCTCTCCATAATACATTGTAACACTTGTAAAATATACCCACCTTGAACCACGCCACCGAGTGATCGAAACGCATGAATCCAAGCCTCTAGCACACATCTCACTTACAGCTTCTCAATACATTCGACGTATAATACTCACTGTACATTTTGTAACTGAGAGGCACAAGGTCGTAAATCAAGTCTACCTGTATGTGTTCCACTAGGCAGCAGTCGCCGCCGCGGCTGCAGCACGTCGCACGCTGAGTTACTGCCCTCTGCCGCCCAG
Organism: Lacanobia wlatinum; assembly: GCA_947578705.1. Lineage (NCBI taxonomy): Eukaryota > Metazoa > Arthropoda > Insecta > Lepidoptera > Noctuidae > Lacanobia > Lacanobia wlatinum. The sequence goes on along the minus strand of OX388028.1, from coordinate 9,417,871 downwards.
CTACACGTCTCCTCAATATTCTTAGCGCACTACTTGTACTTAGAGGCTGAATTGAATTTGCTATTTATTAGCATCGTAGAGTACAATTTTAGTGTGGATGTGTTAAATTAGTTACTAGGACTTAGGAGTTGGAGGCATATCAGTAATTTGTATTCGTATTTAAGATGTTGAAATTTGACACACAACAATCGAAAGTGACTTATTGTTTAGCTAGCATTATAATGAAAGCAAACATGGAAAAGTGGTAACGTTTTTATAGGAGTTAGCACACAATATGTCACGAAGTTTCGACATGAAAGAGGATAGTGGTGCGTTGTTGGAGGAGCGGGGCGGCATCCGGCGGCACCAGTCCATGCAGCGGCTGCAGCACGACGCGCCGGACGACGGGCGGGCCGCGCGCGTGGTGCCCGACCACCACGGCAACCTGCACATCACCGTCAAGAAGACCAAGCCCATCCTCGGCATCGCCATCGAGGGCGGCGCCAACACCAAGCACCCGCTGCCTAGGATTATTAATATTCATGTGAGTTACTTACGCTCGCCATTTAATCAACAGTCTTTAGACTCTCTCGCAGTTCATTGGTAAATATTGGCGTGACAAAAATTCGCATTAGGTCTTCGATCATCGAAGCATTAGGTACTTATAAAATGGCAAAATTTTATTTTAACGTGTTAAGTAAAACATTCCGGTTTATTCCACCCATACGTGTACCTCATACATCTTCAAATTATAGGTGGAACAGTTATATTGTGCGCGCAAGCAGTAATTTCAATGACATTTGCAAGGAATATGATTTGGATCCATTCACAATCAGTGTGAATTCTTTGAAAAGGTGCTGGTAGCAAGTATTTATGTAACTAAATAATTCTAAGTTTAATTTAAGCGGTGCGTTTTTTATATTGTGCTCACACCATAATTTACATTATGTTTTTATACGTGCGGATTTGTTATTGGCTTGCTGGTGACTACGGTTTCCTATTTTGTTTGTCTTTATTAGCTGTAAGTCATCCATGTACTAAATAAATAATAGGGATGTTTCCTAGACGAAAAAACTAGGAATACTTTTTGGCCCGTCAGTTAGACTAAAAAAAATATTGGACACATATTTTTGCGTTATCAAATCAATACAAATTGACAAAGACAAAAACATCAAACTTGAACTTCGATGCGTTTTGTCTTTGTCCACTCCTGGGAGGTGGCGGGTGACGTCACTTTTGGGCAAAAATTGTACTCAGGCGAGACGTCACGCAAATTTTCAACGCACCGCATCTAAAGTGTAACTGACGGACCAATTTACAAGCAAAAATCTGTTGGCTCTGATCTATTCCTGTATTTCGTACCTTTATTAAAGTTACGCGTACATTACCGGCTGGTTTTCCCCATAACCACAATTTCAGACTGTTGCGTCACCCACTAAATCATGATTCCAGGAGCACGGGGCTGCTTATGAAGCTGGCGGGTTGGAGGTGGGCCAGTTAATCCTCGCGGTGGACGGCCACCGCGTGGAGGGCCTCCAGCACCAAGATGTGGCGCGGTTGATCGCCGAGTCCTTCGCACAGAGGGACAAACCGGTGAGCCGCCATCTTACTCTCATCACATTTCACAATAAGATAACAATGCCAAATTATACGTTACTCATGATTAAGATGACTGGCTATTATATTACATTTTTATTTTATTTTATAGATTTTTGGAAAACTTACAGCTAAACATAACACTAAGTAAACATTTAAACAAAATATGGCCAATTACATTATTGCATAACGAATTGTTATCGATTAGTCACAAATTTACCAAAATCGTCACAAAGACTAAAATTATTTTTTCTCAAGCATGCTTGAAAACTTGAGCATTATTTTGACAACCTTCTTCGAGATAAATCGAAATTGCTGTACTGGCCAAATACATGCGAGCCGGCAAAAGTTGTATGAAAATCGATATCTGTAGTGGTTTAGCGGCCAAATAAATAACATAGTAAATAAACCTATACCCATATCTGTCGTGTAATTTAAAAATGGAACGTAATTTTACTCCGAAACATGGCAACCAAGGAGATAATTTATCAAAGGTTTTATTTAAATTTCGAACTGGCTTGCAAATAGAAAACTGTTTACTGAAATAAAATAAAAAATAAACAAATGAACACTTTTACGCGGGAAAAAGTTAAATTGTTGTTCGTTGTTCATTATTGATTTTGAAAACTAATTGTATTTTAATTTCCACGCATTATTTGAGAAAAGTACTATACAACCTTGGCCACAACTAGGCATTGATGGACTTACGTATGTGTAACATTTACACGTTTGTCCATCAATGCCTCTTTTGCTGGTCGCTGCAGTAATGTACTATATCTTCAAACGGGAGTCTATCTAAACCGATTGGATGTTACAAGTAAGTGTAAGCAGCTTTCTCCTAAACATTCACAGGAGATCGAGTTCCTAGTTGTGGAAGCAAAGAAGTCAAACTTGGAGCCGAAGCCAACCGCGCTGATTTTTTTGGAGGCCTAACATCTACTGTCCCTCCCCGCCAGCGACCCGCCGGCCGCGCAGGGCAGCGCGGCGCAGCGGGCCGACCTCACCGCGCACACCACGGAATAGCCAACTCCAACCTGCGCTGCCACATGCTCTTCTGAGCGGCGGCGGCTAGCGGCTAGCGGCAGTGACGTCACCGTGCGCAGGCGCCGGGAGGCATGCGAGAGCCGTCCGGAGCGACGCACGCGAACCTTCAGCGCCCGAAGGAGTACGATGGAACCTCTCGACACCGACGCGACCGTCCCGCGATGGACGCTACGGGAGCGCTGAAATTTTTTAAAAAGTTTTCTAGGAGAGTAGCTATTAATCCGATTTTAACGGTAGGCGGCGACTGAATTTTATAAAAAGAATCTCCTACTTTTACCGTTTACTATAAGTTCGTCTTAAAATCACAAAATTTTAAAATCACAATTTTTAAAAAATTAGAGAGATCGATCAATTCCGCGACTAATTTAATAGAACTAGAGTTGTAAAAAAATGACGATAACATAGATCTTTCGAATTTCATTTTAAATCGTGCTAAAAATTCAATGGATCGGCAACGGTGCTACGAGAAGATATCATGTTTTAAGTAAAGTATCGTCCTCGAGTTCAGAGTCATGTTCCCATCCGTAGTTGTCACTAGAGTTCGTGTAGAGTGCTTCCGGTCGGCACATCGCAGGTATCGCTGTACGACGAGTTCGACGAGTACGACAGTACGACAGTACGGCAGTACGACTGTACGGCAGTACGACGGTGCGGCAGTACGACGGTACGGCAGTACGACGGTACGGCCCCAGCGCGGCTGCTCGGCGCGCTCCTAAGCAAGCTCACTTTATGGTTTCGTCGGTTCCGTCATTGCTTGTACTATATCATTATGTCAGCTTTAAACGATTCATACATTTTCTCTTAGAAATGAGACCGACAATTTAGTTCCAATTAGAAACCACTCGTTTCAAATCTAAATTAAGTACCATTTCGTAAAACCCATGTTCTGAATACGTTGAGCTGTCTCTTGGTTGAAACGCATAAAGTTGTAGATTCGGTTCGTCCTCGGTATCGCTTCGTTTAGTTTGCTTAGAGAGTGTCACATAGAAGGTGCGTCAAACATGTCATTCCATCAGGTAGTTAAGCGGTGAGTTTACGAAATTATGGCGGAGAGGGATTTTAGCCCACTCTTTATGGATATTTAGTAGTCATAAGTGAATGTGTGCAATATAATCAAATGTTAGATGTTAGAGTCAATAAACAGTGTTCGGCGTCGATGTTAAGGCGACCGCGCGGCGGCTGCGCACGCGCAGAGCTGAGTGCGGGTACCGCCGCGTGGCGCCGCTATGTGTCGATGTGAGTGTTGCTAGAGCTTTTACTATAACGTACAGCTACAGCTGTAGATATTGTACACGTTCCCACAATAATAACTTGTATTGTATAAATGTAACATGCTATAACTGAACCTCATTACCCCTTATAATCTCAACAAGCGACCGTTGTAAATATATATATCTGTATCTACTCATAAGCTGTAAATATCAAATTTGAATGTATTGTAATATAAATTATATTATTATAAATATTTATTGAAGTTAGTGCCAAAAGCATTTTACATTCCCCCACTAGCGTGTACAGTATAGTATCGCGGAGCCGTGGAGGCGGCCGGCTCTGCCGACATCGAGATATCTATTACTTACTACAGTTTATCGATTGCTAATCTCACTCAATACGCTTCTAATATTAGGATTTGATCATGATTGACATAAAATTTGATTGTATTATTACAATACATTGCGTATTCAAGGAAATACTTGTATCTATTAAAATTGTATACTTTCACGTTGTACACGATATGGCGGCATGAGTCCTTTAGTTCCCTTTGAGAACATTTGTGAATAGTTCAAATTGATTCACGTAATGTATAGACATCCGCCTTTCCTGATTACTGTTTTATCCACAAAAATAACAATGAGCAGAAGTGCACTGAAACAAATATATTTTGTACGAGTAATTATAGTTAATTTTAAACTTATACCTAATTGTATTTAAAGTACCAATAAGTTTTTATGATTACACTTAAGCGGTCATGTATGCAGGCAGGCTCGAGTGACCGGCCAGCCTTCTATTTGAGTCAATTCATCATTTACGTACGTATTAAACACGTCAAACCAAAAGCAATGTAAGTAGGAATAAGAGATTATTTTAACAACAAACTATTTTAGGTTACCTAATGTGTTTATATGTAATGATTTCGCAGACCTGCAGATTGTCGTCGTAGATTTGTTTACCAACAGCTTGCAGTGTTTCTTTCGACGCGTCTCCAGCCTTTGAATCCCGCAGTGCCTCCGATTGTTGGCAACCTATTGATCCTAAATATTGTAAGCCGTCCATTTATGTTGCATTTATTTCGTCCTCGGATGCTGTGAGGTGAACGTGGATTGTATCTGTATAATGGACCTTAGCTAATCTCAATGTGTTGGTAAACATTTCACAGGTAGGTGATGTTCAAACTTCGCGCAGGTGTTTCGTTGAGAAGATCTATGTTGTAGTCTGTTGTTAAGTTTGTCGTTGATGACAAAAATATATTGTTATCTAGATAATTACATATTGTTTTATTTGACTTCTGCTTGATTCACACACCATACACAGCTGCCAACCGGCTCCATCTACAACAATTGTGTGTGACTGTTGACGTAATCCGTATAATCATATAGATTGACTAGCTGACCCGACAAAAGTTGTTTTTCCAAATAAAAAAAATTACCTACCGAATGTACACACAAAATTTCATGCAAATCGGTCGAGCCGTTTCGGAGGAGTTCGGTAACAAACACCGTGACACGAGATTTTTATATATTAGATTATCAGATTATGTCGTCATTCCCACACAAAGTCTTATTATTCTATATCTCACACCAATGACGTAGGTTCTGTTTATTTGCTTGAATAACATATAGTGAATGATCGTAATCTTTATAAACAATCCCGTTTACATCTATTCATAGACTTACCTTTATATTACGCAAAGTTCTCGCCGTAGATAAACAAGTATATCCATTCACTATAGTTGACAGCCACGATGAATGTATCCTAAATAAGGACGCATTGCAGCCCTGTCAACCATTGATAACATTTTTAAACAGCTTTGCCATCATTAACACTGTTAACCTATTTTTAGTTTAAGGCCTACGGCGTAGCGCTACGCCGTAGCAGGGTGCTGGACTATTAATATTCCCTGGGATACTATTCCTCATTATGTAAATACATATTTTTTGATACTTCATATGAGTAAGATGCTCTGTTTTCAGATCATTGTTTTATGCTTTGAGGGATAGCGTGGATACGAAACCAAAAAAATACCGAATACATTCATTTTTGTGCTTGTGTATGTTCTTTAGCAAGTAATTTAATTGAAATAAAAACATCGATAGAATGTGCAATTTTTACTCCTACACAAATTGTAAGAGTGATGTTATGTAGTAAGGTGTTGTTGTATTGTGTTTGATCAAACTCGTACGCCTGACGTCGAGAGCTGAGCAAACAGTCGCGGCGCTCACTATTATTAGCCGATATAAAGGCATCAAACCACTTCTTAATAATAAATTACTGAGATAAGTCAGTTGTTATTGTTATTTCAAGTTAATAACGTCATATATTTTGAATTATTGAAATGTTGTTTCTGGGTTAAGCAATGTCTTTTGTGCTTTACAAGTGATGATAAGATACAAGAAGGCCAATTCTACATTTTTTTAAGTTACGTTTTACATTCGCATCTTATTCGCAATCTGTCAAAAACACCTCCAATTTCCATACATGTTTGACTGATTGTGAAAGATGCGTTGCTTAAAAAATAATAGAATTGTCCTCAGAATGCATTTAGTATTCAAAATAATATGTATCATCAAAACTGTTCATGTAGGCTTTTCAAAATATATACAGCCCGATTTTTCATAACTTTTTTAGCTTTAAAGCTTAGTTAAAATACCTACTGATTAATAATTACTACTTTCAAATTCTCTAAAGATTTTTAAAATGAATCATATGGTTAAAAACTTGTTTGTAAAGAAGGCCCATGTAAAGTTATTATTAATTAATCAAGCTAGGTTGCAATGAAAACTTTAGGTTTTCGAATCTCAGGATCTTAAAGTGTAATATTAAACGAAATATAAACCTCTGCTGCTCTCCGTGCTTCGCTGAGATACATAAAAGAATCAGGTTTTCTATTGTTTCATGTTGCAAAATAATTTATAACAAAAAACAACTATGCAATCCCCATGGTCATTTAAGAATGAAAACTTTTATCTCATTCTTATCGTTTTAAAAATGAGTAAGCTACAACAATAACTCCAGTTAGGTAATTGTTGCTAAATACGACTGTCTGCTACAATAATCCGGGTAGGTACAACAAGTCACACTCAGTGTACATTACACTGTAACCATGAGCTAACCTAGCATAGTTCGGATTTCTCAAAAAATGCGAGGCCAGCTTGTGCTGGTTTTGCGACCACTGACGTGCGACTAAAAAAACAGTAGATAGGTACAGTTGCAATGCAAAATCTGATATCTTCTTTACGACGAATGCCTCGCTACAAACATGTAGATACGGCTTAGTTTACGATTTGCAGATCTTATTGACTCCGCCTGGAGTTATTGCCATCCGATAAGGGACGGATCGTAACGATATTGCATTGCAAGTAAATAGCCACTGTCAGGGGCGTAGTCAAGCAGGGGCAAATGGGGCATCTGACTCTCTTTTGATGCAGACCAAAACAATAATACATCCCGGAATAGACTTTAATGATAGAGACGCAATTGCACGTGCTGTTTATGTAGTTGGCATATATTTATTGCTGTTGTTCCAACTAATGTTACCAAACAGAGTCTGATTGGTACTTATGGTTTTTAAATAGCTACCTATGTGTTATGTAACGAGGCACGATTATTTCCTGATAAGGACTCTAATAGGATGCTTTGATAAAATACAAAAACATTGCATTAAGTGCCCTGTTAAGAATATTTCAGAATTATTATGAAGTTCCAGTACCTAACAGTTGCTTTGATACCTTTAGGTTAAGAAATATGTTGTTTTTTTTTCTTTTTATCAAGCCATTATAACGTTTATGACCAATATTATCTAATCACGGCACGGGCCTGAAGTGACCCCAGTTTACGTGCCTCTCCAGAAAGTTCCATAGGCTAAGAAAAAAAAATATTACGTAGGTCAACAATCACTCACCAATCTTGTAAAAATAAATATGTTGCACAATAATAAGGAAGATAATCGAGATTTGTTGCAAACATTGACGCTATCGTCTTTTGATATAGATAGAGAGATGATACAAGTTCAAGGTGTTGAACTTTTTAACTAAGTATAAACAAGTTCATTTTTAGGGTTCCGTAATGGTTCCGTACCAAAATGGTAAAAACAAATAATTAAAAAACACGTCTGCCATGTCTAAAAATTAACCAAGAAATTAAAAACAAGCATCCGCTCAAAAATATAAAACTCAAGAACAACTTTTTTATTGCAGTCAGGGGACAGTAGGTACTCAGTAACATTTCTTTAAATGTCCCCCGACAGTTTTAAATTTTTGGGCGAATGCTTGTTTTTCATTTTTTGATTATTTTTAGACATGGCAGGCGTGTTTTTTAATTTATTAATTATTTGTTTTTATTTCATACCTTTTAGTGATAAAACGTTAATTTGATGTTTTGATTGAATGAGTAATGTGAAACTAAATCGATACCTATTTGATTGGTACCACATTGATACTAAAATTTGTAGAGTCTTTTTATAACTTAGTTCGTGGATAAGCTTACGTGGATCTAAAAAACCAATTGCCTAACCTTCTAGTTATGACACGCGACTAAGTGCGCATGAGCTAAGCCCTTGCCAAACATGGTAGATGCTCGCTCTACGACGACTCTGGACAAAGGCGTACTTACAGCTTGTGAACTGTCATAGCCTGACATAATCTGGGTAGCATACGCCGCTCGACTTTACCATGACCAAGTTACATCAGCTTCCATTCAGTTCCCACCACTCGTCGTGCACTCGCACATCATCATAGGGTTTCCAGAGATGGTCATCTGCCACTGGGACTTCACTCGAACTATCGTTCATGACGAATGGTACCTACCTATGTGATCTGTAAATGAGTCGAATCGCCACCGCCGTTCTGTTGCTAACAGAACAGCGGTGGCGATTTGACTCATTTCATCATAGATTCGATGAGACGGGGGATGGCATCCAACTGAGGCGTCATGGTGGATTTCACCTAACTGAGGCGACGTGTGGAAGGTCCACACGTCGCCTCAGTTAGGTGAAATCCACCACCACCTCCGCCTCTGGCATTGGTCGAATAGCAGTTCCATGCGTGATGTTTGGCATTGAGATCGTCTTCTCTTATAACGGAGTCATGAAATGAGATTGTAGCGGCATTAATTCGCCACAAGAAAAAACAACGAAGCGAAATCTAAATCGCAACACCATCTATCCTACTAGTAGAACTACTAACGAAATCCTGGATCACGGCATTAGAGTTCTTCGTGCTTTTTGAACACAATATACAATAGTCCGAATATCAACTATTGGGCTGTTGCCCACCGGACACAACAAAGGTCCAGTCGAAGGATCCTCTCTTTTCAATGGTGGGTTGCGGGACTTTACACTGTTCCGCATACCTCTATACTGGTGACCCTCGACATTGAGCGTCAGCGCAGCCTTCGTGCAACTACTTCATCATAACGTCATTATCACTTCTACTGATCGTGACTTCAAGCTCTCGAGCAGTGAGTCATACAGCCAGCCAGTACCCATGGCTTCTATGGGTATCTTGACCACTAGCATGCAATGGACGCGCATTCTTGGTCAGCATCCTCAGCCCCTACCCTCAACCTCATTAGCGACCTTGGCAAGCACACTGCACCTTCGGCCAGTCACATGAAGAGCCATAAAGAACCTCTCCTGGTCGACGCCAGCAGTCACGTCACTACTTCACACCGCTCCGACTCACTGGAGCCAGCAGCAGCACCACTCCGACTCACTGGAGCCTGCAGCATCATCCCGACTCACTGGGATCTCATCACCCCGACTCACTGGGGCACCGCAGATAGTTCTGACTCACCGAGAACTCTGCGACTTCTGTATCCGACTCACTGGAACCAACCTTCCAATGGCCTGGCAAGCATCTCAAAATGTATGGACGACTCATTCACTATCGACCTCCGGTCTCCGGAGGAGAGTGGTGTAGCGGCATCAATGCCGCCACAAGAAAAAACCAACGGAGCAAATCAACGTCGCAACAAAAAGAACCGCAACGCCATCTATCCAACTAGCTGCGAACTACTACGTCGAAATCCTGCATCGCGCAAGCAGAGTTTACCGTGCGATTTGAACACATGCATCAGCCTATTCATGATGAATATCAACTATTGGGCAGTTGCCCGCCAGGCACAACAGCCGCCTGGTCGGAGGATCCCTTTATAATGGAGGTGTACGGGACTTTACTCTCTATTCCACATATCTCCATATCCTCAAATCCATGCTCAACGTCATTTTTTTCATTCTCAATAGCCAGTCCAAGATCTTTCTGCTGACATCAGACACAGGAAAATAGATGTATCAAACAACTATTTTCCTGTGGCTATCACCTTGAAATTTGGAATAGTTTAAGATAACGTTTGCTCAACAATTTTCAAATAAGAAAGAAATAAAATTGTATACATTCTTTTTTGCAACAGCGACTGAAAATGGTTCTTAAAAATTCGAAGTGCATGAATACTTATACTAATGAATACTACTACTATATGGGCATCATATAAAAGAACGCTATTTGTACATTCTCAGACATTTTTTGTTTTTTTTTTAAGGTTTTCAACTTTTACAAAAAAATTTGAAAAATTGACCACCGGCCTCTTAACTCCGAAGTTTGCATAGAGAAAAATCTGAAATTATTTTATGTGATAGAATCTTACGTAAAAATTACAGGAAAAATAAAACGATGTCTCAAAAAAGCGCACTTTTTCAGAAATCATCAACAAACATTAGTTCATTAGTTTTACATTAGTTCCACTAGCGGGCAAGTGTTAAAATTCTCAACGAATAAAGGTCTCGCCGATGAAAACTTTAAAAACATTTCACGTTTTATATGATGTTACGGAACCCTCGGTGCGCGAGACCGGTTTTTTAACCAATGAAGACACTGTTTGTTTTTGATTTCCAGAGAGTGATTAATCCGTCTTGTTATGAAGCAAGCTCTTAAAATTTTTACTTTTTTTATTTTTAAACCATACTACCAGGAAGTCAAAATAATCATTTAGACACTTAAATTCAATATACATTAACATGCTGATGCTACATCCTTATGACACTAAATGTAGATAACAAGTTTTGAATAAATTTTTATTGTTTCCTGATCCGTCGCATTGTGTTTTAAAACAAAAGGATCTACCTTTTGTTTTAAAACGCAAACTATATATAAGTACAGAGAGCGAAGTCCCGCAAACCTCCAGAGAAAAACTTTTTTACAAAACAATAAAACCGACTTCCAAAAATCAAAACTCTATAAATTAATAATAATAATAAATGGAATAATAATAATTCTTTATTGGTAAAAAACAGTTAAAAAAATAGTGAAACTCTGACTCCTGAGCTAGGTAGAGTACCTGCATTTCAGGAGCTAGTGACTTCTTCTATACCAGTTAAAATAAAGCACGTAAAAATGTAATACTACCTATGACCAATTTAAAATATAAATACCAAGATTACTAGACTTAGGGGAAAAAATACAAAATAAAATTAGAAAAAATTAGAAAAAAATAGGATGTCACAAACAAAATGGTAAATCAAAAAACTCACAATATTAATCAATGTACAACAACAACTTAAGTTAAGGTAACAAAAATAATTTAAGTTGGAAAAATTTAATCACAATTAAAATACCTAAAATTAAATTATTAAAATATCAGAAATAAATTGGTCAAAAACCAAATGATAATTAATGAATTTAAATTAAAGTTAAATTAAAATTAAATTAAATTAAAATCAAAATAAAATCATAATAATAAAATCAAAATATAAATCAATACAAAGCCAAGCTGATGTGTGTGTGAATTTGTGAAAGTTTTTGTGTTCCTATTTAATTTGATTGCACTAGACTTTCAGTCGCGTAGTAGTCCTGTGTCAGTAGCCAGATCTTTACCTTGTTTCTTGTTTCGCGAGTCGTTATTCGTCGGAATTTATGCTTAGGATTTTGTTCAGCTTAATGTAGAGATAGATTGCAAGAAAAGCCTGTTGTCGCCTAGCAGACATCGTGTGGCAACGCACAGGTAAGCAGACGTTGGCTATAGAACGCTTTTTATTTTTTTGGGAAATATGTGGTGTAATACCATGCTGCTTCAGAACAACCTGCCAAATAAAATTTTGTCTCACGGTAAGCACTTCACACTTCTCACATAGGACTTTGGTGGGAAATCTGAAGGGTCTAAAAGTCATGACTTTAAGACTCTTGCATCCACCACACCAAACAGTAACGCAATAACCCAAGACCGACTGCACGAGAGCGTAGTACACAGTGCGAAGGAGTTCGAAGTTTGCTACGTGTCTCAGTTTTTTGAAAGCCTAAATAAGTTTTCTTATACGCGTTGTTGTCATGTCAATGTGCTGTCGCCAGCCGAGCTTTTCATCCAGTATCACACCAAGATATTTGACGTGTGTTGATTTCGTTATGGCTGTGCATGAGCATTCCACAGAAGAAGCCAAGTTGCAGTCATGAAGTTTGATATTTAAATTTATAGGTTATATAATTATAAAATACTTAACTTTAATTTCAGAAATCGGTATTTTTGGATTTTATTTTATTTAGATACAAACTTTCGAAATTAAAGTTATTTTATACTTTGTGGTGTTTTGTTTTTTGGAAGACGGTTGTATCTTTTTGTAAAAAAAATAAATAATATTTTTTTAATTTTTTAGTGATTCACATGTGCTTACCTCCTCACAGCGTACCGGCGTGATGTTATGTTATTAACTGATCAAAAATTAGACAGACCTGAGATTCCAGCAATCTCGGTCCATTTGCTATCATTTATTGAGGAGTTCGGTTGCCTATCTCCGAAGTTCAGATCTTCACCAAATTGAAATGGGGCCACTCCGAGAAAGTACCCTTCCAAAACCTACGCAAATCGCTTCAAGTGTGCCTATAGAATTTGAAGAGTTCGCTCTATTTCTCCAGAATCCCATCATTAGATCCTGACTTGACCACATGGACCTCCTGGGAAGTCTACCCATTCAAACAAAAAAAATAAATCCAAATCGGTCCAGGCATCTTCGAGTAATCTGGGACAATACGTAAAAAAATAAAAGATTCCGACGAATTGAGAACCTCCTCCTTTTTGAATAGAATAGAATAGAATACTCTTTATTATGTACACCATATAAGTCGAAGTAAGTTGTGCCATGTAAGTCGTCATATAAGTTGAAGTCGTTTAAAAAGGAAGGATCCTCCAACCGGACGGTTGTTGTTTCCGGTGGGTAACTGCCCGATAGTTGATATTCGGACAGAGAACCTGCGATAGGAGTATCTGCGATAACGATAGAAGTAGGTATGTGGGATACCGCGATGCAAGATTTCCTTACTAGTTCGCTGCTGGTGGGATAGATGGCGTTGCGGTTCTTTTTGTTGCCGTACAAATTTAGCTTCGTTAGTTTTTCTTGTGGCGGCATTGATTACGCTACATCCTTATACTTAAATCCCTACATTGCCTACATTTGGTACTTATTGCCATCCCATTCTACCACTTATACCTACTCATCTAAAACTTGCCATGATCATCATCCACAGCTCGACTTCGACAACTGCTAAGCATAGGACTCTGTTATCTTTTGCCAATCGCCACATTCCTTTGTTGCCTAATCCAGGTTCTACCCACGATAGCAATAATGTCGACTGCCCATCTCGCTCGCCACCGACTACCGACATTTCATCCAGTCCGCGGACGCCACTCAATCACTGCTTTATACCTCCTATCAACACGGTATTTTATCAGGTATCCTGTCCAGCACCATTTAAATTCCGTACATAATTATTTTTCCGTAAAAATGTCTTTTATTCGACTCTCCTTTAGCAGATATGCTGGAAGAGATTTCTCTAGAAATAAACATAATCTTTTTACTTAAGTATTTTTTCTTTTCCTTCTTCTTATCTAGGTACTTGTTAAATGTGTGTTAGTACATAAATTAGGGCATAAGAACTTTATATCTTAAAAAGAATTACATTCAGTTAAACCTATGAGAAAAAAAGAAAATTCTAATAAGAATAAATTCGGCGATGCGACAATTACACAACAAACATAGGTTAGATTAGAACAGTACTCGAAGGCAGCTTAAAATTTTAAATTCGCTAAAATGTGTTTCTTTAGAGATTTTTTGAAAGTGTAGAAATACGTGGATTTTTGATCTTTTACATTCCGAGATTTTTTTTTCTAGGCGTGCTAAATTGTTAAGTATTTGTTTCTGTATGGATGTGATTGTAAAAATGTGTTGACTGAAGAGAGCTATGATAACATACAATCTATTTAATTGGCTTAGCTACCTAAAAAATACAACCCCTGATTTGGGTTCATTGCTCAAAAACAACATTATCGGTTGTTGCTAAAACAAAGATTTTTGCTGTCATAACAACACATGAATTTATCTGACAATCGTACGAGTTTATATCCGATGCTGTAGCTGAATGAGTCATCGGCCGTTATATAAAGGTACAACAGTTCTGTCGTTACGAAACACGAATCAGCCGGTCTATTCATTCTCTAAGCCTTCCTTCAAGCACTTACCAACTACTGCAGAAAGCAGTGATATTAAACACGTGCAGGCTAGTAAGAAAGTTCCAGCAATGTGAATCCGATAACCCGCACCAATACACCCACATCTATCGTACAGCATACTGCATCTACATTTATCCCAATTGATGAACAGATTGCCAGCAATCCTTCCCGGCTTGCCGAGGAAAACAAATGCGAAAAAAAATAACAATATTTTTTTTTTCTTCCACAAATAACACTTATAAACTAATACTAATGGAAACAATTATAATTACGACAATGTTCATTTGTGGGAGACTGGTGTTTAAACTAAGCCTGACTTGTATTTTAGAACACCAGGGACTCCCCTCTACAGGTAAAGATATTATCAAAGCATTATAAGAATATAAACATGGACAATCAATGCTTAAAGAACTTTCAGTTTTTATGTTAAAACAATTTGTTGGAAGAGAAAAAAATCAATAAAAGAAAATGATAATAAAATTATAACTTGTATGAAGTGTACTTAGTGGAGTTAAAGGTGCGTATGGGATATGAGTGAGGGGTATCTAAACGTATTGTGCTTGTCTGTGTGTGTGTGTCTGTGAGTGTTGAGAAGGTGAGAAGGTATTTGAGTGGGTTACGTCTAACTCATAAAGGTCTAACTAGATGAATGGTTGAAAATAATATGGTATAGGTAGAATTCATTATTTGTCTGTATGTCGATGCGGTAACTCAGCCTTATTAAGATCAGAAAAATAAATCCTGGGTGATCGTGATCACCAAACCCGTTTTATCGAAACACTTACTTGAATTGATCATAATCTTGTGTGCCATAAGCATGCCATAAGACACAAATTATATAATTTGGCTTCAGTCGCGTTACTATAGGAACGTGCAGAAACTTTATGCGGCAGCACAGAAGTGTAGTCTATTTTAATAGTTTATTTTACTATACTTAGCTAAGTTTCGAATTTGCAATGAAATGCTAGATGGCACAGCCTACTTTGTGCAATTTCCCTATAACAGACGACCCAGAAAATGGTTTTGATGACGTACAACATATTAAAAGAATCATCAATTTATCTGTGTAGATATTGAAGTCAGCACATGTTGAGGAAATAGGTACCTAATTCAATGAAATAGCGGTCAGTTACAAGCAGAAATAACCAGATATTTTCTTATCGGTGTCATTAGAAATGTACCTAAACGGTGATCTATCTCTACTACATCTATCTAAGCCTTACTCAAATTAATACCAGTATAAAGGAGTATTTTTTTATTGATTGGTTACATTTTGGAATTGCGCAGGTATCTATCCTTTTTCGGAAATTCGTTCACCCGTAAAAGCTATCCTACCGCTGACTGCCTATGTTATAGGCTTTTTATTCTGGAAAAATGCACGGTGCCTGTGGAATTGGCCAGATGAGCGTGGCAGCTGGACTAACCTAATTTTAAATTATGCCATTAGGTAGATTCAAACTTAATGGCGGCTTGGAACTCGAGGTGAGTTTTTCTCTAATCAGAATACCTAGTTAGAATCCCACATGGAGTTGTCTGTTTTTTCTCATAATATGCAGTAATTTTTCACTCCGTTGTATGATGTTGACAGCTGGGCGTGAGTTCCTGGATCGTTTCTTTGGTCGGACAGTGTTATTGGGCGGCACTGAAAAACATCATCACTGGGAAAACCCAGTTAATAAGCAATAATATTGTACTGAATTTCATTATAACCTGTTGGGCAATAATGTGATTTGATTTTGAAACCTCATATTGACTGTGCTCGCTGCACCTAGCAACGAAGGCCGACGGGAGCCGCTCGTGGGTTAGAATGACATACTTTAGGTTAGGTTTGCATGGCAAATAATTTGAAGTTTTCGTGCAGGTGGTGTGAAAAGTTCATATCAGGCTTAGTCAACCCGATTACGAAATAAAATAAATCAAATAAGATATTTTTGAGATAGAATTACTTGTAAGGACGAGTTATGTAAATCATATTTATTTCGATATTTTCTCATTAGATGACCCTTTACATGCACAGCTAGTTCAACTAAAATGATAGCATGATTGTGTTCATAACAGATATATAGAAAAAAAAAGACAACGTAGGCGTAAAATGTGAATGACTGAGAAGAATGGTTTTAATATAGATGGGTAGGTACTAAGAGCTAGCAATGATTGAATTTCAGCTGTCCGATATTTCTCATAGTTTTGGTTTTCTCTTAGAAGTCGCATCACATCTGAACCAATATAAATGTAGATTATGCACCGAGGGAATAAAGCAGTGTCTTATGTCATGAGCGTGAGCAGCGCTGGTTGACCGCGTGACCTGCACTTAGCAGCAAGGGCCGACCAACGCCATCGCCCGCCCCATTTCCCGCGACTGTTAGGTTTCCATGACATTTAATTTGACGTTTTCATGCAGGTGGTGTGAAAACTTAAGAATATTATAGAGAGGTAATATCGTTTGTTAATAGAAATGTTGATACCTATTATACGAAAACAAAGGATTTATGAAACAACCTTACCAGCACACGAGGCAGCTCAAAGTTTTGAAATTGGATGGAAATTGAATGCTATGAATCATATCATGCTTTGAAATAAAAATCTTTACGAGATAAGAATCAGCCTAATGTTATTGAATAGAATGATAGATTTCATTTAGTAATTATGTAATTACCAGAGAGATTGATTTTTAAAACCAAAAAATATACATATTTTATGGTTTTAAAAAGCAATCTCTTATCATATCATGCCCTGTAAAGTTGTTCCAATAAAATAACGCAGATTAAAAACCGGATAATACTGCTCTGCCTCTACTAAAACCGAACCTGGATACCAATTAATGAGTATTTAATATATTTTCACATTTTCTCTGCTCCTAGTATTTATCGTTAAATTGAATGCTCATTCAGATCTCATTTTCAAGCTGTGTTCAGGGCGCGGTCGTCTGCGCGGTCTGCGGTTAGGTCCAGATTAAGTGCAATTTCTTTGGGATAGCGGCAGTTTGTTCAAATGCCTTTTTGGAGGGTAAGCGGTACAGAGAGTAAAGTCCCGCAAACCTCCATTGAAAAGGGAGGATCCTCCGACTATGCGGCTGTTGTGTCTGGCGGGCTACTGCTCGATAGTTAATATTCGGGCTGATGTATACGTTCAAATCGCATGGTAAACTTTGCTTGCGCGATCCAGGATTTAAATCGACTCCAAGTTGGATAGATGGCGTAGCCGTTCTTTTTGTTGCGATATAGATTTTCTCTATTGTTTTTTCTAGTGGCAGCATTGATACACCTTGTTCGGCATTTATAACACAGCAAAAAGAGGTGCAATCTCTTTTTGCTCTGTTGTTCTTGCAGGAAGCAGATCTACACTTATATTGTGACACACTGTGACCCACACAATCATTATTATTGTTGTTAGAATTTTTGTTATTCACTACCAAGATAAAATGTGCTATTTCTAAGTATGTTATAGTCAAGCATTTCGTTAATTTGCATGAGGGTTTTCCGTTTCGGAAAAACTGAATTCCAAATGTGATAAAATAATAGTAAGACTTAGATTCCTTTGCAATTACTCATAATTAATTAATAATAACTATATGCTATTCTGTGGTAATTCATTTTAAATTGCTTCGTAGGTTAAGGTGGAAACAATAGCGAAAGTGAATTTGCTTGTAACGCTTTCACGCCGAAATCGCTGAAACGATTTTGGTTCTTTTTTACAGATGATAGATGGTACCCCGCATAAGACCGGTTGTTGTGGCGACACTTGGAGCAGGCTTATGTCCCGCAGCGGACGTCTTTCATAGCTGATATGATGATGATTATGATGAGATTGTACCCCGGACCCTGTAAAAGGTAATTTGTTTGCTGAAATCTAGCGATTGAAGTTAAATTCTGCATAATCTACACTAATATTATAAAGAGGAAAGATTTGTTTGTTTGTTTGAAATGAATAGGCTCCGAAACTACTGGACCGATTTGAAAAAATCTTTCAGCAATGGATAGCTACATTATCAGGGAGTAAAATGAGCTATATTTTATCCCCGTACTCCCACGGGAACGGGAACTACGCGGGTGAAACCGCGTGACGTCCACTAGTTTACTATAATATTATAAATGCGAAAGTAACTCTGTCGGTCGCGCTTTCACGCCAAAACTACTGAACCGATTTAAATGAAATTTGATACACAGATAGTCTAGAGCCTGAGAAAGGACATAGGCATACTTTTTATCGCGGGAGTATGTTCCCTAGAGACAACGCGGGCGAAGCCGCTGGCAGATGCTAGTTTATAATCAAATTATAAATACTTATTACCCACGACCAAGGCTTAGTATTAGACAAACAAAGACTAACATATACAAATTCGAATTGATAACCTCCTTTTTTAAGTCGGTGAAAAAGAAAAGAAATGTAACGACGATCTCATGATTTTCATATTATAGTCTGTTTTTTAGTCCCGGAGACTAAATTGACAAGTACAAGTGGCAAACTGACATAGATTACAATAGCATTTAAGGGGAAATGCGGGCGAATGGACTTTGTCTGTAAAAAGTCATAATTCGAGGTTGGCTCTCGCCTGTTTCCTCTTCCAATATTGGACCGATTTAAAATATATTTCACTAACTGAATAACAAGGATATATACTGTGTCATTTTGTTTTTCTTTTCTCATGAATAGTTGCCAAATTTGTACACTAGGGCCATAAATAAAAACCAAAGATACACAATCAGCATCTCAAAAACGTCCGCATAAAATAAGCGCACAGTTTAAAATTGTGCGCTAGATTCAAACAGTCTCGCATCGCTCGCTATACTGCACTGCTTTGTAAAAACAACTTTAAGCGATCCGTGTAAGGTTGAATTGCAAAAAAAATGTTTATAGTATAACTACACACAACTCACACATGACACTTGATATATGTCAGTTTTTAACCGACTTCAAAAAAAGGAGGAGGTTATCAATTCGACCGTATTTTTTTTTTTATGTTTGTTACCTCATATTAACCGACTGGGTGAACCGATTTTCATGATTCTTTTTTTATTTGAAAGCTGGTGCTTCCCGTGTAGTCCCATTGCCACCACGTCAGGATCTGATGATGGAAACCCTGAGAAATCGAGGGCAACTCTCGAAAATTGTAGGCACGTATTTGGTAAAAACTTGATATTCGTGTGTATATCGGGTGATACTACAAAAGAATAAAAGTTTGGATCAGACCTGATGATGGAGACGACAGAGAGTCAAGGGAACTCCACATCGGTATGTAGGAACTACCAAGTGTTTGGGCTTATTTCATTCGTATTGACGAGACCTTTACACCGAAAGCACTTAGTTTTATTTTCATAACATAACATCACGCCGGTACGCTGTGAATGGGTACGCAGGTACCACTGAAAAGTGAAAAATAAAAAACTTTTTACAAAAAATGTAACGACAGTTTCGAGTGTTGCATTTGTTCGAGACTGTGCATCTTGGGTTTTTTATATATCAATGACTAGGGCTCTGTTGGCAGCGATTTATCGAACAATTTTGAGCAATTTTTGAGGGTTCTAGAGCTTTTACGGTTAATATATCATCAAAAAGGAAAACATAGGGACACAGTATATATGTATATCCTACTTATTCAGTTTATGAAATATCTTCTAATTCTGTCCAATATGATGAGATTAATCTTTAAAAATGTCGTTAGACCTGTTCAGCTTCATTAAACTAATCTGAATGAAAGAGAATAACGAAACATAAAGTACTTCATTAAATAAATGCGCTGTTTACTTGATAGAACATTTCAGCCGGTCTATTCTATCAACATCTCAACTTGTAAACTTAAGTGGAGTCAGCGTGAAGTGAGCTATCATACCATCTTGTTTCTAACGTTTGACAGCCCACTTCACCTAAGTATACAACGATGATATGTAAACAGAATCGCAATGCAAATAGTTGATGAATAGGTGCCTATCGAAATACATCCAGATTCTAGATAATAAAGGTGGGTCAGGCTATTGTTTTCTCAAGTAAAATAATTTATTTGATCGTTTATAATAAGTTTGTAAAAGGTAATATCTAGCTGCAAAAATAGATTAATTATTAAATCATGAAAAAATGCACGATTTCCTTGGGATGCCAAGCCGTGAAAAAAGCTAGTTAAATTATGAAGTGGTAATAACGGCAGTCGACCTTGAAACAAGCAACCTATTAAAAAACTTAAGATATTAACATGAAAAATTCACTATTTATGACATGCGCTGCACTTTATTAGGAATTCCTAACACCTGGCAAGATAAGAACACTTGATTTAAATAATTTCTAAATACATCCGTCATACTAAGTAAGTATGGGACCGGCTTGCCCGCGGTGGAGTCTAAATATATTTCTGATGCAACCATTTGTGGACGGATATCATAGTATGCGGCGTGGTGTTTTAAAACGTCAGAATGGCTAGCCCCCCGCGAGTGCCGCCGCGCCGGGCGCGTCATGCCATTGGTCACGGTCGCCTGCGTCCGCGCCGGCAGCCAGACGCACATGCCGCGCAGGTACGCGCACGGCCGCGTGCCGTGTCAGCGTCTAGGGCTGCCCACATTTTTAAAAGAAATAGTGTACCTACCTGTTTTCGTGACGATAAATAAAGCTTACAAACTGTAGACTTATAAAAAAGAGTGCCTACTACATTTTATTGTTATTTTTAAAAGCAACATTTTTTTTGCAATATTTTCTTAGTGATTAACATAATGTTGCGACTAGACCATAATTTCAATGAAGCCTTGTTTTTCTCTAACCAACATTTTACAATTACCTATGACTGAAGACAAAAACACACTTATTCAAATGCTGAAATAACAAGAATACACTTGGAATTTAGTTATAATAAAAGTCACAGAAAAACAAATAGAGAATTTGAACGTGCTCTATAACTAATGTATATAATCAAATACGCCAACGCGAAAAAAAAATACAATAAGTATTAGAGTAGAGAAGCCACGCTATATCGGCCCCAAATAAACAGGGCCGGGGGCAGGAGGATGATGGATGACTATATAAGAGTACGGTAGGCAACCCTAGCCATGTCTCATGCTCACGCTACAAGCCTATAGTAACTTGCATCAGTCGGCCCCACGTGTTCATTGTTGCATTAGTTATACAATCAGTAGCAGTCAGTAGTTCTACATCGCTTTCTTCAGCGTGCACTTTGACTTACAAAATTGTTTCCGTAAACATTTAATTGTTTATAACAATTGCGTAAGTGAGCACCAATTTTAAGATTGTTGCTGAACTATAGGTCAACATAAATTTGATTTGAGTCCAATTATTTTGTAGTTTCAGCCTTTCGGCACAAAAAGGCTCAGGATAGATAAGTATGAATGGTGATCATTAAAATTGAGGGCTATGGTGGATAGGTATTGATATGAAATCCGTCACAACACCAAGGATAGAGTCAAGCTGTTGTCTCTTGTATCTATCGCTGTCACCGACTAAATTGTCTACGTGATTCCATCTCCAGCGAGGCTGATAGGCACAAAAATATGTTATAGCTAGGTACGTCTAGGTAGGTATAACCAAGAAAGTGCAAAGGTAAAGTAATGTACTTTCCTCTCCTTACATTTCATCATCTTTATCACACAACAAACTATCCGACCCATAATTATGTTTGGCGCGTGGTTATAAAGAGGTCACTAAAGGTGTATCGTACTGTTCATAATCGTCTTTGGCGGAACAAGTCATAATGAGTCGGTGGGTCGACACTATCACTAAATGAGATTTCTTACTCATCTCGCTATCTAAGCCCACATTGCTGCGTACCTAGGTAATTTCGTAATGCAATTTCAGCACAATAATATTTTGTAATGAAATGAGGCTAGGCTTTTCCCAACTATCTCTGAGTCGCCTGAACCGGATGCAGCTTAGTATCAGTAGGTCTTTTATGAGCAGCGACTGGCTATTTGAGCTCCACAGCCCATTAACGGGGTAACACAATGCTCCTTGGCAACACTGGTGTCTGATTTACTGTCACTATCATATTGGCTTGTTTAAGTTAGAAAAATTCATAGCGGTGAAGAAATCAGCCAGCCTTAACACTGCATCATCGAGCTTAGCATATGCTTTCTCGGACACACCAGCAGTTCACACGCTTCCAGATTTTACTTTAAAATATATATTAATAATATATACTACTAGCTTCTGGCAGCGGCTCCCGTCGGTGGTCGGTGGTAGGTAGTCCCTAGGGAACATACTCCCGGGAATAAAAATAGGCCATGTCCTTTCTCAGGCTCTAGACTATCTGTGTACCAAATTTCATTTATTTCGGTTCAGTGGTTTTGGCGTGAAGCGCGACAGACAAACAGACAGAGTTACTTTCGCATTTATGATATTACTAGCTGACCCGCGCAACTTCGTCTGCGTCACAATTTTCATTACTGCCCCGCTCCTATTGGTTTTAGCGTGATGATATATAGCCTATAGCCTTCCTCGATAAATGGGCTATCTAACACAGAGAATTTTTCAAATCGGACCAGTAGTTCCTGAGATTAGCGCGTTCAAGCAAACAAACAAACAAACTCTTCAGCTTTATATATTAGTATAGATATAGATAGAGTAAAGATATTAGTAAAATCAATAAATGTATAAAAATATAGTATACAATATACATAATAATATATAGTAAGGAAGTAAGGATAGCTTAGCGCGATGAAGAATTTCGTGTGCAGCGCCGAATCTTAAGAGAGTCTGCAGAGCATCTGTGATTCAGAGTCTGAATAAATCTAATTGACTGTCAGAATCGATAGCAACGTGTGCAGCGTTCCATTGATGTGTATACAAGTTTTTTACAGTCTAATAAGGTGATCTTTAAACGCTCCAAATGTACAATAATAAACGATGATAATTGTTAATTTTTTGCTAGGACCGACGTATCGGGGGTCACTATTGGATAACAATAGATTGTTCGACGGTATCGTCTACTCGGCTTATCGTTTCCTTCTGGGCATGGACCTCCGAAATCACGCTAAGCATAAGTGATTGCAGAACTGCTACAATCATCCTCCTAGTTTTAAACCGAAACCGTTGGTTATCGGTGGTTGATTAACATGTAAAAAGAGCTGAATATGATGAATTTATATAGCCTCACAGTTTGTTATTGCGCTGGTATACTTATCGAAGAGAACACCTGTGCAGGTGTTCAGTACAGCTATTCGTTAATAGGCAATATTAACGGTAACAAAGATTTAAGGCTGGTATACATGCCAATGACCTTGTGCATATAAACAGAGCTAACCACTCCTCAACGCGCCACTCCGCTACTCGAATTTTTAATTTATTATAAAAAACTTTACTCATACTTTAAAAAGTAACAAAACCAAATTGTTTTCGTTTGTATAGCAAAGCAGTAGATATTTTTTTTTTTAGACTTTGTTAAAAAATGAAGGAGTAAAATGGTTTTATCTCAACGATTTGAAGGTGATTTGGTTATTTTTTCTTATTATGTGAGACCGATACATAAATTCTGGCTAAACTAAATTACGTATCATATCCTCAGATTACTACCTATTTTTTTCAGATGTAATTTCTCAGCAAATGCCTACGAAAAGTTGCTTCATCTGCACGCTGTTTTTGAGCATTTCTCGAGAGGGCAGCCTTAACTACACAACACTTTAGCATCATCATATTACTGTAAGTACTAGGTTTTGCCCGTGACTTCGAATGCGCATATATATACTGTTTTTTCCCGTTCCCGTATAGCCTTCCTCATGTGGCTATCATATACAAAAATAAATTTTCCAATTCAGACTGGTACCCAGTTCCAGCGAATAGCGTGTTCAAATAAAAAAACAAACTCTTCAGCTTTATTATATTAAGTATGTACACATCAGGTACAGAAAATCACCACGCATTTCTAAAACACCTTGTATAGTTGAAAAAGTCGAAATCCCAATTAAAACGTCAATTTTAATGACAATATAGACCCGCAATCGATATGTTTGGTGTCATCAGTTCGGAGGCATGGCCGCAGCACCGCAAGCAGTCCCCGGCTCCCCGCGTCCCACGACACTCGGTGGAAACATTACATCAGCCGGGCAGCCGCCACATGGGGCGCGCGAGGTCTCACAGTTCACACCTTCGAAATTTAGAACAGTTGTAACTTGTACCAACTATTGCTAAGCCAAACAAATGTCTACGCAGCACGTGTTGACATGTTTAAGGAATTTAAATGTAAGCAAGATTGAAGTAAAATAAGTTTGTATTTTAAACGGAACTAAATACATAACTGCATTATTTCGTTTTGAGAGATAGAGTTCTGTCAATTTTGGCGCTTGAAGATAGCTCAAGTCAGCTCGCTATTCTATCCGGCTTTCCAACTTCCTACTAGAGGTAGTAATATCGGTCCCCTAATACTTATTATCAATTACATGAGAAAGTCTGAATGTTTTGATGTTTGCTGATCAATCTCGCCTCAATGACTGAACGGACTGGGACAAAATTTGGAATCCGGTAATTACTTGGATACTTTTTATCCCAGCGGTAGGTTCCCATGGGAAAACTTCAGACTTTCAAGCAGCCGCACCGCTGGTAAAAACTAGTCGTAAATATTGTAATCAATAAGAAGAACAGCCAAAGAACTTTTAAACGGAGTGGAACTCTCTACCTGCGTCTGTGTTTCCGAGCACAGTCAACCCTAATCTCTTCAAAGCTAACTTCACTCTAAAGTGAACAGACATTTCTGGGTAAGCTCACTCCATTGTCGACTTTGTCTCTGTCACCTCTGACCTAGACTAGAGAAAAGAGTAAACCTATCTCAAGTAAAAAAAAACTCAACCAAAGGTACTAAGTACCCTGTATTATGTTACTCCAATAGATAGGTATTTTGCGGAATTTGTTCGAAAGACCACCGCGGCCCCGAGGGGGGCTACTCTCTAACGAAATCCGTAGTTTCAAGCTTAGTTTCGTGCGGGAATTTTCTACTTCGTATCACCTAACCACTGAGAACTAATGATAACACGATTTGACAGTTACTGTGAAATCGTGTTGTCATTCATTCTCAGTTCGGGTTCGGGACTAATCGTAAGTCTGTAGGTGATACGGAGTAGAATACGCCCGCCCGCAACTAAGCCCGAAACTACGGATTTCGTTAGAGAGTAGCCCCCCTGGAACGCAAAGGGCAGTAGGAGGAACACTGATGGGTTTCAGTCAGTAAGAGTCTGACACTCCCTTCCGCTCCGCCCAGAGAACGGGAAGATATCTCCTTTAAAAAAATAGATACGTAATTTCAATTTTTGCATAGATATCTGCATAGATACCTACTTTTCCAAAAGAAGCTACTAACTGCGTTCGTGTCTTGATTCACAACTTGTAATTTACAAAATATAGAATTTTAATCAAATGAAGTTTTAGCTAGAGTAAACAACCACGAATTCACTTCGTGGTGAGAACCCGTTTCTTTGACTCAGACCAATTAGATAGACGAATTCCAAAGGCAAGGTTGTTTATAAGAAAGATTTCACGTTTGCATTAATGTGATACATATATTTAAGATCACCTTTGCGAAGGCCTGACGGGATTGACGACCGACACACCCAAAGAAAAAAACAACGTAAAAACAAAAAACCAGTTCATGCCAAAAAAAAATAATGCATTTTTTTCTATTCGTAGGTCTGAATTAGTTAAGAATCCGTTTCAACTTTTGAACTATAACCAATTGTTTTAATTCTTTATCAGAATGTGTTTGATTTAGCAAAATCTTCTTTCAGAAGATACATGGTTAAAAATCGGACAAGTACGAGTTGGACTCGCCCTCCGAGGGTTCCGTACAAATTTGTTGGTACATATTACTTTAAATAAAGACCATATTTTTAAGATTTCATTACAAATTTATAGTTTTCAGATTTTTCCTTATACTTGGAGTGTAAGACGATATTACTTGCCAAATTTCATAGTTCTAAGTCAATGGAAAATAGTCTATAAATTTTGATTCCTTGAGTGCCGAAATGTACGTTTTTTGCGGCATAAACGGCCGTATCTTTTTTTTACATTAACTTAGAAGTTTGTTTTTTTACAGCTTCAGGGGAATGTAGACCTGAGTTTATAATTTTAATTTCAACTCTACGCGTTCCCGAGATAAAGGGTCTTGACAGACAGACGGACAGACAACAAAGTCCTCCCGGACTCTTATGGGTTCCGTTTATTCCTTTTGAGGTACGGAACCCTAAAAATTAACAGCCTTTCGGAGAAGGCTGTTAAATTTGATTAATTTAAAAAACGGCCTTGGAAAAACAAAGTAACATTCTATAAGGATTTTTTGACATGTACTTCCGAAACAACACGTGGTCAATCACATAAATTTTGTCATTCGACGATTCCTATCGCTATCGGATAGTCAGAAGCCAGAATATCTTGATAGCAGTCTTGTCAAGGGATACCTTGTTACTCAGTTACCGGGTTGGGGAGGTGAGACAGGCAGTGACTTCATGACTGTACAATGACTGGAAGCCAGTAATCAAACTGGTTGCTTTATGTGCTGGCTCCTTTTTCTCTTTAGAATCCATCCAAAGGTTGTCTTGAAAAGATCGCTTTTAGCGATAAGGCCGCCCATTGTGTCACCCTATGTAATGTTTCTCATCTACCTTTTCTGTAACTTACCTATATGGTGTACATAATAAAGAGTATTCTATTCTATTCTATGTATTAACTTTATAGATATTTTTTATTTTTTTTCCTACTCCTCCACTGTACTTTTCTGATTAATTTCGTTGCAGGATCCAAGATGTTGAATCGTTTCTTCGGGTCTCGCCGGGCTTCATTGGCTCGGCGTTTTTCTGGTGGTCGCCTCTGTTGATTCTGGCTTTCAGGAGTTGCAGTGGTTGGGAATGTGCAGCGGGCTTGTCCCAAAAAATAAAAATAACTTTATATATGTACTGTTTCTTTTTTGTGTTTGTATTTTTCTGCTAACTACATACTGTTAATCAATGATTCCAATATTTGTAAATGTGTGAGTATCATGTACTTATTTAGAAAATGAATAAGTCTACCTCTGCATAGTCTAGGTGCATGGTCCTTTTAAATATAATAACTAAATTTGTGTATACCAAATATTGTAAAAGATTTATTAGAAAAGAGTAGGTATGTAACTGTGGAGTTTCTTGTCCGTTCTTCTCCATAAGAATCTACATTTCCAAATGGACAGTAGAGTCACCTTAGTATTTTTATATTATTTAATATGTGAATGACGTTCAAAAGTGCTGTTTAATGGCCTAATTGGAATAAACGTTTTGACTTTGCCAACCTCAATATAGTTATGAAAATCCTAGGCATTTTTATATCGCTCACTGAATGTCGTGTTATCTAGTCCTCAGGTAATCGTAGTTAGATAAATCTATTAGTGTTTCTATTGATCTGATTTGATTTTGTTGCAATAATTAGATCTTCCAATATTATACGACGCACAAAAACGTAGATATCGCCGACATTGTCACGGCCCCAGTATATGGCCATCATTTGACTCCTGACCTGAGATCACCCAGTGATACTTGCTCCAATTTCATCCGGATCGCGCCTGATCTTTGGATTGGGACAGAACATGTGAGACAGCTTGTATGTGCAATATCTGTTTAGGTTTTGTTACGTAAGGTCGGATAGGTACTCACTATAGGCGCCAGAGAAGGGGCAGCAGCGTTCTCTGTAAAACTCAACGCCATACACTGCGATCGCCAACCCGCTGGCAAAGCGTGGCGATTATGGCAAACCCCCCACCCTTTGGGGGAGGCCTATGTCCAGCAGTGGACGTCTTTCGGCTGTTATGATCATGATGATGATGATGATGATAGATGCCTGCTTGGTAACAGGATGCGCAGATACAAGTGAAAAGGTCAAACTGAAACGTTGCCACGCTTCATAACGTGGCGCTAAATGCTACATGAGCTATTTTCCTAATACATATCTTTACTTTTTTCATCTATTGTTTTCTTAACTATTTTCCTTAAGGAGCTACGTCAGAAAACTTGATTTTTCTTGCGAAATAGATATTAATGACCATTTAATTAATACCCTTGATGAACTGTAATAACCAGTTTGTTTTATAATATTTCATAAATATTACACAATACCTACTGACTATCTTGAGAAGCCAAGGTACTTACTAAGAAGAATAGTAGTAAAAAATCAGACGTGCCTTATCAACTGCGTATCGCGTCGTCTGCCATTGAACAAAATTGGCGCAGCATCGATAAGACCTACATAGGGACATTAATATTAGCGTAGGCCTTCTCTTGGCCGACGGGGGCATTAAATATTTAAAGTTTTATTTTATTACGTTTAATTTTGCGTGACTTGGCTTTAGACGACCTACCAAAATGCCGGTAATAGCGTAGAATTTAAGACTTTTCAACGATTTACCCAGTCCCGAATTAACTACGTAGCAAGAGTAGCAAATACGGGACCCGCGCATTGGAGGATCCGCACAATTGGACTTACAATACATGTCGCTGAAAACCATGGATCTCTCTCATCTCACACCCGTTACGAGTCCTTCTAACTCCCACTATACTTACGGCCGTTTTCTACGGATGAAGTCCCTATTTTGGTTTATTTTGCTATGGTATGGGTCATAATCCGCGCAAAAATCTCGTTTTCTTTCTTTTATTTCATGCTACCATACCGTCTGAAATCTAAACAGGGGGGCTACTCTCTAACGAAATCCGTAGTTTCGGGCTTAGTTGCGGGCGGGCGTATTCTACTCCGTATCACCTACAGACTTACGATTAGTCCCGAACCCGAACTGAGAATGAATGACAACACGATTTCACAGTAACTGTCAAATCGTGTTATCATTAGTTCTCAGTGGTTAGGTGATACGGAGTAGAAAATGCCCACCCGCAACTAAGCCCGAAACTACGGATTTCGTTAGAGAGTAGCCCCCCTGACCCGGATCCGCTTTATAGTTCGATACGGACAATATAGTAGGCAATACCAAAAAAATATGGGCTCTGGCTATAATTGTTTTGATTGTATATGTTCGTTTTCACTTTACGAAGGTTTTAGGTACAGGGGGCCCCTTGGTAAAATTTGCTACAGACCCCGCGCTGGCTTCAGCCGGCTCTAGATTTACCTACACTACCTTCAACTATTTGACCATCATGAAATGTCTCATAAAGTACTAGGAAAGTTACCATTACAGGAAGTACAGGAATGTAGGTAAGTTATACCTAAACATAATTTTCCTGTCATTAAAATTGAATTTCTGTGAGTAATATTAGGTACCTACTTAAAATAAACAGACAGCACCTTATAAATGCGTTCTATGTATATTTCCTAGGATCATTAGTCATTACATCATAATTTTCTTATCAAACTCCATATTTTCATTACTACATGGACTATCTTACCTCTAGGAAAAAAAAAAGATGTCGCTAGGAGTGCGTCAGACATCTTTTTTTTCTGGAAATTATTTTGTTTTAGCTTCATCTATATTACATATAATAAATCTGTTGAAGAATCGTTTTTGTACATTCAAAATAAAAAATTAAAAAATAGCTAGGGAGATAAAGGGTAACTTACAGAACCCATTTCCATCATTTTTTGGATTTTTGTCTGTTTATCTGTTTATCTGTTTGGATGTGCAGGCATCACGTAAAAAGTACAGAAATAACGTAGATAAATTTCACGCGTTAAAATTGTACGTAACTGGAGGTATAACTTAGTTTTTGTTTCATCGCAATCGGTTCACTCTATCAAAAGATATTTGTATTTAAAGGTTTCGTTTAAAGTTTCATTACGTGAAGCACATACACGCACCGCCATCTATTGAGATAATTAAATAGTAACAGTTTAGAACTGTTTCATGAATGAATGCGTATATTATTTGTGAAACTCTTAATACCAAAGGAAAAAAAAATAACATTTAGTCATTTGAAGATCTTTGGCAGTCGTTACGGATTGTCAGAAGCCAGTAAATCTGGCTCCAGTCTTGCCAAGAACTACCGTGTTACCCAATTAATGGGTTGTGGAAGTCTGGTAGGCAGCCGCTTCACGTAAAAACGTCAGTCTGTGGATGGGTGGTCATTTGAATATAACAGCTGCCCGGGTCGATCTTCAAGGTTAAGCAACGCTTGCCAAGGTCAGTCTGTGAATGGGTGACCATTTTAACATACCGAGATTCCTACGTACCACGGAATATAATAGCCGGCCGGATCGATCTTCAAGGTTAAGCAACGCTTGCCAAGGTCAGTCTGTGGATGGGTGACCATTTTAACATACCGAGATTCCTACGCACCACGGAATATAATAGCCGGCCGGGTCGATCTTCAAGGTTAAGCAACGCTTGCCAAGGTCAGTCTGTGGATGGGTGACCAGTTTAACATACCTACCGAGAAGAGATCTCAGGCAGTCTTTACGGATTGTCAGAAGCCGACAAATCTGACACCTACAGTCTTGCCAAGAAGTATCGTGATACCCAGTATTGTAGGGTTGTACAGGACTGGTAGGCAGCCGCTCCAATCCCGTTTGACTGGAAGCTGACTCCAATATAGCTGGGAAAAGGCTAGGCAGATGATGCTTCATGGTAAAAAACTGAAATGATTTGCGAAAAACACTTAATCTACAGTTGGCAAAACTGGGCACAGATTACAAACGTTTATCCACTAGGGAGACGGTCTAAGTGACATCCCGGCATTTAATAGAATTTAGGATTCCCAAAAAATAAATAATTTCATAATTATATTTTCGTCACACATTTACCTACCCTATTCATAGACGGCCTAAGCATCTGCCAGCCTGTTAATTAAATATTGTCACATGACAGACCCATTTGCCACTTTGACACATTTGCGCATTGGGGATCATTTAGGCCGCCATTCAATGAAAAGGACATAAAACGGCAGAGTTACTCTCTCAAGGACCGTCAGCCCCAATTGGGGCCAAATGGTATTGTCTGTCTTTTCTAATATATGCTTAACCTTTTCCCAACTATATTCGGATCAGCTTCCGATCAACACGGCGAAGTCGCGGTATGTTAAATAATATGGTCACCTATTCACAGAGACACCTAGGCAAGAGTTGGTAAACCATGAAGATCGACCCGTGCGACTGTTATTATTTAGCTACGAGCTCCTCATTTAATAAGTCTCCTCTTTCAGTACCTACTAAATATCGATTTAAAAAATTCGATTATTCTTACACAGTAAATCGATTCTATAAACCCGGTAGAACTAATTAACATAAAATGTAAAAAAAATATCGGTGTTCTGTAATCTGCAATTGACAGGGAAAATCAAAGAAACTGTTTCTTTTTGCTTTTTTTTTAAGGATGGGAAATCATCAAATGACTCCTCCCGCTGTGGATGAAGCAGAAGGGAGTGTCAGACTCTTACTGACTAAAACCCATCCGTGTTCCTCCTAATGCCCTTTGCGTTCCAGGGCCGCGGTGACTCTTTCGAATAAATCCCGCAACCCCGGCAGGAATTAGCCCTAGCGGGCCCCGTCTTTAATGCTGACAGCTCTTTGAGGCGCGCGTGGAACACAGCGCGCCGTTGACCTGGGCCTGGTTCTGATCAGACGGCGAGCCACCCAATGCTCGCCGTCCGCAGGCCCCCGCCTACGGTGGGCGAGAATCGCCCTGCGACTCCCGACGCCCGGGGCGTCTTCTTCTGTTGCGGCGGCTGGGGCGTGAGG
Organism: Lacanobia wlatinum; assembly: GCA_947578705.1. Classification (NCBI taxonomy): domain Eukaryota; kingdom Metazoa; phylum Arthropoda; class Insecta; order Lepidoptera; family Noctuidae; genus Lacanobia; species Lacanobia wlatinum. Next base: position 9,385,921 of record OX388028.1, on the reverse strand, counting down.
TTTCCCTCTCTCTCACGCGTTCGGCTTCCCCCTTCGCTAGCATTACTGCTTCGCAGAAGGAGGTGACCGCTTCCCAAGTCTCCTCGCTCCGGACCATGGCTTGAAACAGGGCCGACCACGACAGGTCGCCGTCGCCGATCGCCTCGACGAGGACACGACGGTGCTCCGCCCAAGCAGGGCAGACCTGCACCGTATGCTCCACCGTGTCCTCCGGGTGATCCTCGCAGTGTTGACATCTGGTCGTATCCTCCCGCCGTATTCGAAACAGGTACCTCCCGAAACAACCGTGTCCGGTGAGTACCTGCGTCAAACGGAAGGTAAGGACGCCGTGGCGCCGCTCTAGCCACTCCTCAAAGAGGGGACTTATCGCCGCAATTGTGGCGTGCCCAGCGCTGGGTTGCGACAGTCGTTGTCTCCATACTGCCATGAGATCCCGCCGGAGCTCCGTCCGCCGTGCTGCGATTTGCCGCGGCAGAGGAGTCTCGCCCCGGCGTAGCGCCTCCTCGCGCCATTCGTAAATGAGCGCGAGGGCTCTCGCCTCTAGATCCCATGGCGGCAGTCCGGCAAGGAGCTCGCCGCCTCGCCAGAGACAAAATTAAGGCTGGACAAAATTAAGAATCAACTTTATTCATCAGTTTCTTTGTTTCGTTGTTTGAAGACTACCTACCACCGTTCATTCGATAGTCGGTTTTGTTGATTTTGATACCTAGCTCGAGGTAGGTATGTACCAGGAGATTACCCGGGCTAATCGGCATTTCAACCGGAAGAGATGGTAGAGTGCCCTGCATTACCCTCTTCCTATTTTCTTAATTTTGAGTTCAGGATACGCAAGGTATTAACTTAAAGTAGATTTTATCTATGCAACAGATATTTTTCGACATCCACGCGAACGAAGTCGCGGGCACAGCTAGTATAATCATATATTTGTGCATTTGAGGAAAATTTTGATAACCGACATTTACGTAAAAAACAATGTGTACAACCCGTAACGATATAAATGTAAACATAGATAAAGATTCATTAAAAAAATAACAAAATATGGGGAATTTACTTGCACGTCATGCCTACCTACAAGAAAAACTAGCCAATGAGGCAATGATTCATTAATGTAAATCATCCTATCTCTTGTAGGTTTTTTATTTTATTGGCAAGACTAATAACAAAATATTCATCTTTTACTGTTGTAAAAACTGCCTTATAAAAATTAAAATGAGGCTGTTCGCCAACAATTTAATCAAAATATTTTCCCGTCACACAAAAGAACGCCACTTAGGTACCTACTCCTAAAAAGTCTAGGATCTATTGCAGTTGGCAAATGGATAAGGTCGAAGCCGCCTCCTTGCTAGCGTCATCTTATAGGGTCACCTTTTCGAGACAACAGATAAAATCAAATTCCAGCGAAATCTAGTTTTATCATAACTACCCATTATGATGAAAAAAAAAATATTTTCTCCTTCGTCATTATCGACTGATAACACGCAAAGGAATGTTTTGAACGATCTCATAAGTATAAACATTCGTACCAGCCTTGATCTTGCGTATGAATGTCAAGAAAATATTATCCCCACAGTTCAACGTCTTCGAGTAAGTAGGCTCGACACTTCGAGATTAATGGATACCGAACTGGTAAACATGTCATGTACGAGTATCATACCCGAAGAGTCGTAGCTACTTGGCTATCTTATATTTAGGAATTTTAGATTTTCTTTCAAAGAGGCGTTAACACGTAAGCTAGTGTGAAGTATGAACAACTGGTGTATTCTGTAAACAACTCATCGTGTAAACTTAGGTGGAAACTGAAAGGTGGTGATAGTGAATATGAAGTGAGCTGTTATTCGGTCTTGTTTGTTTGGATTGACGGCTCACTTCAGGTTCACTTCACTTTTGTTTAACGGATGAGAAGCAGCAGTGCGATTCTGTAAAAATATCGAAATGAAGGCTTGGGTGAAGTGATCACGAAGTGAGCTGTCAATCCAAGTAATCTAGATGGAATTACACCTCACTTAATGATCACTTCACCCAAGCCTTTACTTCGACATGTTTACAGAATTTACCGGCAGTTTTATCTGGACTAGATTTACATCAAAATTATTGACATCAACTAGCTCGAGGGTTATTAGCACACAGAATATTCCGCCCCGACAGACGTCCTCTCCCATTTTAGAAAAGTACTTTCAGTTTATCCGAATTTACTGTGCTTACAGGAATTATAGAAAGGTTTCCCTGGCCAGATTCATGTGGCCATACGGGACATCTAATACCATCCCCGAAGTATCATTCCCCAATGATATATATTGGACCGACACGCGTTACCTAATCATGCCATCCATTAAGATCCATGAATATCTTAACATACCAAGAATAGTGTTATCTCCTAATAATTCGTAGATGTTCTATCAAAAAGGTTCGTCCCGCACGTTCGACAACATTATCAGATCTATTTACATTATGAAATGAAAAACATTTGTGACGTCAGTGAAGCGTATTGCCTAATAAGGCACGTCATAATATTATTTTGATGAAGATAATATGTTATTCAAGTGAATGGATGACAGTTCGACACACGCACAATCTATCATCAATTTTACAAGCTATCAAAACATATGATCCGTTGGCACAATTGAGAGATATTAGCGTCACCAATTAATCTATTGATTCTAATTTTAGTTTTGTACCCTCAGCTCGATAGCTAGGGAATCTCCAATACTGAGCGTCATACCTATTTTGCTTGCTATTATCAATCTTATCACAAAAACCGAAAAATGTAAGCGGTACGCGGTACTGCGGTTTTTTAAGGATGGGCAATCACCAAATAACTCCTCCCGCTCTGGGCGGAGCAAAGGGAGTGTTTATATGTTTATATTTATTCATTAGTAACATCCTACCCTACAAATATTATAAGAAACTGTGACGGTTGGTCTGTCTGTCCTTTCACGCAGAAGCTGTCGCTGAAAACCAGCGCTGTGGGTCTGTCTCGCACACGAGTCCTAGCATTATGCTGAGCGATGGCCGTTTTGCGCGAATGTGACGCATATCTTCCCAATTGTTATAAAGTAGTAATTTTGTTTTATTTAAATTTAATTTTTATTGGTACGCGTCATGCTTTGCGCAAATAAACGCTTTTTCTTTCTTCTTTCAGAAATAAAGCAACATACTCACGTGGTTTTTTACGCATAGACATAGTTAATGTTTCATTGTCATCTGTCATCATTAGATGTCCAAAGAAAAAAGAAGTTTAGTAAAAAACTTTTGACAAAAAAATAAAACAGTTGTAATGTTTTGTAATTATTTTTTTTTTTACTTTTTGGTAGTGATGATGAGATGACAACTAAATTGATATTCACATGTGCATACCCCTTCACAATGTACCGGCATGATGTTATGTTATGAACTGGAAGAACACTAGACGGGCATGAGATTTCAGCAATCCCGGTCCATTTGCTATCATTTACTGAGGAGTTCCGTTGCCTTTCTCCGAAGTTCTTCATCAGATCTTCACCAAATTGTAATGGGACCACTCCGAAAAAATACTCTTCCAAAAACTACTCAAATCGCTTCAAATGTGCCTATAAAATTTGAAGAGTTCCCTCTATTTCTACAAGATCTCATCATCTGACCTGATGATCATGGGACCAGCTGGGGAGTCTACCCTTTCAAACAAAAAAAGAATTTTCGAGTAAAAAAAACAAAGTTACTAATTTATTTATACGTAGGTACAAGTTGGCAAAATGTACGTCACCTTTAAGGAAAACCGACCCCGATCTATATCCGGTCAGTGGAGTTTCGCTAGCGCAAAATTAAATTTGACTGCGCATAACATCTTGCTGGTCAAGGTTGATATTCGTGTCGATACCTTTAAAAAAAAATGATATCGTTTGCTTGTTTTACAGTTGAACGAAAACAGACAGGAGACCATTACGACTACCATGAGTTTTATAAAAAAAAACTGGTCGGTCAAGTGCGAGTCGGACTCGCGCGCAAAGGCTTCCGAACGAATTTTTTTTCCCGTGTTATTTTAACACTATAGACTTCTAATAGGTTTTCCTGTAATCTATAGATAAAGATCTATTATCACCACTTTTTTCAAAATTTTAGGCTCAGGAGTTTCGGAGATAAGGGGGGAATGGTCATTTTTCGTCTAATTTCTTGAATAACTTCAAAACCATTTATTTTAAAATTATAACCCTCACAGTAAGCCTTTTCATTTGATATGTCACACAATATTGTTCAAAAAACTTTATTTTTTAGTTTGACCCCCAAAAGTGAACCCCGTACTAAAAATTTGTTAACGCGTCTATATGTCACAGAAGTCCATATGTGTACCAAATTTCAACAGAATCGGTCCAGTGGATCCGGAGAAAAGTGGCTGTGACAGACGGACAGACAGACAGACACCCGAGTGATCCTATAAGGGTTCCGTTTTTTGTTCGGAACCCTAACAAGTTTCTCATTTATTTGTTTAGTTTTTTACTAACAACCAAGCAAGTTGCAAGTAAAACTTTATTTAACAACTAAACAAATAAATTAGAAACTTGTTCTTTTTAAAGTTTTCATATATTTTTTACTACAGTCGATAGCGCGTATAAATTGATAAAACTCATGGTAGACGTACATATCACACCATATCTTTATTTTGTGTAAAGAAATCAAAACAAAATTTTATATACATAAATGACCTTAAGTATATATTAGAACAGTTTTTATTATCCTAATAGACGAATAAGAGCTTCAGTAAGGACCTTTGTACACAAGCTGTCCTATTATATTTGTATGTTTATTTCGTGTGTAATAAAGAAAGAATAGGAATAAATAATGTTTAGAAATAAACAGCCTGAATTCGTCATAGTAAATGGTTAGGTAGAGATGTAGGCATACCTAGTGCACCCACATTCCGCCATTTGCAGAAGATACGATTCTGTTAACATCTCACCGTGTATGCGTAAGGGTGAAGTGAATATGAAGCAGGGGCGTAGCTACCGCGGTATCAGCCGTATTTTTTTTTTACTCTAGATAGGCATACGTTTGACCACTATCTCACCTGATGGTAAGCGATGATGCGGTCGAAGATAGAGCACGTTTGCCTAAAAGCAACCTATTCACTCTTGTCTTAAAGACTCCCAGGTTGTAGCTATCCGGAAACACAGAGTCTGGCAGGGAATTCCACTCCTTAGCTGTACGCACAATGAATGATCCCAAAACGTTTTGTGCGTGTGGGTGGGATGTCCACCAGGTACCGGTGGCGCATCGCCGTTCGTCTTGTGAAATACGTCCGTATCAATGATACGGGGCCTCCGGACTACAAGGGCCCCAACGTGTGGATGCAAAGCTATAAATTTAGTCCCGCCGTCACCTTCGTGGCCTGCCAAGACACTTCCGAGCTAGTAGAGCCTATTTTTTTAGAAAAATAACAACATTTAGCCCTTAAAACGGGGCCCCCCAAAAATTTTTGATACAAGGCCCCTTTGAGACTAGCTGCGCCACTGACATGAAGTGAGCTGTCAACAGTGGCGGTTCCTTCATACAAGCCCAAAAGCCTTACTAAAATGCTCGATAGAGAATCAATATCAAACCCGAACTATTTAAAAGTTCGCGCGCTTAATTCTTATCAAAATAACACAAAGTATGCTACCTATGCCACATTACTACATAACTACACATCGCGATTGTTCGCGCGCAGAGTTTCGCATTTGCAGCGTCTACATATAGCTATCTCGCTTACACGTACCGGCTTTTACCGGGCTTTCAAATACTATCTCCGTCACTTTCGCACTTATAGCGATGTGCCGTATAACGAGTTCTAAACCTTGTGCGCCTACAAATCGATCAGTATTGAAGATTAAGCCGTGCATGCGTATGAAGTTGCGCGCGTATGCGTGACCTTGTCACCTTGCCAACTCTGCAGTGTTGCCGTTTTAGCGACGTTGTGAGATCTTGGAGATTTTTAACGAGTTTGGGGACTTTTTTTAAGATTTAGCAACAATAAAAACTAGCGACTTTTTAAAATAACGAAATTAAATACTCAAGCAATATCTTAAAAATAAAAAATTTGCGACATCTAGCTAGATTTTTCATATACCTGGTGACTTTTTTTGCCTAAATGACAACACTGCAACTCTGCGTAAGTAGTTCTTAACACCGGAGTGCAACTCACTTCAGTTTTATTTGCTTGAGAGTTGAAAAGTTATGTTGTTAAAGTTTTTTGTGTGTTTTCTTAGATTTTCTCAGTGATACAATTGTTTTGGTGACTTACCTACAACAATGGAGGTAATTGTACCTTGTGAGGATTTAAAATGCGTTCAAGTTTTGATTGGCGAAGATAAGGTAAAACCTTTAAACTTTGCTCAGAAAAAACAGTAAAATTCTTCATTAAAACCGACGCCTAATCTGTGTTTTTCTCAGACTAGTAAATCGCATAAACGAAAATTTAATAGATCAGTGTATAAAACTACTTGGATTGTTGGCTGTTCGCACACTAATAAGTTGTGTTCGTTTTGCTGCCTATTTTTTTCGAATGAAGATTCCGTTTGGAATACATCTGGTTATAATGATTTAAATAACATATCTGGCGCCATTAAAAGGCACGCAAATTCCTATAAACACCTGTGTGCAATGGTTTCTTTCGGTAATTTTGGTAAACAACGAATTGAGACATCTATATCAGTTTATGAGAAAATTGCGATGATACATACGAAGGTACCTACAGACTCAGTCGAAAACTGAACTTTCTTTTTTTGAAATCGGTTAAAATTTTATTGGGCTTGCCTTATTTTGAAACCCTAGGCACGCCACTGGCTGTCAATCCATACAAACAAGATGGAAGACCGGGGGCCCCGTATCTTTGATACTGCGGTAGCTACGCTCCTGGACCTCACACTTCACCTAAGTTTTCATAGTAACATTCGAATATTATAGACTGGCAGAATGCCTTTGTAAACAAAATACAATAATATTTTTTGCTGTTACAGGTGTTCACAGAATAAAGGTGGTGTTTCTACCTATTATGCTAATTAAGCAGCTAACGAACGTGAAGGACAACCGTGATGAGCTAAAACTCGGCAATCACTTATCCTAATATATAAAACACAAAACATATTCCGATTTTTCCCGTTCCCGTAGGATCTTCGGGAGCTTACGGCTGTGCGTTGTCTGTCAGTCACTCACTCAGTCAGTCAGTAACGGAAGAATTTTAAATATATATATTAGGATACTAGCTGTGCCCGCGACTTCGTTCGCGTGGATGTCGAAAAATATCTGTTGCATAGATAAAATCTACTTTAAGTTAATACCTTGCGTATCCTGAACTCAAAATTAAGAAAATAGGAAGAGGGTAATGCAGGGCACTCTACCATCTCTTCCGGTTGAAATGCCGATTAGCCCGGGTAATCTCCTGGTACATACCTACCTCGAGCTAGGTATCAAAATCAACAAAACCGACTATCGAATGAACGGTGGTAGGTAGTCTTCAAACAACGAAACAAAGAAACTGATGAATAAAGTTGATTCTTAATTTTGTCCAGCCTTAATTTTGTCTCTGGCGAGGCGGCGAGCTCCTTGCCGGACTGCCGCCATGGGATCTAGAGGCGAGAGCCCTCGCGCTCATTTACGAATGGCGCGAGGAGGCGCTACGCCGGGGCGAGACTCCTCTGCCGCGGCAAATCGCAGCACGGCGGACGGAGCTCCGGCGGGATCTCATGGCAGTATGGAGACAACGACTGTCGCAACCCAGCGCTGGGCACGCCACAATTGCGGCGATAAGTCCCCTCTTTGAGGAGTGGCTAGAGCGGCGCCACGGCGTCCTTACCTTCCGTTTGACGCAGGTACTCACCGGACACGGTTGTTTCGGGAGGTACCTGTTTCGAATACGGCGGGAGGATACGACCAGATGTCAACACTGCGAGGATCACCCGGAGGACACGGTGGAGCATACGGTGCAGGTCTGCCCTGCTTGGGCGGAGCACCGTCGTGTCCTCGTCGAGGCGATCGGCGACGGCGACCTGTCGTGGTCGGCCCTGTTTCAAGCCATGGTCCGGAGCGAGGAGACTTGGGAAGCGGTCACCTCCTTCTGCGAAGCAGTAATGCTAGCGAAGGGGGAAGCCGAACGCGTGAGAGAGAGGGAAACCTCACGCCCCAGCCGCCGCAACAGAAGAAGACGCCCCGGGCGTCGGGAGTCGCAGGGCGATTCTCGCCCACCGTAGGCGGGGGCCTGCGGACGGCGAGCATTGGGTGGCTCGCCGTCTGATCAGAACCAGGCCCAGGTCAACGGCGCGCTGTGTTCCACGCGCGCCTCAAAGAGCTGTCAGCATTAAAGACGGGGCCCGCTAGGGCTAATTCCTGCCGGGGTTGCGGGATTTATTCGAAAGAGTCACCGCGGCCCTGGAACGCAAAGGGCATTAGGAGGAACACGGATGGGTTTTAGTCAGTAAGAGTCTGACACTCCCTTCTGCTTCATCCACAGCGGGAGGAGTCATTTGATGATTTCCCATCCTTAAAAAAAAAGCAAAAAGAAACAGTTTCTTTGATTTTCCCTGTCAATTGCAGATTACAGAACACCGATATTTTTTTTACATTTTATGTTAATTAGTTCTACCGGGTTTATAGAATCGATTTACTGTGTAAGAATAATCGAATTTTTTAAATCGATATTTAGTAGGTACTGAAAGAGGAGACTTATTAAATGAGGAGCTCGTAGCTAAATAATAACAGTCGCACGGGTCGATCTTCATGGTTTACCAACTCTTGCCTAGGTGTCTCTGTGAATAGGTGACCATATTATTTAACATACCGCGACTTCGCCGTGTTGATCGGAAGCTGATCCGAATATAGTTGGGAAAAGGTTAAGCATATATTAGAAAAGACAGACAATACCATTTGGCCCCAATTGGGGCTGACGGTCCTTGAGAGAGTAACTCTGCCGTTTTATGTCCTTTTCATTGAATGGCGGCCTAAATGATCCCCAATGCGCAAATGTGTCAAAGTGGCAAATGGGTCTGTCATGTGACAATATTTAATTAACAGGCTGGCAGATGCTTAGGCCGTCTATGAATAGGGTAGGTAAATGTGTGACGAAAATATAATTATGAAATTATTTATTTTTTGGGAATCCTAAATTCTATTAAATGCCGGGATGTCACTTAGACCGTCTCCCTAGTGGATAAACGTTTGTAATCTGTGCCCAGTTTTGCCAACTGTAGATTAAGTGTTTTTCGCAAATCATTTCAGTTTTTTACCATGAAGCATCATCTGCCTAGCCTTTTCCCAGCTATATTGGAGTCAGCTTCCAGTCAAACGGGATTGGAGCGGCTGCCTACCAGTCCTGTACAACCCTACAATACTGGGTATCACGATACTTCTTGGCAAGACTGTAGGTGTCAGATTTGTCGGCTTCTGACAATCCGTAAAGACTGCCTGAGATCTCTTCTCGGTAGGTATGTTAAACTGGTCACCCATCCACAGACTGACCTTGGCAAGCGTTGCTTAACCTTGAAGATCGACCCGGCCGGCTATTATATTCCGTGGTGCGTAGGAATCTCGGTATGTTAAAATGGTCACCCATCCACAGACTGACCTTGGCAAGCGTTGCTTAACCTTGAAGATCGATCCGGCCGGCTATTATATTCCGTGGTACGTAGGAATCTCGGTATGTTAAAATGGTCACCCATTCACAGACTGACCTTGGCAAGCGTTGCTTAACCTTGAAGATCGACCCGGGCAGCTGTTATATTCAAATGACCACCCATCCACAGACTGACGTTTTTACGTGAAGCGGCTGCCTACCAGACTTCCACAACCCATTAATTGGGTAACACGGTAGTTCTTGGCAAGACTGGAGCCAGATTTACTGGCTTCTGACAATCCGTAACGACTGCCAAAGATCTTCAAATGACTAAATGTTATTTTTTTTTCCTTTGGTATTAAGAGTTTCACAAATAATATACGCATTCATTCATGAAACAGTTCTAAACTGTTACTATTTAATTATCTCAATAGATGGCGGTGCGTGTATGTGCTTCACGTAATGAAACTTTAAACGAAACCTTTAAATACAAATATCTTTTGATAGAGTGAACCGATTGCGATGAAACAAAAACTAAGTTATACCTCCAGTTACGTACAATTTTAACGCGTGAAATTTATCTACGTTATTTCTGTACTTTTTACGTGATGCCTGCACATCCAAACAGATAAACAGATAAACAGACAAAAATCCAAAAAATGATGGAAATGGGTTCTGTAAGTTACCCTTTATCTCCCTAGCTATTTTTTAATTTTTTATTTTGAATGTACAAAAACGATTCTTCAACAGATTTATTATATGTATATAGATTGATTTTTCCGTTACCTACTGATGACTGATTGTGACTGGCATACACCGCACAGCCGAAACTATAACTGGTCGTAGAAAGCTGAAATCTGGCATGTTAGTTCCTAGGGGAGTGGATTTCCCGAAATTCCTACGGGAACGAGAAAAAAGGAACATGCGCTTACGAAGTCGCGAGCAATAGGTAAAAAAATATAAACTAGAAAAAAATATAGCCTATAGGTATTTATTCTGGTAGGTATATAGTATGTATAGGATAAAATAATATAAAGAAATCTATACTTAATATATAAAGCTGAAGAGTTTGTTTGTTTGTTTGCTTGAACGCGCTAATCTCAGGAACTACTGGTCCGATTTGAAAAATTCTTTCACTGTTGGATAGCCCGTTTATCGAGGAAGGCTATACGGGAATGGGAAATTCCTACGGGAACGGGATATGCGCGTACGAAGTCGCGGGCAAAAGCTATTTTTCATAAAATAATAATTGTGTCTTGGGCTTATTTTGTCTTTATTGATTTAACAAATGAGGCATATTGAAAACTTTAATTTAATTCAGGAGAATCGTAATTGAATACAATTATGAAGTAGTTACAGGTAAACTACAGGCAGGTATTATCATCATAAGAAAATAGAAAAAACATTAAGTCAATCAAGACTAATTGTATTGTATCCATTGTTATGAAATCGTCGGAATAGACGGGTCAAACCATTTATGCAATGTACAGTCACCAAAGTTGATTAACACTTCATTTTTAGGCCTTTAAAGAAAACATAAATACAACATGTAACAGAATAAACGTAATACCTCTTAAGGGGTCACTGTACTCATCATTATGAACAAAATTTACTAGAAAATACAGCTGTTCAGTACATTTTGTCGAGTTATTCGCACATAAATAAATGTATGGGGGATACGATTTTTTTTTTCACGATTTTAATGTTGGTCCCATAGTGAAAGTTATTCATAATGATGAGTTCAATGACCCCTTAAGAGGTATTGCGTTTATTCTGTTACAGGTTGTATTTACATAAAAAGGCCACAATTCCCAGCCGGTACAAATTTGTACCAGTTGCTATGCAGCTTTATGCGCCCGGTGCCTGAGAACAGATCAAATATATAATACTAGTTTTTGCCTGCGACTTTGTACTCGCATATCCCGTTTTTTCCCGTTCCCGCAGGAATTTCGGGAAATCCTTTCTTAGGTCTCCTCGACCCTCCCCAAAGTATCTACATGCCAAATTTCAGCTTTCTACAACTAGAAGTTTCGGCTGTGCGTTGTCGGTCAGTCAGTAACGGAAGAATTTTATATACTCGAGTCTGGCCATATATACTGTTACAGTTTAAAATAAGAAAGAAATTACATTTGAATTTGGAATCTGTCATTTTTATACGATTGTTTATTGAGTTTTCTAATTTTGGCGCCAATACATTGTACAATATTTTGCGATATTAAAATGGAGTGGGGTGATAAAGAGAACCGAATCGCTGTGATTGCATGACACAAAGTTGGTATGGAGCCTAATGCAATTTTTAAAACTCTCCATACGCGTGGTCAAATGTTTGTGTACCGGGCTATTAATAGGTACAATGCGACCTCCTCTGTTTGTGACAGAAAAAGATCTGGCCGTCCACGAAGTGTTCGTACGAAAAAGGTGGTCAAAGCAGTAAGGGAAAGAATTCGAAGAAATCCTGTCCGAAAGCAAAAGATTTTATCTCGGGAGATGAAGATAGCACCCAGAACCATGTCGCGTATTTTAAAAGATGATTTAGGACTTGCAGCCTATAAGAGACGCACTGGTAATTTTTTAACTGATAATTTAAAAAAGAAAAGGGTGGTTAAACCGAAACAACTACTGAAGCGGTACGCAAAGGGAGGTCACAGAAAAATTTTGTTTACGGATGAGAAAATCTTTACAATTGAGCAACATTTTAACAAACAAAATGACCGTATTCAAAGCTAAGCGTACCTCAAAGCTCTAAGGAAGCTTCCCAATTAGTCGACAGAGTGCAACGTGGTCATTATCCAACTTCAGTGATGGTTTGGTGGGGTGTTAGCTATGAAGGAGTGACTAAGCCATATTTTTGTGAAAAAGGTATCAAAACATCGGCACAAGTGTATCAAGATACCATTCTAGAGTTAAGGTAGTTAAGCCCCTTAACAACACCATATTCAATAACCAAGTATGGTCCTTCCAACAAGACTCGGCGCCGGGTCATAAAGTTCGGTCCACGCAGTCTTGGTTGGAAGCGAACGTTTCGGACTTCATTAGAGCTGAAGACTGGCCGTCGTCTAGTCCCGATCTTAATCCGCTGGATTATGATTTATGGTCAGTTTTAGAGAGTACGGCTTGCTCTAAACGCCATGATAATTTGGAATCCCTAAAACAATCCATACGATTGGCAGTGAAGAATTTTCCCATGGAAAGAGTGCGTGCTTCTATTGATAACTGGCCTCAACGTTTAAAGGACTGTATTGCAGCCAATGGAGACCACTTCGAATAAGCTTTTTATATTTTAACTTGTTTTATATTTATGTATTAAACAAACACACTGTAAAAGTAATAAATATTATTTGAAATAAAAAAAATATTCTTTGTAACAATATTTATGGCAAGAGTAGGTATATTGATTGATGCTGATAAGGGTAGATGTGACAAAATTCTTAAAGGAGGATTTATGGGAATTGGAATGACGATTTACACGCAATTTAAAATTGTTGACATTAGTCAACAATTTTAAATTGCGTGTAAATCGTCCTTCGCTGCCGACCGTACCACTACATTTTTAATCTTTTCTTTAGTATTATTTTCTTAATTTTGCAAAAAATATTGATTGATAGGTTTTGAACAAAATTTTATGACCAAAAGCAATTATTTCCTTTAATAGCTAATGATCTGCTTATTCTCCTGGCAGTGATTTTGCGGCTTGTTGAACAAGTGGTCGTAAACGCGGATGGTGAGTGGGGTTCTGGATTTTCAGACTAGGTAAGTGTTATAGCGAAGTATGGAGTGTAAATCTTTACCTCTACTGCGGATACAGGCGAGGTATTATTTACTTAGGAATACATTCACTTTTATCAAGTTTTTTAACTGACTTCCAAAAGAGGTCCTCAATTCGGTTGTATTTTTTTTATGTTTGTTACCTCATAACTCATACATTTATGAAACAATTTGAAAAAAAAATGTTTTATGTGAAACTACTCGATTGGTCCCATTTAAATTTCATCAAACTCGGTTTAGGAATTTGGCTTTTAAATCAAAATACCTGGAATTTGTTTACATAGATGACGTATTTGGCTTGTCATCCAAGTACACGAAACTGCGTATTTTGATTTCCTGCAACTTTCCAGTGGTGTTGTTAGGTGTGGGGTACCACTAAAAAGTGAACAATAAAAAATTATTTTACAAAAAATCGGAAGTCGGTGTAAAAATACGAGAAACAACCAAAAACAGCGACTGTTTTTTCATCACCGAAGGTTTTTTCACCATGGTCGAAGTAGTGGTAGACAACGCAACGCTTAGGCATAAGTTCACCTTTGCACCTTTGTGTACTTCATGCAGAAGTATATAAGAGACCATGTATTTATACCACAAAGACCATGCAAATAAATCAATGTCCTTTATTTCATCCATATATTAAAATATATGGCCCAGCTCACTAATATAGTTTTCCAGCCTTATACGTGTGCTTCCTTAATTCGCCTTCGAGCTAGTGTCCCGATTTCTGAATTAAGAATTTGAAGTTTAGTACTTATTTGTGAAATTCCGCTTTATTCTGATAACTTTGTCAAACTTTGGCATATAAAAAATCCAACTGAATTAAGAACCTCCTCCTATTTGGAAGTCGGTTAAAAATAGGGTTTATCACATTCTTAAAACAATCAGATCCGGCCCTTATTAATTAATTACAACATTAATAAAAGTAATGGTGATAATACCATAACTTTCCACCAAGGAATTTCTAAGAAAAATAAGGAGAATAAGGTTTCAGCTCGACATCCCAATGCACGAATTCATCATAAGTAGTTATGACGCATACCTACCTACTATACATTCAAGTTACTAGTCAGGCACTTTTCACCTAATTCTAACGACATTTTGCTGAAAGAGCATAAAGAAGTAACCAGTTAGAAATATTGCATCATTCGTTGTAAAGAATTAAAATTAATTACATATTGATGGTAAGGTGATGTTTTTGTCAACTCAGGCGCAAACGCAATCACGAAAACGGTTTTCATCAGATGATAGATACATATTATTTATTCAACTAACATTTAATGCTGTTTCAAGGACAGGCAGATTTATATCATTCAGGTTTTAGCTTTTATATCGTTTATAATTTTAGAAGTTCGTATTTTGTATCTTACATCATCCAATAGTTTTACATAATTTCAGTATAAGTATGCTTATAGCATCTTAATTTGTAACGTACGGACGCTTTGCGTAGGTACTAAAACTAAAAAAAAACGCTAGAATTAGAAGAAAACCCATTATCTCAATTGAGTATAATAGATAAGAAAATAAATCTCCATAAATTAGGAACCGGAGATTCAACGAAGATATCTATGGCACTAAATAAAGATAAAGATATTTTTGGTTCACTTAAATGCAATATTGATATACTTATTGCAAACGCCAATGAGTAGAGAAGGGAAGACTTGTGATGTCCTTTTTATAGAATTTGTAGAATGTCTCGTTTTATTCACCTAGGAAATACTTAGATAACACAGAAAGGACTAGACATAATCAGCCAGGCGGCCTATTCTGTCATCGTAGCACCATGGAGTGAACATGAAGTGAACTGTCATTCCATATGTGTGTATGAATTGACAGCTCACTTCACCTAAGCAGTAAGCTAATACGGTGAGATTTTAACAGAATTGCACTGCAGATGGCAGTAACTGACCTGTAAACGGAATCTTGCGGTTAGCCACTTCAGGGGTAAGTAACTCCATCTAACCAGTTAATAAACGCAATTATGATTACTATAAAGAGGACCGAGAGAAGAGAGCGGGAGGAGGGGGTGCGCACGCGTCATGAATATATCAAAATCATAACATTTCATGGAAATTGGGTCACACATCTGTTTGGCCAAAGAAATACGCTGCAGTATCTAGCGATTGATAACGTTATGACGTGAATTCGATTGTTTGTGGGTGTCGTACGATCGGTGACGAAAGTTCATTCACCGCCCTTCAGCTACGTCATAGCTCTTCATCAGAAATGACAATTATATATCTACTTAGGCCCCAAATAGTACGATTTTAGAAATTGTTAGTAGGTACTGGTCCTATACCTAAAAAGATTCCTCGTAAGAATATAAAATCTGAAAATATAAGGGATGTTATTTACCCATTGAAATATCGGACAAGATTTTTATGACATAGTAAAATCATTGATAAATCTGGCAACGGAGCGTGGGGATTGATTCAAGCGTAGAGAGCCCTAGGCACGTCTAGAAGTGAATAAAGCCGGGCTGCTGATAACTATGGTGAAAAAGACTTGACCAATATGATTTTATTAAAACAACAAATTTTAATCATTCACAAAATTAAATAACCCAATATTTGTGTGCAATTTCATATGTTAGTTAAGGTCAGAATAATATGAGAAATCCCGACACCGTCCTCTGGTGCTGATAAGTTTAGCAGAGGTGTTGGCAGCACACGCCGGCGCTGGAGGCGTGCGGCGCGCCCGTGCGGCGGCGGCGCGCGCGCAAGATAGCGCTGAGTTACATCAGACGCGAGCGGCGCGTGCGCACCCGCTATATAACTGCCGGCACCGCAACGAGCCACTCATTCACTAATCGCAAGTAATCGATGACAAGAGTATATTAGTTTTGTGGCAATGTTCTACGCTCTCATGCATCATCCTACTATCGTGATTAATAAACTGAAATACGAACAACTGTGGCATAGTGACAATTGGTGTGACAGTCATTCCCCGCGATTCGAGCATCAACAGAGATAACCCAGAGTCCTTCAGATCGAGTGCAGTGATTAAAAGGTAAATATTATTTGTTTTGAAAATATTTGTTGTTTTCACAATAATGCAGTTAACGTCCCCAATAATAAATACGTAAAGTCGGAAAAATCAATCTGGAGTAAAACAAAATAATTTAAAATTGTTCGTTTACCATCAAAAGTTTTAGAGCCTTTCTGTTACAATTTTTTTTAAATTGTCTAACTATTTATTTCAAAACTTTGAAACAAGTATAGAGGTTAACGACATATCAACTGGTTTATTTTTTATCAATGAACTTTATATTTGCGTCAAATGCGAGAGATAACTTGCCGCTGCCGATCGTTATTGCCAAAACTTCTCGTGATAAAAGCTATCGTTATCGGATGTTTAAAAAATTAGGGGTGACCTCAGTGTCGCGATAAATTGTTCAAAGATACGTAAGACAATGAAGTTGTACTGCCTTTAGTTTCCTTTATATAGGAAAGAGTTGCCAATCCTTTCGTGGTGGTTGTCTAGACGTGTAAAACGATACGAGTTAACGGTATCGTATTTTAACTATTCACGCTCTGGTGCTTTCGCCCAGGGCTGGCACTACTCTAACAGCAATTTAGTCGTCCATCCAAGATACATGAAAAAAATCATAAATCATTTTATCGATGTTTACAAATCTTTAGAACGTCCCTGACCTTAAACAATTTATTGAACGAAAACTTAAATCAATCTAGAAATTACACGCAAAGTTTGACACCCCTAATAGCGAATGAAATGCGGGCACTAATATGGTTTCATAATTCCTTTACAGAGTGACAAGCGGTCGATCAATCAATCGAGTCTAGATCACCTGAGCGAGCTAACGTGTCTGTTATACGTTAGACGAGAAGAGATCAGAAGAAGAATTTATTGAGAACAATCAAGTTTGAGAAGAATTAAGATGGCAACTGTACAGACCCCTCCTGAGATGAGCCTGTCGGCGTCTCTGCCGGTGCAACAGGAGCAATCCGAAATAGACCTGATGGCGCTAACGATGGCGGCGCTGCGCTTCGTGAACCCCTGGTCGGTGGAGGCCAAGCCCAGCCAGTGGCAGGACCAGGTAGTCCCCGGAGCGCCGGAAGCTAAAGATCGCATCATCACCCTAGCGGAAGTCAGGCTTCACGACTCGCCGCAAGATTGCTGGGTGGTCATCTATGATCGAGTTTACGACATTACCACTTTCTTTGACGAGGTAAGTTCAAAAGATAATTATAAATAAGCAATCAAATATCCCCTTTTAACAAAATAAATCTGAAATCTGAATATGGTTTTTCCCTCTTAAAACTATCGAAATAAAAGCTATAATGATATTTCCTGTTGTTACAGCACCCCGGTGGAGCGGACATAATGTTCGAGTACGCGGGCCACGATGCCAGCACCGCGTTCCGCAGCTCCGGCCACTCACGCATGGCCAACAAGGCCCTGGAGCGATTCCTCGTCGGAGAACTGCCCATGCAGGAGCGTATGTACCGACGACCCGGCGGCATCCGACTCAGTGACATACCGGAATAAGGAGCCAAGTGCAGCAGCACATTGCACTGCCAAAATAATTAAGATTCAGTAGTATTAAGTTTAAAACTAAACTTGTTTTATCGTCCTGGCTACGTCAATATCCAAATGACGTTGACGCCTTTGATAGTGGCCTTGGAGGTGAATTTAATTTAACATTCAGGGAAAAGAGAGAGGAAAAGACTTTTCTTCTCTCTTTTTCTTTTAAATGCTATAACGTACGTGTTTGTTTTCTATTGTTTAGATTTTGTTTAGTTTTATCAAACTGCCAGCTTTATTTTAGACATAGACATTTTTTTTTAAGAGTATGTTGTAACATTATTAGTTTCTTAAACCGATATCGCGAGAGTGGGCATTGTACGTGCGCATGATAAATTGATAATTTATTTCGCCAACCATGACTTGCTTATCCGAGAATTTGTACTTTATAATAATTATTGTCACTTTTAACCTCAGGCAGTGATGTCAGAGCTTCGATAAGCGCAGTCTTGCGAAGACGAACTTGCCAAGTGTACTTTTTCCACTGCCCATCATAACTGTTGCCATGTGGTGGGTGTCTTTTAGTATTGTATCATTTTTGCATTTATTTAAGTACCTAGATATTAATTATTTAGTTTTTTACAATGCAGGGCAGTAGATAACGTTCTTAATAATAATTTGTGTTCGTTGTTTGACGTCATATGTTCTGGCCAAAGATAATATTATATCTCTTTGGCCAAATTTTGCGAACCTTGTTTCCGAATGAGGACAATATTATCCGTTAGAGAGCTGAAGTTACGTCCTTTGTTTGTATTGTTATTATTTAGATATAACTCAGTATTAATTCTAAAAGAGATGTATTGTAATTGATCGCTTAAATCTAGCTATAAGCGCTTTCCCTTATGTTCCTACTATTTTATAATTAGAAAATATAATTTTTGCATTTTAATCAAATACCTTCAACTTTTATTTACCAACCAACCTTAAAAGTTAAAATGTGTCATAATTAGGCTGAGTTTTCTCTGGTGAAAACGCAGCCTAAGCGTAGCGAGGAATGTGTTTGTAAAGAACCAATAGAATCGCTTGCGCTGAGCGAGGCTAGGTAAATGAAGCTATTCTATTGGTTGCTAACAAACACATCATTCGCTACGCATCCTCGCACATCTCTGGTGCTAACGCAGCCGTATGTTTAAATCTAATAGATATAAAAAATCTGCTGAAGAGTCGTTTTTGTACATATATACATATAATAAACTAGTTGACCCTTGCAACTTCGTCTGCTCCGCTCCTATTAGTCTTAGTGTGATGATATATAGAAAGAATTTTTCAAATCGGACCAGTAGTTCCTGAGATTAGCGCGTTCAAGAAAACAAACAAACAAACTCTTCAGCTTTATATATTAAGTAACTAGCTGACCCGCGCAACTTCGTGTGCGTCACAATTTTCATTACTGCTCCGCTCCTATTGGTCGTAGCGTGATGATATATAGCCTATAGCCTTCCTCGATAAATGGGCTATCTAACACTGAAATAATTTTTGAAATCGGACCAGTAGTTCCTGAGATTAGCGCGTTCAAGCAAACAAACAAACAAACTCCAGCTTTATATATTACTATAGATAATAGATCTGTAGAAGAGTCGTTTTTGTACATCTTCTATACATATAATAAATCTGTTGAAGAGTCGTTTTTGTACATTGAAAATAATTTTTAAAAAATAGCCAGGGAGATAAAGAATAACTAACAGAACCCATTTCCATCATTTTTTGATTTTTTGTCTGTTTATCTGTTTAGATGTTCAGGCATGACGTAACAAGTACAAAAATAATGTAGATAACTTTTAAACATTTAAATTGTACGTAACTGGGAGTATAACTTAGTTTTTGTTTCATCGTACCTAATCGGTTCACTCTATCAAAAGATATTTGCATTTAAAGTTCTCAAGAAGAAATTCATTATCATTACGTGACACGTACACATACACGCAATGCCATCTATTGAAATTAAATAGTAATAGTTTAGTACTGTTTCATGAATGAATGCATGGAAATAACACCACAACATATTGTTGAGTTATTTGTGAAACTTAATACGTAGCAAAGGAAAAATGATCATTTGGCTATTTTATCATTTTATTAAGCGTAACATGTGAGCTTCTAAGTTCGAACTTATATTTTGACAGTTCAACTACATTGTCGATAGATGGCAATGTACTGATGACGCGTTTTTCTGAATCGCGGTATTAAGATTCTCCACTGTTAAATGACGTTGGTCTGTCTGACAATAAAAGTTTGGATATCTATGCTATGTAGCACATCAATGTATGTAGCTTAGAAGTGTAGTATTAGAAGGGGATATGCTTGACCGAAAACGAAAAAAGAGAATAGAGATGGGTTGTAACAGGTTAATGTTGATAAAACAGCTGGCAGGCTCAAACAATTTAATATGGACCCATTTTTTATTGAATCACAAATTGCCATAAAGAAAAATAAAATCAAACTTATACGTTTTTTTTTATAATGGTCACGTCAACGTAATTTAGGAGTCCCTTTTTCGAAACTGTTTGTTCTTGTAAGACCACCAACTTTATTTTAAGGTTAATAAATACTAGGTGCTTCTCTTTTTAGCGTAGTTTAAACGCTTTAATAAGAGTGAGAAGTAAACATATTTCGAAATAAATAATAGGTGTTTCTCTTTTTAGCAAGGGTCATTCTTAAATGAGGAAAATAGAGAAATTGATAACAGGCGTGGTAACAGTCTGTATGTGCGGGGACTGATACAATAAAAAACAGGAACAGCCGCAGTAACAGTATTTACGGTTCTGATATTAAAGTAACAGATAAAATAAGTCCATCTTCGACCGCGTCCTTGCTTACCATCAGGTGAGATAGTGGTCAAACGTATGCCTATATACAGAAAAAAAAAATTGGTAGGAACAATTGTTATTTGTAAATATATGTTACTAGTTGTCTCGCGCAACTTCGTCTGCGTCACAATTTTCATTACTGCTCCGCTCCTATTGGTCTTAGCGTGATGATATATAGCCTATAGCCTTCCTCGGTAAATGGGCTATCCAACACTGAAAGAATTTTTCAAATCGGACCAGTAGTTCCTGAGATTAGCACGTTCAAGCAAACAAACAAACAAACAAACTCTTCAGCTTTATATATTAGTATAGAAGTATAGATATAGATTTCTATCCGTTACGATAAATACGCTTCACTCCTAAAAGATAAATAATTAAGTGATTGATGAATTATGATTTGAATCGACATTATTAATCTATAACAGCCGCTTGGATCGATTTCCAAGGTTAAGCAACGCTTGCCGAGGTCGATCTGTGGATGGATGGCCATTGTAACATACCGAGATTCCTCCGTGTTTCGGAATATAACAGCCGCACGGCTAAAATATAGATAACAGTTGCAAAAGTTCATCTTCAAGGTTAAGCTACTCTTGTCGAGGTCGGTCTGTGGATGGGTGACCATTTTAACATGCCGAGATTACTACGTACCTCGGAATATAACAGCCGCACGGCTAAACTACAACAGCCGCATGGGTCAATCTTTAAGGTTAAGCGACGCTAGCCGAGATTGGTCTGTGGATGGGTGACCTTTTGAACATACCGAGATTCCTTCATGCCTCAGAATATAACAGCTGGACGGGTCGATCTTCAAGGTTAAGCAACGCTTGCCAAAGCCAGTCTGTGGATGGGTGACCATTTTAACATACCGAGAAGAGATCTTTGGCAGTCGTTACAGATTGTCAGTAGCCAAAAATCTGACACCTGCAGTCAAGTAGCCGTGTTACCCAGTATTGTAGGGTTGTAGAGTCTGGTAGGCAGCCGCTCCGCGTAAAATACTGGTATTTAACTGAATCCGGTTTGATTGCAAGCTGACCCCAATATATCTTGGAAAAGCCTAGGCAGATGATGTCACATGGTAAAAAACTGAAATAATTTGCGAAAAACAGTGAATCTACAGCTGCTAATAAAAACTGCGAGGTTGGCAAAACTGGGCACAGATTACAAACGTAATTTTGTTTCAATTTCCTTTATCCACTAGGGCGACGGCCTAAGTGACATCCCGAATTCAGAATTCCATCACACAGTTACCCTATTCTATATACGGCTTAAGCATCTGCCAGAATGTTCATTAAATGTTGTACAATTGGCTGGATATCATTTAGGCCGCTGATTAAACCGCCGTTCAATGAAAAGGCCAACAAAACGGCAGATTAAACCAGTTGGCTGCGACAATAATAATAACTATTTACTTTTTTAATATATGCCTAGCCTTTTCCCAACTATATTGGGATTAGCTTCCGATCAGCACGGCGGAGTCTCGGTATGTTAAATAATATGGTTGGTTACCTATCCACAGACCTCGGCAAGAGTTGGTTAACCATGAAGACCGACCCGTACGACTGTTATTATTTAGCTACGAGCTCCTCATTGAATCACTCTCCCCATTCAGTACCTACTAAATATCGATTTAAAAAATTCGATTATTCTTACACAATAATCGATTCTTTGAACCCGGTAAAACAGTTTAACATAAAATGTAAAAATTTATTAAATTAATCAGTGTTCTATAATCTGCAATTGTCAGTGAAAATCAAAGAAACTGTTTCTTTTTGGGTTGGACGAAATTAAGAATCAACTTTATTCATCAGTTTCTTTGTTTCGTAGTTTGAACCACCATTCGTTCGATAGTCTGTTTTGTTGATTTTAATACCTACCTCGAGGTAGGTGTGTACCAGGAGATTACCTGGGTTGGTCGGCATTTCAAGCGGAAGAGACGATACAGTGCCCTGCACTAAGTACCCTCTTCCTATTTTTTTAATTCTGAGAGAGATCAGGATACGCTATGTATTAACTTAAAGTTGATTTTATCTATGCAACACATATTTTTCAACATCCACGCAAACGAAGTCGCGGGCACAGCTAGTTCTAAAATATTACAAATCAAAAAGTTCGGCCAGTAAAAAAGCGGTTCTATCTTTCTGGTAAAACCCCCAGTGGTTACCTACACAAGTGAGAATAATTTTTCTCATCAATAAACTAAGTTTAACACGAACTTATCTATCTGAGTATCACAATTCTTTACGAGAATTATAAGATAAGACAGAATTTCGAAATGATCAGCGACTTTTATCGTTAACCGTGCCTACTGTTCAGCGCACCCTGTTGAAAATTATAACAATAGACAAGGCGTAGTTTGTAAGGACGAACCAACGAAGATATGGGAACTACTTTTTCCAGTCATGTAGCCACCTGGATAGCTGTCGATGGTTTTTTGAAGTGAAAACTTCTTTAGCGGCGTTGAGCACTTTTTCTGTAATGGGTATAAAATCTTAAACTCGCGTCAGGACACGTGACCTGATCGAAAAAGCGTAAGACGGACTCGCGTCAGGGTCACGTGATGCTGATCGAAAAAGCGTAAGATCGAGGGGAAGGGAGAGGAACTAGTATCTCCCACTCTTTCTACCGTGCCTGAGTGTGCTGCTCCGCTTAGGCGGCACAGGGCGCTTGCGCGAATGTCCGTCTGTGTTTATGTACAGCGTGCCACGCGTATCCAAGGATACGAAATTACGGAATTACGAAATTATGGATGAAAGTTGATTTTTCTAAGAGATAAAAATTAATGTAATATATAAATAAATAACGATATAATATTATGAATAATAACATGTAAATTGTCATATTTGTGTACGATAGCGCAATAAATAAACATTGTATTCTACCTCATAAATGATAGTATTTTTGTACTTATAATTAAACACAACGTTAATACTAAAGTTTTCACTTCTGCCGGCACTCCCGGAGTGCTACCGGTGTTTTTTTTATCATAGAAGGTGTATCTAGGTAGATATTTTTTATTTGAGATGGATTTGTTCTTGACTTTAGTGTAGGTCAGAGGTGACAGAGACAAAATCGACGATGGAGTGAGCTTAGTTGTGCATGCTAGATAAGGAAGTGACGCATGTCGTCCAATAAAAGGACTACACTAGCACTGCGTTTGGGATGAGTCAAGGATACCCAATTTGGCTAGATTGTTTCTACAGCGGCCAACCTGGGCCCGCAATCTGTTTAGAGATATCGAGATTGGCCGCTGTAGTTCGTGTCCAGGCGACACGAACTAGTGTTGGGCAGAAGTTCTGCCGGAGTGATGAAGTATGGAGAGATCACTAATAACATGGGCGGTCAGGACAGCATTACCTTGGACTCAGTGGTTTATATCACGCCACCATCGAGTACAAAGCCCAAACCGCTGCCAAAAAACTGGGCATCCTAAATAGGGTGAAGCGATACTTCAGGCCTGGACAGCTTTTAACCCTATATAAAGCGCAAGTCCGATCCTGCATGGAGTATTGTAGCCACCTTTGGGATGGCTCAGCTAAGTATCAGCTTGCCGCGCTTGACTCGGTGGAACGCAGAGCTAAGAGGCTCATCGGTGACGAAAAACTGGTGGATGCCAAGCTAGCTTGGCTCATCGCCGTAAGGTTGCCTGCATGTCGGTCTTCTACAGATTGTACTTCGGTGAGTGTGTCCAAGAACTCCACGACCTCATCCCACCGGCCCCCTTCTACCATCGGACATCCAGACGCACTGCATCTTACCATCCCTACCTTGTTACTATTCCACCAATTCGCACTAAGCGTTTCCAAACGTCTTTTATAATGCGCACAGCAAAGGAGTGGAACTCTCTGCCTGCGTCTGTGTTTCCAAACGCTTACAACCCTAATCTCTTCAAAGTTAGAGTGAACAGGCTTCTTCTGGGTAAGCTCGCTCCATCGTAGACTTTGTCTCTGTCATCTCTGACCTAGATTAGAGTCAAGAGCAAACCCATCACAAATTAAAAAAAAAACGCCAATATACGGTGTTGTATGTTTGTTTTGAAGTGTACGGATGGTTCTCAATTCTTGTTGTTTTCCATCAAAATAAAAGAGGTCTTAAGATCAATAATATTATTATTTATTTATTTACACGGATGAAGCCTTGAGACATAGCTAGTTATATTTATATGAGCAATCACCTCTATCACGAGCCCTGATAATTACAAGTAAGGGTCTCGAACTGCCGACCTCGCTTCCGACAACTAGTTAAAGCGGATATTAAATTGAAATAGCGAGTAAATAAAGTCGCATTTAATACATAATTAGTATAGTACAAACCATTACAGTAACTTTATATGATATCAGTACATTAAGTAATTAGGTACCTTTTTACAGTCTCACACTTTCTTGCCGGATCTGAAACAAAAAACAATGGGTATCATTTAAGCTATCACCAATTTAGTTAGTTTTTCGTTTCTTAAATAATAGGGTTTGTCCTCCAAATAGTAGATCTGTCACCAAAATGTAGTCACCAAACAATATAAAATCAATTCCACAATAAATCACCTAAAATCATGGAGATATAGGGTCTAGTACCAAATAAATGTTTTTGTATGTATTATAATAGGTTTGTCCTAATAAGTATTTAAGCAAACTAATTTAAAGAGATCACCAATAAATCATAATATTATGTCACTAGAAAATTTCATAAAGTTCCAAAAAAATTTAGGGTTGTTATCATCATCGTTTCAACCTTTTGGTTGAAACGATGGTGGAGTCTAGCATAATGTTATAAACGCATATGGTTTATAAAAAAATAACCACGAAGGGGATGGCGGGGTCTATTTGCTCGCTTCGCTCGCTCACTCGACCCCGCCATCCCCTTCTAACCTAACCTGTCCGAGTCGGGGTGTCCCAAGTCCAGAGCTTGCTTTGGTCGCTCTTGCATAACTCCGACTTATGCCAAAACATATTAGACTAAACGAAAGCGCGCCAATTTGTCTCCGCCCCTTTGATCATTTTTTCATTAAAATTATAAATTGATGTATTAAATTGGTAACGAATACTATTAATTTAATATCTGAACGAAATAAAATGTTACTACTGTATTGGTGACAAAATATCAAATAAAAAGGAGTCGCAGTCAGGGATCGATAATCGATTTATTTGGTGACAGATCTACCATTCTGAGCACAGAGCTATTATTTAAGTAACAAAACTGTTATTATAAGAACGAAGTTTATATTCATGTAATGCAATATAATTTTATTGGTTATCGATCTCTTATTTTACACATATATTAACATTAATTTGATAATTCATACCTGGGAACAATTTTTGTTTATCTGAGAACGAAAATATTTCGTGGCGATAGATCTATTTATTAGGTGATACAACTTGATGACAAATATAAATTTTGGTGATAGAAAATATAGTTCCCAAAAACAATGTTTAATTAGTTCTCCGCATCCTTTCATTTTATAAATCGCAATGTATTTGTCACCGGAAAATTGCTAACTCCGTAAAATTGTAAGAAATCGTTATTAGACTACTAGCTGACCCGTGCCCACTTCGTTGGGCGGTATTTTTCAGGTTAATATAATATAGCCTATGACTATGATGACTATGTTTCTATTGGCAAGAGAATTTTCAAAATCGGTTCAGTAGATCCAGAGATTACCCCCTACAACAATCAGTGGCGTAGCGTGCCTTGGCGGGGCCCCGTATAAAAATTTGTTTGGGGGCCCTTATGAAGGGTAAAGATTTCTCAGAAAAGAAAATAGTTGCATAAAAATTAAAAGAAATATTTATTCATCCTAATTATCTGTCTGTCACCTTTCCCTAAATACAAACAATTTTAATTAAATATACACTCTCCTTGCCTTTTTTTCGGCAAACTGATTTATTAAATAATTTATAGCTGATGATGACTATATAATTTTTGCTTACGCACGTCGGGGGCCCCCCTGGCCCGGGGCCCCGTATAATTGATACGGCAGATACGGCGGTAGCTACGCCCCTGGCAACAACCTCACAAACTCACAAACTTTACCTCTTTATAATATTAGTGTAGAAAATTGAAATAATATTGTGATCAGATCATTTTTAATACACAAAATCCCATCCAAGTTAATAGTTACCAATTAGTTTACAATTTCGCGAGATATTTTACAATCTAACGGCGTTTGCAATCATCCGGTGACATATAAATCTGTTTGTTTGTTCGTGCGTTTATGGCTTGAGAAAAAAGACTTGAGAAATTTATAAGTTACTTTGGTGAATTATGCGGAAAATCACGACAATTAAGAATGTTACAGCTAGCGAAGCGAGCTTGAAAATACTAGCACACCCGCCTCGGATAGTTTCGATATTTTTTTGACAGACAACGTGTGTTTCTTAGTATCAAAATATAAAATACTTTAGCATTACCTTGGAATTGAGTAGCGACTCTGTAACATTAGTTGGTTAATAAGAATCATTTATATTGATACGAAAATATTGTTACACAGTTTTTTATGGTAGTGGAGATCCACGATGAAAGTATACAACCCTACATGTGACGAGATCGCTAATAATACCTGTTATCTCTTTGACCCAAGTCACGAGTGCAAATATGTGACGGCGTATAAGGCAATCCACAAACTAGTTACATATTTTTAGTTTTAGTTAGTTCTAAGTTTATTATAAATGCGAAAGTAACTCTAACTGTCTGTCTGTTTGTCGCGCTTGCACGCCAAAACTACTGAACCGATTTAAATGAAATTTGGTACAGAGATAGTCTAGAGCCTGAGAAAGGACATAGGCTACTTTTTATCCTGGGCGTATTTTCCCTAGGGACCCCGCGGGCGAAGCCGCTGGCAGAAGCTAGTATACAATTAAATAAATTCATAATCTTCATATGAATCAGAATCAGAACTTTATTTGCTCAAAATGTAGGAAAAATATAAGATAACTTACACAAATACATAAGATCAGCTACATTTTACCTTACGGCAACCAAATCATTAGGTACAATAATAAAATAAATAGAAAATGTCAACAATGCAAATAGAATTAACAATTAATAAAGAAAACAAACAAAAGTCAAAAAAAAATATCACATAGTCATTAATAAATTCATTTAATATCAAGTGTCTAACTCGAGCTGTCTGTGGCGAACAGGTCTGCCTTATTCTACAAGATCCCAATCTCAACACTTGTGCTTGAGACCATCAAGCACAAGTGTTGAGAATGGGATCTAGGGCTCGCCCCCAGCTAGGGTACCTATACCTAATTAAGTTTTTTATTAGAAATGTTCTATAGCATTTCTGAAGATGCCTCGCTGGACCTCTAGTTAATTTAGTGTCCCTTTAACATGGGATTCTTTGGATAAATTAATTTCAAAACGGGCATTCATGTTCTATCTAAGTGATAACTTTAACTTTATTGATGTTTATAACTGCGATGACTAACTGAAAACACTTGGAAATTATAAGTTTGGAATAGGCAAAATAAATAAATAGTAATCATTTATTTAGATAATGCTTTATTCACATACCTGAAACGCTGAAAATGTAAATTGATCCATCCATTGAAAGACGCTGTTTGACATCTATACTTAAATTATAAAGCAGAAGAATTTGTTTGGTTGAACGCGCTAATGTCAGGAACTACTGGTTCGA
Source organism: Lacanobia wlatinum (assembly GCA_947578705.1). NCBI lineage: Eukaryota > Metazoa > Arthropoda > Insecta > Lepidoptera > Noctuidae > Lacanobia > Lacanobia wlatinum. The sequence continues at coordinate 9,357,624 of OX388028.1, read as the reverse complement.
ATTGATGTTCGAAGTGAATTGAAAATTATTTTCGTGTTGGATAGCCCATTTATCAAGGAAAGCTATAGATTATATAACATCATGCTACAACCAATAGGAAAGGAGCATAATGAAAAATGTGACGCAGACGTAGTTGCGCGGGTCAGCTAGTAAGATATAGAAGTGCACCATGAAAGGATTTATTGACTCTGTATCCTTCAGCAGGTAAACAACTGACGGTCTACCTAAATTTTCTATGCGATGAAATCCACCTTATAGTTGGATTCTGCGAGTTTAAACTGAATAAGAGTTTATCATATTTGCTCCATAAATGTACCGCTGATATCAAGTTACATTTCTTGATCAAACCAGTCCTTAGTCACAACAGAGCCAACAACATCCGTCTATTATCTTAAAGATCAATTTGCACTAAATAAGCGTAAAGAAACAATTAATTAAGTTCCATTATAAGCCGATTTCTTCATCTCGTTGGCTCAGGTGTCAAATTATAGCCGCGATTTATTCATTGATTTAGTCGAGTTGATGGAACGGCGAAACTATTGGCTCTGGTCCTTCGCCCGTGGAGATGGCTCCTTATAGAGCATCCACACAGTAGCGGCGATAGGGTAGGTTGAGGTTGGGCGACGGCCCAGGGCGCCGGATAAAGAGAGGCGCCGGGCGCCGCGAGTTCTATATTCCCTTGCTCATTGAGCGAAGCCTAAATACTCGTAAATTCCCTAAATTTAGCGAAAAGTCGCTATGTTGGCTACACTAGAATAAAAACGCGTCCAATCCGTTCGACCGGAGCACTGCGTGCAGTTCATTTTCAATCTATTTTTAACACATTACATGTGAATAACATGCCGTATTACATATAGGCGCGCCAGATTGAAAAACGCCGCCGTAATGTAATGCGACTACCTCACGATGTCGTGGCAACATGTTCTACAAAGCGGCGTCAAACGTTTAGCTTTATTGTTATACATTATGGCTTCGAGATTTGTCGCAGCCAAATTGTATATCAGCCAATGCGTCTAATACAAAATTTAATGAATAGGCTGGCAGATGCTTAGGCCGTTTTTAGAATAGAGTAACCGTGTGACGGAAATATATGAAATATTTAATTTGTGGAATTCTAAATTGAAACAATCATTTTCAACATTTTAAACCTCGTTTTCGGAGCACCACTGGGTAGGGCTCCTATTTTTGTCAGCAGCCGGGTGACACCCGACCGTTCGTTGACTGGTATTTCTCTGTTGGGTGTCACTACTAAACGTTTGACGTAATGAAAACTGTCGGGAGTAGGGTGCAAATTCTTTTGCATTTTGCACTCTCTAACTTCATGAGGATTTCTGTATAAATAAATAAAAGACTTCTATATAAGTATGAACGACCAAAAGACAATAAAACCCTTCCAATATTAGTTGCAAAAATTTCTTTAGTTCTTGAGGTTTTCCACATTTAGGGCTGACACTAGACCGTTCGTTGGCTTGTTGTCAAGGTCGGGTGTTATCCTTAAACGGGTGTCGTAATGAAACCCGTCCGAGGTGGGGTGTGAAAAATTTCGAGCTCGCTTCGCTCGCTCTTTCATTCCGCACTCTTTTTATTCTAGACCTTTTCTTCATAACTCAACAAAATTACTATGTTTATGTTTGAATGACCAAAAAAAAATAAAACCTTTCCGGGGTGCATGAATATTTGTTCACACTGTTCTGCCCTCTCTTAGTTAATGAGCTTTGTAGCGTCAGTTCATAAAGTTACTTCTATTTAAGTGTGACAGATCAAAAGAAAATAAAACCTATCCGAGCTCGCTCTTGATTTCTACCCTTTTTCAATTAATGACCTTTCTTGTATCAGTCCATAAACTTACTAGTCGTGGCGGAGTGCACAAATTTTGTTTGTAAGTGTAGGACTGCCATCCGTCCGGGTTGGGTTTTCGAAAAGGGTCGCTCGATTGATTGAAAGGTTAAATGTAGAAATATATTTAAACAAATCGTAGTTACAAATTAATTCGTAATTGTAAGCCGGATATTAGGTAACTTGGCATAAAAAATGAAATCCGGCTGGACGTGAGGTAGCCGCATTACATTACAGCGGCACTTTTCAATCCGGCGTGCCTACTTATAATACGGCGTGTTATACGATAAGGCTGCGAGTGCCGCGACATTGTATAAAAAACTTCAGTGATACACGTTGGAAAGCAAGAAAAACCAATGTTAAAGCAGTCCGTTATAAAATCAGTGCCATCCGATGATGGTTTAATTAAGTACTTTGTTTCTTGAAACTCCGAAAAGTAATGTTCAAGTCTCTCATGAGGATACTACTTTAGCCGAATAGCTAAAAGATTTCGGCTTTATAGTTTTATTGGTTCTTTGGTACGGCACACTTTTTCAAATTAATGTACATATTTTACTTTGTCAATCGAAACCGAAATTGCTGAAACCATCGACTTTGATAAAACCTAATAAAAGAGTTCGCCGATAGAAAGGCTAGAAAAGTAACATTTTGTAGTTTTTTTTTTAATAATTGTTTATTTCTTTTAGTTATTTCATTATATCATTTGCATTGCAGTTCTCGCCCAGAGCGCCAGTTGTGCTAAAACCGGCACTGTGTCCACACGATACAGATTTATGTATGAGTTCAAAGTCTACACAGACCAGTCTGTATCGCGTGGAACGACGATTAGACTAGCCGTGGGTCTTGTTCTGCCTGAAGAAACGTTTCACCAGACAGCAAGATTGGTGAAGCTGGCTTCTCATAGTTAGCCAGAGATGATCATGAACTGAATGTTCGAACCAAGAACCTAAGTCACCTCAGACAGCACTAAATAATACTCACAATTGTTTGTAACTAAGCGTGTTGACACTGGTGTAGTATCTCAAGTAGACCAGCAGCGCGAGCGTCATCAGAATGGCCGTGATCTGCAGCGTCCACTCCCGAGGCATGCCGCACTTAGTCACCTTCACTTCTCCCGGCGTTATCGTCAACTGGAAATGGGTAAACGATAAGTCTTATAATCAAGATCACGTAGACATGCAGGGGAGTGTTTACAGGAAATGATATTGACAGTATAGTCGAAAAACACTCTCCTGCATGTCTATTACAGAAGTCGATAAATACATGACGACGAGTCTCTTTGAAGCCCAACTTTTCTAAATCTTATCTAATGAGCCATCAATGTACCATTTATTATAATTTGATAATTATTTGTTTTTGGGAAAACAACTTTGAAACCCACACAAAAAGTTCAGTTTGCACTAAAAGTTGTAGCCGAAAACTTATTTATTTCTAGTGACTTTTTTAATAACGCGAGTAATTCTGAAAACAACAGTTAATTATGTATTTATAATCTATAAGCTGTTGCCCGCGACTTCGTTCGCGTGGAAATTTTTAATGTGTAAGAACGGATCGCATTTTTTGAACCCTAAACAACTACTATACAAAAAATCATGTTAATCTCTTGCTCTCTGAAAAACAATAATAAATCTGTAGCACGGGAACCGTAAACATTTTCGGCATAAAAATTAGCCTATGTCCTTTCTCAGGCTCTAGACTATCTGTGTACCAAATTTCATTTAAATCGGTTCAGTAGTTTTGGCGTGAAAGCGCGACAGACCGACAGACAGTTACTTTCGCATTTATAATATAAATAATAATATATAAATACTAGCTGACTCGGCAAACGTTGTTTCGCCATACAAAAAAAAATACCCTACCTAATAATTCTCATAACTACCGAATATACACACAAAATTTCATGAAAATCGGTCGAGCCGTTTCGGAGGAGTTCGGTAACAAACACGATGACATGAGATTTTTATATATTAGATATTAACATACAGTAAGGATTTTTAAAGTTGGTAGTCGTATTTTTTCTATGTGGAATTAATATCATTTGGAAACAAGGATTTAAAGACACTATCTATTCCTAAGTGTCGAAAGACATTATCTTGAAAAAATACCACTCACCAAATAATACTTGGGGTCCAATCTATTTCTCCACGAGAAAGAAGGTACTGTGTACTCAACAAACTCGATTTTATGGTCAGGAGTGGGCACGAAACTATGTCTGACGACGCAGCTGTGATGCGTGTGCGCACCGAAGGCGGCGCGCGGTCGCAGGCTTTCCACTAAGTACTCCGTGGACTCTCTGGAGAGGCAGTCCCAACGCTCCTCGAATAAGGTGTTGCGCTCAGGGAGAGGCGCCGCGTCGGGCTCCGTGCAACCGCTGTCTGATTCTCTGTAGAGAGGGTAGTGCTGGAAAATATTTTTTATTCTTTAATGCACACAAAACATAATTATATCATCATCATCATATCAGCCGAAAGACGTCCATTGCTGGACACATGTCTCCCCCAAGTGTCGCCACAGCAAGCCGGTCCTGACATAACACACATCTATACTTTTATACTATACTAATCTATACTTTTTAATATATAAAGCTGAAGAGTTTGTTTGTTTACTTGAACGCGCTAATCTCAGGAACAACTGGTCCGATTTGAAATCCGAAAATTGTTTCAGTGTTAGATAGCCCATTTATCGAGGAAGGCCATAGGCTATATATCATTACGCAAAGACCAATAGGAGCGGAGCAATAATGAAAATTGTGACGTAGACGAAGTTGCGCGGGTCAGCTAGTAATAATATAAAGCTAAAGAGTTTGTTTGTTTTTTGGTTGAACGTGCTCATCTCAGGACTTCTTGTTCGAATTGAAAACTGCTTTTAGTGTTGGATAGCCCATTTATCGAGGAAGGCTATAGGCCAGTGGTTCCTATAGGCTATATAAAATAACGCTACGACCAATAGGAGATAAAAGATAAATATGTAGATTATAATAATAATATGTATAAAATATTTTATAATAGGTAAAAGTTGGACAGGAAATAATTAAAAACAAGTTTTATAAGAAAAGTAAGCAAAACTCTCTTCCTCTCTCCTAATTATTAAAAAAATTTGCTGTGCCTGACAGGGGCCTATGATCGTTTCTGTTTACCACCTGTACATTATGGATTGCATTAAACAATTTGAGATTTGAGGAGCGGAACAATAATGAAAAAAGTGACGCAAAGGAAATTGCGCAGGTCAGCTAGTAACAAATAAAGTTTTTTTTTATGACTATAATAACTTCAAAACGACGAATATCGATTATTTTAGTAACTTATTTCAAATGGAAAGCTCACCTGCATAATAATTGGTCTGCTATATCTTTCCAATTTCTTTTTGCCTTTACATAAACTTGATCCACTACTGCACTTTAACATATCTGTTGAGGAAAATTGTTTTCAACTACCTATTTACAAAGCATTTCTTAGACTTGATGAGACAACAGTAAGCACTCCTACGCACTAGCGGTTAGTCGCGCGCGGCTAGCCGGTATTCCAGTTTAATATGCAAGCGATAGTGATTATACGCACTTAATCGCCACAAAATTTCAACCGTAGCGGTTAAATGGATAGCCGCTGGGTGCTATCTTGTTTATACGCACTGGCGATCCCGTTTGCGGCGAATCGCCGATGACTTTGTTTTAAAGAGTTTGAATATTATCTCATAAGTCGTGATTTGAATTATTTAGATTAAGAAGCCTCTTGTGTCACTCTCATGCTGGTTGACCGATCGTTAATGGACCAACACGCCCTGGAGCAGTTCAACCGCTTAACGTGTTTCATCGCGGTTGGCCGCCATAGCGGTCAGTCGCTATTCCAACCGCGACAGGCGGCTGGCCGCTCAAACGAACCGCTAGACGGCTTAACCGCTAGCGCGAAGGAGCGCTTACGTTTCATTGGAATATACCTCATTAGACAACTAAACTTCGTAGCCTTTCATGTTCTTTTTTTTACCTAGTATAAAAACCGGCCAAGTGCTAATCCAAATGGACGGACGGACGAGTGGACGAACGGACGGATGGATGGATGGACGGACAAACGGACGGACAGCGGAGGCTTAGTAATAGGGTTCCGTTGGTTACCCTTTGGGTACGGAACCCTAAAAAAGCAAGCGTATTATAAAGCTACAACTCTTAGCATCCATTCTGCAAAAAAGTGGTTGGTAAGTATGTATTTGAAAAGAAAAAAACATAAAATTCGTACATACTTGATATGTTAGCTATTTGGGCAACAGTGCGCGCGCACAGTGTGCACCCATCGCCTTCCATCGCCATAGAGTTTATAAGGACGAAGTGATTCCCCCTGATGCTGACTAACTGCACTGGGGGCGACTTTAGTCGAGTCTCAAACCTCTTAACCAGCTGTGGTGTTATCCTTTGAACATACTGCAGTTCATTTATAACGATAAGTCAACAGTTATGGAAGAGTGCAAAGAGAAAAGAAATATTGATGCACACTACTGCAAAAATATACATACAGCCGAACATAGAACCACCTCCTTTTTTGAAGAAGTTGGTTAATAATAAAGTTGCATGACCTGTATGTAGGATGGGTTTTTGAATTGAGTATTTGAAGTTAAGGATGTGTCCAAACCATTTTCTGACCACCATCAAAACCTATTAAATTGGCATTAAAGAAGGGTTTAGACTTTTAGGTTTAGAGACTTTAATGCCAATTTTTTACAGGTTTTCAGGCTTATTATACTTTTTGATTCGATAGTGATCCGTAAACAGTGTATGCCTGTTAGTATATGTTTAAAACAGCATTGTTGGCATTCATCAGGCCATTATTGAAGCAGGTGTAAGAACACTTGGGGCACTCCAACAAGTTGGTATAACTACTTATAAATTAAAATTTAAAGTACCTGTAATGGAAGCCAATGTCATGGTTGCCAACAACAGAGTACATTGCTGTACCTTCTGGAACACTGAATAATTGGTAAAACCTTTCAACATAATCATTGAATTCTTTTTCAGGACACCACAGACCCTCATCAAAGAGATCACCTGAAAATAACAAATTGATACATTATACTATATACAAAGAATCTCTAAATGGATCATTTAAATAAGAACCCATAAGTGTGTCTAATAAAGAAAACAGGTCATTTGGCAAGTTACTTGATAAGAACACAAAGCATATTTCAAGAAGTTTTATTGTGCTCTGTTGATATATCTAATTGTATTAGTAAAATTAAATTAAAAAAATACCTAAAACAAAGACAACATCTGGACGATGTAGAGTCATAGCTGACTGAAAAGCTCGATGCATCTGCCACTCTCGCCGCCATTTATCAAACCAGTGTCCATTGCGGTTGCCCAGGAGGTGTGTATCAGCTATAACCATCGCATATACCGGCTCAACACCGTCCGTGGGCTCTTTGCTTAATGTTGACCAACCACACTGGAAAGGACATGGTAGAAGTGATTATTTCCTGATTAATTACTTATTCATGTGTTGTAAATGTGATAGAATTACCTGAATTTGTGTAACATAGTAAATTAAGTATTCACAATAAATGTAAATTGCAACTAAACCGATAAATAAGCGCGGAATAAAATTACTAAGAAAACTTCGTCGCAATCTACGCAACATTAATGCCATGGTGATTCTGATTTTTTAATCAGTTGTACAGTTGATTGTTTCGCCCATGTTAATTCAATATTATATTTTCAATTCAGAATTTGGTGAAAATTCTCCAATCAAAAATACCCAGTTTGTATGCAAACATTCAATTTCATCAATAATAAAATAACGAATGACACTTGTATGAGTGTTGCTTTCTGTGGTATTTAAATAATCTGCCAAATATCGAAAAATAATGAAGCAGAAATAATTAATAATAATCTTGCCAACAAATTATCTTAAGATACGTACACACGTCAAAAGAACCAAAGGCTGTTGATAAATATGTAAACTAATATATGTATTTCATTCACCATGAAATCATTTTATTTTATATTAAGTTTGGCACCAAATCCAAAAATAAATACTGTTTGGTAGAATCGTTAAAAAAGTGGCAGTATTCGATATTTTACACTTCTTTATACACATAATCTCTTATAAATTTGTTTATTTCCTCCTTGCTTAAGCTTTTCTTTTCCTTAAGTTTAAACAGGTATTTTAGTTGCAATTTAACATTTTGTTTGGCTATCGTTAGAAATGTTTTTGTTTTAAAAATTTGGCATAACAAAACTGGTCAAAGCAGTCATTAATAACTGGTCAAAGCGGTAATTGCAAAGAAGCAGCCTCTTAGTAAAACGAAACGCTTCTCCAGCTGTTGTTGATTGTCACTTGTCACTTTGTCATATAAAGCTTGCCTTAAACGAATATTGTCAATATTATCGGGATTCGGAACAAAAAGTAACAACAAATAAACCATGTTTTTCATAAAACAATAACCTTCATTAGTGAATAAGTGTTCATTTGATTCAATAATTCTTAAGTATGTCTATACACTGGAGTTCAGAAATAATGAAATGGGAGTATCGCGACTTGCAAGCCACGGCTATGTCCGTGGATTATTCGGGCAACAACGTGCTATTAGCGGGGCGACGATGGCTAGCGATCAAACAGCTCACACAAGACGACGATTCAGGTGACATCGTGAAGAAGTACCCTCGTCATAGCAAGTACGACGCGGCCGGAGCCGAGTGGTGCCAGTCGTACCATGGACAGAAACTTTGCGCAATCGCGGTATGCACAAATAAATAAACCTTCGCCTCGCCTCGTCAGACCGCAATTTTTTTGTATTTTCTAAATATTATTTTATCTATTAGCGGTTCGCTACGCGATAACACTTGGGCCAAAATATTAGTACCTATATTAAACTGAAATTGATCAAAACATATTATTTTTTAACTTTGAATTTTTTTTTGGTCAGGGGTTGTTTAAAGGGGTTCGAACTTTTTTCTATAGGATATGGATGGCATAGCCTCCCCACCACCATTTTGTTTTTTTTTTCAAAGTTGCGGCGCATGCATAGTATTTTGGTAAAATACACTTCAACAAATAAAATGTACATGCATGCTAGATTGTGCCCACAAGTTTGAAAAAATATCAAAACGGCGGCGCTACTATGTTCAAATACTTACTCTTAGAAAATCTTTTGAAAGATGCTGACTAAATGCGTAATAATGTCATTATAATATTTTAATTATCGTACTGTTCTAGACGCTTGGGGGAGGCCTATGTCCAGCAGTGGATGTCTTTCGGCTGATATGATGATGATGACTGTTCTAGAGCCAAAGCTAATAGTAATTTAATTAATTCTTTCACATGTTTCTAGAGTAATCAAAGAGTAGATGTATATGAGTGGCGGGGAGGCAATGACTTAACATGCATCTGTTCTCTCCGCGGACACACCAGAGTGGTCAGTGACACTCACTTCCACAGACAAGATCACAATTTGATTGCGACCTGCTCTATTGACACATTCACTCATCTGTGGGATCTAAGAGATGCAAGGAAACCTGTGGTCTCATTGTGTGCTGTTGGTAAGTGAGTCATACTTTCAAAATGCTTGATGTTATTTAAGTGGTCGCTGGTTGATATGGCCAGATAAGCTAATTAGCTTAAATTATGTTTTACATGCAATTGCAGAGTGGAGAATCTATATTAGAGTTTTTAAAAGCTCCAACAAAATATTGTTATGTTTACAGCTGGTGCTTCCCAAGTGCAATGGAACAAAGTAGCAACCCACATAGTAGCCACTGCCCATGATGGTGACATCAAAATTTGGGATTACCGCAAACACTCTGCACCTATTCACTACATTTCTGCACACCTGTGTAAAATCCATGGCGTTGATTGGAGTCCCCATCATGAATACCAATTGGTTACTTCCAGTCATGATGGAAGCATCAAATATTTTGACATTAACAATGCAAGAAGACCGGAGAATGTAATAATGACGAACTTCCCTGTGTGGCGCGCAATATACACACCTTTCGGAAGTGGCCTACTGACCATAGGAGTAGGTTGGGGAGGGATGCCAAGAGTGGAACAGGCAGGTGTCATTGGCATCTGGGTTGGCGGGGCACTAACACACAGGCTGGTAGGCCACACTGACACAGTGCAGACCATGGTCTGGAGGCCTAACACCTCCCCATCCAACTATCAGCTGGTGACGTGGGCTAGAGATCAGTCTCTCAGAGTTTGGACAATGCATCCTTCTTTGTTGAAGATGTGCAACCATTATCTTCCTGATGATGGGGAAAATGATAAGGACAATAATAGTGACAGTAAGTTATCTGATTCCTTTGTTCCTGTCCCATTTTTTTCAAAAATACGTATTGCAAGTTTTTTAAATATTGGGTCAACATACTGTTTTTAATGATACCAGCATTGGTTTTATTTCAGATGTTAGCTATGCCTCTACAGCAGGATCCACAAACGATATCTCTACCGGAGATAACAAAGGTCAAGATATTGCATTGGTGAGTGATAAAGTTTAGGTCTACACATATTGATACATTCAACAATTAGTATAATTCAAAAATGCTAAATTGCACACGATATTATTTCAGAACAAACTGCCACACAAAACAAACACGTCGATAGACGAGGAGTTCGAATCTATTCGCGAGATGGCCAACATCGAAGTAACGGACATGAACATCGAGACGCGCACCTGCCAAATACACTCCGAGCGCAATGGCTACGTTGCCAACCTTCAAGTCACGTTCCCGAGAAACGTCACCGAACAAACCATACCAAAGTTCTCCTGGCTATCAGGAACAAATGTTGATAGCCCCACTACTATCAAAATTCTACAGTCTATCAATAGAACTGCTTACCGCAAGAAAAAGGAAGGCCACAGATGTCTTTTGCACTGTTTGAAAACATTAGCTACGTCTATTGACGAGGTATTACTTATTGTTTCTTGCAAAACATTTTAAATAGAAAAGTCAAATATGTAGTTTGTCTGAAATGTTAATAGCCACATTCTTCAGTGACTTTTTAATTTACTAAATGCTTACGATTGCAAAAATACACAAAATTGAATGTAGAAAAGCATTTAAACGCTTCACATTTTTATAACGTTCCAGATACCAGTGAAATCCAGTGACGACACCGACTCAATGAAATCAAGTCAAAGAAGTCAGTCGGAGAGTGAAAACGCTGGTGACTCGTGCATACCATTCCCTAGAACTTGTGGGGCTAAATGGTGCGGAGTTAGCACTCTAGTTGTCTTCAACCGTCCTCCGAACGCGCGCCGGCTTTCCCTCAAACATGAGACCGGCACCCCGCGGTCGATGTCATCGTTGTCATTAACTCCGGGACTATTTGGCACCACCGGGTACAACTCTGTGTCGCCGCATGCGACAACGACGCCGTCCCCGACAAACGCATCCGGTTTTCCACAGCTGCATCATCGACATCCGTCAAATTCTATTACTACGTTCTATTTTCAAGATAGATGGGTGAGTTTGCAATAGTAATAAGTGCTGACTCTTAATCACATAATATTCTTTACTCTCCGACTAAGAAATGTCGCAAATATCTTATCAAAGTGTGTTCTAATGTCAGAAAGCGCAAGGTAGACGAGCGGGCAGCATGCGTAGCCGCGGCAGTATATCTGGCTGCGTGGCACCGCGCGTCGTTATGTACGCCGCGCCTAACCTCTTCCCGCTCAATCGGAACCTCGCCGAGAAATATGTCATCAACGCTGACAATCCAATTGGTATGTAATATCTCTTCACGTTTATAAGCTTTTGGATAGGATCTGGTGAGTTTTTTTATACATGCAAAAAGTCATATATTTTAAAATAAGCTTATTAATAACATTAATTTCAACAGAAATGTGCGAAACAAATGCCAAGTTGGCAACAGAAGAGGGCGAGACCGACATAGCGCACGCGTGGGACCTGGCGGCCTTGACCGCGCGGTCGCTGCGTGCGCGCCTGTCCGACCACCTGGCGTCCAGCGAGGAGAGCATGGGCTGGGTCGGCCACCCGCTGTGCTCCAACCTGCTGCAGTCGCTGTGAGTACTAACAATGAGCGCTAGAACCTCGCAGTCAGACCACGGTCACTGCGTTCGCTCGAAGTCACTTGTATAATCTTAGAATAAAGTTAATCGTGTCGTATCTTTTTTACAGAATCTCACACTATGCCAAAGCGTCCAACGTGCAGATGGCGGCTATGTTAGCATGTGCCTTCTCTGTTTTCAATGACACCAGCAATTCTAGTTCCCAATCCACAATCAGCACTTCTAGTTATGTGAGTATACCAAGCTATGAAACGCCCTGTAATCCGCTGACTTGAGACGGGCTTTATCGCCCAAAAAAATAATACGTTTTAAAGAAAATTTCTTGATTTACTGCCATAGAAAAGTGATTCTGTAGCAAAAATGTAATTGTTTTATTTTTTTCGTCTCATCCGGATTTCGTCACTAATGCGAATACGAGCCCCTTGTCTTGATCCGAAATTGTGTTGTACCAACATCAAATCGCATGCGGGCATAACCAATTGCCAGAAAGCCCTTACGGGCAGAATCACCGCATACAAACCGGAACTGACATTCAGTCAGTCAGAACTCTGTTTAACAAAAATCATCGCTTTGTTCATTATAGGGTGCCGGCACATCCCCATACAGTACAGTGAACCAGTACAGCGAAATAAGCGCCGATGGCTGGACGCTCCCCGTCGTCCGCAGCAACTCGTGTTCCGAGGCAGAGAACTTCTATACGGACTCTACGGTGTCCAAATCTGAACGAGCGTCATCGTGTGTGCTTGACGAGGCTACGGTACACCTGTATCACTGCTTCAAACGAGTGTACGCGGATATCCTACACCGGTGGCAGTTGATTTATAAGAAGACTGAGGTGAGCGAAGCTATCATTTGAATTTGGTAGGGTTAATTTGAAGGTGTTCCTAAGCAGCCTAGGTACATTGACCCTGAAAGCTTCTATGATTCCTACGAGTGCTAATGCAGACTGATTGATGCCGGCCGGTGGTTGTGGCATGCAATATACATTTTTCAAGTTACTATTTTATAAGACTATCTTCCCTTGCTGCTAAGCAACAGCAATGGGATTGGGACCTCTTTCTGCTTTTCCCAATCTACCTACTTCCGGTAAATCTTTTAAAAATAAGTTTTAAGAAGTTCTGGTCCACCTTTAATTTTTTAACCGACTTCTAAAAAAGAAGGTGGTTCTCAATTCGACCGCGTATAATTATATTTTTTCCTTTTTTATGTGTGTTCGCGGATAACTTCGTCGTTTATGAACCGATTTCGATGAATCTTTTTTTATATGAAAGGGTATGCTGCCGAGGTGGTCCCATTGCCCCACCACGTCAGGATCTGATGATAGAAACCCTGAGAAATCGAGGGCAACTCTCGAAAATTGTAGGCACGCATCTGGTAAAAACTTGATATTCGTGTGTATATCGGGTAATACTAAAAAACAATGAAGGTTTGGATCAGACCTGATAATGGAGACGACAGAGAGTCAAGGGAACTCCACATCGGTATGTAGGAAATACCAAGTGTTTGGGCTTATTTCATTCGTATTGACGAGACCTTTACACCGAAAGCACTTAGTAAGTTTTATTTTCATAACATAACATCACACCGGTACGCTGTGAATAGGTACGCAGGTACCACTAAAAATGTAAATAAAAAACTTTTTTACAAAAAATAAAAACGACTTCCAAAACAAAACACTACAACGTATGAAATAACTTTAATTTCGGAAGTCGGTGTCAAAAACGAAATAACCAAAAACACCGACTTCCGAAATTAAAGTATTTTTATACTGTAGGGTTGCTGGTGGAATAAAAGGCCCCGTTGACGTTTAGTCATACATTTATTAATTAATACTGGCAACTATGGTACAGTTACAATTAAATAAACGGCAACCCTAAAGTGAGGAGTGAAAGGGACTGCGTGGCTATCGCCCGTCAAACCTCCCTAGCTGGCTAATTCCTGAAGACCGCTAGGCTATCGAACAGGAACTAGTCTTACTTAGGCTCAGAATTGACTGCGTGGCTACCGAACTCTGTTCCTCTAGCTAGTCGAATGATCAAATGTTCTAAGGCGTCGCTCCTTTTAAAGTCAGCCAAGGCTGTATGTGTGCACAATATCTACACATACTCGTGTGGTTGTGATGCGAAGATTCACGAGCGGCGCCGATCCACACTGTGCTCGTTATCGCCGACGACGGGTAGTGTTACACGCATGTAACACTAGATGGCGTTGGTAGTCCGTTACAATACTAGTTTTTTGTTTTGGAAGTCGGTTTTTTTACCGTGTTTTTATGTACTGCCGTCTATACAGGATGATTGTTTAAAGTGTGCCTTTATGGCCGAATCCGAAACTATGAGGAATATCGAAAAACACTGAAAGGAGTCCGAGCCCGATTTTGATGAAAAGTAAAACTGCAACATTGTATTTTTTCAAAAAAGTTGTTCCTACCCGGGAATCAGCCGGCTGATTTTGAAAAAAAAAAACGCACTGTGTTATATAACACCATCCGAAAATGTAGCTAATAAGGATCAAATTCTGGGAAGTAATAACACATGGCAAACTAAAGGAAATAACTAATTTTTAACCCCCGACGCAAAAACGACGGGGTGTTATAAGTTTGACGTGTGTGTGTGTCTGTCTGTGGCATCGTAGCTCCCGAACGGATGAACCGATTTTGATTTTGATTTTTTTGTTTGAAAGGTGATTTAGTCAGAGTGTTTGATGAAAATCGGTCCAAGATGGTCGCCGCCACAAAATGGTGGATAACATATTTTTTCACAACTTCCTCAATATGGGTATCAAATGAAAGGGCTTGACTAGTAGAATACCATGCACTATGACAAATTTCACATCCAAGATGGCCGCCACCACAAAATGGCGAATTACGTTTTTTTTCATAACTCCCCCAATATGGGTATCAAATGAAAGGACTACTAACGAAATGAAAGTTAAGTTTAAAAAGGCATGAAATAAAAATTAAATTTCAAAAATCCCCGACAAAAAACAAACTTTAAAAATCATCGCGTTTGGAGACCGCTAATAATACGTAGGTATACTTAGTAAATACCTACAAAATATTTGCGGTCTCCCGAGGCGAAGACGTTTGGCCCAAACAATCGTACCTATATTAAACTAAAAGGATCAATAGAAATTATTTATAACTTTTTAAACTTTTTTTTGTCGGGGTTTTTTTTTATTTTTTAACCATTGTAAGTGAGTCTTAGCGGCCGTCATTCCAACCAGTCATCCTCCCTCCAGAAGCAGCGGGTCTATAAAAGCCACTTTAGTAGAATCATAATAAGGATCACCTACATAAAATTCATATCACGTTATTTTTGTCTGACAGTTTTGTATCCCGAAACTCTATACTAAACTGTCAGACAAATTAATTGTACGCAGGTAATATTATGATCCTAATATAATTCTGCTAAAGTGGCCTCTTTAGACCCGCAGATTAGTCTTCCTAGTGTTTTCAGGGTATTTGTGAGCGAATTCGGTGTCCCTATTGTTTGCCTCTGTATTTCGGCGACGCCCGTGCACTCAAGGAGCACGTGCGATACCGTTGCCCCCTCCTCCATGCACGCTCTGCACAGAAGACTCTCTGTTATACGTATCATGTGGAAATGTTGGTTCAGTGTGCACTAGCGGTGCCCTGTTATGGTTCCCGCCACCATTCGTAGGCTACCACTATCCAGAAGGCGCCTGGTTAGTTTCCTGTCTAGGGATGACATAGTCTCCTTTGACTCCCTGCAGCCTGGTGCTGAGGCCCACCAGCGTGCTGCTTGTGTGGGTGTTCTTGTACCCATGTGCACAGCTGGGTAAAAGGGAGTGGTACTTACTATTGGTTAAGGTCCAAAAGCCATCGTACCCGATGATACGCTGTGTCCTTTAGTCCACTGTAGCGTCACAGTGTTGCGGTTGGTCACTGCGACGCGTTCTAGAACATTTTGGCATTCTTGTACGAGTATCGAGGTAGTGTAATTTTTCCGTAAATGTACTGTCATTGTGATCCACTGACTTGTATCGATTTATTCCTCAAGGTACTAAAGCTAGTAGTAGACGCTCGCGGCGCGGCGCCGGGGCGCGGGCCGGAGCTAGCGGCCGCGTGCGCGCGCTGTGGCGCTGCGGCGCGCGGGGCGGCGTGCGCGGCGTGCGCGCGCCTGGCGCTGCGCTGCGCCGTGTGCGCGCGCCCCGTGCGCGGCCTGGCCGCCGCCTGCCACTACTGCGCGCACGCCGGACACGCCATGCATATGATGCACTGGTAAGCGTTACCACCAATAGTGCGATTCTGTAAAAATCGCTTTATCTAAACTAAAGTGAAGTGAGCTTGATGTGAGCTGTGAATCCATACGTGTCTTGTATTGCCGGAATGACAGTTCACTTCGAGCGCACCTCATCTAAGTTTTCACAGTGAAATGTTTACAGAATAGACCGACTGATCGGCAACAACAACGTGTGAAAAGGCACGCACATATAGACGCGCGTCAAGTTAACGAGCGCTACCGCAAATCGGCGAATCTCATAGTTCAAAATTACTAGACTACGTACGTGTCAACGTATGGATGCGCGTGATTTTGCCCTTTGTAACCAGCCGGTTTTCTACCGTCTAATTTATTGAGCCTGTTCAATGTTTCTTTTGAGACCGGTCGCTTTGACTGTTACCACTAGATTCCTGAAGTTCTCAGCATTCTGTAACTCCTCAGGTTCACCCAACACGACACATGTCCCACGGGTTGCGGCTGCAAGTGCGTTATGGAAGGCAATTCTGTGTGGAAAGGAGTCAAGTACTGAGCACGAGCAACGTATGTAAGAAACTTATACCTAAGCGTAATGTTAATATCTCATTTAAATTATGTTTCTATCGGGTAGACGTAGAGTTATTTTTTAAATGTCGACTTGTAGCATTTACTTACTGGCGTTTTGATAATGTTTATACTATGAATTTGTGGTGCAATGTAACATTCGTGGTTATGAGTATGTACTGTATACTTTCTGATTATGACGTTACTGCGAAGACCTGGTTGAGCCCATAGACACAGAGGAATGAACCAAGCGTTCCCTATCTGGCAATCAAGTGAATACGGTCAGATAAAGCGATTCGCACACTGCACCGCATTACGCAGCGTATCGCGGGTGTGCGTGTTTTTACGTTGCTTGAAAATATCTCTCTTTGCATTGAAAACACGCGTAGTGCAACATACAGAAAACGCATTCACGCGCAGTGCGATGCATTCGTCACCACGCACCCCGCGTAGCGGGACAGTGTGTGAATCGCCTAAAGGTATGAGGTTGACGAAGCAATTGTGCGGCCAGTAAGTTTGTTTTCTAGAATTCTTTCTGGTTCACATCACAGGCTGTAAATCTCGCCTTAGGCACTACGATATACAGAAAGAAACGTATTGGCCGCACAGTCTCATTCTACAGAGTAATAAATATAATGACTGTATTGGTCAGTTCATTGCTCTATGGCTCTGGACTGAACCAATGGCAATCTGGAACGTCTAAATACATCTATGACTAAACTTTTAACCGTACACACTCATAAACGGTTTTGAATTACTCAACAACAATATGCGATACACATATTTGTCTAAAATGTTTAATATGTAAGTAATTAATTAATAATAAAGACTGGTAATTTTATACAATCCATTGAAATAAATGATAACACAATTTTTATTAAGAATTTTATTTAACAAACGTTTTTATATTACAAATATTTTAAAACAAACAAACGAAAGTGTGCTCTCGATTATCTTAAAATGAGTGAGTATATAATATTTGAAAGAATAATTAAAATGCTTTACTTCAGTCTCTTTCAAGCATTTACTTATGCAAAGTTTAGAAGCAGTTCTTAATATACAGGTAGCGAGTTTAAGGTAAGTAATAATTACACAAGTTCGTTTAAGATTACACAAAAAAAAATATATCAAAAATACGAATTCGTAGTGACTTGTGGTCGCGAGATCATTTGAATAATTTAAATCAACATTAAAAAATATATAAAATCTCAATTATGCTTTCGGTAAGTTAGCAACAGACAAAATTGTTAAAATATATAAATTATAAATAAATAAACTCAGATATCAAACTATTTATTACAGGCTAGTTTTGTTTTTTCTTTTATTTGAGGAGGCTTATAAGATTTTACATACAAATATATATGTACGTATTGAAAATATGTTTATTGGATCTAGTGAACAATGGGGGGTTAAAATGCGTTTTTAGGATAAAAATATTTCTCTTGATTAGCTGGAGTATATTATAAATACATAATATTATGTCGACAGCTTTCGTATGTACAGTTTTATTTATTATTGCAATATCAGAAAATACCTATAACAGATAAAAATAAATACATTATAAGTAGGCACAATATAAAACGGAAAGGTTTAGGCACCAATTTTTTCAAGCAAACTACATCTAAAAGAGTAATAATAATACTTTCAACTAAATTCAAATAAAATATAAATACCTATTACAACAATATCAAACAAGAGATTCTTTCATAATTGATTTCTATATTTCTACTTTAAAAATTCGTGAAAATTTTGTAAATTTTTCATGTGATTCTGTACCCTATATTATTTGTATTTTCTGAACACAATTTTAGGTGTAAACTAGTTTTAATGAGTAAGTAAGATCGCCAATGTGGCTCAAATAGTTTAATCTTTCATTAGGTACGAAGCAGTGTTCAGAAATAAGTCGTTGTTTTTATTGATATAAGGAACAGAACACTTACGCATTTTTTCTATTATGTAACATAAAATTGTAAAGTTGCCACTAAATCTAAGTATTAAATCTACTGTAGTGGTACAAAGTACGCATGCGCGGCGCAATGGATGCGGATCTCAGAGGCGAGTCGTTCTATTGTAGCAGCTAAAACAATAAACTCTTATTAATAAAAGTAAATATTCTTAAAACATCAAAAAAAAACTTCACATAACTTTATTTACGTGGCAATTTTTGGGTATATTGTATAGAACTGTTTGTATACAGCTATACATAAATAATACATTATCATAAAATCAGCGGGGTCTAAACATGGAAAACTGTAATAAGAATCTGGATAACAACTGATGATAAGGAACTATCTCGTCATTTATTGATCGACTATTAAATCTACTGTCTGCCCTTCTATGTTCATATAGGGTGCCTGGACTACTGGATTACCTTCCTATTGGTAGAATTAATTGAGCGATGGTAGTGTGTTTTTAAACAATGAATATAGAGCAGAAGTTTTGTGAATGGAGGAACAAAGTGTAAAGCTCTAACCTAGCTGGGGCTGCCATCCGTCCGGTTTTCCCCGGATTTGTCCTAGTTTGGAGCGTCCGGACAGGGTTTTCAAAAGTGTCCGGCCAAAACCCGGATACTTTGTGTCAAGGGAGATTCCCCTGATTGAAAGAAAGCAATAAATTAAAACAAATCTAAAGGTACAGTTCCGATCTTGGCGACCGCGACCAGGGCCCTGTTTCATAAAGCTGACAATCCGACAAATCCGACAATTGTCAAAAAGTGACAATCCGACATATTTCTGTTTCATAAAACTTTTTAAGCGACAGGTGACAGGTGACAATTTGTCTTGAATAACTTGTCAAATCTGCTTTAAATTGTCGTGACGTAATGACATATTTTTAGAATTGTCCGACAATTCTGACAGGTGCGTTACCGTCTGTCGCGAAATCATATATTGAAGTTGTTGCTTACTCAGAGCATTTTCATACCCGTCGTAACTTTTTAACGAAAGGTCCTATTTGAATCATTTAAAGTGTAATATAGTGATAACAAAATCACCAGTATTCCATTCTTCATTCATTTGAACAAAAAGCGTTTATTGTGCCCTAACCATAATAGTTAGATATTATACCCTCGGGGACTTTTTTATAAAAAATAAAGAGTACCTACTTTAATCATTTAGTACATTATTTTTATATGTAATGAATAGTTTTCTCAGCGCAAGCCAAATAATGATTTTTATAGGCAAAATTTTGCTACTTTGGGTTATGTTATTGTAATTTTCAGGATCTCTATTTTTTTAATAATTTATAGCCTATGTTACTTCCTGTACTCTCACTGAATTTTTAAAATCGGTCGAGAAGTTTTTGGGTTAAATCGTAACAAACAAACAAAAAATCTTATCTTTCCTCTTTATAATATTAGTTCAGATTTTACTTCCTGATAATTTAGCTTTCTAATGGTGAAATCATTTTTAAAATCGGACTAAAAGTTTTTGAGTTAAATAATAACTAACAAACAAACAAAAAATCAGATCTTACTTGTTTATAATATTAGTCCAGATTAGTAGGTACGATAGTATATGTCCCAAGTCGACATAATTGTCACGACAATCCGACAATTGTCAGAACCAATTTGACCGTGGTTTTATGACATATTATGTCGAGTTTTATAAAACGCACTTTTAAATGACAAATCAAGATTTCACCTGTCGAGTTTTGACATATTTGTCACCTTTATGAAACAGCGTAAACGCGTCAATTCTACAATTTTGTCATTTTTTGACAAGTAATGTCGAATTGTCAGCTTTATAAAACAGGGCCCAGACGACCAGGCGCTCATGGTCGCCTGTCGCTAAGCGACCCATATCCTACAAATCCTCGCCACAAAGGCGCGACGTAACACTGGTTCAGTGCTCTTGGAAGCCATTTTTTTATCTCTTAGCTAGATGGTTAGTAGTTTTTTGATCGGTGAAGCGTTGGCCCTTGGAAGCCATTTTTTTGTTTATTTATTTTATTATTTATGTACACACAGAAAAACAGTAAAAATTAACATTATAAATATGAGTACAAAGGAACTGCTTATTTCTAATGAAATTTCTTCCAGCAGACCTGCGACAGGAGAAATGAAAAAGAAATGTAGACAATAGTGTGTAACAACAAGAGAAGAGTATGTAAACTTATTTCATTGGAATCTTGGATCATACATAGGTGGCTTTTTATTAGCATCTCGTCTAAATTCTATGAAAATATCGTCTTCGTATGAAAGAAACGCCACCATTTTATCTGCTTTTCGGCTGTGTCGCGCGACGGCACTGCTCCCGGCGCGACAACGTCGCGGTAGCCAGGTCACTCGCAGGTCACGCAACTCGGTCGCGTGCACCCGGTGTTCTATAGTAATTCATAGAAAGCAGTGGGTCGCGGTCACACGTCATTGTCCCTGGTCGCAGTCGCGCGCCGCGGTCGCCACGATCGAAATTGTACCTTTAGTTAAAAATTCATTCGTAATCGTAAGCCACACTCAAGCTAACTTCGGTGCTGCGGAATAGTCGGCGCTCTATAGTATCGCAAAATGCTGTCATAAATTATATTAAAAATTAAACTGTAACCGATGTTTTTATTTAAAAAGACGTAATTTTTTTCCGAAGATATTTTTAAGTTTTGTCTGTGTTAGTTATTTAGGTGACGGGAGCCCTTAAGAGGAAACGCGTACGGAGAGATTTTGTATGTAAAAAGTCATAATTCGAGGTTTGGCTCTCGACTGTTTCCTCCTCCAATATTGGACCGATTAAAGAGATATTTCGCGAACTGAATAAGAAGAATGTATATTGTGTCCCTATGTTTTCCTTTTTAATTAATAGTGGCCAAATTTGTACACTAGGGCTCTGTTGACAGCGCTCTATCGGACAATTTTGGGCATTTTGTGAGGGTTCTAGTGCTTATACGGAAAATAAATCATCAAAAAGGAAACCATAGGAACACAGTATATATCTTTATTATTCAGTTTATGAAATATCTTTTAAATCGGTCCAATATTGGAGGAGGAAACAGGCGAGAGTCAAACCTCGAATTATGACTTTTTACATACAAAGTCTCTCCGTGCGCGTGTCCTCTTAACCTAGCAAACAACACACCTGTCTGCTCAAAGAGATCTTTTAAAATCACGGAATTTCATATCTTGTTCCTCAATCCACATAACTAGGGACTTCGAAGTGTTGTGCCCTGGTTTGGGCGGTAGTAGTTATTATAATTCACCCTGTAAGGATGGCGCGTCAAGTTTTTTTTTTTTAAATTTCGGTTTTGTATAGTTGCAAAAGGTTGCATTTGGTTATAAGCAACGCTCTTAAATAAAAATATTAGAGCCTGCTTTTAGCCTTCTACCGAAGTTTAAAGATTTGAAAATTACACAAAAGTAGCGCTGACTTAAGAAAATCATAATTAAATCAAAACGACTTTATCTAATACCTATATAAAAATCTCGTGTCACGGTGTTTGTTACCGAACTTCTCCGAAATGGCTCGACCGATTTTCATGAAATTTTGTGTGTATATTCGGTAGGTATGAGAATAGGTGGTAGGCTATTTTTTTATATGGCGAAACAACGTTTGCCGAGACAGCTAGTTTTAATATAAAATAGTCTATATCAGCAAAATTATTACATATCAATACATAACAAAAGAGCCAAATTTTAACCAAAATAGATAATGTTGAACAAATCGCGTATGTTTGTAAGTGTAGTTGTTGAGTTTTATGTAAACAAATAGATGTACCTTCGTATTGGGTTCCTATTTAGTTAGATAAGATATCATCCAGATGAATAATTACAGAGATTTGCTTACAACCAAATGCGACTTTTCACGACTATTCCTAATCGATTCGATTTTTTTTAATCTCCATACTTTGACGCTCCACCCTCAGTACAGTGGACACGTTTACCTGCGAAAGCTTATTGATAAGGGCAAAAGTGGTAAACCGGGAACTTTCTTAGACATTGAAAAACTCAAGGCACCATTAAATTCTACCGCTCAATTATTTCAAATCAGAAAATTCAATTGCTAGTGTATAAAAAACTTCTTGTGCAATTTACACAAAATCGCTATAAAAGTGAGTTAAAACAGTTCAAGTAAGTGTAACTAATGGATTATCTAGAACTAAAATTCACTGAGGTAAATATTCCAAATGTTTACGTAACAACAGAATTCTACAAACCCGTTTTTCATAGTTTTTAAGTAAAACGAATCAAACTATTATTGCCTTACATTTGTTAGCTGGTCCAGTAGAGCTTGAATTACCGATAAAGATTAGACATTAAAGTACAGTTCCCGTCACGCAACTTTACCTCCCCGAAGTACGTCGCAATCGAATGCGCAGAATGTCAATTTGATAAAAAAACATAGTACAGCTAATACGCGTGTTTGCGCAAGATGGCGGGTGTAATGGCATCTCACTCGCTCGTATACGTTCGATGCATACGTGTGACCCGCTTGCTCAATGCAATACGACTGTTGATGCGAAAAGTGTTACACGTTGTTATTGTTTATAATTAATTATTTTGGTTATTTCTTACTATTTGATTTGTTTTTTGTGTTTTTGTGGTGTATGTATTTGTGATGTTACTTTTTGTTATTGTTACTGATAGTCTTTGTTACTTATTTATAATATAATACGTATAAACAAAAAATATTTTAGGAACGTGACACTTGTTTACGCGATTGCACCTGCGCGGTCGTCACTAAAACCTAACTTCGGAGGGGTAAACAACGGTGATGCGAACTGTATGTTGGTACTTTTAAGATTTAGTGTAAATAGACTCGCAATTTACTGAATGATGAGAAATATGGAAATGGCTCCCCTAATTAAACCACTACTTATGAAACCTCAAAGAATACCAAAATCAATTATGAAGCAGCTTCTTGAGAGCTGAATACAACGTGCAGCAGAATACACGCAAAACTTCAAACGGGGTCACTGTAAAATGACCCCGTTTGAAGTTTTATCTTTTCAGGTTTCGCGTGCACGCTGTATATTCACAACATGATTGTATAGCGGTATAGCCCCACTAGTCGACGCGCGTCTGCCTGATGAAAGGCGACAGTACGATGAGGGTGACCCTGTTAGCGGCGTACCTCTCGAGCAGGCGGCGCTTGAGCTCGGGCGGGTAGGTCACGTAGATGTAGTGGTCGTCGTGGTCGGGGTCGTCCAGCATCGCCTCCTCGGCCGCTAAGCGTTCGCCACGCGTCGGCGAAGAATGCGTCGTCATCGACACCGACGCGCTGCCCGCTACGCTGCCTTCCTCGGAACTATACAGGTGTTCATAAGCTCAATTTTGGAAGAGAAAGGAGATAGGATAGTAAAGTAACGTCTGTACCTAGATGGTGACGGGAAGATGGGCTCGTCGAAGTCTTCATCCTCGACGTCTTGACGGTAAAGGTGTTGGACCATTGAATTAATCAGAAACGTCTGTACAGAGGAGGGCAACCTTTTCCAAAACAAAAATAGGTCATCTATGAGCATCTGAGTGCGGTTAGCAACGAAAGTTCGTTTACACTTCACAGTGTGAGCACAACTTCTAAATTGACACAAACTTATTCGATATTTTGTGTCACAAACTAAGCTAAGCTTTCATGACATAAGTTTGTTATTGTGATATTAAGTACATCTATTTCGATATTTGAGATATGTATAATTTGTTTTCAGTTAAGATAACAAAAAAAACTGAAGTGTAAGTAACTTTCGTTGCTGACTGTACCGCTAGCATTGCGGGTTCTGAATAGCCAAGGCCGCTACATTATCTTTTATGATAAAAATTGTAGCACCAATAGCAAGTCAGTCGCGAACCGAAGACGAAGAACAATTTGATATCAGTTTCATCAAAAAGCATTGTGCAACTTCAGCATCATCCATCACCACTCCTGAGCATAAGCCCCTCTTTTGTTGTGCCAACTTGGCCCCTCTTGTGCCAGTCTCATCCAAGTTCAGTCAGCGATGGCCACAATGTCGTCCGCCCTCGCTGCCGGACGACACTTACTCAAACACGATCCAGATGATGTAATAACACATGCAGAGGGCGAGCGCGAGGCCGGTGGCGAGCGCCAGCAGCAGCGGCCAGGGGAAGGCGCGCGCGGACGGCGCCGTGTCCTCCCAGTAGCGGTCGCAGCTCAGGTACCAGCACACGGCGCGCTGCATCTCCTCTGACAACCAACGTCACCGAACTAATGAGACATCTGGGGAACCTGTTGCTACTAGACTGGGGTAGATTGATGCAATCGTGAGACGTATTTAAGGCATATAATTGTGTAACGAAAGTAAATTTATTCGAGAGAAGCCATAGATTATGTAGGCGATCATATCGCCATCCTTCTCAAGTCAGATACCATTCCACCGAGAACAAGTAGAAGATCAAACTAGGAAAACAAGTAGTAACTTAAAAACCTTCAAGCTCCGTGAACTGATGTTGAGTGAGGTGTAGCAGGAGCGTCGCTATGCAGGAGTGCACGATCCTTTCGCAGCGAACCTGAAAACACAAAAGCGAAATTTTATTCATACCCATAAATATATAAGACAAAAAATAGGTACCTAGTAACATGCTAAAAAAATACAGACTTAACCCAATGTACACTTATTAACAAAATTATTACAGAACTGAAGGACTGTGGCAAGAGTTTACATATTACAGAGGTGTCTGTGAAAGCTTCATTTAATTGAATTATTCTAATCTTTGAATCCTAAATCCTAATATATAAAATTGTTCCGTACTGAGTGACTGACAGAAAACGCACAGCCGAAAGCTGAAATTTGGCATGTAGTATCCTTGGGGAGTGTAGGGGAGCACTAAGAGAAGATTTTCTGGAATTCCTACGGAAACGGGAAAATACGGGATATTGGCGTACAAAAGTCGCGGGCAAAAGCTAGTTTAATATATTTTAATTCCAAACATCAGAAACAGTTTTACATGCAATGGCCACATGGTTTACTGATTTGAGTTGAATAATATTAAATAATAAAGAAGAGGAGTGGAGTTGGAGTGATTATGGATAAAAAACTAACATTCAAGCAACATGTAGACAGTTGCGTTAAGAAAGCTGCCCAATTGTTAGGTTTTCTTAAACGTAATACGCGAGAATTTAAATCCCCTAAAACTAAAATGGTCCTATACAATGCTTTAGTGCGTAGCAGGCTGGAATATGCCAGTGTTGCCTGGGACCCCTTTTACGCAATACATTCTCAGCGTCTGGAGAGCATACAACGTGCTTTCACCAAACACCTCGCATTTATATCCCCTGGCCTATCCCATAGGTGTCCCTATCAACAGCGGTTGAGCTTCTTTAAAATGACCCCCCTACGGCAACGGAGAATAATGCATAGCCTTATGTTCCTTCACAAACTCCTGAATGGTCGCATAGATTGTAGTGAGCTGCTGTCGCGCATTTTGTTGAGGGTACCGCCTAGAATTCCGCGCTTTCCCATAACTACAACATTACAGCGCCCTACTACCTCTACAAACATAGGTCTCAACTCACCACTCATTAAGATGTGTGACAACCTTAACTCATTTAAAAGTCTGTACCCGAAGCGGACATATTCAATGACCCTAGGGTGAAATTTAAATCAAGAGTCTTGGCCTCTTACCAATGAAGCGTGACTACGTTTCTTATCCCGTTTACGTAAAGTGATTCTTCATTAGAATTGTAGATGAAGAATCATTGTAAGTAAACAATTATTAATCAATAGTGCAAATCCACTTTGATTTACTCTGTTTCTTTTTTTTTTTTTTTGCTTTTTATTATTATTGTTGTATCTTTTAAGTACCTAACTTTCCTTTATTTTGTCAATAGACTTTGCACCTAAACTTAAGTTAGCAACTAAGCGGTAATCTGGCGTCTTTATTGTCAATGTTGTGTTTACCTGTAATTGGCATATATATTAGAACATTACCGTACGATCTACCATTTGTATGCTTTATATGTATGTGCTGTAGGTGAACCTTAATAAATAAATAAATAAGATAGAGTCAAATAACCTTGAGCGTCTGAAGCCGGGTGGGGTCGCAAGCCGCTCGCTCGGCCTGTAGGTCCGCCAGCCTCTTCTGCCGGCTGTCGGGAGGCAGTGACGACTCCACAGTGTCGGCATCGCACAGCTCTGCCGTCTGATTCGCATCGCCGTCACTGTCTTCTGTTCTTTTCTCTTCTGGTTCTGAAAACAATTATGTCTCATCATTAGGGTTCCGAACATCCGTAAGAAACGGAACCCTTATCTCTCCTCCCCTTACGGGTGTCTGTCTGTCTGTCCGTCTGTCACAGACAGTTTTCTCCAGATCTACTGGACCGATTCTGTTGAAGTTTGATACTCATATGGAGTTCTCCCCGCCCTTCCACCAAAACACAGGCGTGTCTTTTTACCGCAAAAAGGAGTCGTTTTGACCAAACTCCTACTTTTCGGGGTGCATCTGTTCCTGTGACTGATCGGCTCGAGCTCCTAGGCATGGAGTTGACATCCAGTCTCAACTTCGGCGCCACCATCGAGTACAAAGCCCAAACCGCGGCCAAAAAGCTGGGCATCCTAAATAGGGTGAAGCGATACTTCAGGCCTGGACAGCTTTTAACCCTATATAAAGCGCAAGTCCGATCCTGCATGGTGTATTGTAGCCACCTTTGGGATGGCTCAGCTAAGTATCAGCTTGCCGCGCTTGACTCGGTGGAACGCAGAGCTAAGAGGCTCATCGGTGACGTAAAACTGGTGGATGCCAAGCTGCATAGCTTGACTCATCGCCGTAAGGTTGCCTGCTTGTCGGTCTTCTACAGATTGTACTTCGGTGAGTGTGCCCAAGAACTCCACGACCTCATCCCACCGGCCCCCTTCTTCCATCGGACATCCAGACGCACTGCATCTTACCATCCCTACCTTGTTGCTATTCCACCAACTCGCACTAAGCGTTTCCAAACGTCTTTTATAATGCGCACAGCAAAGGAGTGGAACTCTCTGCCTGCGTCCGTGTTTCCAAACGCTTACAACCCTAATCTCTTCAAAGTTAGAGTGAACAGGCTCCTTCTGGGTAAGCTCGCTCCATCGTAGACTTTGTCTCTGTCATCTCTGACCTACACTGGAGTCAAGAGCAAACCCATCACAAATAAAAAAAATAAATAAAAAGTACTGAGCCTAAAATTAAAAAAAAAAATAGTTCTATACGAAGTCTATAGGTAGTGTTAAAATAAAATGTCCGTCTCGCACTTAGCCAGTTTTTTTAAGAGGGTTCACAAGCTGATAAAGCGACAGTCATTGTTTATACAAACAAGAACACTACAAGCGTCTCATTGTTACTTATTGACAGTTCGATAATGTGTCTTAAACCTAAACATGATCGACGAGTAAGCCCAGGTTGTAGTCGCGGCTCATCTTTCTTAAAATACGAGCGAGCTAAACAGTTGTTCCCTTAAAAGTTAGTGTGGCGCGTTCCGCTTTCAAGAAACGCTGACGGGCTGCCTGGCTCGTCAGCTCACAACGTCGCGGCTTTACGATGGCACACCAACGAGCTTTACTGGCGAGCTAACAAGAACACGTTTGAGCTCGCTGGTAGATCAGGCCCTTGATATATGGATTTGGAAACAAGACGCACTGGATAAACTCTTATCACGGTTAGTAGAGATTTTCTTCTTAGTTAGTTGCTGCTGATGGATCGACGATATTATTAACTGACGTCCGTCGATCAATCAAAAACCGACAATCGACGTCGACGCATGATGCATTCTAGCATCAATCGATTAGTGTGATAACACCCTAAAAAAGTAGGAACGTACCGGCTTCCTCCTCTCTTACATCGCCATCTGTCCGGGGACAGTCGGCGATGGGTGGGGGAGGAGCGGTGCGCGGCCGGTGCCGTCTGCGCGTCGCCACACGCGCCACGCTCCGCGTCGCCGCCGGTGCTAACGCCTTCTTCACTGCTTCTACGTCTTGCCATACCTGTAAAGCATTAGGTAGATTGTTTCTGTTAGTTTGTCGTTAACATATCGAAATCCTTCATTTCAATAAGACGGGTCACGGGTAGCTCACCTCAATATCAGTGCTGGGGCCGCCCGCGCCGCTGAGTAGCCCGTGAGCGACCAGCACCTGGCAGCGCATAATATCGCAGTAGTCTGCGAGACACACTGCGTCCTCTGCCTGTAATCCATCACGATATTGTATAAGAACCTTTATTAAGTTAAAATGGCCGCTGCAGTTATGGGACAAATGTGGTCTCATGAGTTGCATTTCAGCCTTATGCCCTGTGCTGTTATTACAAGCAGATACTGGTTGCTACGTCACCTTATTAATCTGGTTCTTGTGTCGGTGGTCGAAGTGCGTGTCGAGGTGTCGTTCCTCGTAGAAGGACTTGCCACAGAAGGCACACGTCCACTGCGACGGCCGGTGCTGCAGCTTGGCCGCGTGCTGCGGCGCGAAGATGTCGCGCGCTGGGTGGAATGGACACTCCAGTGGTAGTTTCACCTGGAACACAGTTTTAGCACGTTAAGCCGCTATTCTTGGCTGACATTTATAGATCCTCGACAGTCGTTACCTGCACGAAAGTTTGACCAGTGTCATCAAAGTGTGTTACATAGTAACTGATTTGTGGAGGTTTGATATGCAGTCGCTCCGTTTAAAACAACGATATTCAACTGCTCCCCACCCCAACGTACTTAGTAGGGAAATGGCTAGGCAGATTATGACAGATGTCTATAAAGAAAAATGAAAATGCACGTCCGTTACACTGTTAAATTTTCTTATCGTATGGGCAGTAAGGTCAAACGACCCCACATACCCTAGTGTCAGGGTTTCTAAACCGCCTCAAGGGCCTCTGACATGGTTTATTTGACGACCGCCATTTGGCGGTCGGGACCACCGGCTGATACGTGCCTTCCGAAGTACGGAATATTTTACATTAAAATAGTTGTTCGGATATATAGAAATGTATAGTTGGTCCAGTATACCTAAGGTCCAGTAAATAAGATAAAGTAGACGGAGCTATTATACCAATTAGTATGTAGGTAGATTACCTCCGAGTACTTAGAAAACAACATTTGTTTGTTTTTCTGTTGCCTAAAATTATTAGACGCTTCTAAGTTTTTGTTTCGAGTTATTATTTTAAGCATTAGATTTTTTTTTTTCTTTGTGATGGGTTTGCTTTTGACTCTAGTCTAGGTCAGAGATGACAGAGACAAAGAGACAATTATTACTCCCTTCTTGCTTTTGTAAGCGCTATTGCTGGACTTTAGTTGAGGTCTCGTGTCGCATTCCCGTCGGGCAAAGTGCTGTTGGGTTTTACCATATAACATTTGCCAGTAGCAGCCCGGAATTTGGATGTAAGGTTGGATGTTGGATGGTAATAGGCTCGTCCACTTCCACATGAGACTTGAAAATATCTATGTAACTGTTAAATGTGGGGCTAATAAAGGTACAGTCAACAAAGCTATTTGGTATACAGGCAAAAATATTAATTTTTCCACTGCACTGCCAATATTTATTACCTACTAATGTGTGCATTAAAACTTTTTGAGCGTATTAAATACTTTCGACTGAGGTGTACAATAATTGTCTACTCAGCACACTCACAATATTGTTAAAAACTAGTTAGCAAGTTTTCTGCCTGCATACCAAATAACTTCGTTGACTGTACATCCCTGCGCCCTCTCTTCAGGCAATAAGTACAAGCGATAGTTAGATGTTACTATAAGATGTACGTGTTGGGCGTGACGCTAAAAGACCGCAAAAGAGCAGCAGACATTAGATCTACAACAAAGGTGGAAGATGTACTAAAGAAAATAAGACGGTTAAAATGGCGATGGGCAGGACATATGACAAGGGAAAGTAGAATGAAATGGACTAAAATCATAACAGAATGGCAGCCACGTGATGGCAAAAGAAAAAGAGGTAGGCAAGCTAGAAGATGGACAGATGATATCAAGATGATTGGAGGGACAATCTGGTCTAGAAAAGCTACCAATAGAGAAGAATGGAAGCAGCTGGAGGAGGCCTATCTGTCACAGAACACGCTGATCACTGAACCGGGAAACCCGATGTATTAGATTTAAGTTAAAACAATTTGCTACTGTATGTAAAATCATTGTTTAGTATCAGCAATAAAGGCTAATAATAATAATAAGATGTACTTTACAAGCCTGAGGGTCTAAAATAATAATAATAATAATAGGGCCTGATACAGAAGGCAGTACTCCTCGATACGGCTCGTATTGTGAGGAGGTTCCTTTCTCTGGAGCCCTAACCACCGGTAGCTTGGACCCTGCTCCCGACACCGGCGGACTACTATTTTTTATATTTTTAAATGTTTTTTTTATAATGTTTGTTTTTGTTTTTTTTAAGAAATATTTAAAAATGTAAATTAGTATGTAAGGATAACAAATAAAGAGAATAATAATAATAATCTTTATTTCCAAAAAATACACAGTTACATTTTTAAGAGAAACAATATACTGTCGTAAATTATTAGCTAGTACATAACAATGGTTCAAATATATATAATAGCATCCGCTGTCGAACTAGGTTAGGACCTGTATTTCGGCATACGGCGCCACCCCCCGAAGTATCAGAATTTAAACTAGCTTAAACTATTTTACACAAAAATCAAGATAGAAATAAATGTGAAATACGAGTAAATGGTGTGTGAGAGGGCCACTTTAGCAGAATCAGAAAGCACATCACGCTACCCGTCCCTGTCAAATTTTCCCAATCAACCTTGAACCTAATGCGTTAGCGATAAAGATGAAAATGAAATTTTACAGATTGTTGTGTGGTTAATATTATGATTCTAATATGATTCTGCTAAAGTGGCCTTTTTAGACCCGCTGGTCTGGAACTCTTTTCGGTTTCTTATAGCTGATATCATCTTGTTTGATACTACACTATGCAAGAAGAAACGTTCATCCTAATGAAATGTTCCAGTCTAAATACACGATAACACTTTTATATGTGTTCTTTTCAAAACGGAATATGTGTATTTTAACTTATTTTTCAGAAAATAGAAAAAGCAGATTGTAGGAAAACCTTTTAGTGCACAGAAAAATAATATTACTAAATAAGAACTGCATAATTAAATATGTACTAAGAATTATACCATTTTTTATTTTAATACCTTCTGGTTTATTTATAACTAGCTTCTGCCAGCGGCTTCGCCCGCGTGGTCCTTAGGGAACATACTCCCGTGATAAAAAGTAGCCTATGTCCTTTCTAGACTAACTCTGTACCAAATTCCATTTAAATCGGTACAGTAGTTTTGGCGTGAAAGCGAGGCAGACAGACAGAGTTACCTACTTTCGCATTTATAATATTAGTAAGGATAAGGACATAAAAATTAAAATGTCCCCTTTTGTTAAGACGAAATCGAAATATCCCTTTTGTTCCACCTTTCATGGAAATATCCTCTTTTACAATGTACAGTTAAATATTTATCCCCTTTTGAATTGTATTTTCTAAAATAACTCATTCATTGATAAAAAAATGTGTGTACAACATAAAACTTAGGTACTAATTTATTTACTTAAGATTTCACTTTACGAGGTTTTTTTGCAATTCTGTCTTTTCTTCTACACTATTTAGTTCTCTCACCATTTTATCATTCACTAGTAGACGTCACGCGGTTTCACCCGCGTAATTCCCGTTCCCGTGGGAGTACGGGGATAATATATAGCCTATGTTACTCCCTGATAATTAATGTAGCTATCCAATGCTAAAAGAATTTTTCAAATCGGTCCAGTAGTTTCGGAGCCTATTAAATTCAAACAAACAAACAAATCTTTCTTCTTTATAATATTAGTATAGATTTAGGTAAATGTATTCAAATAATGCATTTCTAATGACAAAAACGGGCCAAGAGGCGCAGTGGTTCCACGGGGCGATGACGCAAATCAGCGACGCGTCTATGCCCCGGATCCACACACGACCCAGAAGGCGCAAGGGGTACTTGTGGTCCGCCGAGATCGCGCAGTTGCGCGTCTGATGCAGCGACACATCGAGCTGCGTCGGTCGCAACTGCGCGCGGTCCTATATCCTGACGGAATGGCGGGACAGGCTCTCACGCCCTCCCGCCGGCCTCGTCACTATCGAAGCCATCCGGCCAGTCCTCGACCTGTGGCTCGGGAGAAGGCACGGCTCCTTGTCATTTCGTGTGACGCAGGTCCTCTAGGTTCATGGCTGCTTCGGGAGGTTCCTGTGTCGCATAGGCAGGGAGCCGGACGCTCGGTGTCACCACTGCATCGACTGTCGGGAGGACACGGCGTGGCATACGCTGGCAGAGTGTGCCGCTTGGGAGGAGCCGCGCCGTGCCCTCATCTCTGTGGTATGCAGTGACCTCTCGCTGCCGGGCGTAGTTCGTGCAATGGTTGACGGCGAGGAGTCCTCGGACGCGGTGGTCTCCGTCTGCGAAATAGTTATCGCGCAGAAGGAGGCTGCGGACAGCGAGAGGGAGATCTCGACCTCACTCCTGGCCCGTAGCAGGCGCACCGGTCGTCGGAGGAGGGCATACGCTGACCCGAGGTGACCCGCAGAGGTGGGCTGGCACCAGCCGGGGATTACGGAAGTCGCATTAGTTCCTGCGATCCCCGGCGTAGGTGAGAGATGGAACACCGGGGTGGTTTTAGTCAGTTAGAGTCTGACAGACCCCTCCCCCCGCCGCAGGGCGGAGGACATCCATGAGGATTTCCCCCCGTAAAAAAAGGCAGTAGCTCCATGTAACAACTGGTTCTCGGTTGCATCCGGCTAGACTGCGCCGATTCCAATACAGTTGAGAGAAGGCAGATTGATGTTGGCACGTCACGTGAAATATTGAGTCAGAGCATTGAACATCCTTGTTTATATTGTTTCAGTACATTTTTGTTTATTTTCGAACTGTTTTTTAATTTGATACTCATTTTTTCCGTAATTGAGGATTTTAATAACTCATGAATAATACTTCTGTCGAACATGCCACCGGTCCGTCGACAGATCAGTGTGTTCTCGTCTGGCTTACGGAGTAGGCACTCGCTCAGCTTGAGCACAACCTGGAAGCCAACTTACTTAAGAAAACTCATAACGTAACGGTAAGTTTTTTTAACGTTCCGTACCCGAAAGGTAACCAACGGAACCCTATTGCTAAGCCTCCGCTGTCCGTCCCTCTGTCCATTCGTCTGTCCGTCCGTCTGTCTGTCAGTGGACTGTATCTCAAGCACCGTAATTGGGAGACAGTTGAAATGTTCACAGAGTGTGTTGATTTCTTTAATACTATTGCGGTTATAACAAAAAGAATAAAAATTCTAATTTACAGGGGGCTCACTTATAAGAAACGTTTTCTTTTTGTCATGGTACGGAACTCTGTGTGAGAGTCCTACTCGCACATGGTCGGCTTTTTTCTGTATGTGTGTGTGTTGGGTGCCTAGCTTCTTGTGACTTGGTCAGTGTTTAAACTGCAGGCTTATTTTTGCAATGGCATTTGTATTGATAGTTTGGTTTGACTACTAACAAGGCTCTAGCTTTCTTCAACGATATGACGTCAGTAGCGTGCTTCCTACATATTGATAACACGTACAATAAATAATAAGTGAAGTTCAACTGTTCAAAGTCAGTGCCGCGGCCGGTCTTAAGAGGAAATGCTGGCGGCGAGACTTTGTATGTAAAAGTCATATTTCGAGGTTTGGCTCTCGACTGTTTCTCCTCCAATATTGGACCGATATAAAAGATATTTCACAGACTGAATAAGAAGGATGTATACTGTGTCTCTGTTTTCCTTTTTTGATGAATAGTTGCCAAATTGGTACACTTGGGCTCTATTGACAGCGATTTATCGGCCAATTTTGAGCATTTTGTGAGAGCTCTAGTGCTTATACGGTTATGGAAGAGAAAACAGTCGAGAGCCAAACCTCGAATTATGACTTTTTACATACAAAGTCTTTCCGCCCGCGATTCCTCTTAAAGTATGCAACTACCTGTGGAACTTAGTTCGAGGAACTAGATTGCTGTCAAAGGTTAAATAATATCCTAATGTAAGAGGACTGTATGTGAGGCACATACAGTTCTTATACTTACAATATAATTAGTTGCAGGTCAGTCACAGGTTAGTTCATAACAAACTATCCTTTATTACTTTCGTAGCCAATAAGCTGATATTGGTAAACTAGTGTTGAAACTACTGAAGAAAACCTCATGAAAGACGAGAATAATAAAGAAGCGAAGGAAAGTGGTAATCCTGCACACAGCCTGTATCTGTGGATCCAGGAGGAGTTGACCAGCCAAAGGTGGCTACAAACCAGCTGACCCGCGCAACTTCGTCTGCGTAAAAATGTTCCGCTCCTATTGGACGAGCCTATAGCCTTCCTCGATAAATCGGTTACCCAAAGCTAAAAGACTTTTTCAATTCGAACCAGTAGTTCCTGAGATAAGCACATTCAAACAAACAAACTCTTCAGCTTTATAACATTAGTATAGATACTAGCTTCTGCCCGCGGCTTCACTCACGTGAAAAAGGTCTTATCATCCCATGCATCCATCAAGTAACGTAATAGATTGAATAGTTTCACATATTCATTAGGTAAGTACGAGTACATTACTATGCAAAGCATAGATATGTTAAAAAGGTAGGTATTACAAATAATTTAGTTATTTGCTTTAATTGACAGAGACAGGAAACACTTAATTTCAGAGTAAGATTAAAATACCTGTATATCCGAGGGCTTATTGCGTAGGTACACTTCTCGCCAAACTACTCGGCCGTTCTGAAATTGGCTATAATAGCTGCGCAGTAGTAAATCTCATACAAAAATAACACCGCGCCATGCCTTGCGCATCGGAAAGCCAACTTCAGGGCGGCCAAAAAGTTTGACAAGAACTATACTCGATCGTATTGACGTAAACGTTCACTTATGTCAAATTGGATGAAAAAAAAAACGTTTTCTGTTATTGTCACCACACGGCGCTTATTGACGTTTACGCTAACGCGATCGGGAACGTTAAAAAACTCGAACTAAGGCCACAGGTGTCAATCATTCCTTGAAGTGTGGTTACAATTTTACAAGTTTCATGCAAAGAAGGTGAGCATTTAAGACAACTTTTCGTAAATCTCTATACAACTTGTAACAGAATTAACGCAATACCTCTTAAGGGGTCATTGAACTAATCATTATGAACATCTTTCACTATGGGACCAACACTGAAATTGCGAAAAAATAATCGACTCCCCCGACTGAACACCTGTTTTTTTTTTTCGCGTATTCGGGATTGGTCCCATAGTAAAATTTGTTCATAATGATGAGTACAATGACCCCTTAAGAGGTATTGCGCTTATTCTGATACACGTTGTATATAATGTGCTTTGTCCTGACTGATGGATCAACGCTCAGCCTAAACGGCTGGTCGTAGGGACTTTAAAGAAGAATGGTCACGGCCCTTACAAAATTTACCCAACTCTGACAGAAATCACACATTCATCCAAAACATTTACCTACGCTTTTTTTCCTTCGTGAAAAGGGATGGCAAACTATGATGCAGACCAGGTCCTTTAGAATCATATTCGAATACCACGCGGGCGAAGCCGCTGGCAGAAGCTAGTATATTATATTATTCAATGACTGTGTGTGGTGGTGTGATCGGACCGTAACATCAACTTAAATGAATAAATTGCAGTTATATAAATTTTATATAATAATAATAATAATTAACATTTATTACAAGTAACAAGACTCATAGTGTTAGTAAATGTAGTGTTAGTTCTGTGGACTCGTCGGGCTATGTAATCTCAGTGTTCTAGGTAACCATTCCCGTGATTTTAGCAACAAAGTGTACGGTACTTTTTCAACGCATTAGCTCAAAAATGTTTTTACGAAGCCTGTATACATTGTTCGAAAGTTAAAAATGAAAATTACGCACCATGCAATGGAACGTGCGGTAAAATAGGTAAATACTGTCATCTAAGTACCTAATTTACCACACGCTCCGTTGTATAGCGCCGTGCGTAACCTTTACGGTTTTTTTTTTATTTCCATAAACAATATAATAGTAAGAATTCCACTAATGAATTTCACGCAGACGTAGACGCAAATGGAAGCGCTGCGTACGTTTGTCTCACTTTACTACTAAAGAAAAAATTAAACGATAAATGTAGTTCTAATAACCCAACTGCCTCAGGAGGAGGGTTATGTTTTTTTCGAGTGTATGTATGTATGTATTTCTTTGGCATGCACTTTAGTCTTAAACGGTTTGATGAATTTTAGCTTGAGAGGTGTCGTTAGACTCGTCTTGATAGTAGGAGTGACACTGGGTATAAAACATAAAATGGCCGATTTTTACCAAAACCTCTTCCAAAAATGTAACTCACTAAAATGTAGGTAGTAAAAAATTGACTTCGTCAAACAACCCGATTAGTAAAAAGGACTAAATAGTTCTAAGCAAGTCGCTTTTCAAGCAGTATGATACAGTTCAATCACAGTTCTGATACTGCAAATTGACCCAGTGGACGTGGCACCATTTGCAAATTCGCTTCAATTTCAATTTAGGAACGTCAAAGATTGTTGCGACTTTCCGACTGATAGGTATATAAGGATAAAAATTTTGTTTCATTACCTATTGTACTGTTTTCTCGCAAATGTGTTGAAAAACGGACACACGGACGAAAATTGGTTTTTACGAACTCGTGACTCGTCTGCCCGTTTGTAAAAACAAACTTACCGGACTAGTATCATAAATAACTATTCCAGTCCTATTTTAAATTATTATGTATCTAAAATGTTAGTTATTAAAAAAATATCTTACCTGAAACCTCTCCAACACTGGGAGCCATTTGTTCTCTATAACTTTTCTTACGATTTTGGAGTTGTCACGAGAGCAGGTTATCTTGAAGACTGATGGCCCCGGCCAAGGGATCAGTGTGAGGAAGAGTAAGGCCAGGACCTGGAAACAAAACAATTCCAATGATAAATAACTCATGCGTCGAATAAAGAGACAAAAATCCGGTTTTTTAATTTTCATCGGCGAGGCCACATTTGTCGGAGAATTTTAACACTGCGGTGTATATTGCAGTTTTTAGATCAGCGCCATCTCTTGACCGATAGTGGAACTAATGTAATTTTTGTTAGTGATTTTTGGAAAAGTATGCCTTTTAGAGATCACGTTTTATTTTTCCTGTAATCTTTACTTAAACTTATATCACATAGAATAATTTCAGATTTTTCGCTATGCAAACTTCGGAGACAAGGGGGGACGGTCAAATTTCTTACATTTTTCGTCAAAAGCCGAAAACCATGAGGCCTAAAAAAATAATAATTAAGAATTTGCAAATAGCGCTCTTTCGTATTAATTATACCCCACATGCCCTAGTAGCCCCACCTCGAATTTAAAGAACGCCTTTCAGTCGCTGTAGCAAAAAAAAAAACATTTTTATTTCTTTCTTATTTGCAAAATAGTTGAGCAAACGTCATCTCAAATTATTTCAAGTTGATAGCATTAGTAGTTCTTGAGATACCCAGCTGTGACAGACAGACAGACTTAGTCATACCATAAGGGTTCCCTTTTACTATTTTGGTACGGAACCCTAAAAACCACACAAATGTCCGAACCTGGAATCGTGTGTCGCTTTTTATCCTATCTTATCCAACCTAACCTGCAGTCTTCGACCCGCGGTTTCGCCGGCGTGATAGTGTGCTGTTATCCCAAGAGAGCGTACTCCCGGAATAAAAAGTCCTGTATAACATGATCTACCTTGTACCAAGTATCACCAAATCCGTTCAGCCGTCACGACGTGAAAATTTACAAACAAACAGGCAGAGCTACTCTCACATTTATAATATTAGTACGAATATATTAAGAAAGAAAAAAATGTTTATTTAATAATCGCACATGACTAAGAATAAAATGAAATTAAGTGATTATAACACAATATATAAAAAACCTGTGCGAGGCGAGGCAAAAAAGGCTTCTATCCCAGCACGTGTTGCGATATTTAAAACGCAGTGCTACTATTCTCATGCTGTACCTACCTACTGTTGAAATAAAATGTTGGCACGAGATATACATTAATAATGTGATTATATGGTAAGAAGTGTCTCAAGACGAAAGTATTTGACCAGTGCGTGTTGCCAATGATACGTGGTCGCTCACAATGGGCCTCATCAGAAGACTGAAAATCACCCAAAGGGCAATAGAGAGGGCAATGCTTGGAGTTTCCTTGCGTGATCGAATCAGGAACTATGATATCCGCACGAGCACCAAAGTCACTGATATAGCCCGAATGATCACCAAACTGAAGTGGCAATGGGCAAGGCCCATTGCTTGCAGAACAGATGGGCCGCGTACCGGAGGAAGCAGGGTCGGATGGCCTCCCACAAGGTGGACCGATAACCTGATGAGGGTCGCGGGTAGCCGATGGATGCGAGACGCGCAGGACCGGTCGTTGTGGCGACACTTGCAGTGGTCGTCTTTCGAAGCCTAACCAGTAATAAAAACGGTTTTGTCGTGATCCGGTTCCCGCTCGCAGTTTCTGCGCTTGTAACGTAATCGCATGTGGGCTAGAAATATGCATACCGGTATCACTTAATTAAGTATATTTCTTGCCAGATCCAGCATTCGAAATAAGCCCACCTACATACCTGTTAAATTAGGCTAGGTCTACCAGAATTTTGAAATCATCTCCGGATACTTGTGATAATAAGTTATAGATACTTTTCCGTTAAACACAGTTCTTAATGATTAAATACTGGGTTTGAAGGCCATCCAAATGAAAATGAAACCAAGCGTGACCGAGTGACGGTTCCTGAATTCTTAATTTCACCCTGACATTCGGAGAATCACTTTCTTAGTTTAAAACTCATTTGACACTTCACATATAAGTATTTACCTTTATTTTCACCGTCACTCACGGGAGCACACCACGATACACAATGTCACTGAATATGCACGATACACACAAAATATTAAAAGTCACAATGAGAATTAAGGTTATGCTTGTGTTATTTAACTATCGATTTTCGAGCATCGGAGTTAACCTTATCTCCGAAGGAACGTTGGCTTACCTCGAGAGAAAACGATGTGGTCCTCATTCATATCTCTTGTACGGCAGATGGTCACGGAAACTGTTTACATCAATCGTGAAATGTGCTAGTTTATTACATAAAGTACAGGAGCCTCTGTATGCGTTGCCATCACCGGTTCTTCCGCGCATGCGTACTGACTGCCCGGTCTCCCCTCTCGATAAAAATTAGAATTGTAATTACTGCGACCTTAAAAAGTTGCTGGTTTATTTACGATATTATTTGATTAACTTGTTTTTTTACTTTTTTATGCTAATCTATTAATATCTAAAAGATGGTACGAGTTTAAATTGTAGATTTGAATATCAAGATAAAAAATATGAAAGAGTATTATTACAGAATGCATAATTGTCGTAGAAGTTTAAAACTATAAAATATCTCCTAAACCTAAGCCAAAACGTAGAAGTGGTAGGCCGCTACGCTACGACTCGCACATGTGCTCGTAGCCCGTAGTCCGCTACGAATCTCGTAGTCCTATTTTCGTAGCATGCTACGGCTGACTAAATTATTCTAGAAACCTACTTAGATATATGAAACAGTTATGTTTTTTGTTTTGACTTTTTATTAATATTCCGGTAATATTACCTACTAGTCGATTTTTGATCAATTTCTTCAAAAGGAAGGAGGTCCTTTATTCCACTTATTAGGTAGTAGGTATGATTGATTTTTACCCGACTAGGGCGGAGGGATATGTAGTTGACCTGTACGTATGTATGTTCATCTGTTCCCTCATAACTTCTAAATCACTTATTGTAATTAAGCAAATGAGGAAATCGTTGGAAGCGTCTTGATTGTCCGCTGGTTATAGGCTATGTAATGTCACCTTTGGGTATGCAGACGACAGCACTGTTGCTGTGAGATACGTGTCCGACGCACGAGCTGGTGGGTCGCAGATCCGGTCTCTCCGGGAGGCTATGGTTGAGCGCTTGAACGTGTCCTTACAGGCTGTCTCAGAATGGGGCGAAGCCAATCTGGTCAAGTTCAATGCTGCTAAGACCCAAGCGTGTCTATTTTCCGCTAAACGGAGCCAATTCCACCCAGCTCCATCTTTCCGAGGTGCAACCGTGCCGATAACCGACCAACTTGAGCTTCTTGGGGTTACATTAACATCTACCCTCAATTTTGGCCCTTTCATAGAGGCAAAAGCTCAAGTGGCTGCAAAGAAGTTGGGGATCTTAGCAAAGGTGAGACGGTACTTTACGCCGGAACAGCTGCTCAAACTCTATCAAGCGCAAGTTCGATCATGTATGGAGTACTGCTCTCATCTTTGGGACGGATCTGCCAGATACCAGCTTGATGCCCTTGAGTCAATTGAGAAACGAGCCAAGAGAATCATCGGCGATGATAGGCTCGTCGCGACGAAGCTCCAAAGTCTTGAGCATCGACGACGAGTTGCTAGCCTGTCGGTTTTCTACCGGTTGCATTTTGGGGAATGTGCGACGGAATTGCATAATTTGATTCCGCCCAGCCCGTTCCATCATCGGACCACAAGACGAACGGCGATGCGCCACCGGTACATGGTGGACATCCCACCCACGCGCACAAAACGTTTTGGGAACACATTCATAGTGCGTGCAGCTAAGGAGTGGAATTCCCTGCCGGAGTCTGTGTTTCCTGATAGCTATAACCTGGGAGTATTTAATTCAAGAGTGAATAGGTTACTTCTAGGCAAGCGTGCTCCATCTTCGACCACATCATCGCTTACCATCAGGTGAGATAGTGGTCAAACGCGAGCCTATAAATAGTAAAAAAAAAAAAAAAACATTAAATTGAATGTGGCGCCCTCCGGGGGCTATAAAGTCATAAACTAAAAAAGAATCTTATATAATCGTTTTTAATGAAGCCGTGTTTGGATCAAATAAAAGGGGTTCATTAGCACATTTCAAATATATATATATATATATATTTTGTAGCTGTCAATTGCAGTTTTGCTGGATAAATTCTTGATAAGTGGTAATTTCTAAATTAATATCACGCCTTAGATGTGAGCCAAACTTATTTTCTTCTCCCCAAACCCACGCAACATAGGATAAGTCAACTCTGCCCCACTAACCAGCCCACAAGTGGGACAGAATAGACTGGCCACATTTTTTAGAGTTCATTTTGCCCCACTGATGTATTAGTAGGGCAGAATGAACTCGCATGAAACCGATGTGGAGTTCCCTTGACTCTCTGTTGTCTCCATCATCAGTTCTGAACTAAACCTTAATTCTTTTGTCTTCCGAGAAATATCGCGTTACCTCAGCGATCGCAGGTTTTGTTTCCACATCGTTCGTCGTCGCCTTCGATTCCAACCAGTGCAGATAACAGTCAGTGCGCGAATAAAGTGAGAAGTGATAAGACTGATAAAAAGCAATTTTGTGTTTATTGTAAGTCCCGTGGTCATACTCTTGATTCATGCCCGAATAAAGACTCTAAAAGACTCGGTTAGTAATAATTCTAACGTGTGTTGCTATGGTTGTGGCGAAAATAATAACATTTCGACTTGCGATGTTGTAGAGGTAAATACGTCACAATCACAAAATAATGAATTTAACTCGCTTAATACGGTATGTAAAGTTAACTGTAACGACACCAAAATTATTGTAACTCAAGGCCGACCTATTTTGAATGTTGAGATTTGTAGATACAGTGGTACAGCGCTTATAGATACCGCCGCCCGGCGCAGTATCGCAGGTTCAACGCTGTACTCAGTTTTGTTGCGTTTAGGTATACAATTTAATTCGCAAACTATGTCGGTTAAGCTTGCTGATGGTAGCATACGTACCAATAATGTTTTGTTGGCATGTGTTAACGTTATTTGTATGTCTGTGTGTGTACCTACAGAATTCGTTGTGTTCCCTGACGCCTCAAATAACGAGACTCTTTTAGGGATAGATTTTATTACGAAGTCTAAGTTAGTCTTGAATTTTTCGTCTATGACATGGTTCACAGCTGATCGGCCTCAGGACATTCATCCCCTGCTAACAGAGAGCTTCACGTGACGTGGTGGAGTGCGCCTCTGTCAACCTATTGAGGGAAGATGAGAGCCCTTTGTTGTCTCGGGAGGAATATTCCAGCTTAGAAGAACTACTCTGTGAGTATTCTGACATATTTGACTTAGTTCAGGATCCGACGCCATTTGGCGAACATCACATAGATACAGGGGACCATCCCCCTATTGCTGTTCCGCCATAACGAGTCACGCTAGCGAAGAAGGAAATTATTCGTGAGGAACTCGAAAAAAAAAATCTCAAATCGTTTATTGCAATCCATAATGTAAATATACAGGTGGTAAAATGAATAAACAGAAACAATTATGGACCCTGTCGGGCACAGCGGGCGGGTGATCGGATGTTAGAATAGAGAATCATTTAAGAATGCGAGTCTGCCTGGTCTGCACCAACTGTTCTGGTACCAAAGGCTGGTGGTGGGTATAGGTTTTGTGTGGACTACAGGAGGCTCAATGCAGTAACAAAAAGTGATACGTACCCTATGCCACGCATTGACGAGTTGCTGCAATCAACAAAGAAGGGTTGCGTCATAAGCTCCTGTGACCTTCGAAGTGGTTACTGGCAGTGTAGCATCAAGGATCAGGATAAAACAGCCTTTGTCACACCATTCGGTACGTATCGCTTCAAAAGTATGCCGTTTGGCCTTAAAAATGCGCCGGGTACGTTCCAGAGGCTTATAAACAGGTTTCGTCCAGGATCCTCACTTAAGGATGT
The DNA here is from genome assembly GCA_947578705.1 of Lacanobia wlatinum. Taxonomy (NCBI): domain Eukaryota; kingdom Metazoa; phylum Arthropoda; class Insecta; order Lepidoptera; family Noctuidae; genus Lacanobia; species Lacanobia wlatinum. Next base: position 9,314,316 of record OX388028.1, on the reverse strand, counting down.
TACCGTATTGACATACCTTGATGATATACTGGTGATATTGAAGTCGTACACCAGTCACCTTTCTGATCTCCGTGCGGTATTCGACAGTCTTCGCTTGTTTAAGCTCCGTGCGAATCGGAAAAAGTGGTCTTCGCCAAGTACTTGGGTCACTTGATCTCACAGGAAGGAATATCACCGGATGAGGACAAGGCAAGTGCCTATGTTTTTATTATTCTGTGATTCTGAATATGAAGGAGCCTACGTGTCTTCGGCAGTTGCACACTTTCCTCAAACATGCTCGTGGTTTCGCTTTATACCAGACTTTGCGAAGGTAGCTGAACCACTCACGCGCTTAACCAAGAGATCGCATGAGTGGGAATGGAGTTTGGAGCAAGGTAAGGCTTTAAAAGCTCTTAAGAAACTGCTGACCACGGCTCCTATTCTGGTCCAAGCGGTTTACACAAAACCATTCATACTGAGGATGGACTCAAGTAATTATCACATCCAATCGAATACGCTAGCCGTCTGCTTACTCAAGCCGAGCAAAACTAATCGATTACTGAGAGAGAGGCTGTCGCGGTAGTCTGGGCTGTCGAGCGATTCCGCGGCTACATTTTTGGTCATCAAGTCGGCGTGATGACGGACCACCAACCCTTGAAGTGGCTGTTTTGACTATACACCAGGTAAGGCCAATGTACTAGCCGATACTCTTAGTCGACCAGTGACTGATGATGGTGTGTCACCGGGATGTGATATCTGTCCGGTGGTCGTGGACTTGCCGCGCTGGGATGCAACTTCGACCCGAGAGGCTCAGTTAGCTGATCCGGAAGTTGCCAAAATCATCCAGGACTAAGAAGGTCAGGATAACCTTGATGTTACACGATGGACTGAGAGAGGCTATGTCTTGAATCAAGGTGTTCTGTATAGGTATGTGCCTGATACAGACTCCGAGGAGCCTCAGCTCGTCATCCCAGAAAGCCTGCGAAATAAAGTCATGTTAGAGTGCCATGACTCACCCACGGCCGCTCATGGTGATATCGATAGAATATTGCATCGTATCTCGCAACGGTTCTACTTCCCTGGTATGAGACGGTTTGTAACTCAATACCTTAAAACCTGTGTAGAATGTCAGCGGTACAAGGCGTCTAACATCAAGCCAGCTGGACTGCTGCAGATTCCAGTCCCAGCTCAGAGATTTGAAACCATCGCGACTGACCTCTTTGGTCCGTTGCCTAGAGGACCACAAGGTGAGAGATGGATCCTCATTGTGGAGGACACTGCCAGTAAGTGGGTAGAAGTCTTCGCTCTCACGGAAGCTACGGCAGAGATATGTGCTAAGACTCTGGTCAATGAGGTATTTATGAGATTTGGTATTCCTCGGCGCTTGATCTCTGATAACGAGGTGCACTTTGTAGCAGACGTCATGCAGAAGGCCTTGTTTGTTTTAGGTGAAAAGCAGAGCCTGGTACCTCTATATCAACCGGAGTCCAACCCAATGGAGCGGAAGAATTGGGACCTCAAGGCTCAACTAGCCATCCTGGTTGAAGGTCGTCACCAAAACTGGCCAGAGGTATTGCAGTTTGTGCGGTTTGCTTTTAACAGTTCTCTCACCAGGTCAACTGAGTACACGCCTGCTTAACTGACTTTCCGTCGTGCTACAGTCCCCTTTGCTTGTCCAGGCGGATCTAAGAGCGGTCATAGAGTCGGAATTTTTTTTACCTTAGATCACACTATACTTGCTCAAGCTCGCAGATACCATCTCGACAGCTAAAGAGAACCTTGAGCGTCATCAGGAAACTCACGAGGTTTACGCTGATCAGGTCTGTTCGTCTCCTGAGGTGTATATTGAAGGTGACTTGGTGTTAATGAAGACCCATGTGCTCAGTAACACCGCAAAGGGTGTAACTGCCAAGTTCAACCCGAAACGTGATGGACCATACGTCATCTCTAAAAAGATGAATCCAACTACGTACCTATTAGCCCATAAATCTGGCGAAGTTTTTGGTAAGTATCACGTCTCAGAATTAAGGCACTATCATGCTAGAGAGGGTGAATGTCCTCAGCCGGTCTTGCCAAAGCGTGGCAGAGGTCGCCCGCGCAAGGCTGTTGTCTAAGAGTTAGATCGCGTTATTCGTGGTTGTTTGACCAGGTGGGAGACCCTCACCTGATCAAAAGGGGGAGTGTGTAACGTGTTCATCCCTATTATAAAACACCGTAGAGCCTGCGAGGGTGGGAAGCCTGCGGGAGGCGCGGGAACGCCTCCACCCCGATGTCTAGTCGATGCGTTCGCGCCGCGCGCCAGTCGGCCATTAAAAGTACTCGTGTGCCGCTCGCGTCTTCGCGACCCTACGATTTTGATTCCGTATCACCTTATTATTGTGTCTTGGTTGTACTTACATGCCTATGTGTATTGTGGACAAATAAACTGTTAAACGTGCAATGTGTTTTCTTCCTACACCGAATGTTATACCCCAAAATTATTTAAGTAAAAATTAAAGTTCAAAAACTAAAACCCGACTACTGAAAAATTGCGCTCTAAAAAGTATGAAACATGAAAATAATGTCATCTGAAACTATTATGCACCAACTATTTTAACATATAATACGGATGAAACGTAGTGATGTTATTGTACAATACATTCTAACAGTAGTTAAGCTATCGTAATTAGGTATCGTACCTAAATCTTCAGGGCAAAGTGAGATAGTAACAGTAAAATTTCGTAATAGTATTATTTATTCACACAAAAATCTCATGGAGTCCATCAATCTTTTGTATAATATTAGATAAATAATACAAAATTAACATGTACCTTTGAAATTGCCGTTTTTTATGAAATAAGTTAACGTAATTTTTTCTAAGTAAATTTTTATTTCTATTAATAAGATTACCTAATCACCCACGCAATCGATGCATCTTTACCAACGCAGTGGCAGTTTATTGGTGTCCTTCTTGAAGGTCCTTCTAAGGCATTTTCTACTGCCTCTCGGATATTGATATTTTTTCCCGCCAAGTAGTTATCCAAATTCTGGAAAAAAGTAGAAGTCTGTAGACGCAAGGTCTTGTGAGTCCGGAGGATGACGGAGAGCTTCCAACCCCAGCTCTTGTAACTTGTAGACCGTCTGCTGTGCAGTATGAGGTCGCGCGTTGTCGTGCAGGAGCAGCGGAGACGAGCGATTGACCAAAGCTGGTTGGAGACGTGCGAGCAGTTCTTCACAGTACTCATCTGCAATAATGCTCATGCCGTTTGGTAAGAAACTGTGATGAATCACATCGGCGCTAGACCACCAATGATTGTCTAGGGATAAGTTTTCATTTAGGACATTTTTTAGGTGGTGAACCAGGATCCAACCTACTTGCTTAGCGCTTGCGATTGGCAGAATCCAATTTTCGTCGCAAGCAACAAAGCGGTTTAAAATTTCTTCGTTTGTATGCCTGTTGAGCAGTGCAAGCCAAGTCTCGACGCGTCCTTCGCGCATGCGATCTTTAATTCATTCACTCATTTGTCAAGCATTTTTTCCTTGCCAATTTGACGCAAATGGATCATTGTTGGACCATATTGTTTTGACGCTAACGTCAAAAACTGCTGCTAATTCAGCCGTAGATCGAGTATCAGCAGCTTCCACAATCGCCTTTGTTTCGTCATTGTCGACCAAAGTTTTCGAACACCCATGGTGTTCATTTTTCAGGTTGGAATTTCCAGAACGGAAGCGGGCAAATCAATAATAGGTGGTGCGTTTGTTTGTAGGATTCGCTCCGTAAACGTCTTTATGCCTTAACTTTATGAAAATAATGTCAGTCACATACATTCGTCGCCTTTTCCACTTGCAAATCGGCATCCAGCTGACTAGCCCTTAAATTATGCCATAGATACTTTAAACTGCCATTCTCAATCTATGATAATTAACTGTACGATAAACACACTTGCTTGTTCTTGGTTGAGCAAAATAACAATCTATACATTCTTCTCGTTCCTTACACTCGGTAATAGGTTCATAAAAATCGTTAATAGCGTCATAGCCATTTTTATAGGTCGGTAATACGTATCGACTTGTTCATTTAATTATTTTTATTTACATTAAGAAGATCTGCTTTTAAGGGCATTTCAAGTAATAAACTAGGCGTAAATAGAAAATAACAGTGGGATATTTTTTGGAAATCTATCTGACGGACTAATTAGATTTTTTTTTGACTGAAATTTGAAAACAAATTTCAGTCACAAAAAGTTAGTAGAGTTAGTAGAATTGGCCTTCTGATACCTATAACTGAGTCGGGACTAAGTTTTCTATAACTGAGTTGGGACTAAGTTTTCTATAACTGAGTCGGGACTAAGTTTTCTATAACTGAGTTGGGACTAAGTTTTCTGTATAAAACCCATACAATAATTCATCCATAGTATTATTTTGCACCGTTTTTAGGGTTCCGTACCTCAAAAGGAAAAATACGGAACCCTTATAGGATCACTTTGTTGTCCATCCGTCTGTCTGTCAAGACCGTTTATCTCGGGATCGCGTGGAGGTATCAAGTTAAAATTAAACCATATACTCAAGTCTATGGCCCCTTGCAGCTGTGAAAAAATCAAACTTCTAAGTAAACGTGAAAAAGGATAGGGCCGTTTATGCCGCAGAAAACGTATATTTTGACACTCTCAAGGGAATCAAAGGTTTTAGGGTACTAGCTGACTCGGCAAACGTTGTTATACCAAATAAAAAAAAACCTGCGACCAATTCTCAGACAGAGAAAATTAGTAGCGACAAATTTCTACGGAACCCTAGGTGGGCAAATCCGACTCGAACTTGACCGGTTTTTTTTTCATATTTGATCGACAGCCGCCAAATAATAGGCACCAGGTTTCATACTAATTTGGTCGTTGTTCTTTGTTTACTTTTGAATGGTACCTCATTGCAGCCATTAAATATACTTAAGTAACTTAACTAACAAACCCCATCCAGGCAAGACTAAAATTAATATAGGTAAGTAAATAGGTACTGAGTTAATAGAATATTATATTACGGGACAGGAGAGCGATGGCGGTCTGCTGTAACACGTTGGCACGCAAATTTGCGAGGTGTAGTTTAGAGGTAAAAATCACGCTTTTAAAAGCATTTTGCCAAACTCTCTACAATCTGTGGGTCAACCACACTCAGCGGGCCATTAACGCTCTCCGAATACAATATAATAACGCGTTCAGGGTGCTGGTGGGGCTCCCACGCTACTGTAGTGCGTCTGCGATGTTTGCACATGCGCACGCATGGGTTTCACACTGTGCTGCGGCGCCGAATCGCTTCGCTGATGTTCCGCACGCGTAGGAGCGCCAACACCATCCTGAACGTGCTCAGCCACAAGCTGGACAGCCCCCTTCTGGGGCACTCGGTTCAAGTACAAGTGCGTGTGTCCGGGGCCCCAGAGGGCGGCAAATACTTAAATTAATTTTTAAATGTACCTAACATAGATTTTAAGTCTTACTACTAACAATATTATGGACCAATTATGTCTGAAATAAAAAGATTTATTTTATTTTATTTTATATTTGAATCATGCCCCACCATAGACTCATAGTCATATTACGTGAAAGTTTTACGTGTGCTCGAAGGCAGCTTATCAGTACGAAAACTGTTAAGTATAAATAACAAACACTTTTGTTCCAGGTGCCGCTGTTTACAATGCAATCCATACCATGAGTGTGTTGTGTTAAGAGGAAATGCTGGCGGCGAGACTTTGTATGTGAAAAGTCATAATTCGAGGTTTGGCTCTCGACTGTTTTCTCCTCCAATATTGAATCGATATAAGAGATATTTCACGAACTGAATAAGAAGGATGTGTACTGTGTCTCTATGTTTTCCTTTTTTTATTAATAGTTGCCAAATTTGTACACCAGCGCTCTGTTGACAGCGATTTATCGGTCAATTTTGAGCATTTTGTGAGAGTTCTAGTGCTTATACGGTTAATAAATCGGTGAAAATGGAAACAATAGAGACACAGTAAATATCCTTCTTAATCAGTTTGTGAAATATCTCTTAAATCAGTCCAATATTGGAGGACAAAACAGTCGAGAGCCAAACCTCGAATTATGACTTTTTACATACATACAAAGCCTCGCCGCCAGCATTTCCTCTTAAGATTCGATCGAAATGTTACAGTCCCACTGTAACAGCTATGCTTACTAACAAGCCATTAAAACTGTAATTAACTGGTTTTTGTTTGATAACAGTTGTAAAGCCACCGTCGAGTCGGGCCACTGCCGCGATCGCCACGCCTCCCACACCTACAAGAGCGTTTACCTCGCATTATAAACAGGTTAGTAAGTGATAAGCATCCGTACATCTGTGTAGCTTAGGGGTGCTCGTAACGTGGTTTGCATTTTCTGTAACTCGATGTCGTATTAGTTCGATACACTATAGTACAGGTATGGCCAACCGGTCGATCGCGATCGACTGGTCGATCGCGGCTATTAGTCCAGTCGATCGCGGCAAGGCAAAAAATATAAATAGGTACGATTAATAGACTGCGCAACTGTACTGTACTGTAAATACTAAATAGGTTATGTTAATAAAATGAAAATAATACATAATTGTATACTGAACTTTACCTACTGTTACATTTGTAATTTTAGGAAGTACCTATGGAATTAGTAGATCGCACAGGGTTTCTACAGTAAAAAGTCGATCTTGGGTCTAATCAAGTTGGCCACCCCTGCTATAGTTGGTACCTTACCTACTGATAAGTTTGGAAAAATCTATACAGGGTGAATTTTTTCGAGTTTCCGTGGATGGCCTAATCCCAAACTATAAGGAATAATGAAAAACACTGAAAAGAACCTCGAGCCCAATTTTGATAAAAACTAAAACTGCATAAAATGTACACCCGTAATAGACGTATCATACCATGTATATTATCAACACATGTTTTTTCAAATAAATTGTATCTGAATCTGAATTTGCATCATTGGATTTTTGCAAAATTGTTTTTTCTAGCCAGGAATCGAAACGGGTCTTTTTTTTTAATATCCTATTTAATCATACCATTCGAAAGGGTCACTACAAAGAATCAAATTCTGAGAAGTAATAACAAATGAAAAACGAAGGGAAAGCGGTCATTAAAAATAAACTTTTAAAAAATCGAGTTCTGGACTCCTTTCATTGTTTTTCGTTATTCTACACAATTTCTGATTTAGCCATCAATGCAAACTTAAAAAAATACACCCTGTATACTACCCATGTATTTTGATGTACTCAATCAATACCCATTGATCAAGGATAGAAGCTACTTGATAAAAATCTCGGATTTGAAGACACCAAATGCCACCCATATATGTATAAAAGTATATAATATATCAATGCACCGTGTATATAATATATACACGGTGCATTGATATATTATATATAAAAAACCCAAGATGCACAGTCTCGAACAAATGCAACACTCGAAACTGTCGTCAAAAACTGACATGTATCAAGTGTCATGTGTGAGTTGTGTGTAGTTATACCACTACATTTATTTTGCAAATTCAATCTTACACGGATCGCTTAAAGTTGTTTTTACAAAGCAGTGCAGTATTGCGAGCGATGCGAGACTGTTTGAAACTAGCGCACAATTATAGATTGAGCGCTTGTTTTTTGCGGACGTTTTTGAGATGCTGAGTGTGTATCTTGGGTTTTTATATATCAATGACACGGTGCCATTTTAATCGTCTTACAATGGCGGTTAACTTAATGTATCCCTCGTAAGCTCTAGGCGTGATTACTTATTTTAAGTAAATAATGCATTAGAATTATGAAACACCCTGTTAATAATGTTTAGGTATCATAACAATGTCGCTATTCCATCCCACGGAATATTAGGCTCGGACTGCGCACGCTCCTGGATGTTTCAAACTTCGTCATGCGTAACACACGATACTGAATAATGTTTTCATTTTTTAGGGTTCCGTACCTCAAAATGGAAAAACGAAACTCTTATAGGATCACTTTGTTGTGCGTCCATCCGTCCTTCCGTACGTCTGTCTGTCAAGACCCTCTATCTCGGGAACGCGTGGAGGTATCGAGTTGAAATTAAAACCATATGTAACATACTCAGGTCTACAGTCCCGTGAAGCTGTGAAAAAATCAAACTTCTAAGTTAACGTGAAAAAGATAGGGCCGTTTATTCCGCAGAAAACGTATATTTCGACACTCTCAAGGGAATCAAAATTTTTAGGGTACTAGCTGACTCGGCAAACGTTGTTTTACCAAATAAAAAAAATAGCCTACGTCCTATTCTTAGACCTACCAAATATACTCGAAAAATTAATGAAATCGGTGAAGCCGTTTCGGAGGAGTTCGATAACAAACACCGTGACACGAGATTTTTATATGTTAGATAGATTAGGAGAGCTGACCCCAAATGATGGGAACAAGGCTAGGAGGAGTAGTAGTAGTAGTAGTAGTAGATAGATTAGAAGAAGATTAGGCTAGCTGACTCGGCCAACGTCGTTTTGCCATTTAAAAATATAGCTTACTACCAGACCCACCAAATATTCCCAAAAAATTTCATAAAAATCGGTCAAGCTGTTTCGAAAGAGTTCGATAACAAACACACGAGATTTTTATATAATACTAGCTTCTGCCAGCGGCTTCGCCCGCGTGTTCCCTAGGGAACATACTCCCGGGATAAAAAGTACGTCCTTTCTCAGGTTCTAGACCATCTGTGTACCAAATTTCAACTAAATCGGTTCAGTAGTTTTGGCGTGAAAGCGCGACAGACAGACAAAGTTACTTTCGCATTTATAATATTAAGTAAGGATTTTAGAAGATTTAAAGTAATATGTAACTACAAATTAAAAGAAAAGAAAGAAAAATGTTTATTTGGGACTCGCACAAGACATATAAAAGTAAGATAAGTAAAACTAACCATAAGCGGCATCATACGGAACCCTCGGTGGGCGAGTCCGACTCGCACTTGTCCGTTTTTTTTTATTATTCAAATGGTCAATAATAGATATATATATATATATTAATAAATTTCTAGCAGTCATTGTATAGATGAAGTGAACTGCCGTTGTAAGGCTACTAAAATGGTATATATATTATAGGTAAAAGTGTGTTTATAATAATTTTGGTGCTGCTGTGGGAAATGTTCCATTACTTAAAATCATACCTCGTTGTAACAGTTATCACGTTTCCAATATTGACGAATGTTATTTATAAACGATTTGAGATTTGAAACATTAAAATAGTGATACCACTACATACGATGGAAAAATAAATCTGGCAACGTTGTTAAAAACTTTTCAATAACAGCAATTTTTGAAAGAAATATAACTGTTCTGTCGATATCGCCTTCACAATGATTCATCGATACGCGACAGGAAGAAGGACGAAACATACAATATTCCTTGTCCTTGTATTAATGGAAGTTGTAATAAGTGGTAGAATGACTAGGAGCGCCAATTTAAAAAAGGATGACCCCGAAGACCCCGAAGACCCCGAATATAAACGGAATGATGAAAGTTTCTTTCTCAAAACTATGGGTTGTATTATTCCCTTCGTCAATTTCCAGGACAAGTCGATAAAATTATTTGAATCCAAAGAAAATATAAAAGTATGTAAAAATTACAATAACCATTTATTAGAAAGCAACCGAACACACATTTGGGTTGTAAAAGAGAATTTTAAATATTACAACATTCATTATTCATCAAATTTTATATGTTGTTATCAATCCTTTCGCCGACCAAAATCAGCTCGAAACGTAGCTCCAAACATGATTGACAATAGTTTCCAATTCCTCAATTGCATACACTTTAATAATACTATAAAAGCGAAAAACGAGTTCGTGAAAGTGATTTGTTTTTATGAAGATCCTGACCAGCCTATTTATGAACAATTTTTTGTATTTGCACGGAAAAAGAAATTTACTGCTGTTAGAGAAAATCCTTTTAAGACGCCTGCGAACCAATCAATGTACAATATAATTATAATGGGAATGGGATCTATGTCAAGGCCAAACTTTTATCGAACCATGATTAATACTGTAGAACTACTGAGAAATCATAATGCAATAGAATTAAAAGGCTACAGCAGAGTAGCAACAAGCACTTTTCAGAATATTATGCCGATGCTAGTTGGCTTGAGCGACTCCGAGGTGAATGGCACTTGTTTGTCCGACAAACACTCTATGTTGGATAGCTGCCCTTTTATTTGGGAAGGGTTTAAAGATGTGGGGTATTACACTGCATTGATGGAAGATACTTCCAGATTTAGTATGTTTAATCAAGGTCCATTTGGTTTTAGTGGTAACCCTACTGACTACTATGTACACCCGTTTCTGCGTCAGACTGAAATAATGCCAAGACACAACAGACGAAGTAAGGACAAGCCCATAACTACATGTATGGGAGATAAGTACTATTTTCAAGTTCTACTGAAATATGTCCAAGATATAACTACTACTCTGAAAGGATTTAAATTGTTCGGATTTTTTTGGGAATCGTCGTTGACTCGCGAAAGTTTAAAAGGCTCTGTAAAGATGGATTTGGAGTATTTGAGATTAGTAAAAAATTTGGAAGCCACTGGTTATTTACAGGACACAGTAATGATCTTTATGAGTGACTATGGTGTGGATATTAGTAATGTTCGTTCAACAAGACAAGGTCGTATTGAACAGAGACTACCACTCTTCTTTATTCTGGTACCACCATCATTCAAGAAACATTATAATTTAGCTTACCGTAATTTAATGTCGAATGCAAGACGCCTCACAACTCCTTTTGACGTGCATAAAACGTTATTAGATCTTATGTATATGACAGAAATAACTAATGATAAAATAAAGAAAAGAAGTACTGAGTTCTATACGCGTGAAAGAGGTATTAGTTTGTTCCTAGAAATACCCAGAAATAGAACTTGTATAATGGCTGGCATCGCTCACACATGGTGCGCTTGCAACGACGAATTACCGGTCGCATCTAGTAGCCCACTAATTGCAGATGGTGGTGAATTTATAACCCATGAAATAAATCAGATTCTGATGCCCTACCCACAATGCCTCAAACTAGAACTAGATGAAATAGTTATAGCAAAAGAAATGGTACCCATTTATGAAAGTATCACCGAATGGCGTGACTTTAAATTTGTAGTGAGTTTGGAGCCTGGGGGAGGAATTTTTGAAACAATGTTGCGCTATCATAATTATAAATGGACCATTACCGATACCATAAAACGTCTAAATTGCCTCGGTTTTCAGAGTTTATGTGTTGAAGATCCCGTTATAAAATTACTGTGTTATTGTAAACCTGAGGAATAAATAAATGCTGTCGAAATCACTTTGTTTGTTCTTTAAACGAATCCTGATAACACCAGGAATTTACAGGATGATTAGGTACATAGTGTATTTGATCATTAACACTAGGTTTTGTGAGATTATTGGGTTGTTCCATTCTCAGAAAAAATAACATGCGAGAATCTACCCTGGACCGCAAAGAAAAAGGGTCGGTTAGAAAATCTCTAATATCTTCAAAAGTACCTAACCTAGCTTTATGAAATAAAAACTAAATTAAAGAATATTTTAATGTGCTTAAATGAAAATAAAAAAAATACAAGCTTTTTATTTTTAATAAATTTTAAATAAATAAAAATGCGTAGTTTTTCCAGTATTTTCGTAAATGTAGATTGGTTACAGATATGCTGTTTTCACGCATTTTAGTACTTTGTGTTGCCTCTGCGAGCTCGCAATGCTGCTATTATGCGATTTGGCATACTTTCTACTAGGTTTTTGAGGCGATGCTGCGAAACATTCTGCCATTCCTCTATTAGCGCTTTTTTCATTTCACGTAGCGTGATTGGCGGTGGATTCCGCTGAAGTACACGTCGTCCCAGTTCATCCCATGCATGCTCAATGCGGTTTAATTGATCGATAATTGTCAATCATGAAACCGTAGTTCTTTGCGAGTCTGCCTCCACAGCAAAAAACGTTTACTCGTAAACAAAATAGAAAATGTTAACTACTGAGCGCCTCAGCTCCATAGCAATTACAGAATGAAAATAGCTCACCAGATTCACGTGATGATCCTCGCACACCTTCAACTGCCTTGACCTGGCAGCTGTTGTGAAGTTGCTTGCCTCCGTTCGACACTGGTTTTCATTGTTCAGTTTGATGAGGGTGAGGGTAGCCGCATAAAACTCGACGAATAGGAACTTGACCTTGGAATGTTTCTTGAATTGGTCCTACGTTTAACCCTTATAGGTTATCTACGGCTGGCATACAGGCGCGAAGCTCTTCAGCGCCTTACTTATAGCCAAAATAAGCTGAACTGCACAACACTGTATCCTCGACAAAACATACGACCGCGGTGACGCACTATGATCGCACGTCGAACTTAGGTTTATCGGATTGAGTTCCACGGCACATCATGGCACACATCGAGTGTTTAGCGTCTGGATAAGCGCACGTGTTTAAAAAAGAACGAACCGCGATTTCCACCATCACTGTCACCACGTGTCCCGCATTTCAAAATGTATTTCACTAGCATTGTCACCGCATGTTACCTTCCCACAAAATAACATCTGTTCTGTGTAATAGACTGAATACACGTGTTTTCCAATATTCGTCAACGCAAAACATTACGTAACTTAAATAGGCCATACCACAACAAACAATCAGCACTAGAAAAACAATACGGTTCACTTTTTCTCATTTGACACGTCTGGCGGTAGTACGTCGTATGTCGTTGTACGACTCGAGCATCTACTCGCCGTTCACTGCCTGCCGCAGCAGCTACTCTATTCTGTAAATAACTATTTCGATATCGAGCTTCACCTGAGTGACAAAACTCACAAAATGAGCTTTATTGCACACAACATAAAGGTCTTAATTTGAAACTCACCTCGGATTCGACTGTCGAGATACGAAAATGTTGTTACAGAATAGCACTACTGCTCCGCTACCCACTTAGGTGTCGCCGCTTGCACTCGTCCATCGGGCTGCGATATGTCCTGGCCTTCCACAGGCACAGCATACGAAGGACTTCGCTGCCAACTGCGATGCTGCTTCACTCCATACTTAAGGCGATGTAGCACTTTCTCTGCTGTCGTGAACCATGATCTTGCATCCGCGTCTACCTTGTCTGGATCAACGCAAGCCAATGCTTTCGCACGTATAGTGCTTCAATAAGCACTCGTATGATTTAAATTTTTAATTCAACGGTCACATTTTTTTTTTGCACGGTTACACTGATTTAAACACGCCAACTGTCACTTTTAGTGTTTTCATTTTGCGTGTGAACCAACACGAATCCCACTTTCTGATGTCAGCGATGGTACAACTCTCCAGGTTACATCAGCCAGGATATTCGAACTACAGTGGGCGTGCTTTGGGAAGTGTTGGTTATTGCGCAATAGAAACACCGGTTGCTTTTAAATCAAATTATTATTCACACTCGAAAGTCTCACTTACAATATTCTCACACAATAGGTACACTGAACAAATAGTCGGAACACGCGGCGGTTTCTAGCAAGGGCACGTCTGCACTGCTCGACCGCCACTAGTAGACTGAGCTCAGCCTCTGTCGAGCACACCGTCCTAGACTCCGTCGAACGCCACTAGATGGCGTTGGTGTCCCGATTGTTCTATTGACTGACTTATTTCCGACATATATTTTAACCGTACGGCTGTTATATTCCGAGGCACGGAGGAATCTCGGTATGTTACAATGGCCATCTATCCAAAGACCGACTTCGACAAGCGTTGCTTAACCTTGAAGATCGACCCGTGCGGCTGTTACAGATTAATTATGTCGATTTGAATGACAATTCATCAATGAATTCTCTTTTTTCCTTTTTTGGTTAAACATTTCGTTATCCCCTTCTAATTTGCTATATTTACTGTCAGACATGGACCAAGGGCATTTAACAGCGGAGAATCTTAGCACGCGATTAAAAAAAAGGCATCATCAGTACTTCGCCATCTATCGAAAAAGTAGTTGAACTGTCAAAATATAAGTTCGAACTTAGACGCTAAAAGATAACTAAATATTAATTTTTCCTTTGCTACGTATTAAGAGTTTCACAAATAACCCAACAATATGTTATGGTGTTATTTCTATGCATTCATTCATGAAACGGTACTAAACTATTAATAGTTAATATCAATAGCTGGTGTTGCGTGAATGTGCACGTGTCACGTTATGATAATGAATTTCTTCTTGAGAACTTTAAATACAAATATCTTTTGATAGAGTGAACCGATTACGATGAAAAAAAAAACTAAGTTATACTCCCAGTTACGTACAATTTAATGTACGAAAGTTATCTACATTATTTTTGTACTTTATACGTGATGCCTGCACATCTAAACAGACCAAAAATTCCAAAAACTGGCCAAGTGCGAGTCGGACTCGCGTGCAAAGGGTTCCGAACGAATTTTTTTTTAAACATATTATTTTAACACTACACTTCTTATAGGTTTTCCTGTAATCTATAGGTAAAGATCTATTATCTCTATTTTTTTCAAAATTTTAAGCTCTGTTGTTTCGATAAGGGGGGGAATGGTCATTTTTCGTCTAATTTCTTGAATAACTTCAAAACCATTTATTTTAAAATTATGAAAAAAATATCATTAAAACCCTCACAGTAAACCCTTTCATTTCATTCGTATGGGAGGCCTCGGCGTCCGTAAAATTACCAGTATTAGTTTACCGGCTTTTATATCTTCGGTTCATGGCACTGATAAATTAATCAGGAATATCCTAGCACACTGATTGATTTTGATGTGCCGTGCTTCACCGAGGCTGTGAATGCCTGGAAACTCGCTTGCCCGAATGTAAATCTATCCGACAACCCATCATACCAGAGACAGTGGGATGAGCCGGTCTGCAGAGAAGTTCAGAGGAACCTTATAGCCACTTCTACTTCTACTGCGGAGCGTACGCGCCTGCTGGCTGTGGGTGAGTGGGAGTCGGGCCTCTGGCTTCACGCACTACCGTCGTCGAACTTAGGCACCTTGTTCGACGATACAACTTTCCGCCTCGCTGCTTCCCTTCGCTTAGGCGCATCGTGTTGTTCTCCTCATCGTTGTCACTGTGGCGAAGCTGTCAACAGCCTCGGGCACCACGGTCTCTCATGCAGTCGAAGTGCGGGTCGCTTTGCACGGCACGCAAACATCAACGACATTATCCGACGCGCTTTTGTCGCCGTCGGCGTTCCAGCCGTACTAGAACCCAATGGCCTGGCACGCGACGACGGCAAGCGACCGGACGGTATGTCTTTGTTTCCATGGAAGATGGGTAGGCCTTTAGTGTGGGACGCTACTTGTGTCGATACTCTTGCGCCATCCCATCTTCCTAGCTCGTCGTGCTGTGCTGGTACTGCCGCTGCGGCTGCTGAGAACCTCAAGCGGCGGAAATATAATAACCTTGTTGGCAATTATATTTTTGAGCCGTTTGGGGTTGAAACTCTTGGACCGTGGGGTCCGAGTGCTCATGCCTTATTTAAAGATCTTTCTAAACGCTTAGTTGACACTTCGCGTGACCCAAGGGCTGGCTTTTACCTCGGACAGAGGATAAGCATTGCCATACAACGTGGCAATGCCGCCAGTCTTTTGGGCTCACTTCCGGTGGACAGCGATGCGGACGAATTTTTTGACGCCTTATCTTAGTTAGGATATTTTATTTTAAGTGTATATATTTAGTACTTTAATGCTGTACCTAGTTCATATCTAAATAAACGAAATATTTTTCATTTGATATGTCACACGATATTATTGAAAAATCTTTATTTTTTAATTTTCTAGTTTGACCCCCAAAAGTGCCACCCATACTAAAAATAATTTACGTAACGCGTCGTGTTTCTCGTGTATCGTGTTTGGGTCACAGTAGTCTATATGTGTACCAAATTTCAACAGAATCGGTCCAGTGGATCCGGAGAAAACTGGCTGTGACAGACGTACAGACAGACAGACAGACACCCGAGTGATCCTATAAGGGTCCGTTTTTTGTTCGGAACCCTAAAAATGATGGAAATGGGTTCTGTTAGTTATCCTGTATCTCCCTGGCTATTTTTTTAATTATTTGGAATGTACAAAAACGACTCTGATAGATTTATTATATATATAGAAATAAACTATATATGTCGGAAAGTGAAATGATGTCGCTGGGTAAGATATCTAAGATAACATATACGAACAGTCAATATCTAGCATTGCTTGACCCCTCTTAGAATTAGGATTTTGGAAGAGTGTTATGCAAGGCACTGGCTATATCACTTCTTTTGTTCAAAATGCCGAACAGCCCTAGTAATTTTTTGTAATAAGAAACGTTTTAATGAAATACTTCTCTATAGGTGCACGATGATGAAGAAAGTTGCTAGAGTTATTAACACGCGAAAGAGGTACATAAAGTTGGTTATTGGAAAACCAACCTGAAGATTAGTCTACCCCGCAACGGATAGGGTAGACTCCGTTATCCGCACTTATACTCCAATTCGGTCCGCTGTGCGTAGGCGTCTTAGCTAAGTTGGCCAGCCTAGCTCCGCCCAAATGCACAGGAGCCTTCTGGGTTCTTCAGAGGTTTCGTGGAGCGACCTCACATCAGTGGATCCGTTCCGCGGATTTATACACGTTGGGAAGCTACAGCTGCCAGGACGACGTAGGCGACTGATTCCTCGGTGTCGAAGCAAACTATGCAAATATGGCTGTCTATGGCGTCTATTTTAAAGAGGGGTTTTTAGGGGGCAATGCCCCGTATTTATTCTTATCATCATTTGTTTAGTTAGTCGCGTGTATAGGCTTAATATGTAGCCGGTGACCATTTGTTTTAATAAAGTTCAGGTAATCTCTGGCGAATTCACGTACGAAAGATGTGAGACAGGTAGGAGGAAGAGTGTGTACGGGGCCACTACCATTTTGGAATCTCTTTTCGCGAATTCATCTGTGGCGTCATTGCCTAGAGATCTACAGATCCCCTTAATCCACTCGCGAGCGAAGCCCGCAATGGATAATATCTGGCCCTGGGCTGGTCATGACGTATCATAGGCTCACGAAGAATATAAGTTTTGAAACTGAACAGAAAGTAATTGGGAATGAGGGGGTCATGGGAATGATAACTACGTCACCGGAGCATCATACCGGAGCTATCAGCCGAAGTCCAATTTCAGCTTCTATGAGTTTGTTGGACAGTGTAAATTTCAGTGGATTTCAGCCTTTGAAAAGTTTAATAGAAATTAAATATCTGAATGGAAATCATAAAACTTAATTCGACGATGTGTATCATTTTCATCCATGGCAGTTTTCATGGAAATAAATTCCTTATTTTCTCCAGGAACATTTGTCAATATTATATTGATGGTTGCTGCTTGGTCGGTGGGTTTCCCGTACACATAAGAAATGAGCTCATGCTGTGAAGCAAAGGGACAACACAGGCTATTTTCTAAAATAACTTAACCATCATCTTAATTCTGGTGTCTGTCGTCAGCAATTTTTAAGAGGAAATGCGGGCGGATAGACTTTGTATGGAAAAAGTCATAATTCGAGGTTTTGGTCTCGCTTGTTTCCTCCTCCAATATTGAGCCAATTTAAAAGATATATCACAAACTGAATAAAAAGGATGTATACTGTGTAAGGCCACCCATTGTGTCACCCTATGTAATGTATTCTTCATCTATTTATTCTGTAACTTATATGGTGTACATAATAAAGAGTATTCTATTCTATTCTATTCCCTATGTTTATTTTTTTTTCATTATTAGTTGCGAAATTTGTAGACTAGGGCTCTGTTGACAGTGGTTTATCGGAACAATTTGAGCATTTTTTAAGGGTTCTAGTGCTTATACGGTTAATATATCGTCAAAAAAGAAAACATAGGGACACAGTATGTATTCTTTTTACTCGGGGTATAAAATATATTTTAAATCGGTTCAATATTGGAGGAGGAAACAGGCGAGAGCCAAACCTCGAATTATGACTTTTTACATACAAAGTCCCTTCGCCTGCGTTTTCTCTTAACTGTATTCGTAAAATTATGCGCATTTGAGTGGCCTTCTTATAGTATTGTTACGAGCTTGGGGTTCGTTACAATAAAAACAGCCGATTAAACAACCAAAACTGACACTTTAATTTACAACACTAATTAGCACTTTAAATAACACTAATTATAACACACAATCTTTCACTTTCACGCACTTCACTTCACTATAATTCGCAGTTGAAGATCGCTCTCAAAGTTATCGTTTGTATCGCCAATTCAATACTGACCCCAGTCGCCGGATATCCGCTCTTTATATACCGACAGTTGTTTCTAGAACCTTCTAGTATGGAAACTTCCGGAAAGTTCGGGTACATACCGGTCCCGACTGACCAGGTGTCGAAACATCAAGAATGTTCTAGCATAGAAAATTCTAGAAACATCTTGACTCCTTTGGTCTGGTTAGTTCCCGCTACTTGATACTAGATTGCGCTAGCAGCACGTATATCTCGTTATGTAACCAGCATTAATTCTGGCGCGTAACAGTATGTTCGCATATTTGAACTTTAATGTGTTGATTTTAGATTGCGCTATGGAATAGAATGCTTAAGATAGGCACCTATTTCATCGGTTCTCGATCTTTGGGTGGTTTCGCATGAAATCACTACAGAAAAACATCATTCGTCATCGTCATTTTGCCTATTTCCCTTAAGTCCTGTCTACTACTTCTACAGCTTTGCAGTTTTCGATAGTACACTCGTTCCAAATGATGTAAGAAACCATTCTTATTCTTGAGACCTAATTTGTCATCCCTTAAGGGATGAACATTTAACAATAAAAATCAACAAAACAGAAAACGAATGGTGCTATTCTTCAAACTAGTATGAATTAAGTTGATTCTTAATTTATTTCAAACCAGGAACGCAAATCGAAACAATTTTAAGTTTTTAGAACACAGATAGACGTTTACGTATTTTTAAATGACGTGTACAAAAAATATACATAAATAAATAAATAGACACCCGATTAACCGAAATAATTCAACTCTTGTTGTCTTAGAAGTCGCGACTTCTCTGTCATGGGACTTCGCCACCTGCCGTAATTAATGTCCATTATTGAGCAACTTACCTGCCTGTTGACGAATATTCCAATCAGAACAACGCGATTTAAAAAATGCGATCAAATACATAACGCCATCTACGAATATGAAGTTGAACTGTCAAAATAAAAGTCCAAAGTTCGTTTTTATATTTATTCATAGGAATATTATATTCATTCAGAACGATATTTTTTTAAGTTATTTAAAGAATCACTCTTTTAAGAAGCTTTAAAAGTACCACTGATAACTAAAAATGTTTTTTGGTATAATTCTCATGCTGTCGATAGTACTACATATTTCAATAGATAGATAGCATTGCGGGTATCTGCATTACGTAATAATAAGTTGATTTCTTCTAGAACCTTCAGATTCAGATTCATTTATAGCTTGCCACAGGTGGAAATTCAGTTCTTAAAATTATTATTGTAACATGTATCACTGTAACATACCCATAAGGTGTACAATGATTAAATTTGAAATTACATTTATGTCTTATAAGAAAAAATATCGTCATAGTACATACACAAATCACTAAGAAAACATAATATTAATTACCACTAGGGAAAACAAGTTAACTATACATTTATCAATTGTCATTTGTCATCATAAAGCATTATTATAATAATAAATATTTTTTATTCAATAACATTTGTCATTTAGAAATTAAAAAAATATCGTCATAGTACATACACAAATCACTTAGAAAATATAATATTAATTACCACTAAGGAAAACAAGTTACAAAAACAACATGCATACATTTATCAATTTACATTTGTCATACTTATGCATTCTTATAATCTGCATCTTTGCATTAATATAATATATATTAATAAATTTTAGTCAAAACATTTGTCATTTAGGAATTCATTGATTGTGTAATACTTTCTTTATCAATAATAATAATATTTTTAAACAATTAATGATTACTATAATTGTTTAAAAACTTACTTGGTTCGGAAGGACGTTCAAACACACTACAATTTGCTGGAAGAAAACATTCTATGGAGTTTAAAAAATAACGATAAAACTCAAAAGAAACAACACAATACTTAGTGAAAACACAAACCAGCTTATCCAAAAACGCTCAGTATTAATACGCACAAAAAACAAGACTAAAGAAATGAAAAAGGAAGTCACGAAACTATTTAAACTAACCAATAAATTTATTAGATATGACTATAGTAAACACCGATAAGAGATAATATCCAGAAATGTAAACACGTATAGAACTTCGAAAAGAACTTTCAAGGAACTTACAGCTCACAAGAAATGGATACAAAAATTAGAAAACTGTTCAGGCGAAACAAAAACAAGACATGATGTGATAGACCATGTAACTAAATTTTATAGAAAACTATATAGCAGTCAAGAAAATCAGAATTTACAGGGAGATCAACTTGATAAGGTGGAAATGGTAATAGCAATACTGTTTAACCTATAGAAGAGGAAGAAGTATATGCATATATACAGAAAATTAAATATGAAGAGAGTTCAGGACCAGACGTATTAATGAATGAAGTACTAAAACTAGGAGCTCCCATTCTACTCGAACACCTTACAAGACTTTTCAACATTATACTCGACACTGAAGTAGTACCGAAACAATAGTGTTCATCTGAAATTATATTACTTAATAAGAAAGGAAGCCCTCTAGAAATTGGAAATTTTAGACCCATCAGTCTACTGGCAAATGCATACAAGCTCTTCACATCTATAATATAAAACAGAATTACTGGAAAAATGTACATTGCGTAATCAATAGAATAGGCAGGCTTTAGGTCGGGCTACAGCACAACTGACCACATATACACCGTGGAACAACTTATTGAAAAATACCAAGAATATAATAATCCGTTATATGTTGCATTTGTAGATTACACAGCAAAGCCTTTGACAGCATCAGTCATTACTCAATCTGGAACGCACTGAAAGTATCAAATGTAGAGGAAAAATATTTAAACATCGTAAAATATATAGTCAAACAGCACGAGCAAAGTAAAATTAGAAAAAAGAGGTGATGCAATTAAAATAGAAAGAGGAGTCAGGCAGGGCAATCCCTTATCGCCACAACTTTTAATAGCAGTGCTGGAGAATATATTTAAAAATTTGCAATGGTCTAGATAAGTTTTTAATATAGACGGGCGCCGTTTAAATCATCTTAGGTTTGTTGATGATCTAATCATATTTTCTGAAACAGCTGAACAATTACAAGATATGCTTCACACACTAGACAAAGAGAGCTCAAAAAACCAAAGTAATGACCAATAGCATAAAAAAACCTATCTACCTAAAAGGAAATACTATTGAATATGTACCTAACTATATCTGTCTAGGGAAACAAGTATCTTTCAACAAAAGTAACAATGAAGACGAAGTTAAAAGAAGAAAAAATATCGCATGGAAAAGTTTTGGTCACTTAAAGAAATCTTAAAAGGAAAATATAGCATGAAGATAAAGGGAACTATAGTGGAAACATGTATCCTTCCCTACTTACTTTACGTATGTCAAACATTATCCTATTTAAATAATATAAAACAGATAATAAGTACAACACAGAGAACTATGGAAAGAAGCATATTAAAGATAAACTTAAGACATAAAGTAAAGAATGACACAATTCGACAAAAAAACAAAAATGAAAGATGCACTCGTAACAGCCATGAGGTTGAAGTTGAAATGGGCAGACCATGTCGCGCGATATACTGACAACAGATGGAAAATATTAACTACAAGATAGGAAGGGCCAGTTTCCGGCAAAAGGAGAGTTGGACGCCCATTGAAGCGGTGAGCAGTCGACATATCAAAGGTAGCAGGAAGAGACTGCATGTATAAAACTAAAGATAAGAAATCATGGAACAAACCAAAAGAGGCCTTTACTTAAATTGAGATCCATACCTCTGGAAATACCAATAATTAACCTTACTTATATAAAATAACTAGTAAATTAAAACAAAATAACAATAGTAACCACATTTGAAATGTTAAATTAGAGTATGGAATAAAGTATGGCTTTTTATTTTTTACTAGTGGACGTCACGCGGTTTCACCCGCGTAGTTCCTGTTCCCGTGGGAATACGGGTATAATATATAGCCTATGTTACTCCCTGATAATGTAGCTATCCAATGCTAAAAGAATTTTTCAAATCGATCCAGTAGTTTCGGAGCCTATTCAATTCAAACAAACAAACGTACAAACAAACAAACAAATCTTTCCTCTTTATAATATTATATATGATGATATGATATGATATAATATTATATTATGAGAATATTATGATGAATATTAGTGTAGATTTATTATCAGTAATTCTTTGAGTGTGTATTTAAAAGTAGTTAATGTTTCAATATTTTTAATAGAGTCTGGTAATTTATCATAAATTTTAACCCCAATATCAAATATGCTTGATTTAAATTTAATTGTTCTGGACTTAACTGCCCTAAGTTCATTTTTATGTCTTGTACTTCTCATTGTCTCGTAATAACTGATAACGCGCTTTGTAATTGATGCTGTCTCCAATATATATGTTGACGCTAGGGTTAAGATTCATAATCTTCTGAATTCCGGTCTGTTTAAGCCTACATAAACTTCTGATGCATTTTTTGGGCTTTAAATGCAAATTCTCTATTAGTAGAGTTACCCCCGCACAACAACCCATATTGAAGTGTAGAACCTACATATGCATGAAAAACATTTAGTAGTACGTTTTTATTTACAACTTTTCGTAGTACAGAGAGAGCATATGAAAACTGGTTAAGTTTTTTACAGACATCATCCACATGTATTTTCCAGTTTAGTTCAGAGACGATATGGATCCCTAGAAACTTTGTGCTATTGACCTATTTTATTGTTTTGCCTTTATAGTTTACATTGGTTTTATTTGACTTTGCATTTTTGTTTGTGAAGGTCATATAATTTGTTTTATCAATGTTTATTTTTAAATTATTCACTGACAGCCAGTTTTTAATATCTTCAAGAGATTTATGCACTTGTACTTCAAATATTTCTTGACCGCTATCAGTGAAAAATATCGTCGGCAAAAAATACCATTTCTTGATCTATAAATCTAGATAATGAACAGAAGAGGCCCAAGGCTACTTCCCTGGGGTCTCCGAATTTAACGAGTTTAGGGTCTGACACATATATATGTTGGAATTTTGTATCTTTTATAATTTGTGTTAATTGAAAACTGTTTGATAAATATGACTTAATAAGATTTAAGGCATTCCCTCTTGTCCCATATTCCTCTAATTTGTCAAGTAGGATATTATGATCCACATGATCATATGGTTTATTCATGTCCATAAAATAGCTGTTATTTGTTGCTTACTATCCAATTCTGTCATTACCTTTCCACAGTTCATAACAGATTTATGTGTACAAGTTATCTACATTGGTTTTGTACTTGTTAACGTGATGCGAACGAAACAGAATACAGAGAAACAGACAATAGGTTTTGTACATTATCCTTTAACACCCTGGCTATTTTACAAAGGGTTCCGAACCAATTTTATTTTTTTAACATGTTGTTTTAATATTTAGGTATAGAACTATTATCAATTTTTTTTTTTTCAAAATTTTTGGCTTAGTAGTTTCGGAGATTAGGGGGGTGGTCATTTTTGGTCTAATTTCTTCAATAACTTCAAAACTATTTGCGGCTGCTGAGCTATCATTCTATCCTGCAGTGCGATTTTGTAAACATCTCGAAATGAAAACTTAGACGAAGTTAACGACAAGTGAGCTGTCAAACCATACAAAAAAGATGGAATGACAGCTCACTTGTCGTTTACTCCACCTAAGTGTACACGGTGAGATGTCGACAAAATAGACCGGCTGTTTGTATGGTTTGACAGCTCACTTCACCCAAGTTTCCACGGTGTGAAGTTCACAGAATGTGTACCTATTTACCTTTTTTTAGGTTTTGATATGCACACCGCATAATTATGGGTAATTTTAACACAAACCTCCTTACCCCAAATTCTCCTCTAGCCCGAAGCTTCTCAATCTTATAGAGTTAGCTAGTCTGCACATGTAAAACTTTTACCATCAAACACGAAGACAATGCTTAGGTACAGGTACTGCGTAGAGGTACATACCCTAATTTTCCCTATTATTGTAGTAATAGTTTATGTATATATATATTATTTATTTAAAATATTTGTATTTAAATAAATAATATATACGCTTTTCTCTTACTTTTACTTCTTTTAATAAAACAACCCATGTCCATTTCCCACAGAGGCTGGGTACTGCCCCTGCGCGTCGCCTGTTGGGTACGCCCTAACCCTATCGCACATTCCATTTAAACCTATCATGTTGCAAGAGATTTGGCCATCAGCCTGACACCAACGCTCCTTGGGAATGCTGTTGCTGATGGTTTATCCGTCACCATGCGGTGACCTAAGGTGCTGAATGAATATGCACGGTCTCAAAATTTCCCTTAGTTGCCTCCTACGTCATCTATGGGATGAAATGGGGTGGCAATATTCTTAACACGGACAAATTGTATGACACACTGGACAGTCCAGCTGGCCAAAAAGTTTTACTAGAGCTTACTAGAGCCAGAGAGAGGCAGGCAAAGGATGTTAGTTGGATAAGATGTGCAAGGGATGAAGCTGGATTGCTTCTATCGGAGGATGAAAAGATTAAGGATATATGGAAGGGCTATTTTGAAAGACTGATGAATTAGGAAAATATTTGGAGTGGTATTTTAGAATAAATCTAAGAATAAGGGGTTAGTGAGAATGGTCAGTTTGAATAAAATGAGAATAGCATTGAATGGAATGAAGAATGGTAAGGTCCAGACGGAATACATAATGTATGAAAGTCATTAATTACGGGTAGATGGATGGACGTGGTTAGCTTTATTCTTCAATAAGTTGTTGCTGGAACAAACTATACCTGATGAACGGAGCAACAGTTTGTTGGTGCCCATCTTTAAGAACAAAGGTGATGTGCTGGAGTGCAACCACTATAAAAGGATTAAGATAATGTCACATTGTGTGAAAGCCTGGGTAAAAGTTATTGAAAGGCGGCTGAGAGAAGAGAGTGTAATCTCACAGAACCTTTTCGAGGTCAGGAGGCATCCGCCTCGTGAAGTTTTGAGGTGGGCCCTTAAGGAGAAAGTGTGCCTGGGAAGTATGTGCAGTTAATCCGACCGATGGATACGTCCATCGCTCGGATCGTACAGTCAATGCAGTACTCAAGTCCGGTCGGCAGTGGGGGTCAGCCATCTGCCTTTATCTCTTCCTGATTATAATGGACTCTCTGACGTTGGACATCCAGGAACTGGCTCCCTGGTATATGCTGTATGCTGATGACATTGTGCTGGTTGCGGAAAGCGGCCTAGAGGTCCAGAGCAAATTGGAGACGTGGTGGCAAAGACTAGAGAGTGTTGGCCTGAAATTGAGCAGAAGCAAAACTGAATTCCTGTTCTGCGATCTCTCCAGTACTATGCTTATAGCTCTCACCGGAACGCCTATACCGATCTGCTGCGACTTTCGGTACCTCGGGTCGCTTGTCTAGAGAGATGGCGATATAAACCAAGACATAACGCACTGGATCAACTCAGGATGGATGATATGGCGACAGGTCACTGGGACAACTTGCGACCCACGTATGCCCCTAAGGTTGAAAGGGAAAATCTATAAGTCCGTGATAAAGCCTGTCGTAATGTATGGATAAGAATTTTGGGCTGTGAAAAAGGCGCATGAAAATAGATTGCATGTAGCGGAGATGAGAATGTTGAGATTGATGTTTCGAGTAACGAGAATGGATAAAGTGAGAAATGAGTACATTAGAGGTAGTTTAAAAGTGACGCCAGTGACGGAAAAGTTAAAAGGGAATCGCTTGTCTTGGTATGGTCATGTGAAGAAGAGGGATGAAATGCATGTAACTAAAAAAGTTATGAATATAAAACGTGGATGGATGGTGAGGAAGGCCAAAGAAATGATGGATGGATTGTGTGAGGACCGATATGAAAGAAAAGGGAGTTAGTGATAGCGTGACGGCTGATAGGACATAATGGAAGAAAAAAACGTGTTACGCCGACCCCAAGTAACATGGGTAAGGGCAGGAAGATGATCATACGCTTTTAATTCTCCGTATTGCACCTACCACTATTCTCTGCTTTACCCAAAGATTGACTGGTAGAGAATGCCTATGGGATTAAGAGTACATCTGTGTGCTTAAAGTGTTAAATAAATAAGTAAATACAAAACTCCAAAAAACACTTCTCTTGGGGAGCGAATATAGCCATACAAACTCTGAGAGTATTTCAAGAGTCTACCTGTTACCATTATTAAGATCGAGCAAAAAACACCTTTCTAGGGGAGCTCCCCTTTAATTTTTAATCTATTTTTATAATTTGTTGTAAAATGTCAACCTATTACGGTTCTTGAGATACAGCCCGCTGCCAGACAGACGGACGGACAGCGAAGGCTTAGTCGTAGGGTTCCGTTAGTTACCCTTCGGTTACGGAACCCTAAAAAAGTGAAAAAAATGTTTAGTCGCATCATTTTTAATACTTAGGTAGTACTTATTATGTTCTCTTTTGCTGTAAACATGGATAGCGCCGTAGCGAGCGCGGCTGGAGTGTCAAGGGTCGCCGCTCCAGCACACAGAGGGCGCATGCGCGCAGTCTCCGCCCGACCCTCTGTTCCGTCTCCCTGTGCAATACTCGGCTAACTAGTGCTATCTTGCTTACATGTTTCATAAGGCAACCATTAGGACGAACTTCATACTGAGAAATTTTCAGTCAGTATTGAATCCGGGCACAACATCCCCCGGGACGCGTCTCGATCGTCTTCAATACTCGGCCGCTGCACATCTCAAAATGAAACATGTACTTATCTACACAGGCCCAGCTGACATTTAATGTCAAAACATATTCGATTCAATCAGTGGGAAAGTAAATATTTTTATTCAAAGATGAGCATCCAATTGCACTTATTGCGTTGTTGTAACTACAGTTTCCAATGTTTTTGTCACTTGGTGTTTACGCGACGTTAAGTCAACTCCTTCCAAGGTGAGTGAATACTTTTCTACTAAAACTGTTTCAGTACCTAACTAAGGTTCCAAACCTACTATACTGTACCAACTCTCAAAAATTCAGAACTTAATGATTTAATCCCGGTTTCTGAATTGAGATTTCGAAGTTAAGATCGTGCCAAGTTTTGACAGGTTTTCTAGGTAAAGTTTGACAAGTTCGAAACTTCAACTTCCTAATTTAGAAATCGGGGGATGATGATGAAAATATTACGATAACATTCATTCCCAAACTTCAGGGAGTGCGATATTACCATTCCTGCTTTTGTCTGTTTTATTATAACAAAAATATTTATTTGAAGTACGTGAAAAAGCAATTCAAGTTTAGAGGCCGAAAGATAGTGAACTGCATTACTGTCGAAATATCCAGCCGGTCGATTCTGTAAACATGTCGAAGTAAAGGCTGGAGTGATCACGAAGTGAGCTGTCTATCCATGTAATCAAGACGGAATGACCGCCAGTTGATTCTGTTTCAAATATTCACGCTAGGGATTATAAATAAGCGAAGCCTTCCTCAAGAATTTGGCTATCAATGCAAAAAGATTTTTCAGATCTGACTGGTAGTTCCAGAGATTAGCACGTTCAAACATACAAAATAACTCATCAGCTTTATTAGTAGGTACCTATAGAAAATATGAAACGATTATAATTAGTTTTGGATCGGCTTGATACAATGATCTCTTCCGTAGCCACACAGGGACAGTACAGTTTTTTTGCACAAAAGCCATCAATTCAAACAAGTGGTACTTGTTGAATTGATGGCCGAAAAGTGGAAAAGAAAATTGCGACAATACAAAGTAAAACGAGACCTAGATATAATTATGCATAAACTTGGACGACCTGCCCCGAACGACCTAACAGCGTAAAAAACAGCTGTCCCATATTAGATGCTTATTTATTTAGTTGGTTAATTACATATATATTGTTACGTGTGTTTTGTTTTGCTCCTTTGTATGTACAGTCAACAAATCCATTTAGTATGCAGGCAGCTAACTTGCAACTACTTTCAAATGTTTTGAGTGTGCTAAGTAGACACTTATTGTACACCACACTCGTAACTATGTCATAAGCTTAAAAAGTTATAATGCATACTTTACAGATAAATATTGGCAGTCAAAAAAACAAAGAAAAAACATTTATTTCTTCAGCAAAGCAACATAAACAGAATTAGTGATTGGAGCCTCCCTTTAAGCAAAGTAATGCCTGTATTGGGAGAAATCAGTGCAGAGGAAGAAATAATATATTTGCCTATATACCAAATAGCTTTGTTGACTGTACTTAGAATGTTACCAATTAATCTTTCTCTTTAATATACAGGGTGGCCAAAACATTGACATCCAAAAATAAAATTTAGGTCCCTCGTATCGTGGGGTATCCGAATCACCCCATGTATGTTCCGCGAATTATAGGTACTACTATATATATACTCTTTTTTACTATATTTCTATACCTATACTACAATACCTATTATAAAGAGGAAAGATTTTACTGTTCATTGTTTGTACCGAATATGCTCCAAAGTACTTGACCGATTTTAACCACTTTTTAGGGTTCCGAACAAAAAACGGGACCCTTATCGCCCCCACTCGGGTGTCTGTCTGTCCGTCTGTCACTGCCAGTTTTCTCCGAATCCACTGGACCGATTCTGTTGAAATTTGATTTACATTTGGACTCCTGTGACCCAAACACGAACGCATTACGTAAATAAATATTTTTTTAGTATGAGGGTCACTTTTGGGGGTTAAACATTGATATATAAAAAACCCAAGATACACACTCAGCATCTCAGAAACGTCCGCAAAAAACAAGCGCACTAAGTATAATTGTGCGCTAGTTTCAAACAGAATCGCATCGCTCGCCATACTGCACTGCTTTCTAAAAACAGTTTAAGGTTGAATTTGCAAAAAAAATTGCGCATCACTCGCCATACTGCACTGCTTTGTAAAAACAACTTTAAGCGATCCGTGTAAGGTTGAGTTTGCAAAAAAAATTGTTTAGAGTATAATTCCACACAACTCACACATGACACTTGATACATGTCAGTTTTTGACGACAGTTTCGAGTGTTGCATTTGTTCGAGACTGTGCATCTTGGGTTTTTAGGGTTCCGAAAAAAATAGGAACCCTTATAGGATCACTCGGTGTCTGTCTGTCTATCTGTCCGTCTGTCACAGCCAGTTTTCTCCGGATCCACTGGACCGATTCTGTTGAAATTTGGTACACATATGGACTTATATAACCCAAACTCGAACGCGTTACGTAAATTATTAAATTTTTAGTATGGGGGTCACTTTTGGGGGTCAAACTAGAAAATTTAAAAAAAGTTTTTTTAACAGTATCGTGTGACATATCAAATTAAAGGGCTTACTGTGAGAGTTTTAATTATATTTTTTTCATAATTATAAAATAAATTATTTAGAAGTTATTCAAGATATTAGACGAAAAATGACCTTTCCCCTATCTCCGAAACTACTGAGCCTAAAATTTTGAAAAAAATGGAGATAATAGATCTTTACCTAAAGTTTACAGGAAAACCTATTAGAAGTCTGTAGTGTTAAAATAACATGTTAAAAAAAATGAAATTCGTTCGGAAACCTTGCACGCAAGTCCGACTCGCACTTGGCCAGTTTTTCACCAATACAAAGCTAAATTATATCAGGAAGTAACATAGGCTATAATTTGAAAAAATATGCTAGTGTATAATATAACAAATACACGAAAGTTCGGAATTTCCTCGTCTTCGTGGTAATCCCGTGGAAAAAGTTGTTCATAATGAAATTGTTACCTACCTACTGTCCAATCCATAGCATTATAGAGCTGTTTTGTAACATATACGTACGGAATAATCACAATTTGTTTTCAGCATGGCCCAGCTGGTGAAGGGCAGCACTAGGCTGCACTCGGTCCCGGTGCGATTGAGATATCTCTTCCTACTCGCAATGGTATGCGGCAGCAGTTTCATTATCATTTCTATCACCAATCCCACAGAACTGTTTCTGCTCAACAGCGAACAACCCCTTTCACCCTTAGATTATCACCGTTCCGAAATTGAGCCCGATGACAGTTTTACAATCAAAACAGAAGGTTGTACGATACCCAGTCTAGTAGCCTTAGATGAAACTATTAAACCGTTTAATCAACCTCCAACAAAGTTAAAAAGTTGTCCCAACTCCAAATATTCTCTTTTACAACGCAATGAAACCCATATTTGGATCGATACTGAACTTTTACAATATCACAATGTTCCCAAAGACGCAAATATCTCCTGTTGTTACACTTCATTTTACAGACCGAATTCGATAAAAAATATATATTCAATAAATGTAGATGACAGAGTTCAATACGAAGAATGTCTGAATTTCACAGATAACATCAGAGTAAAGCATGAATTTGTCACGGTCACTTGTAAATATAATAAAAAACAGGTCTACCAACAGTACTACCTATTTGCGCGAAAAAAACAAGTACAAAGGCCAGTAAAGAAGATTAACAAAACATCTTACAATGTAATAGTGATGGGTATTGACGCCATTTCAAGATTAAATTTTCATAGAACCATGCCAAAAACTGTGGATTACCTAAAACAGAAGGGTGCTATTGAATTACTAGGGTACAACAAAGTGGGTGACAATACCTTTCCTAACTTAACTCCTATGCTGCTCGGTATCAAAGACACCGACTTGAAGAGAACTTGTTGGCCGCGTAATGATGCCAACTTTGACAACTGTCCATTTATCTGGCAATGGTTTAGTGATGCAGGATTTTATACAGCCCTGGGTGAAGATAGTGCTAAACTGGGTACTTTTAATTTTTTGAAACACGGCTTTATCAAATCACCAACTGATTACTACATTAGAACTTTTATACGTGAAGCAGAACATAACGTAGGCAATACCAAGGATTTTAATTCTTATATCTGCATGGGCAATAAATACTTTTACAAAGTACTTCTAGATTATATTCTAGATTTAACGACAGTTCTTCGATCTTTCAAACTGTTTGGGTTTTTTTGGGAGGTGTCGATGAGTCATGACTACTTAACGTATCCAATGGCCATGGACGATAGTTACGAAAGTTTTTTGAAAACACTTGATGGTAACCATTATTTAGATAAAACTATTCTAATATTATTAAGTGATCATGGAATAAGGTGGGGTGCAATAAGATACACAAAACAAGGCCGATTAGAAGAACGGCTGCCCTTTGTTCACATATTGCTGCCGCCATCTTTTCAAAACAATTACAGTTTAGCTTACCAGAATTTGCAAAAAAACAGCGAACGTCTGACAACACCGTACGACATGTACGCGACACTATCCGATTTAATCGATTTGAACGTTATTAATGATGAGAATATAAAACAGCGAATACAATCACCTAACACAGAAAGTAGAAGCATAAGTCTGTTTCTGCCCATACCTTCAAATCGAACTTGTAAAATGGCTGGTATCGACGACCACTGGTGCACTTGTCACAAAGTTATAAAAATACCACCAAAGAGCTTCGACGCTCGTGATGCAGCCAAACAACTAGTGAAGCAAATAAATGAATATTTGAAGGAGCACCGACAATGTGCAGAGCTTTCCCTCGCCGAAGTACTGGACGTGACGGAGATGATGGCGGGCGAACCGAGAGAGAAGGAGGTGGGGTGGCGCGAGTTTATGGCGGTGGTGCGCACCACGCCGGGCGACGGCGTGTTCGAGGGCACGCTGCGCCAGCGCCGCGACGCCTGGAGCCTGGCCGGCACCATCAGCCGCCTCAACCTGTACGGAGACCAGAGCCACTGCGTCAACCACTACCAACTCAAATTGTATTGCTATTGTCGGTAGTCGTTCACCAGCCTTAATTAAAAAGCTGTGATATTACGATGAGTTGATTCTACGAAGTCTTGACAGACGGATAATTTAGCTGTACGAGAACAAATGTTTTAGTAACTTGGAAAGAAACTGATAAACACTCCGATCCCAATGATACAAAGAATATTATTTGCCGAGACTTTTTTGAAGATTTAGTAGTACCCTACTTAGCTACACAAATACTAGTATACACACGATTTAATAGTCGTTTTCGGTACATATCTGCATACCCAGCACCATTATGGTAGATTTTGAAATGCTTTGTAAATCTTCAGCACTGGTTAAATGTACATATCTTTTACTTAAAACAAGGACATATCTCTCTACATATTTGACGTTATTAATATAATATCCTTCCAAAGTATATCTTCTAATACATATTACCAGGGTAGGCAGATTGAAAAACCTTCTCCTGTAGGTACTTTTACATATCCAAGTACGTCTTTTATGTGAAATATTGTATTATTTTTGTTGAGACCGCCGCACACCTTAACGATACGACTGGAAGTCAAGCATTGAAATTTTTTTTGACAGTAGTGTAGACCTATCTAAAAGGCTTTGTTTGTGTGTATGTTTGAATAACAAGTCTTTTCCAAAATGCAGTAGATTTGTCTTAATTAATTGTGAGAAATTCTACATATAGATATTTTTATATGATTAGGTGATTGATGCCCACTGCATTACAGTTCAGAAAAGAAAAAGTTTTTTAAGAATGATATTATAAGCTGGTTTATTTCATAAGTTTATCAGAACAATAAAATGAGGTGCCAAAACGAATCGTAGGAAATTAGTCTAAGGGAAAACCTGAGTGGATAAAAACGCCCTTAGCCACTAATTCAGTCCCTTCAAGCTTGTGTAATGTGTATGTTAAATGTGTTGCTGCGATAGTGTGTTACGTGTGCGATACTCCGCTCAGACTTACACCCAGGTAGCCTGATTAGTATAGAGAATAATCACATATCGCAAAGATGTGTTTGCTTAGAGGCAATTTATATTTGGAATGAAACTATAAGTACATGCTGAGATATCGTCATTGTAGTTATTATAATAGTCCATAAGTTGAAAATTGCTACTTTACAGCAGAAAAAAAAAACTTGTGAAATTACGATAACCATGTTAAGAACATCCATTTTTAGGAGAACTATTGGTTAGCTTGTTGACAGGTTAATAATACTAAGGCTATAAGAAGTTCATTGACGATATTAAAAAAAAACATATTATGTAGGAGTTAGTATAAAATGATACCCATTTTCTTAATAGGTATGCGACTGTTTACAATATCATATTAGTATTGTGTAACATCTAGGTGTAATGTATGACGTAGTAGTTAGTATTGTCTTTATGTAAATATATTAATGGAATATGTATAAGTTAAAATGTTAATAATAAGATAAAATGTCAGCTTATTTTAATTTTTTTTTAAATAAAATTAAACTTATTGTTGTTGGTCATTTTATTTTCCTATTCCCACAATGTGCTTTTGAGTCCTCAACTCTTAATTCCATAGAGCTGAACGCTACTTGTACGACATAAAGCACAACGGATACGATAACTACTCGTATTTTTGCTTTCAAGAGAAATGTGATAGATAGTTCAACCTTATTTACTTAAGTAGCAATAACGTAGTCGGTTATTCCAATCAACCAATCTACAAATAACCGAAGAAACTAACATCCAGACTCTACGTCTTTGTGTCTTATTCTTTATTGGGCATTTATATTGCTGGACTGGAGCACATTTACAGCTAGATGGGGTTGCGATAACCTAAGTGAAGAAGGCGGAAAGCCTGGATGGCGTCCTAGTTAATTGGCGTGAAGTAACACGACAAAAAGAGGAATAGAAGGAATGGGGGAGGCCTTTGACCAGGTGTGGGATAGACTGGTAAAAAAGCAAACAAAAAATACTATAGGACAAGTTATATACATTGGCGAGTAAAACACAAAATTGGGTTCTCTTGCAGCAACCTCAATGCAAGAGAGAGATCTGCAAATTAGTGCAGTACCTATACATAACTGCAATTTAAATCTCAACCAAGTCAAAATCTATCTACCCGCGTGCATAAATTTATTTGAAATAATTAAAAGCTAAGTCACTGTGTAAAGAAGTCTTCGCAATAGAAAGTTGTTGATAGACGTATTCCTTTTCCGATTGAAGATAGCCTGATTTTCATGTAGGTAAATAGAGCGCTCGACTCATCAAATTGCTAGATCAGCGAAGATTACGACAAGAAACACAGTGTAAAAGTAGGCTAGGTAATTCCAACTACAAATTAATGCTGACCACGAAAATGGCGAGCCTCTTTGACCGTGCTACAACCAACCTAAACGTTTCGTAGCCCGTGCTACGCGCGACTCACACGTTTCGTAGACCCTGCTACACTCTTCGTAGTCAGTGCTACGTACGTTTCATAGACCGTGCTACGCGCGACCCACTCCTTTCGTAGACCTTGCTACACGACAGTCACAAGTTTAGTAGACCGTGCTATGCGAGTAATGCTCATTAACGGTTCCCCTTCATTTTGTGACTTACAGTAACTAAATTGTAGGCTAAATCTTGTCGTCACTCAGATTATCAGAATGTTTAGAAATTGGAAATACAGGCAGGTAAATATTTTGAAATGCGTCGCACTTACCTAAGCGACTAACTTGTTTTGGTGTTGTATTGCAATGAAATTTACCATTTCGAAAGCCAACAAAAAATATATTTAAGCAAGCATTTAGATGGCAATGCATATTTTAACAGTTTTGTGTTGTATCATATTAGCAGTTTTAAAAGAAGTACTTGCAATTAAAAGTAGTCTGTACACTATACGTACAGAAGGATGTTCCATAGCTGGTATGTCAGAAGTTAGTGAAAATATAAAACAGATAGTGGCGGCTCCACCCGGTATACGCAAGTGTTCGTCTGCGGAGCCTCTCGTCACCAGCAACGCGTCGCACATCCAGGTGGAGCGCGAAGCTTTCGACCTTTACAATATATTAAGTGAAGATACTTTCTATTGCTGCTACAAATATTTTTCAGCACCAGAAAACATGGGTAATATAGTTTACAGTGATTGCAAAGAATTTCTAACAGTGATAGAAGTGGAACACGAGTTTGTAAATATTGACTGTTTCTACTTAGACAGAGTAATTTACAGTGATTTCTTTTTATTTAAACACCATGAAAGTATCACGCCCGATGCGTTTCACAGCAAAGAATCATACAACATACTCATACTTGGACTAGAAAGCATGTCACGTCTCAATTTTCATCGCACAATGCCATTAACGTCACAATTTTTAACGCAAAGAGGTGTCGTTGAGTTGCTCGGTTATAGTAAATTAGGGGATAACTCATATCCTAACTTGTTTCCCGTATTGACAGGACTCTCTTTCAAAGATGTGAGACAAAAGTGTATTCGTGATATAGTATTTAATTTAGACAAGTGTACCAATGCGTTTATATGGGATAAGTTTAAGGAGATAGGATATCACACCGCGCTCGGCTCCGACAGCATCGCGGGTCTGCTCGGCCAGTACGAGCACCGCCTGCCCAGGATACCCACCGACTTCTATTTACAGCCATTTATTATAGAAACGAGAAAATTATTCAAAAACCAATTTTACGACTATCACGCATGTATGGGCTCTAAATATTATTACAAAGTCCTTTTAGAATATATTTATGGGTTAACGCAACATTTAAAGCTAAACAGACTGTTTGGTATGTTTTGGGAAGAATCTATAAGTCACGAGGATCTTAATAACCCGCACATCATGGATGAGTCTTATTTTAACTTTTTAACTGATTTAGATCAAGATAATTACTTGAATGAAACCATACTTATATTACTAAGTGATCATGGAATGAGATGGGGGGAAATAGTGCATACAGACCAAGGCCGGCTGGAGGGATTGTTACCACTACTCGGAATTCTATTTCCTGAAAAGTTTAGACGCCGTTATAAATTAGCCTTTCAGAACATTCAACGTAATGTCCATCACCTAAGCACGCCTTATGATATCCATGAGACACTTTTAGACCTACTGAATATAGATTCACTGGAAGATACTATGATCAGAAAAAGGACTAATACTTCTACTATTAATAAATCAAGTCTGTTTCTTCCTATATCTGCATCAAGAAATTGCTCGTCTGTTGGTATTGCAGAACATTGGTGTCCTTGTCACAGAGGGAGAAAGATTAAGGTTGGAAACAAAGTCAAAAGTATAGCAGCACATAAACTTGTAGAGAAAATCAACAAGTTGTTAAACGATTATCCACAGTGTCGTCAACTAGCCCTGGGTCACATTTATGATGTTTACTTAGTGGAAAGTAATAAGCAATGGCGAATATATACGGTGATGGTGAAAACAAGACCAGGAGGAGGTATTTTTGACGGCACTCTCATTCACAGCAGATCGCACTGGGTGATCTCTGGCACAGTGAGCCGCCTCAATCTTTATCGAAATCAAAGTCATTGCGTCACTAGTGATTCGGTTAAAATGTATTGTTACTGTGGCTAATTCTACCCTTTAGCCATGCCAAACTTAAAAAAAGACGGTGTGATATAGTAGCTCCTACATATTCAGCACGTTCAAAATTTGCTAGTCGCCAAAATGTAACTCAAGCCCCGCGCGTTTATAATAAAGTAAATCGCATACTTAACATTTACCCCATGCAGCTGTATGAGTGTAAGAAGACATTGACGGAATGGCTCTTCACACTTTATTATGATGCCGTGGAAGACATTTTGGCGACTCTGGGTTGAACGTTATGCATATAGACACACACACACACACATACTCCAACACACACACTCCAAGACACACACACACACACATACACACACTCCAACACACCCCCATTCATACACACACACACTCCAACACACCTCCACGCTCATTCACACATACACACAAAATATAAATTTACACATTCATAAACACACGTATAAACACACATTTATACAAAACACACTAGTTTACACACACTGCCATGAACATGATTTTCATTTTTCTTTTTATTAGTTTTATAAAAAATGTGTAACTTCTACCTAATTAGCACAACGATACAATTGTTAACTAATCGAGGAAGAGCGAGGTTTATCCCATCACGAGTATCTTCGGATTACTTTCTGGGAAGCCCCGGCAACTTAATTGTAAAGATTTAAGATAATAAACACATTTTTTTTTTCTAATTCCCGTAAATTTTTGAGGTGTCTACCTAATATGACTAAGTAAAATAAAAAACTAATCGTAAGTATGTTTTCTTCGATACCGATTTGAATTCTTCTGTTCGCATAAGATTTATAATTCCCGTTTATCTTACACGTAAGTTAATAGTAGGTACAATTTTCATTAATTATACACTAGTTTGCAAAAATTGACTGTTGCTGCGACTTCTGGTACTTAAGCTAAGTTCAAATACCTACAAGTAGATTTTTTATCAGCCCTGATTTTTGAGTTTTCACTTTCAAACAGAAAAAATACATACCTATATTTACTAAGATATTTTTTTAGGGTTCCGTACCTCAAAAGGAAAAAACGGAACCCTTTTAAGATCACTTTGTTGTCCGTCCGCCTGTCTGACAAGACTCTTTATCTCGGGAACGCCTGAAAGTATCGGGTTAAAGTTAAAACCACATACTCAGGTCTACAGTCGTTCGAAGTTGTAAAAATATCAAACTTCTAAGTTAACGTAAAAAAAGATACGGCCGTTTATGCCGCAAAAAACGTATATTTTGACACTCTCAAGGGAATCAAAACGTATAGGGTATTTTCCGTAGACCTAGAACTATGAAATTTGGCAAGTAATATCGTCATATCCTATAAGTATAGGGAAAAGTCTAAAAACTATACCTTTATTTGTAATTAAATATATATATATTCAATTACAAACTATATTTAAAGTTATGTTAGTTAAATTAAGTACCTACAAAAGACATGTCTAGTTTATGCCCTCTGGTAAATAAATGATCGATAAATGTTCATGATTGAAGGTTTTACAGTAAGATCTAAAAATTTAGATCTAAATTACTATGGATTTATTAATTCAGTATTACTTACCTAACATAATTCTCCAAAAAAAAACAGTACTCAATCGTAGCTTCTGCTTTGCCATTTTGTAACGGGAAGTACTAAAAATGTTTTTGACATTCCATTATTTTCCTTAATTACCTTTAAATAGTGTGAACAATAACTAATAAGCCGGTTTTTTAGATCAAAGCAATATAATAACGTATTTGCGTATAAAATACGACAGTGTTACTAAATTCTTGTGTACACATCAAACGTGTTTTCTTTGAATACCCACTTCCTAACATGAAGGTAAGTATTTATTACTTTTTTTGACATGACATCGCCATATTATCAGTTATTGTGTGTGTTCCGAAATATAAAACAGTATACTGGCCAGTGTTCATGACGTCATGAATCCGACGCCATATTGTACAGGTGTGCCACCATAGTGTACTGGTGAGACAAATGTCAAATGTGACGTATTAGTAGTATATCAAACGTCAAACGGGCATGTGTGCATCAGACTTTGGAGGGTATGCGGTACAGAGAGTAAAGTTCCGCAAACCTCCATTGAAAAGGGAGGATCCTCCAACCAGACGGTTGTTGTATCTGGCGGGCAACTGCCCGATGTTTGATAGTCGGGCTGATGTATATGTTCAAATCGCAAGGTAAATTCTGATTGCGAAATGCCAAAATTCAGCTCCGTCGGAGTTTTTGTTGTTTGAAGTGTCTATTTTGACCGGACTATTAGTCTGTAGTCTAGTCAACAAGTGCTTTTTTGTTCAACTTTTTTCAGCAGTCTCAGAAAAATATGAATGAGGTGTCATTCGATTCAGAAGAGCATATAGGTGATTAGTGAAAAATATAAAATACCGCTCAAAAAAACTGCAAAAGTTATAACAATTTACTGACAAAAGAAGGAAGGGTTTGGTTTTTTGCAAATACCTCAAAATCTAATCAATATTTTTGAAACCCCAAAAAAAAAGATTCAAATAAAGGAGGAAATTTCCTAAAACAAAAATTCTTCAGTCCCGGAACTGTAGGACCAATATTTACGTCATGCTCCCCAGCAACCCCATCACCTATTTTGCTGTTTTTAGAATCATATCACAATTGTACGCAATTTGTACCGAATTAGTACATACTTAAAAAAAAAATTACCTTAACAGGTTAAAAGCGATCGAGAGCATTTGTACTGAAGTATAATACTGTAGCTTTGGTAATACACAGCGGTTCCGGTGTTACTATCATTATTTAATTTAGAAGCATTAGTGAAAATAGTTGAAAACCATTCCAAGGTTTCTCCACCACCGCATTAAAGGTCGCATTCGCTGATGGAGATCTTTTGGCAATACTAATAGAGAACCTGTTAAGCTGTTAAGGTACTTATTTTTTTTGTGTCAAATTGGACCAAAAACGTATGGAACGTGGATGACGTCCTTTATAATTTTCTAAAATCGTAACCTAACCTACCCTCAATTTCTATAACTTTATTTTAATTTTCGATCATTCCTTAGTTACGAAATCGCTGTTAAGCACTTTGTGGTCTTTGTGGATCGTTTGTGACTCCTTCCGCCCAGGGCCGGCAGTCTCGACATGGATAGCGATTTCGGTATCTTCTACCGACTGTCAAAAACTAACGAAAAAATTCGTTTGCCATAACAACTTTTGCGCTAAATGGTAGTCTCGACTCCTGAGATACCGACCAAATCACGACATAACGATGTTGGTAGTGTAAGCGAAAACTGTATTCATAGTTCAGCCCATTTTAAGAAAATTACTAGCCGGCAAAAAATCTCCTCGAATATGAGGAAACATTGAGAAACCTTAACAAAAAATATTTTGATTTTCTCGGGATATGTGCAGATATGACGTAAATATTATATTTAAATCATTATTTCTCATAGAAAGATATAAGTTATGTTAACTTTAATGAGTAAGTTTTTCCGTTTTAAAGGATGAAATTAACTTTTCAAATTATTTAAGGACACAAAAGTTTACCTTCTTGCAACATTAATTACCAACTTCAAACTATACTTGTCAAAATTGACAAATTCATATTTGTCCTTGTAAACTATTTATTTACAATTTATTTTGTTAATGTTTGTTTATTACGAGCCTTTTCAACCCATTGATGGCTCAAGGTGCAACCCCGCTAAATATAGCTTTTCATTAAAGTATAGATCAGCTACGCAATAACACTTGGGATACGACAGAAAGTCAGTAATGCCAATGTTTATGAAGAGACGGCTCATGTTGATGTAGATGCTCGATAATCCCGTGTTCTGATATTCTGTAAAGGTAAAGATTTGGGAAAATCCACACAAAGTGCCGTATAGTCATTAATATGCTTCCAAAATGCGGTTTAAGTACTCCTTTCACACCAATTGTGAGTGCGGTGCCCCTGTGCAAAACATGACCGAAAACTTCTTTTAGTGCCCTAGTACCCTTGCTCCTGCACCTTTGAGTACTTAATAAATGCCACTGATGACGCTATAAACATAACCACTTCTGCACGAGCCTCGACACAACTGTTAAAGGGTTCCCAACGACTCGAATAAGGAGGCGATCGGAAGCAGCATTTAGCAAGAGGCACTGAAAACTACGGTCTAAAGAAATCAAGAAAGTATGAAGAGAAACATCAAAGTAATGTGAAATAGTGATACTTAAGTGATAGTGGAACAGTGATAAATAGTTACATTTCACAAGGATATGTGTGATATGCAAGATGTTTGTCTTATGTAGGTAGGTACTTCTGAAGAGTGTCTAGATATAAGAAAAAAGAAAGATTGGTAAAAGTATGATCCCACTGTTTCTCATTCACATTAAAATTGAGCAATGTAGTTCCCAGAGATGCCCTGCCTAAACTGTATGCTGGTAAACTAGCAATTTCCCAGCTAAAATGCAGGGATTTCAAAGATTTCACAGTAGTTCTACCTCCAACAGCCACTCTTGTGTGACAGAATAACAAAATAATCATATCGTAAGAGGACATAATATAGCATGGATGATGATGATGATGGGTGGAGCATGAGGATGTAACATGTGCTATTCGAGATTTTGTTTTGACAGAAACTATACATTTCATATAGGTTCTTATTGTTGTTTGTTTTGATGTTCTATAACTTGTTTCTAGTTTAATTAATACCAAGTCATAACCATAATTAGTAACTTTACTATGTGAGATATTACCACGTAATTATGTCTATGAAATACCAAAAAATGTCTTAGAATACATAACTCTTAGATACCTACTACTCTTAGAGTACCTTCTATGTTTTTTGAAACTGATAAGTAGATAGGTGCTTTGTCATAATTATTCATTTGATAATATTGTTCCCACTAGCATGAAAGTAGATTCTAAGCATTGAAATATATTTATGTTTTGTAACTTCAATTTGATCAATAAGAAAATAAAATAACAGCTTAAGTAAGCTTATGATTGGATCCATTATATATTTCTATATTTACATACATATTTTCATAAGAATTATTATTTGATGACAATCAAAAGCTAGTCTAGTTGTTAAATAAGAATGATATTATTATGTTATCTAATAAAGTTGAAAATATATGTTCTGATTGTGTGTTATTTATAATCAAAACCTTATCTTTCTAAAGGCTTATTTCACTTTTATTATATTATATTTAACTAGCTGACCCGCGCAACTTCGTCTGCGTCACATTTTTTATTACTGCTCCGCTCCTATTGGTCTTAGCGTGATGATATATATAAATAAATATATCATCCTGTAGCCTTCCTCGATAAATGGGCTATCTAACACTGAAAGAATTTTTCAAATCGGACCAGGAGTTCCTGAGATTAGCGCGTTCAAGCAAACAAACAAACTCTTCAGCTTTATATATTAAGTACTAGCTTTTGCCCGCGACTTCGTACGCGCATATCCCGTTTTTTTCCCGTTCCCGTAGGAACTTCCCATTCC
Organism: Lacanobia wlatinum; assembly: GCA_947578705.1. NCBI lineage: Eukaryota > Metazoa > Arthropoda > Insecta > Lepidoptera > Noctuidae > Lacanobia > Lacanobia wlatinum. The sequence goes on along the minus strand of OX388028.1, from coordinate 9,272,460 downwards.
CGGATAGCCTTCCTCGATAAATGGGCTATTCAACACTGAAAGAATTTTTCAAATCGGACCAGTAGTTCCTGAGATTAGCGCGTTCAAGCAAACAAACAAACTCTTCAGCTTTATATATTAGTATAGATAGATATATGATGGTGGATTTTTGTGAAGGAACATTTTTGTCATTTCATTTTTGTTTGAACATTTTTTTGGAATATTTTTATCTAGGTGATTAACTCTCTGACGATTCAAAAGTTCCTGTTTAGTCGGACTTTGAAGTAAATGGTTAAATTAATCAGTTTCGTAAAAATAAAACAAGAGTTTAAACAATTAAAGGAATTACTTTTAATTTGTTTTTCAATCATGCATATTTTTACTAACCCTTTGGACTCCGGTCTAAAATAAAAACATTCTATTCTATTCTATTTTACAAAAGACAGATCTTCTAGAACCAGAATCTATACAAAAGTATGCAAAGTAATAACATCAGGCCGCAGTATAAAGTAGATACGAGTACATAGGTTTAGGTGATATTTATGACATGAGATATGTTTGACATTTTTGTTTAAAAGTTTCCCTGTACTTTGATATAGTTTGTATGAGCATTAGTATTAATAAATAATCAAGTCAAACATGTCATAATAAGACGCCTGTGTATCCTTCGTACTTCTGCCCATCCAGTGTCCATTTCTGGGAACAAAAAACATAAGATTTTAAGATATTTTGATATACTTGTTTATATATAATATAAAACAAAGACGCTTATTCAGTTTGTACGCTTATATCTTAAAAAACTGCACAACGGTGTTCGTCAATAGACAGTGATTCAAGAGGAAGGTTTATATGCATAATTCGTCCCGAAATTCCTACGGCAGAGAGAAAAATGGGATATGCGCGTACAAAGTCGCGGGCAATAACTAGTAACTAATGAAAAAATTGTCTATAGGTTATATTTATGACTAACTGACCCGTGCCCACTTCGTTGCGTGGTATTTTTCGGGTTAATATATAGCCCATGACACTCACAAATAACGTGGCTTTCTATTGGTAATAAAAAGTTCAAAATCGGTTCAGTAGAACCAGAGATTACCCCCTACAGCCTCACAAACTTACCTTTAGTATAGATAGGGAATTTATAGGTATTTGAGCTACGTTAATAACATTCAAACAAAAGCACAATGGAAAGAACCAAATTCTCACCTGTATCTTCAATGCCAACCTCAAGGCTGCCATCATTGGTTGATGCGGCGGCATCTATGTCCTTCAATTAGTTTGTGTTGATCCTTATTTTATTTATCAACTAAATCAACTGGCACTGATCTCACAGGCACATAAACACTGACTTCAGCACACCAAAACATTTCTTGCAGAGTACTAAGCATCTGAATATTGAGCGACCAGAGGGTCACTCAATACAGTAAACAGTACCAGAGGGTGTGCTAAGCTGTTGATTTTTCAGTGGGGTTATTAGCCATGGCTCCAATGGTTCTTCATCATGCAGCACCTACAATATGTATAAAGAATTATCCACATATATAGCTTTTATCTTACTAAGCAAACATGTATAGTGTGGAGTTAGCGCATATTACACTCATATAGGAATCATATCTTGCTCCTGGCTCTCAAGCATTGATATTTAAAGTTAAAAGGTCACACACAACTATAACAATAGGTTTAATATACCTAGTAGGTATATAGCATGCATAGTATAACTATACACAAGTAGGTATTTTAGCCAAATTAGGAAATTTATGAAACAATATCAATAGTGAAGGTAAACATACAGCTTACTCATCCAATGAATGACCCTTGTGGTGCACGTTCACCTAGGCGTGCTCCTCATGTGACTTTAGCGTTAAATTTCAATATTGAATGCAGTCACTCCCCTATGGCAGTGGGTTTGAAGCATTCCTAGATTTCTTCACAACATTACGCTCGTCCTGATTGATGAGGAGCTTAATAAGCTTCCGTACCTCGCAGTTACGGTCGTTAATCTCTGTAACATAGTAAGGTACCTACTACAAAGGCTTTGCAAATTGGATAATACCTAATAACAGTTTGGTATGCAATGACACTCACTTGGGTCTCCACAGAAAGTCCATAAGGGGGTTGTCTTTGCAGAGATTGCCGAGGTTCATCCACAGGCTTCACAATCGTACCTTTTTTGACCCGATAGTACCCGGTACAAAGACAGAAACCGATTTCCCTCCAAATCCACATCATCTCACTTTCGTGACGGTTTTTGCGACTTGGCGTCGCGTAATCATATCGCACCTGTGTTCCAGCGCGACTAAATCCCTTGCTTAATATGCTTCGTCCATAAAAAAACCACATAAACAGTAAATTATAATCACGAAACTCTTCAATAACACGGTTGTCAGGCGTTGTCATGGCTACCGAATAATATCGCTACGCTTATCACGCTGTCAAAATTCGGCGCTAGCCCATAGCGAAATTCGCAAAAGTTAACGACAAAGTTCGGTAATTTGACATTTGCTTGCGATGAAATTAGCGCGTTTTGAATGTAGAGACTACCAAATATCGGTAAGTTCAAATCGTTAGGACTTAGCGACCGAATGCGGTCGCTACGCTGTCGTTATCTATGTCGAGACTGCCGGCCCAGAGCGGAAAAAATCCGTGATACTCATTCATATATAAAAAACCCAAGATGCACAGTCTCGAACAAATGCAACACTCGAAACTGTCGTCAAAAACTGACATGTATCAAGTGTCATGTGTGAGTTGTGTGTAGTTATACTATAAACAATTTTTTTGCAGATTCAACCTTACACGCATCGCTTAAAGTTGTTTTTACAAAGCAGTGCAGTATGACGAGCGATGCGAGACTGTTTGAAACTAACGCACAATTTTAAATTGTGCGCTTATTTTATGCGGACGTTTTTGAGATGCTGAATGTGTATCTTGGGTTTTTATATATCAATGGTGGTAATAGCTAAAGATAAATATTACTATTTATAACAATAGTTTTGCTTAGTCACAAATAGTGTCTATAATTTATTTGCTACACAACTCCTACCAATTTTATGATAAGGAAAAAGATTAAAATACACTTTGCTATTCATTTTTTTCAGGCGCTTATAATCGAGATTTGAAATAAAGGTTTTATGTAGACATAGCTTGCACATCCAGTGGTAAAAATAAGAGTACAATTTTTATCAACCACTTGTTTACCTAATAAGTATGCGTCTACGTAAAATTTATTCAAATTTTACTTGGGATTGCTGGGGAGATGCTCTACAGCAACCCATAATTCAATTGCCTGTACCTTTTAACCTGTTAAGGTACAATTTATTTGAAGTATATACTAATTCGGTAAAAATTGCGTACAATTGTGATATGAATCTAAAAACAGCAAATTAGATGATGGGGTTGCTGGGGAGCATGACGTAATACCACGCATAACTTTTTACAGATTAGATATTTTTTGTAAAAAGGTTTATTATTTTTTGCTTTTCAGTTTTTTCGGAGGTTTAATTTTTTTGTTAAAAATTTTTTAACAACTTAGTACATATTATATCCATACATATACCATAAACGGACCATAAACTTAACGAGTTTCGTTTCATAATTTTATTGTACCTCAGGCTGTCTGCTCATCTCGTCTCACTAGACCTTGACATTGTCAAAAGCTGCCAAATAGATTGTGTAATTTGATACAAAACGTGTATAATACGGGTAATTTAGTAGACTTAGTCTAATAATTATGGTACCTGGTTTTTTCAGAAAATAAACGATACAGGGTTATTTGTAAACTAGCAACCTCCTAGGCAGTGAGAGTACACATGATTATAAACAACTTTTACTTTAAGACTTTGAGACCAACCCTGAAAACTCGAAAAAAATATCAGCTGTTTCTTACATTTCCATTGGCTAAATATTGCATTTTGTATGAAAAGCTGATATTTTTTTCGAGTTATCCGGGCTCTCAAAGTAAAAATTGTTTATATTCATTTGTGTACTTTCACTGCCTAAGAGGTTGTTGGTGTTTTACAAATAACCCTGTATATTGATTGGGATGATAATACAAACGGGATGTGAAGGAAATGTAATTTCCGTAATTTTGATCGGGACTCAAAAGCAATAGCGTAGAAATGGGGTAGGGGGTGCAACCCGACCCGGGTGACACCCGTTTAGGTGTGACAGCCGACCGTATGTTGACTATTTTTGCCGCGGTTTGGTGTCACCCCAAACGGACGCAATGAAACCTATTGGAGGTGGGGTGCAATAATTTTCGAGCTCGCTTAGCCCGCTCTTGAATTCTGTACTCTCTTGCTTTTTTAAATAAGGCAACAAAATTGCATCTTATTAAATATGAATGATAGAAAATAAAACCTTTCCGAGGTGGGGTGCAACAATGGGGTTGGCAAGTGAAAGTTGATCTCAGATGGCGCCACCACTACACGAACCTTTGTCAAAGTGAGATAAACACTATTAGTCTATGATTCCAGTCTTTAAGTTTCATTTCTTCGTTTGTTTGTGTATTATAGGCAGTCTGATTTCTTTTAAGGTTTATAAAATCGAATTCGCATTATCTTACATTATAGGTTATGTGATGCAGGTAGGTTTGGGCTCGTACAAATAATTGGAAATAGTTTTTGACGATCTAATCAAACTGAAAGCAATCATTAACCTAAGTACTCACTCACCTTTTCATCAAAAACTGCTTTTTTATTGGTCTGTGCGCTACTAGCGCCACCATGACAGTTGTCGGCCCCATTTCTTTGGTTCTTGACCTTTTCTGTACCCCCAAACGGGAACCTAATGAAATCTGTCCGAGGTGGGGTGTAACAGTTTTAGAGCTCTTGCATTCTCTTGGTTCTTGAGCTTTTCTGTGTATTAAAGTACCTATTAATAGTGGGATGCGATAAAAACATTAATACCATGGATGGTTAAGGAAACCCGATTCTCGACATGCGCGAGCTGCTTTAGCGTAATTGCCACGGCAGAAAAGACTATGTCTAAATATTTTTTCTTTAACGGCTTTGCATCATAGGATCTTCATTTTGTATAATCTATCTGAAACCCAGCTGCATAAGTTATGCTGCCATAGGTCTGCCGGCAATCCGGCAGCCCTATCGCTAACTGTCACTGTCATCATGTCACTTCAACCTGTCAACAATAATCGCACCCCGATACATTTTTTGTGAAAAGTAATAAAAATGATATAGTTCATAAGGTTTTTGTGCAATAAAACAACATATGAATAAAAATGGCCCTTACCTATAGGACTTTGTTTAAAAAATACTTCCTGCAAAATATAACCAAATCGGTTAAATGGAGTGTCGAGGAAAAGTATCCAATAAGAACTCTGGCTAGTGGTATTTGCTATAAAAATCCATACGCTCAAAGGCCCGTGATTGATTCAAAAGTGTTAACTTTCCAATCCAAAAACTTTAGGCTATACTCTACTCCACCGAGCATTCCTCCAAATGCGCCACCTGAGGAACCGAAAGCTAAGCCGGGAATAATACAGAGGTTTAAAGTGATGTACAGAGATTACTGGTATGTGTTAATACCAGTCCATGTTGCTACATCTATCTTTTGGTTTGGAGGATTTTACTACATTGTTCGGAGGTTTGTATTAGTGTGATGTATTCATCATATTAATAATTGAGGTTGGTTTATCTTTTTATTTATGCCATTTTTACTTTATTGCAGCGGTGTGGATGTTTTAGCTCTATTACAGTCAATAGGTGTCAGTGAGTCAATAATTGGTCCCCTCCGAGATTCACATGCAGGATATTTTGCCATTGCATTAGCAATGTACAAGTTGGCTACACCTCTACGGTATGCAGTCACAATAGGTAATACTTGCATGCATAATAAAATATAGCACATACTAGTGAGCAATTTTAAGAAACTTTGCCAGATCAACAGGGTTTAAAGTCCAAATCATATACTTAGTTAAGCATGTTTTGTTTTGAATGATTTATTTTTTGTGGTTGACAAATATACACATTTTACTTTAAAAACTTTGTGGTAGAACACAAGACTATATTAATTATTTATTATAATGTGTTATTTTAGCAAATTTCATTTATAGAGCTCATTATTTTTTTATTTCGTTTCTGGAGAGCATAATTATTATGGCGTTTTCAGGATGCAAAGATGCATGCTTTTGGATTCAAATTATTTTTATTTTTCATGAATTTAACTTTTGTGTAGAGCATTTCAGCAAAAGTATTATTATACGTATTAGTAGAATTACTAAAGTATATATTCCTAAAACATATATATCTTTGTAGGAGGGACTACAGTTGCTATTAGAAAATTAACAGGAATAGGTTTCATTAAACCAGTTCCTTCCCGAGAAAGAATAAAAGAAATATTTCAAGAGAAAAGAGATAATCTTCAAGATGCCTTCAAGGAGAGTCAAGCACAGATGAAAGAAAAACGCACTCAGGTCATGCGGGAAATGAAACGTTACAAAACTGAAATGCGGAATTTGAAAAATAAGGTGAAGAAAATGTGATACTTTTAAAGAACCCATGTCTAGTATAGGGCATTAAATTATATAACATGATGATAAATAAATGCCTTTTCATAAAGAAATGATTCTAAGAAGCATTTTAAATTATATACAGGTTTCAATTTTGTAATATTTATTATTTACTTAGATATAAAAAGAACTACATAACGAAATTATGTTTATTTCATATAAAATAGCTAGTTACATAATAATCACATTATTTTTCATCAAAATGTACATATAAAAACAGCATAATCTAATTATATTAAGTACAAAACAAGACAGCACATTACTGGAATGTTTTATTGCGCCTTTCATCCTAAAATATTTCTAATATTGTGACAAAACAATGAATATATACTTGTTAGGGTTAATCAGGGAGCCTGTTAAATAATAATTATTATAATATTATGTAGTATACACACCAACCAGGAGTGCTGTCCAGTCTAGTGTGTAAAATTAATAAATGCATTTCACATCAATGGCAAATGAACTATCAGCCGTAATACTTGGGGACATTACTTCTTACACCATATACAATTTGTAATGGTAAGTGTAAATCTGTACAAAGGTTGTGAATAGCTTATTAGAATCTTTATGTTGTAGAGTTCAAAAGAACCCTTACCAATACACATTGTGTACAACAGAATTGGGTACTTTTCTAGATAAAAATTAATAATTATATTTAGTCTATCTGGTAAGATTTTAAAAAAAATATTGTACACGTATTTTTGCAATTTCAAAACGATAAATATTGATAAAGCGCATGAAAGTTAAAGAGTCGCTGGTGACGTCATATGTTAGTAAAACGTCACGTCACGTGAGTTTTCAACGCACTGTATCGTCTTAATTTCTTGTTAACATGAAAAAAGCAAAAATACGTGTCCAATCTTTTTTCGAAATCTATCTGACGGAATAATTACATTTTTTCAGGAAAGTACCTAATTATAGCTATGTTAATAATTTACTAAAACCAATTCCATAACGAGGGTAATACTTTTCATAAATCAATTCCTTTTATAGTGTTCTCATAGTTATTGAATATATCACTTTATGATTAAAATTATTGGATATCACAAAATATAATAGGCAAATCTGTTCTTGGCTAAAACAAATCACATTTCTCATTAATTTATTAATTATTATGCCTCTGTATCAAAACGTCCTATTAACAAATCGTCATGTTAGCAGAACATCCTATTAGAAGAATGTCCTATTGTCAAAATAAAGTTATGCTAAAAATTGCTCTCGGAAATCGGTTTTTCGTCATGGCTCATTGTTTAGATTACATTAAAATTCAAACGAAAAGGGGATATTATACCTCTGGTATGGACACAACCTGTTTAACAGCATTATACAATCTTATGTACCAAGTACATAGGCATTTTGATACGGAGGCGTTATTATTTTGTTGCTATATGTAAAATAAAATGTAACCATACGTCTTCCTAACCTCTAACCAATAGTTGAATATCATTATACCCAACTTCTTGTATGCTCATCATATATTTTGTTACAAGAAATTTACATTACATTATATCTTGAATAATGTCTCTTAACAATAGTAACAACACTTGTAAAAATGTTCTAGTTTATCATCATAATAACTTATGTTAGGCATATTAAAGCTAATTACATTAAATGCTAATAGATGCAACATTGGCTACACAAAATCATTTTTGAGCACATACTTGGATACCTAATAGAAATATTAGCCTGTCGACTACACATTCTGATGCAATGTAATTGTTTTAACACTAGACGCCGCCGAAAGAATGAAGCTCAACCCATGTACTGATAAGAAGCGGGGGAGAGGTGAGGCGCCGGCGAGTGGCCCGGCCCCGACGCTGCTCCAATCGTGGCCAAGTGACAAGAGCGACACATTAACTTACCTGTAATATTTACATTGTTATTAAAAGACATATATATTTCAAATTATATATTTTGTATAATCATAACCAGAGTGTAAAACATGTTAAAATACAACATTGAAAATAGTTACATATCATAAAAGGATTTTTTTATTAAACCATATCATGAACAACTCAACATCACGCCTGTATTCCCCGAAGGATAGTCAGACAGTTTTCGCCAGCGCTTTGGTCACATCTCTTCAGCAACTAAGAGCCGATGAACTTCAAACAGCTGAACCATTGATATATAAAAAAACCCAAGATGCACAGTCTTGAACAAATGCAACACTCGAAACTGTTGTCAAAAACTGACATGTACCAAGTGTCATGTGTCAGTTGTGTGTAGTTATACTATAAACAATTTTTTTTGCAAATTAAACCTTACACGGATCGCTTAAAGTTGTTTTTACATAGCAGTGCAGTATGGCGAGCGATGCGGGACTGTTTGAAACTAGTGCACAATTATACGTATTGCGCTTATTTTTTGCGGACGTTTTTGAGATGCTGAGTGTGTATCTTGGGTTTTTTATATATCAATGAGCTGAACCAATTTTGATAAAAAATTAAAACGTCTAAAAACCACCGCCTAGAAAACCTGACACAGCAGTCAAATTTATAACACCCCTCTTTTTGCGTCAGGGGCATTGATATATAAAAAACCCAAGATACACACTCAGCATCTCAAAAATGTCCGCAAAAAACAAGCGCAATACGTATAAAAATTGTGCGCATATTTAATCGCTCGCCATACTGTACGCTTGTCAAAAACGTCGAAGTGTTCGTTGACAAATTGTAAAAATATTACGTCAAGAACGTTGAAAAAGGATGGGATATCGTATTTTCGGTAAGAGTTAACTGATTTGTTTTTATGGCTTAATATAGTATAAAGCTATATGTGATTTTGATTTAATTTGTCTCAAAACTTCACTCAACGGTCCAAGTATAATACGGCATATTTAAATGGCCGCTTCACCAGTGTACTAACGATGCATTACAGCCTCCTTTTATTTTAGTCGCATACTACAAATGATGGTGATAATGGAGTCGACTATTTTTATTGTGTCTATTTTTTTATTAATAAATTTATGAACTTTTTTGTATTGAGTTTTTAACAAATATTTATGCGTCAAGTATTGTAATATAGTTTTTAATTGAGTTCCAAAAGGAGAAGCGGTCATTAATTCGACGTTTTTTATGTTCGTAAATATTATATCTGTTACCGGCAATCTGGTTAATCCGGTATTCTATAGAATACCTAGGCAATGTATAGAATACCTAAAACATTCAGGTAATGTATGAAATATATGTGTGTAAAAGACAATAGCTAAGAAAGAGAACACGTGTGCGGGCGGCTGTAACGCTAAGTTCACACGACGACATAAATTTCTTAGCTGGATCTGATTTTTACAGGATACAGTTTAGTCACAATACAATTTATATGAATGAGTTTTATTTTATTTTATTTGTGATGGGTTTGCTCTTGACTCTAGTCTAGGTCAGAGATGACAGAGACAAAGTCTACGATGGAGCGAGCTTACCCAGAAGGAGCCTGTTCACTCTAACTTTGAAGAGATTAGGGTTGTAAGCGTTTGGAAACACAGACGCAGGCAGAGAGTTCCACTCCTTTGCTGTGCGCATTATAAAAGACGTTTGGAAACGCTTAGTGCGAAATGGTGGAATAGTAACAAGGTAGGGATGGTAAGATGCAGTGCGTCTGGATGTCCGATGGTAGAAGGGGGCCGGTGGAATGAGGTCGTGGAGTTCTTGGGCACACTCACCGAAGTACAATCTGTAGAAGACCGACAAGCAGGCAACCTTACGGCGAAGAGCCAAGCTATGTAGCTTGGTATCCACCAGTTTTTCGTCACCGATGAGCCTCTTAGCTCTGCGTTCCACCGAGTCAAGCGCGGCAAGCTGATACTTAGCTGAGCCATCCCAAAGGTGGCTACAATTTTCCATGCAGGATCGGACTTGCACTTTAAATAGAGTTAAAAGCTGTCCAGGCTTGAAGTATCGCTTCACCCAATTTAGGATGCCCAGCTTTTTGGCAGCGGTTTGGGCTTTGTACTCGATGGTGGCGCCGAAGTTGAGACTGGATGTCAACTCCATGGCTAGGAGCTCGAGCCGATCAGTCACAGGAACAGATGCACCCCGAAAAGTAGGAGAATGGTCAAAACGACTCCTTTTTGCGGTAAAAAGACACGCCTGTTTTGGTGGCGTTAAAAGTGACCACATTGTCATCACCCCACTGGGAGACAAGGCTTAAGGTCGAATTTGTCCGCTCTACCATGGCCTCTCTTAAGGAACGAACTTCATCCCCGCTGATTGTTGCGCTGGACAAGTATCTTTCTGAAACCGTACTGTCATCTGCGTACCCAACAAGACCAAGCTGAAGTAGGTCATTGATGTGCAGCAGGAAAAGAGTTGCAGAGAGAACGGACCCCTGAGGAACTCCGGCATCAATAGCCATGAGGTCAGAGGAGCAGCCGTCAACGACTACTCGGATCGACCGTTCACTCAGGAAGTCTGATATCCAGCTACAAAAACCAACTGGGATGCCATAAGCAGGAAGCTTGCTGAGCAGACCTGCGTGCCAAACCCTGTCAAAGGCCTTCGAGATATCGAGCGACACGGCAAGTGCTTCGCCGTGTCTCTCGATGGCCTCGCCCCAGCAGTGCGTGACATACACAAGAAGATCGCCAGTTGACCGTCCCCGGCGAAAGCCATATTGACGGTCACTGAGGAGATCATTGTCTTCAAGGTAGGTCAGCAGCTTACTGTTAAGAACCCTTTCCATAACCTTGCATAGGATGGAGGTAATGGCGATCGGACGGTAATGTGCAGGGTCAGCACGGTCTCCCTTTTTGGGCACCGGTTGCACATTCGCAAGCTTCCATGATTTCGGCACCGTTCTTTTCTCAAGAGAGAGGCGTTACAGGCGTGCTAACACAGGAGATAGTTCAGGTGCACATTGCCTCAACACTCTCGCTGGAATGCCGTCAGGCCCGCTGGCCTTATTCACGTCTAGACTGCACAATACTCTTCGGACCTCTTTAATGTGAACTGTGATCTTCGGCATCGAAGAGTCACAACGAGGTAAAGTTGGTGGTTGCTTGGAGCCAGCGTCCAGACGCGAATTGCTTGCAAAGAGAGTTGCAAATAAATTTGCTTTCTCACTTGCAGAGTGAGCCAGCGAGCCATCAGGTTTCAACATTGGAGGCAAAGTGGGTCGACAGAAATTCGTTTCAACTGCTTTCGACAGGGACCAACCACCACCACCTGGAGGGTGCAATGCTAGTTTGGCCCCGATACGTCCGACATGGTCAAAACGTGCCCTACCTAAAACCCGCTTGCAGAACTTAGCGGCAGAATTAAAGGCTCTTTTCCTCCCGCGAACCCTACGTGCTTTAACCTTTCGGTCGCGGGCCTTGATCCACGCTTGGTATGGAGACTCTTTACGGGCCTCAGCGTGAGCGCATTCTGCATTATACCAAGGCCGGGATTTGCGACCGAGCGGGATGTCGGAGAATGGAATAAAATACTCCATCCCCTGCCGAATCACGTCCGCAATCATGTCAGCACAGCACGAGAGGTCACCCGAGGAGAAGCACACTTGCCGCCATGGATAAGATGCAAAAAAGTGCCGCATCTCATCCCAATCTGCTGACTCGTATCGCCATACTCGTCTCGTGCCTCTAGGACTCTTATCTGGAGGAGAGCAGGTCAATACGGATTTCACCAGGCAATGGTCAGACGTTCCCAGCGGGGCTGAGACCGATACTGAATGACTGCCCGCATCAGTTGTCAGCAGAAGGTCCAAGCAATTGGGTGTATGGGCGTCAACATCCGGTACCCGCGTTGCCACATTCACCAGCTGGGTTAGATCTAGCGTTAAAGCAAACTTGCGCGCCTCTAACCCGGCTTGGTCAGTTTTCTGGTACGGGAACAACCACTCTTTATGGTGGGCGTTAAAGTCCCCCAGAAAAATGAGCTTCGCTGTTGGGTACCGTTGTTGGGCTACGTCGGTCGACTCCACGAGGGAATTAAACAGCGCTGTTGTCTCCTGGTCACCGCTGTGCGATCGGTATACACCGATGTAGATGAATTTCTCCACGCCAGTGTCCATAAGTAGCCATATGGCAGAAAAACCCGATTTCTCAAAGCAACGGAGACGACGACAACAAATGTCATCGCGGACGTACACACAGACCCCAGCCTGCTTCTTGAGCTTGTATTCCAGAGAGTAGCCCGGGTAGTTGAGGTACGCCACGTCCAACGGGGTTGTTATCTTCGTCTCCGTTAGGAAAAACAGGTGCGGCTTCTCGGTCTCAAGATGGTGATGGACCGGATCGAGATTGGAGTGCAACCCCCTGATATTAGTGAGGTGCACTTTTAGCGGGAGGAAGTGCAGCCGTTGTTTCACCTTACACGTGCATTTGGTTTTAAGATCTGACAAATAACCGAAACAGGCAAAACTTGAAACTGCAAAACCCGATTGTGTTGTGCGTAACTGATCGTACGTCCGTGGGTGATACAGAGTAGAATACGGCCAGAACTAAGCTCGAAACTACGGACTTTGTGCTTAAAGAGTAGCCCCCCAGATTCGATCACACGTCACGAAACCGAATATGGTTTAGTGGCAGTAGCATTTCAATACATTCGTTCACACGAGCGGGTTTTTACCGAATGCTAGAAAGCAAAATCAGATGCTACAAGTAGGGTCGCGGGCGCTTTGAAATTTTTTTTATTTTATTTTCCTACATGTTGAGAATTACGCGGCAGGGCGTTCTAAAGGGGGACAAATTCTGTCGTATACGTACGGTAAAAATCAGAGACGAAACTATGTCTATCGTATCCATATCGTAGAATTAGCCATTTCATTAAATGTCAACCTCAAACCTAAGCTCGACATGTGCTACCCAAAAAACATTTTTATGCTCTTATAACAGTATAATTATGTGATGAGAACACAATTTACCAAACTCTTAAAACACTAACTCGATGTCAAATAAATAAAAAATATAAAACATATTCGTCTTCATTCGATACCTTGTTCTATCGACTTATTCGGTCGTAAAATTTTATTGCTTTTTGTACACTGCTTTGTAAAAACAACTTTATGCGATGCATGTAAGGTTGAATTTGCAAAAAAAAAGTTTAGAGTATAACTACACACACATGACACTTGATACATGTCAGTTTTTGAAGACAGTTTAGTGTTGCATTTGTTCGAGATTGTGCATCTTGGGTTTTTTATATATCAGGGGTTAAAAACTGGCCAAGTGCGAGTCGGACTCGCGTGCAAAGGATTCCGAACAAATTTTATTTTATTTTAACACTATTGACTTCTTATAGGTTTTCCTGTAATCTATAGGCAAAGATCTATTATCTCCAATTTTTTCAAAATTTTAGGCTCAGTAGTTTCGGAGATAAGTGGGGGGAATGGTCATTTTTCATCTAATTTCTTTAATAACTTCAAAACCATTTATTTTAAAATTATGAAAAAAATATAATTTAAACCCTCACAGTAAGCCCTTTCATTTGATATGTCACACGACATTGTTCAATTTTTTTTTTTTTTTTAATTTTCTAGTTTGACCCCCAAATGTGACCCTCATACTAAAAATTTAATAATTAACGTAACGCGTCCGTGTTTGGGTCACAGAAGTCCATATGTGTATCAAATTTCAACAGAATCGGTCCAGTGGATCTGGAGAAAACTTGCTGTGACAGACGGACAGACATACATACAGACAGACGGACCTGAGTGATCCTACAAGGGTTCCGTTTTTTGTTCGGAACCCTTAAAATAATCCAAGTAGTGTAGTAGGTATGGACTACCATACATTCTCTGTTACCAACAGATAAATGTTAGGGCCTATGCACACAGCCTTTTCCTACGCGCCATAGATACGTGTATAAACACTACTTTTTCAAAGCAGAAAATGCGCCGTGTAGGCCTTTAAAGGTCAATCGAATTCTTCACAGTTACTAGACACTAGTCCTTTCTAAGACAGTCCTAGACCTTTTTAACACAGTATGTTTGTAAGCTGTACTCAACAATAGATAAAGATCTGCAAAAAGCGTCCTTTTCACGTAGATCTCCATCGTGCTTTATTTTGGTTCCTACAAATTCTAAATAATCAACTTACCAGCTAGGGGGTAACAGCGTTTGTCAGGTTCGTCAGTCAATTGCATTCCACATAAGCAGCACATATAACAGTCAACATGGAAGTCCCGATCCATTGACACAACCCTCACTGTCTCGTCCGTGCCTTCAACTGGTGTAATACCTGGAATTGAAGATATTGTTTGATTTATTACTTCTTACATTTAATACGTGTAAGGGTCTCGTGGCTAACTAATAACAGCCGCACGGGTCGATCTTCTTAAACAATATTTGCCGAGGTAGCCTGTGTTTCGGAAATCACGTTAAACTGTGGACATCACTTATTAGCATATTTTTGACAGCCTTTACAGGCAGAAGTCTGAAAGTCTGACAGCCATTTTTACCATGGGTTGGTGTGTTTCCTAGTAACTAGACTTTGGCAAGGCAGTTGCACTGGTATTCAGTGGCATCTGGTAAGACTAGAAGCCCATTCCCCAACATAGTTGGGAAGAACTATGCAGATTGATTGAGGTAATATTTAGGAATAAGCAAATGACTTACCCTTTCCGCAGCTAGCACATTTAGGCGCAAACATGCGATGATAATCATTGACACAGTAAATCTTGTTGTCAACATCCACAGTAAAGGGTACCCCATCAAGGCACTCATTACAAACACAGCAACGGAAACACCCAGGGTGATATGATTTTCCCATTGCTTGCAAAATCTGTAAAAAATGCAAGAATATATAAATGTGTTTCTAAAACAAGATAGCAAGGCAAGAACATCAAAAAACCATTACCATTTCCATAATAAGGTGTCCACATATTGCGCACTTTTCAGCAGTTTGTTGAAATCCAGAGTACTGTAATGTCCGATAATCATCATTACTTTCAATTATATTAATACAGTATTTAATAAGTACAAAATTCAATATATATGACATTGAATACATACCAAATAGTCTTCTTCACAGTAAACCTTGCCATGTACATTGTAGAAAGCCTTGCCTCGTAATGCGCGGCCACATGAGCAACAGATGAAACAGTTTGTATGGTAAAGGTTGCCCATTGCTTGGCAAGCTTGACCAGCTCCTGTAACTCCTGCACCGCATGTATGGCAGATGCCTAGGTAATAAGTATAAATGTGAAGTCAATATGAAAGTATACTGAAAGATAGTATTTTAAATGAAAGCAGGAACTTTGTTTCTATATTAATACATGAAGCTAAAACGTAAACATTTTTAGAAAACAGTAGACAGAGTTAAATTAGTAAAAATTATGATTGAACTTTAACCGCTGGGCAATCACAGTAATACGTATAAATAAAAAAGCAAGAAAATTATGTGCTGTCTTACCAAAATATTCACCCTCCTCATCTTGCCTTTCCATTTCCTCTTCAAGTTGTCTAGTAAGTTCTTCTATCTTTCGTTGAGCCTCACTGGGGCCAGGTGGACGGGGCGGTGTGATGCTGTATGGCAGCAAACTTTTCCCTCGACCACCAGACCCTCGAGAGCCACCTGACACTTGGGACACAGAGCTTGGAGTAGGACTGGGAGCTGGGGACTGAGCCGGAGAACACAATGATGTCAGTCCTGATACTAAATTCCTAGAAGCAATAGATTCAGAAGCAAGGGAGACATTGTCTCTGTTAGCTGCTGCCACCACTGCGGCTGGGGAGCCACCAGTCATGCACACATAGTCCGAGCCATTACTATCCTCCACTATCTGCATTCTACTACCAACTGTGGACTTTGAATTAAACCCTCCATTAATTAAAGGTTTCTCTTTCCCAATATTATTGCCATTGTTTGGTTTGGGATGAAAGAATTTAGGACTTGCAGTGGCTGTTTGTACTTCAGTAGCAATGTTGGCTTTAGGTCTTTGGGCACTTGGAGCTATGGATGCATATATTGCTGTAGATGGTATAGTCACAATTTTATCATCAAAACTAATACTGTTATCATTCTTCAGGATAGCACTCACATCAGTGTACTTGGGAGGGGCAGACTTCATCACTGTGTAGTCACTGCCTGGGTTCTCATGAGAAGTGCTGTATGGAGGTGGTGGTGGAGCCTTGTCTATTTTTACTTTTTCACTTGTTATCATTTGTGTCATATTCCTAGTGACACCAGTATTTGGCACTTGTGGACCAGGAACTGACCCCTGTTGTATGAATCGTTGATCATGGTTTTGTTGTGGCTTAAATTCACTTTTCTTATCATTATCTGAACACAACATGTTTTCATACACTGTAGGATTAACTTTAGTCTTGGAATTCACTGGCACTTGTGGTTGAGCTTTACTGTAGCGCGTGTCGTAGTAGCCGTCGGACACGGGCGGCGGCGGTGCCTTCTGGTACAGCTGGTGGTAGTAGGGCGGCTGCGGGGACCGCTGCTCGCCGTAGTAATCTATATTCTCATAAACCGGTGGTGGATATTGAGCATTCGGAATAGCTGGAATTTCGTACAGGTCGTCAGTTTGATAACTGAGTGACCTCTGCGATATAGAATCGATGGAACGTGTAGGACTTGAAGGCAGAGCTGCAGTGTTTATATCGCGTTTATTGATCGACGCAATAGTTTCAACTCGTTTCGGCGTAGCAAACTTTGAAGCAGCTATGACATTCGATCGCTCATAAAAACTATAATCCTGACGATTGTTTTGGCTGTTATCCAGTACAAAGCTCTCTATTGCGCCCAGAGGTCGAGTTTTGGCGAGAGAACTTGTGTTCGATGTTACGGCCCCGTGCGCTTGCTCAGTAGCATCTTCAACTTTATTGGATAGTTTTAAATCTTGAAGACCAATAATACACCGTTGTTCGTCTGAGTTACTTCTACGTGATGAATCCATGTTATGTATGGAATTAAATGCACTACGAAAAATTAATATAAACTTCAATTCTAGGCACTTCAATCCGAGTTCGAATGAATCATCTCAAAAATCGTCAAATTAAAACTCTCAAGTCTCAATCTGTGTTCTCAAACAAAACATCCACTAGGGATGATCTAACGATTCAGATCGATATTCGATTAGTATTATTATTTTTAAAACAATGACCTAAAATTACATTACTTAACCATGTTATCACATTTATTATTTGAATAATAAAATATTTTTATATGAGTTGTTACAAGTATCATTATTTTAGTCCGGGTAGCAATTTATGTGCTTTTCAACCAACGCACCATGTTGTTGTAGCCGTAGCCGTAAAACTACCGTATATTATAGTAGTCTCTCCGTAAAACTGCTAAAGGTGGCTAAAGACGAGACGATAGAGACATTGCAAGGCATGCACCACGCACGCCTCTCAACGCACACGTTTCGATGTAAATTTACCTGCGTAGCTATGCCTCACCACGAATATAAACGTCCACACATTGCGAAGCATGCGATGAGCGCTCGTGCGCTACCGCGCTACGCATGCCTCTCAATGTCTGTATCCACCCTTAGGCAGCAAAAAACGCCTTACGAGTTAAGTTTACGTATCGTCGAAAACTTTTTGTTATTTTCCTCAAAGCTACCAACAGTGTATCTAATCGCTATTTTCAGTTTTTTTGAGAGATCCAATGTTTTCTATTTGTATTTTTTGCATTTTCCATAAGTCACTCAAAAGACGCTAGCGACACCCATAGGCCATTGGCAGTAGTTGTCCGTTTCTGCACGCCCCTATTAATAATAGTATAAAAACGCAAGACATTTTCTTGGGTGACTTTAAGCCGTAGGCCTTAGCTTGACAAATATTAAATAAATGGAATTGATAAATACTGTTAAATATATTGTCTGTCACTCGTCACTCATCGTCCATCGGCTGAGTTGTGGGTTCGGCATTATAATAGCAAGGGTTCGGCGGCGGCGCGCGGCGCGCGTCGTTTTTCTTATCGTCTGTCAAAACTTCAGTGTTGCCAGATTAGGTAACTATTCGCCACTAGGCTTCTCGGAAGGGCGACCAGTTTTTACGATCGGCGATAGGCCACCAATTAGACTACCCCAGAAAAAAAATTGGGTGACTGGGCGATTTGGGGATTATGCTGTCTAATACAACATTATATAAGGAGCGGTGCATATGATTGGTAATAATTATGGTTTTATGCATCACGAAAATGTTTTATGGAGAATTACCAAGAAGGATTATTGTATAAAATTTTAGAATAGACTAAATGTAAAAAATGTTATCAGCTTTAAAATTGGCGAAATTGGGGGAATTTAGGCCACTTGGGTAGGTTGACATTTTCGGCGACTTGGAACTATCTATTTGTGCATGCATTTTGTGCTTGTACAACACAACTAAACCGTATGTACCCGATATAATATATTACTTTCCCCTCTATGGCAATATGTGTTCTGTGGTGCTACTAAACTAACACTACAAGGCGACAAGCACAGAACACATACATATTACCTAGCGGGCGACAAGTTTGTGCGTGCTATATCAATCACAATCAAAAGAATTTGATAAAAATATCGGAATTAAGGGGAACTCCTAGTTCTCCTCTTTGATTATGTACGATAATGAAGATGATCAATATGAAGAAGTTGACGTGGAAGAAATTTCTTCTGAACTCTGGCAGGAAGCTTGTTGGATTGTCATCAACGCATATTTTGATGAAAAAGGTTTAGTACGCCAACAGTTGGATAGTTTTGACGAATTTATTCAAATGTCTGTCCAGCGTATAGTTGAAGATTCACCACCTATAGAATTGCAAGCTGAAGCGCAACATTCATCAGGTGAAATTGAAACACCGCCGAGGTATCTTCTGAAATTTGACCAAATTTATTTATCTAAGCCTACGCATTGGGAAAAAGATGGTGCCCCATCACCTATGATGCCTAACGAAGCTCGTCTTCGAAACTTGACTTATTCTGCACCACTATATGTAGATATAACTAAAACGATTGTTAAAGAACATGAAGACCCCATTGAAACACAGCATCAAAAAACATTTATTGGGAAAATTCCTATTATGCTTAGATCCACTTATTGTCTTTTAAATAATCTGACAGACAGAGATTTGTCTGAATTGAATGAATGCCCACTTGACCCTGGTGGCTATTTTATCATCAATGGATCTGAAAAAGTATTAATTGCACAGGAAAAAATGGCTACAAATACTGTATATGTATTTAGTATGAAAGACGGTAAATTTGCCTACAAAACAGAAATTCGATCTTGTTTGGAACATAGTTCTAGGCCTACTTCCACTCTATGGGTGAATATGATGGCTCGTGGAGGACAAAACATTAAAAAATCTGCAATTGGTCAAAGAATTATTGCTATTGTCCCATACATTAAACAAGAAATTCCCATCATGATTGTGTTTAGAGCTCTAGGGTTTGTAGCTGACAGAGATATACTGGAACACATTATTTACGATTTTGATGATCCAGAAATGATGGAAATGGTAAAACCTTCCCTAGATGAAGCCTTTGTTATTCAGGAACAGAATGTGGCTCTTAATTTCATTGGTGCCCGTGGAGCTCGTCCTGGTGTAACAAAAGAAAAGCGTATCAAATATGCTCGAGAAATTTTACAAAAAGAAATGTTGCCACATGTTGGTGTATCAGATTTTTGTGAAACTAAAAAAGCTTACTTTTTGGGTTATATGGTACACAGGCTGTTACTGGCTGCTCTGGGTCGTCGTGAGCTAGATGACAGAGATCACTATGGCAACAAAAGGTTGGATTTAGCTGGTCCATTGCTTGCATTCTTATTCAGGGGTTTATTTAAAAATCTATTGAAAGAAGTCAGAATGTATGCTCAGAAATTCATTGACAGAGGAAAGGACTTTAATTTGGAATTAGCCATAAAGACTAAAATAATAACAGATGGTCTCAGGTACTCCCTTGCTACTGGAAATTGGGGCGATCAAAAGAAAGCTCATCAGGCTAGAGCTGGTGTGTCACAAGTATTGAATAGATTAACATTTGCTTCAACATTATCTCATTTGAGACGTGTTAACTCCCCCATTGGTCGTGATGGTAAACTAGCTAAACCTCGACAATTGCACAACACTTTGTGGGGTATGATTTGTCCTGCTGAAACACCTGAAGGAGCAGCTGTGGGTTTGGTGAAAAATCTTGCCTTAATGGCCTATATTTCTGTAGGCAGTCAGCCATCTCCAATTCTAGAATTCTTGGAAGAATGGTCTATGGAAAATTTGGAAGAAATTGCACCTTCAGCTATAGCTGATGCTACAAAAATTTTTGTAAATGGTTGTTGGGTTGGTATTCATAGAGATCCAGAACAATTGATGGCTACCTTGCGAAAACTGAGACGCCAAATGGACATCATTGTGTCTGAAGTGAGCATGATCCGTGATATCAGAGACAGAGAAATCAGAATTTATACAGATGCTGGTAGAATTTGTCGCCCCTTGCTGATTGTAGAAAATGGAGCTTTGCTATTGAAGAAGAAGCATATTGATGACCTTAAAGAGCGCGACTTCAATAACTATGGGTGGCAAAATTTAGTAGCTAGTGGGGTTGTCGAATATATCGACACATTGGAAGAAGAGACTGTTATGATAGCAATGAGCCCAGATGACTTGGCTCAAGTAAAAGAATATGCCTACTGTACTACATACACTCATTGTGAAATTCATCCTGCCATGATCCTGGGTGTTTGTGCTTCTATTATCCCATTCCCTGATCACAACCAGAGCCCTAGGAATACTTATCAAAGTGCTATGGGTAAACAAGCTATGGGAGTTTACATTACCAACTTCCATGTAAGAATGGACACACTGGCTCATGTGTTGTACTATCCACACAAACCTTTGGTGACCACAAGGTCTATGGAATATCTAAGGTTTAGAGAATTGCCAGCAGGTATTAATTCAATAGTTGCAATTCTGTGTTATACTGGTTACAATCAAGAAGACAGTGTCATTTTGAATGCTTCTGCAGTAGAAAGAGGTTTCTTCCGATCTGTGTTTTACAGATCTTATAAGGATTCAGAGTCCAAAAGAATTGGTGACCAAGAAGAGCAGTTTGAGAAACCAACCAGACAAACATGTCAAGGTATGAGAAATGCCTTATATGATAAATTAGATGAGGATGGCATTATAGCACCTGGTATAAGAGTATCTGGTGATGATGTAGTAATTGGAAAAACAATAACATTGCCTGAAAATGATGATGAATTAGAAGGCACAACAAAACGTTACACAAAGCGAGATGCGTCAACATTTTTACGAAACAGTGAAACTGGTATTGTTGACCAAGTCATGTTAACATTGAACAGTGAAGGATACAAGTTTTGCAAAATTCGCGTCAGATCGGTGCGCATCCCTCAGATTGGAGACAAGTTTGCTTCGCGTCATGGACAAAAAGGAACTTGTGGAATTCAGTATCGGCAAGAAGATATGCCATTTACTTGCGAGGGAATTACTCCTGACATTATTATTAATCCACATGCCATCCCATCTCGTATGACGATTGGTCACTTGATTGAGTGCATTCAAGGCAAAGTGTCTTCTAACAAAGGAGAAATTGGTGATGCCACACCATTCAATGATGCTGTAAATGTGCAGAAAATTTCTTCTCTTTTGCAAGAGTATGGCTATCACCTTCGTGGAAATGAAGTCATGTATAATGGTCACACAGGACGAAAAATTAATGCCCAAGTTTTCTTAGGGCCTACATATTATCAACGTTTGAAACACATGGTGGATGACAAAATTCACTCTAGGGCTCGAGGACCCGTTCAAATTTTAGTAAGGCAGCCCATGGAGGGCAGAGCTAGAGATGGTGGATTACGTTTTGGAGAAATGGAACGAGATTGTCAAATTGCCCATGGTGCTGCACAATTTTTGCGTGAGCGGCTGTTTGAGGTGTCTGATCCCTATCGTATACATGTTTGCAATTTCTGTGGTCTGATAGCAATTGCAAACTTGCGGAATAATACTTTTGAATGCAAAGGTTGTAAGAACAAGACACAAATTTCGCAAATACGATTGCCATATGCTGCCAAATTACTTTTCCAGGAACTGATGTCTATGAATATAGCACCAAGGTTAATGGTAGTAAATTAAGAATATGTCTTTGTTTCTATAAAATTAAACTCTATGAATAATTTAAAGTTAATTTTGGATTTTTAAAATATGTAATCTTACATTTAATAAAAATACTTGAAACATTTCATATGACTTTTATTATCACAAATCGAGACAACATTAAATGCAGCTTAAACACAACAACCATAATACAAAAGTGTACAATATGTATATAATTCTCTTACTTCAATAATTTAATTAAGTAATATCAAATGCAATAAGGTTTTATAAATTGAGGTACTTCATATGTACAAATAGATTAGATAATATAGACAAAGTAGATTTTTGAGATAGGATGTGGCAGTAAGGTCTACACTACAACACATGCAGACGGCACGTAATAATATCATAGTAACTAGTTTTTCAACGGGTACTATTATTTTCTTTATTCAGATAATAAAGTAATTATTTAAAATTAAGTAGGTATTATTAAAACATAAATCCTTCAGGCGATCAGTGGGTCTAAAAAGGTCACTATAGTAGAATCAGCCAGGTCAATTTTTTCCAATCAACCTTGAACCTAATACTTTAGAGATACAAGTTGAAAATGTTTGATTGTTGTATGATTAATATTATGATTCTATTTAAGGTGGTCTTTTTAGACCCGCTGTACTTCTCAGGGACTTCTTAACGATACGCGCCGTGCGGGAGCACGGCTTTAATCAACGATCGCATTGGATCGAATGCGATCGTTTTAGCTTGATAAAAATGAGTGTGTTGTTGAGATAGGGGTCAATATGCTAAGTAAATGATTAGTTTAAACGTTCGACTGCATCAATGTGCCTCGTCCCTTACTGCCCCGCGGCTCCGTGTCAAACATCCACTGTTATATTTTGTGCTGGATTATAATAATGTGCCACTCTAAAATATTTAACTAAATCCATATACCTATGTACTTAAACATTGCACATACATTTTTAAATTAGGAGTACAAAGTGCGCTAGGAAACCTTGTACGTTACTGGTAACGATCATAAATATTTTTATAAAATATTTTTTTGCATAAATATTTGGTAATAACGGAATACATATAATTTTAAATAGCAAATAAAATAACAATATACTGTTATGAGCATGCAACAGCCAGTTAATAACTGCCTACGGTAATCGTCTCTAAAATTTTAGATAAGAGAGCTTTTGACTTTATCATCTAAGAGCGCATTTAAAAATTAAGTACAACTTGTGCGCTTTATCGAAATGAGTGATTTAGTGCGAGACCTTATTTTTAGCATAGTCATGATTGGATGCATCTAAACAGTAAACGAATAATGACTTTATCATGCATTTAATTTTTTTTAGCTCTCAGAATAATTTGTAAGTAAGGTAGGAACATTATAACAAGATTTCGCCAATTTCAGAAACTTCCTGAATTGAGTCATTTAAATATGCACCATGATTATTCTTAAATTATAACTATTTTACTGTACAACTTACGTATCTATGATCGATGTAATGTGTTGCATAATGTATGCAGTCATAACTAAATTACAATATAAAATATGGACGTTTAGACAGTATTCAAATAAACATAACATCGGCTAAAACCTTGTATTTTCCTGCCTCCTAAATTTTCGTATAAGATCTTTGATTTTTGAAGTTTATTAAATATTTTAATTGTTATATGACTATACACATCTTTCTAAATCTGATTATCTGCCTAAAATTATCTCCAGAAATTATTGGCATATTATGAATTACAGTTAAAAAATAAAGTTACTTCCAAATAACTATACTGAATGTCGTGGCCATATACATGTAGGTGCAGTCGACCTTTTGATTGCTTTACCATTTTTGACTAAAATTCCCAGTTCATTAAAAAATCACTAGGTCGTAACTATCTGTCCCATTCGACAAATGTAACTCGAGACCTTGAAGTAGGTTATTATAACGAGCAAGTGATCTTCGACTTCAGGGTTGTAAAGCAATTACGATGTCAACTATACTTTAGACAACAATACAGAAGCCATGATCGGTATAGCCTTACTTTAGAACAGAAGTAGAAGTCATGCCCTACGATTTATCTGTAAAGCTACTGGAATTATTTAACTCAGCGCGATGGTGGCAGCGCCCGCTGTTCGTTTTCGTCATCCTTGGGTCGACTCCACTTTATCATAGTTTCAGGGGATCGGTACAGGAATACTAATTTAGCAAACAGATCCTCTTCCAAGGACAGCTCGAGTGCTTCCCGTACCTAAAAAATATAAAATAATTTAATAAACATTTTGTCTTAGGTAAAGGCCATCCACCCATTTTTGGATAAAAAAAAACATGCGGGGCAGTCTTTGGGGACTGCCGATAGAAGTGAAAACTAAGTAACTTGTGAATTGTATCGTCGAGCTATTAGATTATTATTTTTGAATTATATTTATTTTGTAAAGAAGTGTTAATGACCAATTTAAATTTTAATCCTTGATCGTAAAAACTTCTTTATAAACCAGAAATAATTCGAAAATAATAATCTAATAGATCGACGATACAATAAGGTATTTTACTGAAAAAAAAAAACAAATTGGTCCGTCAGATAGATTTCCAAAAAATATTGGACACGTATTTTTTGCTTTTTTCATGTAAACAAAAATAGCGAAGATACAGTACGTTGAAAACTCGCGTGACGTCACTACGATAGTACAATTTTTACTAGCGACGTGACGTCACCAGCCGCCTCTCCCGAGTTTTGATGCATTTTATCTTTGTCAATATTCATTGATTTACAAAAACAAAATATACGTGTCCATTATTTTTCAATACTCTAACTGACGGACTAAATAGATTTGCAATTTATTGATGGTGGAAACAAGCCTATTCACAAGTTACTTAGTTTTCACTTCTATCGGTAGTCCCCAAAGAGTGTCCCGCATGTTTTTTTTATAGACTAAACGTAGGGCAGTTCGCTAAACTGCAACATTTTTTTTTTTGCTTTGATTATTTTTATACCCGTCGTAACTTTTAAAGGAAAGGTCCTATTTGAATCATTTAAAGTGTACATTACATGTACTTATGTATATGTTAATAACACTTTAATTATTAAACAATTTAAATAGATAAGGATTAGTATCATCATCACATCAGCCAAAAGACGTCCAATGCTGGACATAGGCCTCCCCCAAAAAGGGGATTCCTTGGGAGAATCCATTTGAATGATCTCTTAACTTTAAACAAGGTATTGTTCACCGAGATTCACGGTTGACCATATATTACAGTATGGGGTGAGTGTTGCGAGCTCTCCGCTCTCCATCTCAAAAACGGTTGAGCGCATGACAATTTTCGGTACAAAAATTGACGCAAATTTTACGCTCTACAATTATATCTTACATCGTAGGGTCCATAGAAACGAGATTATCGCGAAAACCCGATTTTTTGACATTTGACCTTTAACAACTTACAACGCAGACACGAGATTTTATGAGACTTTAGACAAAACATTTAGAACGCCAAAATAAACCGTTAGCAACATAGTTGGTTACTTAGTGAAGGCGTGCAGAAAACTTTATTCGTGTTATTATACCTAATAACAAAAAAAAAGGTACTCGCAAACGATCAAAAGATTTTACCAGATAAATGTCAAGGCAGAGTTGCAAAAGTCTGTCAGCGTTCGGCAGGTCGTCGAACATGATCCTTGTGTAAATGCCGGAGAAGAACCCTCGCAGCACTCGAGACGCCAAGAACACGAATGTGGTGTACAATCCGATGATACTACAAACAATCACATAAAATGTTCACATACACAGATCGTTCCAGATGTTGTTGAATTATTATAATGGCTACATAAGTTTAGTCGTAAAATGTAAACATGACGCGCTAATATAGAGTGCCGCCATTGTAATTATTTGAAGGGCTGAGGACTGATACTTACCCACTGCCAGAAATAAAGTTCAGTGTCTCCGGAAACAGTTTATCGTTAAAAGTGTACATCACGAGCATATTGCAGTTGTTGAGCGGTACCGTCAACAAGGGATCCTGTAAACATTATAAAATCAATTGTGTTACTTCATAACAAGAGTCCGTTCTTGAAGAAAGCGAGTTTTCAAGCAGCAACAAATCGCACGAGTATTTATTAAGATTTTCAATTGGTATTTTTTACGTCCTTGGAAAAATAGTGAACTAACTAGTTTACAGTTCTGTTATAAGCTAAAGTCCATAAATATGCATTGAATTATGTGGGTCTATTTGCCAAGCGGTTACTTCAAAGAGAAAAGTATAGCGACTCACTCGCGTAGCGCACGACTCCCGCACGCGCCAGTACATCACGTCACCCTTTGCTCTCTCCAATCGAAGTAATACATCTCTATACAAAGACGCATCCACTTCTGAAAAATACAATACTAATATAATACTGACCCTAGATTTCTGAATTAAGAATTTGAAGTTAGTATTTGTCGAATTACTTTAGTCTGAAAATCTGCCAAAAAAATTTTTTGGAATTTGGTTATTTAGATGATACTGAGCATGTATACGAAATTCTTGCAGTTAATTTTTAAATACCTTTAATGTAATATATTTACAATAATAGTAATCTCTATTTCAGAGTCAGGTCCATTTATAACAACTTAAAAATAAATGCAATTTTTTTAACGCCAAATTCTCAATTTAGAAATCGACCCTCAGCATTTACTGCGCTCAGTAAGAAGTCAAGAAAACCATACAGCTCACCTGTATTTTGAGGATCGTATTCTTCGAGTGCCGTCGGCAAAAGTTGGTTCACCGCTTTTGTGGTACCCTTATTGAATACTTTCAAAAATTTCGGGAACATGTGGGGTACGGTTAACCTGTCGATTATTCGTAACTTCATTAATACGTTTTTAATATTTAAGATGGTCGTTGTGAGCCGGCCGTCTGGCCGTTACATAAAATCCAGCTGGGGGCAGTCAGTTGATTGAAAAATTAGGAATATATTTCATATTTGTGAAAAAAGTGGGGCGAGTGTTGTTCGTGAGATCGCCTTTACGTAACCTATATGTTTTCATACGATATGGCGTATGCGTACGTTCACGAGAACGCAATCGAGTACGTAAAAAAACTCGCAACAGGCCCTCACCAGGTATCAGCATCGGCGGTGCCGTCCAGCAGCTTCTGCAGCTTCTCGCGCTGGGGGTTGGGGCGGCCGTTGACGTAGGCGTGCAGCGACACCTCGCGGTGGTCCTCTATGGTGGGCGGGTTGGGCACCGCGTTCGTGGGGTGCGTGATCACGTACGTGAACTTCACCTTTAGAGTTGAATCTGTTGATGTTTGATCGAATAACTTTAGTAATAATGAAATACATGGTTAAATGGTTGATATAATCTTTTTTTTTTTTAACTATACATGGTGAGCCATGCAGAATATTTTTCTTTTGTATTTTGGTAAAGTCGAAAATGTAGTTGTTATGCTAACACCGTGGGTACTCACGCTTGAGGTGTTCGAGCTCGGACGGCGAGATCTCCCACTTGAGCGTGGAGTTGGGGTAGATAGTGATGACAGCGACACACGTCGTCGTACTGGTAGTTGTTATGTTAACACTGTAGGTACTCACTAGAGGCCGCCTCCAGCTTGAGCCGGTCGAGCTCGGACGGCGAGATCTCCCACTTGAGCGTGGAGTTGGGGTAGATGGTGATGACAGCGACACACGTCGTCGTACTGGTAGTTGTTATGTTAACACTGTAGGTACTCACTAGAGGCCGCCTCCAGCTTGAGCCGGTCGAGCTCGGGCGGCGAGATCTCCCACTTGAGCGTGGAGTTGGGGTAGATGGTGATGACAGCGACACACGTCGTCGTACTGGTAGTTGTTATGTTAACACTGTAGGTACTCACTAGAGGCCGCCTCCAGCTTGAGCCGGTCGAGCTCGGACGGCGAGATCTCCCACTTGAGCGTGGAGTTGGGGTAGATGGTGATGACAGCGACACACGTCGTCGTACTGGTAGTTGTTATGTTAACACTGTAGGTACTCACTAGAGGCCGCCTCCAGCTTGAGCTGGTCGAGCTCGGGCGGCGAGATCTCCCACTTGAGCGTGGAGTTGGGGTAGATGGTGATGACAGCGACACACGTCGTCGTACTGGTAGTTGTTATGTTAACACTGTAGGTACTCACTAGAGGCCGCCTCCAGCTTGAGCCGGTCGAGCTCGGGCGGCGAGATCTCCCACTTGAGCGTGGAGTTGGGGTAGATGGTGATGACAGCGACACACGTCGTCGTACTGGTAGTTGTTATGTTAACACTGTAGGTACTCACTAGAGGCCGCCTCCAGCTTGAGCCGGTCGAGCTCGGGCGGCGAGATCTCCCACTTGAGCGTGGAGTTGGGGTAGATGGTGATGACAGCGACACACGTCGTCGTACTGGTAGTTGTTATGTTAACACTGTAGGTACTCACTAGAGGCCGCCTCCAGCTTGAGCCGGTCGAGCTCGGACGGCGAGATCTCCCACTTGAGCGTGGAGTTGGGGTAGATGGTGATGACAGCGACACACGTCGTCGTACTGGTAGTTGTTATGTTAACACTGTAGGTACTCACTAGAGGCCGCCTCCAGCTTGAGCTGGTCGAGCTCGGGCGGCGAGATCTCCCACTTGAGCGTGGAGTTGGGGTAGATGGTGATGACAGCGACACACGTCGTCGTACTGGTAGTTGTTATGTTAACACTGTAGGTACTCACTAGAGGCCGCCTCCAGCTTGAGCCGGTCGAGCTCGGGCGGCGAGATCTCCCACTTGAGCGTGGAGTTGGGGTAGATGGTGATGACAGCGACACACGTCGTCGTACTGGTAGTTGTTATGTTAACACTGTAGGTACTCACTAGAGGCCGCCTCCAGCTTGAGCCGGTCGAGCTCGGGCGGCGAGATCTCCCACTTGAGCGTGGAGTTGGGGTAGATGGTGATGACAGCGACACACGTCGTCGTACTGGTAGTTGTTATGTTAACACTGTAGGTACTCACTAGAGGCCGCCTCCAGCTTGAGCCGGTCGAGCTCGGGCGGCGAGATCTCCCACTTGAGCGTGGAGTTGGGGTAGATGGTGATGACAGCGACACACGTCGTCGTACTGGTAGTTGTTATGTTAACACTGTAGGTACTCACTAGAGGCCGCCTCCAGCTTGAGCCGGTCGAGCTCGGGCGGCGAGATCTCCCACTTGAGTGTGGAGTTGGGGTTGATGGTGATGACGGCGACGTCGTTGTACTCGTAGTTGGACAGGAACGTCTGCGCGGTGCGGTCGCGCGCGTACATGTTGCTCAGCTGAGTGTAGTCTTGTTCCGTGAAACTGGAGCATAATTAACCAGTATTTAATTAAAAAACTGACCAAGTGCGAGTCGGACTCTCACAGTATGGGAGCCCCTTTAGTTTTTAAGTTATTTTTTATCATTCGTTGTTATAGCGGCAATAGAAATAAACACTCTGTGAAAATTTCAACTGTGTACCTATTACGGTTCTTGAAATACAGCCCACGGACAGACAGACGGACGGACAGCGGAGGCTTAATTATAGGCTATGCATATTATATGCACCATTGAATTTACTCTTTATTTTAAAATAAGTAAATTCAATGGCGCATATAACATGATCTTAACAGACGATGAAAAACCTGGTGACAAAATAAAACGGAGTCACGATCCTAAGTAGTGGGGGAGCGGTTAGGAACAAATTTTCCTTAAACTTCATGTTTGGCGAATTGGTATAATACTTACACATAAATGTTGTGTGATTGAGCCGACATTTGATAAACAGGCAGGAAAGGCCCGATGCGTATCTTCACCGTCACATCTGTGGGTGGGTTGGGCTTACCGACCTAAAATGGAATAAATATTTTAATATCGTGCTAGTCACCTCTGGGGGGCTACTCTCTAAGCCCGAAGTCCGTAGTTTCGGGCTAAGTTGCGGGCGTATTCTACTCCGTGTCACCCAACCACTAAGAATTAATGACAAAACGATTTCACAGTTGCTATCAAATCGTGTTGTCATTCATTCTTAGTTCGGGTTCAGGACTAATCGTAAGTCTGTAGGTGATAAGGAGTAGAATACGGCCGCAACTAAGCCCGAAACTACGGACTTCGGGCTTAGAGAGTAGCCCCCAGATTCAATGAATATACACATTGATGAAATAAATGCGGAAGTATCACATAACTATCACTCACTCAACAGCCTACTTTAGCTATAAATGTAGTCTAAGTTGATTTCTGAGTGACCCGTTATAATGAAAAGGTCACTAGTAAAAGGGTTCGAACTTTTTTATATGGCGGTTGGCAGAACGAAGCCAAAGTTGCGATGCAAGATCTAAAATGCATATATTAGTAGAGAACACTTCAAATGACAAAACATGTTAGCACCATAGTGCATTAAAGTGTCACGTTGCCTAGATATTTGAAGGTAAAGTCGTCATGTGAGAACAATGAAAATCATTAAAATGAGCTTATCACGCGCTTATATGCAGTAGATTGTGTTCTAATAATAGTTCTCGGTTTCATTTAACCATTCATATTAGTAGGGGAGACGGTGGAAGATCGACCTTCACCTATCCTGATAACCAAATGAAACATTTTTTATCAAATTTTATAAATACGCCTATGAAAATCTTATATAGCTTGCCAACAGAAAATTGTTCATTATTTGAATTTAATCTAATGCATATATAGCACATAATAAGTCATTTTTAATGATAGTCATGACTGTCACATGGTGACTTTACCTAGAAACTAGAAATATCGCGGCGACGTGACACTTTAGGGCACCATTGTTCCTAAAATGTTTT
The DNA here is from genome assembly GCA_947578705.1 of Lacanobia wlatinum. Taxonomy (NCBI): domain Eukaryota; kingdom Metazoa; phylum Arthropoda; class Insecta; order Lepidoptera; family Noctuidae; genus Lacanobia; species Lacanobia wlatinum. The sequence goes on along the minus strand of OX388028.1, from coordinate 9,241,206 downwards.
GTTTGTTGAAGTGTCCTCTCTACCTATATATGCTTGTTAGATGGTGCAACTTTGAAAAAAAAAAACAAAAAGGCGGAAGGGGTTTCACACACGGTTCAAAGGGCAAAGCCCCTTTGAACCGTGTATGAAATTGAGCTTGAAGTTTATAAGATTTTGGATTTTTTAAGATTATAAAGGATGGGTGGTAAAATTATGCTAGTATTACCGTATTTCCGAACGCGAAGAATACAAGCGGGAACCATATGATAGCGATGACGAAGGCCAGCACTCCACCGCCGAGAATGTACTTGGACGAGTTGGATTTCTTGGAGCCACGCGGCTGCGGGAACTCGTCCTCTATGTAGCGGGAACACTGGAACAAGGACGTGTGCCTGTGTCAACGGCTGGTGAAACACCATCATCGAGGATCAAATTATCCTCCTTTGAATGGGAAATCATGAAAAAAAAAATATACGCTGTCGAATTGAGAACCACCTTCTTTTTTAGAAGCCGGTTATAAATGACTTCTCGCGCTCTGGACTTTATCGTCCCACTCATTCATTAGGACAGCTTATGTGTATTGCAAGCTTAAGACGTTGTAGAACAGTAGTGTATGCATTTGCAAGCTCCCCTCCACCCGTGACCCCTCATATCTAGCTCTTCATTGCATATCTACCATGGTATATCTAAAATGCCGTTATCCGACATCGTGTCGATTTTGAACTTTTGATTATATATCAATGAGAAAAAAAAAGCTATCGATCTGTATTTGCGAATTTCCAAAGCTATTCAAGGTGTTAAAAATTCACAAACACTGATCGATATACGATTCATTGAAGAAGTTGTCCATCTTTTGTTTTTAATGCTTGCTCTATACTAACTTCGGAGATAACAGGAGGGAAAAGATCAATTTTTTTACATTTTTCGTAAAAAGTCGAAAAAAATGTAGGGTAATTTTTTTTTTTGATACTTATTGCAAATACCGCTCTTTCATTATGATACCCACTAGTAGGCTCTTTTATTTCCTTCTTATTTGCAATATAGTTGAACAAACGTCTTCTAAAACTATTCCAAATATAGCCACACCATAAGGGTTCCTTTTTACCTTTTTGGTACGGAACCCTAACAATATACTTTAACAAAAATCCAAAGCTGCAGCCAGGATCGTCTCCGTGATGAAGATAGAAGAGGATTACTCTCGTTCATCCGTACGAGGACACTAATCTGCAGTTTTCTTTTGTCAGCATGAAAAGTCTTACACCTGTGCAAAGGCCTTCCCATATTTCTTCTAAAATTTGTACGTATGTGAGTACTATGTCCCCTTACTAGCAAACTTATTAATTTTACCTCTGCTGGCATTTCTTTACTGTACCTATTAATAGTATATAAGTGTTTTTTTGGGAGCATCGTCCTCAAATAATTATAATCAATTGATTAATGTATGCAAATATTGTAAAGCTTATATTTGAAAAGAGTAACTATGGAATTTCATCCACTATATATTTTATTTTCATTTGACGTTTAAAAGTGCCTTTATTGGTCTAGTTGAAATAAATCATTTGACTTTGACTTCCATTTCTGTCTTTTTCGGGCTTCTTCACACCAATTCTCTGAGAAGCTATCCAAGGCGTCCCACCATCTCGGTCTGCCTCCACCCCGTCTAACTGTAGAATCACTTTGATGGCATCCAGCCTGCCCAGTCCCACTTCAGTTTGTCTGCTGTGAGCTACGTCGGCAATTTGCGTTCTGGAGCGCAGCGTGTATATAAACTCTAAAAAAAATTCGGAAGTCGGTGTTTTTGGTTTTGTTTCTTCGTCACCGACTTCCGAAATTAAAGTTTTTTCATACTTTGCAGTGTTTTTATTTGGAAGTCATTTGTATTTTTATTTTGTAAAAATATTTATATTTTTCACTATTTTTGTGGTGATTCTTCACAACCTAATTGACATTCACATGTACCTACGTACCCCTTCATAGCATACCGGCGTAATGTTATATTATTAACTGGTGTAAACAGACATGCGATTTCACCACTCCCGGTCTATTTGCTATCATTTATTGAGGAGTTCCGTTGCCTTTCTCCGAAGTTCTTCATCAGATCTTCACCAAATTGAAATGACACCACTCCGAGAAAATATTCTTCCAAAAAATACCCAAATCTCTTCAAGTGTGCCTATAAAATTTGAAGAGTGCCCTCTATTTCTCCAGGATCTCATCATCAGATCCTGACCCGATGATCATGATACCACCTGGGAAATCTAACCTTTCAAACAAAAAAAGAATATTCCAAATCAGTCCAGGCGTCGGGGAACATAAATAATTTAAAAAAAAAAACGACGAATTGAGAACCAAGAAGACTGGGCCTACTTCCATAAATTGTTCAAACCCCTTTGTTTTTCTAAAGTAATTAACTCGATAAATTATAACTAGTGTAGTACGGCTTCTTCCCGTTTGGTCAACATTTTGTTTTGAAAGTACAATCAGGAGTAAAAAGAAAAGCCACCGTTCATGTTATATCTACTTAATAGCTTCCGCCCGCGGCTACGCTCGCGTGAAAAGTTTTTTGATTATCACTTTGAAGCTTTCGTGATGTTCTCTAGATCGGTTTTGATATCGTGATATCAGAATACTGCTAATCCTGAGAACTTATATTTTTTTAATTAGTTTCTGCCTGTGACGTTTGCGTGAACTTAAGAACTTGGTCCAGAGAGAAATAATCAAATCTCATCAAAATGTCTAATTGTACTAACATTATAAATGTGAAAGTTAAAATACTTCTAATCTGTATCCCGCGGTTCCGACATTCGGCGATTTTGGGTGATTAGCTGGTGCGCCATTTCTTCTTTTTGGCTTTGCGTTTTCTCTGGCTATTTTTCCTTTTACTCTGCTCCTAAGGGTCATAGCCTAATGTTAAATATTTATTCTAGCCCAAAAATCCATCTTCATGTTTCTGGTTTATCTTTTATGTCATATGTAATACATGTTTGGCGTTCATGCAGGCATACGAGGGGGCGAATCCAATTCACAGAGGCTCTGCTGCCCGAGGAGTTTAGGACCATTACCGGTTGGTGCGGGATTATTATAATTACAGAAAATGCACATAATTTAGGAATATAGATACACTAAAAAAAACATTTTACCCACCTCTGGAAAAGTCGGGCGATAGAAAGGAGCTGACTAGATGACTGTACCACACAAAAAACTAGTTTAAAAAAAGGGAGACGAATCGGGAAAGAATGTATGAAGATAAAAATCGCGTAAGTGGCGTTTGGTCGGTCGGTAGGTTTTTATTTTAAAACTTTTGACATGTTGTCAAATCGTGAATGTGACCAAACGGGAAGTAGCCTGTAGTACTACACTATTGATTACAGAATTGGATTCGCCAACGGTAAAATTTAATGTGATTCATTCATTTAAATTATTTTTTTGCGTTCCATAAAACACAACAATAAGAATGGAGTCTGTTAGAACACAGCTAAAAGTATGTAGTTTACAAAATTAAAATCAGAAAGAAAAATAAAAGTAATTATCAAAATATGACAGTAAAATTATTATATTTGCATTCACGTCAAGAAAGGTATTTCCTGAAAAAAAATTGTATTTTAATTTTTTAACGGAAACATTTCGTAGGCTGCCATTACTGCCCGAATGAATGACTTTAAAATTGAGTTAAAGATTTTAATAGTTCAAATACCTTCAACAGGAAGACACTGGCGAAAATATCCTCCATCTTGAGCCAATCCATGAGGGTCATGGACGTGTCTGTCCATATCCAATCCATAAGCGTCCGCAGCTCGAATAAAAACGGCACTACCATGAACCTGAAATTTGTTACAATAAAGCTATAACATTATCTCTAGTTATTATTATGTGCTTCTTTTTCGGCAGTATTAACAGTTCTTTGTTCTCAAATAGTGCGACGCAGCGATGCTTCGCCGGTAACCACGGCGTGCTAAGCCGCGGCATAACGATATACGGCTCTAATCTACGTATACAAGGGAAACTGATTGGACTGAAGTATGCACGCACAATCGAAACTATTGGAACTAGGCTCCGGAAATTTAAAATTTAAACCTTTAAGGGGATGAAAATGGGGAAAATCGTTTGTAATAAATTTTCCCCGAAGAAATCGCGGGCGAAGTCCTATTCTCTATTAAACTGGTCTCTTGAAGCATCGTCGCGCCACACGTTGGTGTGAGCAGGCCTTTGCAGCATGGCTTACCCTCTAAAGCAGACCATGTTGAGGAAGTGGTAAGACTTGCAGAGGAAGTTTCCGATGATGCGGCGCGGGTAGCCGCAGCGGATCTGGTATGCCGACAGCAGCAGGTAGATGCACTTCAACATGTACCACATGGGTGGCGGTAGCAGGGCGTTGAACGTCCTAAACACAATCATTATTTGATAACAAACGAAACCGCACCGAACTCGCCGTTTTGGGACACGTCTGCCCAAAACGGCCAGTTTATTTCCACTTATTTTGGTAAAGTTTATTAAGTCTTTCTTAATTACTTTTTCATAATACTGTTTCTACTTCAATGTGTTAAAAGTGCTAGAGAGAGTCTGCACTCTCCCTAGCACTTTTAACCTGCGTACAGGATCGAAGTCTGAATATGTCAAGTGTATAAATAGAAAAATTTTCGCACAGTCTAGGCCGTACACGTTCCCTGAGATATGTAAAGCATAAAAACAATCTCTCACCTCTCAGTAATGAAAGGCAGTATGAAGAACATCCAGATATGCACTCCAATAATAAGCGCATACTGGAACAGTATCTTGCCGAGCATGAACTTGCGCAGGTACAGCGCGCGGTCGATGACGATCAGCGCGAACTGGAGGATCAGCATCACGAGGAAGGGAATCGGGACTTTGTTCTCTTCTAAGTACGCCTGTACGCCGCCGTCGCCTTGATGCGTCTACAGAAACCATGACTCTTTTAAATGCATATAACAATATAGGCTGTGAGGAGAAGTGATGGTTGAGAAGCAAATGACTTGATGTTATTGAAGACAAAAATAATATGCTAATTGGTATATTATTTTTGCAATATACCGCAGACATTCGACCAGTAGTACGAGTATATTGTCCAGATGTTTTAAACTGACTGGGACTTTAATTGATTGTGTATACGATAAATCAGTTAAAGTACACTTCGATATTAAAAAAATAGACTTACCCCAAACGCGGCGAAACCGAAAATAACGACAAGGAAGTTGAAGAAGTCACACAGGAACATATACGCGTATATGTCAGCCGTGACCCGCGCGCCTGGTTCGAGCATGCGCTGGAAGAAGCGGTGCGTCGGACGAAGGTAGCGCTTTACGCTGCAAATACAGAACGATTTAGTCTGTGTGTTTTTTTTCTTGTTTTTAGCTTTAGTTTGTATCTGACGAATTAATTTAAAGAGGTTGTTTTCTTCACAGTTCCGTATTGTACGTTCAAAGTTAAGTATGACGTCAATTTATCTCATTGAATTAAGTAATTTGAAAGTTATGTCTCGAAAGATCTGTATGTTGTCGTCGACCAGCGACTGTCTTGGTACCCTCACCTTGATCAGATTGCAAATAGAGTCAGAAAATTTTGCTGGATGTTCAGGACTCTTAGATACGTAGTTCCCAAAAATTTATATAGCGACTTAGGTCGTCATAAAAATATATTAAATGAAGTATATGTTGCTCTGGTGCAGTCAGTATTATTGTATTGTATCCCTATATGGGGTTGTGCAGCGAAAACTAAGTTTTTAGAGTTGGAGCGAGCACAACGCGCTCTTATCAAGTGCATGTACTTCAAAAATAATAGATTTCCAACTGAAGATTTATATAAAGTTAGTAACTTGTTCTCAGTTAGGAAACTTTATACAACGTTGATACGACAGAGGGGCATTAAATTACACTACGTATACTATACGTGTTTAGTATTAATCCGATACGGTATAAAAATAAAAAGCTACAAAATTGAGATTTTTTTTCTTTCAAACTAAATAGCTTACAAATCAGAGTAAAACGCAACCACCCTGTGCAAATAAATTCAACTGACCTAGGGAAAAGCGGCAACGTAGCGCGCGCGCCTGAGCGCGGTGTGGGTAGGTATAATAAAATTGTGGTCGGGCGGGCGGCCGGCGGTGGCGCAGGCGCGAGCTTAGGCCTCCGCTCGCGCCCGCTTTTATGATAGGTAAGGTTTTGAAGTAGGTACGCACACAACAACAATCACAACAAAAACACAATTTTTAAATTCTCGATGTGTGGAGGACACATCGACAATTTAAAAATTCACAATTCACAAAAAAAAAATCACAAACATACCTAATTCACAATTAAAATCATGTCCGTGTAGTCTGCCGCCGTGTTAGTTACACGAGGCATTGTTGAACACTTTAATTACACGCACACACAACCAAAGTTTAATTACGTGTCCTATCACAATAAAAAACAGTCGATCACAAAAAAAAAACACTAACACTAATAATAATAATCCCAAGTTACGTGTCCTGTCACAATAAAAAAAGAAATACTGTCTTAAACTTATTTAGTATCTTATCACAATAACAAAACAAAATCAATTGTTTGCGCGCGAGCTTCCGTGTTACGTAACATACGTTCCGGAAGGAAGACATCGGCACACTGAGGCCCCACTTACCGATCGCAAATATCTAGAATGCAATAACAACACACTGACCTATTTCTATTTCTTTTACGCGCGGTATGTTTTGCTATGATTGTCACTCTCGTAATGAAAGTGCAAGTGTGTGTTTATTGCTTCCTTTTTTTCATTGCCATCTTTTTAGTGAAAATTTGGTTGTACTTATGAATTGCGTCGGAGCGGCAACAACGCATCGTAGGTTATACTCGATTTATCGTTTTAAGGTGCATGACCGATGCGTAGGCATAATCAGCTGTTAGGAAAAAGATACATCGTGTTCAATTGAGGCAAAAACTTAAAAAATTATTTGCGACTAAACTACTGCTCCTATTTAATTGATTTTTGGTACAGAGCTTGGAAATGGTACCTAGTATAGGCAGTTTAAAGGAAAGCCCCTCTGTCGTATCAACTCGGTATAATACAAATTGTTTTAAAAAAACATAAATCCGTTGCCTACGATGCCCGCATACAATTAAAAAGAAGGAAAGACATTATAGTAAAAGTCCCTCAAACAAAAACCTTGTTTGCCAGTACACAATTTAGCAAACGATCTGCTCAGCTATATAACAGTATTAATAAACACGTTTATATTCACTCGTAAAATTATTATGACTCTAAAAAAATCATAACTGAATGGATGAAAACCCTTACTTATTGTGACATTGTGACACTTCTTCAACACGTACATTGACACACACACACACATACACACACACACACACATACACATACACCCATACCCTACCAAACATACCACACCCACACACGCCTAATTCGCAACTGAAATAATTTTGTAATTGTAATTATTTAAATAATTGGCACTTAGTTATAATATTTACTATTATTAATATTATATAGCATATCCTAGATTTTACATTTGCATTAACGGATTATAATTATGTACGTATTTTATTGGAAGAGCGGAGTCTCCTGACACAGGCATATCTTGCTGGCTTCAATCACATATATTGTAAATTACCAAAACCTGTATTGCAAATAAACGATTATTATTATTTGAACACTAATTTAACGCTACTTAGCGTGAAAATAAATAACCAATGGAATTTTAGATCTCCAAAATATTTTTTAAAGCTTACACTAACTATCCAACAGTAATAATTTTATTATGAATAGATCCAGTAGTTTTTCATAAAAAAATATGCTCATTACATGTTTCGGTCAATTTTAGTGCTTCTTGCTTACTCACACGTCTTTAGGCGAGACAGCATGCGTTTTAGCCTCGCCCACGAGTCAGTTCGTACCACCGACCAGTTTCACCTTAAGATTTGAGAGGTAGAACTATTACTTACGACAAAAGCATCACTTCCGGGTAATGCTTGTAAGTACTCTCGAGTGTCGTTGAAACCGCAATAATCGGTTCTTGGTCGTCGTTTACACTGAAAAAAAAAAAAAAAACAAAGTACGTCAACAACATTCTCTTGCCATAACCCAATTTATTCGGGTTCGGTGTAATATTTAATTACATCAATAGTTTTAGTAAAGTTATAATTAGGTTTGATTGATCGCGATTTAATGGACGTTGGGGCAACAGCCAGCTACCAATATAAATTAAAATTATTGCACCTGCGATCATTCCTCGTGGTTGTGGAAAAACTATAATTCCAAAAGCGTATTTACTGACATACGCCTCAAATATCCAACGCATATTGATACAATGACTTAATGTCATCAATGGATGACGTGGTTCCGTGCAACATGTTGTTTTTTCATAATTATCGAGTTCTTAATTAAATCTACCCAGTCATTGTGAAATTACATGAATATGTAAATAAAAAGTTTTACTTAATGTGGTATTTAGATTTACATACTTGTAGTGATCGTCGTCCGTTCCTTTCGAGGGCCCAGGCTCGGGCTGATCCAACGCGTCTGGCCTGTTGGAAGGATCTACGTCGAGATCAGCATCTTCACTATCATCAGCACTATAAAATAAGAATATTTTATTATAGTAAATGTATTGTTGGTTCGTGCTCCAAAATATGTTAATTTATACTTTAAATATTGTATTTTCAAAAAATACGTTACATATCAAGGCTAAGAGAGCACAGAATATAGAAAACCTGCGAAATAATACTTTTGAATAGTTTAATACAACATTTAAGTTATTAATACTTATAGCTTACACAACGTGACATTTTAATTTTGACATCAGTAGTACTTCATAAAGTTAAACTTACATAATAATAACAATAATTTACAAAAAAAAAAAATCTTTTACCCAAAGGAAATTAATACTGAATGTGGTTTCTACCTACCCTCTTAACATTCAAAAATATATGTCTTATATTTTTATAACGTCAAGTTTTTTTAATATACCCTCATTAAATTATTTCGCTAATTTGTTACTGGTGCTGAGTTAATATTTGCTTTTGTTGTATTAATCTTATAATTAAACATTTTGAATGGTTTAACAAAATATATATTATTGAAGCCGTGAAACGAGCCTATTTCCAATATTTCCAAATCTTGGAGACAAACCTTGATAAAAATTGGGTTCCTCGAGTGGTATGTCAAAGTCTCAAACATTTTTTGTTTTTTGTTTTATAGGCCGCATAGTTTTCGAATTTTGACGAAAAATTAAAAAAAAAACATAATCCTTATCGTCGAAGTTTGCATAGTGAAAAATCTGAAATTATTCTACGTGATAGAAGTTTATGTAAAGATTACAGGAAAAATATAACAATTTGTCTAAATAGCACACTTTTTCAGAAATCATTAAGAAATATAAATTAGTTTTACTATCGCCCAAGGAATGGCGCTGACTCAAAACTTCAATAATCTACACCGCAGTGTTAAAATTCTCTGACGAATATATATAGGTTTCGCTGATAGAATTTAAAAACATTTCAACTTTTATATGATGGTACGGAACCCTCGGTGCGCGAGTCCGACTGACTCTTGACCGGTTTTTTTACTTCACTATGAATTAGATTTCGCTCTATGAACTGGTAAATATTCTACATACAGTTCGAACTATCTCGTCGACCCGAACAAAAGAAGTACATATTTACAATCATTATAAGTTGGCTAATATTTACTTACAATTGCTTCTTCTTCTTATTATTATCGTGTGGGCAGTAAGGTCTAACGACCCCACACACCCTAGTGTCGGAGTTTCTAAACCGCCTCAAGGGCCAAAATACAATTGCTTACAAATTATTTGCCTAGTATTTACAACAATACGGGGTTGGGACATTTACTTAATACTACAAGGATCTTCTTTACATTACAATGTGTACTATTACTGGTAATTATTCTACATACAGTATCATCGACTTGAAAAACAGTTGATATTAAACAGTTAAGTTAGTAACCTAATACATACGACGCTACGGGGTACATACTTACTTATTTACTTAGGTACTAGATGAATTTTCTTTACTTGAATACTATAACGCTATAATACCTATATAAAATGTAGTGTAGATATAATAATTGAAGGATCGAGTGATGTAGTGGGTAGTCGTGTAGAGTGTAGGCGGACCTGTCGTGGCCGCGGTCCAGGCGCGCGACGGAGCGCAGCACGATGCGCAGGATGGAGCTCGGGCGCGTGACGTGGCGCCGACGCTGCATGCGCGCGCGCGTGCGCCGCCGCGCGTCTGCGCGCATCCGCGCCCACACCAGGTGCGCCACGCGCGGGTCCGAGCGCGACGCCTGCAGCTCCAACATGGCCTGCGTGATGGTGGCCTGCACGTGGTACAGCCGGTCCACCAGCCGGTGACGACTGTCTGATCCGCACACCTCGCTATGTACTATCTGAACACCCGCTGTCTACGAGTACTACGAAATGCTCTACACGCTACCGCCTGCTCTACACGTCATGCTCCTCACACCACAAATGTTCAAACTGACTGATAATACTAACATTCGCCCCATTATTTATTATTATAAAGTCTAGAGTTGCACAATATTGTGCAACAAAATGTTTGCAGAAAATAAGTATGATGCTAGCAACATTTTTTTAGACGTGAATACGAGAGAAGTTTATTGCCATATGTTTACGATAAGTTCGATGCGCAAAGGGAAACGTTAAGGGGAGTACAGTTATAAAAAGAAACTCACGGGCCTGACTTGTCGTGCAATTTGACATATTTCTTTCCCACTTCGGTGATGTGACCTTGTGCCATCAACTGAGTGTCTTCAGGAGTGAGTGGATACTCCATATCTTCTCTTAATTCAATGTCTGGCGTCGATTCCTTCCATAGCCCCAGAGATTTCAGCATGAACCTGAATATCAAAAGCACACTGTATATTTTGTTTTTTTTTTTATTTATTTGAAAACTTTAAATGACCTTTTACCTATAAGTACCATATTACCTAGAAGTATCATAAATGTTGAAGCATCGCAATGGCCGCGGAGCATGTAAGGTGCCTTAAGGATACAGCACACATATCAAATCGGAAAGTAATCGTAACCGTATCGCCTTTCGCCTCGCCGTCAAACAGGCGTTAACCTTACGTAAGTATGTGTGCAGGACACAGCACACATATCGACTCGGAAAGGGATCGTAACCTTATCGCCTTTCGCCTCGCCGTCAAACAGGTGTCAACCTTACGTAAGCACGTAAACAAAGCCGATCAGCAGCTCCGGTACGTCGACTCGGCTATAGCTAGGCGTCGCCGCGCTTACGGCTAGGCATCGCCCCGCTTACGGCTAGGCGTCGCGCGCTTGTCCCGAGGCGAGGCGATTACGTGACGATTCCGATAAGTGTGCATCGCAGTAGGGAGTTCATACAAAGAATACTGTGAATCTCGAGTTGTTACGTGACGAGTTGATATGTGTGCTGTGTCCTTTATGGTGCGGCCACACCATTACATTTTACATTGCTTACCGTATACTGCCCGTTTTACGCAATAATTATGGCATTAAATTACTGGTTAAATTACCGTGTGAAGTGGTGTTACACTGCAGTTTACCTAGTTATGATGTTACGAGTCTTTTCGCCTCGCTGCATGTTCCGTAATTCTTAGTCGATTTTCGAACGTCACATCTCTAGTCCTTTTTAGGGTTCCGAAAAAAAAGGAACCCTTATAGGATCACTCGGGTGTCTGTCTGTCTGTCACAGCCAGTTTTCTCCGGATCCACTGGACCGATTCTGTTAAAATTTGGTACACATACCTATGGACTTCTATGACCCAAACACGGACGCGTTACGTAAATCATTAAATTTTTAGTACAGGGGTCACTTTTGGGGGTCAAACCAGAAAATTAAAAAAAAACAAAGTTTTTTGAGCAATATCGTGTGACATATCAAATGAAAGGGCTCACTGTGAGGGTTTTAATTATATTTTTTTCATAATTTTAAAATAAATGGTTTTGAAGTTATTCAAGAAATTAGACGAAAAATGACCATTCCCCCCCCCTTATCTCCGAAACTACTGAGCCCAAAATTAAAAAAAAAATGGAGATAATAGATCTTTACCTAAAGATTACAGGAAAACCTATTAGAAGTCTGTAGTGTTAAAATAACATGTTAAAAAAATTAAATTCGTTCGGAACCCTTTGCACACGAGTCCGACTCTCATTTGGCCAGCTTTTTTTTTAACTAACCCAGTTGAGGTTTAGGTGGTGTTAGTTTGTGTGGAAGTATTTAAGGGAGGACATTATTGCATGTTTCATTTTATTTAAATTGTTATGAACAATCTAAAAAAACGGCCAATTGCGAGTCGGACTCGCACACGAAGGGTTCCGTACCATAAACCCTCATTTTTATTATTTGTTGTTATAGCAGCAATAGAAATACACAATCTGTGAAAATTTCAACTGTCTACCTATTAAGATACTTGAAATACAGCCCGCTGACAGACAGACGGACGGACAGCGGAGGCTTAGTAATAGGGTTCCGTTGGTTACCCTTTGGGTACGGAACCCTAAAAATGGTATAAATGAAGCGGATCAAACGAATTTTTCATAATCAACCCCCAACGGGTTGAAGGGCACAACAGTTGTGCTGGTCCTGAGCCCACAGGATCAGCAGCAAAACTGTTGCGATGAATGTTCAAAAACTTTATCTTATCTTAATCTATACTAATATTATAAAGAGGAAAGATTTGTTTGTTTGTTTGAAATGAATAGGCTCCGAAACTACTGGACCGATTTGAAAAATTCTTTCAGCAATGGATAGCTACATTATCAGGGAGTAACATAGGCTATATTTTATCCCCGTACTCCCACGGGAACTGGAAACACGCGGGTGAAACCGCGTGACGTCCACTAGTATATATATATATATTTAAAGTCTAGCCCCCTTAAAAGGGTGTTGAGGAAAATCCGCGCGAGTCGCAGTCGAAGTGCTAGTCTGTAATAAATGCGGATAGTTACCGATGCAAAAAGATGATGAGCAGCAGAAGGAGATCGTAGAGCGCGTAATTGAATTTCCTCTCAATACCAATGATGCGTGGTGCAGTGAAAGGCATGTTCGCAGGTATCGCCTTCTGATTCCACGGCAGAATTTCGAATTGGAACATACTCTTAATGAGCACGATAACCTGTGAATTTTTTAATATTTTTTTTAAGATATATTTAAAAATCTAATCTTTATGTACAGAAAAATAAACCAACGAAATAATGATAATAATAATAAATCTTTATTGCAGACCATATAAGATCCATATTCACAAAAAAAATATTGATAAAATATACAACATTCAATTTAATTAATTAAAAGTTCAATTCATTAAAATTAAAATGTCAGTGATTTAAAAAATAATAATAATAAAGTAAAAATAAATTTTATAAAACAGAGTAAGTTGTAGAAAATCACGATTTTTGTATAGTATTAATAATTTGTCTAGTGTACATACCTCAGTGTAAGCGATCAGGGTTACCCAAAACGTCTTGGTCGGTCGCGGTATAGTGAGTGTTCCCCATAAGAACACCATCAACGGGAGAGGTATAGACAATATTGTTGCTGATTGTATCTGTAATTTGTTTTATCATAATGTATAGTTCAATCAATAGTCTGCTTTAGGCCCCTACAGAAGAAGCGGTTAAGAGGGGACAAAAAATGCTGAGCATAGATTGATTTTCGCTAACTTAACAGAGTGAAATTTTGGAATAGGACTCTAGAGGAGACCAGGAGTGTCAGGAAGAGTTCGGGTGTTGCAATCAAAAGATGAAGTTATTAAAAATTGCTGTGTTGTTGTTTCATCGAGTTGTATATACAACCTGCCCCAAAAGTGTTTTACAAGTAAATAATTGCTATGTCCATATAATTCATATTTCCACCTTACCTGATTAACGAAAACCATGATATAGCACACTATGTCCGTGTGGGCCAGCACGGCATACCACAGCGCGTAGCCAAAGAGCACGAATGTCGAGCGATCCTGCTTGAACATCGAATCTTCGCGATCGTCCAGCGTAGTCACGTCGATGCTGCAAATTAACAATTCCTTTACCATAAACTGATAGGATGAGTAAATCCCGGATAAAAGGACAGTATACATGTCATCTGATGATTGCAAACTAAGTAAGATTACAAAATATCATGAGAGATTGTAAACCCTCGATAAATTGTCAAATGAACATTTGTTCTACAATTATACGAATCATAATCTTGTATTCTATAATATCTCAATGCTGTTCCGAGAAATTGTGGACTGACATAAACTGGCGACCAATCAGGCATCAGCGCTCTGGTCTACAACTTATCTGTTTTGGTGTCATAGATAAATTGGAAACTTAGTCCCTAGCATAGAGTTACTAATTGAATGGTGTCATTTTCAATTTTACCGAAAAAAGACTGGCCAAGTGCGAGTCGGACTCGCGTTCAAAGGGTTCCGAACCAATTTCATTTTTTTAACATGTTATTTTAACACCATAGAGTTATTATAGGTTTTCCTGTAATCTGTAGGTCTGCATGTTTTTCAAAATTTTAGGCTCAGCAGTTTCAGAGGTTGAAAGATAAGGGGGTGTGGGATAAATTATAGCCTATGCTATTTCCTGATAATTTAGCTTTCTATTGGTGAAAAAATGGTTAAAATCGGTCCAGTACTTTCAGAGCCTATTCGGTACAAACAAACAAAAAATATTAGTATAGAATAGTATAGATGAAAATAATATCATACGGAATTACATCGTTCGTTGATATATTAAAAATTAATTATACCTTACACACCCAAAGTAAACCCAACCGACATCGGACAACAGAAGGTCCATTTGACAAGACATGTGTTCGATGCAATAGGAGACCAAGCCCTGACATTCGAAGAATACAGCACTATTTTGTCTCAAATCGAAGCAAACCTTAACACGAGACCACTGTGTCCAATATCAGAGGATATTGACGAACTTTGTAGGTGCCAATAAAATACTTCAGGAAGAGCAGCAACAGTTTGAGCGTATCTTTAACGATACCTTTTATAGAGAAATAGCTGAAATGAGCATAGAATGGCATTGGAACTGTCCTTCTTGGCCAAGTGCTGGAGGAATCTGGGAGCGATCAATTAGGAGTCTAAAGCAACATCTGAAAAGAGTAATAGGAGACCAAGCCCTGACATGTCATTCACGATGACAATATGCCCTCAGGAAAATGGCCCGTTGGTCGAGTGGTAGAGATCCACCCAGGAAAGGATGGAGTTGTTAGAGTGGTAACACTAAAAACCAAAAATGGGTATATTAAGCGTCCAATCATAAAGCTGTCGATTTTACCTATAACAGAAAAGAACGTAGCATTGAAGCCGCAAAGCAATGAAGCAAACGTGAACGCGGGGAAGTCGTCTAACAGCTGTTCGAAAATGTTTAGCGTAGCATTAGCATTATTATTTTTCATGAGCTTTATAATATCCACGGGAGCATCGTTCAAAATTACAGCATTCAACAGCAGCCAAACATTATATTTTGATCCGCTGGGACAAATGCATCTCATTCGTGATGAATGGAAAATCGTGACCTATTACAATATGTCTCCTTACTGGCAAGGAGATAAAGCGGTAACACAATTTTCGAATTATCTTGAGCAAACATGCGGCAAAATTCAAGAGCTAAGTCATTGTCGAATCATCACACTGCAAATACAACACGAGTACAACGAGCTACAATATTACAATCAGCTGTTGCTTAGTCAGCACTTCGGAGCGCACTTGCGAACTCGACGCGGGCTTATTAACGCTGTCGGTTCAGTTGCAAACTCGTTGTTCGGAGTACTCGATCAGGAATTTGCAGACAAGTACAAGAGTGACATTGACCTCATACATAGTAACATAAACCATCTAAGTCAGCTGTACAGGAACCAGACATCGGTCATAGAAGCGGAGTATAATATATTAAAAAGAACAGAGGTGACTATTGCAAAACAGCATAAAATGATTAATAAGCATCTGAATTACTTAGATAGCGTGACCAACACATTGCAGAAAGAGATCGACGTAATGTCTACTAGTCAAGATTTCGCATTAGCAGCATTAGCGACCATCAATATGATACAAAATTTAAAGCGAATTCAAGATACTTTTCTTGACACTATGACTGAAATCTATCACGGTCAGATCAATCTGCATCTCTTGACACCGCAACAGCTTCGTGGGGAGTTACAAATCGTGTCTAGTCAAATATCTAAAGAACTAGCATTACCCGTAGATGACATCCAGTTTAACCTATACCGAGTTGATACGACAGAGGGGCTTTCCTTTAAACTGCCTATACTAGGTACCATTTCCAAGCTCTGTACCAAAAATCAATTAAATAGGAGCAGTAGTTTAGTCGCAAATAATTTTTTAAGTTTTTGCCTCAATTGAACACGATGTATCTTTTTCCTAACAGCTGATTATGCCTACGCATCGGTCATGCACCTTAAAACGATAAATCGAGTATAACCTACGATGCGTTGTTGCCGCTCCGACGCAATTCATAAGTACAACCAAATTTTCACTAAAAAGATGGCAATGCAAAAAAGGAAGCAATAAACACACACTTGCACTTTCATTACGAGAGTGACAATCATAGCAAAACATACCGCGCGTAAAAGAAATAGAAATAGGTCAGTGTGTTGTTATTGCATTCTAGATATTTGCGATCGGTAAGTGGGGCCTCAGTGTGCCGATGTCTTCCTTCCGGAACGTATGTTACGTAACACGGAAGCTGCTGCGCCCGCGCGCAAACAATTGATTTTGTTTTGTTATTGTGATAAGATACTAAATAAGTTTAAGAAAGTATTTCTTTTTTTATTGTGACAGGACACGTAACTTGGGATTATTATTATTAGTGTTAGTGTTTTTTTTTGTGATCGACTGTTTTTTATTGTGATAGGACACGTAATTAAACTTTGGTTGTGTGTGCGTGTAATTAAAGTGTTCAACAATGCCTCGTGTAACTAACACGGCGGCAGACTACACGGACATGATTTTAATTGCGAATTAGGTATGTTTGTGATTTTTTTTTTGTGAATTGTGAATTTTTAAATTGTCGATGTGTCCTCCACACATCGAGAATTTAAAAATTTAGTGTTTTTGTTGTGATTGTTGTTGTGTGCGTACCTACTTCAAAACCTTACCTATCATAAAAGCGGGCGCGAGCGGAGGCCTAAGCTCGCGCCTGCGCCACCGCCGGCCGCCCGCCCGACCACAATTCTACCCACACCGCGCTCAGGCGCGCGCGCGACGTTGCCGCTTTTCCCTAGGTCAGTTGAATTTATTTGCACAGGGTGGTTGCGTTTTACTCTGATTTGTAAGCTATTTAGTTTGTTTGAAAGAAAAAAAATCTCAATTTTGTAGCTTTTTATTTTTATACCGTATCGGATTAATACTAAACACGTATAGTATACGTAGTGTAATTTAATGCCCCTCTGTCATACCAACGTTGTATAAGATCTACAAACTGTTAAAAGTCAAAGCAAGGATGACGGAGGAATATTTCATATTTGAAATTACTTTACCTTTAATCAGCAGAGATACGTTCCAGCTATACAATTTGATACCAGTGCCGTTTCAGATTAACAAAAGCATGATCAGCATCAAACAAGCATCAGAATATGTTGCAATCAATCTAAGAAGAGACGCTTATTTGCCAGCCAGCATCAGTGATCTTCAAAGTTGTGAATATCAAGCAGAAACTTACCTTTGTCGTCTGCAGAGGCCTGTCAGGAGTTTAGGTCCAGATGAAAAATTCTGTGAAAAGGAGAAGCTAGCTACATGCAGAAAGATAAAATCTACCTGTTAAAACAAATGGATCCCGTTACACGATCTTTCTACCTATTTGTATTTCTGTTGTGACTCATACTCTTTGAGAGTCATATGTGACGACGATCTACAAATGCGTCAAGTCAGCAAGGCCGGTCTCATTCAACTTACTAAGCAATGTATTGTTAAAGGTCGAGACGTAACACTTTACGCTTATCAGCAATTAGAGAATACGCTCAATCTCAAACCGAATGTACTCGAGACAAAATTAACTCCGATAAATCATTTGGGCAGTAACCATTCGCTATCTATCCCAAATTTTAAAGACTTTGAAGTCGACTACGACGCTGTACACCTAAACGATTCTCTAAAGCATCTCGGTGAACAAATTAAATCCATTAAGGAATCAGCTCAGCAGACAGAAATCCCAACGACGCATGATATACACCAATATGCTTTATCATACGGACTATTGGCAGCAGCTATCGCAGTGGTCCTGTGGTTCCTGAGGAGACGGTGTCAGCGTGCCGGCAGTACCCCCATCCAGGGACGTGCCGAGAGCGTACCAGCCAGTGTGAGTGTGTGTATAAACCAATCTGAGCAAGAAAAAAGTTCTAATGTCAGTGCGCGCAATCTACCCCTATCGGGAAAGGGTTCGAGTGCAAGTGACAGTGCGTGTAATCTACCCCTATCGGGGAAGGGGTCGAGTGCAAGCGAAAGTGCGCGTGTATCTAGTTTTTCTAAGCAGTGGTCTAGCTTACGTTTGAAAAGGCGAGATACGTCAACGTCTCCCCTTGCCAAAAGACAAACAGTATTTTCGATTGAGGACTCAACCGTTTGAGCATAATTATAGCTGTAGTTTATAAGATCTATTGTTTATCACCTTGTAAATCATTCATTTATCAAATATTGTCCTAACCTTCGTTAGCATGTAAACCCACGCTCATGTAACAACCCCTTTTGTAAGCTTGTCTCATTCTCCCCTCGGGAGCATGTTCGATGCAATAATTTCTATCGAACACGGTTTTGCTGATCTAGCTATCCAATTCTGGCGCACTTAGTGCGCCACGAAGCCAGTGCATATTCGGACAGCAAACCGCGTGCATTCGCCAGCCTATCATTAGCCATCATTTTAGCGTAGCTTAAAATACTTAAAATAAACTGTTTTTAACCAGTGAAACTAAGTGTTTTAGTAGCCATCCAAATAGTCAATACCACGTAGGTCGCGACCCCAACAACATGCGAGCTCACATCTGAAAAGAACAATGAGAACCTTTGTGTCCAGGTTTACTATCTCACGAAAACGCATAAGTTGTAGACTTGTGCTCTGATTGGTCGCCATTTTACGTCAGTTCACAATTTCTCGGAATGGCTTCAAGAGATTATGGACTATCAAGTTTTGATGCGTAAAAAAGTATTCCGAATGGTTCGAGAGTTTATAATCTCTCAAGTTATTTTATAATCTGAGTTTGCCGTTTTCCGGTGCCATACATATCCCATTGTCACTGTATTTCTATACACAGGAGCTACCGCAAAGTTCGGATCTACCACTTTTCGCTCTTATGCTCGAAGCAAATAAAGGCGAAAAGTGGTTGACTGATAACTTTCGCAGGTATATATCTATACAAATATGAAGTTAGTATAATTTAATAGGTAATAGGGACAGATAAAATAAAGTAATAAGTGCTGCATTTAAAGAACTCATGAACAAAGTGTATTTTCCCTTAATTTAAGAATTTTAAATAAAGGGAGAGTACACTTTCAACGTGGGATGTCGGAAGACATTTGCTCGCGTCAATTGTGTTAACTAAACGTGTTTAAAGGTGTTTTTAAACTATTGAGAAAAGTCGCCTGAGTTCCTCGTCACAAAAAAATTGATGAGTACTGCCGCGCTCCACAAGGGACCCGGCGCATCTCATCATGCCCAGAGCTCAAGTCCTTTGTGGCTTTCAGATATCGTATTGAGGAAGTAAATAAAATACGTTATATTCAGATAAAATCATTTTTATCGAATGCGACCAAGTCACAGAGTAATCGCAACGATGTGTAGAGTAGTGTAGTTTAAAAAGAATATGTACAGCTACAACTTTGATAAAATAACGAAATACGTTTATAAATATAATCCATGCAACATAATAAAGTTTACACGTGCACTCTTTATTAACATTGACAAGTACACGTTACAAAAACAGTAATTCTGTTTGAATAATACAAGACTTACCGTCATCAAATCATACCGACATCGAAAGGTTATAAAAATACAATAAAAGCTGCGACAACGTATTGATAAGTGACAGAAAAGAGTTGTTATGACAATATAAAACGTAAAAAAAGGTATATCATAAGCCCATCATAAGCGACGATAATTCAACGAGACTTGTACTGCGAATCGTTTTTACAATTAAGACTTTGTATAATCTGGCGGAGCACCATTTGATTGTATACGTTATTTTTAAGGGCATAAGATCGACAGTACAAGTGTGCGTTGTAAGCGGCCCACTGCACCTCGGGGATGACTGCAAGGAAAAAGCGCTCTCATGTTCGGAGGTATCGTCTTCGTCTTCGCTGTGGTGCCGCGGCGACGCGCTGGACAGCGACAGGCGCTTGGGGCGCGGCGGCGGCGACGCGTCCAGCCCGCGCTCCATGCTGGGCGCTAGGATGCGGATCTCGGGCACACTTATGTCGCTTAACTTACGGCTGGAAACACCCACCACGGTCACACGCTAGGTACGTTTGTCTTACACTTCCAGCTGACGCTAGTCGATGACACATTCGCTACCTACTGAACCTTACAGCGAGCACTACTATGAAATGAATGAAGTTAAGTTTTCAACATTACCATGAAATTTTATCACCAATCTTTGGAAATCCTATCGTTATTGTATTTAAAAAAAGATCTTACTAAGTCTAGGTATTATTACTATCTGACACCGCATTACAACGGATCAACTATTTAAACGTAAGTATAGCAATACAAACCCCATCTCTACAGGTGGTGCGAGCAGATTTTTGTCAAATGATTCCATTTCGCGGGTACTAGGCAGCGTGCAAACAAAACACTACTTACTAATCGAAGGCTATGGTAGGCGCCAGATAAGTTGCAATAACGGTCATTGACCCACACAAATTTATTTATTAAAAAAGGTCTACCAACAGCTTCTGCGTAAAACAATCTATAATATTTATTGAATTTCTTAATATCAAAAACAGAAATAAAGACAAAGCTGTCCTGAATTGATTTCTATTGTGATCCTTTACGTTCTCTTGTAATGAAAAACGGTTCATAATTTATTGTTTGAGATATTAGGCAATGGTCAATATACTTTTTTGCAAGTTTATCTGGTGCCTACCATACATGATAAGTGTTTAAATTTCATTCACAAAGCTTCCAGAAATAAAAATCGATTACTTAGCTTTTGTTTGTAACGTCGTTTAAACATTTACTTAATGCTTAAAGAAAAAAAAGTACTCCACACAATTGCGTACTGTGTATTTTAAACAACGTAAATAGTTTAAAACCTCTACTTACATAGTTAAATCTAAACTAAACATGCAGTAAGCATGGGTGTTACTCATGCCAGTTACTAACGACTTCCCATACAACCTCTAAGAATACTTGAGAAACTGTTTAATATAACTTGAAAGGTTTTTTATAAAGAGTTTACAAGTTCTCAATTTTTAGTAGACAAGACTATTACTCACTGTCTCGCTAGTGTTTCTGGTAGAGGTTCCCATATCATCTGCGATCCTTCTCTTATACCGATACCAAAGCCTTTTTTTTCCTGGAAAATACCAACATAATATTATTTATCTACATTTATATTGTGGTCTTACTATAAAAAAAGTAGTAAAATATGCATTTGAATAACGAATACCGCATCCAAATCGGATCAGTAGTGTTTAAGAAAATGTCGGACATACAAACATGTGGGTCGAATAAAGAACCATCTTTTATTTCGATTAAAATGACCGACATTAAATTTTATGAAAGTAACTGCAATACAGTGTGTCTTTATAATGTGCACATATGAAAATGAGGAAAACTATGTTTAATTTTATCGACCGCAAACATATTAAAAAAATCTAAATAGTTATTTAATATTTTAGGGATTTAAAAAAAAAATGTTCACAACTGTGACCCTAGTGTAAACAAAATTATGTAACTTTTAAACTAAATATCCATCGGATGAAACAAACTCCATAATGATGGGGAGTAATTAGGCGTCCTCATAAAATGAAAATAGTGGAATAAAAACTACCCTCAATTGATAATAAACATGTTTTTTTAGCACGAATCTGATTTTTTTCCACAAATTTTAACAATAATCGTTACATTTCTCAAAAAGACGTCCCCATCACCTAAAATTTTGGGACTGAGTTATGAACATGCAATTTTTACTACTGGGTACCTAGTTACTATGATGAAGAATAACTTGAAGTAATAAAATAGGTAAGTAATTAGGGCGTCTTTTTGTTTCATCGCGTAGATCATTTAGTTTAAAAGTAACACAGTTTTGTTTACACTGGGGTCACAGTTGTGAACAATTTTTTTTTAATCCATAAAAATATAAAAAATATGGTTTTTTAATAAGTTTTCCATCGATAAAATCAAGCAAACTTTCCCTCATTTTCATATGTGCACATTATAAAGACTTACTCTGTATAAAAAACCTGTAGTGCTATTCTGTAACAACATTTTCGTATCTCGACAGCGGATTCCGAGGTGAGTATCAAATTAAGGCCTTTATGTTGTGTGCAATAAAGCTCACTTTTTGTCACTCAGGTGAAGCTCGATATCGAAATAGTTCTTTATAGAATAGACTAGCTGCTGTTATACCTTGAGTATTTTCTTTTCGATGGAAAGCGTTTTCGATACGTATCGATAATCGCGAGAGTATTTCATAATGTGCCGTGTGAGCGTAACTAGGAAGCTCGAGATGAACGCCCACGCCGTCTCTAGGAGTGCCTTTATTTTGTCTACAAGTGTAATATCCGATTCTGAAACAAAATCACATTTATGACGTCTTGAGGTTTCTAAGCTTCTTTTCAAAATATGTACTGTTTGGCATACGCTGACCCTGTTTTAAACGCCTTAGATTTTACTAGCTGCCCCGCGCAAGTTTGTCTGCGTCACATTTTTCATGAATGCTCTGCTCCTATTGGCCGTAGCGTGATATTATATAGCATACTAGCTTTTGCCCGCGACGCCGTTTTCATGTAAAGCAACGCCAATACGAGTACATATAGGATGCCCTGTAAAAAACTATCAGATCTTATGGAGAGCCAAGCTCCTATACCTCCACCTCTATATACCTCTACACGCCCTATGGTAGACGCCGGATAAATCCTTACTAATATTATAAATGCGAAAGTAACTCTGTCTGTGTGTCGGTCTGTCTGTCTGTCTGTCGCGCTTTCACGCCAAAACTACTGAACCGATTTAAATGAAATTTGGTACCCAGATAGTCTAGAGCCTGAGAAAGGACATAGGTTACTTTTTATCCCGGGAGTATGTTCACTAGGGACCACGCGGGCGAAGCCGTTGGCAGAAGCTAGTTTGCAATAATGTACATTGACCTGTCCCTAATATTCCTTCGTAGATATCCGAACAATAAATTGTGAACCGTTTTTCATTATAAGAGAACGTAAAGGATCACACAAAATTAACGCCTAGTGAATTACTTTCTGTTCATAAGCCAGTAGGAGTATCTACGTCTCTCTTATGCTTTAAATTTACGCCAAACAACCAAGCCACACATTTCGAAATTTTGTCGAGAACTTAAGACTAGGATTCACGCAGAACGCTATACATACGCTATGATTAGAATAAAAGAGTGTTAGGTTATAGGGCGTGTAGAGGTAGGAGCCTGGCTATCCATACCTAAGAACTGATAACTTTTATTTTATTTTATTTGTGATGGGTTTGCTCTTGACTCTAGTCTAGGTCAGGGATGACAGAGACAAAGTCTACGATGGAGCGAGCTTACCCAGAAGGAGCCTGTCCACTCTAACTTTGAAGAGATTAGGGTTGTAAGCGTTTGGAAACACAGACGCAGGCAGAGAGTTCCACTCCTTTGCTGTGCGCATTATAAAAGACATTAAAACAGTTCAAGCCATATGTACTCGTATTAGCGTTACTTTACATTTCTTTTTGTAAGTTACCTACGCCTTAAAATATTAATGAACTAAACTGAGCCCTAAACTATTAATGAAGACTAAACAAAGACCAAATATTTGACACTGAAATTAGCAGTACCTATTTAAACTAACTAATAAAACTATAACTACAAAACTGGTGCGGCGCGGTCCACCCACGCATTCAGCGCATCACCAAATAATAATAATCCTATATTTCATTAATTTTGAAACGCGCTAAAGCTATAACGTATAACGGTTCCGTACCTCAAAAAGAAAAAACGGAGCCCTTATCGGATCACGTTGTTTTATTTGTAACCAATATTCTAAATAAACAATAATATACTAAAACCTTCCCCGAGAATCACTCTATCTATTAAAAACCCGCATCAAAATCCGTTGCGTAGTTTTAAAGATATAAGCATACATATGGACAGACAGACTGCGGGAAGCAACTTTGTTTTATACTATGTAGTGATGATTTACTTACCCAATTAAAGACCGGATACATTCTTTATTTGAATTTGTATCAAAACGATTTAATTTTAGATTTGTTTGTGTACAAATAAGACACTTAAATATGTGCAAATTGAACAAACCTGGCAACGGTGCGAAATCGTCGATCTCCGTTAACGGTTTATCGTCATCTTTATAGGCACGCGATTCACGCCTTGCCTCGTATCGCCCCTTATGAATCTGAATAACAGTAGATTTTATTGTAATACCAACAGTTAGAAACACAAATACACAAAAGAAAGCGTAATGTTAAAAATAAAAAAAGATGCGAAATCATGATAGGAGGTAGTACAAAAAAAGATTAAACTTTTTAAAATTTCTGCAACCAGAATTAAAATACCTAGGTGTTAAAAAGGTAAAACATAAATATTTAACGTAGTAAACGAAATCTTACATAAAAATAAAAACATAAAAATACATGCAGAAGCCAAAACAAAAGTGCAAGCAATTTCTAATAAAATACACACCAAATGACCAATGGAGGCGCAACCAAGCTCGATCTTTTATATACACGAATACGAACAAGTATGAGAGGTTTTAGCGGAACTCTCCCGTTGAGTGGTTGTTTTAGTTATTCGCAAATTGATTCCGTGTGGATCATCATCATCATCATATGATCAGCCGAAAGACGTCCACTACTGGACATAGGCCTCCCCCAAGCGTCGCCACAACGACCGGTCCTGTGCGTCTCGCATCCATCGACTACCCGCGACCTTCACCAGATCATCAGTCCACCTTGTGGGAGACCTTCCAACGTTACGTCTTCCGGTTCGCGGTCCGTGTGGATATTGTGATGTTAAAAAATTGTAATATTGTAACTCAGGTGTCTAAGTAACTGGACAATATGTAGAATCATTGAAACGGGCGAGATCTCATTTAAGTAGAGCTGAGAATATTATTGTACGTTGAGTAGTTGTTACGGCGTGTGTGCAGATCCGAACGGGTTATTTTTTTAACCACTTCGCAATGGCTTCAATTTCCCTCAACACAATGTAAAATGTACTTCGCCGCAGCCCGGTCAACGGAAATCGTACATAAATAGTCGGTATTAATCCAGTAGCGTAGCTAGCATGGGTGACACCCGGGGCGGATCATGTGGTGTCACCCCACAAATGACCACCCCCCCCCAAATTATGAGTTGCGCCTTTGGCTTTTCGTTTTGGTGACGGCAATCGCAAGCCGTTTTTCGGAAGGGAGGGGGGGGGGGGGGGGCGAAGGTGTGCCATTTGCGCTGCATATTTTTATTTTCAGGAATGTTCTTACATTATGCTTACTTACAAAAAAATCTCGAAAATTAGATTATTTTGATTTTGTTTTCATCGTTATCTAAACCCAACTTTGTTGAGCAACGCATGTAAACTCAAGAACTAAAAGAGGGCAGAACACAAGAGCGAGCGAAGCGAGCTCGAAAATTTTCGCATTCCACCTCAGATAGGTTTTATTTTCTTTTGATCATTCATACACAAACATAGTGATTTTACTGAGTCATACAGAAACGCTCGAGAAGAAAGGAAGTGCAGAAAGTAAGAGCGAGCGAAGCGAGCTCGAAATTTTTTACACCCCACCGTTGACGGATTTCATTACGTCGCCCGTTAAGGGGTGACACCTGACCGTGACAAAAAGTCAACGAACGAGTGTCACCCCTAATTGCAGAAAACCTGAAGGACAAAAGAAATTTTTGCACCTCATCTCGGAAGGGTTTTATTGTATTTTGAACATTCATACTGGAATTAAGTTTTTGTTGACTTATATAGACCAACTGTGACTTCCTGTCAGAGAGTGCAAAATGTAAGAGCGAGCGAAGCGAGCTCAAAAATTTTTTCACCCTACTCCCGACAGGTTTCATTGCGTCAAACGTTTAGGGGTGCCACCCGATAGTGTCAAAAATCAGTCAACGAGCGGTCGGGTGTCACCCCTAAGCGGGTGTCACCCGGTGCGCGCCGCACCCCCCGCCCCCCCCCCTCGCTACGCTACTGTATTAATCGGCAGCAAAATCAAATCGGGTCGGCTTTGTCAGAATCAAAATATATCCGAACAAGTACCACGCCTAAATGAAAGATGTCCCAGCTTCGTTATCCAATTCCTTAGATACCAGAACGTAAAATCTTTCAGGAATTAATATGCCCGGTGCGAAACGATCAAGTGTAGTTGCGCCTTAAGACATTCCGTATGCCACACGTGTTTAGCACGCTTAGCGTGTTTATGAATATTTAGGTACAGTATGCAAAATACGTGTGACTTAGCGGAGTCCGGTATACCTGCACCTTGCTGTTCTATTATATCTAATGTGAACCCCCTATATACATACCCGGGGTGTATAGATATAGTTGATTGTATTGGTGTGGTGATTGCATTGGGGCTCATTACCTGCTGGTAGGAGATCGGATCGGTGAGGGACAAGCGCCTGGACGACCGCAGGGTGGGCGCGGAAGCTCGGCGGAGGTTCACGGCGTGCCTCAAGTCCGTCTTGATCATCGTGGACAGCAGCTGCTCGGCCCACGCGACACAATCGTAAGCTCACACGCACTCGAATTCAGTACACGTTGCTTTAACTAACCTTACCAACACCTTTTTATTTAAGAGTGTGGTTGTTAATAATTGTTTTTTTCGCCGAGACTGATCGTTAAAGATACTAAGTAATGCCAAAAATGTTACAACGTGAGCCGATTCGAGTAGCATGACAGTGCAATAATATTAATACCGGGCATTATGGTTAGTCACCTTAAGCGGACTGGACGTAACTTTGAACTACAACAAGTTATTGTCCCTTTACTTCTATACGTACTATATCGGAGGGCTCGACATTCCGCTTTATCTAAAAGTATCCAGGGTAAGCGATCATGCGGGAACACCCAAGACGTACTATGTATAGTAACAGTTACCAATAAATTATAC
This sequence comes from Lacanobia wlatinum, assembly GCA_947578705.1. Classification (NCBI taxonomy): domain Eukaryota; kingdom Metazoa; phylum Arthropoda; class Insecta; order Lepidoptera; family Noctuidae; genus Lacanobia; species Lacanobia wlatinum. The sequence goes on along the minus strand of OX388028.1, from coordinate 9,213,909 downwards.
TAATATAGATGCTCAAACATGCTTATTACAAAAACTCAGTACACCATTTTAAAACATTGTCTTTATCAGTATCCCCTTAAATTTTTGAATTCAGTCTGGTGTTCCCATAATTTTTTGTGTTATTAATGTGGCTAAAAACGCTACTGAAATGTCCGAAATATTGAGTACAAGCACTTGTTTGTGCATTGTGATAGGCGCAAGCACGAATACTGATGACAATGTTCTCTTAGATATTATAGCATAACCCACAAATCACAACGGCGTATACCTTCACCAACAAGACTTTATAATTATGGTAATCAGCAGGACTATGGAAATAACACTTTACGAATATATATTTTTTTGTTTTTTATAAGCTAGGCACAAAATTAGAGTATATATTTGGTCTTTAGCCGAATTACGTTTTCATAAGCATGGGGTACTTTTCACGTATTTACCCGTGGAAGGGAGCTACCACCATAATTCCGCTGAGTACCCCCAAAACGAGCCCAGGCTGACACAATAACTGACCTTGCCAATTCCCATCTCTCTGCAGGGCGCGTCTTCGTCCGAACTCGACTCCTCGGCCTCATCTTGTATTTGAACATCCGTGTCATCGAATTCATCGAACATGTAATAGTCCCCGGACCGAATAGCTGTAAATACAAAAATATATGAAAAATACTGTATTTCATCAAAATAGGCGTAACTTTAAGCGATAATAACGTTAAAACACAAGTTTGTATTTTTGTTTAATGATATATTTATAAAAAAATTATTAACTACAGCAATATTCTTTCGTTACGCCTATTTGAAAACGTTGCATGATGCATACTACAGAGTAACTTTTATTTAGCATAAGCTTTTTATATGATTCTAGTATATTGTTTTGAATTTCATGCTGTCCGAGGATAATAAAAATAATACATTAAAATAATAATATGAATACAACAAAAGTTGAGTGATTTATAAGAGTAACAAAACTGTAACAAATCATTGACAACAAAACCAAGTGTTACTGCAGACATATCCAGGCAACATGCATACAGTGAGGTTAGAGGTAACACTAAGCATATCATAGCAGTAGCATGCAGACATTCGACTATGGCATATCAGGCGCAAACACAAGTAAAGCCGACAATCAGCGCATTCTGTCTTAGATTTCTTTATTTACATCCTTCAACTGCAATACAAAATGTACAAGTTTCATACATTTATTTAATAAAATTAAGACAGTTCCCGCCATGGAGATGCAATCTGCCTAAATACCATCACCGACAAGCCGAGGAGGGGTTAGTACGCATTACGATTTATAGCGAGCCTGGTTCGTGAACATTACCCTTCTGATGGCTTGCTGGCGGCCTATACGATCCTCTGTCCCGCGCTACAAGAGAAAAGCATTACTCAACAGCAGCTCGCACACCATTCGCAATGTATTATTATAGTGACTTAACACTAACGGGTATTAATATTAATACTTTAAACCACCCAAAATCAGGAAATTATTAATAAAGCTGTATCTGGAGTATGTCACAGCTGGTCAAGACATGATAAATGTGGCCTGATTTGATCTCTATGGAGATGGGTCTGTTTGGAACTACTTGTTATAATGATTACATCGTTGTAATTCGAAGTTCATGAGACCTGTAACACAGTTAACTTAATTGGCGTCCATATTACTATAGTCACATGAGAAAAGAGAGAGTATTTTTGGTATGTAAATAAATGATAATGTTCGAGTCACTCATTTACAAAAAAAATGTCATGTCTTTAGGTTAAGTTTAAATGACCAGCGCACAGTGTGATAGAACAAAATAACAAACACCTCCCACACCGAGAGAACGCCACGAACAATATTACCTTCGTGTCTCTTTGTGTACACGCGGCGTCTACTCAGTCCCTCAGAATCTGATTCTGTGCCTAAACGGAAAGGAAAAACATTTTATAAAACCACATAAAAAGTTTGCTTTACATTTTGTACAAAGTGCAACAGTCGGTGTATGTTCAAGAGGACGTGATTCAAAAACAATAGGGCGCAGGCAGGCGGCGCGGCGGCGCTGCGGTTACACGTGTGGTGCGAGTGCGGCTCGGCGCGGCTCGACTGCGACACGATGGACTGGCGCGGCAGCACGCTGGGGCTGGCCACCGTGTGGCGGCGCCGGATGGGCGGCGGAGAGAACACCGGGTACGACTCCTCCGGGCTGGGCGCGCGGCTCGTGCGCGCCAGCAGCTCCGACGACGGCGGCGACTCGAACGAGATGCGGCGTGGCTCCAGGTAGGCGTCCAGCGACACGGTCATGAGCGCCGACGACGGCGACGGCGGGCCGGCCTGCGAGGCGGGCAGCGCGGGCAGAGCGGGCAGCAGGGGCAGCGCGGGCAGCGCGGGGCGCGCGGGCGAGGGCGGCGCAGAGGGCTCGCTGAGCGGCGTGCGGAAGCCGCGCGGCGAGGCGGGGCTGTCGGGCGTGTGGTAGCCGCGCGAGGCGCCGCTGTCGGCGCGCACGAGCGGCACGTGCTCCGACTCGCCCGCCATGGTCTCCTCCTCCTCGTCTGCTCCGGGGGTGAGCGAGGGAAACGGCCACGGAAATATTATACCCACTCTATCTATACTTGGTATTGTTGTCCTCCTAATGTCAATGACGCGTTCTTGACCCACAATTTTTCATAATATAAAGGATACATTGTGTAGATTTTTCACATTAATTGGACATTGTGTAATTTGAAAACATAATCAATTATGGTTACTTAGGTTCCTCAAAAATATATTGTGAAATTCATTCCAAACCGTTCATTCATTCAACCGACTTATATTCGACAGTACATCCAGTCTGACATACTCACAGATTAAGATTTAGAAACTCTAAACATATTTAAAACCAAAAATATACCTCTATCGTGGTGACACGGTTCCTTGGTCAAGACGCCTTGTATTTTCTTCTGGTTAGCCTTTATTCTTTCCATTTTTACTTTGATTTTCTCAAGGATTTTTGTCTCTTGTTCTTCCTGTGCGTTCATCTGTTTCTGACGGAGCTCTTCTATTAATTCTGCCCCTCTGTAGGCATAAAAAAAACCGATCAAGAGCGAGTCGGACTCGCGCACCGAGGGTTCCGTACCATCATTTATAAATATTTTGGATATTTTACTGACTTTACGTCCAGATAGATGAACAGGCGGACAGGTGGATGAGCGGACAGTCGGACAGGTGGAAAAGCGTAACGAAAGTTTTTGCAAACTGTACTTTGCACTAACATCATTCGAGCCATGTCCCTATCAAGTTAACTCGCCCAAGTAGGTAGTAATAATTAGTATTTTAATGATCGAGTTGAACAGAAAATCTCTAAACTTTCAAACAGCGCCATCTACTGGCACATAGGTACTGTACGGATTTGAATTTGGAGCCCATTATTCTATGGGAGGTTATTAAATACTAGCTGACCTGTGCCCACTTCGTTGGGCCGTATTTTTCGGGTTAATATATAGCCTATGACACTCACAAATAACGAGGCTTTCTATTGGTAAAAGAATTTTCAAAATCGGTTTAGTAGATCTAGAGATTACCTCACAAACTCACAAACTTTACCTATTTATAAAATTAGTATAGAAGAACAAACCATTCTTAATGTAATTAAAAAGAAAAAACTTCATTTTACAAAAACTTCAATGAAAATCGATACATATCGCACCATCTATTAAAATTTATAAGAACTCAATTTTCTTTCTACATGTTGAGACTGTAATACTTAGTAGGTGTAGAATATACAGTTTTAGGTCAGCGCCATCGCTTAACAGTTATTGGAACTAATTTTTTTTGTTGATCTGATGATTTCTGAAAAACTGTGCTATTTAGAGACATCGTTTTATTTTTTTGTAATCTTTACATATAGAATATCTTCTATCATATAGAATATTTTCAGATATTTCTCTATGCAAACTTCGGAGATAAGGGAATGGTTAAAATTTCAACATTTTTGGACATAAGTCGAAAACCATGCGGCCTAAAATAAAAATTGTTTAAGAATGTGTAAACAGCGCTCTTTCCTATGATACCCCACATGCCCTAGTAGCCCTTTTTTAAATTTTTAATAATCCTTTTCAGTCGCTGTTGCAAGAAAAATATATATATGTATATATTTATTTCTTTCTTATTTGCAAAATAGTTCAACAAACGTCATCTAAAACTATTTCAAATTTCAAATTCATAGCATTAGTAGTTGTTCAGATATCCAGCTGTGACAGACAGATCGATTTAGTCACACCATAAGGATTCCTTTTTTACCATTTTGGTACGGAACCCTAAAAAACACCTCAATTGAAGCAACAATACGTACAGTCAGCGACAATATTCGATGAGGAAGTACCCAATGCCAACAGTCGTCAACACCTAAAACGTCACTGAATACTGATGTGCGTATTTCTATTGCAATTATAGGGGGCTCCTATACAAGAAACATGCTCTTTATTTCAGTTTATGGTACGGGAACCCTTCGTGTGACAGTCAGACTCGGACTTGGCCGGTTTTCAGGGTTCCGTACCTCAAAAGGTAAAAAGGAACCCTTATAAGATCTCTTGTTCGTCTGTCTGTCTGTGTGTCATCACCGATTTTCTCAGGAACGGGTGGATCTAGCAAGTTGAGGTCATCTGCCAAATTCTAGATCAACGAGAACTATACAGGTTTTCGACCCAAAACCTATACGGTACTTCCGGTTAAAAAGTTGAAAATTAAGATAAATGGTACTTACAAGTTTTTGACGAAAATCTAGATTTGCCCATATCTTTTCATCGTGTTGTCTCAGGACCTTGATTTTTATACACCTAATAGAGACTTATATGGTGGTACGGAAACCTCGGTGCGCGAGTCGCTCTTCAAATAAAGGGTTCAAGACAAGACAATTCTAAATGTGTAAGTAGTGTTCGAAATAAATATTAAAAAGAAACCGACATGGTTAATTATTAACTACAGCGTTACAATAGCTGAGTAATGTTACAATAAATAAAATACCCACCCAAAAAGTATCAGTCCCTACTTGGGTGCATTACACAGGTCTATCAGGTTTTTCCTTGACTTTATTTCTTGTATTTACTGCTAATTTTATTAATTTTTTAACTACAGTTGTCAATTTTCTATACCTAATATTATAAAGAGGTAAAGTTTGTGAGGTTGTAGGGGGTAATCTCTGGATATCTATTTTACCAATAGAAAGCACGTTATTTGTGAGTGTCATAGGCTATAACCGGAAAAATACCGCCTAACGAAGTGGGCACGGGTCGGCTAGTAGGAAATATATTTGAGCCATAAAATGACAATAATTAAAATAAACTTGAAAAAATTGCCATTCTGGGACATTACCTTGAAGCGAGCACGGTTGTAGCTTTGCTTTCGTCTATGACTCTATAAAAGTAGAAGCTATGGAATAGCCTCCGTTGCAGTATGAGGAAAGCAAAGCAAACTCCGTCCCATGCTAACCCTATATCTTCTTGGGGAACTGAACAGAGGGCCTCCTACAAAATAATAAAAAATAAATATCGTCATCATCATCAGACATCATAACATCACAGCTATATTCCCAAGCAGTAGGCAAAAAAATGGGTTATACAATAGGGTATTTTACTAAAAAAATCTAATTAGTCCGTCAGATAGATATTCAAAAAATATTAAACACGTATTTTTTCATTTTTCGCGTAAACAAAAGATGAGGATGATATAGTGCCACGATGAGATGATAAAACACGCGTGACGTCACTATGATGGTACAATTTTACCAAGCCACATGACGTCACGCGTATCTTCAACGCGCTGTATCGTCTTCATTTTTTGTTTACGTGAAAAAAGTAAAAATACGTGTCCAATATTTTTTTTTAATCTATCTGACGGACTAATTAGATTATTTTAGTAAAATACCCTATTATTCTATTTATAACTTGTAATCCAGATACGTTGCTACATCTTACTTTAAAACTGTCAACTTACTTTAGTGTACTCCATCCTAATAAAGGCCGCTATATTTCCGCCGGCGAACTTGTCAACACATCCGATGCCCAGGAGCTGGACCAGCCAGCAAGCGTGTTCTTTCATCACTGTGGTAAAGATACAGCCCGGGATTTGTAGCAGCGTCTTCACAACCACCACTACTACGTTGTACCGCACCAGCCAAGACCACCTGTTAATGGAACACCACGCCAGATGTTAACAAATCAGTTGTAGGTGCAATCAACCGGGCGCCCATGGTGATAATAAAATAACGGCTATTAACTCCATACTTTGTTAACAATTCGATCCAAGAAATATTACAAGTTAAAGAAACTAAATGAAGCATAAGTTTTCAAGTCCTTACTCACCATCTTAAAATAGCACATTTGGGACGCAAATAGAAGTCGGTTCCTTGCCAGAGGAATATGAAGGAGCCGATGAGATATCCCATGGAGAAAAGGTTCACTCGATTAGTGCCAGTCATGAACATGATGGCAAGCGTCACCCATAGCATTCCCAAGAACACCAAGCGCTTCAGCACGTCAAGCCATGTCCTGGAATGAACGCACAACATGTTTGTTCTATATTGTCGGGATGGCCAATTATATAAGGTAGGTATTGAAGGCACAATACGTTGAGTTGTTGTATTAAGTATTAACATCACCGAAAGATTAGGCTAGGGTACAGTAAAATTACACTTGTACAGTTATGTGTACACTTGTGTGCATGCTCCACACACTAGTGCCACCAACCAGTCACAAATCTCGACTCCAAGTTGTCATTGAGCTCCTGATGGACTGAAATAGCACTGTCCGACCTGTTAATCGAAACCAGTACCTCCTGCTCAGCAGTAGTGCAGTGCAGTAGAAGATGTAGCGGTTTATGAAGTTTATACATTCTCATTTGTTTTGGCACTCCAGATAAACAAAGTAAGGAAAATTAATCTTTATTTTAAGCGGTCGCTTCTACTCTCAGTATTACGCAAAGTGGACTAAGTCTCTTAAGAGAAGAGTCATCCTTAACAAGTCAACCATTGTGCTTTTTTATTAAGTCGATCTTTACACATAAGGGCGGTGTTGGATTTCGTATTCTTTATATTTATTGTAGGGTAGAAATATCCTCGCAAATGCTTCCTCCTTTCCTCTCACACCCCTTCCCTACATGCCTCGCTTGGACTATCACCGTCCTTGTAATCGCCGACGGACGGTGCGACGTATGTGAAGTGTTAGTCATTGTAAAAATAAGTGCGCTAATGGGACAAAGCATCTTATTCTCTTATGCGAACTGTCGCGAGCTGCGAACAATCAATATATATAAAACTAGCTTCTGCCAGTGGCTTTGCCCGCGTGAACCATAGGGAAAGAAAGAAAGATAAAGGCGTTCTAACGTGAAAGAGTAACAAACACAACCTTTCGCATTTATAATATTAGTACGATAAGTAGGATTCTTCCGTTACTGACAGTGTGACTGACAGACAACGCACATCTGAAACTAGTGGTCGTAGAAACTTGAAATTTGGTTCCTTGAGGAGTGTTGGGGAGCACTAAGAGAGGATATCTCGAAATTTCTACAGGAACGGGAAAAACGGGTATAATGTAAACCGCCTTCTGAAAGACTGCTCGAACAGCGGTCTATCGTCTAAAACACTAAGAAAAAGTATGTTTATAATGTGTGGTGAAAAGCGTCAGTGTGTCCCATTGCTTGCCGCCCTGCAATATCCAGCAGGACTCGAACCTTCTGCCGACGCGGAAAACATTAGTGACGGTGAATCGAAAGGATAGTGTAGCATGTTGCTTACCACTTTTCGTTTGTCTAGTGTCATACTTTCGTCGTTAAAATTCGCATCGCATTTGCAAGATCACGTACTTCATACCTATGTAGCTATGACGCACGTGTGCTTAGGGGCCGTTCAAGTATTACGTAAGCACCAATGGGGGTGGGGGGGGGTCTTTACTATGCTTATTTTTGATGACATGGGGGACGGGGGGGTTTAAATGGTGATTACGTCAGCAATATTTACTTCCCTTTTTGTTTGCAAATCTTAGTAGATTATAATTTGGCATAATTATGGCTAGTTAGTAGTTTTTACTCTCACGCGATGTTTAGTGAGAAATAACAGTAGTGGAGGAAATAGATATGGCGCCAGTAAAAACTGTACCAATGCTTACGTAAGCATAGGAGGGAGGGGTAAGAGCTTTGATTACTATTGCTGACAAGGGTAGGGGGGGGGGGGTTAAAATGACTAAAATTCTGCTTACGTAATACTTGAACGGCCCCTTATTCGAACGCCGCATCTTAAATTATATGCAATCGTTGTTCAAATTAACTTACCCAACGTAGCCAAGGAAGTCTGGTACAGGATTAACGAAGTTGGGCGTCTCCCAATCAACGCCAATGTTTTCGTTGTTTGACCCTCCTACAAAATTTTCACCCAGAACCCTTTCTATACGGAATACTTTCATTTGTCGAGAGGCGAACAGCAGGAGAAAGTAATCGAAGATGAGTTTGTAAGCGTGCGGCGGCGACTTGGCGTACGGCAGGAACATCCATGAGCGAATATGTTTCATTTGCTGAAAAATATATTTTTTTTGTTTTCAAAACGGAATATTGTGCTGTGAAGACGACTGTTGAAAAATTACTGACGAATGTGTGCAGTGACCTTAATGGATGTAGTGAATTAGCATCAATTTATTTAATTCTTCCTCTACTATATACATATTGTAGTGCCGCAGGTTACCAGAGCTGCGACACCATAAAAGAAATGAAACATCTTATTTTATACTAGCTGACCCGCGCAACTTCGTCTACGTCACATTTTTCATTAATGCTCCGCTCCTATTGTTCGTAGCGTGATGCTATAGCTTCCTCGATAAATGGGCTATCTTACACTATATAATGTTTCAAATCGGACCAGTAGTTCCTGAGACTAGCGCGTTCAAGCAACCAAACAAACTCTTCAGCTTTATATATTAAGTATCTAGATAAATAACAGCTGCTCTCTTGCGTTGATTGAATCTTGAAGATAAAACAGTGGTTTAGAGAGCGCATTTGTTTAGTAAGTTATAGGTAGTATATTAAGTACAGTACCTACATAAGTTTAGTAGGTAGGTACCTAGTGATAAATGATATTTATTTTGCAAATAGGTTACAAGTAACTCTTTTACACGTCATTTTTTTTGTCATAATAATCTAGATAAGGCCGGTATTTCCTAGCTGACTAACCTGAGAAGAAACACCGAGACAAACTCAGAGGTCATAGTCTCTTTTGAAGTCCATAAAATCGCCAATAACATACGAAAAACCATGTAGGTTAACGTCTGAGGTGGCCTTTTGAGGAAAGCACCACGCAGGTTTGAGTGGGCTTGTCCAGACAGTGCAAGCATTTGTCAGTTATCGTGCACCGACGAACAATGCCAAAGTAAGGACATTTGGATAAGCCGCATAATATACTCAAACTGCCAGACAGTCATGAAATCAATCCTTAAAATAACGACCTACATAGTTCTCACACTTACAATATATCATTATTTAAGAACCATGCAGATTAGTGTCTGAGATGGTCTTTAGAAGAAAGAACCACACAGATTTGAGTGAACCTGTCCAGTCAGTGCAAGCATTTGTCAGTAGTCGTGTAGCTCAAATCAGATCCATTTAGGAGCTCAACTCTAGTCCAATATAAATGAATGCTGTAAAGAAAGAAGGCCTATTTTAAAGCTGATATCATTCGGCTTAATATAAGCTTAAAAAAGTAGTTATGGGCAACACCTAATTGTCGTTTTTAGTGAACGTAGTTCAACAAATCTCGACGAGGACAAATCACCGAAGCGTGATTTTAGGCCTACATTAAATTCTCGGGGTTGCGTGATGCAAATCTCATGCATCTATTAAAAGGTTCATTGACAAGGGCACGAGGCAACGACAAGTCGGTCAGCGGGTCATAGTACGAATCGTGAGGACGCACCCAGAGCTAGCCGGCGCGCCCATTCCGCGGGAGGGAGGATATGAGGACGTTACTCCTTCCCGCAATTCGACGATGCTCAATGAGTAAATGCTTCGAAACTAACTACCTACGTAGACGCACCGGCGGAACTGGAATTCTAAATTAGCAGGCTAGAATTCTAGGTCAAAAAACATTCCCAGTCATTTCCCTGTAAGTCGTAACGCGATGTTTATTATGAGCTCTATCTGTGGCAGTTATAAAGTCCTAATCTACTATTTATCGGGCGCAACAGTGACGTAAGATTTATTTCGGCAGTATGCAGAAGCGATGAGAATAAAATACATAATATTAAAGGCGCGGCGATGCATGCGGAGCCTTTAAGGTTCCGGAGCGTTGCGTCACACGTGTCATCACAAAAATGCTGCTTGATGTTTCATAGTTTACTAGTTGTGCCCACGACTTCGTCCGTGTGGAATAGTGTCTTTGGCTAGCATTTTTAATTATTAAGGCTAATTATTTTACAAATAAGAAACATACTATAAATACTTTAGTGAGCCATTTGCATTCACATAAACCTTGCATATTTCCATACAAACTTTCATTCCCTATTCCTCTATTGTTATTTTACACCCTTGAGGGTAAAACTATTACAAACTTTGAATTTTATATTTATTAACCGACTTCTAAAAAAGAAGGAGGTTCTCAATTCGACCGCGTATATATTATATATATATTTTTTTTCGCGGATAACTTCGTCGTTTATGAATCGATTTCGATGAATCTTTTTTGAAATGTAAGGGTATGCATCCGAGGTGGTCCCATTGCCACCACGTCAGGATCTGATGATAGAAACCCTGAGAAATCGAGGGCAAGTCTCGAAAATTGTAAGCACGCATCTGGTAAAAACTTGATATTCGTGTGTATATCGGGTGATACTACAAAAGAGTGAAGGTTTGTATCAGACCTGATGATGGAGACGACAGAGAGTCAAGGGAACTCCACATCGGTATGTAGGAACTACCAAGTGTTTGGGCTTATTTCATTGGTATTGACGAGACCTTTAAACCGAAAGCACTTAGTAAGTTTTATTTTCATAACATAACATAACGCCGGTACCCTGTGAATGGGTACGCAGATAGCGTACCCATTCACAGCCTCTAAAAAGTGAAAAAATTAAACAGCTTATTCACGCCAAATCTACCGAACCGATTTAAATGAAATTTGGTACACAAATAGTCTAGAGAGCCTGAGAAAGGACATAGGCTACTTTTTAATGCGAAAAAAGTTTTGTAAGGGGTTGAAAGGGGGAGGATGAAAAGTTGTATGGAAGTATCGTCATTTTTAGAGCTAGAAGCTTAAAACTTATTTTAGGGCTGTTGACTCGATATAAAAAAACTTTAAAAGTTCCTTAAAGTAAAAATTAGAGATCCTTAAGCAAATTGCAATAATGTAACCCAAAGTAGCAACATTTTGCCTATAAAATTCATTATTTGGCGTGCGCTGAGAAAAATATTGATGATACATAAAAATAATGTACTAAATAATCGAAGTACTCATTATCTATACTAATATATAAAGCTAAAGAGTTTGTTGGTCCGATTTGAAAAAATTCTTTCAGTGTTAGATAGCCCATTTATCGAGGAAGGCTATAGGCTATATATCATCACACTAAGACCAATAGGAGCGGAGCAGAAGAATGAAGTTGCGCGGGTCAACTTGTCTAATATAGACAAAATATTAAAGGCTCTAAAATAATAATTCGAAAGGTTTTACATTGATAACAAAGTAATTGAATTCTCGGAAAAGGCTTTAAGGTGTTGACGACTTTTGAATCTTTTAAATCATCATCATATAAGCCGAAAGACGTCCATTGCTGGACATAGGACCCCCCCCAAAGTGTCGCCACAACAACCGGTCCTGTGCGTCTCGCATCCATCGGCTTCCCGCGGTCATCTGTCCACCTTGTGGGGGGCCTTCCAACGTTGCGTCTTCCGGTACGCGGTCGCCACTCCAGAACTTTTCGGCCCCATCAACCATCCGTTCTGTAAGCAATGTCTATTTGGCGATCCTTCGGGTTGTGTCGGTAACCTTGGTTCTCTTGCGGATATCATCATTTCTGATTCGATCACGCAAGGAAACTCCAAGCATTGCCCTCCCCATTGCCCTTTGAGTGACTTGAAGCCTTCTGACGAAGTCTATCGTGAGCGACCATGTTTCCGTTCCATAAGTCATCACTGGCAACACGCACTGATGACTTTCGTCTTGAGACACTGGTATGTGAGACGAGAAGATACCACGCAACTTCCCGAAAACTGCTCAGCCGAGTCGGATTCGACGGTTGACCTCTTTCTCGAAGTTCAGGTACACGTACTCGTCTATAAATTCAAATGTAGTCTCCTATCTTGATAGGATGATCTTTTTAGATGCTCATCGAATATTGTCACCTACTGTACTATCATACCATTGTATTCATTACTATTGTAACGAGCTTAAAGTTCGTGACAATAAAAACAGCCAATAAACTAACCAAAACTGACACTTTATTTGACAACACTAATTAGCACTTTAAAACACACTAATTATAAAACATAATCGCACTACTGAACACTTCACTATAATTCGCAGTTGAAGATCGCTCTCGAAGTTATCACTTGTATCGCCAATTCAATACTGACTGCAGTCGCCGGATGTCCGCCCTTTATATACCAACAGTTATTTCTAGAACCTTCTAGTATGGAAACATCTGGAAAGTTCAGGTACATTCCGGCCCCGACTGACCAGGTGTCGAAACGTCGAGAATGTTTTAGCATAGAAAATTCGGTCGCGCTTACTCAAAACGCGCGATTACGTCTGAAAGATCTAATAAATAATATCTACATAAATAAGAACCGCGCGGTCCCCACGCGATTCTGGAACTGCGCGGTTCTCGCAGTCTTAGCGCTTAAATGACATCTTTATTAAACAGCACTCGTTCTAACAATTCGACTTATTTATCAAAAATTGATAAAATTGCCGCATCGTCACGTTTATTAAACAGGCCCCCGATCTGATCGAGCAGATTACAGAACCCGTGGCAGTGAGTCAAACAGCTGTCGTTAATACCAATACTAAGAATATCCACAATAAGCAAGGAATTGTTTGCAGTTTTTGATCGTAAGGCAAAAATTTCAAAAAAAAATCCTAAACACTTCGATAACACGAAAACCCCGAATATGGACCCCAAGTATTCGGGGTCAAAGTCGTTGCAAATCATCTCTAGATTAACCCATTTCAAGGAACGCACTTAACTACAAATCATATAGACATGATGGAACGGAGTTTCTTATCGCACGTTACCGTTCTAATTCGTTTGCGGGCTGAGGGGCTAGACCGAAATATGTGTAACAATGAAAAACGACATCTTATTGCAGTGATTTTTGGGGCATTTTTCGATCACCTAGGAAACTAAAACTTTTTCAATCGATTCAGCTTGCCGTCAATTTTGAGAATATGCAAAAATATTTTATAACTTTAAGTATTTTTTTTATAGGGAATGTACATAATCGAAAAATTAAATACTTATTAGCTCTAGTAAACAATCATGAAATCATTTTTAAATAACTTCATCAACGATGAAGTTATAAAGCTTTAAAGATTACAATTAGAAAGAAAAGTCCGATATGAACTTTGACGTCAAAGTTCATGACGCCTATACGACTGCTATATAAAACAGCGAGAGGGTCAGATATGTTTGTTTAAAATAATTATATCTCGTATATTTTTCGAGCAATTTTGATTCTATTTTCACTGTTAGTATTATATTTCTGTATATTTTTAGATACACTGTATAGATAACAAATAATTTTGCATATTCCCTATTTAGTCTTTACTTAATACAAACACAAAAAAGAACTCAACAAATCAAAAAAAGTTTCAACTGGGGGTCCATAAGACACCTCTCTATTTTTAGGGTTCCGTACCGAAAGGGTAACCAACGGAACCCTATTACTAAGCCTCCGTTGTCCATCCGTCTGTCAGCGGGCTGTATCTCAAAAACATACATAACTGTACCGTAATAGGTAGACAGTTGAAATTTTCAAAGATTGTGTATTTCTATTGCCGCTATTACAAGAAATAATAAAAAAATTAAACCTACGAAAAAACTGAAAAGCAAAATAACTTCAGGTAATTTCGGAAGTAGGTGTTAAAATACGAAGAAACAATCAAAAACACCGAATTCCGAAATTACCTAAAGTTATTTTTTGTAAAACGGTTTATTATTTTTTTCTTTTCAGTGTTTTCGGAGTTTTAATTTTTTTGTTAAAAAGTTTTTATTTTATACTTTTTTTGTGGCTATAATCTACTAATTAATACATGCTTAATATTTATCACTTTTAAAATAGCTACATATCTTACTTTAGCTATTAACTGTTATATAATCCTACTTTAACTATTACTTGTTGTATAATATAAATACTTAAATAAAACAGGCTTTATGTACCCACATGGGTAGGCCTACAAAAGATGCTACACAACTGTGCACTAAAATCTGTGAGTGAACAATAAATCACCCCTATTTTTCCCCCTTAGGGTAGGATTTTTTTTTCCAAGTTTATATGGGACCACCTTCGAAGTATACCCTTTTCAATAAAAATCGAATCGGAATTATCAAAATCGGAGTACTCTGTAAAAAGTTATGCGTGTTCATACATAAAAAAAATGTACGCTTCGACTTGAGAACCTCCTCCGTTTTTTCGTCGGTTAAAAGTCCGACTCGCACTTGGCCGGTTTTAACTAACTTACCTCATCGTCGGATTCCCAGGGGTAAGTGACGCAGAACTGTGGCAGGAACCCTACAGCTATCATATACTGGAGAGGCACGAGCACGGTGATGCAGGCCGTGAAGGCGGTCCACAGCCGCGCCTGCGCCTTGCGCTTGATGGACACGAGAATCAGCAGCCACGCCGCGTACAGCACCGCGTACACGTCCATACGAGACCCAATCACGCCCATCAGACATATCAAAGTTATCTGTAACACATCAGGATCTATAAAATCTAGGGGAATAAAAAATATATAATTAAAGTTAAAAGAAAATTCATTTATTTTATAAAAAAAATAAAGTGCCTCTAGTGTCCATTCGCAAAAGAGCTTTTTTTCGAGCTTGTTTCTAATAAGTTAATATTACAGTCGCCACATTATGTTCCATTACAGAATAAAACACAGATAAATTCTGGTAACTTTGAGGTCTGTAGACACATACCACAACATGCATTTCAAACTCAACACAGGACAATTCAATGGTGTGTTCAACTGACAGTTTAACAATATCCTTTGTCTTTTAATCGAGGTTTAAATTGAAATGACTGAACCACCATGTATCATGTATATATCGCAGTCGGATTGTATAAATCGCAGTATTACATTACGGCTAGCCGTTTCCAAAAACAGGGCCGTTTTGTAATGCGGCGGGTCAACGATTAGCCGGATGGTCATTGCGAGACGTTCTACAATATGGCGGCTCAAGTTTAGCCTCATTGTACTTATTCCACAATGTAGGGTGACTATGTACTAACAAAATGAAACATTGTACTAAAGTCAGTCTGTTAATTTAGTCAAATTGCGAATAACACTACTAACCTCCACACCAAACTTATAGAATCCATAATTTATGAGGTACTTGATACAGTGCACCAAGTCTATGTCAGCTTCCTTGCGCGTTATCTCAGGGAACATTATTTTAGATTTGTTTTGTGGCAGATTCTTGGCAGCTCTGTAAAAGTAAATGATAAAATTCAATTAATATGGTTTTCTTAGGATTGGCTTCAGACGAACGAACTCCTCAACGGTACTGACACAAAGTTCGATAAACATATTCAAAGATATCACGTTCTAAAATCCACCAAGACGTGACTGCAGCGTTTAGGTTTGGCTACAAATGCGAAATTTCTTCAGCAGTTTACCTATGGGTAAATACGCTACTGGTGATTGAACAGGGAATCAGGGATGTGTGATAATTGAAGATATTTTAATACTAAAACGTATAAAATAAAATTTAAGTAAAACACCTTCTTTGAGAGAAAGCTTGAGGCGTGAACCTCCAACTTACACTGTCTTAAGGCCAAACCTCATGCATTGAAGAAAATATTACAGATGTATTTTTACGCAAGTTTTACTGTTTACTTTTTAGTTCATTAAAAGGTTGAAATTTTTTACTTAAATTTTATTTAAATATAACTTAATACAAAAATTGGGCATGCAATTTTCGTATTCGCCTAATTTTAGTAATAACAATCATTTTTATTTGCATTAAAGTTTTAGATTTAACATGAAACACATGGTTATATATTGAATTCCAGATAAATTAGGTATACAATTGTGTAGCGACACCAGCACCCTTGCTAAGTTGACAAGACAACATGTGTTAAAGATGCTGGGCCCGTCCCTTAAGTAGAGGCACCTTAATTGTAGGCTATGAGTAGGTAGACAGAGACAAATTATTTAGAAAAGGAAACAGTAATAAAAAAATAAAAAGATATCCTATGAGTGGAGTAGCGTAAAGTGTATGTGTGTGTTCGTGTGCGTGTATGTGTGTGGAGTGTGTGTAGGTGTGAGAGAGTGTAATATTTTTCTTTTTTTATGTTTTTGGGTAATGGTTGTGATGAGCGATTGTGTTAGGATAGTATTAGATGGGAGTTATTTTAAGTCTTCAATAAGTATTCTGCGTTGTTGTAGTTAAGAGTTAGTAGCCAATTATTTAGTTTCTTTTTAAGTGACACTTAAGGTAGTGAGTAGAAGTTTAATTTTTTGTTGAGTTTACTGTAGAGATGAGGACCTTGGAAACAGGGAAATCTTCTTGTAAAAGAGTATTTACAGCGGAAGTGTTGGCATACCTTGTCTTTGCGTCTCGTGGTGATTATTTCATAGGAGGTTTTCTGGTGCTGATATAGAACTGTGTTAAGCACAAATAATTGTCTGACTGTAAGGACTTCACAGTTCCTGTATAGTTCTTCAGTTGGGAAAAGGATGGACCGAAAGGTACTAACTTTTAGCACACCTAATAACCTAATAATTTGGGCTTCTGCGATGTGGCGGAGAGTCTTAAATACAAATATTAGCTTTCAGATTCTTTTTGTGAGTGAGTCTATATGTGCTGTAAAGTTCTGGCCATCATCAGGAGTCACTCCGAGATATTTAGTAGTTCGACAACGTTCTAATTTAGGGCAGGCACAACATGTCACATTGCCAGGCAGTAAACATGAGTGCGCTACTAAGTCGTACGAATCTGGCGGTTAAGTGAAGTTTCGTAAACTGTACGTAAGAATTTTAGTTTTATTTGTGTTGATTGTGAGAATGTGTGTGTTGAGCCATTTTAGAACACGATTAAGTCCTTTTTAAGCTGTGTCGAAGGCATCGTTCCAAGTGTCGCCAGAGAAGGTAAGGACGGTGTCGTCAGCAAACGCTATGATTCTTCCATTTTCCAATTTCAGATTGCAGAGTTGGTTTACGTAAATCAAAAATAGGGTTAGTAGGTTAGGGCCAAGTACACTGTCTTGGAGGACGCCGAATGCCACTGGTAGTTCTCTACTGTGGTAATTTTGTATCTTAGGGACTACCTTCAAAACTGAACTCAGCGTTTAGTTTTGAAGGTAGTCCGATGTTAAGTGATTGATCACGAATCCCGAGCTCTTCCATCGTTATTATCAAGTCAGGAATCGAAACCGTATCGAACGCCTTTTAGGTCATAAAATATTGACAATACTTTCTTTTTCTTGTAAATATTTTTGGTAACATAGTCAATTAGGTCAATCATAGCGCTGCTAGTCGATTTATTGCGTCTAAACCTCTAAACTGGTTGGGACAAAAAAAACTTTTCATCTTCCTTATTCTTTAATTAAGCGCTCTAGAATTTTGGAAATGGAAGGTAACACTTGAAATCGACTGTCACAACCCAGCGCTGGGCACGCCACAATTGCGGCGATAAGTCCCCTCTTTGAGGAGTGGCTAGAGCGGCGCCACGGCGACCTTACCTTCCGTTTGACGCAGGTACTCACCGGACATGGTTGTTTCTGGAGGTACCTGTTTCGAATTCAGCGGGAGGATACGCCCGGGTGTCAACACTATGAGGATCGCCCGGAGGACACGGTGGAGCATATGGTGGAGGTCTGCCCTGCTTGGGCAGATCACCGCCGTGTCCTCGTCAAGGCGATCGGTGGCGACCTCTCGCGTTCGGCCCTGTTTCAAGCCATAGTCTGGAGCGAGGAGACATGGGAAGCGGTCACCTCCTGCGAAGCAGTAATGCTAGCGGAGGAAGAAGCCGAACGCGTGAGAGAGAGGCAAACCTCACGCCCCAACA
This sequence comes from Lacanobia wlatinum, assembly GCA_947578705.1. Taxonomy (NCBI): domain Eukaryota; kingdom Metazoa; phylum Arthropoda; class Insecta; order Lepidoptera; family Noctuidae; genus Lacanobia; species Lacanobia wlatinum. The sequence goes on along the minus strand of OX388028.1, from coordinate 9,195,690 downwards.
GAAGAAGACGCCCGGGCGTCGGGGGCTCTCCCAAAGCCCCGTAGGCGCGGGCCTGCGGACGGCGAGCATTGGGTAGCTCGCCGCCTGATCAGAAACAGGCCCGGGTCGACGGCGAGCTGTGTTTCACGCGCGCGTCAAAGAGCTGTCAGCATAAAAGACGGGGCCCGCTAGGGCCAGTGCCTGCTAGGGCTGCGGACTTTGTTCGAAAGAGTCACCGTAGCCCTGGAACGCAAAGGGCACTAGGAGGAACACGGATGGTTTTTAGTCAGTAAGAGTCTGACACTCCCTCCTGCAAAAAAAAAGGTGGACTTGAAATGTTATCAGCTAGTTTCTTGCCTATATTGGCAAAAATCTTGTTTACCATGTCCACCGAGAGTTGAGGTGAAGTAGAAGAAGCCAATAAATCAGTGTTGGGTATATTTAGCTTGTCGGTATTAGTTACTCTCTTTATCACCTTCCAAAATGTTTTATTGTCCTTTGAAGCCTCGCTCAATTCTTTCCTGTCAAAGTCTCTTTTAATTTTTTTTATTTTTGTACAGTAATTTCTATATCTTTTATATGTAATACTCAATATAGTATTATTTGGAGAAAGCTTGAGTTTTTTATGCATTGCATGTTTATTGCGCATACATCGGAGCATACCAACGGTCATCCGCGGCTTGAGAAGACGTTTCTTATTTGGAAGCTTGATTATGGAAGTTTGAGTATTTATGAGTCTAGCGAGAATGGTGACTAGACATTGTGTCGCTTCATTGGCGTCAGTAAGTTGGTAAATTTACTGGAAATTTGTAGTGCTCATCTCACTATCAAGAGCTTCGTAATTACTCTTTAAAGTGGTGTATAACCGTGATTTGGCATAGTTTTTTAGTTTGAGACACCGCAGTATAGGGTTATGGTCGGTGACCGAGGCGTGTATTACTACGGTGAGTGCCGACAGGTTAGATTTGAGCATGATGTGGTCAAGACAGGCGTTGTCTCGCCTGGGAAGTGTGTGAGCAGGTAGCAGGCCATGGGAAGCTATGAGATCGAGATAGTCCGAGGTTTGGTTGGAAGATATAGTAGAGGCAATGTCGAGGTTAATGTCACCAACAATGACTACGTTTATATATGATGTCAGGCTTGTTAAAAGAGAGTTCAGGGGTTGTAGAAAATTATTTACATCTCTTAAAGACGGAGATCGGTATGTGCATATATACCGAGCCTTATCGGTGCCAATTTTTAGCACTAGACAACTGGCGTCCGACAAGTCAGGTTCCTCGACTGTGTAATTTTCTAATTTTTAACATAAAGAACTACAATATCGTTCTGGTTGAGGATTTTTTTTGTTTGATAGTAAGAATAGTTATCGATAGTAGGGATTGTATCATTATACCGTTTCAGCCAGCACTCAGTCAGTACTAGGATTTCACACCAAGGTTTATTCTTGAAAGAGTTAAAGTTTGCATAAATAGAGGGAATGTTTTGGGTAACTATCTTTAATTGCTTGGAAGGGTTTGAATAGTAAAACATGTATTATTTTTACTATAAAAAATTTAAAATGCGGGTAGCGAAGTGGCGCGTAGAGGGGTAGTTACCTCCGTTTATAAGCACAAGGTCATTGGCATGAATACAAGCCTTAACAACCCTAGCAACTTTCTTTAACGTCATGCATAGAGAAGCGTTATCATTAAAACGTTTTTAAAAACGAAAACTTACTAGAGCTGGTCGGCGCATTTGGAACAGAAGAGGTGAAACAGCCAGTGCCTTGCATAATACTCTTTCGAATTCCTAAATCTAAGAGGAGTCAAGCCATTGCTTGACTCTTGATAAGATATATACGAACAATCAATATCTAGCATTCTAGATATTGATTGTTCGTTTATATCTTATCTTAGATATCTTATCTAGCGACAACATTTTACTTTCCGACTAAGGACGCCCTCAAACTTGTCGCATTGCCGCGTGGCAGCAGCGCTGCTGCCGCGCTGCTTTGTTAATCCATACAAATAATAAACGCAAAGTGCCGCGTGGAAGCAGCGCAGCTGCCGCGTTGCTTTGTTAATCCATACAAATAATAAACGCAAAGTGCCGCGCGGCGGCAGCGCTGCAGCCGCGCTGCTTTGTTTATCCATACAAATAATAAGCGCAAAGTGCCGCGCGGTGGCAGCGCTGCAGCCGCGCTGCTTTGTTTATCCATAAAAATAATAAATGCAAAGTGCTGCGCGGCACCAGCGCAGCTGCCGCGCTGCATTGTTAATCCATACAAATAATAAACACGCGGCCGCAGCGCGGCTGTAGCGCTGCCGCCGCGCCGCACTTTGCGTTTATTATTTGTATGGACAAATTTGAAGGCGCCCTTACTCGCGAATGAAGTCGCGGGCAACAGCTCGTTTAATATTATATAATGGGAATAATTTTCTAACCTGATCGATTGTTGTCTGTATGTCACCAGAGCATAAAAAATGAAAAGGGCTAGAAGCCCTATGTATCCCTTGAGTAAAGTCACAAGCTGACCATTTGATCCAATTTTGGCAAACCCGAGCCATTGGGCATTATTATATATTGAATTATTCGCAGTGCCGTTGTCATCATTCTGAAAATTAAACATATTTTTTTATTAATTTGCAATCGGCATAAATTAAATCTCATTCGTTCGTTCAGTACTTACGCCTAGTTTATAGCAATTGACATCAAAACTGGAATGTTTAATGTAATCAATCTGGTAGACCATCTTAGCCATGAAGTAGATAGATATTAGTGTTGATATAAAAAGTACGCAGCAACGTTGTTTCCCCGAATTGAGCCACAGCGCTGGCGCTATCAATAACATGATAGGTACATGTAGTGCGCACACCTGTAATAATGGAAATAGTTAAGTATTTAAAACCAAGTACCGTACCCAAAGGGTAACTAATGGAACCCTATTACTAAGCCTCCGCTGTCCGTCCTTCCTTCCGTCCGTCCGTCCGTCTCAAGAACCGTAATAGGTAGACAGTTCAAATTTTCACAGATTGTGTATTTCTCTTGCCGCTATAACAACAAATAATAAAAATTAAGATTTATGGTACGGAACCCTTCGTGTACGAGTCCGACTCGCACTTGGCCGGTTTTTTTATGAAATTAGTTTGAACTAGTGGACGTCACGCGGTTTCACCCGCGTAGTTCCCGTTCCCGTGGGAGTACAGGGATAATATATAGCCTATGTTACTCCCTGATAATGTGGCTATCCATTGCTGAAAGAATTTTTCAAATCGGTCCAGTAGTTTCAGAGCCTATTCATTTCAAACAAACAAACAAATCTTTCCTCTTTATTATATTAGTGTAGATGTAGATTTACAACTGAAATTTAAAAAAAACGGCCAATAGCGAGTTGGATTCGCGCACCGAGGGTTCCGTACTATCATAATGTGTTTAAATTTTCATATTCGTCAGACAATTTTAACACTGCGGTGTACAATATTGCAGTTTTAGGTCAGCGCCATCTCTTGACCGATAGTGGAACAAATGTAATTTTTATTGATGATTTCTGAAAAAGTGTGCTATTTAGAGACACCGTTTTATTTTTCCTGTAATTTTTACATAAACTTCTATCACATCTAAGAATAATTTCAGTTTTTTTTTAATGCAAACTTCGGAGATAAGGGGATGGTAAAATTTTTCACATTTTTCGTCAAAAGTCGAAAACGATGCGGCCTAAAAAAAAAGAAAAATGTTTGAGAATGTGCAAATAGCGCTCTTTCATGTAATACCCCAGCCCCACATGCCTTAGTAGCCCCACTTCGAAATTTATCATATCATAATGAAGGTTCTATCAATTCTTCTCTTACGAAGAAGCAAAAGACATAGTTATGAATGCTTACTTTTAAATAATATGTATAAACAGCGATATCATATTTTTTTTATTTTATCTGTAAAATAAGTCTAGTTTACTAACGTTGATAACACAGAGCAGCATCAGGGAGATGAAAACGATCTTGATGAGGTGTAAGTCGAGATACATGAAGATATGGTCTATGATGTCCTGCACCGTGTGCTTGGACGAGTCGTAGGTGCGCTTTAGCAGCGCCCACAGCGCTGTGGACGGCCGCTCCGGCGTGCGCAGGTTCAAGCGAGACGTCGACGACAGCGGGTGTTGTCTGCAAACACACAAGCTTAGTTCTACACCTCGGGCAGTACCTACTATAACGTTTTAAAGCCACAATTATTCTGTAATGCAAAAGGGATAGTGTTATTCGCCCTTTCCATCTCCCACTGGTACAATGACTGCTGTAATACACCATTCACAGTACGGCCTTTATTAATGAACGGCCAATAAGTAGAATGCGATTGTCCGCATCGGTGAGACATATATCAATGAACGACAAACTATGCGGCACTGAGAAGACTGAAAAACTATATTTAAACACTTGAAAACAAAGGTCAAAATATCAAACACCTTACATCAATGTCAAGATCACAAATTAAAACCTTTTTAATGGACTGGCCCTTTATGCGATATATAAGCCAAATCTATTTCTTTAACTGTCTCATATTTAAACTGAGTGTCCTTCTGTGTGCTATTCACAGTATGTATCCATTATTGACCCGCTGAAGCAGATTCACTAGTGAACGAAGAACCTATATCTACTGTAGTACTAACCCTTGAAGCCCCCGACTGGTGCCTGCGTGGATTGAAGACAGCTCGATGGATTGATCTGGCTCTGTCACGGTTTGTGAACGTGGATTTGTGTCTTCAGATGGTAGCTGTGGCAACTAAAATGTTCTTTTTTTAAATAAAAATAATATTTGGTTTAACCAATAAAAACATTTACGTCCAGCTAATTCAAAGCTGGCATGTAAAGTAACAATCGCAAAAAACTAGTTGTAGTACAACTAATACTGAAGGGCGGTTCGACATACGAGCCGTATCCAGCGTACGCTGCGCTTAGCAATATTTATGTGACAGTCGGGATTAGGGGTACTGCGCAGCGACTAGCGTATTTCGCAACCACTGTCAAGATTGGTAGCGACAGTCCACACCAATGTTGACGAGGTACTGTTACATTACGTTGGTACAGGTTAATATAAGTACTTACATCATCTCTCATCGTGGATGCTCCGTCCTGGCTTGGCCTAACCGTTTGCACCAAACTATTTGATCTGTTAAAAAAAGGATACCAATATGTTATGCTCATAATTAATATGGACATACGTTTCGCCAGCAAGTAAATAATCGATATTTTCGATTCTAACCTCGTTTTTGGGTCCGACAGCGCCATGAAATCCTTATGGAAATAATGTACTTGCAATATAGTAGTGATAAGAAATAGTGTTGGTGTTAATAGTTTGACGAAGAGATCCGCAGGGTGGTATGGTTCTAATCCCAAATCTCGCTGTCTGAAATAAGAAATACAAGTTATAAATACAGTTGATCGAAGAATAAGTTTTTTATACATACTATTTTTTTATTTTACTTACAAACTCTCATTGATCAGTAAATATTTTTCTATAATCTTCGAAAAGTTGTCGAACTGATAAATGTATAATAGAATAAGATTTATCATTGAGTATATGATGACCACGATCCAAAACATATACAATAATTTTCGCCACAGATACCAACTTATCTGGAAAAAAGAAAACATTCATTAGACTTCAGTAATTTACTTTGCCAGTTTATGTCCCATCCAATTCTCGACACGACACGGAGAGATCATAATACTGTCTGAGTTTTGATAAGTATCATTAGAAGAATTATCTTGTTCACAATTTATGGAGAGCTAGCTTCTGCCAGCGGTTTCGCCCGCATGGTCCCTAGGGAGCATACTCCCGGGATAAAAAGTAGCTTATCTCCTTTCTCAGGCTCTAGACTATCTGTGTACGAAACTTATTTAAATCGGTTTAGTAGTTTTGGCGTGAAAGCGCGAGAGATAGACAGACAGAGCTACTTTAGCATTTATAATATTAGTAAGGAAGTAAGGATTTTTAATCTCTAAGATATTTTATAATGTTACGGTGGTTACAATAATCCGCTGACATACGTAAGAAGTGTATTAAAGAGTACAAATGATGAAATGTGTGATTAAACAATTAACGTGCACACAGCAACTTATCTTTTTAAAAGTAAGTTTTAGATTTACCTGGAACATAAGTATGAAGGTAAGGAAGAGGAACATGTAAATGATCCGGAAGATGGTCATGCGCTGTCCGGTGACGCCGATGACGAACAGCATGATGACCACGACGTAGATCCAGTAGCGCGCGCAAAGCGCCCGCAGCGCCACGCCCAGCGCGCGCAGCAGCCGCGAGTGCGACTCCTGCTCGCGCTGCGCCTCCAGACCTGACACATTCCGCATAACGCATTCTTACTGACTACTTTATTGATAAAGCTACACTCCATGGTTACGATACTTTACTCAAGTACTTATAACCTTCGTGACAACGGCCTTCTACGGTGGTGTCTTCCAGTGTGCGTATAATTTGAAAAGAGTGCTGCTACTCATTTAGGTGTTTAAGTTAGTTAGTCTGATTTGACGAATTGTTTTGAACGTCAGTATAAAATTTGCAAAGGTGTTGAATTATGAATAAAGGATGAGTGTTTGAGATGGCCACGCCAGGACTCCAAAACTTAAGTACTATAACTTTCGTTAAAGTAAGAATCGAACCCGATGTCAAAACCAATACATATGATTCCTAAACATATGTACATACCAATCTCTATACAAACTGTAACAGAATAAACGCAATACCTCTTAAGGAGTCATTGAACTCATCATTATGAACAACTTTCACTATGGGACCAACACTGAAATCGCGTAAAAAAATCGACTCCCCCATACATTTATGTGCGCATAACTCGACAAAATGTACTGAACAGCTCATTTTCTTATTGCGATTTCGGGATTGATCCCATAGTAAAAGTTGTTCATAATGATGAGTACAATGACCCCTTAAGAGGTATTGCGTTTATTCTGTTACACGTTGTATATAAAGTGCTTTGTCCTGCCTGATGGATCAACGCCCTGAACCACTGGTCAAAGGGACTTGAAATTTTGAGGACGTATTCCATATATCAAATAGGCACCCGAATTTTTGAAACTTCGTTCGTGAATCATAACGACCTTTATTATTTTTGTCGGTTTAATTTTACCACTCAATAGTGACCATAATGAGGAGATTTTACCCATTCTTTGGTGTGGGTTGCATCATGAATTAATGACTATAAATAGATTTTTCCATATAGATAAACGTATGCCTATATATAGTAAAAAAAAAGATAAATTCAACAACCCTAAGTCCCCATAAAAAGGTAATTTTGGATTATTGATTATTAGAATGTGTGTCATGTACCTAAATAAGTATTCGTCAGTTCCAGGTTTTTTAATCGGTAGGCTGAAAGGGGTCGGACTTTTTTCTGTGGGAGCAGGCATAACCCCCCGCTAACATGCACATTTGGGTAAAGAACACTTAAACAACAAAAAAATGTTAGTGCAACATAGTGCCCTAAAGTGTCACGGTGCCGAGATATTTGAAAATGATTAAAAATGAACTTATCACGTGCTTATATCCTGTAGATTGTATTCTACTAAAAGTTCTCGGCTTGATTTAACTATTTATATAAATTAAACAATATTATTTTGCAAAGTTCTTAATAGTTTTCACGTGTTCTTATTTTTACTTTTTTCCAATAAATGATAAAATAAACTATGTTTATGCATGTTTAATCGTGCGCCGCAACTATGAAAAAAAGTCAAAATGGCGACCGCGACAGGAGGCTATGCCACAATGGTTCTATGTCCTTTCTTCATAGAAACCGTCCCTCCTGGGGTCCGTCCGTCCGTCCGTCCCCGATGGGGATTGTTGATAAAGAAATCGTGTGCTTCGTTTCCATTATTACACCGTTAGATTGTTTAAATCAATTTTCCAGTTAATTTAAGCAAGCAACAAAATCTCCTCCTAAAAACTTCATCGCCCCTTTTCACCTCTTTGTCTTTCAAGCCGGTGTCAAAAAGGAAGCAACAATAAAAAAATCTCTGACTTCCGAAAGTAAAGCTATACCGGTTATATTTTTTATTACGGTTGTATATTTTTTGTAAAAAAAAAAGATTTTTTCCATAGTGTGTATTTCCGCTCTCAACTCCTATACCCATTACAAAAACTCAACCTTTATGTTCTAAATAATCTCATCTTCATAAAAATTGAAAACGTTTGCAATTACGATTAAAACAAAAATGTGACATAAGTAGGTATAAACTATTAAAAAAATAAGAATTTAGAAACTTATACGAGTCATAAGCAAGTAGAGTTTTAGCTGAAAGAAAGAAGGTGTATCAGAAACGGAGCCAAATGTGAATAACTATTGCTTACAGAATAGGATTAAAAATCAGCAGATTTTTACAATATCCATTATTATCCGTGGAATCGACGTTTGTTAAGATTTTGTTTGGAAAAACTGACAAACATTAAAAAAAATGGATAGAGATATGGTGTTGGAAAAATTATACCTTTATGAATTTTTTAATTAATTCTGTCACGATTATAGTGCTTTTATTAAGTAATCATTTTCAATCCCATTCTTTAAGTCATCGTATTGAGTTTAGATCATGTGATTACCGTGAATCAGACCTGTCCCAGCAAAGTTATAGAATAGAAAACAAGTATTATATTTTTAGATATTTAACAAAGTGTATTACTTTAATTTGAAATAATTATAATGATGTAATGATGAGTTTATTACGTTATTTAGTCAAGCATCCTTCCATGCTACATGTTTTTTTTTTTTCAAATTGGAATCAGTTACAATTAATTTGTTAAAAAGGAACTGGATAAAGATTGTAATTTCGCAATTCTTGGCTTAATTAATTGAATGTTTCTTCTAGCAATGCTGTGTGTTTTAAATACACAAAGTAACTGTTTAGTTTCAAATCATAACAGTTGAAAACGAAACAAGTAGCTCAAGCATAAAGAAGATTTATTTACCAGAAGCTGCAGTCGAGGCCGTGAGTTGCAAAGGTGCGGCCAAGTCCGCTATCACAACGGATTGTTTTCGCTGGCGTATGTCCTGAATGCGCTGTCTTAGCGTCACCCAGAACATGCACGTGAACAGCGACTTTATCAGCAGGGGCACGAACACGGGTCCCTCGGTGCGACCAAGACCTATCTGACGGAGGTTTACCTCCTGGAAAACAAACATCATCATGACAAGCAAAGAAAACAACCCGGTTAAACCCATTCTGCCCTCCCGAACCTAAAGTGCCACTACGCTTGAGTTTCAGCATGACTGTTCCAATTTAAAAAAGGAATGTCGTTATTCGCCCTGAATATTTTTCCAAAGTAAGAGAGGTCTTTGGAACAATGATATCTGGATAGGACCAACACAGTAATACAGGTTTTCATTATAACAGGCACCAGCTTTTCAGAACCAATGTATTGTGGTTATTCTAATAAACAAGTGCGAATCGGACTCGCGTGCAAAGGGTTCCGAACCAATATATTTTTTGTAACATTTTATTTTAACGCTATAGACTTGTTATAGGTTTTCCTGTTATTATTAATAAATATTAATTTTAGGTCGAATTACTTGAATAACTTCAAAACTGTTTATTTTAAAATTATGAAAAATATATAATTAAAATTCTCACAGTAACACAGTCTCTCAGCTCTTGTATTTCATAGATCCGGAGAAAACTGGCTGTGACAGACGGACAGACAGAACGACAGACAGACAATCGAGTGATCCAAAAAGGGTTCTGTTTCTTACGGATGTTCGGAACCCTAAAAAACATAATTCTGGGACGAAACGTCTAAAAATCCTATGTCTTATTTCAGGAAATAGTCTACCCGTATGTCACTTCAAGCAAATCCGTTCAGCAGTTATGACGTGATGAGGTTACAAACAGACAGGCAGACAGATTTCTTTCGCATTTATAATAATAGTACTATTATCACTGTATTAAAATGAGATAAGAAAACAGATTTAGTGATCAAGCTTTCAGTAAGAAAGTTGTAAATAAATTGAGGAGCTAAACGTGTCTACGATGTATTTATTTTGGGGTTTTCCTTCTGCCATTCCCGATAAGGCAACGATAGTTGCGTATAGAATTATCAGAGCAAGCTGGTGTTCTTAGTTAGCTATTCGATAAAATAAGAGCGATTTTATTTTGGGTTTCCCACTACGTTTTTCCTTTTAGAATTCCGCGTGCTTTATTCATGATAACAATTTGGTATACCGAGTTGATACGACAGAGGGGCTTTCCTTTAAACTGCCTATACTAGGTACCATTTCCAAGCTCTGTACCAAAAATCAATTAAATAGGAGCAGTAGTTTAGTCGCAAATAATTTTTTAAGTTTTTGCCTCAATTGAACACGATGTATCTTTTTCCTAACAGCTGATTATGCCTACGCATCGGTCATGCACCTTAAAACGATAAATCGAGTATAACCTACGATGCGTTGTTGCCGCTCCGACGCAATTCATAAGTACAACCAAATTTTCACTAAAAAGATGGCAATGCAAAAAAGGAAGCAATAAACACACACTTGCACTTTCATTACGAGAGTGACAATCATAGCAAAACATACCGCGCGTAAAAGAAATAGAAATAGGTCAGTGTGTTGTTATTGCATTCTAGATATTTGCGATCGGTAAGTGGGGCCTCAGTGTGCCGATGTCTTCCTTCCGGAACGTATGTTACGTAACACGGAAGCTGCTGCGCCCGCGCGCATACAATTGATTTTGTTTTGTTATTGTGATAGGATACTAAATAAGTTTAAGACAGTATTTCTTTTTTTATTGTGACAGGACACGTAACTTGGGATTATTATTATTAGTGTTAGTGTTTTTTTTTTTGTGATCGACTGTTTTTTATTGTGATAGGACACGTAATTAAACTTTGGTTGTGTGTGCGTGTAATTAAAGTGTTCAACAATGCCTCGTGTAACTAACACGGCGGCAGACTACACGGACATGATTTTAATTGTGAATTAGGTATGTTTGTGATTTTTTTTTGTGAATTGTGAATTTTTAAATTGTCGATGTGTCCTCCACACATCGAGAATTTAAAAATTTAGTGTTTTTGTTGTGATTGTTGTTGTGTGCGTACCTACTTCAAAACCTTACCTATCATAAAAGCGGGCGCGAGCGGAGGCCTAAGCTCGCGCCTGCGCCACCGCCGGCCGCCCGCCCGACCACAATTATACCCACACCGCGCTCAGGTGCGCGCGCGACGTTGCCGCTTTTCCCTAGGTCAGTTGAATTTATTTGCACAGGGTGGTTGCGTTTCACTCTGATTTGTAAGCTATTTAGTTTGTTTGAAAGAAAAAAAATCTCAATTTTGTAGCTTTTTATTTTTATACCGTATCGGATTAATACTAAACACGTATAGTATACGTAGTGTAATTTAATGCCCCTCTGTCATATCAACTTTGTATATTTGCTTGGTTATGCTTACCGTGACATTACTAGGCACTTCTGACTCCAGCAGATTCATGCCGTATATATACTGAGCGATGAGAAGCAGCATGGCGTAGCACACCAGGATGGGACTGGTCTTGAGCATGAAGCCACGCTGGTCGTGACACAGCCACACCACGTTGGCCCACATCAGGAACACGAACGTCAGCCACGAGTGGAACATTATACTCCAAGCCATCATCGTGATCGTCGTAGCTATGTACGATGATCTGCAAAATAATATGAATCGTAACACATGACAAAGCGCCTTCCTCCCAAAGGTGTAGGCAAAGTTTAACATAAATCTCATGCATTGTAGCAGACAAGGTGACCAATTACTTCTGAACTTCTGAAAAATGTCAATAAGTTACCATTAGTATCTGAAAATTCATTACCTCATTAATATCTGAGCAGATGCTTGTCAAAAATTTCTATAGGTAGGTACACTAAACTAGCCAAAAGTATTTGAACACATTGTCGGAGTAGTCGTATTACGATTGATTACTGGGGCTAGTAGAATTAAGTGGCAAAAGAATTCAATTAATTATACCTAAAGAAATTCTTGAAGATAATTTTCTACAGTCATTTAAGACAACAGCTCAGTGCTTATTGCTCGTATTGTACATGTACAGAGATAGCTTACTTTAATCAATTTACCGTCAAAAAGTCCAGACCCCAATCCCATTGAAAACTTATGGGGTGAAATGGCGCAAGGGTGGGATGAGAATCATTGTCGAACAAAGGAAGCATTAAGACGATTATTAAACAAATAAGGTTGTTGTTTCCATGCGAAAATGGGTTACCGGACGAGTTCAATGTAGAAGGCTTCACAAAATACTATTATTTTATATATGTATGTTGTAAGAAATAAAACATATTTACGATACCTAATTTTTAATTCATTTCAAAACGAAGATTAATTCCCATTTCATCGTATTTATACCACAGATAGTTAGGGTTTGTTTTTAGTACGTCGTTAATATCACGCAGTAACGAATTAGGCCAGTAAATTGCACTGTCCTGATTTTTTGGGTGGTTGTTAGAATAGATGCCAGTAGTGTACACCCAACCAAAAGGTTTCAACCTCGAAAGACCTGTGCTAACTGCGTCGTGCTCAGAAAACTTCTTGATTTACGGTAATTTCTAAGATTTAATTAAGCTTTGTTCTTCTAAACGGTGCGTTCTACGGAGAAAGTCAATCGGGATACTTTTAAAGTAGACACTACTTGCTACAATTTGAGTGTAATGTTTACTAGACTTGTGTAAGTAATGAGATTGTTGCATTGCGCGTCATATAACCCGACCGCGTACTGTTCCATTACCTATGACTCGACCAAATTAAGCATTGCGCATGACTCTCAAACATGACGCGCGGCGCAACAGAACACTATCGCGGCGCGCTGTTAGGTTCGGTGTTCGTATTATCTCGGTAATTTTGGCTATGTGTGCAAGTGAGAAGGAGCATGCGCCGATCGGCTGGCTGCTAAATAAGTGAACTATTATTTAGAACCGTATGATTCAAGTTATAAGGTTTACGTTTATTAACACCGCGGACTGCCGAGGTATAGTTACGTGATGTTTTAAATCATGACTGTCGCACTACGCGCACTGTAGGTAATACCGGGCGCATTGCGTTTGGCGATTGTCATATCACACCATAATATAACGCGCATGATGTATATCTTCTACAACGCGAGCATTTCATAACAATATCACCGTGTGGCGCGTCATTTCGCGTCATGTTTGGAGTCATGGTGTAATGCAGCATTCCTCGGTACGAAAAGTAATGTCATATTACATGACTTCAAAACGCACTGTTTTGCACAACTCTAATGTTTACTCTGTAAGTTTAATGGGTATTGAGGTGTAGCACTTCAAACACAGCTATTTTTTTTTTTTCTAAGAAGTTCGGAATTTAGTATTAAGTTTAAAGTCGGGATAGGCAGTATCATATACTACCATACCGTTTTGCAAAAAAAAAAACATGTAAGAACACTTCAATGTCGTATCAATTACCTCAATGACGTACAAAGACGTATAAATTACTCATGTAACCTTTTGATAATTCTTCGGTTGCGCAGAGTTAATCAAGAGGAAAATTTGCTTTCCCTCCCTGCTCAATGATGTCTGAACACGACAGTGTAAGTGCATGCACTGGCAAGGCGAATCATATATTTTCAGAATATATACCACACATGGCGTTGCAACTCTTGGAATCACAAGATATATGATTTTTTTTGGTGACGTGAAAAGCGGTTCATCTCTAGTATCTATAATTTTTTAAAACGTTTTCACGTCAATAGAATTACTCTCCAAGGAAAGTCGTAAGAGATGAAGTCGTAAAGCAGTTAATTCAGGTGGTTATCTTTTTAAATTTTTCAGAAAATTAACTACCTACAGTAATAATCGATTTCGTAGTCCTAATTCACTTTCTCGATACTAAAAATGTTAGTATTATTAGTGTTAGGGGGTTACAGCAGTAAGGGCTCAAAAAATCCTTAACTTCGACCATTGACATTTAAATCAATTACTTCAGTACTCAAAATAAGACAACTAATTAAGTCATTAACTTCAAACATGCTGACAATTACAAGTCTTATTACTACCAAAGGTTCTTTTTGGGAAGCTCTTTTAACTGGTGTAGCGTATAGTTATCGTGAACTGAACAAAAACCTTAACTGTGGTGTCTAATTTTTCACATATTAAGGTCAATTTTTCCAAACGGACATAAAACTTGAAAAAGTTATGTTAATAGTAAAAGTTCTTCTTAATAGCTCTTTCCAACGATGACTATAATATAGGCACAGGGCGCTTGACGTAACGTAAATAATTTCCCAGGGGCTCATGACGTAACGTAAATAATTTCCCAGGGGCTCATGACGTAACGTAAATAATTTCCCTTAACGTGCCTCCAAATTTGAATACTACCAAAACATGTGTAATATTTAAGATAGATAAATTTATAAGTTTTTAGGGTTCCGTACCTCAAAAGGAAAAAAACGGAACCCCTATAGGAACACTTTGTTGTCCGTCCGTCTGTCTGTCAATACCCTTTATCTTGGGAACGCGTGGAGGTATCGAGTTCAAATTAAAACCACATACTCAGATCTTCAGTTCCTTCAAGCTGTGAAAAAAACAAACTTGTTGTCTATTTTGGCATCTACCCTAATAACAACAATAAAATTTCTTAAATGACTGGCCTAAATTAGGTAAGCTCAGTTTGTCTGCGTAAATACACTAGACATTGTAAGTATTCAGATATTTTTGGCTGGTCGGGTGTAAAGGAATTATTGACAAGCATATGCTCAGATATTAATGATAACTCGTAGTGTATGGAACTTATTGAAAATTGCTCAGAAGTATTTAGTCACCTTGTCTGCTACAATACATTTATGTATATCTGACGGCGACTGTAATATAAACAGATTATTTGTAAATATGTAGTCGGGGTTGCTATTAACAAACAAATAAATAAACATTGCCACACAAAACCAGAATCTACGCTGAGTTTCCTTTGAAAAACACAATAACACTTCGCATGACAGCGGGATCAAACCCAATACATTTACGCTCCGCAGTCGTTCTAAAACATAAGGAAGTTTAGCGTAGAGACAACACTATGCTCTTAGCTTATTCATGATTTCTGGATGGGCATCGAAGCTATAGTATTAAGCTAAGGAAATAAGTGATAGCTGCTAACCTGACTAGAACTTGAAAGAAGTCGACGATCGCTGTTATAATGTCATCCATTAAGGTAACTTCAGATTCATCTTCGCCCGATTCTGTAATCAATAAATATGTTTCTTTTTGTCATAAGAAACAAACAAATAATCTAACTCTTTATTTATATAATGGAAATCCATCTTCTTTCTTATATATAAAAATGAATCCCTACGTCCCTTGGTCACGGCATCACGCTTGAACGGCTGGACCGATTTCGCTAATTTTTTTGCTGTTTTTGTTACTGCCACTGCTTTTGAAAAATAATAAGAAAGTTGTAGTTGACGGGGGGGGGGGGGGGGGGCAGCTAGTATAAAATAAAAAAGCACTCCTTTGAACATATTAACTTTTGTGTTTAAGTGCACATTTACTTTTGTTAAAATGTGCAAGGCGTTTTCTGTATCAATTTCACTTGTAATAAAGATTCATTTAGATTAGAGATTTTTTTATTAATTTAATAGATACCACATGCTGGATATCAGTTTCTCCTCTAAAACCAGTTAATTGCAATGAATAAGTGAATAAATTACCTCCTTCCTGAACAACGACGGAACCCGTGGAGTCTTGTCGCAACTGTTTCACACTCGAAATGTCAAATGACCGATGTCTTGATGAATTTCCGCGAATTAGCTGTACGTGAATAAAAGCGTCAGATACGGCTCTTAAAGGCTTACATCATAAAAATAAGATAGAAAAATGTCATAAAACTGGCATATTTTACAGTTCCTATGACCTAAGCAAAGACTAAGTTTAATTTCAAACGGCTGATTGTTCAATTGTCATTTAACTTTTGTAAAGATGGCGGCTTATAATACATTTTACACAAATTCTGTGAAACTTTCATTATTCCTCAGATACAAGTTATACGAGTCTGTATACATATATGACGATTGAAAAATCGGCCCCCAACATTTAAAGCACCTTTCATTGACAAACGCCGCCTTAAGCTAAGCGTCCACAGGTCGGTATCATACGCATCGGACGCATCGCATCAACCGCATTATTTTTTCATATTGCGTCCACTGTATCGGCAGCGATCGGATTGCCGACGCAAGTACCAGCAATCAGATTGCCGATGCCAGTTTCATTCGCATTCTCTTAGTGATCGTGCGGACGACGCGGAGGAGACGCAGAGCGAGCGCGCGGTCTGGAATGGCGTTATACGGAATGCCAATCATAGACGCGTCCACTGATCGGCATTGCCGATGTGCGATCCGTACAATGCGAATCAGTGGACGCACTTGTGTGACTTTCTATACAAAGAATACTACGATCCGTTAAATGCGATGCGTCCGATGCGTACGTTACCGACCTGTGGACGCTTACCTTTAATGGTGACTTTACATTTTAATTACCTACCATTCTTTGTAATTTTGGACTTTCAAAAAAGCCTATAATGATCTCGAAATAAATAATTGGACTTTGACTTTAGAAAAAAAGGGCTGAAATTAAAATAGGTAAATTATATCTAACGGTGGTTATACAAACAACGAATAACACTTATTCAATCATGCTGGGCACAGGCTACGTGATAGCTGCCAACACACAAGTCACACAACACATAGTATAATTAGTATTAGTAGATGTGTACAAGACGCGTGTTAGATCGATGATTTGTGCGTCGTTACTTATGATAACCAAGCATGGAAAGTACATACAAATTTTCTTAAATAATCCAGTCATAATTTGGATTTCGTCTGAATCCGAACCAAGAAAACCCGCTGGAGAAATGTTATCAACTTATCTGAAGTTATTCTAAAGGCAAAAACAATCAAAAACGAATAAGTGCTATCGATATCAACTTGTTAAAGCAAAGCATTTGTTGGCTTGGATGCACACGAGGTTTCCCATAAACAAAAACAGAAATAAAAGAGGATACCTACAGGATCGGTCTCTCGGGCTTCGACACGTGGTGGTAGTGAAGTAACGTATGGAATTGCAGCCTATAAAGGAATGAAAGCAGATTGCAAAAACAAAATTTAATTACAAAGAAGTTTGTGCCACAACCTAAGTGCCAAATTAACTTAAAAGTATCCAAGTCTTCGGATCAGCAGAAGCGCCCATGCCTTGTTCTTGGTGGTTGAGAGAAAAAAAAAAATCTCAGTGGGTTTTTATTCACATGTTATCTACAAAATCTACAAGTATGTGCCGATGCCATGCAATAATGATAAATGTTATTTATTTTCTAAATAGGTTTTCTTGGTGGGGCAGTTATAAACATTATGAAGTACTAAACTAGCTGAAAATTTATACCTATATACAACGTGGTCCAAGTGCTTAGTGCTCTACCAACTAAACTACTGTTTAAACTTTCAATATAAACATGAGTGTTAGAACCTAAATACAAGTGAAACAAATAGTTACCATATAGGTATATAACGGAAACTTTTGTGTCGCTGAGAGACATAGCAACTACACTAGAAAAAAGGAAGGCTACAAATTTTGCACTTGTATTCAGAATCGATTTAAGAACCAATAAATGACTACGACAAAAACAACGTGTGATAAATGGACAAGGAGGAACCCGTAAATAATTCCCGTAGGCTTACTCGAACTCTTTTAGTAGCAGTTTTCCACTTATCTCGCGCGAGACGTCGGCTGCCGCGGCGGTAAGACACGCCCCGCGTCAGGGGACCGTTCTGCTTGCCCTCTTCTAAGCCGGAAAGGGTGCTCTTTCTTTTCGCCTAAGTTCCGAGTTTGATGGCAAGAAATATAAGTTGCTATGACTTCAATATGGCTCTTGTTATTAAAAGGGTTCGATGATAACTTATACATATATATACTTACTAGTAAAAAACAAGGGTAAGGTTTTAAATCAATCCATTCTTATTTTATAGTTGTCTTGTTTGAGTTGTAATTAAAAAGGAAGATACTTAGTTGCTTTTTTTACTAATGCCCCATTTACATATTACTCTGTCATTGATTCGTAATTATATACTTGTGTTGATTAAGATTACAACAGGAATCTACACGCATTTACAATAATTAGTAGGCCTCATGTCTAAGCATTAGAATAATCATATTCCAAAGTTACCAATCTCTTATTATTTAAAAAAGCAAATAGATGGTAGTATTCGGGTTAGTCAAGGAAGAAATCTTTGTTGTCAAAAAGACAGTATTGCAAATGCTATTATTATTATGCATATAAACGTACCTTGGGTTTGAACAGTTGTCGGGTCTCAAGAGCGAGGAGGAAATAAGTGAATAGTATGACAAACGGACTCGCCAGCGTTCCCCACATGTGATCATCTGTTACTCGATACGTAAAAAGTGCCGAGCTGGTCACGTTGATTACTACTAACTTTGTTAAACCGAAGTATCTGAAAATGTTAAGTATTGTTGGGTTATGCACGCAACAAGTAGGGGTCGGCGTAAGTAGTGCTACTTTGGGTCAATAAATCTGAACGGTAATATTCATATGGACATGTCCCGGGATTCCCGAAAGTATTTTTCTGAATTTCCATGTATTAATGAAGTTAAACTGTTAAAGACTTATGTCCGGTATAAGCTGGTTCAGCACGGTGTAGTTTGCCATATTATTTACTGGTCACGGGATTCGGAAGGCATATCCATGTTAAGATAACGGTCATTAAATCCAGGGAATAGCACTATCTATGCCGATCACAAGAAGAAAAACTAGGTAGGTACCTATTGTTGTCGTATATGTTAGTGTCTCAATCACGCAAGATTTGAATATTAGGCCTTTGTCTATGAAATTGTCGTTTTTAAGGTTAAGTACCATAATGGTAAAAAGGAACCCTTATGGTGTGAGTGAAGTCTGTCCGTCTGTCACAGCTGGATATCTCAAGAACCTGCCTGCGACTTCGTACGCGCATATCGCGTTTTTTCCCGTTCCCGTGGGAAATTCGGGACATCCTCTCTTAGCGCTCCCCTACACTACCCATGGAACCTTTTTTTTAGGGTTCCGTACCTCAAAAGGTAAAAAAGAACCCTTATAAGATCACTCTCTAGTCTGTCTGTCCGTGTGTCAACACCGATGTTCTCAGGAACGGGTGAACCTAGCCAGTTGAAATTTATACCAGATACTGAGATCTATAGTCCCTATTAGGTGTAAAAATCAAGGTCCTGAGTCAACACTATAAAAAGATACGGGCAAATTTAGATTTTCGCGAAAACTTGAAGTACTTACCAAACTTTACCTTCATTTTCAATTTTTTTATTTTCGGAATTTTCCCTTTATTTGTACTGTAAGACCTTACTTTTAACCAAAATTGACAATTCTAGGTGAACCGGAAATACCCTATAGGTTTTGGGTCGAAAGCCTATATGGTAGTTCCCATTGACTTAAAATCATGAAATTTGGTAAGCAATACCGTCTTGTACTACAAGTATAGGGAAAAGTCTGAAAACTATACATTTGTAATTTAATCATAAATATTAACCTTAATCATTTATTTATTTAATCATAAATATCATTATTTTTATTTTTAAAGTAATTTGTAGCTACAAAGAACAATGGACACTTTGGACTAGGAAAAAACAGAAATTGGTAACGAGATAAAACTACCACCAATATGTAGTGCATTGTTATGTTATTATTGGATATCTTCGTTTTTTTTTTTTGTATAAGCTGGGAAAATGACATATCTTTTTTAAACTATACTACTTTATTTATCAGATCGCAGTATAAAATATCCATATTCGAACGGATCCGTAACGACTTACGTTAATAGAGATGTCCATACTTTTTTAGATCTATGATGATTTTATTATTTAAACGAAATTAAATCCCAGGCAATATCAACCGTATAAACTCACGTTAAATAATTATAATAAGCTTAAACAATAATATAATTTGATGATACTTCGTGGTAAACAGTTTTAATAAAGTCATGAATAAAATAAAATAAACTAAGGATTTACATTAATAATCGATTCTGTCATAAATCGATGGATTACGAGTATCGATCGTTCCTCCCTATTTTTGACAAGTAAACAAAACAAACAATGATGGTTTCTGCACTGACCGACCACCCTGTTGTAGTTTTTGCGACGACTGTATTCTGTGCGTTTTCTGTTACTTTCTTGCTTTCTGTTTCTTGCTTTGCTTACGGACCATAGGGTAGAAAACATAAATGCTACAGATTAATAATATAAACATAACCTCAAAAACATATTTCATAGTTTTTCAAGATTCTCCGGCCTTTTGAAAATATATTGAAGACCGTTCTTAGTTATATTTATATAGGCGAAAGAAACGACATATGTTTCATCAAGTTAATTTTTGTTAGATTTTACTAGTCCAAGCATGTTAACCGAGAGGCCATTGTTCTTTATACGGAACCCTCGATGGGCGAGTCCGACTCCCACTTGGCCGGTTTTTTTTTTAAGGACGGGATGTCATGAAATTACTCCTCGCGCTCTGGGTGAAACAGAAGGGAGTGTCAGACTCTTAATGACTAAAACCCATCCGTGTTCTTCCTAATGCTCTTTACGTTCCAGGGCCGCGGTGACAATTTCGAACAAATTCCGCAACACCAGCAGGCACTGGCTTCAATGCTGACAGAACTGTCGAGGCGCACGTGGAACACAGCGCGCCGTCGACCCGGGCCTGGTTCTGATCGGACGGCGAGCCACCTAATACCCGCCGTCCGCAGACCGCGCCTACGGTGACCGGGAATCTACGACTCCCGACGCCCGGGGCGTCTTCTTCTGTTGCAGCGGCTGGGGCGTGAAGTTGCCCTCTCTCTCACGCGTTTGGCCTCCTCCTTCGCTAGCATTACTGCTTCGCAGAAAGAGGAATCCTTCTCATGCCTCCTCGATCCGGACCATGGATTAAACCAGGGCCGGATGCGAGAGGTCGCCGCCGCCGACCGCCTCGACTAGGACACGGCGGTGCTCCGCCCAAGTAGGGCAGACCTCCACCGTATGCTCCACCGTGTCCTCCGGGCGATCTTCGCAGTGTTGACACCCGGGCGTATCTTCCCGTTGAATTCGAAACAGGTATCTCCCGAAACAACCGTGTCCGGTGAGTACCTGCGTCAAGCAAAAGGTAAGGACACCGTGGCGCCGCTCTAGCCACTCTTCAAAGAGGGGACTTATCGCTTGGATTGTGGCGTGCTCAGCGCTGGGTTGCTACAGTCGCTGTCTCCATACCGCCATGAGGTCCTGCCGGAGCTACGTCCGCCGTGCTGCGATTTGCCGCTGAAGAGGAGTCTCGCCCCAGTGTTGCACCTCCACGCGCCATTCGTAAATGAGCGCGAGGGCTCTCGCCTCCAGATCCTATGACGGCAGTCCGGCAAGGAGGCTCGCCGCCTCGCCAGAAACCGTGCGGTATCCCCGGGCCAGCCGGATGGCCATGACCCTCGGGCCCCCGGCGTCCCATAAAGGGCCATGGACCGCACGACCCCAGCGTAAAGCCTACGGCAGGAGGAGTTTGGACCCCCTAAAATGGGCAGAAGCTGCTTGAAGGCAGCCCCGGCCCGCCCCAGTCTGGGAGCCAAACGTCGGAAATGCTCGACGAAGTTCCACCGGCTGTCAAGAGAGAGACTCAGGTACGTCATCGTCGACCCGACGCCGATGTGAACCCCTCCTACAGTTATTTGGGATGGTGGCCTATTCCGAGATCCATGAAAGCACATGGCTTCGGACTTGTGTGGGGCCACCTCGAGACCCAACTGCCGGATCCTCTCAACGACTATCACAACTCCGCGTGTCATAGCGTCGGCCGCCGCCTGGTGCGACCCCCCCTGCGCCAGGACCAGCGTGTCGTCAGCATAGCAGACGCCACTAGGGAGGGTAACGGAAGAATTTTATATTGATTGGTCAACTATTTTGCAAACAAGAAAGAAATAAAAAAAACTGGCCAAGTGAGAGTCGGACTCGCGTGCAAAGGGTTCCGAAGGAATTTTTTTTTTTAACTTGTTATTTTAATTCTATACAACCTGTAACAGAATAAACGCAACGCAATACCTCTTAAGGGGTAATTGAACTCATCATTATGAACAACTTTCACTATGGGCCCAACACTGAAATCGCGAAAAAATACAGACATTTTGTCGAGTTATGCGCACATAAATGTATGGGACATTTATGTGCGCATAACTCGACAAAATGTACTGAATAGCTGATTTTTTTCTCGCGATTTCGGGTTTGGTCCCATAGTTCAAGTTGTTCATAATGATGAGTCCAACGACCCCTTAAGAGGTATTGCGTTTATTCTGTTACACGTTGTATACTTCTTATAGGTTTTCCTGTAATCTTTAGGTAAAGATCTATTATCTACATTTTTTCCAAAATTTTAGGCTCGAAGTTTCGGAGATAAGGTAGGAATGGTCATTTTTCGTCTAATGTCTCGAATAACTTTAAAACCATTTATTTTAAAATTATGAAAAAAATATAATTAAAACCCCTTACAATAACCCCTTTCATTTGATATGTCACACAATATTGTTCAAAAAACTTTGTTTTGAAATTTTCTAGTTTGACCCCAAGTGACCCCCATACTAAAAATTTCATAATTTACGTAACGCGTCCGTGTTTGGGTCACAGAAATCTATATGTGTACCAAATTTCAGCAGAATCGGTCCACTGGATCCGGAGAAAACTGGCTGTGACAGACGGACGGACAGACAAACAGACATCCGAGTGATCCTATAAGTGTTCCGTTTCTTATTCGGAACCCTAAAAATTGCAAATAAGAAAGAAATATAAAAAAACTAGCTTCTGCCAGCGGCTTCGCCCGCGTGATCTCTAGGGAACATACTCCCGGGATAAAAAGTGCCTATGTCCTTTCTCAAGGTCTAGACCATCTGTGTACCAAATTTCATTTAAATCGGTTCAGTAGTTTTGGCGTGAAAGCGAGACAGACAGACAGACAGAGTTACTTTCGCATTTATAATATTAGTAAGGATATTAGTAAGGAAGTAAGGATGTGCATTTTTTTGCAACAGCGACTGAAAGAGGTTTTTAAAAATTCGAAGTGGGGCTACTATGTATATCATATGAAAGAGAAAAATGAAAAAAATTACCATCCCCCTTATCTCAGAATTTTGCATAGAGAAAAATCTGAAATTATTCTATATGATAGAAGTTAATGTAAACATTACAGGAAAAATAAAACGATGTCTCTAAATAGCTTTTTTCAGAAATCATCAACAAAAAATACATTACTTCCACTATCGGTCAAGAGATGGTGCTGATCTAAAGCTGCTATATACACCGCAGTGTTCAAATTCTCTGACGAATATAGGCCTTGCCGAGCAGCAACCCATGATGACATCACCCAACGACAAAGCTCAAAAGACGCACTATTTCCAGAAGCACTATAACATAGTCCTAGCACAAGAATTGGACGACCACTCGATCTGAGTGGTCGTTCAATTCTTCTTTGTTCGTCCAAAGAGCTGAGAATTTACACTGTTGCATCAAAGAAAAGCACCGGAACCGAAGTTGGAGTTTACTCCAATGACCTCAACATCAGAATATCCAGACCGCTAGGTAAACTCAACAGGCGGAATGCGTGGGCATTATCCTAGCGGTCCATGCCATAGAAGCCAGGAGAGTCACCGATACCCACATTCGTATAATCTCCGACAGTGCCTCAGTCCTCCACTCCCTAAGAAAGAATCACACTACCCCGAAACTTATACAAGAACTAGCGGACCCGCGCAACTTCGTCTGCTCCGCTCCTATTGGTCTTAGCGTGATGATATATATATATATATATATATATATATATATAGCCTTCCTCGATAAATGGGCTATCTAACACTGCAAGAATTTTTCAAATCGGACCAGTGGTTCCTGAGATTAGCGCGTTCAAGCAAACAAACAAACAAACTCTTCAACTTTATATATTAGTATAGATATATAGATGCAACAATGCACTAGAACGCATCACGGTGACCAACCGCAACACTGACGCTGCAGTGGATAAAAGGACACAGCGGATCATTAGGCAATGATGTGGCCGATGAGCTGGCCAGGAGGGGATCTGATACTGTGGCTGTTGGACCCGAACCCATAGTACCACTCCCTTTCATCCAGCTGCACATATGGCTACAAGAACACACTTACAATCAAGCGGAACCCTGGTGGGCCTTGGCATCAGGCTGCAGACAGTCCAAGGAGGCTATGCCATACCTAGACAGGAAACTGACCAGGCCCCTTCTGCGACTGGATAGGGGCAGCCTGCGAATGGTGGCAGGGATCATCACCGGGCAGTGCTCATTGAACAAACACTTCACACGATAGGTATAACGGACAGTCTTTTGTGCAGAGCATGCATGGAGGAGGAGGAAATGGTTTCGCACGTACTCCTTGAATGCCCTGGCGTTACCGAAAAAAACAAACAACAACAACAAATAAACACACACACACACAAATTTTGAGCAAATAAACATCTGATTCTGATTCTGACACAGAACTCGCTCACAGATGTCTTGAATTAACTGATCTGTTTCTGGAGGGAGGTTGGCTAGTTGGGAGTAATGGCCGTCATGGCTCACGCACAATGGTCCAACATCAGGACTAAGTGCGAAAACCAAATCTTAATAGATAGATTTAGATAGGCCTCGCCGATGAAAATTTAAAATTATTTCACGTTTTATATTGTGGTACGGAACCTTCGGTGAGCGACCAGCTTTTGACCGGTTTTTTATTTAATAAATTAATTAATCTATTAATCAAAGTAATCATCCATGCATGTTTGCCAACGCAATGGCAGTTTATTGATGCCCTTCTTGAAGGAATCAGCTGGACGAGATATATTTTTTCCCGCCAAGAAGTTGTGTAAATTCTGGAAAAAGTAAAAGTCTGTAAGGCGCAAGATCTGGTGAGTACGGCGGATGATGATCCTAGCTCTTGTAACTTGGAGGCCTTCTGCTGTGCAGTATGAGGTCGCGCGTTGTCGTACAGGAGCAGCAGACGAGCGATTTACCAAAGCTGGTTGGAGAAGTGCAAGCTTCTTTATCATTGTGTTCAGTTATTCACAGTACACATCTGCAGTAATACTCATCCCGTTTGGTAAGAGGCTGTGATGAATCACACCGCCGCTAGACCACCAATCAGTGACCATCACTTTTGTAGGGTTAAGTTTTCATTTAAGACATTGTTTAGGTGCTGATAGCCCGAAGGATCGCCAAACTGAAGTGGCAGTGGGCAGGGCACATTGCTCGCAGAACAGATGGTCGATGGCGCGTACCTGAATAGGCAACGTTGGAAGGCCTCCCACAAGGTGGACCGATGACCTGGTGAAGGTCGCGGGTAGCCGATGGATGCAAGACGCGCAGGACCGGTCGTTGTGGCGACGCTTGGGGGAGGCCTATGTCCAGAAGTGGACGTCTTTCGGCTGATATGATTATGATGATAAGGTGCTGAACCAGGATCCAACCAACTTACTGTGTGCTTGCTATAATCAAAATTCATTTTTCGTCGCAGGTTACAATGCGTTTCAAAATGTCTTTGTTTGTGTGACTGTTGAGCACTGCAAGCCACGTCTCGACGCGTACTTCGCGCTTGCGATCATTGAGCATTGCACACATTTGTCAAGCTTTTTTTACCTCGCCAATTTGACGCAAAAGGACCAATATTGCTTTAACACTAATGCCAAAAACTGCTGCTAATTTAGCGGTAGATTAAGTTTTTGGACGACCACGGGGTTATTTTTCAGGTCGTAATTTCCAGAACGGAAGCGAGCAAGCCAATAACAGGTGGTGCGTTCATTTGTAGTATTCGCTCCGTAAACTTCGTTGATGTTGCGAGCAGCTTGTATCGCTTTGCTGCCACAACGGTACCTATATATATTCCATACTTACACGACTTTTTAACGTATCCATGATGACGAAAAAGATTCGAATGCGATGAAAACATAACGTAAATCAATAAATAAATGACTAATTTTGCAAAAAGGATTTTACGTCTTTAAAATAAAATTAATTTGAAATTAGAATTCTTAACCAAAGAAAAATGATTTCGATTTGAAATGACCCAGTACTGCAGAACGGCAATTTCATAGGTAAAGAAAGACCTATTATTTGCACTTAGGTAAACTATAATCATTAATGTTTTATTTTGGTAAAATAGTTGAGAGTAAGCTTGGAATAAAGTACACGGCAATGACTAGCTACAATCCCATTTTTTTTTGCTAACAGCAAAAACTCGTAGTGGTCACGTGTAAAAGAGCCTTGGTTCCAAAAACGATAACTGCTCTTACCTAGCAAATTCTCTATCGGGTGGATAGAGGTCCTCTAGTATCGAGCACTGGTATACTATGACAGCTAAGACGTGGACGGCCATGACGGCCATGATGCAGCGGCACACGACAGCGAAGCCGCGGTTGAGCGGCTTGCCCAGCGCCCACGCCGTGGCCGAGCCCATGAACATGAGGAAGTAGATGCCCGAAGTAACGCTCGGCCGCATTATGCCGGACACCATCAACAGGATCAAGCATAAATATTTCCCTGAATAAAAAGGACGGGCTTAGAATGCCAGTAAGATCTAGACTTAAAGAAAAAATTGGTCGTATCTGTTGCTTTTTAAAAATACTTCTAAATCCAGGTGGATTTAGAAAGGTTTTATAATAGTCAAAAGATGCATACAAGTATCAGTAAGTGCAATAAAAAAATACAAACGACTTCCAAATAAAAACAAAACACTTTAATTTCGGTGTTTTTGGTAATTTATTTGTATTTTAACACCGACTTCCGAAATTAAAATAATTCTATATTTTGTAGTTTTTAGGGTTCCGAAAAAAAAAAGGAACCCTTATAGGATCACTCGGGTGTCTGTCTGTCTGTCTGTCTGTCTGTCTGTCTGTCTGTCCGTCTGTCACAGCCAGTTTTCTCCGGATCCACTGGACCGATTCTGTTGAAATTTTGTACACATATGGACTTCTATGACCCAAACACGGATGCGTTACGAAAATTATTAAATTTTTAGTATGGGGGTCACTTTTGGGGGTCAAACAAGAAAATTAAAAAAAAAAGTTTTTTGAACAATATCGTGTGACATATCAAATGAAAGGGCTTACTGTGAGGATTTTAATTATATTTTTTTCATAATTTTAAAATAAATGATTTAGAAGTTATTCAAGAAATTAGACGAAAAATGACCATTCCCCCCCCCCTTATCTCCGAAACTACTGAGCCTAAAAGTTTGAAAAAAAATGGAAATAATAGATCTTTACCTAAAGATTACAGGAAAACCTATTAGAAGTCTGTAGTGTTAATATAACATGTTAAAAAAATTAAATTCGTTCGGAACCCTTTGCACGCGAGTCCGACTCGCACTTGGCCAGTTTTTTTTTTATCCTTTCTATTGTTTTTTTATACTTTGGAAGTCGGTTGTATTTTTTTTGTAAAAACGTTTTTTATTTTTCACTTTATAGTGGTCTCCCCCACCTAACAACACCACTGGAAAATCGCAGGAAAGCAAAATACGCAATTTCATTTACTTGGATGAAAAACAAAAAACGTCATCCAAATAAACGATTCCAGCTATTCTCGTATTTATGTGAAAAGATATACTCCTCGATTGGTCCCATTTAAACATCAAAATCGGTTGAGTAATTTGGCTTTTAAATCAAAATATCTGGAATTCGTTTACTTAGATGACGAACGAAAAAAAGTGAAAAATAAAGCACTTTTTTACAAAAAAATACGTTAAAAATAGCAAGAATGTTTGTTTCTCGTTCCAAAGTGAGGACGAACAAACCACTATCAGTCAGAGACCCCCGTTTTTTGTGGAGATTACCAGGCAAGTCGATGACAAAAGATCGAAAATAAGCTGGAAAAGCATAAATCTTTACCTGCACTCGTCACAAGGGGGAACTGCTGATATTTACTTTCTGGGTGCGTAGGTGCATGCTCTGTTTGCGAGCCAGTTAACATTCTTTTGACTATAATATACACTAACAGCGATACTGCACTATTTATTATCTGAAATTGAATATTAGAATGAATTAATAAACGGCATAGAACCATTGTGGTATAGCCCCCCCCCCCCCCCCGAAGTTGCGGCGCACGATCTAAAATGCAATTATGGGTAGAGGACACTTCAACAAACAAAAAATCTAAGGAACATGGTGGCCTAAAGTGTCACGTTGTCGAGATATTTCGAGGTCACCATGTGACATCATGACTATCATTAAAAATTACTTAATTATATACATTCAAATAATAGTTTCCAGCTTGATTTAATTTTTTTTTAAAGAAAATAAAAATAAAAACACGTGAATACCAATTTATTAAGAACTTCGCAAAAAATAGTGCTTAATTAGATGGTTAAATCAAGCCTAGAAATATTATTAGAACACAATCTACTGCATATAAGCGCGAGATAAGCTCATTTTTAATAATTTTCATTGTTCTCATGTTATGATTTTACCTCCAAATATCTCGGCAACGTGACACTTTAAGGCATCATGTTGCTAATATTTTTTGTTGGTTTAAATGTCCTCTACCCACCCGTACATGCATGTTGCACCGTGCGCCGCGATTTTGAAAAAATATCAAAATGGCGACGAGGGGTTATGCCAGCTCCCATACAAAAAGGTTAAAACCTCTTTAAGTAGGCCTTTGATGAAAACAATTTCTAAAAATTTGGCTAATGTAGATGTATGCATATCTACTAGATATCAACTTTATTCAAAGGTAGTTTAAATTTAGTTATCATTTCAATTTACTTTTATAAAATTTATATTTACCTCGGGGAGCATAAAACTCACGGCCATTAGTGGATCTACCGCCTCATAAGATATAAAGCCTAGGTTGTGGCCCACGATACTTAAGATAGGATACTCAATGAGTATGGTGCCGTAAGGTGGCCTCGATGCCACCATAGAGTGCCATGCTATGTGCAGAGATAGCAACAGGAATGACACCACCACATTCATCAGCAAATATCTGCCACACCATCCTGAAAGCGAAGAAATAATTTATTATGCGACCATACTTGTGGATATAGTATCAGTTCCCTTAATCTACACTAATATCATAAAGAGGAAAGATTTGTTTGTTTGTTTGTTTGTTTGTATGTCTACACTAATATTATAAAGAGGAAAGATTTGTTTGTTTGTTTGAAATGAATAGGCTCCGAAACTACTGGACCGATTTGAAAAATTCTTTCAGCAATGGATAGCTACATTATCAGGGAGTAACATAGGCTATATTTTATCCCCGTGCTCTCACGGGAACGGGAACTACGCGGGTGAAACCGCGTGACGTCCACTAGTCTTTACTATAGATGATGGAATGGGCTTGGCGGAATTAAATTATGCAACTCCGTCGCACACTCCCCAAAATGTAACCGAATATTAGTATAGCTAAATCTATAGCTAGATCTAAGCTAGATCTATAGCTATATTAATATATGCGAAAGTAAGTCTGTCTGTTTGTTACCTCTTCAAGCTTTTAACAACTGAACTGCCAGATATCAGCTTGATGCCCTTGAGACAATTGAGAAACGAGCCAAGAGGATCAATGGCAATGATAAGCTCGTCGAGTCGAAGCTCGACGCCGAGTTGCTGGCTTGTCGATTTTCTATCGGTTACATTTTGGGGAGCGAGCGAAGGAATTGCAGAATTTAATTCCGCCAAGCCCCTTCCGTACGTCTCGTGGTCCATCTTTGGACCACGAGACGTACGGCGATGCGCCACCGGTACATCGTGGACATCCCACCCACACGCACAAAACGTTTTGGGAACACATTCATTGTACGTACAGCTAAGGAGTGGAATTCCCTGCCAGACTCTGTGTATCCTGATAGCTACAACCTGGGAGTCTTTAATTCAAGAGTGAATAGGTTACTTCTAAACAAGCATGCTCCATCTTCGACCGCATCATCGCTTACCATCAAGTGAGATGGTGGTCAAACGTATGCCTATCAATAGAAAAAAAGGCGCGCACTGGGTGATACCCGCTTAGGGGTGACACCCGACCGCTGGTTGACTGGTTTTTGTCACTATCGGGTGGCACCCCTAAACGTTTGACGCAATGAAACCTGTCGGGAGTAGGGTGCAAAACTTTTTGAGCTCGTTTCGCTCGCTCTTGCATTTTGCACTCTCTAAATCAAGATCAACACAAAACTTACATTTTTGTATAAATGTTCAAAATACAATAAAATCGTTCCGAGATGAGGTGTAAATTTTTTTTAGTCCTTCAGGTTTTCTGCATTTAAGGGTGACACTCGTTCGTTGGATTTTTTGTTACGGTCGGGTGTCACCCCTTAACAGGCGACGTAATGGAACCCGTCCGTGGTGGGGTGTAAAAATTTCGAGCTCGCTCTTACTTTCTGCACTCTCTTATTTCTCAAGCGTTTCTGTATGTATCAATAAAATCACTATGTTTGTGTATGAAATGATCAAAAGAAAATAAAGCCTTTTCGAGTTGGGGTGCATTAATTTTCGAGCTCCCTTTGCTCGCTCTTGTGTTCTGCTCTCTCTCAGTTAATGAGCTTTCTTGCATCACTCCATAAAGTTATTTCTATTTAAGTATGAATGATTAAAAGAATATAAAACCTATCAGAGGTGGGATGCGAAAATTTTCGAGCTCGCTTCGCTTGTTCTTGTGTTCTGCCCTCTTTTAGTTCTTAAGTTTACTTGCGTTACTCAACAAAGTTGGGTTTAGATAATGATGAAAACAAAGTCAAAATAATCTAATTTTCCAGATTTTGTTTGTAAGTATGATGTAAACATTCCTGAAAATTAAAACCTGCAGCGCAAATGGCACATCTTCCCCCCTCCCTTCCGAAAAATGGCTTGGACTGTCGTCACCAGAACGAAAGGCCCGATTCATATTTGTGGGGTGACACCACATTATCCGCCCCGGGTGTCACCCATGCTAGCTACGCTACTGCTTGAATCACCTGATTGTCTGATAAAATGATGATTCTATGTTTCAGAAGGCACGTAAAGCCGGTGGTCCCAGCCGCCAAATGGCGGTCGTCAAATAAACCATGACAGAGGCCCTTGAGGCGGTTTAGAAACTGTGACACTAGGGTGTGTGGGGTTGCTAGACCTTACTGCCCACGCGATAAGAAGAAGAAGGGTGGCAAAGCTTTTATGGAACTTTTTTATTGGTTTGTGATTAGATTTATCACTTTTCACGCCGGAGAAACGACGGGTAAAAGTTAATTACATACATAAGTACTTATTTCAACAATCCTGCCAACCAAGTGCTATAGTAATTTTACGGATTTAAAGGCAAGATAAGCCTGGAAGAGATCGCGGAATGCGATAAGGCCGCCAATTGTATATTTTTTTAGTTTAAGGTTTCCTTAATGTGTTTTAATCTTGGTGTACAATAAAGTATATATAAATAAATAAGGTACATACTCGGTTATCACGGCACCAATATTACGATTTCTGCGTATTTGTACAAAACCTGACTCTCTGGAATAGTGGTTGCAACGCTACTGTTGCACGAGGTCCTGGGTTTGATTCCTTGGTCAGGGGGTGTTATTAGATTTTTGAGGGTTCCGAATCCGTAAGAAACGCGGCGGAACCCTAATAGGATCACTCGGGTGTCTGTCTGTCACAGCCAGCTTTCTCCGGATCTACTGGACCGATTCTGTTGAAACTTACTACACATTTGGACTTTCGTGACACAAACACGGACTCGTTACGTAAATAAATAAGTTTTTAGTATGGGGGTCGCTTTTGGGGGTCAAACTAGAAAAAAAAAACGTTTTTCAAACTGTATTGTGTGACAAATTAAATGAAAGGGCTTACTGTGAGGGTTTTAATTATATATATTTTTTTTATAATTAAAAAAAAATAGTATTGAAGTAATTCAAGAAATTAGACTCGTAGTTCTCGTCCCACTTACCACAGTGTCTATGAAGACGAAAGTCTATGATCAGTGCGTGTTGCCAGTGATGACATACGGAACTGAAACGTGGTCGCTTACAATGGGCCTCATCAGAAGGCTCAAAGTCACTCAAAGGGCAATGGAGAGGGCAATGCTTGGAGTTTCCTTGCGTGATCGAATCAGGAATGATGATATCCGCAAGAGAACCAAGGTGACCGACATAGCCCGAAGGATCGCCAAACTAAAGTGGCAGTGGGCAGGGCACATTGCTCGCAGAACATGTCGCAGATGGTCGATGGGGCCGAAAAGTTCTGGAGTGGCGACCGCGTACCGGAAGACGTAACGTTGGAAGGCCTCCCACAAGGTGGACCGATGACCTGGTGAAGGTCGCGGGTAGCCGATGGATGCGAGACTCACAGGACCGGTCGTTGTGGCGACGCTTGGGGGAGGCCTATGTCCAGCATTGGACGTCTTTCGGCTGACATGATGATGATGAAGAAATTAGACCAAAAATTACCATTCCCCTTATTTTCGAAACTACTGAGCCTAAAATCTAGAAAAAAAAATGCAGATAATAGTTTTCTTCCCCTACAGATTACAGGAAATCCAATTGGAAGTCAACAGTGATAAAATATCATGAAATTGGTTCGGATTACATAAATGCAATTGGTTCGGATCCCTTTGCACGCGAGTCCGATTCACACTTGCCAGTTTCTTTTTTTTCAATTTGGAATACCTCAGTAATAGCCCAGAGTCTGGATTTTTTGCCGGTTGATGGTAACGGTTCGTACCCTATTTATTACATGGTACTTAACTTGTAGCGAGCGCAGCAGAGTCTTGTGTTCCAAGGACGGCGCGGAATGGAACAACCTGTGTAAACATACACAGGGTGTTTTATAATTCTAATGGATTAGTTTTTATTGTACTTAGCTATTATTTTAATGAATTAAAAAAATGCGCCTAGAGGTAGTTTATGTCGAATAAATTAAGTGTGCCGCCTTTGTAAGACGACTAAAATAGCACCGTGTATATTTTTATTAATTCGATACTCTTGTACTAAGTGTTTTTTGCTGGTGTTAAACGTATAAAGAGAGCTATTGCATTTTTTCTTGGATCTGAGCGTTTGACTCGAGGTTTGATGTGTGATTATGGCTTATATATAGACACGAATTTAAAAAAATATATTGACCAAGAAAGTTTGATTCTTTTTCTTGGGAGTGCTTTAAACAAAAATTTCAATTTGTTTACGTAAATTAGTAAAAACCTTGTCTCTGCAAAGGATGTTTCATAAAATTTTACTTTAGGCGTCTTTTGATGCTTTGTCACATCGAAGATATAATAATTTAGTCATTAATAAAAATATTTATGGTACAACT
Source organism: Lacanobia wlatinum (assembly GCA_947578705.1). Taxonomy (NCBI): domain Eukaryota; kingdom Metazoa; phylum Arthropoda; class Insecta; order Lepidoptera; family Noctuidae; genus Lacanobia; species Lacanobia wlatinum. Next base: position 9,162,414 of record OX388028.1, on the reverse strand, counting down.
GTATCTTATACTTTGGAGTGCTTTATTCAATTTACTATGTTTCATACAGTAATACACTAAACACTAACTGATAATTTTTCGTCTGAATTTTTTTTTTTTTTTTCTATGAAAATTTTATCCAAATTCAAACAAATGGAACAAATAACTAAGGTCACTATGTAACCTTGATTGAAAAAAAAAATTGTCTAGTTTAAATGTAGAATAATATTTTTAAACAATTGTTGTATACAGCGCTACAATCACTATAAATCTCGGGAAACGCGGCCTGTAGCTTTAATTCGGGCCAAGGGCTCGATTTTGTAATAGCGCCCTTAAGTATCACGTAAGTACCTATTTATGACGGTGCTATACAAATTCTAGCGACGGGAATCGAACCACTTTTGAAATGTGTTTTTACTCAGCTTTGTTTTCAGTAATCGAATGATTATAATGTACCATACGCACTATGCAACCATTTTTTTTTTCTTTTTTTTTTGTCTACGTAAATAATCACCATCTCGTGATCATAAACCTCTTGTAAAAAATGGTCATCATCTTCATGGTCCCCACACTCCTTGCTACATGGGGTAAGCGTCAAACGTTTTTTTCTTCCAATCTCCAGTGTCCACCGTCACGTTATCGTTCCTACTCTTTTCTTTCATGTCATTCCCACACAATCCATTCAACTTTTCTTTTGCATTTCTCTACCTCCCCATCCATAAAGATTTTTCGTCAGTCTTTTACAAACATGACGTATGAACTTTGTTCCTTCTTATCATGCCATAAAGCAACATACAGTTCTCTATTAACTTTTCTGTTATTGGTGTCAGTTTTAAACTGCTCCCGTACGAAAATTGACAGTCTTCTTTAATTATAATGAACATTGTATTGTATCACTAGCTTTTGCCCGCGACTTCGTACGCGCATATCCCGTTTTTTTCCCGTTCTCGTAGGAATTTCCCATTCCCGTATAGCCTATAGCCTTCCTCGATAAATGGGCTGTCCAACACTGAAAGAATTTTTCAAATCGGACCAGTAGTTCCTGAGATTAGCGCGTTCAAGCAAACAAACAAACAAACTCTTCAGCTTTATATATTAGTATAGATAATCCAGATTTTCCTGTTAGTGTGACTGGCATCTTGGGTTAACACATTGCAGTGGGTACCTAGGAGGTAGACGTCATTTATGCACTAAGATGGACAGTTTCTCACCTTTGAATGTTCTGCTATCCGGTACGCACGTTAATGGTGATAGTAAAAACAGCAGGATATATACTACTGAGATGCCAAACGGTCGAAGTGCTACACCTGTAAACAAACAATAATCAAATTAAATTAAAAGAGGGATGACACGACATTATATAAAAAGACAAGATCTTGATATTTGAGACTTAAACATGTTTTTAGTACCTGTAAAAACATCAGCATATAAAAAAGAACGTATAGCATTTTATAGATGAATGTGATGAAAATTAAACCACAAAAGGGAAAACATGAAAAAAGGCGAGACACGAAAGGAAAGTCAATAAAGGGAAAGTCGCAGACACTATAAATCACGGGCATAAGGCGCCGCCGGCTAGCAATAGGACGTTCAGAATTGTTTTAGCCTCCTTTACGTTGCGCTAACTTCTAGTTATGAAACCGATTCTATTTTAGCTAATATTTCTATTACTTGAGTACGCTCACCAGATTAGCCAGAATTAAAATAATGTAATATTTTGATTAATCATAACAAATTTTAGCATTTTGATTAACATTGCGCATGCTCCTTCCTAACTTAAGATTATTTACCTCGTCTACATGAAGCCGTTTTATTCTAAAAAAAAAGTGTGTCCGACTTCCAAAAAAGGAGAAGGTTCTCAATCCGGTGGGTATTTTTTTTCTTATATATGTACCGATTACTCCGAGGTTTCTGATCCGATATCCGTGATTCTTTTTTAGTTCGATGCTGTATACTGTTTAATTCAGTTTGGTTCAGTAGTTTTTACTTTATGAGCATTTTTGCTTATTTCAATTTCTGCGTAAACGAAGACGTCGTCCAAGTATCACCACTGAAAAGTGAAAAATAAAAAACTTTTTTACAAAAAATATAACCGACTTCCAAACAAAACACTACAAAGTATAAAATAACCTTAATTTCAGAAGTCGGTGTTAAAAAACAAAAAACAAAACCAAAAACACCGACTTGACTTCCGGAATTATCTTCTGGGTTCTTTTATAAAACTTGACGTTCAATTGAGGTTATCTCAACAAAATTGGTATACCAATAATGATGTTCAACAGTTCATCAGTACCGATAGTTAATCAATTTGGCTGGCCATTTCCCGAATATATGGGGATCAGCTTACAATCTAAATGGATGCAGCCAAATACCAGTATTCTACAAGAAATCTAAGTTTCTTATAAAATTCAAAATTCAAAACTCGTTTATTCAAACTTGAGTCAGCACTTTTTGAACGTCAAGTTTTACAAAAGACAGTCCCCCAAAACGCCCGCCCGTCACCACTTCCTAGTTTTTGGCTGGGGAGAAGTGACGCAACAAACTCTCCTGCGACACATATTACGTTTTGAGAACTTGAATTTCTACAATAGTATGCAAAGTTATTAACACGACACAAAAAAAAATGTCACTTGTTAGCTAGCACACTCTTATATTTTTGTACCTTCATTGTGTATCTATGTGTTTTAAATAAACTAGATTTCCGAAATTAAGGTTATTTTACACTTTTTAGTGTTTTGTTTGGAAGTCGGTTATATTTTTTTGTAAAAGTTTTTTTTTATTTTTCACTTTTAATTGGTGATACTTGGACGACGTCTTCGTCTACGCAGAAATCGAAATAAGCAATATAATTTCGTGTGTGTTTAAGTTGCACTACGTATAGTCCAACTCAGCGAACAGTGAAAGTTTCATCGAAATCGGTTCAGTAGTTTTTGAGATAGAGTTAAGTCACTAAGAAAACGTCTCATTGGCTTCACAGCGTAATTCTAAGACATGACATTATGCATGTTGTTTCAATTATTGCATGCAGTTAGGCTCTAGCTAAACAATCTCGATGAAAATTTCAAAAAGTGGTTTAGTAATTTAAAAAAAATCGTGTAATCGATAGATGGCAACATAAAAAATAAATAAAGTTAATTTATACTTTGTAGTGTTTTTATTAGGAAGTCGGTTGTATTTTTTTGTACAAAAGATTTTTATACAACCTGTAACAGAATAAACGCAATACCTCTTAAGGGGTCATTGAACTCATCATTATAAACAACTTTCACTATGGGACCAACACTGAAATCGCGAAATAAAAATCGGCTCCCCCATACATTTATGTGCGCATAACTCGACAAAATGTACTGAACAGCTGATTTTTTTTGTGATTTCGGTGTTGGTCCCATAGTAAAAGTTGTTCATAATGATAAGTACAGTGACCCCTTAAGAGGTATTGCGTTTATTCTGTTACACGTTGTATATATTCTCAAACTTAGGTATTTCAGTACTAAAGACAATAATAACATTGAACTGCCTTGGGAGTTTGTAACACTACATTTGCTAAAGTATACAAAAATACTTCGGCGACGGAGAATATTTAAGTACAAATACATAAATTAGTCCATGTTCCTGTGCTTGTACCTTATTCTTTGAAATACAAAATAATTAAGTGCATACCCATATACAGAAAGAGTCGTAAAAAGCTATTACGAAGGAAGAGAACACAATATTGTTGGGCACCGTTCGTTATGGCGCCCCAAATGCCACAGTAACATTTAGAATTTGTTCCACTTCGTTTTATACCCTGCCCTATTTCTTCTCGCGTCCTACCGCTATTATGAAAAACCAAGCTTTAATATTTTCTTATGAATATGCCGAGGAGCTCGTGGCTAAATAATAACAGCTGCACGGGTTGATGTTCAAGTTTAAGCTGCGTTTGCCGAGGTTGGTCTGTGGAAGAATGACCTTCTTAACATACCGAGACTCCTCCGTGCCCAAAGCACGTTAAGCCGTTGGGTCCCGGCTGTCATTTGTAGATCTTTGGCAGTCGTTACGGGTAGTTCAGAAGCCAGAAAATCTGACACCAGTCTTGCCAAGGAGTACCGTGTTACGTAAAATACTGGTACTCAGCTGAATCCGGTTTGACTGGATGCCGACCTCAATATAGTTGGGAAAAGGCTAGGCAGATGATGATAGAATAGAATAGAATAGAAAATATTTATTCGACACAGACAAAACACACAGCAACAAAAGAACAATTATACGATAAATATAACGAAAACGATACAGAGTAATTGTGCTGAGCGTTGCCATACCGAAAGAAGGGTTACCATCTCAGCATTTGCTGGGCGTCAGACGCTCAGCGCTGGTTTTCAGTTGTCACCCCGCAGTGAGTCGAGGGTTATAATAAGTAGGTAATAATTAAATAATGTTTTTGAGTTTGAGAGAGTAATTAAGTATTGCAAAATAATGGTTTTTTTATGCATACTACACTGTCTGAGAAAATTTTAAAGTATAAACTGGGATTAGCCATCAAAACATTATGTAGGATGGTTCTTCTTTTCGTGTGGGCAGTAAGGTCTACCGACGTGGGGTCGGTAGACCTTACACCCTAGTTTCAGAGTTTTCTAAACCGCCTCAAGGGCCTCTGACATGGTTTATTTGACGACCGCCATTTGGCGGCCGGGACCACCGGCTTATACGTGCTTTCCGAAGCAGGAAAAAAACCGATGTAGGATGGTAAAAATGAAGGTTGCTAAAACCGTTTCCATTATCACAATGTAAACAACGAATTTGATTAATCTACTCCAGAGATGAGTTATCTGATGGTCGATGGATGTTGAAAATGAATCATCAATTCCGATAAAAAGTGAATATATTTATTTTATCGTTACAGTAGATAGATATTATTATGCTTAGCATGTAGGTGTGAATAGAAAAATAAAACTAGTAGTACAACATCTCTACAGAAAAAGAGATTTAAATTCTTATGCCATTATGATAATTAATTGAAGTATCAACAGTATGTGTTGAGTTTCGGCTGCAATATATAGTCTCTTTCTGTTATTTATCTTTTTAGTTAGAATGTTTATTTAGTCAATTAAGTAAGTAAATTGCTTTACTTAAAATACAACAGACATAATTTTGTACAGAAACAATATGAATAAATTTGACCAAAAAGCACTTGTTGACTAGACTATTAAAGTCTAGTCAAGAAGTGCTTTTTGGTCAAATGTTTTCAGCAGTCTCGGAAAAATATGAATGAGGTGTCATTCGATTCGGAAGACCATGTTAGTTTGTATGTTAGTTTTTGAACAAAATAAAGTACCGGTCGGAAAAATTGCAAAGTTTTAAACACAACAATCTAAAAAAAGATTCTAAAAGAGGAGGAAATTTCCTAAGAAAAAGTCTAGACTCTCGGAACTGTAGGACCAATTGAAAATAGGGAAATATTTCACCTCTTTTTGAATCTTTTTCTAGATTTCAAAAATATTCATCAGATTTTGAGATATTTGCAAAAGACCAAACCCTTCTTTCTTTTTTCAGTAAATTGTTTAAAACTTTTGCAATTTTTTCGAGCGGTACTTTATTTTTATCAAAAATCATTCACATGCTCTTCCAAATCGAATGACACCTCATTCATATTCTTCCGAGACTACTGAAAAAAGTTGACCAAAAAAGCACTTATTGACTAGACTATAACTAGGTATAACAATATTAGGGTAATTTATATTAAACCGGGCCGTACCCGGGGCGCGCCGTGTACGTGGCCCGGACGGGGCACGGATTTGAAACGTTACATACATTTTGTATGAAGCAGTTAATATACACCGTGCATGATCCGTGTCCCGTCCAGCTAGTCTATTCTGTAAGAAACTATTTCGATATCGAGCTTCACCTGAGTGATAAAACTCACAAAGTGAGCTTTATTGCACACAACATAAAGATCTTCATTTGAAACTCACTTCGAATTCTACTGTCGAGATACGAAAATGTTGTTAGAGAATAGCACTACAGGCCCGGACGACGCTCGTCAACACCACGGTTGTTGCACGGACCCGCCCCGTTCCCCTCCACGTCCCGTCGTAATACGAACACTATTCGCTGATTATCTGTTGTGTGTGTTGTTAATTATCTGTATTTTTGGGAAATAAATATTTTGGGAAAGAAATGTATTATTATTATTTATACATTTATTTTTCTCGGCTACTTGGGTAGCCGGCAAATGCTAATAGCACGGGCCTAAGCCAAGTGGTTGTCAGCTGGATTAAGAGTTGAAGAGGGTAAGTTTGAGTTATTATTATTTATTGCAGTGTGCAACTCACTCTTAAGGATACGAACACTTTTCGTTTCCTCCCGCTCGGGCCCCGCCCCAGCCTCGGCTCGACCCGGGCACGGCGTTTTAGGATAATTCGGTAACACAAGATCTACCCCGGCATTGTGACTATTTCGATGATTCGTTTATTTTACATATTAATTCGTTTATTTCAGATATCACTAGATCTTAAAATACACAACACTAAGACCCACATAAATTTAAAAATAGTACATAATTATACGAAATTCCACAATACAATAAATGAAATAAAATCATATTACCTATGACAGATTAAATCACAATAATGAAAAGAATTTTATGAAATCTAGGGATCACTAATACGCTCTTAGTATCGGAAATTGGAATAGGTAGGTACATTATTTCCAGAATTGCTTCATTGTTATAATTCAAATAGCATAAAGACTATAAAAAATATAGGTATTTAACATAAATCCATAATCTTAATAGCCGATGCCGACTATATTTTATGGTATTTAGTAAAATCTGATGAAGAAGATAAGTTCCGCCAGTTAGGCCAAGATGTCTATCTGTCTGTCATACCTATTATTTACTGTAAATCGTAAAAATTGAGAAAATTTGCATGACCTCAGTCTTCTGAGATTTATCTTGTCTACGTGAGAAGAATTTCGCTGACATACATGTAATAAAAAATAACAAGTTAACCTACCTACCACAAAAAATTGCACCTGAAACCGATATACTATGCATGATGTAACTACCTCTAGATAGTTTGAGGCACACCCTGCAAACCTACATGTCATGCAATATTATTAATAATGAATTTCTAATGCGAACTGAAATAACACATCATCACTATCACTATATAGTATAAAACAAAGTCGCATCCCGATGTCTGTCTGTCCCTATGTATGCATAGATCTTTAAAACCACGCAACGGATTTTGATGCTGTTTTTTTAATAAATAGAGTGATTCTAGAGGAAGGTTTATATGTGTATAACATGCGTAATATAGTAGTGAAACACCGATAATATTAGAGGTTTCTAATGCGACGTCATAAATAAACGCATTTTTTGCGCTTACATTGCAAACGCTGGCTGAACCCTACGAGATAGATCAAAATTATGTACTACAGTATTGTACACCTTAAAAAGGTCTAAAAAAAGTCCGTGATAGTATATGTTTATCTCTTAGGGATAACTCACAATAACCATTTCTTGTCCTTTACTTTTTACGAGAAATAATGGCTTATTTACGAAGCCATTTTAAGCAATACAGCATTCATCCTTATCCAAATAAGTACCTTAAATACATTAAGCATTTAATATAGATCAATATGGCCCTTTACAGTATATCAATTAAATGAATAATTTAGAAGATATCACAGAATTAAAATTACGCGCGACTGAAAATATCATTCTCAGCGAAACATAAATGGAGCCGCAGTGTAACAGTTGGTCACTTTAACCATTTTCATCTTTTAAGTTTTGCGTAAAAAGTAATGCATTGTTTTATAAGCTTATTTAAGGTGTATGGTGTTAATCTATATAGATTGTTTTCGATATCCATTTTAGAATATTTACTCTAAACACTATTCAATTTAAATGAATATCTTAGGAGTTATCACAACTGCCAGGGTCGAAGGACTGTCTAAACAGGGTACCGGGTCCCTGAAATGCAAAGGGCAACCGAAAGAACAGGGTGGTTTTTAAAAGCTTTTATTTAACTTGCAATATGTAAGTATGTTTGTTCGGGTGGAATCTTTGAACTCAATTTTGAAGTTGATATCTTCAACCGGTTGAGCTGAAATTTTGTATACACGTTTAGTTTGGATGACAACGCACGATATGGTGTGTGACATCATTCTAAATCCAATATGGCGGACCATCCAAGATGGCGGAATAGTTATTTTTAATGCATTTCTACAATATGGATATCAAATGAAAGGGATAGTTGAGAGTTACTCGAAAAATGATGTGACGTCATTTTAAATCTAATATGGCGGATCATCCAAGATAGAGGAATAGTTATTTTTAATGCACTTTTGCAATATGGGTATCAAATGAAAGGGCTCATTGAGAGTAAATTGAAAAGTGAGCTTTAAGCTGAAATAAGATTGACTTGTGTAATTTGGCGAGATGGGCGTCATCAGCATTGGTCTGCAACCTGTCTAGAAGAAGGATAACTCCAAAATTAAACTCGGAACTGTGTTTCGTCAGGTACAAGTAAGCTCCAAGCTGAAATAAGTTTGACTTGTGTAATTTGGCGAGATGGGCGTTACAGAATTGGTCTGCATCCTGTCTAGGAGATTTACTTAGGCTCGAAGCTCTTTGCTGCTGGTCAAACATACGTGGCCTTAAGTAGGGTAAAACCGGTGGCGGTTCCTTCATACAAGCCCAAAAGCCCGGCATGCCTTACTAAAATGCTCGATAGAGAATCAATATCAAACCCGAACTATTTAAAAGTTCGCGCGCTTAATTCTTATCAAAATAACACAAAGTACGCTACCTATGCCACATTACTACATAACTACACATCGCGATTGTTCGCGCGCAGAGTTTCGCATTTGCAGCGTCTACATATAGCTATCTCGCTTACACGTACCGGCTTTTACCGGGCTTTCAAATACTATCTCCGTCACTTTCGCACTTATAGCGATGTGCCGTATAACGAGTTCTAAACCTTGTGCGCCTACAAATCGATCAGTATTGAAAATTAAGCCGTGCTTGCGTATGAAGTTGGACGCGTATGCGTGACCTTGTCACCTTGCCAACTCTGCAGTGTTGCCGTTTTAGCGACGTTGTGAGATCTTGGAGATTTTTAACGAGTTTGGGGACTTTTTTTAAGATTTAGCAACAATAAAAACTAGCGACTTTTTAAAATAACGAAATTAAATACTCAAGCAATATCTTAAAAATAAAAAAATTGCGACATCTAGCTAGATTTTTCATATACCTGGTGACTTTTTTTGCCTAAATGACAACACTGCAACTCTGCGTAAGTAGTTCTTGACACCGGAGTGCAACTCACTTCAGTTTTATTTGCTTGAGAGTTGAAAAGTTATGTTGTTTAAGTTTTTTGTGTGTATTCTTAGATTTTCTCAGTGATACAATTGTTTTGGTGACTTACCTACAACAATGGAGGTAATTGTACCTTGTGAGGATTTAAAATGCGTTCAAGTTTTGATTGGCGAAGATAAGGTAAAATCTTTAAACTTTGCTCAGAAAAAACAGTTAATTTCTTCATTAAAACCGACGCCTAATCTGTGTTTTTCTAGACTAGTAAATCGCATAAACGAAATTTAATAGATCAGTGTATAAAACTAGTTGGATTGTTGGCTGTTCGCACACTAATAAGTTGTGTTCGTGGCCTATTTTTTTCGAATGAAGATTCCGTTTGGAATACATCTGGTTATAATGATTTAAATAACATATCTGGCGCCATTAAAAGGCACGCAAATTCCCATAAACACCTGTGTGCAATGGTTTCTTTCGGTAATTTTGGTAAACAACGAATTGAGACATCTATATCAGTTTATGAGAAAATTGCGATGATACATACGAAGGTACCTACAGACTCAGTCGAAAACTGAACTTTCTTTTTTTGAAATCGGTTAAAATTTTATTGGGCTTGCCTTATTTTGAAACCCTAGGCACGCCACTGGGTAAAACCATTAGAAGGTCTCCTTATTGAAGAGCTGGATTGTTCGAAATTAACCGGCAAACGACCTTGCAACAACGATGCGTTGAATGAGATGAACAGACTGAGAAACCTAGCCAGCGATAACTAAAAAATAAATTAAAAGCAAAAAAAAATAAAAGCTTTTTTGCTTTCAATTAGTCAGTAAGTCAGACAGTCCCTTCCGCTCCACCCAGGGCGGGAGGACTCATTTGATGATTTGAACACCAAAAAAAAATGGAATTATCCTAAAATAAAGACGTTACAAAATAATTTTACAGTAAGCGCATTTCTTTTTTTGTTATAAATTGGTCCCGAGCGAAGCCGGGGCGGGTCGCTAGTTGTAAATAAACAAGCAATTACATATAGTAATCATTATTTAATACTAGATTCTGCGACGTCGTCTACACTTGTGTGGACGAAATTAAAATAAAATACATTTTAAGGTAAGATTCATCTTAGTTGTTTCCCGGTGATTTTTACATTATACCGTGCATTTTTTTAATAAGAACCTTCCTCGCACCAGTTTTATTTCTGTTCTCGAGTTAAGCGTTTAACAACACGTTAAGCCATTCATTTTTAGGAGGTTTGCGGAGCTTTGCTCTCTGTGCCGCCTACCTCTTAAGAGTAATAAAAAACCATTCATCCAAACTTAACATTAGTATAAATAGCAACATTTATAACAGTACTAGCTGTCCCGCGCAACTTCGTCTAAGTCACATTTTTCATTAATACTCCGCTCCTATTGGTCGTAGCCGTGATGTTATGTAACCTATAGCCGTCCTCGATAAATGGGCTATCTAACACTGAAAGAATTTTTATAATATCGTAGACGTTCAAGCAAACAAACTCTTCAGCTTTACATATTAGTATTATTGTATGCAACGAAACGACGAAGATTCTCCAAATGCCTATGAAAAAAAACCATGTTACTTGATAAGGTAACAATATACTCGAACTGTTGGTAAATATTGCAGTTTAGTTTGCACCGCAAAACTTATCTAATCTACATTGACATATTAAGCGAAAGATTATACAAGTACCTACTTCGATTATATAAAATACATTTTGCGAATATATAGTTGTTGGAGGTAGAGTGAAGATGATTGATCCATGCAACGGTAATTTAGAAATTTTGTAACGTTGGACTCGAATATGGTACCAAATACACGGTGCCATTTTAGCCGTCTTACACCGGAGTCCACTTCATCTATCCAATGACTACTACACATTAAAAAAAAATGTTGTATTGTTGTTTCAAAAAATGTTATAAAAATCGTTTTTTTTTTCATAAGAAAAGAAAACGATATTTATAAAAAAAAATTAACGTTTGAGTTCTTATACTAATATAAAAGCTGAAGAGTTTGTTTGTTTGCTTGAACGCGCTAATCTCAAGAACTACTGGACCGATTTGAACAATTCTTTCAGTGTTAGATAGCCCATTTATTGAGGAAGGCTATACCACTCTAAGACCAATAGGAGCGGAGCAGTAATGGAAATTGTGACACAGCTTGACGTAGTTTGAAACATCCAAGACCGACCGCAGCCCCAGCCTTGTGTTCTAAGGACAGCGCGGAATGGAACGGCGACATTGTTTTAATACGTAAATATTATTAACAGGGTGTCTTATAATTCTAATGCATTATTTGTTTTTATTGTATCTATCATCTGACATTTATTAATATTAGAATAAAACTGAACAGAATACTATGATTGAATAAGATAGAATACTAAATATATACACTTAAAATAAAATATCCTAACTAAGATAAGGCGTCAAAAAATTCGTCCGCATCGCTGTCCACCGGAAGTGAGCCCAAAAGACTGGCGGCATTGCCACGTTGTATGGCAATGCTTATCCTCTGTCCGAGGTAAAAGCCAGCCCTTGGGTCACGCGAAGTGTCAACTAAGCGTTTAGATAGATCTTTAAATAAGGCATGAGCACTCGGACCCCACGGTCCAAGAGTTTCAACCCCAAACGGCTCAAAAATATAATTGCCAACAAGATTATTATATTTCCGCCGCTTGAGGTTCTCAGCAGCCGCAGCGGCAGTACCAGCACAGCACGACGAGCTAGGAAGATGGGATGGCGCAAGAGTATCGACACAAGTAGCGTCCCACACTAAAGGCCTACCCATCTTCCATGGAAACAAAGACATACCGTCCGGTCGCTTGCCGTCGTCGCGTGCCAGGCCATTGGGTTCTAGTACGGCTGGAACGCCGACGGCGACAAGAGCGCGTCGGATAATGTCGTTGATGTTTGCGTGCCGTGCAAAGCGACCCGCACTTCGACTGCATGAGAGACCGTGGTGCCCGAGGCTGTTGACAGCTTCACCACAGTGACAACGATGAGGAGAACAACACGATGCGCCTAAGCGAAGGGAAGCAGCGAGGCGGAAAGTTGTATCGTCGAACAAGGTGCCTAAGTTCGACGACGGTAGTGCGTGAAGCCAGAGGCCCGACTCCCACTCACCCACAGCCAGCAGGCGCGCACGCTCCGCAGTAGAAGTAGAAGTGGCTATAAGGTTCCTCTGAACTTCTCTGCAGACCGGCTCATCCCACTGTCTCTGGTATGATGGGTTGTCGGGTAGATTTACATTCGGGCAAGCGAGTTTCCAAGCATTCACAGCCTCGGTGAAGCACGGCACATCAAAATCAATCAGTGTGGAAGCTAGGATATTCCTGATTAATTTATCAGTGCCATGAACCGAAGATATAAAAGCCGGTAAACTAATACTGGTAATTTTGCGGACGCCGAGGCCTCCCATACGAATGGGAAGAGTAGCTTGAGCCCAAGCTCGGTCGTCCATGGCCACATTTAAAATTGAAGATAGTGTATGCTTGATAATTTGGTCCATTTTTTCTAAAAGGTGAGGGTGCTTCCACATATGGGAAGCACGAAGAAAATATGTCAATTTAGGACCGAAACAGCAGTAACGAATTATGGTGATAGCCGAATGCATGTTAATTTTTAACAGTCTTTCCGAAACGTCTTTGAAATTTTGAATTTTTTCTTCGACAAAATTGGGAAAGGAATTCTCAAAGATTGGTGACCCAAGGAGGTGAAGAGAGCTTTTGTCCATAATTTTGATTCCAGGGGCTATTGCGTTGAATTTTGAAAGTGTGAATTGTCGGTCAGTACTGTCAGACAAAAATAATTCGCATTTGGATCTATCATCTTAATTAATTATTTTAAGGAATAATCGCGGCTAGAGGTAGTTTATGTCGGGTACATTAAGTGGTCTTCTTTTGTAAGACGACTAAACTGGCACCGAGTATAAATAAAAACTTTATAATTACAGAGCCTTTCAAATTTACATAGATTGACATAAGTACTCTTTATTTTACAGCATAATAAATTACGTAATAGGTACAATTACATAAAAATGTTAGTCTACATACATAAACTACATGCTCCTTTCCACCGTCTTCGTAAATTACTAAACTTAAATCTAACCTTTGTTCTAAGGTATTATTCTAGAAACATCCTTACTAATATTATAAATGCGAAAGTAACTCTGTCTGCCTGTCTGTCTGTCGCGCTTTCACGCCAAAACTACTGAACAGATTTAAATGAAATTTGGTACACAGATAGTCTAGAGCCTGAGAAAGAAAGGAAGAGACATAGGCTACTTTTTATGCCGGGAGTATGTTCCCTAGGGACCACGCGGGCGAAGCCGCTGGCAGAAGCTACTAAAATATAAAACAAACACTTTACTTTGTAGTTTTTCTTTTTTTCAAAAATCTAGTAATTTCTAGTACTTATAACAAACAATTTCCTTCAGTATCTGTGGTTGAGTTAACAAATAATCATAAAATTTAATTTTGCTATAGATAGTTTTGATGATTGTAAGGCACCTACTGTTGACAGTATTCGATTTCTTTCTTTTGACCACTGTGCAAAGTGGCGTGAGAATGTTAAAATAATAAACTTATCAGGGCAATTTGAAAACACAGGACGATGCTTAAAAACTAATCAGGACATACCAGAACATGTCCTGGGAAAACAGGATTATTGGCAACTCTACATTCTTTCGGTTACCCTAATCGAAAAGCTAAGGTAGGTTTATGTCTCAAACTAGTCTTAAATAAAAACCTTTCAAACCCAATGAGGGTAACCCTTTCCATAGGGTTTTAGAATCACTTTTGAAAAGTTTATCAAAACCCTATTGTTTTTAGGGTTCCGTACCTCAAAAGAATAAACGGAATTCTTAAAAGATCACTTTATTGTACGGACAATAAAGTGATCTTTTAAGAATTCCGTCTGTCTGTCTGTCTGTCAAGACGCTTTATCTCGGGAGCGCGTGGAGGTATCGAGTTGAAATTAAAACCATATACTCAGGGGTTCTAAAATAGCCACTTTAGCAGAATCAGAAAGCACATCACGCTACCCGTCACTGTCAAAATCCCAATCAACCTTGAACCTAATGCTCTAACGATAAAGATGAAAATGAATTTTGACAGATTGTTGTGGTTAATATTATGATTCTAATATGATTCTTCTAAAGTGGCCTTATTAGAACCGCAGATCTACAGTCCCTTGAAGCTGTGAAAAAATCAAACTTCTAAGTTAACGTAAAAAATGATACGGCCGTTTATGCCTCAAAAACTTATATTTCGACACTCTCAAGGGAATCAAAATTTATAGGGTACTTACTAGCTTTTACCCGCGACTTCGTACGTGCATGTCCCGTTTTTTCCCGTAACCCGTTTTTTCCCGTTCCATAAAACTATCCTATCTTTTAAGTTGGATCAAATAACAGATAGTTACGAAGTTTGATCAAAATCGGTTCAGTAGTTTCAGATTTTATCTCGAACAAACATCGTGACACGAGATTTATATATATATATATATATATAGATTTCCCGTTGACCTAGAACTATGAAATTTGGCAAGTAATATCGTCTTATACGACAATTATAGGGAAAGTCTGAAATGAAAACTATACATTTTCCATTAAATCATGAAAGATATTGTCTTTACTTAAAGTAATATGTACCTACTTTGTACGGAACCCTCGGTGGGCGAGTTCGACTTGTAAGGTCGAAGGTATTTGTGGAGAGAAATGATAGTCACGACTGCCCAAGTAATACTCTCCCTTTATTTTAGGATACACATGGTTATATAGGATAGAATACATACACATAGGTACAACATACATTGATGTCACTACATACACACTACACCTCCCATGGCGAGGTAAAATAAAATAAAATTATCAAGAAAAATATTACTGATTAGGATAGTACAATTTTGTTCTATTTTTGTAAATAATAATTACTTTACCATTCTTTATTATTTTGACATTAGGTGACTCATCAGATATAACTCTGTATGGTCCCGAATAAACAGTATCTAATTTGTTACACTTATTATTTTTAACTAAGGTTGTCTCGTGTACCTTTCTGTGACTTTTGCAATCTAAATTTTAACTCTAATGGATAATAATCAATGTTATAGAGCAACAACCCTATTAGTGAAATTACTTGGCAAAGAGCACTTTTTTCCGAAAACCAACTCGTAAGGAGAATATTTCGTTGCTGAATGAACTGAAGTATTGTAGCAAAATAACCAAAATGGGAGCCATGTACTCTATGTCTCTGGATGGTTGTCTGTTTGAATGCGCACTTGTCCGGTTTACAAAAAAAACCCTTTGAAGAAACTCTATCAGAAGTTCAGAACCCTTCTATTGGGTATTCCAAACGGTCCCTAAACGTGACGGCACATAAAATCTGACACACTACGAGAATCCTACACTCGAATCAGACAACCAACGGCCACAATGCGGTCGTTCTTCGTCTTAGTAAATCATTCGGTCGTTTATTTCCAAAATTTCAGAGTCGCATAGATTAAATAAGTGAAAAATCACGGTCACGCATCGCGCCACCAACTGTTCTATGCTCAAAGTTTCGTTGAAAAAAAAGTTACGAGATCCCAAAATAAATGAGAAAACTTGCAGTTTGTTGGCCTGTTTCTGACGAAAGACCGTTGGATCAGAGCACACGCCTCCTTTGACCAAACGAATACATGAATGAGATGAATGGAGTCTACAAAGAATTAGAAGCAAAGAGGGAACATTCCTGGGCTAGACATGCTGACGACATTTAATCAAAGACGGCGGGGACAAACAGTCTAGATCTGGAAGTCGAAGAGCCGGGTATTGTGGCGCTACTTCAAAGCTTATGTCTAGCATTTAAGGCGATAAGCTTAGCAAACTTGTCTGCGACTAGACTATAACGCTTGGTTCTCAAATTTAGCAGCTATGTAGAGCTCTAACAAATCTCAATCATTCTCTACGTCTTCCCGGGGGTTCATTGCCCACAAAGTATTATATGTATACCGGATAACCTTGAAATGTTCATGTTTTAGGTGAGTATCAACCACAGTAGTGATGACGATGCGGTAAGACTATTAGCGGAGAGCCATTAAAAATAATTTATTTTATTTTTGTAAAGAACCTGCTGCACATATTTAGAGGACCCACTACGGGATCCAGTAAGAAGAACATCACATTTTATAGGCAATAAATTCTTAATTGTTCAAGTAGAAAAAAGTTGATTATGGTATACCTACCTATTTCGTGAAACCATTTAAAAAACTGGTTTCTGACGCTTAAAGGTTATGCCTTTTTTAATAACCACTAATCCACACATAATTAAACGTACCTACGTATATATTAAAAATCATGCTTATTTTCTAGCACACACATCTTTGATAACAGATATTATAATGAAACAAACAATGCCTGCGCACCATTGTTCCATGGAAACAAATCCAAAGAACAATGGTGGGGAGGGAACGATGTCGCGGCTAGTGACGCTATTATGGGAGAAAAACGTGTTTCCTAATATAACTCAAACACTGATGACGAACTTTATTACGTTTACGTTGATACAGATAAACGTTATACTGTAAGTATATCTATATGTAAGTTTACTACACACAAATTAATGGTAATAGTCCATAAATGAAAAACGTGTATCACTCCTACTATGAAATCATTGTTCTATGAATTCACTAAATTCTGTCAAAATGTGTTTTCACTGAATCATCAAACTCAAGCTTTGATATTGTGTTTGTGCAACAGTACGTACAGTTTTGCTGACACAAATAGGTACAAGCCAAGTTAAAAATAAGACTGGAAATATAAACACGAAGAACATTCAGATTTCAGATGCAAATACAATTATGTGCAGGATGTAGTATGTAGTCTCATTATCATGCGGAGTGTTTAAAATATTTACCTTGCCGTACGCATCATATGACAGCAAATATACCTTGTTCAATTATTTCAAATCAATTATAATGTTATCTTGCGGCGGAATATTTTTTATCACCCTGTATGCCCTGGACAACTTTAGAATTCATTGTATATGTTCAGTTAATTTTAGTGAACCGATGGGATCTTAATGTCAGTTATGCAGTTTATATTCGGAGAAAAAAAACAATAGAAATACACCATGTGTGGAATTTTCAACTGTCTACCTATTACGGTTCTTGAGATACAGCCCGCTGACAGACAGACGGACGTTGGTTACCCTTTGGATACGGATCCTTAAAAAACGGCCAAGTGCGAGTCGGACTCGCACACGATGGGTTCCGTACCATACAGCCCGCTGACAGACAGACAAACGTACGGACAGACGGACGGACAGCGGAGCCCTAATAACAGGGTTCCGTTGGTTACCCTTTTGGTACGGAACCCTGAAAAAGCTTTTTGCATCTAAATAGTCATGTGAGCAAGATTGCGACGGTTTTAATATTTTACAAAAACTTATTTTTTCTTTATAAAAATAAAATAGCATTGAACCGCAAGCCGGTTCGAAATATTACACATTTTGTAATTACCAAAAACTTGTTAAAAGTCGATTGTATAGATGAGATCACTGTAAATGTAGGTTGGCACTTGCTAGTTAACCAGTTGAACTGTGGCGTGACCTTGTGAATCAGACGCGATATGGCCATGCTATATACTTACCTACTACCTACCTACCAACGCCGGGCGCCGAATATGTTGCTCAACTACGTGACTACTAACGAACACCGCTTAATAAACAAAGGTAGACCTTTACTATGTCTTTAACTTAAAATACAAGCAATGCGTAAGTAACCCATAACAAATACTGCGAGTTAACCATAAAAATATAGCTTTTATTGTTGTGAACGCCGTGCAAGCCGATAACCCCAAATGACATCATCTAGTTACTAATTTAAAGCATAATTTATGTGAGTCCTGTTTATTTCAATTAAAATGTTTATAAATAGCTAAATGTTCTAATAACATATTTGAACTAAGATAGTAGACAAAGTATTATAATATTCCATCAATCAAATAAATAAGAAGGCCATAATTTTATGAAGAGGTATGAATTATTCAGTGCTGAACCTATTCCTTCCTTATAT
Organism: Lacanobia wlatinum; assembly: GCA_947578705.1. NCBI lineage: Eukaryota > Metazoa > Arthropoda > Insecta > Lepidoptera > Noctuidae > Lacanobia > Lacanobia wlatinum. The sequence goes on along the minus strand of OX388028.1, from coordinate 9,144,072 downwards.
ACATTAGCTACACACTGTCTACGAACAAGCGAAGGTTGGGCATCAACACCATACCCATGTAACGAATTGCAAATGCATTTGTAACATCAATGATATCATTGGAAATTATTAGAGGAAATATTAAAGGCTACCTATGTACCTATCATTATTTATTCCATAAATAACTGGTAAGTAGGTACCTATGGGGTCATCATAAATAAGTGTGTTTGCTTAATTTCAGCAAGGTTTGACGGGTTCAACGTTACCTAAATACCAAAAACTCATAATCGCTATATTCACGCTAATTAAAGTGTATCAGGGCAGATTTATAGTAAGTTGTTAATTAGTGTTTCTGTTAATTAAAAGAAGCCACCGCCCAATTTATAATAATATGCTGTGAATGTTAGGTTCTGTTGTTTCATGGAATTAGATTTTGTTTTTAATAATAGTAAGTGCTGTACGAGGTGAGCTAGTATCATGTGTAATTAAAAGACCAGTGGATATGGCAGGGCAGGCGAGCAGTGCGTGTACTGAAACGCGATTGTCCATCAGGGCGTGTGCTGTAAATACTCTTTTATGCACGGTATATTGTTAATGCTCTTTGCACGGAAACTTCGCAAATTCGCAACTAATTCTCAAAATTTTCCTTAAATTATGTGGTTTTGTCACAACACACCATATTAAAAATACGACATTACAGGACAATGATGATTCATTTAAAGATGGAGGTCAACAATAAACTGTCTGACATGTCTAGCAGGTTAGAGGTGAGCTAGACTTATTAAATAATACTTTTAAACACCATTCTTGGCAACGATGATATATGACAAAATAAATGGTGTATAGGCAACGGAAATTAGGAAAGCGAGTGATGAAAGAAAGAATTGTCTATTTACAGCGAACTACGGTAGTCGATGATAACCGTGTCGTGCACGATAACGGCAGGTTATCACGACTTGTATACTTTGCGAAGGTACCGGGAACCAATTTGATTTACAAAGGGTAGAGAGGTTTAATTAATGGCATTTTGTGAAGGCGGGTGTGGCCCATTAGCTGTGCAAACATTTCTGGCTCACGACATCCTCTAATGTGTACACTGAATATTACTCGCTTACTACGAGAATGTTCACGTGCACTTAAACATAACCCTTTATTTTAGTAGCACTTTATCAGTGCACTTCCTGCCTGAATCACCAACTGACACAACTAACATTTCTGACATGTCTGGCTCTTACGAATCATTTACGAAGATTGAGATAGGTTTTACATTTAGCAACAAAAAGAAAGGGTAACCCATTTCATGAGGTTAACAATACAAGACAAAAGGTAAGGATACCCCACGGGTTATCCTACCTTACTTAAGTTCAAGTGAGACACTGCAATAAGTTAACCCGTACCTATATTAAATGTCATGTTAACCCTTCTATTAGTGTGATAGTTATTCATCTTTATGTAGGAAACATACAAACACACAAAAAATGTCTTCCTATTTTAATGATTACTGATTGAAATTGCAATCAACTTATGTGTAACCATTTCGATGTATGTAAACTGCGGGTGTTAATGAGAGCAACGCTGCCCTTGCGCAACTGCACTCACATGTTAAATCGACGACCTTTAACTCCTTCAGCATTTATGTGTTTTACTTATTTTGACATTTACTTTACGTAATGATAAAATCACTTTATTTCGAGGCAAAGCGCGTGTTTGGTGGGTGCAAATATGATATAATAGGCGGAGGTGCAAACAGAGGGTCGAGCAGGTAAAATGCTCTACATTGGCGGATTTATAGGCCATGAGGGAATTAGGGTCAGGACTTGTGTCCTTTACGACTATGACACGCATTAGCTTTTACACATTTTCGTGGACTTTTATGTGCGTGCTAAAAAAAGTCATATTTAGTAGGCGTAGAGCAAGTCTAAATGTATTATAAAAGCCAAAGAGAAATTGATAGAACAAGTACCCAAAGCACGACTAACAAATTATTATCCAGATGCCATTAATTTAGACTGCATTATGCATGTAGGTGGCACGTAAATATGGATTATGGTGTTCCGGGCTTTGATTCAAAAATAGACTGCAAGAATTTATGAAAAACCCGCCAAGTGCGAGTTGGACTCTCTCTCACAAAAGGTTTCGTACCATAAACCGAAACAAAAAATAACTGTTTTTTGTATGGTTCGGATTAATTTTTAATTTAATTTTTTTTTTATTACTTGTTATAGCGCCAATAGAAATACACACTCTGTGAAAATTTAAACTGTCTACCTATTACAGTTCTTGAGATACAGTCCGCTGACAGACGGTCGGACAGCGGAGACTTAGTTATAGGGTTCCGTTGGTTACCCTTCAGGTACGCAAACCCTAAAGACAAATGGTCAAACTAGCTTGATACTGCCGAGAGAATCAGGATTGGAGCTAGCTCGCCGTAGGCTTTACTTTCAGCAGGAGAGGGAATTTCAATGACATCTGTTACTGTGTATGATAAATTGATTAGTGCGTAACTATGTCCCTATTGCTGGATAGGATCTCAGTGTATGAGAGAGTTATAGAGAAGACCAACTAACAGTGTATCCAGAAAACAGCTTTTTTGAGCTAACCCGATCTTAGTTGTGTAATAAGTGTTAGTAAGTATAGCAAAAGGAAGGACTATGTAAGAATCGTAGTAGGTGACAATCTGTAGTTTCTACCTCAACCCATTGGAAAAAGGTGTGAGTTTATCTATCCTTACTAATCATAAAAATAACCGCTGCTCTCTTGCGTTGATTGAATCTATAAGATAAAACAGTGGTTTAGAGAGCGCATTAGTAAGTTTAGTAGGTAGGTACCTACCTAGTCCAATATAAATTAATGCTTTAAAGAAAGAAGGCCTATTTTAAAGCTGATATCATTCGGCACACACAGGCTTAAAAAAATAGTAGTTATTGGCAACACCTAATTGTCGTTTTTAGTGAACGTAGTTCAACAAACCTCGACGAGGACAAATCACCGAAGCGTGATATTAGGCCTACATTAAATTCTCGGGGTTGCGTGATGCAAATCTCATGCAAATATAACACATCTATTAAAGGGTCCATTGACAAGGCCACGAGCCCACAACAAGTCGGTCAGCGGGTCATAGTACGAATTGTGAGGACGCACCCAGAACTAGCCGGCGCGCCCATTCAGCGGGAGGGAGGATATGAGGACGTTACTCCTTCCCGCAATGCGACGATGCTCAATGAGTAAATGCTTCGAAACTAACTACGTAGGCGCACCGGCGGAACTGGAATTCTAAATTAGCAGGCTAGAATTCTAGGTCAAAAAACATTCCCAGTCATTTCCCTGTAAGTCGTAACGCGATGTTTATTATGAGCTCTATCTGTGGCAGTTATAAAGTCCTAATCTACTATTTATCGGGCGCAACAGTGACGTAAGATTTATTTCGGCAGTATGCAGAAGCGATGAGAATAAAATACATAATATTAAAGGCGCGGCGATACATGCGGAGCCGCCACGCCGCCGCGCGTCGCCGCGCCGCGCGCCGGCCGGCCGGTTACGGAGCGTTGCGTCACACACACGTGTCATCACAAGAATGCTGCTGATGTTTCATAGTTTATTTCGCATATTCCATTAAAAATCATAAATCTGTTGATAGGTGATGTTTTTCTCTCAAGAACATTCCCTGTTCTAGTATTTTTGGATAGCTAACATTGCTGACTTTTAAAAATACTGACAGTCATAAAACATAAATCCAATTTCCCATGTAGGAAAATCAAGTAAATTGATTTTGCTTTGTTGTTGAAAAAGGAAAATCAATTTTATTATTAGGAGTCTGGTGTAGATGCTTGCCATGTTGATATAAAACTAGGCTATTTTAAATTAGACTGAATTTTCCTTACAATTTTGGACAACAGATAATTTTAATGACCTTTCATTCTTGATGATCATTCTTTAGTTACTGAAAATACATAATGACATTATCAGATCAGGCCCAGATCATTATCATGCAGTTGTATTGTTGACTAATACTCAGATTACTGAAACAGCCTTTTGGCTATGGTAAAGAATACTTACTTTAGGTATAGGATGCACTATAAATAGAAAATCTAATTTCTTTACATAAAGAATAGAATCATCTTGTACTTACATAGCAGGAGGCTAGTTGGCACCACCAGCCGCACAAGTGCAGTGACAAAGTAGTTTGCTCCCTTAATGGTCATGGTGATCACTGCAAACCAATGTAAATCTTTATTGTGCCAAAAAACACAAATATTCAAACAAAAATTGCATAATATAAGAAGAAATCCTAATAGAGTAGGGAAATCTACAAATACAAACTAATAAACACTAGTTGACACCTTAATGTAATGTCTTTATATTGTTTGCACTGTTGCACTGCAAAAGCAGCTCATCATTATTTAGGCATTATGTGTAGGTGTTACCTAGTGTTAGAAAAATGGGGATTTTCATCCTTTATGAAACCTAAACAACAGAGTCAGTTTTAAAATCCTTCAATTATTTAAAACCGGTCAAGTGCATGCGGGGCCATGATCAGTATAGGGTTCCATAGATAGAAATCACAATTAGCAATTTTATATGGAATTTGTATGAAATTTTCCTTTCCAAGTACATTTTAGAGGTTGTTCTACTATTACTTGTTAACTTGTAAAGCCTACTTTGCTGTGATAGTTTTCCTTTTATTTTAAACTAGCTGACCTGTGCCCACTTCGTTGGGCAGTTTTTTCGGGTTAATATTAGCCTATGACACTCACAAATAATGTGGCTTTCCATTGGTAAAAGAATTTTCAAAATGGGTTTACCAGACCCAGAGATTACCCCCTACAACCTCAAAACTCACAAACTTTAATGTTTCATAATATTAGTATTGATTCATTATTGTGTGCTAGATACTACCATGTTTTTTTTACATATCTCCAAAAATAACAGTATAGTTGGCACTTGACTCTAACAAAAATTAGCACTTTAAAGCTTAATACTTGTAAATGGATCCTTGGATGGAAATATCGGTTTCGCACCCACATTATTTTAAAACAACTTATCCAACAACACCCCAAACCAAGGGATAGAGGGTAACAAAATCTTTTTAATGATTTTATTTTACCACTTTTTCGGCGTGATTACACTGTTTAACCATACCATATTCCTAATTCCTAGTGCTACATCTCTGAGCTTAACCGCCGACAGACATGTCGAAAATATAACGGTTCCTTGTTGATTATGGAACCCTAAAAAGGATGCAATTTATTTAGTTAAAATGTAATGGGGATATTTTTTTGTACTTATTTAAATGGGCTTTTTTAAGTGCAAAATGTTTTGATTAGGATGTTATTATTCTAGCCCCCACATAAAATTCTTAAAAAATAACAGCAAATAAGAACTATTCGACAGAAGATAAACATTAGCAGATAATGTTTATACACATTTTGTTTATATAATTAAGAAAGACAGATTTATAGCAATACTTCCCACTTTATTTTGGGTTAGCGGCTAACGAAAAATTGAATGCTTTCTGCTTACCTATTTTTTATATTCTAAGTACTTAAATTATCATGACATTTTAAAACACACCATCACTTTAATCGCAAGTCAGGATTCGATACTCTTTAAAATTCGTGCTTTCAAACATTTTACGACATCGTTTTAATTCTTGAATCAAAAACACGACCACATACTCCACTAACAATTGACTGACACTAAAATTGACTGACAGTGACACTAGAAAAATCAGAGAAACATGAGAAAGCAAGTGTTGCCAAACCATCTTGTGAAAATAATACTATCGTTGGTGCGCTAGCCAAATCTGATATTATGTGCATTTCTGTGATATTTTCTTGTTACTAAATATCCTTAAAAATCAAGTACATTAACTGAGATAGATGTAAAAATGATAAAATGTTCATTTTATCTTTTTTACTTGTATCTCAGTTCATGCGGCATTTTGAAATTATGAATTAGCCAATTAATCATCAAATAAAACAGATTATTGTCTCACTTGTCAACTTGATGAAAAACACATATCAGATTTGACAAGCGCACTGACGTAATGTTTTTGACAATCTGACTTCATCAGTCATTAATTCATCTTTCAGTTATTCCGGACCGGACAGAAACTTTTCTAATTTTCTTATATATTATTGGTAGACACGAGCACCATCTCACCTGATGGAAAGCGATGATATATTTGTTTGTTGACGTCAGAACTATGAGACATAAATCGTTCAGTCTAATCAAGGGACATCCGGAGAGTTGTATGATTTTTGCAGTAAACATATATGTAGAGGTTCCTTTTCAGGATTTCAGATCCGAAGGGTAACCAACGGAACCCTATTACTAAGTTCCCGCTGTCCGTCCGTCTGTCGATCCGTCCGTCCGTCTGTCTGTCAACAGGCTGTATCTCAAGATCCGTAATCTAGATGAAATTTTCACAGATTGTGTATTTCTATTGTCACTATTACAACAAATAATTATTAAAGTTATATTAAATTAATAAATAAAGGGGCTCCCATTCAAGAAACCTATTTTTTCCGTACCAGGAAGCCTTCGTATGAGAGTCCGACTCGCACGTGGCCGGTTTCTTTGTCATAGTGTATGTTAACAAAGATAATAGGTCAAGAAAAGTAACCGTCAGCCAAAGTGAGGGACACAGTGACAGTTGTCAGACAGCACGACACTGATTGAATCATCATTTTTGTCACCCAATTCAAAAGAGATTTTATTCGACTGTCAGTCTATGAAAAAGAAAAACGAAACGTGCATGTCTCAACTCTCACGTCGCGTCTGCAAGACTTGAGTGAGACGACTCTATAGGTATAATTTATGATATACAAGTATACAACGTGTTTCTCTTGATATCCCATAGAGTTATTATTAGTTAAAACATGAATTCACAGAAATTTAATGAACAGAAAAAAACATGAAACCTAGAGAGGTTTCATGTTTTTTTCTGTTTCATTTTTCACACAAAATAATTCGATAAAATCACAATTATTTATGTAAAGCACCCTAACGTAAAAAATTACAACGTCACATATTTTTAGCTCGATTAAATATGAATGATTGATTTGGATGAAAATTATTTACTCGTCCTTTTCAATGAAACTTAGAAAGTCGATAATTTTCCAAAAAATCTTCCCTTTTCCATAAGTAATTTTGCAGTTTTATTTTAATTATTTACTCCATAAGTTTCTACTACCTTGGTAGGAATTTAATTTTTCGTTTTTAGAGGTGCGATTCTTAGTTGGAAATAATCGATTGAAATATTTTTTTTTTTCAAAATGTATAAACTAATGTTTGATAATATTAAAAACCTTTGTAATAAATTAAAGTATTTTTTTGCACACACGATAGTTTATAAGCCTATAAAAATATTTTTGGAAAGTTCGATTTTCCTCTTGACCACTCACCACTAGACTGAATTTATTTTTATTGCGAATTAATGGCGTAGCCAGGTGAGTTTTCTTGTTTATTTCTTATTTCATAGTGTTCCACGGCTTTCAATTGTTTTGTCTAAATGTTTTTCATCGAGCAAAATATTTAATCTTCTATAAAGTCAAAATTTTTCCAGCTAATCCGTTTTTATTACACGAAAAACCAATATTACGAGTAATGAACACGTATTGGATTTGTTCCGAATTTATTCGCTAGGATCACTCATTGTCATCACTTTCACTTTTCACACGATTTGCTATAATAGTGGTTCTAAATAGTGTGCATCGAGGCGCTGTCGCCATGGATGAGTGAGTTTTCCGATAATTTTCCCCGTAGTTTGTTGTTTCGTTGTGAATAATTATGACAAGGTTACTCATATCCTCCAACAAAAATGTGACAATCATTGTTCGTGATTATTCTGTGTCGGTAAACAAGCGGGTAGACACAATATACCTGATTTAAGTTTTGTTTGTTTGTAGCACCATGTCGACCCTAACGAAAATGACCCGCACGGTTAAAAAACTGGAGGTGCCCAGACCCCTGAAATCGACGACCAGTTCCGCACACAACCGCAACTCTGTGTTGGATGTCAAAATAAACTCTGGTAAGAATCTTATGAGGTGTTGTCAGTTCCTATTGTAATAGCCAACTTTCATTATTTAACAATACAATCTCTAATTGGAACAAAACATTTTATGTAAGTCTGATTAACCATTGCAAATATTTGATTAATTTTGTTTGCAACCTGCGTTTTTAAGTTTGTCTAGTATCTAGACCAGGGATGACTAACCGGTCGATTGCGGCTATTAGTCCAGTCGAAAAATACAAATAGGTATGAATAATCAACTGCAACAATGTTAATACCAAATAGCTTATGTTAATAAAATTAAAAATATTACACCTCCACAACCTACTGTTACATTTGTAATTTTAAGAAGTACCTATGAAATTAGTAGATTGCACAGGGTTTCCTCAGTAAAAAGTCAATCTTGGGTCTAATCAAGTTGGCCACCCCTGATCTAGCAATGTTTTTATGAATCTATCGATACCTAATTCATCAATATCAGTTCAGTGGTTTAGGTTTTGGTTCAGTAAACATACGCATATACATACTTACATAGACAGCTAAAATCATAACCCTTCCTTTTGGATTTGCCATAGTCGGGTAAAAAAAGTCACCCATATTTTGATATTTATTTACTCAATAATTATAATAAGTAATAAACAACTATTTTCAAATATCTTTACTAAATAAGATTTCAGAGTTATAATTTTCAATTGACACCACTGACTGAGTTTGAAATGGCATTGCATATTAAAACAAACTACAAGCGCAAATAAAACAAAAATCAAATATTCTGATTCAATTTTCAAAATATGCTACTTATGCAGGCCATACATATTTCAAGTAATTTGATCAAACAGACTAATTCAAACAATTAAATCAAATTGGCATGAATGTGTGTGGGAAAATCAATTAAAAATGAGTCTTCAACTGACATGAAGAAATGTGAAATATTGTATATCTATTTGATCAAACAGTTTGAACCAGCCTGTTTGATCAAATTACTTGAACATGTATGACCCGCATTACTCCACTAAAATAAAAAGGAATTGAAAATTTTCATTTCTTGTTAAATTGGAACATTTTCATTACATGCAACAGTTGTGATGAAATGTAAGTATTATCAGCATCACCATCGTCGTACTGAATATGAAAAAGTAAGTAATCGTGAATATTATCAAAAAGAGGTCCATAACCTATTATGGATTAACACTGCTAATTAAGTCTGTCAATTTTGATGTTTTCAAAAAAAGAAATGATATTGCAGTAATAAATAATGAAATATTACTTTTTCCATACTACAAATACTGTTTCACAAGACAATAATGTACAATTTTGCTGTATAAATAAATAACCATAAAAATATTGCAAACATCAGCCACACAAATACTAATGTGGCTGCACTGCATTTCTACAGGAAAAACACATGTGGTGTGCAAGGCAATTCTCCAAAACATTGAAATCCTGTACTTGATGCATTTTAGGCCCTCAAGGCATTCTCAGGCAGAGCTACTGGCTCGTCAATTGATTAAATGTCCATGAAATATATTTTTATTCAAAATAGATCTTAACCCAGAATTGTGTTCTTCAACAACAAACCTCAGTGCAATAGACAGATTTGCAAATGAGTGCCTATACTAAGAGCAGTAGAAAAACTAGAACTTGACTTTTAAGTTTTTCTTCGGTTATTTAACTGACTCATGTGTAAGACTAAGACATGACTATCCAGGAATTTGAGACCTGCAAAAATGCATAGCAAAAGATATAAAAAAAAATAAACAGCATAATAGTATGTCTTATACAACATGTAACAGAATAAACACAATACTGAAAAGGGGTTGTTGTACTCATTATGAACAACTTTTTACTTTGTGACCAATAACTCTCGACATCGCAAAAAAAAAGTCCGTTTATCCACCCTCAGGTGGATATGTGTTGACACATATCATACACACATTGTCATCATTGGGATACAAATTCAGGTCCAAACGGCCATGAAGTATCTGAGGATTGTGCTCTACATTTGCTGTACGTTTAACGCCTAGTGCCGAGGTTGATAGGTGCCGCAGGTGCATCACCCGGCCGACTTCTACCGAGCCTTGGGGGGCCAAATAACAGCTGTCAATGGTCCTCTATGGAGATCCAGTGGGGGCTTACGATGTAACAGATAGTACTGCGCAAACCGCAGCGAGCGATTGCCGTCAGTGCTATAGGTACTTGGAAATTGTACGATATCCGGCAAGGCAGCGCGTGTGTGTGCTCTGGCTGGGTTTGTTCCATGGGACTTGTACGCATGGTTAGTAGCGAGCGACGTTATATACCTAGCGCAAGGAAATGGGGCACAACTACCAGCACGAATAAAAGAGCGAAAACAAAACCAGCTCCAAGAAGCAGTGATGGCAGAATAGAGAAAGATTGATGCGGCCTCAAGACCGTCAAAGCCCTTCAACCTGCCCTCGTAGAATGGGTAGAGCGGCGCCAAGGATTGTTGACCTTCCGGCTGAACCAGGTACTTTCAGGGCACGGCTGCTTTGGAAAACACCTGTATCACATTGCACACACTGCACAGCATACCATTGAGTTCGCCCAGCTTGGGTTGAGTAGCGCAGCGCCCTGGTTGCCGAATTGGGGGGTGATCTCTTACTTCCGATCATAATCAAATCCTATAGTCTGAAGCAAGAGCCCATGGCAACCAGTAACTGCCTTTGCCGAAGAAGTGATAGCAACGAAAGAGGCTGCGGAAAGCGAGAGCAAGATGTCCTCCACTCTTTGCCAATCCGTGATCGAAGGACTGGGCGCTGAAGGAGGGCTGACAGTGCTCTCTTCCATTCCCAGTAATCCCGCTACCCAGGCCAGTTTACGGACTTGACTAAATCCGTCGTCCAAGCACAGGCCCGAGTTGGTGTTGCGTGGTTTTCCGCGCGCCTTTCACAAATGAAGAAAGGGTTACTTCCTACCAGAGATGGAGGTTTGCAAGCGCAAACTGTCGCTGTCGGGGTATTTGTGGAGAATGCGAACGAGTCCACAAACCCGGCGCGCATGGAACACAACGCGCCGTCGGTCGGAAGGCGAGCCAGCCAACCCTCGCCGCCCGCAGGTCCGAGACTACGGTGGCCGGGAATCGCCCTGCGACTCCTGCGGCTGCGACGCCTGGGGCGTCTTCTTCTGTTGCGACGCTGAGGCGTGAGGTTTCCATCTCTTTCACGCGTTCGGCCTCCTCCTTCGATGGCTTTACGGCTTCGCAGAAGGAGGTGAACGCTTCCCATGCCTCCTCGCTCCGGACCATGGATTGAACTAGGGCCGGACGCGCCTCGACGAGGACACGGTGCGTCGGTGCTCCGCCCATACAGGGCCGACCTCCACCGTATGCTCCACCGTGTCCTCCGGGCTGTTTTAGGGTGGATAAACGGAATAATCGAAATTAAGGTATAAAACGCGAACATTTAACTTTTTAACGAGATCCATTTTAAACCCAAAAGATGAGCATTATGAAACTAATGGCGCGGTCAGGCAATATGCTCACCTTTTACGCCCACAGATTTACAATTATATTATTGTTTCATTTGATTTTTTTCTTTGCAGTTGATGACCTCATAGTGTTGACAGAAGCGGTGGCGTACCAAATGATGCAGGGTAACTATGACCGTGCGCTTCAAAGCAATGTGGCCACCATGTACTCTAATCTGAAGCTCTACGGCGCTCAGCTTGAAGCTCTGTACAAGGACTTTCTTGATAGGTTTGTGCAAATTAAAGATAAATATGTAATTCGTCTGTTGTCGCTGTTTTATAACTGCTTTACCGAAGTGAAAACTGGCCAAGTGCGAGTCGGACTCGCGTGCAAAGGGTTCCGAAACAATTTCATTTTTGTAACATGTTATTTTAACAGTAGAGACTTCTTATAGGTTTTCCTGTAATCTGTAGGTTACGAACTATCGGCATATTTTTTTTTTTTTCAAAATTTTTGGTGATAAGAAGGGGGTATGATAGTTTTTGGTCTAATTTCTTGAATAAATTCTAAACTATTTATTTAAAAAATGAAAATGTACTTAAAACCGTCAGTAAGCCCTTTCATTTGATATGTCACACAATACAGCTTTTTTTTTCTAGTTTTAACCCCAAAAGTGACCCCCATATTCAAAATTTATTTATTTACGTAACGCGTGATCACAGCAGTCCATTATGTGTACCAAATTTCAACAGAATCGGTCCGGTAGATCCGGAGAAAACTGGCTGTGACATACGGACAGACAGATACCCGAGGAGTGATCCTATATAGGTTCCGTTTTTTACGGATGTTCGGAACCCTTAAAAAAGCCTTGCTTAACCTTGAAAATCGACCCTTACGACGTTTTTATTATTTAGCCACAAGCTTCTTGTAAACCTAAACTTCTCAAGCTTCTCGTAACCTTGTCAATCTATAGGTCATTATTTTTAGGCAATCTTGATGTAAAAACTGGCCAAGTGCGAGTCGGACTCGCGTACGTAACGCGTCCGTGTTTGGGTCACAAAAGTCCATATGTGTACCAAATTTCAATAGAATCGGTCCAGTGGATCCGGAGAAAACTGGCTGTGACAGATGGACAGACCGACAGACACCCGAGTGATCCTATAGGGATTCCGTTATTTGTTCGGAACCCTAAAAAAATATTTTTATGTTCCAGATACTTTGTGGTGTTCCGTAATGGTTCACAGGACGAACGATTGGATAAGAAAACTAGACTTCATCTTCTCGAGCTGATTGAGCTGCGCGCCAAACTATGGCAGGGCTCCGACTACATGAGTCAATACTATAGACATCGCGGCACTCATGCTGAGGTAACGAATTTTATTTTTTTATATAGTCATCATAATCCAATATTCAAGGCGTGACTAACCCGAAACAATTAGTTTAATGTGCAATATTAATACTGGCTTCCGATAAGCGCGCAGCTGACCTAGTTAAGTAATAACACGCATCCGGATCGGAGTGTGTGGCGCGTACTGACGTGTGCACTGGCGCAGCCGCTGCTGGTGCCCACCATGGAGGGCTCGGGCGGCTCGCTGTCCCCCACGCTGGCTGCGCCCGAGCCGCCCGCGCTGCTGGGCCCCGGCGAGGTCATCAAGCCTTCGGGCAAGTTCCCCAAGCCCACCAAGATCCCCGGCAAGAACTACTCCAAGGACGAAGTTGTCATCAGGAATGCCGACTCCGGGAAAGGTGATGATACATTCCTATTACATCAATTACATGTTGGTACTATCTAAAAGGGGACTTGCATGTTGAACGCGCGAGTACTTACCGATAAATCGGGGAATTATGATGCATGACCGAGGTCGATATTACGCTTATCTGTTAGTATTACTTAGACCATTCTTTTATACACAGTGTAACAGAATAAACGCAATACCTCTTAAGGGGTCATTGTACTCATCATTATGAACAACTTATTCTGTTACAGGTTGTATATGTACTTCGATAGTGCATGACGATTATGAAGGAAATTAATCTGTAAATTACATACATATAAATCTATACAAAAATAAATCAAATACTTTATCTACAATTCTAAAGGTCCATAGACCTTTCTATAAACATGACGTGTTACATGTATTGTTTGGTTGAGTTATTATTATTACAAACTGATATTGAAACCAAGGAATTTGGGGTGGTCGCTTGAGGAGAACCCCCTGGCGGCGTATCTCAAGATGTGTTGTGGTGTTACAGTGATGGGTATCAAGGGCAGGAGGGTGCACATGATCGAGGAGCTAAGTGACACCATTATATCGTTTCAGCGAGGTATGAACGCACGGTGCGGGCTGTGAGGCGCTTGCGCATGGTGTGGCGGGCTCTTCCCATCTCCTCTGTTTTTTCTACCAAAAGATCTTCTCTATCCATTACACATAATATATCACCTTAACAATCGTACTACTAGTGCCAGTTTGAAGCTGATTTAATAGGTTACCCTTAAAACTTTTACCTACTAATATTACAAAATTCATAATTGTTTGGGAATGGTTTACATGGAAGTTATTAATTTTCAAAATAGTCATTTTTCACCGCCTATTAATCGCAACTCGCTATGAGCTTATCAACTCCATAATAAAGACTAATATTGTCGTCTTGTGTGAGCTGGTCAGTCATTGGGATGTTTGAATTTTCAGTGAGTCCCGGTGCAAAGGAGCGTCTCGTCCAGATCACTGGGCCCAACGAGGAGAATGTAAAGTGAGTCGAATATTTTTATTTTATATCTGTCACCGGAAAATTGCTAACTCCGTAAGATTATAAAATAACTTGAGAGATTGTAAACTTTCGATAAATTGTCAACTGTACATTGGGAATGCTTTTTTACGCATCAAAATTTGATAGTTTATAATATCTCGAATTCATTCCGAGAAGTTGTGAACTGAAATAAACTGGCGACCAATCAGAGCACAAGTCTACAATAAACAGGCTCTCATTGGTCTGTTCAGATGTGACATCACATGTACGCCATAGAGTTACGAATTGAATGGTGTTGTTTTCATTTTCACGAAATAAAAGGCCCTGACAAAAAATTGGGTATTTTTCGTTCGTTTATTATATTCTTGTTTAGTATAATGTTCTTTTGATCGAATTATCGTCTTGTATAACTGACATTTGATCTAACCGCTGAACAAAGGTCGTCCGCGCCAGCTCGGGAACTTAGGCCACCCCCGACACAGATACCTTAACCCTGCAGACAGAAAAGCTCCGTCAACTTGCCCTGGTTACAACCGTAATTTAAGCCGAATGTACATTAATATAAAAAATAAAATCGACCAACACCGGACAACGGGAGGTCCATTTAATTCGTAACTCTATGGCGTACATGTGACGTCACATCTGAACAAACCAATGAGAGCCTAGTTTCTTGTAGACTTGTGCTCCGGTTGGTCGCCATTTTATTTCAGTTCATAATTTCTCTGAATTATTTCGAGAATTTATAAACTATTAAATTGCGAAAAAAAGCATTTCAAATGTTAAGTTGATAATTTAACGAACGTTTACAATCTCTCAAGCTATTTTATAATCTTACGAAGTTTGCCAATTTCCGGTGACATATCCAATTGACAGGTAAATAAAGGTAATTCATTCAGTGAGCGTCGTGTAGCCAAATATTGATACGTCGCGCTTTCGCACTGTCGTGTTGCAGCCACGCCAAGCACCTGATCGGCGACACGATCCGGCGCAACGCGTCGCCCGTGCGGCTGGAGGAGGCGGAGGGCGCGCTGGGCGGCTCGCGCGCGTCGCTGGACTCCGCCGGCTCCGACGATGCGCCGCGCCCCCGGGAGGTACACACATCTTACCCACCCTAATATTCTCTTCTCTTCTATTTTATTTGTGTTTGACCTGAGCTATTTTCGATGCCTTCTGTGTGCAAAATTGCACATTATATTTCTGACATCAAGATTGATTTTTTAGAAATCTCCGCACAATGCTCGGGCTCTACTTCATAGCTTCTCGACGAATGACGCTGCACTCGGGGAGTATAAGTACACTGTTACTTTCGGGCAACATTCCATTAAGATCACGGGCCATAATTTGGATCTAGTAAAGGTGAGCACTTTTTTACCCCCGCCTACACTAGGAGGGTCATGTTTTTCGAGAGTATGTATTTATTTGTTTATTTTATTATTTATGTACACACATATATAGTTATATATATAACTATCATAGTTGAGAGGAAAGGTAGTGCTCTTTAAGTAGATTCTTAAAAATGTTAAGTCACGAATGCTAGGCAGAAGTGAGTTCCACAATCTAACTGCATGGACAGAGAAAGAGTAGGAATAGTAGCTGGATTTATGAGGATGGGTTTTAAGAATAGACCTGAGGTATGATCTGCACGGAGCGTCACTAGGCCGAGCGTAAGAAATGCGTTCACGCAGGTAAGAGGGATAAGAAGGGTTATGAAGGATGTTGAAAAGGAGACAAAGAATCAGAGTGTTCCTGCGAAGACGAATAGGAAGCCACTTCAACTCCTTGCGAAGGTGAGAAAAATGGTCATACTTGCGTAGACCAAACACAAATCGAATGCATAAATTTTGTAGTTGCTCAAGCTTGTTTAATAGCTCCTCAGTAGCATCCAGGTAGCAGGCGTTTTTGTCTTCAAAGGTAAGACACGCTGAAGGCATTTCAGCGAATGAAAAGAAAAATAGACCTTTCGACTAACCTCATTGACCTGCGCACGCCAGGAAAGATTGGATTCAATAATAATACCCAGATCTTTAGCAGTTTCAGTGTAATCAATGCGAACGCCATCGAGATACAAAGGCGAAATAGATGAAACAATAGCAGCAGTTCGAACGTATCTGCTGCCTATGATCATGACCTGAGATTTCGTTGGGTTGATTTGCACGCCAAATGACTTAGCCCAACTGCTCGTCAGCTACAGTAGTGTCGGTAAAGGAGCAGGTCATCTGCATAAAGATGGAAACTGGAAGAGATAACTCTGGTAACAAAGTCAATGAAAATCGAAAAATGAAGAGAGAGAACGCTACCCTGAGGAACACCCTCGAGTGAGGCTACACCAATCAGAGGACTCATCAAGGCGGACACACTGAGAGCGTCCCCGAAGATATGAATTGAACCAGACTATAGCGGAAGAATAGAGATTAATAGATTTGAGTAAACCCAGCAAGATGTCGAAATCCACTGAGTTGAAGGCGCTACTAAAGTCAAGCGATACAAGGACAGTCAGATTCTCCATAGCCCAGCGGATATCGTCAGTTACTTTTATAAGCGCAAAAACAGTACTGTGACACGCTCGAAAACCGGATTGAAAAGGAGATATTATCGAGTTTGACGTTAAGAAAAAAGATAGCTGTCTAGGAACCAAGTGCTCAAACACTTTAGAAAGAAATGGAAGAATAGAAATAGGTCTAAAATGAGTTAATAAAGATGGATTATTAGTTTTGGGTTAAGGTATAATGTGAGCCGGTTTCCAGACCGACGGAAAGGAGCAAGAGGTAAAAGGGTGATTGAAAATGTGGGTGAGAACAGGAAGTAACGAAGGAAGGATAAGAAAAAACATTCTGGAGCATAATTTATCATTACTAACTGCAGAAGAAGTAATAGCAAGAATAGATTTCTTAGCGTCCTTCTCGGTAACGTCGCTAAATTGAAAGTAAGAACATTGTGGAAATGGCAAACCAGAAATACTTTACAGTGTTACAGCTTTAACACAAGGATCAAGAGAAAAGGGAAGGTTGAGATAAATGCTTATTCAGGTCATTGAGGTTCATATCCTTACAATGGCTGGTAAAAGAATTGCCTATGCCAATAAATAGACTTCAGAAATTTCCATATATCGAAAGATTTGTTGGCTGTCGAGTTGTTCATGAAAATAGCGTCTCTTAGCATCTTGACACAGACGCCTGAAGCGATTACGTAGTGATTTAAAATAAGAATCCTTACAATGGCTGGTAAAAGAATTGCCTATGCCAATAGACTTCAGAAATTTCCATACATCGAAAGATTTGTTGGCTGTCGAGTTGTTCATGAAAATAGCGTCTCTTAGCATCTTGACACAGACGCCTGAAGCGATTACGTAGTGATTTAAAATAAGAGAGGTTCAGCTCTGAAGGTCTGCGCTTATACCTGCCCTTAGCTTTATCCCTGCGAGCCATCAGTTCTTTTATTTGAAGCGTTATCCATGGTGCAGGGTTTTGTTTTACTTTGGTGCGTCGGATGGGGGGGGGCATGCTGGTCATACAAATCGAGGACGGTCGTGTTAAAGAAAGAACTTAACTTTTCCATCGATGTCCCCGATCTCAATCACAGGGGTCCAGTCGAGATCGCCGGCATCACGCCGCGATGCCTCCAGGTCTATGCCCTTGTAGTTACGGAGATATAAAAGTTGGGACTTACGCTTGAGAACACTGATACGATACGAAAGATAAATGAGGTCGTGGTAAGAAAAAGTAGCATTAAGTTAACCATGGTTACATATATTATTGGGAGAGGAAACAATCACAAGATCTAATAAAGAGGGCGTACAGTTAGGAGAAAAGTGAGTTGCAGAAAGAGGCAAGACTTGAAGATTAAAAGAAGACAGCGAGTGAAAGGAGCTTTTGCGAGCGCGAGTAATTTTTAATCAAGCAAGTGTTAAAATCGCCCATTAAAATAACGTGCTCATACATGGGCAAAGATTACTGAGGGTGCAGTCAAGAGAGTCGAAGTAGTCAATGCGAAGGTTAGGGCTTTACAAGCACTGCAAGCAAGACTTTAGTGTGATGAACAGAAATTTCGACAAACAAATATTCAGCCGACTCAGAATATAAAGAGGGAGATGAGCTGACAACCTTATAGGGAAAAGGTCAGCGCGTAGGTACATAGCTACACCTCCTCCACCCTTGCCGGTCCTATCGTTGCGAATCAAGATGAAGCCAGGGAGTGAATATTGAGTAGAGAAGGCTTCAGAAAAGATTCCGATATCAATATGGCATCAAGGTGAGCACTGCTAAAGGATGCCAGAAGATCAGAATAGTGGCCAGGAACACTCTAGGAATTTATGTGCGCTATATGCAGATTTTTAGGATTATTAGAGAAAAGAGAAGAAATTTAATCTTGTAAAGTGAGCAGAGCGGAAGGGTCACTGTCCGCACTAGCAAAACTTATCAGAAGAAGAGCACGAACGAGCACATGTATGTATTAGTGATGTAACGAATGTCATATTTTGGACATTCGCGAATGCGAATATCTGCTGCCAACATTCGCGGTTGTGAATATTCAGTTTTTATTTAAATTCTGCGCCATTTGTATATGGCTTGGTGAGCGGCAGTCCCTCTTGTACGAAGTGCGTTCAGTTCGTTTTTCGTTCCGAGAATAGCCGAGTTAATACGAACGCATCCGATTGAAGTGTCATTCCACTCGCGCCAGTGTTTTCGTAAACAAGTTAATTTTGAGGTTACAGTGTGAATAGTGATTATAAACATGAGTAAATCAAATTCTAGTGAATCAAATCAAAAATTGTACACGCAAAAACATTCGCAATAATATCGCGAATGCGAACGCGAATATGCAAAAATATGCGAATATATTATAATATTCGTTACATCACTAGTATGTATAATTGTTTGGCACGCTCTGCAAATAAAATCTCTCGAGCTCGAGGCTCGATGGATTTTAGCTTGAGAAGTGTCATTAGATTCGTTTTGATTGTGAGAGTGACACTGGGTGTATATAAAATTAAAACGACCGATTTTTGTCGCCATATTATGCCTTCAAAACAAAAAATTGTAATTTTCAAAACGTATCGAGTGGGGTATCAATATAAATGGCTCGAGGAAACTATTCCAAAAATGTAAGTATGTAACTCACTAAAATGTAGGAAATAGCATGATGCAGTTCAATCACTGATCTTATGCCACCAACTGCATCAGACTGCTTGAAAAGCGACTTGTTTTGAACTTTTTAGTCGTTTTTAGCGGTCCGGCTTTTTAAACACAATTTTTAGGGTTCCGAACAAAAAACGGACGGAAAAACCCTTATAGGATCACTAGGGTGTCTGTCCGTCCGTCTGTCACAGCCAGTTTTCTCCCGATCCACTGGCCCGATTTTGTTGAAATTTGGTACACATATGAACTTCTGTAACCCAAACATGGACGCGTTATACGTAAATCATTAATTTTTTAGTATGGTGACCCCCCCCCATACTAAGAAAAAATTCAAAAAAGTTTTTCGAACAATATCGTGTGACATATCAAAGAAAAGGCTTACTATATGGGTTTTAAATATATATATTTTTTCTTATAATTTTAAAATAAATGGTTTAGAAGTTATTCAAGAAATTAGACGAAAAATTACCATTCCCCCCCCCCCTTATCTCCGAAACTACTAAGCCCAAAATTTTGAAAAAAAAAAGGAGATAATAGAATCTTTACCTATAGATTACAGGAAAACCTATAAGAAGTCTATACTGTCAAACTAACACTTTAAAAAAATGAACTTCGTTCGGAAGCCTTTGCACGCGAGTCCGACTCACACTTGGCCAGTTTTTTGTAACAAGTGGTTATTTGTACTTTTGGTAAATTGCAGACTGCGAAGTTAGTGTTAGACGAGTACTTCGAGAGCGCGGGCGCGCTGGAGGCGATGGGCGCGGGCTCTGGCGACTTCTTCACGCTGTCGCAGCGGCCCGCCGCCGCACTGCTGCTGCGCGACGACGCCGCGCTCAACGGCGCCGACGACGACGTGTTCGTCAACGACCAGGACCACGCCGGTAACACGAGCCTCTCTCTCTCTCTCTCTTTCTCTGTCTCACTCACTCACCCGACGCCGACCGGTGGTGGAACTCGGCTAGTTAACGTCAGCGCTCGACGGTTTCACTTTGCTCATTTCTGGCCAATTAATGTTCGTTTGATCGCAGTTTCTGTCAAGATTTAGTTCTTCATAATAAGTCTTTGTCAGCAATAAGCATAGTGGTCTACCGCCGTTTGGTCGACGAGCCTTACGTTTGTTCTCGATCGCATGGGAAAACTTGCAAAAAAGTTTGGTTTTGAAAAGTTAGCTATTGAATGATTTGCCGCCAAAATTCATACAAAATAATGGTACCAGAAAGTAATATTTTCTATGAGTAATACAGTTTTAAAAAAGCATGAATTAGTAGTTAGTGCAGGAATTCAATTCAATTTGAGCATGGACGCACTTACAGTGATGGTGTGCGGTTTCTAAATAACAGAAAGTTAGACAGGTCTACTATAGGGAGGATTAGACTGACTGAAGCATGAAAAATTTATCTTCAAAAATATATATATTCAACATATCCATTACATCGATTTTGAAATCATTTCTTTCAGCTCAGTGTTTAGACTCATTTCTCAAGTATTTAATGTGTATTATACATTATTAAGTATATTTGTCATTGATATTTTATATTTATCTTCAATTACCACCTCGATTCACGGTCGTGGCAGAGTAATTTTTAAACCATATAACATCGAACATTTCGTAACATATCATTAGCAATCACGATTGTCTGCCATAAATGCTTAACCTAATGTATTCTATACTGAAGCAACTTCGCCACATTAAAATTGTATCACTCCCCTGTTTGAAAATATTAAATATAGCATTTGATTGAAATTCAAAAAACACGAGTAAATATTTAAATAGTGAGCAACTGAAGCCGTCAGTAATAGCGAACAAGGCGTGGTGCAGCTCGGGTGCGGCGGTGCGGTTGTGTCGGTATAGAGTAGTTAGGCGGCCGTGCGTCGAGCGTGTGGAGCGTGTGGAGCGTGTGGAGTGTGACGATGTGACGTGTGCAGCGGGCGCGGACGCGGAGCTCACGCCGCGCCGGCCGCGCTTCTCGCGCGCCACCAGCATTGACAAGAATCAAGGTAACCACCACCTACTCATCTACAAACTATTTTGGACCATCTAACTCAATTAGCCATGGGGATAAAAACAACTACTTGTTCCTTCAGATGTCACTTCTGTCGGATTCTTCCTTTAATTTGACAGCTACCTGGCGCTATTCAAACAACAACTCCTTTACCTATAATTTATAAATACGGTAGCTGTTAATTATAAACATAAGCGTTTTTTTTTCTAAACATGTTTGTAGAGTAAAACCATGGAAGACACTCCCTCAAACATTAAAAAACCGGCCAAGTGCGAGTCGGACTCTCACACAAAGGGTAACCGAAAAAACGCGTTTCTTGTATAAATTAAAGGGGGCTCCCTGGGGGGGGGGGTTGTTATAGCGTTGTTGTGAAATTTTCAACTGTCTACCTGTCTATTACGGTTCTTGGGATACAGCCCGTTGATAGACAGACAGACGGACGGACAAAAAACGGAGGCTTAGCAAAATAAGGTTCCGTTGGTTACACTTCGGGTCCGGAATTCTAGAAACCATAAATTTTTAACTGAACGCTAACTCAATTTTAGTGTTCCGCATACAAGAAACGTGTTTTTTCCGGCTTATGGTACGGGACGCTTCGTGTGAAAGTCCGAATAGCACTATGCCGGTTTCTATAGTTGAAGGGATTCTCTACAGAGCTCGCATCAGAGTGCCAATTCTACTAATAGTAGGGGAGGCATTGATGCTAAATGTGGATTTACTCGAGCGTCGTGGGGACCTATTACATTTTGTAGTTTAGACGATAAGAAAAATAAAAGGTTCTGTAATTTTTCTCCGGTCAGTGGTGGGGAAAGCGTCCACAGATTTTCAAAAATGTCAAAAAAATCAGTTACATGGACTTACTCGAGCGTGTCAGATATTGATAATTTAGGTGTTCCAACGTGTCTCTGATACCAAAGGTATGTTTCAAAGGTATTCATCTGCCTACTTGCTTGGTGGGGTTGGTTATCCAGAAGGGTAGAAAATAGAAAAAAAAAATCTTTCGAGCGTGTCAGATATAGAGGGTATGTTAAATGAACCCTAAAAATGCTCTCATTCTAAAGACTGACGTTTCGGAAATGACGCAGCCTCGTAGAGATTTTTTGAAAATGCAGAAAAAGCGCCATTTTGCAATACTCGAGCGTGTCAGACTTTTATGCAGGAGCAGTGGCGGTACCTTCATATAAGCCCAAAAGCCTGCCTTACTAAATGCCTTACTAAAATGCTCGATAGAGAATCAATATCAAACCCGAACTATTTAAAAGTTCGCGCGCTTAATTCTTATCAAAATAACACAAAGTATCTACCTATGCCACATTACTACACATCGCGATTGTTCGCGCGCAGAGTTTCGCATTTGCAGCATCTACATATAGCTATCTCGCTTACACGTACCGGCTTTTACCGGGCTTTCAAATACTATCTCCGTCACTTTCGCAATTATAGCGATGTGCCGTATAACGAGTTAGAACCTTGTGCGTCTACAAATCGATCAGTATGGAAGATTAAAGCCGTGCATGCGTATGAAGTTGCACGCGTATGCGTGACCTTGTCACCTTGCCAACTCTGCAGTGTTGCCGTTTTAGCGACGTTGTGAGATTTTGGAGATTTTTAACGAATTTGGAGACTTTTTTTAAGATTTAGCAACAATAAAAACTAGCGACTTTTTAAAATAACGAAATTAAATATTCAAGCAATATCTTAAAAATAAAAAAATTGCGACATCTAGCTAGATTTTTCATATTCCTGGCGACTTTTTTTTGCCTAAATGACAACACTGCAACTCTGCGTAAATAGTTCCCGACACCCGAGTGTCACTTCTCTTTCAGAACTCACTTCAGTTTCATTTGCTTGAGTGGGAAAAGTTATGTTGTTAAAGTTTTTTGTGTGTTTTCTTAGATTTTCTCAGTGATACAATTGTTTTGGTGACTTACCTACAACAATGGAGGTAATTGTACCTTGTGAGGATTTAAAATGCGTTCAAGTTTTGATTGGCGAAGATAAGGTAAAATCTTTAAACTTTGCTCAGAAAAAAACAGTTAATTTCTTCATTAAAACCGACGCCTAATCTGTGTATATCTCAGACTAGTAAATCGCATCAACGAAAATTTAATAGATCAGTGTATAAAACTAGTTGGATTGTTGGCTGTTCGCACACTAATAAGTTGTGTTCGTGGCCTATTTTTTTCGAATGAAGATTCCGTTTGGAATACATCTGGTTATAATGATTTAAATAACATATCTGGCGCCATTAAAAGGCACGCAAATTCCCATAAACACCTGTGTACAATGGTTTCTTTCGGTAGTTTTGGTAAACAACGAATTGAGACATCTATATCAGTTTATGAGAAAATTGCGATGATACATACGAAGGTACCTACATACTTAGTCGAAAACTGAACATAATTTTTTTGAAAACGGTTAAAATTTTATTGGGCTTGCCTTATTTTGAAACCCTAGGCACGCAACTGCAGGAGGTTCAGGTTCCAGTCATGTTTGCCAAAAATCTGATGATTATTTTGAGGGGTATTGTTAATGACACTTTGCAACTTTTTTTTTGTTTTTTTTTTATAAAATGTGACGAATAAAACCACGAAAAATTCCTGATTCCGGCCCTGTCGGTCCTCGAGAGGTAGGGGGAACCCCAGAAGGGGTTCTCTCGAGGACTAGCGTAACTAGAGTAACTAGCAAGGATCTAGACTTTTAGAAGTACTAAATGACCATTCACTTCAGCTGATGTGTTCCCGAGAAATGACGTGCAGGTCTTATAAAAGCCTTGTCTCGTGAAATATGGCATCGTAGGGAGACATGGCCAATCAGCACGCAGCTGTCATTGCTTAAAATGTTGCCACTATAATTCCAATGTAATGTATTTTTGTAAAGTTTACCGTAAAAATAACGTGCAAGGTTACAATAGAGAAAGAGTGAGAAGGGCAGAGTGGCGCAAAGTGGGAAATACATAGTTCTCAGCGACTGCATGCACCACACTTTATTTATGATTTTAGCTACTTCGGCTTGTGCAAATCGGCAGATTATATTATTTCCTTAATTCGTGACTGAAAAAATTGCGTTCGAGAATGTTCAGGTGACGTTTTTTTCTTGCAACTTTGTAACTCTCCCATTTCCTTATGTCACTCTCAAATTGACAGATTATTGAAATGCACACTTTTCTAAATGTAACTGACTAACCTTAAATTAATCTGACGCGCTCGAGTAAATCGAGAGGTCGATTTTTTTTTACTAATCTGATCAGCTGCCCTAGACGTTTGACCCTATGTACAGGGCTCAGGTATTGTGAGACTACTTTACAAGGTGCAAGGTTGCCCCCTTATGTTATTCTGACGCGCTCGAGTAAATCCCGAAATCCCTGCTTGGACTCCCCCCCCTGCTATAAGTTTTTAAGCAACGTTTGCATTCGCATGTCAGTCGCAATCTGTCAGAAATGTTTGTGCTAAAATGTTGCTACTGATTTTTAAACGTTTAAAAATTCTACTGATTTTTAAAAGTTGTTTAAAAATTGTTCTGATTTTTAAACGTTGTTTAAAAATTGTTCTGATTTTTAAACGTTGTTTAATAATTCTATTGATCTTTAAACGTTGTTTAAAAATCAGTAGAATTGGCCAATTAGTATTATTTACTTAATACTTCAACCTATTTCCAGCGCACACATTCCATAATTTATAGTGCCTACAGAAAAACGTTATATAAAAGACTAGCTTCTGCCAGCGGCTTCGCCCACGTGATCCCCAGGGAACATATTCCCGGAATGAAAAGTAGCCTATGTCCTTTCTCAGGCTCTAGACTATCAGTCTACCAAATTTCATTTAAATCGGTGCAGTAGTTTTGGCGTGAACGACAGACAGAGTTACTTTCACATTTATAATATTAGTAAGGATTAGTATGCTTCAGAATTTCATGAAAGAATACAAACTCAAATTATAAAAGGTATGTAGTAAGGTACTTAAGGAAAATCTTATATTTGGGAAAAAGAAAGAATGGAAGTGTTTTTAATAATTACCACAAAGCTTCAGTAATTACTTGGTCGATTTTCGTTTATCGTAAGCACGTACCTCTTAAAGTTTGACGCACGTGTGTATACATGTAGGTTTCCTTATCGAAGGTGTTTTATAAGCACTGTGAACCTGTGTCACATTCATTAAATTTGTTTTCATAAATTTGACCATGTTTTGCATATCCATAGAAGTCATATCTAAATATTATTATGTAAGACTTTGTCGTTTAACATTTAAGCCATTACACATTGTGCTAATATTTTTTCATGCCCATATTATTTTATAAAAATATTTAAAATGCAGCAGTCAGTCAATAATGGTCTGTACTAATAATTTATTCGTTTCTTGCATAATAAACAAATACTAATTTTTACAATAAGAATGCATTCGAATGTGCTTCACGATGGCTTTCAACAATTTAAAATGATTTGCGCGTATGATTTTTTTGTGCTTGCATAGATAGTGTTTTAAGTTGTCCCTATAATTTTGAATAGTGGTTGTATATTTACGTTACAACTAAGGTTTTGCATTCGACAGTGGATTTTTTATTTATACCCACGCTAACAAGCAAAACATGTCGAAGGGCGCTGACCTCGTGCGCACGTTGCAGGCGCAGCGGGCGCGCGGCAGACGTACTCGTACGAGACGCTGGTGCAGTACGCCGACTCGCCGCTCAGCAAGCTGCCGCCCAGCGGCCTGGCCGCCTTCCCGCCCGAGCTGGCGCGCAAGGTAACGCTGTCCGCGCGCCGCAGCGCCGCGCCGCCCGCGCGCGTGCTCACGCCCTTCCGCGTGTGGGCGCCACTGCACCACCCCAACTACCTGGCCGCGCTGCTGTGCCGCAACTTCTACTAGGCGCGTCCCACCCCTCCGCCCGGCCGGCGCGACAGAACTAAATGTCACACAAAAGTTTCCCTTTTGTTGGGCACTTGTTCCGCACCGGGCCGCGGCGCCACCCCCCTCTGCCGGTCCGCGCGCACTCCGCGCGACCGCGTGTCGCTGTGCGCTCGCGGATGGACCGCGCGGAGAGCGCGCGGAGCTGCGACCTGCACGCGTCCCAGCTTGCTTTTGTTTTCACCCGCCTTTCTAATGCTTGTGCATGATGGTACACTATAGAAGCTATGTGCAAAGTAATCTCGAGGTACCTCCTATTAATAGTTAAGTTAGTCGAAAATTTCTAGTCCCACGTCGTGTATCTCTCATCCGTCTCCGGGCTCTAGCCCCGGCCCCGACATTAGCCGATTAAGCGTAATGCCAGTTATAAATTATAAGAGATTCTTAAAGTAGGAAAAATGTTGATCTCAGTAGCGTAAGTTGTAAGTTAATAGTAAGACTGACGCTAGTATTATGTGAGAAGTGGTCTCTAATAAAGTTCGGGGGTGGCAACGTAAAGTATGCCGCTCACTTCGAATGCCACTATTGACAACGTTTCGCTGTAGACTACCAAAACTTCGTGTCAAACTGAAGACTGACTATAGATAAGAATCTGACCATTATAGCACTGGAAATTCTTTATCGTTTTAGAAAAAAAATATTTTTCATTATTGAATTAATGGAAGAATTTTTTATTACTAATATATGAAGGTGTTTATTGACAGAATAATATTGATAAATCTTTTATGCAACGTTATTTACATGAGTAAACAGTTTTGAAAGCTTTATTAAGAGTTTATTAACAATGCTAATATAAATTTGTGATGTCTCTTTGTTCATGCTGCTCGGACAGAATGGGTATTTGAGAGGGGACCGCTACAGGTAGACTGTTCGCCATTAACTTGAGTGAAGTTCCAAATTGTATCTGTTGATTATCTGTTGATTGTTCATTTATTGTTATTGTTTTTAATTTGAGTATGCATTAAAATTATTAGTGTTCCTTACAATTGATTGTCAATTTATGGTATTCAAATATAAAAAATTCGAAATATCTTCGTCTTTTGCCTGTTCTTAGCTTACCTCCTTACTAACCCTCATCAAACTCTTACTATGCGGTAATGGGTACTTTCTTGTAAATAACCTCAAACAGATCAGTACGCTTACAGAAGAAACTAACACACGCACTAATACATTCGATGTGAAACAGAAGGCGTCTGTCGATAAATGTGGTATCGTGTCCGACAGAGTTGCCTGGAGTTCGACAGCGCGAGCTACTTGAAGAAGGTGCGCGCAGCCGGCGGCACCACGCTGGCCGCACTTGACGCGCCCGACTCGCCCGAGCCCGAGTAACTCGCGCGGCGGCTCGCCCTGTGGCGCTAGGCTCGTACGCTCGTACGCACAGGGCGAGCCGCTCGCTGCCAGCCGCAGGAGCCGCAGCGGACGCGTCGCGGGCCTCTATAGAGACATGCGAGCGACGCGCCGTCGTCACGACGTGTCCGTCCTTACAACTTCTTTAGCGAGCTTCACTCTTTAACTAATTTAGCAGATTTATCTTAAAAGTATTAGCGCACCAAAATATTTATTTTTATAGTGGTGGGTATAGTATACCTCATTTTTGCGAATATTTATTTCATAAATTAGCTGTGGATCTGATAATGAAAAAATGTGATAAAAACTATAAAATGCATGTAAACTGCAGATTTATTAATTTGCACAAATCCACAGTCTTACGTTGATCTCCCATCTCAATGTTTTTAACTTCCAACGTTTTATTTTAACATAAAACATTCTGAACAGAACATTTTTGACTATAACCATTTTCGTCATAAAAACAACATTGATATTTTCATTAATTATTTTGTTGTATATATTGACTCTTGTTAGTTTCGGATATCATAGAGTGATTCCATTTATTATTATAAGAAGAATGCATGCATTTCTTTCGTGTGTTTGTATACTCATTTTCGAGACTTTCTAGTGTCTAGTCCTGACGAGTAGATGTCGATTCTCACTATATCGTAAGCTTTTATATTTTGAGGGAGCCTGCCAATCAATTTATAATTATTAGAAAAGGGATTATATATTATGGTTTTCTTTATATTATTTAAAACATTGTTATATTTTCTTTGTTGTACTATTAGAGCTTTTAAATAAACTTGCTGTGCACTAAACCAAATAATTATTGTAGTGAGTCCTAAAATATATTTATACACTAACGTAATTATCGTGATTTTGTGGTTGCTAGGCTTTCTTATACTCGAAACAGTTTTAGTAAGCTATCTCGAACACCTAGTAAGAGTAATTCCGAAGTATCCCGTCCTAACGGATACGAATTTCTTCGTGTTGCAAAAATTCGGCGTAAAATATCGTCTGTTCAACAGGCGCAAAATAATTACATCATCACTCGCTCACCTTATGTAAACCGAAAGTATTATAAAATTGTTCACGTGCAGGTATTACTATAAAAGACTATGTTATTTAATTTAATTTACTTCGATGAGGCTAGCGAGTGATGCCTCAACATTAACTTATCTTCAGTTGAAAAAAAAACTAAAAGTAATTGGTGCTTGCTCCTTGGGGAAGTATTATCGTTGAATTTGTAATTAAAGATTTATGTTTACACATTTGTTTTTATATCATAGACGTATGGCTATAATTGTGAAAATTGATATACTAAATTTTCTAATATAGAAGCGTTTTATTTCGTAACCTACAGAATTTAAATTTATCACCACTTTTTTCTTTTACTCATTTTCTTTCACTCATTTCGTTAGCAAGTTTTGTATAATCACAAAACAAAACTGTAAGTCTAGAGAAAATCAAACACGTTTAACTTTATCTACTAGCGCCATTATTCAGTGGTGTGTGCTCGGCCACAGTGTCGTAGAAGAAAAACGACGACGTCAACATTACGAAGAAATTTGTAAAACACTAACAGTGAAAGTTGCAAATTCGTAGAACCAATATTCAGAAATTTATAAAGGTTTAACCATGGCCGCGCGCTCGAAACGTGGAGGACCGCGCTGCCACGCAGTTCTCATAAAACGGATCTTCGTAGAGGTCCCATACTTTTTGCTAACTTTTTTTTAAGGTTGGGAAATCATCAAATGACTCCTCCCGCTCTGGATGAAGCAGATGGGAGTGTCGAGACTCTGACTAAAACCCATCCGTGTTCCTCCTAATGCCCTTTGCGTTCCAGGGCTGCGGTGACTCTTTCGAATGAATTCTGCAACCCCGGCAGGCACTGGCCCTAGCGGGCCCCGTCTTCTATGCTGACAGCTCTTTGAGGCGCGCGTGGAACCCAGCGCGCCTGGTTCTGATCGGATGGCGAGCCACCCAATGTTCGCCGTCCGCAGCCCTACGGTGGCCGGAAATCGCCCTGCGACTCCCGATGCCCGGGGTGTCTTCTTCTGTTGCGGCGGCTGGGGCGTTCGGCCTCCTCCTTTGCTAGCATTACCGCTTCGCAGAAAGAGGTAACCGCTTCCCACACCTCCTAACTCCGGACCATGGATTGAACCAGAGCCGGACGCGAGAGGTCGCCGCCGCCGATCACCTCGATGAGGACACGGCGGTGTTTCTTTTTGCTAACTACTGATACGATTTCGAAGAAAATTTAGATAGTATGAATAAAGCCCTAACGTTTGAACTTCACCGCCTACAGCACTTAAATGTTCTGGCCCCGCGGTCGAAACATGAAGGACCGCGCGGCCACTCATTTCTCTGAAACGGCTTAGTAAAGGTCCCATTCTTTTTGCCAACCACTGATAAGATTTGCCCTAATGTTTGTAGTTCACGAGCTACAGAACTCAAAACCCTATAATACAAGTGTGAGAAGAAGGTTGACCAAGATTTATGGTGCGACAATCGGACATTTTCAATTTTATTAAGGTAACAGGTTCTAGACCTTTTATTATAAAAACCGGCAAAGTGCGAGTCGAACTCGCACATGAAAGGGTTTCTTACCATAAACCGCAAAAAAAACCGTTTCTTGTATGGTAGCCCCCATTGATTTTTCAGTTAGTCTAATTTTTACTATTTGTTGTAGCGGCAATAATAAGCGCACTCTGTGAAAATTTGTCTACCTATTATGGTTCTTGAGAGAGCTGAGAGACATACGGACGGACAGCGGAAGCTTAGTGATAGGGTTTCGTTGGTTATCCTTTGGATACGGAACCTTAAAAGGATGATGTTTGTACACCTAATCTACCTTTACGAAAAAAAAACCCTACCTAGCTCCTTTCAACGTAAAGAGTGCTATTTTAATAATACAACCTTAATACTATTGTTTAATCGCATATTATCATCAGTCCTGCTGGTTATTATTAAAGAAGGAAACTTACCAAAATGTAAGTAGGTAGGTATTCAAAATGTTTAGCATATTTCAAATTCGACTCCTCTTCTCGCACTATGCTCAATTAGGCCTAAGACGTCTTAACAACTTACATTACTTTTTTAAGCTGTAGGTATCGTGTGACACATCAAATGAAAGGACTTAGGTATTTTGAGGGTTTTAGTTGTATTTTTTTCATAATTTTAAAAACATAAGTAGAAGTTATTCAAGAAATTGTATTTGAAAAAAACATAATAGTTCTTAACCTACAGATTACTGGAAAACCTATAAGATCTCTAGTGTTAAAATAACGTTTAAAAAAAAAAACTCGTTCGGAACCGTTCGCACGCGAGTCGGACTCGCACTTGGCCAGTTTTTTTTTTAATGATAGTCGTGATGTCAAATGGCGACTACCTCGAAATATCTCGGCAACGTGACACTTTAGGCCACCATGTTCCTAACAGTTTTTGTTTGTTGAAGTGTCCTCTACCCATATAAGCATGTAACCGCAACTAAAATGGCGGCGGGGGGGCTAAGTATGCCAATGGTTCTATGCCCTTTAAAAACTGTTGTTTTTGTCGTAGTTTTAATTTTAGGTTGTTTAGTACCTAATCTCGTGATGTATCTTTTGTTTGTTTGTTTATCGTTGGCGAAGACTTAGATCTGTTGGTACTTCTCATAGCACGCACACAAAAACTTGATCAACCTACATAATTTTTAAGGATCCGAAAAAAACGGAACCCTTATAGGATCACTCGGGTGTCTGTCTGTCCGTCTGTCACAGCTAGTTTTCTCCGGATCCACTGGACCGATTCTGTTGAAAATTGATACACATATAGACTTCTGTGACCCAAACACGGAAGCGTTACGCAAATTATATTTTTTTTTAGTATGGGAGTCACTTTAGGGGAGCAAACCAGAAAATTTCAAATAAAGATTTTTGAACAATATCGTGTAACATCAAATGAAAGGGCTTACTGTGAAGTTTTTAGTTATATTTTTTTTTTCATAATTTTGAAATAAATGGTTCTGAAGTTATTCAAGAAATTAGACGAAAAATTACCATTCCCCCGCCTTATCTGCGAAACTACTGAGCCTAAAACGTTGTGTGCGTTCCCATTGAGGGACCACATTTGAATGTTGAGCTTTTGAATGCGTCGATCTTTAGTAAAAGTTCTCAAACAATTATAAATTCAGCCTCTAATTTGTAAAAGTAGCTACTCAAAAGTTACAATCGGTTACAGGTGGTCCCTCAGTCGTGAACGACAGGCATCCATATCTCAAAACCTAGTTAAAATTTACAACTGCTTTTAATGACTACTCTTAGTAAAAGATTTGTAAAACTAATGTATTGAATATCAACCCTTCCTGTTTAAAGGATAAAAAGATCTAGCATGCGGAAGGTGGTACTTCAATCGAATTTAGAATTAACATATGGATCTAGCGTTAGTAAAAGTTCTTGAACGATTGTAAATTCATTCTCTAGTTTATAAAAGAAGCCATTCCAAAGTTACAATCGATCTAAGGTGGTCCCTCAATTGATCCATTTATAATAAGAAAAATCAATTCACGTCGCATTTGGAATGCCCTTTAGTATTTTTTTTTTACTAACGATTGCTTTAGTAAACATTATCAGAAAATGTACCGTTTTATTGCAATTAATAATTGAGTTCCTGGGAAGAAATACGAAGATAGAGGTGACCACAAAGCAGGATTTTTCTAGGGACTGTTTGTTGATACTAATCTGTATACAGGGAAATTGAAAAATTACCCGAAACCTCTTAATCCTGGCCTTGTATCATGACCCTGAACAACATTTGTTCTATGACGTTTCAATTTTCGAAACATTTTTTTCCATACAAGAAATATAAACATAGTCATTTTGCAGACTTCAAGTAAATGAAAACGAATTGTTTTTGACAACATTGTTTAGTTGAGGTCAAAGTCTTACTACTAGCCGTATATACTAGCTAGCTAGCTAGTATATATATAAATATAAATGAATTCCTATTTCCCTTGATCTCGGTATCACGCGTGGACGGCTGGGCTGATTTCGCTAATTTTTTTTGTTGTTTGTTAGTGTCGGGAGGTTTTTATGAAAGAAAAAATGTTTTAAATCAGCGCCATCTCTTGACCGATACTGGAAATAATGTAATTTTTGGAGATTTCTGAAAAAAATGCTACCTGTTTAGAGACATCTTATTATTTTCCTGTAATCTTTACATAAACTTCTATCACATAGAATAATTTCAGATTTCGGAGTCATCAGAATTTCGGAGAATCAAACTTCGGAGATAAGGGGGGTGGGGGAATAAATCGAAAACTATGCAGCCTAAAAAAAGAAAAAGTGTTTGAGAATGTCCCTATTTGTACCCGTCTCTGTTGTTGCGAGAATGGTGGGCATCAACACGCTTCAACTGCGACGTAAATGTGCGCTGTTGATGCAATTCTACTTATTACTTAAAATAAGATCGACGACGCGACCACGCTAGCTTGCAGTGTACTGTTCGCTCCGGACCTACAGCGGGTGTCGCGCGCCGGTGCCTCGCGGTGCCTGTTTGCGGCTCCAGCATCACGTACCCTTACAGCTCGATATGCACCAACGGCCCAAGCGATTAGTTTGATGAACGCCCTGATTGCTCAGAGGTTGATGTATTTACTTGGACTCAAGGTTCGATGATTAAAGCATGATTTTTTTATAAGATACATTTTATGTTGTTGGCTTACTATACGCTTTGGTGAAGACTGTTAGTATAGTAAGCAATTGTTAAGAAAATAAATAAATAAATGTGCAAATAGCGCTCTTTCATATGATACCCCACATGTCCTAGTAGTCCCACTTCGAATTTTCAGGAAGCCATATCATTCGCTGATGCAAAAGAAAAATATAAACATTTTATTTCTTTCTTATTTGCAAATAGTTAAGCAAACTTCATCTAAGACTATTTCAAGTTGGTAGCAGTAGTAGTACTTCAGATATCCAGCTGTGGTAGGCTGACAGACTAAGTCACACCGTAAGGGTTCCTTTTTTACCATTTTGGTACGGAACTCTAAAAATTAAGAAAGTGGCGGGGTAACCAGTTGACGGGAGTGAAACCGCGGGGGACAGCTAGTCTATAGGTTCTATAGACTAGCTGTCCCCATAATATTAATGTATAATATTATATAATACAATGTATATATTATTACTAGCTGACCCGCGCAACGTCGTCTACGTCACAATTTTCATTACTGCTCCGCTCCTATTAGCCTTAGCGTGATGATATATAGCCTTCCTCGATAAATGAGCTATCCAACACTGAAAGAATTTTTCAAATCGGACCAGTAGTTCCTGAGATTAGCGCGTTCAAGCAAACAAACAAACAAACTCTTCAGCTTTATATATTAGTATAGAGTATAGATAAATAATATGTTAGCTTTCCATAATAATGTTACTAAATATTGTTATATAGTCGATTTTGTAGAGATTGTCTTTGATTATTTTATTCGTATGGCGACATTGCTCACTGATTTAATATCGTATGTTTTCTAAAAAGGAAGTCGGTTGCAAACTTGGTAAATATAATATTTAAAACTGTACTTCCGGAAGATGATGGGCACGCCACCTATCTGCAGTTTTTAGATAGAAAATAGTATAAAAGAACGTGTTGTACATATTTAAGTTAGTTCCTTGTGAAATAAAGAACAGTAACGGTACTCTGCTCGTTTAATTGCCGTAACCAGCCGTGATTTCTATTATCATAAGCGGGATAGGACCCAAAAGTGCTATTGGACAAAGTATCGAAATAGTAAGTTATTTTTCGGATATTTTTTTTTTAACTTTACGGTATTTGTGTATAATCTATTTTGTACCTACTGTGGATATTTTTTGTAAACTGTACGCGTAGTTTGTGTGATTAACGTAATTATGCCAAAACGCACTCGTGATGTACCTAGTGACTCTTCATCAAGTGAAGCAAGTGGTTATTCCTACCGTGAGAAACAATTAAAACGCGGAAAGAATAAAAGATCTTCCCATCGTAATAGTCACACACGTACCCACAAAAGTAAAAATAAATCCAAACTAACGCGCCGAAGTTCGAGTAGAACTACCCTCAATGACGTCAGGTCATGTGAAACTCCAACGGGTCAACCAGGAGGCTTGGCAGCTTCTGTGGCGGTCGAAGATTGCCCTTCTGTTCCTGATCCAGGACACGCAGATGAAATCGGGAGCCGCGCTGCGGACACTGAACGAGACGAGGTGCCAGGACCTTCAGGAGTTGCAGCTGGAGGTACGGGGAAAAATTCAATTAATTTGAATTTACCAATCAATTTAAATGATTTAGTGAGCTTTATTTCTTCTTGTGTGCAATCAGATCATTCTGCAAATCAAATCAAATCGTATATTTCAAATAAACCATTTACAGGCACTTTTGAATTGTCAAAGTCGGTCAGTCAAAAACATGAAGCTATTTGCAAATTCTTCAGTGAAATGTGACAAAAATATCATTCCTGAATTTGACCCATCCGTTAAAAATCAAAGACCTGGCTTAGTAAAGTCAACGAATGTGCTCATATTTATGGTTGGTCTGATCAACAAAAAACCCATTTTGCGTTGCCTCGATTAGTACGTCATGCTAAAAAATGGTATGAAGGGCTTAAAACTATTACATATACGTGGTCAGAATGGCAACATAATTTAAAACGTGCGTTTCCATCTGACACTAATTATGGTGCTTTGTTATTTGAAAAGCTAGAAAGAAAATATAAAATAGGTGATTCGCTCGATGAATACTATTATGATAAAATGATTTTGTTGAATGCATGTGATATATCCGGCAAGAAAGCGGTAGATTGTGTCATTTACGGTCTTGAGGACCGCACCGTTAGAGCTGGTGCATCTTCAGCTCGTTTTGCTGAGCCTGAAGATCTATTAAAATATTTAAAGGACATGTGTCGTGATCAAAGTGATTTTATGGCTAAAAACAAATCTAAAACTCCTGTGCTTAGTAGTTCTTCGATTATTTGCAATCTTTGTAAAGAAACTGGCCATAGAGTTGGCTCCGACGCAGAATGTCCACTTCGCAAAATGTCTCTTTCGCAGAATGTCCACTTCGCAAAATGTCCCTTTCGCATATTGTCCCCTTTTCATTTCTGACTTACTTTAATCATAATTCATTTAAATTATGATTAAAGTAAGTCAGAAATGAAAAGGGGACAATATGCGAAAGGGAAATTTTGCGAAGTGGACATTCTGCGAAAGAGACATTTTGCGAAGTGGACATTCTGCGAAAGAGACATTTTGCGAAAGAGACATTCTGAGAAAAGGACATTTTGCGACCGGTGGACATTTTGAGAAGTGGACATTCTGCGTCGGAGCCATAGAGTTGCACAATGTACAAAACCAATAGTTAAATGCGAAAATTGCCAAAGACATGGCCATAAAACTGAAGACTGCTTTTCAAATAAAAATAAAAGTCAAAATATTCAAAATAAACGGGTTTTGATGACCACTAGTACCGAGTTGGAAAATTCACAAAATAAATATTACAAGAATGCTTGTATTAATAACGATTCTGAAATGGTTCAATGTTTTATAGATTTCGGAAGCCAATGTACACTTATTAGGGATACATTGGCTTGTCAGAAAAATTTAGTCATTAGTTATAGTTGTTTACCTGTCATTAAAGGGGTAGGAGAGACACGCATTTTACCTATAGGTAAAGTTGAAATATCACTAACTATAGATGGGGTGGAGGCTTTGATCACGACTTATGTTGTTGCATCTGAACAACTACATGTGCCCTTGTTAGTTGGGCAGAATTTCACCGAATTACCAAATATTTTAGTAATAAAGACTAATAGTAGTCTTGAAATTTTAAAACGTGATTCATTTTGCGCTGGGATCTTGCCTGGTATTGAAAATGAAAGCAGTGGCATTATTAAATTATACGTTTCCTCGGATTATACGGGTGTTAACACGGATTTAGTTAAATGTAATACGTCGGTAGCGGAGGACTCGGCGGTTTTTGTCTTGGGTAGCTACCGTTACTATAATAATTGTCAATATTGGATCAAGCAAGGGGTCTACAAGATAGTGGGGAACAGTTGTGATGTTCCTATAATAATTTTAAATGACGCAACGTTGCATTTGAAAAGGAATATGCTTCTAGTAAGAGCGTACAAGATAGGTTTTAACAATAATATCGAGAAATTAAGCTGTCTTAGTTTAAAATCAAATTATAGTCCCATTGAAACTTGCAATATTAATATTAACTCAAAATTAACAGAATAAGAAATTACTAAGGTACAAAGTTTAATAACAAAATATAGGACAAGTTTTGCTCAAAATCTTTCGGAATTATGTTGCACTAATCTCGGTGAAATGGAAATAAAATTAACCAATAGCACCCCTGTTGTTTATCGACCATATAGGTTGAGTTATAAAGAGAGAGAGCTAGTTCAAGAAATGTTTAGAGAGTTGTTAGTGCATGACATTATCGAGGAGTCTTCTTCATGTTATGCTAGTCCAATCATACTAGTGTCAAAGAAAACTGGAGGACATCGCTTGTGTGTAGACTACCGAGCTTTAAATGGCCGAACTGTTAAGGACCACTTCCCGCTCCCATTGATAGAGGATCAGTTGGATCAATTAAGTGGTTGTAAGTTCTTCACAACTTTAGATTTGATGAGCGGTTATTACCAAGTGCCTATAAAAAAGGAGACCAGATACGTCACGGCTTTTGTTACGCCCGACGGTCTGTATCAATTTAAGAGGATGCCATTTGGTCTGGCCAGTGCACCCTCAGTATTCCAAAGGATCATGAACCAAACCCTTAAATTAAATTCTGATCAAGAATTCAGTAACTTTGCATTTGAAAAGCCGGCCATTTCTTATATGGATGACCTCATAATACCATCGACAAGCTTTGAAGAAGGTATTAAAAAATTAGAAAAAACTTTTCAATTGCTTAATGAGGCCAAATTAACTCTAAACTTACAGAAATGTCATTTTTTTCAAACTTCTATTGACTATTTGGGGTATGAAATTACGGATGAAGGCATTAAACCAGGTAGAGTAAAAATTGACGCCGTTCAAAAATTTCCCACACCGCGAAATGTACACGAAATTAGACAATTTATTGGTTTGGCTAGTTAGCTTTCGCAAGTTTATAGATAAATTTTCTATAATAGCAAGGCCACTGACTGATCTTACAAGGAAGAACTGTTCATGGAGATGGAAAGACGAACAAATAGTTGCTTTTCAGTCTCTTAAAGATAAATTAACTGAACGTCCCTTTTATCTTTGTATAATCCAAACTTTATCACGGAACTACATACTGATGCAAGTAAGATTGGATTGGCAGGTATACTTTTGCAGAAGGAAAACGATCACAATCCTCTAAGGCCAGTTGCCTACTTTAGTCGAAAAACTACTATTGATGAACAAAAGTTTCATGCATACGATTTAGAAACGTTAGCAGTAGTTACTTCACTTCAGCGTTTTCGTGTATATCTACTCGGATTGAAATTCACTATAATTACGGATTGCCATGCCTTGAGATCAACTTTTTGTAAGCGGGACATTCTACCACGAATTGCTCGATGGTGGCTGACTTTACAGGAGTATGACTGCACCATTATGTATCGCCCTAATCATAGTATGACCCATGTAGACGCGTTAAGTAGGAATCCACATGAAGCTTTCGATACAGATATCGGTTTAGATTCGTTAAAAGTTCTAAACATTACACTAGACGATTGGCTGCTCAGTATTCAACTAACAGATCCTAAAATATGCTTCATTAAAGACGTATTAAATGATCCCAAGTACGATGAGATTATTGATATAAAACAAAATTTTGTTTTAAAACGTAACCGGCTATTTAGAAAAGATGAAATGAAATGATTGAAATAAAATGGGTAGTTCCGAAAGGGGCTAGATGGCAAATATGTAAGCAAAATCATGACGATATCGGTCATTTTTCAGTTGATAAAACATTTTCTAAAATACAAAAGGATTTTTGGTTCCCAAAAATGAAAAAGTTTATTACTAAATATGTTAAGTCTTGCTTGCATTGTGCATACGGTAAAATGCCTGCTGGCAAAAAGGAAGGCTTTTTACACCCCATACCTAAAAATGATATTCCATTTGAAACAGTTCATATTGATCATTTGGGTCCCTTTGTAAAAAGTTCAAGGGGTAATGCTTACTTGCTTGTAATTGTAGACGGGTTTACTAAGTTCTGTATTTTAAAACCATTGCGAAATTTGAGATCAAGTCTAACTATTAGGGCATTAGATGATGTTTTCACAACATTTGGTTACCCTAAGCGTTTAATTTCCGATCGAGGAACTTCATTTACCTCTGAAGAGTTCCGTAAGTTTTCCGAAAAAAACCACGTCAAACATGTCATGAATGCTGTTGCCTCCCCTCGGGCCAACGGCCAGGTGGAGCGCTATAATCGGACAGTGTTAGGCGCTCTAGCTTCATATACTGATAAATTGGGAGAAGCCAAATGGGATGCCGAGTTAGGAAATATTCAATGGGGGTTAAATAATACTCTAAATAAAGGTATTGGGAAAACTCCATCTGAAGCTCTGTTTGGTCGTAATTTAACACATAGTAGTGAGAATATTATGAATGAAATATTTTTAGACACAAGGCAGTTAGATAGGCATATTAGTGAAATAAGAACGGAAGTTAGCGAGCACATATCAGAAGATCAAGGCAAACAGAAGGATACATTTGATAAGACTCGTAAAGCAGCTAAGATATATGCAGTAGGGGATTTGGTAAAAATTCAAAAACAGATAGGTCATAATGAAGGTCAAAGTAAAAAGCTATTACCGGTGTATTCAGGGCCATACAGAATATCGAAAGTTTTAGATAATGATAGGTATGAAGTCTCAAGCATATCTGGGGCTAACATTGGCAAAAAGCTATATTGTAATATTTGGGCTGTGGATCAGATACAGCCATGGATAAGCATAAGTATTAATGAATTGAGTTCAGAATCTGAATCTGAAAAAGAATAATCTAGTTGATTAAATATTTGGTCTTACAAAAGGTATTTGATACATGAGAGATTATTTTTATTGTATTATATTAACAATAAAATCAAGATGTTGATGATTCATATTTGTTCTTTCACACTGTTGATCTGAAATAAAGAGAATGAAAGTTAGTTACTTGAAAATGGAAGGAAATTTAAATCTGTAAAATATGATATTGTTGAAACAATTTTATTTAATAGAAATATTGGTTAAACTGCAATCAAAATCAATCAAAATCAAAAGTCGTTTATTCAAATTAGGCTGAGAGCCAGCACTTTTTGAACGTCAAGTTTTACAAAAGACAGTCCCCCAAAACGCCCGCCCGTCACCACTTCCTAGTGTTTTAGCTGTGGAGAAGAAGTGGCCAACAAACTCCCCAGCAACACATCTGTCTGTTACGTTTTAAGAAATTGAATCTATATAAAAGTATGCTAAGTAATTAAAACATGACACAAAACTTATAACTTGTTAGCTAGCACACTATGATATTGATAAACATAGAAATGTATGTAAAAAAAACAACGAATTGACTTACATAGTCAGATATATAAAAAAATAATAATAATAATAAATAAAAAAACAAAAAAAAACAATATTATATGAATACATATAACCATATAATTAAGATCTATAATTGAGATGAATTGTATTCTTATGCTGAGTCGTTTATTGGAAAGTCGTATAGTGGCTGGCAAGTGAGAGAGCTTGGCCAGTGAAGCTTACGGTGCAATGAACGAAGAGTGTATATTCTTATAGTGAGTCGCTTATTGGAAAGTCGTACAGTGGCTGGCAAGTGAGAGAGCTTAGCTAGTGAAGCTTGCGGTGCAATGAGCGACGAATGTAATTTGAATATACTTATATAATTGAGATGAATGAATTGTATTCTTATGCTGAGTCGTTTATTGGAAAGTCGTATAGTGGCTGGCAAGTGAGAGAGCTTGGCCAGTGAAGCTTGCGGTGCAATGAATGACGAATGTATATTCTTATACTGAGTCGCTTATTGGAAAGTCGTACAGTGGCTGGCATGTGAGAGAGCTTAGCTAGTGAAGCTTGCGGTGCAATGAGCGACGAATGTAATTTGAATATACTTATATTATTGAGATGAATTGCATTCTTATGCTGAGCCGTTTATTGGAAAGTCGTATAGTGGCTGGCAAGTGAGAGAGCTTGGCCAGTGAAGCTTGCGGTGCAATGAACGACAAATGTTATTTTTATATACTTATATTATTGAGATGAATTGTATTCTTATGCTGAGCTGTTTATTGGAAAGTCGTATAGTGGCTGGCAAGTGAGAGAGCTTGGCCAGTGAAGCTTGCGGTGCAATGAATGACGAATGTATATTCTTATACTGAGTCGCTTATTGGAAAGTCGTACAGTGGCTGGCAAGTGAGAGAGCTTAGCTAGTGAAGCTTGCGGTGCAATGAGCGACGAATGTAATTTGAATATACTTATATTATTGAGATGAATTGTATTCTTATGCTAAGTCGTTTATTGGAAAGTCGTATAGTGGCTGGCAAATGAGAGCTTGGCCAGTGAAGCTTGCGGTGCAATGAATGATGAATGTATATTCTTATACTGAGTCGCTTATTGGAAAGTCGTACAGTGGCTGGCAAGTGAGAGAGCTTAGCTAGTGAAGCTTGCGGTGCAATGAGCGACGAATGTAATTTGAATATACTTATATTATTGAGATGAATTGTATTCTTATGCTGAGCCGTTTATTGGAAAGTCGTATAGTGGCTGGCAAGTGAGAGAGCTTGGCCAGTGAAGCTTGCGGTGCAATGAACGACGAATGTAATTTTTGTATACTAATATAAATGAGATGTTGCCTATTTAAGTACTTTAGTTTCTGAGACTAGTTATTGATGGATAAGATAAAGTTATAACTTCTAGTTTGAGAACAAACTTAATATCAGGAAGGCCGAATGTTAGCTTTCCATAATAATGTTACAAAATATTGTTATATAGTCGATTTTGTAGAGATTGTCTTTGATTATTTTATTCGTATGGCAACATTGCTCACTGATTTAATATCGTATGTTTTCTAAAAAGGAAGTCGGTTGCAAACTTGGTAAATATAATATTTAAAACTGTACTTCCGGAAGATGATGGGCACGCCACCTATCTGCAGTTTTTAGATAGAAAATAGTATAAAAGAACGTGTTGTACATATTTAAGTTAGTTCCTTGTGAAATAAAGAACAGTAACGGTACTCTGCTCGTTTAATTGCCGTAACCAGCCGTGATTTCTATTAAATATAATATTATAAAGAGGTAAAGTTTGTAAGGTTGTAGGGGGTAATCTCTGGATCTACTGAAACGATTTTGAAAATTCTTTTACCAATAGAAAGCCACGTATTTTTTTGAGTGTCATAGGACATTAACCCGAAAAATATTGCAAATCAGCTAGTTTTTAAGAAAAATAAAGTACCTAAACGCGTCAACATGAGAACCTTTTGGTTTTATGTCGCTTGACGCGATTAGGTCTGAACGAAGAAATACTAATATAGAGGTCACAGCAGTATTTTTTTGGATAAGTAAAAACTACTGATTGTTGATATACATTTTTACATCACTTAACTAATTTAAAAAAGCAGAAAGAAAATAATGCTTATGATAATAAAAAAAATAACAAAATGTTCTAACTTAAAACGTTGATACGATTTGTTTCCTGGACAAACTCGAAAGATTTGGAATTAGAGGTGCATATCTGAAACTTTTTACTATGTTCACGAGGTCAACGCGAGCCTATCAATAGTAAAAATAATACAGTTTGAAAAACTTTATTCTTTAATTTTCTAGTTTGACCCCAAAAGTGACCCCCATACTAAAAATGTATTTAATTACATAAAGCGTCCGTGTTTGGTTCACAGAAGTCCATATATATACCAAACAACAGCATCGGTCCAGTAGATCCGGAGAAAACTGGCTGTAACAGACAGTCAGACACCCGAGTAATCCCATAGGGTTCCTTTTTTATATGGATGTTCGGAACCATAAAAAGAATTAGCGAAATCGGCCCAGCCATTCACACGTGATACCGAGACCAAGGGAAATTGGGATTAATTTTTATATATATACTAGCTTTTGCCCGCAACTTCGTACGCGCATTTCCCGTTCCATAAAACTATCTTATCTTTTAAGTAACAGATAGTTACGAAGTTTGATCAAAATTGGTTCAGGGGGGCTACTCTCTAACGAAATCCGTAGTTTCGGGCGGGCATTTTCTACTTCGTATCACCTAACCACTGAGAACTAAAGATAACACGATTTGACAGTTACTGTGAAATCGTGTTGTCATTCATTCTCAGTTCGGGTTCGGGACTAATCGTAAGTCTGTAGGTGATACGGAGTAGAATACGAACGCCCGCCCGAAACTACGGATTTCGTTAGAGAGTAGCCCCCCAGTACCGTAAAACGGGGTGAATAGAACTCTGAAAAATCTTGGGATAATTTCAAACGTTTTTTATGGCAAACTCGGTGACCTCAGTAAAAAACCCGCAACTTTAGTAATTTGTTGATACTAATTTTCTTAGTCTGGCAACGTTTAATTTGTGGCAACATCGCTAAAAACGTCAAAACTGAATGTAAAAGTTGACAAAAAACAAGTCGTTATGTACGCGGGAGTTTGAACCTCCGTATTTCGGTGAATTTGAAGATAATTTTAAAAGATTATTTAAAATTATCTTCAAATTACGGTCAGTACAATTATAAATCTATTGTGCTTTCATTATTGAGGTAAGAATATGCATTATTATTTAATTTCGTAAGCCTAGTTTTCTTTAATTTTTTAAGGTGATTAGACACGCGAAAGGGGTGAATAGATACGCCTGAGGGGTTAATGGGCACGCGAATATGGTTAATAGACACAGCAAAGGGGTGATTAGTTACGAAAGAGCCATGATTATGTTGGGGCTGCCACAAAGCTTAAAGCACCGTTGGTAGAAGTTATCCACAGTTCAAATATCACTTTTAGTTACATACGTATTGTTTTTTATTTTCTTTATTTTTTTTAATTCATTCAGGCGCCATTCATAAATGAAAAATACAAATCAGCAAAGAATTAATTTTTTTAGTTTTGTTTTCGAGTTACACTCTAAATTTGTTTGATTTTTGTTCATTTTTGTAATTGATCATTTATATTTGAAATTAATTAACTTTACTTTAAACTAAATAGGATTTTTATACATACCTTCTCGAGTTTCATTTATGTTAAAAATATTCAGGGAAACTACAATGAGGCAGCCCTACGAAATTTCTCTAATCACCCCTCAGGTGTATCTATTGTCCGCTGATTGGAGGTAAATAGAAGTCAGGTATATTTTGTGCTTTTTTATTAAATACAAACATATTAGAATAGAAACAAATATATTTCAATAGTTTGGCCTAAGACTCAATAAATACATGCTTAGAAAAATGGGTATCAATTCTGCAACATTAAAAAAAACGTTACCAAAATTCGAAGACCTATCTATTCACCCCGTTTTACGTTAGTTTCAGAGTTTATCTATGGAATAGAATAGAATAGAAAATCATTTATTCAGTACAGACAAACGCACAGCGACAAAGTAAACAGAGGTAATAGTAGGTACACAATTGCGCTGAGCGTGCCCATACCGAAAGGGTAACCGTCTTAGCATTTGCTGGGCGTCAGACACCCAGCGCTGGTTTTCAGTTGGCACCCCACAGTGACACACGGACGAAGGTAAACACAATAAACATAGTACTTAATTAAATATTGATAAATAAAATAAACATAAATCGTAAATAAATACAGTAATATAAAAACTATAAAGTAACATTTAAATCTGTGTAGTGTGTATCCAATAAATGTGTCAAACTGCCAACATGGCGCATCAGTCGACCAATGGCAAGCCACTGGGCCGGCTGACGTGACATTTGTCACGTTCGGCGCGGCAATTATAATCAAAACCTAAAGTAAAAGTTAAAATAGCAATGACTGTCGCAGAAAAAACGGAAAATGAAA
Organism: Lacanobia wlatinum; assembly: GCA_947578705.1. Taxonomy (NCBI): domain Eukaryota; kingdom Metazoa; phylum Arthropoda; class Insecta; order Lepidoptera; family Noctuidae; genus Lacanobia; species Lacanobia wlatinum. Next base: position 9,099,534 of record OX388028.1, on the reverse strand, counting down.
GTGAAAAACGCGTGGATCCTGGCATTAGACGTAACGGGCTCATCATATTCAGTCTACCGACTACCCCCATATCACTGGGAATTAGGTACATAACGAACTGGTGAGTATTAATAATAAAATTATTAAAATAGGTGATTAAATAATTGATTATGATGAAATGTCAAATGAAAAAATGTATGTGTGATTGTAAAATGATAAGATTAAGAAATAAAATTTCAAATATTTTACTGAATTATTAAACGATTTATCAACATCGACATTATTGAATTCGATTTGCGAAAACAAAATGAATTTCTTAAGATTTGCCTTAAATGTGTTTATATTTGTCAAGTCCCTAATGGGTGGGGGAATGTTATTCCAACATTTGGAGGCCGCATAACGAAGGCTTCCTCGGAAGGCTGCGGTACGGTGATGCGGGGTGGCCAGCTGCTGCGTACAACGCCTGGCTTTGCATTGCCGGTGACTATTAACCCACACAAGCTTCGAGTACAGGTATGACGGACATTTGTACTTAATGACGCCGAAAAGAAGACAGGCTAAGTGTAACTTCCGACGTGATTTCATCTTTAAAATATTATGCTTGTTTAGAAATGGTGTAATGTGGCTCCTTGGTGGTACGTTAAAGCAAAATCGCGCGCAAGCATTTTGAACCCGTTGGATTAGTCGTACGGTACGTGCCAGTAGTCGAGGCCCTACGACGGTATCGGCATAATTTAACTTTGATAGAACTAGACTCTCAACTAGAAGTACACGTAGATCTTCGCTTAAATATGGACGCATCTTATATAACACTTTTAGACGGTAGAAGCAGTTCCTAACACAATTTGCAATATGGGCTTCAAACCGTGATTCTTGGTCCATGATTAAGCCCAAATTTCTTGCTTCATAAACTCGATCAATACATTGGCCTAATACGCACACGTTTGCATGATTTGGATTTATTTTACTCAGTTGATTCTTAGACCCAAAAAGCATAAATTAAGTTTTGGCCGGGTTGAGTAATAAAGAGTTTTGTTTCGACCAGTCCACGATCCTTCCCAGGTCTTCATTTAACAATTTGACTGCGGCTTCATAGTCTTCTGGTTTAAATGAGAGATATAATTGAATGTCATCAGCATAAATATGAAATTTAGAATTTTTGGGAACATTAACAATATCTGCAGTATACAAAATAAATAAAGGGGGACCCAGTATAGATCCCTGTGGAACACCTTTTGTTACTGTAGTAATATTTGAAAAAATACTGGATCCATTGGCATCTTTAATTTCAACTAGTTGTTTACGATTGCTAAAATAACTGTTGAACCATGCAACCGTTGGTGCATCAAAACCATAATACGTCATCTTAGATAGCAAAAGTGATAAATTTATAGCATCAAATGCCCGGGAAAAGTCCAGTAGAACTAACATGGTACAACATCCTTCATCTTGAGCCGATAAATGTTATCCGTAACATCTAACAGAGCCGTTGCAGTACTGCGACCCTTCCTAAAACCTGATTGCGGCTCCGGTAGGATGTTATTTTGCTCAAGGTATGTAGATAATTGGGCATTTACTACTTTTTCAAGTACTTTTGATAAGAAGGGTAAAATGCTTATAGGCCGTAAGTCCTTTATAGTGCTTGGGTTTACGACTTTAGGTATAGGACGCACCACTGCAATTTTCCACAAGTCAGGAAAGGTTGATGTAGAAATTGAATTGTTAATAATAGAAGTCATGATATCTAAGGTTTGTGGGAGGGTCATAAAAAACAAGTCAAGCGTAATGTGGTCAAAACCCTCGGCATTAGATTTACATATTGATAAAAATTTGATAATTTCTGATTGGTCTACTTTATTAATAGAAAAAATACCTTTATTAAATCTGTGCGACTCATAAAAATCCAAACATGATGCTGGTGCCGCACTATCACCAGGGACATTCAAGAAATGGGAATTAATCTCATCAGGGTCATTAATATGTGAGGGTAGTTCAGACAAACTTTTAAAGGGTAATAGGGTTGACTTTAGATTTTTCCATAGGGTTTTGGGCTGGCGTATTTTACTATTAATATTTTGTTTGAAATAAGCCACTTTTTCATTGTATAAGGACCTATTGACTAGACCTTTAAGCTCCTTATAATATAATATTTTGCTCTCTGACATAGAACTTCTACATTTAATATTTGCCTGGTTGCGCAGGCGCATCATAAACTTGATGTTATCCGTGATCCATGGATATGACCTTTCCTTAATAATTTTAGTCTTACGTGGAGCGTATTTATCAAAAAGCGAGGTGATGTTATAGTTAAGTTGATCCACCATTATATTTACGTCACCTGACGCAGCTGTCGCAAGCCAGTCCACTGAGACCAGGTCCTCCTCAAACTTGTCCATTGGTATGTTTTTCAAATTTCTACGAGTTACAGAAATTGGCGGTATTTTCTCCTTTTTAAAATGAAAAACAGCTGTAATAAAAGCATGCGCACCAAGCGCGCTGATCCAGTCCACCTCAATGTCGCGCGCCCTAGCATCCGTATACACGGGGTCTATAAGGGTTTCGCTAGTGGAAGTAAAATGTGTAGCAGATTGCACTATTGAATAAATTAATTAATTGACTTGATTCGAGACTTTGAAGAAAAGTATTCAATTTCTTCGTTTTAGGGTCTGTTTGATTAAGCCAGTTAACATTAAAGTCGCCCAAGAGAATAATTGTGTGCAAGAAGTTATAGAATTGATTGAACAAGTAAGCTTGTCTAGAAATAAATCTACATCCATCCAAGGGGGTCTATACGCAATGCCGAATCCAATCTTGACACCATTTGTTGATGCTCCATTGCAGCGATAAAATCATCATGGTTAGTTCCTAATGAGCCAGGGTTGAGAAATCCAATTTTAAAATACTTTGCGTTCATTACAATATATTAGTATAAGCAATCATCACAATGCCACACAGAAAACAAATTCCTGCAATGAGATAACAATTAGTTTATGGGTTTTCGTAATAACAACCACAATTTAATTTTAATGTAACTTCGTCAAAAATACAAAACAATGTCAAAATAAGCAGACCCGCGACTACAATGCCCTTAAATACATATATGTAAAGTGTGGAAAATGGGGTGAATGCTTGTGAAATATATCGTATATAGTATCTCACATATCGTGACACGAGATTTTTTTATATATATAGATTAGTATCAACAAACAGTCTCTAGAAAAATCCTGCTTTGTGGTCACCTCTATTTTAATTTTTCTTCCCAGGAATTCAATTATTATTTTCAATATAACTGTACGTTTTCTGATACTGTTTACTAAAGTAATCGTTAGTAAAAAAAAAATACTAAAGGGTAGACTGAAGCATTAATGCGACGTAAATTGATTTTTCTTATGATAAATGGTTCAATTGAGGGACCACCTTAGATCGATTGTAACTTTGGAATGGCTTCTTTTACAAACTAGAGAATGAATTTACAATCGTTCAAGAACTTTTACTAACGCTAGACCCATATGTTAACTTCAAATTCCATTGTGGTCTCCACTCAAGGTGAACTTATGGTGATCGATTGAGGTACCACCTTCCGCATGCTAGATCTTTTTATTCTTTGAACAGGAAGGGTTGATATTCAATAAATTAGTTTTATACAAATCTTTTACTAAGAGTAGTCATTAAAAGCTGTTGTAAATTTTAACTAGGTTTTGAGATATGGATGCCTGTCGTTCACGACTGAGAGACCACCTTTAACCAATTGTAACTTTTGAGTGGCTACTTTTACAAATTAGAGGCTGAATTTACAATTGTTTAGAACTTTTACTAAAGATCGACGCATTCAAAAGCTCAACATTCAAATTGGTCCCTCAATCGGAACGCACACTAAAATGTTGAGAAAAATGAGATAATAGATCTTTACCTATAGATTATAGGAAAACCAATAAGTCTATAGTGTTAAAAAAATGAAATTCGTTCGGAACCCTTTGCACGCGAGTCCGACTTGCACTTGGCCAGTTTTTTTTAACCAGGAAAAAAAACAATGTTAAAACAAACATTTTCTCGACTGATAGCCTCAACAAGTATGCAGATTGCAAGAAAAATATTCTGGTTCTACATGTCATGACCGGATGTGATACAACTTCAGCACTTTTTGGGAAAGGAAAAATGAAAGCCATGTGGATGACCCGATTTAAACAATTCTGCAGAAATATTCCAACAAGAAAATTGCTCTCGAGATGTCATTATCAATGCACTGTTCTCATAAGATTAGATGGTAAATATGAGCGCCGTATACAAAAAGTGTAAAACATGGCTAACACCCTATACAGGTGTATTCCCCCATGCTGTAGGTGCTCGACACTGATTTAGGAGCTACGATTTTTTTTTTTCGGGTTTTCGAAAAAGTGCGATTACTTGAAAGTTATAAATATTTTTTTAAATCTAATTCTGTCACAAATACGCACAAATTAAGAGCTACTCGTGTACGTTTATTCTACAGGCGCACTTACGATGGTTTTAGAGATACACGATTCTGCAAAACATTACTCCAGCAGGAAACGCAATATCTCGAAAACCTGAAGACGCACAAATTATATTTTCGGGGCACATTTTTGCACAAATATAAGCTCTCTGCCGATGCGCAACATTTCTCTCTCCGATCATTCGTTTAGAATTTTCCTCAGTGGCGTAACAGGTGGCAGGGCTGGCAAAATGCCACGGGCCCCAGGCCCGACAGGGCCCCGGACCGAGGGGCCGCGATCTCAAAGTAACCTAACATTTACAATACATATAATTTAGTAACAATTATAAGTTGTATATACCTCTAAGTACTTAAAATCATATAAATATGTAATACCTATGCTTTTGAAAATTATATTTATTATATAAAGTGTAATAGAGTAAACGCAATACCTGAAAAGGAATCATCATATTCGTCATTATGAACAGCTTTTACTATAGGACCACTACTGAAATAACTCGACAAAACGTACTGAACAGCTTATTTTTTTTGCGATTTCGTGCTTGGTCCCACCCGTTGTATATTTAACTAAAATGGACACAATATAAGTAATAAGCACTGTTGGGTTTCTACTTCAGTGATTTATTAAAATTAAATTACGTTACGATTTTTACTGGGGCTCCATCCAATGAATTTGCCACGGGCCTCAGATGGTATAGTTACGCCACTGATTTTCCTGCTAGAAAAACGTTACCCTAGCAGGAATCGTTTTTTCCGTTTTTTTTCCAAAACGGCCAGGCGCACAAATTCTATAAGTAGCGCACATTTATAGCAGATTACGCGCTAAATATACGTTCCACTCATATCACTAGGAGACACTTTCCTGCTGGGGTAACGTACACTAATTTTACAGAAAAATGCAAGAGGCATTTTTTGTAGATAATTTTACGACAAACAATTTTTGTAATGACCTCTATTAACCTCCGAGCAATAGGTCGCGAGATATACGCGAAAAACTGATTTTCGTGACCCTTTGACCTTTATAACTTTTAGCCGGCACGATATCATTGACGATTTTTTCACATCTTCATTACAACGCCGTAATAAAGGTGTATACAAAAATTGAGCTCACTAGGAATTTTTCCGTAAATAAAACCTAAAATGACGTGTACGTTACCGTAGCAGGAAAGTGTCTCCCAGAGTGATATGAGTGCGTAATCTACTATAAATGTGCCCTACTTATAGAATTTGTGCGCCTGGCCGTTTTAAAAAAAAACGGAAAATTCGATTCCTGCTAGGGTAACGTTCTTCTAGCAGGAAAATTCTAAACGAATGATCGGAGAGAGAAATGTTGCGCATGGGCAGATAGCTTATATTTTTGCAAAAATTTGCCCAGAAAATATAATTTGTGCGTCTTCATGTTTTCGAGATATTGCGTTTCCTGCTGGAGTAACGTTTTGCAGAATCGATTATCTCTAAAACCATCGTATGTGCGCCTGTAGAATAAACGTACACGAGTAGCTCTTAATTTGTGCGTATTTGTGACAGAATTAAATTTACAAAAATATTTATAACTTTCAAGTATTCGCACTTTTTCGAAAACCCGAAAAAAATCGTAGCTCCTAAATAAGAAAACGTATAAGCTCGCTGAAAACTCTATTCGGTCCTTCTTGACGCTTTTAATAACCATTAAAAGTTTCAAAAGTGCACATGCATGCGTTATTGAATAATATTGCTAAAATCAAATCGCTGCCAAAAAGCTGGGCATCCTAAATAGGGTGAAGCGATACTTCAAGCCTGGACAGCTTTTAACTCTATATAAAGCGCAAGTCCGATCCTGCATGGAGTATTGTAGCCACCTTTGGGATGGCTCAGCTAAGTATCAGCTTGCCGCGCTTGACTCGGTGGAACGCAGAGCTAAGAGGCTCATCGGTGACGAAAAACACACAGCTTGGCTCATCGCCGTAAGGTTGCCTGCTTGTCGGTCTTCTACAGATTGTACTTCGGTGAGTGTGCACAAGAACTCCACGACCTCATTCCACCGGCCCCCTTCTACCATCGGACATCCAGACGCACTGCATCTTACCATCCCTACCTTGTTACTATTCTACCAATTCGCACTAAGCGTTTCCAAACGTCTTTTATAATGCGCACAGCAAAGGAGTGGAACTCTCTGCCTGCGTCTGTGTTTCCAAACGCATACAACCCTAATCTCTTCAAAGTTAGAGTGAACAGGCTCCTTCTGGGTAAGCTCGCTCCATCGTAGACTTTGTCTCTGTCATCTCTGACCTAGACTAGAGTCAAGAGCAAACCCATCACAAATAAAAAAAAAAAAAAAAAAACGAAGGTGTCATAACTTTGACGGCAAAATACAAGAAACCAGCTGAACCCAAGATTTAATGCGTTAAGCCAAAAATACATAGTGAAAATATTCAGCTTGGAATGTTTCGCATTAAGTAAATATAAACAAAAAACAAAACATGTAAACAACGGTTGGTTATCCGACCAAATTGGAATGACTACAAAAAAGCGGCGTACTCATACATAACGGTGACCTTCTTAACTTTATTCACGAATCGATTAAACGTGTTGTGCCCGAGTACTCTGAAGTAGAAAAGTGTAGTTCTTAGCCACAAGCAAAAAAAAAGCAGGTGCTATAAAGAACAAAAATATGATTGGCGATTGTTTTTTAAAAAAAAAATATAGGTCAAGAAATGTGTGTAAAAGAGACTGCAGATACATTTTATTAACAAAAGCTAATTAACACAACAGTTAAGAAGAGTTGCAATATCTAAATACATTGATTTAAGCCGCAGATTAGATAAATTAATGATAAGTTTTTAATCGTCAATACAAGATTCCTTTTTACGCCTCGCCACCGCAACTCTGACTTACCTTCTAGCCCCACGCCATCCCCTGACGTCACGTCGCAAGGAGGCGCTTTGTCTAGCTAGGAGAAAGCGAGATAGCTAGGAAGCGTACGGTATTAGTGGGACAGAGACAGATACATAAACGTCGCTCTATCATCAATAATGCAAAATGTTTTTTTTTTTACTTGGAAGTGCGTTTGGGTTATTATCTGTTCGTAAACAGTCGCAGTTATGAAGACAAGGACACTGTCACGTTGAGTCACGCGGTTACACTGTGACTGTTTGTTTCTCAGGTTTGTTTATTTTTTTTTTTAAGTTGGTCGAAAGTGGCGTATTAATTACATTTACGGACATTTTAACAACTTTAACCTATATACTACCGGGTTAAGTCGCAACTTGAAAAATAAAGCAGCAATTTAATGATGAGTCAATGTAATGAACTCAAAAACTTAAACTCAATTTTTGTAGTAATATTTTACGATATTATTTTGTGGTGCTGAGCTCTCGCAACGTGACGCACGTCCCTAGCAACATGACTCGCCCCGCACTGAATTCGTGGACGAATGCAGGGGTGATTATAGACGCGGAATTTAAACGGTCGCATTTTTAATTTATTATAATAAAAATAACACATATTTTAAAAAAAGTAACAAAACCAAATTATTTTCGTTTGTATTGCAATGCAGTAGATATTTCTTTCAGTCTTTTGTTAAAAAATGAAGGAGTAAAATGGTTTCATCTTCAACGATTTGGAGGTGATTTAGTGATTTTTTTCTTATTATGTGATACCGATACATAAATTCTGGCTAAACCAAATTACGTACCTTATTATGTTGATAGTAATCTACATGATATGGTACGTATTTTGGTTTTATTATCCTATTTTTTTTCAGATGTAATTTCTAAGTAAATGCCGACGAAAAACTGCTTCATCTGCACGCTGTTTTTAAGCTTTTTTCGAGAGAGCGGCCTTAAGGGTTGGAATTCCCTACCAGAGTCTGTGTTTCCTGATAGCTACAACCCGGGAGTCTTTAAGTCAAGAGTGAATAGGTTACTTCTAGGCAAGCATGCCCCATTTCATCGTCGATCACATCATAGCTTATCATCAGGTGAGATAGTGGTCAAGCGTGTGCCTATCATCATAATCATCGTCCGCCAAAAACTCATTCGTACATAAATTCAAACTATACTGCTCGTAAAACAGACTTGTCGCGTTTATAACGATTATTCTTGGTTGTTACGACCAAGTAATAAAAATCACGAGGTTGGGAATTGCTTTTTGGGACGACTATTACTATTGTATGTTATGCTATTAAATTGATAAAGGGAAAGGAATTCAATTTGACTTTGTTAACAAGTAATAGTCATTCTGAGGTCTAGAATAATAGTATGATTGCCTATAAACGTTTGAACGCGACTGTACGGACAACAGCTTAGGTTTAATACGTCCAATAAAGAAGGTCACCGTTATGTATCAAAACGCCGCTTTTTTGTAGTCATTCGAATTTGATCGGATAACCAACCGTTGTTTGCATGTTTTGTTTTTTGTTTATTTACTTAATGCGAAACATTCCAAGCTGAATATTTTCACTACCTATATATTTTTGACTTAACGCACTAAATCTTCGTTTAAAGCCACACATCTTGGGTTGAGCTGGTTTCTTGTATTTTGCCGTCAAAGTTATGACACCTTCGCTTTGATTTTTAGCAATATTATTCAATAACGCATGCATGTGCACTTTTGAAACTTTGAATGGTTATTAAAAGCGTCAAGAAGGACCGAATAGAGTTTTCAGCGAGTTTATACGTTTTCTCATTTAGGAGCTACGATTTTTTTTCGGGTTTTCGAAAAAGTGCGAATACTTGAAAGTTATAAATATTTTTGTAAATCTAATTCTGTCACAAATACGCACAAATTAAGAGCTACTCGTATACGTTTATTCTACAGGCGCATATACGACGTTTTTAGAGATACACGATTCTGCAAAACGTTACTAGTAAAAGAAAAAAAAAAACGCAATATCTCGAAAACCCGAAGACGCACAAATTATATTTTCGGGGCAATTTTTTGCAAAAATATAAGCTCTCTGCCCATGCGCAACATTTCTCTCTCCGATCATTCGTTTAGAATTTTCCTGCTAGAAGAACGTTACCCTAGCAGGAATCGTATTTTCCGTTTTTTTTTTCAAAACGGCCAGGCGCACAAATTCTATAAGTAGGACTAGCTGGCCCGCGCAACTTCGTCTGCGTCACAAATTACATTACTGCTCCTCTCCTATTGGTCTTAGCGTGATGATATATAGCCTATAGCCTTCCTCGATAAATGGGCTATCCAACACTGAAAGAATTTTTCAAATCGGACCAGTAGTTCCTGAGATTAGCGCGTTCAAGCAAACAAACAAACAAACAAACAAACTCTTCAGCTTTATATATTAGTATAGATTACGCACTAAATATACGTTCCACTCATAACACTCTAGGAGACACTTTCCTGCTGGGGTAACGTACACTAAAATGACTGGACTGTCAGCGGTTAGCAGAAAGAATGGGACCTGTACAAGGCTCCGTTGAAGAAAACTGCGTAGCTGCGCGGTGCTCCATGTTTCGACCGCGCAGCCATAATATTTAAGTTCTTTAGGTGGTGAACTACAAACGTTAGGGCTTTAATAATACGATATCTACATTTTCTTCGAAATCGTATCAGTGGTTAGCAAAAAGAATAGGACCTTTACTAAGCTCCGTTTCAGAGAGCTGCGTGGCCGCGCGGTCCTCCATGTTTCGACCGCGCGGCCATAACATTTTAGTACTTTAGGTGGTGAACTACAAACGTTAGGGCTTTAATAATACTATCTACCTTTTCTTCGAAATCGTGTCATAGGTTAGCAAAAAGAATGGGATCTTCTACTAAGCTTCGTTTCAGAGAACTGCGTGGCCGCGCAGTTCTCCGAATTTTCGACTTTCACTGTTAGTGTTTTATTTAATAATTCCTTCGTAATGTTGACGTCGTCGTTTCTCTTCTACGACACTGCGGCCAACTGTCGAAACGGACACTATTCAGCAAAGTCACACCTGAGTATTTAAAGATTTAAGTAGAAATAAAACCATGTGATGTTATTAATTTATTCTATATTTACAAAGATAATACACTTGATTTAATAACTTATAGAAACAACAGCTACCATTCCACAAATGCAAAATAATTTATTTGTTAAACTTCATTATAATTAATTATACACTTATTGAGTTTCTATGGAAGCAATGTTTAGTATGTAGTTAAAAGCATTAATCGATGAGTGACTTCTATATTACTTTAAATAAATAATAATAATCCTTATTTGCATAAGAAATAAATACAAACATACTTCCAAAATGGAATGCATGATTAGCTCTACTGCAAATACATAGCAAGAAATGCAACAGAAAGGATAAGTATATAACTTAATTAAATACGCTTTCACACTAAAAAGTATACAGCAAGAATAGTCATTAAAGCAATTAGGGGATTGTGGCTCCGGTTATCAGTTTATCCACACTCAACACTGCGACTTAGTCCAGTCAAATTAGCATAAAATATAGGTAAATCTCGGAATGAAAGATAAGCTGGAAACTCGTATACACGTTCATTTTGAAGTTCTAAATGTTGTGTCAAAAGTCTCATAAAATCTCGTGTTTGCGTCGTAATTTATTGAAGCTCAAATGACAAAAAAAAACGATTTTTCGCGATTATACAAAGTTTCCAGCTTATTATCTCTCATTCCGAGGTGAAACGCTAATTTGACTGGACTAACTCTGGGGTGGCAGTGTGGATAACTAAATATTGTAATGAGGACTAAATATTATTCTCGTAGCCCAATGCAGAAGCTAGCACTTCTGTTTTCTCAGTGAATGAAGAAGGACCATGGGCCATGACCATTTGTATTGAGACTGGACCAAATCCTCAACTTTAATGAAACCCAAATGTAAGATTTTGGGGTATTATTTAATTGTTACTATGGGAGCTAAGTCAAAATCCAGCGCGAATATGGTGATTTGGACCATCAAAAACTATATTTCTTGGTAGTTTGTAGCGAGGAACTAAACATATATTTTTTTTAAACATTGCCCCACACTTGGCATTTCTCCTGTATCGTGGATGCGTTTACAAACATAGAAAGTCACATACACAAACAGCCAAACCCGGAACAACTATCCGGTAGGCCATACACTGAAATCGAGAAAAAAAAAATCGACTCCCCCATACATTTCTGTGCGCATAACTCGACAAAATGTACTGAACAGCTGATTTTTCTTTTCGCGATTTCGGGTCTGGACCCATACTAAAAGTTGTTCATAATGATGAGTACAATGACCCCTTAAGAGGTATTGCGTTTATTCTGTTACACGTTGTATTTGTTCAGTGCGGGAATCGGACCCACGACACGCGGCGCAGCAGCCGATCGCTAAACCACTACGTCAACCGTGCCGCCATATTAAAAAAAATACAAAAATAAAACAACAAGTTTGTATTCGTGTCTTTATATTAGATTGACAGGAAGTTGCTGCCTCGCTCCGTGTCAATGGACACAATGGACAGTAGCCTAATGTGTTGTGATTGTACTCGCCCTCTAAGCAGCCAGTAGGTTAATTATTCTCTCGTTATATTTCTATTGTAAATAGACCATTAATTACCTCGATCGTGCAGGCCTGGGTGTCACCACTGGACAGAGTGATTCCGGGAAGCCATGTCCGATATATGTGACGTGGAAATGCTTCGGATACAGCCAGGACGCGCACGTCGCCAAGTGTACTTGTCGCGAAAGCTGGCGACTCTGCACATGGCGTGCGTTGCCGCACGATGCTTCTACACCAGGCACCGCTGGACCTGACGGCTTACCTGGGAAAGCCTGGGCCCTGGCCTCGGAGGCTCTCGGGCCTCGACTAAGAGGGTTCTTAAGCGCATGTTTGCAGAGGGGCCAGTTCCCACTTCGTTGGAAGACGGGGAAACTGGTCTTCATTAGGAAGCCGGGGCACCCTGCGGACTCTCCGACCGCATACCAGCCCATCGTGCTGCTCGATGAGGTGGGCAAACTCGTTGAAAGAGTAATTGCAAACCGCTTCATCGGGCACTTGGTGAGGGTGGGGTCGGATCTGGTGGAGAACCAGTTCGGTTTCCGCACAGGACGCTCAACTGTGCCCTCTCGATGGAGGATGCGTCGTCCCGGGGCAGGGTCGTCTTGGCACACTGGCTCTTGACTTCGCCAATGCCTCAAACACCCTGCTATGGAGATGCATCAGAGAGGCACCACTGCATGCCGACCTACCTCCGTCGCATCCGTAAGCCTTCGTCAAGTGAGCCTCGACGCTGACTTGACGGACAGGGCCGTCATCTACCCCGGCCACCTGGGTCAGTGGAACCGGCGAGAGATGTGCGGTATTTCACAGGGGTTGGGGCCTCTCCTGTGGGAAATCGTCTACGGGTGCTGCGCACCGACCTCCCTAGTCGCGTCAGCGTGGTCTGCTACGCTGTCGACACGCTGGTCCTGGCACAAGGGGGATCGCACCAGGCGGCGGCCGATGCTATGACACGCGGGGTTGCGACAGTAGTTGAGAGGATCCTGCAGTTGGGTCTCGAGTTCGCCCATGTATATCCGAAGCCATGTGCTTCCATGGTTCTCGGAACAGGCCACCATCGGGATCCGAAATAACGGTAATAAGCGTCCAACCATACCTCAACACGTCCCAGAGGGTCATGGCCATCCGGCTGACCCGGGGATACCTCTCGGTCTCCGGCGAGGCAGCGAGCCTCCTTGCCGGACTTCCGCCATGGGATCTGGAGAGCCCTCGCAACTCGTTTATGGGAGCCGCGTGGAGGCGGCATGGCGGACGGAGCTCCGGCAGGATCTCATGATGGTTTGGAGACAGCAACTGTCGCAACCCAGCGCTGGACACGCCAAAATCCAGGCGATTTGAGGAGTGGCTAGAGCGACGCCACGGCGTCGTCATCTTTCGCCTGACGCAGGTACTCAGCGGACACGGATAGGTTTCAGTCAGTAAATCTGACACTCCCTTTTGCGGTTTTGAGGTCTCGCTAGCCATTAATGTGAACGGCGTATAAAAACAATGTCCTGATAAATTATTTTGTACCTATACAGTTTTGATACTATGAATTTTGATGCTACCTTAGCATTGAAAACGTTTCAAAACACCATGTTCGCGCTCGATTTCGAGGTAGCTGCCATAATAAGAAATTAATAATTCCCTAACAGCTTTCATATGGGACAGGTTTTATCACTGTTGAGTGATTGGTCCAAAATGACTCCTAACCATGATCAATTAATACCATGTCCTTGGTAATTTTTCATTATGAAAACGCAACACAATTGGGCTACAGAGAATTGTGTTGTACTTACATTTTGTATACGTACAGTATGCAATGGAGGTTCCTACTGCGTACACGCAATGAAGGTTACACGAAACTTCAATAAGAACATTGAACTTTATTGGCTTTACCTTTGGACCTCTAACCATTTAAGGAATGGAGGCAAAAGATTTGATAAGATCTATTTTTCATAAACTACTTCTATTTCAATAAAATTATAGCACAAGCGAGTCACCGGTAGCTCGTTTTCTCCTAACCGATCCGGCCGATTTTTCAATCATTATATAGAAAGGATAGGTACATTCAAATATTTATCGACAGAAGCGCCCGACACCTTTATCAAAATATTTAATTGCTACCCATACCGAACTGTTTGCGGCTGACACTAATTCACGACTGACAATATTGTCTAGTACCTTGGTGTTGGAATACATTGCAATTAGGGTGATAGGTACCTATTCGTATTATTTGTAAAGACAGATTAATGAACACTTTCATCTTACGACCTACATACTAGAAGCATTTATAAACTTATACGTATTGATTTGAGCTCTAAAAAAATGCGCCATTTCACCATAATATTATAAAACAAAACCAAATGACCATAGGAATGTTATATTCCATGTAACTAACTCCCTAATAAATGTATCAATCAACCAAAACTTAGGCCTTGGTTTTCACATGTATTGAACTTTTTCTTACATTATATATAACAATTAGATAATAGCTTTTCTTACATTAATAATATTATTATACTTCTAAAAACTTTAGCAACAATAACTTTTATAACGTGATGAGATTTGTTACAACAAATACCGAGACACTTATATAGATGATAATTTGAGGTAAAAAGGCAAATACTTTACACGCGCAAGCTGGGTGTAGAAACCGGATCGTAAATGCTACATTGATCGATATAATTTTAAATTCTCTCAGCTAATTTATCAGTAATATTTGCGCAACGTAATCTAGCGTGTTGCATTATGTCAGCAGAGAGATCGTCTACATTGGTGTAACGACATTTCTGGAAGTTAAATAAGTCTGCAATAAATCCTACTATTTCTGACTGGAAGGACTCGCACACGTCGCGAAGACGTTCGTTTGGTCCGAGGTATCCCCACACGAGCACGGGCAGCAAGTGCTCTGATATCGAGTAGAAGTGCGCCATGAAGCCGTCTGGGTACTGCAGGTACCGCCGCTTAGCCTTTATCACAGACCATACTGCCGTTGTTAATGCCTGAAACATAGTTTAATTAATGGTTTAGGTAAACTTTCATGACTTGCACTAAATTAAAACATAATATATTAAACAAATCGACTTACACTTTCTTTAAACCCATCTGACAACCATCGATTGCGGACAACGGCAAGAACCGAGGATGGCGGTGATGCAAGATCTTCAAATGCATCCAACAAGATGTAGTCCAGCACCACATCGTAGAATGTCAAGGCCTGAAAAAATATAATTAAGCATTACCTTAAAATAATTGCTACATCTATGAAGATTGGATATAATGAAAGCTTTTGTTTAGATAGTACCCTTCAGTAAAGGCGTGAAATTATGTAGCATAGGCGCATAAGGGCGTGTCAATATTGTACTGTGTGCTAAACGGAAAGCTTTGTCAAATTTTGGCTTATAACTTCTAAACGGTGCATTTTTAGCCGTAGTCAATTCGTACATTTCTAAAGGTGACAAAATTTTCTACAATTTGAGTGCAACCGTAGCTCTGTAGGTTTAATAGGTATTAGGTACAGCACTTCAAACATGAGCCATTTTTCCCAAAACTTTCGAAAAGCAAATGAAGGACAACTCAGTAGAAAATGGTTCTCATCGTGTCTAATGAAATCGAGTAGGTACAATGAACCCTTTCACCGCTTGTGTCGCATTTATACGACACATAATGACACATTTCCGTGCCCCTGCCGCTCGTGTCGTATTTCTGCGACACAGAACATGCATGATTTTTTTATTCTATTTGCGTCCTATTAACTGCGTGGTACAACTAAAACCATTATTAAATAGAGGTATTATTAAAAAACATTTTTTTTAATCAATACAACGATTGCTCTTTATTTATTGTAGGTATTATTTTATAGATTTGTAGCCGCGCGGGCCCTCGGCTAGGGGCACGGCAATCGATATTAAATTTAGTCAAGCGGTCAAAAGGTTAATAAAAACGTATAAAGGCTCTATCTAGGAATCTATCATTATATCAGCCTGGGCACCGGGACCTTCCGGCGCAGTGTGACCCTGGACATTGACAGTCTGAATGCAGCTTTGAGATGACGGCCAGTAGGTATACCCGCAGGTCTATAGTTAGCGCTACGCACGAAAAGTACCTAATCTGTACCTTAACTCCTTTAGTTGTAAGTTCACTTTCAATCGTTGCCCAGTTAGACGCGTCTGTTGCCCATGACACCATTTCTTCGTACGCCACCAAGAATTCCTTTGGTTCCTAGTGAAATAAAATTTTCAATAATAATGTGTTCATTGTTTTATATAATGTATGCGTATCAACCTAAGTAGGTTAATAATTATATAACTTAAAATAAGAATCAAGAGATTATGAACCCTTAATCGGGCACAGAAAAATAGTAGTCGTTTTTTCTAATTGGAAATTATCTTATGAACGAATATCAAAAAAAGCTCGTGGCTAAGAAATGAAGAGCTGCATGGGTCCATTTTCAAGGTTGAGCTTGAGCAACGCTTGCCGTGGCCAGTCCATGTATGGGTACTTATCTATCCGTTACATACGAGAATGCTCCCCCCCCCGTGCCTCAGAAAGCTCGCTACGCCGTTTACCCCGGCATTAGTTTGTAGATCTTTGACAGTCGTTACGGGTAGCCAGAAGTCCGAAAATCTGACACAAGTGTTACCCAGTAAGACAGACAGGAGATCAGAGAGGTAGTCGCTCGTTCATTGGAAAACGACTCCGGCATAGTTAGGAAAAGGCATGGCAGAATAAGCTTCTTTTCGTGTGACTCCTCAAATTTTGTCCGAGCAGCACGTGGCCGACCAATGAATAGTATAGGATGTCAGGTACCTTATCAGCGAAGAGCAGCAGGTCGGTGAGCACCTGGCGGCCGGCGTCCACGAACCAGGCCCACACGGCGGCGTCGCGGAACAGCTGCGTGCAGGCGGCGCGCAGGCAGTGCAGCTTGCACACGAACTCCGAGTCCGAGCCGCACTGCACCACCACAGTGCGCAGCGTCCTGATAAAAAATGTTTTTTTTTTTACACCTGGCCACAATGTGCCTGCCAGGGTGGCAGAATTATTTGAAAGTGTTAGGTACCGCGGCCCTGGAACGCTAAGGGCATTTCCAGGATCACGGGTAGGTTTTAGTCAGTAAGAGTCTAGTCATATGATGATTTCCCATTCATAAAAAAGGTAAGAAATAATTTGAGATTGAAAGAAAAAAAATACAAAGATTCCCCTGATTTCCTGATCGAGTACAAGTTCCTAGGGTAAGTAGGCGTCCTTAGGTTTTTCTGTTAAAACGAAATTCGGAGCTTGCAATCGCGCCTGATAACGGGAAGTTCAAAAATATAAAGGTTACCTGTAGGGAATGCCGATTTCAAACTGTTTCACAGCGGCCTGATATAATTCCAAGTTTTCTAATTCTGGCAGTGCTTCTGTTAAATCGTCAAAATCTCGTAAATCAGCAACCTGAAATTAAAATAGGTAAATGTATAGATATGAAAACTGAGGAACTCGTGGCTAGATAATAACAGCTGCACGGGTCGATCTTCAAGGTTAAGCAACGCTAGCCAAGGTTGGTCTGTGGATGGATGACCATCTTAACATACAGAGTTTCCTCCGTGCCTCGGAAAGAACTTTAAGCTGTTGGTCCCGGCTGTCATTTGTAGAGCTTTGGTTGTTGTTACCGATAGTCAGAAGCTAGTAAATCTGACTCGTCTTGCCATGAAATACCGTGTTACCCAGTTAATGGGATGTGAAGGTCTCGTAGGCAGCCGCTCCACGTAAAATACTGGTGTTCAGCTAAATCCGGTTTGACTGGAAGCCAACCCCGATATAGTTGGGAAAATCGTAGGCAGATGATGATAGATATGAAAACGTCATCAGTCGATACAGATGTACCTGAACACGAGTCCTTGACGTTGAAGTCGGTTCATTTCCTTCTTTTAGGTTTTACTCCCATTCAGCGCAGCCTGGGTATAACACAGTCTCTCGCTACTAGCTTTAATGTTAATTCTATTTTCTATAATGATGGGCATCGACGTTCATTCCAGACTGCTTATCATGCGAATAGCTAAAGTGTGAAACTCTGCCAGAATCTGTGTTCCCGACCACCTATGATCCGTTGGTCATCAAATCAAGAAGGGCAGTTTTTGGGCTGGCTCGCTACATCGCAAGCGATGGATGAGGTCTCCTGATCCATTGCTTGCGAACTGGCGCGACCTCGATCTCGAAAAAAATGGTAGGCTCGTACCTGATCCTCAGCCGAGGCGAAGGACTCTGCGCTGGAGTGGTGGTCGCGGCGCGTGTGCTCGGAGCCCGTGTGCGTGGACAGCAGGCGCGAGCGGCGCGCCGGCGCGTCGCCGTCGCCACCCGCGCCGCCCGCCCCGCCGCCGCTCTCCGACCGGAACAGCACCGACCGCTGGTCCAGGAACAGCAGTTCGCACCGCTCCTGTTCACACGATTTAGGAAAAAAAGTTTATATCTATATTACGCTGAAACTTGAACTTTTTATAGTCACTGAATGTTTTGTCACTAGTCATCTAACTGAAAAGCTTATTACCCACTAGATATGAGCGCCGTGGCGATTTTTGATGGCGGCGGCGTGGAGGTGGAAAAATCTTCAAATTTCAAATACATTTTGGACTCTGCCTTCATTGTCATCGTCAACCTCGAGCAGTCAGTTGCGAATATGGCGTCCCCAATTGCCTGTCACTCATCTCGATTCTCGACAACTTTCATCTAGCTGATATGACGTCATGTGAATCCCTCATAGCATAACACTTTCTATAGCTTGCTGAGTTATCTTTAATATATGGGCCGAAAAGTATTCATGTTTTTAACATTATCCAATGCGTTTGTCAACCACTTCGAGTAACTTACTTACGTCCTTGGTTTGGACGTTCATTGTCGTACTTACTTGAATATATGGTCAAACGACTTGGCGTCGCGGCAAACCTCAAAACTGACCGGCCTGGGTCTACTATAACGTACCAATTCCATCATGATTTTGATGTGATGTGAAAGAGATGGAGTTACACAGAACATTTTTTTTAAATAAATAGCCAATACTGTCCACTGCTGGTAAAAAGCCTCCCCCCAAGTCCTTCCAGATTTTTTGTACCGAGCCAGCTCGAACCAACCCTGGCAGTAGGCGTTTAAGTCTTCTCGCCACCTCTTCCTAGGCATAGACGTTAGTTAAAACATTTTTAGTAAATATTCAATGTTAAAATTCGTTTAATACGCTTCATACTTTGTCGTTGTTACGTATATGAACCTTAGTACAAAAAAAATGCATCGCGGCGGCGCGCCTGATCATTCCAGCGGCGACGGCGCGCCGTTAAAATCCACAGCGACGACGGCGGCGCGCTAGCGCGGCGCTCATATCTATTACCCACACACAACTGAATTACGAAAAGATCAGATGGTAAACGCATTGTTTATCATACTGTTCACGGTCGTATTTTTGCTCATCGGAGTACCCTCATCTGACATTGTATGTTACCATCCCCTGTACCTAGCTGGCACAAGAACGTTAAGATTTGCAAACAAACCAGAGGTTTATCCCCATAACGAGGTGAAGTTTTGCAAGGATAATTACATTCAGCAGTCTAGATATTCCTAGATGGACCTTCCATTTGACTATAGAGGTTGTATCTGGGTCGGTGAGCACCTGCAGAAGGTAGGCGTCCTGCAGCAGCTTCTGTATCTCGCGACAGAAATCGGCCTCCTCGGGCGAGGTGAGCGCCAGCGGCCGTCCATTTGACTACAGAGGTTGTAGGTATGTATGTGGGTCGATGAGCACCTACAGAAGGTAGGCGTCCTGCAGCAGCTCCTGTATCTCGCGACAGAACTCGGCCTCCTCGGGCGAGGTGAGCGCTAGCGGCCGTCCATTCGACTACAGAGGTTGTAGGTATGTATATGGGTTGGTGAGCACCTGCAGAAAGTAGGCGTCCTGCAGCAGCTCCTGTATCTTGCGACAGAACTCGGCCTCCTCGGGCGAGGTGAGCGCTAGCGGCCGTCCATTTGACTACAGAGGTTGTAGGTATGTATATGGGTTGGTGAGCACCTGCAGAAGGTAGGCGTCCTGCAGCAGCTCCTGTATCTCGCGACAGAACTCGGCCTCCTCGGGCGAGGTGAGCGCTAGCGGCCGTCCATTTGACTACAGAGGTTGTAGGTATGTATATGGGTTGGTGAGCACCTGCAGAAGGTAGGCGTCCTGCAGCAGCTCCTGTATCTCGCGACAGAACTCGGCCTCCTCGGGCGAGGTGAGCGCTAGCGGCCGTCCATTTGACTACAGAGGTTGTAGGTATGTATATGGGTTGGTGAGCACCTGCAGAAGGTAGGCGTCCTGCAGCAGCTCCTGTATCTCGCGACAGAACTCGGCCTCCTCGGGCGAGGTGAGCGCTAGCGGCCGTCCATTTGACTACAGAGGTTGTAGGTATGTATATGGGTTGGTGAGCACCTGCAGAAGGTAGGCGTCCTGCAGCAGCTCCTGTATCTCGCGACAGAACTCGGCCTCCTCGGGCGAGGTGAGCGCTAGCGGCCGTCCATTTGACTACAGAGGTTGTAGGTATGTATATGGGTTGGTGAGCACCTGCAGAAGGTAGGCGTCCTGCAGCAGCTCCTGTATCTCGCGACAGAACTCGGCCTCCTCGGGCGAGGTGAGCGCTAGCGGCCGTCCATTTGACTACAGAGGTTGTAGGTATGTATATGGGTTGGTGAGCACCTGCAGAAGGTAGGCGTCCTGCAGCAGCTCCTGTATCTCGCGACAGAACTCGGCCTCCTCGGGCGAGGTGAGCGCTAGCGGCCGTCCATTTGACTACAGAGGTTGCAGGTATGTATATGGGTTGGTGAGCACCTGCAGAAGGTAGGCGTCCTGCAGCAGCTCCTGTATCTCGCGACAGAACTCGGCCTCCTCGGGCGAGGTGAGCGCTAGCGGCCGTCCATTTGACTACAGAGGTTGTAGGTATGTATATGGGTTGGTGAACACCTGCAGAAGGTAGGCGTCCTGCAGCAGCTCCTGTATCTCGCGACAGAACTCGGCCTCCTCGGGCGAGGTGAGCGCTAGCGGCCGTCCATTTGACTACAGAGATTGTAGGTATGTATATGGGTTGGTGAGCACCTGCAGAAGGTAGGCGTCCTGCAGCAGCTCCTGTATCTCGCGACAGAACTCGGCCTCCTCGGGCGAGGTGAGCGCTAGCGGCCGTCCATTTGACTACAGAGGTTGTAGGTATGTATATGGGTTGGTGAGCACCTGCAGCAGGTAGGCGTCCTGCAGCAGCTCCTGTATCTCGCGACAGAACTCGGCCTCCTCGGGCGAGGTGAGCGCTAGCGGCCGTCCATTTGACTACAGAGGTTGTAGGTATGTATATGGGTTGGTGAGCACCTGCAGAAGGTAGGCGTCCTGCAGCAGCTCCTGTATCTCGCGACAGAACTCGGCCTCCTCGGGCGAGGTGAGCGCTAGCGGCCGTCCATTTGACTACAGAGGTTGTAGGTATGTATATGGGTTGGTGAGCACCTGCAGAAGGTAGGCGTCCTGCAGCAGCTCCTGTATCTCGCGACAGAACTCGGCCTCCTCGGGCGAGGTGAGCGCTAGCGGCCGTCCATTTGACTACAGAGATTGTAGGTATGTATATGGGTTGGTGAGCACCTGCAGAAGGTAGGCGTCCTGCAGCAGCTCCTGTATCTCGCGACAGAACTCGGCCTCCTCGGGCGAGGTGAGCGCTAGCGGCCGTCCATTTGACTACAGAGGTTGTAGGTATGTATATGGGTTGGTGAGCACCTGCAGCAGGTAGGCGTCCTGCAGCAGCTCCTGTATCTCGCGACAGAACTCGGCCTCCTCGGGCGAGGTGAGCGCTAGCGGCCGTCCATTTGACTACAGAGGTTGTAGGTATGTATATGGGTTGGTGAGCACCTGCAGAAGGTAGGCGTCCTGCAGCAGCTCCTGTATCTCGCGACAGAACTCGGCCTCCTCGGGCGAGGTGAGCGCTAGCGGCCGTCCATTTGACTACAGAGGTTGTAGGTATGTATATGGGTTGGTGAGCACCTGCAGAAGGTAGGCGTCCTGCAGCAGCTCCTGTATCTCGCGACAGAACTCGGCCTCCTCGGGCGAGGTGAGCGCTAGCGGCCGTCCATTTGACTACAGAGGTTGTAGGTATGTATATGGGTTGGTGAGCACCTGCAAAAGGTAGGCGTCCTGCAGCAGCTCCTGTATCTCGCGACAGAACTCGGCCTCCTCGGGCGAGGTGAGCGCTAGCGGCCGTCCATTTGACTACAGAGGTTGTAGGTATGTATATGGGTTGGTGAGCACCTGCAGAAGGTAGGCGTCCTGCAGCAGCTCCTGTATCTCGCGACAGAACTCGGCCTCCTCGGGCGAGGTGAGCGCTAGCGGCCGTCCATTTGACTACAGAGGTTGTAGGTATGTATATGGGTTGGTGAGCACCTGCAGCAGGTAGGCGTCCTGCAGCAGCTCCTGTATCTCGCGACAGAACTCGGCCTCCTCGGGCGAGGTGAGCGCTAGCGGCCGTCCATTTGACTACAGAGGTTGTAGGTATGTATATGGGTTGGTGAGCACCTGCAGCAGGTAGGCGTCCTGCAGCAGCTCCTGTATCTCGCGACAGAACTCGGCCTCCTCGGGCGAGGTGAGCGCTAGCGGCCGTCCATTTGACTACAGAGGTTGTAGGTATGTATATGGGTTGGTGAGCACCTGCAGAAGGTAGGCGTCCTGCAGCAGCTCCTGTATCTCGCGACAGAACTCGGCCTCCTCGGGCGAGGTGAGCGCTAGCGGCCGTCCATTTGACTACAGAGGTTGTAGGTATGTATATGGGTTGGTGAGCACCTGCAGAAGGTAGGCGTCCTGCAGCAGCTCCTGTATCTCGCGACAGAACTCGGCCTCCTCGGGCGAGGTGAGCGCTAGCGGCCGTCCATTTGACTACAGAGGTTGTAGGTATGTATATGGGTTGGTGAGCACCTGCAAAAGGTAGGCGTCCTGCAGCAGCTCCTGTATCTCGCGACAGAACTCGGCCTCCTCGGGCGAGGTGAGCGCTAGCGGCCGTCCATTTGACTACAGAGGTTGTAGGTATGTATATGGGTTGGTGAGCACCTGCAGAAGGTAGGCGTCCTGCAGCAGCTCCTGTATCTCGCGACAGAACTCGGCCTCCTCGGGCGAGGTGAGCGCTAGCGGCCGTCCATTTGACTACAGAGGTTGTAGGTATGTATATGGGTTGGTGAGCACCTGCAGCAGGTAGGCGTCCTGCAGCAGCTCCTGTATCTCGCGACAGAACTCGGCCTCCTCGGGCGAGGTGAGCGCTAGCGGCCGTCCATTTGACTACAGAGGTTGTAGGTATGTATATGGGTTGGTGAGCACCTGCAGAAGGTAGGCGTCCTGCAGCAGCTCCTGTATCTCGCGACAGAACTCGGCCTCCTCGGGCGAGGTGAGCGCTAGCGGCCGTCCATTTGACTACAGAGGTTGTAGGTATGTATATGGGTTGGTGAGCACCTGCAGCAGGTAGGCGTCCTGCAGCAGCTCCTGTATCTCGCGACAGAACTCGGCCTCCTCGGGCGAGGTGAGCGCTAGCGGCCGTCCATTTGACTACAGAGGTTGTAGGTATGTATATGGGTTGGTGAGCACCTGCAGAAGGTAGGCGTCCTGCAGCAGCTCCTGTATCTCGCGACAGAACTCGGCCTCCTCGGGCGAGGTGAGCGCTAGCGGCCGTCCATTTGACTACAGAGGTTGTAGGTATGTATATGGGTTGGTGAGCACCTGCAGAAGGTAGGCGTCCTGCAGCAGCTCCTGTATCTCGCGACAGAACTCGGCCTCCTCGGGCGAGGTGAGCGCTAGCGGCCGTCCATTTGACTACAGAGGTTGTAGGTATGTATATGGGTTGGTGAGCACCTGCAAAAGGTAGGCGTCCTGCAGCAGCTCCTGTATCTCGCGACAGAACTCGGCCTCCTCGGGCGAGGTGAGCGCTAGCGGCCGTCCATTTGACTACAGAGGTTGTAGGTATGTATATGGGTTGGTGAGCACCTGCAGAAGGTAGGCGTCCTGCAGCAGCTCCTGTATCTCGCGACAGAACTCGGCCTCCTCGGGCGAGGTGAGCGCTAGCGGCCGTCCATTTGACTACAGAGGTTGTAGGTATGTATATGGGTTGGTGAGCACCTGCAGCAGGTAGGCGTCCTGCAGCAGCTCCTGTATCTCGCGACAGAACTCGGCCTCCTCGGGCGAGGTGAGCGCTAGCGGCCGTCCATTTGACTACAGAGGTTGTAGGTATGTATATGGGTTGGTGAGCACCTGCAGCAGGTAGGCGTCCTGCAGCAGCTCCTGTATCTCGCGACAGAACTCGGCCTCCTCGGGCGAGGTGAGCGCTAGCGGCCGTCCATTTGACTACAGAGGTTGTAGGTATGTATATGGGTTGGTGAGCACCTGCAGAAGGTAGGCGTCCTGCAGCAGCTCCTGTATCTCGCGACAGAACTCGGCCTCCTCGGGCGAGGTGAGCGCTAGCGGCCGTCCATTTGACTACAGAGGTTGTAGGTATGTATATGGGTTGGTGAGCACCTGCAGAAGGTAGGCGTCCTGCAGCAGCTCCTGTATCTCGCGACAGAACTCGGCCTCCTCGGGCGAGGTGAGCGCTAGCGGCCGTCCATTTGACTACAGAGGTTGTAGGTATGTATATGGGTTGGTGAGCACCTGCAAAAGGTAGGCGTCCTGCAGCAGCTCCTGTATCTCGCGACAGAACTCGGCCTCCTCGGGCGAGGTGAGCGCTAGCGGCCGTCCATTTGACTACAGAGGTTGTAGGTATGTATATGGGTTGGTGAGCACCTGCAGAAGGTAGGCGTCCTGCAGCAGCTCCTGTATCTCGCGACAGAACTCGGCCTCCTCGGGCGAGGTGAGCGCTAGCGGCCGTCCATTTGACTACAGAGGTTGTAGGTATGTATATGGGTTGGTGAGCACCTGCAGCAGGTAGGCGTCCTGCAGCAGCTCCTGTATCTCGCGACAGAACTCGGCCTCCTCGGGCGAGGTGAGCGCTAGCGGCCGTCCATTTGACTACAGAGGTTGTAGGTATGTATATGGGTTGGTGAGCACCTGCAGAAGGTAGGCGTCCTGCAGCAGCTCCTGTATCTCGCGACAGAACTCGGCCTCCTCGGGCGAGGTGAGCGCTAGCGGCCGTCCATTTGACTACAGAGGTTGTAGGTATGTATATGGGTTGGTGAGCACCTGCAGAAGGTAGGCGTCCTGCAGCAGCTCCTGTATCTCGCGACAGAACTCGGCCTCCTCGGGCGAGGTGAGCGCTAGCGGCCGTCCATTTGACTACAGAGGTTGTAGGTATGTATATGGGTTGGTGAGCACCTGCAAAAGGTAGGCGTCCTGCAGCAGCTCCTGTATCTCGCGACAGAACTCGGCCTCCTCGGGCGAGGTGAGCGCTAGCGGCCGTCCATTTGACTACAGAGGTTGTAGGTATGTATATGGGTTGGTGAGCACCTGCAGAAGGTAGGCGTCCTGCAGCAGCTCCTGTATCTCGCGACAGAACTCGGCCTCCTCGGGCGAGGTGAGCGCGAGGGTGCCGGACACGCCGCCGCGCGCGCCCAGCGAGAACGCCGCTAGCGCATCCTCCCAGTAGTTGATACTCGTCTCCAGCGCCTCCATGCCTGCGACAGGACAGAACGTTGCATGAATATCAACATAATCACACTTTCTTAGAATAGCTCGTAACATAGGCGCACCCCTTGGCTTTCAATAAAACACGAAAACATGAAGATATTTAAAAAAGCGGATTGTAGTAATAGCTAGCAAGCTAGCAAATCTGAGGCGAGGTACTTCGAGCTCCCTCGCGTTCGGCCTTGTATCCGTCTTCTTTAGTTCTGAGCTAAAGAAAACCTCTGCTATTCAAGGCAGGATTTTGAAGATGCACCCTCCTGAAAATAGTCCTGCCGGCGCGCCCGTGGCTTGTAACAATGTTGATGCCTCAAACTAAAATAGCCATGGCAAATTTAATATTTATTATATTATTTATAATATCCTAAAATATAAAAATTCTTCCGTTACCAAGTCAAGATAGACAACGCACAGCCGAAACTACTGGTCGTAGAAAGCTGAAATTTGGCATGTAAATAGGTTCCTTGGGAAGTGTTGGGGAGCACTAAGAGACGATTTCCTGAAATTCGTACAGAAACGGAAAAAACGGGATTTGCGCGTACGAAGTCGCGGGCAAAAGCTAGTTTAATATACTTATTTAATACTAGCTATGCCCGCGACTTCGTCCGCGTGGAATAGGCTCTTTGGGTAGCATTGTTAATTATTTAGGCTAGGTAATTATTTTACAAATAAGACAGATACATATCAATACTTTAATGAGCTATTTGCATTCACATAAACCTTACATATTTCAATACAAACTTTCATGCCCTATTGTTATTTTACACCTTTGAGGGTAAAAATTTTATAAACTTTGAATGTCATATTTATTTATATCGAATCAACAGCCTAAAAAAATAAGTTTCAAGCTTCTAGCTCTAAAAATGACGATACTTCCATACAACTTTTCATCCCCCCTTTCAACCCTTTTTTCGCATTAAAAAGTAGCCTATGTCCTTTCTTAGGTTCTAGGCTATCTGTGAACCAAATTTCATTTAAATCGGTTCAGTAATTTTGGCGTGAAAGCGCGACAGACAGACAGACAGACAGAGTTACTTTCGCATTTATAATATTAAGTAAGGATATATTAGTAAGGATTTTTTCATTTATTTAAGGTATAAAAGATTTATAGGGTACCTACGTACTTGCATGTGAGCAGTTGTGAGTTGCTAAATAACATGTGTGTAACAATTTACCAGATACATAGGAACAATTTAGGCTTGAATAAAACAAACTGTAAGATATAAATGGTTAATATATATTTTTTACAATGGACATTTATTTATTTGTTTTAAATTAATAATTGTATAATTTAGCTCTAAGTACCTATATGTACATTTCTAATTGGTTAGTATATTAACGACAATGTGTTAAAGCACATACCTATGTATCTACTTGCTTAAACACCTTGCTTCTTATGTGCTACTCACTTAAAAATTCTAAATCATAGTTTTACACAATTGTGTCAAAGAGCTTCCATACTCTCAGTTATGCATTATTCAGATGATATATTCAGATTCAGTGTCTATAAAAAACATCTCCCGTCAGCCCTGTTCTATCAGCATAAAATGAATTTAAGTGTTGCAGAGCTTCTTGTACACCACTATTTAGGTCCTGCACTGTCCCAGCAATAGCTGTGAGAGCATCAGCTATTCGTTCCTCCAACAACCCTCGCCTTTCCTCCTGAGCCCTCATTGTAGAGGCCATTAACACCAGTGCCTCTGCCATTCTCTCCTCTGCTGCTAATCTACGTTCCTCAAAGTCTAACGCCCATTTAGGTGGTGGGGAAACTCCACGAGGTTCATGATCTGAAATATTAAACCATACGTCAAAATTAAAAATCAATTGATTTTATTATTTATTTGTTTGTTTTAGGGAAAGTTTAATTTTCATAAAATATTTATTACCTATAGGTAATCTTGCAGCAGTAATGACAGACGGTCTGACCATCTCAATAGCCGGTGTAGACCGTACTTTAAGATTTTCCAAAGGTTCTGAATCTGAGTCTTCGCCTAGAAAATCATCAAGTTGATTGGAGGGTGAATCAGCAGTTGCAACAGAGCCTTTTCCACTTAGTTCCAGAACTCTCACTTCTAGATCATTGAGTGGTATGCACCTATTTGTACCTCCATCGGACCCAGAGCGGAATCTTCGGGCATTAGCTGCTTTTTTTCTACACTTATGTCGCCATTCAAACCAGTACTGAAATGTAAATAAATCTATGATTTTTCATTGTTTTTATTTCTTATAAAATTTACTTGCTGAGAATATATACTTTAATTTTTTTAAATAAACGTAACAATAAACAGATCCCTACCTTCTTCCATCCATCAGGGGTTTTCAAAGCCCCTGACTGTACCGCATTCAGTTGTTTGGCCAGCACTGACCACTTTTGCCGGGTCTTCTGATGAGACACCAGCGCCCCAGGCAGTAGGCCTTTAGACATGTATTGGTTCTCTTCTAGAAAGTCCATCAGAATCTCTAACTGCTGCCTGACAATGCGACGAGGTGGTGCCATCTAAGTATTTAAAATATTTCAAAATGTAAATAAAACATTTATTATAGACATGTTCTTACAATTCTTTTAAGAATCATTTAAAATAAACAAATAGGAACCCTATCTTATTAATTATTTATATAAAATACTTTTTAGAGCCAATTTATTCAGGTTATTACTTACCTCGATCCTTTATTCGCACAGCAAAGTTACAAACAACTCAACTTTTAAAACAATGTTAAGAATGTATACTTCAAGAAAATTATAATCGCGCGCTGTTTATTTGACATAAGCAATCTCCTTCACAAAAGCAATAATAACAAGCGACATGTAATGGCGACTATTGGCGACTGCTTGCTATATCTGTCCTGGGATAGAGATGCGCTACCGGCAGCCGGTCCGGTCGAGAGTTCAACAACCTTTTATCGATTTTGTGAAACAATTTTTTTTGGTCCAAGTTTAGTTTTATGAGTTTATTTAAATTAGCGTGAAACGATCTATGTTGATGATTTAACCTGCTTAGTTATTAATTTTACTGGTAATTTTAATACTACCTACGTACTTATGTGCACAAGATGTTAAACTCTTCTATTACCTCCACCATATCAAGGACAGATGGCGTTAATTGAAGCTATTGGCGACTTAAGTTTTAGAATTTATGTTCTGAAATATTAAAAAGTGGTAACTTTTCTGATCAAATGTATGTTTTTGAAAAACTATTGATTTATTAAAAACTTATTTGATATTATTTCTATTTCGTTTACTTTGAACTAAACATATGAGAGCGCCATCTTGTATTGAGTAGCGAACTCTTTCAGTAACGCACGTGATTTTTCTTGTGATCAAAGCCCTGCCCTAGCATGATTAGCGATATATGAATCGTGCGTTACGTTCGATTGTTCGGCGGGATACAATAAAATTACAAAATTACTGAGATAATCAATCTCATCAATGAATTAGTAAATTATTTGTTCGTGAATCTTATGATGAGGACGTTTACTTACTGATAATGTAGGTAATTAGGGACATGAGGGAATTCGTTGAGATTTAAGAGGAAATGCTGGCGGCGAGACTTTGTATGTAATAACACTCCTTTTTTTAGGCAGTCGTGTAAAAAATCATAGTTCAACGTTTGGCTCTCGACTGTTTTCTTCTCCAATATTGGACTGGTATAAGAGATGTTTCACAAACTGAATAAGAAAGATATTTAAAACTGTGTCTCTATGTTTTCCTTTTTTTATGAATAGTTGCCAAATTTGTACACTAGGACTCTGTTGACAGCGATTTATCGAACAATTTTGAGCATCTTGTGAGAGTTCTAGTGCTTATACGGTTAATAAATCATCAAAAAGGACATAGTTTATATTCTTCTTATTCAGTTTGTGAAATATCTCTTAAATCGGTCCAATATTGGAGGAGAAAACAGTCGGGAGCCAAACCTCGAATTATGACTTTTTACATACAAATTCTCGCCGCCAGCATTTCCTCTAAAGTGAACGCTTGTAATTCATCAACTCTAAAAAAAACACTTCTCGACGGAATTTCGGCCACAGTGGTCAACCTCAACGAAAATGAGCCAAGTAAGCAGGAGATATTGTGATGCACAACACAAGCGTGTGCGTAAACAGGTGCACTCTCTGTTTCTTTACTCAAATCCATTAGTTGATTCCAAGGTTTACGGCAATCCGATACGACCGGAGAGCAATCAGACGCAGGACCAACGGCTGTATGTGCTTTCCGTGGCACGGAGGTCTCACAGCTCCGACTTATGAACGTCGGGTTGCTTACTGAGAAATTCCTAATGAAAAAACCCAATGACGTGGATAAAGATTAGCGCGTTCAACCAAACAAACAAACTCTTCATCTTTATAACATTAGTACCTATAGATTGTTAGCATTTAACCAAGAAAGACCATTTAACTAAAAGACCATTTTAACTAAAAAGGCAATAATGTCGCATTTAGTAGAAGCGTATGCGACATGCAAATCTTTGTCTGTGGGTCCCGTCCCGAAGCAGTCAAGTGTCAGCTTACCGGCTTACGAGCGGCACACTAATTAATTTACCCGGAATTTCACTTATTAAATTCACGAGTAAACGTTACGATCAATTTAGCCTTCCGTGAGTTAAGACGATTAAAATAAAAGCTTGCTGTGCAATCAAATAATTATTCCGAGTGATCCTCAAATATTCGGTGTTTGGATTTTGGCTGACGAGAATCATTCTAACATATAAAATTCTTCCGTTACTGAGTGACTGACAGACAACGCACAGCCGAAACTCCTGGTTGTAGAAAGCTGATGTTTGGCATGTAGCTTCCTTACACTCCGTAGGGGTGCACTAAGAGAGGATTTCCCGAAATTCCTACAGGAACGGGATATGCGCGTACGAAGTCGCGGGCAAAAGCTAGTCAATATATATAAAATTCTTCCGTTACTGACTGAGTGAGTGATTGAGTGGCTGACAGACAAAGCAAAGCCGAAACTACTGGTGGAAGAAAGCTGAAATTTGACATGTGGGTTCCTTGGGGAGTGTATGGCAGCACTAAGAGAGGATTTACCGAAATTCCTACGGGAATGGGATAAACGGGATATGCGCGTACGAAGTCGCGGGCAAAAGCGACTGTAGGTACCTATAAAGCTAAAATAAGTACATTAGAGGCAGTTTTACAGTGGCGGAAAAGTTGAAAGGGAACCGCTTGTCTTGGTAAGGTCATGTGAAGGGGAGGGATGAAACGCATGTTAAGGTTGATACAGACTTAGCGAGGCATGCGCCGCGAACGGTGTACAACGAATGCCTCTGCTTGAGGCGTGCGTAAAAAAATTAAATCTGTGAGTGAACAATAAATCACCCCTATTTTACCACCCAGGGTTGGTTTTTTTTTTACAAATGTATATGGGACCACCCTTTCCAATAAAAAAAGAATTATCAAAATCGGACTACTCTGTAAAAAGTTATGCGTGTTCATACATAAAAAAACTGGCCAAGTGCGAGTCGGACTCGCGTGCAAAGGGTTCCGAACGAATTTAATTTTTTTAACATGTTATTTTAACACTACAGACTTCTAATAGGTTTTCCTGTAATCTTTAGGTAAAGATCTATTATCTCCATTTTTTTTCAAAATTTTAAGCTCAGTAGTTTCGGAGATAAGGGGGGGGGGGAATGGTCATTTTTCATCTAATTTCTTGATTAACTTCTAAACCATTTATTTTAAAATTATGAAAAAAATATAATTAAAACCCTCACAGTAAGCCCTTTCATTTGATGTGTCACACGATATTGTTCAAAACACATTTTTTTTTAATTTTCTTGTTTGGCCCCCAAAAGTGACCCCCATACTAAAAATTTAATGCTTTACGTAACGCGTCCGTGTTTGAGTCATAGAAGTCCATATGTGTACCAAATTTCAACAGAATCGGTTCAGTGGATCCGGAGAAAACTGGCTGTGACAGACGGACAGACAGACAGACAGACAGACAGACACCCGAGTGATCCTATAAGGGTCCCGTATTTTTTTCGCAACCCTAAAAAAATATACCTACGCGTCGACTTGAGAACCTCCTCCGATTTTTCGTCGGTTAAAACAGTTGGATGGATTGTAAGAGAAGTGATAGATATGAAAGAAAAGTGAGTTAGTGATAGCCGGCCGGCTGACAGGACGAAATGGAAGAAAAATCGTGTTGCGCCGATCCCAAGTAACATGGAATACGGGCAGGAAGATGATGATGGTTTTTTGGCTATCGGTTTACTAAAACAAGTATTTCTACCTATCAATTTAAATCCGAATTAGTACTAAAATACATAATCATTTCAGTCTGATACAAATAATAAAATCTAATCATGGCTGCCTAGTTGCCTACGCGGCGTAGCGTCCGCGGCGAAGGCTACGCGGCGAAGGCTACGCAGCGTAGGCTACGTGGCGTAGCTACGCGGCAGCTACTTGCCGAGCTCTTATGTAGGTACTTATGTGTTATGTCTGCTTAGAGTTTTGCAACCCAAGTGTCAAAAACAATCAGTCTGGTCTTTTTCCTAATATGTGGTCGGGTCTGAATGCCAGTATTTGGCTGAAGTGACTGCCTATGTCAACATCGACCACCAAAACCCAGTAACGACTCACAAAGATCTAAAATATAGCAGCCGCACCACCGAATTCGTGTGCTTTCGGTATATAGCTACCTAATGGATGGCCAACAATCCCGATCGACTTTTTAACCTTGATCGATGTGTGCGGCTGTTACTATTTATATTAAGTTTAAGCGACCCATTACATAAAGAAGTGCATTAGGCAGGGATAAATACGTGCATCTACTAACAAGTTAAATAGGTTAGGTAGATACAATAAGTTAGACAGATAAAATTCAAAATCAGCTCCTTCCGACCCATTGACTACCCTACACATCTCCTGTATCGATCCTGGAACCTACCAACCGTTCGTCAGCTGTACATCTTAACAACGGTACTCAAACAGCACTCCTTTACCCCCTTGGACAGGAATACTCTGCTTAAACGTCGCCGCAATGCTGTAGTCTCCCGTTCTCATCTATGTAAGCATTCATTTACACATAGGTTCTTCTGCTTCACCGGTCCCTTTCTCTATAATAAACTAAATACTACACTTAATATATATACATTAAGTAAACAAGAATGCAAAACTAAAGTGTTAGATTTTCTACTAACATGTGATTATAAAACTATAGAAGAGCTTCTGAAAGTTTTGAGTTAAAACTACACACGCAAACACATTAAACGCAAGCACACAACACTCACAAAACTCCCTCACAACACTCACACAATACTTAAGCCTTTTGCTATTATACATAATTATGTTATCTGTTGTAAGAATAGAATAGAATACTCTTTATTATGTACACCATATAAGTTATATTTTTATTTTTTGGACTGATATAATAATTATGTAAACGTAAAACCTATCTACTGTAACTACTAGTAATTTATTTCTGGAAAGTGAACTGCGTCCTGAAATACAGGCTCGGCCTAGCTCAGGCGTAGTTGCTCATTTTTATTGTTTTGCAAATAAAATTTCAATTTTAATACTGTACAAATTGTAACAATTTCTTAGATAAATAAATTATTATTATTAAAATTATCATTATTAATTAGGTTCGATTTTTTTAAAAGATAAGTACCTACATCTATAAAATTGATGGACGTAAGTATTTCTCTCTATATTTAAAGTGAATGTTAGCAAATTGGTTTTCCCGCTACACTACTTACATAGGTAGACGACACTTCAATAAGTTTTTTCTAAAACTTTTTTCCCTACAATTAGATACGTGCGTAACAGCGTAGCATTTTTTCACAAGTAGGTATGGATTTGCCATGGTCTTGCGACTGGCGAATTCGGAGTCTCCAACCGGTTTCGAGAAGGTACATGATCAATAATACCTAACTAACCACACTCTCTTATTATTACTTCCAGATAATATCGATCGACAGCATGGAAGATTAATTAGTTAGCTATTTAATTGATTATAGGTAAGAAACTGATATAAATGAATAATAATATACTGACGTTGTATATTTTTTGTATAAGAAAATCTTGTACAGCTAAAGCTGTTATCGAAATTCAAAGATCGGTACAGTTAATATTGTAAATATAGATGCCAAAGTTAGGTAGTCTAATTCCGTAATAATTTAATCATAGCAGACACCAAACTGTCCGTGTCCGACAGCGAAGGTTTCACGTGAAAAGGGTAAGCCGCTTTTCTGCGAAACCTTAGCAGGCCAACTAGTTTTGCTCTTCATCATAATTTCATTGGCTCCATGAATATTATATAATATAGCAATAAACATTATAAAAACATTAGGTAAATTCAAAATAAAAATAACTCGTAACGGAAATCTCCGCCCACTTGTTAAATATTATTATGGCCAAGGCACCTAAAGTAAAATAAGAACATTTTATTAGACACCATAAGCTGGCGCCAACGAGCCACCTACAACGTTATTATAAGCTGATCAAAGTTCGTTAATTTGAGAAAAAAGCAAATGATATGGAACATTTTCTGCAAAAGCATTATTGTTTTGGAATCATAAATTCAGTAGCATATTTAATTTAACGAGGTACCTAGCTTAGCTACAGTAACTACCAATTTAAAAGATGAGAAGTGGGAATTTGTCAGAGATGAAACTGGTGAGAGTGTGATACAATTTATCTTATTTATCAGGAGGTAGTTTGATGACTACTAACGCTCTGCCCTATCAACATTTTGCAAATATCTTGACTAACTGACACCTGTTCGAATTGGACGACGACGGATAAGAACTTCCTAAAATAACCTTTTACGTGTCTAGCAATACACAATATAAAAATATATTGATCAGTTTAGGGATTAGTAAAAATATTAGTGTTTGTGGTGCGTCAGTGGCGATGTTGGACAGAGGACAGTCCGAACGGTCGGTGCAGCAGCGCACGGATAGCGGCGCGGTCGCGGGGCGCCGAGCGTCATTCGAGCATGGTCTCTGCGGCCGGCCTCCGCCCGCCAATCCCGCCAGTCTACCCGAGACTCCGCACTGCGGCGGTGTGCCCTATCGCTAAGCTCCGTACTATCAACGTGCTAAACCTATCCGAAGCGTTCTTTTTCTAATCGTCAACTACAAAAAACTGTGGATCCATATCCAAGTATTAACTGCAAAGTGATTGATACATTGTTACAGTGTTGTGTATGAAAAACCGCGAATTCTGTGAGTTTTCTTCGAGGCTTCGCTGCTCTTCCTGGCTATATTGACGCCGATTTGTATCGTTCTGACAGGTAAGACGAGAGACCCTAATTAATTGGACTTTAATAAATTTTACTAAATAACAATGTGTTTTTCTATAAACTACAATATTAAGTTTTAATTTTATTTTATATTTACATTGAAATAATCTAATTTGTAGAACCCGTTTTCGGTTAGTTATGTTGTCATTTTTTGTGGACCTTATCGCGTTTTGTTTCTCCCTTCCTTTTCTATTTTCTATGAACCGACCGAAATATCTAGTAAGAAGTCTATTTTATGTCTTGCCGTGTGGGTAAGTTAACAGTTAGATTATCTACCGGGGAACACTATAGGAGGTCTCAAGCGCTCCAAGCATTCTTTGGAACGTGAGCACTCTGAAGAGAATCTCCTGACACGTTTCTTATAAACCGGTTCACTCGGATACACGACTTATGCAATCGTAACTTTAATCGACTGAACAATGCCCAAAAATACGTTTGAAAGTATATACGGAGGATGTTAGACAACGTATGGAATGAATTGAAATTGTCATACATTCAAATTACTACTAGCATTACCAATACGATTGCAGGTAAGTTATTAGCTAGATGATTTTTTATATACTCTGTAACGAGTATTTATACCAAATTGAAACGTTATGATAGTTCTTATCTCAGAAATAAGTTATCTAATTACGGCGTAAGTTGATCAGGAAATATAACAATCTCAAAATATGTAGGAATTTCAATTGCTATTCCATAAGATTGATTACATTACAATAAAAACATACATTTAAAATACATATTTATACCTTTAGACATACACTCGTTCATGTTCACTAGTGTACACGCATTGTTAGAAATTGATCTCATCGCTATTTTCGTACATTTTGATAACATCACTGCATTTATAAGACGTGGTTTGCTATCGAAGTGCAAAATCGCGCAAAACATCTGCTAGGGGCAGAGGACACTGAAGGTGCATTGTAACTGTTGTTATTCTACATCGCGCCGTAAGCAGCAGCTGCGGTTTCACGTGTATTCTGTCAATACAAATAACGTTCCGACACAATTGTCGGAATTCATTGTGTCGAAATCGGGCAAACTGATTTCACAGAAAAACCTTACCAACCTTTCGGGACGAGCCGGTAGATATATTGATTGGGTTTTTTTCATTGTATTCACGATCATAGAATTCACAGATCGTTTGATAGATTTCATTCTCATAGTCTAACCTTCTGGCCGTGCGATGCAAACAATTGTAAACATAGCAACAGATTCTAATGTTTCGATTGTTGAACCCTCTGTTGTCGCGAGTCGCGACACCGACCAATTGGCGTCGTCGTATCGATCTGCGAGTCCATTCTAGCAACTACGTCATCGGGACACTGTCCACACACTAAAATAAATATCCAAATATAATTTGGCTATTTTAGACTCCCGATATCATTCAAAATCTGCAAAGGCTCTTAAAATGAAAATTTTGCGTTATATCATATCATTTAACGAATTATGAACTGATGGTTGTATTCCTTATTGGGATAAATCATGAGTATCTTTGTAGCCGGCGATTATCATAAGGCGATTGTTAATACGACGATGCCCCAGGAGAAGTCTCGCTAAATTGCCTTCATCGAGTCGCCTCCGCTTCTAGTTGGCCATTTCCGTTTGCTCGATCAACTTGCTGCTGGTTATGCATCGATAATTCGATACAGTTAATTCATTTAAGTAAATACTGAAGCTAGTTTAATGCACTAATGACAACGTTTAACCCCGTCCAATCATTCCTTTGAACCACGTCAAGAGAGAACTGTGGTGCAAACGTTATGAGAAAATAATAATCGATTGTCAGAATGGCGCTGATTCCCTTCTTCACAAACGAAACTAAAATTAGACGATTCATCAATATCTCATACTGACAAACAGCTCGAGATAAGAACGGTGACAGATTAGAACTAAGCAGACTTCAAATTGGTTTATGCCTTGGACATCACAGAGTGTCGCGTGCTTTGAATCTATTTTATTTCATAGTCATAAGGGAGAAAAAAGCTTGTGAAGTTCGAATGAAGGGAATCGGCACCAAGTTTGCTTAGCAGTTCAATAAGTTACCCGCAACCTAAAGCAAGCTTTACTCAAAATATATGTTCACGGTACACATTAATTCAAATTTAATATTCTGGATTCGAAACCCCAGTTATGAAATTTACACGCGTATAAATCCATGGACCCCACTGCTTGGCTGCCCTACTTAGTCGGGTGCAGGCGTCACGGAGACATTTTGCGACGCAATAAGTAGGCGAGTTCTCGGCTGGAAAATTGCTCCAATTTAAGGGTGGTACCCACCCCCCAAAACATAATCAGCTAAATAGCCCAGACAAGGAAGTGTCTAAATTGCAGGCGATGATGATAAAACATAAATGTTTGAATAATTTTGACAAGACGGCTACTACTTAATTTTGTTGTTTCATTTTCGTTCAGCAATTGTATCTACTCGTATTTGCATTAAGTGAATCAACATTCTGTTTAACATATTGCAGTGTCACATTTGTGGTATTCTATTGCAAAAGAAACACGAAGGAGGAGAAAAATGCAAATTGGATCGTTTTACTAAAGGACTTTTTGTTTAGCTTCAGGTCCCCTTTCATGGCACTTGCTTAAGCTTGGATAGCCTGTCGTAACTACAATCAGTGAGTATTCATGATGGCAACACTACTAAAATGGTTAGTGCTCGAAACTGTTTATAAACAATCAGACGACGTTATCTGAATAGGTGTATCATGCTTTGTTATGCTATTACCTACTATTATTTCTCTATTAGCTTTAAGCTCATAGCTTCTGGCTTATGATTTAGATTTAATGGTAGTGTGAGTTTTATCCGTGACCTCATCGTTACGTCTAGGTAGGTTGTTTGTCTAATTTGCACTAAACGAGGTCACAATTCTCGCACCGAGGGTAAACTGGGAAAGCTTTTTGTAATTTAGCGTCATTACATCCAAGGGACAAATATTGTGTCAGAATAAACACCCTACATTCAATATTTTGAATGTCTCCTCTTCTTAAAACTTTGCCTTTAATATAGCTGCTTTCAAATTGAGTGTTTGTTGGAGTGAAAAAGATTGGTAGGCAAGTTGTGTCCAGCAAGTGCAGAGTTGACGCAACAATCAAGCAGGTCACGACACTAACGAAGGGCTTGGGGTCTAGTAGGTGGAAGTGGTTGATAAGGGGCTGAACGGAGGGCGATTCTGGTATTCGTATGCAGGCCGCGCGGTGGCGTCGCGATCGATACGCGCCCGCGCGACGCCTCCCCGCGATACTCACAAGTCTGCTACAGTAAATATACAAGAGTTTATTAAATTTCTTTAAGACAACTCTCCTAAATAGCTGGTGAGTGAAGAACCTTCCGGCTAAACTAAAACCAAGACTTCCTCTATCGCTCGTTTTGATGCACTGTAAATAATTATAGGGCAATTATTGTCTCTAAGTACTGCTATAGGTACCTACCCAAGTCGTATCGTATTCACTTATTGGAACTCGTGAATTCGGAATAAACAATGCCACGTTTTCGTGACAAATTGTTTGGAAACGTATTTCTGACAGCGATAACAAAGTATGGAAATTGACAGAGTATTTGCAATTGTAATTATTTAACCATCAAAGCGCGACGAACTGAGTAAGTATTCTAAAGATAAGAAAGTGACATCATCAACGGGAATGAACAAGGGAGAGAATAAAAAACTGTTGACAAGAAGTAAGCGCTCAGTGAGGCGTAGAACACGCTCAGCCGGTGACCGCGTGGCCCTGATCTTGACGGAACAAGTCGGTGATGACCTTCCGTGACCGTGCAAGATGTGGACTGCCAACAGATACACAAGAACATACAAGTATTACCGACCTCCTTAACACAATTATCAAAATTTTAATAACCGCTTATGTCACAGCCAACTACAATAACGTATTATGACTTGTTAACAGGTCGAAGTACCTTAATCGTGATTTATTTGTCGCCGTAAATGGTGAAGCTAGCTCATTAAATGATTCACATCACAAAAGAACGTGGGTGTTCAGTGCCATGGAGTAGCAACGAGGTTGTTTAGTTTAGAATCGCACGGATTGTCTATACAAGTCCATATTCTATACATACACATAATATTTGCGGGTAAACAGAAACCCAATATAGTGAATTTGAGCTCAGAATCTCTCCCCTATAAGGGGTCTCCCTTTTTGTGAGGAATGCGCTAACTACTTACTAATAGCTTTAATGCACTTCCAATAGCAGTCTGACGTATATCGAGGGGAGCTATCAATGAAGGGATCCTGGCGTTTATTATACAATGCGTCTGTGTACTTATCTATCGCAGGAAATATTTCAATAAGTGAGAATAGTTTAGATGTTATAATGTAATATTTTTTAATGGACTCAATCTGAAAGCTCCGAAACCCAAAACATGACTTCGAATCTAACATTTGTATAGTTAACGCTGATGGTCTAATTAATCAAACATTAATGTGTGTAATTAGCACTAGTGATCATTCAGTAAATGTTAATTAGGAATTTAGCTGGATAGGGTAGACATAGCTACAGCTGTCGGTATGAATCAATGAATTTCAATTAGCAGATGAACAGGAGTGCGGCTACGTCATCGTCATAACTGAACAAGTCCGCATTGCACTAAACATTGTTCGCATTGAGCTGTTAGTTGTTATTGCACGCCCGCATGCTTTCACCTACAGATGTAACTACTGTATAACTTTTGTTATATCAGGCAATTTGTCTTCATTTCAATTAGAAGCCGTAAGAGACGGTTCATATATTCTACAAAGTTCAATTTATTTGATAAAATATTACGTAAGAGCAAATATGGAAATAATTTTACGTTTAGTTGGTCAGCCGCACAGATTTGACAGCCGGCTTAATAGGATAACGTGTATAGACATAGATCCCTGTGTAGGTACTTGGTTACCTGGATGCGTTCTTTTATCACAGGTTTTTTTTTGTAACGCGGCCATTGCTCCCCATTTCGGACGACCCTTTGGACGAACAATGATTAGAGTGAGGGGAGCGAGATGCAGCTGCTCCTTTTCTTTTAGAACAAGTTTTTCTAATATTTGCTGAAGGAAGTAACTGGGTCGCGAAATGAGGCCAATTGTATTTTCTCCGATTAGACTGCACAATGCGTTTACTGTTTAGTTTCATTTAACGCCGCAAAAATGCATTTCAAAGCTAAAAGTAATAATGTACCAATACCAAGCTACTCACTTATAGAAGATAAAAAATCCAATGACTGCTATAGGCACATTTATGCAGGCAAGCTGCATTTATTTGCTGGGGTTTCTTTGCTTAGCTACTTAGTACGTTGAAAGTTGATTGAGACAGTTTCTCAGCAACGTAAAAAGTGGTCGAGATGCGTCTGCTCCAACATATATGACGCAACGTGAAACGCAATGTAGTCCCCATTCTGCAAGTGTGCAACTTTTTCCTCAGGCGCCAGACGGTGGCGACACCTTGCTGTCACGACAGTCCCACTAAGTTTCTCCTTCATGAATAGTGTTAATTTCCCTGCTCGATTAACTTCATAACTTGTGGTATGTTACACCGTACATGCTATCCCATTTCGAATAATTGTAACAATAAGCCTGTGTGGTATTTCAAAAGTGGGTGTTTTTCTTGAATCGGACGTAGGAACGTGATGTTATTTTACTTGTTCGAGTGCTTTCTGTGAACACCGGCGTAGTGCGAGACGGGGTTCGAGTTCATGGCCACTGGAACAATCGATTGGCGAGATTTGTGAGCGAGCTGTGTGCGTACCAGGCTCCGGTAGCTGGACATATTAAGTGGCGGCTGGCGGCTGCCAACCTTGACTAAGTCAAACATTTACCATACGTTTATATCATTTGTATGCTAATCAATACGGTGAATACATGTGGAGCGCAATTTCGATTTATCCAATTCGTTGCTGGACAATTTTGAAATCAACTACAACACACAACACAACTAGAATCTTTTGACACATATTCCATTTAAGTAATTTTATGACACTGTGACTGAAAATTAATTCAGCTAGATATTACTGTAAACTTTATGTAATATAACGTTTTCTTCATGAAAAAAAAAATTGTATTGATTAATCACAAAATGTTTAAAAAGAAACTGAATTACATCGCACTGTTGGTTGCTGAATACAATGAAAAAAAAATAT
This sequence comes from Lacanobia wlatinum, assembly GCA_947578705.1. NCBI lineage: Eukaryota > Metazoa > Arthropoda > Insecta > Lepidoptera > Noctuidae > Lacanobia > Lacanobia wlatinum. The sequence continues at coordinate 9,058,634 of OX388028.1, read as the reverse complement.
GCAACACAAGCGCGGAACATTCAGCGATGTTGTGGAACAATACAATTTCAGAATGTATGATGTGTTTTAGTGCACCACGAACATTCTCGTTGCTATTGCCAACGCCAAGAGCGGTGTTATTAAGTTGTCCCGACCGCATTAACGAAGCTCGGTAAAATTAATTACTTACATTGAACCAACAAGCGGTTATCGCGGTCACCGCGAGGAAATTAAATGAACACGCGCGGACGCTTCTTAGTGGGCTCTACTTATTAGAAATATAAGAATTCACTAAGTTTAGGATTGTAAATTGATACATCATGATTCCATTTTTAGAATTAATCCATTTACTGACCACCATTTGATTTAGTAATACCGAAGATGACTTGCGTTTGTAATTAGTCATTACATTCGAATTTAGTTTCCAATTAATTATTTCGGAGGCATCGATCTATTTGAAATTCTCCGCGTGATCGCCGATCGCAGGCGGCAGGTGTCGGCAGTTAAACAATGTCACGCAAGTATCGACTATCCCGGGCTTCCGGCGCGTGCGCAACCACGTGTTGTGTCCGCGCATAATTACAAATAAATGTTATGGCCCTTTTACTGTCATGTTATTACATCGAGAGGAAATGTTAATCGTTGTTCACTCTCTAAAGGGCGTTAGAGTGCTTAGAATAATTTATAGCCACTTGAAGCTATCCTTTTTAGTGATACCATGATTTATTCCTCGTGATTGATAATTGGGTTGTAAAGTTTCGACTACAATGGAACCCGCACCTCGTAATTCGGCTCTCACCGGCTATAATTTAATATCCGCCCGAAAATAATCCCATTTCCTCGGCATACCACTAATGCTGTGTTGTATATTGTCCTTGACATTGGTGAAACGAAATACAGTTTTGTAGGACTTCCCTTCTCCCGAGACCTTTGTAATTCAGGTAGTGGAACTCAGAATGTGCCTACGTGGAAAAGCAATGACCCTTTTTACAAAATATATAGTAATTGAATATACATATGTATACTGGATTAGCTGATATGGACTACTAATCTACTAGGGAAGTAGTTTGATTGATATCAAATCAGCATCCGAAGCTGGTTGAAATGTCCGACGTGAAACGTTTCCCATGTTCGACTTGTGATGGATCATGCGATGCAAATGATTTATAGACTCGACACTGAAAATTGTTAAGGAAGCAAGACCGTTACAAATTCAGCAATATTATAATGTAAAGTAGGTAGTGGAAAGGCAAGTAAGTACATCAAAAATTGGCTCAACATTTTGTGACAAAAATAAAATTTTGTCCATTTCCATACCTGAATTTGCGATGTTAATCTTTGAAAAAGTAGTTAGGACGATAAGTAACTACAAAAGATTTATAAAATAATGTCACCAAAGAAGATTTAGATTCCATAATACATATGTCCACACGCACTAACATGTGTCGTGGAATAATAAATTATAATACATGAAGACAAATGAAGCAGAAACAGATATTTGTCGATCGACGTGGATACTGAGCTCATTCATAAACATTTTCATGTTAACAGAATGTTATGGCAGCAGGCAGAATATAGTAAGCATCAGTCGCTCAGGGGTCGACAGTCTGTAAGCTTTTAGATTATTTTATGTCATTTTGATTGCTTAGAGAAAGCTGAATCCATAGCTGAGATTAACATACGAATCTCATTAATACAAAGGTATCACAATCATAATGAATTCCCGGTGAGGCTCAAGGGCATGACGCACAGACGCTCATTTCTCGTCCAAGGCTAAAGGGAAGGTCTCGCCCGGGCGGGGGCTGGTGTCCTTGGCTCTCTATGAAGGCTGATTAAAGGTTTCGATCTTTTACGCTCTACTTGAAACTAGGATAAAAATTATAATGGAACAATTAAGGAATTGTCAAAAGAGAAATCAAATTAAAATATAATAATAATCTCTTTACCTATATAGCTTTCTAATTTATTATTAATGCAAAATTAGTTTAATTAGAATTCAGGAAGCCGTTGCGTTTCACGGTGGTACATTTCCGGCGGTCCCTTTTCGAGGGCGCACCGTTTGCTAACGGCCGAACATTATTTGAATTAATATTCAAACAGAAGGATGTAATTGAGTCCTTAATGATAAATTAATAGAAATAGGAACGTTAGATAACACTGACTGAAGGACGCCCTACGTTTTGTCGGAACGGATTGAGATATTATTAATGGCGATACGATAAACAGAGAAAGTAATACAGAATGTATATTTATTTGCAAAGCACCTTCACAAATATTAAGCGTAACGACATCATCCAATTCCGCCTCAGTTCATTCACATTGAGTGCTCATTTTAATATTTTTTATAATATTTTTTCATTATAAATATAAGCGTGACTTACGAGTTTCAGCCTGCATGAAACAATGAAGTTTATACAGATTCGTGTAAATACGTTGGAGTATACATAACATTATTACCCTTACAATAGGCAGTTTGCTAGTAAAATACTAAAGGTAAAACAAACAAATCTGAAACTTTCCATTAAGAATGCACAAAGGAATATAACCGGTGGAGTATTAAAGCGGACAACGCGTCGGTAACGGGACAAGGCACTAATTGTGAAGCGAGAACCGAAGTCTTCCGTTACCCGCTGCGCCGCTGCAGCACCACACAACCGTCTCCCGGGAACGAGAGCCAAACGAGTAATGACAGGCGACACAACCAGACATATAAAACGTTAACCGACCAACCATGGACTAGAATGATAAATGGTTTTTTCATCACAGCTGGGTAAAACCTGAATGTGAAACATTTTTAAAACATTACAAAACCACAAGTCATTCCACGTAGCCGATGTAAAAAGCGAGCAGTTTAATTTCGCTAAAGTGCTCCAAGTTTTAGCCAAATGCTTTTCTGGTATTCAACGAAGCTTTCGTAGCCTCCAGACAGCGAACTCTAAATTATAACTGTACCTACACGATTTTGAATTCATAGCGTCACGAGCAAGACGAGAAACGATTGTGTGATGTGATGCTCGTATACATGAAAATTCCTGTTTGTTTAAGCTAAAAGAGTGCAAGAAAGTAGGTTGTTTTAAAACAAGTGGCATTCTCCCTCTAGTAATAATAGAACATAAGTGAGACATTATTATGTGGAGAATGAATTAATATAATAAGACGTATGTAGTTCACAGTGAACGTGCCGGGACTGTCGAAGAAATTGTTTATCATACTCGCCGGTCACGAACTCTGAACACACGCACGTCCTACGTATTCTATAATAATCTCGGTAGATAATCAGTATTCATTAAGAAGAAATTTAAACGATTTTAAATTGACACAACCTTGTATTAGTTTAAACCTACCAACATTTAGGCTAGAGATAGTAGTTTGTTTAGTAAAATTAAATATATATTTTAAATAATATTCCGAACGAGTCGAATCATTGCCTTCATAAAAGCTTTCATGGAATAGATGCTGTTTATTTAACTTAAGAATTAAAGCTCTCTGTAAGAGAAGCACTTAAGAACTTGATGGATTGATTCCACAAAGCTTAAACTTCGACTTTTACAAACAAATAAACACAGGTGCTCAGGACGGTCATCAAATAATTTTAAAGTTGTTTGGTCTCAAAAGTTTATACTTCATGGTATATAAGTCTATGTAAGTAAGCACGAGCATACAGTAGTCTAAACAGAAGTGGCAGGCTGCATGCAGGCAGCGAGAGCGTTGCGACATCTTCAGAGGAGACATGTTGAACAAGCACTCCTCTCGACTTGTAGTTGAAGCCACCACACGTAACTTCACTAGAGAGTGCTCCAGTCTACGGTAAACTTTGTTCTTTGTTTGAGAATAATGATTGCGAACGAATGTTTGTTTACAATGAATACACCAAATAATTGAATCTATTTTGAATATGGAGACATTTGAAAGTAATTTTAGCATTCGCAGACATATTTAATTTATAGCTATTCGTACTGTTGACGACGATATCAATCACAATTGTCAAACTGAGTAAAAATAACTCATTTTACTCAGTTTGACAAGGGTTTCATCCTTGTCAAACTGAGTAAAATGAGTTATTTATTTAAGCTTTGATCGTAAAATCGCTCCACTTGAAGTTCGAGAGCCTGATCGAGCAGTGCACCGTCTGTAGCAATAAACTGTTCCATTTTATAGCAATGACTGGTAATAATAAAGCTCGTTATCGTTACGTCAACCCTTTATGCGTTTCTCTATAACATTTGTATAATTTTAGTATTTTTGCAACAGATTTTCACTGCATATCAATTGCATCCTCAATATAAGTATCTTATGTAGATGTGAGTATTTCAGACTCTTAATAAATTTAATACTGCGAGATTAAAGATATTTCGTTTCAATATATCATATGACCGCTGCACTTGAAGTGTGACTCCCGTTAGTGCACGGCCCACTGATTATCCATCTCTCATTACTACACTTGCTCAAGGAGTACCCAGAGCTGGATTGCACTCGACGCTAGACGCAGACGTGTCAAAAGATATAATTAAAATATTAATAACAAATATCTAGAAAGAATATAGTTATTACATCCTGGTTTTGCATAACTATACCTACTATAAGCAATTTAGAATAGGACAACATACGGAGATTACATATTTATGCAATGCCTACGAAGAGACTAGAGAACGCATGGGATTGCATAATTTTGATGATCTAAATCTTATCGTAACTAACGTGACAAAGGTCAAATTGAACAATGTTCTAAGATAAGTAAACCGTATTTTGAGGCTGAATAACATTAGCGCAATATATGTACATTCGCTCTGTTATTTCAAACATGTAATGTTCGTGTCATCTGTGTCACGCGTTGTTTGAAACGACCGCGAAAATTAATCGACGACCTTGCCTCGTAATCGTTTACACGTCATTCTCCAAATTAATGTTATTGAAGGCAAAAAACATTATCCAGAGTAACTCAGTTATAGTCTACTCGCCTAAATCAAGACATTTAAAGCCGTTAATTTGATTATGAGCAGACAATTTGTAAGTGTGGGAATCAACACAATAATCTTGTTTGACTGTGTTTGAATATAGGTACTACGGTGATTTAGTTACTACCATGGAAGGAGAATTAAATATAAAAGAACACATAGGGGATCAACAAAACGTAAAACCAACAAATTGATTAGATTCAAACAAACAACATGGAACATGTTCCGAAACGAAACTCCGAAATGAATTTTCACGAGAGCTGTTCACGTCGGGAAAAAACATGCTACAGGTCGTGTAGTCGGCTATAATTGACGTATTCTCTCGCTCTGCAGAATTTTCTACATGTTCGCATTGGAAACTGGATGAAGGCCATGCTCTCCTAGTTGCTCTCATATTGTAACTAGGTCAAGTTTATACAAACAGGAAATGTGAATGAGGCAGCCATATAGAGAAAAGCTATTAAAATTTCAAAGTAGATAGACAGACTATTGTTGCTAGAAATGAGATTGGCTCGGGAAAAGGTTTTGTAACGGAAAAACGTATGGGCTAGAAGAACTTACGGTTGCATTTGTGGATCAAATACAATTGAAGTTAATACTTGTCGCATAGAATTAGGACAAAAAGATAATCGCAACCTTTTCATGAATGATTCCATACTCAATGCATTGGGCCGAATGAGTTCCGTGCGTGTTGAGCTACACGGTCTCTCCCATTACACTTCATTTATTAGAGTAAAACTCCGGTAAATTATCGTTCCCTCCCGGTCCATTCTGTCCGTAGCTCACAGCATTGTTAATAGCTCTCACCACGCGGAATGCAGGGCTCTTGAATCCTTCCATTATTATGGTGTTCATTAATGAATATTCAAACGAATGCTTTGTTCCTTTCCCGTCGAACACAGTATATTCGAGTACTTCAATTAACTCTTATTTGTTAGCTTTAAGAGGTTCTCCTCCGAGGAATGTGGTAAGTACCGTCACAAAAAATAACTATGCAGCGTTTGCGTGTGAGTGGAACATGCATCAGGAATTTTACCATCATCCATACGTGACCGAGAAGTAAGCGAGATCATTTGCGTCTCATCGTCAAATGGAGACGTATTTTTGCAAGCATATGGCGAATTCAAGTGCTACGGTGACCGATGACTCATCCATGCTCTTAGTTCGTTGACCTCCTGTAACTTACAGCAGCCGCTATGGCGAGACTTTTACGAGAATTTGGTTTTACGTTTAAATAAATTTTGGTCTCAGTCAAACTCATTACTATTATAGCCTTGAATTCGGTTTCGTAGTATTCAAATGAGTGTTTTGAATCCAATAAAGACCTCGAATCATTCATCTTGGTGCAAGATCAAATGACTCATCGAAGGATTGTAAAGTGACGCATTGTGTTTGTGAGTAATTCGTAGTAAATTACACGTATAAGTCGGAATTGTATCACTATTATGATGACTCATTTCTCTCTGCAACATGTCCCTATAGAGATGTAGTACCCGGTGCGTGTGGTTTAATCCCCAGGCCGGACTACTAACAGCATTTCATATGCAAACGGCAAACTCTGCCCGCGTTCTGTTTACTAAGCGCAAAACTTTTTTGTTAGGGGAGCGAAAACTTGCTCCATTTACAATCATTTGAGGTAAAATAAAATACTTTTTGTGTCATCGAAAATAATACAGTTTTTCTATGGTAGGTACCCAACATTAGTGGAAGGTTTTCAATAAAATACTGAGTCAAGAGTTTTTCTACAAGAACCTTGAAGTTGTAAAGAGAGAAATGGTTCTCAATTTCTGCAGTAATAAATGTACTCGTATGTTCAATTCGTTAAACTTCATTCGTGTTGCGCTAACTTCAGGACAAGGAACTTAATTACTGAGATATTGCACAATGTTTATTGCCCGAACAGTTTGTTCAGCGGGCAAAGTTGCTCGGCTGTAATTAATGCAAAGTTTGAAAGCTCCCGGCCCATATAAACGCAAAGTTAACTGCCATCGAGTATTATACGTATGTGAACTTGTAATATAGACGAATAATTTACTATACTGGGATTTAGTTGCTAATTCGTATCGTACAGGTAAGCGAGTCGTTTAGAAAAATGCGTTAATCTTTTAAAGCCGTTAATGATGACAAAAAATGTTAATAATTTAAAATTCATAGAATGTCCAAGGACGTTCTGTTATATCCATAAACTATATCGAAGCAATTGCTGATGTCAACAATAAATTTTATACAAAACCATTTACGTCCATGCGGACAAGTCAGTCGCAGATTAGCATCCAAACCGCGCTCCCGTGTCATAATTAATCAAAAGAAAAGTGAGGTTACGAAAATCGTGTGTGTACTTTTTGTGCAATAAACTGGGTGAAATCACATTTGGTTTTTTTTTTAAAAAGACAATCAGCGGCTGCCGCCTAACAGTTCGTATTAACATAACCGGAACTGTTCTGAATGTCTATTTCTTTGTAAAGAACCATTGATTTGTTGCCAGCGCACGTTTTGTGTGAGCATAAAACTAATTTATTGCACACCATTTTAATATTTCATTCAGACGATTTAAACTGGAATTGTTTTAGGTACTGGTATTGTTTCATAATCTATATGGGTTAACATTCATATCACGCCAACGTTTTTGAAATGTTCATGTCAGTCTTTGGATACGAGCGCGACCGTTATGTTGGTACCCACAAAAGCCAAATGCTTCGAGACATTACCGACTTTGTGATGTCTTGCACAAGAATGGTTTGAAAAATTCTAGTCAAAGATGTACATTGACGATCCCAAAAAGACGACAAGGCAAGACTGCTGTTTCGCAATTACGATAAAGTCCAAAGAAGACTCTTAGCGGCTGTATAAAATACGGAGGATATTTCCATTTTCCTCAGGAGTCCCGAGACCCAGTTTGCAATAAATATGTAATGGAGGTACCCCGTATCGATTGCATTACTAGAGGGGAGTTTTTATTATTGAACAAGCATGACATCAGCAACAATTTGTTACATGGCATAGTCTACTCTTCGTTATATTTTAGTGTCACCACGAATATTAATATGGAGTTATTTTATGGGATTCCCAAGTGAAAACATTTCCAAGTCTGATTAGTCGTTTCCCAGAACCTTTTGGCTTATAAAGTAATTACCTAGTTATAAAAATTAAACTTCAGCTTTGACCTACTTTTTTCAGAAAAATGTTTTCATAAGTATCAACTGGGAATAGGTATAAGTAACAAAAATCTTGCTTGCATAGATAGTTTATTCGTACCTACCTACTTATATAGAGACTAACTACAAAAATATTCGTTCGAGCATATTCCAGCTAGCCAACGAAAACAAATTAAAATACAGAAATTGGCGTTGGTAACAATCAGACCATAAGTTGGGATTATCTTGAAATTGAATCTAATTTGAATTTCAAACCGAATTGTTTTCTAACCGTTTATCAGAGCATTATCCTTGGGGGAACCTCGATGCCGAGCTGCCGACCAAGCGATTAATGAAACCTTTTTTCGGCAAATGATGGTGGATCGCAATCCTCAATTAAAAGTCGAAAGTGTCCGAGATAAAAGAGGGATTAGTCGCAAACTCGGAAGAATTGCTTTTAACCTATTTTTATCCTACGAGGCGAATAATTGATTGCCTCAACAAACGAATCTAATTTTTTAACAACCATCATTTAATAAACACCACCTTCCTTTAAAGCTTAAAAACATATTCTGCCATAAATAAGATGTTGCTAATGAACATGCATTGCTTAGATTATTAAAAACTACACAAAAGCATAAACTAATGAGCAACTAGGGCTGCAACCCCCATGTCGGTTTTACGATCGTTCAAGGGTACTAAAGTCCTGAATAAATAAAATGCAATTAGACTAGGGTGCTGCCTCATAGTAACACGTAACACGCCTCTGAGAGAGAAACCATTTAATAAAAAATGTTTGAAATATCTCAATAGAATGCAAAACAAAAAGGGGGAGGTGTGATTATCAATTTAAATATAATATGCTTGTACAATTCATTTTTCCGGGCCAACATTACAGCTATTTACGGCGAGAGAATCATTTACGCGAAGGGCTTTAAGTTGTCTGATACGTATACGTACACATATTACACGCGCGATTACATGTGATGGGACATTCTCGGTGTAACCGGCCACCATAATGGGATAACCTATGAGTTGATGGCTCGTGTTTCAGTCTGCTAATTCGGAAGCAGGTTGCGAAAAGGACGGGCCACGTGCGGGGCGTCGCCATGGCAACCGAAGAAACTACGCAGTTCCACAACCCCCCACCCTACGGGAACGACCTATAGTCCCGGCATTTCCAAGTCAGCCGAGTGGATAAGGCTATTATTTATCGTCTTGGGCTTGATTTTTTCTTTTTGTTGTATTCAATTCTTATACTGACTTGCTCAGTACCAAGCAAGGTAACTTAGGTAAATGCAATAAGAGTCCTCAATGTAAAATTCTAAAAAACATACATATAAAAGGTCGTAATATAAATGTTATACTTCTGAGGGATCCTCATCAAATCAGCGGCCCGAAATAATAAATCTATTACACAAAGGGATGCGAGATTTTGTCAGGCAATTTAGAATGGGAGTGTGGGGGCGGTCTGCATGAACAGCCATATCGCGCGTCAGAAGACGAGCGACATATTGTATAGGCGGGTCTGAAGCTAAACAAAAAGATTTGATATCACAGTCTGATTATATAGATATGGAAGTTATGGAACTTTTGGGAGTTTGAGAAATCTAAATAGGTTATTTCAAGGCAACGACGACTTTAGAATAAACTTGCATAAGATTTATGGTTGTATTCGCAAGTTCGGGACGGCTAACAATAGAAAACGAAAGCGTGGTGTAAAAAGGAACACGAAACAATACTCAAAACGTTTAAATAAAGGGCATAAAATACAAAGGTTGATCGCATTTTCCAAGTCCCTTGCCGCTTTGGTTATTTGACCCCTGTCAAGACAATTGCCTGTCCATCGGCTTCCCCTCGCGTTATTGGAAATCCCGGCTTTCTAGAACGCTCTTGTGGTTAACTGAGCAATCTGCAAAATGGGACTATAAACCACATACACATGCGGAATTTATTCCTAATATATTGCCTATATAAACCAAACACGAAATAGGAAAACACAGATGTGGGGAATGAAACGTCTTACTTATGAAACTGGATAGATAAAATTTGACAGAACCAATATCGAGAGGAAAAGAGTAGGTAGAAACAAATTATAAATGAACTCGTATCAATTGATTCGCTTCCGAGCTGTATCAGATAACGACCTATCAACTAACGAAGAGCCCGACGCCGCTTCATCCGGATGTCGGCGAATCTACTAGTTAATGGACTGACGATCAAAAATGTTTTGGTCACACAGTTAACTGCAGAGACGGAACTAGATGCAGTCGGGTTATAATTTTCAGCGCTCACATGAACTAAGCACTTCCCGTGTACCCTGTAATTAGTAAACCGGAGACACAAGACATAAGACGCGGGTATCTGGTTTCCAAGTGCTCATTGTAGCAGTCGCAGACAATGGGACCGTTGCCGTGGCGAAGGCCGACTTAACACCGCATAACGACTGCATTATAAAACGCAGTTGCAACAACTTTAACACGCATTCTTATGACATGTTGCATAATCGTGGATTTTTCCAGAATTATATTACTATTATCTTCATCAATATTAATTTTAAATGTAAATATATTCTAACGCCATACCTACTTATCGTATCTCTTTATTTCCACTCCATTGTTATGGTTAACCGCGAGTTTAATATTGATAGTTTTGCGGTTCTGAACATTAATTAGTTTTAACTGTTTCTATCATCACTAAAGTTTATGCAAAAAAAGCTATTACAAGTAAGCATACCAAGGTATTTTTAGTAGGTACAATATCACACTTTTACTTGAGGATCATGACTAATCTAAGCAGCTGCTTTAACTTGATATTGTCAAACATCTGTTGCAAAAACGACTAACAAAACATAATAGACAGCTGCAACCACTTTACTGCAACTAGTTTTTATTGCAACGATTCTCCGCGTTCGCGACCATTAAATAATTATCTTCCTTGTTAATACTGTTATATGCCTGATACGAAGAACACAGTAATCAAATACATTAGTGTACTCGATTATACACAAGAAATTCCTACTACATCCTGGTCGGTTCATAACATTGCTAGGTTGTATAAAGCTACAGCTACACCAGTTACGTCAGTCACGTTTAGAAGATATTTTTAATTTACTCAACAAATTAAGGACAAGGTCTTGGCTTGAACGACAATGGGACCAAAATAGTATCGATTCAACTAAATGACAATTGTCTAAAATTTATGCGCTGTGAAATACTTGAGAAAATTCTGATAACGGAAATTTTGTTGTTTCAGATTTGGTGCACCAGATAAGATTAGTTCTAAACCTGGAACTATTATAGCCTTTCCAATTAAGGTAATTGTAATTTTTAAAACTTCAGTTTCTGTATTCCATTGGGATCGTACTTTGTTATATTATAATGCACTTGTATAAAATACGCGGACATCATGGTAATCAGTTTGAACTTGACAAAGTCAATTACAATTTGTAACTCAGTCACGGCTCAATTTCATAGCAGACATACCAAACATACCCAATGGTCAACAACTGAACAACTGAAGCGAGACTACTTGACGCAAAAAGCACACAAAATTGACAATTCAATGGAATGTTTCGGTGATGCCATCAACGAACTAAAAATAGTCACGACGAGCACGTTCGAGAGTAGCCCACTATCATCCTGTCAGGAGTCGGGACGGTCCACAATTGGCCTCTCAATATCAAACAAGTGCCGGATCTGCATCGCGAGTTACGCAAATGGCCATTATCCTAACGACTTAATAGGGAAATACAGAATATGCCTGGAAAACTTCAGAGAACGTTTTCAACCAGGAAGTTTGGAAACTTGTCAGATTCTATTTTACGATCTTGTTTTACGAGCAATATAGAGCAGTCGTAGTAGTAGTTTGAAATGCTTTGTTTCTGTAGATGTGAGGTTTGTGGAACCATCTGAAATTGGGACTAAAAAAGTGCAGTTAAAATTGGGCCAATGTGTCGTCAGCAAATCATAAGTGGCACTATTACCGACAATCAGACGGCGACCTTGCTGCTCGTTGTCGCGCAAATCGTGGGGAGCCCCAGATTGTCATCCTCTCCATTCCGGCATCCGCTTTTTGCACTTCATTACATAATAAGTACCCCAGAGCCAAGTGTTTCATATTCGTTGGGTTACATAAACAAGTGTGCATGCTTGAATTTTCTCAACACGTCATCTTCTTAATGCTTTATGTCATTGACAACCATTAAATTACCAAAGGTTTAGATGTTTATACGGTTGTCCAACCAAATAAAGTTCTAAAACACGTTTGTCAGTGGTGTGCGTATATACTTATTGCGGACGCTCGAACACGACACGTTCTAAAATGGACAGCGAGTTGTCTGTGCGGCTCAACAAATTGCCGTAATCAATATGACTTATCTTCAGCAATTGAGGTGTCGGTTTTCACCCGATCTAACACACTATACTTTCCAATGTTTGTAGACCATAATGTTTCTTGTTTTGAAGTACGTACATAGTTTTGAATGAAGATTTTCTTCATATTACAGTACCTATAAGATAATGCGTGCGATCACATCTGCGTGTATTTTAGATTTAATCATTGGTTAGCTCAAATATCCAGGATTATAGATGGAAATCCTTCACCAGGGTCTCGGCTACCTCTTCCGCTTCTCACGTCCTCCTTGATTTCCCTGGCTTCTCTTAAATTTTCTGCGCCGATTACCTACTATGTATTATATATATGTATTTGTTCTAAAAATTGGCATTGCTTGAGTTATCTTTATTGGGACACTGGACATTGGCAAGCGGCAGCTACCTCTCTTTTAAGTAGGTACCTACCCGACTACACAAATATCAAATTTAATAACGATCGGTTAAGGCGTGAAATGACAGCAAACATAGGTATAGTTATTTTCTCTTTTACGATATTGGTGATATGGATGCAAACTTGACATTTCCACATCAATCTCATATTTATTCCACATCATGTTAAAATGCATTAGGAAATATAGCAGTATCCAAACATGGCTTTCTTTAATCTTCTTTCTTTCTTTAACCCTCCCGATACATGAAATTTCATGTTGACCAGCGCTGTCACATTTTGTACTGCAATCATCCAGGTACATATTTCGCTAACATTGGTTTATGATTTCTTTTTTGCTGTCTCTTTTAGGGAACAGGTTCGCTCAGTACTCAAATAAATAATGGCGTTGAAAAAGTTGTCGTACAACAAAGTTTATTTGGACTGGACAAACAACTTCGGTTGGTAATGTTTTGTCGGGTGTGTGCCTACAATGAAGATCATCGATATGTTTGCCTCATACAGGTTGGAACTTCCGGTAGGATACGATAAATCTATAAACCCGCGAGTACAACATATAACATGAATTTAAACGGTAGCCGTTTTCATGAATATTATACTGATGTGCAATATTCTCACTGGCAGAACAATTTATTATCGTTTTTATTTTTTTACTATTTATAGGCTCGCGTTTGACCACTATCTCACCTGATGGTAAGCGATGATGTGGTCGAAGATGGAGCACGCTTGCCTAGAAGTAACCTATTCACTCTTGACTTAAATACTCCCAGGTTATAGCTATCAGGAAACACAGACTCCGGCAGGGAATTCCACTCCTTAGCTGCACGCACTATGAATGTGTTCCCAAAACGTTTTGTGCGCGTGGGTGGGATGTCCACCATGTACCGGTGGCGCATCGCCGTTCGTCTTGTGGTCCGATGGTACATCGATGATACATTATGCGTGGTTTGTAGGTATATCATATAATATGTATATTCTGCGCTCACGGTGTATCTAGTACTAAATTGAAATATTATGTGAGCATCTTTATATATTTATCCACTATCCAGGTGTGAAAAACATGCTGCTATTCGCACTCCCAGGTTCTACTTACAAGGCGCGGACACTAGTTCCAGTTCGGTACAAGGGCTATCACTACTTTATGAGCGTCTAATAAGTAAATTGTAAGGCAACATACAACTACATAATTTCTAATAAATCTTCCGTTCCCTCATTTAACCGCGTTTGACATGGAAAATTGCTACTCTAGCATCGGTCTACAGATCGGCGCAGCCGGCAGGTGCGATGATACGGACTCTATCCGAGCTGGTGTTAATTAGCCCCTTGCCGGTTGATTTATAGCCTAACTTTGTCTAAGGATAAACCGTGTTTAATTTATCTAAGCGTAGACTCCGCGGCCGATGACGCGCTAAAATTGTAGACGTCCGTTTAGATACAATAAATTATGCAGCGTTTAAAGAATATCTCTAGGCAATTCACTTTGATTAAGATAAGAATAAAAGCAATGCAGCAGGTTTCAGTCCCGCGTAATCTGTATTAATAAACTGTAGAAAACAGGTTACTACGATGGCACACTCAACCAACCAGTTAGGATTCCTCGTGAAATATTGAAATCTGAATAATTGACTCGCTTAAACGATAAGATTGAAAAAGATGGAACTCAAAATTGGTCGAAATTAAACAAAGTTGATTAAAATCTGGCGATAGAATGAGTCAGACAGAACCCTTTCAAACTTTTTACAGACAGTACAACGAACTCGCAACGGAAATTACTGCAGGAACCTGAACTGTAATTATGATTAAAACAGCTTTGCGTTATTATCAGGGGACATCTCCCGACACCGTCACGCCTCGCGGATAGCGCGAGCGCTGCAAACTCAATGCGAACAAACACTGCCCGTCCGAACGGAACTATCTCATTCATTATTTTAACTAACGGAAGTTAACTGTTTTTCAAAACCATTACAATAAGCAAAAAATACACCACACTTTATAATACATTACCAATGAACTCTACACTACCTAATAGAAAATGTATCCAAGATGTGGAGCACGGTCAGGTCTTGCGTGACCAATGTGAACATACCGCGTTCTCACCATTTCTGCTAAAGCACTACACGAGTGTAATTACAGTCTTACACATCCGTTTATTGAACTATATGATTTCATTGAAGAGCATTCGTATGCAAAGAGAAAATAAGACATAGTAAACATAACGAGGAGATAAGCCCACCCTTCCTGTCGCAAACGATAAGAAATAATCGTAAGTTCTTATGCAAACTGTTTGCACCAATTCTCAAAAGCACCCTTTAACTACTTATACAATGCTTGTGATAACGCAACGTTCAAATTCATTTGATTGGCGCTCATTGAGCACTTAATTGTGTTGTCAACTACGACTACGAGCTCAAGGCGACATTGTCAACAAGCCACAAAGCCCGCATCCTATTGTTTTAAAAGCTTTGAAGAGATACACAAGTACGGCTTATGTAGAATGTGGAGAGTCGCGACCCGCGCCCGCGGTACCCCTCACGGCTTGGCCAACATAATTTGGTGTAATTGCAAAGCAAACAATTATGATTTATAAGTACAAATTGGTCGCATCTATGAAGTACCTAACACCACTGTTTGGTAATTTTGCAAGCATGGATGTCCCTGAATCAAAGTAATCAATGAATTTACGGTCCATTTACAGTCCAGTACGATCAAGATAGGAATCTGAGGCGCCATAGTGTTCCAATATGTGAAGCAAGCTATGCATGCATGAAGTTGTTCCCACGCTATCAGCTGGTTCACGCACCAGCGCGCACGCGCAACGGCCCGAGACTCTCCAGCGTCACCAGCCTGCCCGATAACAAACCGCACTGAATGAGAGCAAAAATTTACCAGCATGGTAAAAAAGTATAAAAGCACAGTCAAATAAAATGGCGAAGCTAGATTAACAATATGATTAAAAATTACAATCGACAATTTGGCCGCTCCAAGGGAAGAGCCAGTGACTAATAACAAAGACAATGATTTATTGACAGTTAGCAGAGATACACGAGAGACGATGGCGCCCGGGAGAGCAATTCACTGCGCCGCAAAAACATCACCGCATTCACTGGACTTACGTATGTTGCATTGTTCCGCGTGTACCGCTAACTTACTTGTAAAGATTACACGTAAAGAAATACATAGTACCTCTGAATGCTTCATGAATAAACATTCTGCGTTTAGTAGGAAAACCCTTCGGATCAATGAACTTTTTATAGAATATAATTATCGATACAGAATATTTGTATGTTAAGAAAAACCACAAAATTGGTAACGGAACTTGAAAAATCCAATTTTGAGAGTACTCCGTTACAAACCTTCCGACGATCATCAAGTGGCACTGATTTATAGTGAATTTAGAACATGGCATCTCACTGACTGATAAAAAAGCAGTTACGACATAACTGCGACCTTGTCCGTGCTTTCACTGAGCTAACAATGAACCCATATAAACCCACTATGTAGTTACTAGTTAAAGAAAGCCGAACTCGTCTCAATAGAGCCACCGAGATGAAACAGCGTTTGATAACGAAGCCATTACTGCGATAATTGCCTCCCAATGAGGACCGCCCATCTAACACCCGACTGCGATATTATACTACTGCAATGTATTTAACCACGTTGACATGACAAATGAGGTTTCTAAATATAGAAGGAAACTACGCAAAGCAATAGTGAACTTTATTGTTCGTAATAATACAATAAAAGCGATGCTTAATGGTTTTATCCTGTCGTAAGACATGAAGAAAGGTCAATGTGTCCCCTCAACAAGAGGACATGATCTTGTGCAGCTTGCTAGCGGGGTAATTCAACTAGAACCGTTCTTAAATAATGCAAAAGAGTACGTTGACTTGACAGAATAATTGATCACAATCATTATTGGAAGTTGGAAAGTGTTACTAATTCACATCAATTGTGTACTGTATTTATAGAGGTGTAATAACGGTCGAGGTACGGTACGGTGGTTCAATTATTTAAAAAATCTACACTTATTTTGCACCGTTATAGTAAAAACTTCATCAATGTTGTCGGCGAAATTACAGAAAGTTCCCTTTAAAACCTATATATGGCTTGCTATTAAATTAGCACAGTGTCCGACTCACCCCAGAGCCTTTGCGCTAACGTTAACGGAATATTTGCATTGTAAGCAGCAGCATAACTGGGTTAAAAGCTTAGTGCTGTTTCGCAGAGTCGGATCAGGACAACAATCATGCATAGAGCTCGTGTAGAGCCGGCGTCGGGCGTGTTATAAATGTCAACTTTGATATTTCACCGAATTAGAATATTGTCGATGTATGGTACTTTGCTAAAATTAATTATGAGCCATAAGGTGTGTTCGGTTCAGTGACGCTGACATTTATTTGCTTCTGGTGACCCTAAACATGCTTCATAAAACAGACACGTGTATGTGACATTTCACAAGTTCTATTAATGGTTTACAGAATATGGTATTACTGCCAAGAAACTGCACGTAATATACTTCCCCAGTTTTTCTTTTGATCTAGCCAGCTAGTATGTCCCATTTTCGCATCGCACTAAGACTTCGGGCCGATATAATTTCATTTTCTTGCTCCTAGTCATTTTTCTTTCGTACTTATAAATATTAGTACGTTGCAGAGGACAGTAATCCTTTCTAGTATTATTGATTGCATGTGGGTAATGCGATTAGTGAGCGAGCTATTGCTCGGGGAGCTTACCTCCGTACAATAAGTAACTCCAATCGATTGATTAAGCGGCGATATCTTTAAGTGCTTAAGATAGTTTAACTTTTTATATTGATGCCATCTATGGAAATTGTAGTCGTAATGATAGTTGTCTATGAATAGGAGCTATTTTGAAAAGTGTGACTCACACTTAAGATATATGGTTATTGCAAGAGTTCATAGTTAACGAGAAGATTTATGATCTCTGCCGGGACAATGAAGCGTCGGAACTAAAGATAAACAAGTACCATCTCAAGTACTCGCTGCTGAGGTACATAATATAATCTAAACAATTCAATTAATCGTATTCAAAAGTTCACTTCGGTTCACTTCTTGGGTGAACTTTCTATAGGTAATTCGGTATTATGTTTCGAACCGAGAACTTTGTAATTTCTAATTGACTTCGATGGTTCTTTTCATAGCTTGTAATAATAGAAGCAACGCAGATTACGTCTAAAATTATATGAATAAATTATTGAAGAGATACCGTCACTACCGACATCATCATATCATGAATTTAATTAATAATATTCCTATAGGTTTAGGTATAGTAGCCGCCACGAGTCATGAGCACAGACCATTGTCGTATCGAGAGCCCCCAACCTGAGATGCGATAAGAAAAATCGTTGCTCTAACTATACACGGTGGATGAGGACATATTCCGCTAAAAACCGCTTTCTCCTGATTCCCTCCGTCCGGTAAAATTATAACAGCATTGACATTGATAGAGACATTGAGATACATGCTTGCAATTTAGTTATGGCACTACAGGCACCGCACACTATTCATAAAATGTGACCTCGAATGGTGCAGTCACCACAGACCACGTCGCTGAACATCATAAAATTTTATTACCCACAATATTGTTACAAAATACAAGTTTGCCTTTACCAACATGATGTCATATTTGAAAAATAACGTTTATGTACAATAACATTGCTAACAACGTTTTACACGGATTCCATAATTTACAATGGTCTTTTCAACCGGTTTAAATAATAAAGCTTAGAAGAGAAGTCGTACAATGTGTAAATAATAACTTTTGGCATTACATTTAGATGACGCGAAGCGTCAGTGAAAACAAGTTTTGTTTTAATAAGCTCTAAACTTCTAACCGAACATAAATCCGACAAAAATGAAACCGTGGAAAAACGTGAAGTGTAAAAAATGATGCTCGAGGGGTGGTGATGATTCAGTGAAGTGAGGTTACTCA
The DNA here is from genome assembly GCA_947578705.1 of Lacanobia wlatinum. Taxonomy (NCBI): domain Eukaryota; kingdom Metazoa; phylum Arthropoda; class Insecta; order Lepidoptera; family Noctuidae; genus Lacanobia; species Lacanobia wlatinum. The sequence continues at coordinate 9,039,832 of OX388028.1, read as the reverse complement.
GACGAAAGATTTCCCTGTTTTGTTTGTAGTTTGTCTCCCCTCGTCGCATCGAGAGTTGCTCTAAAACACGCAGACAGAAGGTATTGTGTTGGAAGGAACGTATGGGGTGTTTAAATCGACTCATTAAAGCCACCGCTGAGTAATTGTCTGAGCTTCCTTTGTCCACGTTATCATTCTATCATCTAGTTCCACGAGGGAGACTGTGGTTTAGTGGAAATTACTTGATGATCAGATAAGGGGCCTCGAAACTCTCTTATCGTTGTGGAAATCTAAATTTCAGACGAAATCTCATCCTCGACAGTAAAGCGAACCAATAAAAAAAACTACTTACATAGTATAAAATTACTTTAATTTCGGAAGTCGGTGTTTTTGTTCCTTCGTATTTTAACACCGACTTCCAAAATGAAAGTTATTTTATACTTTGTAGTGTTTTTTTTTAATTGGAAGTCGGTATTTTTTTATAAAAAAGTTTTTTAATTTTGACTTTTTAATGGTATCCCACACCACTGGAAAATCGCAGGAAAGCAAAAGATGCAATTTCGTTTACTTGGATGACAAACGAAATACGTCATCTCAGTAAACGAATTCCAGTTATTATGATTTAAAAGACAAACTACTAAACTGATTTTTTTGAAATTTAAATGGTAATTCAAATCGGTAAGGAAATCCTTTCACATAAAACAAGAATTTTTCCAATCGGTTCATAAATGACAGAGTTATGAGGTGACAAACATACAAAAAATATATAATCCAATTGAGAACCTCCTCCTTTTTTTCACGTTTTGGTCGCTCTGTATAGTAGCTATGCTATGCCGAATAGTATAGCTACTATACAGAGCGACTGACATATACTAAAATCAGTTAATCGATTCTGTTAGGTGTCATATTGGCGGGCACACAAAAGCTGCATTTGGACACGGTATGCGCGCCGACACAAAGGGACTCGATTGACTCGGGCTGACGAAATGTGACCTAGCCAAAGTCAATTCTGCGTACCTACTAGAAAAATACCCTAAAAAACTCTTGAAAAACTGGTTAGTCTAAAATATTTCTATATCATAAGTTATCATGTTATGCCATGTCTACAGTCTAATGTCTTGAATGTTGATAGAAGGTGAATATTTTTTGAGCGTTATCGTGTAACCTATGACCGAATATAATTATAGCTTCGCATCTGGCGATATGGAATAAAGCCCGTTTGTTCAAAACTAATTTTATTATATAAAGCTACCGTGACTAATTACAGATACTTTATGAACGGAGATCCCTATTCGAAAAGCAATATCTTATAAGTTAATCAAATAACAAAGGAACGGGGACGTCGGGATTTGTGCCACACAAAATTGTCCGTGTCAATTTCCAATTGAACTTATTAAATTGAATTTACTCCATTTGTAGCGGCACTAACGATGATTTATTGGATACCAATTTCGAGTAGATATATTATTTAAAGGGAGTCTAAACCCTTGTAAAAAAGCAGAAACCGGTGAATTTCTAAAATGTGGGTTTGATACCCCTTTTGACCCAAACTACAACACAGCAAAAATGTTAAACCATAAACCAGTCCTGAATTATAAATCTGCAATAAACTTTATGTCGTTTTGCTAAGGTAAAATTTTGGAACCTTAGTTTCTTTTCTATTTGGTACGAACTAGGATTATGACTTAGAATCATAATTACCTTATTTTTATGCAGGAGGTTTTCTAATATCAACTTACCTGTGAAAAAGAAAACGATATTGTTAATGGATTGATTCAACAGTCTCATACAATGTCTAGCTGCTTGTCGGCGATAGACCGATCAACACAGCAGTTAGCTTTATTTTTCCTTAACTATAGCCACACTAATGATTAAACAGCGTTTAGTAAGAATTTTAGCCTTGGATCATAAAAGTACCGACAATTATATACAGTTTTATAATTTAGGAACTATTAATCACCATGTAGTACCTGCTGCATCTACGTTGCCGTTGCTGGCAGCACCATAATAACAGTAACTATGAGTATTAGATATTCTGTTTATCATCATTCTATTTTAATCGTTTGTATCTTTAGTTATGAAGTCGTTTAATACGCATCTTGAATCTTGATCGTCGAATGACAAATTCGAAATTGCCGGAAATAATTTAAAAAATATTGGACTACCCAACCAAGATAAGTCACTAGTTTACAAAGTGAAAAATCAATGTTTTGAAAATCAGTCAATCAAGACCAGTACAAATATTAATGTGTATGAAGATTCCAGCAAATGCAAGTTATTACAAGGTTTTCTCCGGCAGTGCCTTCAATCGATTGTCCACACCTACCAACTTTAGCCGTCCTTAGTACCTACCAACCGTTTCCGCTCGTTCTATCTTTGTCACTCGTATTCTAACTTTGCTGTCGCTTGCATTAACGACCTCGTATCAAATATTGATTTTAATAAATACAAATTTCTTTGCTCATGTTCTCTTATGTTGGTAGGATAAATTACCTACTAAACATAAAATAAATCTATGTAAGATGTAAAATTTGCAAAATTAAATCAAAGACAAAACCGTATCTCCCGCATCAAAAACTGCTAGGGGCGACATAGCTGAGCTCAGCGCGATCTGCTTTCAGTAACGTAACTTAGTCAAGGAAATTGAGTTTCCGGGCGAGCGAAACCCACCACAACCTTTTTAGCCGACATATCTACCATACACGCACATCGCACATGTACCTACAGGTGCATGGTTAAAACTGATAAAGATAAACTTTTATTTAAGTAACGCTTTAGTTTTTTAAATTCATTTCTAACATGTTTACTGCCAATTACAGAACGCAATAAGCAGGGAAAAACGACTGCTTTTATATCTTGTGAATGTACATCTAGATAAAATTTGGGGGTCGCAGCAATTTATTACTGGAGGGTCGGACGAATGCGATGCTATTTTCGGAGCTAACTCACAAAATTCTTAATGCAAACCACGAGGACAATGAAAGGAAAAATTTAAAAGACATCTTACATCAGACAAATCTCTATTTGTTCTGGATTATTAAGCTATACCCTTTGTACAATCTTTTCTACCCCCTGACTTGTAAAGCTATCAAAAACAATCGGTTAGAAAACAAAAACGCGCCACAGCCAATTTTCTTTGTTTATATATGGTGCCAAATTTTAATTTTTCTTTTACGACTCGAACGTTATTTTTGCTATATCATACATTTTGTAACTGATGCTGTGCGTGCGCTATAAATAATTGCTTTCATATCAGTTATTTGAATACACATTTTTAAATCCATCAGTGTAAATATTGAGGTCAAGTAGGATATAATCCTATCCAACGTTTTATATAGATAACTGGTATTCATCATACAAAATATTACATCATGTTAGTAGTAATATAAAATTATGTTTAAGAATATCAAAGTGAGCTGGTGAAACGGTAATCTAAATTGCAACATTTATCTACAAACTATTTTTCTTTGTTGCAGTGCCAAGATGAAGAAAAACAGAAATTGCCAAAGTGGGTGGTGGGTGGTGCTGTTAACTGCCACCCTGGCGGCTCAAGTCGCATCAGAAGCAGGAGTTGGGCTTTACAACTCGAAGCTGAAACAAGTCACGACCTCAAGCACTTTGAAGTGGACTAATCTCAAGAAAGAATCTATGAGCAACTACGTCGTTGGTGCTGATTCTGAACAAGGTAATAAGATAATTTCATAAGTTTTATAGTTTCAGAAAGAATAAGAGGGTTTGGGTATGGAATACATTATTTTGTTTCTTTTCCAGGTCCAATATACCTTTGCAGAGCACGTCACGAAGGTGATATGATTCTAGGACAACTCAGACCAGACTATACGTCTTGTGCTGTATCCGCAAGCAAGAGCTACAATATATTCGAGGTGCTTGAAAACATTGAGAATGCATCTTTAATCAATTGGATACCGTGGTTTAGGTTTCATGCCAAACCCAGTGGAGGTGTAGTGGTGGACTCTTCTGTCGATTCCGTTTTTATTGGAAGAATGAAAGCCGAAAGTGGATATTCACATTATATCGGAAGGATCGCATACGAGAATGTTATTGGACAGTTAATCACCTTCGATGACAAGAATAACGAAATGATTGAAAACAGTGGGGAAATCCTGAAAGAAATTGAACCTATTAGTTACAAGTTAGAGAATGTTGTGTTGGATCGAGCTACGGAACATGTTCGTCAAACAGAACCTGAAGTCTTTGAAGAGCGAATTCTAAAAAATGAAGACGAGATTGCGGCTACTGTCACCACAGAAATCGAATACGAGTTTAACTACACATTATCGTGGGGTCACGGACATGGTATAGCCATTGGTCTTAATACGACGATTGAATCAGATGATGGTACTTTATTCCCGCACATTGAGTGGGCTAACCCATTCACAGAGCCGAGAAAGAAGTGGTATAAACTTGAACAATATTTAGAACCAGGCACAGCATGTAATGTAACATTCAGGGGCAACCTTACAAACAGTGACGTACAATACACAGCGAAATTAGTAACTTTCTATAAAGATAATGACCCTCGGTCGAGGCAAATGAGAGGGCAGCGAATTGAAAATACTCTAGAAGTGGAAGCTATTTACGGGGAAATATATTTCCTAACGAATAATACCTTGGTACCCACAACCACAACCAGTACCACCACCACAACGACGACTACGACGACTGCCCCTCCGCCACAGACCGCACCTCCAGCTCCTGAAGAAAATGATGTAGCTGCCATGAAGAAGGCGGACCAGCCTGCTCAGATGGACAGCGGTGATATCATGAACGAGAGCGGTGAAAGCATTAAAGCTTCGGCACCAAAAGAAGATATTAAAAAATCAGTAGTCGGTGGACTCGGCAGCAACCCCAATGGAGCAACTATGAGGATTGTGACATTCACGTTATTTATTCCAGCGCTTTTACTTTTACTTTAAAATGACAAGTTAAAATTTTTGTAAATAGCGAGAAAAATATCATTAAAATTATAGATGCTTGGTCGTTTATACATGTTTGTATGTTTTAGCAACTGAGCTTGACGCTGTTGTTTAAAAGTCGAGGCACGGATAAAACCTTTTCCCTCGACCAAATTATGTAAATATAAATATTTTTGTTTTCTTGACATTCCTGTTATATGATTTCATTCCAATGTGTAAATTGAGGAGCCAAAATTAATCGCATAACTGTAAATAGATATATCTGTAAATAGTTAACTGATATGGAAGTCGCAGAGCGGCGCGAGGAGATTGTCATTAAATGTAATGACAGTGGAAACATCGTAGATAGGGATAATGATACCGAGTGAAGTAAGACACTGTTACCAATGACAAGCTGTAATAAAATCACACATTATGTACCTTGAAAATTCACAGGACAGTAAACTCACATTTGTGATATCAGAAAGAATTTCAAAATTCTAAATCACGTTTATAAGAGAAAAATGCGTTACCGTCAATATTTAAAATGTTGCAATGTACAAAACACAATATTAAGAGATTCTTTATCCTTTAAATAATGAATTTCGTTTAATATTATATTTGTTTTTGCTTGAAGGCTATAGCCATGTTTTGAGTAATTGTTAAAATATAATCACCCTAAAAAGTTATGTGTAAAATTATAAGTACCTAATTTATTTTTATCATATTCCGTTACCTAATATTAATACACTTTAGGAATTAATTGATTAATCTTGTCCAACCTTGTTGTTTCCGCTTGATTTTGCTTTGTACAATAAGGCAGTTGTTGTGTATTAAATTCATCACTCCCACTTTTCCGAATATAAATGCATTAGTATGGATTTTACATTTGTACCTATAAGTTTTGGTTAATAACAGTTTGACGCAAAGTTAATATCTTTTCTTGCAATAGTAGGTAAGTAAGCACATTGTTTAATACCTCTTACCTTATAGTATTTGTATATCCTAATTTTAATTGTTATTTTTAATTTTAAGTTACAAGAGTCTAAAAATCCAGAATTAAGAGATATTATTAGTTTAAAGCGTATGGCGATAGCGTTTATTTACAAATAATTTATTTTGTTTTTATTCTCTCATGTTTAAACATAAGCCTAGGTTCCGATGAAATTCTAATTATACTTCAGATTCAAGTAAAAACTCAGCACGAGGCGTGGGGTTAGCTGAGGATGACTTTGTTAAATAAGCCAAAGTTATCTTTGTAAGTATGCCTACTTTTGTTAATCTAGGCATTAAATCCATTAAAATTGCATCCCTCCGTCAAATGAACTCATCATTATTGTTAGTTCTTAGAAAAAGTAGACTCTAATAGATTTGGCATCGTTTGGTAGTAGTATGCTTAGCGGACTTTTGTCAATGTGTAAAGAAAATGGATGATATTTTTGTATGAATTGAAATCGATTGTAAGTGTTCGCCTTAATTGTAAGTGAACTTGTCTGTCTTCATCTCTTTAAGTTTTATGTCGATCTATTTTAATTTCTGTAGTTCCTGCGTCAGGAAGTATTTATTCCTCTTCGCGGAATACATTTTAAGTTTATTAACGTAAATGGTGTAATCCTGGTTAATAATATTTTTAAATTAACGTTAAATCAACGTCCCACCTAGTGTACCATTATTGGATAAGACTTAAAATATTATTATAACAAAAATATAATTATATTTATTGGTCACTTTCTCAGCTTCAAAACATTTTTGTCTCTGATGTCGTAAATTAATGTTAGAACTTATTGCGAAACATTTAATAATATCTACAAAAGAAAGTCAAGGCCTGTATGTTCAACGTCTAATATTTAAGGAAATTGCTTCTTCCCGTTAGGTAGAAAATCTATTCCATAATATTAAGGCATGTTCGATTGTTGTACCTATATGTATGAAATAGACACTGCTAATTGGGTAGATATTATAACAATGAATCTCATGACATCAACATTGTTTTGCGAAGCATAATTGTGATGTTCCATGTAAGTTTACTTTGTTTCAATTTATTAAAGTGTAACTAAAAGACTTGGTGATTTTATTTCATTTCTCTTTGAACTAATGTAAACGTCTGCATCCTGCTGATGGAAGAAACCGGTCTCACCGTCTATTATGAAACTACCAATGCATATATAATAAACATAATTTGTAGCTTTAAGTACATAACTATCGTGATCGTTACGTTTATACTTAGAAAGAATGATCTAAGCATTATAATAGAATGGTTATCTTGCCGCACCCGTATGCAAATAAGTGGTGATGGCGACGTCACCTCTGAGTGATATTTGAATTCATCAACCTATTCCCACGGCTATACCTATAATACAACTGTATTTGAAATCAGCTAGCTAGCGTCTGCTATATATTTATTCCAGCGTCGTCGGCCATATCATCAAATGCCACTCTAGGAACTAAAGCACCTATTAGGTCGTCACAATCTTCGTAGCCTGGTATATAATCATCTATATCTATACTTACTAATATATAAAGCTGAAGAGTTTGTTTGTTTGCTTGCTTGAACGCGCTAATCTCAGGAACTACTGGTCCGATTTGAAATTCCTTTAGTGTTAGATAGCCCATTTATCGAGGAAGGCTATAGGCTATATATCATCACGCTACGACCAATAGGAGCGGAGCGGTAATGAAAATTGTGACGCAGACGAAATTGCGCGGGTCAGCTAGTACTTTATAATTGTCTCTGGTCGGGTTTAAATGTTGCTCTGCACTGCACGCGTTTCGGCTTAGATAATGTTCCGTAATCTATCCTGCACGTCTCGTTCTTTGATAGCTCTGCGAATTTGTGCAAGTGTCAGATTTATATTGCTACAGAAACCAACCAACCCAACTAACTAACCTACTTGCAAACTACAATTGATATAACCCTCTTTTTATTCAGGAAAGTGAACTTACTAACACGTGAATATATAAGGTCCTTATATTCACGTCTTGTTTATTCAAGTTTTCCAAAGATGCTCGGAAATTTTTAATACCCTTCTGCTCGTCGACCTTTATTTTCTGCCTAGACTTTTGGCAAATATGTTATTGCGTTGGCTTCCAACCTACCCGGATGCAACTGGTTACCAGTTGGATGGAGATAGAGGGAATGCCTTTCTGATCATGATGGTATATTAATTTTTTAAATTTCAATCGTCTCTATACAAAAAATTTAGTTACCTACGAGTTCTCTTTTAATATGCCAAAGCCCAAAATACTAGCTTAATACATCTTGTTTTCATTTCTATGAAAAAATACTTTTAGACACACTCAGTTTGATAAAACTTTCACATTATATTTTAAAATCTTGATGAGGAACCTCCTCTTGCACGCAACCGACGGCGACGGACGCAACTAACCGCTTCTTATATTTAAAATTCTCTTTCATGGATAACATTTTCCTACAAAAATAATTACGGTGTTTTATCTCCTTAGCACTTTCCCTGGGAAATAAATCATCTAATCGAAACTACAAATCGTCTGGTCTTTTTCCTATGAGATTGTATGCACCTGCATGTTTTCAAAGTTTGTTTTGTCTGTTGTCTGGTGTTGCCAAACGTTGTAGGATTTGCAGACGCATTAGTGTGAGACGTCTCGACAAAGCCAGGGGGAACACGGCGCCTACGGGTCTCATTGTATCTGGCTTAACGGAGCGTGAAGGAATTAGGTGCAAGCAATATAAATAAAAAATTGGGCATTCGTTCAATTTAAATTGTTCCTTTGGTGTATTTATATTGGGGCACGAAGAAGCTGAGCTTATAAGGTAAGAAATATCGTAGGTGAGTAATTGCACTCTACACGTTCTCGTTCCGGAGGCCAAGATTTACTTAAGTAGGTGAGTACTAGCTGTACTACAGCAGCACTTCACTGTCGAATGGATCTCATAATTCAATCTCAATATTAGGTGGTGTATACTATTAGGTTTCTTATGTTAGTTTCTGATTTTAATTGTGGTTATTTTATGATTTTAATTTTATGATTACTGATTTCATAATTTCAATTTTATTTATTATTTATTTTACTTGATTAATTATTATTATTATTGTAATCAAATTATAATTACTGTAATTCAAATTTTCTGTCTGACATTGTTTTTTGTATTATTATTATATTTTATGGCTATTGTGCAATGGGTCGAATTGCCTGAGTAAATAAATGAATTATTATTATTATTATTTTTATTTTTAACTTTCTCGGGTCCCTGGAGACCCGGTCCTTTGATAGGCGTACGAGGGGCCGAAGCCAACTCGCAGAGGCTCTGTTAGACATTTCAAATGGAATGGGGCACCAACCGACGATTATCCCTGTATGCACTATCAAAGTATAGCCAAGGACAATCCCCGGTTGGAGCAGGACTATTGCAGAATATGGTAACAAAAGATGAAATGCTATGGGTTTGGGTGGTTTAGTGGATTCGTTACCGTATACTATGAAAGATCTATTGGCCCCTGCCTGACCACTGAAAATATACACGGCTTTTTAATGGCAGGTGACTTGCACACTCAATAAATGGGCCTCCGAAAACGGTCGCTAGCACAAAGTGACGTAGCGCCAAGAAGGCAACATATCCTGGGGTGCTAGAGAAGTGGAGAGGTATACCACGGCTATCAGGACAATCCCGGAAGTACGGTCAAGATCCCTACCAGCATCTTACTGGATTATACATCCTTCTCCCGAGCACGTTTGCTCTTGCGAATCTCCACTCAGACCGGCCAATTAAGGCAAGAAAGAGGTGGAAGCTCTGTTCCTCGTCAGTGTTCACTCCAGCCAGCCAATAAAGGCAAGCCGGAGATGAAGAACAAGACTTCTCCCGGGAGATCAGATCCGTGGGGTCGCTACTGCCCAACAGTTCGCCACAAAACTGCCTTGCGGATTGTATCTCTCTTTGTCTGGCCCCTCACCCTAAGTATGAGTACCTAAGGTTCATTAGGGCGCGCAAGCCCCACCACGACGTCAACGTAGAGATACGGCGATGGGGTTATTATTATTATTATTATTGGTAGATGGTCTGCTTCGGCAACAAAGTTGCACATAATAACAATTTGAGGCCGACACAATTCAGCTCTTTTTCATCTCTGATTTGCAAAAGCAATGAACTAAACCAAAAAAATAAAACGTCTCATCTTACAAAGGCATTTTGTACAAATAACGAGAACCGGTCCAGGTTTCTAGAGATTCTACGAGATTAAAAGCTATCTCCAGTTCTCCACTAGCTAGTAAAATTACCTACTAACATAAGGTAAAACTATAAAAAGTATCTAATAAAAGGAACCTCCAACAGGACTATATATAAGCAAATTCTTAATAACTGGTTGGATATTAATAAAATATCACAGTGGTATAGTTATATCTAAACTCATATTAAAATGCACGATTCCAAGGTTTAGTAGGATGGGTTACATCATAAGATGAAAAAGATACCAGGACAGGCGAGGTGCAGGAACTGGCAGTCTAATGACGACGGACTCAAGAAGTCTGCCAAATTGACGGTCAAATGGCTGAAGAGTTGGCAGTGTTTCAGAAGAAGATCGTTAAATTCCTTAGTTATTATGTTGGGTTACTTATAAGTAGAACTACGCAGTATGATTTCATCAATTAGTAATAAATGGTGCAAGTGCAACATTATAATTATATACGCAAATTGTTATTAGAGCTGATATTTGACTGTTGGTTAAAGAAAACAATTTATGTAGAAGAAATCTTAAATTCGCACATCCTAAGCCTTTCTAGACCCCAATTTAGTAGCTTGGAATTATGATAAAAAAGCACTTTTTCACATTAATTCAATAGGAGGTGAAAGTTTGAAGGGACTCTGTTATTTTTGTCAGGGGGAAATTCCGTGGTGCACTTATCCTAATAAATAAAATTCTTCCTTTACCGACTGATTGAGTGACTGTCAGACAACGCACAGCCTAAACTAACTACCGGGAGCACTAAGAGAGGATTTCCCAAAATTCCTACGGGAACGGGATACGCGCGTACGAAGTCGCGGGCAGAACTAAGTAATTGTATTGGTAACTCACCAACTGCTTTCAAGAACTGACTGGGATACGGAAATATCCCAGACATCTAATTAAAATTGTGAACATGGACGCACCTCGTCATATAAAAAGTTATACGTATACAAAACACATAAAATGCTGAGATAGCGTTGATATGATCATAAAAAGTAAATTTGTCCGTACCCTTGTAATACCGGGGCCTAGGATACTTCCCCTGTGGATGTATTTCACGGCCTTCACAAGGGCTGGGGCGGGCTTGCACTCAATATTCCTAGCTATATGGAGGTAGGTAGGGATTTATATGTAGAGGTAGGTACATAGATATACTTTGCAGTTTGTGTACTATAACTATAATATAAAGCAATGTATGCTCGAGAACTAATCTTCTAATATATAAAAATCTCGTGTCACGGTGTTTGTTACCGCTCGCGAACTCCTCTATGTATTCTCTCTTTTTGAGCTTTTGAAATAATTGCAAGGTTTTATAGATTACAAATTATAATGCTAATATATTATTAGATCATGATTAAATTTGATTAGGTATTACTGCAATATTGATAGATTGCTGCCAATCATTAACTGGCTCCATGAATATTACAATTATTATGCATTTTAATTAAACATTATGAGTTCATGGCACTTGACTAAATAATTCAATAATGTACCTCGTGGTCATAGATAAGAAACTGAATTCATAGAGTATTAAAATTATAATAATTATATAAACCAAATATGGTGCAAAATAATATAGTAAGTACAATGTTTCGCCAAATATGGTATATCTATACATATACCATATATGGTACGAAACATTATAGTATAAATGTTTCACACCATATTTGGCTAAATATACAGTCGAAGTTTACTTATTAGAAGTTGACTAACTCAACAAGAATAATATTATTTTTGTAGGTAGGTACTTATTACATTCTTTACCTACCTATTTAAACAACTGTGTGTGGGTAGGTATCTATAGGGAAAGTATGACCACATTGACCACAGACAAATCATTATTAATTGCTTATATAGTATTTATTAGGTACGTAGTTTGTGAATCACTAAAGAATATTATATTATTTTGTAAATAAATGAAGAGTTGGCAACCACAAATAATGTACTTTATTTATAGTGAGTCAAATGGCGCAGGCGTACTTATTATGGGCCGCGTCCATTATAACTTTGTTGACGGTTGACGGCGACAATCTGTCATCGGCGCCAGTACACCACGCGTCATCACTTACCTAACCATTTAACAAGAACCCAGTTATAATTTCCCAGTAAAGTAACTGTAAAGCCGGAGTGCCGGTTTAATTTATAATGGGCCAAACATTCAATATCGTACTTATAGGCATTTCAAATATTGTGACACTTCTTTGTTGTGACAGATGTACCTAAATGTCTGTCTGGACACGTACTTAATATGTTCGTGTCCAGATAGTCACGTATTATGTATGACACGTTATGTCATTATTTTTGGTGAATAATGCTTTTTTTAGTTTACAATCATAAACCTTGTTCTGGCCGATATACATAAACTTTGCCCGGATGTTCCAGAACATGGAAATAAGCATTTTTCATTATGGACACATTAATCAATTCTTATTTTTTTGTTAATTTTCATACAAACCTTGAAGTAAATCACTCGATATGCATGCTATCCGAATTGGCAACGAAAACAAATGAAATTCATTTGATAGATTTTTCATTTTAATTGCACTTAGTGGATATTGAGACCCTTTCATACTGCACAGCTCAATAGGAAATATGCATGCGATTTTTTTATTTGCAAAATGAGATACTTATTAGCTGTAATAAACAATTATGAAATTATTTTTTAAATACCTTTATCAGCGATGAAGTTATAAAGCTTCAAAGTTTACAATTAGAAAGAGAAGTCCGACATGAATTGTGACGTCAAAGTTCTTGGCGCCTATACAGCTGCCATAGAAATCAACGTTTTCGCGAGAGGGACAGATATATTTGTTTAAAATAACTATATCTCGTTTGTTTTTCGAGCAATTTTGATTCTATTTTCACTGTTAGTATTATATTTGTGTATAGTTTTGGATAAACTGTATAGATAATAGATATTTTTTTCGTGCATATTCCCTATTAAGGCTGCTCTCTCGAGAAATGTTTAAAAACAGCGTTCAGATGAACTTTTCGTCCGCATTTACTGAGAAATTACATCTGAAAAAAATGGGTAGTAGTCTACAGGATATGATACGTAATTTGGTTAAGCCAGAATTTATGTGTCGGTATCACATAATAAGAAAAAAATCACCAAATCACCTCCAAATCGTTGAGATGAAACCATTTTACTCCTTCATTTTTTAACAAAAGTCAAAAAAAAAATCTACTGCTTTGCAATACAAACGAAAATAATTTGGTCTTGTTACTTTTTTAAAATATGTGTTATTTTTTTTATAATAAATTAAAAATGCGGGTAGCGAAGTGGCGCGTAGAGGAGTAGTTAGCTCCGTTTATATGCACAAGGTCATTGGCATGTATACAAGCCTTAAATGAAATTACAAATATCTTTGTAACGAAGCATTTTTAAGTACTAGGTACTTCCTTTGTTGGATTTGATTTGTTAAAGCTGTACAAGCGTTTGCTAAAGTTTATGGGTCACGTGGAGAACACGGTGTATATAAAGCATAATTTTTTAACCGACTTCCAAAAAAGGAGGAGGTTCTCAATTCATTGGGTATTTTTTTTATGTATGTACACCGATTACTGCGAGGTTTCTGATCCGATTTCTGTGATTCTTTTTTAGTTCGATGCAGTCTACTTGCCATTTGGTCCCATAAAAATTTGATTCAGTTTGGTTCAGTAGTTTTTATTTTATGAGCATTTTTGCTTATTTCAATTTCTGCGTTGACGAAGACGTCGTCCAAGTATCACCACTTATAAAAGTGAAAAATAAAAAACTTTTTATAAAAAAATATAACCGACTTCCAAATAAAACACTACAAAGAATAAAATAACCTTAATTTCGGAAGTCGGTGTTAAAAAACAAAGAAACAAACCAAAAGCACCGACTTCCGAAATTAAGGTTATTTTATTCTTTGTAGTGTTTTGTTTGGAAGCCGATTATATTTTTTTGTAAAAAGTTTTTTTTAATTCAACATCTTCCTACACGTTACATAAAAGACTAGTGATGCAAAAGGATGATAAAGTGTGTTATTGATGATGATGAACGTCATTCTGCAGTTTATTCTCATCAAATGAAAATTAAGATAGTAAGGAAAATACCTCATAATAAGCAAATAATGGGGGTTCTCGAGTTTTGACTTAAACAAATATAAATGTCAAGGGATTCCCTCATATACATAATACCAGTATCGGTGACCAGAACCGCGGAATGAAGTGGCAGTTGTATAATCGTTGTCACATGTTGAATTTTGTAGATATCGCGAGATTATAAACTCTTTCTTCTCAATAAAACATGGTTTATGAATGTATATCTAGGTATTGTTTAAAAAAAAAGGACCGTTCATAATTATATCGAGAGTGTATAATCTCAAGAGATTTATTACATACTTACAGTGTTTGCAATAACCCGCTGATTATACAACCTGTAACAGAATAAACGCAATACCTCTTAAGGGGTCATTGAACTCATCATTATGAACAACTTTCACTATGAGAACAAAACGGAAATCGTGAAAAAAAAAATCGACTCCCCCATACATTTATGTGCGCATAACTCGACAAAATGCACTGAACAGCTGATTTTTTTTCGCGATTTCGGGATTGGTCCCATAGTAAATTTGTTCATAATGATGAGTACAATGCCCCCTTAAAAGGTATTGCGTTTATTCTGTTACACGTTGTATAACATTGTTTTAACGGTAAGTAAGTACATAAGGAAAGTATGTATCCTCTTATTACACGAAGTAATAAGTACAGTTCTAAGTGCAAGCAGTAGGTAAGTAAAATTACTTACACTTAGAACTCTTACCTCAATAATTCAAAAAATAAATAATAATTCTAATTTCGGAAGTCGGTGTTTTTGGTTATTTCGTTTTTTGACACCGACTTCCGAAATTAAAGTTATTTTGTACTTTGTAGTGGTTTGTTTCTGGAAGTCAGTTGTATTTTTGTAAAAAAGTTTTTTATTTACACTTTTTCGTGATACCTGCGTACCCATTCACAGCGTACCGGCGTGATGTTATGTTATGAACTGGGGCCAATTTAATAAAACTTACTTAGTGCTTTAGGTGTAAAGGTCTCATCAATACGAATGAAATAAGCCCAAACACTTGGTAGTTCCTACATACCGATGTGGAGTTCCCTTGAACCTTCTGTCGTCTCCATCATCAGGCCTGATCCAAACTTTCATTGTTTTGAAGTATCACCCGATATACACACGAATATCATGTTTTTACCAGATGCGTGCCTACAATTTTCGAAAGTTGCCCTCGATTTCTCAGGGTTTCCATCATCAGATCCTGACGTGGTGGCAATGGGACCACCTCGGCAGCATACCCTTTCATATAAAAAAGATTAATCGAAATCGGTTAATAAACGACGAAGTTATCCGCGAACACACATAAAAAGAAATGTAAATATATGCGGTCGAGTTGAGAACCTCCACCATTTTTTTGAAGTCGGTTAATAAAATAGATCAAAGCTAGTACCTACCTTAATGGAAACTCAATAGAGCTCATTAACGTCAACATATCATCAAATTAGTTCGACTTTCCCCGCCCACCGCCAACACTTAACAAGGCAGTTCGTTAAAATATCGATAAACACTGTAGAGATTGTCTCTGCTCACGATTTAGCTATAGCTTTAAAGCAGAATGATTGCGTTTATTAAAGGGTCTTAGTTTCCAGCAAATAACAAAATGATGGAAAGTATAGTTCTATGATAAAAAGTTTTATACACAATCTTTTCCTACCATTAGAATAACAGAAAAAGTAAAATGTTAAAAACAATACAGTGCATGTTAAGCTGAAAATATTTGCAATAGAGACCTTGCCTTTACCTTACTTGGGGTTTTCTAGATAAATCTAAGTAACTAAATGTCCAAGGATTTATTACACAACTTTTGTTTTACGAATTTGAATGCATAATGGCAGACTCAATTAGATAGGTACCTGCGAAAAAAAAATGTCGTTCCCACGAAATTTGCAAATTGCAGTGCAATCCACTACATAATAAATGACTCACAAAGTCATTGAAAAGTTGCCAAATTTTGTTTAAATATAACCTTTACCGGAATTTAAAAGCAATTATAGTTAATCGAAACCTTGACTCAAAATACAAAATCAGTTTAGCAAATTATGAATAACAAATTGATTGATTTTAATCATATAATATTTAAATTACTGTCTCCAAGACCAATGAATCTGTCAGCACGATGGAGCCAGACAAGCTAAGACCCAAAAATAAATGACAATCTTTCGGTCGTAAAAAGCAATTTAAGGGGAGTGCAGATCGCAAAAAGTCGTTCAAAATTTCAAGTTTGGGATGGGCACCGATGACTCATCAGGACAAACGAAGATGCTATTTTTAACTCACTGACGCAAGCCAAGTGTGGTAAAAGTTTATCGCTAATTTTGATTAAGTAAATTAAAATTATAAAGGTCGCTCTCGCTAAAGCAGGGGAGCATTAGAGACAGAAATATTCTAGTAGAAAGCATTAGCATGCGTAAATTGACGAAACAATTACAAATGGTGATAATTTTCCTTGACATTTGAATAAAGATCTCCATAATTGCAAATGCCGTCAGTTTGAAAGTTCACGGCACTGACATTTCTTCCTAACACCGATTGGGCTACATTTAGCAACGGTAGTCGTCCGCCCACAAGGTCCTATAAAACGAGCATTTCTCCAAGGCACCGTTGCGTGAGTATTCCAAGGATACCATGAGCGAGAGCACCGGTGCGCGGTGTGCGCTATCAACTCTGCAGGAAGTCTCATTAGGTTTCATCGAGTGAAGAGATTGAATATTGTCCTCTATTCGCAGGATATCGAAGTATGCGTTGCTGAAGTACTTGACACAGATAAAATAAGAACGTAAGATAAACATGACATTAAACATAAACAATGCCCATATTGTTTGAGTTTTATTAAATTCGCACATGTTTTGAGATAAGTAAGATTACAAGACTTTAGAGTAACCAAGCTTTGTCAGTTGACAAAAAACTGGCCAAGTGCGAGTCGGACTCGCGTGCAAAGGGTTCCGAACGAATTTAGTTTTTACACGACTGCCTAAAAAAAGGAGTGTTATGTTTTCAGGGTTCATGTATGTATGTATGTATATATGTATGTTTGTGAGTTTCTTTATTCCATCGTAACTCCTAAACGCCTTAACCGATTTCGATGTATGTGGTATCGTTAGAAGCGTTGCGTTATCCCGAGTAACATAGGCTAGACTAAAAAATATAATGGGGTAGCCATGGATCATAAAACATACGGAATTTTTTTTTTTATTTTCATGAAAATTTGCTGACCTATACTATCATCATCTAGAGCTTGCTTAGTACATAACAAAAATATA
The DNA here is from genome assembly GCA_947578705.1 of Lacanobia wlatinum. NCBI lineage: Eukaryota > Metazoa > Arthropoda > Insecta > Lepidoptera > Noctuidae > Lacanobia > Lacanobia wlatinum. Next base: position 9,022,395 of record OX388028.1, on the reverse strand, counting down.
TAACAGTAGTATTCAATATGCACTCGTTCGCTAATATTGAAACTTTAAAAAATAATTTTAGGACAGCCAAGAAATTTTAGTATCATTGTGGTACCAATCAAAAATCGATTTAGTTTCGCATTACTTATTCAATCAAAATATCGTTTTATCACTAAAAAGGTATGAAATAAAAAAACAAATAATTAAAAATTAAAAAACACGCCTGCCATATCCAAAAATGAACTAAAAAATGAAAAACAAGCATTGGCCCAAAAATTTAAAACTGAAAAACAACTTTTTTATTGCAGTCGGGGGACCACTAAAGAAATGTTACAGAGTACCTATGGCAGGCGTGTTTTTTTAATTTTTTAATTATTTTTTTAACATGTTATTTAAACACTACAGACTTCTAATAGGTTCTCCGGTAATCTTAAGGTAAAGATCTATTATTTACATTTTTATCAAAATTTTCGGCTCAATAGTTTCGGAGAAAAGGGGTGGGGGGAATGGTCATTTTTCGTCTAATTTCTTGAATAACTTCAAAACCATTTATTTTAAAATTATGGAAAAAATATAATTAAAACCCTCACAGCAAGCCCTTTTATTTTATCACACGGTATTGTTCAAAAATCTTTTTTTTTTAGTTTTCTAGTTTGACCCCCAATAGTGACCCCCATACTAAAAATGTAATGATTTACGTAACGCGTCCGTGTTTGGGTCATAGAAGTCCATATTGGTACCAAATTTCAACAGAATCGGTCCAGTGAATCCGGAGAAAACTGGCTGTGACAGACGGACGGACAGACAGACAGACAGACAGACACCCGAGTGATCCTACAAAGATTCCTTTTTTTTTCGGAACCCTAATAATAACTTTAGGTAATTTCGGAAGCCGGTGTTAAAATTTCGAAAAAAATGGAGATAATAGATATTTACCTAAAGACTACAGGAAAACCTAGAAGTCTGTAGTGTTAAAATAACATGTGAAAAAAAAAATCGTTCGGAACCCTTTGCACGCGAGTCCGACTCGCGCTTGGCCAGTTTTTTACCTAAGGTTTATTATTTTTTGCTTTTCAGTTTTTTCGGAGGTTTAATTTCTTTGTTAAAAAGTTTATATTTTACACTTTTTTTGTGGCTATAAACTACTAATTAATACATGCTTAACTGTTTATTAATTTTAAAATAACTACCTATCTTACTTTAGCTTTTAACTGTTATATAATCCTACCTTAACTATTACTTGTTGTATAATATAAATACTTAAAAAAAACAAGCTTTATATACCCACTTACAAAAAATGCTACACAACTCTGCACTAAAATCTGTGAGTGAACAAAACCTATCCAATAAAAAAAGAATTATTAAAATCGGACTACTCTGTAAAAAGCTATACGTGTTCATACATAAAATATATATATAATATATATATATATATATACGCTTCGACCTGAGAACCTCCTCCATTTTTTCGTCGGTTAAAAATATTTTCATGTAAAGCAACGCCAAGACGAGAACATATTGCTTGCACTGTAAAAACTTATCAGATCTTTTTTTTTTTTTTTTTTTTTACTATGTATAGGCATACGTTTGACCACAATCTCACCTGATGGTAAGCGATGATGTGGTCGAAGATGGAGCACGTTTGCCTAGAAGCAACCTATTCACTCTTGTCTTACAAGACACCCAGGTTGTAGCTATCTGGAAACACAGACTCTGGCAGGGAATTCCACTCCTTAGCTGTACGCACTATGAATGTGTTCCCAAAACGTTTAGTGCGTGTGGGTGGGATGTCCACCATGTACCGGTGGCGCATCGCCGTTCGTCTTGTGGTCCGATGATGGAACGGGCTTGGCGGAATTAAATCATGCAATTCCGTCGCACACTCCCCAAAATGCAAGCGATAGAAAACCGACAGGCCAGCAACTCGGCGTCGATGCTCAAGGCTTTGGAGCTTCGACTCGACGAGCCTGTCATTACCGATGATCCTCTTGGCTCGTTTCTCAATTGACTCAAGGGCATCAAGCTGGTATTTGGCAGATCCGTCCCAAAGATGAGAGCAGTACTCCATACACGATCGAACTTGCGCTTGATAGAGCTTGAGCAGCTGTTCCGGCGTGAAGTACCGTCTCACCTTTGCTAGGACCCCCAACTTTCTGGCAGCCACTTGAGCCTTTGCCTCTATGAATGGGCCAAAATTGAGGGTAGATGTTAACGTAACACCAAGAAGCTCCAGTCGGTCGGTTATCGGCACGGTTACACCACGAAAAGATGGAGCTGGGTGGAATTGGCTCCTTTTAGCGGAAAATAGACACGCTTGGGTCTTAGCAGCATTGAACCTGACCAGATTGGCATCGCCCCATTCTGAGACAGCCTCTAAGGACAAGTTCAAGCGCTCAACCATAGCCTCCCGGAGAGACCGGATCTGCGACCCACCAGCTCGTGCGTCGGACACGTATCTCTCAGCAACAGTGCTGTCGTCTGCATACCCAAAGGTACCGGGTTTGAGCAGATCATTAATATGCAGCAGGAACAATGTTGCCGAGAGCACCGACCCCTGAGGAACCCCGGCATTAATAACCAGTAGTCCCGACGAGCAGCCATCTATGACCACTCGGATAGACCGATCCCTCAGGAAATCTGCAATCCAATCACACAACCCGGCGGGCAGACCGAAGGAAGGAAGCTTACTAATAAGGCTATCGTGCCAGACCCTGTCGAAAGCCTTTGAGATATCGAGGGAGACCGCAAGTGCCTCCCCGTGCTTCTCTATGGCCTCACTCCAGATGTGAATGGCATACGCTAGAAGATCCCCAGTAGACCGATTTCGGCGGAACCCGTATTGTCGGTCGCTAAGGATATCATTCGCTTCTAGGTATGCTAGGAGCTTACGATTCAGTACGCGTTCCATACTCTTACAGAGTATGGACGTTACCGAGATGGGTCTATAATTCGACGGGTCAGCTCGACTACCCTTCTTGGGCACGGGCTGCACGTTAGCTTGCTTCCAAGCATTCGGTACTTTACCAGTCTCAAACGAAAGGCGAAATAGGCGTGTCAAGATTGGAGACAACTCAGGCGCACAAGTCCTCAAAACAATTGCCGGTATCCCGTCGGGGCCACTAGCCTTATTCACGTCTAGGTTACGCAATACCCGAAGAACGTCCTTCTGATGAATGCGAATGTTCGACATACTCGACTCGCATCCATCAGGAGAAGTAGGGGGCCTCGCGCCACCAGGATCTAGACGCGACGAATCCGCAAACATAGAAGCAAACAAGTTTGCTTTCTCCTCAGCGGAGTGGGCCAGTGACCCATCGGGTCTCAGCAGTGGTGGTAGTGAGGGGCGGCAGAAGTTCGATTCGACCGACTTAGCCAGGGACCAAAAAGCTTTACTACCTGCTGGGTATGTGGCAACTTTGTTCCCTATTCGGCTAATGTGGTCAAACCGAGCCCTCCGCAACACCTTCTTGCAGGACTTGGCAGCCCTGTTAAGGGCTCTCTTCTTCTGAATCACGTCATTTGCTTTGCGCGCACGAGCGTCGACCCATGCTAGGTACGCCGCATGTTTTATCGCATTAGCGCGATTGCACTCGGCACCAAACCATGGGCGAGCTTCGCCAGACATTGCTACGTCTGAGAACGGAATGTAGTACTCCATTCCCTGTCGCAACACATCCGTCACGGCGTCAGCGCACGACGAAGCATCAGTTGAAGGAAAGCAAGTAGGCTGCCAAGGGTAACATGCGAAAAATGATCGCATGCCATCCCAATCTGCTGACCTGTATCGCCATACCCGCCGGGTGCCTCTTGGGCTAGGATCGGGCGGGGAGTAGACGGACACAGACTTCACCAGACAGTGGTCGGAACTACCCAGTGGAGAAGAAATCGACACCGAGTACCGGTCTGGATCTGTTGTCAGCAGAAGGTCCAAGCAATTGGCTGTGTGCGAATCAACATCCGGCACCCTCGTTGCCCCCTGGACCAGTTGGGTGAGATTTAACGCAAGCGCTAGCTTTCGCGCCTCTCGTCCAGCATGGTCTGTGTGCTGGTATGGGAAAAGCCACTCCTGATGGTGGGCGTTAAAGTCCCCCAGCAACACCAGTTGGGCAGAAGGGTACCGCTGCTGAGCCGCATCCGCCGCCTCACTGAGGTGCTGCATTAGCCCAGTTGTCTCCAGATCACCGCCGTGCGAACGGTAGACACAGGCGTAGATAATTTTATCTAGGCCGGTGTCCACTAAAGCCCACATCGTTGAGAACCTGGAGTTCTCAAGATTACGGAGACGCCGATAGCAGATGTCGTCCCGGGCGTACATACATACGCCCGCGCGTGGTCTGAAGTGGTGCTCCAGGGTAAACCCTGGGTATGTAAGATACGACACGTCAGACGGACATCCGATCTGCGTCTCCGTCAGAAACAAGAGCGCTGGTTTCTCGGTCTCAAGGTGGTGATGGACTGCGGCGAGATTTGAGTGCAGACCTCGTATGTTGGAGAGGTGCACTTTATGCGAGAGGGAGTGCTGCCGCTGTACAGCTTTTCTCTTATTGTTCCTGGCCATATTGTTTCGAGTTAGTAGGTTAGAGGAGAAGGAAGTGAAATGAGGTTCCATGCTGCCAACCCTCAGGCACGCTCTGACAGGACGACATCATTGGGGGACTAGTCTGGAGACTGCGGGGACGCCCGAGCCCCCCCGGAAATGTCCATCGGGCCCTCTCGTCTGGTCGCCAACCAGCACGATGGTGCATTCCGGGATTTTTCGACAGTTGGCGGGGCAGCCTTTCATGTATGGCTAGTACACTACTTGGGCCCCCAACTACCTGCGGTCGGCCAGCGGCGCACCGTGCCTCGGATCCCGCTACCCTCCACGACTAGTCTCCCGATATGCCCATATCAACGCGAGCCTGGTCGGTCTACCTGCATTGGAACAACTATTTCGACCCAACTCCCCTGAATTGGCTACACTGAGCATCGTACCGGAACGCGGCTAGGCCACTTGGCGGTACGTCTTTGCCCAGTGGGTGGTCACAAGCCATCGGCCGAAGCCTACCACCAGTTAGTGTCACCTGATTAGCACCACCCGGGGACCACGTGTAGGGACTAGCAATGGGTATTCTCCTACGGACGCGGGTGACTCGGCCCCCAAAAAATCTTATGGGTAGCCAAGCTCCAACTCTACACGCCCTAACTAACCTAACAGTGTTAGGTTAGTCAGGGCACAGATAATATAATACTAGCGTAGTCAGGGCGTGTAGAGTTAGGAGCTTGTGAGTACACAGTGTTAGGCTAATACTAGCTCAACTCATAGCGTGTAGCGTTCTGAATCCTAGTTAAGTTCTCTACAAACCCTTAGTCGTAAATCACTAATATCTGTCACGCTGATTATACAAAATGCAATATTATATTTTCACCCAAAATATAAAATTGCATTTTGTATGTAACAGCAGATTGTCTCTTCATATTTCAGGGTCGGTCTCCTAATAAAAGTTGCTTACAACCGTGAGTAGGTACTTTCACCCTCTGATAGATATTATTATTGTAGTGTTTATAAAATAAACCTATTAAATTAACCCTATTAAATTTTCCTAACCTTAATTATTGTTATTTATTCTCGAAATTCGCGCTGTCAGTCGTCGGGAGAATCCCGGCCCTATTGTAACATGGTTAAAAAACTCGCCGAATGGCATAATGGCTGTAATGTCACATAAATCAGACGCAAGGGCCCAGTAATTCGACAGCGCACCGTAATGCATAATTTACTTTCGTAGCTTGGACATGGTAATAACGGCACTTTCCTATAAACTCCTAACTCGTGGGGGTAACATTGTACCTACCTACAAAGCAACAGTCACCTATTAATAAATAATGTACAAAGTAATAAAAATAACAATAAGCAAAAAGATAATAAACCCACCATGCGGTTTCATTGTGGGGTTTTCCGCTCACTACTCTATGAATGGTACTGAAAAACCATCTTGTTCATGAATTTCTACGTCACATGTTAATGTTTGAGCGAAGACATTGAAAACAATAAAAACTTGCTTCTGTATCCCACGTAGAGAAGCCAAAAAGAAACCGTTGCATAAATAGTGGGTGTTTCTTTTCACCCGAGGCGCATTCAGGGCTCTTTGTGGAGACATTTCAGCTGAGCCACGTTCAAAGGTAGGTTGAAGGCGCTTTAATTATTCCCCACATGTAAGGGTACGGCCGTACGGAACAAGGAAAGGGATCACAGAAGCTTTCCCTTGAGATCCCTCCAGGAAACGTTTGTTTACTAAACGGGAGCAATCGTCGGGATGAGCGACTTATGTTTTAAATGTTTTCTTTAGCGTGGAACATGAATATTTTACTTCTCATTTAAAATTCTAGTTGTTTTTTTGTGATTTTTGCCATAAGCAGGTAGGTAGTTACTTACTAAGTTACTCGAAGAAATAAATACGATGATGATATTTCAAACAAAAAGTTAATAAAATCCGTAAAATCTGTTTTATAATGTGAGGCAAAGAAATAACTTTTTTAATGGGACTTTATAAAACAAAAAAGTTTGGGCTCGTCCGGGATTTGAACCCGGGACCTCTCGCACCCTAAGCGAAAATCATACCCCTAGACCAACGAGCCGCTGACTGAATAGCTGAAATTGCCGTATTGTACCAACACAGCTCCAAAACCATTCGTTATTTATGAGTATAGATTATTTTATGATAGTAAATAACAGATAAGATATTCAATAAGAATATACTAACGGACGCGATAAAAATAAAGGAGTTGTTTATTCAATTAACGGTGTGATGTATGTGGGCTATACCGTGTAGTTAAACAGCGCCATCTATTGGGCAATAGACAAACTTCTGCCTTATGTCTGTTTTCCTATTATTTTACTTGATTTATTCGAACATTATTAAGGCCTCTAAGGAAATAAGGAAGGCCAAGACAACAAAAATTGATATATTTCACGTCATGGCTCATGGAATAATTTAAAAAGGTAAATATTGCAGTTAGAAAGAGATTACTAACGTCCTTAACCTAGGGCATTTTATTAGTGAACGCAGATTTTATTGTACGCGTAAAGATATGTCAGGTACTTAAACCGCCAATAATCCTTGGTTTATAGGGCAGCCTTCGTATTAAGGGCATTTCACAATAGCGACGGTGATACGGATCGTCTTATCTCGCAATCAGTCGTCATCCCGTCGTGTCAGTGGGTCGGCGCGTGCTGGGAATAAGGACTTGATCACACCCGTCACAGTCCCAAGTCCCTAGGGGATCGATTACAGCTAACTATTGTTCTATATTATCTAGTACGGTTATTGCAAGTCGACTGTTAAGTAGTATCGTGTGCGTAATTGCTCATGTTCGTACCTATAGGTACATGCAAATAATGGAACAGAGCACGATTACGAAGTACTTCTCTTTGTACTTTAAAACGTTTTTTGTGCCGTTTTTTATTGATAGCTAGTACTTTGCTTTAACAAGTTTAAACATCCGTATTGGTAAATGACATGACAGTTTACTATATAGCTAAGTATATATAAATAGAAGACCCTGTAGTGCTAAAATTGACTGTAAGAGATGAATGATGTGTTGTGACAACACAGTTTTATTTCTAACTGAAGGACGCTTTGTTAAGTCACCAAATAGTCTTAAAATAAAGCGAGATTAATATCAAAAGTCTCTTTCATTTTAAAACATACTTACTATATTATAAAAAAGCAAAAAATATTTCTCCAAATCTCCAAAACCACTGACAAAAGACGGGCTCGTCCGGGATTTGAACCCGGGACCTCTCGCACCCAAAGCGAGAATCATACCCCTAGACCAACGAGCCACATAGAAAGATGCCGAATTTAGTGTTTACGCCTGGCCTTGTACGAGCGGCGTACAAGTACGTCATTCACGATAACGGAGCCTCCGGTGAAAGGCCGAAGACTCGAACGATGCTCTCAAACACCAGTGCGTACGAACCGTAACTAATATTCCAGTTTATAATATCAAACGATTCAGATTATTTCTAAATGGCAAGTGGTAGCCGCGTTATCTAAGCCAGCCTTGACATTCGATTCGAACTTGGTTGTAGGGAGAAAAGTGGTATTTCCTGCTTGTCGTATTTAAGTACATTCGTACCTATCTAAATTATGTTTTCACGCACAACGGACCAAATCAGAGTCTAAGTGCGGAGAATGGAGTCCCTACTCTACTACTCTACTCGACCTATGTAACATTTTGTTACTAACTTTTATATTCGATCAATCCAGTTCCTGTTAAGCCAGCATACTATTGTGTTATGTGATTGTGTCATATTGTGGTGAGGCGCTTTCTGACGCAGTTCATTGGCTACAACACTCGTGATATGGCGTGGACTTCAAGGGATTCGTTTGATTAGTTACGACAGTTGACATACCCCGACATAGTGATGTGAAACTAATATTCTTAAAAACATCAAAAACAGCATATATAATCCCATCCATATTATCACTAAAATTAAGTGTATCTGCTGCTTCGGCAGATAAAATAGCGAAAAGAAAAACAGGACCAAAACCACCTTAACAGTTGGGTAGTACTTAAGAAAACGAAAATATATAGTCAGCGGGGTAAGTTTAGGATCAGCCAAAATTAATGGTGGTTGTATGTTCCTGTGCTGGGCATGCCATCGAAAGTCCTTAATAAATAAAGATCAAAAGACGCCCAAGGACAGTCGTTGAAGTGTTTTTTGTTATTTTTATCCTCTGAAATTCTAGAGACGTAAACAATCTTGAATACCTAAAAGAGACTCAAAAGTTCACCGCAGCAGTAAAATTATATTTTTCTTTGTTTACCTGCTCGTATAATAAAATTTTAGTAGGTCAGGGCTCGGACAGCTCGATCTTACCTCTGATTTCTGACATCACAAATCGTGTGATATTTGCAACGCGTATTGAATTAAGTAAGTCGTAATAATATCAATGCTGCAAATAGTTCCATTAATTCTTGAATGCCACCTTGAGACCGATGTATCTAAGTATTTATTAAATAGCTGCAGGTAAATACGGTAGGCAATTAAAAAGAGAACCGTGTTGTATTTACTTAAAGGAATGGTACACAGTCGTAAAACGTGGACCTAATGAGGAACAGGAGCCTCTGTCTGTAAAGTCGTAAATAGCATGATCAAATGGTCATTAACCTGCGTCCTCTACTAACTTGCTGGTCACAGTCGTCAGAGTCAGAGATATAGCTTCCTATAACCACGACCATGGCGACAAAATTCGTTTTGTAATGCCCCAACTTCTAATACCTACTTAATAAGAATGTAAGAGCGGGTTTGAATATAATATAATGTAGGTTATTTTTTAACTCCTGAAAGCTCGTACCTATCGGCCACAGCCAGAAAACTGCCAGAGAAGTCCCGGAGAAATGATGCAACGACGAAATTCATTAGACGAGAAGAACGGGAGAGTAAGTAAATTATAAAAAAATAAATAACATAAAATCTTTTCAAAATCATACTGTCCAGTTCCTACCATAACAAGCAAGATTTCTGTCCCTAATAAAAAAAATATAAGAAGCAGAAAAGAGGTTAGCTAATGATCACATCGTCGGGATATTGAATCTAAGATAAGCCTAGTTGCCAATGGATTAACATTTCACTACAAAAAAAAAAAACACCGGTAGCACTCCGGGAGTGCCGGCAGAAGTGAAAACTTTAGTATTAACGTTGTGTTTAATTATAAGTACAAAAATACTATCATTTATGAGGTAGAATACAATGTTTATTTATTGCGCTATCGTACACAAATATGACAATTTACATGTTATTATTCATAATATTATATCGTTATTTATTTATATATTACATTAATTTTTATCTCTTAGAAAAATCAACTTTCATCCATAATTTCGTAATTCCGTAATTTCGTATCCTTGGATACGCGTGGCACGCTGTACATAAACACAGACGGACATTCGCGCAAGCGCCCTGTGCCGCCTAAGCGGAGCAGCACACTCAGGCACGGTAGAAAGAGTGGGAGATACTAGTTCCTCTCCCTTCCCCTCGATCTTACGCTTTTTCGATCAGCATCACGTGACCTTGACGCGAGTCCGTCTTACGCTTTTTCGATCAGGTCACGTGTCCTGACGCGAGTTTAAGATTTTATACCCATTACAGAAAAAGTGCTCAACGCCGCTAAAGAAGTTTTCACTTCAAAAGTACCTACCGATATTTCGTTACAAAATGAAGATGCTTGTGCTGTGTCTTTCAACGAAACAAACCTATTTGGGGTCAGAGACAACTATCGACTTGAATGAAGCCATAACGAGCTATTAAATTACAGATCTTCCCAGTCAAGGACCGCAAGATCTCGAGGTGATTGAAGCGAGGTATGCACTGGGTGGGACTACTGTCATACCTATTATAACTATACCTACCTACCTCGGTACTGAGATCACGCAGGTCACGAGTTTTGACGATACTATTAGCTCGATACTTAGAGCTTACAATATTTTTTTCTCTATTATTTGGGATTTGGGACAACTGTTGCTAGATTGAATATTATGTTCGCCGAATTCACGGCGGGACTCGGTCAAACGATAATTGAATAGGTACCTATACACATACCTAACCTACCTATCTAAGAGGGAGATTCTGAGGTTATACTACTAGACAGACATACATTGCTGAATAGACATTGGATATTTAAAGCATTTTCATTACTTATCTAATAGAAGTAATGGAAGCGAAAGGGTCAAATTTTAATACATTAAATTGGATTCACGAGTTGCGCTCGGAGCACGCTGGGTAACTCTGTCTGGTAGGTACCACCTTGCAGACAGGCTAGATTTGTACGGTATGAGTACTTCGTCATGGTTCTCTTCGATAAATACTTTGTATAAAACAAAAGTCGCTGTCTACCTGTCTGTTTCACTGCTTACTTCTTCTAAACGACGCAACGGATTTTGATACAGTCTGAATTAATAGGAGCATTAACGAGGAAGGTTATTATATAACTTGCACCAGTGCGCGTTAGTACCTACCTAATAAAATAATTCACGCCATTACAACAGCAAAAAATAAGAATGTAGGTACCAATATTGATTTCTAATTCAGATTATATAACACCATAAAATCTACCGCTACCCTCAAACTATAGAGCGTCGCGTTTCAGAGTAACTAGCTTCTCAAAATTTTTGTTTTCTTAAAGAAGCCTAAACAAAAGATATTAATATATATTACGTCACACATAATGCAAAGAAGACCAAATCAAGACAAGTACCATGTATCATCATTAAGATTTGACAGATTCAATAACATAAACTATTCGGCCGGCTTGCCTAATTACCTAATACCTATTGACCAATTCAGATGGCGACTACCGTGGCGACTACTATTCCATACATTATGGCGGATGCAATTGGAACTTCACTATTTGGAATTTAACAGCTTGAAAAGTCGTGAATAGTTTTAGGTAAGTATCTACTTACGAATTTTCATAAGGCTTGTCAATGACCTTGTGCATATAAACGGAGCTAACTACCCCTCTACGCGCCATTCCGCTACCCGCATTTTTATTTTTTACTATAAAAACTAGTTGACCCGCGCAACTTCGTCTGGTCCGCTCCTATTGGTCTTAGCGTGGTAGACGATATATAGCCTAATTTTTCAAATCGGACCAGTAGTTCCTAAGATTAGCGCGTTCCAGCAAACAAACAAACGAACAAACTCTTCAGCTTTATATATTAGTATAGATATAGATAATACATGTTTTTAAAAAGTAAAGAAACCAAATCATTTTCTTTTGTATTGAAAAGCAGTAAATATTTTTTAATACTTTTTTGATAAAAAATGAAGGAGTAAAATGGTTTCATCTCAACGATTTGGAGGTGATTTGGTGTTTTTTTTTCTTATTATGTGATACCGATAGACACATTCTGGCTAAACCAAATTACGAATCATAAATAATGTAGCGTAGGTACTATTTTTTTTTTAGAATAATTTCTCTTTTAGTGCCGACGAAAAGCTGCTTCATCTGCTCACTATTTTAAGCTTTTTTCGAGAGAGCAGCCTTAAACGCAATCCAACTACAGTAATCGTATGGGTACCTTAGTCTATGGTTAATACCTACCAATGGCAAGTGACCCACCCCCAAGCGAAACTTCTCGTTATTTTTAAATCATAGAGATTTACATAATCATCGTATGTGAGGTTTCGTTTCTTTCTTACTGATACGCGAATTTTTAAATGCAAATCTGTGTATGATTTGATAAATATTTGAACATTAGTTAACACAGTGACATCTAGGTTAACCACCTCAAACAGTATCGAAATGTACACCGCTACGAGGTTACGTAGTATCACTACTCGATAAGAGATGGCGCTCTAAAATTTTTGTTACAACCCTACTTTCACAAAACAATAAATCTAAATTGACCATTACTACAAGTGATAACTTCCTGAAATAATTAAAAGAACAAAATAAGACCTAATCAGACGTGCACAGTATTCGCTATCCTGAGCAATACACAAGATACAAAATATTTGGCGGGATATCGCACGTATTCAAACGAAACTTATCGCTACCGCTTCGGGAAGCAAATACCACTTATGCCTTCGGTCAATAAATGTCCTTCTTAAATAACTTAAATATTTTAAGGCTCTATGATTTTTCATTAGAGAAAGAGAATAATAATATATTAAAAAACAATTGTTGTAAGTTTTGCTATTCGATAATAGATGGCGCTAATTTAAAATTCGTGCTTCGACTTACCCATAACGCCTAGTTGCTGCGGCGATAGCGGTGCAGCATCTCCAGCTCCTGAGCCGATGGAGCCCGACGCCAGCGACAGCCGTTCACTAAAGCCCAGAGGACTGCTGCGACCACCACTGCTTGCAACTGAACCCATTCCTAAATAAGGAATTTTCTAATGAATAAATTTAATGAATTAAATACTTTTCCATACACATTCAGAAAGAAAAGAAGAGCCCAAGGCTATTTTTATTTATGTGCATGCATGCCTGTGTAGCTATTGGTACTGGCTGTCATTGGTTTGTTTATCATTGATAGTTTTAACATAGAAGTTAGAATAAAAGACTACCAATTTTACTGTACCTAAGGGTATTTACCCATTAACTGTGTTGTAGAGATCAGACAGGCAAATACTCAAAAACAGTATTTTATGTAAAATATTGATATTCAGCTGCATCTTGTCAGACTACAAGCCTACAACATAGTTGGTCAAAGGCTTATTAGTTTAATTTAGTTGAATATTATATCAATCCATACTAATTTTATAAATGCGAAATTAACTCTGTCTGTCTATGTTACGCAATCACGCCTAAACAACTGAACCAATATAACTTAAATTTGGTACAGAGATAGTCTAGAGCCTGAAAAAAGACATAAGCTACTTTATATCCCGGGAGTATGTTCCCTAGGGATCATGTGGGTGAAACCGCTGGCAGAAGCTAGTAAATAAATAATTTAATGAAATACTTGACTATGTACATTAATTCTCTTCATGAAAATCAGTGTGAAGAGATAGATTTGGAAGTCTATGATGGACTTAAAGATTTAAAGATTAACGAACATGACAAATGACGTAGTTATTACCTCCATTAGGACTCCTCATTCGGGAAATTCTCTTGTTAATAGCCCTTTGAATCCGGGGATTCATGATGGGTTTGGCTCGCCGCCTCGCCAAGTACCTTGACAGCACTCCAACGACCACAGCACTTGTACCCACTACGCCTAAACTCCATAGTACCACCTGGAAACGTATTATTAGCAATTAGGTCATTGTTTCAAGACAAGAAAAATACCTTAGAGATATTTTGTGCAATATCACTTATTCTTATTGAACTGCACACGAACATATTTAACATAATCTGACCATGTAATTTAAAGCAATCACGAATGACCTTTAAACCATTATAATTTGTTTTACATTTTCTGTATTGTTTATGTGAGAAAGATATAAAAAAGGTACTGCTCCTACTGTATTCGACCTTCCATCTATAGAATTATAATCTCGAGTAACAGCAGAGCAATATAGCATTGAGTACAATATAGTGATACAATTGATATGATATAATATTAAACTAAAATACTGACCTTCTGTGAAGTTGTTAACTGCACTTCACTAAAAGATATTGCTCGATGCCAATGTTTTAATTTATCAATTAATGGGCTAGCTTGTATTAACAGCTGCATTATTTAATATTTAGTTAAATATACACTGTGTTAAATGTCTGTATTATCCTATTATTTACAACGCTGATATAATCAGCTCTTTTAGGTTATCTGTCAAAACACCAGTGTAAAAAAATCGTAACACTTTATGTTTACAATAATTGTGTTCTGTACAACTTATTTCATCGCTTTACTAAAGTTCCTCGAATTATATAAACAATCACAATATGCAATATCGTATCGTGCTAAACACAATTTAAATATTCGCGCTTTCTTCCGTCACATCAAATGACAAAAATGTCAAAGTCAAAGAAATGACATTGGCCTTTGGCGTTATAGAAAAGCATTGAGATAGAGAGATAGAAAAAACTATTTATAAAATGATCAATGTAGAAAAGCGAGGTACTCACGAAAATACTGAATGAAAAAAATGTCTAGCAATTTACACCAGGTACTACAATCCACATGCAACAGGAGGCTACAGCCCATACTACTTGCTTCACTCTTTGATAAGGTGGCCAACTTTATAAAATACTAGCTTCTGCCAGCGGCTTCGCCCGCGTGATACCTAGGGAACTTACTCCCGGGATATATATATAGCCTATGTGTTATTTCCGAGTTCCAGACTAAAATTTACCTCTGTGCCAAAGGAGATGTTCAATAAATATATGGAGCTTGGTACCAAAATAATTGATGATTGAAACAGCCTTCTGAGCTATATATTAATCTGAAAGCGTGTCATTATTTTAATGTTGTAGGGCTTTTTTTTTACAGCCATCCGTTTTTTTTTAAGTGTTGAAAATTGAAATGCTTGCACTACTAAATACAAACAATATTTATATTTTAGGGTTGGCAACCCTGTGGCAAATGATTTGACAATGCTAATGACAGTCTCAGTCAGCAAGACTCGGGTCTAGGCATGGGCAATATCGTTTCAAATCTTATATATGTAGCGGTTTAGAATATCGAATATTGCATTTATATATTTGAACTAGCACTTCGCCCGCGACTTCGTTCGCGCGGGTTTATTAGGTACTCCACGAACTTCATCTCTTTGTCCTCCCTCTATAAAGGCTAACGTGTAAATTACTTATTAATAGACTAAACGTAAGGCTGTTCACTCAATCCGCGATATTTTTCTTACTTAGAGTATTTTTATATCCGTCGTAACTTTTAAACGAAAGGTACGATTTGCATAATTTAAAGTGTTATTTACGTATACATAACCAACCTAAATTACCAAACCATTTAAATGCATAAAGATTAATATCATGATACCAAAATCACCACTATTCCATTCCAGCCGGGTTTTGATCGAATAATCTGAACAAAAAGCGGTTATTGTGACTTAACCATAATAGTTAGATATATACCCTCGCGGACTTTTTTGTGGATATTGATGTTCTCTATAAAACTGTAGTACATCACTTTTGACAATAGTTTCCACAGCGTACGCGATATAAGGATTTATTTTGGTATTTTTTTCACACCTTGAGTTACATTATCGAAGTTTTTATACGGATCCCTAACTTTTTTGAAAATACTCTATATGTTCATCAGGGATAATGTAGGATTCTAATGGTGAAAGAATTGTTCAAATCGGTCCAATAGTTTCGGAGCCTATTCAATTCAAACAAACAAACTTATAAATCTTTCCTCTTTATGATATTAGTGTAGATTTCTATGTATTGGCTAAATCTATATGGAACTCGGAAGTGGTAGGTAAGGTACTATGAATGCTAGATTTCGTAAACCGCAAGCCAGGCTTTTTGTAATGCATTTCGACGATAACTTGTAAAATGTTTAAGAGAGCTTTTGACCTCTGTGAAAGTCAACTGCGATTCGGTGGGTGGGTTAAGCAGCGGCAGGCTCCCAAACACCGTGTGCGATTGCGATACACGCGGGACTTCGTCGAGTGTACAATTACAAATAAAAAAAAATACAATGATGTATATAAACTGATAAAAACCGAAACCAAAATTATCTCTTTTTTGTTTCCTTTTTTTTCTATATTTCAAGGAATTCGTTCTTTAACATAGGCTGAAACATGAAAGATTATCACAACCAACACAATCAATATCCACCTAGTTTTGTAGGTATTAAATCAAGTATTCATAATAAGAAACATACCATATTGTTTGAAATCACATTTGAGAGTCGTTTTCTCCTTTCGATAGGGATTTTAATTACATTTATTAGCAGAGAACCCGGGTAAAAGCTATTTTAAAGTGCATGTAACGCCGGAATTGGTAATCGTTATTTGCGATAGCCGTTATTTTAAAAAATGTAGGAAAAAAAAAGAATAATAAATAAAAAAAAATAATGATAGCGGGTAGTAAAGTTAACGAACTGGCCAAAATAGGAATCTTTATCCCACTTCTGAGATGTAGACTCGTACACAGAATCTAGTAACATTTTTACAATTTGAATTTGAAAATTAACTGTTATTCGGGTTCAGGGCTTTTTGAGGGTAAAATAAGGTATTGAAATAATTGACAACTGTTCATGTACTTACTTATTGTATTTCTCGAACTCGACACACAAAACCAATAATTATAATTTTGTCGTACAAAAATACACTTACAATTATAAGTTCCTCGTATTTCGACGATCAGTGCACGACTGAGCTCGTTGGTCTGGCGCGACAACCAAGATGGCGTTACTCCCACCATTATGCCTACGTTCCAATACACGGACTGTGATTGGTTAGTCGTGCCTTCCACGAACACAGTCGGTACTACATAAGTCAATACAGTACTTTAAAAATTAAAATCTGATTTGATTTAACATTATAAATTGAATAAGGGTGTCTTTTTATTTCAACGTCATTCTGACGTTTACAGATTTCACCTTTTTCGACACGTTTTGATATTGCATTGTTATGATAATCAATATTTTTGACGTGATAACATCTAATAAATCATCTAATAATTAATTTAATTGCCTTTTACCCGGCTGCACACACGAAAAAGTGTCACGTTCTGAGAGTGAGAACGCGGAACAAGCTATAGAGAAGCACGATCCTCCTAAGCGTTCGGCTTGTTTGTAAAGAATGGGGAAGCACACTAAAAGGTAGAAGCAGATGGCGCTTTCGGCGACTGTACCTTGTTTACGTCTGTTATCAAGTGTGTGGTTGCGATTATCTGTGTTTAATTTGAACTACGAACTGAGCTTCGACGAAGAAATGCATCAATTGCTCGAAAAAAGGCCAATTTGATTGAGAGGTAATTATTTAAGGTTATCTTTTCTTTATACACTCTGTATTAAAATAATAATATGTATATATATACACTTAAAATAAAAAATCGAAATCTTATTTCTCCTCTTTATCATATTTCTCCTTTTTTGAAGTCGAAAATTTCGAAGTTCACTTTGATCTTAAAGAAGACAGTTCATATGTATGTCCGCCTTCTGAAACTTTCTAAGAACTTAAGACATAAGTGTTAATTTTAAAATACATGTATTTGGGGAATGATTAAAGTCACATTCCATTTACCTGTATAATTACTTCTTCCGAAATAGTCACTTTTTCTGAAGTGCAATTTACATAATCTTGCTGTATCACTTGCCATTGCTTGCTGCGTTTTAATCCTTTAGGAAACTGATGAACTTCCCGGTTTTTTAAGGCACTGCATTGAAGCATTCTTGATAAAAAAAAAAACACCGGTAGCACTCCGGGAGTGCCGGCAGAAGTGAAAACATGTAAATAATACATCCTTACTGTCGCGGTCACATCATAGACAAACCACCGACAACAAAATAAACAAAAAGACACTGACGTGTGGCCGCGACAGCGACTGTCAGTGACAGATGTCAATCTTGACACAGTTCCTGACATAAACAAAACGAACCATAAAAACAACAAAAAATAACGTTGTGTTTAATTATAAGTACAAAAATACTATCATTTATGAGGTAGAATACAATGTTTATTTATTGCGCTATCGTACACAAATATGACAATTTACATGTTATTATTCATAATATTATATCGTTATTTATTTATATATTACATTAATTTTTATCTCTTAGAAAAATCAACTTTCATCCATAATTTTGTAATTCCGTAATTTCGTATCCTTGGATACGCGTGGCACGCTGTACATAAACACAGACGGACATTCGCGCAAGCGCCCTGTGCCGCCTAAGCGGAGCAGGTACGGTAGAAAGAGTGGGAGATACTAGTTCCTCTCCCTTCCCCTCGATCTTACGCTTTTTCGCATCACGTGACCCTGACGCGAGCCGTCTTACGCTTTTTGCGATTAGGTCACGTGACCCTGACGCGAGTTTAAGATTTTATACCCATTACAGAAAAAGTGCTCAACGCCGCTAAAGAAGTTTTCACTTCAAAAAGCGTTTTGTCTTGTTTACAAAAAAATATGGGATTTGACAGTTCTTATATATCACACTTCTTTTTTTTTTCGACAGTTCTTATCTCATATCAAAGCAAGGTACAGTCGCCGAAAACGCCACCAAGCGGGATAAAAAGGCAGTGTGCCTCCCTATTATTCGTTGCATGACGTAGAGAGCTAGTGAAATCAAAATAATTGAACGCGCCCAAGAACATTTTTCCATTATTTCTAGTTAGTAATGTCAATGTCAACTCAACCTCAACAAGCAAGCAAAGCAAACCAACCTGTCAAACAATTTCTGTCATCAAATTCAATCAAATAATTCATTCTAATTCTCAATGTTTTCAATGTTCTGTCCAAATATTTTGCCGATAATTTTTTTAATTCAAGTAATGTGATGAAACCGTATTAATTATCTCACTTAATTACTAAAAAAATGGATGTGATACATCAATCTTTGAGTCAGCAAACTTTGCAAAGCACTATTGAAGACCTTCCAGATGAAGTCTTGGAATTTATTTTAGGGTTTCTGCCACCCTACAAAGATTTACAGAATTGTATGATTGTTTGCAAGCGATGGTATAATTGCTCTCATAGTAAGTTGAATTTTTCGCATAGCGCGTGGATGCATTACGAATGTGATTTAAAATGTTATTATAAATTATATTTTCTTTCAGATGTCTTACATAAAACATCAATAAAATTGATAAAAGCCGTGGGAGAGTTTAATATATTATGGAAAAATATAGCCCCAACTGATATGATGCCCACTATCACTAAAAGATTTTCACATGCTGCATGTGTTCTTGAGAACAACATGTACATATTTGGCGGTTGTACCACTAATGCTACTTCGTTCAATGATCTCTGGAGGTTTGATTTATCTATTAGACAGTGGGTGAGACCCCTAGCTACTGGAACATATCCTGTTCCAAAAGCATACACATCAATGGTTCATTATAAAGACTGTCTAATAGTTTTTGGTGGCTGGACATATCCTTCACTTTCTCAATATTATCAAAATGTTACTATGTTTAATGAAATACACTTTTACTGTGTGAATACAAATAAATGGATCTTAATAAATGCAACAAATTGCCCCCCTCCTATGGCAGGACATTCTGCTTGCATGAGAGGAGATGAAATGGTTGTGTTTGGAGGGCTGGTAATGTCAGCTTCTCAAAATTATCAAATACAATGTTCTAACGATGTGTGGGTGCTAGATGTACCTACACTTACTTGGAGAAAACAAGCAACCACCAAGCCAAGACCATCACCGAGATATGCACAGTCCCTAATCTGTCTGGATTCTGATAGATTGATGCTTCTTGGTGGAGTTCAAACATTACATAACCGCTTTGTGTATAGTGACTGCTGGATATTGACAATGAAAGGTCCAACATGGACCTGGACAGAACTGGCAGTAAAAAATAAAGAGTGGGCTTCTGCCAATATTTGGTGCAACCCTGCTTGTAGGGTTGGAGATAAGGTTGTGAGTTTAAGTAGAAGTAGAAATGGTTGGAATAGTGCTAAGCCTTTAGTCACATCAGCAGTCAGGTTATCAGCACTTGGTAGACCTGAAGGTGCTCCTGTGTCAGTTAGAGTGGAGCAAAGTTTACAAAGGCCTCTGGATAGAGATCAAAATATAAATGGTAGGAGAGGAGTCCTACCTAGACGACTAATGAATCCTCCGAGACAAGACCAAGTAAACCCCAATGATGAACCAGTGGCTGGGCCAAGTAATGAGCAGGAGAGACAAAATCCAGCTGGTACTGAAAATAATCCTGATCAGAATGGGCTTCTTGCTGGATCCAGTTCAGATGGAAAACAAAGCAATGGTCTAGATGCTGGCAAAAAAGACTTGGCAATGAGAAGGAATAAAAATAAGGTAAGCTACTACAAAGCATGCAGCAAACTACACTTCAACTGTTGCAATAAAAACAGATTATAAACTTCCTTTCATATTTTTGGATAGTGTCTATAATATTTAAATCTCATATTACATATATTCTTTTACAGAATAAGGGAATGAAAATAGTAAGACAGTTACAAGAAGCTAATAAGTACAGGATGGCTGCATTTGCTTGTGATACATCCCAAAATAATACATCTCCTGAAAATGATCTCATTAATCAAAGACAGATAGCTCACTTAGAAAATAGAAGAGAACCATTGCCTTCTCCACCAAACCCTCAGCCGCGGCAACCAGCAGTAAAGAAAGTCAAACGAAATACTTTGACTATGCATGTTTTGGATATTTCTACTGTTGTTGATGGAAATTCACTAAATTATGTGGCGTGGCTTTGCCCTCGTTTGGGAGAAATGACTGGGGCACCAGAGGAATTAGTCATGTATTCTTTGGTCAAAGGAAATGGGGAGTTAATTATGTTTGGTGGTGTCCACAATGATATCAGTATTTTAAATTACTCTGAACATCAAAATAAGTACTCAAACTCGTTGCATTTTATAACACCACCCAGAGATATCATATAACTTCTGATGTACAATTTAAACTTGCTTTTGTCTTTCCTTTTTTTTATTTAATTTGTGTATAGTTTCCTAGGTAATATTCTAGTTATTTATGCCTGCTGACTCTCTGAAAAAAAATGAGTTCTTATTAAGTTTGAAAATTGTTCAGTTGTAATATGAATATTTTTTGTTGTTTATCATGTTATAGTTGCATAGTAAAAATATTTGCTTGCTAAAACTATCAATATATCTTTTCCTTCAAGGTGTAACTAATAAATCCGCAATCTTAATGTTAATAATAATGAATGAAAATGTGTTCTGTGATTTCTGTTGTAAATATGGCTTATTGTAAAATGTAACTAAGCTTATGATTAAAAGTTGATTTATTACTAAAATTATTTAATTTAAGTATTTCTCATTACAAAATAATATATTGTTAGGTTCAGTCAGTGTCCTTAACAAGTCCTCCAAATACAGCAGCTGGGATTTCTTTTTTCTGAACAGGTGCAACTTCTCCTTCATCTTCACTGTTCTCTGAATCCTCATCAATGTCAATTTCATCAGGATTAACCACTTTATCAGCTTCCTTAAGACCTTGTGTTTCACCCCGTACAAATGAAATATTACCTTTACTTTGAACTGCCATTTCAGCAGCTTTGGCTTCCAACATTCTCATACCGTCCTTCATACCTGGTGCAAGATCAGAAACAGTACCAGCTGCTTGTGCTGCTGAACTTAACATTTGGGCAGACATCATATTTACTTGTGTGTTATATGTAGCCTGAACACTTCGTTTAATCCTAAGCATTTCTCTCATTGTATCTTCATTACCATGTCTCACCTCAAACTCTTTCCATGTGTTCCAAAACTCGGCTGTAATCCTGGGATCACACATTTGACTACAATGAGCGTATATTGCCCGAGCCCTGTCAATTTCGCCAAGACGCGTTTCCATTTCAGAAAAGCGTACACACATTTCTCTCGCCTTTTCATCAGGAAGAGTTTCAATGGCTTTTTCATATATTTGACGGGTTTTCGGTACGCCATATATTTCAGCAGCTTTCTTAATGTAAATATTAAACATTTCAAACATTTCTTCTGTGAGAACAGCAGTTGTCGCTCTTTCATAGACAGCCATAGCATGCCTTGCCAAACCATGCTCTTCTTCTAACTTTGCATAGAGTAAAAATATAGATTTTGCAAATTCTGGTGGGCAATGTTCAAGACATTGTTCAAATAAATCTCTAGCTCTCTCTAACTTTGTTCCTCCATACCTTTTTAAAAACTTAGTTAGGTAAGTATTCCAAATGTCGTATACATTAGGCCATTTAAATAATGCAATTCCCTTTTCATATGCTCTAAAAGCTTCTTCAAAGTAATTGTGTTCCTCTAAGAAAAGGCCATAGTTTATGATGATTTGTGGAGTAGCAATTTTTAAGTCAATAATATGATCATAAACAGCCTTACATGTTTTATAAGTTCCAAAACTTTCTTCCAAATCTGCATACATAGACCACACTTTCAATGACTTGTACAGCCGCATCTGGACTGTTTCAGTATCATCATGATATGCAACTTTTCGACTGGGTAGAACAGTGGCTCTCTGCATTAATTTCAGGGCTTCCTCGTAATTTTCATGTCGTATTTCCATTTCTGCCCATTCACACCATACTGAAGCTAAATCATCAACTTTAGCATAGTTTACTTGTGTTGCTTTTTCAAAAATAAGTCTTGCATCTTCTATTTGTTCATTTTTTTCATAAAATTTCGCGAATCCAACCCACAACGTATATAGCTTGCCCACAGCAAGTTTAGGATCTACTGTTTGAACAGCCTCAGTGTACGTATCAATAATCTCGTGAGGTTTATCTTCATAAAGTTTAACTCTTTTATGCCATTCAGCAACATTGTGAGGGTTTTGTCTCAAAAGTACAGAGTTAAGCAACAATAATCTTCTCTCCATGAGGTATTCAAACCTGGCAAGTCTAAGCTCTAAATCAATATCATCATCTTCGGTGGGGCTAGGCTTTTTGGCAACTTCTTCCATTTTTTTGCTTAAGCTTAGCTCTTCAAATTGAGCATATGCATCAAATACTTGAGTGAAATCCCTTACTGTGGTAACAGTTTGTATAGCTTCTTCATAAATGTCTCTAGCTCTTTCAAATAAACCACTTCTTACATAGTAATCAGCGAGAGAATTCCATAAATGCCCTAGCTGATCTGTGTAGCGCCTCAGTCCACCTCTTATAATAGCATCCACATTGAGAGTATGAATTTGATCAGGGTTCTTAGATATTAGTTCACAAAGCTCATTCCAAAGCTGATGGTTTGATTTGCCATGTTTTGATTGAAAATTCTCATTATTTACTATCTGAGCCAACTTGACTGCAGCTTCATCCAATTTATTTATTGAAATTAAATAATC
The DNA here is from genome assembly GCA_947578705.1 of Lacanobia wlatinum. Lineage (NCBI taxonomy): Eukaryota > Metazoa > Arthropoda > Insecta > Lepidoptera > Noctuidae > Lacanobia > Lacanobia wlatinum. The sequence continues at coordinate 8,999,017 of OX388028.1, read as the reverse complement.
AATATATTCTTCTGTATCTTCTGGACATAGTTTAAGGTATCTTCTAAACACTCTAACTGCTGTCTCAGAAATATTGTGTTTCTTTAGAAAGTTTAAGTAAAGAGGCCATATTCTGTGGTGTTGTGTTATTGGCAAAGCCCTCAAAGCACTGTCAAAGGCTTTTCTTGTACCTGTTATCTTACATTGATCAGTGAGAAAAGTGCAGTAATCCATCCATATCCTAGGCATTTTATGCATAAACACTAAAGATCTTTCAAAACAATTGTTTACATCTTCAAAACAAGGGTCAGTGATGCATTTGCCTCGAATTTGACTTCTTCTTAATTTAAGATAGTTATACCACAGCTTAAATGATCCAGGCAACTCTTTAAGAGCTCTCTCATATATCATATTTATCTCATGTTTGGGTGCAGCTTTTTTATGTTCAATGTATCTTAGCCAGTGTTTAACTGAGAAAGGATTTCTCAATATCTCCTCCTCATAGGGTAGATCTTCTTCACTCTGGAATTAAATAATAGTTCTGATTCAGTAAGGTTTATCTAATCTAAAATATAAAAAACTTGTGTCACATTGTTTGTTTTTGAACTCCTCCAAAACGGCTTGACAGATTTTTATGTTTTTTTTTTGTGTATTTTTGGTATGTCTGAGAAATAGATCATGGGCAATTCTTTTTATACGGCAAAATAACATTCGGAACCTACATGCCAAATTTTAGCGTTCTACAACCAGTAGTTTTGGCTGTGCGATGTCTGTAAGTCACTCATTCAGTAACGGAAGAATTTTATATATTAGGAGGTATTATGAAGCTACTTTGTAACTGTTACAAAAATATCTAGAATCAAATATTTGAAATTCTACTCCAATACCTAGTGTGTGGAGAAACTAAGTGAAGGTAAATAGAACTTATTGGTCCCTTCTCTTCGCATAATTTAAGCGGTAGAGCGGGTGGATATTTTTCGTTATCTGATCAGTACTTCCAGAGATTACCCTTAATAAACAAACAATGATTGCACCTACATGTTAAAATATTATAGAGTTTAGATCAGATTATAAGGAAATATAACTGCATTAGCAATCTAAATTTAAGGAAGCAACAATAAACAAGTAATTTGTGCCTACGAGATAGAATCTTACTCTTTAAATTACTTACAAAAAATATGTCGATCTCTTTACCGTCGAGTAAGGGCATTTTTATTATATGAGGTTAATTTATTGTGACCTTTTCTAGAATACTTGGATTTTGATATCGGTAATTAATTAATGAGAATGTAATCATTAAAACAATCTTGACTTTCAGGTTATCCGTTGACACTAACGCTTCTAGATACTTTTTTTTAATACGCATAATGACAACTTGTTTTTTTTTTTAATTTATTTATATTTAATTATCTGGCTACTAAGGCTTTTCAGTTAAATCTTTAGCTGTTTTTAACCGACTAAAAAAAGGAGGTGTACTGTTGTTCAACGATATTTTCGCCAATTTTCAACCAATTTGGATGATTTATTGGATGAGTATTTTTCCGCACTGTTCTCATTTCAGTTTGGTGAAAATCTCAAGAAGAACACAGCCATGGAACTCTTTAGTAAATGATAGCAATTCTTCTGGGATTGCTGAAATCGCATGTCTGTTTATTTTTTACACCAATTCATAACATAACATCACGCCGGCACGCTGTGAAGGGGTACGAAGGAGTAGTCAACCATGTTTTTGGAGTTGTCTATACGGGCATAACTTTATTGTTTACTAGCTTCTGACGGCGGTTTCCCCCGCGTGGGCCCTAGGAAACATACTCTCGCGATAAAAAGTAGCCTATGTTCTTTCTCAGGCTCTAGACTATCTGTTTACTTTTCATTTAAATCGGTTCAGTAGTTTTGGCGTGAAAGCGCGACTGACAGACAGAGTTACTTTCGCATTTATATTAAGTAGGTAAGGATGAATGAACCGATCTTGAAAATTATTTTTGCATTGGGCTTAGTTATGGCTATATTAGTAGTTGCGCTACGGCAGGCAGCGTGTGCGCACGTATGCGGGTGCAAAGTGTCATTCACGTCCAATAAATAATTAAATGTTATAGTAGTTATAGCTATACGATTAAATATAATAAATTAATTAATCAAATAAATTGAATGGCTGAGAATTCATCGTTCCTTTAACCAGCGCTTCATCAACGTTCTGTACCAAAATGGTAAAAAGGAACCCTTATGGTGTGACTAAGTCGCTCCGTCTGTCATAGCTGGATATCTCAAGACCTACTTACTAATGCTATCAACTTGAAATTTGGAATAGTTTTACATGACATTTTCTCAAATATTTTGCAAATATTAATGAAATAAAAATGTTTTGCCCGAAGGGTAACCAACGGAACCCTATTACTAAGTCTCCGCTGTCTGTCCGTCCGTCTGTCTGTCAGCGGGCTGTATCCTGTATCTCAGGAACCGTAATAAGACCGTAATAAGTGTCAGTTGAAATTTTTACAGATTGTATATTTCTTTTGCCGCTATTATAACAAATAATAAAAATTAAGGTATATGGTATGGAACCCTTTGTATGCGAGTCCGACTCGTACTTGGCTGTTTTTTTTTGCCACAATGACTGAAAGGGGATCTTAAATATTCACAGTGGGGATACCAGGGTATAAGAAAGAGCACTACTTTTACGGCCCCATGGTTTTCGCCTATGGAAATTTAAAAACATTTCATGTTTTATATGATGTTACGGAACCCTCGGTCTGCGAGTCCGACTCGCTTTTGACCGGTTTTCATTTTCAATTGCGCACAAAACTGCTAAAGCAAGGCCCGCTCTTTGAAATATCGATAAATTAGGAGCTATTTCTACGTCTTATTTCTACGCGTTCGCGATTTTCAATGAAGCTCGTCCGAGATGGAGCTTGGCTTACATCCGTGTAGTCGAAACACAATCCGCGGATGCAATCCTAGCTCCCTCCAAACACACCTAGGATTGGATTGGATTGAACGTGCTCTACACGGATGTAATCCAGTGTTCATTTCATCCTACCAGATTACATCTTACCAGGGACAGTTGTTCTGCGGTAGGAGAATTTTTTTCTTTAACGGCTGCATTGTTTCCGCCGATGAAAATTACGAGGGAGTCCGACTCGCTCTTGACCGGTTTTCGTTTTCAATTGCGCACAAAACTTAAAATTTCGACAATTTAGGAGCAACTTCTATTCCCCAAGGAAAGTACATGGCAAATTTCAGCTTCTTACGACGTATTTTAAATATTAGGATTATATTTTTACCGGTTTGATAAAAAACTAGATTGGAAAACCCATATCGAAATCTTATGCAAGAAAATCAGTAAATCTGCATATGCCCTGCACACATTGTCTTCTATAATAGGGGTGGAGGCATTACTTACAGCGCGCAGCGCTACTATGGTTTGACAGAATCCCATTTACGCTATGGTGTAATTTTTTGGGGCAACTCAACAGAAAAAGACACGGTATTCATAGTCCAGTTATTATAGTAAGTTCACCTCGGAATTCGAGATACCCAGCTGTAAGTCTGTAAATACTTGTATATTGACACCCTAAAAGTTGTCTCAAAACCTACATAATATGGTACGCGACTATTAAATTTGAGACAACTTTTAGGGTGTCAATATACAAGTATTTACAGACTTACAGCTGGGATGACTGGACTATCAAGGCTCAAAAGAGATGCGTTCGTTCTATATTTAAAACTAGTTGACCCGCGCAATTTCGTCTGCGTCACAATTTTCATTTATTATATCTATGGGGCTATCTAACACTGAAAGAATTTTTCAAATTGGACCAGTAGTTCCTGAGATTAGCGCGTTCAAGCAAACAAACAAACAAACTCTTCAGATTTATATATTAGTATAGATAAAACCTACTGATAGTTGCGTGCCTTACTTTAAAAAATATAAAATTCTTACTTTACCATGTCTGTACATTTTAGAGGTCGCTGTATTTGTCAAAACAAATCCACACCGATTTAAACGACTAGATGAAGTTGTTCCACGTAAGAGGCGAAACAACAGTACGATATGCTCTCTTACTGCGAGAACATCACTCATGCGAAAAAGTGTTTTCTGTATGGCTCCTATGATATATTATAATAAACTGCCTGCAAAAGTTGGAGAGAACTGCCCTTGTCGCGTTTTAGAAACTGAGATTTTTTTGCGCTAAATGTTACTCGGGTTATCACTTAATATTTTTAAGTACGTAGGTAGGTAGGGTAGGTAGATAGGGTAGGTAGGTAGGTGGGGTAGGTAGGGTAGGTAGGTAGCACGTTTGCCTAGAAGCAACCTATTCACTCTTGTCTTAAAGACTCCCAGGTTGTAGCTATCTGGAAACACAGACTCTGGACCAAATACAAGTTCAAAAGGTTGATATTTTGTTTCTGAATGAACAGTGGTATTGTAACTGAAACACCAGTAACCGTACCAATGTGACCAAGTTTGTGGATTATTATTACATTGAATTCTCAGAAATGCCCCTAAGTTTTTGTGAGCATTTTCTAACGAACCGATAGATTGATGATGGTACGCTGTTGACGATACTTTATCAATGTTTAAAAACTTACAAACATGTTCCATTGTTGATGACATAAATTTTGGATTGTTGTCTTTATTTTTTTAATCAATTTTGCTCTATTGTGCTAAGATCATTCGTGGGATGCGATTATCACTTGCCTTGATCCGTTCCGCTCCCTGAAGTAAGGCAGTTTGGCTATTCAATTTGAAGAAAAAAATAAATAACGGTTTCTTTAAAAAAAAAAAAAAAACAAAGAACGGTTAATTTGCTGGTGTGTAAGCATTAATTTTATGTGGTAAGGTGTACAGTGGTCATATCTGGTGAATACGTTCCAATTTGTTATTTTTTGGGGAAGACGATATTGTGTTTACGAATATATTGCTAACACAACTTTGTAGCTTGCTAGATTTTTTTTTAATTATTTCTGATTACTCTAAAGCTAATTGCCTATCTCTTTCAATTGTTTTCTTTATTAAGCTATTAAAAGTACTTCGTACTACTCTTGTGCATTACTAAAAGTGAAATATGCCTAATAATAGCCATAAAAGTAGAAGTCGATCTAAAAATCGTTATTCGCATTCTGGTACTCATGATACGAGTTCTAGAAAACATAACTCGCGTTCTAGGCATTCTAGAAAACGACGTAGGTCTCCTAATGATGTTTTAACTGAGCAGATGCAGCAAATATAGGATCGGCTGACGTCGTTGGAGGAACGGCGCCATACGCCTTCGCCGCGACGACTGCGTGAGCCAAGTGCTGGTGCACACCCAGCGACGCCGCCGCGGCCGCTGGAACCAACTGCTACCACGGCAGAGCGTCGAAGGGTAGCGGCAGAGCTTCGAGGGTCGGCGGCTCCGTCCTCACCGGATCCTTCCGTAAGCGCTGCAGCCGATCGCGATGCTGGCGCGACCGATCGCATTGTGGAGGCTATCCGGTCAATCAACACGACGGTGAGATCTAACCAATCTTATTATATTTGAAAGAAAAAGAAAGAAAGAAAGAAAAATATTTATTTGGGACTCGCACAAGACATACATATCAGTCAAACTTTGATCCAAGCATCAACGATATAAACACCTGGTGCGAGGAAGTAGACCGTGCTAAAGTTTTAAATTATTGGAATGATAATGAGTGTCTATCTCGCATTGGAAATTGTTTGAAAGGTGATGCTAGGACATGGCTCAACGAGTGGGTCACCAACGACCGTAATTGGAGCAATTTTAAGAAGGAATTTAAACCCTTGTGTCCTAGGAAGCCAGAGATTGCAAATTTTAAAATTTTATATGAAGTCATGAACTCTAATTCTGACAAATACCCTACATATGCTGATTATGTTCGCCGGTCGCTGCTAAGATTGCGTATAGTCAAAGGTTTGAGCGACTAGCTAATCTCGGCCATAGTGATACGAGGTGTTACAGATCCGCAAATCCGTGCTTCGGCGACTAACGCGAAATTAATGCCGAATGAATTAGTAGAATTCTCTTCGATTTATGTTAAATCAAATACGCCAATTAATAATAAGAAACCTAAGTAGGTATACTTCGCGTAACGATGACAAATACTCAAAATCAAATATTACGAGCTCTCGCAAACGGCATTTTGATGATGGTAAATGTTTTTTGTGTGGCCAACGTGGCCATAGACAATCTAATTGTACTAAGAAACCTAAACCTAAGTAACACTAATAGCGATGCAAATGATAAAAAAAAAATTGAAACTTGTTTTGCTAAATTAAAATCTAGTTCTCGCAATACCAACAATGTAAATTGTCAGGAGAGCACTGACAGTAAAAACAGAGATATTGTCGTGGCAGTTATACAAGGGGTTCCCGTTGATATCCTTATCGACAGCGGTTCATGTATATCGCTAATTTCTTCATCCTTGTTTAAACATTTTAGATGTGCGCGCAAGCCGGCTTTCAGAGTTCTGAGAGGCATTGGTGGTGTTGAAATCGAGTCTACTTAATTTGTCACCTTGCCTATAGAGTTTAATGAAATAACTCTGGAAGTAGACTTGCATGCTGTGCCCCCCGAGTATATGAACACCCCAATCATTGTCGGTACAGATGTATTGAACCGAGAAGGTGTCACCTATGCCCGTACGCACAAGCAACAATTATCTTACTTACGAGCCCCGGGTCATGCATGATGTTATGTGTACTTCATCGTCTACACAGATTCCAAGACTCTTTTAACTGGCCAAAATTTGGAAAAATTACTCGGTTTAATTGATGAATTTTCAAATTTTTTTATAACTGGTACTGCGACTTCCACTGTTAATACTGGGAGTATGTCAATTAAGTTAAATAGTAGCACGCCGGTTACCTACCGACCATACCGGCTTTCATACCCTGAAATTTTGAAAGTTCGTGAAATAGTTTAAGATCTTCTTGAAAAGAATATTATCCGGGAGTCTCAATCGGAATACGCGAGTCCCATCTTATTAGTTAAAAAGAAGGATGGATCCGATCGCATGTGTGTCGATTACCGTAAATGAAATTAAATGAGATAAATGTTAAGGATCGATTCCCGTAACCGCTAATTGACGACCACATTGATCGGTTAGGCAAACATAAGTACTTCATCAGTCTTGATATGGCCACAGGATTTCACCAAATACCTTTAGATACTGACTCTATACCGCTCACAGGGTTCGTCACACTATGAATATTTAAAGATGCCCTATGGTTTGGCGAATGCGCCTGTTGTTTACCAAAGAATAATGTCAAAAACTCTTTCTCGACATCTGGAATCTGGTGAAGTCCTGGTGTACATTGACGACGTGCTTATAATGAGTCACACGGTAGATGAAGGCCTGTTAACCCTTCGTAAGGTTCTCCAGACTTTGACAAACTCAGGGTTTTCTCTTAACCTTAAGAAATGTTCTTTCCTTTCGACCAAGATAGAGTACTTAGGACGTACTATAAGTCAAGGTCAGGTACAGCCGAGCGAAGGAAAGGTCCAGGCCTTGGTTGAAGCATCTATTCCAAAAACCGTCAAACAAGTTCGTCAATTCCTTGGCCTAGCAAGCTATTTTCGTCGCTACATAGGTAGTTTTGCAACCTAGACTGCTTCTATTACGAAGTTAACGAAAAAAGATGTAGGTACCTTTCGTCTGGGGTGCCGAGCAAGAAGAAGCACGGCAAGATATAATTTCACAGCTTGCGAGTGAACCTGTGTTAGCCATTTACGATCCTGACCTACCTATCGAGGTCCACACAGACGCAAGCTCAATTGGCTATGGTGCAGTGTTTTTATTTTTGGTAAATTGGCAGGACTGGCAGGGTCGCCATGAGATGATTGGAGTTGTCAAGGGTGTAGTCAATGACAAGACAGGTTGGCTGCGAATAATATATAATCATAAAAACAAGTAAATCAAGGTAAAAGCTAGGTAAGCGTATATCATATGACACCTACTATGAAGAAGCATACATATAGTTTAACGTAAAGGAGTTTATACACTTCAGCCCGGTGCCACTCGTAATTATTCCCCGAAGACAGGAGAAGTTCGCTCTGCGAGTGAAATAGCTTGTGACGGGGTTAGACACTTTTCTGCACATGATGACGGTGCTGGAACACGCTGCAAAATGGTAGGATGCAAGGGAAAATCGCGTGTAAAGTGCGTCAAGTGTAAAGTGCACTTATGCCTAACAAAGGATAAAAATTGCTTGCCACACATAGGCTTTTGTATTTCTAGTTTTTTTTTAACTTTGATTTATGTAATAAAATTATATATATATCTAATGTACAAAAATATCGTGTCACGGTGTTTGTTACCGAACTCCTCCGGCTCGACCGATTTTCATGAAATTTTGTGTGTATATTCGGTAGGTATGAGAATAGATGGTAGGCAAATTATTATTTTTTTATGGCAAAACAACGTTTGCCGAATCAGCTAGTTATTCCATAGAAATGAATAAAGAAAGTCTATGTGCGTTTTGTTTGTACTGAAACCTTTTTCCCTTTTTTTTTAAACACGCGTCTGAAAAAAAACATATTTCAGTATAATCGATTAGCTTGATAAATAAGCTTTCTAATAAGGTATATTACATTAGCGTTCAGAATATTGTACCACTTTTGAACGTGTCCTTTATAACTATACTCCAGGGCTTTAAATACCGGTAAAATTTTCATAACGTTACCTTCATTTGACAGCATTACCGTTAATTTTAATAATAACGGTAGTGGATTTAACGTTATTTTAGCTCCATTTTATCGGTAATCATTATTAACGTTAGTTGTTTAGTAACGTTAATTTTATCGTTAGTTTTAGAACGGTTAATCTAGTGAGTTTGTTAGCCGCGCGCTTAGATCGATTTTGATCGCCGATCAAAACATTGTCTGATTCTTACGCGTGAGAAGTAATAAGTGTGATAAGATAACTGATAATTTCTCCAACATCAAGATGAATGAAGACAATAATCAAGGTAATTAATGGCTCTTATTTATAGTTACTTAAACATGCAGGATTTAATAGTCTAACGCTCTACCACGAAATTTCTACTGCAGTCACTAACTGCCGCCGCGTATCGATACCAGCCGACAACGCACGACGGCGGCTGCCGCTAATGGCGTTCCGCTCCTCTGTATGAGAGATTACAGTCGGACTACTGACGCTATACAGTATTATTTGAAAGCGCTTTGAAGGCCGCACACCGGTGCACACAGGTGTAATTTATGGCCAGTATCGAAAAAATTAAGTTACTCTGAATTAAAAGTAGCGATTAGGAAGTAGCAACTACACGCTAAGGGCGCCCCCTGTGGGGTACGGACCTCGGCTTAGGGCGTCGCTGGGAGAGGGCAGCAAGGGACAGGCTGAATCGGAATGATATGTACTTGGTGTGCGTGCCTGCGCGCAGATATACGGGGACGTTAAATGAGTCGCGTTTCAAATGCGGCACCACAGTTGTCGTAATACAAATGTAAGTCCTGTGTGCGGCTTGCATTAGGAAGACAATTCGATGAACCGTATAGGCAATATTTCTAACTGCAAGCATCCCAAGTGAGTGCGCATAGTCGACATAAACGGGCTGCTCTGTTCCTTTCCACTTTTATGGATTGTCTTGTCACCCATATATTATTTTTATTTTATGTCAACCGATTTTTACGGACATGCTAAATGTTTCGAGCCCAACAAGTAGCGCCGCCGATGCCATTGATGGTTAGTAATTTTATGTAGTTTAGCTGTAGGAAGATGTGATTGATAAATTAAAGTTGAAAACTAATTTACAAATTGTTTTTCAGGAGTCATCGAAAATAGCCAAGATGATACTGATGTAATGTCACAATCTTTATTACAACCTTGATTTCGTAATAAACGAAAATATAAAGCAGAAAAACGAAATAAAGGAAGAAGAACATATAAGTCTTAACAGCAACAGCAAGAAAAATTCATAGAAGCCGATGACGAAGTAAACAATAATCAACGTATCCATTGCATTTTCGACAAGGAACTTGATGAAAGAAATTACTATATTGGTCATTTGCTCATAGGAGAACTGCAGTACTTCCCTCTATGTATGAGATCCGAGGCATACATTATTAATACATTAAATTATGTGCGATCACTTAAACATAAGCATACCAAAAAATAGGACTGCTCTAAAAACACGTAGGTTAGTACTTGCTAGTAACTATATGCATGGCAGGTCTTGCCATAAAAACATTAAGTTTATATTTTTTCCAATCATTTATTTTCTTTTTGACAGTTGCTTGAGAAAATAACTTGTGTTACAGATTTCGTGTACCTATAGTAAAAGATTTATTATGTAAACTGCCTATGCTCATTTAATGTAACTATTTATTGCCTTCTCGTTTTGATCACAGATATAGATACACCTAGGTAACGCAAGAGCAACTACTTCGCGTGTCAAAAATCGCACCAGCTTACGTACGCCACTTTCGCGCTCAGTCCTGTGTACTGCAGGCTGGGTGAACGTGAGTGAGAAAGAGTGTTTGTGACGTCATAGTAGGTACTCAAAAATGGCACACTTGGTTTTCATACAGATCGTGATACTTGCATTATCTAGGTTTATCTGTGGTTTTGATTTTACAAAATAAACGATTATTCCAATATTTCCAATTTGTGATAGAATATTGAGTTTAGCAGAATCTGAATTCAAATAAAGTTTACCTACCTAACTACAACAAAGCCGTAACGTTTTGTAAATAATATAAGCCAATCCATATTAGCATAAATCTCAACTTTAGGTGAATATGCATCCGAATATCCGATCTTTAGTTATGACTTATGACTGATTATATTAAATTCTTAATTTTAAGTACTCCAGGTTCGCAACAGTGTGGGCTTTAGTGGACACTGGTCTGGATAAAATTATCTACGCCTGTGTTTACCGTTCGCACATCTTTCGCACCGTTTACATCGCACGGTGATCTGGAGACAACTGGGCTAATACAGCACCTCAGTGAGGCGGCGGATGCGGCTCAGCAGCGGTACCCTTCTGCCCAACTGGTGTTGCTGGGGGACTTCAACGCCCACCATCAGGAGTGGCTTTTCCCAAACCAACACACAGACTATACTAGACGAGAGGCGCGAAAGCTAGCGCTTGCGTTAAATCTCACCTAGCTGGTCTAGGGGGCAACGAGGGTGCCGGATGTTAATTCGCACACAGCCAATTTTGCTTGGACCTTCTGCTGACAACAGATCCAGACCACTACTCGGTGTCGATTTCTTCTTCACTGGGTAGTTCCGACCACTGTCTGGTGAAGTCTGTGTCCGTCTACTCCCCACCCGATCTTAGCCCAAGAAGCACCCGGTGGGTATGGCGATACAGGTCAGCAGATTGGGATGGCATGCGATCATTTTTCGCATGTTACCCTTAGCAGCCCACTTGCTTTCCTTCAACTGATGCTTCGTCGTGCCGCACGACGAAGCAGGAAGTGTTGTGGAAGGGGATGGAGTACTTTATTCCGTTCTCAGACGTAGCAATATCTGGCGAAGCTCGTCCATGGTTTGGTGCCGAGTGCAATCGCGCTAATGCGATAAAACTTGCAGCATATCTAGCATTGGTCGACGCCCGTGCGTGCAGAGTAAATGACGATAATCAGAAGAGAGCCTTTAACAGGGCTGCCAAGTCCTGCAAGGTGTTGCGGAGAGCTCGGTTTGACCACATTAGCCAAATAGGGAATAAACTTGCTTCATACCCAGGTAGTAAGGCTTTTTGGTACCTGGCTAAGTCGGTCGAATCGAACTTCTGCCGCCCCTCACTACCACCACTGCTGAGACCCGATGGGTCGCTGGCCCACTCCGCTGAGCAGAAAGCAAACTTGTTAGCTTCTATGTTCGTGGATTCGTCGCGTCTGGATCTTGGTGGCGCGAGGCCCCCTGCTTCACCTGTTGGATGCGAGTCGAGTATGTCGAACATTCGCATTCATTAGAAGGACGTTTTTCGGGTACTGCGTAACCTAGACGTGAATAAGGCTAGTGGCCCCGACGGGATATCGGCAATTGTTCTGAGGACTTGTGCGCCTGAGCTGTCTCCAATCTTGACACGCCTATTATGCCTTTCGTTTGAGACTGGAAAAGTACCGAATGCTTGGAAGCAAGCTAACGTGCAGCCCGTGCCCAAGGGCACGCTGCCCCGACTCGTCGAATTATAGACCCATCTCGGTGACGTCCATACTCTGTAAGAGTATGGAACGCGTGCTGAATCGTAAGCTCCTAGCAACCTAGAAGCGAATGATATCCTTAACGACCGACAATACGGGTTCCGCCGAAATCTGTCTACTGGGGATCTTCTAGCGTATGCCATTCACTTCTTGCGGTCTCCCTTAATATCTCGAAGGCCTTCGACAGGGTCTGGCACGATAGCATTATTAGTAAGCTTACTTCCTTCGGTCTGCCCGCCGGATTGTGTCATTGGATTGCAGATTTCCTGAGGGATCGGTCTATCCGAGTGGTTATAGATGGCTGTTCGTCTGGACTGCTGGATATTAATGCCGGGGTTCCCCAGGGGTCGATGCTCTCGGCAACATTGTTCCTGCTGCATATTAATGATCTGCTAAAGCCCGGTAGGTACCTTTGGATATGCAGACGACAGCACTGTTACTGACAGATACCTTGTCCGACGCACGATCTGGTGGGTCGCAGATCCGGTCTCTCCGGGAGGCTATGGTTGAGCGCTTGAACTTGTCCTTACAGGCTCTCTCTGAATGGGGCGATGCCAATCTGGTCAAGTTCAATGCTAGGCGTGTCTTATTTCCGCTAAAAGAAGACAATTCCACCCAGTTCCATCTTTTCGAGGTGTAACCGTGCCGATAACCGACCGACTTGAGCTTCTTGGTATTACGAAAACATCAACCCTCAATTTTGGCCCTTTCATAGAAGCAAAGGCTCAAGTGGCTGCCAGAAAGTTAAGAGTCCTAGAAAAGGTGAGACGGTACTTCACGCCGGAACAGCTGCTCAAGCTCTATCAAGCGCAAGTTCGATCGTGTATGGAGTACTGCTCTCATCTTTGGGACGGATCTGCCAAATACCAGCTTAATGCCCTTAAGGCAATTGAGAAACGAGTAATGACAGTGACAATGAAACGGGTAATGACAGGCTCGTCGAGTCAAAGCTCCAAAGTCTTGAGCATCGACGCCGAGTTGCTTGCCTGTCGGTTTTCTATCGGTTGCATTTTGGGGAGTGTGCGGCGGAATTGCATGATTTAATTCCGCCAAGCCTGTTCCATCATCGGACCACAAGACGAACGGCGATGCACCACCGGTACATGGTGGACATCCCACCCGCACGCACAAAACGTTTTGGGAACACATTCATAGTGCGTAAAGCTAAGGAGTGGAAGTCCCTGCCAGAGTCTGTGTTTCCAGATAGCTAAAACCTGGGAGTCTTTAAAACAAGAGTGAATAGGTTGCTTCTAGGCAAACCTGCTCCATCTTCGACCTCATCATCGCTTACCATCAGGTGAAACGTATGCCTATCTACAGTAAAAAATAAATCAATCGTAACTATAAATCATTACATTAATGCTTTATATGCATAGTTAAAATTCAGATAAAATGTAGTAAACAGTATATTATTGTGTTACAGGCATTTAAATCTACACATTTATAAAAAGGTATTCACATTAATATTTTGGTAAGGAATTTGGGAATGAATTATGTCTATGTGAATGAAAAATCACAAATAACATCTTGATTCAAATAAACATTTATTATTTAATAATATTTTCAATAATTGCTATCAACGAACAAAAAAAAAAACAATTCTAACATGTTTTTCATTTACGAAGGGTGCATGATATTTTTCGTTCGACTCAGCAGGCCAGTTTTGTTAAGCTAAGTTGATTACACCGTACCCTGATATTTGAAAAACATAAAATTGATAATTACAATTAAATTACCAATCCTACTAATATTATAAACGTGAAAGTTTGTATGGATGGATGGATGTTTGTTACTCACGCAAAAACTACGGAACGAATTTGGATGAAATTTGGCACACAGATGGTTTATAACCAGGATTTACATATAGGATACTTTTTATCCCGATATTCCCATGGGATCAGAACTTATGCGGGTGAAACCGCGGAGCGCAGCTAGTAATACATATTTACAAACAATGGTAGTACTGCTAAAACTACGTAAAATCAGTCTTGATTTCAATATTTGTACGTAAACTCAATAACGAGCTAAAATCACTATCAAAAATAGGAAATGTCACAATTTAACACGTATTTATAACTAACTGCGCCCCGCGTTTTCACCCACATAAGTTTCGATCCCGTGTGAATATTGGGATAAAAAGTATCTTAAATGTTAATCCTTGTTATAAACCATATGTTTGCCAAATTTCATCCAAATCCGTTAAGTAATTTTGGCGTGAAAGAGTAAAAAACATCCACCCATTCATCCATCCATACATACTTTCACGTTTACAATATTAAGTGGGATAGGTATTGCACACGATAGGGCGCGGCGGCGGCGGTGCAGGCGGCGCGGTTAGCGGTTGGCGGAACGGCAACAGTGCATCTAATCTAATGCTAAGCGAGGCGCCCGCACGAGCGCATAAAAATGTAAACAGACGGAACGGCAACGTAGCTAAATTAACGGTAAAAAATAACGTTACTGATGTATTTTGCGTTAATGTTAACTAACGTTACTTTACTGGTAATATGATCAAGTAACGTTACATTTTGTGAACGTTATTAAGGTATCAAAATTGAAATTAACGTTAATTAACGGTTATTATTTTGTTATTTGGTAACGTTAACAAGCCCTGCTATACTCTATGGATACGATCAAAGAGTACATGCCATAAACAAACAACAATGGCGGCTGTAACAGCGCCGGTGGAAATGTGTGTTTTTAATTGCTTTTAGCTGTGTGAGACCAATGTTTTTCCTCTATAATGTCAAAACAAGGAAAAAGAAAAATTACCGTCGAATTACCGAAGTCAAAAGATCTAGCTAATAGGCCTAGTGTTTTTGAGCGCCTTGGTACCAAGAAATCCAGCGCTAAAAAAACAACTGAGCATTGTAGACAGTGGGCACAAAACGGGAGTTGCGCTTACGGTAAAAGTTGTAAATTTGCATCAACCCATATATTAATAAGTCCATCGAAACAACGCGCAGCAAACAAAGATAGCGAACATAAACGTGCTGTGAAAGATGATCCTAAAAGTAGACTGCATTCGACCGTGGTCGTGCGCTCCGGACGTAGTCCAGATGGTGAAATCGACAACTGGGATCAAAATGACCTAGAGTACGCAGACACAGACGTCCTCGAGAAAAGGCGACAACAACTGCAACGTGAATTAGAGTTGCAATTGAAAATGGACTCTAGCAAAGATATGCGCAAGGACAAAAAGAAAACTATGTCGAGTACATCTTCATCCCGCAGTTCTAGTTCTTCGAGCGTGTCTTCTTCGTCATCAGAAAATAGTTCATCCTCTTCATCATCTGGCAGGTATGGATAATAAATTAAGTATCTAAACAAATATATTTTGCAAATAATGAAAGTAAGTAATTTGATTGTTCTAAAAATTATTCTTTATTTCAGAGAAGCAAGACGGAAAGGGAAGAAAGGAAAACTTAAAAGGAATTCTAGTTCATCTTCAGATGGGGATGCCCCATCTAAAAAGAAATTTGTCAAAGGTGATACTCTGAAAAGGGATAAAAGTGAAACCAAGAAAACAGTTACTAAGAAAGATGACAGGCTTTTGAAAAAACAAGATACTATTAAAAAGAAACCTGTTACTAAAACTACTATTGGAAAAAAATCATTGTCACCAGGTAAGAAATCTGGAGGAACTCCCCCTATTACTACAAAAAGTCTTGCTAAAAGTACCATCAAACATGGAAAATCTCCACCAAGGAGAGATAGGAACAGAAGTGCTTCTCCTCATAGCATTAGGGAGAGAGACAAAGATAGAGATCGTACAAAAGATAAGGAGAGAGACAAAGAAAGAGAAAAAGAACGTGAAAAAGAAAGGGAAAGGACCAGAGTCCGAAGTAGATCTCCAAGGAAAGCGAGATCAAGATCTCCCCGCCAGCATGCTTCTCATTCAAAAGATATAAGAAAGAAAGAAAGCTCAGAGCGCAGCAGACCTGTTTCACCTAAGAAACAAACCCGTCGTGATGGAAGTACGGAGAGACATAGAAAGAGATCTGTAAGCAGAGATAGGGACAGAGGGCGTGATCACAAGGACAGATCATTGGAGAGACGAAAAGACAAGCATGATGACAAAGATAGGCATGACAGGAAAGAAAGAGGTGGGCGTGATAGGAATAAAGATAATAAAAGAGATGATAGTAAAAGAAGAGGCAGAGATAGAGGTTTAGGTGGTAGGGGAGGAGCTGATAAAGGATTAGAAAAACCTAATAAACCCATGGAAAGACTTCTTCCCAGACCAGAAGAGCGCTTAGCTGCTCTTGCTGCTATTTCAAATAGAGCACTAGATATAGATAAAAATTCCTCAACGTCTAAAGACCGACAGGACTCACATTCTGAAAGAGGAGGTCGTAAGCAGGACAGGCTTGAAAGGGATCGTTCTACAAAAAGAGACCGATTGGATAGCATGGACAGAGATCAAGGTGACTATGAAATGGGTATGGATCGTCAGTATGACAATGATCGTAACTTGGATCATTATGATCGAGTGGATGATCGATATGAAGATGGCCCTAGAGAAAATGAAAGGTCTCCAGGTTACAATATGCAGGGAAGGGATAGACACTATGAAAGTGGTTATGACATGTCAGGACCCCCAAGGGGATATCCTGAAGATGATGATAGGTTATATGGTGAACATTTGGGTGAACGGCGGGGTGTTGATATGGGTAAGACGAGTTTGATTCATCATTCATTCAAACAGGAGCTTTAAATCCTAAGTGTACTTGTGTGTTATAGGCTATGATGACCGACGACCCCATCGTGACCGTTCCTGGGAAGGGCGTTCTGGTTCCATGGATCGTGAGCGTGGCTATATGCATCCGCATAAAGAATGGGATAATGATGACTATCGCCCGGGAGACTGGGGCCGAGAGCGGCATTGGCCTATGCACGACCCACAGGTTATCTAATTAATATCAGTTAGACATAACATTTAAGTTATTAAATTGTTCCTTATTCCTAATCCTTCTCCTCCTTTATTGTCATAGGTGAGTTTATACTACTATAAGACTTGGTATCGGAATGAACCAATTGATTATCGTAAAGACAATAACAATCCTTGCCTTATTCTCTCCCACATTTTCCTGGGCTGTCCTTATTCTCACTTTGGTATGTTGAAATGTTTATTTTTTTTAATATTTCATCTTTCAAACTGTATTTGGGTATAGTCAACTATATCATTTCAGATGAACGAGTGGGGTGATAAAGAACCTGATGTGGATGCTTGGCACCATAGGGGCCATCCCCCTGGACCTCACCGTGGACGAATGCATGGTGAGCTGTGTAATTATTAAAGACACTGAGCACTTTTTTATCATAGTGCAGAGGTAGACCTTAATAGTTTGTGAAGGCAGCATGTTTTATGACACATTTATTTATATTTGTTATCTATCTGTTATCAATCTGTTATTTAAGATGATTATGGACGTGGTATGAGAATGGATCTAGCTCGCAGTGACGGTAATAAGCGCCGCGCACCCAGAAATGAACCAGAGCAAACTGCAAAAGAAACTCCACCTGCTACGCAAATAGCACCTACAGCACCACCACGTCAGGAGGCCGAAATCGATGATAAACCAATACCTGATGATCTCAGTGAAATAAGTGATGACCCCGACGACATACTCAATAGGGAAGATGTAAGTTAATCTAATGTAAATAAAAAACCGGCCAAGAGCGAGTCGGACTCGCGTGCAAAGGGGTCGAAACGAATTTTTTTTCATCATGTTATTTTAACACTATAGACTTTTTTTTTTTTGCAATGATTTTCCTGCAACCTATAGTTATATCCGTTATATTTTTTCAAAATTTTAGACTCAGTATTTTCGGGAACCCCTTATTTCCGAAAATACTGAGGCAGAAGGGTCATTTTTCGTCTAATTTCTTGAATGAATTCAAAACCATTTCTTTTAATTTTTTTAAAAATATATAATGAATGACTCTTACAGTAAGCCCTTTCATTTGATAATGTCACACAATATTGTTCAAAAAACTATTTTTTTTTAATTTTCTAGTTTGACCCCCAAAAGTGAAAATACTTAATTAATCTAACACATCCGTGTTTGGGTCACAGAAGTCCATATTTTTACCAAATTTCAACAGAATCGGTCCAGTGGATCCGGAGAAAACTGGCTGTGACAGACAAATAGACAGACAGACACCCGAGTGATCTTATAAGGGTTCCGTTTTTTGTTCCGAACACTAAAAAACAATCTGTTCAATCTATAGCTTGCTTATAACTGTTTTTTTTTCAGATGGTTGACCAGATTATGGATGAAGACAGTCAACCTGCTTTACCGAATGATGAAAGTGCATCCAAGCCAGAAGCTTCGGAGAAGGAGTCAACACAGGTATGAGTTGAAAAAAAAACTTCTGTATTAACCTGTTATAAAATCACATTAAAAAAATGTGCAATGCTTTTTATTAGGATACAAGTGGTGCTGGTGAAGAAAAGGAATCACAGGAGGCTAAGGATGATGAAGATGTTACTAATTTGGACTTCGAGGAAATATCTGATGGAGAACTGGAAGAGGAGCGTACAAGAGGTAAATTGAAACACAGGTAATCATAATATTTTGTAAAAGTATGATAGAAATAAAAACATGATTATTTTATTTTCTAGCTGGTTTAGGAGATGCTCTTGGAGTTGACTGGGCCAGCCTAGTAGCAGATGTCCGTCGACGCGAACAGACCAGCGTCTCCTCCGGCGGCGCTCGCGATCGCTGGAGACCCGAGCGAGTTCTTGCACGTCTCGGGCTTTCTCTACATATGGCAGGGAAAGAAATTGTACAAGATATATTACAGAAAAATGCTGAAAGCTTGCAGTCAGATAAGAAAAAACAAGTTTTATTGGATAATTCTGACCAGAAAGATAAGGTTGAACAAAATGGTACACTTGAAAATGAATCTAAAATTGAATCTGTTCCTGATGTGTCAACATTGCATCCAGTTGCTGCCATTCAGGTTTGTATTTTTGCAATTGAGTAAACTTGCAAATGTTTCTTAGTAATTAGAACTAACATTCTATTTTGTTTCTCTTAGGTGGCTGTAGAAAAAAGAAAGCGACAGCGTGCTGTGTTATTTGGATCTGGTTGTGAAATAACTCGTGGCTTGAGTGCACGACGAGATCTAGCTTTAAGGCGATATCTTTGTCATTTACCTACAGCAGAAAGAACTGGCCAGTCCCGTGTGACTCCACAAGGCTCTTTGTTTCAAGCAGCTAGATCTCTGTTACTGCATGCTCCAGTCTCTGGTTAACATCGACAGTAAACATGGCTAGCCAGAGTTAACCCCGGCTATACACAAGACAAGAAAGAACTTCAAGTGCAATATTCAGACACAATACTATTTGTTTTAAAGTGGTCATTGAAAATCTGTAGTAAAAACTGGTGGATTGAAGTACAGCTCTTTACAAAAGCTGGTAGTGAAAATTGTGAATTTTAAGTGGTTCCAGGGCATACCTATTTGAAACAGCTAACGCAGTGAAACAGTCATAATATGTTTTATGAACTACTCCAATTAGGATCAGACTGGATGATATAGAATAAGTGCATAGTGTTTCAAGGCATTGACGACATTATTTGTGTTCCTGTATTAACTTCAAATATATTTCTTTTATTTAAAATACTTTATTTTTAATAATAATTGGTGAATAAACACAATATTGGTCAATATTATACCCAATAAGAAATATAAGTTTATTTTTGTTCTTCAAGTTCCTTTAAAAATCTGCAGTGCCTAAACTTCTCGGTCTTGTGCACACAAAAATGAAACATCTGAGCCTGGTGCATAATATTCTGGAGCTGTGCTATTTCTGAAACAAAATATTGTTAAATCAAACAAAGTATTATATGAACATAACTTATCTGAGAACAAAATTTATGATGGTTTGATCGCTTGATCACTTTGTTCACAACAACAAAACAACATTCCTGGAATGGTTTCCAGGACCAAGAGTATGTGAATAAGGGGATGCTTGTTCCAAGTTTCAGCAGAGCTAAGTTGAATAAGGATTCAATGTTGTAAGATGAACGGTACATAGATTATTTTACTGCCACTTTTAATACCATTACTTACTTCTTGAATAGAACAGCACCAGCAATTCCTTTGATTTTTAACTGATAACCATCAACATGAAGCATTGATCCTTCCTCTAGTCCTAGCACAGGTGAAGCATGACTCATTTGTAAATATTCAAATATTCTTTGGCTCCTCGTTTCTCCCTTGTGTTTCTCACTTATTATGTCAATATAATGAGGGTTGATGTTGAATGGCACTATACCGATTGCTTCAAAACTTGGAGGATATATTATAGGCATATCATTAGTAGTATGAATGCTTTTTGTTGCAACATTAGTTCCAGCGCTGCTGCCAAAGTATAGTAGGCTGCCATCATCAACTTTCTTCTTAATCAAATGTACTAGGTTCTTTTCATACAGGATTTTTAAAAGGAGGAATGTATTTCCTCCTCCTACAAAAATTGCTTTTGAGGAATTAACTCTTTCAATAACATTAGC
The DNA here is from genome assembly GCA_947578705.1 of Lacanobia wlatinum. Lineage (NCBI taxonomy): Eukaryota > Metazoa > Arthropoda > Insecta > Lepidoptera > Noctuidae > Lacanobia > Lacanobia wlatinum. Next base: position 8,978,346 of record OX388028.1, on the reverse strand, counting down.
ATAGCTATGTAAGCCTGTTACTGTAAATCCCCATGGTTCAATGGTTTCCTTTATTTTTGCTGTATAGTCATCATAATCCTTTTGAGCATAGGGGACAAAGACCAACTCAGATATATTATTTCTGAAATAATAGATTATTTATCAAAATAATGTAAGTAACAGGAACACAACATTGTAGTAAGTACTCACTTATTAAGAAGATTACAAATTTCCTCTTTAGCAAACTCCAGCAGGGAATGACCATGACAATTTGATGAAGAAAGTAACAATGCTTGACGTTGGGGAGGCATTTTGTACGTAGTAGTAATGTTTCTCCGCTTGATTGTCTTCAACTGAGTTGTGAGACTCGTAATACCAAGTCGAGACTGTTATAAATGGAGATAATAAAGCTTTGAATAGGACATTATCTTAGTAAATTTCTTTTTGTTATCAATCGAACAATTTATTGGATTCTTATCAGTTAATAGAATTGTAAACAACAGAAACAGAACATTCAATAATAAAACATCAATTGTTTCAGTAGGTCGACTTAAAGCATTAATATAACAACACCATAAAACTAACCCTTTTGTTTTCAAGTAAATATTGCTTTGTTTTTAGATTATTTGTCAGGAACAGTAGACGGACTGGAAAACCTATAAAACGCAAAGAAGCACAAAAAATCATTTGTAAATAAATTTCAAGCCATATATATATATAACGCCAGTGACAGACAGGCCAGCTGTGTTTGGTTTTGACGGAAATTTGACGTTGACGTATTTGATGGATGTAAAATAAAAAAAATATTAGAACTGGCTAGGCGGCTGTTGAAAAAAAAAAAGGATTGCCAGCAAGTAGGCTTGTCTGACTCCTGTAACAAGATGACTCTGTGCCAGTGAAAACTGTGCTACTGCTGCAGGATAAGAGTTGCCAGGTGTCCCAATTTGCGTGAGACGTCCCGATTTTCAGGGGTCACACGTCCCGATTCACTCTTGTTCGGGATGCTAAATGTCCTGATTTTCAGTAACCTTAGATGTTTGTTTGTTTGTTTTACTTTGATGTTTATAATCTCTGGCCAAACTCAGGTTTTTAAGGAGTTACCTGGAGCTCTTAACTGAGCTGCAAATTGTTAACCTTAGAAAGATAACCACATTGTTGCTTTTGCTGTAAGGTTCAGTTGAAAACCAGCGTCAGACATCTCCGAACTTTCTGGCTTTTTGCTAAACTGAGGCCATGAACTCCATAGCCAGTGCCGGAGTAACATGGTACTTCTTGCAAGACTGGAGTCAGATTTACTGGCTTATCTGTAAAGAATCGCAAAGATCTACAAATGACAGCCAGGACCAACGGCTTAATGTGCTTTCCGAGGCACGGATGAAACGCGGTATGTAAAGATGGTCGCCCATCCACTGACCAACCTTACACGTTGGTACGAACCCAGTACTTAGGTAGGGCTTCTAAAACCTAGGAAACTTTTCAGATATATTTTCTATGTTCTTTCAGCAAGCGGCACCTTTCGACCGCGCTATCAACTTTTCGCCCTGAATATTGTTGCTCAAAAAGCGTGCAGCTCCCCCTATTATTTATCGCGGGCCGTGGTCATTGTCTATACGGACCGGTTCCGGGGCTCTGGGCCATGGATGCGTGAGTCCATCCACCGGCAACATCACTTCGGAAAGATGCAACCTTTGGTGAGAGTTACTCAATCCTCTTGACTATTTCATCGAGCCTTCAGAGAACCTGCCACCTTTTTTTTATGGATGGGTAATCATCAAAGACTCCTCCCGCTCTGGGCAAAGCGGAAGAGAGTGTCAGACTCTTACTGACTAAAACCCATCCGTGTGCCCTTTGCGTTCCAGGGCCGCGGTGACTCTTTCGAACAAATTCCGCAACCCTGGCAGGCACTACCCGTAGCGGACCCTCTTCTTCTATGCTGACATCAATTTGCGGCGTGCGTGAAACAGAACGCGCCGTCGACCCGGGCATGGTTCTGTAGTGCTATTCTGTAATAACATTTTCGAATCTCGACAGCGGTATCCGAGGTGAGTATAAACATAAGACCTTTATGTTGTGTGTAATAAAGTTCACTTTGTGAGCTTTGTCACTCAGGTGAGGCTCGATATCGAAATGGTGACTTACAGAATAGACTAGCTGATCGGACAGCGAGCCACCCAACGCTCGCCGTCCGCAGGCCCGCGTCTAAGGTGGCCGGGAATCACCCTGCGACTCCCGACGCCCGGGGCGTCTTCTTCTGTTGCGGCGGCTGGGGCGTGAGGTTATTCTCTCTCTCATACGTTCGGCCTTCTCCTTCGTTAGCATTATATGCAGAAAACCTGAAGAACTGAAGAAATTTTTGCACCTCATCTCGGAAGGGGTTTTTTTGCATTCTACTCCCGATAGGTTTCATTGCGTCAAACGTTGAGGGGTGCCACCCGATAGTGACAAAAACCAGTCAACGAGCGGTCGGGTGTCACCCCTAAACGGGTGTCGACCGGCGCGGACCGCCCCTCGCTACGCTACTGCTATACTGCGAACTGGATTGTGCAACCACACTAGTGAACCTTCACCGAAACCTTTATTGTTTATTTTTCGGTCATAACGGGTTTTCATCTTTTTAGACATTTGCGGGTCTGATTTTCTGATGTGCTCATAAATGTCATTCATTTTGTTCCGCAAGTCATTCGCATAATCGGTTATACTGCGTGGGGCATCAGGTGGTATGCCGGTGATCAGGTCTGCAGGCGATCAGGTCTGCAGGCGATCAGGTCTGCAGGCAGTCGTAATTCTCTACCAAAGTTTGCGAAAGCTGGTGTCACCGATGTGTTTTCGTGAACAGCACTTCGGTATGCCAGCAAAAACGGTTGTAAATGCTTGTCCCAATCGCGTTACCGGGTTTCCACAACTTTTGCCAGGTATCTCTCCAATGTCTGATTGAACCGTTCCACCATTCCATCCGATTGTGGGTGGTAAGAAGTTGTTGTCTCCCATTGATCCCAATAGCTTTTTGTGATCGAACTCATCGCTGACACATCACTCCACGTGGGTTTAGGAGCACTAGCCTTCATCCACTCTAGAATCGGATTGATGTCTGAATCTGCCTGCTGAGCACGTTATAGGATTTCCTTCCACTCGTTGCTGAGGTCTGTCTTGAGCATCCTCACAGGTACAACTTCTTTACCCTCTTGCCTAGTACAATGCTTGCAGTCTTCAGGGCAAGCTCTCTTTGACAATATATCTGCATTGGCTTGAGATATCCCGCTGCAATGTTCGACCACCAAGTCTCACGAACCTCACCAAGTACTCCAGCAACCGCTTGTCGCTGTCGTCAGCCCTACCTTCTAGAGATCGGCTATCTTCCTTTCCTGCAGTTTGCTTAAGGCAACTGGATCGGAGGTGGCCCCTTTCACCACAGCCGTAGCATCTAGGGCTGTACCCTTTAAAACGGTGACGAACTGCAGCTGCTGCCACCTCTTTGTCACGGTGAGAACGATAATCCTGCCGCAAAGCTTCTCTCTTTCACCACAGCCGTAGCACCTAGGGCTATATCCTTTAAACTAGTCGTGAACCGGAACTGCTGCAACCTCCCTAACGCTGTGGGTGGGAACGATGATCCTGCCGCACAGCTTCCACCTCCAGCGCATGGGCCAAGGCGTGCTTAAGCGTCCCATGGTGCCCGAGCCTCACTGCAGCCCTAACCTCAAGGTCGCGGATGCCATCGATTAATGCCTGCACCAGATTCCCTTCAATGAGCGCAGGTACAGACTGGTACGCTTTCGCACCAGCTTCTCCACTTCAAGGGCGCACTGCTGCGTTGCACGCGATCTCTGAGCTGCGCACGAAACACGTGCTCCAGATGAGCGTCACCATACCTGGCTTCCAACGTCTCAAGGAGCTGCTCGTAAGTTACCTCCTTACTGAGAGCTTCCAGGACAGTTAAGGCCTGGTCACGCAGGCCTAGTGTGAGGGCAATCATAGCCTGATTTGAACTCCATCCGTTCGCCTTCATGACAGCCTCAAACTTTATTTTGTAGGCCGACCAAAAAGATGTCCCTCGAATAGCGGCACTTTGAACCCACATAGTGAAGGTGTAGTGGATACGGAAATTGCCATCCCATCTCCAATTTTAAGGTTGCCCACTCTTTCTTCACATCAGCAAAGACGTCGTCAAACTTGCTGATCCTGGTTTCAGCGTCTGACAAGCGGTTGTCATGCTGAGCAACCTTATCCTTCACCTACTGTATGTCTTTCCCGAAGTTCGCGTGAAGATCCTTCTTGAGGAGCATCTGTTCTTACTGGCGGCACGCCTGCTCCTCTTTATCACGCTTGAGCTGTTCTTCCAAGCGTCGGGCCTGCTCCTCCTGCCGGCGGGCCTGCTCCTCCTTGTCGTGCTGCAGCTGTTCTTCCAAGCGTCGAGCCTGCTCCTGCAGCATCATCATCAGAGCAACTAAGTCAGGTGCTGCTGTGGATGAGCCGGCCTCGATATTCGGTAGCTGGCCTTCCGACGTCTGCGGCGTTGCTACACCAAAACGCCTCTGGTCCGTCTCCTGCTGGCGTTGAGTACGGGTAGCTACGGATACCCTCCGTGTCATCCTTTGGCAGAATGCCGCATGATTAACCACTCTTCTGCCACCAATTGTTATGAGCTTGGGGTTCGTTACAATAAAAACAGCCGAATAATTAACCAAAAATGACATTTTAATTTACAACACTAATTAGCACTTTAAAACACACTAATTATAACACACAATCGCACTAGAACACTTCACTTCACTTTAATTTGCAGTTGAAGATTGCTTTTGAAGTTATCGCTTGTATCGCCAATTCAATACTGACTCCAGTTGCAGGAGGTCCGCCCTTTATATACCGACATTTAGTTCGGGAACAGTTAGGTATGGAAACTTTTGGAAAGTTCGGGTACGTGCCGGTTCCGACTGATCAGGTGTCGAAACATCGAGAATGTTCTAGCATAGAAAAGTCTAGAAACATCGACACAACTTGACTCTTTTGATCTGATTAGTTTCTGCTACTTGATACTAGATGGCGTTAGCAGCACGTAAATGTCGGTACGTACCCAGCATTAATTCTGGTGCGTAACACTATTATATCACTAGTGAAAATACGTTGCCCACCCTGATGCTAAGACTTAATTTGCCGCTTATTCTCCGTCCGACCGACCGTGTAGCCGGCCGGCCGCTTGACTCCTATAAACACAAATACGCTCATGCGCTGGCAAAAAAATGAGCGCGATGTTTTGGCTAATGAAACCGAAAAAATAATAGTCCTGTCTGGTCTGGTAATTCTTGCGCCTCCCAGAGTCTACGCCCTGTGCCTGGGCACCGGTGGCACCGCCCTATTTACGGCACTGGCTCAAACAAAAAAATATGGAAATGTATGATGTTGTTAAGGAGACGCGGGGCGTGCACCGCTGCGGCGGACGCTTGATACTCAAGCCAGCGTTGCCAAAGTGTGGGAAAATTTCCAACGGGAATCTCAAGTTGATTGGAGATTTATTGGGGATTGGCTACATGTGGGGAAAACGCGGAGTTTTTGAATATCGATAATCCGGGCCAAGTTAGATTGGAAAATGTATTTTACTTTAGACAATTTTGTTAATCATATGTTTTACGAAAATTTTGAGTTTTATTCGTTCAACATAGTGTAATTAATTTGATAAGTTACACGGACACAAAAACGACAATCGGACCAAAACTGCCAGTCGTATTTTAATGGAATTTGCACTATTACCTCAAAGAATAAAATTATCTACATTTTGATAAACCTCATTTTTTTTTTAAAGTCATAGGATAATAAGGAAAGTAGATACAAGAAAATACCAAATAAATTTCGGGACGCGCAGGTGTGAAACGACTGCGTGTTTTTTTCACGGTCGCTGGTGTATGTCGTCGTCTTAACGCCTTCCCTTTGCTTCCTATAAACCGGTTGTTTACACTCCTTTTGTACTTAAGCAACTTCCTTCAAACTTAAGTTATGTAAATAAAATAAATGTCGTTTAATAATAAAATTAATAAAGGCATTGCTAAAGCCTTTATTAATTTTATTATTAAACGCCCGAAACAAACGCCTGTAAAATCGCTTCTCCGTAAATGCTCTCATACAACGCCATAATATATTTAAATTTAGTGCGGATTGCCACGCCTCGCGTCTCCGTAAACGAGCACTAACTATTTCGAACAATTCCGCAATCCTGGCAGGATAAACCTAATGTTAAAAGAAAACATTTTTTTGAAACCGATGTCAGAGGAATAGTCAAAATAAAGTGTTAGGATACTACACTATTGTAATAGAATAGGGAAAGTAGAAGGTGAAGTTTTATATTTTTAACACCACCTGCACAAAAACGTCAAATTATTTTCCAATGCAAATCTTACCTAAGCACAACTAACAGCTACTTTGCCGCGAGCGGCTCCCGTCGGTTTCCGCTGCTAGGTGCAGCAAGCGCAGTCAAAATGCGTTCCTTTAAATAACATTTTGCCCTACGGGTTTTAATGAAATTCAGTACAATATTATTGCCCGGCAATATTATTGGTGGGCTGCAGCCATAGCTTCGGACGTCCTGCTTCTAGCACAAGAGGCCGAAACGCGCCACCTCGTCATGACTAGAGCACAATTTTCTCGCAGTAGGTGTGAAAAGTAGAGTATGCTCCTCAGGGATAAAGGTGTGTTTGCCTTGGGCTAGCTTGAATCCCTCGCTGCATTCAGGATTCTTGTATTAATTCCCTGCATTGATATAAGAAACTGTTTTTTATATTTCTGTGACTTTCTTGCTTCGCTCTTGAGTTAAAAACTAAACGCCCTCGCAACGCTCGGGAGTTAACTCACGAATCCTTCATTGTGTTCGGAACTCAATATGACGCCCGTGACATAAGACACTCTTTATCCCCTCGGTGCATAATCTACTTATAAATTGTGACTAATTTGTGGCTTAATTGGAAAATTGAAATGATTAAGGACCAAAAATGAATACTTAGATGCTCGCGACTTCTTTCGGGCATATCCCGATTTTTACCCGTTCCCGTGGGATTTTCGGGAAATCCTTCCTTAGTGCTCCCCTACACTCCTCAAAGAACCTACATGCCAAATTTCAGCTTTCTTTTAGAAAGCTGAAATTAGAATTAGCTGAAATTTTATAAAGCTTCCCTAAACTACGTAGGGGAGCACTAAGGGAAGATTTCCCGTAATTCCTACGGGAACGGGAAAAAACGGGATATGCGCGTACGAAGTTGCAGTCAAAATCTAGTTTTATATATTAGAAGTAGATTGTTTTATTTATTGTTCCAATATTGACTGTAACATCTTAAACTATAGATACTTAATATATTCTGAAATATAATACATATAGACAAAAGGTACCTAAATAACGTATAAAATAATGGATCTATCACATTTTCAGCACTTGTTAAGCATCCAGGATGAAGAATCGTTCTTCTTGGGGTTTATCACAGCCAGGGCCAAGGTAACGGCGCCTCAGCTCAAGGTCTGGTGGCGCGGAGATGTCGCCTTGGAGAATAACGTAGGCTTGTTCTATGGTGCTCTCGATTTCAGATTTTATTTCCTGTAACAAAATTTTTTGCGTTTAAACAAGCGAAGATCTGCACTGACGTCATTCACTCATTGATGATGTAAAATAAGTAGGAAAAGAATGGAAAAGACATAAAAGTTTGTAAAAACTGCGCCAGATACAAAAAAATACTCCTGACCGAGTTTCGGTCAATCTCAGCGAAGGCTAGACCAACGAGGATTTACCGTAGGCACCTAAGAGCACAAGTGTCTGTCTACAGAGCATGGGACTCAGTAGACACACATTTGTCCTGGATTCGTTCTCAATTGGGTACCCTGGAATTGGGTTGTGCCGAATTGTCATCTCAACAGACTATGAGAGTGAGCAAAGAAAGTGCACCTAGGTATCGCTACAACGTAGGAGGTCACTAAGTCAAGAGTCAATACGTCACTTCTACGCTATGAAAATCTTCTATGCTCCATCGGCGACCATAGTCACCTTTATGGAAAAACGCCAGCCTTTCAATAATTAAAAAATGTGTGCGGTCAGAGGACCTCTTTCTGAAACGAAATTCCTCATGCTTTTTTAAATCCCAAATGAGAGAAAGAGAAAGGCGTATGGAGGGGGTAAAACGTAAAATTCTTTGGTGACGTTGCCGAGTTAAGGAAGTTCTAAAAATAACGGCAAGTGACCTTTCGCGTAGGTGTAAAAAGAAGTGCAGTTACCTCATACAGGTCTGGAGAGCGGCGCGCGCGCTCGGCCAGCACGGCGTGCAGGTGGTACAGCAGCAGGCCGCGCAGGTGCGCGTCGCCCACGCCCAGCGCCGCCACCGTGCGCAGAGTGCCGCGGCACAGGCTCTCTTTCAGCGCCAGCCGGGACTCCGACAGCTCTGGAATGTTCAACCATAACATTAACATAAGTTTTGCTTCACGAAAAGCGGTGGACTAGACTCTAGAAGCGTAGCTACTAGCGTATCTACGCTTCCTGATAGAATCGCTGTAGTTAATCCGAGTCAGGATCCTCTAATTTTTAAGTTTCTTTCATTCGTTCTTCGTACTTGTTTTAAGTTCAAGAATTTAGATTCCTATTTAATTTATTTTACAAAAAAAAAACATGACCTTTTGGCCATCGCCACAGCTACGGGCAAACTATGACACTGCTTTGAGGTAACATAAAGCGTGACCGCCCTCGTCGAACCTGGCGTTGCAACTTGTTGGCAGAAGTGAAGAGGATAGGATCTTGCGGTTCGCTATGGAATCTAATGCTCACGTAATCTGCCCCATGTAGGATATTAAGCCAAATCTTGTGGGAAGTTTACAGAGTTTACCTACATTCCGCCAAATGTGTAGTGCTAATACTCCAGTAAAATAAAATTTCATTGCCGACCCAATCTGGGGATCGAACCTCACGGTCAACAATCACAATTGGCATTAGGGAAGGCGGATCACTAACCAGTATCTAGCTAGAGGTGATAGCAAGTTAACTGGTTTTGGTATAGTCCTTCGTGAAGACTCTTGGGATGCACAATGGAAAAGTTTGAATGTGATCATTCGAAACGATCTAAACACCGAAGTTCTGAAACGGAGAGCAGAGTATGTTTTTATTCACGCATTGGGACTATCCGGGACAAATATTCATGAGGAAAATATTTATTCAGAGTTTGGGATGTTTGTACACGTGATTTGTATTTGTAATGTGACCCACAACACAGGCTTAGGTACAATGAAACCACCAGGCTTGTGATCCCTAGAGGGCAACGCCAACAACATGGTAATATTGGTAATGTTATGGTTACTGTATTAAAAATTAAATGTCGTGTTGGGGACCTAAAGTTTTTCTAAACCACATCGTTCGACAGGAGGTCTCAAGTCTTTGTGGTAGAGAAATGTCCGTAGGTAAGTCTACGCGTGAGCATTGATTTGAGGACAACATGTTGAAGTGATAAAATTTCTGGATTTGGAAATGTTTTTGACGGTAAAAAAATTGGTTTTGCATGTTTGGAATATTCTGTAACAAAAGGGCGTTACAGTTACCGACATAGAAAAAAAAAGAATCTAGTATAAGAATTGAGCTAGGCCGTTTGCTGTTGTCGTTGGTAACACAAATTATGAACGAACTCAAAGCCAGCTAGCTACTTGTCAATCATTATATAAATAATCGAATGAACTAATAATATGCGTTTATTAGTAGCTAATAACAAGTATTTTAACAGTTGGCTAAAAACTAACTAACAAATTGCTTCTCAATACATCGAAACTTGGCGAAGAAATAGAAATAGTTGGCAGAAGAGAAATTGCAGACCTTCATAGATATCGGTGTAACGGCACATCGCCAAGTCCGACGCACGGAGCGAATGCTGAGTAGCAGTTATAAGGGCATATTATCCGTCATGTCTCATCTAACGTCACATAAATAAAGCAATTTGTTTAAATACACAGCACATCAGGTCGACTCCACACTACCGGCGCTCCGTTCAAAGGCTTCACTGACAATGCCAGAAAATTTTATTAATATTTCCCACATGTTTGGCAGTGATTAGCGGATGAAATAATTCGGGCGTTAGAACTATGAATGATGGGTATGTACTAACGGTACAGGTAGACAGATCCACCTGGTGACGACGTGAGGACGAGCGTTCCTGGCCGCGGCGCCCATGTCAATCGGCGGTCAATCGTACTACTGCCCCTCGCGATAATATCGTCCCCGATTATATTCACTTGTTGCGTAGTAGTCGTCGCATGCCGCACACCACACGTTACTCTGAACTCACAATGCAATACTAACTACATTCGACACCAGCCTTTAAAGTTTTACGTATTTGCTTTTGCGGAATGACGCAGTTACAACTGCGCGAATAAAATAAGGAACATTATTATGTATAATAATTCTTCTTGGTGCTCTTAAAATAGCTGCCATTCCTTAAATATTACTGTAGGTACTAACTAAACGCGCATGGACGCTTTGACGCATTTCCACTTACGGGAGGAGAATAATTCAAATATCTACCTACGTAATATGAAACGTTAAACAAAGAGAAAATCTGTGTTAACTGCCATTCTGGGAGTATTTTTCAGTACCTACTTTTAAAATTGGAGAGTCTTTTTCCATTTACCACTTTACTTTTCATTTAGTTGTACCTGCCTAGACTGCCTACCATATATTTTGCAAAGCATGCGTAACAGTGCAGGAGCACCAGTGCTATCTGCTCTAAATGTGCATCATCCGTGACGTATTTACTCGAACGCGATATTACGACTGCGTTCAGCTGGTACTTACCTGCCTACGTCAGTCTGGAATTGCGTTTGCGTTTTCAATGCCGTACCTATTACATCATGGTTCATTATTAAAGTAGTTGGCGCTAATTAAAAAAACACGAATATAGGTACCTGATTACCAACTCCACCAACTCTTAAAGAGTAGTACCGAGGGTACCGAGGTACTCGAGGTACTCGAGGGTAGTTCTACTAGCGCTTTCGCTAACTGTAGTTTAGACTACCTACTTATAGGTAGGTACCTAATATATTTCTATGCTTATACAATGAAATATTAAAATGACTGCCCATTTTTACGACTTATGCGCAGATGCAACATTTGCATCTGCGCATAAGACGTACAAATGTACTGAACAACTGCTTTTTTTTTCGCGACTTCAGGATTGGTCCCAAAGGAAAAGTTGTTCATAATGATGAGTACAATGACCTCTTCTCAGGTATTGCGTTTATTATTTTACCCGCGCAACTTCGTCTGCTCCGCTTCTATTTGCCTTAGCGTGATGATATATAGCCTATAGCCTTCCTCGATAAATGAGCTTTAGATAGCTCATTTTATTCCAACAAACCTAAATTAAACTAGGTCAAGATTTTTCATTATTTTACTAATTTTTTTTCACTTTGGTAAAAGTGGCGTCACTATCTGTCTCGCTCACTCATGGCAAACATACCCACTATCCATCACTCTCATAATTTTGCCTTAAAATTAAGAACCTTCCTAGAGCTTGTGCGAATCAAAAACATTTTACTGAGACAGCAAAGATCGGGTTATTTGAGGTTTTAATTGTTTTACTCTTTTTTATTGTATGGAACTAACAAGTATTGTACCATTTTAGAATTCTGATTAAATGCGCCAAGTTTTAATGCCACTTGCCAAGGCACTCTAGTACATTTTTTTTAAAGGAGGGCCTGTCAAAGTCGACGAATCTTGAAAATTTTAAATTCGTAGTTTAACAAATAGTCTCAATTCTCGAAAACTTGAGGCAATTGTGTCATTATTTTTTATTGGGATTCTAGAAATGTTATTTAGGATTACGTTTCCAAAGTTCAAATGAACAAAAATAAAAAAGAATAACCACAATAACCGAAAAATGGTACAGTTTGATCAAATTTCTAGGTTTTTCTGCATGGGATAGTTTTTTTTTCAGATTTTTCTCGTGATTGTTATGATCAATCCTGTCACCCCGTTTCGGCTTGACGTTGAGTTCTGGGCCACCCTGTATAAAGCAGACGAGTTTGTTTATTTGTTTGCTTAAACGCGATAATCTCAGAAACTACTGGACCGATTTGAAAAATTCTTTCAGTGTTAGATAGCTCATTTATCGAGGAAGGCTATAGGCTATATATCATCACATAAGACCATTAAGAGCGGAGCAGTAATGAAAAATGTGACGTAGACGAAGTTGCGCGGGTCAGCTAGTAAGTAATAATAGAAGATAGATATAGATAGATAGTATAAATGTTAGAAAATTCGTCTGCCTGACAATCTAAAACACGCAATGGACATGTGACAGAAAGGTATTGCCGTTGATGGTGTGAATTTGTGTGTTAAAAGCTACCCCGCTGTTTAATAATAATAAGCAAAAATTAAGTACCTAGTTACTTCAATATACCTAGTAGAAAATCGTAAAATCAGCGTAATTTCATTTCCGCATACTGAAAATTTCTTAAAGAACGTACCTACCTAATTATGACATAACATTTGCCTGAGCACTTTTAATCAACGTAGATATTTAATTAGCGCCATTTCTTATTTATTTCAATTCGGAGGAATTTTAATTAAGACAAAAATAATGCTTTTTAATGAATATTTATGCACATGTTTTGGCTCTTACTGGTCGTGTCTTGAGTTTGACCAGATTTCAGACAGGTGTTTATGATTTTATTTCGACTGCACCGGTTGGAGCGGCTACGCGGCAACGCGACGCATCATTGAATTTGAGAAACCAAAGTTTATTCTCCTAAATACCAAAATGGTAATCTCGAAATTTATGGCTTTTTTATTTATTACCAAAACGAGGGGTGTTATAAGAAGTGTGTGTCTGTACTGAATGTCTGTGACATCGTAGCTCTTAAAAGGCGGAAGCGCTTTTGATTTAGTTTTCTTTTTGTTTGAAACGTATATTAATCGAGAGTGGTCATAGCTATGATTCCTGAAAATCGGTTCAGCAGTTTGAAGATCATTAGCTTTTTCTAGTTGATGAAGGGATGTGAGCAACTTTCATAGGTTTGATCGATTCAAAATTTGGTATTCAGCTGTTACTTAATGTATTTCCTTAACATCTGTAACGCAAAATAAGATAAATAATTAAATGTCGCGGACAACAGTAGGCGTTTCGAACCGACATACTATCGAACTAATAAATTACCGAACTAATGAGCAATCGTTGCAGGGTTTTTCGCTACAGGATTTTTTTCGCACAAACGTTACATCGCACCAATAAAGCATCGATGGAATAAATCGTCGTACAACTGAATTATCGACACACCGTGTTCGATATAATAAAAATCGAATCATCGACTTTTGAAATCAAGTATACCCGTTGTAAGCAAGTTTCTGCTGTACTAACATATATTTTTTAATTAACCAGCTGTTCTAAAATATTTATGACAGATGCATATATCTATTGCTAAAATGAACCTTGACATAGCAGATACCGCAGCATGTCCTAGAAACATTATACGGACGCAGTTGGTTTCACTCGTCATATTTGTATTACTTGGCTAATGGTTTACAAGATGTCTAATGCAAAGATAACTCGAGATAGATATATATATATATATATATAACTGCGTGTAAAAGAGCCTATTTAGATAAAAGCTGCTAGGTTATTAGTGTTCTGTGGATAAAAGTAAACTGTCCTTAGGATTTATGTTACGTTTCATTTCAAAGGAAAACGAGCAAATAAACTGTCTACATTTGAATACTCCTAAAGCCTGAAGGATTTTGCCCAGCTGTGGGAGAGTATGCGCTTAAAAAGAAAAGGCTGGTGCGTAAGTCGGTTGCTGCGATGCTTTGCAAAAATCATCATCATCATCATATCATATCAGCCGAAAGACATCCACTGCTCGACATAGGCCTCCCCCAAGCGTCGGCACAACGACCGGTCCTGTGCGTCTCGCATCCATCAGCTACCCTACGTACATACATTTTATATGAACTTTCGACTGACCACACCGCCCTTTTTTGCAACCATTGCGATGCGTAGCGGGTTGCGGCCCGATGTGACTGTACCTACTATGCGCTTCGCTTTTGTGTGAATAGTGACTAAAACCACACAAAGAACTTAGTTCCGTTAGTTTAATCTTAGCTCGCTTTTCTGAGGATTTTTTTTAACCTTATGTGCAGATCGCAAAATAAGCTTGAGGAGAGTTTGAAGAATTCCAGGGTTGCAGAATTGTTCGAAAGAGTCAACGCGGCCCCTGGAACGCAAAGCAGGCATTTGGAGGAACACGAAACTATCGACTTTTCACAAATTAAAGTTTAGTAGCGCGACAGGCTGATGAAAATTCTCAAACTAATCTGTACGTCTACCATGAGTTTTATCAATCTATACTTGCTAGCGACTGTAGTTAAAAAAATATATGAAAACCATTAAAAAACAAGTTTATTATTTACTGTTTTAGTTGTTAACTAAAGTTTTACTTGCAACTTGATTGTTTGTTAGTTAAAAACTTAAACAAAAAATTACAAACTTGTTTTTTAAAAGTTTTCATACATTTTTTTTAACTACAGACGCTAGCGAGTGTAGTTTGATAAAACTCATGGGAGCCGTACAGGCTAGTTAACGCGTGTTTGGCAATTTGTCACATTACTATGCGACAATAGTCGTACCTGAAACTGTGTCTTAGCTAGGGTTGCTAACCGTACTATAATATATAGTACTAGTTGACCCGCGCAACTTCGTCTGCACCGCTCCTATTTGTCTTAGCGTGATGATATATAGCCTTCCTCGATAAATGGGCTATCTAACACTGAAGGAATTTCAACATGTCAGTTTTTGACGACAGTTTCGAGACTGTGCATCTTGGGTTTTTTATATATCAATCATTGATACTGACATGTATCAAGTGTCATGTGTGAGTTGTGTGTAGTTAAACTATAAACATTTTTTTTTGCAAATTCAACCTTACACGGATCGCTTAAAGTTGTTTTTACAAATCAGTGCAGTATGGCGAGCGATGCGATACTGTTTGAAACTAGCGCACAATTATACATTGTGCGTTTGTTTTTTGCGGACGTTTTTGAGGTGCTGAGTGTGTATCTTGGGTTTTTATATATCAATGGATTTTGGTTATTATTTTCAATTCAATATTGTCCTTTCTTTTGAGGAGTTTAATTCCGAATCCTAAAAAAATAAGCTAGGCAGGTAAGCTTTTGATTTATGTTAATTTATAAAATTGAATATGGTTACTGATAAAGATGATAATTTTATTTCAGACAAAAATTGTTTAAAAAAACCGGCTGAGTGCGAGTCGGACTTGCCCACCAAGGGTTCCGTAGCTACAAATTACTTTAAATAAAGACTATATTTTTTTACGATTTAATTAAAAATGTATAGTTTTCAAACTTTTCCCTTTACTTGTAGACGGTATTACTTGCCAAATTTCATAATTCTAGGTCAACGGGAACTACCAAACAGGTTTTCGTCCCGGGTACTTCCGGTTAACCTAGAATTGTCAATTTTGTTTAAAAGCAAGGTTTTACAGCACAAGTTAACGGAAAATTCCTAAACTAAAAAAAGTTAAAATTAAGGTAAATTTGGGTACTTACAAGTTTTCGTGTGATTTTTATACAACTAATAAGGACTATAGACCTCAGTATCTGGTATAAATTCAACTTGCTAGGTCTACCCGTTTCTGAGAAAATCAGTGGTGACAGACAGACGGGCATGATAGTGATCTTATAAGGGTTTCTTTTTTTTGAGGTACGGAACCTTAAAAATGCAAGAAGTGCAAATAAATAATAGTTTTTAACCGACTTCTTAAATAAATAAGTAACATATGTTTGACAATTTTTTGCTTTTTCCATAAAATATGATATTATTTTTTAGTTAATTATATTTTTAACCGACTTCTAAAAAATAAGGTGGTTCTCAATTCGACAGCGTGTATATATATATATTATGTGTGTTTGCGGATAACTTCGTCGTTAATGATCCGATTTCGATGAATCTTTTTTTATATGAAAGGGTAAACTTCCGAGATGGTCCCATTGCCACCAAGTCAGGATCTGATGATGGAAACCCTGAGAAATCGAGGGCAACTCGCGAAAATTATAGGCACGCATCTGGTAAAAACTTGATATTCGTGTGTATATCGGGTGATACTACAAAAAAATGAAGGTTTGGATCAGACCTGATAATGGAGACAACACAGACTCAAGGGAACTCCACATTGGTATGTAGGAACTACCAAGTGTTTGGGCTTATTTCATTCGTATTGACGAGATCTTTACACCGAAAGCACTTAGTAAGTTTTATTTTCATAACATAACATCACGCCGGTACGCTGTGAATGGGTACGCAGGTACCACTAAAAAGTGAAAAATAAAAACTTTTACAAAAAATGTAACCGACTTCCAAAACAAAACACTACAAAGTATGAAATAACTTTAATTTCGGAAGTCGGTGTCAAAAAACGAAATAAACAAAAACACCGACTACCGAAATTAAAGTTATTTCAAACTTTGTAGTGTTTTGTTTTGGAAGTCGGTTACAATTTTTTTTATAGCTTATTTTGAGAAATACTATATTTCGTCGAAGAAATGTTGGCAACCCTAGCCCTAGCATCTTTCACCTTGAAAATGAAATAAATTGATAGAAACCGTAACAGCTATTACGCTAAAACGATTCTGACATGTGATGAAAATAAACGATTGAAAGATTTAGTTCAGTTTGTTTGTGTTGAGCTAAAAATAATTTTCGATCGAGAAAAGAAAGAGATGTATTCTTTCTTATTATGTAATACACTTTTTTTTGTATTGTATTTCGAGACGAACGTTTGAACGATTAATGTATCTATACAACGTGTAAATGAATAGACGCAATACGTCATTGACTCATCATTATGAACAACTTTTACTATGAGACCAATCCCGAAATCGCGAAAAAAAAAATCTGCTGCTTAGTACATTTTCTCGCACATAAATGTATGGGGGAGTCGATTTTTTTTCACGATATCAGTGTTGGTCCCATAGTGAAAGTTGTTCATAATGGTGAGTTCAATGACCCCTTAAAAGGTATTACGTTTATTCTGTTACAGGGTGTAGGTACATTGCATTCTATTAGGTAGGTACAGCGGTAGCCGACACTTGATATCAAACAAATGAATGCGACTCTCAAAACTCTGTATTGTTTTTCGACAAATCTCACGATATGAGTGTGAAATTATCTGGCAGCGTCTTTGTTCTTGAAATTCCTTAAAGTTGGAGTAAAGTAGATATTTTTTTCACGATTTCAGTATATTGATTACTAGCTGACCCGCGCAACTTCGTCTGCGCCACAATTTTTATTACTGCTCCGCTCCTATTGGTCTTAGCGTGATGATATAGCCTTCCTCGATAAATGGGCTATCTAACACTGAAAGAATTTTTCAAATCGGAGCGGGAGTTCCTGAGATTAGCGCGTTCAAGCAAACAAACAAACTCTTCAGCTTTATATATTACTAGTTGACCCGCGCAACTTTGTCTGCTCCGCTCTTATTGGTCTAAGCGTAATTATATATAGCCTATAGCCTTCCTCGATAAATGGGCTATCTAACACTGAATGAATTTTTCAAATCGGACCGAGAGTTCCTGAGATTAGCGCGTTCAAGCAAACAAACAAACTCTTCAGCTTTTTAAATTATAAGTATAGATTACGAAGATTATTTGCTCTGTACAGAAGGCAGGTTAGGGTAAACCAATTTAAAAAACCGGACAAGTGCGAGTCGGACTCGCCCACCGGGGTTTCCGTACGTAGGCACATATAACTTTAAATAAAGACTATTTTTTATGATTTAATTACAAATGTATAGTTTTGAGATATTTCCCTATGCTCGCAATATTAGACGATATTACTTGCCAAATTTCATAGTTCTAGTTCAACGGAAAATCCTAATATATAAAATTCTTCAGTTACTGAGTGACTGACAGACAACGCACAGCCGAAACTACTGGTCGTAGAAAGCTGAAATATGGCATGTAGGTTCCTTGGGGAGTGTAGGGGAGCACTAAAGATTGCCCGAAATTCCCACGGGAACGGGAAAAAACGGGACATGCGCATACGAAGTCGCGGGCAAAAGCTAGTACCCTATAAATTTATTTTGATTTCCTTGAGAGAGTCGAAATATACGTTTTTTGCAGCAAAAATGGACGTAACATTTTCACGTTAACTTAGAAGTTTGATTTTTTCACAGCTTCAAGGGACCTGAGTAGTGAGTATAATATGGTAATTTCAATTCCATACCTCCACGCGTTTTCGAGATATTTAAAGCGTCTGTGTAAAGACGGACGGACAACAAATTGATCCTATAAGGGTTCCGTTTTTTCCTTTTGAGGTACGAAACCCAAAAAAAGTAACAAAAATCACCAACAATTTGTGTTAGCAATCATAAATTAAACGCGTCGTAAACTTCCCGCGTCTTCGGTCTCCCGTCTACCTCAGGAACCGTGCATTTTCCGGAAAAGAGCGTACGGTACCGCGTCAGTGGATTTTTCTATCAGTGACAGAATTTCCTTAACCGGAACAGAAGCAATCTAGGTACTTCCTAATCTGATGTATAAAAATCTCGTGTCACGGTGTTTGTTACCGAACGTTTGGTCCTCCGAAACGGCTCGATCGATTTTCATGTGTGTGTATATTCGGTACGTATGAGAATAGGTGGTAGGCTATTTTTTTTTAAACGTTTGCCGAGTCAGCTAGTTTTAGATAATACTAGCTAACCCGCGCAACTCCGTTTGCGTCACATTTTTATCACTGCTCCGCTCCTATTGGTCTTAGCGTGATGATATATAGCCTATAGCCTTCCTCGATAAATGGGCTATCTAACACTGAAAGAATTTTTCAAATCGGACCAGTAGTTCCTGAGATTAGCGCGTTCAAGCAAACAAACAAACAAACAAACTCTTCAGCTTTATATATTAGTATAGATTAACTACTAACGCAAAGACACTTGCCAAGCATGCAGTCTGTGATAATATATTAGGGAGCCCCGTTTCTCACAGGACAGTTAATTGCAGCGGTCTAGCAGAACGACACATTTCAGCTGTGTTTAATTAGGTAACTGATAATTTGGTTGATGGACTATACTATAAGAAGCTATATCTTTTTAAGAAGCACATTACTCGGCGAAGTTCTAGTGTCATCCAAGACAAAATGAATATTTGCACAGTTATTTTATGAATGTTTTCATAATAGTTTTAGCACTTTAGGTACATAACATAAGCGTTATGGCTCGTTTAAAGCTATTAATATAAAATATTAATGCTATTGATTTTCGTGACAGACAATTAGCGATAAGACCCGTGTTGTGTATAGGCACCGTTTACACTTTAGTTGCGGCTCGCATGTTAGGAGCAAAACATTAAAGTTCACGAAAAAACAACGGAAAAGCTTGCAGAATAACAAAGGGGCGACTTTACACCAGGATTCCAGCGTTAGAATGTTAACTTTTTACCGAGATTGTGGTTAGCTTAGCGTCTGCTGTTACATCTCAAGTTGTTAGTTTTATTGACAACACTGTACACCGAAAGCAAATTGAGTTAAGATTCAAATACCGTGAAGTTTCAGTCCTTCTGTGAATCCGATTTTCAACGCTAATCTTAATCGCAAATCTATGAAGATGTGATTAGAGTAAGGGATAAAATTAGCTAATCTTGCTAGGATAGCCGCTTCCAGGCGGAATTGGTTGTCCAGGTCGAGGGATCCAACTAAGCTTCCTAAGATGCTCTGAATCGTACATATTTCGTCAGAAGGAGTTCTAGAAGCACAGTTGTCACAGCACCACTCCGCTCTTGGGTCCAAAGGTGACGTCGGAAGCAGAATCCCCACACATTCCTTGTTGGAACATTTCAGCGCAGACAGTTTGGTTCCCATCTCTGAAATATCTCTACACCGCACACACTTACACCAGAAATGTTTGGTTTGGTAAAGATGGCATCTTCGTGCTGGAGTGCACAATAGAAGCCCTGTGTAGCACGTCAGGATCTCTTCTCCGACCTCAATATCCCTTGCAGCGTAAACAGCCATAGTGTAGTCGCTGTTGAACACATTTCTAGTATTTGGCACACAACTGTGATTCAGGAATGCTGATAATGGGAACAGACCTCGTAAAGGTATTTTTCTGTCGAGTGGGTTATTGGCAATCCTGAAGGAGTTAATTTTAATTATTGAGTGAATTAATTTGACGAATGAGATCTGATCCTCTGGTATTTCACATTTCGTACACAGTATTTTAAGCTCTTCAAAATTTGCATCCACAGTGCAGCTTTGTAAGATAGATAACATCAATTTGTGTTCTTCCGATAAAAGTAAGAACCGCAAATAGATCTGCATTCGCGCCAGAACTCCTGCATGTCTTTCGCAATCAGGCTTTAGCTTCCAGTTGTTTGTAATGAAATTGCATTCTACGCCGTGATCTTGACAGGTCTTGCAGTCTTCAGAGCAGACCATGAGGGAACATCGTTCACAAGCGTAGCAAGAATCACTGACTTGGTAACATACGGAGCAGTACGTGTCACCGGCACGGTCGGCGCGGGGTGCTACCACCAGCGGCTTGTTCTTGAATATGAGGGTCCCTTTTTTGATTGTTTGAGCTGCAAATAATCCTCTTCCGCCAAGGTCGGATCGTTTGATGGTCCAGATGGGCTTTGTGGGATCTTCAAGATATGCCGTCAACAGCGATGTTTCGCGGATGATTGGGTGCGCCATGTCGGGGCTGTTGCTGGAGAGCTAGTGCGCTGGAAGGCATGGTGCGGAGCAGCGCGCCGCGGCTGACTGACGCCGCCACTCCACCGACTTCGATGTACATGACCCGCTATGAAAATAGCCACTGGAAATAATAAATCTCATCTGCTCCATGGAGCCAGCTCACGTGTCGAATCTGACGTAATGTACGTTGGTTTAGCGATTTATGTTTAGTTTACTATTGCACGTTGCGACCTAAAAGCCGAGTCAGAATGTTAAACTATCAATAAAACCGTTCGAAATGGTAGCCGGAGAACAATCAGGATTTGTGTGTTCAAATGCTTTTAGTGTTCCGTTTCGCATATAGATAAGTCTTTTTTTGAGAGTCGTTGATTTGAGATATAATATTAATGGTGCTTGTCATCAAAGATCATCACTGCGTTCCCAAACATTTTCCTGACTGACCGTTATTTAGGTACGCGTCTATTTTTTATTTATTCTTTAAATATTCCTTTGTTTTCATACTATTTCCTTACTTGACAGATTGCGTGATAGCGTGAGCTGGTTGACTAATGGGCGCATCACCTTTGTCTTTTCATTTCCATGTCAGCGAAATATTTGCTGTAGCTATGTTATTCCGCAAACCTTATTTCAATTAAGTGGGTCGATGTACTGTCTATACTTAGGTACGGTACGTGTAATTACACTGTTTTACGTCAACAGTTAGATATTCAAGACCAGGATGTTTACATATTGGATAGCAGCGACTGGTTAGTACTGACATGGGGTATTTATTAATGAGAGCGGTCGATAAAGAGTTAACAATTGATCGGAAAGCTTGGCGCACACACAATGGGTGTTGGTTTTCGATGATAGTATAGAATTCAATACATCTTAGAAATGAGACTGAACTATCTATATCTAAACTTATATTTAATATTATAAAGCTGAAGGTTGTTGGTTTGGTTGAAAGCGCTAATCTCAGGAACTACTGGTCCGAATTGAAAAATTCTTTCAGTGTTGGATAGCCCATTTATCGAGGAAGGACATCGGGGTCTATAACATCATCGATACGACCAATAAGAGCGTAGCATTGGTAAAAATGTGACGCAGACGAAGTTGCGCAGGTCAGCTAGTCTGTATTGGAAAGCTTTAACGATATTTATTTATTTAAACATCATGTACTTACAATAGTGGTACCTAGGCGGACTTAATGCAACGAGGCATTTTCTACCAGTCAACTTTTGGGTTAAAAATAAATACACTGTGGTACGTGTACAGCAAATAAATAAAATTTAAAATAAAAAAAAATCCGTAACCAAATTAACGGATTTTTTTACAAAAAAATAATATACATGATACTAATAAAAAAATAAATATATAATGCTCACATAATAAACTAATAAATATAATGTTTTATAATAATTTTTCTGATAGATTTTTTTTTTATTTTTTCGTTTGTTTTCTGATGATGTACCTAGCTATAATTAACCATATTATATTCGTTATCTAATCGAAGAAGTTATAAGGAAGAAGTTTTCCTAAGGAAATTCAACAGCAATTAAATCATAGGTCTATCTGCTAATTTTGGTGAAATTATTTAGCGCTGCTCATGTTTTTCAAATAATATCTAATATTTTCCTCATGTGTAAAATTGTGCCGACTTGGCAACATTATTAAACAGCTATGTAACTAAGAATAGGTATATTGATGGCATGAATGACTGACACATGAAATATTTAGCAGGTTACGTAGGCAAATTCTTTTGAGTCTACGATTTCAAGCATGGGACACTTGTGTCTGACAATGCACCATTGATACAACAGATATTTACTATGTTATCCGTCTCTATCTGGTTTAAAATTAGCTACCTAAAGTTTATAATTTTGCCATTATTGTTGTATTTAGGAGGTTATCTCTGAAAGGACTGATCAAATTATTAAAGACCTTCCACTGAATGGAAGCTACATAAACGCTGAGAGTTATAGGTAATTTTATTTTCTGGAAATAAGCACGTGGGAAAGGGCATGGAAGCAAAGCCGAAGGCGAATGCTTGTGTAGATAACAGTTTAACTGTAGGCACAAGTTTTAGAGGATAGATTTAAAAATTGGTACAGAAAATCTCATAACATTCATATTTTAACATAAGTAAATGTAGAAAGATTTTGACTCCCTATAACCTATATAGTCTTCTTCATGAATGAGGCTATCGTATATAATAATATTTTTCCATATCCGACTGGTAGTTCTAGAGAGTAGCGCGTCCAAACAAACAAACTCTACAGCTGTATTATACACTAGTTGACCCGCGCAACTTCGTCTGCTCTGCTCCTATTGGTCTTAGCGTGATGATAGCCTATAGCCTTCCTCGATAAATGGACTATCTAAAACTGAAACAATTTTTCAAATCGGAACAGCAGTTCCTGAGATTAGCGCGTTCAAGCAAACAAACAAACAAACTCTTCAGCTTTATATATTAGTATAGATAGATATAGTATAGATGACCAGGACTAATCCGTAGGATACTTTATATCCCTTTATATATACATATGGAAGGAATTTTTTTTTGATGATTTTTGACTTCCACTCGGTCGAAGCCACGGACGAGAGATAGTATAGAGAAAAAGCTGCTGTCAAACAAATGCATTTAGCTAGCAAGCTATTCGTCTCTACTATCACCCAAAGGTCGACGTGGAGAAACTATGCAACAAACATTAATCATTTAAATGAGGTAATTTGAAAAGGTTTCAGTGCAAGTGCACTCAGGAGCTATACCCAGCCACCTATATAAATCTCAAAGTAACCGAAGCATTAAAGATGGCGCGGGACGTAGTTATCACGTAATTGGCTGGATCCTTGTTATCTGACGGCTCTGTTCTTATGCAACTGGCCTGGGAACCCAGCTTACTGCAAAGGTATCTGTGATACTACGGTGCAATGTTCCTACCTATATTGCGAAAAAAACATCATTAGGTGAGTGCAATTAGAAAAATAGTTATCGTAATCCTAACTAATGTTGGGTCAGGTGTCAGGGTCGGTACATATCTGACGGAAAATGCGTCGAGCTTATCATCGGTGGCGTCTATTTGCCTTAAGGCTGCTCTCAGCAGGTAGCAACTTTTCGTCGGCATTTACTGAGAAATTACATCTGAAAAAAATAGGTAGTAATCTACATGATATGATACGTAATTTGGTTTAGCCAGAATGTATGTATCGGTATCACATAATAAGAAAAAAAATCACCAAATCACCCCCAAACGGTTGAGATGAAACCATTTTACTCCTTAATTTTTTAATAAAAGTCTAAAAAAAATACCTACTGCTTTGCAATACAAATGAAAATATTTTGGTTCTGTTACTTTTTAAAATATGTGTTATTTTTTTTATAATAAATAAAAAATGCGGGTAGCGGAGTGGCGCGTAGAGGAGTAGTTAGCTCCGTTTATATGCACAAGGTCATTGGCATGTATACAGGCCTTAACGCGTCATCGGTTGAGTGTGAAAGATTGAATGTTTTATCATATAATTGTATATTCGCGTAACGCGACGCTGATATGTACTGACCCTCATGTCTTAACGGCTGATCAGATTTGGATAAACCATGTCACGCGGGTAGACCATGTTCTGGTAGAAAACGTAGGATAATTTTGTATCCCGGTAGTAAAATTATGCCAAAGGAACATTCCCTCGGCATAATTTTCGATTTTCACGCAGACGAGCCGCGAAGCCTTCTTTATGGAAAATTAGTTACTGTCTCACAAGTCCATTACTGTTCGTTTATGAATTACTAGCTGTCACATACTGTTCATCGGTTTCCGAAAAACAGCGTAGTATTTTTAATTGACAAAATTCGTGACCTGTTAACGATGCCTATTAATTTAAGATTTTTACACAATATCTATGCATCACTTCAGTTATGTCGTACCTACTAGGTAATCGTTTATAATAATTTGGCATCTCGCTTTACAGGTGGGCAGGTACATACTTTAACGGCAGGTAGGCGCACGACGCGGACGCCATTAATAGCATTCAACATACAATGTCTGGCGCTATAGGAAGTGACGCATTCTGAGCGAGATTGCAATTTTACCTGTACTTGAGCTGAATATAATTATTATTGCAAAACTAAGTACCTACCGCAAGCCTTTATCGACACAGTTGAAAGAACAATCGATAGCTTCCCTCTGACGTACTGCCTCCCCATCAATGATTAGTTGCACATTACCAACAAAGTATACTGCTCACAAAATATTTTTCAGTTCAGTGTTTTCATAGAAGTAAACACTTCAATGTCAAAACACGGTGTGTTTCAAAACATAGACGAGATAACGATAAACTATCTTTGTATCTGATTATTTGGATTGATCTTAACCTAAAAACGAATGATTTACTCTTTTACAAGTCTATAAATCAAATGTTACTGGTAAAATATCAGACGATCTAAATCAATTGTTAGTCAAAAATAATTGTGACGTGAAGCTCACCGTGCCAGCGATATCCTTCAACTTCTCCGAACGCCCAGATCAAACGACACTGAAGGTCGATCACGATTTGATTTGTCTTCGGAACATATTTTGTTATTCGATTAACTAAAAAACTTTCTAAATCATGTACACTCTCAAAGTTCAATGACCCCATGAGACTTCCAAGGGCCCCCTGTATGGCACGGATGTTTTCGTCAGGAACTCGCATGTCACACTGCAAACATCGCCAAGCACTTGAGGACCTCAATGGGTCAATAGGAATTAAATATCCTGAACAATCCGTCGAGAAGCATTTAAGAGCACCGAGAAGGGTACCTCCTTCAGTGGGATCAGAACAACGATCACATTTACAGAGGAAATGTTTTGTTTTATACAGGTGTGTTCGCCGAGCCGGTGTTCCCCACAAAAGTCCAGAATAACAAGAAAAGATCTCTGTCCCCGCTCTTATAGGTTTCACAGCTTTGACTGTCATTTGTAGGTCACTGTTGAAGTAATACCTCGTATTTGGTACACAGTTGTGATTCATCAATCCCGACACAGGATACAATCCACGCATGCTCATTTCCTTTTTACCGTACGGAGTGGCGATTTGATATGCATTAGTGTCTAGAGCACAACATGCCAACAACATCAGCTGTTCTTCTTCTTCTGGTATCTCGAAGTATTGCTTTAAGTTTCGGACTTCAGTTCCATGTTGAGGTAGAGTGTGTGCTTGCAGGGAAGCCAAAAATATCCTTTGGTCATTATTTAATAGCAGAGCCCTTATTGGTGTTAAACCGCGAGACAATACATTGCCATCGACTTCCTCGATGGGCGTGTTGATATTCCAGCGGGAAATAATACCACAGTCGTTTAAGTGCACGTTTGTATTCTGACACTGTCTTGAGCACAACAACAATGAACACTTATCACACTTATAAAATGTATCACTGTCTAGCTTGCCGCACACCGTACATCCTTGTTCTACGGTAGCGCCAGCTCGAGGGCCATAGATGAGAGGCCGGTCAACAAACAGTACTTCTCCAGGCATTACGTCTTCGGTGGCGATTAGACCACGGCCACTTAATGGCGATTCGCTGATAGTCCATTTACACGTATATTGTATGCCATCGATAAAATCGCTCAGGCCGAGGTGTTCCTTCACCATTTGCGACAATTGCTCCAACGACAACATCCTGCCGCGACCCGTCCGATGACGGCACTGCACTGCGCGCTCAACGCGAATATACAAATCAGCGAGTTTGATAACAGCTAGGCAATGATCGGTTATAAGTATAACAACGCCAAAAACGTACGCGATCTTCTCCGCAATTAACTGAGTCCGATAGAAGTGTGCGGCGCGTGGAGTTAGTACACGGACCTGACGTAGTCCTCACGGGCGTTGCCAATAACGTATAGATTATCAGGTAATTTACGTACGAGCTGTTTGCGTCGCTTCGTTCTCGTATCACTTGATCCACCTGAGCTCGCGGTCACCTGAGCCCGTCCTACAAACGTGTGGAAGACGAAGATGTGACAACCGGGAAAAATTCGTATGACTATGATATAAATATAGACCGGGTTGATTACTATTTTTAAATCAGTGTAAAATGAAATATATTAGAAGCTCTGTGCTCAGTTTAAATATAAACAAAAACATCTGCGGTGGCGTTTCATTAGCTACCCGGAGATTTAATTAGAGGATTACTTTAAATTGTCTACTGAAAAACTACATTTAAATTGGTTTTAAATTAATTCTTTACTTTTTGGTAGACAACTGTTTTCATAGATAAACTTCACGCTTAAATAGCTCTTACTCTATGCTCACTCTGTTTAGATTTACAGAGAGTCAATCACTTTAATTCTAAATAGAGTGAGCCTGCCATGTTAATCTAGAAATACCTGTAAATTCAATATATTCAAGGTATTTCGAAAGGTAGAAATGTGTAAGTGGAATACCATTGAAAATTAGAGCTTTATATTAAAAAATACTAACATTTACTGACGTATATACGTTGTATTATATCGCCTAGTTAACTTTATAGTTAAGTATGATATTTGATGAAGACAAATATTTTTCGGGGCAATAACACATTGCGATTTTCAACCCCAACAATGAACGATACTTGACCCAGTTAATATTCTGGAAGACTATCTTAGAAATGATGAAAACGAAAACCATTGTTCGATCACATGTAGAGAATATGGACGAAAAAGTATCGTATTAGTAACATAAACAGGTACATAATTTTCATGATTCGCGAAGTACTTGAGCTTGTTCAGCGTAGCAGGACGTTCGGCACGTTCACGCCCTCGATGGCGCGCACAAAGTGGCCGCAGGGAACGAAACCAGATCCACTCCCTTTGTTGTGGCGAGTCCCTCCGCCGCGCCGTGGTTCGACAACCTGACCAGTCTCTGTAACCACTTCAACTACGTGGACGTTTATATGTTTAAGAAAAAATAATCTAAATGCTCAATAAACACTATCGCCTCCCGAACATCCGGAACATTTTCCACGGTCCCTGACGCGCAGTGGTCACAGCGAGTGCTTGAGCCTTAGATATGCAAACCTTGTTTGAGGATCTCGAAGATGAGTGTCCGTGGTATTATTTCGATGGTTCTTACAAACTGCTACTGGGAGCTTGCCTTTTTATATTCGGTTAGTTTCTAATTGCCTTCCAAATCATAACTCTGAACGTAAAACTAGCAGCGAATCCATAAATACCGAAGAGTGTCTGCGAATATGCATTATATTTTGTTAATGTGGGTCATAATTCAATAGGTGTGTTCGGGGTGCTGCTCAACGGTTGGCTTTTTGCCACTTTCATCCACAGTCACCTGCTCGTGTTTAGGAGTCATATTCTGGTACTTAATCTGTGTACAGCGTCACTTGGTCGAAATCTCGTCGGATTTCCATTTGCGGGATCATCGGCTGTAACAAAAAGGTAATATTCAATTTATTTTTTTCTCAAATTTTATAATTTTGTAGTTATGCTTCTGGAGGTTAATCCAATTCCACCACTAAAATGAATATTGTTTTAGATGGCTCTTTGGTCCTTCGTGCTGTCAACTATTTGCATTTCTGAATCAATTCTTTGGTGTTTTTCAAATGACTGCTATATTTGTGGCAGTTTTGGAGCGATATTTATTAGCAAAGTACTACAGACGTGGTATGTATGTAAATTGAATATATTGTTATGCTTTCTCACACCTGTTTTTGCAGCGATTTATGTTTCTTCATATTTCAGAAAGAACACTTTACACGAGATTCTATTGGTCACTTATCGGCCTAAGTTGGTTTAATTCAGTTATATTCGCAACTCCACCACTGTTCGGATATGGGAAATACTCTTGTGACTCTACCGGGACATCTTGTACGTTCCTCTGGCCTTCGACATCTTCTGGAGCCAAACACATAGGGTTCAGCATTCCTTACATTCTTGTATGTGGGGTGTTCCCGGTCATTGCAGTGTAAGTGGATATTTTAAAAATAACAATGAAATAATTATAGTATAACCAGAAATTATGACGTAATCGTTTAATGTTGATGACAGCTTCTACTATATGGGAAAGGCGGTTCGATTGGAAAGAATATTTTACAAAGGAGAAGTACAAAAAGAACAAACTCGGCTCACACAGGTGAGGATTTCAATTTTTCTTCTCCTTCATGATTTGATTTTGCTTTAAATAGATTGTAAGTTGATGAAAATAATTCAATACTTTTCCCAAAATCAAATATAATTTGGTAATTACTCCAATAATATACCAATAAACTAAAAATAAACGTAACATTATCATTATCCATAGTTGGCAAAGATATTCTAAACAATTTGTATTGGAATATTCCTGACATACTGTGGAAAAACTTTCCACATAAATAAATAAGTTGTCCAAATTGCTATATTATATTGCAGACTATACACGCCGTGTGTGTAGCTACGCTAGCATTATGGATACCTGCTGCCATTTTGGTTGGTTGGCAATGGCTGCCATTACTTATTTACGGATATAGACCACATGTGCCACCTGGCTTGGCGGTAATTGCACCTATTGCATCTGAGGTAAGGATCCCTTCTTACATTTGATAAATATTTTAACGGAAAACGTAACGTATCTTAGGCTAATTAGTTTAGGATTTGATTTGAGATTCTCTCATTGCAGGCAGCAACGAGTGTGCCAGTACTCTGTTTCATTGCAGGCGATGAGAGGCTCCGAGCTGCACTTCTTGGTCGCATGCGCAAACATTACGCCCTGCTTCAACCAGAACGCGCCAAGCGGTATAACAGAGTTTAGCAGGGTGAAGGAAAGCTCTTTCATGTTTCATGCTCTCCGGGTACCAGAGATATTTCAAGTGTCGCCCTCCCAAGAAAAAGAAAAGCGGCAGTCCATGATGCTATAATTGTGTACACATTTGAAATGTATATCCCTACGCTTATAATAAAAGTTTAAGTTCCACCGAGACTATCTACTTGTGTTTAAAACTCTAACATTTAAATCCGTTGTCGCTTGCTCAGTAGGTACATGCACGCACAATTCCTCTAAGTACTTCTAGTGAAACAATAGGTGCGGCAGAGCATGAAGCAACTGGTGTTTTAGTTAAAGACCCGAGATGCAACTTGAGATTCAGGTTTCGCACACGTAAGGATCTTAACGAGTCTTGTCACACGTCTTCCAGACTCGTATAGCTCGTAACATTTACATTTTTTTCCACCATTGTACAACAAGAATTTCAAAAAGATCAGTAGTTACTTTCATATCTTTGATTGCGTAAAGAACTTTGCCATTGTTTAAATATGACACTGGAGAGATATAGTGAAAATATTAAAGCAAATGTTTGTGTATGGAAAGAAGTATTTGACAATGACGAGAGAATCGTTTTACAACAAGGCTTTTTTGTCACGGGTAACTCTTTTGCTCTCTGCTTGATGGATTTAACGTTTAAGTATTGTTCAAAAACTTCCTGTTATAAGATTATTTGTTAAACATGTATTATTTTTCAGGCCTATTATCAGTCATATTCAGTTTTTGGTTAACCGTAACCCTCCTCTTCACAAATCTGCGATTTGATGAGAGTTATCGTAACCTGGCTAATTTTACCAAGGTGGCCTGTATCAGACGTATTGTACCGACATTTTTGCACCTGCCGCTTGTCAAATACTTTGAAACGTAAGTTGGAAGGGACCTTTTTATTTGCATTGAAATACCTTTTGTTTATTCATGTAGTTTTTGGGATATATTTAGATCTCGAAGGTCCCTTACAAGCTTGTTCAGTAAAAATGCTAATTAGTACGCAACTGATTATTTTGCTTTTGCATTATCAGTATGATATATATAATAATATGCCTTCCTTAATTTATAATGCAATGTAGCTTCTCATATTATTTCTTTTGTTACCAAAGTTTTTATTTCCTTTTGCACACAGGTTTTTATTTATATTTTTTATTTTATCATCATCGTATAATTTAATCTGGACTGTAATTCTTTGTTAATCTCAATGGCTTCAAGTGTACTGACCTTTCAGTTCGTACGGATTTGAAACATTCTCTTGTGAAGTTTTTGCTTTCTTGGAGACGTTTTTGGCAGTGTTCGAGGTCGAATGCCTAACTCACGTCTGTATTGAAAGATATGTTGTTGCAAAATACATTACTAACGGTAAGTGAATTTTTATTTAATGCTGTTGTGTGTTTATTATCATACTAAATTATATTTGCTTCATATTTTTTAAGGTTGGCAGTTACAACAGAACCATTACTACTTGTATGTTTGTCTGTGTGTGTTCTTTTCTTGTCTGTACTCTATTCCGCCTCTGTTCGGAGTTGGAAAGTATGGTTTTGACTTCCAATGCACATCATGCACCTACGATATGGTGTTACCAGAGAATTGGCAGAGGAACTTCATCATTGCCATTTTTGTTCTTCGAAGCGTTAAACCCACACTCGTTATGTAAGTATTTGTAGTTATTTTTTTATTAAAGCCATGTATTATGATTATGATCAAATTAGGAGATATTCAAATGTAGGTCAACTAAACAATCGATCAATATTAATTAATTAAACCAATTTGCGTTTGCATTAAGTAGACTTGGATAAACTAACTAAACTAAATCTGAGAGGCTTAACTCGTAATGTGAATTATTCATGTCAATTAAATAGCAATTCCCATTGGGAGAAGACAGCTCCAATTGATAATGGTAGGCAATTAGTGCAGTATACCACTCTAGTTAACACTGACAGGAGCTATTAACAACGATACAATTTTAATTGTTCTCATTCCAATATGACCCAATTTCTGTAACCAAGGGTTAATGATTAAACACGACGTTTGTTGTTTGCTAGAAAAATATTTGTGGTTGCGTTAAAAAGATTTCAGTAAAATGTGACCGTAAAATGTTTCAGGATATTGATGCTTATTTGGGCCCGAATGCTGGAGAGAAGAATGCCTTGCTCAATGAGGAACCAGAATTTTACCCAGGTGAGGTTATAGAAATTCTATAACTTCGGATTCTGAGGGCTCCTACAAAAAAAAGAAGGATTTTTAAACAAAAAAGTTTTTGACAATTATTATTTATTTTTATTTAAGATGGGTTTGCTCTTGAGTCTAGACTAGGTCAGAGGTGTCAGAGAAAAATTCAACGATGGAGTGAGCTTACCCAGAAGAAGCCTGTTCACTCTGACTTTCAATAAAAAAAAAAAAAAAAATATTTCTTCACTTAAGGATAAGGATTATAAGTATTTTTCTTTAAGTTTCATGTTATTGTTCTTTGAGGTACCATACATCAAAAATATACTTATTAGTAAGTGCTTAAGTACCTTCTCTTTCCAATCTTGATTTGGGTACTTTCAGTAAAAGTAGTTCAAGAAAATAATTTGTTCTCACGTAATTCCAGAGTGTAACCGCCATAACGCTGGTTAACCTGTTGTGCTGGACACCCATCGCGCTGATCAGAGGAAGCGTGGTGATGTCGTACTTTACGTACATGGACGTGTTGCCCCTGCCCTCAGGAACTTGCATCATGTGGGCCATGTGGATTCATTGGGTGAGTGGACCATTGCAGCTAATAATAATCCATTTGTTTCAGTCAACGTGGTTTATAGAAAAATCCATAACCTAAACATAAGTTACTTAGGATTATACACTCACAAACTGTATAAACTTAAAATACAAAATAAACATCCATGCTAATATTATAAATGCAGAAGTAATTCTGTTTGTTTGTTACCTCTTCATGTCTTAAAATAATGAATAGCCTTTAAAATTGATGCACAAATAGACTGGAATAGGACATAATATAATTTTTACCCACGGAGTATGTCCCTTGGGTTAGTATTTGACTATCTTGCGGGCGTAGCCGCGGGCAGAAGCTATAAGTATTTTATAAGAAAGCAATGGCGGACACTTTCAACTAGTGCACACGAAGAGGACTCTGTCGTCTGACTGTGTTTTCATCACATTGCGCTGCGTGTTCTGTGTAACCTCCATGAAAAAGTCAGAATTCTTCCAAAATCCTACTAATATTATAAATGTGAAAGTTTGTATGTTTGTTTGTATATTTGTGCCTCAATCAGGCAAAAATAGCTGAAGGGATTTGGATGAAATTTGGCACACATATAGTACACATCCTGGAATCAAACATAGGCATAACTTTTTATCCCGGTAAAAGGCATGGCTTAATGGAGACTGAGGAGGAAGTGGAAACCCAGCGCTTCTGCTGCCTTAGTACTTCAGATTCACAAGTACCAGGAGAACAGAAACATGTCGTAGTATTTCCGGGGCTGAAATTGGGAGCGTTAAAGATTCACAAGTACCAGGAGACCATAAGTATGTCAAAATATTTCCGGCGCTGGAATTGTGACCGGTTAGATTTCAAAACTACTAGGAGACCAGAAACATGTCGAAGTATTTTCGGGGCTAGGATTGTGAATGCTAAAGATTCATAAGTACCAGAAGGCCAGAAACATGTTGAAATATTTCCGCGCTAGAAATATGAGCGGTAGAGATTCAAAAGTACCAAAATAACAGAAAAATGTGGAAGATTTTCCCGGGCAGGAATTATGAGCGCTAAAGATTCATTATATGCCTGGAGACCAGAAACATGTCGAAGTATTTCCAGGGTTGGAATTGTGAGCAGTTAGGATTCAAAAGCACCAGGAGATCAGATACATGTAGAAGTATTTTCGGGGCTGGAATAATGAGCGGCTACAGCTTCACAAGTACCAGGAGAACAGAACGATGTTAAAGTATTTTTAAGCTCGAATATTTTACGAGTATGTTTTTGTTTAAAAAGTCAAACAGAAATTAATATGTGTGTCGATGTTTTTTCCGGGCTGGAATTGTAAATGCTATAGATTCACAAGTAACAGGGGACTAGAAAAATGTTCAAGTATTTTTTTGGCCGAAATTGTGAGCGCTAAAGATTCACAAGTACCAGGAGACCAGAAAAATGTCGAAGTATTTTCTGGGCTGGAATTATGAGCGTTAAAAGATTCATTATGTACCAGGAGACCAAAAACATGACGAAGTATTTTCGTGGCTAGGATTGTGAATGCTAAAGATTCACAAGTACAAGGAGACCAGAAACATGTCGAAATATTTCCAGAGCAATAATTATGAGCGGTTAGGGTTCAAAAGTACCAGAACAACAGAAAAATGTGGAAGTATTTTCCGTGATGGAATTATGAACGCTAAAGATTCATTATGTACCAGGAGATTAGAAATATGTCGAAGTATTTTCGGGGCTGTAATTATGAGCGCTACAGATTCACAAGTAGATAGATACCAGGAGACCAGAAACATGTTTTCATGTTTCCGGCGCTGGAATTTTGAGTGGTTACTTGGTTAGGATTCAAACGTACCAGGAGAACAGAAACATAGCGGTTATTTCCGGGCCGTAATTATGAGCGTTAAAGATTCACAATTACCAGGATACCAGAAACATGTTGAAGTATTTCCGAAGCTGGACTTGTGAGTGGTTAGCATTTAAAAATACCAGGAGAACTGAAATATATCGAAGTTTTTTCTAGGCTGGAGTTATGACCGCTAAAGATTCACAAGACCAGAATGCCAGAAACATGTCGAAGTAGTTCCGGAGCTGAAAGTACGGACGGTAAAGACTCACAAACTATCAGAATAAAGAATCATGAAGGTATATTTCCGAGAGTGAGAAAATGGGGCAAAGAAGTTGCGCGCCACCTCTAAAGTCTACGCAGACGAAGTCGCGGGCGAAGTGCTAGTAAAGATATATTTTTATTTATTTATTTTAATA
Organism: Lacanobia wlatinum; assembly: GCA_947578705.1. Taxonomy (NCBI): domain Eukaryota; kingdom Metazoa; phylum Arthropoda; class Insecta; order Lepidoptera; family Noctuidae; genus Lacanobia; species Lacanobia wlatinum. Next base: position 8,943,966 of record OX388028.1, on the reverse strand, counting down.
CTTCATGCACACAAATGTACAGAGGCGGACTTAATGCCTTAGGCATTTTGTACCAGTCAACCTTTGTATTATTTTCTACCAGTCAACTAATATATGATATATACTCTTATATAGAGTTCCCTTGTCAACTGAATGACGACTGAGTTAGATAGTGAAACAGTTTCGATAATTTCAAACTCGTGTTACCCACGCCTAAGAAGCCAATGATGCATCAAATAGTGCGTTCGTCTTGAATGTTGTGTAAGATTTTATGAAGAGTGACGTTACTGCGCAACGGTGCAACGGCCACAACTCATGAGACGCCAATTCAGCTGTGACTCACGGCGCGAACAACACGGTGTCTGCCAAATAGATCCCTATCATTCTATTAAACGCTTTGATCTTAATAAATTATTAATTAATACGTGTATAATCAATTTATTTTGTATAATAATATACCGTATAATCAATTCATGTAAAATTCTTTCGTTACTGAGTGATTGAGTAACTGAGGAGCTGACAGACAAAGCACAGCTGACACTACCGTTACTCCTTGGGGAGTGTAGGGGAGCACTTAGAGAGAATTTCTCCAAATTCACATGGGAACGGGAAAAAATGGGATATGCGCGCGCGAAGTCACGGGCAAAAGCTAGTACTTAATATGACATCAGTAGTTTTTGACGCTTTTCTTATTGACAATCTCTGGAGCCTGAGGTCCGGGACCTTTGGTAAGAGTATGAGGGGCCGAAGTCATTCGCAGAGGCCCCGATAGGCAATTTCACGGATGTTTCAGTCTTAGCAATTTGTTTCGTAGCGAATGCTTAGTTTATTTTATTTCAGGCGTTTCCTGCCTTTTTCAGGTGGAGTTCAGACGACATACTTTTCGAGCGATCGAGTCTTCGGTTCTATTTTCACAGACTAAAAAGTGCGTCACGGATAGTCTGTCGTCTGCGGTGCACGCGCCTGCTCCTCATAATGTCGCTGCCTAGTGCGAAGCGAAATTTAGTTAGAGCTTATCTGGCTTATCGTAGGAATGTAGAGTCTTGAATGTCTTATATTTATATTTACTCGTTTTGTTTGTTCCCTTTTCTTTTGTCTCCTTATTAATAGGGTTGATATTTTGACTACCTTCTCAAAAATGTCTGTTACATTTCCATGATCATCAAAAAACACTTTCCTTGCTACGACGTCATCTAGCGTCACTCTTATTTTAAAGCTGATTTCATTAACGCCTTGTATTTTTATTTATGCAGCAAATCGTAATTCTCTTGGCTACTTGATTCCAGGTTGCGCCTGCGCTGACAGCGATAGCACTGTTCTTAGTCGATGATCGCGTGCGCAGCAAGATGTTCAATTTGTACGCTGCGGCGGGACGTGAAGCCGACAATGGTCACAAGAAAGACTAGCTAAAAATACTTTTTCATATATTGTGTATTTTTATAAAATTGTTTTTGTTAAGTGTCAAATACATAATACATTTAGGATAGTGCTTTAATAATACCTGCTTATAAATTGACTTGTTTTTCAAGTTTTTTTGCATTAAATTGTCCTCATATAAGAAGGCGTTATGTTACTACTTTTCTCTTTTCCTGAACAATAATTTCCTTTTTTTGCCAAACAAGCTCCCAGTATACTTACTCAGTAAAATAAGTTTCTACGCAGTAATAGAACAGAAATACTGTGATTGCTGACAGCGGTATTTATGCTGCGTATGGTAGATTCCCATTTTCGTCATCGTGCCATTATGGTCTGTGGTAGAACTTAATCAACTGGTCTACTGACTAAATAGGTGACCACAGAGGGTTGTGTTATTTTTTGTAACCATTGTTGAAGAATTAATTAGTGCAATCCTACTTAGACACCGATAATACAACATTCATCATCTGCCTAGCCTTTTCCCAACTTTATTGGGGTCGGCTTCCAGTCAAACCGGATTCAGCTGAATACCGATAATACAATATTACCATTTTTAAATAGTGTATTATATTGTGTATAAAGATACCTATCCATGCCTCATGCCATGGCCCTGTGGTGCATTTCCGCATAGGAATTATTAATAAAGGTGCGACTGTGAAGGTCTAATTGCAAATGTGAGTATTGTAGCAATAATATTGCCTTTGTGCTTACTATTTCCTCGATATATTTTATTAATAGCTGTATTTATTGTTCATGTGTATTTTGCAATAAATTTATAAATCACTAGCTGTTGCCCGCGACTTCGTTCGCGTGTAAGTAGAAAAAAAATGAAGTCGTTAAATAAGCTCGCTAAGATAGTATAAAAAAGTCAATATCCAGCAATGCCTAACCTCTGATAGAATAAGGAAGTTGGAAGAATGCAATTCAAGGCAGACTCTGAACTGCAGTCTGGAACTGCCCCGTTGGTCTGCGTGGGGCCTTGGGTTCGAGACCCAGGTCGGGCAAAAAGTGTATTTGAGGTTTTCCATTAGGAATTTCTCAGTAAGGTCAAAATCTCATTACAAAGTTTTAGAGTGATTTTATATCTGAGTAGAAATCATAAAACGTAACCGGGTGATGTGTATCATTTTCTTTAATGACTGTAGTCATGGACATATATTCCCTGCTTTCCCCAGAAGCATTTGTCAATATTACGCGTATTGATGGTTATTGCTTGGTCGGTGCGAGGGGTCAAAATAGTTTATTGGCATAGCCAAGAAACAACAAAATTTCCAAGGTCGATGGGACCTCCGTACGGAGAAAAATGAATTTATGTTGTGGAGCAACGGTACAACACAGGCTCTCTACTAAAATAAACTAACTATCTTATTGAATAAGTGTGTGGAACGGAAGATCAGGTGGGTTGAGTGTATTACGGAACTCCACAGGATAGTGAATAGCATTATCCATAATTATGCACTACAGTGTTCATAGATTTGTACTGGTATCCTGATCCTTCGAACGGCATCAACAAAGTGTCATTATGGCTTGTATACATGCCAATGACCTTGTGCATTCAGACGGAGCTAACTACTCCTATACGCGCCACTCCGCTACCCGCATTTTTAATTTATTACAAAAAAAGTAACACATATTTTAAAAAAGTAACAAAACCAAATTATTTTCGTTTGTATTGCAAAGCAGTAGATATTTTTTTTAGACTTTTGTTAAAAACTGAAGGAGTAAAATGGTTTCATCTCAACGATTTGGAGATGATTTGGTGTTTTTTTTTCTTGTTATCTATACTAATCTATACTAATCAAATACTAATATTATAAAGAAGAAAGATTTGTTTGTTTAAATTGAATAGGCTCCGAAACTACTGGACCGATTTGAAAAATTCTTTTAGCATTGGATAGCTACATTATCAGGGAGTAACATGGGCTATATATTATCCCCGTACTCCCACGGGAACGGGAACTACGCGGGTGAAACCGCGTGACGTCCACTAGTGTGATAATAAATAAATAAATAAAAAAGCCTTATATTTCTTACTAAAGAATACAAAAATAAACTTATTTCTAATTATCTGTTATCTCGACTTTTTACACAAACATATTTATTTAGATATGAACTAGGTACAGCATTAAAGTACTAAATATATACACTTAAAATAAAATATCCTAACTAAGATAAGGCGTCAAAAAATTCGTCCGCATCGCTGTCCACCGGAAGTGAGCCCAAAAAGACTGGCGGCATTGCCACGTTGTATGGCAATGCTTATCCTCTGTCCGAGGTAAAAGCCAGCCCTTGGGTCACGCGAAGTGTCAACTAAGCTTTTAGAAAGATCTTTAAATAAGGCATGAGCACTCGGACCCCACGGTCCAAGAGTTTCAACCCCAAACGGCTCAAAAATATAATTGCCAACAAGGTTATATTTTCGCCGCTTGAGGTTCTCAGCAGCCGCAGCGGCAGTACCAGCACAGCAAGAGTATCGACACAAGTAGCGTCCCACACTAAAGGCCTACCCATGTTCCATGGAAACAAAGACATACCGTCCGGTCGCTTGCCGTCGTCGCGTGCCAGGCCATTGGGTTCTAGTACGGCTGGAACACCGACGGCGACAAGAGCACTTCGACTGCATGAGAGACCGTGGTGCCCGAGGCTGTTGACAGCTTCGCCACAGTGACAACGATGAGGAGAACAACACGATGCGCCTAAGCGAAGGGAAGCAGCGAGGCGGAAAGTTGTATCGTCGAACAAGGTGCCTAAGTTCGACGACGGTAGTGCGTGAAGCCAGAGGCCCGACTCCCACTCACCCACAGCCAGCAGGCGCGCACGCTCCGCAGTAGAAGTAGAAGTGGCTATAAGGTTCCTCTGAACTTCTCTGCAGACCGGCTCATCCCACTGTCTCTGTTATGATGGGTTGTCGGGTAGATTTACATTCGGGCAAGCGAGTTGCCAGGCATTCACAGCCTCGGTGAAGCACGGCACATCAAAATCAATCAGTGTGGAAGCTAGGATATTCCTGATTAATTGATCAGTGCCATGAACCGAAGATATAAAAGCCGGTAAACTAATACTGGTATTTTTTCTGTTATCTTATGCTTAAACTTATATTTATAGATTTATATTTCTTATTATTTGTGTAAGAACCCCTCGTTCTCGAAGGTGAAGGCCTCCTCTAGAGATTTCCATGTATCCCTGGATACATGGAAATCTCTAGGCCTTTCTTTGCTGTCTCCATCCACTGTTTGCCAGCCACTTGTATAATATCGTCAGTCCACCGGGCGGCTGGTCTACCTCTCTTTCTGGTGCCTGATGGACCCTTCCAGGATGTTATCCTGGCGGTCCATCTGTTATCTGTTAGTCTGGCGAGCAAAAAGCTTAAGTGGCGTTGGGCTGGACACATATGTGTCCAGCCCAACGCCACTTAAGCTTTTTGCATTGAATCAGAGCGTCTGTAACTTTTGTCTTCTTTCGAATTATATTATGAGGTATTTTTTTGTATTCTTTTGATTTTCAACATACTCCTTTCCATTCCTCTTTGACACGTCCTGATTTTTGCTTTAGCTTGATGTGTGAACTTCCAAGTTTGGCTAGCGTATGTTAATGATGGCAATATGCAGATATCCATAACTATTTGCTTAATTTTGATCGGCATGTCACTTTTCATAATTTCTTTAAGCTCCAAAATTTTTTCCAAGCATTCTAAACTCTCCTTTCTATTTCTTGTTCATTTTTTTGCTTCTCAAATGATAATTGTTTTCCCAAATACATAGGTGTCGACGTACTCCAACGCTTCATTGTTTAGGTATACAGGGGACTTCCGATAGTTTGTCATAATATGTATTGGTTTTACTGCGGTTAATTTCTAGTCCTACCTGCTGACTTGCGGCGTGAAGATCGTTTAACATAGACTGCAGCTCCATTTTACTCTCAGACAGCAATATGATGTCGTCGGCAAATCTCAAATGACTTATATATTTATTGTTAATATTTAGATCGACCCTTTCCCATTGTAGTTGTCCAATGACTTGTTGTATCACTGCTATAAATATAGTTGGAGAGATAGGATCGCCCTGTCTTCTAATAGGTATTGAAGGTCCAGTCGTCTCCAGTCTAATTCTACTGTTACAGTTTTCATATAGATATTGTATTACCTTCAAATATCCTGTTTCAATATTTTGCGAATCTAGAGACTCCCATATTGACTGATGATCCAAAGTATCACAAGCTTTTCGATAATCGATAAATCCAATGTAGAGCGGCCTCTGGAACTCTTGATATTTGTCTATTACCATTTCAATAGAGTGGATATGGTCCACAGTAGAGAATCCTCTTCTAAATCCTGCCTGCTCTACTGGCTGTTAGTTTTCTATGGTGCCTCTGATTCTCTTTTCTAAAATTGATGAGAATAATTATATTGAAGACAGTAGGTTTATTGGTCGGTAGTTGTTAATATCATTTGGGTCCCCTTTTTTATACAATAAAATTATGTCCGACTCAGTCCATTGTTTTGGTGTAGTCGCCGTTTTCAGCACGAGGTTAAAGAGCCACTGCTCTTCCCCTAACACTTTAGAGGGCTCACTAAATAGGGAGCTCCTAGCTTCAGGGCTTCGTTGGATATTTTATAAGTTCCTGGGCTTTTTTCAGATTTCAATCTAGTTATTCCCTTCAAAACTTCTGCCTCCTCTATGTCGACAATATCGGGCGATGTTTCATTTGATAGAATTGAAGCTGAAGCTGGATCTACTATATTCACACCTGTACAGATTTTCATAGAAATTTGTTGCAACTTGAAGTATTTCATTTCTGTTACATGTAGTTTTATTTGTAGCTTTAAGTCCTTCTATCCAAGTTTTATGCAGTCTAAGTTCCTTATTGGCTCTCTTTAAACTTCCAGACTGTAGTACAAATTTTTCAATGGTCTTCTTACGATGGATGATGTAGTCATGCGGGATATATTTACTTATGAGTTTATAGAGAGCTTTAAGCTCGTTTTTCATACTTCTAGTTTTTGGTTTTGTTTTTTGGAGAAGTTGCCGTCTTGACATAATTTTTTTTTGTTTGGTCTGATAAAAAAGAAGGCATGTTTTTGTGTTTTGAAGTGATATGTGCCTTTTTGAGGCCATTTTCTATTGCACGTTATGCCGCTATATTTATAAAAAATATGTATTTCGACTCTCTCAAGGGAATCAAAATATAGGGTATTTTCCGTTGACCTAGAACTATGAAATTTGGCAAGTAATACCGTCTTATACTACCCGTATAGGGAAAAATCAGAAAACTCTACTATTGTAATTAAATCATAAAAAATATCGTCTTTATTTAATGTAATATGTACCTATAAATTTGTACGGAACCGTCGGTGGGCGAGTCCGACTCACACTTTTAATGATATCAGGCCTCTTTTGTTTTTTTTTTTTTATGAGAAGTCTGTTTTATTCCTTGCTAAATGTTCTAATTTCGTACTCTGCATTTATTTAAACGATACAATGTGAAACTTTGAAGTCATCAGACCAAGTAAACACGTTTTGCCATAAAAACTTCGTTAGACCGATTACCCCGTATAGTTGGAATTCTTAGAAGTACGCATTTAAAAAATGCTGAAATAGATGTTTGCTTAGGTATATCAAAGATAAAGTATCATTAGGAGATGTAAATCAATCATGTACATCTGAAAAAAAAAGCCCTCTGTGTAAAATTGTAGCAATCTATTTACTAAGGTGCCAACTTTCTATTTTATTAATCCAAGGAATACGAATCTTACATACTTTTGGGGATATTTATGAAAAACTAATAATACAAATCTCTAGTATTTACTTCGGTTTGGGGACCGAGTCACCCGCGTCCGTAGGAGAATACCCATTGCAGTCTCAACACGTGGTCCCCGGGTGGTGCTAATCAGGTGACACTAACTGGTGGTAGGTTTCGGCCGATGGCTTGCGACCACCCACTGGGCAAAGACGTACCGCCAAGTGGCCTTGCCGCGTTCCGGTACGATGCTCAGTGTAGCCAATCTAGAGGAGTTGGATCGAAATAGTTGTTCCAATGCAGGCAGACCGACCAGGCTCGCGTTGATATGGGCGTATCGGGAGACTAGTCGCGGAGGGTAGCGGGATCCGAGGCACGGTGCGCCGCTGGCCGACCGCAGGTAGTTGGGGGCCCAAGTAGTGTACTAGCCATACATGAAAGGCTGCCCCGCCAACTGTCGATAAATCCCGGAGTGCACCATCGTGCTGGTTGGCGACCAGACGAGAGGGTCCGATGGACATTTCCGGGGGGGCTCGGGCGTCCCCGCAGTCTCCAGACTAGTCCCCCAATGATGTCGTCCTGTCAGAGCGTGCCTGTGGGAACCTCATTTCACTTCCTTCTCCTCTACCTTACTCACTCAGTATGACCAGGAACAAAAAGAGAAAAGCACAAAGTGCACCTCTCTAACATACGAGGTCTGCACTCAAATCTCGCCGCAGTCCATCACCACCTAGAGACTGAGAAACCAGCGCTCTTGTTTCTGTCGGAGACGCAGATCGGATTTCCGTCAGACGTGTCGTATCTTACATACCCAGGGTTTACCCTGGAGCACCACTTCAGACCACGCGCGAGCGTATGTATGTACGCCCGGGACGACATATGCTATCGGCGTCTCCGCAATCTTGAGAACTCCAGGTTCTCAATGCTGTGGGCTTTAGTGGACACCGGCCTGGATAAAATTATCTACGCCTGTGTCTACCGTTCGCACGGTGGTGATCTGGAGACAACTGGGCTAATACAGCACCTCAGTGAGGCGGCGGATGCGGCTCAGCAGCGGTATCCTTCTGCCCAATTGGTGTTGCTGGGGGACTTCAACGCCCACCATCAGGAGTGGCTTTTCCCGTATCAGCACACAGACCATGCTGGACGAGAGGCGCGAAAGCTAGCGCTTGCGTTAAATCTTACCCAGCTGGTCCAGGGGGCAACGAGGGTGCCAGATGTTGAATTGCACACAGCCAATTGCTTGGACCTTCTGCTGACAACAGATCCAGACCGCTACTCGGTGTCGATTTCTTCTCCACTGGGTAGTTCCGACCACTTTCTGGTGAAGTCTGTGTCCGTCTACTCCCCGCCCGATCCTAGCCCAAGAGGCGCCCGGCGGGTATGGCGATACAGGTCAGCAGATTGGGATGGCATTCGCATGTTACCCTTGGCAGCCTACTTGCTTTCCTTCAACTGATGCTTCGTCGTGCGCTGACGCCGTGACGGAAGTTTTGCGGAAGGGAATGGAGTACTATATTCCGTTCTCGGACGTAGCAATGTCTGGCGAAGCTCGCCCATGGTTTGGTGCCGAGTGCAATTGCGTTAATGCAATAAAATATGCAGCGTACCTAGCATGGGTCGACGTTCGTGCGCGCAAAGCAAATGACGTGAGTCAGAAGAAGAGAGCTTTTAACAGGGCTGCCAAGTCCTGCAAGAAGGTGTTGCGGAGAGCTCGGTTTGACCACATTAGCCGAATAGGGAACAAACTTGCTTCAAACCCAGCAGGTAGTAAAGCTTTTTGGTCCCTGGCTAAGTCGGTCGAATCGAACTTCTGCCGCCGCTCACTACCACCACTGCTGAGACCCGATGGGTCGCTAGCCCACTCCGCTGAGCAGAAAGCAAGCTTATTTGCTTCTATGTTTTCGGAATCGTCGCGTCTGGATCCTGGTGGCGCGAGGCCCCCTGCTTCTCCTGATGGATGCGAGTCGAGAATGTCGAACATTTGCATTTGCAGAAGGACGTTCTTCGGATACTGCGTAACCTAGACGTGAATAAGGCTAGTGGCCCCGACGGCATACCGGCAATTGTTTTGAGGACTTGTGCGCCTGAGTTTTCTCCAATCTTGACACGTCTATTTCGCCTCTCGTTTGAGACTGGAAAAGTACCGAATGCTTGGAACAAGCTAACTTGCAGCCCGTGCCCAAGAAGGGTAGTCGAGCTGACCCGTCGAATTACAGACCCATCTTAGTAACGTCCATACTCTGTAAGAGTATGGAACGCGTGCTGAATCGTAAGCTTCTAGCATACCTAGAAGCGAATGATATCCTTAGCGACCGACAATACGCGTTCCGCCGAAATTGGTCAACTGGGGATCTTCTAGCGTATGCCATTCACATCTGGAGTGAGGCCATAGAGAAGCACGGGAAGGCACTTGCGGTCTCCATTGATATCTCGAAGGCTTTCGACAGGGTCTGGCACGATAGTCTTATTGTAAGCTTCCTTCCTTCGGTCTGCCCGACGGATTGTGTGATTGGATTGCAGATTTCCTGAGGGATCGGTCTATCCGAGTGGTCATAGATGGCTGCTCGTCCGGACTGCTGGATATTAATGCCGGGGTTCCTCAGGGGTCGGTGCTCTCGGCAACATTGTTCCTGCTACATATTAATGATCTGCTAAAACCCGGTACCTTTGGGTATGCAGACGACAGCACTGTTGTTGAGAGATACGTGACCGGCGCACGAGCTGGTGGGTCGCAGATCCGGTCTCTCCGGGAGGCTATGGTTAAGTGCTTGAACTTGTCCTTACAGGCTGTCTCTGAATGGGGCAATGCCAATCTGGTCCAGTTCAATGCTGCTAAGACCCAAGCGTGTCTTTTTCCGCTAAAAGGAGCCAATTCCACCCAGCTCCATCTTTTCGAGGTATAACCGTGCCGATAACCGACCGACTTGAGCTTCTTGGTGTTACATTAACATCTACCCTTAATTTTGGCCCTTTCATAGAGGCAAAGGCTCAAGTGGCTGCCAGAAAGTTGGGGGTCCTAGCAAAGGTGAGACGGTACTTCACGCTGGAACAGCTGCTCAAGCTCTATCAAGCGCAAGTTCGATCGTGTATGGAATACTGCTCTCATCTATGGGACGGATCTGCCAAATACCAGATTGATGCCCTTGAGTCAATTGAGAAACGAGCCAAGAGGATCATCGGTAATGACAGGCTCGTCGAGTCGAAGCTCCAAAGTCTTGAGCATCGACGCCGAGTTGCTGGCCTGTCGGTTTTCTATCGGTTGCATTTTGGGGAGTGTGCGACGGAATTGCATGATTTAATTCCGCCAAGCCCGTTCCATCATCGGACCACAAGACGAACGGCGATGCGCCACCGGTACATGGTGGACATCCGACCTACACGCACAAAACGTTTTGGGAACACATTCACAGTGCGTACAGCTAAGGAGTGGAATACCCTACCAGAGTCTGTTTTTCCAGATAGCTACAACCTGGGAGTCTTTAAGACAAGAGTGAATGGGTTGCTTCTAGGCAAACGTGCTCCATCTTCGACCGCATCATGGCTTACCATCAGGTGATATAGTGGTCAAACGTATGCCAATCTACAGTAAAAAAAAAGTCAATATTCGTACCAAGTTTCACGTAATGGCCCAAGGAATAAGTTTCTTCCATACAAAGTTTAACATCCCATAATTCGCTTATTGGGTGTAGTTGTGAAAAATTAATAATAACAATCTTTATTATTTACTTTGGTCAACATTTGTACCAAATTTCAAGCAAATTGCCTCAAGGAATAAGGATTTTCATATAAACTTCTGACCCTTATTTCAACCCCATAGGGGATGACAAAAATCCTTTCTTACCAGATACCTACACCATATAAGGAATATTTCCTCCAAATTTCAAGTTCCTACGACGAGCGGTTTAGTCTGTGCGTTGATCCATCAATCAGGACCAAGCCTTTTATATAAATATAGATTTTGAGGGGCGGGAAGTTTAGGATTGTAATATAAAAGACATAGAAAGTTTAAATATATTATAATTTTAGATATTTATGTATAGTATACATAAAAGTAACATTAAATAATGTATGAAACCGTATTAAATACGATTACAAGATTGCCAACAATATAATACAAAGAGAAAAAGATTTGTACGAAGAATATCAGCGCAGTCCAGTTACATAGTATGATACATTGTATGGTTACCTAATTCAGTCGAAATGTACATTACATGTATATTTTAGTGAAGGAAGAAACTGAATTCAACCTAATTCTCTAACAAATTATACTACTGAACACAACGTGGAAAAATATTCCTACTTAAAGAAAATAACAGTAGCCTCTCAAGAAAATGAAATAGCCGCCGTATTATGTATGTACATGATTGGTTATTTCTAAATTTACAAAAAGCACAATACGCCTTTACTAGGTAGTTTAGATGGCATCACAGTCTACCCACGATTGGTCCACAGTAAGGCCATATATTATGGAGTAAAGTACACGCACACAATACAGCACGACATACACTTCCAAGATACTTATTTATTCCAATTGTCCATTGATAGTGCCAAATAACAGCCAAGATAATTTTTACATATAGCACTTCATTCTCCTCGTGATTAAGACTATAGGTATGTACTTTTTTATACAATAACCCTATTAATATGATAAATATTTGTATTATACATAGATATATTTATGATACAGCTTACTACTTACAACTACTTATATCGATCGGTTGCAGTTCATAGGAAACGTATATATAGCGGCACTTCTTAAGTTCTAAGTTTTAAATTTAAAATCGAATGGATATAAAGATGAAATTTTATATTTATATTGCACCTTTTTTCTTATCAATAACTACTGACACATCTCGCACGCACACACTGCACGTCCTCTGGAATGGGTTCGATGGTCCTCATCGAATCGTTCGTCGCATTCATCCATCGTATCGATATTTACAAAGTCACAATCGTCTTCTTCATTAACATAATAATTACTTTCCTCATCTATTATTGTAGTTTTGTATACCCTGTTGCTGTAGGTGTCGGAGGAGGCGCTGCGCGTGGAGGGGCTGCACAGCACGATGAGAGGCGCCGGCCCCCCCCGCGCGCCCCGCCCCCGCGCGTCCTGCTAGATCTGCTCCAGCGCCGTGCTCTCCTCCCAGCGCCTCTGCTGTCGCCTCTCGATCACGGGGATGAAGAACAGAATCAACCCACTCAGCGATATCGTACCACCAGCCACGTAAAACCCTGGAGCATACGAGTTGAGCGTGTCGTACAACCACCCTGCAGGAAAAAGAATATTGATTAATCTTTACTTGAAACGATGGACCTTATTAGCTTTGGCAAATATACAGATACACAGTGGCTAGTTTACCTGCAAATGGTGGTCCTATAAGGGAAGCAATTCCTTGGAATAGTAGGAGAAGACCAAATGCGTTTGTGAGCTTCTCGATACCTAGCAGATCCACAAGAACGACTGAAGTCAGACCTACGTAGGCGCCGATGCAAAAGCCAAAAGTGGTTGCATATAAAGCGAGACCCCAAAACTCCCAGCAGGCCATGGCCAATGCGGTACCTGAAAAAGAAAAATCATAATCTTTTAATTGAATACAATCAATCTTTGGTTTTTAAAGAATATCTAAATTCGGTATACGTACCAATGCCAGCGATTGTAAGGCACACATTATAAGCTAGCAAGCGGTTTACCCACGGCTTATCACTTATGTAACCAAGAATAATCCTTCCCACCAAGTTTGAACCCCCAATTATGGAAATAAGATATGGTGGATTCTCAATTCCTAGCGATTCGCTCATTGGTACAGTATAAACATACGGTATATAAAAACCGATACTAGTTAAAAAGTTCGATATAGCGAACAAAATAAAAATAGGGTCTACGAGGAGTGACATATCAAGCATCTCTCCGAGCGCTGCTTTGAATTCTGTTGAGCAAGGCAACCAGCCACATTTCACTTCAGGTTCTTCTTTCGTGCTGACGGCAGTGAATACTCTTTCAGGAGAGGTTGACCTGAATCTGGCTAGACTTGTCATACTGCCTTGGTACAAAACGTCCGGCCTCTGCATGATCCCACTGCCGTGCCGTGACGGTGGCGGCTTTTGCTCATGAGGTTTGTTTAATGCTGGCTGAGACAGAGTCAATCTTGCAATATCATTGTCGTCAAACTTCCCATTTGCTCTGAGGACGTGCTCTGTACTTTGAGATCTTTTTAGTGGAGACTTGGCTTGTTTCGGCAGCATGGGCTCTGTTGCTGGTGTTCGCGGGATTTCGGGAACGGGTTTAAATATAAGGCCTAATGGCACACAGTTCAGAATTAAGGCACCGATGATAGCCATAGCACCGCGCCAACCGTAGTTTTCGATTAAAACTGATGTGATTGGAGCAAACAAAAATGTTCCAAGTCCTGATCCACATACTGCGATACCTGAAAACGGAAAAATAGAACTTGAACAGTTGTTTCTAAATGCAAGGTAGAATAATCAAGAGTGTTGAGTGTGCAAAAATTCTTTACCAGTGGCAAGACTTCTGTAGCGTTCAAACCATACAGTGACGCTGACGATGGCGGGCAGGTAGATGAGGCCAAAGCCGAAGCCGGTGCCGACGCCGATGGTGAGGATGAGCGTGAGCACGTTGTTGGCGAAGGCCGACAGCACTACGCAGACCGACGCCAGCAGCGCGCCCGCCACCGTCACCGCGCGGCAGCCCCAACGGTTCACGAACGAACTCGATATAGGACCTGGAACCATTAAAACATTATTGATCGTAAACCGACTGTATTGAGCACATGAAATAACATTAATTTCGTAGTAAAACAGTATTTAGTTGTGTTCAGGGATTAGGGAACCAAACTAATTGCTTTGATATGAATAATTCAGAAACTCAATTTCCTGTCATTTGTCTTTACTCAATATTAGCCTTTTTATGGATAAGAAATCATCCAATGACTCCTCCCGCTTTGGGTGAAGCAGAAGGGAGTGTCAGACTTTTACTGACTAAAACCCTTCCGTGTTCTTCCTAATGCTCTTTGCGTTCCAGGGCCGCAGTGACTCTCGAAAAAATCCGCAACCCTGGCAGGCACTGGCCCTAGCGGGCCCCGTCTACTATGCTAACATCTCTATGAGACCCGCGTGGAACACACTGCGCCGTCGAACCGGGCTTGGTTCTGATCGGACAGCGAGCCACCTAACGCTCGCCGTGGCCGTGGCCGGGAATCGCCTTGCGACTCCCGACGCCAGGGGCGTCTTCTTCTGTTGCGGTGGCTGGGGCGTGAGGTTTCCCTCTCTCCCACGCGTTCAGCCTCCTCCTTCTCTTGCATTACTACTTCGCAAAAGGAGGTGACCGCTTCCTATGCCTCCTCGCTCCTGACCATAGATAGAACCAGGGCCGGTCGAGAGAGGTCGTCGTCGCCGATCGCCTCGACGAGGACATGGCGGTGATGGCCAAGCAGAGCAGACCTCCATCCTATGCTCCACCGTGTCTTCGGGGCGATCCTCACAGTGTTGACACCCGGGCGTGTCCTCCTGCCAAAGCCGAAACAGGTGGCGCCGCTCTAGCCACTCCTCAAAGACGGGACTTATCGCCACAATTGTGGCGTGCCCAGCGCACTCAATATTAGCCTAGATTTTTGTTTTTTAATAGATGCAGTGTTTCGTATCATGCCGTTTTTGTTATCGTGCACATGCTGCAAAGGACCAGAGTTCGAAATATATCAGCTAAATGAATAATTACAGAAGGATTCATTTGTTTTAAAAATGATTACATTCGATTTGTTTGTATGCTAATGTAGCTTGACTGATTATGAGTTTCAAAATATTTGAATAGAGGAGTCAATTTACCAAATGAAACAGCGTAGAGACGCAGGGATACAAAATTTGGGATTGTACACTTAATCATCTGGGTCGGGCGCGGTTGGGCCCCAACACATAAGCACTCCGTTGATGGCATCATTATTTCGGCCGAGTTGAATGTTCAAAGCCAGAATGGCGTTGTATTAAATTGATTACTTACCCGAACTAAGTGTGACCCCTACGAGGATAGACACGATCCACGCGGTCTTGCCTTTGCCCTCATCGAAGTAGGTCAGGAACTCTGCATAGAACACGCCGAACGAGTAGGTCATGCCATCAGCTGAAACGAAAAACATTCACGTCGTTATTGACTTATGAAGGAAAGTCATTAAAAGGGGAATGTTAAAATAAAAGAACGAACATTGAAATAGTTCTCGCTCTCGTTCTCTAATACCTCTACAAAGTATTGATGATAGATACTTTACGGTAGTAGAGGTCGAAATGCTGCGCAATTAATTTTTATGAATTCAACCGAATACCTAAAAGATATGCACTATGTATTCCAGCGATAACTTTGTTATCACACCTCTAAACAAGTATTAACTACATGAGTGCTCAAAGCTCACAAATATAAACTTCATAGCCCATAGCCACCCACTCTGTCGACGACCATCTATCGTTCGAGTGTGTACAATAACGTCACACTTTATGACAAAGTAGGTTAACATGATAGGCATATGCAGGTACAATATCGATGGGGTATGGAAGTGAGAGAATACGAGCACTACTAAACAAAGGCACGCGCTGACAATGGGACCAGAGTCGACGTCAAAGAGGCTTCCTTTCGCATTCAATGACCAAGAGAGAAAAAATCTTCACGACGATAAGAGAAATTAAATAAGCAGGCGTGGGCTCTCTTCAGGAAAAGCTAGGTAGATGCTGAAAAATTTATAACGTAAGCTGTTAGTACAGCTATTCCACTTTCTATGAGCGAGGAAATTGTTCTCTGTGCGAGCACTGGCTTACATTATAAATACATACAACACTCTCAGAAAGATGAACAAAGAAACGAGATTTAAGCAAAAACGACTTACACCGAAGCCGGCAGCTCGGTCAAGGCTCGGTACATGTCTTTACAGATTCTGATTGAGTAGTATGAAAGTAATTAAAGTTTTGATTTCTTTAATATTTCGAAATAAAAGAATTATGTTCTTGTAATGGATTTTAAAAAAATGCGTTTAAATTAGTAGCTGAGGATCTTGTAACTTAATTACAAGATCCTCAGCGTTTGATATAGAATCATGAGACGACAAAAACAATAAAAAACAGACAGTTAAATGTAGCGAAAATGTACATGGCTAGGTCCTCTTGTGTGTGGAACAACGATCGTGAAAGTACCTCCGGAGCTCCGGAGACCATGGGGCTAACTTCGTAAAGAACTTACGCAAATGAGACTTCTTTTTCCTTAGCTGCCTTTTCAGTGTTTAATTAATAATTATGTAAAACAGATCGTTTTAGGACCAAAATAAAATGGTCCTATGTTGTGGTAAAATTGACCGTACTGCAGATGGCTTACGAGACGGATTTAGTTGAGTTACTTTAAATTCAAAATTGATGTCCATCAGACCAATGTCGCTGATAAATATGAAGGGGTGAAGGCTTCTACTCAAAGTTTTAAAGATGATGCTATTCATGCTGTGTTACCACCAGAGAGAGAATATTATCCAAAGTGCTTTGCAAAATACGACGTCGCGTGTTGTCGTCGGAATTTAGCGGTTTATAAATAGAAGCAGATCGTGCAAAGCATTTTATTTGTATGCTAAAATTAAAGCGTAAGTATCAGCTGTTCGTTTTTTGCTTTAAATGCAAGAGGAGGTTGAGGAAAATGAGTTTTCATGTTACTCATTATATGTATATACTGCTTCACGTGGCAGTTTCAATTTTAACCCAAATTGTTCAAGGAGATGCCTCACGCCGGATTTTTTGATTAAGTATTTATTAAACGAGGAAGACCTATTTAATTTTTGTTGTTATTGCATGTGTTAATCCACAGTGTTAATTTAAATATTAATTTTCTACATTAAAATGTATATTCTGGCGGTCATCTCGGTGTTTTGTAGACATGCGAAGATTTATTGGGTATCATGAAAACAACAAAAGCGTCACGTGATGATAAAATTATATCAATCAACATTATTTGACATTCAGGAGAAAGAGTAGCCCATAGTCGAAGATAGCGGATGATAATGTCAAAAACATTGAAAGATTACGATCAATTTTTACATATTGTTTCTTTTTTATGCTACGCTTCATCTACTTTTGTTGCTAAGCAAACATTATTTGAATTTGTACCAGCTTGGATAATGTCATAGTAAAGTTGGATGAGTTGCTTATTAAAGATTAGTTCATCTCGGGAACGGAATATGAATGTAGTGCCTACTTATTTCAAAGGTGCTGGATAAGATGCTTGTTCTCACACAAATTGTGCTGGAAGCAGCCAAACTTCTCCTTGAAATATGTGTATTTAAAGTAGCTATACGTATAATAAAGGGGGAGCATTAGCAAAGTTTGTAGAATTTTGCCAATAATCACATTAAGAGCCGGCAACACGATGTTAACTTTGCTGTAACTCTGATTAACTTGCGTAAGCTAATCCGGGCTCTTTCTTTCATAAGCCTCACGTATTTAGAGTTCATCTTCAAACTTTCATATCGAATCATGAAACAGGCCTTCAGTAACACATTCAGGGTCTTGAAAGTAGGTGTTCATGTGATAAATCTCTTAGCGATCTTGACATATGGATAATATTTGTAAATACAAAAGACATTTTGATGGAAAAAGATATGATGTTTTCCTTTTCGAGACTTTTTTTCGAACTGAAAGAACACATATATAATGGAGTACAGAAACAATATCAGAGGTTGATGTCGAGTGATATATTGACACTTTGGTAATGGTATTTTTTCTTCATGTGTGAAAAAGTTTTATTGGGAAATGATACAATCCCTTTTCCGCTGTCCTATTTCAATGAACAAATTATGATAAATATCACCCGCCACATGATATTTTATTGTTAGTCTTAAAGTAGGTGATGTTTCTAGTAAAAGCTCGACTTAGGTGTAAATAATAATGTTCCTACTTTGCGGATCTAAATTTAGTCATAGGCATAAATTGCGTGGTCATCTGTGCCCATACTAATTTTATAAAGCTGAAGAGTTCGTTTTTTTTCGTTGAACGTGGTAATCTCAGGAACTATTGATTCGAATTGAAAAATTCTTTCAATGTTGGATAGCCCATTTATCGAGGAAGGCGTTTCAATAACAGTGGATAATATAGGTACTAATATAAAAAAGAGGAAAACTTTATGATTTTGTGAGGTTGTAGGGGGTAATCTCTGAATCTACTGAACCGATTTTGAAAATTCTTTTACCAATAGAAAGCCACGTTATTTGTGAGAGTCATAGGCTACGTTAACCCAAAAAATACCGTTCCACGAAGTGGGCACGGGTCAGCTAGTTAATGATAAATTTGACACAGACAAAGTTGCGCGGGTCAGCTAGCATATTACCTATATTATTCAGCCAGAGTCAGTCTATGTTGGGGTCGGCTTCCAGTCGAAAGGGATGCAGCTGAAAACCAGTATTTAACATAGGGTTGTGCCTTTCGGTAAGCGTTGCTTAACCCTGAGGTTCGATATGTCTGTTATTGCACTCCGTATTCTCAACAGTATAGCAGAAGACATAGACCTATTTTGTTGTACTCTGGGTGAGTTCATAGTGAGAGCTCTCTTTGAGATATGTTATGGTCTTGCTGTGACATAGTGATTGTATTAAATTAGCAATGCGTACTAAGACCGAAAGCTGTTAGTTTTTTATTTGTTTAGCTTTAATAATAGTTGACTACATTATCGCATTAGCCACGAGCTTCTTTCTTGTCATACTTATCTAGTTAAAGTTATATGTTCGTGATTTTTTATTTAGTTACGAACGTTGCGGTAAAAGGTAACGGAGCGTCTGACAGTCTGACCTTGCGACATGGAGAACGATGTCACGGATTCACCATTAATGATTTTCAATTACGGCATTTAAATTCCGAAAGGTTTCATGTCATGGCGGTCTTTGGCACACTGAGGACGCATTTACCTATGCATTTATCATTCAACGTATTTTCCTCTGGTGATTGCAAAAGACTTATTTATTTATTTACTTGTCTAAACTTTATTTATTTGTCTATCTATGCTCCACTAATATTTACAATTGCTGCTACTAGATAGTTTAATAAAAGGTACAATTGTTTTGTATCCGTTTGTTGGAATTAATAAGAATATTCTTACAGCTGCGTAAAGAGAGTTCCACTGTCGCTGAGAGGGAGGATCTCTCTATCCCGGAAAAATACAAGAGTCCAGTAATAGACCACAAGACCTAAGCCACGGGAAGAGCTAGTTTCGAATATTAGGTTAATGAGCCCCGCTAGGACAGGCTTTCAATACTTGGCTAGAAACTTTAGTTTTTTCCGCTTGAAAATGTACTACTGTCACCGTAAAATTGTAAAAAATTGCGTCAAATTGTAATAGTACATTACTGCAGCGGCCAGCAATAGACAGCATTGCATTTAAATTACACGACAGATAAGAGTTTACTATGTAATTTATTTCGCCGCTAAACCACGACACATATGGATTTTAATACAACTTTTGCCGGCCGTTGCTCGCTGTATTTGGCCAGTACAGCAATTTCGATTTATCTCGAAGAAGGTTGTCAACATAATGCTCAAATTTCCAAGCATGTTAGAGAAAAATATTTTTTCTTAATAAGACACTGACATATTGGAAACTATTGAATTTGGGTGGGATTTATTGTATACAACACGATTTTTTTTCATCATATATTGAGGAACATAATCTAATAAAGATTTATTACGAAGTCTGCAATTTTACGGAGATCACTGCGACGAAAAAATGGTAATTTTTCGTTGCTCTGAGTAGGACAGCGCCTTAAGTCACAATCGCAAGTTGTGTAAATAGCGATATTAAAATGAACTAGCAGACCTGTGTATTTAATTACGGACGGCGAGGTCGTCGGCCCTCAACATGTAAATAATGTCAATTGGTACAGATTGCTCCGATACTCGTACAAATAAGTTTATTCAATTCCTACGCAATGCGTACGCACGCAAGACACGGCCGTGTTTCTTCGTTAGGTTTCCCAGTTCAACGTGACAAACGGACATGAAATGAAAAATTGACTGTTTTTAGGGTTCCGAAAAAAAAAAGGAACCCTTATAGGATCACTCGGGTGTCTGTCTGTCTGTCTGTCTGTCTGTCTGTCTGTCCGTCTGTCACAGCCAGTTTTCTCCGGATCCACTGGACCGATTCTGTTGAAATTTTGTACACATATGGACTTCTATGACCCAAACACGGATGCGTTACGAAAATCATAAAATTTTTAGTATGGGGGTCACTTTTGGGGGTCAAACAAGAAAAAAAAAAAAAGTTTTTTGAACAATATCGTGTGACATATCAAATGAAAGGGCTTACTGTGAGGATTTTAATTATATTTTTTTCATAATTTTTAAATAAATGATTTAGAAGTTATTCAAGAAATTAGACGAAAAATGACCATTCCCCCCCCCTTATCTCCGAAACTACTGAGCCAAAAATTTTGAAAAAAATGGAGATAATAGATCTTTACCTAAAGATTACAGGAAAACTTATTAGAAGTCTGTAGTGTTAATATAACATGTTAAAAAAATTAAATTCGTTCGGAACCCTTTGCACGCGAGTCCGACTCGCACTTGGCCAGTTTTTTAACTCGAAAGTACGATGGCAAGGTACGTGGATGGGAAAATAGATACCAAACGACCGATGTGCTTTATGAGAAAGCTAATTTAGTAGAAAGCAGTTGTAGTAGAAGGGGGTGAATCAACGAAGAAAAGAAACGTAGCCCCACCCAAAATAAATGAAGATTAGGGCAGCAGAATGAGTTTTCAGTCAGACTGAATTCATGATTCCCACTCCCACTCCACTTAAAAAGTCACAATGGTGCATTCTGTTTTTCCAAATAAATGTTGTGCCTCGCAACCGACTACATTTTATATTGTCCATTGCATTTTGTTTGCATTGCCGTAAAATATCCGCAGTGTTGCAGAATAAACATTGTACATACATGTACAGGGTGAAATGGAATGGTGTAGCCATATTTTAAAGACTGCTTCTACCCATGTAGATGAACAACTTCTATCGTAAATTTCCAACCACAACAACAGTTGATAAAAAGAACAGATGAAGATGGCTTTGATTTTTTATTGGGAATTGACTATTACTTCCTTCAAGAAGGTTGTTCATCTACACTAATATTATAAAGAGGAAAGATTTGTTTGTTTGTTTGAAATGAATAGGCTCCGAAACTACTGGACCGATTTGAAAAATTCTATCAGCAATGGGTAGCTACATTATCAGGGAGTAACATAGGCTATATTTTATCCCCGTACTCCCACGGGAACGGGAAATACGCGGGTGAAACCGCGTGACGTCCACTTGTCTATTATATAGGGAGAAGCGGCCATTAAAATATGACTAAACCTTTTCTTTACACCCTGTATGGTGCTGCGGATATTTAATAAAACATAGGAGTGCCATTCTAAATGCCACCGTGGCCTTGACTTGCGATATATCGGCAGTCCCGAATTAGCGCGGGGCGCCATTTGACGGGAGCGTTAGGGTTCCTCGAACTGTTCACTTTCACGGAAATTGCGTACGTCACGGTTCACCCATCGACCCCCTCGTCTCTTCTGTAATTGGTATCCTGTTGGTTGATCTTATTTGCAAACCAGTATGTTTTTTTTATTTAAAAGTTCGCCTAGGTAATCCAATAATTCCGAATTTCTGTTCCTTGATGACTAAAGTTTGAAAATATTCGATTCTAATCCAAGTGGCGTAAGACGGTGACTAAAGTTGGATAAAAATTTAAAAGGTATAAAGCATAAATTAAGTAAAAGCTTCATGAAAACTCTACTATTTCGCGATTTCAGAGTTAGTCCCAAAGTGAAAGGTGTTCATAAAAATGAATACAATGACCCCTTAACAGGTATTGCGTTTTTTCTGTTACACGTTGTATAATGTGGCATAAGACCACACACATCCATCTCTACAGTAAAATACCACATTTCTATGAATCACGACGTATTGGTACGTGTTTCTGTAGATATAATCTGGTTTATAATAAAACAAGTAGCTGAGTAAGTAATGTTATCTTTGGCCAGAAGTCATGGTAACAATATCATGTAATCTATTTACGTCGTAAAACTATTATTCTAATCTCTATGACACCCTATCAGATTGTTAAATACCATTAAGATAATCACCTAATAGATGTAGTGATTTATAATCACTTTTATCGGTAATAGAGATCGATAAAAATTATTAGGTATTGTAATTTAACCCCATTCTTAATTAGGTATCTACCTAAATCAATTAGCGATAAGCTCCTAGAATATCACGTGACATGTGTTTGATGAAGTACTCGTGTAGTAACGACATCCTGCATTGCGGTATCAGAATTTTTCATGCGATTTGATCATATACAACAGCTCTAATATCATCAATCGGGCAGTTGCCTTCCAGACACAACAACCAGCTGGTCGTAGGATCCTTCCCTTTCTATGGAGGTTTGCGAGACTTTACACCCTTTTCCGCATACCTCTAAAAGGTGGCAAAACTTAAAGTGAGCTGTCAGTATCATCCTATCTTTAGGAGAAATATATCACTTCACGTTGGCTTCACCTTAATGTTCACGGTGAGAATTTTACAAAGTAGGCCATCAGAACCAATCGGTGCAGCGTTGCTTGGGGGAGGCCTTTGGTCCTGCTGTGGGCTGTGGGCCTGTGTGTGTGTATGTGGCCTGTGTGTATGTATGTGGCCTATGTGTGTGTGTGTGCGTGTGTGTGTGAGTGTGTGTAATGGCCGACTTTTGGGCGAAATTTTGACGATATAAGTCAGTTCAGCCGTACTAATACTGGACCTATGAAAATATAAGGCTTTGACGTTCATGGATGCTTGTTGGTTACGAAACAATACGATCTACGATCACAACATAGGTGCCCTTCTTGTTTTGCAGGTGGAGTTCTGTACTTTCTGCCTAACCCAAAGAGAAAAAGTTGTGAGTTTGTTATTTATGATGTACTTTTATTGTTGCCATGCTTGTAGATAACGCTAGGTACACTGCACTTATCTGTATTCAAAGTTCAAGAATTATTAATAATTTAATGATTGAATTCTTTGCGTAAATCTATTTAGTGATTATTATAACGATTGCATTGTTTTCAGTAATAATGTGACGTGTTATGTGCACATTTGTGATTCAATTATAATTGTTTAGGTAGGTACTTTATCTCTCTATTGTGTTTCTTTAGAACAAAGTAACGCACTGATTTACTTGAGGCTACTTACGCTATAAAAATGGCAGAAATGCATAATTTTGCCAGTATTTTGAGCACGTTACCAGCTGACAGCGTTGAGAAGGAATGTTTCGATGCTATATTTTAGTTTGAAGTTAGTTTTTAGGGTTCCGAACAAAAAACGGAACCCTTATAGGATCACTCGGGTGTCTGTCTGTCCGTCTGTCACAGCCAGTTTTCTCCGGATCCACTGGACCGATTCTGTTGAAATTTGGTACACACACTTCTGTGACCCAGACACGGACGCGGTGCGTAAATCATTAAATTTTTAGTATGGGGGTCACTTTTGGGCGTCAAACTAGAAACTTAAAAAAAAAAAGTTTTATTGAACAATATCGTGTGACATATCAAACGAAAGGGCTTACTGTAAGGGTTTTAAATATTTTTTTTTTTCATAATTTTAAAATAATGGTTTTGAAGTTATCCAAGAAATTGGACGAAAAATTACCATTGGCCCTTCTCTCCGAAACTACTGGGCATAAATAACACGTTAAAAAATTAAATTCGTTCGGAACCCTTTGCCTTCGAGTCCGACTCGCACTTAGCCAGTTCTTTTTGAAGTTATTTAATTTTATAAGAAAATTAATTAGTTTAGATAATACCGATTAGATTACTAATACATGATTTTAATTACGATATAACCTCATCATCTAATTTATCTATTAAGTAATTGACATTTGCCGGTTTATTATGTTAATAAATACAAGCCTAAGATCAGAAAATGATAAAGGTAATCTCGTAATGCTAAGGAACAACGATTAGGAGGCTACTTATCGGTAAGTAGTGGAATCATCATCATACCTCTATCAGCAGAAAGATAGCTTACAGCTAAATAGTGAAATCCCCTGCCCGAGTCTGTGTTTCTTGATAGCTACAACCTTGGGGACTTCAAGTCAAGAGTGAACAGAGGCTCTAAACAAATGTCATTCTGTCAGCAGTAGCGTGGCGGTAGCGATAGTCAAAACGTCAAAAAAGTGTGGGATTGACAAAAGCTATCGAAATAGCATGTGATCAATCTTATATCTATCTATACTTAGGTAATATATAAAGCTGAAGAGTTTGTTTGTTTGCTTAAACAAGCTTATCTCAGGAACTGGTCCGATTTGAAAAATTCTGTCAGTGTTAGATAGCCCATTTATCGAGAAAGGCTATAGGCTATATATCACCACGCTGAGACCAATAGGACCGGAGCAGACGAAGTTGCGTGGGTCAACTAGTTCCTATATATTTCTGCATCTCGACAATCGCATTCGCTTAAAGAATGGTATTTTGTCTAGAGCCTCAGGATACTTCTAGGCAAGCGTGTTCCAGCGTCGACCACATCGTCGCTTTGCATCAGGAGAGATGGTGGTCAAACGCGAGCCTATCAATAATTTATAATAATAACAAACCCAGCCAAGTGCGAGTCGGACTTTCACAGGAAGGGTTCCGTACCATTAACCGAAAAAAACATGTTTCTTGTATGGGAGCTCCATTTAATTTTTATTTTATCTCATTTTTATTTTTTGTTGTTATAGTGGCAATAGAAATACACACTTTGTGTGTCTCTGTGTTTTCCTTTTTTGAATAAATAAATAATATGAATGAATAAATTTCAACTGTCAACCTATTACGGTTCTTAAGATACAGCCCGCTGACAGACAGACGGACGGACAGCGGAGGCTTAGTAACAGGGTCCCGCTGGCCTTGGGGTACGGAACCCTGCAAAAACGTTCACTGCTAGAAAGCTTCTCCTTCAAGTGTGACATTGAACGGTCCTGTGCGTCTCGCATCCAGGGGATACCGCGGCCTTCAGGGAGAAAATTAATTAATTAAACACATCCCTACTTATTGTAGGTATAGATATAAATGTAGATATACTATTATATCTTAGATAGACCTTGAAATCTCTTCCGTTCCGTATCAGGCTCGTTATCGTAAAATACCAATGTTGCAAACTTTAACCCTGCAACTACGCTGAAAGAATTCTGTACGAATCTTTCCTTGCCACGCTATTCTTGTAATTATAAGAACATTCAACCCTTGCTGTATTTTCAAAATAAATAGTATTACGTGAAATGAGCGATGAACGATTTTATTCGCCATGTTATCAAGCAATTTTGATAACATGGCGAATAAAATCGTCTCGGTTGGAAAAAAAGAAAACAATGCTTAGAAACATATTGGCACTGTATGTTATTTAATTCTTAAGACAAGTATTAATAATTACGCATTTAAGCGTATATTTTTACGAGCAATAGAATTTTATTTTAGTCCCGTAGTAAAAATGTGATATCTTTCTCTTGGGGCAAATAAAGCAGGTACGCTAGATCCGTATTGCAATTATCTTCACGTTGTTATAAAAAAGATAAAAAGGTCATCAATTCGTAAAATATATTATTTGTATTATGCTACCGTATCTCAACAAACGAAGGTACAGAAGTACATATTAAATTATGAACATAAAGTAAGGAGCGGCAATGTCATGACTATGTTATTGTTTTGATAAATATTATAACGTGAGGTCGTCGGCCAATGTCTGCTGTGATAACAATAATACATCAACAAGGAGGTCACTTTGTCCGCACACGATGCTCGCTAAAACCAACACACTTGTGAATTGTAGTCATGTATAACACTGGCAATATCCTTTTGTAATTTTGGCATGTTCTCTTTTTGAAAAGCCGGTTATTTACACAGATTTAGGTTCTCGATTGGCTGAATATTCGGTTGTACCATTTTTTTGTAACTCTACCTGATATTCTTCATGTCATTTTATGTGCTCCCACTATTCAAGCTCTGTTGTTGCCCGGTGGAAAGGGAGTTAAAAGGGAACATTTGTGGCAAAGCCTCCCAGTCATCTATATCTTCTATACATATAATAAATACATATAATAAATCTGTTGAAGAGTCGTTTTTGTACATTCAAAATAAAAAAATAAAAAATAGCTAGGGAGATAAAGGGTAACTTACAGAACCCATTTCCATCATTTTTGGAATTTTTGTCTGTTTGTCTGTTTATCTGTTTGGATGTGCAGGCATCACGTAAAAAGTAAAGAAATAACGTAGATAACTTTCACGCATTAAAATTGTACATAACTGGAGGTATAACTTAGTCTTTGTTTCATCGCAATCGGTTCACTCTATCAAAAGATATTTGTATTTAAAGGTTTCGTTTAAAGTTTCATTACGTGAAGCACATACATGCACCGCCATCTATTGAGATTAAATAGTAACAGTTTAGAATTGTTTAATGAATGAATGCGTAAAAAAAAAAAACATTTAGTCATATCGTTTCAGCTTCTAAGTTTGAACTTATATTTTGACAGTTTAACTACATTGTCGATTGATGGCGATGTACTGATGATGCGTTTTTCTGAATGGCGGTGTTATCCATGTGTGACAAATAAAGTTTGGATACCTATGCTATGTTGCTAATTAGAAGGTGATAACGATATGTTTGATCGAAAAAGAAAAAAGAGAAGAGTAGTGATTCATGAATTTTATTGGGATTCGAAACGACATAATTAATCTATATCAGCCGCATGGGTCGATCTTCAGGGTTAAGCAACGCTTGCCAAGGTATGTATGTAGATGGGAGACCATCATAACATACCGAGTTTCCTCCGTGCCTCGGAAAGCACGTTAAGCCGTTGGTCCCGGCTGTCATTTGAAGATCTTTGGCAGTCGTTACGGATTGTCAGAAGCCAGTAAATCTGGCTCCAGTCTTGCCAAGAACTACCGTGTTACCCAATTAATGGGTTGTGGAGGTCTGGTAGGCAGCCGCACGTAAAATACTGGTATTCAGCTAAATCCGGTTTGACTGGAAGCCGACCCAATATAGTTGGGAAAAGATTAGGCAGATGATGAGTTGCACGAGTCCATCTCCAAGATTAAGCTACGCTTTCCGAGATCGGTCTGTGGATAGGTGACCATTTTAACATACCGAGATTCCTACGTACCTCGGCATATAATAGCCGCCCGGGTCGATCTTCAAGGTTAAGCAACGCTTGCCAAGGTCAGTTTGTGGATGGGTGACCATTTTAACATACCGAGATATCTACGTACCACAGAATATAATAGCCGCCCGGGTCGATATTCAAGGTTAAGCAACGCTTGCCAAGGTCAGTCTGTGGATGGGTGACCATTTTAACATATCGAGATTCCTACATACCACGGAATATAATAGCCGCCCGGGTCGATGTTCAAGGTTAAGCAACGCTTGCCAAGGTCAGTCTGTGGATGGGTGACCATTTTAACATACCTACCGAGAAGAGATCTCAGGCAGTCTTTACGGATTGTCAGAAGCCAACAAATCTGACACCTACAGTCTTGCCAAGAAGTATCGTGTTACCCAGTATTGTAGGGTTGTAGAGGTCTGGTAGGCAGCCGCTCCAATCCCGTTTGACTGGAAGCTGACTCCAATATAGCTGGGAAAAGGCTAGGTAGACGATGCTTTATGGTAAAAAACTGAAATTATTTGCGAAAAACACTTAATCTACAGTAGGCAAAACTGGGCACAGATTACAAACGTAATTTTGTTTCAATTTTCTTTATCCACTAGGGAGACGGTCTAAGTTACATCCTTTAATAGAATTTAGGATTCCCAAAAAATAAATAAATTCATAATTATATTTTGGTCACACATTTACCTACCCTATTCATAGACGGCCTAAGTATCTGCCAGCCTGTTCATTAAATGTTGTCACGTGACAGACCCATTCGCCACTTTGACACATTTGCTTATTGGGGATTAACCGCCATTCAATGAAAAGGACAATAAAACGGCAGAGGTACTCTCTCAAGGACCGTCAGGCCAAATTGGGGCCAAATGGTATTGTCTGTCTTTTTTAATATATGCTTAACCTTTTCCCAACTATATTCGGATCAGGGGGGCTACTCTCTAACGAAATCCGTAGTTTCGGGCTTAGTTGCGGGCGGGCGTATTCTACTTCGTATCACCCGCCCGAAACTACGGATTTCGTTAGAGAGTAGCCCCCCGGCTTCCGATCAACACGGCGAAGTCGCGATATGTTAAATAATATGGTCACCTATTCACAGAGCCACCTAGGCAAGAGTTGGTAAACCATGAAGATCGACCCGTGCGACTGTTATTATTTAGCTGCGAGCTCCTCATTTAATAAGTCTCCTCTTTCAGTACCTACTAAATATAGATTTAAAAAATTTGATTATTCTTACACAGTAAGTCGATTCTATAAACCCGGTAGAACTGTTTAACATAAAATGTAAAAATTAATCGGTGTTCCGTAATCTGCAATTGTCAGGGAAAATCAAAGAAATTGTTTCTTTTTGCTGGCTGGACAAAATTCATAATCAACTTTATTCATCAGTGCCCTGCATTAGGTACCCTCTTCCTATTATCTTAATTTTA
Source organism: Lacanobia wlatinum (assembly GCA_947578705.1). Classification (NCBI taxonomy): domain Eukaryota; kingdom Metazoa; phylum Arthropoda; class Insecta; order Lepidoptera; family Noctuidae; genus Lacanobia; species Lacanobia wlatinum. The sequence continues at coordinate 8,915,216 of OX388028.1, read as the reverse complement.
GAGAGATCAGGATACGCAAGGTATTAACTTAAAGTAAATTTTATCCATGTAACAGATATTTTTCGACATCCACGCGAACGAAGTCGCGGGCACAGCTAGTATTTTAATATTTTTGTCAAAGTTGAGGGGCACGATCGGCGACGGCAAATTTACCTTCATATATCTCGGCAACGTGACACTTTAGTGCACCATGTTGCATTTTTGTTTGTTTAAGTATGTCGTAATTTTGATTGCTAAGCAGTCAAGAAAGGCCTAAAACAAAAAACAAACCTGAAATATGTATGGCCTGTATTACACATTAACTTATTTCTTATTATTATTTATATTTAACATTTAACGAACTATGGTATGTACAAGAAACTTAAAGTAACTACTAAATGCTTAGAAACAACTAGACTAACAATTATACACAATAGCGTAAAAACAAAATAAATAATTGGTCATCAAAAAAATCATCCACATCGCTGTCAATGGCAAAAGTGCCCAGAACAGTGGCAGCATTGCCGCGTTGAATAGCAATGCTGATTCCTTGGCCGAAGAAGAGCTCAGCCCTCTGGTCATGTGAACAGTCGACAAGTGATGACCCGAAAGACTCGATAAACACTCTGACTCCATGGGGCTAATGTTAATGTTTCAACCCTAAACGGCTCAAATATATAACTCCCAATTAGGTTGTTTTATTAATTTGGTATAATATGTCATGATGATAAATTAAATTACGAATTCACAGACTGCTGATTTTTCTTAGGTACGTCTCTTCTTTTAAGTTTCCCTAGAATAAAATCTGTAAATCGTTCAAAATCCTTCCTTCTGATGATTGGAAAATAAGTCCTTAATCAATGACACAATCCGAAGTCCAACCTTGTCTATTTAACTATAAACCCGACTTAGCTCTAATGCCCTCTCTACAAAGAACCACTTCTCTTAATGACTCTCTTATTCATTTGATGGCTGTTAATTTTCTGCGTGATTTATTACCAACAAAAGTTTATCTAGATAAAAGAGAAAAAGGCTAAAAAGGTCTTTGAAAAGTTTTCATACACTGCGTAAGGAATATATAGGTAGGTAACTACAACTACCAACGATTACGTCGTCGAAACGTGAAGTTTATTTACGAATCTCTGACACCCACGTGGCATGTTATAGAGATATTTTCCTCACAATGGATCTTAATTTTGTAAACACCCAAATAAAACTCAATCACTACAATTTTCTTATTTACGTCAGTCAAATGAATGAAAAACTTCCATATCTGGCGAAAATAGATTACTGAAGATAGAGAGTAAAAACATAAAGGAAAACTCTCCTAGGTGTTCAGGTGAATGAAGTATGGCTTATAAAGATTTTTTTGAAACTCTACTAGTGAATGGATCAAATAGGTGTCGGAGTTTGAAAAAGGAAACAAATTTTGGGTGTGTGACTTTAGTGATTTACGAGTCAGGGAATAATTGTTTATCTCCTTAAGCTTGAATGTGATCTATAACTAGGTCGTTTTGTCTACGTCCTAGTTACATAGAATCATTTTAGAATAAGTTAGATAATAAGTTAAATGTTAAGTCCTCATCTTCACATCTTACTTTTGCTGTGCCCGACAGAGTCCATGATTGTTACTTTTAAAATGTTTACCACCTAAGCCTTCATTGTGATATGCAATAAAGTATTGAGTTTACATAATTGAAGTTTCAATTGAGTGCGAGTTGTTGCCAAAATCGATGAACAAGTAAAGTCTCCGATACAAGTCAAGTTATTGACTTTTTCAAAAAGTTCAGCACTGTCTCTGTCATCCCTGTGACAGACTTTTTCCAAACTCCATGTGATAATTATCGCCCGGGTACTATATCTACCCATAAAGCGAATAAAATATTGACTAGATAATGAATAGTTATTATTAAACTAATCTAGTCAATGAGCCATTGTATGGCTGATTATGTGCTATTCGAAGCCTAATCGCGCGTTATGTATCGACGTGTTTATGCGCATGTGTAAGCCGGCGAAGCACGTGCTACAGGGATTTACTGCTTGTGTTTAACGGATCGTAGGCTTCGTAGTATAGAGCACGGAACGGCAAGTACTAGAGGCGCTGGTACAGATAGAATTGAACGAATTGGCGGCTTGGAAATTTCGCAAATCACTATACAGAAGCGAGTTCATGAGTCAACGGGGGCGAGGAGTGGAGTCTGCGTAGTGAAAACTGAGCTCACAGAAGTCATTAAATTTAAATTGACTTATACTAATAATGTGCCCGCCCAATGGGCGTTGAGCACAAGATTCAGCTGTCATAGCCATAGGCAGTCAAAGTTTCTGAATGAAGAATTTGAAGTTGACTATTTGCCACTCTGATTTAGCCTGAAAACCTGTAAAATTTTGAAATGAATGTAGGGTTTGACATGTTCTTAACTCCTAATCCTCAATTCAGCTTTTGACGGTGACGTCTCTTACACTGGCCGTCAGGGAGCTTCGGTACTCTCTGGTACGCCTCCACCATCGGTACTTACTGGCATTGATGGAATGTTACTATCTTGTTAAACAATCTGAGATTCGATTGGGAACGTCCTTAGTCTGATAAATGTAAGTTTAGGTATTTGACAGAATAACGTGTGTTACGATTTAATTTAAGAGTCCAAACGAACTTAATTTAAAAAAGCCTACCACCTATTCTCTGGCCTACCAAATGTACAAAACACATTTCATAAAATCGGTTAAGCCGTTTCGGAGGAGCTCGATAACAAACACTGTGACACGAGATTTTTATATATTAGAAGATTAGGAATACCGAATAGGCTCTGAAAGTACTGGACCGATTTTAACCATTTTTTCACCCATAGAAAGCTAAATTATCAGAGAGTAACATAGGTTATAATTTATTTTCACTTTTCACGCAGGCGAAGCCGAGGGCGGAAGCTAGTATGAAATAAGCCGTGCGCCGAAAGGGATTTAACATCGGCAAAATTGACAATATCTTGGTCCACCTGCAGACTCTATTCTTGAATTACGACATTTGACCATTTGTTTTTTATTTCTGTGTGTGCCAAATAAACTAGTTTTCATTCTTTCATTTGAACTTTTTATCCCCAGAGTATGTTCCCTTGGAACAATTTTCGCCTATGACACGGGCGAGACCGCTGGCAGAAGCTAGTATTAAATAAGCAGTGCGCCCAAAGGGATTTCTCATCGGAAAAACTGACGATTTACCATATAATCTTTTATTAAAACCACTGTACAGAATGATTTTTCATCTTTCCTTAGAGTTGACCTTCTTTATTCATACCTAGTCTTTTACATTTTTTTACTTTTTGATTCGTCTGACTGTCAGCGAATGAATATTTCAAGATTGGCATTCAGTATCTAGATATGCAGGTATAGGTTGATCTACATATAGAAATGCAAGCCGAGTCATCGTTTGAAATTGAAACATAATTATGAACATCGAAGTTAACGTTCGATAAGAACAAGAGTCCTAGAGTTGTATAATAAATTAATAACATAAAACATTTATAATTAAGTACCTCATTAAATACCAACCGCACAAGTGTGAGACGATTTCATTAATTACAGTCGTAACAGAGCATCCCGTAAAACGCACGAATAATTGATCATATAACTTGAGGACTTAATTAAAATAAATGTACCTAAGGCTTGATCATTAACGGCGTAGAAAATCTGATTCGGAAACCCTGTGTTGCTTCATGAAATAATCAGAGTTTGTTTCAACTACAAATTGCCTCGAAATGAGAAACGTTTAGATTTACTTTGAGAATAATTCTAATGACATTTCGAAATGTTGTTTAGAACCAAAATTGTTTGGCCAACGCAATTTTAGTCTTGTAGGAATGGTGCTGGTAGCCATTTTGTGGGGAAAGATTTCGATTTTCTTAGTATTTTTCATCCAAGTTGTTTTCAATTCGTGAGGGATTAGGCCCGTCGCTTACCTAGCTATAAGTAATCGCCTTCAATCTGTGGATATAAATAAGCCAATGACATAACAGTTTGAGTCGTTGCAATGATCGACTACGTAATAATATTTATAGAATAACGATGAGTGGGCGTATACACATGATAATACGACACTATCAGGGTGGCAATCGGCCAACTTTGTGACTGTACACTCTTTGTTATCAGCATCCTATTTAATATTCGGATTATATTGATAACATATTTTAGAATGCCATGTTTACATCGGTACTGAAAATGTTTTTAATGACTAGGTATGCAGTTGCTATGACAGGTTGTCGAGTTTAGGATCTTTATGTGGAACGAGTCCTTGAAAATCTTCGATGAGAATGAATCATGCAAACCAAAAAACTTTTTACAAAAAAATATAACCGAGTTTCAAACAAAACTACAAATTTCGGAAGTCGGTGTTTGTGGTTTTGTTTCTTTGTTTTTTAATACCGACTTCCGAAATTAAGGTTATTTTATACTTTGTAGTGTTTTGTTTGGGAGTCGGTTATATTTTTTTGTAAAAAGTTTTATATTTTTCACTTTAGTGGTAATACTTGAACGACATCTTCGTTTACGCAGAAAATAAAATAAGCAAAAATGCTCATAAAATAAAAAGTACTGAACCAAACTGAATCAAATTTTTATGAGACCAAATGGCAAGTATACCGCATTGAACTAAAAAAGAATCACAGAAATCGGATCCGAAACCTCGGAGTAATCAGTGTCCTCCTTTTTTGGAAGTCGGTTAAAAATTAGGTTAATTAACAGGTATACCTACCTAGTTCGAAACTAATCAGGACTCAAACTCATATCAATCATAACAGCTGAATAGTCTAAACGCTTACTAGGAATTGCGTGATAAGACGTAGTTGAGACAGTGTCTGCCTTTGTCCAGAAATGTTCGCAAATGTCCAGATCTACTCAGATAAAAGATGGGTTCATTTAGGTCTCCTGATAACTCAAATTATCTGTCATCCGACGGGAAGTGACGTCACCGTGTGAGCCAAGTAATCCTATTCCGTGTGTCACGCGAAACTCATTCACGACAACGGCATTTATCACGCCCCGGGTGACCCGATACCTGAAGAATATGTACGGAGTATATGTATTAGGCACCTATACATATACTCTAGCAACAATTACACACTCTGAGCCATAGATAAATAGAGCTTTGGCAAGTGGCGTCTAGTTTATTGCTCAAACTCAAACACGTCAAAATTAATACCCCTTGATAAGTACAACACAGTGCAAATATAGCTTTTGTACACACATGAAAATGTACTCAATTGCTTGCTACTCCAATTTAGGGTAAATAAAGCCCAAAATCATGAGATAATAAAGATATATGGCAACTATATGCGCCGCCACGATGCATTGTGCCATTTTCTAAATCTGGTGCAAAATTAAATATATCTCAGGATTATTTTTACATTTGCCCCAACGCTTTCTGAGCGATGAAGAAATCTTACAATATATTCTGGATGCAGCTATTTATTACTGGTTATTTTAAAACAAACGATGCATTGAGACAAAATTAATGCCTCTAACAGCGGTGATTTAAAGAGACTGTAACCATTCTAAACGCAATTGAGACACCAATATTTCACACCCTTGCGAGAGCCTAGAACAGTGGAAGAGTACTAGAGTTAATGAATGAGTCGCATTCATCGCCACGGTCTGATTATTTATTTGCAAAGGGATGAACTGTGAAGTAGGTGTCGGGACTATAAATATGAGCGCTGACACGTCACGCAGATATAAATCCTGGCTCGGGAAATAAAGGACGTGACTAACGGATCCGTTGTGAGTTTGTGACGCTTGTGATGACGTGTGGGCGTCAGCTTTAATGTTTATTTCGGAAAATATGATGTCTGCTCCGAACATTTTAATTTGGCCAGGAGCGATTTAATTTGTGGCCTTAAACGACGTACATTGAGTGCTCAAGCACTGAGAATTTATCACTTTTTGTAAGTATTTTTTTAATGTTGTAGAAAACAGCTGTCTTCATGTAATCACGTGCATGGAATTATATCGCAGTAAATGTTTGCAGTGGAATCACAGAAGCTGTTATCATAATGTTTTGTAAACACTAGATATTGTTAAGTGGTGCGAAATTAAACAGTCTATTTATAAAATTATAAAAGTTTGCTTGAGTTACAAACACGCCTAGTTCGGCGTCATTATGTATTATTTGTGTTTTGTTTTTTAACACAGTATGAGTAAATTAAATATTTTATTAGGCTTTTCCAATGAGAAAAAGTTCCATTGTTGTTTTTTTCCTGTATTTAATTTTGACAAAATTAATTTAACTGTTTCCTAGCAGGCATCTTACATAAGTAGGTTCTGAACTTAGCTGTTTCAGAATCTATTTGAGCAATCCTACTACCTGCTAATATTATAAATGCGAAGTTTGTGAAGATGGACGGATGGATGTTTGTTACTTTTTCACGGCAGAACGCCAGAAAGGATCTTCACGAAATTTGGCACAGAGGTAGATTATGGTCTAGAATTACACATAGGATATTTTTTATCCCGGGAGTATGTTCCCTAGGGATCACGCGGGCGAAGCCGCAGACAGAAGCTAGTTTGTCTAAATAAATCGTCGCAGGTGTCGGCGTGCCAAAGGGGTGATTCCATTGAAATCTTACACGTTCGATCAATTTCGAAGCATAAAAGAAAAATCTCAGACCTTATCCTCAGATGTTTTCAGGTACCTGCTACTAAACACGTGAAACAGAGTTCTTTGATCGGCATTTCCCCGATAATTTAAGTGGACACTTAAGACGACCTGAAAATTTTTACCCTAACCTGAGTCACCATGAATTAATGACAATAAGTAATAAAATTATTATATCTCGATAGATTCTGCGAAAAGTTTTATTTTTATTTTTATTTTATGTATTCAAGGACAATAAACAGCTACAATATTTGTGTTCGAATACAGTAAATAAAGTTCAATCGCTTGTTAGGTTAAAACTAAAATACAGGAAATTGAGTACCGACTTTGTACTAATTTTTTTTTATTCAGCCTAGACCAGTCCCACTGCTGCCCAGCAGTGTACTCATTTTGTACTCATTTTTTTTATTCAGCCTAGACCAGTCCCACTGCTGGGTACAGGCCTCTCCTAAATCTTTTCCCGGGATTCTGGTTTGCGGCTGGTTTGCAACTGCAATAAGCGTCTAAATTACATACATATTTTATCAATTTATAGGTAAGACTTTTACGTATGATGTATAATACTAAAGCGAGTGGGTAAATATGAATTTTGTGAACACATTATACGAGAGAGAATATTTTAGTAAGGCTTAGGAATCACGGCCTTCAGGAATATTAAATCATTTTACAGTTAATGGTTTTATAATAGCGTTTATAGCACAAAAGGAAACCTCGCCTTCCTCTCTTAAATGATAGATAATAAAGGAGCATTGCCCCGTCACTGTTACTATTTAGCGGAAACATAATGCGGTATAACTCGACTTTGCCTCGCCTTACTGACGTAAAGAGGTAGACAAAACAACGCTATTTTTAGAGACGGAACTCGAAACACCCTTAAGAGATTACAATGAAAGAAAAGAGCGATTGTCAAAAGTTTAAAAAAGACATGCCTAGTGAAAACTAAAAAATCAGTTACTACTGAAACCGGAGCGCTAATTCTACAAATTTTTAAACAACATTCACATTCGCATATTTAGTCAAAAAAGCCTAAATTTTCATAAATTTTTGAGTGATTGCGACTGACTTGCGAAAGACAACGTTGCTAAATATTTGTAGAATTACCCCTCAGATTAAAGTAGGCAGGTTTTACCGAAATACCATTAAAACTATTTTCCTGTTTGCAAGTTACAAGACGACGTTTATACATCAAGCTGCAAAGAAAAGTTTCATGAAAAATGCAATCGACCATGATCCATTTAGCTAGAGCCAGAGGGAGTTCTGTCCGATTTTTATCAAAGGACAACGGTCTTTTGATAATCACAGGACAGAACTTTCTATACGTTATCGGTTTCAATCATATTTCATGTGAAAGTGGGTTCTTTGGTTTCTTTATTACCTCACCAACTTTTACAGGGGCTTTAAAATCGAAACAGGGAACACATAGCGTATTTTCATCGCCAGAAATTGACAATCTTTTCGGGCGTCGGGTGCCCTGAATTAAGCTACCATACAGTACGCGATCGTCAATATGGCTCGTGGAGTTTTAGGCAGAAACTGTCATGTGTGACAAAGATAATACTCAGCAAAGAATTTTTTTCTAAAACTTCATGTTCTATATCAACAGCCGGCTACTGTACTTATTATAATAGGAGACAAGCAATTACTCACTGACAATGTGGATCATGAAGGAGGCAAAGACGACCATCCACCCCCAGCCTCCATCGGGCGGCGGCGGCGGGCTGTCTGTGCTGACCCGCGACGACTCCTGCGCCGCCGCGCCGTTGCCATTCTTCTCACTCTTCTGCACCACACCGTGCGACATCTTCTGTACCTCGCTTTATCACTCTCTTTGGCACGGTACTAAGCTAATTTGCTGATTGCTGGTCGCTGACGCTAAGGCTTCACTTGATATGAATTATTAAAAGTCCCTAAATATAACTTCTCTGGTTAAAATCTGCTTTTATATTAAAAATATGTTGTACGTTACTTTAGTATATTGTCGCTAAGATATGTTATTGATTTATTATGTACTTTATTATTACTTGATTGAGATATAGGTACTAATCCATTTAAATATATTTCCTAAATAAAAGATTTGTAGTTAAAAGAGTAGGGGAAGCGATTGAGGAAGAGATGATAGAAATAATTATAAGTATTAAATCCTACGTGTGGTCTATGACCATGATTTTTACAATTATCTACGGTTTAAGACTTCTGTGTCAAATATTGAGGTGTTCCAGAATACGCCAAACATCTTCTTTTATTATCCAATTTCTTTTACGATCTGAAACAAAATAGAAAGTAAAATTAACTACAAGAGAAAACAAAATTTATGATGCAAATGAAATTCGCAACACGGTTTAAAAGTTTGAAAAAACTGTACCTACATATAAAATCGCAGTGGATTGAAAAAGTAACGTAGACTGAAGGATCCTTGAATAAAAATTTCATCAGAGAGCTTTTGAAATATGGTGTAGATTGCCTTTTTTAGCATTACTATACTCGTGCAAGATACCCATAATATAAAGTACAGTTTTGGCCAATACTTTAAGAACTTGTTATTCAGACAGATTTCGGCAATGTATTTTATCCAAATAAGCGTAACGGGTATTTTATGATGATGTAAGTATTCGGGGTTTGATATTCTGTTGGCATCCATTATAAGTGACGTCATTGCAAAGTTCACGATCGAAAGGGTCTGTCTGGCGCCGCGGAGGTTTACTTTGAAAGAGAACTACTTATCACTGTTCGTTTTGTTCTGCTCACAGAGTAAGGAATCTCCTCGGTGGCCACTGCAAGAGTAGGCAAGCATTGTCAAAACTTTCGTACAAACCAAGCGCGTCAGTGACTGTCAGCGGTTTTTCATATAAATTAACGACCCGTGATTATCAGTGCCAATTTTACAAATTTTTAAGCAACATTCACATTCACATCTCATCTCAGTCGCGACTGTAAAAAAAGCCTCAATTTCCGTACATTTGAATTGGGCCTCGTTTGATTTGCGTTCCTTAAAACCTAACGAAAAGACAAAAGAAAGTTTTTTTATTAAGTCTCAAAAAGTAATGGGCTCCGAGCGTTTTCAAATCTATGATTAACGGAGACAGCAAGTTATTTCATAGTGAATTTATCAAATCCAAATGACGTTATGCGCGACAAGGATAGAAGAATAACTTCAAAAGCGTGCTACTTGTCTATTTCCCTATCGAGTTCATTTATTTTTTGGCTGTGAAATAGCCTGTACTGACACTGACTATTATTACTGCCGAAACTCGCACTCAGCGCAAATGCGCGACCACGAGTATTAATTAGCAATGCGTCTCTTCTCTCTAGTAGCTGCCAGTGCGATGTTCCTCACTCTGTGGTCACAAGATAGAAATGTATTCAAGTAAATATTTCAGTTCTTGGAACAGATAGGCAATATAAATAATGTGTTCCATGCGTCGCGTCGTCCCACGCGGGTAGTTTGTACCACATTACGGGTATTTATTTTATGAAAATCATAGTTGGAAAAACTGTGACTAGTATAATCGGGCAATGGTTATCACCGCATTACATAATCCTTGTCTAGTAGATCAATAACAAGTCTACAAGCGATTTGATTTTGAGTTATGACGAACTTATTGGTAAATTAGCTTTTGTTCACGACTCTGTATGCGCATATCTCGTTATTTCCCGTTCCCGTAGGAATTTTGGGAAATCGTCTCTTAGTCTTAGTGCTCACCTACACTTCCCAAGGAACCTACATGCCAAATTTCAGCTTTCTACGACCAGTAGTTTCGGCGATGTCTGTCAGTCATTCATCAGTTACGGAAGAATTTTAAATATTGGGATGATTTTCGTTCATCTCATACCTTCGCAAATTCGCAGGTGGGAACTATCTTTGCTTGAATGTTTTCAGTGTTAGTTACTGGTATGTGATTAGTACAGTTATCAGCTCAAAATTTGCTCATTTTCAGCTGGCAAATAGAGGTTTATTTGTTAAAACTTTTTGCAGTTATGGCGGGATTTTCCTATTAATCAGTGAACATGGTAAACAACCCCGTTATCATTCAAATGTCAATAGTTTGGGGAAAAACTATGATGAAATAAGTAAAAAGTCAATCTTTTGCGTGTAATTAGGTATGCTCACATATATCACAGACGAGCACTTGATTTCTTACACAAACGTGTCTTTGTAATATTATATCTAAATATTGTAATGCAATATTATATCAACTTGATTTGTTATAGATAGCAGTTTATTACATTGATATTACGTAAGATACAGCTATAAAAATATAAAGAAATTAGCATGAAGCGATAAAACAATATTACATTGTTTAGATAAGGCCTGAAAATATTTGATTTCAGTAATTAAATTCACTTGTTGGTTTAATATTTTAATCTCCTTTTATTTGCGAACGATTTGCGTAAAATTAACAGAGCCCATTTCTATCATGTTATATAATTTGAGGGGTATTCCAATTTGTTTCAATTCAATAATAAATGAAGCTGTAGTTGATAAGGTAGACACGAATAAAGGCGAACAAGCATGAAATTTGGCGTGTTCCAACAAAGTCGAAATTGTTTTAGAACTGATGAAGTCAATAAAAAGAATATTATGGGGAAGGAAAAACGAGGTACCAGGCTAACGACGTGTAGGCTGGGATGTGGAGAAAGTTTGTCAATTTCTGAATACTTCACAAATATTCATACCTCAAGGGAACACGATTAATGCAACATAACAACAAGTATATCTATATATTCATTCGATCGATTTTATCACACCTTGTCGATGAAGTGATTTGTTGATAAGATACCTTCGATAGGATTTCGGGTTGATTTAACGTTCTGTCATATATTTCACTGTTAGAGTGTTACATTTGATTAATATGATATGTTCAGGGTCACTAGAGATTGGGAGTGTACGACAGGTCATGTTCAAATCAAGATTATTTTTAGTGTTGTGGGCGTGATTTTCAATCTCTGCATGTGCCTAGTAGCATGACTACAATCATAATCTTATCAACCCATATGAAGGTCATGGAGTTCTATTTAAAAAAAAAGTTGTTTTTAAGGTTTTTGAACGTTATATCCTACCGATGCAGTCATCATGATCGTCTCAGCCAAAAGTCGTCCACGGCTGGACATAGACCCCTTCTAGGCCGTCCACAACAACCGGCCCTCATAAGACGCCTTCATAAGACTCCCGTGACTCTCACCGGTTCTTGTTCTACCAATGAGAACAAGAACCAATCTATTTACGCCCAAAAATATCCTTTGGGCGTAGATGGGGGGTTCTATGGGCAATATTCATAACAAGGTATATCAACGTATTCAGTAATCTAGTACGTACATCACCCTTATCCGCGATAATGAATTTGATTTGGTTCTCCGCGGCACAATGGCCTTCCTCAATTTCTAGAAAAAATGTTCCTGCCCACAGTGTGATAATAATTCTGTGGAACCTTTGACGTCACCCACCGGCAGAGGCGAGATAGCCTATTTATTTTTGTAGATAACAGATATTGCATGTATATCATTAAATATCTGAAAGATATGGGTTTTTTTATGAGCTCCTAGCAATTCTGCGTAATGATCAAAGGTAGACTTCAAGTATATTAATTTATGTTTTTTGGTAACGGAGGTCAAATTCCGACAAAAAGATTTAATCACGTTTTGGGAACATATTCATAGTGCGTACAGCTAAGGAGTGGAATTCCCTGCCAGAGTCTGTGTTTCCAGATAGCTACAACCTGGGAGTCTTTAAGACAACAGTGAACAGGTTGCTTCTAGGCAAACGTGCTCCATCTTCGACCGCATCATCGCTTACCATTAGGTGAGATAGTGGTCAAACGTATGCCTATTTATAGTAAAAAAAACATAGTGATTGCATTTGATACACGTGTTCCTGTGATGAGTCTCCAGATTAGAGCACATGTCTTGAAATAAATACATCTATCAATGTGTAACATATGATAGATAGAGATACGACTGTCTAGATAGTAAGCCCTTTATTCATAAAAACGTCGTCTGTAAACGATCGATAAGGTATTTATCGATAAATCTGTCAATGACATTTTGATAACATGAGACTCTCAAGTTGTACTCGAAGTTAGTTTTTAAGCTAGGATAGTAAGTATGTAGTATCCTCGCTAATTAACCTAGTTTGATACTCACAACAATAAGAAGCACAATCTAGCTGTCCTAGCTAAAAAACGAGTCGGAATCTCACACGAAGGGTTCCGTACCATAAGCCGAAAAAGCCTTTGGTATTTATTTTTTATTTTATTTTTGTTGTTATAGCGGAAATAGATACAAACTCTGTGAAAATTTGAACTGTCTGTCTATTACGGTTCTTGAGATATACTCGTAGCCTGCTGACAGACAGACGGACGGACGGACAGCGTAGGCTTAGTAACAAGGTTCCGTTGGTTACATTTCGGATACGGAACCCTAAAAATATCGTCGTGTGGCTCGGGCAGTACCCTCGCCAAGACGAGCCAAAGGAAACGGGGCGCTACCTTTTATTTCTCGAAACTCGTAACTCGTTTCGTCGTATTTTCTAACCCTTAGTTTCGGTCTAGATGAAACTAGAGAGCCCATAAATAGTATGAGTGATACCAGTGTTTTTTTAGGGTTCCGAAAAAAAGAAACTCTTATAGGATCACTCGGGTGTCTGTCTGTCTGTCTGTCCGTCTGTCACAGCCAGTTTTCTCCGGGTCCACTGAACCGATTCTGTTGAAATTTAGTACACATATAGACTTCTATGACCCAAACACGGAGGCGTTACGTAAATAATTAAATTTTTAGTATGGGCGTCACTTTTGGGGGTCAAACTAGAAAATTAAAAAAAAAAGTTTTTTGAAAAATATTGTGTGACATATCAAATGAAAGGGCTTACTGTGAGAGTTTTAATTATATTTTTTTCATAATTTTAAAATAAATGGTTTTGAAGTTATTCAAGAAATAAGACGAAAAATGACCATTCCCCCCCCCCCTTATCTCCGAAACTACTGAGCCTAAAATTTTGTAAAAAATTGGAGATAATAGATCTTTACCTAAAGATTACAGGAAAACCTATTAGAAGTCTGTAGTGTTAAAAAAACATGTTCAAAAAATTAAATTCGTTCCGAACCCTTTGCACGCGAGTCCGACTCGCACTTGGCCAGTTTTTTTTCTTCTTCTTCGTGTCGCTGTAATCGTAGACAGTAGTTTAAATTATGGTGGCCCAAAACATTTCCACAAACCCTTTCTTATTTTAGATGGGACCTAGACTAGTCTAGGTCAGAGGTGACAAAGACAAATTCGACGATGGAGTGAGCTTTCCTGGAAGAAGCCTGTTCACTCTAACTTTGAAGATATTAGGTTGAATGTGTTCAGGAACACAGAATACAGGTCAAAGCCCTCTTTTTATACTGAGAAGGGGCTATAATTTAAATACAATGCTTGTTCAATGCCCGTTATGGATTTTAGACACAAAATTTCTGGTTTTTCGCCAGACACGTTTTCCTGAATAATTAAGTTGGTCTGTTAACTGTAAAATTTATCCGTTTGCCTGCCTCTGAACGTTGCACGTGGTTTGTTGATGATAAAACTTTATCCATTTCGTGTTGGTATATAACAAACTACCTAATTAGCTAGCCGAATAATTAACATAACAGGTTTAGCAATAACAAAGCCAGCATTTAATTATTATACTTTATCAATAGGAGATGCGTAAATAAATGGTGTTCGATATGACTGGAGAAGAGTGGGTGTGCTATAGGTACTCTGCTTAACCCTTTAGGGAACACTGGTATGATGTTATGTTATGTTATGTTATGTTATGTTATGTTATGTTATGTTATGTTATGTTATGTTATGTTATGTTATGTTATGTTATGTTATGTTATGTTATGTTATGTTATGTTATGTTATGTTATGTTATGTTATGTTATGTTATGTTATGTTATGTTATGTGTTGTTATGTTATGTTATGTTATGTTATGTTATGTTATGTTATGTCATGTTATGTTATGTTATGTTATGTTATGTTAGGTTATGTTATGTTATGTTATGTTATGTTATGTTATGTTATGTTATGTTATGTTATGTTATGTTATGTTATGTTATGTTATATGTTATACATAGGTACTTAATATTTATAATATTATATATGTGCACGAACAAAGCCACGGGCAAAAGTTATATAATATAAACGTGGAAGTAACTCCGTCTATCTGTTTGTTACCTCAACGGATTTGAACGAAACTGGTAACACGGGTAGACCATATTCTGGACACTGGATATACTTTCCATCCTAAAAAAGGTTTCTTTTGGATAATTTTCGACTTTCACTCGGCGAAACTGCTTGTACACATCTTGTACAAGATAAGTTGTTCAATAAATGTTAAGAGACACATAACCACCTGGTATTAAACTAAACGCAATAGTTTCATAGAAGTAATACCTATCGTATCAATTAAATTAATTACGCATCAAATGTCAACTAGTGGTGTGAATTTATGCGTAATATGCAGTGTTATAGAATTACGCGAGTTAGAACCACCTCTTCTAAGAAATCTGTTATAACTTTCAATGATAAATGTGCTATTACTTCGAATATGAACGCCACTGAATTTCTTATAGCACCTTCTATGTTTTGACTGTCATTGATTTTCCCGGCCTACAGGTTATTTTAGTCCCTAGATAGAGTATCACATTTTATAAAACTTGTTGTACTTGTTTGCTAGATGAAGTGTGGACAAACACAGGAATTATTTTCAGCCCAAAAAACCAGGGTCTGCAACGAGGTATATTTGAATAAGAGATAATTCAAAACTCACGCAAGGAAAGTCGTGTAGAAAAGCTAGCAAGCAACGTGTAGCAAGCAAGGTATCCGATAAATCATGAATAAATTATTCTAATACTCTTCAAGAAATCAAGTGTATTCGAAGTTGACATGTTTATTACTAACAGAAAGTTCTGATATACTGTAAGAGTAAGAAAGACCAAGTGAAGATGACGCAGAAGGCGATGCTCTTGTCAGTGGCGCGCCGGACCCCTTATCAGTGAGTGATAAAAGGTCGGTAACGTTCCCTGCACACCCCAAACCAAACATTGTTACATCACTATTTTTATTTATCGATAGTTACGTATTCTGAACTTTAAGACGGTGATATAAACATCAGTATTGTAAGTTCTTGTGTAATAGGGGATTGTCTCGAGCAGATTTTTCCAGAACAATAGTGTCCGGTTCGGAAATACGGCCTGTCGCATCGATTATAAGAATGGGGACGTATCCATATATTGAAAGTGTATTCGCATGTGTACAGGTACTAGCAGTATTAAATGGATACAAACAGGTGGTTGCTGTCCCTTTCTATGTTTTTATTTATATGTTACTAGCTGACTCGGCAAACATTGTTTAGCCATATAAAAAAAAATAGCCTACCACCTATTCTCATACCTACCGAATATACACACAAAATTTCATGAAAGTCAGTCGAGCCGTTTCGGAGGAGTTCGGTAACAAACACCGTGACACGAGATGTTTATATATTAGAAGATTAGATTATTTTCCGTGATAAATTTTTGTTTTTAGTTTTTAAATGTTGTTTCAGGTTGCTTTTGTGCATCTTGCTACTTATATGATATGTTTTTTCTCCATCAATTTTAATATGTCTTTATGTTAGGTCAGGTTTAATGTATTAATAAGAAAGGTTATTCGTCGGATATCAGTTGGACCCTAAGTTATTATACTGTAGTGAACTACGAAGTGCCATTGGGACACAAAGTATGTAGATGTTTGAGTTACAGGATCAGCGGTTTATCGCCCAGTTTCAAGAGTCAACAGGGACAAAAAGGTGACTTACTTGCGTCCGGCTCTGTTCAGTCCATCCTTAATGTAACATAATATTATTTAAGTGGTTTAAATGTTAAGTGCCTTGGCCTTTGATTGTAGGTCTACAAAATTTGTGACCCAAATCTCTACTTATTTTTTTCATTGTTTCGTTTTAAGGTATCGTGACACAAATCGCGTGATTCTTTATGAGAATCTTATTCATATGCCGATAATTTTATCTTCATAAACATAGCAAATTGGGTTATATTTTGACAAAACATTATCTTTTTCATAATTTTTTTTAGTAATCAACGAATTTGAGGTCAATTCGACTGATACTCAGGCGTATCGAGTATGATTTGTTGTTGACCCCAAATTAGTTAAGAAAAGGTTAGGTTGATGATACAGTTTCAGCAAACAAATGTCACAGAAGCTTATGTAGAGAGATCAACCCAGATATTTGTTATTTCCGAACATTTTTGATCCCCAGCAAATCCGTTTATGCTTTTATCGATGAAGTCGAAATGTCACTGGTACGTTGTTATTGTACGGTATGCAGATTACAATGGCTTATCTTGTTATGTGAGATTTAGTAGTCAAGAGAAAAGAAAAACATTACAACATATGCAAAAATGGACACATTTGATTGTTTCCTACATGTTCCCCTTAAATTCACCACCAAATAACGAAATAGAAATAATAAATAACGGAAGAATAGCTATATTTCCGAATACGCTGTAAACAGCTATACCTAACATATACTTAAAATACCGAGAATTTTACCACTCAGTGTTATGTACTGTGTAAAATATTTATGAACTCGATCGAAGTACATAACATAAAAATAACACAGTTGACATAACCTCTAGGCTTGAGCTAAACAACATAACCTATTAATAAATTGTAAAGTGAACTGAGACAGACTCACAGGCGTCTACTATCAGAGATTCCATACAATAAGAGGTGACCCCGAAATAACGAAATAACCAATTAGCAACGAATATTTATGGCAAATGGAGCAGCGAGTCAGTGTGTCAGGCGTAGTACTACGAAACACGTCATAATATCAATGGCCTGATTTTGTGGCATTAGTAAGTGCCGAGCCAAATAGGAAGTCTAAACAAACAAACTTGAAACAAAGGAACTGATAGCAATTAACTAAATGAGATGGATTTGGTGCACAATGCATGTTTACGAATCTTAGTGCATCGCTACTTCAATTAAATAGTTACGCTTGTTTATTTTATGTCCTAGGTACTGCTTAATGCGCACAACTTTATTCAAAATGATAAGCAAAATATTCATGTTATTTATGTCACAATTCACAACAAAAGAACGATTAAATGAGATTGAATATATGAATTCTAAGTATGCATTGTTTATTATTAAAAACATCCGTAATGTCAAACATGGAACAAACTGCAAGTCTTCCGGCTAACCGTCTTTGTTTTTAAAAAACTGCATGTCAGATGCGCGCCAAAAATAACACTTGACGCACGTGTTCACCATGTTTTTGATGCATGTAGTCCAATGAAATTAAACAAGCGTTGCTATTGAAAACCTATTTCACGGTCAAGCATGTTGAATAAACATTTAAAACATTATCGTAATAACATAAAACAGCGTTCAATGTTTTCACTATCATAACAAAAACAAAAGAAAGAACACTCACTTACTGTCTAGAATAAAGTGTGTTAATTAAAGCCGTGTAAAACTGCAGTTCTGTTTATTTGTAATATGGAAACACTTTTTATGTGAACTACGTTCCGTAAGGTAGAAAAACTAAGAAAACACGCTCGTGGCTGGCGTGACGTATCGACTGTCCGGGCGTCCAATCGCGCGCGCTCCCGCCCTCTGACTGACTACGAAAATAGCAGATAATGGAGGAAACACTCGCTTGATATTACTTGATAAATATTTCTTTGATATTAATGTAAGTAAATAACATTGTTTGAACTGTCATAATGTCAGTTGGAAAGGACACGGAAATCATAAAATAGTTTTTAAACTGTACGTAGGTTTATAGGTACGTACCTATTTGTTGAAATAGTTATCACGACCCATAAATAATTGATTTAGTTTTATCGCGGAATATGTCGGTATCAAATGCCAATTGTACGTACACTATTATTATTAATAATAATCACTTTTTTAATTCTTGCCACAGCTATTATTTATTTGATATTGTTGAGTTTCCTTCCCCATTTATTCGATAAACTAATTAAAAACTGTTGGTTTTTTATATTAAAAAGTTTTATTTTCCATTTGTGATGTTTCAGTAGCAGCTGGTTTGCAACCGGATAATGGCAAAAGGCCCAGACTCCTGTTATATTGAAATAAACCACAGATCCTTTCATTTTTATTTTCCCAAATTATTAGAACAGATGTTTTTTTTTGGGTTTTTTGCTTAGCGACCACTTGCATCGCCCAGAACAAATGGATGTAAATAGCAATAAATTCTTGTGTTAATGACGCGTAACATAACAATTAAAATAGATTAAGTACGTACTGTAACGTATTTAAGATTCCTACGATTTGACACCCGTTTGTAGTTGCGGTTTTTGGTGTTTCACGAAAAATATTCGCTCCTGTCAAAAATTATCGCATGCATAAAATTTTATTGCACCTGTCAATGACAAATCATTCGCCTATCTTCAAGTATTGGGGTCAAAATGTTAAGATAACAATATAGAAACGACGCATGTAACAACATCAAAGGTATATCTCGTCTGAGTTACTAGGTCAGATATATTTATCTAAGCGATTTCTTGTAGGGCTAGAAAAACCTACCGCAGCTGGCATTTTGTAATAAATACCAACATTTATGGTCTTTATTTTTTTATAGTTCTTGCGATGGAAAATTGTGCGGTTTATATAAGTGTGTAACAATGGTTTGTAACTCGCACGCAACCTGCGTATTTCGATCGTTTAGCGTTGACGGAGTCATTACGTCACATTACTGAAAGGGTCATTGATAACGGTAGAAATATTTCAGTATGGAATTGATTTCGGCACGACAGTAAGTGTTTGCTGTTGACCATACTGGTTTCTGGAGTGTAAGGGAGTAGGGAGCCTCTTCCAATACTGATACAACTCTTCCTATTTTGATAATTACTAGGTCAGTAACTGCCTTTACAGGAAAGAGGTGATCTATACAATACAACCTCTCCTGAAATGATATCCTTACTATCATCATCATCTGTCTAGTCTTTTCCCAACTAAATTGGGGTCGGCTTCCAGTCAAATCAGATTCAGCTGAATACCAGTATTTTACGTGGAGTGGCTGCCTACCTGACCTCCACAAACCCAACAACCCATTAACTGTACACTGTGTACCTAGTACCTACTGTGTGTTATTCGTACACTTGTTTTTATTAACGTTTTTCTTGAGCTTATTATGAGGTGTACAATATAATTATGTGGTATAGTATAATTATCATCTAATCTTCTAGTCTTCTATCTAATACTAGCTGACCCACGCAACTTCATCTGCGTAACTTCATTACTGCTCCGCTTCTATTGGTCTTAGCGTGATGATAATCCTATAGCCTTCCTCGATAAATGGGCTGTCTAACAATGAAAGAATTTTTCAAATCGGACCAGTAGTTCCTGAGATTAGCGCGTTCAAGAAAACAAACAAACAAACTCTTCAGCTTTATATAAATTAATATATAGTATAGATATAAAAATCTCGTGTCACGGTGTTTGTTATCGAACTCCACCGAAAGGGCTTGACGATTGATTTTTATGAAATTTTTCGTGTATCATATTTGGTTGGTCTGAGAATAGGCTATAATTTTTTTTTGGCATATCGACGTTTGCCGGATCAGCTAGTAATACATAAATATTTAATAACTGTAACAACAGCAAGACTGGAGTCAGATTTACTGGCTTCTGACAATCCGTAACGACTGCCAAAGATCGAAGATGCTTGCCTAGAAGTAACCATAGGATATCTACTTTTATATAAATGTATTCGATAGTTTTTAATTTTCACGTGGACTATTCCGCTCGAAGAAGGTACATAAGCTATAAATAAATAAGTTGATAAACATACCCAATTAGCTTCATTGCGTTGCAACGTAACGATAAAGCTATAATTAACTTATAAGCTAAGTATCGATCAAGTAATGAAGCATTTTCCTGTTCTTTAATTATTTTACGTACTTAACTACTTACCTTATCTTTTATTTTGTAGGTCTCAATTAAATAACAGGAAAATAACATGTCTCGAATTAATGTGTTTAAAAAACGACTAAGATCTAATAATGCGACAATCTCCGTTGTGTGTCGTTATTGAAAATATTTATGTAAAGGCTCTTACTTATATCCGTAATGAAGTATGTGGGTAATCTCATTTAATACGTTATATCTCCGACATCGTTAAGCTATGTTGCTTCATTAGGATCATCGTAGACGAAAGTTAAATTTTGTAGATGAGAGAAAAATGATTTATGTAGATTTACCATAAGCAATTGAAAACTGGATTGTACTCTCTATTGTCTATGATCTCTACTATATCAGCCATAGATATAATAAATAAGTTTTTTTATATTTTTATGATATGAGTAAAAAGTTTCTTGATAGTAAACTCAAGAGTGCAGTGTAAGCTCGTCGAAGGGTACAGGGGCAAAACAAGAAATGTCACAAAACCAGTTTTTGTGTTGTTTACATTTTAATTTTTCAAAGTGTATGGGTTTCTTTTATGTATCTAAATTTAATTATTACTAACATGAGCTCAAGTTTACCTCATTGAGATTATTTTTACTTGCTACAAAAAAGCTTTGGTTATTATTTAAGCCAGTAAAAAAATAAAAGTCAAATGAATCTTATGTGACATTCCATTGTTTGCCTATTACTGTGTAGATTCTATATATTTGGCGTTATCAATACGTTTGGCGTTGAAAAAGAAGTAAGAATAAGCTTGAATTTCTCTTTTTACTCTTTGAATGTCTGTAGCACGTGCGACATTGACACAGAATTGCCGGCGTTGGCATTTTATATGGAAAACTTGACAATTTTATAGCCACAAGTTATAGTAGTAGTTATATCAGTAGCGTAAGTTATGACTTATAAAATACATTTATCTGTGTGCACATTGCTCAGAGTAGCTGCGATTGAGCGTGCCCTCATTATTTGCAGTTTGTCGCGGGGATCGGCGGCATATCGGGCTGAGGTCGACTGGTCGCCAAACATACCTACAAACGACGCTGCTTGACTTTAATTGCTTGGAAAATGAATTAAATCGTAAGAAAACGTTCTCGATTTGTTGCCAACCCAAACTACTAAATGGCATATGTTTGGTTTAGTTATTAAACATATCAGTTCGCAAATACAGCATTTAACCCGACTTTACTATCTTGCTGGTTAGTAAAAATTCTGTTGGTGTTTCGTCAGTATTTACATAAGCAATGTTTTCCTCACAGCTTTTCTCTCTTATGAATTCTGCCAATATTGACTCTACATAAAATCTAATTTTGGTTCTGGGAATCAGAGATAAACAGTATCTCTTATCATTTCCAAACATGTCAGATTCAACAGCAGCGAAAAGGTTATTGAAATACGCAGTTGTCAGTATTTCAAACGTTTATCTAGCACTTGTGAATATTTAAGATACCTATTTATCTAGATTTTTAGTACACATTTCATCACTTGGATTCGTTATGATACCTATAGATACTAAAAACGCGTGACAGTGTAAACAAAACAATAATTTATTTGGAACACAGAGTAGCAAAAAGTATCGAAATGAAGTCGTATCGAGTGCATTCACACCAACCGAAACAAAGAATGATATATACATATATTGCTACATCAATAGAAAGAGCATTTAGTGTTCCCTCATTATGCATGCAATATAGGTATGTTTACAGAGACATGCGATTATATGGGCAAAGGTCAGTGGCATAAGAACTGAAGGTATGTACCTAGCTACATATGTACGTGCATTTTACTTTTCGCTTTGAAGAAAGAAAGATGTTCCTTTGTCTTTAAATTCTTTATACAGCAGCGTATTCTCGCAATTTCTCTTTTATGTGTGCATTTGGTAACATTCCAGATTTTGGTGCAGTTCCTCGTTCGAAAGTTATTGAAGTGGTTCCAATTTTGCTCTGTGACGTATTTTTATCTGGTTTATGTGGACATAGGTACTACTCACACCACATGTACTAAGCGGATTTATAAGTTGTAAACTAACTTCCTAAGCTCCTTAAGTTGAAAAAAAAAACACTAAGGAAAGTACCTTCATTAATTTCACAGACACATTAAAAAAAAAACGCATAAAAGAAGAACGTGTTTTACTGGTTTCTAAACGAAGCAAAAGGTTCAATGTTCTCCTTATCGGTTTAAAGGGTTTTAGTGCTCCTTAAACTCTAACAACAGTAACCTAAGCAGCTGGCTTCAGTATCGCATGTTTACTTTATTAAAATTTTGCTCACATAGCAACAAGTTACTTTCGTGTTCATTTTAATTTCCTTAAAACACTTTCTAATAAGAAATTAATTTTCCACCCCGCTAAGCAGTTACTAAAAGAGCAGTTGATTCGGGAAGAATAATAAACAAGATCTCGTTCTTTGAACAAAGAAGTGGAGCTCAAGTCAATAATATAGTTGAAAAGACTTATTATCTCATTGGCCGGAGCTGAAAAACAAGTCAATAATGTAGTTGAAAAGACCTATTATCTCATTGAGCGCCGATGTACGATTAATGAAATAGAGAGGCGTAAAAATGGACGAATAAACACATCGTTCATCGGAACAATATTCGCACAATTGATTTGCCTCCGCTGAACAACGCGGCTCATCCGATAGGGTTGTCCTGCGTAAGAATTTTGGGTGTTACCTAGGATATTGAGCAACGTTTTGAGTATGAATATGGATACTATAATAACATATATCCATCCATTTCTAAGGATGGATGGACTGTGTCAAAAACATCACAATGTTTATGCCACCTCTATTGGGAGGCGAATGGAAGAACACATTCAATGCAGACCTCAAATAAATTGGGAAAAGGGCAGGACGATGAATTAGGAAAATTACATTTATGGCGAGAAAGGAGATGACTATAGTAAATGGCGGCGAATGGAGACGTAGGTACAGAAGAAGAAGACCGCAAATAAATTGGCATAAGGGCAGGATGACGATGACATTAGTAGGATACTGGGCCATTTTAACCTAACCCCTTATTTTTTCAACCATGTGTGATATCGTAGGTTTTTTACACCTCTAAGTCCAGTTAAAAGCTTAGCGTAAGAAGCTTACAATGAAACGTATACCGCAACTGAAGATCCACCTTTTATACTCGTTTATGTACTCGTATATGTACTCGTATATGTACATATTACTCGAATAAGATCCCACGAAAAAAGAAACCTATTTACACAAACTTGTTCGGATTTACCTCTCTTTCGTCGGGTCTCTTATCTAAGCCCTAATTCTCCTAAAAAGCTTGGTTAAGCTCACCGACTTGCGTTACATACCCAGCAGAAATGAACACCCACCTTGTTTATTTATACTTCGTTGGGACAGATACACGAAATCCGTCGTACTTAATAAGATTTCGTGTTGTATTTTTTCCAACGTTTCAGCTATATTTTCTGTGTCCTTTTTGAGTTGGATGTCCTTTGAAATGCTCAGTGTTTAAGCCTGTCTGTGTTTAAAACTTAAATCTGTCCGTTAACCGCTTTGTGATTTGTGTGAGCGTCAACTAATGGCTTTAAGTCGTTTATGGGTGGTGGAGGACTCATTATTGTTATGGAGAGATGGGAGTCAAAGCAGGATGGGGCTGACTGTGGTAATGGATACGCTTTGGCGCAAGCCTAAAAGAGCGAATGCCTCTTCTCCTAGGAAATTATCGCCCCTACATCTAGGAAATACTGACATCCTTTACGCTGTGTCTGAAACTCAGCAGCTTCTGATTAAAATGGAAGTTCGTCTCAATTGGTATGCTTACATACAAAGAAGGTTAAAAATTGAGAATCTATTGGTCACTAAAAAACCTTTAAACTTCTTCTTTAAAATCATTCACCTTAAGCTACTACAAAAACCGTTAGTAGCATACCTGAATACCCGCAATGCCGCAACCAATTCTCAGTACTAACCCACTTTGTGCCAACGAAAACTAAACACAAAATTATTTATTCAGCATCAGACAAAAACCTCCTTATTCTGCAAAAGGATAGGCCCTTAAACTCACACAATATAACTGTCGCTTGTTATTTAGTACCGCTCCAACCCTTGCGCAGAGACGCAACGCGGCACGTAACGCGATTACAGGCGGGTGATTGGCTCCCACAATACAGCTGCGTACTACGACGAGTTTACAACTCAATAGAATAGGGAACTTGTCGTGCTAACGCGCTGGATCAACACACATTAGTGTTGGTTGTGATAACAAGGATATGTTTTTGTAGGAATTATAATTTGTAGGAATTATTTTGTGAATATTTGTGATCGCAGCGGCGTGGAAGTTGGATAGCGACATTGAGTGAGATGTTATGGAGTTAGATGCAAACACATAACTACTGTAACCAGACTACAAAACCTACTTATATTTCTCGTCTCGTGTTCTTTAGCTTCAAACTCGAAACATTTGGCAATCAGCGAGTAGCGAGTGAAAAGTTTTAATAGTTTTGACACTCGGCTTTCAGCAAGTGCTTTTGTGCGACGGGCGTTTACTCGCAATACCCGCTCCGGCCCGCACTATAGGTAGAAATTACCGCTGCTTGGTGAGTTCCGACCGCCAAGCGAGCATCGCCGAGCGAGTGTCGCTGAGCGAGTACAATCTTTGATAGCTCTTTTCGCTGTGATCAGCTAGAGGTAAGAGCCGCTCGCCGGCAGTGTGAACAGCCAGCTATCGACTATGAATGTTTGTGTTTCTTTTACTCACACGAGCTCCATATCTTTTGTGCCTTTCCTCTGCGAGCAAATGGTCGATAGCTACTCGCTTCCTCGCCGGTGGTGAGCCAAGTGCCTTATGCATTAGGAAAATCACAACTGTGTCATTATTCCAGTCGGATAGAAAGGTAGAAATATGTAAACAGTAAATAAAACTGAATCGCAAGATATTAAGAACTCTAGAAACCATATGATTTTTCTGAGTTTTAGAACAGTCGAGCTAGGTACTGTTTGTATAGTGAGCAAATTACATTTATTTATTTAAACTTTATGTACAATAGTGGTACATGGGTGGACTTAATGCAACAAGGCATTCTCTACTAGTAAAACTTTTGGCTTAAAGAAAAGAGACTACACTGTGGAAGAATATACAAATAATTATACTTTTTACCGACGATTATGTCGTCGGTAAAAAGCCCACTTATTTTTAAACTATCTACGGTTCTAAGAACTTGCGAAATAAAAAGGGAATTATTTTATTTCCAAGAACTAAGTACTGTTTCTCAAAGAAAATTCATAAGTTCAACCTCATAAGTTTGTTTAGCTGTAATTGCGCAAAGCAAGAAATATTGAAAGATAAAAGGAAATAAAATGTCGTTCTCTAGACACAGGAGGATGGCTCTCGAAAGGCAATTTCCTCGTGAACTATTGTGTCTTTGTAACAGGAACATAACTTTATAGTCTCTACTGTGTAATAATGTCTAAGTATGCAGTCCTACTTTCTTGTTATTTATTTATAAAAGTACCTGTAAAGTAATGTCTGGGTAATGCTGCTTTCCTAATTGGTTAGCGAAACTCGGCTCTAGATCGTCTATACCAGGGGTAGCCAACTTGATTAGACCTAAGATCGACTTTTTACTGTAGAAACCCTGTGCGATCTACTAATTCCATAGGTACTTCTCAAAATTACAAATGTAACAGTAGGTAAAGTTCAGTATACAATTATGTATTATTTTTCATTTTATTGACATAACCTATTTAGTATTTACATAGTTGCGCAGTTTGTTATTCCTACCTATTTATATTTTATGCCTTGCCGCGATCGACTGGACTTATAGCCGCGATCGACCAGTCGATCGCGACCGGTTGGCCATTCCTGGTCTATACTATCTACTTACTAATATTACAAAGCTGAAGAGTTTTCAGGTACGACTGGTCGAATTGAAACATTTTTTCCGTGTTGTATAGCCCATTCATCGAGGAAGACTATAGGCCAGCCGTATTCAACTTGTTTTCTCTTAGGGCCACATCGGGCTTCTACTATTGTCATGATGGGCGGCAATAGTCTCAGCACATCGTCAAGAACAGTCAAATCAGTATTGTATAGATAAATACACATTACCTAATATACTGACTAAATATAGCATCAAAAATGTGCTATGGCACAGGGACACACGGAAATGCTTGGTGGGCCACTTGCGGCCCGCGGGCCGCAGGTATAGCTGTTATAGGCTATATAAGATCACGATACGACCAATAGGAGCGGAACATTAATGCAAAATGTGACGCAGACGGAGTTGCGTGGGTCAGCTTTTTTTTACCTAATTTTATATATATTAAAGGTAAACCGGGCAAGTTGCACCCGAAGGCTTCCGTACCATATTCGATTTCGATATTTTTTTGTTTTAAGTTTAGATACATGTAGTTAATTTAGTTATTTTAACAATCCCCTGTATAAAATGGGCAATGATTTATTTACGACTTACGAATACGAAAAGAATCAGGCGGGCTACTCTCTAACGAAATCCGTAGTTTCGGGCTAAGCTGCGGGCGGGCATTTTCTACTCCGTATCACCTAACCACAGAACTAATGATAACACGATTTGACAGTTACTGTGAAATCGTGTTGTCATTCATTCTCAGTTCGGGTTCGGAACTAATCGTAAGTCTGTAAGTGATACGGTGTAGAATACGCCCGCCCGTAACTAAGCCCGAAACTACAGATTTCGTTAGAGAGTAGCCCCCCAGGTTACTCACAGCGTGCAGTCGATTTCAGATCGTTAAGGTTTTCCCTCATGGTTTCCCCTCCACCATAAGTCAGCGGGGTACCAGATGCGATAACTTATACCTAAAGAACCTTCGATAAAATATGTTCTGTATAGTAACATAACATCATGCCAGTATATACCTCGAAGGGTAAAAGGATAGATTGAAATGTACTCCTACGTGTCGTAATACCAGAGGACGTAATGAAATATAAGTTCCAGTCTGTCAGAATTGAATAATTACCCGACTGCGCCAGGAGGAGGGTTATGTTTTTCGAGTGTATGTATGTATATTTCTTTGGGACGCTCTGTATATAAAAAATAAAATGGCCGAGTTTTGGCGCCATATTATGTCTTCAAATATTTTTTTTCTTCATAACCTATCGAGTGTGGTATCACCCCCAACCTATAGTTTTTGGTCCGAGGAGACAATTCCAATAAAAAGTAACTCACTAAAATGTTGAAAATAAAAAAAATACTTTTTCAAAAACCCGACCGTTAAAAACAACTACGAAGTTCCAAATAAGTCGCTTTTCAACCAGTCTGATGCAGTTCAATCACTGAAGTTTTTAGTCGTTTTCAGTGGCCAGGTACATTTCCTTCACAATGTTAATATATAAGAATAGTATGTATGTATGTCGCAGCCAACTGGCTTAATCAGCCGTTTAATTAGCGGCCTAAATGACATACTTATTGAACGGGCTGGCAGATGCTTAGGCCGATCATGGAATATGGTTACCGTGTGACGAAAATATATGAAATACTAGCTTTTGCCCGCGACTTCGTAAATGCATATGCTTATGCATTTTTCCCGTTCCCGTAGGAATTTCGGGAAATCCTCTCTTAGTGCTTCTTCACACTCTTCGTAAAAAGCTGAAATGTGGCACGTAACCTACGTGCCAAATTTCAGCTTTTTACGACCAATAGTTTCGGCTGTGCGTTGTCTGTCAGTCACTCAAGTCACTCAATCAGTCAGTAACGGAAGAATTTTGATATATTAGGATTTAATTTTGGAAATTCTAAATTCAAACAATTTCAACATTCTAACCTTGACGAAGGAGCCCTGCGTGGAACTCCTATTTTTGTCTGCAGGGTTTAAAGGAACGTAACATGAATGGCAATGCCGAAGGCTAGTTCGCTCGCTCACTCTGACTCCCGTCAAACCATTCGAACCTAACCTACCCATGTCGGGGTGCTCTAAGTTTACTGTGCCCTATGTAACGCTACTTGGCTAGACAAGTGATTAAACGATATTGAACCAAGTCATTTGCCTAGATGTTCAAATAAATGCTCGGATGTCACTTAGGCTGCTGATTAAACGGCGCCGTTCAAGGAAATCAATTGGCTGCGACCTGTACATTTTCATGTAGTAGGTGGGTACTCATACTCGTACATACATGCTACGTTTTCACGCTCGCGCTTGAAAAGCGAGCTCCTATTCCGTAGCCCGCTTGGCCAAAAAACTTTTTTTATTACCGAAGTAAAACAGCATATTGTCCTCGAAAGGTATGGGTATGGCATACCTATAGTAAGGGCATGCGCTCACGTGCGGCGCTGACCGTGGCCCGCCGCGCCACGTGCTCACCTGCCGTAGGTACGTGAATTATTCAAGGGTTTCACCCCGATACTGAACAATCCGGTATTACCAACATACCTGGCGTAGACTTAGCTCGGGGTTAGACACAGGTCTGCGACTATTCATACGGGGTATAGGATCGATAGCTTATAACGATTTTGTTTTAATTTATAGTTTTCAATTTATTCTGACTCTCTTTCTGGTTTCAATTTATTTAACAAAAGTCAGTTCTATTAATTAGGAAAATGAAAGCATAATTATTATGCTTTCGTTTTTTTGTAATCATTGTTGTATCTAACCATCTTGTAACTGCAAATATGTCGCCAATCTCACCCCCAAGATTCAGATTCATTCAGATCTTATACCTAAATATTCAAGTTGATTTGACTTGATAACACAAGAACAAAGTATTGAAATAACTTTATTCGAGAGTAACAAATTAAAAATAATAACTAACTTTAACGAATACACTAAACTTACAACGAACTAAAGTAAAGCATCAAAAAATTCTTCCTAAACGCTGTCAGCTGGCAATGTGACTAGCGGCATTGCCACGTTGAATGGCAATACTTAGTCTCTGCTCAAAGTAAAAGCCAGGTCTTGGGTCACAGGAAGTGTCAACTGGCCGTTTCGAAATTTCTTTGAAAAGGCTGTGAGCACAAGGGCCCCACGGCCCGAGGGTTTCAAGTTTTCATCCCCAAACGCCTCAAAAATATAGTTACTATTAAAGTTACTATATTTACGCAGCTTGAGGTTTTCCGCAGCCGCACGATAAACTAGGAAGTCCCATCTTCCTAGTTCATCGTGTTGTGCTGGCGAAAGAGTATCGACATTTACTATTTGTTATAATAACTTATTTATAAAAAACCTAGCTACTGATAGCCAGATTCATAACTTAAATACTTAGTTTAAATTTAGAATCTTACTAATCAGGAGCTAAATAACTTAGAGTTTTTTATAAATACAAATGAAATAATAAATAATTTATGAACTCTTTGTTTCGGTAACTTAGATACAACAGCGGCCCATGTTAACTGTAGCTACTTAAATATAATTAATCCTGTAGGTATAGGTAGGCAAACATGTTTAGTTTCAGTTAATGGTAACTTTGTATAAATTAATTCCACCTTAGAGAAAATAAGCGCGGTATGCTAGCTAAATTGTGTTTACAAACAACTATTCTAGAATAGCTATAAAACGAATGGAACCTACACTACACTACTCAGTTACTGCCACAAAACAAACAGTTAATTAATAAAAGAGAAGAACGACGAACAAAAGTTCAATGCTAACAATAGAGGAGCATTCATCTGAATGTCAATGAACATCTCGTATTGTGCCTATATCTGTCAATGTGTGCGTGTGAACGTATGTGTGCGTATTTAAAATATGTAGGTCAGCTGCGAAAGATCATGTTCCTGATCTTATTTACTGCGATATCATTCATACACATATTTTAAGTGTGAAAGTATTTTTTGAAATTTGTGATTAAATCTCGTCTCAACAGATGATTGTTTTTCATGAAACTTGGTTCTGAGGTAGGTAGACCAGGAATACAAAGATTTGTATTCCGGTTGTACGTTTCCGTATTATAATTTTTACAATAAACGCGGGCGCTGGTAAATACTTGTTGTAAATAAAATCCTTGGATACTGAAAACTTAATTTAAAGCCTAGTACAAACGCGGAAGTGGGTTGGTATATAAGTACAGGTTTCAGTACCATCTAGACTGACTGACGTTTATAAGTTTCAGTCGTCCGTCTCGTTTCAGATTTTATTTCTCCGCTCGTGGACGAGATGCAATTTGTGAAGGATTTTATTTTATTTCATTGTCCATTACCTTTCAGTCTATTATTGGTTTTACTCACAGATCTTTAAAACAGGCTTTAAGTACTTGTCAAAGGTTTGTTTGTATTATACTTTTTCTTTATATTTTATTTCCCATATGACTAAAGAATAATAGAAAAACATTTTTTGTTTTTTTAAATACACGCCATAATAAGACCTTGCCCTGAAAAAAAATTAGGTACCCTTAAAGTTATATTTATGACTCAAACAGGTGTTGTCTTATTTTTATACGAATTATCATATTCACAATTAAGTCAATATCAATCTAAGATTGATGTAAAAGCCAGCAAGCATC
This sequence comes from Lacanobia wlatinum, assembly GCA_947578705.1. Lineage (NCBI taxonomy): Eukaryota > Metazoa > Arthropoda > Insecta > Lepidoptera > Noctuidae > Lacanobia > Lacanobia wlatinum. The sequence goes on along the minus strand of OX388028.1, from coordinate 8,884,212 downwards.
GTACATACCTAATCACTTTAAAACAACCGCATACACACAATCGATATACACCTTTGTTTTGATTTCGTCGCCCTGTTTCGTTTGCCAAAATTCTGTGACTTACACATGGGGGAATTGAGTTTTGTATCACATCACATGTAGGTTTATGTTTAGAATATCGTTTAGGATCATCATTTTGTTGGGTTTCAGTGGTGATGATTGATGTTTATGTGAGTAGGCCGTGTTGCAGGTTATGTTTAGTGCGGGGGACGGCCGCGCGCGGCGCTTGTGGCGGCCGGCGATGGGCGACTGAGTGCCGAAGGCGGGCGCCGCTGTTTCCACCGTGCCCGTGCCGCTGGGCTGCCGTACTCGCCAAAATAAAACTTTCTGTCTCCTTCCTGAATAATTCGGCCCCTCAGTGTGGCCGAGACGGCGATACGATTTGCATTGGGAATCAAGATGTTTGCTCAGTCGCCTTAATCGCATTAGAACATAACGTTCAGGTTTCTTACACGAATTAGGAAATGGTTCTGTATAAATTATTAGTTGTGGTTAGAATTTAATTAATGTTGAAATTGAGTTGAAGGCGCAAGATTGTTTGTAACGTGTAATAAGATTAATACAATTACAGTGGTGCAACGTAATTATGTAGTTTAAACAAAAGCTCATAAAGTTCAAATGTCGTACAAGGGCATAGGTTTTTGAAAAAGCTAAACCTATGTCTACTTAGCCTGGCTTGACCTCAGTATTGGATAACCTGAACAACGAACTAAAAGTTCTATCGTATCCATATTTTGATTTTTTGCCACAAAAAATCATCCATTTTATTAACAAATGAAAGTTGACTGATATTTACATATTTTTCCTGAAAGCCGTCCTATCCCTATATACCGTTCGCGTCAAACGATACTGAAGCCTAAAAGCTTTTACGTGACTACATTTTTAGGCTCAACGCGCGAATGCTTCTCGTTTGCAAACTGCCTTATATACCAAAGTGTATGTAAATATATGTATGGCATGCTGGGTTTGTCTTTGTATATAGTAAAAAATTATAATACGGATAAGAGGTAGCCAAGAACTGTGTTTCATGCACTGAAAGTCAAATTTAAAGTGGATTGAGGGAGGAGGTAAGAGATTTCTCATTTTCTTTGAATTCATGCTCAGTCTGCGAATTGTTTAACGAATTATAAATAAACTAGCTTTTGCCCGCAACTTCGTACTCGCATATCCCGATTTTTCCGTTCCCGTGGGAATTTCGGGAAATCCTCTCTTAGTGCTCCCCTACAGAGTGTAGGGAAGCTATATGCCAAATTTCAGCTTCCTACGACCAGTAGTTTTGATTGTGCGTTGTCTGTCAGTCACTCAATCAGTCAGTAACGGAAGAATTTTATATATTAGGATGAATAATAATACTCTTACGCATAATCTTTAACATTGAATCAGTCTGCTTCGTCTTTTCCTAACTATGTTGGTGTCGTCTAGTCTAACCAGATGCAGCGTAAATGCGGAATTATTTAACATGGAGCGTCTGTCTAGGAAAGGAAAGAAAGGTCATACTCCTTTACAATCTAGTAACTGGTAAACTAGATTATTCTTGAGACTGGAGTGTAATTTTCTGGCTTTTTGTATCTTTACTTTTACCAGTTTATTCCATAAGCCAATGTTCGGGTAATTTACATTTATTTTCAGGAAAAGAAAAGTACCAACATATTTACATACGAACTTACCCAATTAAGTATATAAATTGTTTGTATATACTACTTGATGGCAACAGCTAGCATAGAGCCAGCTTCCTAGTAGGTATCTAGCAGAAAGTGCTTCAATTTTATTAACTTTAAACTAACCAATTATACCAGACACAGACAGTTTTAGGGTTTATGTAATGTTTGGTATTGATCAAATTAAACTCCGCAGGTGCGATGGATAATCGCCATCAAACAGCGATATATCACAATAAAATCTTTAAAAAAAGGCGATGTTATTGCCACAGTTGACGATGTAGTCAGCTGTTGCTATATGAAATTAAAAGTTTAGTATCTTTAGGATTTCATAAGAATAATTGTAGAGTATCAAGCTGGCAGAGATGCTGCAATACGAGGAGTACAGAGCGACGAAGGCCGCCCTCCGAACGGGAATCCTGCGGGCCAAGGATCTGGCGCGCAAGGAAATGCTGGAGTCTCTGAACGGGGACCCGTGGGGAAGACCCTACTAAATGGTGCTCACCTGGGCCCCCCCGTTGACGCAGAGTCTAGAGAGAGCCCCAGCTGGTGGAGAACGTGGTGAGCGCTCTGTTCCCTTCGCGCACCTATGGCTCCGTCATCTGCGGTGCCTGATGCAAACCACACCGACGACGACGACGACGATGCTCCTGAGGTGACTGAGGTAGACCTGAGAGTGACGGCTAACAGGCTGAAGTCCAAAATTACCGCCCCAGGACCCGACGGTTTACCTGGGAAAGCCTGGGTCCTGGCCTCGGAGGCTCTGTTCCTCGACTAAGAGGGTTGGAGGGGACTAGGAGGGTCGTTGGAAGACAGGGAAACTGGTCCTCATTAAAATGAGGACCAGTTTCCCTGTCTTGCCGGGGTGCCCTGCGGACTCTCCGTCCGCATACCGGTCCATTGTGCTGCTCGACGAGGTGGGCAAGCTCTTTGAAAGAGTAATTGTAAACCGCCTCGTCGGGCACCTGGTGAGTGTGGGACCGGATCTGGCGGAGAACCAGTTCGGTTTCCGCACGGGGCGTTCGACAGTGGACGCCATCATGTGCGTGAGAGCCCTCTCGACGGGGGACACGGTCTCCCGAGGCGGGGTCGTCTTGGCGGTGTCTCTTGACATCGTCAATGCTTTCAACACCCTGCCCTGGAGTTGCATCAGGGAGGCACTTCGGTATCACCGGGTGCTGACTTACCTCCGTCACATAGTCGAGATATCTGACGGACAGAACCGTCATCTACCTCGGTCACCTGGGAGAGTGGAATCGGCGAGATATGTCATGCGGTGTTCCGCAGGGTTCGGTTCTGGCGCCGCTCTTGTGGGACATCCGCTACGACTGGGTGCTGCGCGCCGACCGTCAGTGGCGTCAGCGTGGTCTTCAACGCTGACGACAAGCTGGTCCTGGCACAGGGGGTGTCGCAACAGGCGGTGGCCGACGCTATACCACGTGGGGTTGCGATAGTCGTTGAGAGGATCCAGCAGTTGGGTCTCGAGGTGGCCCTACACAAGTCCGAAGCCATGTGCTTTCATGGTTCTCGGAACAGGCCATCATCGGGATAACAAGAAACGGTAGGAGGGGTTCATATCGGCGTCGGGTCGACGATGATGTACGGTGAAACTTCGTCGAGCAGTTCCAACGTTTGGCTCCTAGACTGGAGCGAGCCGGGGCTGCCTTCAAGCGGCTTCTGGTCAATCTAGGGGTCCAAACGCCTCCTGCCGGAGGCTTTACGCAGGGGTCGTGCGGTCCATGGCCCTTTATGGGGCGCCGGTGTCTACTTTGAGGAGCCTAGGATACCTGTTTCGAATTCGGCGGGAGGATACGCCCGGGTGTTAACACTGCGTGGATCGCCCGGAGGACACGGTGGAGCATACGGTAGAGGTCTGCCCTGCTGTGGCGGAGCACCGCCGTATCCTCGTTGAGTCGATCGGCGGCGGCAACCTCTCGCGTCCGGCCCTGGTTCAATCTATGGTCCGGAGCGAGGAAGCATAGGAAGTGGTTACCGCTTTCTGCGAAGCAGTAATGCTAGCGAAGGAGAAGGCCGAACGCGTGAGAGATAAGGAAACCTCACGCCCCAGCCGCCGCAACAGAAGAAGACGCCCCGGGGCGTCGGAAGTCGCAGGGCGATTCCCGGCCACCGTAGGCATGGACCTTTGGACGAGGAGCATTGGATGGCTCACCGTCCGATCAGAACCACCGCGGCCCTGGAACGCAAAGGCCTTTAGGAGGAACATGGATGGGATTTAGTCAGTAAGAGTCTGACACTCCCTTCTGCTTCACCCAGAGCGGGAGGAGTTATTTGATGATTTCCCACCCTTAAAAAAAAGTGTTGCGGAATTTGTTCGAAAAAGTCACCGCGGCCCTGGAACGCAAAGGTCACTAGGAGGAACACGGAGGGGTTTTAGTCAGTAAGAGTCTGACACTCCCTTCTGCTTCACCCAAATATGACATGTGTACTTTCCCATTACATAATGCGAAGAGAGTACATATTATCTGCTTACGTCCACAGGTCCACACATAAAATACTATACGAGCACTTAATAATCTTTACAAGCTTCATAAAAAGCCAATCATTTTCTTTCTTTGGTGATTCGTTTAATTAGAACAAGCGAATCCACACCGCGTCCATAAATATGTCCGAAAAGATTAGAACGAAAATTTTAATTTTGTCCATATTTTTATTTTCGAATTTAATAGTAAGTGACTCAAAACACAGATTGGAAAATGTGGATTTTGGACCTAAAATTGTCGGAGGAAAGGCAGTGAAATTGGAAAAATACCCTTTTGCAATTCAGTTCTTTAATTTGGGTGCCCTCTGTGGTGGTGTTATTTTGACTAGCTGGTCTATTTTGACATCGGGTCACTGCTTAGAAAACAACCAAGATATTGAGGAAATGAGAGTACAAATCGGTGAGTATTTATTTAATACTTTCGGAGCATAAAAGTAGAGAGGCGGACTTACCTAAAGGCCTGTTAAGACCTACGCGATATTCGTTACCTAGAGCGGTAGCGAAAGCCGAGTGGGTACTCGGCTTTCGCTACCGCGGTATATCTACTGTTGTATGCGGTAATCCTACTGTTCAAACCCAAGCCGCGGTACTCCAAACAAAATACCCGGCGGGCTACCGCGCGAAACCGAGCAACCGCTCAAGGTAACGAATATCGCGTAGGTCTGAACAAGCCTTAAGAGGAAACATGGGCGGCGGTATGTAAAAAGTCATAATTCGAGGTATGACTCTCGACTGTTTTCTCCTCCAATATTGGACTGATTTAAGAGATATTTCACAAACTGAATAAGAAGGATGTATACTGTGTCCCTATGTTTTCCTTTTTAGGGTTCCGAGAAAAAAAAGGAACCCTTATAGGATCACTCGGGTGTCTGTCTGTCTGTCTGTCTGTCTGTCCGTCTGTCACAGCCAGTTTTCTCCGGATCCACTGGACCGATTCTGTTGAAATTTGGTACACATATGGACTTCTATGACCCAAACACGGACGCATTACATAATTTATTAAATTTTTAGAATGGGGGTCAAACTAGAAAATTAAAAAAAAAAGTTTTTTTAACTATATCGTGTGACATATCAAATCAAAGGGCTTACTGTAAGGGTTTTAATTATTTTTTTCATAATTTTAAAATAAATGGTTTTGAAGTTATTCAAGAAATTAGACGAAAAATAACCATTCCCCCCCCCTTATCTCCAAAACTACTGAGCCAAAAATTTTGAAAAAAATGGAGATAATAGATCTTTACCTAAAGATTACAGGAAAACCTATTAGAAGTCTGTAGTGTTAAAATAACATGTAAAAAAAAAAAATTCGTTCGGAACCCTTTGCACGCGAGTTCGACTCGCACTTGGCCAGTTTTTTTATTAATAGTTGCCAAATTTGTACACTAGGGCTCTGTTGACAGCGATTTATCGGACAATTTGGAGCATTTTGTGAGGGTTCTAGAGCTTATACGGTTGATAAATCATCAAAAAGGAAATCATAGTGACAGTATATATCCTTCTTATTCAGTTTGGAAATATCTTCATCATATCAAAAGCTACTTAGTAATATTTGGACGATTTATGATGAATATTTAAAGCCTGTTAACTTGGTTTGCCAACTTAGTTTCATTGTGATACTAATTGAAATTCAACTTAACCCGAAGGGCACAATACTCATGATTTATTACCCCTGACGGAAACGTTAAGGGCCGGGGAGGTACCAAGCAAGTTAAACTTAAATAGCCTGTTTACTGTAACTTGGAAACCACTACAACAATGCTCGTTGATAAGGGTTCGCTTATAGCATGAAGTTAGCATGGCCAAAAACGATTCAGACAATATCATAAATGTTATGAGAAAAATAATCATATATCAAAAGCCATTTACTGCGATTACAGATGCTACGAAGACGCACTGGTAAGAGATATTAGAATCTACAAAATAGCTAGGGAGTTTAAACATTTTGAAGTGTTGCTACGTTAAGATTTTTAGTGGGGTTTTTTCCTAGATAAGCGTACAAAATGCTGCATCTGTAACACAGAAATGTCGGCGGCTAAAAGCGTCCTACACTGCATTGTGTCCGCAATTTTCCTTTTTTAAGCCGACGTGTGACTTTGTTTTCTTTCACTCATAAAACCATGTGATATTTGCCTAGCATTTTCATACAATTCAGAATGATAAGAAAACTATACACGGTTTGTTTAGATTTGACTTATTTATAATAAAACCTGAGGAAATATAATTGTGTTTTTGTTAAATAACTAATTCCACAGGCTCGAAATACATTTACGACTTCAACGCTCAGAAACACGAAGTGTCATCGTTTGTAGTACATGAGAAATATAGTAAGAAGATTCCATTCGAGAACGATATAGCCCTCGTATTCGTCAAGAATCCCATGAAGTTCAATAAAGTCGCTAAGAGAGCGATACTCGTCGACAATGACAGATGGATAGGCGATAAGGCGAGCCGGTTTATTGTGACCGGCTGGGGCTGGCAAAAGGTAACTTATTATCAATATTAGTATTATTAGTACATCCTATTTATCCAAAAAAGCTACTGGCAGTATAATACAACAACAAGCCACAACAACAACCAACAACAACAGCCTCTTGAAGGTGATAGCTGACAGGCTTGGTGAGAGCACCATAATGGGGCATCTCACCAAAACAACACTGTCTGTCGTAGAATAAAAGTACAAACATAGATCAAAATCCTCATTGTTACTAACATTCTAGTATATAAGTACTAACGTAGGTTTAGAAGATATTGTTACTAAAATCTTGTAAGTATTTATGTTTTGTGTTTTGTCCGTGTGGGCCTTTTGCTGTCTAATAAATAAATAGATAATAATAATAATAACAGCCGCATGCAGCGCTTGCCGATGGTAGATGGCCGTCCGTGGAAGGGTGAACATCGAGATGCCTACGGGCATAGGAAACTACGTTAAGCTGTTGATCTTGGCTGACATTTGTAGATGTCCTTATCAGTCATCGCGGCTTGTCACAAGCCAAGAAATTTGACACCTGTCTTGCCAAGGGAGCAGGTCGGATAGGCAGTTGTTCGTGACATCTGGATTGATTAAAAGGCGACACCAATTATGTTGAGATAAAGGCTAGGCAGATTGAAGAAACTCATCCATTTATAAGCAGGTCTGTAGGGTTCTCCTCACAAAACATCATCGGTGTATTCCCAGATTGATTCCCACGAGTGCAACCTACATACCCACATTTTACTAAGGGCGAGCTTGCCACTAACCGGACTCAAATAATAAGTTAGGACTTAAGTCATAATGTTCTGCTGAGCATGATTCTTGATGTGCGAGTTTGATCCTTTGTTTGTTCTACTATATCCACGGGCTAAGTATACTTTGGTATTTTGCATTTACGTAATAGGTTACCAAAAAGGTTGATATTTCACTAGACAAAGTTGAAAAGTGTTACGTGCCAATAATTTTACTGGTAACCTGGGGAGGTAACACAACCATTCTTACCTTCAAACCGGAACAAAGTAGGTTATGCTGGCGGTAGAAGGAAATATGGCTTCCTAGGGAAAGCTCTACCATCACAATATGAACGTAGTCTATAAGTATATCTAGACTAGCTTCTGATAGCGGCTTTGCCCGGGTGTAAGTCAAAAATTATACCAAGGGAAGATTCCTTTGGTTTATTTTTTTATCGTGGTGAAGAGGTTAACATGCAGGCAGACAAATCAACAGACAGACGGACTTACTTTCGCGTTATTAGTATTGATATCGTTCGTGACCTCTTTACTTTAACTATTTGGCAAATCGTGAAAGTAAACAAGTTATTGCTGGTAGAAAATAAAACCGTTTAATCGTGCTAACTTTGAGCACAGCAAGTTATCGGATTACATATAAAACGCTTCAGCACTAATTACAAACTGGCAGAACCTGCCAGACATTGTTAGTCCTATGCAACTAAAGTTTTAGAATAATGAAGTTAAGAACACAACAAGGAATATTGTTTGCTAGTGGCAACACCGGCAACCTTCAACTTTATGTACATACCTACTTAACTCTTAGGTCTTCCGCAGTAAAAGTTTTTCTGTGAAAGTATCCTTAATATTGAAACTGTAATTTCCCCTTTTAATAGATGCGATGCTTTGTAATTAATATGAAAAGTGGGTAGAAAAATAGTTGCTTAGTGTAGTTCAAAACTTTAAAGTTCATCAATGAGTGAATATACCTAATACGAAGAATTATTCTACTTTGAATATTAGTGTGGACTGGTTGCGATACGTAAGACACATTTGTTTCCATTCATTCAAATTCCTCTTTAAAGACAACCTCATTTTAAATCTAGTTTTAGGTATGGTAATTTGAATGGACTAAAGAAATTAGGTCCCTTGAGGTCCCAGGTTTTCAAGTTACACTATACGTGATTTTGAAGTAACCGATAGTAAGATGTCATTTCCCTTATGATAAAAGTGATAGCCCTAGTCTGGCAATTATACCGTTAGCTCTATATGAGTGTATTCTGCCCCAGTAAAATTAATTAGTAGGGCACAGTCAATTTCATGACATTTTTTACGATAAGAGATTTGAACCTCCCCACTGGTGGTAAGTGGGAAGGTTCAAACCTCAAATCGTAAGCTTCTTAAAGGGCCTTTACCCATTTTTATGGGAAATCCTCAAATGACTCATGAAGGGAGTGCCAGACTCTTACAGACTAAAACCCTCCCGTGTTCTTCCAAATGCCCTTTGCATTCCAGGGCCACGGGTGACCGTGGAATCTTTCTAAAGAGTTATCTTTCGAAAAATTCCGTAACCTTGGCAGCCACTGGCCCTAGCAGGCACTGTCACTAATGCTGACGCGGCCTTGAGTGTCAAGCCACCCATGCGTATTGCTATTTGGTCATAATATTCTAACAGATATTTTCATCCCAACACCTTACCGCGTAGTCGATAGGGTCGAAAGCTTTTGGATTAGCAACCATGCCGTGTACTGAAAGACGTAGCGTTAGTATGCCACTCCACTAAGTGGGTTGATGACCTGATGAGGCTTTTTAGCATTGGACTGGTTTACCATATACTGCATATCCATATGATATGCACCTGATGCTGCAAAATAAATACTATTCTTAGTCAATCCGTCTAGCTTTTTACACCTAGGTAAGTGTCGGCTTCCAGTCTAATCGTATGCAGTTGAGTATAGCGAGAGAGTATTCAAACACGGAGACTTCCACCATGCAATAACTGGGTAACACGACATCCCTTGGCAAGAGCAAGACCGGTTCTAGATTTCATCGCCTCTTTCTACCCGTAACGACTGTCATAAATCAACAAATGACAGCTGGGTCCAACAACTTATCGTGCTTTCCGAGGCTCGGCGACATCTTATTATATAACGGTGGTCATCCATCCATTGGAAGATTTCGACAAGTCTTGCTTAGCCTTAAGATGCGGCTGATATTATTTAGCGACGACCTAACAAAGCGAGTCATATGAAATCCCTTTCCTAGTAATGAACATATGAATTTTAGTATGGCGGCTCCCTCTCTGAGAACAATTTGATGATGACCTACCTGAGTTACGTGCCAGTTAAGGAGTGCAGTCGCCTACACAGATTAAAACTGTCTAAAGATATGTTCTGTCTGTACGGAAATGGCAGGAGAGATACTTGCAGGGGAGACTCCGGCGGTGGAGTGCTTTGGCGTGGGTACGTGCTAATTATAATATATTTTGTCTATCTATCTAACTAATACCTTTAAACGTGCAATTCTTGTATATATGTATATTTATAATCTGAATCTCGGAAACAGGTCCAAAGATTTTCATGAAATTTAGTATGCAGGGGGTTTCGGGAGCGATAAATCGATCTAGCTAGGTATAATTTTTAGAAAACGTCGTAAATAAAAACCGAGTAAAGCTCGTCATCCAGGTACTTTTACTAAAATACACATTTTAGTATTTTGATTTCCTATTAGTCTTCTTCTGATCGATTCGATGCAGTTATTTCTTTGGATAGTTTGGGCCTAGTAGGTGACCATATCAATTGGAGCATCAGTGGCGTTCATAAGTTCCTCAAAAGTGCAAGTGTATGGACACTAGGGGTCCTACCGCAATCACATTAGGTATAATTCACTTCAGATCAGGCAATTGCCGTTCACTGCCGAACGTAAGCCTAAGTACTCCAAATAGCGCCATTCATCCCGGTCGTGAGCAGTCCAGATCCATCTGCTGCCAGCCACCTTCTTCAAATCATCGATCCATCGTGCCGTAGGGAGTCGCACACTACGTTTGCCTATACGCGGTCTCTACTCTAACATGTCTGCTTCATTGACCGTCTGTCCGTCTACAGACATGGCCGGCCCACTTCCACTTCAGCAATGTACCATAAGATGACCGAAACACTGGGAGCCTGGAGATCCGTAACACAAGGTTTCCCTAGTACGGACTCCATTCTCTCGCAAAGGAGCTTTTGTCTAAATTTGTTGTTTAGTTCTAAGATGTTATTTCTAAGCCAACCTTTTTGGAGAGATAAATAAATATTTTATGATTATGAGCATGCTGATTCTACGTGCAATGTCCGTGACTTAAGTTCTCTGACGAAAGACTTTGTTGTGAATTCTATCCACCAGAGAAACCCCGAGTATTGCTCTCTCCATTGCACGCTGAGCAACCTTGAATTTGTAGACCAGGCCTATGGTGAGTGTCCACGTTTCGACTCCACAAGTCATTCCTACAATAACATAGGAACAAATATCTAGGAAATGCATAGGTCCCGACTAGCTTCAAGTATCTTTACCTGCTTTACCCTCTCGGGAAAATAAACGTCACCTGTTAAAGCAAAGCGTTGCTCCCTAGCGTCTGTAGCTCGCGGTGTCTAGACGAGCGGGTCCCCCTTCTGCGGGCACACTCGTACAGTCGCGCCATCTGTCGTCTACCGTCTGCACGTTTATTCATTATCTTACATCTGTTTGCCATCTAAACATTTGTTTTCAGCTTATTAAGTATTTGATTTGCAGGAAGGTGGTCGGTCTGACGTCACACGGCGACGGATGCGCAAAAAAAGATAAACCCAGCGTGTACACTAACCTCTTTTATCTAAGACATTGGATAAGGAAACAAATGGACATGTTCGTAGATAGGTACTGCGGAAAACACAAAAATGTTCATGAAGTTATACAAATTGTAACACTTAATAACAATAAAACAGTTTAGCATTCTAATAGAGTTTTATTATGAAGACGAATCGTCACTGTTTATTACAGAATCTTCCGACGAATATTTCGGTGAGCAGTACTTTTCTAAATATCTCTTGGTGTTGAGCAAAATCCATCTGAGAACAAAGGTAAATCATAAAGATGAAAGTGATGCCTGTATACATCACCCGAAAATAGTATCACTTTTCTTTTTTGGAAATCTTTATGTCATATTATGTCGTACTGACTTTTGTTGAGCTGATTCTGATTAAGAAGATAAATTGTTTGTCAAGAAAATTTTGGAAACCTAATGATTTCAATAAAAATAATACGCAGCTACATAGGTCTGAATAGCGTCTCGGAAAACGAGGCGAGTTGCTGAGCAGTAACAAATTCATCCGACAGTGACGTGTGAAGTGAGGGGTGAGGCCTACATACCCGCCGTAGAGTTTAATGCTTCCTGTACTTGGCTCAGGTATTTCACTTGATTATCATCACAACATTCAGGAATTGTCGTGTTTGGTAAGCACATGATTTATTGCACTAAGAACCGGTAGGTATGTGGACGGAAAATTACTAACGTAATGCAGTAACGATTGCGCATGGCATACAGATTTAATTGCTGTTATTAACGTACTGCCATTAAAACTACTGCTTAACTTTTAGTGACAATGACTAGTTGGTTTCCGCTAACATACTAAAAACCTAGTTTCCTTCTCAACTGTTAGAATAGAAAGCACTCCCAAGAAGACCTCAATTTCCGTCCAAAACTCTGACAAAGAATATAGGGTGTTTCAGAGGAAATATATTTTTTTATTTTAGTTCTTCTTTTTCTTCTTATCGTGTGGGCAGTAAGGACTAACGACCCCACACACCCTAGTGTCGGAGTTTTAAACTGCCTCAAGGGCCAAGGGCAAGGGGAGGGGGGAGGGATTTTAGTTCAGTGATAGGTTTGATGCCACCAACTGAATCAGCTTGAAAAGTGATTAGTTTGGAAACTTTTTTGTCGTTATTTGTGATCGGTTTTTTGAAAAAATTAGAGTGGAACCTCCTAACTATATGCGCGCCGTGTCCAGGAGTAGCTACTACTAGATAAAGCCCTTGATCCAGCTGTCCAACGAGAGCCTCTTCAGCGGTTGATCGAGGCTCTTGGCAATTATGCCACTGGCCGTCACAATTATCGGTACAATGACTGTTGCGTTCACATCCCCAATGTCGACAACCTCGTGAGCCTAGTTACTATTATTATTGCTATTTCTATATACCCTTAAATACGACTAAGCACTTCTGAAACATTCTGTATAAAAAAAAAACTGGACAAGTGCGAGTCTGACTCGCCCATCGAGGGTTCCGTACAAATTTGAAGGTACATAACTTTTTATGATTAAATTACAAATGTATAGTTTTCAGATTTTTCCCTATACTTGTAGTAAAAGAGGCTATTACTTGCCTTTCATAGTTCTAGGTCAACGGAAAATACCCTATTAATTTTGATTCCCTTGAGAGTGTCGAAGTATACTTTTTTGTGGCATACACGACTGTATCTTCTTTTTACGTTAACTTAGAAGTTTGATTTTTTCACAACTTCAAGGGACTGTAGATCTGAGTTTTAATTTCAACTTGATTCCTCTAAGCGTTCTCTTGATAAAGGGTTGTGACAGACAGACGGACGGATGGACGTACAACAAACTGATCCTATAAGGGTTCCGATTTTTCCTATTGAGGTATGGAACCCTAAAAAACAAGTGAGTCACACACACCTGTGAAAGTAGGAGACATTAGTGAAGATGGCGACGTGAGGGTCCTCATCGCTCGTACCTCCATAGGACAGGATCCCGACGAGCAGGTCTCTGTTATACACGGCCGGGCCACCACTGTCGCTCAAACGACGCTCCTGGGATACAACAGCGGTTAGAGACCTACGTGTAATCGGTACTTCGGTACTTACCGATGTGAATTTTCGGGACTTTGGCACGTGAATATCCGCCTAATCGGCGGGACACTTTGTGGGAAATTCGGTAGACAGGCTTAATTTTCGTGAGGCTTCGTGCACACGAAAACAGGGTCGGTTTGAAATGGATTTTTTGTGATGACATTTTTGTACTAATTCAGTTTTATTTTCACTGAATTCGCCAATTTAAATAAAAATACTATTAAAAAAAGCTTTTTAACCATTAAGGCTGAGTGTTAATGAAGAATAATATAGTAGAGAAAATAATATATCAAATGTAATAGAGAATTTGAATTTAGAATGTGCAAATCAGTATAGGTAACCATACGATTTACAGACTCTAAATTCAAATTCTCTATTATCAGTTTGGTACAACAAGTATTTTTTTATGAATAAGCCTGAATATTCTCTATTTGAGATGTAAATTAAGTAAGCTCACGTACTAGCGAGGATTAAAGTGAATGGCAGCTTTTCAAGAGCGTAACACAATATGCAAACAGGAGGATTACAGAAAAGTAAAAACAGTATTTTAATCTCTACAGTGGCGTTACATATCAAGACGACGGAAATAGGTAATAAACAACTGTTAATTGCGATGTAAAATCCTTTCCTTTATCCTGGTCATCTTGGCCTGCAGCCAAGTTCCGCTCACTCAAGCACAGTTCAAGAACTGCTCGAGCACTTGGCAAGTGTTTCACTCTTATTTTTTTTGTCCTTTTCATTCATGGTGTAGCAGGTAGCAAGATTTTGTTTAAAAAACCGCTTAAGGCAGATTTACTACAAATGCGTTACGACAAGCTGAACCGCACTGGTATGGTTCTTCTAATTCTTAGACAGTCTATATTCTATAAACATCTTTTTTTCACTGGATAGATAGGCACGCGTTTGACCACTGTCTCATCTGGTAATCGTAAGCGATGATGTGGTTTAAGATGGAGCACGCTTGCCTAGAAGTAACCTATTCACTCTTGACAGGTTGTAGCTATCAGGAAACACAGACTCTGGCTTGGAATACCACTCCATAACTGTACGCACATTGAATGTATTCCCAAAACGTTTTGTGCGTGTAGGTACATCTCACCGTGAAACCCTAGATAAGTGAAGTTATGTTAGGTCAATGGGGAATCGTCCTTAGGGATAACACAGTTTTGTTGAACAGTAAAAGTTTACAAGTCGATGCTTTTAGACTTGATGCCAGCTTTTTATAAAACCGGCTTTTTAACTTACCGGCGCATATCTTCCACAAAAATTGGACGGTGTTGAAAGGCGTCCATAGACTTCAGTGCATTCCTCTTTGTCCATTACCAACATTTCGGTCCATATCAACTGGTTCACGTAGGTCTGACCTAAGTTCTTTAATAAAAAAAATCAAGGTTACGCTCCAGCTGGAGGAGATTGATTTAATAAGAGACAAGAGTTTCGGGCATTCTCCACCCATTGAAAAAGCAGTGCCGGTTTGGAACCCCTTCACGGGATATACGTCACCTGATGCAAAACCACCTGTACCTACCTACCCGGATTTAAAAGAGGTCAATTATAGAGTTGGACTGAGATCCATTTTTAAAGATCACGACCGCATATCAAAGATCTTTAATGAAGGGTGGTAAATTTATTTTCATGGATTACTAAATACTTAAACAACTAGACTAATAATCACGAAACTATGTTCAAACGCGTTTAAAAACAAAATCAATATTTGGGCATCAAAAAATTTATACACATCGCTGTCAATAGCAAAAGTGTCCACAAAACTCTTTAATGGTGTTAGTACCTAAGTAAGTACTAACACTGTTACAATTTTTGCCTATCTCCCGGGAAATCCTCTTCAGGATAGATTAGTAACGTTTATCATTACGTTACTGACAGTTTCCTAATCATATATTAACGAGAAACCTAGCCCGTTAGTTTGAGTGTATGATTAATATTTGATTGCACGTTAGTTCTATGTATTGATGTAGAAGTTAATGGGCAACCAACACATTAAAATTCGAACGATATATTGTTGTTAGAATGCGCCATCTACCAAACGAGATTAAATTAATTTGGAAGAGCTGCTTCTATTAGCGACAGTTCTGAGTGAGGTTTAGTAAGTGTATGTAGTTGCCGTTCAGTAGTGTTGCCCGAACAGAAATGGTTTGTTGCATAGAAGACAGATGGCGTTAGCGGCGATAAAAGTAAAAAAAGAGGAAAAATCATATCACAGTACTAGCACACTTTTCAGGGTTATTAATTTGAGATAATGACCACTCGACATTAAATAAATATAATAGAAGTGGTTGCCCACATTTCTCTCGCATACTTAGGTACTGTGAAAACTTATCACTACCTACGTAAAAGGATAATACATCCCGAAGCATATAGGTTATTAAAGTGTATGCCTTGTTATTTTATTACTGTCCTCAGTTTTTGTAATTTATCATTATAACTATTTACCTACAGTACAACAACTGACTTTGTAGAAGCCTGTGTCTTAGCCAGGTAAATATTGATGCAGTCTTGTTCGTAAACTATACCTGCTAGGCAAGTTTTCATTACCGTTCTGACATGATATTTATTATTTATTTATTTATTTATTTAAACTTTATGTACAGTAGTGGTACATGGGCGGACTTAATGCAACAAGGCATTCTCTACCAGTCAACCTTTGGGTTAAAAAGACTACACTGTGGTAGGTGTACAACAAAAAAAATAAAAATTAATGGAATCTTTTGGGGAACATTATACAAATAATATATTTAATACTAATAAAATACATATATACATATATATTTCGTATTGTGATAACGATATTGATGTATACGTACAGACCTCTTCATTAATTTGTTACTATCCCTTATTTGAGGCTTGTTATTAGTATCCGTGAAAGGCACCCACCCACTACTACTGCTTAGGTATGTCAAATCGTATGGAATAAAAGATTTTCCGTTAACTGGACTTACATATTGCCGTTTACCTCCATTATCGCTATCGAATACGTTAAAAAATCGTACTAAGAGTCACACTCTGGGTAGTCAGCGTTTGTATGGTATGTTGGACTGTGGGTGGTCAAGTGTTGAACCGAGTTATCCTTACCGTGCCGCCGAACCCTGAGACCTCGAGGGAGACTCCAGCCCGCAACGCCACTTCGGGGTCTACAAGGATAGCCTTCTTGACGTATTGGTTGAATTTCACATGGTCCTGCCACATAAAAACAAAAGAGAAAACCTGAGAGAGCCTGAAAATAAAGAGATACCTATATTATTACTATTTTTATTATAAATCCTACTTATATTAAACATGTGAAAATCTGTATGTTTGTTACACAGGGATTGGATGAAATTGGCAACACTGACGGAATCAAAACATGAACTGTTTCTGTCGTTCCCGTGGGTTAAATTTTGATTTTCGCACGGACCAAGCCGCGGTTCGAAGCTATTGGTATATAGACATCAACCTATCTAAGGCGCTGTGTGTCTTAAAGGTGTCAGCACAGTTGTCAGTCTAGGTTATGTAGAGGGAAGTCAGCCTGCAGTTGATGCGAAGATGGTTTCTACAAAACCGCATGACAATTCACTGTTCTCCTAATTGTGGTTCCTGAAAAAATTTAATTAGTCCATCAGATAGATTCCCAAAAAATATTGGATACTTAGTTTTGCCTTTTTCACGTAAACGAAAAATTTAGAGACACAGTGCGTTGAATACTCGCGTGACGTCACTTTTTACTCATTGTGACGTCACAAAACCCCACTCTTGAACTTTGATGCGCTTTTTCTTTATCAATTTTTATCGATTTGAAATGGCAAAAAATACGTGTCCAATATTTTTTTTAAATCTAACGGACTAAATATAATTATTATTTTTCTATCTGGGAAAGTACCGAATTAACCTGATATACCTAAGACTGAATAGTAACCCCAAAGGTCATAAATTATCATGATATTGGCAGTTGGCACGACTCACTGGTGTTGGGTTGAATTTGGCATGCGATGAACGGCGAGTATTTCATGTCTGACTGTGTTGGTGGCGCGCCCAGTCTGCAGGACAGGTCTGATCCGTTTAATATATTAGGGTACCGTTGACCTCTTGGCATGCCGATTTTTCAGGGCCTTTTGATTTTTAACGTTTGTTTGTTTGATACGGAAATTAGAACTGTGTTTTTGTTTTACAAATACTAGTGTGAGATAGATAGATAGAATATACTTTATTGTACGCCAAAATAGTAACATAACTCTTTTACTCAAACTTAATTCTATGAAAACAATGATAATAGGAATGGTAATAGGTACACACATTAAAATCGGTCTTCACGTTCTGGAATGGTGGTCTTATGACAGCGATATCTACTAGACAACCTTGGGATGGACTGAAAGAACTTAGAATTAGAAGGGGGTTGTGTATGGGTACTGGGAGGGGGGTGCAAGGGGGTGCACGTGCACCCTCTGACTTTCAATATAAAATATGAAAAAATGTAAAACAAATCTTCGTATGGTATTTTAAAACCTGGTTGCCTAGTAATGTTTTTTTAAACCTATAATTTCCGAGGCTACGTGAGTTCGGCTGGCTCGATTTTATAATCCTTCTTCTGTGATTCCAAGGTTTTCTGTATATATCGACAAAATTAGTTACTTTCTCTGTATTAATGGGCAAAAGAATCTTCGATGTGCTCCAGATGCACCCCCCTGAAAATAGTCTTGCTTTGAGGTTGTCTGCGGTATACTGCTATTAAATAAATTAAATTTAGAATACTTTTGATTAATGATTAGGTTGCAAAAAAGAAAAAAAAATAGAGGTGTTTGTGACAGTTTACGACTGTGATGTGAATGCGAACGCTCCTCAAAAATACGAGAATTGCACCTAAGTTTTATTTATGTAGTCTTTTTGTCAGCCCGTTTTGCCCCACTTTTGGGCAAAAGCCTGCCCTTTTTATTCAAATCCTCTCTACGTCAGAAGAAGAATATTAGACAGAAATAATCTTCGATTTGCAGGTACTTGGATTTGAATTACATTATTAACCTAACCATGTAATAGTAATAGTTAGTATTAATATTCATTCATTAATTAAATGCATTTCATTCCATGCTCTTGATCGAGATGGTCGTAAAACTTAACTCCTGGGAGCGAAGACCTCTGGAATAAGTTACGTCTAGTGCATTTCTGCTATTGAAACTAGCATTCGAGCTGTTCGTTTTATTATTTCAGTTTTATGTTTCAGCTCAATCTCGCAAAACATGTGCGTCCTCTGGTTTTGATTCTTATTAAATGTTATGTATTTTTCTATATTTCGACTCTCTTCAGTTCTTACAGAGATGGATGTACTTTTAACTGTAATTTTAGAAATAGCACATACTTTATGTAGCTCCATAATCTTAATTTAAGATTTCAATATTTTAATTATATTATAAAGCATTCTATATAAACTAAACCTAGCTAAGTACATATAAATAAAATAAAAACACAAAAATACCCTTAGAAAATAGTTATTAACAAAATTATAATTATTTTGAATATTTGTTTTTTCTAATGAATTCCATTACAAAATCTTATTCAATTATAATAAATTCACATTAGACGCTGTGTTCAGGTAGATGATACTACCTTTCAATTTGATTTAATCCCTTAAGAATCACTTACGATCCCCTCCGGAATAGTGAGAGAGGATGTATTCTAAGCGCAAAGACACGTAACGAGAAACCGATATTTGATGCGATATATAGGTAGTATGTATATAAAGTATGTGCGTAATTATTGGGGATGAATACTGCTCTATATGTATAAGTTTCCATTAAAATAAATTTACACATTTAACCAAAGATCTTCAAGCAAACAAAACTTTGGGTAAAGTGATTTTATTTTTACCTAAAGTAATAAATTGCCGGCACACTAGAATAAACACTTTTATTTTTACCTTTGTCCTTATTTTGGTGGTCTGAATGATTTCTAAAAGTTAGTCCATCTATTTTAAAGGGAATATCTTATAAATTTTCGCGAAAAGCCTGATGACTATATTAGACTATATTTTGCTACGCTGCTGCGTGCTACGGCTGAAGCGTTACGGTGCTCTGTGAAATAAGTGTGTAGTCCATGCTACAATGTGCTTCGAAGTTCGGCCGCCATATATAATAAAAACTTTTACTGACGTAAATTAAGATTGCCGAATTTCAAAACGATGATACATATACAGGCTGAATTTTTTAAGTGTGCCTTCAGGGCCAAATCCGAAACTATAAGGAATATCAAAAACACTGAAAGGAGCCTCGAGCTCGATTTTGATCAAAACTAAAACTGCATCATTGATTTTTGAAAAAAAAAATGAGTCGATATTTTCATCTTACAAAAATTAAAAAGGTTTTTGTTAAAAATGAGGTCTTTCCTTTAGTTTGCCGTGTATTATTACCAGCCAGAATTTGATCCTTATTAGCTACACTTTTAGATAGTGTAATAATACGGGGTGTGTTTTTTTAAATCAACCGGTTCGGTTCCTGGGCAGGAACAACGATTTTTCAAAAATCCAATGATGCAGTTATAGTTTTCATCAAAAACCTTGCAACTATAGGTTCCTTCTGTGAATTCCTAGCTTTAGTCTAATTTTTGAAGCTGTTATAATGAAAGCATCCATGATAACCAACTATTAAATCTTATGTTACTAAGCTGTTGCATTTTGGTAGAGCAAAGTAACGACTTAGGTCATAAATTATCTAATAAACTAGACATAAGATTTGGGGGCAGAATGACCAGCTTCTGAACGACACAATATGCTAACTAAAAACTGCACCATTGGTTTCAGTTTTGAATCCAGTGTTGAAGTTTATGGTTTTCATAACTAAAACAATCTCTTCTTTTGGCTTTGCTTAGTCGGGTAGGGGGCCGTGGTCGAGGAGCGCAAGGCTTTGACTATTTTTCGCCATTCCTCATACTCGTTGTTTCCAAATGTGACCATCTCCGCCCACTTGAAACCCATCCTGTATATCCCCGAACATACTCATGTCGTGAAGTCTAGGTTCTAGGAACTCGTATACATACTCATACTAGTAACTGTGACGTACAACCCTGTAAATGCATTATCATCCACGCCCAACACTCAGACGTGCAGTAATTACATTTAGCGGGGATGAGCGGATGAGTGGATGGCTGGATGGGTGGAAAGGTGGATGAACCCTACCTTCAGGACGAGCATGGCGATGTCGTTGTCTATGCGGCTCATGTACCTGTAGTACTCGTGGATCTTTATATCTACGACGGCTATTATTTGTCTGAAAAAGAATTTCCATTGTGTTGTTCATATAAGTTTGATACATTTAATACATATTTTTTAAATAAATGAAGACCTTTCCACGCCCACTATTAGGGGCATATTTTCATTTACGACCCAAGACATTAAATAGATGTAATTTTCGATGGCTTTAAAATAAATCCTTTAAATTGCACGAATTGATACTTAAGATTCTCGTAACGATCTGCGCTCGTAAACCCCTATATTTCATAAACCATACGGAGTTGATGACTGTTCAAATTAAAAGCCATTAATTAAATCTTAGTGCAGCGCTCTGGCGGCAAGCTAGTTATAAATAATGTCTTAAACTAAGAGTAATACTCGTTGCTCCTTTGGCTATTATGTTAAAGATCACAGCCTCGGCGCTGCATCCATTATAGACGTTGTATTTATAAATCCTGGTTAGTCTATTTAAAGGCTCAAGAAGGTAACGAGAAAGTGAGTCCTCTTATTTAAACTTTCTAAAATATATATTGGTGTCTTAAGACCGACCTTACATAATGCTACTTTTTTTAAGGTTGGGAAATCATCAAATGACTCCTCCCGCTCTGGGTGAAGCAGAAGGGAGTGTCAGACTCTTACTGATTAAAACCCATCCGTGCTCCTCCTAATGCCATTTGCCTTACAGGGCCGCGGTGACTCTTTTGAACAAATCCGCAATTATATAATGCTACTAGGAGTACATGTAACTATGACTTCTTCTAATTTTCGAATAGTTTGGACCACATTAATAGCAGTGTCTGTAGCGTTCCATAGGTTCTTAAAAGTGTGTATGGGTAAGCATTTATTCGGTTACACTACATATATAATGAAAACGCATTAAAATACGCACCCCAATCCAGTAATGGTATCAGCACCAACTTTAACAACGGGTCTCCTTATTACATCAGTGAGCAAGCAACTGGCTGACGAGATGACAATCTTACTCCGTATCAGGGCCCCAGAGCAGTACAGGTTGCTATACACTATCAGCACATGGTACGGTACATCTTGGAGGCTGGCTCGGTACTTATGATACGCGGTCTTGGCCCCGTACGCGTACGTAGGCAGCTCGTTCTTCGGCAGGTACCGATACGAAGTGGCGAGGTGTAAAGAATTCAGTAGCCATGTCAGATGCAATCTGCGAATTAAATGGAATGTATGACAAGGCGATTTCATATTCCTTGGGGTGGGTAAATAAGATTGAGGGTAGCTTCGGATTTCGTGAGAGAATATCAGGATCATGAACCAGATAAGTTGATCTAAGTAGCCTTCAGTATCATAAAAAAACTGGCCAAGTGCGAGTCGGACTCGCGTGCAAAGGGTTTCGAACGAATTTAATTTTTTTAACATGTTATTTTAACACTACAGACTTCTAATAGGTTTTCCTGTAATTTTTAGGTAAAGATCTATTATATCCATTTTTTTCAAAATTTTAGGCTCAGTAGTTTCGGAGATAAGCGGGGGGGAATGGTAATTTTTCGTCTAATTTCGTGAATAATTTCAAAACCATTTATTTTAAAATTATGAAAAAAATATAATTAAAACCCTCACAGTAAGCCCTTTCATTTGATATGTCACACGATATTGTTCAAAAAACTTTTTTTTTAATTTTCTAGTTTGACCCCCAAAAGTGACCCCCATACTAAAAATTTAATGATTTACGTAACGCGACCGTGTTTGGGTCATAGAAGTCCATATGTGTACCAAATTTCGACAGAATCGGTCCAGTGGATCCGGAGAAAACTGGCTGTGACCGACGGACAGACAGACAGACAGACCGACACCCGAGTGATCCTATAAGGGTTCCTTTTTGTTCGGAACCCTAATAAGCCGTCTGAAGATATTTTTTTCAAACACACGTTCTGAACTAAATAATCTCTGTGAACGTAACTTATCGGGACCATAAATAAGCTACGTGTAGAAGAAATTGGCGCTTTTGCATCCCCCTCTCATTTTACACTCGAATCACGTAGAAACTAGTAAACTGATTTAGGTCTGTCTTCTTTTATTTTATTACTGAGTGTTCTATAAATTGAGTCCAAGTTCTAGCTTAATACAATAAACATTAAGTTGAGACATATCCACGCTAATTTTATCCGATAAAGTAGCTACTAAAACTCCTCTAGTCGACGTTAATCATCACCAATAGGTATATATCAAATTCTTCGCACAGCCGAAACTACTGGTTGTAGAAAGAAATTTGGCATGTAGGTTCCTTGGGGAGTGTGTAGGGGAGCACTAAGAGAGGATGCCCGAAGTTCCTACGGGAACTGGAAAAACGGGATGTGCGCGTACGAAGTTCGCAACTTCGTACGCGCACATCCCGCAAAAGCTAGTAAAATATAATAAGTTAAATAATTATTTACCCAACTGTATACCTAAACAACGATTTAACGAAACACTTATCAAATAAAAACGTTGCTTTATATACTCCACAGCTCAAAGGATAATAGAAAGGTACTTACTAAATTTAGTACCTTCAACCGTCCTATTCTCCTAGAACGCTCTTCCTTTAGTGATATTTTAAGTAATAATTTAAAATTCCAATCGTGGACTCAGCAAACACTGTCCCGTGAAGACGGAAATTCCGTAAGTACTCACACAATCATCCCGCTTCAGTGTGAATAGTATGAAAGTTAATTCGAATCCGGCCGCGGGTCCTGCATAATGGAGAATATTTTCAAGAGCGACGCTTGTTAGCGTCCGCGCCGAGACTCGGACTCAAGCAATAAAGCGGGCACAACAATAAACAAAGAGAGAATGGTAACAAACCGATAAAGCGTACTCGTATTTGTGAGTAAAATTCGCAATCATAGTCCGTTGAGCCGAATAGCCGATACCGAGTTATTACCGCTTTCGTAAAACATCGAATGAGTTGCACATAAAAATATACACGCCCGCTCTGCAATGTTTGTTCGTTCTTAATACATGGTTCACTGGTAAGGTATATTTTTCAGCGAAAAACACCTATGAAGTTATTTCGAACTGCAATGTGTTTTATGTTTTCGTCGACAGTGTAGCTTACTTTAAAATAAAATTGGAAACGTCCGATTTCTGATTCGGTACGAATGTTTTAATTTCAAACATCGCGATTCGACTGACAGTTTAAACACAAGTCCTGCTGATCGATTGCAGTGCGATTCTGTAAACATCTCACCGTGTAACCTTACTTAAGTGAAGTGAACGACTAGTGAGCTGTCAAACCGTACAAACAATATGAAATGACAGTTCAGTTTATGCTTACTTCACGTAAGTTTTCACGGTGAGGTGTAACACCTGGAGTGAAAGCCGGTCTATTCACGGTCAACATCACAACGTGACAGCAGTGCGATTCTGGGGGTCTAAAAATGCCACTTTAGCAGAATCAGAAAGCACATCACGCTACCCGTCACTGTCAAATTTTCCCAATCAACTTTGAAACGAATGCGTTAGCGATAAAGGAGAAAATGACATTAGACAGATTGTTGTGTGGTTAATATTATTGATTCTAATATGATTCTGCTAAAGTGGCGTTTTTAGACCCGCAGTAAACATGTCAAAATGAAAACTTAGGCAAAGTGAACGACAAGTGAGCTGTCAAACCGTACAAAAAAGATGGAATGACAGTTCACTCTTGTCATTTACTCCACCTTAGTGCAGTCGGTGATAAGACGACCTAATAGACCGGCTGCTCACTTCATGTTCACTTCACCTAAGCTGTCACGGTGTGATATATGTTTACAGGATCGCACTGCTGTTGTTCCTTGCTTTGATGAATTGACAGCTTATTTCGTGTAAGCTTCACCTAAGTTTCCACTGTGGGATGTTTACAGAATAGCAATGCCGGTAACTACAAAAACATGTTCAATAAACAAATACATTGTTTTATTAGAATTCCATCCAACACGACCATAACAATATACATTCGATTATTACATCCGAAAGTTATTGTTCAGAATATTTTGTGAAGAGGAACGAGTTTGTGAAATGAACAATAAAAGAGTTGGCGGACTGGCTGCCTGGCTGCTATAGGTGCCTATTATGGTCCATTTGCATGGCTGTCACGTGCTGAAGGAACCCGAACGGATTCATCGGGACATGCGTTCGTTGGGAGAATTTCTCAGTTTCTTCAACTCCGCTCTTTTCCTTATTTACCTGTACTGCTGAGTCAGGAAGTGAGGTTGTGTGTGGTGGAAACTCCGCGGATATCGCCGAGGATAAGTGGTCTCGCTTATGTCTTTTGGGAGATCGGTTTTCTCAGGAATTACAATATTATTTTTAATCGACTTCCAAAAAAGGAGGAGGTTCTCAATTCGGTGGGTATTTTTCTACACTAATATTATAAAGAGGAAAGATTTGTTTGTTTGAAATGAATAGGCTCCGAAACTACTGGACCGATTTGAATAATTTTTTCAGCAATGGATAGCTACATTATCAGGGAGTAACATAGGCTATATTTTATCCCCGTACTCCCACGGGAACGGGAACTACGCGAGTGAAACCGCGTGACGTCCACTAGTTTTTTATATATGTACACCGATTACTCCGAGGTTTCTGATCCGATTTTTGTGATTCTTTTTTAGTTCGTTGCGGTATACTTTCCATTTGGTCCCGTAAAAATTTGATTCAGTTTGGTTTAGTAGTTTATATTTTATGAGCATTTTTGCTTATTTCAATTTCTGCGTAGACGAAGACTCGTCCAAGTATCACCACTTAAAAGTGAAAAATAATAAACATTTTCTAAAAAAGTATAACCGACTTCCAAACAAAACACTACAAAGTCTAAAATAACCTTAATTTCGGAAGTCGGTGTTGAAAAACAAAGAAACAAAACCAAAAACACCGACTTCCGAAATTAAGGTTATTTTAGACTTTGTAGTGTTTTTTTTGGAAGTCGGTTATGTGATGCCGATATACTGTTTCGCAGGATTTCTAATGTTATTTAGATTAAACTTTTTGTTTAGATTAGTGATTTGTGTTCAACACAGATTGAATAAATATACTCACAATCATCAAACTGGGCTAAGTTAGTTTAGATTAGTACGCGTAGCCAAGGTTTTATGGTAATTATGTGTCGACCGCAAGCAATGTAAACAAGTTTGGAAAATTACCTACAAATTGTACTACTTAAATTCAATTTGTGATCCAATGTCTTTTGTTATGTTCGTTGCTACTGCAATGTACATTATAGAAATAATAATCAACATTATTTTCAAATTATTTTTGTATAATTCAAAACGTTATTGTAAATCGTAATCGTTTTGAAACACAATCCCGTAACAAGCTTTAGAAGCACACAATAGAAAGCAATTTGCATGTATCTTTACGTAACATCTTAAGAGGCAGGAGCCATGGAACCGTACCATCAATCTGTTGTGTTAGAAGATTGCCAACTAAGCCTTGCAACTCCATAATACTATGTCTTCCGTGGAGCCTGGCCAATGAACGGGGGTAACAAACGATACACCGCGTTTATCTGCCAATCACAGACTTGCAAATTAATTTGCTAGTTTTTGTAAGGCATTACAATAACAGAGAGTTCGAAAAAATATTTGGTTTTATTGAAAGACTAGCTTCTGCCAGCGGCTTCGCCCACGTGATAGTCGAAAATTATGCCTAGGGAACATACTCCTGGTATGAAATCCTATGTCCTATTACAGGACATGGCCTATCCGTGTGCTAAGTTTCATCTAAATCCGTTCAGCCGTTACGCCGTGTAGAGGTAACGTACAAACAAACTCTCTTTCGCTTTTTAGGGTTCCAAAAAAAAACGGAACCCTTATAGGATCACTCGGGTGTCTGTCTGTCCGTCCGTCTGTCACAGCCAGTTTTCTCCGGATCCAATGGACCGATTCTCTTGAAATTTGGTACACATATGGACTTCTATGACCCAAACATGGACGCGTTACGTAAATCATTAAATTTTTAGTATGGGGTCACTTTTAGGGGTCAAATTAGAAAATTAAAAAATAAAGATTTTTGAACAATATCGCGTGACATATCTAATGAAAGGGCTTACTGTGAGGTTTTTAATTATATTTTTTTCATAATTTTAGGTTTTGAAGTTATTCAAGAAGTTAGACGAAAAATGACCATTCCCCGCCTTTATCTCCGAAACTACTGAGCCGAAAATTTTGAAAAAAAATGGAGATAATAGATCTTTACCTAAAGATTCCAGGAAAACCTATTAGAAGTTTGTAGTGTTAAAATAACAAGTTAAAAAAATTAAATTCGTTTGGAACCCTTTGCACGCGAGTCCGACTCGCACTTGGCCAGTTTTTTATATTAGTTAGGGTTTTTGAGTTTTGAATATTTTGTAGCAATCGTAATTAAAATTGTTTCGCGTTGGCGTGTAGGTGCTCTGTGTTTGTACAAGAGACGAGGATTAATTGAAAAAGTTCACGTGCAGTTACAGTGTTGATGTTTTATTCACGAGTTTTGTTAGAATTTTCATTTGATTTTTAAACAAACGACTGTAGGTAGGCTTTTGTTGCTCAGCTTATCAACTCTAAATTACTTTTGGCTTTGCGTTTTTGCCTGTTTCGTGCCTTATAAATTATGAGATGGCAGGAAGGGATTCTAAAAGCCGCAAGCAGTATTATGAATAGTATAATACCTACGCAGTATTTTAAAATACTCCTTTTACATTAAGCACAAAACATAAGTTGACCGATTAACTTATGTTTTGTAATCCGTGTTCGAAGTTATAAACTGAAACAGAAGAATAGTTTAATCATAGAAGACCCATAAAATAGTAAACATTTTCTGTAGGTATCAACATTGCTTATAATAGCAGTTTTATATAAAGAGTTATCATTGATAAAAAGATACCTAATAGAAGAATATTGTGTTTTATGAAATGCTAACTCAATTCATTAATCCTGATTAACTTTCAGGAAAAAGTCATGAAGTTTTTCACTTTCGACCAAAATAAAATGGAAAATTTCAACAAAGTATCATTTTATATTTTCCTCTTAATACTTCAACACTTTACTCAGCAGTTTATTTTTAATTGGAACGCAGGCGTGATCCAGCGAAGTTTGTTTTAAATCTTAAAAAGGCAAAGCGCAAACTTTTGGAATTAACCTTCCGCCGCACAAGCGATTTATTAAGCCTTCTACCTATTGCTAGGTACCTATCCACCTTAAATCCGACGATCAAACAGCCCTCAAATTAAATATTGAGTTCCCTTTAAAGAATTTATAAAAACTTTTGAAAATATTATTAATTTTCTTGTTTTAATCTTCTCAAACCAGTAGCCGAAATTGAATTTATTTGTAATTACTTCGTTTGAAAGTTTATTATTTTCAAACAAATTAGGGAAGCATTTTGTAACTTTTTAATGATTTACTTATGATTTAAGGGCCGCCTCGTCTGTGTTCCTCAATTAAGCTAAGTAACATGGGTTTATTGCTTGTTTAAGGGTACCATAAAATGTCCAGTAGGTGTACACTATATTGGCTGGTACAGTCACTCCCATACGATAGTTGTTGATGGGTCGTGAGATAGTTTTACGACGGTCATAAACTTATGCACAAGCACACTATTTATACATCGATCATAAAGTGTTTGTACTTTAGTAAAATGTTCAATACATCACCCTATTTCTCTGACAATTACGTTGCGTTATACTTTCATTCTGGCATTTTATTTATGAACCATTATTCTCATCCGCACGTCTAAATTTCAATAATTCTTTCAAGAATTTGGTAAAATCTACTTTTATTTAGTTTCAAAAACAATTATTTTAATCAGGAAAGTCTTGTAGTTAAATAGTTATCTTTGAGTGCTAAAAGTTGGACTTCGTTTATTGTACTTATTAAATAAGTGAGGGTTTCTTTGTTCTAGCTTTATTTTATTCCGGCAAGAGAATAATGTCTTTTGAAGTAAAAGGGAAAGTATTATCAGGGAGTAAGATCAAAGATTTCATTATTGATAAGTATCCTTGACCTTGTTTTAGAACAAACAGACAGTGGGGTGTAAACAAAAAGGTCGATCGTTACTTGTATGTTATTGTCAAATACTTTGTTTACATAATGTAGTACGAAGGTCCGAGCCAAAGGCCGTATGGCGCGGCACGCGAGAGTCTCGTAGCCTCGTAGCCTCGTAGCGGCGTAGCTTGCGGCAGTCACGCTACGGCGAGAGCTACGGTCGGTCGCTACGCGGCGCTACGAGTGTTGCGCTACGCCACGTAATGTTGTGGTGTTCGGTCGCGCTCTTGGCTGTGTTCGCCTCCGTCCAAGGACGTGCGGTAAGCATCACTTTTTAAGCTTCTATTCTTATACCCTCACTTGGTCGGATTACTTGCGGTACCTAGTTAGTTTAAAAGTTTTGTGCCGCAGTCATACTATTTAAGACGAAGGAGGTCTCCGAATTTTGAGTTGTCGCAATTCATTAGTTGAGACGTACGAGTGTTTACTTTTAGAATTGTTTTTTTTTTATTTGTTAAATTATTTTTATGTTATTTCGAAAAATATTACTTTAAAAGTTACTCAACAATTTTTGCTAAGTACGCAAAAATTGTGCTGCAACTTTCTTTGTAATTTTATGACTCAATCCCCATAATACTAAAAGTCAGGTTGATAAATTTTAGAACAAAAAAAAAATCAGCTACCTATTATGAAAACATTCTTGTCTAGTTATATTCACACACATCTCTCAAATACAACTGTAATTGACAGCGCCAAAAGTTTTTGACAGATTACGGTTTACGAAACTTGTTAACAAAACT
This sequence comes from Lacanobia wlatinum, assembly GCA_947578705.1. NCBI lineage: Eukaryota > Metazoa > Arthropoda > Insecta > Lepidoptera > Noctuidae > Lacanobia > Lacanobia wlatinum. The sequence goes on along the minus strand of OX388028.1, from coordinate 8,854,977 downwards.
CTTCTTAAACTTATTTATCTAATATCGTCGTGTCACACGGTTACATTTGTCACAGGAATGTGCGCATTTAGTGAAATTAATACAACATATAATTATACATTCATCGCAGTTAACCCTCGGACTCGCACGAGTATCACCCGGGGGTTCATTTCCACAGGATTGCTTCACATGTGCCGCTGTGCGTCATTATGTTTGCGGGGTGCAAATATAATCGTCTTAAGGGGAAGAAGAAGAAGACCCGCGGAACTTACGTTTTCTTACGTTTTTGCAACACTGAGCTCGTATAAGGTTTTATGATTTTAAAAAATAGATAGATATACTTTATTATTGCACCAAAAATATTTACATACAACATTTTTTTTTACAAAAACTTTATTCTGAAAATACGTTGTAAAAATATTCGCCAAATCAAATAATTTATTTGCATGATACAGACAACCGTAATTTATGTGTAGTGATTAACTGAAACTTAATTACTACATATATGATTAATATAACTCTCGTAATTATGATTTCAGTTATTGTATTTCGGTAATTAAATACATATTATTACTTTTCCGAACATTTTTTATTAAAATCGAACCTGTGACCAACCCTGAGTTTGAAATTGCAAAAAAATATAATACAAAGATATTTGACGGGAAATTAAATAAAAAGAAATCTGTCTTGGAAAGAGATTTTTCACTTTTTACAGAAAAATAAAAGTTTCTTTCACCGTCTCACTAAAATCTTTTTCGAAAAATTTCTTAACCAACTTTTTAGACCTTTGTATTTTTTGTATAAAATCGGTTCATTAATTCCCAACCATAAGAACTTGCCAGTTTGTATTTCATACAAATCCGCAAGTCCTTATTGTTGGTTGTAGGAGTAAACGCTCCTAAGACGGAGGTTTCATTTGCGCCTTAAGTACCATCTTAAACTACTAACGGCAAGATACACAAACAAGTTGGAGTCGGGCATTAGCCACATTGTTATCGGCGGCCCCTTTGTGTCTAATGTTCTTGCGTCTTGTGTCCTAGTCTTGCGTTTTGCGCCTTCTGTCAACGAGACACAGACGCAGCGATTACCTTAATGGAGGCCATTTTTTATACAAATTGAGCTATTTGATATAACTGTTCTGTTATACAGGTAGTTATGTTATATAAGAAGTTACGCAGCCAGTGGAAAAGTTTCATATTCCTTTCAGTCTCTTCTATGAAACGTTGTATGTAGGTAAATATAATATGTGCTACGTACATTGTTTGACTTGACTTTCAAACTATATTTGTAACTTAATCTTAGTTAGGAAACTTAATACAAGTAAAAACTACAGATCTGAACTAGTTACAAACAATAGTCTAACAGGGAAAAATATATTTAAAAGTTCAATTGCGAAGGTTCTTAAGTTTAAAGTCAACCGAGGGAAATAAATAAATAGTCTTTCGTGAAGAGAGACACAGACAGACAGAAACAATTTCCAACAATATGGGTGTACTTTCAGTATAAAACTTTTTGTTTTTACTGTATTAAAGGTGAAGTAAACACTCAGCACATTCTCTCTTTCAACTTTAGAATTTTAATACGAAATATGAGAGATACTCGTGGCATAATACATAATATTATACAAGCTAAAAAAATATTTCCTTTTCATTTCACTGCTAGTTTGAAATGAAAGAAAAACAACGTGCATTCGCGTATCTATCGATAATATTTTTAAACTCCTATATGTTATTGTTTGTCTTGTTCAAGTGACCGACGCGACGGTAGTTCGATTTCCGTCGGTAACGTTGGCCATATTATATCTACTTAGGTAACACATATAAATTGAAATATGATCATCTAGAGTTACGCTCGTATCCATATTACTAAAAAGGCTGAATGTTGGTTACTGCATTAACAATTTTTTAACAAGTCAGTATTTAAAATAATTTTATGAATTGATGTCGCCACAGCGTTAATTTTTGAATAATCAATTTCCACCGGCGCGGTCGCGGCGTCGGCTGACTTTTTTTAAAGTTTCTGAATATTCTAAAATATTATAAGTAGGAACCGGGTTGAAAGGCGACTTTCACATCACAGCTTCAGTCGTTCTGCATATAATTTGAAGCTGCTGTATCAGGATGAAAGAGCTTATTCAGCGCTTTCTGGGTAGCGTAAGCGCTTCATTTGAGCTCGGATTAAGAGTTTATTCAAAGAAAACGTACGTATGTGGGATATTAAACTTAGTGCTCGAACAATACGGGACTGCTATACGGAATATTTAATGGGTTGTACAATAATATAACCCGTACGATTATAAAATGAAGGCAGATGACAAGCAAATTGGTACTATGATAATTATGAAGCTTACAGATAAAGATTTTTCTAAATCGAGGGTTTACAATCCTAGAACGCCAGACAGTGATTTTTGCAATACGTGAGTTCAAAATCCTGGAATTGCAATTAACCTGTTAAAATTTCGATCCCAGGAATCTTCCTACAAGTACCTTCCTACTCGTACGTCAACTGTACAATAATTCGCAAAACAACTTTGCGATTTGTCTGCTGCCGCTCCACCTGTCAAACGCAAACCACGATTTATTTGTAAACTTGATAAAGACAAAAGATGGAATGCCAAGGGCCGCAACAAAGTACAAATAGCTCGTCCTTATTGAACCACAATACAAACGAAATGTCTTTATATTTGTAACAATGAATGGCTTTGAACTACGAATAATACTCGTACAATACAATTTGTATTGTATACTTTTGAATTTGAATTGAGGATCAAAAGTGTTCTTTTATTAGCAACGTCTGCGTCCATACCATGTACAGGTACGGTAAGGTAATGACTTACTTTGATGTTTTTCTTCTTTTAAAACACGACCTACAACTAAATTTTCTTTACGAACAAGTTCAAGAAGGTTTTCGAAGATACGTATAATAAATATGACACCAGAGTACCTACCCACGAACTTTTAATTTACTCGAAGCTTCACCTAACCTTTGGTAAGTACCTAAAGTGGATACTTGTCAATACAATGGAGCTGAAAGGTATTCAGAGGAGTATCATCAAGATATTATATATCAATTTAATCGAATTGAACAATTGGTAGGCATAAACACTGGAACAAACGATTGTTTGAATTACGAAGTCAGATGAGACTTGAGAATTCAGCATGTTAATTAAGTTATCGGGAACGGCTTGTTCGAAGGCTGCGAGTTTGCTGCGCACGCCGAAACTACAGCGGAATACCAATTATTAGAATGTTCTTCGTTAAATGATATACATAAATATTCCGATTTAAATTAAGCTGAAGCATCCTCATGCTTGGATCGTGGTTTAGTCCTCACTAAACCTAAGGTGAAAATTGCAATAAATTCTTTTTCGGGAAATCCTTTTACGCTAATGCGACCTTTGGACTGAAAATAAAAGAAAAAGTTACAAAGTATGCATCATTTTAAAATAAAGTAGACTTTTGTTTTAATTTATTTTTGCCATTAACAAGATTGAACAAGACCCGTGGAAATTTCACGGACGACTGCAGACGAAATTACCTTTAAATCTACAGAGATTCCGCGGAAACAAGCTGAGTAGAGCGGAGGCGGTCAGATTTCACGTTTCATTACAAAACGAGCGGCTCTTCTAATTTAGAGAACATGAATGGTAATTTGCCTAAATACTAGGTAGGTGCTTTCCTAATTTGTATCTGCTCCAGCGGAGCGGATGGTTGGATGGCTAAATTACCAACAACAACTTTGAACAAGTCGAATTCTAGTTTCCAAAATCTCATCTGTACTGTTTGTCCTATCTAAATGTGTCTCACATTTTTGAATAACGTGCAATCGACATCTGCAACAATAAAAAAATACATTTTTATTTGCACTTATTGTTATGCAGATTTTCTTCTATACAATCGCTGCTAGCGAATGGAAAAGTTCATTAGAGTGGCGCGTAGCACTATCCTCTGCAAATATTGACGCTTTTTGTATAGAATTTTCACAAGTTTATGCATGCAATTGGAATTCTTGAATATATTCGGAGCAGTACATTGACTTTAAGAACTTTCTTCTTGCGGAGAAGTTTGACGCAGTTGAGTGAGCTCTGCTGTCTTTTGCTTATTGATAAACAAAGTTTGACTGAATAGGGAATATGCACGAAAAAAATATTTATTATCTATACAGTTTATCTAAAAATATACACAAATATAATAGTAACAGGGAAAATAGAATCAAAATTGCTCGAAAAACAAACGAGATATAATTATTTTAAACAAATGTATCTGTCCCTCTCGCGAAAACGCTGTTTTCTATGGCAGCTGTATAGGCGCCAAGAACTTTGACGTCACAATTCATATCGGACTTCTCTTTCTAATTGTAAACTTTGAAGCTTTATAACTTCATCGCTGATGAAGGTATTTAAAAAATAATTTCATAATTGTTTGTTAGAGTTAGTAAGTATTTCATTTTGCAAATAAAAAAATCGCATGCATATTCCCTATTATATTGGTACTTGGTGGTTGGTACTTTAGATTTGTCAAAAAATAACCAAGTTTCATTATGAATAAAAAAGTCAACGATCGTTTGTGTTCCTGAGCCATAAGATAAATAGTTGACGAGTGCGATGGACAGGCGCGTGACAGATTGCTAAGTTGTGGGACAAAAAGAAAGTTAGCAGTTTGTTTAATGTTTACGGTATATCTTTAGCTACAAGACAAACAATTACCACCATACAGGAAACAGGATATAACCTATGATACAGGCGAAATTTACAGTTACTTACGGCTATCGCTCTGTTGGGAATCGTAACTAACCAACATTCAATTGTTAACGCATGTGTGTGTGCAGGTGAACATCAGCAATACCTGGGTCCTGCCCGAGGAAGGCTTCCCGGTCTTCTACCGCTACTTCAGGGACCGCATCTCCTGGTACGAGGCCGATGCCGTCTGCCAGTTCCACCATGCCAACCTTGTCACAGGTCAGTGATAAACACTGTAAAGTAGGTCTGTCTGCTTTACATCAGTGACATTACCGTCCCATTGCCAATAAGTCAAGTAAAAAAAAAACCAAATCATGCTAGACATCGGCCCCAGACGTCAGTGATAACTAGACCACACCGATCTCAGACATTCACATACAATGACTGATCAGCGCTTGATGGTGACGTAACTGATGTGTGTATGAACTTTAAATACTGCATTACGGGCTCCTAAAAGTCTCCAAGGTAACATTTAATACTCGAAATTTGGGTTAATTTTATTTAAACTTTTTTAAAATAATTTTGTGCGCGTCACGAGTGGCCAGCACAAATTAAAATTATGAGAAGTTTAAATGGCTTTTTCAACTAAGTTACTCGCTTAAATCAGGATCCGTGATTATTATCCGCCATTAAAAAAGTTGAAATTCTGCAGTAAATACCGCATTGTACGAAGTATGTAGTAAGGTGTGTGACACTTTACTTTGTGACAGACCTTGCCAATTAGCAGCCATGAAAAGAAAAATAAAACCCAGTCTGCTTTTATTTCTCTGCAGGCGACGCAACCATCTCATTACAGCTAAGGAAAAGAAAAGCAGCAGTTCTAAAATTCTTCTAAAAAATCTTAAGAAGCTTATCTGTAGGTAGCACAAAGCCTTTCGTAAAGATAAGTAAAATTAATACATTCTGAGATAGGATTCACTAAAAAGGCTTTGTTATTGTCAGCCTTTACGATATCTCTGAATTGCTTCTACATTGTTCGTTAAAGATGCCAGTTGTGGGAGTACAAAAAGAGCTATATATATTTCAATATCCCCACGGGCCGTTAGGTCTAATCGTCGGCAATCCAGCCAAGACCCCCATTACCGCTGATAGCGCCCTCGACCCTGCCACTACTGCGAGACACAGCCCCGTCACATATAAATGTACGTGCCGATAAGAAAATGTAAATATACGGCTTGTCGTTTTGTACACAACATTAACTTGTTTGGGGAAGTGTCTTCAGGAAGGGACGGGGGAATACGACATGTTCATGAGTTTCATATTCCTCATATATATACTTAAGTAATCAAATAGCGTGAGATTAAATAAGTAATTACAGGGGTTGATTTTCGTAGGCAGAACACAATCTAAAGAAAGCCAGCAATGTTCCAAGAAAATATGTCTACAAAATAACTTGTAACAAAATGCCCCGTACCTACTTACGACTCAGATTCAATATCTCCTCCAAATAAGCTTAATGAGGCATTCAATCTGGAACGTATTTCATTCAATGTCTGTTACGAGTGTATTTGTACTACATAAGTATATTCTTGTTGCCAGTAAATATCTTTATGTACCTAAGGACGAGTCATTAGGTTTCCATAAGCGATCTACGAAGGTCGGTAAACTCAGAAATGACAGTTGGATCGCTCGGTCCCTTTCCGAGACTGATTTCTGCCCCGATTACGTTCAGACCCACGATTGGTAACATTTCAATATCGCTCCCTAATTGAAAACGATAATTTAAAATGTATTTCCATTTCGATTCATTAATACGCAATCATAATTTTCGATGTTGTTTTGGTTTGTCCAGATTTTCGCCGTTTTTGAGTTTCGTTTTATATTGTGTTAGAAGAAGTAGTTTTATGTTATATAATAGCTTCATTTAGTCAAAGCCATTGCAAGCTTATGGGGATGAAACTCATGGCATGTTCATGCGCTTATTTTCCGTCTCAAGTCGTAAGAGTAAATGGAGGGAAGCGAGTGACTTAATGGCCCAGTAACATGTTACTACTTCTGCACTTTCTAAACGACTCGCTGCTATTCACATCTCGAGAGGTACTAGCGACTGTCAAACGAGGCATGGAGCCGCGGGCCCGAGGATCTTACTCCTCCCACAAGAAAGAGGGAAAGAAAACGTGACACAAGTATAAAGGAGTACTTATAGAAAATTGAACTAGGTACATCAGTGTAATGTTGTTTTGTTTTATAAGAGCTGACGAAATGTTCCCATTATCCAGGCCGCGTCTCATTTATACCTTCAAGAGCGGCAGTTGAAAACAAAACAATACCTACTTATTCGTCTTTGTGCACAATGAGTGTGACTCGCTGAGTCTGTAGGCCTGGGCGGATGTTGTCGAACAAATCCTTTGTAATACAACACGCTTTTATCCTGAAAATGAAAACTTTAATTAGTTTCGAAATGCCGACTCGAAAGAATTCCTTCTATGTTATTTGAAATTCAAGGAGCCTAATTAAAGCCTATATAAAATTAGATTCTTGTAGACACTGTACACTTGACTGAATAATTTGCAAATTCTCGGAACTTTGGAACCTGATTCATTGAATACCAAATGTAATGAGTATTGTAAGAAGATTTTGATAAGCCATGTAATTATTTTAATTAAAATAAATGAAGCCTTTTCTGTACCTAATATTTCTTTCTTTATGGAATTGTTGTTGTATAAGTGAAACAATATTATTTCTGTCTATACTTCTATGTCTATACTATATCTAAATACTTAATAATAATATTATTAAGTCATGTCATGTGTGTGTTGTTTGTTAGTTGTGGTGATTTGTATTTATGTATGTAACGAATAAACTCAAAAACTACTGGACCGATTTGAAAAATTCTTTCAGCAATGAATACCTACATTATCAGCCAGTAACATAATATATTTTATCCCCGTACTTCCACGGGAACGGGAAGTACGCGGGTGAAACCGCGTGACGTCCGCTAGTTTCTAATAATCACGGAAAGTTGCGTTCAAATATTATTAAGACAAACTTTGAGCAGTAACGAACTTATAATAGACTATAATTTCGAAACTGAATAAAAACTTTCAGCGGCCAGCTCGCGAAGACGTTGAAATACAATCGTTCATTATCATCAATTCTTTTTATATAAGTTAGGAAGTGTCCTCTCGCAGAACCTTCCGCTGCTTACATTATTCAAGCATCTAGTTAACAGCTGGGCCTTTCAGAATACTTGTGTAAATTGCCACTCCGACATTGAATATTAACTTTTAGAATCAGCTTGTTCGGCGAGATTCACTCACATAACTTTTCATTTCAGGCCTTTTTATACGAAGTTATTCATTTTCAAAGAATATTCATAATGCTGGTCTTGTTATAGTTGGCTGAAAACTTTTCTTGGCAGTATATACGATGATGTGTACGATCGTGAATATTTTGATAAATTGTTTACTTTTTGTTTGGCAGAATCTATCTAAATAATGTAACATTATTACCTACCATTAGCTGTGTTGAGCATGAAAAATTCTCATACTTTTTAGCGAAGATACCAGTATTAAATATGCACGTAATATTGAAGTGTTCTTGAAACTCACCGTGTTATTAAACTTGTAGTTTGAAAGGCCAGGTCACAGAGTTGGCACTTTATAGTTTAGCACCGACGTTAGTCACCGAGGGACGGAGCGGAACGGCCTACATACATTATGTATTTCTACTACTGCAATTCTTTACGAGCAAGTGTGGCCCGACGTAGCCATGAATATGGAAGCCTAAATGTTGAAAAGTAAACAAGAAAAGTTTATAAAGAATTCAGTAAGGGAAATGTTTCGACCTATTATTTTGCTCTGAGATACCTTCGTAAAGGTGTTTTATTTAGGTATAGTTTTTAACCGACTTCTAAAAAAGAAGAAGGTTCTCAGTTCGACCGTATATATATACTTTTTTTATGTGTGTTCGCGGATAACTTCGTCGTTTATGCACCGATTTCGATGAATCTTTTTTTATATGAAAAGGTATGCTTCCGAGGTGGTCCCATTGCCACCACGCCAGGATCTGATGATGGAAACCCTGAGAAATCGAGGGCAACTCTCGAAAATTTTAGGCACGCATGGTGATACTACAAAACAATGAAGCTTTGGATCAGACGGATACGATCGGATCGGATCGGATCGGTTTGATGGAGACGACAGAGAGTCAAGGTTTTTTATTTTCCACATACCGATGTGGAGTTCACATCGGTATGTGGAAAATAAAAAACTTTTTTACAAAAAAGATTTTATTTTTAACTCAGAACACTGAAGTCAGTGTCAAAAACGAAATAACCAAAAACACCGACTTCCGAAATTAAAGTTATTTTATACTTTGCAGTGTTTTGTTCTGGAAGTCGGTTAAATTTTTTGTAAATAAGTTTTTATTTATCGAATTAAGAGTGTCAATATTTCAATTGGGAACTATTAACAAGTCATTGATAATGTAATTTCATCTAAAATAATAATGTGCACAGAGGTAAAGTGATTTGTTTGAATGTTTGTTACGAGGTTATCTCTGAAAATCTTCGATGGTGAGCGACACTCAGTGATGACTACCATAGGCTACTTTAAATCCTCGCGTCCTCATAAGTGAAGCCGCGGGAAGAAGCTACTTTTTTTACTATTGATAGTTACGCGTTTGACCACTATCTCACCTGAAGGTAAGCGATGATGTGGTGGAGCACGCTTATCTAGAAGTAACCTATTCATTCTTGTCTTAAAGACTTCCAGGTTGTAGCTATCAGGGAACACAGACTTTGGCAGGGAATTCCACTCCTTAGCTGTACGCACTATGAATGTGCTCCCAAAACGTTTTGTGCGTGAGGGTGGACACTTAGGTATATATTACCGTTTCCCCATCTCTATTCCTGTATTTTATTTCTATCTCGTCACAATTATTAATGGGACCATAGTTAACTAATGTCGGCTACTGAATAGCAGGACACATTATATCCACTTTGTGCAGTCTTAAAGCTGTGGCTAGACAGGACTTACTGAAGCGGTTAACGGTTAGTTATTTACACTCATACTACTTAATCTGTTGGAGTAGGAAACTGTTGGTCGGAGTTGCAAACACAGCATCAGTTCGGAACAAGATCCAATGCAAGTACCATTTATACACATGGTTAACAAAGTTAGGTGCTCCGTTTATAATATTCAACCTGTGTTTTCTCATTACCGTGTAAAGTTTTCCTTGTGGTATTATCTTAGCAGTGCCTGGTTCTACCCCCGTCTTAGGGCGCCTTCAAATTTGTGAAAGTGCCGCGCTGCAGCAAATAATAAATACGCGGCCGCAGCGCGGCTGCAGTGCGGCTGCAGCGCTGCCCGCGTGGCACTTTGCGTTTAATATTTGTATGGATCGACAAAGCAGCGCCGCAGCAGAGCTGCAGCCGCGCGGCACTTTGCGAAATTTGAAGGCATATTTAAGAATATTTTGACACGTCAGTTTTTTTAATGTCAGCAAAAGAGACGTGACCCCTTTGAGGCCAAATGCTTTTTTAATCGACTTCAAAAAAAAAGTTTTCAATTCGTTTTTTTTTGTGTCACAACTCTGTCATTTATGAACCGATTTGAAAAATTCTTTTTTCGTATGAAAGGGTATACTTTCCGATTGGTCCCATTTCAATTTCATCAAAATCGGTTCAGCAGTTTGGCTTTTAAATTAATTTAGCTGGAATTTGTTTACTTAGATGACGTATTTGGTTTGCCATCCAAGTAAGGGCAAAATGCAAAATGCCGCGCGGCAGCAGCGCGGCCGCAGCTCCGCCGCGCGGCATTTTGCGTTTATTATTTGTATGGATTAACAAAGCAGCGTGGCAGCAGCGCTGCAGCCGCGCGGCACTTTGCGACAAATTTGAAGGCGCCCTAAACGAATGTGCGTATTTGAAAGTCGCAGGAAAGCACTGCGGTGTTGTTAGGTGTGGGGTACCACTAAAAAGTCAAAAATTAAAAAAAAGCTTTTTGAATGTATAGTTTAAACATTCAAAAAGCTTTTTTTAATTTTTGACTTTTTTGCTAATAAATTAAACTTTTTTTTAAATTATAAAAATTTTTCATTTCACCAAATTACCTACTTATTAGAATAGAATAGAATACTCTTTATTATGTACACCATATAAGTTACAGAAAATCGTCTATTATGAAGAAAACATTACATAGGGTGACACAATGGGCGGCCTTATCGCTAAAAGCGATCTTTTAAAGAAAACCTTTGGATGGATTTTAAAAAGAAGAGTAACAGTACTGCAGGTAGTCTTAGGTGTACTATTTATATATACAATAATTACATAATAGACAAATACATATAAACAATAATAGCAGAGAACCCAAGTAAAGACGATTAAGGAGAGAGATAATGATTTTTTACCATAGCTTTAAAAGTAGACAAAGATTGAGCACGCCTTACCGACACCGGTAAGGCGTTCCATAACCGCACCGCCTGAATCGTAAAAGATTTGTCATCGAAGCTAGTGGAATGCATCAGCATCTCTAGTCTCAAGTTTTCCGATGACCTTATATATCTATTATGTGTGTCATGAAGGAACTTGAAACGTTCTTTAAGATAAGAGGGGGTTGTAGGATTGAACAGAATACTGTAGAGCAGAAATATAATATGAGAATCCCGGTGAAGACGTATGAGAAGCCACTTGAGCTTTGTATGAAATTCAGAAATGTGATCAAATTAGCGTATGCCAAATATAAATCACAGCACAGGTTTTGAAGGCGCTCAAGTTTATCGAATTGTGCCTGAGTGAGATCGAGATAACTGACATCGGCATAGTCAAGGATAGGAAGCAGAAGGGACTGTGCTAGCACAATTAGCGGCAGTGGGAAGAAAGTTCCGCAATCGTCTAAGGGACCTGGCAGATGCAAACATTTTACGGCTTACGTCCTGGAGCTGCGGACCCCAAGACATATGTTTGTCGATCCAAAACCCAAGGTTCTTAACCTTCTCACTTGTAGGAATAGTAGTTCCGTTAAATTTAACCTGGGGAAGCTGAGACCAATTTACTTTTGGAATCATCCTTGAGCTGCCAACAACAATGACCTGGGTCTTTGATGGATTAACCTGAAGACCATTTGCCTCACTCCATTCACAAATTTTAACTAAATCCTTGTTTATTTAGTTTCATCAAACAATGAGTTTTTTTATTATACTTATATTTTCACTGTTGGAATGTTGGGCCGCTAGTCTCCCTGTCAAAAAACAAAAACGGTGGACCATTTCCCATTAAAATTTTGAAATAACATATTCCGTTTGTGTATTTTATTTATTTTTTCAAACATTTGTGTTGAAAAATATCATTTGATACCTAATGCTGACAGCCTCGCCTTCGTGAAAATACAGAAATTTCTCCCAGGTGTAGTACGGTAAAGAATTCTCAATCAAGACCGCCCTCGATCCTTTCATAGTCATCAACACAGCCGCGGCCCGAGCTCCGTATCGCCTCTTATCATAATGATGTTAATACTTGGAACATGAACAACAACTCATTAAAGTTTCGCTGATGAGTTCATACGCACGTCGAGTGAGATGACGGTGTGATTGTTCAGTTGAGCTGAGATAAAATGGTAGACAAATTCTGATAAAAGAAAATACTGTTATGAGTACGCAACTATGTTACTCGTACCTTTTGTGATTGTATTGATTTGATCCCAAACACTGATTAATATTTTCTCATATTTTTTCATCTTTCATAGAGTGTTTTAATTTAGAATCTGCTAATATGTATTTAAACGAAACTCATATGGTCAAAACTTTGTTATAATTAAGACTGAAAATGTTTCAGGAACTTTTATTTCAGACTATAATATCTTCCCCTGCCTTTTGGAGAGTAAGTATGGGCCCGATGTTATGTTTGTATTGGACATATTTTTTTCGGGAAGAAAGAATCCTTATTTTGGACGGTTTTCTTTCTTTTGGGCCAAGCAAGGGTATGTAATAAAATTGAGTGATCAAACCTCAATCAAATAAAAATATACTTTTCCTTCTTTTCGGGGCAGTCGGGTTAATACATTCACAATAGTTTACGTGGCACGACATATTCTATTTAAGTACAAACACGAATCTACATTACGCGATCCAGATTTTTCAAATGTCCAACTACCTCCTACGTACATTCACATACATTCGATTATAAACATGAAAAATAGCGGCAGGAAGTCGAACGTTTTTATTTTACCGGGGCGTTATTACTGGCTATACTAGCAGCCAAGCGGGCGACAGTTGACCCAGGGCCGTATATCACACGAATACATCGACTCACACAGATTTCAGCGCTCCTGAAAACCTATTCGTTTACTTTTCCGCATTTCGTTCATAAACTTTTCTTATTTTCGGAGGAAAACAAGATGACGAAGTTTTATATAATAGGAGGAAATAGAGAAAAGATAGCCGATCGTGTTTACTTCTGAAAAGCTGGAACTGCGATAATGGTGTTCAATGTACGCTGAAATTTCTTCAAAAGGACGACGTGTGTACCACGAGTCTAGCTGTTTTTAGTTTATGTGGCTAGAAAACAGTCTAATAGTTACTATAGACTGCCATATCCCATAGAAAATGTTTAAATTCCTTCAAGATTTTTGGCTATTTGTTTTCTTAGTAACATTATCAAACACAAGAAACTGGCCAAGTGCGAGTCGGACTCGCGTGCAAAGGGTTCCGAACGAATTTCATTTTTTTACGTGTTATTTTAACACTATAGACTTCTTATAGGTTTTCCTGTTATCTATAGGTAAAGATATATTTTTTCCATATTTTTTCAAAATTTTAATTTCCGTAGTTTCGGAGATAAGGGTAATGGTAATTTTTCGTCTAATTTCTTGAATAACTTCAAAACCATTTATTTTAAAATTATGAAAAAATATAGTTAAAACCCTCACAGTAAGGCCCTTTCATTTGATATGCCACACGATATTGTTCAAACAACTTTTTTTTTAATTTTCTAATTTGACCCCCATAATAAAAATTTAATAATTTACGTAACGTTTCCATGTTTGGGTCACAGAAATCCATATATGTGTACCAAATTTCAACAGAGTCGGTCCTGTGCCGGAGAAAACTGGCTGTGACAGACGGACAGACAGACAGACACCCGAGTGATCCCAGACAGAGAACAGAACCCTTATGGTTCTGTTTTTTGTTCGGAACCCTAAAAAATAAACAAGCCAACTTGTTTAGCTGCGTCTTTAAAAATCAATATAAAGCAATTAAACAAAAATTGGCAAGAACACATCTAAACCATATAAAATGAAAATAGAGAAATCTCTATCCCGGGCCCATATTACCCACAATCACGTACTAAAAGAGATAAGATAAAACGGATTTGCCGACGCCTCCAACAAATTTCTATGCAAAATAATATCTTCTCAAGGGATTTCGGTAAATAGGTTTTAGTCGATGAGCTAGGCAAATAGTGCGGCGTTTTTCTATGATTTGCCTAGTGATAGGGTACCCAGTGTCTTCTGCTGGGTACAGCGTTTTTATAAGGACTTGGGGACTTTTATGGATATATCTATTCATGAAAAAAATAAGTAGGTACTGATACATTTCTAACTACTACAAGTTGTGATTCAAAATAAGTCTAACCCTACAAATATTGTACCTTTGCCGCTATCCAAGGCTTCAGCAATGATACGATTCACTGCACAATCATCGCTTTAGATCCTAAATCTGACGCGACGTCGACAGGTATATCTTCCCCATTAAAAAAGTTTCGCAAGGGCTGCCTTTGAGCCGAGGCGACTTTGACAACATCAGCCTTTGAGGGTCACTGAATATTTGGGTCAACATGCTAAAGAAGTGCGGATCCTTTGTTTGTCTTTTTCATGTATTGTCACGTTAAATTATAAGGTTTACACGTTGCACATTTCATCTTTCCCGTTTAATATGTGGGAATGTTTTATCAAAAATTAAACACGGAAATAAATATAAAATAAACTAGCACAACAGCTGTTTCACAAATATTTTTTTATGAACTATATAAATGCGAATATAAAACGAAATCGCATTTCGTAGCGACTGCTAGCTAGAGTCGTAAACTGAGGTGCGTCGGGCAGTGTTGTCAAATAGAAAAAAATATCAGAAGATCCATGGTCATGCTCTGGGTATCCTATCCTACTAATATCATTTTGCTGGTTGGATGTCAATCACGCTTCAACGGTTAGATAAAACTTGGCAAACGGGTAGATCACAACTTGGAACACGTTCCCGTCGATTTTCTACTTTCACTCGAAAAAGTAGCTGGCAAAGCTAGATAACCTATTTTTATTTATATTGTGCCTTGTATGGCAAACACGAACAACCTAGATACGAAAACTGGTGTTCGAAGTAACTTTGTTAGTTACCCACTTAACAGTTTAGTTACACGTGCCTCAACAATACGTACCGACGAAGATACAGAAAAGTTGTTTGGCTTGTAGCCAAAGGTCACGATACAACCGCGTGTCATAATGCAATTAGCTTCCAAAAGTCACTCAATTCGTAACCATAATTCAATGGGCATAATTTAATGGAAACTTGCATGCAATGCTTCAAGGTTCTCCCTCTACTGGCGCGGTGTGAAAATGCACCAACAATGCGACAGCTGGTTTTCTTACGAATTAGTTAATTTATTTAATGTGTAATAATTAAGGGTGAGAATTCAAAAAAACTTACAGCAGACTTCCGCTCACTGTTTGACGCATCCGTGGGTTCGGCGGTGCGACCAGCGCCCCAAGTCTGCTATTACAATAGTGTCAGAATGGTCTATTATTGATTCATAATGGTTGATTTTGACAAGATTCTATGCCATTTCTTTCAATGGAGTGTCAGTGGTTGACCACTGGAAAGTCAAAATGACGCTTTTATATCCAGTGGTCACTGTTATTGTTCGTAACATGAGTGGGTGATCACAATTCACACCAAGAGGACCATTTTCTTTAGAAAGTATTTTTTGTTTGAGGACGCGCGTGGCACGTGTTCACAGTTCGAATCACAGATAATGTTAAAAACGCACAAGGAAGTACGGCACCACTGCGCGCATCGGTAGACCAATCGGATTGCTCAGCGAATGAACGGTGACAACTGCCGATTGCTCAATCAAATTAAACCCTTATTAATACACATAAAAGCTCAATTACTCGTTGAGGGGTGTAAAAACTATCCCAAAAATTCCCTACGATTTCATTGAGTAGGTAATTTAGAACGAACGGTACGTAACATTTAAACTATAAGTACAATAAAGTTGTACATGGGCGGACTCAATGCAACACGGCATTCTCTACCAGTCAACCTTTGGGTTCAAAAGATTACACTGTGGTAGGTGTACAATAAAAAAATATAGAATTTTGGAATATATGTTTGCAAGTTATTTAAAACGTCTTTTAAGTTATTCTTCTATGTAGATATTTGGTACTATGACTTCTTTAGTCCTATTTATTATTTAGATAAGCTTATTCTTTTTTTCAGCATCTTAAATGTTGTCACTTTCCTCGTGTCTTTTCGCAGTGGACCTTCTTTTCTACTTGTATAGTGTATTTTAACCCGTGGCACATCACGTCCGCAAGATCCCAGGCCTACGATCATACCGGGGGTGGGGTAACATCGGACTCCACCGGATATGTGACTCGAATACCAAGTATCCCAGATACATAAACTTGGTCTCATCAAGCCTCTTGAGCTGTTGATATGATATTTGTTGTCCAGCGTAGATTAGTGACGAGGTATAAAACTCATGGTGTTTTTGTGTGGGTCAAGAGAATCTAACGTTTTTTTTTTCGCTACTGATTAATGGATACCTATATATTAATTCCTGCCTATATTCTAAATTCTTTATTCCTGCCTTGTGTCATACATTGTACACTCACAGATTGTTTTCATTTAACCAGAACCTTCCCAGACTCCTACCTTCAAAAATTGTTCTTTGATTGTGTATTGCATAATATAATCAGTTCTTACTATGTCATTCAATAACAACTGGCCAAGTGTGAGGCGGACTCGCGTGTAAAGGGTTCCGAACCAAATTCATTTTTTTGCATGTTATTTTAAAACTATATTCCTCTTATAAGTTTTCCTGTAATCTGTAGGTACAGAACTATTATCTGCTTTTTTTCTAAATTTTAGACTCAGTAGTTTCGGAGATAAGGGGGGGGGAATGGTCATTTTTGGTCTAATTTCTTGAATAACTTCAAAACCTACAAAATATAAAAAAAAAAAAATCCTCTCAGTAAGTTCTTTCATTTGACATATCACACGATATAGTTGCAGTGTTTGGGTTACAGAAGTCCATATGCGTTCCAAATTTCAACAGAATCGGTCCAATAGATCCGTAGAAAACTGGCTGTGACAGACGGACAGACGGAAACCCGAGTGGTCCTATAGGGGTTCCGTTTCTCACGTAAGTTCGGAACCCTAAAAATATCAAATTCGATTGCAACCACACTTTTTGTTGGGATTTTTATTAGTAATGGTCACTTATAAATCTTATAATACACAAAGCTACAAATGATACTTGAGTTGGTGGCGTTAAATTGAAATTATCTCAAATTACACTCAAGTACATACTTGTATCTCAGTCGAGTGAACCACGTGCTCCACGATCCTCGTCTTGAAATTCGCAAAATTACATCAATTTATTCCCAGCCTTGAAAGTTGAATCCGCCTCACTGTTGTAACTCCCAACTTGCAAACAGCCATTTATCTGCGAGGAAAAACTCCAAATTATATTTCTTTCGACCATTTCCGATTGTAATTGAAAGTTCTTGTGAAATATAAGCAGAGGTTTATAAATTTTAAATTCAAACTAAATGTTTGATAATTCTGTGAAGTTTAATATTACTTTTCGATATATTGGAAGGCTGCTTGTTATTGATAAAATTGATGTGGGTTCTATGAAAGTGAGTATAAATGGACAGAAATAGTATTACTGCGTCAGAGACAATGAGTAACAATTTACTGAAGCGTACTGACATATCCAATACCTGGATACCTTAATCATAATGTTGCATGAATTATTTCCATCCGATACTTATATCAAACTAGTGGACGTCACGCGGTTTCACCCGCGTGGTTCCCGTTCCCGTGGGAGTACGGGGATAATATATATTATCGCCTATGTTACTCCCTGATAATGTAGCTATCCAATGCTAAAATATTTTTTAAAATCGGTCCAGTAATTTCGGAGCCTATTCAATTCAAACAAACAAACAAATCTTTCTTCTTTATAATATTAGTGTAGATTACATACTCATTATTCACACATTATTGTCGACGAAATGGTTTTGTGTTACAAATATTTTGACGCATATTCACAGTTATTGTTTTGTGTTACAAATATTTTCACGCATATTCACAGTTATTGTTTTGCAGCTAACCCATTTTCAGCTATCATCATCATCTGCCTAGCCTTTTCCCGACTATATTGAGGTCGGCTTCCAGTCAAACCGTATTCAGCTGAAAATTTTCAGCCAACATCTCACCAAAAATTGCCAGCTGCATAAATAAATAGCTAACAATCATAATGACACTTCTTGTACTTAAAAAAACATAACCCTTCTTCGGGTGCAGTCGGTTAAAATGCGTTCAAATTCAAGACGCCATATCATCTCAGCGACAATCAATATCAAAATTAAGGAAAATTAGTTTTTTTTTGACAGTTTGCGGATACTAGCACTCCTTCAAAATACGAGAATTGCCCTTCTGATGTGTTGGACTAAAGCCAGATTAGACGAAATACAGAACTTTTCTTTATAAGTTTCTTTGGCTACGGATAACAAGCATACCCAACACTACAACTCCTTGGACTTTTTCATGTAATTTCTCCAGAGAATCCGGGAGGACCAATTTATTTTGCGAAAAGTTCGCGTGAAAATAAAAGTTTATTAGTAAGAAGTACTTACATGTTGGATAACCGCCATGGGTATCTCAATGGTATTATGGGTAGCTCATCTAAGTGTATATGTAGGTAAAACTTCATTCTCGCAAGTCAGTTTATGGTTTGATCCCTCATGGAAAAATAAATAGGAAATACTTTATGTAAACATTAATTTTATATCATTCGTTACAAAAAAAGTTAACATGCTCAATCAACCTTTTCGGTTAGCCATGCATGAGCAAATAAAGGCCATTACACGTCAAAAATTTGTGTGATATCATTTATGTTTTCTTTTTATTTTTTATTTTTTTAAATTGCCTTTCAATAAACTTGGCTCTATACGGCCAGTGCGTACTTATTTGACTTTGAGATATATACTCTTTGCTGAAATTATGTAAATTATATATATCAATAGCTGGCCATTATCCATTTGTCAAAATAATGTCGCCATTAAGTGTTTTTCTTTTATTTGTTTTTATTTTATCACGTGGATAGCTTGTTAAAGTTTTTTACTACTAAAACGGCCTGTTTATTGTAAGAAAACCTCTTTTACAAAATAAATTAAGAAAACTAAAGACAAGTAGTAGGTATTGGATTATTTTAGACCTAGTTAATAACAGTTTTATCTCAGATTTCTTTTTGAAGTTGGTCGAAGCGTTTGAGGAATTGTAAGTAAACCAAAACTTTATTTATTTATCTAGTTTTTGTTTTTGATCAACATTAAAATATAAATTGCGTTTTGATAAAATCTTTATTGCTATTTCAATCGTGGGTATTTTCAATTTTAGTGATAAACGATAAGCACACACGCCCTGAATATTTATCAAGTCCTTTATTTCTATCATCGACAGGACACCAGGACACAAAGCGTGATCGAGGCCATAATCTATTAATCTCGCCATAAAAAGCCGGGCGATGTCCGCGGAAAAGTCGGATGTTAATAAATGATGTGCCGTCTTTTGTGTAAACTTCTCAGTTCCCACACAGTCTCGAATAGCGGCCATTTATTATTTAAATCCAACTGGACTAAGAACTCCAATCCGTTTATGTAAATCGATGCTAATGCTCTTTGTAGTTGAGGGTTCGTACTTATTCGTACCTTTGACAATTTCGCTCCTGCCGATTCTATTGATATGAGCCTTACAGGAGCAGTTTGTAGAAATTTAATAAACAGGATACAGGACGAATTTAGTTACTTTTAAATATAAGACGTTCTGTATTTTTTCGCCCTATTGTCAAAATGGAAATATTTTCAGCATCAAAAGTAGAAGAAAGCTTATACCTACCTAGTGATAACGTCATAAGTATGGCTACAAAATATTTTTTCCTTATTAATATAAGTTTATTTAAACAATGTAATAATTCATCTTCCATTCCCTCAAGCAAAAATATTTTATAATTAAAACATAGAGATATTGAATTATGTACAGTCAACAAAGCTATTGGGTATGCAGACAGCTAACTTGCAACTACTTTTAAATAACGTCGTGAGTGTGCTGAGTAAACAATTATTGTATAACACACTCGTATGTATGTCAAAAGCTTAACAAATTATAAGGCACACATTAGAAATAAAAATTGGCAGTGCTGTGAAAAAATAATATTTTTAGAATAGATTTGTTGACTATACATACCAAACTCCCACAATGAGTTACCGTAGTAGGGAACACAGCGCGTAAGATGATACATCGATATGCTATCACTTAATTACAAATACACACATACACACACACACACATACATTACTTCATTATAAATAATAATAATAAAGATTACAATAATACATGAACAGAATCACTAATTTAACTTAGAGTTACTTATTTTAATTCGTAATGTCCACTATTATTTTATTGTCTCTATATTTATATACTGACTTGCACTTTTTTACGCACTAATATACGCACAATGTACATGATACGCACAAACACTTTAAAACAAGTGATACCGCACAGCAGGCAGATGAGTATGATGAACCCTCGGACTTCTACTTCATTGGAAGGTTGACTTGCTGCTTCTCCGCGAATAGCTCTGGAACGGTTGAACGATCGTCGTAGGTTGTTTTGCAAAATCTAGTCGCTGATCCAGGAAGGGTGACATTTCGTGTATTGCTTCCACGTGAATTATATAATGCCAAGACTAGACCTATGAGCATTTTACTGATCGTCGAAATGTGTGCTTTCAATGCTTTGATGTGTGCATTATTTGACCCGCAGAATTCTGGTTCACAAAGACAGTCTTCTTTTCTATTAAATGTTATTAAATGTTCTCGATGCCTTGTCACTAGTTTTAGGCTTATTTATCACGAACTTAGTTCAATTAATTTACTTTTCTTTGGAGCCGTAACACTACGTCGAGATAGCAATCGCGTCACGCGCCCCAGAAATGGCAAGGGTCGCCATGTGGGTATGTTGTGTTATTGAGACAGCTGTTCTCAAGCGATTACCTTTAATTACTGACTAAAAAAGTACAAGTGTGTTATATATTAATAGAAGACACATACCAAGTATGGATAGGTTTTAGACATTATACTATTATATAGTAGTACTTACTACACCTCACGCGAGTCGAACTTGCGCACCAAGGGTTCGCAATGCCGTTTTTTTTTATGAATATTTATGATAGTCTGTAAGGTATATATGTTATGATGGGTCTTTGTTACCTGAATTAAATGATATATTATATTATTATTATTAAAACATTTAAGAAACAAAATTCCGGAAGAAGCAAAGTCTTCTAATGGTACGGAACTTTTATACACGAGTCCAATTCGCACTAAACGGTTTTCTACTCTTCTCAAACAGCTAATCCACAAGTTAGCTAATAACAAAGGCCTACTTATTATACCTTACTTACATGGCTTTCAATAGATACTACATATAACCTTGAAATAAAGTCATATTATAATAGAACACACAAATGAGCCCACCTAGTTATCTATTATGTAAGGAGTTAAGAAAAGCTCCGAGAGCGAACTCTTACAATTTTTAGCATGCATGGCTTTTATGATCTATAAAAAGTATGCTTACTTTCTTTTTCCAAGAAAATTCACTTACGTCTAAATATTTAAAAGGGTTTTACGCAGAACACATCATGGCTACACGCAGCATGACTTGCGTTTGTGTGCAATTTCCGAGAACACTCTCATACGATACATTACGTTGAAACCCCACCGAAATGACTGACGTAGCAAGGTGATCGCTTTCAAGCAACATATTTCGGAATACGTCATTTTTCACCGATCTTTCGCTTATTGGAATATGTGAAAGAGTATTTGCACTGCCTGCAAAATCATTTCATTGATCAGTGCCGATACGAAAATAGGCTCGGGCAATAGGCTTTCAAAAGCTTTTCAATTTAGTCCCGCGGCCGAGCGCCGCCCCGCGCAGCGCTGATGCTGTCACGGATTTTGTTGCGAATTTCCATTCACGGTGTGGTAGTTTTATGAAAAATCTATTATTCTGTTCTGTACCGCTAGGCTCGCTCTACTTCCCATCTCAAAGGGAAGATATGATCTGAGATACCGCGTTGAATGCGGTATGATTATATTGTGTCCTGGGCGTGTATACGGGCGGTACCTACGAGCACTCACTCGGACATAATCAGGTTTATTAGTGGAATAAGGCGAGGCGCGGCTTTATTATCGTTATGTAGTGCCTGTCCACCTGGCACCGCCTGCGAGGTGTGTCCGCTATCGATCCACTATTTTAGTCAGGTTCTTTCATTAATGTTAAGCGAGGCGTTAAGTTTCACTAAACGAGTATCTTATAGAATGAGGGTCTATTTTAAAGGTTATTTAATAGCGGAGAACAATACGGGGTTAATAGCCAATTAAGTCCCTGGATACTGCGAAATAGAGTCTGAACTCCTTGTTTGATTAATTTATATGAAGGTTAAGGTGTATTGGATTAGATAATAATAGTTAGTAGCGCTGTTGTTCGGGTAAACTGTCCCTTTATGTTGATTTTGTTACTCTGAACAGAATATTAAGCAGTCGATAGTGACATTTTTATCTTTAGATTGTACTTCGTATACAAAGTAGGTCACATCGGCGGATCAGAGGCTTCCTTATCTCTTGGCTTATTACACTTCATTAATTCAAAGACATGAGAATGGCTGGAAGCAGTTTTAACGATACGCCATTACTTTAAGGGGCTATTTGAAGGAAAATGAGATCTTAAGAATCGACCCGAAATCGAGCCGCTGATGTCGTTTTGAACACCGCCCAGCTATTTGTTACAGATAAACTTCCCCTATAAGCAGGAAGATAGCGTTTACCCTTATTATACTTCCTGAAAAGGTAGGTACGTACATGTTTGTTGAGAAATCTGATACGGTTTCTTGATATAACGTGAGATACGGGCATTTCTAACCCGTATGAAGCAAGTTATTTTCCACTAACGCTTCAATGTCAGTTTTTTCTTGATTTAAGAAGATATTTTTGTTGTTTCGTTGATTCTAGCTGACTAAGGTTGGTCCCTTAGCTATTAGTGGAGTCAATTTATTTTCCTCCATATACTGTACGGTGTGTACCCAACCGGAAAATGAGGGTAAGGTCTTAGATTCCAATCAAAGTATAAGGGCGCCTTCAAATTTGTTGCAAAATGCCGCGCTGCTGCCACGCTTCGATCAATAAATATAAATACATAACAATAAATATAAATAATAACCGCGCGGCGGCAGCGCTGCAGCCGCGCTGCTGCCGCGCGTTTATTATTTGTATGGATTAACAAAGCTGTTTGCGACAAAGTTATAGGCACCCTTAAATTTAAACGGTAAAATATTTGAAACAAAAGTAGCAAAGCCTAATGGCGAATTTCACCATGAAATGAAACGGCCGGTCTATACTGACAACATCTCACCGTGTCAACTTAGGTAGAGTGAGCGTGAAGTGAACTGTCATTCCATGTCATTTGTATGGATTGACAACTCACCTCAAGTTCACTTTGAGGCGCCCGATAAACTTGTAATAAAGTACCTACATTGACCTTTACCTAATATCCTTTCGTAGACACCTGAACAATAAATTATAAACCGTTTTTCATTACTAGAGAACGTAA
Source organism: Lacanobia wlatinum (assembly GCA_947578705.1). NCBI lineage: Eukaryota > Metazoa > Arthropoda > Insecta > Lepidoptera > Noctuidae > Lacanobia > Lacanobia wlatinum. The sequence goes on along the minus strand of OX388028.1, from coordinate 8,831,366 downwards.
CGGGTCACTATAGATGTCGATTCAGGACAGCTTGATGTCTTTATTTATGTTTTTAATAGGTAATAAGAAAGTCAATATATCTACGTGGGTCGATGACTATTATTGCACATTTATCTGGCGCCTACTCTATACTCAAGTTTACACGGTGAAAAGTTTACAGAATCGCACTGCTGAACTTAAGAAGCACATGCAAAACGAGATAAAGAGCTGTCAATATCAAATAGCAATAATGACACTGACAGCTCATTGGTTAACATTGTTCAATGGTGTAATTCACCGGATGCATGTGAGTTTATGAAGGTCAAGTTGCTTACTATTTAAAAATATAATTTGCATGCAACGTGGGGTCCTTAAGTCAAGAGTGAAAAAGTTAGGTATTTCAATGAAAGCGAGCACTGTCCTCGACCACATCACCGCTTTCTATCAGTCAAATGCGTCTATGAATAATACAAAAAAATACAATAGAAACAAAAAAGGTGAAAAACGATAGAATTTAATGGATTGATTTACGCCTGGCTGAAACCACAAAACTAACTTATTTACAACAATGAACCACAACGCAACCTTCCAGAACCCTTTTCGAAGTCAACAAGCAAAACTATGTAATTCCCATAAAATATTCAGATATCCCTTGAAAATATAACATTTAATGTGTATTTGGAGCACTTAACCCTCGTTTAACTCTCGGATCCGCATTTTATTCGTGTCATGCGCGGTATAGAGCCGTCCCACCTCTGTCCGCCGTTGTCTGCCAACACAACCCGTGTCTATTTCACGGCACTGCTTTACTGGCGCACAGAAACTGGTAGACTTTACCGAGGAAATTGTATGACATTGACGTGCAAACATTGAACAGGAAATCTGAAATATCCATCGCTATTCCGAATTTCCATTGAATTCAAATATTACTTGAAATTCGTTTAATAAGGAACGATCGTAATGCCTAGTGGGTGAAATTCCAAATCATTGACGAGTATTACGTTAAAATGAATTTAAATTGTGGGAAAGGGAAGCTTTTGCATAAAATACAGCCAATATTTATTAGCGATAATTTTCATTAAATTTTACTCTTTTCGTCCCAAAAAATCAACGAACTTGACAGGGTTACATTTTTTTACAAATAGAATCAGACATGTACTTACATTGTAGGTGTATCTGTCCCGGCCAACTAGCTTGATCAAGCGATTAATTGGCGACCTAGACTTTTCTTTTAAAATCGCTGTTTAATCAGCGGCATAAGTGATATCGCGGCATTTAATTAGACAGCTAGGTAAGTGAATTGTTTAAATAACGTTTAATGACTTGCCTAGCTAAGTAGTGGAACATAGGGCACAGCTAGGGAGCTTAGTGTAATGTCGTCGAGGTTAGAATTGTGAAATTGATTGTTGTTTGAATTTAGAAATCCCAAAATCAAAGACATATTTCATAAATTTTCGTCATACGGTTACCCCATTTTATGAACGCATTGGCTGAAGCGGCCTAAATTGTCATTTAGGCCGCTGATTAAACGACGCCGTTTAATGAAAAGGCTAAGCAGCCAATTAAACGGCTGATTAAGCCAGCTGTCTGCGACATAATATTACAAAGGGCTATTATATTACTATATACGTCTATATTCGAAGTCATTTCCTCCAATCGAACTAATCGATTTGATAATTAAAACTGGTTAGGTCTTTATTAACTTTAATCGCGAGTTTCCTCCGTTCTCATGTCGACTGAGTAGAGTGGAGTAGAGGAGGTTTCCTGGAAAAGAGTTTCAAATATAGGAATAATAATAAATATAATATAATATTGCGGAATTTGTTTGAAAGAGTCTCCGCGGCTCTGGAATGCAAAGGGCATTAGGAGGAACACGGTTGGATTTATTCAGTAAGAGACACTCTCTTCTGCTCTGCCCAGAGCGGGAGGAGTCATTTGATGATTTTCCATCCTTAAAAAAAAAGCGTAAGGCATAGTTACACAAATTGGATAATAATAAAGAAAAAATATTAATTATAAAAGCAAATTCCCAATAAGCCACCCAAAACACATTTATATGATAGCCGCGATAATCTATATTTACGAAGAACAATCCATCACACACTGAGCTATGATGGCCTCTAAACGGAGTACCAATACGAATGCCATATAAATTGTGCGATCCATCATCATACCCACCTCGGCTAGCAAGTGAACCGCGGCAGTCAACGAATAATATGACTTTACAACATATAACGTATTATATGTGGAAAGGGATAGCAGAAATGTTCTTGTGGGGTTTATTTTCTTGCGTATGAAATAATTGAATCAAAAGTGGTTTAGACTTGTTCAGAGCTGGACTTGTAATAATGTTGTTTAAAAGTAAGTACTTCAAACATCAATACCAAACTATTACAAAGTGGTAAAACACGGAATATAAATTTCTTTATTTTAAACAAGAAATAAATGACTGTTGTTATTAAACTTTTGATATTAAACATCAAACACGAGGTTGGTATAACGATGGTGCATGTTCTAACGCAAAAAGATTATGTAAGGATTGTAGAGCCTCGTAGCGTCGTAGCTTCGTAGGCCGTAGCCGTAGTACGTGGCGTTTTGTAGTTTCTGCGTAGCCAAGTAGGTACGCCCATGGGAAAAATATGTGGCTTTAAAAATTTATGTAATATTCCCACATACCGTTGTATCTCTTTGTAAGTTTGTATACCTAATGGAAAAAAAAGGTAGAAATATTGAACATTCTTTTTGTTCCGGAATCAAAATGATTTGACAAAAAAATGTTAGCAATTTCGTATTTTTATGCGATCATTTCTCTTACGATTCGGGTTCAGAAAAAAATACTCGTACATATTAGTTGGTCGCAACACGTTCAGTTAGACGTAGGCAGTGGCCCAGTAAGCACAGTATGTGCAATATGTGACACATTTCGACAGTTAACGCTATCGTTACCGTAACGTATGGATTCCAATATCGAGGTGCTGACGTAACGGGGAAGAAAAAAGAAAAATCTTCAATTCTAAGCACGCTTGTCCACTTAGAAGCAAAATTATATCATACAATTAAGAGACTATTAGGCACTTAGATTTTAAGTATCACTTTAATATTCATCAAAATTTATGAGGCACTTAAACCGACAATTTCGGCCCTAAAATATAATGTCCTTCCTCGCAGTTTGAAAAGTCGCGGCGAAGATAGCAGTTATGGAGAACCCTTTTGTTGATCCGATTCGAGGTTTAGCCATCTTCGTGCCATAATTCTGGATCCATTTAATTAATAGAAGATACTTTAAGAGCTTTTTATTTGAGCCGTAACAAATTAATTAAGTAATTAGTTACATTAATTTGTTCCTCATCCCGGCTTGTTTTCGATCCCACGGTGTATTTAGGTAAGTTCTCATATTCCGTAACACGGGAATTTTAGCAGGTTTTTGCCCATTATTGTCGATAGACCATCTAAAAGCAAGCTTTATAGAACATGAGTATTTAGCGAGCAGTGCACAACGACTAAACAAGGCTTATTGAAAATCAATAGATGCGTATCAGAGTCGATGTGATCGCGCAAATGTAACGAACGGCAAATGGACGTGGCTTATTACGATATTCTGCTCAAAACATTGTTCCAAACACCATTATTAAAGCAATAATTTACAGAATAATAGGAATATTTCCTGGCAACTTCAGCTGCCATATAACCATAAACGTGCATTAGCTTTGGAGACATTTCCAACAGAATTTTCTACTTTCGAATGTATATTTCGTTCCACTCTAGTTAATTTGATAGTAGCTAGTAGTTATGTTAACGGCCCGTGGAAGCTTTTACGGGCAGGAATAATATTCAACGCATACGGTTTGAAACCAGATCTAACTTTAACTTTAGAATTAGGGAAACTATTTTCAAAAATACTGCGTAAAGGCGAGTAGGTAATAAATGTCGGTTCGAGCAACCGCTGCCGGACGGTGTGCGGAGAGCGGGGTGCAGGGTGTCACGCCACGCCATGTCCGACACTTGACACCGGCCGGACGTCGGACGCCGGAGGCAAACAACATGCGCCCCTTAATTGCTGTCATCCGTAAACACATACAGATATTGGTTTACTTTGCCTGTATGTGGTCGCAAATAAAATTAATTGAAATCTTTTTGTTTTTTTTTTAGTTTCCCAAAAAAAAGATGGGTACGTGTTTATTTTAGCTAACTGGACGTATTTTGATTGAATACGCATTGCTATAAATAAATTTGTTTTTGATTTCAACAAAAAATACTTTAGATTACAATCTGACGTTAAATCAAAGTGTTCATGTTCTTGTTAACTCGCGTCGTTTATCCTATTATTACTGTGATAATTGAAATATTATTCAGATTTTGACACGTGTGCGTCAGAATTTGATGAGATGTAAATTCTATTAAAGCTGTGAACCGTATTACATTATAAATATTATAATAACCTCTTTAACGATATCGCCCCGGGCGTGATCTTGGCTTTAAGGATGTTACGCGATAAGGTAATCCTGGCAATTTACATAACACCATCTAACAGCAGGAGGCGGGCACAGGTATTACAGTAATATACCAACGATACAACATCGTTTTCAACACAATCTTCATTGGAAGATTTATTTTAATTTAAGATTGTTTTGTCCCACAGCAGGTCGCAAAGGTTTCCCTTTCTTCCATTCCACCAGGTTTTGCGCAAATCCGGTTAGGTGTCGAACTCGTCCCGACATCTTCGTCTGGTCCTGCGGCGATGTCGCCGGAGATTTTCCGCGAAATCTGAAAATAATTTCAGAAAAAATAGAGACAAGGTCTGGCATCCATAAATTAATTTAAGTAAAATGTTTGCTTTTCTGAGAAGCAAGCCTGTGGTGTTATTCTGTATGAACATTTTCGTGTCTCGACAGCGGAATCCGAGGAGAGTATCAAATTCTCATAAACATAGGACCTTTATGTTGTGTGTAATAAAGCTCACTTTGTGAGCTTTGTCACTCAGGTGAAGCTCGATATCGAAATAGTTATTTACAGAATAGACTAGCTGATTCCGATGAAAATTCTTTTATTCCCACACAACCGTGTTTTACGTGAATCTTGTCACAGTACAGCGGGTCTAAAAATGCCACTTTAGTAGAATCATATTAGGATCATAATATTACCTGCGTACAATTCATATTATGCAATTCATTTGTCTGCCAGTATTGTATAGAGAATAGAGATTCGTGATACAAAAACTGTCACTTTTTAGACCCGCTCCCTTATAGGAAAAGATATGAATGACTCGAAAATTCTCTCCGGTTTAAATAAGTGTCTTAAACAAATATTAATTAACATATATTTGAGTATGCACAGAGGGCCATTACCTATATGTACGTGGTGTAAAATGGTGTGCTGGAAGCCTGTGTGTTTACATTCAATTTCAAGAGCGGTGCGTCGCGCACGCAAACCTATTACTTTGAGGACTAAGAACACATTATTAATATTCCTCCTGGCAAGGGTGTTCATAATTACATGTGCTTAGTTGGAGCTGTTCTTCTTAATTACATTTTAGAAGTTAAATGAGATAATAAGGCAACGCTTTGGTGCGGTGAGTCAGCGAGAGGTAAATGACTGCTATCTGTTTTTTTTCCTTTCCATTGGATGCTTTTACACATAAAAGAGTCACGTGGTTGGAATTAAATTAGCTGCTGAGAGCAATGGGTGGGTGACTGTGTGTAGACTGAGAGTAGAGAAATTAAATAAACTTGATTAAGTTCACAGGTTGCCGTCAGTAAACCAATGTTAGTAGCTGTCTCGACTGAAGATATCTTCTCTCATAACTTTTTGTAAGGTTTAGAGTTTTTATTTTTCCTGGAACATTTTCATTTACTTTGAAATGTTCGTAGTTTTTATTTTATACATTTCTCAATCAGCGTTGAGCTTGTTAATAAAAAGTATGATTAATTTTGTGCTTTCCTGCAGTTTTATGGACCAGTAAAAGTTTTATGCTACCTTGGTATTTAGTTTACGTAGGTACTCTTCTTTACTTTACTTATATGTAGTTCGGAAGGCAAGGTAAGAAACGTTGAAATATGATTTGTTACTTCGTCGTCCTCGTAATGGATCTCTTGGGGAAACTATCAGTTTCCTACTCCCTCGATCTATCCCTTGTAAAGCCACGTATATACGAGTACCTACCTGTGTCAAGGATTTCACGCAGACTTTCAAAACGCGGACCGAAATTCTGGGTAGGCTTTTAAAATAATATGTTTAGTTGAACGTAAAAATGTATAAATGGTTCTTACTTGTATTTTTCCATTTTAAACCATGCAACTCCGTTTTAAGCCATTAAATTGATAAGGTACGTACAAACCTAAGAATAAATCGTGTAATTTTAGTAGTTTTCCAAGCAAGCACAAACAAACAAGCAAGCTGAGTTTGCTGTAAGATCACTTCAGAACAAGATCGTAGCCAAGATCAAAACTGTGTAGGTACTGGACAAACACGATCATTCAAGATGTACAGAATACGGACGTCCACCTCTTGATAAACAAGGTCACTCAAGATCTCCAGAATACGGACAGTCCAGCGTTCAATAGTCCAGTACTCGACAAACGTCGTACATTATGCACGCACTCACACAAAGTGGCCACTGTAACTACCCACGTTAAGTGCCTCCCAGGAATCCGAGCCGTTTGAATTACCACTTAATTAATGAAAGCCTGACTCCAACGCGACCGCCTGTTTAACAGCTAATTTCACTCCGGATCGAACGCCTCTGGCTACACAACTTGCTCCTTGGATATGCGGATTCTTGGAATTGTTTAATTAAATACCTATGTAGCTAGTGTCGGCTGGCGCGAGTTGTTTTGGCTGCTCGGGAAATTGTTTCTGTTCATGTATTTGGGTACTGTGGTTTTGGTCACAAAGAATGGGTGGAGTTATTTAAAGAACGTAGTATGTTTGTGTGTTTTTATAAGAACGAGGAAAAATGTTGAAGCTTTTGATAACTTGTGTTGACTTTCCGATTCTTTTTCGTTGAGGCCTGAATTGTTAATTTTATTGCAAACAAATCAGAGAACTTCCCAGTTTTTCTATTATGTGTAAAGCTTCTGTATTTTATGTCTGTTCCGTAATACTAAAATTATTTTATGTTGATGCCATTTAGGACCTCCTTCGCCGACGAAACAGTTTTTTCATGAGCACACTTATTTGAATAAGTTCGTTAAGTAAAATACTGTAGATAATCCTGAATTCATAATATCCAGCTACTTATGTATTCTCAGCCGTCCTGTATTTCGTGTTCTTTACAGGCTTTAATAGATTATCTATTCTTATCATGGAGTAGGAGAAAGTTTTAATATATTCAGTTAAGTAAGTCGTTTTAATTCTGCGCCAGCATACAATCTCATAACGCCATCTCAAATATTCTGCAGTATTTTAAAGAAAAAAATTCAACTGATTACATAGATTTCTTATTGTGTTTGAAAAGCAATATATTTAAGTGCAAACAGACGTGGTTACAGAAAAAGAAGAACTAGAACAATAAACAATTCACAAAAGCTTCCAAGTTACGCAGAATCGGAGTACACAGCTGTCTTGTTTCTGTCGACACCCATGGGAACATACCCTTGTCTAAGAATATAACAATACGACGTAGGTACTACGTATAGTAACCAATATAAAAAAACATTCAGGGTGGTGCTTCTAAATACACAAAGAAGAAGTATCGCCCGCTATAAAATATCCAATCAGCGTATAGTGGTGAATGGTGTACGTGACGTTCAAAGTGCGCTGATCTCCGAACTTATCCCGATTCGATGCATCGATTCGTTCGATGTATCGATGTACGTGATTCGATGTGTTTCGACGACTGGCGGAATCGATTGACGTCCTCATCTCACGGTAATCTGGTGCTTAGTCATGCTGGGTAGTTGAAGCAATTTGTGCACTGTCTAACGACGTGTCAAATGCTAATGAGAAACGCTATTTGGAGATCGACATTGGCAAAGTCGGAGAGTCGATTATTGTTTGTTTATTTGTGTTCATTGTAAACTTTGATTTTGAAGTTTAACCGAAATACGCCATCAAATCTATGTTCATTGACCTAACCAATATTTACTGAAAGTAGGTCAGTTTAAGGGTACAGGAATTTTAATTGAATGATTTTTCTGTTGGTAGTAAAATTATGCATCTTTAAATCTCAAAGAAGAAAGCGAAAATAAAATCGAAATAATACTCAGTAGACCAAAAGTAGCGGGTCTTCTCAAACAAAATGTACCCTGAACGGGTTCGTGTCACGTCCCAAAATCTCATACCCTAAAATAAGTGGTGGTTATTGGCAATAACGGTGGTGTTATCGCCTGCACGGGGCGGCGGCGCGGCGCGTGTAGCCAGCGGTATAAACAAGCCGGCTGCTCGTGTACCTACAAATGGCGTCAAATGTAGTTATTGGGATCCCCCAGGCTAAATTGCGGCGGGCTCGGTGCCTCACAATCTAATATAAATTTCCTGATTCCGTCTTCCCTTAAATTCACGTGTTATGGTTCGGGATTAGAAATAAACGCCATGCGGCGGGCTTAATAGCTTTGAGATCCGACCTTTTAGTATATCTGAGATTTCATTCAGGATATATTGTTAAATATTAAACAGATTAAACAATGCCACGTTGTAATTCAAAGCGGTTGCTATCTAGTGATTGGTTTGTTTTAGTTTAACCGTTTCCAAGCAAAGGTCTTCATTTCACACTGGTGCTGTTAAAATATTTACATCATTAGTTATTCCGTCTGTCTGTAGATTTATTCAGGTTATAGTAAAATGGCTGGATTTGTGTTTAACAGCGACTTCAGTTAATTAAACATGAATAATTTTACTTCGTTTCTCTACACTCGATTTTCTTATTTATTTAATAAACTAGCTTCTGCCAGCGGATTCGCCCGCGTGAACCCTAGGGAACATACTCCCGGGATATATATAGCCTATGTGTTATACCAGACTATAATCTACCTCTGTGCCAAATTTCATGAAGATGTTTTAAGGCGTTCTGACGTGAAAGAGTAACAAACAACTCACAAACTTTCGCATTTATAAAATTATAGTAGGATAGTACAAAATTGAAGAGAGATTCTTCTTATGAATTTTATGACTAATAAAAAGTTAGCCGTGTGTCTATTTTCCTGTCCAATCAATTTCCTCGCCAAATAATTCAACCGTGAAATTAAAAGTTAGCAAAGATAAGCAACCAATAAAATATCGCAAGACGCGAGTGGTGGGACAGTTAAATGGCATCACAAATATTGACTCGGCGGTTCCCGGGAGTTTTCCCGACTTGTCGGGAGCCGGGCGGAGCGGGCTGGCGCGTCGCCAACCGACCTCGCCGTTTGTGTACCTACACTACACTCAACCCCGAGACGTGTTATGGAAATTTTCTTAATTTCACAACCCTATAGATACCGCTCCGTGTCTAGAACAACCGTTAATCTTCATTGGCAATTTATATGTAAAGACGTTACGCCCGCATGGTGCTGTTTAATTTATATCACTAAACACAATGGGGATAATTATTATAATGATTAGATCATAAGACTAAGTTTGTTTTTAATAGAAGATAGTAATTTGACAAGTGCCAATATCAATCTCTAAATATATGTTGCTCGTAAATAAAGTGATGTCTCTAAGTTCGATTTTTTAATACTGGAACTTCTAATAATTTAGCCGTTATTATAATATTTAAAGAAAACAGGACCAAGCTACGGTAGTATTTTTAAGTGCAATGTAATTAAATATAATCTTCTCTTTTTTCCCACACAACCCTGTACTTTGTTATGTTGGGTGAGTCCTTACGGTAGGAGTTGAGCTCGTCCTGAATGAAATATGTGTAATACGAATTGAAATTAAAAAATGCGAAATGGTACAAAAATATTAGCTTCAGGATTCTATATTTACATCTGGATTATTATTTTATTTACACCATATTTTTTTTCGTCCAGAATTTTATGTGTGTGAATGACCCAGCTTTTGCAAGTCTTTGTATCTGTACCTCTCAATTGTACTTTTCAATTGCCCTCAGGGAAAAGAAAAGCTTACAATGTCAAATTAGTTAGGTACAAAAATACGGTACGACTAGTTAAACAAATATTTTTCGGTCTTTTGCTGAATATCATTTGCTTATACTTATACTTGCTCATTAATATAATGGAAAAAAATACTGCAACAATTAAAATGTCAAATTATTATAATCCTGGATTAGAAAAAAGGCCAAGTGCTAGTCGGACTCGCACACGAATGGTTTCGTACCATAAACCTTAATTTTTAATCTACACTAATATTATAAAGAGGAAAGATTTGTTTGTTTGAAATGAATAGGCTCCGAAACTACTGGACCGATTTGAAAATCTGCTGAGAACACTATCCCCAATTTTCCTAATCAAGGTCTAATTAATAACTTTATCCTAAACTGAATAACAGAAAATCCGAAGGGTTATAAAATACGACGAGAATATTAATTAAAAGTTGCGTTTCTCATTCTTGTTGAGAAATTACTTCCAAGTAAAAAGTGGTTTCACGGACGGATAATACCACAATGTGTTATTACAGACCGAGTTAATCCGCTTTTGTTATGAGTTCTGAAAGGATTTATCGGGCTTTGTGTCTTTTCTTTTATTCCTCGGCTCAATACCACCACTGAGAGTTAATCAATACGATGAGTATAATAATCGAGGTAAATTAGTTTTCCTCAGGAAATTACTTCGCTGTTATATGAAACTCGAGGTTAAGGTGGAAATCTAAAAGAAAATAAAATAATATTTTTCCCAACGTCGTCTTTACTAATGAACAAGTTCCCGCTCAGCTGAAAGCCGCTCACGACTACACGAGGTTATTCCAGCTCAGGTAAATGTTATTAGTAAAAGCTTTCGTCTTAGCGGCGTGTAACCGCCTTAATGACGTCAATTTGAATACGACCGACTTGTCGGCTCCACTCCACTCCACGGTAATGCAAATTTCCCGCTTGTGTCAGCCCTGAAAGGCATAGTTTCCTAGTATTATTTGACAGCGAAAATGGGCTGTCAATCAGGGAGTGATTGTATCGAACTGATCCGAATGAGCAATTTGGCGATCGAGGAACTTGAGCGTTAATTTATGTATTGCTGTGTAACATTGCGATAAATGGATGTGGGATTTCGAACTGGGAATGAACATTATTTGAATACCGGTTTTAAATGTCAGGACAATAATCGCGTATCGTATGTGGCTCGATATGAAAATAGGCCGAAAGGCCTTACGGGGCCGGCGCGCCCCTTCGGGTTACATGCATAATTACTGATGTCAGGCCCGTGATTATACTGGTTTATAGGTACTTACATACACGTGATAAGATAGGTAGTTGAATTTATTGGCTGTAGGCAACTATGGATGCTGACCTACTAAATAAGAAAACCTTATTGTTAAAGTCATTAAGCCAAAATTACCATTTCCTTTTAGAGCAACATCATCAAAGGACAGGTAAATTCATCTTCATTTACAAAGCTTCTGTAGTAATAAAAAAGTCCATAAGGAAAATAGAACAGGCTCCATAAACTTTTCATTGCCAGATTTAAGGGTAATTTTAATGTTTAGTATAAAATTAAAAACGAATTACTTTTGGGCAACCTATGCTACTAAAATTTAATCAAATAAAGTATGAATATCTGGACTTTTAAATTAGAAAATTATACAACTAATTATTATTTTTTTACTGCAGTACGTCTGTCGTACTGTCTTTGTCTGAAGTTTAGGTACAATTAACTGATGTATAAAGATAAATTAATTTAAATAATTTTCCTAAAGATAGAAGTGGAAGTCCTGAATGAGAAGTCTTATGTAATTGTATTGAATAGGTCAGCCGTTAATTAGCTCTCGCTCTAAACACTTATTAATTATGTGCATTGAGCGGTCTGCATACAAAGGCGGATAAACACTATAGGCATAAGATTATAGAGTTCTAAACCAAAATCAAGACAGCGACGTGCTGTCTTAATTTTGTTTTAGAACTTCACGTCGCTGTCTTGATTTTTCTGGACTTATTTTCTTGTCTCAATTTTGAAGATGTATTCTTTTACGTTTTTTTTACGAGACCATAAAGGTTGCCCTCCCCACTACTAAAGATCATTTGATAAGATTACCGGATATGTGGAAGCACCCGGGACCCGTTTAGGAAATCGTGCCGTAAACAAAAAGATTGGGCCACAAGGGCCTCTAGAGCGAAATAATCGGATCATACCTGCACTACGTGAGCATTCGCCCGACATGAATTACGTTTTTCCATTTGCGCACTACAGAAATTCCTTTCTTGCTGTACTAGCGGAAATTGCGAAAGAATTTCTAACATTTTCGTTCGACCGAACCTTACGTGCGATACGCCGTAAATAACGCTACAGATATCGAGTTTTATAGCGCGGCTAAATGGGCATTAAAAAAGGAAATTTGTTGGAAGATATAGTAGCCTAAAAGGTTCTATATAAAATAGACTGTTTACTGCTTTTTATTTGTGTCGTGTAAAAAATCCTATTACGTAAATAGGTGTAGTGACCGCGCGCTCCGGCGCATAACTAAGGCTGCAGAACTAAACGTTTCTTAGAAATGTCGAGACAGCTCTCTAATAAACCGCAGCACGCCCCTGGCTCCGCTCGCCGGTCGCTGACGTAAATTTATGATATCGTTTAAATGGAACATGAACGAACGCGGTAATTCATGCAGCCTTGCTTCCCAGTCGATTACCTGAAATACGTGAGGCTTAGCCGGAGCTATTCTTGAATGTTCTTCTTAGAATAAAGACGATATTTATATTTAAAAAATCTACAACACGCAAAGGCATAGTCTGCGTATCCCAGTTACGTAATATTCACATTATGGCCGCGTGTTTTGACACAAGTTGTTTTTGTTTGCGAGTTTCACAACAAACTTCATGTTCTCTTGTATTCAGTGGGTACAAAAGAAAGATTCTTTATTCACTTAGTTGAGTTTTCCTAATGTACATAATTAAGTGGATCTCTTAAGCAGCTTTGTTTCTTTGCGCGACGGAGTTGAGGTTTTGCTACTGTGAGAGAATTAAGGTTTCAAGTTAAATGGTAATGCTTTCACTGGTGTTCCCTGAAGTAGTTCAGCATTTTAAAACTTTACAGTGATTTTCCCATTTCATGATTAAATATACAGGGTGGCGCGTTTACAGAGGTCTACATTTTTTTGATAGAGTTTATCGTGATTAATCATTTGGAATAAATATGTATTAGTTACGCAAAAATATATAGTTTCGAAGTTATGATTTTTAAATGTACGGTTGGAAAGTTAGTACTTGTCAGGTTAAAAATTTTACAGTATGCTTTTTAGCTCTGATATATTATTTTGTGTTTGTTTTTTTGGCTAATCTAATGAGTTATTTTAAACTCAAAAAAATTTTACCTGGCAAGTTACCTAACTTTACAACTCTACATTTAAAAATCGTAACTTCGGAACCATACATTTTTGCGTAAGTTATGTTTTATTCTTCTAAAAGAAGCTCAAATACAATCTTAACTCAGTAATTAGTCAGTGAGTACCAATGCCTATGTATTAAGCCTGAAATATCGAGTTTGTTTGTTATTAAATTCAATATTCTCGTCGGTGAACCAGTTTCGTGTGCCATTCGTCAAAACAAACCGTCGCCTGTTTACTCCGGAACTCCTGCCAATATTTCATCATTTTGATATTAACGGCCCATTAAATATTCCAACAAAATACGAACGACAGCCTCCATTTCATTTTACATTATTTTCTTAGGACAGGTCAGGATATTTTTCAACTGTCGTTTTTGTGAAATATTGATTAGTAGCTTTTCACTGCGTCTTCGCTCGCGTTAATATAGATTTTTGCAACTGTTGCGGAATTGTTCTAAAGAGTTGCAGTAGTACCCAACTGTTTTCAAAGCGCGGGAAATGCTATTGACCAATTTGCACGCAACACGCTTTTTTTCCTGTACCGCTATTGGTCGGCAGCAGCCGCCATGTTAGCGCACGCCGCGTGGCATGCACGTGACTTGCGAGTGAGACGGAACTACCAGCTGCAGTGTATTATGAACATTATTTTAGTGATCTAAGGTTGATTGTAAGTTTGCTTTCTTTCGTTAATCTTCGGGGGAATACTTTCTTTTCAGTGCGAACGAAGATTCACGACGCGCCTTATCAGTTGGGTACCACTGTACCAGCGTCTCTGGAACGTAAACGGCATTTGAAGGAACACGGATGGGTTTTAGTCAGTAAATGCCTGACTCAAGAGAGCGAGAGAAGTCATTTGATAATGTCCCATCCAAAAAAGGTCCCATCTATGTCTGCACCAAAATTCATCAAAATCTATTCAGCGACAAACAAACAAACTCACTTTCGCATATAATATTAGTTAGGATTTAGACTTTTTGTAAAAACCAATTAGGTACCTACATATTTATGTATAATTTATCTTAATCTTGCCACAGTTGATTAAGCTGCCAACTCAATTACCTACCAACACCTAGTAATAGGCTATTTGAACTGTCCGAGTGCGTCCATTAATCTGTTTATAATATGACGTGACGACATTACCTTTGTCATTGATAACCTTAGGTACCTATGCGTTGTGCCGTGGACACTACGGTGTAAATAGGTACGTCTACCTCAAAAAGCAGTCTGTTACTCTCGTCTCTTTACAAGATAACGTGATGACATTACCTTTGATATTGATAACCTTGTGTGTTGTGCAGTGGATACAACGGCGCAGTATGATGCGGTGCGCGCCTACCTCAAAGAGCTGGACATCTCCAGCGCTGTGTGGGTTGGACTCATCCGGAGTAACCCTGATGGAGACTTTACCTGGACGTGAGTTACATTTTCATACAAACAATATTTGGGATACCCTTGGTTCATTTCTTTACCTCATACTTTTCATGACATTGAGTGAATTCATCAGCAAAAGACAGGACTGTGTCAACCTTGTGAGAAAATAATCAGAATGCCATACTGGGTTGTATTACCAATAAATTCTACCACCGATGGACAATAAATCGCTTGATCTGACTGATCCATCAGTCGAAGTTGATCGACAGTCCCTACTACCCTACATATTTCAAACAATCGTCGAACGCCATGACATCCTTTAAAGATCGTCGATACTGACTACTGAATTCTGCCTAACTTAAGCTGAACTATACCCACACCTCTAATTCCTGTATTATGATGATCTTCCATCAGTGACTACCGCGGCCTGAGCAGCGATGGCTACTGGAGCTCCGCCCCCGACACACGCGCAGCCCCGCTCTGCGCGGCTGCTGACCCTGCCGCCGACTACCGCTGGGAGGCCCGCGCCTGCGGAGGACCCACCGTCGCATCCTTTATCTGTGAACTGCCTGGTTAGTACACCTACTTGAGTTATGAAGAGGAAAGACCTTGGAATTCTATCTATTTATTTTATGGAACCGACAATATATTGTATTATGTTCCACTTCTATAATTTCTAAGTGATCCAACCAATTCAAAACGAATTTGATATGGGCAATCCTAACAAAACGTACATGTACACGTAGGTACAGAGTACAGATATACCTGCTCATATAAAGGGAAAGTTTATGCTTACAAAACCATAGACTCCATTCTATATGATCCCATATGTACATAAATACGTATACTACAGTATATGTAATTTCGCTACAATTTCAAGACAAATAAAGGCTCGGGGCTAAACATGTTAGTTTAGTAGTTGCTTCGCAAAGTAACTTTACGATAGCTTAGGATCTTGTGCGGCGTAATACATAGTAGTTACCTTAGTTACGGGATTGTAAGACCATTTTAAATTTATTTTCTTTTGTTCGCAGTACCGCAATGGGCTCTTGGGAACGAGGGATGTATGGTTCGTGCACTACCGGCGCTAACGATCCTGTATCTGCCTGAAAGTGCTGCTGTCCAACTGACCGCTGACTGCGGACTCGCAGGCGTGAAACGAGTACAGTGCACAGGCAATGTGGTAAGATAACCGAAATTCTATTTTCTCAAGCCACGTTACTTCTACCAAGAAGCATGATTTCTTAGGTCTCTTGGTTTTTCACAGAAACGCGAAGATTTACTCAGAGACTTGTCATGTGCTGAAGAAGAAGAAATAACAAGCAGTCCCAGCTTAGCATCTTTGGGTAACACATGGCCGGTATCAACTGACGCAGTATTTACTGACCAAGATACAACGACGACAGAGGTCACTACAGAAGATAATGCTACAACTGAACACGAAGATGATATAAATCAGTCCCCTACCATAACATCTACTTCTACAGCTCACGATCTTAATCTAGTAACGGAACATAAATTACCGATTACTCTTCTAAACGACAATAAACTCAACCGACTTAATATCGATAACACTCTTGATTTAGGTTTGGTCCATAACAACAATTTACAAAGTAATTATATTCCGAAAATTGGCAACGGAGATAACTATGTAACAAATGAACAACTAGAAAAAATTGAAGATGAAAAACATATGCAGCATAAAATGTTACACGAAGAAATTGCGAGACTTGGTAATCTTGAAAATATATTCACGCAACCCACAGATCACTTTGTTCCTCCGCTAGTTATGGCAAAGGCTAAAATCAGTGATGACATGACCGTTTTATCTTTAAAAGAAAAACACGCGCAACAATTAGCAGAACAACATTACTACAAACAAGGTGGTCAGTATGGACAAAATGATCACGTTTACCATAGTAATATAATCAAATCAACAACAGAAGATCCTAAACCAGTTATACCTGGGAAAGAACTATTGATGCACATCATGAAAAATAAAGACGGATCGAAAAAATCTACAATGCCGAAAAAGTACAACGAAAAAATGGATGACCCTAAAAATAAAGCTCTAAAAGCAGTTGAAACCAAACTAGGGCCATTAGGAAAAGCCGACCAATATTCTACACAAACAATTTCAGTAAAGCAAAGTGAAACAACACCTATGACACACTTAGATAAAATAGGTGACTCCGCTCTTGACTTAACTGTTTTCTTAAAAGATGAACCAGAAATTCACGAAGAGAAAATGTTTTACACTAATTACTCTGGCGATGTTTCTAAATTGGAAGTAATAAACAATAGCACTCTAAATAATGAGACAGAAATAAAATTAGTTGACGTAGAGGCAACTGAAGAAATAAAACATGAAAATCCTATTAGGAAATTTGATGAGAGCTCAAAAAATATAACTTTAAATCATGAAGTTATAAAAATTACTATAATTTCTGAAGGTCACACAACAGTAAATCCAACTACATTTGAAATTACAACAAAAGTACCGATTCTCCAAGATACTACTGTAGAATCACTGCCGTCATCAACAGCTCATAAAGAATCTGCTGATAACTACCACAACAACACTGAAATATTGTCTACTACACAGTCAAATACTGATACAACGCAGCATCATTTCGAAATAGCATCTGTCTCTAATATTTCAAGCGTTGCTGATATCTCTACTGTTACAAATGTTACCGTTGTCCTCGTACCCTCTACAACTACTGAAGAAACACTGACTACGACAAAGGCAGTGCCCATAGCAACAACAACACAAGTGAATAACATTACAAGTTTCCAGAATAATGACTCGAAAGAGACTACGACAACCGCTGATCCAGCTGCAGTTGATTTGACTCATGATATGAAAATTGAACCTTTCAGTGACGAAACACATGATGAATTTGGTTCTAATTCAACAGATTCAATAGATGATTTCCAGTCACCACTACTTTCTGGAGCCAATGAACCAGTACACAGACCCAACAGGTCTCGAAGACCACAACAGCCGAACCGAAATAGGTTTAATCCATTACGCATTTTAGGTTAGATGTACAATATCACACTTCAATTACCATGATAATGAATTACTGGTGATGACTGACAAAAAAAAATAACATCTAACATAATTAGATATAGTGGGTCACGGTCACATTATAAATTGTGATGGCACGGTGCACGTAGTTATTTTATATTATTATGTTTTAACGTTTAGAGATATTACCGACAGTTCTGATGCAAATCATTATCACAAACATTAACATTGTGAATGTCTGTGATGATACGGATTTCCGTTATACCTTTATTTACATCAATAGTAATACCTTCGTAGTTTCATAAACGTTTTACAACATATTTACCCATAAAAACATGTATTTTTACGTGTAGCTTCATTTCAAATATACTTAAATTAGTTTTTAGAATAGACTCGATTATGTATATCTAGTCTATAACATAGTCAATTCATGTTTTAATAGCATAGCTATTTATCTTAATGAACTTGTTTTACAATAACAATTAGGTACCCATAGATTTTCAGATTTGCCAAATTTCGAAATAGCTATTCATAATGATGATTCATACTATAAGTACTCAGCACGAGCTGATGATGAGTGTACCGCCATACTACTCAGTGTCTACATAAAAACAATCGATGTACTTACATAGTAGGTTAGTTCGTAATGGAATTATGCATAACGAAATTCACAAACCATATCATGTTAGAATAAGAGTTAGTTTAGTGAAATTTATTTTTTATGGAACTTAAGATACTTAGTAAGATTATGCACAAGTGATGAAAAAGGTCCGCACTGCATGACATGGAATTGGATCAAACAACAAATAACATTCTCGAACAACAGTCATGTAGCTGTAACTCTTTGGATAATTTTTTTTTGTATATGTAGTCTCCAGGTTATGTAATAAGATTTTTTAATAAAATTGATAAAAGAATAAACAAGCTTTTAATTTCAAAAATCACTTTACATAAATGAAAATAAAAACACAAATGTACTCGTACACAAACGTCACTTCATATTATGATGTAAAATACCCCAATTCCCTAAAGAGTGTTAAGTTAGATGATTGCTGCAAATAAAAACTAAGTTCATGAGTAAATCCGAGAGGCGAAAGGCTAGTCTATTAAAAGTTTTTACTTTCCCCGAAGGCATTAATATGAAAGTTCTAGCTCGATATAAGACTGGGGAAAATTCGCAAGTTACGAGACACTCAACCGCAGTAAATATTTGCGGAGCGCTTTGCCGCCACCTCACTCAACTTGCTCGCTCTTCAAGGACCCAACTCCAACTCAATTTTCTCTTCGAGACCGCTTATCAATATTACTTATATCAACTTCGATAAAATTCTCAGGTTCGGCACAATTCAGCTTGGGTATATTTTTCCTTCGTCATCTTCCACAATATAAGTTTTTCACCCTACCTCGGGTCTTCCCTTACCAATCGTATTTTAATCTCGCATTTCGAAATCGTATAGGTGACTTCCGAAAATGAGGAAACCCAAGTAGATACTATGCGCAAGGTGAAATTGAAAACGTGATTAATTTTGAGGGATCTCAGCTCTATTCATGAGAAAAGTTGCTAAGGTATTTTATTTAGGCCGTAATACCATTTTTCGTAATAATAAAGTTGAATTATTTAAATACAAACTTTGTTATGAATTGGCTTTGTGATGGTCGCATTTTGTCACCTATTGAGGAGCGTTTTATAAACGATTCTATTGTTGAACTAACTGAATTTCGTTTCACTTATTGTTCTTTACAATAAGGTTGATATTTGCTTAGCAGGAATTTGGTAATTTAAAATGCGTGTTTGCTTTGAGACTGTTTATTTGCGACTAATGGTAGTGGGGACATACAGACGTTACTAACTACTTAGCAATTGTATCATATACACATAACATGCCGCCCACCAAAAGGACGTAGTTCTTTTATTTATAAATCTAACCTTAACATTTTACTCTAACCTAAATACAACTACTACTACTACTACTCAGTAGCAATGGGTAAGGGGCATAATTTAGAACAACATCTCTTCACGACGCTGTTGCCACTTTTTATGCTGTAGACTCTGGTTATTCCATCTACTCCAGGATGTTTGTCTACCACTCGACCCAGAGAAAATTTGCCAGGCGGTAATCCATCGGTTTTTATTAAAACAATATCGCCAACCTTGAACTCCTCTGCTTTCTTTAACCAAATGGGACGTTGTTGCAATCGTGTAAGGTATTCTTTTTGCCAACGTCGCCAGAAATCGCCAAGCAGTTTTTGAGTGTATTGCCATCGGGACAATGAGTTAACCTTTGTATCTTTGAAATCTGGAGATGGTACAACGATAGGAGCTTCGCCGATTAGAAAGTGTCCTGGTGTTAGTACTTCTATGCAGTCTGGGTCTTTGTCATCGATAGGACACAATGGCCTAGAATTGAGACAAGCCTCAATTTGGCACAGCACCGTGGTCATTTCTTCATAGGTGAGATTAGTGGTGAGCACGCGTTTCAAATGGTGTTTTACTGATTTCACACCCGCCTCCCACAAGCCTCCAAAGTTCGGTGAGTATGCTGGTATGTAATGCCATTGTGTTCCTTCCAGTGCCAGTGCGTTTGATATTTCACCTTCAAAGACCAGATTTGCTTCTTTCCATGCGACCATCAGTTCTTTGTTGGCCCCAACAAAATTTCGACCCTGGTCACTCCATATATCGCTACATTTTCCTCTTCTGGAAACAAAACGCTTGAATGCAGCGATGAAAGCTTCGGACGTCAAATCACTGACAAGCTCAAGGTGCATAGCCTTGGTTGACATACATATAAACACACAGATATATGCTTTCTGAGTTCTGATGCCTCTTCCTTTGGACATGCTTATTTGAAATGGGCCTGCAAAATCAACTCCGGTATGTATGAAAGCTCGAGCAGGAGTTACTCTAGCTTTAGGCAGGTCACCCATTATCTGTGTTCTTGATCTCGCCCTGAGTCTAGCACATACTAAACATTTGTGTATGCAGGATTTTATAAGTGCTTTACCTCGTACAACCCAATACTTTGAGCTTATGTAACTTAACATAAGCTGAACACCGCCATGCAATGTGTGGGAATGCGCATCAGCGATAATCAAAGGTGCCAAATCATTCTTGTTTCCCAATATAATAGGATGTTTGACCTGCTCATCCACGTTCGCGTTACGAAGTCGACCGCCCACCCTGAGGATACCGTCTCCGTCAAGGTAAGGATTCAAGGTTTTAATTTTACTTTCTCTTTTTACAGCTTTATTTAATTTTAATCTTTCTATATCATCTTTGAATTCTTCTTGTTGAACTAATTCTATGCATTTCATTAGGGACCTTTCTAATTCTTTTGTAGTAAAACCTTTTTCATTGTTTTCCAGGCTTCTTTTTAAATGTAAAAATCTTCGACAGTAAGTTATCACTTTTATCAATTCTTTTAGACTATCGAATTCTTTAAACTGTAATCTTATACTTTCTTCATGTTCTACTTTTTTTAAATTTGCTTGTATTTGATCCTTTTTCTTTTCTAATTCTGTATCTAAGTTTTCTTGTTTTAATCTTATTTCTGTTTCAGAGAGCCAAGCTGGACCCTTCCACCACAAATCGGACTTTTTCAGATCAGCTAGTAACATGCCCCGGGACCCAATGTCTGCAGGATTATCTTCAGATGAGACATGAAACCACCGGTTGCTGTTTACGTTTTCAACGATTTCTACAACCCGGTTCGCTACAAATGTTTTCCATTTGTGAGGATCGCCAGATAACCATGCAAGGACAATGGTTGAATCGGTCCATGCATAGATGTTTGATGCAGGTATTCGCATGGCGTGTTCTGTTTGCTTAAGCAACCTCGACAACAATAGCGCTCCACACAGTTCCAAACGTGGTAAGGAAACAGTTCGCAACGGTGCCACTCTAGTCTTTGCCGCTTGCAGTTTTGTTGACACCGAGCCATCTCGCATCTTAATTCGGATATAAGCCGTTGCTGCGTATGCACGCGTGGAAGAATCGCAGAAGCCATGGACTTCAATATTTTCTACATCACTACTTAATGTGCCAAGCCATCGATCAATATATAGTTCTTTCACTTCTTTAAAGTCTTCTCGAAGGGTCAACCACTCGTCCACCAGTTGTTGGCTTATTTGGTCATCCCATGCAACCTTTTCCAGCCATAGCTTTTGGATTAGCATTTTAGCCAAGATTAAACTCGGTGCGATCCATCCCAGCGGATCGAACAGTTTTTGCATGTCCGATAAGATTGTTCGTTTTGTGACAGTATCTGTCATCAGTGGTAAGTTTATTTTATATTGAAACTGATCTGTTCCTAGATTCCAGACCAAACCTAAGGCTTGCACAGTACCATCTAATTTTAAATCTAAGTGTACTCCAGTTGTTCTCTTACTGGCATCTATAGCTTGCATAAACTCAGTAGAATTGGAAGACCATTTTGATAATATGAAGCCACCCTTTTGTAGTATACAAGAAACTTCTTGCGCTGCCTGTATGGCTTTCTCTGCAGTGTCATCGCCAGATATTAAGTCATCCATATAAAAGTCAGCTTTAATAATGCGTACAGCCATTGAGTGATTTTGACCTTCATCTTCAGCCACTTGATGAAGAGTTCTTACTGCTAGATGAGGTGCTGACGCTGTACCAAATGTGACACGAAGCATACGGTATTCTTTAATCGGATCTGATTCTTCTTCTCTCCACAAAAGGCGTTGATAGGTATCGGCGTCTTCTTCATGTAGTAAGATTTGCAAGTACATTTTTTGTATGTCACTTGCATAGCAGACGCGATATAATCTCGATCTCATAACAATATCTCTAAGGTCGTCTTGTAGTTGGGGACCCACAAGCAGTTCATCGTTCAGAGAGACGTTATTCGAACCCTTAGCTGAAGCATCAAATACGACGCGCGTCTTCGAGGTTTCTTTTTCGACGCGGACAACGGCGTGATGAGGTAAGTACACCGCTTTGTTTTTCTTAGTTTCCTTTTCAGGTATTTCTTCCATGTAATTTGATTTTATATATTCTTGCATGGCTTTCTGGTAGTCTTCTTTTAGTGTAGGTGCTTTTCTAAATCTTCTTTCAAGCTGTAATAATCTATGTCTTGCTATTTCTCTTGTGTTGCCGTTAGGCGATAAGGGACTGTCAGTTTTAAAAGGTAACTTTACTATGTATCTTCCTTCGTTTGTTCTTGCATGAGTGTTTTCATATATTTTTTCACATAGCTTTTCTTCTCTTGTTAACTTTCTTATCTTTTCAGTTTCAATTTCCCAAAGAGATTTTAACAGGTTCTCTACTTCTATTTGCTGATGAAGGACCAGAAAAGATTCTTCTTGTAAGGTGTTGATTTCTCCAAACAGGATCCATCCCAGGTTGGTTTCTTGGGCACATGGAGAACCAGGAGGACCCTTGATTAATTGTTGCTGCACGATCTGTGCATACTCTTTAACGCCTAGAAGCAAGTCAATATGACTCGGTTTGTGATAGTCCGGGTCAGCCAAGTTGAGTCCTTCTAGGTGTGGCCAATGTGTGACAGTAACAGCTTTGGAGGGGATTTTCGTGGTCAACTGTTTACTCATGACGTATGCTTGTATGTTGATCTCGAAGTTTGAATTCCATCGAGAACCAATCCTTAGCTGCACCACGTGATCGACGTTAGTTCTTGTAGATCCCACCCCAATGATATTTCCTCTTGCTGTTTGCCTGGTTAGTTTGAGCAATTGTGTCGCCTTCTCGCTGATGAATGAAGCCTGCGAACCTTGGTCCACTAACGCACGTAGAACAACAGTGTGATTATGCTCGTTCTTAGCTAAAACTGTTGCCGTGGCCAGTAGTGCTTGACTTGTGCTTTGTTTGGCACTGTGATGCGACGCGATCGTAGTGTTGACTACTTCTTCTTTCTCTTCTACACTGTGTTGTGATGCTTTCGGTTGTTTAGAGTCCTCAGTTTGTCCCGAAGTAGAATCCTTATTTCGGTGTAGTAGAGTATGATGACGTCGACTGCATATGCGACAGGTCATTTGCAATTTACATTGATGTGCGGAATGGCCTGGTACCAAACAATTAAAGCAAAGTTTGTTTGACTTAACATATTCAGATCTCTCAGCAGGTTGCAGTTTGGTGAAGTCTTTACAATGGCATAAAGTGTGTTTTTCTTTACATAGCACGCATTTTCTATCTGCCGACGATGGTGACGTGGTGGCTGCAGCAGTAACAAGATGAGAACGTTCTTTTGCAGGTTTTTCACGGGTGCTCGATGTTGACATTATAAGTTCTAACGTACGGTATCTTGATTGCAGAAACTCCTTCAAATCTTTCCAGGTAGGTAATTTATCTTCTTCATTTGTGCTAGCAGATTGTTCCCACTCTTTATGAGACTCAGGGTCCATTTTCTGTATTACAAGAAAAATAATTATAGGATCCCATGAGCTCGTAATTATATTTAAATTTTGTAAGTTGTTCAAACAATCCGTAGTGACATCTAATAAATTCTTTATTTGATTTGCAGATTGAGTTGTTATTTTCTTTTGATAAAATAATTTCTTTAACACTGAGTTGATAATCAATCTTTTATTTCCGTACCTTGATTTGAGAACACTCCATGCTTGTACATAATTGCTTTTTGTAATTTGAATAGGCTTCAATAATGTCTCAGCCTCCCCGGTGACACTGCTCTTCAAATAATGCAACTTCTGTACATCACTGATCGCCGTGTTATCATGCACTAATGAAATAAATAGGTCCTGGAACGTAGGCCAGTCTTCATAATTCCCACTAAAAGTCGGTAATTGTATCCTCGGCAGCCTAACGAGTTGATCATTGTTGGTACTTGCAAACGAATCGCTTTTCGATGTGGATGGCGCGGGCACTGCACTTATCGTCAACAAAAGGTCTTGTAAATCGGCTAATAACACAAGATATAAGTCTTCGTAAATAAAGAAATCTTCGTTAACAAAGTAATGTAAAGTTTGTTTATGTTCTTTCGGAGTTATTTTCACTAATTGTTGATGTGTTTCTCTGAACGTTGTCCAATATTCTTCAATACATTTGATTCTTGCCTCAATGTAACCTTGTGTCAACCTAATTTTAGGACATTTCTTCAGATTAACTTGTGTTTTTTTTAATAATGCAGCTGTGTCTTCTAAAACGTTAATTAACTCCTCAGTAGTACTCATCGCACCTTATATTTTTGCTAATGTTCACTAATCACCTCTGGAATGCGCCTCGCTATTGTTCGCGCCGGCCGCCCGGTATCTTCGATAACTTATTTATTCCGTTAATTAATCCGGCTCGAAGGACCACTATGTTCTTTACAATAAGGTTGATATTTGCTTAGCAGGAATTTGGTAATTTAAAATGCGTGTTTGCTTTGAGACTGTTTATTTGCGACTAATGGTAGTGGGGACATACAGACGTTACTAACTACTTAGCAATTGTATCATATACACATAACACTTATGATTTTCTACCAAATATGAAAGGTTATAGACTTTTAGGTAAAAGAGTTGTAATGTTTATTATCTTATTTATTTAAGAGCAGGACTCTATTTTCTTCATTTAAACAATAGCTTAAAGGATCTCAAGTTATGGTCGCAATTTAGCTCCAAATGAAGATTTTGAAAGATAAAGTGTTTAAGTATCTCTTCATGTTCCAGCTCGTTACATGAAGACGAACTTTACTAATAGATTAATACATCATTAATAAGACTACACTTTGAATAAGGATGATAGAAATACTGTGGCTAAAAATAAAAGTAAGGAAAGTGCCTAATTGCCAGTTTTTAGGGTTCCGAACAAAAAACGGAACCCTTATAGGATCACTCGGGTGTCTGTCTGTCTGTCCGTCCGTCTGTCTGTCTGTCTGTCCGTCTGTCACAGCCAGTTTTCTCTGGATCCACTGGACCGATTCTGTGGAAATTTGGTACACATGTGGACTTCTGCGACCCAAAACAGCGTTACGTAAATTATTTTTTTTTTAGTATGGTGTCACTTATGGAGGTCAAAATAGAAAATTTCAAAATACAGTTTTTTTAACAATATCGTGTGACATATAAAATGAAAGGGCTTACTGTGAGGGTTTTAATTATATTTTTATAAATAAATGGTTTTGAAGTTATTCAAGAAGTCAGACGAAAAATCACCATTCCCCCTTATCTCCAAAACTGCGAGACTAAAAAAAAATGGAGATAACAGATCTTAAGAAGTCTATAGTGTTAAAATAACATGTTAAAAAAATGAAATTCGTTCGGAACCCTTTGCACGCGAGTCCGAATCGCACTTGGCCAGTTTTTTATCCTTATTTAGGTAGTCATTGGTTTTAAATTTTGGGCACCTATACTTCTTTAATGTGAGTAAAATGGTCAAATAAATATAAGTATACAAATCTCGTGTCACGGTGTTTGTTACCGAACTCCTCCGAAACGGGTCGACCGATTTTCATGAAATTTTGTGTGTATATTCGGTAGGTATGAAAATAGGCTATTTTTTTTGCAAAACAACTTTTGCCGAGTCAGCAAGTATTATATAAAATTCTTCCATTACTAACTGATTGAGTGACTGACAGACAACGCACAGCCGAAACTACTGGTCGTAGAAAGCTGAAATTTGGCATGTAGCTTCCTTGTGGGGTGTAGGGAGCAATAATAAATAATAAGAGGATTTTCCAAATTTCGCACAGAAACGGGAAAAAACGGGATATGCACGTACGAAGTCGCGGGCAAAAACTAGTAGCCAAAATTGATCGAAAAACACTAATTTTTTATCATAAACTAGATGATTCTGAAGGAATTTAGAAAAATGTTTTCTTAGTGCGGTGTCCAAGGAACGTATATGCCAAATTTCGTTTTTCTAAGACCAGTAGTTTCGGCTGTGCGTTGTCTGCCAGTCACTCAGTCACTCAGTAACGGATTTTTTTTATATACTTACATTGACTTAACTACGGATAAAAAAGGAGTTTTTAATGTAGCTAATTTTGTCTCAGACCATTCTATCAAGAAAGGTGGACGTTGGTCAACCTAAGCAACAATTTCTCAGTCATTAGAACAGGTTCCTTAGCGTGAGTTGTACTATTAATGACACTCAATTGCCACTAACTGTGAGTCTGTCAGCTCGGCTGAACAAAGGGTTGGGGTAACAACCGTCTACTAACCATTAACTATGATAAAGGTCAGCTTTACATAGTTTGCGGCTGAAGTGAGCGTCCTTTGGAAGTCCTGGCTTAAGCAATGTAAAGGCACTATAGATCAGCAAATAAGATCTTTCAGAATCATTTTTCAAGTAAAATTCTGGTTTTGTGTCACGTGAATTTCAGTAGACTGCTGTGGGCTGAATTTGATGACCTGAATTCAAGGGAACTTTTTTTAACGTTACTTTTTGGAAGAATCCTTATCCTTACTAATATTATAAATGCGAAAGTAACTCTGTCTGTCTGTCGGTCTGTCTGGCTGTCTGTCTGTCGGGCTTTCACGCCAAAACTACTCAACCGATTTAAATGAAATTTGGTACACAGATAGTCTAGAGCCTGAGAAAGAACATAGGCCCGGGAGTATGTTCCCTAGGGACCACGCGGGCGAAGCCGCTGGCAGAAGCTAGTTTCAAATAAAGAAACATATTTTTCACATGACAAATGACACTGAAGTGAAAGTGTTGTGAAGAAGCACAAAAAGAGAGAAATGAAATGATTGGGGGGAGACCTTTGCTCAGGAGTGCGACAGTCGAGGCTGATTTTTTTTAAATTTATAATCAATCCACCAATTCGCACTAAGCGTTATCAAACGTCTTTTATAATGCGCACAGCAAAGGAGTGGAACTCTCTGCCTGCGTCTGTGTTTCCAAACGCTTACAAACTTACAACCCTAATCTCTTCAAAGTTAGAGTGAGCAGACTCCTTCTGGGTAAGCTCGCTCCATCGTAGACTTTGTCTCTGTCATCTCTGACCTAGACTAGAGTCAAGAGCAAACCCACCACAAATTAAAAAAAGTACATTTTTTCAATTGATAATTCGAATATTTTAGTTTGTCGCGATCTGAAAGGCAAACTGTAGTAGGTAAATACGAAGTTATGTTTGAGTTTTTAAGAAAACTATCTGTGTTCGTGTCATATAAAGTCTAATATTACGAGAATTAGGATATTTTCAACGTAATAACGAGTTCGGTATAAGGAAAATCCCAAAAGATGCCATTATATCGTAGTCAGTGGATACAGATTGTCAGGAAATATACATCAGGAAATGAATATAAGATTATTACACGAACACAATCTCTTACGGGTGTTGTTAGACTATGGATAGACTTAGTGGGTGGGGTAACTTGGTAACTTATACTTTTTATTGGCCCCGCCCATTCGCAAGAAGTTTTACGTAGTCTACTCTATTTAATTGTTTGGACTCATAATAGATTAATGGGCTGTGAGCATACTCAGGCAATAAGTAATTTATTATATGGCGAACCTGTTAACTAAAAGTGGACTTTGTTATCTAGGAGAAAAATTTAACAGGAGTAAGGAAGGAATGTGAAAGACTGAAATGGTAAAAGCTCATAAGATTTGTATCTCTCTAACTGTATTATTTAAATTCAGAACATTACCGTTACATTTGTGCGTGTGTCTCTAGGTACATTGTACAGTACACCGTCCATATTAGTTCGCTAGGCACGTTTACACCGTCCCCACAAAAAGCATGGGATATAAGATATACATGCCAAAATATAAGCTCTTTTCGCAGTTTTCCGGCACGTCAGCTTACAGTCATTATATTTTTTTTTTGGTAAGTATCAGACTAATTACTCCGAAACTGTCTACTTAGAACAACATTGACCTTCATAATGAGTCTAGATTTCATAGACGCAAAAATATCAACAGTAAAATCCAAAAAGTGGTAATAGTATTCCAAAACCCTCACAAAAAGTAGACTTTTACTTTTGTTCTATTGTAACATAAAAATCAACTCTAGAAAGCAATATAAAGGGAAACCTCACGATGTTAGTAGAAATAACATTTACAAGGAAAAGGATTCATTGTATTTTTAAGAGGAGATATTCCCCGAATCTTCGCCCGTTACATTTTTATCGGGACAGGTGATTTGCACGTTTTGTACCGCGTAAACAGAAAAAGGTTCACATTTGGCGAGACCCTGCCCGAGTGCTGAGGGATGTCTCCCGCTCGCTCTCCGGTCTCTCGCCTACCAAAATATAGTAGTGCAGAGGTCACACGCTCCTAAGTCCCGTCTCATCCATTATTCGGAGTTATCGGTCGTCCGACCATCGGCGTCCAACTCGATTCTCTTAATGGAGATTAAGTGTTTATTGACATTTCCTGCTCCCCTATGGCTGCTGAAATCTTGTAGCTGACTATATCAGAACGGAATATTTTATCAGAATCTTTCACGGAAAAGGTTTCATTAAGAATCTCATAAACTGAAATGACATTTTTACTTTAATTTTGATGGTTATGTAAATGAAATTGCTTTTACGTAATTATTAATTAAGTTGACGTCGTTGTTAGTAACGTAATTTACGTTTACTCATATTTTCGAATAACAGTTGGGGATTTGTAAATATTACGGAGGTTTTGATTCTTGCTGTGTGTGAGTAAACACCGTGAAGTAAATTGTCCCACGACTGCTGGCGATGTAGCGGCGGCGCTGGCTGGGAGCGCACATTATGCAAATGGCAGCGATTACCTGGCAGGCGGCCTACCCCGATGATCCCGGCCCGTGTTAAGCACAAATCACTTTGCGTTAGCTCTCCGGAGGATTACCTACGCCAACAATGTTACTGGATTAATCCTAAGGTAAATACGTCCGAGAGAGAGGTACCACGGTACCCCAACACGGTTTGATTAAATCATTATCCTCATCGGAGTATTTAATTTTGAAAAGTCACTTGGTAATCAGATTCTAACAAACGAATTCTTGCCTTCTGGCGTTTCAATATCTATTTGTATGGAGTTTGATAAATTCCTTGAAATAGAGGCATTTGTCTTGTCGTTTATCAGCAAGGTTTTCCAAGAAAATTATCAGGTTTGTCTTGATTGAATCATTTTCTTCGAACCATTTATACAGTAGATAAAATACGTATATTTAATAATAACTAAAACAACTTTATTATGAACAAAATTTTGTCGTGATCGTATTTAGGTACACCCGTCACCCTCTCGAGTCATTAACGTGGCAGAGAGCATCCACATGTGTCGTGTAGGTAGATAGGTATGAGTACGCCTGCCAAGCGAAGTTGCTACGACATTATCCCCCCAGGATCATTCGCTGAAGTCGTCTGGCCCCTGTTGTGTAGCGGACAATTATGGCTTGGTATAAGAACGTGCATACATAACTACACACATATAAGCTGTACACATACATCCCTCCTTATACCCAGAAGCACCAGCAAAAGTCGTAAACTGTATCTTCTTGCCTTCCCATTTAGAAGACGACCGCCATAAACAATTATCACAAAAATATTGCCAGCCCCTAGCTGGGCTTTACAAGATAAAATACGTAAAGACATACAAGTTTCACTATCGAGTTCCACAAGTAAGCCATTTTGTGGCACATGTGCTCTAGAAACCGAACTAAATAAAGATGCATAGACATGAACTTGCATCATCCGCTTTCAGTTGAGGCTATATTGAAAATACAAAATCAATCAACACGGGGCTTTGCGAGTTCCGCTCGCTCAGCTCGCTCGGAGCAGTCGGAGCATGCATGCCGCGGCGAGCCCCACTCGAGAATTTATCGAGTTGTGGAATGCATCGAGTAAGTGGCCCAATAATTGGGTTGGCGTTCCGGAGCGGCGCGACGCGGCGGATCGAGACGATATCCATGCCGCGCGCCGCACTCGTTCATGCTCATAAGAGTTTTACAGACACTATCGGAATCACATTTTTAATTAATTTTCTTTGGTTTTCTAGGCTGCTAGCACTTTGGTCTGTACCTCGGAGAGTTGGTCCTTGTGCTCCACTCAAGGTCTACCTGGTGATGAGATCGATAAACGACGATAAATACAATGGAATAATTTTCGCACAAAACCCACAAAAAATTATGAAAATCTCTTAAAATTCTAAAATTGGTTACGTATTCCATTTGTATCATGATTCTAGCAGCAGTCAAAAAATTAAATCCATTAACAACAATTTATCATAAAACTTTGAATAAACGGAAAGTTAACTGAATTTATTACAGTAGTTAGTGATTGTTTTATGTTTCTTCCAACTAGATTTTCTGGACTTTTACAAATAGAAATACTAATAAAATACGCGCCCGGTCTGACGGAAATTAAAATGAAAAACAATGAAAGATTTAATTAAAGAAGAGTTCCAATTTTTCAGCAGCAATATCATTATAAAGGCGTTTCATGGTTCGAAACAGTACTTATTGGAAACACTTCATTCATTGTGTTTTCTTGTAAATAAATGAAATGTTTTGTTTTAGACGTTGTCGAAGTAAACGGACACGCCATTGAAATGTTTAGTCTTTCACTTTTGTTTAATTATTTAAAGGGTATTTATTGTTTAACTTTTCAATTATAGTAAATGATCGAATTTATGCGAAGTACCAAGTATTTTCTTTACCTTAACCTCGAAAATTATTAAAGTATTAAGAGGACAACAAAGGTTTATCCAATGAAAGGCGCTATTGAAAAGATATTACGGGGGAAAAACACCTAATAATCTGTATTTATTAAAACCAGTCGCGCCGTGAATGACGGCTTTCACAAATCCATTTCCTTTGCTCCGGAGTTCTTTGTCATTTCGTCAACTTCGATTATTTGGACGACAATACCTTCTTATTTGTACCTTTGTGTCAAAATCTTTGTGCCGCAA
This sequence comes from Lacanobia wlatinum, assembly GCA_947578705.1. NCBI lineage: Eukaryota > Metazoa > Arthropoda > Insecta > Lepidoptera > Noctuidae > Lacanobia > Lacanobia wlatinum. The sequence continues at coordinate 8,799,760 of OX388028.1, read as the reverse complement.
TCTTTGTAGCAAAGATGTGACGAACCTCTTAAATAACAAAACGCTGCCAAATGTATAAACAGTCGATGAATGATAAAGAATACTGATTGAATATTCTCCGTACGTAAAGGACAAAGTGTTTAATGTTCCAAATATTTTATGGATTTCCTTTTGCAGTCATTTTCCTTTGAGTGATGACGAAACCGTTTCCGTGAATGGACAGGAAACTGGAATATGGAATTGTTTTATTATGTTGTCTGCATCGTTTTTACCAATAAAAAAAATGAGTGGGTCGTTTTTCTAAAAGCATTTTTTATTTTCCTCGTTACAAAAGCCCACAATACAAAATTTGACGTTAACTTTTGCTTTTATCCAATCGAATAAGACTAAAATAGCCAATTAAAATTTGGATCCGACTTCAAGAACCCTCGTCAAGTACTCATCTGCGTCTGTCCGTCAAAAAACGCCTGGACTTTGAACTCTTTGGTAATTATTTATCGCCGTGAGCCGCCAATTGTTGGCATTTTGAACGCTTGTTAGACGAGCGTTTCGTTATTCCAAATTCTGTTGGGTGTCTGAAATTCGACGAGTTATTTTGTTTAAAATAATTATTTTTTTGTAGGATTGGTAAAAGGAAATTGTGATTTTTTTTTTGTTTTACCTATCTTCAGACAAGTTAGTTTATAAATAAATAATCTATTTACACTAGATAGTTAGTGTAAAAGATTTCATATAGAGAACTTTTTATAAATACGCACTTTTTAAAAACTGGAACGACGTTAAAGAAAATGAAGTCAAAAATATATGAAGAGAAAATGAAGGTAGTTTTAAAATCCTTTACATAACCTGCTCATTAAAAGTTGCCTGGAGGTGGTGCAGCTTTATTTAAATATTCGGTTTATGTGTCCTGTCCCGACAGCAGGTCGCACAAAAAACTTTTCCCCCCACTCGGAGACGCAGCTTTTACAACTTTTAAGATTGATGAATCCCCGTATTCTAATGTATTTCTTTCCTCGACCTTTTAAAGACGCAAAAAGGGTACTTTTTAAATTAAGAGACTAACTTAATTTTAAGCAAGCACCTCGCTCTTTATCTGTCTTTTATCTTAATTATTTATTACCAGAGAGAACTGGCTCCTTTGTTTAAAAACGTTCGTGTTATCTGTCGCCATATTTATTATTGTTGAATAAAATATGAAACATCAGCGGTCATGTAGTTGTAATGATAACATTAATTGCCGCCGAGATACGGCGCTGCGCATAAATTCATATAATGGCATGCAAATTTTATCACCTAACAGTTTGTACGAATGTGACCGCAGCGCCACAAGCTCCTGTTAATGAAAACCAAAAATTTACTCATTGCAGCTTCAATTATTTTGGTGTAGCAACGCATAATTTTATAAATTAGTCGGGTGAATGATGACAGATGACTTAAATCAAAGTGCCAATGAGGCTTTTACGACAGATTGCGACTGTGATACGAATGCACAATGTGTCTGGTTACTGACTGCCATCAGGTATCTGTCAGAATTGCTTGCTATCTTGCTATCCATTTTCTATTTTTTTTTACTATTGATAGGCACGCGTTTTACCACTATCTCACTTGATGGTAAGCGATGATGTGGTCGAAGATGGAGCACGCTTGCCTATAAGTAACCTATTCACTCTTGACTTAAATACTCCCAGGTTGTAGCTATCAGGAAACACAGACTCCGGCAGGGAATTCCACTCCTTAGCTGCACGCACTATGAATCTCAAAACGTTTTGTGCGCGTGGGTGGGATGTCCACCATGCACCGGTGGCGCATCGCCGTTCGTCTTGTGGTCCGATGATGGAACGGGCTTGGCGGAATCAAATTATGCAATTCCGTCGCACAATCCCCAAAATGCAACCGGTAGAAAACCGACAGGCTAGCAACTCGTCGTCGATGCTCAAGACTTTGGAGCTTCGTCGCGACGAGACTATCATCGCCGATGATCCTCTTGGCTCGTTTCTCAATTGACTCAAGGGCATCAAGCTGGTATCTGGCAGATCCGTCCCAAAGATGAGAGCAGTACTCCATACATGATCGAACTTGCGCTTGATAGAGTTTGAGCAGCTGTTACGGCGTGAAGTACCGTCTCACCTTTGCTAGGATCCCCAACTTCTTTGCAGCCACTTGAGCTTTTGCCTCTATGAAAGGGCCAAAATTGAGGGTAGATGTTAATGTAACCCCAAGAAGCTCAATTTGGTCGGTTATCGGCACGGTTGCACCTCGGAAAGATGGAGCTGGATGGAATTGGCTCCGTTTAGCGGAAAATAGACATGCTTGGGTTTTAGCAGCATTGAATGGTTAAGTTCAATGCTGCTAAAACCCAAGCATTGACATCGCCCCTTTCCGAGACAGCCTGTAAGGACACGTTCAAGCGCATAACCATAGCCTCCCGGAGAGACCGGATCTGCGGCCCATCAGCTCGTGCGTCGGACACGTATCTCTCAGCAACAGTGCTATCGTCTTCATACCCAAAGGTACCGGATTTAAGCAGATCATTAATACGCAGCAAAAACCGTGTTGCTGAAAGCACTGACCCCTGAGGAGCCCCGGCAGTAATATCTATTACTTTAACTAAGTATGGAATATTTTGGTTCGCATTATTCTGCAACCATCATAACATTAATAAGGCAAGGAAACAAAATGAAAACAAACTTAAATATGAATAACATCCACAGATATGTAGATTTTTAAGCACTCTACGCATTATGCAAACTATTTAAATAAAAGTTTTAGCACTAAAACTGCTAAAATAATATGTGCATGAAAATCTATTAAAGTCTACCTTCGGCGCGGGGTGGAAAAGTGGAAAATTCGCGCTCAAAATATTACTCTCCCCTTTGTTGGAAACAAGCAAAAAATACTGGGATGCTGTGAAAATTACTTCAAACCACTTCCCTTGTTATACTGCTAATTGGAATAGAACTAGCTTAATTTTCCTTTTTAACACTAGAAAATGTTGGTGTTTAAAAGGTGAAAAATGTTTAGAAAGCAGCTGGAAACGGGTGAATAAAAAGGCGCTCTAGCGTCTTTGTGAAAAACACTACTGCCATGTATTTCGCTTCGTGTTGTGAAAATGGTTTTCTGAGGAAAATCTTTCGCTGGTGGTGAATCGGGCCCACTTTCGACTTAGGTTATAGGTATTTATCTATTCTAATTTGTATATAGCTTCTACGCTGAGCTAAGCAACCTCTTCATAAACTTCTTTCAAGCATCATTAGCTCAGGGACAAACAACCCCGAAATAGTGACGTCAAAAGTTTTTGCTCAATGTAACCTATTTATGGACGAACCAATTAGGGAGCAGGGTTCACAAACTAAATATTGTAACTCTACGCTATTCATAGTATTATTGTGTTCTAAAATAAAACCCCTACGGAACGTGGAATAAATTAAAGTGTCATAAGCACTTTTTGCGTCAAGCAACTGTCAAACTAAAGCAAACTTTAATAGTTAAAAAGGTTTTGTAAGTTGAAAATGTGTTTATTCATCAATCAACTTTCAATGAGTTTCTTTGTTGTTGTTGTTGCTTATTGTTTAATGTTCAATAAGAAAAACATTACGTACCTACCTACTTAATAACTCTATCTATAGTGCAAAATATGTTTGACTTTTGAACATGTAGCTAGCTATAATATGTAAGTAAAGGGAGACTTCGGTAATAACGTTGACCTGCCTATCACAAGTTACAAAGCGGGTCATACAGCAACTGACAAGCTCTGAAAACTGACGTCCAATCCGGTCACATGAGCACCCACAACCGTGATACACGAAGCACTTCAACTGACACATCATAAAAAAAAAAACAGAACTTGTTTTCCGTATAATAAATAAATAACTGGCAGCTTTGACTCCACCAACCCTCGAATGACCTAAATTGGATGATTCTAACTTTGAAAAGCTGAAAGGAGGTAAGGCAAGTTGACATTTTCTTAAGCTGAGTAATGACGACAATTTATCTTGGCTTTAGTCTGCGAGCGTTTGCTTCACGGCTCACCTGTCGCTCTGAAAGCTGCGAGTACGCTAGTGCCCTCTACTTTATTGAATTAAGAGGATAATTAATTTTGATTACAACATGAGTACCTTCATAATCTTGTCAACTTAGGTCATTAGTGCTTAAATGTCACTCACATGGCTATAATAAGATTAGAATTGGTAGATGTACATTGACAGAATCCTAAGTTGGTGTAATTCATGCTCACGAGTGGATCTGAATCACCTTTCGGAATTATCATTATTAGATTTTGCATCATATTGATGATACATATTTTTAGGGTTCCGAACATCTGCAAAAAAAACGGAACCCTTATAGGATCACTCGGGTGTCTGTCTGTCTGTCTATCCGTCTGTCACAGCCAGTTTTCTCCGGATCTACCGGACCGATTCTGTTGAAATTTGGTAAACCTACATATGGACTTCTGTGACCCAAATACGGACGCGTTACGTAAATAAATACATTTTAAGTATGGGGGTCAGTTTTGGGGGTCAACTGAAAATAAAAAAAAACTTTTCAAACTGTATCGTGTGAATTCGTGTGATGTATCAATGAATTTTATAATAAACTAGCTGACCCGCGCAACTTGGTCTGCGTCACAATTTTCATTACTGTTCCGCTCCTATTGGTCTTAGCGTGATAATATTATAGCCTTCCTCGATAAATGGGCTATCTAACACTGAAAGAATTTTTCAAATCGGAAAAGTAGTTCCTGAGATTAGCGCGTTCAAGCAAACAAACAAACTCTTCAGCTTTATATATTAGTATAGATAGTTTTGAAGTTATTCAAGAAATAAGACCAACAATTAATCTCCGAAACTACTGAACCTAAAATTTTGAAAAAAATGCAAATAATAGTTCTTACAGAAAAACAATAAGAAGTCTGTAGTGTTAAAATAACATGTTAAAAAATTAAATTGCTTCGGAACACTTTGCACGCGAGTCCGACTCGCACTTGGCCAGTTTTTGGTCAAACATACGCTCGACTAATGCTCTGTTGGGTAAGGGTACAACCTACACATTCCTTCGCACCATATCAACATAACTGTGAATGAACCTTTTCAAATTCGATTTTACGTGAAGGTACGTAAGCGGTAGGCTGTATATGAATTAATTCACATACCTTTTAGGCTGACTGACGGCTCAAGCCCCGAAACGAGCGGGTTTACAATTATGATTATTTTATTAACTTGTCCCTACCTTAATACGGGAATTGCTTTTATATCAGTGCTAACCGCTATGGAGTAATAACACGAGAATGGGGAGAACGAGGAAAAGCTTTTTAACCGCGACAGCTTTTGTGTTGTAAATGGTTTTTTCGCGAAGTGTAATGTAGTAAATGCACAATTAGAAGTAATTAATTAGGGAATGAAGGCTGGTGTGGTTGTTTTAATGGCCCACGTCTCACGCCAGCAGCTTCAGGAGCGTGTTTAGTCGTTGCGAGCAATTTAGCGGAGCACTTAGCCCGCGCCACTCCGTCACGCCACGTTAACGCCACCCGATGCCCTCTCCAGCGTGAGCATGAATATTATATAGCACTATCTACGGCTATATCACGTATGCATCGAGAAGTACCGAACTGCTCACTAAGTCTCCCAGTCCCAAAGGCATTCATGCATTACTGACGGAGGCTGAGACATCAATGTGGCCTTGGAGCTCCGAATTTGAATATTTAGGCTGTAGGGTTTCAATCAAGTTGGGCACGTTTACCCACAAGCAGATGTGCCCTTAATAATTTTGGTCTTTATTCCAAGAGATCGTACGTAAAATAAGAATTAGAGTGGAAAATAAATAAACTTAAAGGATTGTTGCAAGAATAAAACAACGAGAAACGATACGACCCAGTTCTAAGCAAAATAAACAATGAAAAGAGAGCGTTTAAAAGACTGTTCAGAAATGTACAATGAAATGATTTATTTCTTAAACTTCTGCTTATATTATACCGCGTTGGAAAAGGCCAGAAATAGTAGGTTACTGAATGTTTTCATTATTTCAATGTTAATCACGTCTAGGTATAGCTTTTTTTAGTTTATTTATAATTTTATAATGTAAGGTCCCTCTCCTACTTGCGGTTCCAGTGGGCTATGCCATTTTTTAAAACCGGTGCCGCAAGTTGGCACTTTGGCCTGGTCTGTGTCCTGGCCTTTGTTATTTGTCATGTTTTTTTTTACTCTGGACGATTGTAACGTTATAATGATAAGTGAAGAATCCTGACTCACTCTCTGACTGACTTTCAGCGTTCAGTGTTCAGTAACCTCTTGGACCCAGAAAGCCTACAGAGGTTCCTTTTGTTACGTGAACAAGGAAACATACCAATTTTTTTTTAATTCCCATAAAAATGGCGGAACTCACTGGCGAAATGCTGATGTCTATAATTTGAGTTATATTTGAACTCCATGTGAGTGAGTGCATTAAGCTTGTTATCGAATATTAAGTGCTTCCACCGCGATTTGTAACTGACTGCCTATCTGTACGTAAACCGCGGTATATCAGTACACCGGTAAAATGTTTACCTGAGCTGGATCATCGCTGGGATTTACAGCAAAATTTAGATGTTTAATCTTTTACCTCGGGACAATGTTGCCACATTGTCGTGTTTTAGAAATAAAACCATCACCTATCCTCAGTATTTTAAATGTGCGTATTAAACTTACTAAACTTATTAAACTTATTAAACGTATCAAACTTATTAAACTCCACCAGGAGCCAATTCCACACAGCTCCATCTTTTCGTGGTGTAACCGTGCCGATGACCGACCGACTTGAGTTTCTTGGTGTTACGTTAACATCTACCCTCAATTTTGGCCCTTTCATAGAGGCAAAGGCTCAAGTGGCTGCCAGAAAGTTGGGGGTCCTAGCAAAGGTGAGACGGTACTTCACGCCGGAACAGCTGCTCAAGCTCTATCAAGCGCAAGTTCGATCTTGTATGGAGTACTGCTCTCATCTTTGGGACGGATCTGCCAAATACCAGCTTGATAATCTTGAGTCAATTGAGAAACGAGCCAAGAGGATCATCGGTAATGACAGGCTCGTCAGGTCGAAGCTCCAAAGCCTTGAGCATCGACGCCGAGTTGCTGGCCTGTCTGTTTTCTATCGCTTGCATTTTGGGGAGTGTGCGACGGAATTGCATGATTTAATTCCGCCAAGCCCGTTCCATCATCGGACCACAAGATGAACGGCGATGCGCCACCGGTACATGGTGGACATCCCACCCACACGCACTAAACGTTTTGGGAACACATTCATAGTGCGTACAGCTAAGGAGTGGAATTCCCTGCCAGAGTCTCTTTCCAGATAGCTACAACCTGGGAGTCTTTAAGACAAGAGTGAATAGGTTGCTTCTAGGCAAACGTGCTCCATCTTCGACCGCATCATCGCTTACCATCAGGTGAGATTGTGATCAAACGTATGCCTATATATAGTAAAAAAAAAACTTATTAAACTTATATTTATTTAACTTATTAAACTTATTAAACTTATTAAACTTATTAAACTTATTAAACTTATTAAACTTATTAAACTTATTAAACTTATTAAACTTATTAAACTTATTAAACTTATTAAACTTATTAAACTTATTAAACTTATTAAACTTATTAAACTTATTAAACTTATTAAACTTATTAAACTTATTAAACTTATTAAACTTATTAAACTTATTAAACTTATTAAACTTATTAAACTTATTAAACTTATTAAACTTATTAAACTTAACTTAAACCTGCTTTAATGCACCCTGCCTAAAATGAAAAGCTCATAATACAGTTTCATAAGGATTCCAAGAAGAAGTCAGACTGTTCAGGTGCCCAGAGGGTTGGGCTTTTTTTTTATTTGTGATGGTTTGTTTGCTTTTGAATCTAGTCTAGGTCAGAGATGACAGAGACAAAGTCTACAATGGAGCGACCTTACTCAGAAGGAGCCTCTGCACTCTAACTTTGAAGAGATTAGGGTTGTAAGCGTTTGGAAACACAGACGCAGGCAGAGAGTTCCACTCCTTTGTTGTGCGCATTATAAAAGACGTTTGGAAGCGCTTTGTGCGTATTGGTGAAATAGCAACAAGGTAGGGATGGTAAGATGCAGTGCGTCTGGATGTCCGATTGTAGAAGGGGGCCGGTGGGATGAGGTCGTGGAGTTCTTGGGCACACTCACCGAAGTACAATCTGCCAAACTATGTAGCTTGGCATCCACCAGTTTTACGTCACCGATGAGCCTCTTAGCTCTGCGTTCCACCGAGTCAAGCGCGGCAAGCTGATACTTAGCTGAGCCTTCCCAAAGGTGGCTACAATACTCCATGCAGGATCGGACTTGTGCTTTGTATAGGGTTAAAAGTTGTCCAGGCCTGAAGTATCGCTTCATCCTATTTAGGATGCCCAGCTTTTTGATCGCGGTTTGGGCTTTGTACTCGAAGGTGGCGCCGAAGTTGAGACTGGATGTCAACTCCATGCCTAGGAGCTCTAGTCGATCAGTCACAGGAACAGATGAACCCTGAAAAGTAGGAGTTTGGTCAAAACGACTCCTTTTTGCGGTAAAAAGCTTGTCTTCGGTTCAACGCGGCAATGCTGCCAGTGTTCTGGGTACTTTTGCCATTGACAGCGATGTGGATTATTTTTTTGATGCCCAATGATTTATTTAGTCAGGGTAGATTTTAAAAAAACTTGCTCCACGATCACGGAATCTCCACAAGTTCAACATTCTCATTTCATTATTTTTAGGGACAAATGAGGATTTTCTGAAATGACGTGCGCAGAACTGACATGTCAAGTACAAAGATCTGACTAATCGCTTATGTTTTCTGACATTAGTTAAATTGATATCAATGTCATCAACATGTTGACTTCATAAGCTACGTTCTCAGCTGAGGCTGGGAAAGAGATGTCAGCATAGTAGACGGGCAAGCTAGAGTCCGTGCCTGCCACGGTTGCGGAATTTGTTCGAAAGAGTCACCGCGGCCCTGGAACGCAAAGGGCACTAGGAGGAACACGGATGGGGTTTAGTCAGTACGAGTCTGACACTCCCTTCTGCTCCGCCCACAGGAGTCATTTGATGATTTCCCTTCCTTAAAAAAAAAGTTCCCAAGTGGGTCTCTTGCCACGGTGGTAAGTACCATTGGCGCCATGAATTTTCCCAAACACTCTTACTTTTTAACCGACTTCTTCAAAAAGGAGGAGGATCTATGTTATGTATATATTTTTTTTAATCGAAAGCCTATACTCCTGATATGGTCCCATTGTCGCCAAGTCAGAATCAGATGATGGAATCCTAGGAAAATCGAGGGCAACCCTCTTTTATAGGCACATGCAATGTTTTTCATATACTTTCTAAAGCAACTCAGATATTTGTGCCTGATAATTATCATCTCATGTTGCTGAGCTGATAATGGAAGGTATAAGTCATCTGATGATGGGCTCCCATGGAAAATGTTTGTTCAGCGATATTTTCGCCGATTGTCAACCGATTTGGATGATTCTTTTTTTGTTTGGAAGAGTATTTACCCTTCACTGGACTGGTTCCACTTCAATTTGGTGAATATCTGATAAAGAACTTGAGAGGTAGGCAACAAAACTCTTCAAAAAATGATAGCAAATGGATCGGGATTGCTGAAACAGCCTGTCTGTTTGTTGTTAACACCTGTTCATAACATAACATCACGCCGGTACGCTGTGAAGGGGTACGCAGTACCACGAAAAAATGAAAAAAAAACTTTTTTACAAAAAAAAATAGAACCGGTTTACAAATAAAAAAAACACTACAATGTATAAAATAACTTTAATTTCAGAATTCGGTGTCAAAAAACGAAAAAGCAACCAAAAACAACGACAGTCTTTTTTTCAAAAAGTTTTTTTGATAAAAATCAGTGTCTACCAGTCGATTGGAAATATCCTTAAAAAAGAGACAAGTGCTTGGACCTCACGACTCTCGGGTTCCGACCCCAAACGGCTCGAAAATAGAATTTTTTGATAATTATATTAGAGTGGGCTCCTCTTCTTAACGAACTTCCACTACACTAGATAATCAAATTGGAAATTCCACTTGACATGAGCCTCGCAGCGTCAACTAGGAAGCACTTGAAGCACGAAGCTTAATTGACTCTCGAATACCAAGACGTGTGTAGTCAAGCGTCCTGTTTACCGGATTGAGAATTCCGAATCAATCATTGGATTATGATTTCCGAAAATTCAATAAGAAAATGATAAGCTAGTCTTGGCGTAATAGATTGCAGTCGTAAGACGCGTGACGCGTTCCAATAAGCTACGCGTAGTAAGTGTGTTTGCCCGGGCAGGGCTGGTGTTTGCGCCCTCCACTCCCACAAATATTGACACAAACACCGACTTATGCGTCAGAATCAACTGCGCGTTACCAATGTCATAAAGTTATGGAGGATAGTGGGTGGTTACTTATAGATTATTTAGTTATCCATTCAATTTCCTGTTTGAAGCCTTCTCTAGCGTGGGACTCCATAATTTTGGGCTGAATGTGGCTACTTTGTTCGATGTATCTTTAGTTTTAGGCACAAAAGGACAAGCACAAGAAACCTAACTTTTCGCAAAACCAACTTCACAATTTTATAGAAACTTAGTAGGTTTCTATTCATGCCTAGGGCACAGTAGCCATAAACGCCAGTAGGTAGACACCAGTAAAGCGCCGACTAGCTTATTTCAAATACGACAACTTTCATACTGCATTTATTTTTATTGCCTCGGATTTCCGCGTTTGAAGTTGAATGGGTTGTGGTATGTCTATTTTAAAGCATTTGCGGTTGTAAAAACTCATAGAGGAGAGTTTGAGCGGCCCACTTGCAGTTAAGGGGAGATAGAGGGGAACGATCCGTGGTGGATGTGTTTGCAGTTGAAATTCAGCTATTTCTCGATGTAAACACGGTCCGTCCGTACGTACCGTCTCGGGCCCCAGCTGGCTGTGCTCGTACACAACAGATAAACAAAAATGTTTTATGAAATTCTAAAAACAATTTTGTGTGCGCCAGCTCAAGTTAAATTTGAATTTTATACAGGTTATCGTCGAAATTTTAACGTTTTAAGTTTTGATACGTGGTTTATTAATCATTTTTACAGCTACTTTATTTGTGCTATGATTGTAAGCTTGACCGTGTTCCTACCTGTTTTAGTTTCTATATTGTTTGTGTCACATAGAATGCCAATAAAGCTTCCGATTTACATCAGCCACAGGGCAGTTTAATATAATCAAAACTACTTAATTAACTTTCACATATTGTTTAGCTAACAACTCAGATAAAATATTCGTTACAAACATGCAGAGTTACTCTACGTTAAAATTCGTCAAAAAGAGTATCGTTCGCTGTACCTACTGTAGGTACCAACTGAATAGCCAGGCAAAACGCGTCAAGACGGAAAAATTCCTCCTCTCCACACACTCCGGATACATTCCATTTTCTCATCTGTAAAACGAATACAAGCATTTTCTTTCTTTGAACAAATATTTTTTGTAAAACTGTGACCATTTCGCGCGAGAAATGGAGACAGTTTTACTTTCATTGCCCTATTTTTATAGTGCACTGTAAAGCTACTTATTCGCATAATTTATTACAACTGGCAACAATATCGGGTTATTTAAATGGCTGGTAAATGTGCTCGCAAAGGAAGCTTCTCGAGTTTCCATTATCGCCCGCTAATGAGATTAAAATTCGATTACACGGCTTACGAAATTATATTCGCCGACAATGTTTTACCCTCGTCACAATGCTTAAGGGAGATCGAGGAAGTATTCAGCCAACCTTATCTTTGGAAAATATAGGGATAAGTTGTATGTGGTGAGGGAACGGAGAGCCTGAATAGCAATCCATAAAGTTAGAGGAATAAATTCGTTAAAGGAGCGAGTTCGGCAAATAAATTAGCCGAGAGTGTGACCTGACAAACGTTCTATGTGTTCATTGGCAGGCCACCAACTTGTGAATAATGTTGTGAACGCCAACTTTATTAAGGGTGCTTCATAGTCTCGACCAACAATAAGCCATCCAATCACATTTCCTAGAACTAGTAAACAACTGGGATTTTGTCTGGGGAATATAGGAACGGACGTCCTTTGTAGCTGTAGGTATACAAACGGAGTAGTAACTAACGCCAATATATATACATTAATATGCCAAACCCAAAAATAACTGTGTGGGGTGCCATCGACTTCACCTACATAGGTACATATGTGGACATCAATGCAATAAAAACCCGGCTAAATACGAGCCGAACTTTTAGTCGAAGGGTTCCGTACCATAAAACCGAAAAAAACACGTTTCTCGTATGAGAACCCACTATAACTTTCATTTTTTTTTTATTTCTTTTTAGATATAGTGGCTATAGAAATACACACTTTGTGAAAATTTCTACATTACGGTTCTTGACAAACACCCCCGTGTTTGTCAAAAACCGTAATGTAGACAGTTCCGTCCGTCCGTCTGTCTGTCAGGGGTGACAGACAGACGGACGGACGGATGGATGGACGGACAGATAGCGGAGACTTAGTAATTGGGTTTGGTTGGTTATTTCTCGGGTACGGAACCCTAAAAATCAATCAATCTGCCTAACCTTTGCCATCTATATTGGGTCGACTTCAATTCTACCCGGATTCAGATGAGTACTAGTATTTTACATGGAGCGACTGCGTTATGACCTCTACCGCCCAGTAACTGGGTAACACGAAACCCAAGATGACACTCCTTGGCAAGACTGCTGTCAGATTATAATTATGTATATTCTGACTACTATAAAACTGCCAAAATTCTTCAAGCCGAGATCAACGGCTCGGACTGCATTTCCACGCGCAGGTCAAACTGCTGGAACCCAGACTTCTGGAGTGTTATCGTTGCCTAGTGGGCAACCACGTCGAAACTCAGTGCACCTCGGAGGTGGACTGCAGCGGTCTTTGTTTCCGCTGTGGTCAGCCCGGTCATATGGCCGGTTCTTGTAATGCCACGCCGCACTGCGTCATATGTGCGGCAGCTGGCAAGCCGCCCGATCACTGGACTGGCAAAGCCTGCGCTCCACCCACCAAGGCGGGGGGTAAGAAGAAACCCTCCACCATCGCCATCTCTGCCGCAGCCGCCACCACAGTCGCTGCCGCTGCCACCACCGCCGCTACCGCCACTACCGCTGCACTGCGGCTGCTGCGGTGGAGTCTTAATGGAGTGCCAATAACGGCTCCATTACGCCTCCTCCAGGCGAACATCAACCACTGGGCCGCCGCTCAGGACGTGCTGGTCCAGAGCATTGCGGAAAGGTTGATTAACATCGCCGTGGTCGCTGAGCCGTACTTTGTCCCGCCCAGGGATGACTGAGTAGAGGACCTGAACGGCTCGGTGGCCCTAATTTCGTCAGCCGGCGCCGGTACCCCGTCCCTCGAGAGTGTCAGAAGAGGACAGAGGTGCGTAGCAACACGGTTCGGGGGGATTGTCGTGGTCTTCTCCCCGAACCGAACTCTCGCCGAGTTCCAAAACTCCCTGACGGCGTTGGGCGTCGTCGTCGCCGGGTATCGTTTCCTCCCCGTGCTTGTTCTCGGGGTCTTCAATGCCAAGCACTTGGCTTGCACGCGGGGCAAGATGGTGGAGGACTGGGCTCTGGAGACAGGCCTGATCGTCCTAAATCGGGGTTCAGTTCGGTTTCCGCACGGGGCGCTGGACGGTTGACGCCATCATGCGTGTGAGAGCCCTCTCGACGGTAGACGCGGTTTCCCGGGGCGGGATTGTCTAGGCGGTGTCTCTTGACATCGCCAATGCCTTCAATACCCTGCCCTGGAGTTGCATCAGGGATGCACTTCGGTATCACCGGATGCCGACCTACCTTCGTCGCGTAGTCGAGGCTTATCTGACGGACAGGGCAGTCATCTACCCTGGTCACCTAGGAGAGTGGAACTGGCGAGAGACGTCGTGCGGTGTTCCACAGGGTTCGGTTGTGGAGCCGCTCCTGTGGGACATCGGCTACGACTGGGTGCTGCGCGCCGACCTCCCTAGTGGCGTCAGCGTGATCTGTTACGCTGGCGATACGCTGGTCCTGGCGCACGGGAGGTTACACCAGGCGGCAGCTGACGCTATGACACGCGGGGTTGCGACAGTAATTGAGAGAATCCGTCAGTTGGGTCTCGAGGTGGCCCTACACAAGTCCGAAGCCATGAGCTTCCATGGTTCTCGGAACAGGCCACCATCGGGATCCCAAATAACGGTAGGAGGGGTTCACATCGGCGTCGGGTCGAAGATGACATACCTGTGTCTCGTCCTCGATAGCCGGTTGAACTTCGTCGAGCATTTCCGACGTTTGGCTCCCAGACTGGGGCGGGCCAGGGCTGCCTTCAAGCGGCTTCTGCCCAATCTAGGAGGTCCAAACGCCTCCTGCCGGAGGCTTTACGCAGGGTCGTGCGATTGATATGTATGTGTGCGTGCCTGCACCATTATGTCGTGTCACTAGCCAGTAATAAACTAGCATCCAATTGCAACGGTGGTTTTATTTGTAGCTGACAGATCACTACTGTGTACCGTTACTGGAAGGGTGATAGATTGGGGACGTTATATATCGGATACCGTTCATTTCACAAAAATGTTTAAATTCATTTGACTTAATTTTTACATCATTATCGGAAACTATGACTTTCGGTATACCGAACCTAGAAAATAATTCTTTTAATTTAGTTATAAGCGACCGACTTGAAGTACCACAGCTCATATGTAAACACTCCAACCATTTGCTACATGAATCTACGACGATCAAATAAACATGTTGATTAATAGTCATGTAATCAATGTGCAAGCGTCGCCACGGAACAGAGTCGCGCGGCCAGGGAGCGGGGTGTGCGCGCGGCGGGGCGGCGCGAGTGCCGGCGCACGTGTGGCACGCGCCTACCCATTCTTCTATGTCCTTATCGATCGATGGCCACCAAAATCTACTACGAGCTGCACTCTTTGTTTTTACCACGCCGAAATGACCTGAATGAAGTTCTTGTAATAACCTTTTTCGGTACATCGCTGGTATCACAACTCTGTGGCCTCTAAAAATACAACCGTTTTCAATTTCTAAATCTGTTTTGCAGTTAAAATAGGGCAGAACCCGTTTACAATTAATTTTACGCGGCCATCCGTTCTGCACGTATTTAATTACTGTTTGTAAAATTTTGTCCTTACAAGTTTCTGTTTTAATATCGCTAAACGTTATCGGGGCGATGTTAGCATCTAAGAAATTGAGGAATGACAGATCATCTTGTCCTTCCGTTCTACAGACAGGTGTAGGTAGAGGTGAGCGCGATAAATAGTCCGCCGCGACATTATTTTCGCTTTTAATATATTGGACGTTATAATTATATGCAGACAATATTATCGCATACCGTTGTAATCTCGATGCTGCCATAACTGAAATACCTGTTTTCTTTCCGAATATCGAAAGTAAAGGACGATGGTCAGTTTTAAGGACAAACGGTTCCTGACGTCCATATAGATATTGATGAAAATGCTTTACAGCGAAAATAATGGCAGTCGCCTCTTTCTGTATCTGACTATAGTTTTTTTCACTTGTGGACAATGACCTTGAGGCGAACGCCAGCGGTCGCTCGAGATGCGCGCGCTCGCTGTCGCGCTGCGCTAGCACCGCACCCAGGCCGGCCGGCCCTGCGTCTACCGTCAACACCAACTGTGCAGCGGGATTATAGTGAGCTAGCACTCTTTCTGAAGATAGCTCGACCTTGACACTATTAAATGCACGTTCGTGACATTCGTTCCACTCCCATCGCGCTCCTTTACGCAATAAATCATGCAGCGGATGCAACTTAGCTGATGCATTCGGTATGAAGTTACGGTAATAGTTAATTAATCCTATAAATCGCTTAACTTCTGTGACATTTGTTGGCCGCGGCGCATTTATAATGGCTTCCGTTTTTTTAGGACAAGCTCGTAATCCATGTCGGTCTATAATGTAACCTAGATAAGTAACACTATCCTGAAGAAAACAACATTTTTCTTTGTGCAATTTTAAGCCTGCTTCTTTTAATCTTTTTAATACTTCGTTTAGCCTGCTAAAATGTAATTGTTTAGTCGGCGCAGTGACACAGACGTCATCCAACCATATGCTAACACCTTCTATGCCTAACAATAATGATTCCATCGCTCTTTGAAAAATAGCAGGTGCGTTTGCTAAACCATATACAAGTCGGGTATATTTGTAAAATCCTTTAGATGTACTTATCGCGGTCAGCTCTTGCGACGATTCCTCCAGAACAAATTGGTTATAAGCATTACTTAGGTCTATTTTGCTATAACATTCACCTCCACCTAACTTGGCAAAAACTTCATCTATCCTAGGCATTGGATATTTATCTATTTCTAAATCTTTATTTAATGTGATTGAAAAATCACCGGCTATTTTGACTTTTCCGTTTTCTTTTAATACTGGAACAATGGGGGTTCCGTATTTAGGAAATTGAACCGGTTGTAGTATCCCTAAGCCTATCAGCCTATCTATCTCCTCTTCCACCTTTTCTTTTAAGGCAAAGGGCACGGAACGTGGCTTAAAACATTTGGGTTGGGTGCCTTCTTTCAAAACAAGTTTCACTTTAAATTTGTTAAACCTACCTAGTTCGCCATTAAACAAGTCGGAGTATTTAGATAAAAGTTGCTGCACTTCTTTCGTGTCGGACTCAATTACAGTTTGAGTTTGGATGTTATTGATATCTGATGTAAAATAAATCCTAAATCTCGACATAAAATCTCGTCCTAGTAACGGAGGACCTCCGTTTGGCAATACATATATCTTAATAATGTGGGTATTATTTAAGTACGTAATTCGACCTTGAAAATATCCCAAGGGCGAGATTTTATGGCCATTGTAAAGACACATTTTTTGGTTTGATTTTATCAGCAAACGGTCGGAAAAATGCTTCTCGTAAAGCGTTTCGGAAATTACACTAGCCCCCGACCCCGAATCCAACTCCATATCTAATCCTACCGAATCTATCAACACATTTATTATTATTGGCGAGTTGCTAACATACCTTACGTTATATAGCTCACATTCCTCGCAATCACTTATTTCCTCCGTGCTCAAACAATGTAAACGTGATTCATCCTTTTTAGCACTACACACTTTCTTTAAGTGGCCTTTCACACCACACACTTGGCACCGATAGTTTTTAAAACGACACTTTTCCGCGTCGTGGTTTCTGAGGCCGCACACTGTACACCGACGAATCTCCTCGGAAATGTTGTTCGAGCTGCGGGTAGCCACGGCAGGCTCGCCGCGCGCGCGCTGTCCGCGCTGCCCGCGCTGCCCGCTCAGCCGGTACACAGGTTCCTCCTTGATCTGCGTGGCCTGGATGATTGTCGCCGTGGTGTCAACTACTGCTGCGGCCCTGGATCGAGCCAATCGCGCATACGCAGCCTGTTGAGCTACCTCCAACGCCTTAGCAAAAGTGAGTTTGCTAGCATCCTCTTCAAACAGCCGGTCACGTTCCCTACACGGTGCAAGCCCGAGTAAGAAACGGTCTCGCAGCAGCATATCCAATGCCTCACCAAACTCACAGTCAACAGCTAAACCTCTCACACGAGCCGCCCATTCTTCGATGCTCTCGCCATCAGATCTCCTCGCCTCGTAGAACTTCTCTCTATCAGCAAATGCACAACGCCTCGGCGTGAAATGCTTGTCTAATTTACTAACTAGATCCTCGAACGTTACTTCCTCGAGTACATCAGGGTGAAGTAAGTTCCGTGCAAGGCGGTAGCTGTTGTCCGAAAGATGGGTCAGTAACAAAGCACTCTTATTTTCGGTTTTCACATTGTTCAATTTTATGAATTGTAGTAGCCGACCTTTAGATATGGGCCACTCTTGGGCGTCGTGATCGAAACTTGAAAGATTTCCGATAGTATTCGACATTTTTCACTTTTATTTTTTTTATTTTCACGTGTGGGTACCTCGTCGCCAGTGATCTGTCAGCTACAAATAAAACCACCGTTGCAATTGGATGCTAGTTTATTACTGGCTAGTGACACGACATAATGGTGCAGGCACGCACACATACATATCAGCGATCCATGGCCCTTTATTGGGCACCGGTGTGAGCGCCTACGTTGAGGAAGCGACCTGCCCGTTACTTCAACGCATCCCAGAGGGTCATGGCCATCCGGCTAGCCCGGGGATACCGCACGGTCTCTGGCGAGGCCGCGGGCCTCCTTGCCGGACTGCCGCCATGGGATCTGGAGGCGAGAGCCCTCGCGCTGATTTACGAGTGGCGCGGGAAGGCTCTACGCCGGGGCGAGATTCCTCTGCCGCGACAAATCGCAGCACGGCGGACGGAGTTCCGGCAGGATCTCATGACGGTATGGAGACAGCGACTGTCGCAACCCAGCGCTGGGCACGCCACAATTGCAGCGTGACTTACCGCTCCTCTTTGAGGTGTGACGTGAGCGGCGCCACGGCATCCTCACCTTCCGCCTGACGCAAGTACTCACCGGACACGGTTGTTTCGGGAGATACCTGTTTTGGATTCGACTGGAGGACACGCCCGGGTGTCAACACTGTGAGGGTCGCCCGGAGGACACGGTGAAACATACGGTGGAGGTCTGCCCTGCTTGGGCGGAGCACCGCGCGGTCCTCGTCGAGACGATCGGCGGCGACGACCTCTCGCGACCGGTCCTGGTCCAATCTATGGTCCGGAGCGAGGAGGCATGGGAAGCGGTCACTTCCTTCTGCGAAGCAGTAATGCTAGCGAAGAAGGAGGCCGAACGTGTGAGAGAGAGGTAAACCTCATGCCCCAGCCGCCGCAACAAAAGAAGACGCCCCGGGTGTCAGGAGTCGCAGGGCGATTCCCGGCCACCGTAGGCGCGGGCCTGCGGTAGCGAGCATTGGGTAGCTCGCTGTCCTATCAGAACTAGGCCCGGGTCGATAGCGCGTTGTGTTCCAAGCGCGACTCAAAGAGATGCATAGCATAGAAGATGGGGTACGAAGGGCCAGTACCTGCTAGGGTTGCGGAATTTGTTCGAAAGGATCACCGCGGCGCTGGAAATTTAGTGGTTCTCCAGTTAATAATCTCATTGCGTTTTATAAAATATATGAAGGAGCGCTGTAAACGTCACTTATAGTAAGACTTAACATCATTTACTTAATAGCCTTTGTAACGTGACATCGAGTTTTACTAAAAGAGAAAATATTAAAAGCTATTCTGAAATGTTTTTCTCTTTATAAATATGAAGGCATTAAGTAAACCTAATGAAACGGTTTGAAATATTTGAATGATAAAATACGTAGGTATTTATTTTATAAACTGATGTGAGTGTGTAGTTGGTAAAAAGTACAGAATGAAGTGGTGGAGTAAATGATTAGGTAATTCCATTAATTAATTTGCCACTCGTTTCAACATACAACATTTTCAGCAAAAATTCAGCTTTAACTTACTGCTTGAACTTACTTTAACAAACTCTTTCGAGACTACTGCATATTAGTACAGTAATTATATAAACCAACTAGCTTTTGCCCGCGACTTCGTACACGCACATCCCGTTTTTGCCGTTCCCGTACGAATTTCGGGAAATTCTCTTAGTGCTCCCCTGCACTCCTCAAGAAACCTACATGCCAAATTTTAGCTTTCTACGACCAGTAGTTTCGGCTGTGCGTTGTCTGTCAGTCAGTCACTCCGCAGTGGAAGAGTTTTTATATTATACTAGCTTTTGCCCTTTTTAATTTCAAGAAATCCTATCTTAGTGCATCCCTTTTTTTTGCCATTGCTAGCGGTCACCACCTCTTAGAGTGGCCGCTTCAACGACCGCACATGCTCCTTCTTAGTGCACCTCTACCCTCCCCAAGGAACCTACATCCCAAATTTCAGCTATCTACGACCAGTAGTTTCGGCTGTCAGTCACTCAGTAACGGAAGAATTTTATATATTAGGATTAATTTAAACATTAATTATATTACTTACGCATTATAGCCACATGAACCATAAAGAATTTATTTTAAATCAAGAACAAACCCATCTCAAACAAAAATAAATAATAATAATAAGTAGCTCGGCTGTCAAGTCAACTGACATGAAGAATTTTTCATATCGTATTTTTATCAAATTTAATTTAAAAAACCCAAGTAACAAAATGAATTTTACACGGAATGCATCAAAGAAAAAATCAGAATCACATTGCAATAAGAATTTACGAAATGGATACCTACAAAAATTGACGAACGGAAATACAATGCTGACAAGAAGCCGGGCACGAATACAAGCCGCACCAACACCATCTTCGGGTTCGTCGCTCAGCTCCGCCTCGCAGCCGCCGGGACCAGCGCCGGCCGTGAGTCCTGAGATTCCGGTAGCTGCAGTTGCGTCGAGCTCGAGCGACGAATACTTCTCGCCGCCGACGACACCAACACCTGTGCGTCGGCGCGGACGAGGCCGACCACCGGCCAGCTTGGGACCTCGAGGCCCATCGGTCTCTGACAGGGTCCCCGTTATCGGTGGAAGTATGCAGCGCATGCGACGGACTCTAGCCATTAACGAAAATGTCATGCGCTCATACTTTGGGACTACAGAGGGGGGAACTAACCTGATTGCGTACCGTGGTCGGATGCTCTCTCTGTTTCAGGTAGTTGAGCCGGATGTCAACGTTTCAGCCCAACGACTATCGGATCAGGTGCGGGTCATCCAGCGTAACCGTATGTTGAATGATGCCGTACTTGATAGACTGCGTCTGGAATAGGGATGTTACGGAGCTCCGATTCCGATTCCGATTAGTCGGAACTTCCGATTGTTTTTGAACCTCCGATTTCGATACCTGTTCCGAAACTTTTCAATCGGAGGTAATCGGAGGTCGATGCCTTGCGGCGGGCGGCGGCATACGACCGCGGTCAACGCGTCTAAAAACCTGTTTATACTTGTCGCACGGGGATAGCCCCTCGTAACGTGCTTTCTGTCGCTTACTCATTCATTTGTTATTGTTTCGCATTGGGGATCAGGTCATTTGTTTTTGTTTGTGTTTATGAGTGAACACGTTAACAGAATCTAGAGTTTAACAGCTGTATTTGTGTTTTTAATAGTGTGACAAGTGGCAAATTAGTTGAACAAATTTTTAATTTTATAAGTAGCATTGCCAGCATACTTACAAGGACAGGACTTACGCCAGCAGGTCAACCTACACGAATCTGTCAAATTTTGCCAATCGAACATGAACCTTCCAAATTTGTAGTAAAGTTGAAAATCTTTTGCAGAAATTTGACAGATTGTGGTAGCTTAACGTACTGGCGTTTTTACAATGCATAATTATTTTATTAATTAATGACTGATTTTTGTTCAAAGCCTCGTCAGGCGTTCTATTGTTTGTATTTGAAATAAAAAGGACTAATTAGCAATGTATGTATTTTTTTTTTCATTAATTATATTAACCCTACTTTCTCACACATTCTCTTCTATAGCATCCGCCTCCGATTCCGGTTCCAATTCCTGTTCCGATTCCGATATATCAAATCCACAACCTCCGATTCCGATACCGGTTCCGATATCATCACATCCGTTACATCCCTAGTTCATAGAACCAACCCGTACAACTACAACTACTGCTTGCTACATGTATTGATAATGTTTTTTGTTGTGGCTACTACTTAGAGAAAGCCATTGTGAATTGCCTTCCTTCTGATCACAGTGGGCTACCAGTGGCGGAACCTTCATATAAGCCCAAAAGCCCGGCATGCCTTACTAAAATGCTCGATAGAGAATCAATATCAAACCCGAACTATTTAAAAGTTCGCGCGCTTAATTCTTATCAAAATAACACAAAGTATGCTACCTATGCCACATTACTACATAACTACACATCGCGATTGTTCGCGCGCAGAGTTTCGCATTTGCGGCGTCTACATATAGCTATCTCGCTTACACGTACCGGCTTTTACCGGGCTTTCAAATACTATCTCCGTCACTTTCGCACTTATAGCGATGTGCCGTATAACGAGTTCTAAACCTTGTGCGCCTACAAATCGATCAGTATTGAAGATTAAGCCGTGCATGCGTATGAAGTTGCGCGCGTATGCGTGACCTTGTCACCTTGCCAACTCTGCAGTGTTGCCGTTTTAGCGACGTTGTGAGATCTTGGAGATTTTTAACGAGTTTGGGGACTTTTTTTAAGATTTAGCAACAATAAAAACTAGCGACTTTTTAAAATAACGAAATTAAATACTCAAGCAATATCTTAAAAATAAAAAATTTGCGACATCTAGCTAGATTTTTCATATACCTGGTGACTTTTTTTGCCTAAATGACAACACTGCAACTCTGCGTAAGTAGTTCTTGACACCGGAGTGCAACTCACTTCAGTTTTATTTGCTTGAGAGTTGAAAAGTTATGTTGTTAAAGTTTTTTGTGTGTTTTCTTAGATTTTCTCAGTGATACAATTGTTTTGGTGACTTACCTACAACAATGGAGGTAATTGTACCTTGTGAGGATTTAAAATGCGTTCAAGTTTTGATTGGCGAAGATAAGGTAAAACCTTTAAACTTTGCTCAGAAAAAACAGTTAAATTCTTCATTAAAACCGACGCCTAATCTGTGTTTTTCTCAGACTAGTAAATCGCATAAACGAAAATTTAATAGATCAGTGTATAAAACTACTTGGATTGTTGGCTGTTCGCACACTAATAAGTTGTGTTCGTTTTGCTGCCTATTTTTTTCGAATGAAGATTCCGTTTGGAATACATCTGGTTATAATGATTTAAATAACATATCTGGCGCCATTAAAAGGCACGCAAATTCCTATAAACACCTGTGTGCAATGGTTTCTTTCGGTAATTTTGGTAAACAACGAATTGAGACATCTATATCAGTTTATGAGAAAATTGCGATGATACATACGAAGGTACCTACAGATTCAGTCGAAAACTGAACTTTCTTTTTTTGAAATCGGTTAAAATTTTATTGGGCTTGCCTTATTTTGAAACCCTAGGCACGCCACTGTGGGCTACTGGTATCTTTTGAGTCCAACATTCCAATTCAACAAGTGCAAATACAAACTAGACCAATAACATCCGGTGTTTTAAATAAATTTAACCGCGCTTTAATCGGGAAGTTAAGTGATTGGAACCTTACAATGAACAATGCTAATATTTTGTATACAGATTTTTTTTCTTTAGTCCAAACCGAATTCAATAATACTTTTAAAAAGAAAACTAAAACTATCTGCCCTAAGTTTTTATTTAGTGACTGGGCAACTAAAGGACTCGGAAAAAGTAAGGAAAGACTTTATGGCCTTAAGCCTTTTATTAACACTGAGACTTTTAATAAGTATGTAGCTACCTACTCAAAAATTTATAAAAACACTTGTAAGGTAGCTAAAACTTTATATATAAGTAATAAGGTAAAAACAGCAGACTATAAAATAAAGACGGTTTGGAAAATTAAAAACAATGAAACAAATAGGAACAAAAGATATAACACTGATTACGGATTGGAGACTTCTCATGGACTTATTAGCGATAACAAACAAGTTGCTCAAGAATTTGTAAATTTCTTTACGAGTATCCCTATTAAAACTACTGAAGCCTTAAATTCCTCGCCTTCACTTGCTTTTGATTTATTACAGGCGAACGTTTCAGCCAGCCCGACTGAATTTAATTTTAAACATATAAACCCCATAGTAGTAATAAAAGCTTTTAAACAAATCAAAATTAAATTGACCGAAGATCTATGGGGATTGTCTATCAAAGTTTGTACCTCAATCATCGAGACTGTAGCGACGTACTTAGCTATAATATTTAATTTGTGTGTGGATCAAGGAGTCTTTCCGGACCTAAAGAAATTCAGTAAGGTGATACCACTTTTTAAATGTGGGGATAGTAAAGACACAAATAATTATAGACCAGTATCTGTGTTGCCAGTGTTTAGTAAGGTATTTGAAAAAGTGATGCTAAATCAAATGCTTAATCATTTTAACACGAATAACATCTTTCATGATAAACAGTATGGTTTCACCAAAGGACGTTGTACAACTGACGCTGGTGTTACCTTACTAAAGCACATCTTTAACGCGTGGGAGGACGCACAGGATGCCATAGGTGTCTTTTGTGATCTCTCGAAGGCGTTTGATTGCGTTGATCACGATACATTACTCCTGAAGCTCGGGCATTACGGACTGGTCAAAACAGCGTTAAACTTGGTCAAATCTTACTTGAATGGTAGACGGCAATTAGTTCAAATAAACGGTGTCAATTCGTCGGGATTAAACGTGATAATGGGCGTTCCCGAGGGCTCGATTTTGGGTCCTTTCTTGTTTTTGGTATATATCAATGATTTACCCTATTTATTGCAACAAAAACTTGATATGGTGCTATTTGCCGACGATACCTCCTTAATTTTTAAGATAAATAGACAGACGGACAGTGTGGATATTATAAATAATGCCCTAATGCAAGTCCAAAATTGGTTCACGGCGAATAATTTGGTTTCGAATGAAAAGAAAACGAAATGTATAAGATTTGCTTTACCCAATGTCAAAAGCAGTGATTGTGACATAGTATTGAACAGGGAAAAACTAGAATTTGTCGATAAAACAGTTTTCCTGGGAATTACGCTTGACCCAAGGCTACAATGGGGCCCTCATATATCATTTCTTTCTGGGCGGCTAAGTTCAGCAGCTTATGCTGTTAGGAAAATCCGCCAATTAACGGAAGTCGATACCGCAAGACTGGTCTATTTTAGTTACTTTCACAGTATCATGTCTTACGGTATTTTACTATGGGGAAGGGCTGCAGACATTGAGTCTATTTTTATTCTGCAGAAAAGAGCCATCAAAGCGATATACAATCTCCGCCGGCGCGATACTCTAAGGGAACTGTTTAAGAATATTAACATCATGACGGTACCTTGTCAATACATTTACGAAAACATCATGTATGTCAGAAAGAATTTACATCTTTTTAGTAAAAGAGGCGACAGACATAATTATGGTACTAGAAATAGGGATCAATTAGTTCAACCAGGTTTCAGACTGGCTAAAGTTGCCTCATCTTTTATGGGGTACTGTTTAAAATGTTATAATAAGATACCTCCCCATATATTAGAACTAAATGAGAAAAAATTTAAATCTTGTATTAAACGCACACTATGCAGGCAAGCATATTATAAGTTGGGGGATAATATTGAAGAAAAAAATGCTTAGCTGAATGCTGGTCCTGCTCCACAGCCACTAGGGCGCACAAAATAATCTGTTAGCATTTGGAAACATTGTTGGACCGGCTGAAGATTGTAAAAAACAATATTTGCATTGTATAGACTCAATTTATTTAGCAATGTATAATTTCATCCATTTTAACGGCACATGTGTGAGTTCTGTGTACCTTAAACTTAAGCTATAGCTGTCAGTTTTAGGTTTGTTTTTGACTTGAATGTATTCTGGCGGTTGGGAGTGTCATGCTCACTCAAAAGTCTTGCTGATGGTGGCGTATGCGTTGGATCATTTGGCTCCCTTCAAAATGGTTGAGCCGAATGGTGCTAGCGCATGCGTCATGTTCGTGAACGGGCGCTGTCAGTTGGGGCTGGTCATTTCTCAGTTGCCATGGTTTATTTTAAATATTTCTTTGAATTGTTCCTTTTTTCCCGGACGCTTTTATCCTGCTCGTCTTTTACATCGTTCTCACATGTTTGTATAATTTTAACTTGATGTAAACAAAACTTTATATCAATTTATTATTTTTAAAAGAGTGTCCGTGGAGTTTCTTGCACGATCTTCTCCATAGAGATCTACGCTTTGGAACGTGTAAATAGCTTCATCTTTTTGGACTGACCGACTTTGACAATTCAAAAGTGCCTGTAAATGGTTTATTTGAAATATACGATTTGATTTGATGGTTTGGCTATATCCGTGAGTACCTAATGCAATGTGCGATTGAGGAGCGCTTTGGAGGATGCTTTTCGAGAGTATCGCTCCACACCGCCTGAGCTAAGGCCTCGGCTACCTCGTTTGCCAATGCATAACAAAAATAGGGCGCTGGTGTGTGCTCTAGATTCGCATCTATCAAGCTATTTTGATAGCTGCAAAGACCTCGTCGATACCCACTCTATCTTGTACTGTGCGGCTGAAGCGGCATGTCGTGCAGCTCATGTCAAATTTCCTAATAGTGACAGAGTTACACGACTAGCTGTTCCAGCTTGGCAGTGCAGGATCGAGCGTCGTATCGGTGAGGCTAGAGCACTTATCTGCTTCAGGGGGGCAACACTCGCCCTAGAGTGATGCGCTTTGTGAGACGGGCGTTTTCGGGGACTGATGTCAACCCCCGAGATTACCGAGATTCCCGTAGCACAGAGTGCACCGACTTCCTGAAGCAGAAGGTGTATGCATTGGCAACCGTATTCGTAGGCACAAGCGGCGAGTGGAGCGATACACTCAGATTTGCACATTCCAAAGTAATGAGAGGTGGGTTTATAGGGCTTGGAAGCGACCGGACCAACGTGAGACTGATATGCGCCTACCGGATGATGACGCGATTTGTTCATTCTGGCGTAGCATCTGTTCGGTGCCTGTCAGTCACACCGAGGGTGATTGGACTCGGGAGTTCGAGCGCGCGTGCGATTCGATACCAGAAATGGGAGCAATTAATATCAGCCCCCAAGATGTAGCTCGTGCAGTCCGTCCGTTGCCTAACTGGAAATCTCCAGGGCCGGACGGGCTGCCAAATTTTTGGATAAAATGGTTCAAAAGATCGCACGCTCGCTTGGCATCTCAATTCCAGTCTGCCTTAGAGTCTGGGTCGCTCCCCTAATTCCTAACTACAGGAATAACTCACCTGCTCCATAAATCAAGTAGTACCGCGGAGCCTAAAAATTATAGACCGATCACGTGTTTACCTACGGTCTATAAAGTTCTTACATCCATTTTGAGAGGAAAGATTAACCATCATATTGATAGTAATTCAATAATGTCTGCTTCTCAGAATGGATGTAAGAACGGGTCCCGCGGTACTAAGGAGCTGCTCTTTATCGACATAGAACAGATTCGACGTTCCCGAAGAGATCTGTCGACATGCTGGATAGATTATAAGAAGGTCTATGACTCAGTGCCACATACATGGCTCATGAGGGTGCTGGAGCTGCACAAAGTTGATGCAGTTCTGCGCACCTTCTTGATGTCATGTATGGACATTGGATGTCAGTGGAGGACGGTCCTTCACTATCCAGGGTGTCGACAGACCCAGGCGAACAGCGAACCGATAAGGATCGAGCGTGGCATATTTCAGGGTGACAGTCTGAGTCCACTGTGGTTTTGTCTGGCCCTCAACCCTCTCAGTACATTGCTGGAGGGTTCGGGCCAAGACCGGCTACCGGTTAAGAAGAGGTGGTCAGGTGATATCGCACCTCCTTTACATGGATAACTTGAAACTGTTTGCTCCTAACAACTTGCAACTGATGAAGCTACTGAAGGTAACAAAAACCTTCAGTAGCGCCATCAGGATGGAATTTGGTTTGGACAAATATGCGGTCATGCATGTAAAGCGAGGGGAGATTATGGAATCCGTGGGAACCCAACTCTCGGATTCCATACACCTTAGGTCCCTCTCCTTAACCGAAACTTACAAGTATTTGGGTATGTCGGAAGCGTTAGGCATCAATGCTGTTGACGTGAAACAATCGTTGAAGGAGCGCTTCTTTGGCCGCCTGAACAAAGTACTAACAGTCTTTTATCAGGCGGAAACAAGGTGCGCGCCTTCAACGGTTGGGTCATGCCGGTTTTGATGTACTCTTTCGGCATACTCAACTGGATTCAGACGGAACTTGACGCCCTGGATAGAATGGTACGCCCACTCCTTACCGCAAATCGAATGCATCACTCACGGTCATCGGTGATGAAGCTGTATATCCCGTGGAAGTGCGGGGGTCGTGGCTTCCTAAATGCTAAGACCCTACAGAACCGCGAGGTATGCAGCCTTAGGGAGTACTTCCTAGAGGCCGACGTGGGTATGCATCGAGATGTGGTAGCGGTGGACAAAGGCCTTACCGCGCTCTCCTTGGCTAACGAGAACTGGCGCAAACCTGTGGTATTAGATACTAATGACCGCAGGGAGGTATGGCAGAGCAAGGAGCTTCACGGACGCTTTTATCGTGTCCTACTTGGACCCGATGTAGACTTCTTAGCGTCCGTAGCCTTGCCGCGTTTTGGTGACCTATTCGTTGAAACCGAAGGTTTTGTCTATGCAATTATGGACGAAGTTATGATGACGAACAACTACCGGAATTACATTGTGAAGGACGGTACGCTTGACATATATCGGGCATGTCACCAGCCCGGGGAATCCATCCGCCACATTATTTCCGGTTGTTCTAGTCTGGCTAACGGAGACTATTTGCACAGGCACAACCTTGTAGCCAGGATTATCCACCTGCAACTTGCTCTTGAATACAATCTTGTGGAATCGGAACTACATACTATAGGTATGTGCCCGACCCAGTTCTCGAAAGTGGCAATTGCAAATTGTATTGGGATCGGTCTATCATCACTGATAGGACTATTGTTGCCAATAGACCTGATATGGTGGTGATAGACCGACTAGAGCGTCGCGCAATGATTGTTGATATAGCAGTCCCTCATGACGAGAACCTCGTGAAGTCTGAGAAAGATAAACAAACGAAGTATCTTGACTTGGCTCGCGAGGTTGTCGACATGTGGGATGTGAACACAGCAGTCATTGTGGCGATAGTTGTGACGGCCAATGGCATAATTGCCAAGAGCCTCGACCAACATCTCAAGAGGCTCTCGTTGGGCAGCTGGATCAAGGGCTTGATCCAGAAAGCAGTACTCCTGGACACGGCGCATATAGTGAGGAGGTTTCTCTTTCGGGAGCCCTGACCACCGGTAATTTGGACCCTGCTCCCGGTGGGTTACTATTTTTTATATTTTTAAATGTTTTTAGAAATATTTAAAAATGAAAATTTGTGTAAATGGAATAATAATAATAATAATGAATGTTTCAACATAAATCCATTTAAATAAAATAATAAAATGCAACTAAAAACAATAAAAACGTCAATGAAAACGTCCTGCGCTCTTACTATGGGGTTACAGAGGGGGGAACTACTGCGTACTGTGGTCGGATACTCTCTCTGTTTCAGGTACTTGAACCAGCTGTCAACGTGTCGGCCCAACGACTGTCGGATCAGGTGCACGTCATCCAGCGTAACCGTATGTTGGATGATAGTGTACTTGATCGCCTCCCAACTGAAGTGTGTAGCCATGTCATTACTACTTCGTCGCAGACTGTGGCACCACAACAGTCAACCCAGATTCCTAGCCACGCTGACGAGGAGAGTAATGACAGGGTTACAAACGTAAGTACCCAGTGCAATGATGAATTGAGGAGTGTTTTGGAATGTGCTATTCGGGAATATCGCTACATGCCGCCTGAATTTAGACCACGTTTACCTCGTTTGCCCATGCATAACAAGAACAGGGCGCTGGTGGCTGCTCTGGATTCGCAGTTGTCAAATTATCTCGATGACTGCGAAAACCTCACTGATGCACACTCGATAATGTACTACGCGGCTGTAGCGGCATGTCGTGTAGCTCATGTCAAAATAACCAATGACAGAGTTACACGACCAAAACCAGCCGTACCAGCTTGGCAGTGCAGGATCGAGCGTTGAATCGGTGAAGCCAGAGCGCTAATCGGCAAACTGATCTGCTTCAGGGAGGGCAACAGTCGCCCTAGAGTAATGCGCTTTGTGAGACGGGCGTTTTCGGGGACTGATGTCAATCCCCGAAATTATATATCTCGTGTCACAGAGCGTATCGACTTCCTAAAGCAGAAGGTGTATGCATGGGCAAACCGTATTCGTAGGTACAAGCGGCGAGTGGAGCGATACACTCAGAATCGCACATTCCAAAGTAATGAAAGGTGGGTATATAGGTATCGGAAGAGACCGGACCAAGGTGCGACTTATATGCTGCCACCGGATGATGACGCCATATGTTTATTCTGGCGCAGCATCTGGTCGGAGCCTGTCAGTCATACTGAGGGCGATTGGACTCGGGAGGTCGAGCGCGTGTGCGATCCAATACCAGAAACGGGGCAATTACCATCAGCCCCCAAGATGTAGCTTGCTTGTGCAGCAGCACGGGCTGCACAATTTCTGGATTAAATGATTCACAAGATCGCACGCTTGCTTGGCGTCTCAATTCCAGTCTGCCTTAGAGTCTGGGTCGCTACCCCAGTTCTTAACTACAGGAATAACCCACCTTTTCCATAAATCAGGTAGTACTGCGGAGCCTAAAAATTATAGACAAAGTACTTACATCCATTTTGAGAGTTAATAGTCATATTAACAACAACATCATATCTGCCTCTCAGATTGGATGTAGGATTAGATCCCGCGGTACTAAGGAGCTATACTCCTTTTCGATATGGCCATTAGCCAACAGGTTCGTCGTTCCCGAAAGGATCTGTCGACATGCTGGATAGACTATAAAAAGGCCTCACACATGACTCGGTGCCTCATACATGGCTCATGAGAGTGCTAGAATTGTATAAAATTGATGCAACGCTACGCACCTTCCTGATGTCGTGTATGGGGCAATGGAGGACAGTCCTTCGCTATCCTCGCTATCCAGGATGTCGAAGTATCCAGAGGAATAGCGAACCGATAAAGATCGGACGGAGTATATTTCAGGGCGATAGTTTGAGTCCGCTTTGGTTTTGCCATGTATTTTCCATACTTGCATAGGCACAACCTTGTAGCCAGGATTATCCATCAGCAACTTGCTCTGAAATACTCTCTTGTAGAGTCGGAGGTGCCATAGGTACTACAGGTATGCGCCCGCCCCAGTTCTCGATAATGGCAATATCACATTGTACTGGGATCGGTCCATCATCACTGACAGGACTATTGTTGCCAATAAGCCTGATATAGTGGTGGTGGACCGAATAGTGAAGCGTGCAAGTATTGTAGACATAACCGTCCCGCATGACGAGAACCTCGTGACAGCCGAGAAAGATAAACAAATCAAGTACATTGACTTGGCTCGTGAGGTTGTCCACATGTGGGATGTGGATTCCGCAATCATTGTACTGATAGTCATATCAGCCAATGGCTTAATAGCCACGAGCCTCGATCAACACCTCAGGAGGCTCTCGTTAGGCAGCTGGATCAAGGGCTAGATTCAGATAGCGGACACGGCTCGCTGGATATACTTCTGGACACGGCTCGTATTGTTAGAAGGTTCCTCTCTCTGGAGCCCTGACCGGCGAGGTGAGCCGGTAGCTTGGACATTGTTCCCGATACCGGTGGGTTACTATTTTTATATATTTTTTTGTTTTAAAAAAATATAAAGTATATGTAAAAAAAAATAAACGAGAATAATAATGAAACATTTTTTTACAGCAAACTTCGCAATTACTTTCATATATTACTACTATTATTAAACTTACTTATTATTTAACTCATTACTTTTATTATTTTTGTTATAATTTTTTTAAAGGAAAAGTTGTCAGAAAAACGAATACCTAAGTACTCAGTCAAAACAAAAAAATGCGAGCTCACATTTAGTGACAACAGCCCTCATTTGTCAACCAACCAAATAAATTATTATAATGGAATCTCTTTGTCACAGTTAATGTAGGACAATAAATCCATTATTAAACCGATAATTGATTACTTATTGTGATTTGATGCAAAATTTCGGGTTCGCTATTACCCGAGCTAAAAGCATAGCCATGTACTCGTTATTTATTTGAAGTAGTAACTGATTAAAAGGAATTCTATTACAAAAGTAATCCTTTTGAATGGTATCCTCCTTTTGTCGTGGACCTACTTAAGTACAGCTTTGCATCGGGAATTCGGGAAGCTTTTTATTTTTACTACAAAGAATATTTTATTGGTTTTTGATAGTTACTTTCAATGTTACTTTTATTACGGACCAGTAAACCTGGACCAAAAATGATGACAAAAATAAAATTTGATGTTATCAAACACGCGTTTTCTCCTGGGGTTGGTTGACTGAATTTTCAACAGCCAATCATATCACTTGAGTTGCATGTAATGTGTGAAGCATCGACAATGTGGGGGTACGTGTATCATGAATAACACACCTCTTAAATTCACTTGGGTCTTATTATTGATATTTTCCAACACTGTCCCTTATTTCCAATCTGCACTACGAACTCATTTTTGCATTCAGCCATGCACAAATCCTGCACTAGTTTCGGCAGAGCGAACAAAGCGCATCGTCTGTCAACTTCATTATACGCTGGTGACGGCTCAGCAGTGCGGAAACACCGACATTAATGGTGTCGCTGACTGTATTTACGATTATTTTCGTATTGAAACCGGGTCTAAATTTGTTTCTTCAGTTAGAAGATGGAACAGTCGAAAGTTGATTATTATCCAGATTCTACGTAGGTCCATAAAGGTACAAAATTGATATTCGTAGAATCTGACCGATATTGATATTATCTATACCCTTGGCAATAATAATAACTGCGTACGTTGTTCGAGGAATCTGTTGGTGAGAGCAATATTGCTCTTAACGAAATATGTATGAAAATAATTTTCAATTAGAGAATAATTCAAAACACTTGCTGTAAAGAAAGATACATTCGTCGTCGTCGTAAGGCATGGCTGTTTCCGAGAACATTAATCAGATGCACGCGAAAAATGTTTAATATAAACATGTTACATCACAACAGTATGCTGGCAAGCTTTATTGTTTTTGTTTTCATATCATAAACGAACAAAGTAAACAATGGCTAGCAAATAAATGGTGTACAAATACGAAGAAATTGTCTGTAGTAAATCGTTTGTATTGGTAAAGAAAACTGGGAACGGTCCCAAGGCGGAAAATACATATTGGAGCAACAATGGTGATGGTAATGAAGAATTCTTTTGTTTCTCGGAGTAATATGAATTTATTTCCGCATTCCGGCTATCAAACATCCCTTAGGCTCATATTAATAAGCCAACCTCGACATGGCTTTCAAGAATAGAAGCACGAACAAGAGGCCAAAATAACAATCATGTGATTTATTTTCAATCGTCTTCTTGGAGGATTACATTACATTAAATAGTGAACGCAGAAGTTCTATCAGCCGAGAGCAAGTAATGCCTACGTCTAAAAAAGACTATCCAGTTTTCTGGGGCGTGAAACTAGCAAGCCTACATAACTTAAACAGAACATTCAACTAATGTAACGTAATTTAACTTCTACAGTCCTACTTTTTATGAACCCTTAAACCCGAATAAAATTCACAATTTTAACTTCAGTACTATTAAGGTCAAAGTTCCTAAAACCGTCACAAATCCGAGTGGTTCCTAAATACGTAGGCTGTTGTTCGGGCTATTCTTTATGTCGGTCGGGCTGTGCCGTAAATAGAGGAGACGGGGCCTCGTCGCTAATGACACCGAATGTCCCTAACACCGTGACACGTCAGAAGTACGTACGTGCCTATATGATCAACTGTTTACTGCGTTGTGTGAGTGTTGGCCCATTAGGGATCTGTTGGCTTTCAGAAAGGTACGGTTTGTGTTGTTAGGTTAAATGCAAAGCTTTGCACCTTTTATTCTGCCATTTATTTCAAACCTTCGACACATGTCTAAATGATCTTTTTCATTATTTTAAATGTTTTTTTGGTAAATATAATAAAAGTAGAATAATATTCAATCATAATAAACTAGCTCCTGCCTGCGGCTTCGCCTGCGTGAAATTTATTTCAAAGGAGTTTACTACTGGGATTAGAAGTATCATAATGATGTTCTATTCCGGGACATGTTCTACTTGTGCGCAAATCCCTTCAGTCATTAATACGTGAAAGAGTAACAGACAGGCAGTATTAGTACGTAGGGACCAAGTAGGGAAAAGTTTTATCACGCAACTAGCCCGATGTCAAATCCTGTTGCGTTGGATTGCACGCAGCATTATCTAGATTTATTATACTGCGCCTAGTTCCATAACTTATTTTATATACAATATTCAACCACTATCCAAAATACATGCAAAGATACGCACACACTAAAATTGATTGCTTTTACGCGAATTTCAACATATCATAGCTTTTACCGTCTTCCTGTAATGTTCAGTCGAACCCCTGTAAGCGAGGCCGCACAACTATCATAAACTAAATTTCCTCCAACATTCGACAGGACGTAACTCCGAAACAGCAGTTATCAACACTGTCAACTTTACCACTTTATTAAGTCTAGTATCGAAGTTTCTAACTGGATACGAACTTAATGCACAACACTTACTAAGTTCTGAGCCTCCTCGTTTATACAATAAACCATAAAGTTATGCACGTGTGATATGTTTAAAGAGCAAGTTCAATCAGTTCGTCAAGATTTTTTTTTCAGTAGGAACTATGTTGGGATAGGCGACCTTCATTTTTACCCGGATGTATCAGCTACATCCGGGTAAAAATAGACAGTTCTTTACTCCATGTAAAATACTGATACTCAGGTACCAGTATTTTACATGGAGCTACTGTCTTACTAATAATACCATCACTTCCCATGGGCGTCGTACGAGGCGACTAAGAACTCACCAGGGAATGGGCAGCAGCGTTCTCTGTAAAACGCAACACCATACACTGCGATCGCCAACCCGCCTAGGCGCCAAGCGTGGCAACTATGGCAACCCCCCCCCCCCCCCCCCCCCCCAACTTTGGTGGAGGCCTTTCGGCTGATATGAGATGAGATGAGAGATGAACTGTCTTACTGATCTTCACAACTCTGTTTACAGATAACAAGATACTCCATGGCAAGACTTTCGGATTTTCTGGCTTTTATGACAAAAACTGTCAAACAAGCGACCGCCTCACACCCTGTACGGGATGTTTGAAAGTTGCTTAATGTTACTAATCCTTACCTTATCCTTACTAATATTATAAATGCGAAAGTAGCTCTGCCTGTCTGTCGCGTTTTCACGCCAAAACTACTCAATCGATTTGAATGAAATTTGGTACACAGATAGTCTAGAGCCTGAGAAAGGATATAGGCTACTTTATATCCCGGGAGTATGTTTCCTAGGGACCACACAGGCGAAGCCGCTGGCAGAAGCTAGTAGAATGATACCTAATTACGCAAAATACAAAAAAAAAACGTGTTGATAATGAAATGATTATTATTATTCTTATTTGTATGTCTTTGACAATCTCGGTACCCTGGAGTCCCGGCCCTTTGATAGGCGTACGAAGGGCCGAAGCCAACTCGCAGAGGCCCCGTTACACATTTCTAATGGAATGGAGCACCAACCGACGATTATCCGTTTGCACTATTAAAGTATACCCAAGGATAATCCCCGGTAGATGCAGAACTATTGCATAATATGGAAACAAAAGATGAGAGGCTTGGGTGGTTTAGTGGATTCATTAAAGTATACTATGAAAGAACTATTGACCCCTGCCTGACCACTGACAATTAACACCGCTTTAAAATGGCACGGGGGGTGACTTGCACACTCAATATATGGGTCCCTGAAAACGGTCTCTAGCAACAAGTGACGTAGCGCCAAGGTGGCAACATATCCTGAGGTGCTAGAGAAGCGGAGAGGTATACCACGGTTATCAGAACAATCCCGGAAGTACGGTCAAGATCCCTACCAGCATCTTACGTCGGATGTTGTTCTTGAACCAAGCTTGGCATTATGTGTTAAATTAATAATATGCTCTTCCTATTTACTTTAGACATTGGCAGAATAGTTGACATCGGATCTGCTTGCCACAAACAAAAAATAGAATAGTTGTAACGTAGTCATGGGACACAACAAGCTCTATGTAGAAAAAAAAACACTATATAGAACAGGGTAATATTGTTGAAATGTAAATTGCCCCAAATTACCGATTTCAGGTCAATCGAGACTAATGGTGCTTTCCCACCAATCGAATGGTGCAAAGCCAACTTTTATGTGGGCGTGTAAACGACGCGACGAAATGAGAACACGAATGAATAAATGATATTCAATTTTAACGCTATTAGTTTCTGTGGGGATTTGTCAGGGGGTTCAATGTTTTTATACAAAATTAGAGTTAATTAAGATGCGTACATACACATAGTATCGTATTGTGAAACTTTGGTAGGTAGCCGCTCCACGTAAAAAATTGTTATTGTTTTACTTACCAGTTTTACTGGCTAAGCTGGAAAAGGCTAGGCAGATGGTGACGATGATATTATATACTACATGTCATATAGTAGCGTATCATGATAGTAGTAGTACCTACCTACTACCTAACTATTATCAGGTCCACCAAGGTGTTGTGACTATTGATTAGCTTGTGAAATTAATCCTATTACCGTCGATATCATCAAATAACTGTGGTACCTATTATTTATTTAAAAAATACCGTAAAAAAACGCCTTAACGGCTATAACGCCAATGCGATTTTACTACCACAAAAATATACAACTGAAATTTAAAATCAAATAAAATAGAATTAAAAAAAAATACAATTACAAATTCAATAACACAATTAGGTAAGAAAAAAAATTGAATAAACATTAAAAACGACTAAAAATAAATTAAAAATAAAATTTAAATACAAACTCAATAAAGTAGGTACATTACAATCAGAATATTTAAAATGCCATTAAAATATAAATTATAGGTAATATGTAGTGCTAGTGCATCTACATATTACCTATAATATCTACCAATCTTACTACAAGTAAGCCATGTATCGTCGGCATACATTTTTGATAATATATGGGTGCAAACTAATAACACACTCATATATCAAAAGCGCACTAAATTACCACAGTCGAAAGACAAAGACTAGAAAGTCCTGACTACTCCTGGCACCGCAAACGCTGGGTCTTCCATGCTTGTGCACAGTTCAGGCCATTCCGTGAGTGTATCCGACTGTGAATGTAACTTAGCAAGATTTAAGAGCCATATATATCTCCTAACTTTAGAATTACTTCAACCTCT
Organism: Lacanobia wlatinum; assembly: GCA_947578705.1. NCBI lineage: Eukaryota > Metazoa > Arthropoda > Insecta > Lepidoptera > Noctuidae > Lacanobia > Lacanobia wlatinum. Next base: position 8,762,881 of record OX388028.1, on the reverse strand, counting down.
CTCATAAATGTTTAAGTATCTTTGACATTTCATACATCATTCTTAAGATTAAGAGGCTGCGTGTAAGTTTAACATATAAGACGACGTATTAATATTAAAGTTACGTTTGATTTATGTATTCTGGCTTCGGAAATGATATATTGCTTGTATGTAATTAGATGAAAGCAATGGTGTCATTCGATGTAGCTAGAAGGATTGCCAAAGTTAAGTGGTAGTGGGTAGAGCAAATTGTTCGCAGAACGGCTGCTAAGTTTCTGGAGTAGCAATCGCGTACCGGACGGGAGAAGCAGCATTGGAAATAAGATCCGGTGATCTGGTGAAGATAGCGCAAATCTTCTATATGAGCCAATACAGTGAGTCTAAAAAGGCCACTTTAGAAGAATCATACTACTAATCGCACAACAATCTGTCAAATTTCATTTTCATCTTTATAGCTAACGCATTAGGTTCAAGGTTGATTGGGAAAGTTTCAGAGTTTCGGGCAGCGTGATGTGCTTTCTGATTCTGCTAAAGTGGTATTTTAAGACCCGCTGGTCAATGTGGCAATGGTGATAATGATGAACGCTGCCATTAAAATTGACACTCCTTCTTATTCAATACTGCGGAACCAGTTCAAATGCTCCAGTTACAATGCTGATCTATGTCGACTTGTTTCATGCCCAGAAGAAGGTACCTATAATCACTCTGCAATGGCTCAGACCAAAGCCAGGCTTTGGGTGACGGCAGTTAACAACCAACCACTTACTATAGGTATCCTTAAACGTTATCTTAGTATGCCAACAGATTTAAAAATAATAATGAAAATTTGCTCCATTCACAAACCCACAAAAAATAAGTCACATTTTAAATAAAATATTATAACCAACTAATAATAAATCATAAGCGAGCGACACATTACTTCCATACAAAGTTGAATCTATTTTTGTTTCGCAGTCATCTATCATTATCAATCAACTAGCCTCATGCCACATGCGAGTGGTTACTAGGTATATTGAATCAAATAAATGAACATCGTATTTTTGTACAAAAGTTCCCGCAGACAACCCAGACGCGGGAAAAACACACTGTCGAAATGTCATGACGCGCCTGTTTGTGAGAGTTTAATGTTATGAACCATCCCTACCATCCCTACCTTGTTGCTATTCCACCAACTCGCACTAAGCGTTTCCAAACGTCTTTTATAATGCGCACAGCAAAGGAGTGGAACTCTCTGCCTGCGTCCGTGTTTCCAAACGCTTACAACCCTAATCTCTTCAAAGTTAGAGTGAACAGGCTCCTTCTGGGTAAGCTCGCTCCATCGTAGACTTTGTCTCGGTCATCTTTGACCTAGACTGGAGTCAAGAGCAAACCCATCACAAATAAAAAAAAAAAAAAAAAAGAACAAGCAGGCGGAACTGATTATGAATGGTTACCGTCTTCTGGCCATCCCAAAGACAACTGTGCCTCCTTAGGCTTTAAAATTATAATGACACCGATAGTCCAGTACTAACCAGAACACATAAGGGAAAAAGTGCAGGCAGTGAAAAGTATGGGAGAGCAAATAGTTGAATTAAAAACACAAATTAATATTGATAAAATTAAAGAAGTCAGCCAAAACCCGTCCTAAACTAAATTATTGTACATAGCTACCCAGATAATTTACTTTTACCTTACATAGTTTAGGTAGCGCTCTTTACTCTATCGCCGCAATCCCATCGGTAATCCGATCTCCACAATGTCGGTAACAGTGTATATTCGAATAATTCAATCAGGATGGCTGATGCTGACAAACGAATTTAATTTATAAACATCCAATGCCAGGGCTCTAGTAAGCAGTATCGTATTCCGAATTCCGATAAACGGATATTATCTGTCTAGACTTTTATTACTTATTCTGTGTAGCTACTAACAGAAACAACTAACAAAATGTGATTAACTTCAAAGCAGCAATAATTTATTAATAGATACCAACAAGTATCTAAGCTAGCTAACTTTTAGAGAAGCAATCTAAAATTATGTTTGATCGGGCCCCGGGTCAATATTTTGTTAATTTTCCGGCTCACATACTAATGTGCTGTAAAATACTTTGGGGATATTTACTATGGACGTGGAACGTTTAAGACGATGTTATTACATATTTAGGGACATTACCCGGATACTTCGGTGAGCTCCCGCCGCTGAGCGCTATTCCGTAATGCAAGCGACCTTCATGTAAGAGCATTAGCTTAATGTGCTCGAGTCAACTTCCACAGAAATATACCAGCATTAGAGAACACACATGTAACTACAATAAATTAACAAAATAACATGCCCCACGATTACATTTACTGTTAAATGTTTCGTACATACAGCTACAGCGTATAATTTCAACATGATTAATTGCGATAAAATTTACGCAAGAATAAACGCTGTAATATTCATAGATTCCTACACTACCATGTACAAAAGCATTTAAACAGAAAGCCCATTTGCATATTATGAAAATGACGCGGTTGCTAACTGACGCCACCCAGCTGCTATTATGACAACTCCAACTAATAAAATTATGTGACCTCATTTGTTACTTAGCCTGGCCCGCGAGGCTTTACGTGAGAAATTACAGAAAGCTCCTGAAGGCATTTATTTCTGCCTCACTCTTCAATAAATCTTTCTAAAAATCGGTCAAGTAAGATTTAAGAGCGCGTCCAGGGTTCCACGTTACGGCTTAAAATATCTCTCGCTATGACCCAGGCAGAATACATTAGCATACAGCTAGTGGCGTATAGCGGTCACCTCTCTAGACCGACTGATTTATTACCTTATCATTGTATTTAGTTACACTTTTTATTTTAGAACCATTAAAATAATGAGAAGGTAATTTAGTTATTGTTAATTAAATTACACACCGCAAATTCAGTAAAATTAACATAAATTGGACGGGGACTGGCGCATAGTGTGATACTATTGACCTACTGTGGCGATTTTTAAATAGGATATTTTTATTCAAGCCTACAGTTCTTCTTATTACGTCAGATGAATATTCACGAGGAATTATGTGGTTGAATACCAGTCCACATTGAATTTGGCGACACCGAATGAAGAGAAGAATAAATTAACATCACTCCATCACGCCATCTTACCTTGACATGACGGTATTTTCCCTTACACAGTTTTATGGTAATAAATTAACCACTCTCAGACTTGAAAAATGTGTTAAATCAATTACAGGATTTCGTGTTTACAACTTTAGACGTTAAAACACGTCGACGCAACTGTTGTAATAAAGTTTTTTTTTGGGATGTTGTTAGGAGAGACCGATAGATACAAATAGGGTTGAACCAAGTTTGCAGCTTCGAAAGACTTGTAGTAACTACGTGGTATTCGAAAAACCAATTTTACATTATTGGTAAATTATATTGTGCCTAATGGGGCCATACACGTCCAAGTAATTTGATCAAACAGGCTGGTTCAAACTGCTTGATCAATTCATCATCATGCGTCATTCATGCTTAAAGAGAAGACTTTTGATTCATACAGAAAAGCTCATGAAATAAGAGAATATAGAACGCAAGAGCGAGCGAAGCGAGCTCAAAAATTTAAAACGTTTAGGGGTGACACCCGACAGTGACAAAAACCAGTCAACAAACGGTCGGATGTCACCGCTAAACGGGTGTCACCCGGAGCGGGCCTATACCTATTTACATCAGCAAGACCCCACTTGGTAGCAGTTCCATTATAAGTCAACTGTCGCGTTCGTATCAAAATAATCCAGCTTTTAGGGAGGGCGGTCGTTCCTCGCACCTGGTCCGGAGGTCACTCACAATAGTTGCCCCACCTGGCGCTAAACTCCGTACGATATGAACGAGAATAATATTACAGAAAGAGTTTATGTGCCTTTCAAAACCGTAAATAATATGTACAGATAATATAAAAGGCAGGAGAAAAAGCAATCTTTCACAAAGAAAAAGTTTGTTTATTTGTAACCTGTAAACAAGTAATTCGCAAATCGAGAGAATCGTTTCGTTAGTGCCCGCCTAACGAAACGCTTCTCCCGATTCGCGGTATACCGTACAATACTCGTAATTCGTAGACACGAAACCGCGAGCTGCATTCGGCCGAAGTAAACAAGCAAAAAGTAGAATGCAATTTAAAATTTTCGCTCGAAGGTAAAAAATTTTGCTCGCTCGAATTTCTGCTAGGTGGTGTTCTCGTTCCGGAACGTACCCGACTCGTACCCGGCTCGTTTGTATAATTGTGTTTGTGTATGTGGCTGTTGTCACCGGCCGCCATAGCCCGCCATCCATTTGACCGGCCCGGACACTGACGCGGACAAATTGACATGTCCTGTCCCTTCCAAGGCCCTATTCCAAATTGTATAGACGTACGTTCACGTCGCGTTAAACATGTTACACTTTTGTTACTTTCTATATTGTGTTGGCTTTTGATGTTTGAAAGGTCTGTTGTGATGCGAGGTATCAAAGGAACAAGGCGATTGAATTTTATTTCTAATATCCGAAGCATTATTGAAGTGTAAGTTTCTTTGGGCGCGTTGAGTACTTTTTGTGTGAGGAAAAAACATTGATATTGCGTCATCGTCTCGTCTCGTCACCGAACGCTTTCCATCTACAGCACTGATATATAAAAAACCCAAGATACACACTCGAGATCTCAAAAACGTCCGCAAAAAACAAGCGCAATATGTATAATTGTGCGCAAGTTTCAAACAGTCTCGCATCGCTCGCCATACTACACTGCTTTGTAAAAACAACTTTAAGCGATCCGTGTAAGGTTGAATTTGCAAAAAAAATTGCGCATCACTCGCCATACTGCACTGCTTTGTAAAAACAACTTTAAGCGATCCGTGTAAGGTTGAACTTGCAAAAAAAAAATTGTTTATAGTATAACTACACACAACTCACACATGACACTTGATACATTTCAGTTTTTGACGACAGTTTCGAGTGTTGCATTTGTTCGAGACTGTGCATCTTGGGTTTTTTATATATCAATGATCTACACTAATATTCTAAAGAGGAAAGATTTGTATCTTTAACACTACTGGACCGATTTCAAAAATTCTTGCCCTGAGGAAACTACATTATCACAGAGTAACATAAGCTATAGAATATTTTCAAAAAAGTTAAGGATCCTGATGAAACCTTCGATAATGTAACCCAAGGTATGAAAAAAAGATCCTTATATCGCGTACGCTGCGGAAACTATTGACAATAGAGCAAAGTGATGTACTACAGTTTTAAAGAGAACATCAATATCTACATAAAAGTCCGATATCTAACTGTTGATGATTAAGTCACAATGACCGCTTTTTGTTCAAATTATTCAATCAAAACCCGGGTGAAATGGAATAGTGGTGATATTAGTATCATGATATTTATCCTTATCTATTTCAATTGTTTAATAATTAAGGTTGGTTATGTACATGTAAATTACACTTTAAACTATTCAAATCGGACTTTTTGTTTTAAAGTTACGACGGGTATAAAATACTCTAAGTAAGAAAAATGTGTTACTTTGTTTTCACTTCTATCGGCAGTCCCCAGACTGCCCGATTTTTTTTTATTAAACACCACTTTTTGTATGAGAAAACAGGAAAAACAGTCCCAAAGTATGCTGATAGTCCTTTATTTATTCATTTCCTTTAATTAATTAATCAGTACCTATCGCGTATCAGTATCTATATAAAATAAAAACCCGAGGTAAAATAAACAGAATTCCCCTACATTTCTACGATTTAATCAATGGATTGTTTGCTGAGGACTATGTACTCACAGATGCGACTATTAGAGCAGACAGAAGGAATTTAATTAGATTACACAGTGTGTTTAAGAAAGTCAGAATTAATTAAAATATGTATGTTCTTACTTATTAATTATCTGATTGGAATTTATGTACTTAGATGTTCACTGTTCTGATTTTATAATTATGAAACTTCTCGTAGGCGCTTGTAAATGTTAATAATTAAGTATTGTACATTCTTGAAAAGCAGATATTAACCAAAAACATTTTTTATATTACTACACTATTGCTGTTTTTTTTTTAAATTTTACTAAAAAAGACTACTTATAGAATCGAATGGAATCGATACACTTTTGACTAGGTATGTTTAATGGCATGTCATGAATTCGTGACACGGCCTTAACACATATATCGTTATTGGAATAGTGTCGCCCTTGTTACAAATCCTTCCACAACGTGATAAGGCCGGACGGCTAGCCGGACAACGGCCGGACGACCGGACGGCCTTTATTTTGCATAATAAATCAATGTCGAAATCGCGACGTTTGTCTGGCGTTGCCCATATTGCCCATCCATAGCCCAAATAATCCCAATTTCTGAGATGTGCTTTTGTGTTTTTGATGTGACAAGCTGCCTTTTAACTAAATTGCCTTCTATTTTGTCGTAGGCGATTTTGTAGTATCCGAGGCTAAAACCCGTCGTCCCATCAAACATAACATCACACCTTGTATTCCCTGAGTTGCCTGACCCTGGTTTTCAACTAAACTTTACCTACGTTGAAGTGAACATCAGAGTTCTTGATTAAAAAACTCATCATATCATCATCATCATCATCATATCAGCTAAAACACGTCCACTGCTGGACATAGGCCTCCACCAAAAGGGGGGGTTTGCCATAATCGCCACGCTCGGCAGGCGGGTTGGCGATCGCAGTGTATGGTGTTGCGTTTTACAGAGAACGCTGCTGCCCATTTTCTGGCGAGTCCCTTAGTCGCCTCTTACGAAACCCACGGGAAGTGATGGGATGGTATTATTCTTTTACGGCACCATACGGCACCGGCCGACACCATACGGCGGAAAGACTAAAAAACTCACACCAAGTTATTCTCGATATTGTCACCAGACGGCGCTTATTCAGTTTCAATACAAGTTGGCGTTTACGCTAACGCGATCGAGAACGTTAAAAAACTCACACTAAGCCCTCTGACTATTAGGTACTTACACATTATTTTAATTGCTTTTTCGCTCGCGTTTGATCACATTCTTACCTGATGGTAGGCAATGATGTGGTCGACCATGGAGCTCGCTTGCCTAGAGTAAACAATTCAGTAGGGGGAGGCTATGTGTAACACTCAACTAAGAAAAATACAGTCTGGTAGGGAATTACAATACTCATCTATATTTATTTACTACCTACATTACATTACATTTCATTCCCAGCAAGATTCAAAACCGGCCAACCGGTCGAAATCTCACACGAAGGCTTCCGTACCATAAACTGAAAAAAAAAACACATTTTTTTTTTCAGTTTATGGTGTAAACTGAAAAAAAAACACATTTTTTTTTCAGTTTATGGTACGGACTTTCTTGGGAACTCCCTTTAATATTTAATTTCATTTAAGTTTTCTTACCTATTTGTTGTTATAGCGGCAAAACAAATGCACACTCTGTGAAAATTTCAACTGTCTACCTATTAAGTACCTACGGTTCTTAAGATATATAGCCCGCTGACAGGCAGACGGACGCACGGACGGAATAGGGTTCCCCTTGGTACGAAACCCTAAAAATGTACCTAACTCCATATTTACCCTTTTGAACTTCATCGCCTCGTCTGTAGGTACCTACACCAATAAACTTATTTAAAAGATATTACAAATATAAAATACGGCTTGGTTTGTAATAAAATGTGAATTTGATTTAAGGCTCCAATAAAATGGTGTAGTAAAGTAGAATTTATTTTTAGTACCTACGAACGTATGAGAAAATCACAAATATCGAGAATTCGAGATCAAACTAACTTTGTAGGAGGAATTTGGTGTTAACGCGTTTATAAACCTACGCTTTGTTAATATACGTAGGTAGGTATGTATATTCAAAAATAAAATACTGTGGCAAAGGATTTGTGGTTCTTCTTCTTATCTTGTGGTGTAAAAAAAACTGACAGCTCACACTGCGGCCTCTGTAGCTGACCGTAGGTCCATGTTTTGAAGCACGGAAAAGAGCTGGTGCCTTACAGTAAGCCTAGCCTATCCTACTATACAGAAACAAAAAAGAAAAAAAAATTGTCCATAGGGTTCCAATCCAAACGAATCTCATTTTTGGAACACGTTACTTTAAAACCATAGACTTCTTATTGGTGTTCCTGTAACCAATAGGTTAAGAACTATGTATTAAAACTATCTGTTTTTGAACAATTTTTTGTGCTCAGCAGTTTCTGAGACGAGGGCATGGTCATATTTTACCAAATTTTTTTAAAAACTTGTTTTTTTTTAATAATGAATTAAAAGAAATTGAAACCTTCACAACAAGCCCTTTTATTAGATATAAGTGTCTTACGGTACAGTTTAGAACGGACCCCTGAAAAAATGTGTCGGTTACACACATTATGGGCATACACGTGACCTTTGGACCTTCAAGGTTGCTGCTTCAAATTCAACGAAATGACTAAGTAGTAGCCTAGTCTAAAATTACCTAGGGTCACCTGTTCACAAATGAAACACCCAAATTTCAAAACATCTTGTCTCTGTCGTTTCTCAAGTTTCGAGTCTTATTTTTTGTACCAAGATAGACAATTTAACTAGTAATCGCATCGTATTTAACATTTTGACTTTACTTTTATAGTTTATTTATAAAAAAGGTTTTTTTTTGAATGAACTTTGTTTCATTGTGTCCGTATGCGCGTATTCAATGAAACACTTGATTTTTTACAATGAAACAGTTAATTAGGTATAATGAATAGTAGGTAGTATGTTGGTATGTAGATATTTTGTTTGCTTTGAATCAACTAGGTAGGTAAGCAATAAATTTAAATGAAAAAACATGCTTTAATCTTAATAAGTTAATAATCAGACTTGAACATTAAAAATCACAGAGACCTACTGGTTCCGGACTAACAAGAAATCAATCACCCTGTCCATGTGTTACAGGTCTTAAAAACTAAAAAAAATAATTAACGTTTGATTCTTCTAAAACGTGTCACTCCCATTCTTATTGTTTTAGCATATGTAACGGAATAATGTGGGTAGTGTGGGGACTGTACACACTGTTTTATTGTATACAACATGCTTTCGTTTCATTGTAAACCAACCACGTCATTTTTTATAAACTATAGAAAAATTTCAACAAAAAGCGAACTATTTTCATATGGATTCAGGTCAAAAGACACTTTGAAATGTACAGAATGCAACGTCATATTTAACAATACGAAATTATTTTCTATAATTTGCTAAAAAACACCAAATATTACGATATTTTTTTACTTTTTTGTAGCAATATCGGTTATGTGTCACTAGAGACCCCCTCTTACACACGGCGCGCTTGCAAACTTGGCATGTGCGGGGGGGTCCTGAGCGTGTCCTTTCTTGCTATCTATCTAGCCATATCACTATCTGCCAACGTCGTGTTTTAGAAATATCGCAAAGTTTCACTGTGTACAATTGTTTCAATGTTGGACAGGTGACCCTACTCAAACAAATATTTTTATTTTATAGTTATTTCCCCACCTACTTGATATCTATACCTAGACAAAATACATAGTTACAGAAAAATAATACTTACATATTTAGAGCAATGGCGAAACATAAATAACATGGCCTTGACAACTAAATATAATGACGTCATCATCCGGTCTATTTTTATACACTCCATTAGCTAATGATAAGAGTTATAAATTACATAAATAGTGCCCGTACACGACAAACTTATTATATTATTATGCCTTTTATTGTAATTTGGTAGGTTACTATCATAAAAGGGCGTGTCTGATGTCCTGACGGCACTAATGTAATAAATTAGTGACATATTGACCAAATAACACAACTGTTTTAATCAAATAACCCACAAGCAGGTAACAAAATTCTGACGGCTGCGAAAACAACATTATTAAATAAAATTTCATAACTGCACTTTCCCAGGAGTTGCATTTGCATTTTCCATTGCACCTCTTTTATGTGATGCTCACCTACAATTTCATAAACCCATATTTTCCCCTCGCCATTGTTTCACACTCTTCATAAAAAGGTATTGTGTACATAATGAACCTCGAAACAATTTGCAATTCAATGAGACATACAGTTGCCTCCTTCTTCCTAGAAACATTTTTGTTCCTGTTATAATGTATAAGTAAACAAGCACTCAAAAATTACCATATTTGTCGCGTTGTGTATTTCCCGCAGTTTGCAAAAAATCTATGCTGTTACAAAAAGATTTGGGCTCGTCCGGGATTTGAACCCGGGACCTCTCGCACCCTAAGCGAAAATCATACCCCTAGACCAACGAGCCGCTTGTAAGACACGTCGAAATTTCTAAACACATTAGATTGTAAGGTGCGTAAACGCGTCAGTGAAAGGTGTTTGACCACTCATGACCTGCGATCTACCGTCATGATAAAAATAAGGTAGATCCGTTTAAAAAAATGTTTGATGATGAAGAAACGCTGTTATAAGCTTAATTTCGTAGAGCTGTTATTCATTAACACTTACTAGTGTCTACCGGCGAATTGTTATTATTTATGGTAGACCTTAATTAGTTAGTACTTTACATCTGAACCTTAAATTATAGTTTATTGGTTAAGTGGACCTCTGGTTACTTAAATTTTTTGCTTTAGAGATTTCGAGATTAGGTTCTCACTCTACTCAGACGTCTGCTGTCTGAGTGAGTACCTAATCTCGAAAAAATACAAGTGTGTGAATATTTTGCATTCCAAACATAATAATAATGTCCACACACACAAGGCACTTACATTTCTAACAAATAAATTACCTAGGTGCAGAGCATTTCATCGAAAAACAAACAGCACAAGAGTAAAAAAGTTGGGCTCGTCCGGGATTTGAACCCGGGACCTCTCGCACCCAAAGCGAGAATCATACCCCTAGACCAACGAGCCACTTGCAATGAAGATATCAAATATCAATTTCCAATCGAAGTGTTACGACCGATACAAAATATTATCAATGTTTTAGATGACGTCATAGCCCAGAACTAATAAAAATCTCATCAACTTGTAACGGCTGTTGTAGTGAAGCGACTTGAAGTAGAACATAATATTATACAAATATAAGTAGATATTTTACTTATTAGGTGTAGGTACCTACCAGCCACACTTTTTTTTAATGGTAAATGGAGATATCGTCATACAGCTCTCAGTAAACAATATTGTTCTGTCATCAATAGGCACGTCAGCATTAAATTGACACTGCCACTTGTTAACGCCAGGTTATTGACCTTTTGACTTTGGAACATGGCAAACATGTTGACGAATTATGAACGAAGTTACCTCGACGTTCCTTGAGCGCAAGTTTTATGTTAGACCTATCAAACTATAATTCCATATGAGTACCTATGGCTTTAATTAGTTTATTCATCAGTTTTTGTAGAATGACAGATTGATGGTCAGGAGGACAACAACCTAATGCTACAGATACAAGTCATGTAGTTATGTAACATTTGTTGATTAAAAATGTGAAAGTTTGTATGGATGGATGTTTGTTATGCGGACCATACCTACACTTTCAAGTATTGATTTAATCAAACAATTAGAACCAGCCTGTTTGATCAAATTATTGAAACGAGTATGGTCCGAATTATTTGATCAAACTGGCTGGTTCGAATTGTTTGATCAAATAAATATAAGAAATTTCGTTTTACTTCATGCCATTTGACGACTCTTTTTTGATCAAATTTTCCTACAGATGTTCATACCAATTTGATAAAAAAGTTTGACCCGCATTATTCAGTCGCGCGCGAACGGCTCAAGAGATCTGAATGAAAGTTAGAGATAGACTATAGTCTGGAATAGCTCATTGGCTACTTTTTATCCCAGGAGTATGTTCTCTTGGGATAATCTCCGACCACTATGATGATGATGCTAGTTTACGTGAGACCCGTCAAATATTTATAAGAGATTTTTATTTTCGTCCAAAGCTAAGCTAAGGGGGAGTCCGGACCCGCTAAGTGCTCCCTTGTTTCCGGCATTCACGCAGGCGAACCGTCTGGCAGAAGATTTTAAAAAAAATAACTGACAGAGGCAAGTCATTTGTAATTTTCAGGAGCAGGCAAAGAAATGTTCCTTCTATGTAGTATCAAGGTAGGTATTCGATAAGAAGAGACCTTCATCAAAGGTTTATATGACCGACATCCATTTCAGCAGAAGTATATCATGTAAATGGAACAGCTTATCTGAAATAACCTGCAGCAATTTCATCTCCAGCATTACCTAATATTATATTCATACTCGTAAAAAACAAACAACTTTTTATGACTTCCACAAGATTTACTACCTTTCCGTTTACACCGATGATAACTTAGTACATGAATCTATTTACTTAGAAACTTATGTACTTCCAAGACGTTTCTTCTGAAAGTATTTTTAGAGTTCTGAACGTACGTTTGAAAAACGGAACCCTGATCAGATATAGATATGTCTGTCTGTCAGACCGTCTGTCACAGCCAATTCTCTCCGAATCTACTGGGCCTATTGAGTTCTTTGGTAATTACTCATATGAACTTCTTTTAATTTAACACGGACGCGTTATTACGTACTTATATAAATGAATTCTGAGTATTTCTGAGTATGGGGCTACTTTTGGGTGACAATTCTTAAAAATAAAATTTTGAAACTGTGTCGAGCGACATAGTATCATATGAAAGAGCTTATTATAATATATATATTAAATATTTTTTATTGGTTATAAAGTAAAAAGAATTGAAGTTACCTATTTAAGATACTTAGTTTTTTTTTACTATATATAGGCATACGTTTGACCACAATCTCACCTGATGGTAAGCGATGATGCGATCGAAGATGGAGCACGTTTGCCTAGAAGCAACCTATTCACTCTTGTCTTAAAGACTCCCAGGTTGTAGCTATCTAGAAACACAGACTCTGGCAGGGAATTCCACTCCTTAGCTGTACGCACTATGAATGTGTTCCCAAAACGTTTAGTGCGTGTCGGTGGGATGTCCACCATGTACCGGTAATGAAAATTAACCATCCGCCCATCCTTATTTCCGAAACTATTGAGCATAAAATGTTGAAATAAATACAGATACTTCATACCAATATGAGCGTTTTCCTGTAATCACAGGAAAACCTATAAGAAGTCTTGGGTTTTGAAGTTGCATGTTAAATATATTATGAATCGTGCGGAACCCTTTGCGCGCGAACCCGACTCACACTTATTTCCCTAAAAGAAGTTTACCAAGTTTCGGGCTAAGAGGTTTTAGCGTGATAGCCAGCTTTCACTCAAATTGTATTCAAGGAGAGTAGAGCTAGGCTTAACTTTGAATAACGGTAATTAGAGGTATAAAATCTCGAATACAAGAGAATCATTAGCTGGATTTAACGAATTAATTCCAAGGTCGCGTCTGAGGTGTGTGTCTGCGACTAAGCTCTGCGTGAATGTTATTTTATAACTATGAAAGATGGTTAAATAGCTGTCTTGCTTACCTTACCTCATCATGCAGTGATAGATAACTAGTAGAAAAAAATTGAAGACATCTACGTTACTGCAACATCGTGTGCTTTTTATTACAGAAAAACCAAAAGTTATGTATTCCATCCTATTCTACAAAACATAAGCCAACAATAAACTCATGTAAAGCACCCAGATAGCCCGGACTGAAGCCCCAGATAAGGTGACCTCTCACCAGAGTTATATAGCATGGACTATTTTAAACCAACATACTTATTATACGTTTTATCTAGCGCTTGAGTGGAATACGAAATTTGGCGCTACTCCTTTCTATACGTCAGACGACAGGCCCATAAAACTAGAGAGGGGTCCTATCACTTTATCACTCCATATTTATGTGATATTTATGGCAGCGCGCGCTAAGAATCCGCGATTAGGGTTCGCTGTAGCAATAAACGTTTGTATACTTGTCAATCTGTCTACGTATTTGTCACGGGAATGTGTATGTTGTCTGATACAAATCTGTGTTTTTGTCACAATGTCGAAAGGTAATGTATGTAAATTGTTTTAGTCAAATACGTGATACGATACATAAACGCGGGAGAACGAAACCGTTAGGTACCGATAGTGATAAAGAATGATGAATTCGGTAGTAGGTATGGAGAGAATAATTTATTGTGACGAAGAAACCTTGGTTTCTTCTCATAAATAAGAGCAAAGTTTTGAGTGGTAAATATTTCGAACTGTCTTTGAATCCTGGTGTGCTTTGACAATAGCATCGTCTGTCGTACGTTTTGGGCATGCTTACTCGTAAAGTCTGAGATAGTGCTTGCAGGGGCCCGGTGCACACACACGGTAGAGCGGAAGAGCCCCGCACTGAAATGTATCGATGTTCAATTTATTCATGCTATCTGCCACCGAGCCGTTCCTGCTGAGATCGAACTTGATTGCCAAGCGCCTACGAACGTATTTTGAATATAGATGCATGCATTTATAAAGTGTATTGGAAATATATTACATTATATTGGAATATGTTGGTACCTGCTCTGTGAGACGCTGGTTTTTGCTTTGATTTGTTCCGTCATACGGAAATTATACGATATGAAAGTGAACACACACAGTTTGTAAGCAAGATTGGAATCTTATCATTACCAATAGATAAGATAGGTAAATTACATGATGCCCATTTTATTAAATAATCTTATCTAATTTAAAGTATAGCGAGTCATCCTGTTTAAGTTATATATAATTTATCTTCTTCTTATTTATTTTCCACTAACAAGGCATCAAGAAAGTAAATAGAGTGCTTATTTCAAATAATAAATTATATACCATCCACCCTCTAGCGAAACTAGAAGATAATCATAAAATTCCTCAAACTTATCCAATGTTATACCTACTATAATTGGCCATTAAAACATAGTTGATAAATAACTCCACAACGTCTTAACCAAAAAGGGGTAATCTCCTTTCTGAAGGCAGGCAACTATTCTTGAACAATTAGGTATGGCGCTGGCAGCCGTGGGCCGTGCCCCGTGGTATTCCGTTCACTCGTGAAGTATGTGAAATATATTTTGTGATACAAGATCCTCCAAACTTTGGCAGCCACTTATAGTTAGGAACTTGCATCTTAGATAGGAGCACTGAGAACTCTTGAAGGGTATATAATAACTATTTTGGCAGTTCTTATTAAGGAAAGTTTTCGGTGTTTGTAACTAAAGGCTAGTTTACACAGTACAAGCTGCTGACTAGACAGATATTGGGATAGCCTAATCGTATGCCAGTAGCTGTCTTCACGATGATAGTAGCTGTATCCAGCTTGTTGCGAGGTGCAGTATACAAAAAATGAAGGTTCTGCTCGCAACTGCCTGATTGACACTGGCTCGCTACTGCCGAACGATGCGAGTGATATCCGAGCTGACCTCTCAGCTCAGATTTCACTCGCATCGTTCGGACGTGTTCGGCAGCAGCTACTTTAATATTGATTGATATAAACTAAAAACTTAATGGAAAATATAACAGATCTCTCCACAGATTCACTATCAGCTTAAACTACATTTTCATCGATCTTTCTTTCTGAAAAACCAAATCATACATTTTTACTTATTCATATCGGTAAATGGAACAGAATTTAAAATTCAAACACGATGAATCGAAAAGTCGATTTTAGAGTCAACATTTCACGTTCGAGTTGTTTTCGTACATTCGCCATATTGAATGTCCAATTTTAAACTAGTGGCTAAACCGGCACCAAAATAGAACTACATTTTGCAGCGTGAAAAACGTTTTCATCAAAATATTTTTTTTATTTATCTAGCTGTCCGCGCTGTTTTAATAAACATATACAAGGAACCAATACGACCTTAATATTTAACTGTTGTGTATCACTTACCTGCTCTAATATTTTCTATATTATAATCTTGGTATCTTCTAAGATCAAAGATCGTCAAAGCACCCTTTGAAGTTCAAGCGTTGTACTTACTATTATAACAACAACATCGAATTATTGCTGAACTTTGCAATTAATTATTAATTCCTCGCCTTAATAATGAAGTTTTCGCCTTGTGTTCGAGAACACCAAATGTTCCAACTTTGATGGATAAAACAAGGAACATCGAAATTTCGTGCTACTCCCAACCTCCCTGAGGCTAACCTTGACGTCGGAATAGATTCTTGTTATCATTTAACCCGAAGTTATTCTTAGCTTTGTTGTGTACTGATATTGTCTTTACTTACGTATAAAAGAATATTTGAGCCCAAAAAGTTTCGTATACCAGAATAAAGTAAGCGCTCTCCATCTTTAGAATGCAAATTAAAGAAGCCACTATAAAATTAGGATAATGAGACTATAATTAAGTAAACATCAAAACTTCAGCCATATTTCAGCATGAAAACCGCAAATAGCACTTAGTCAAGCGTTTAAAACGGGAATGGTCATTATTCAAGCCATTTGTCGCGGAGTCACCGGCGACTAATGGACCCCAGCTTGTCACAACTCACTTTATTTCCCATACCACTCGCATTTTACTCCACTTAATGACTCCATAACAAAATTCTCTTAGTCTTTAACTTTTTCACTGAGTTGAGAAGTAATACGAGCCGAAATGATTTTTATAGGCGCCATTTTATAGCGTTAATAAGAGTAACTCCCACACCATTACCGACGCGTGCGGTTAAACCCCAATAAACAGTAATGATCCAATTATTATTTGAAACAAATTATTTTGACAGTATTTCCGATCGGTTGGGTCAATTTAATCTCGATTATCTGGGCCGTTGGTGCCGTATTATTGAGCAAATGATAATTTTATTGTATAATTAGTGGAATGTGTACTTCAGGCCTTTTTCAAACAAATTACTGTTAGCTACTTCTATAGACTATACCTCAAAATAACAATATTCTTTTACACTCACGCAAAGACATTAAGTAGCTATTGAAAGATGTTTAAGCCGGCTTACGGAGTGAATTATTCAAGTGAATTTTCTAAACTCAAAGCTCGCATGACGTAATCCGTGGAAAGCCATTATATCTGTCGGGAAATCTCATTTCCGGTTGGAGAAAAACGGACTCGCTGGCGGGCGGTTCGGAAGTGGGTCGCGACTCGAGCCGACGACACTTTGGATGCGGCCCCAAAACGAGCGGGGGAAAGCACGTGCTTAGATGGTGGTAAATATCTATTTATATGGTGGTTAATATGGTGGTAATATATCAAGAGACATTGTCGAAGTCAATACGTCTTTCTGTACAATAGCTATAGCGGTTCGACACGAACGTTGATGTTCGATAAGCAATTACCTATCTATCATCAAACATCTATACATATAATACATTAATATAAGCCATGTAAATCTGACCTTTCGAGCAATAAGTTTTTC
Source organism: Lacanobia wlatinum (assembly GCA_947578705.1). Lineage (NCBI taxonomy): Eukaryota > Metazoa > Arthropoda > Insecta > Lepidoptera > Noctuidae > Lacanobia > Lacanobia wlatinum. The sequence goes on along the minus strand of OX388028.1, from coordinate 8,745,659 downwards.
ATACGTTTGATCTTGCTCGAATGAACGTGAAAACGTCGAGAATATACGCACGTGTGAACTTAGCATTAGAAACCATTTTTAGGGTTCCGTATCCGAAGGGTAACCAACGGAACCCTATGCCTCTTCTGTCCATCCGTCGTCTGTCAACGGACTGTATCTCAAGAACCAGAAGAAAGAATAGGTAGAGGGTTGAAATTTTCACAGATTGTGTATTTCTATTGCTGCTATAGCAACAAATAATAAAAATTAAGGTTTATGGTACGGAACACTTCGTGGGCGAATCAGACTCGCACTTGGCGGAATTTTGGAAGTAGTGATCCCATTAAAAAAATATATACTAGTTTTAGAAAGCCACACTTTCGCTGAGTAAGCAAAGTAGCTTGAGGTACATATTTCAGCAGGACAAGTAGCGAAGCCGCATGCCAGTTTCTGATATTTTCTCGCTGAAATTATATTTATTTAGCAAATACATCGAGATCTTTGATGAGGTGGTTATTATTTTTGTTTGATGAGAAAATGTCGCAAAAACGAATCTACTTAATTTATTCACATATAACTAAATTAAATTAAATAGAACACTTATCTAATATCTCTCTTCATAACTATGTTGGATAAGTAAAAGCATCGTTTTCAACTTATATTTTAACGTCGCTCTTGGTAGAGCCGTACCCTGCCACTCACATGCGAGCTAGACGCTACATGTGAAATTTTAAACGTTCTGCCAAATCCATTTCAATTAGTTCTCATTTTCTTTGAAAGTTTGATGAGAGAACCGAATACCGCCAACGTGGCAAACTGTGCTATTCTGAATTTTTAAATAATGTTATGTCAAGGGAATCTATTACTAAAGGTAACTTCAATGTTTTCTCCATAAAATAATGACCACATAGATACCTCTTTGGACTTAATTAAGACAAATGACTGCTCATAAATAAATGTCAACATAATCGCTGATGCCTGAATGGATTTATGTACGCGCAATTTATTTTAGTTAACACGACTAATTAGCCAATGGTTATGGTGGCTTAGTCACCCCTCACGGTTGACTACCATTAAAATATGCTAAAGGTCAGCCTGTTAACATTTTGAATAAAATATCTACTATCATTTAGGTATTAGGTCTGCAAAAAAACTTTTTACTTCCAAACAAAACATTGCAAAGATTAAAATAACTTTAATTTCGGAAGTCGGTGTTTTTGGTTTTGTTTCTTTGTTTTTTAACACCGACTTCCGACATTAAGGTTATTTTATTATTTGTAGTGTTTTGTTTGGAAGTCGGTTATATTTTTTTGTAAAGTTTTTATTTTTCACTTTTAAGTGGTGATATTTGGACGACGTCTTCGTCAACGCAGAAATTGAAATAAGCAAAAATGCTCATAAAATAAAAACTACTGAACCAAACCGAATAAATTTTTATGGGACCAAATGGCAAGTATACTGCATAGAACTAAAAAAAAATCACAGAAATCGGGTCAGAAAACTCGGAGTAATAGGTGTAAATATATAAAAAAAAATACACGCCGAATTGAGAACCTCCTCCTTTTTTGGAAGTCGGTTAAAGAGAGACACATTGTTGAAATGAAAAATCACTTCATATAAATAAAACTTGAATGCCCCACAACATTTGCCCACGCAAAGGTCGCCAAGTCTTCTAAAATCTCTCTCTCTCTCTCTCTCTCGAGCTGCCAAGGGACAAATTTTATAAAAGGAGCCAAGCACTCCACTTGCGTAACTAATAAAATCGCAAATTCTTTCACAATCGCAAGGAATTCAAGATCAGTTATAACTTCATATGTTAAAAATACCTCAGCTCGAAAAAGTACCTAAAACACGCAATGAATACGGTTATAATGTCAAAAAGAAAGATTATGCGATCGAAGCATTAATTTGGTTTTTACACAATTAGCGCTCCTACGTACTATCGGTTAAGCCGCCTAGCGGTTCGTTTGAGCGACTAGCCGTCTGACGCAGTTGGAATAGCGGCTATCCGCTATGGCAGCCAACCGCGATGAAACCGCATTAAGGCTGCTCTCTCGAAAAAAGATTAAAACAGCGTGCAGATGAAGCAGCTTTTCGTTGGCACTAACAGACACATTACATCCGAAAAAAAAGTTAGTAATCTACATGATATGATACGTATAATGATATGATATGTAATAAGAAAAAAAACCACCAAATCACCTCCAAATCGTTGAGGTGAAACCATTTTACTTCTTTTTTTATCAAAAGAGTATTAAAAAATATTTACTGCTTTGCAATACAAACGAAAATGATTTGGTTTTGTTACTTTTTAAAAACATGTATAATACATTTTATTTTAAAAATATAAAAATGCGGGTAGCTCCGTTCATGTGCACATGGTCATTGACATGAATACAAGCCTTAAGCGGTTGAACTGCTCCAGGGCGTGTTGGTCCATAAACGATCGGTAAACAAGCAAGAGCACTCTCTTGCTTGGTGACTGATGCCTCTACTAGTCACTACACATAGGCATCACGACTTATGAGTTACTATTTACTATACAAACTCTTTAAAACAAAGTTATCGGCGGCTCGCCGCAAACGGAATAGGCAGTGCGTATAAATAAGGTGGCGGCCAACCGCGAAGCGGGCCGCGGCTCTTCATTCAACCGCCGCGGTTGAAATTTTGTGGCGGTTAATTGCGTACAATCACAAGCGGTTGCATATTAAACTGGAAAAGCGGCTAGCCGCTGCGATGTCGCTTGAAATTAAGAAACCAGTAAAAGAGTCTCTTGATGATAAGACCTACAGTTAAAGCTATAGAAGCAAAATAGTACACTTTTAAAACTACTCAACTACACAGTATCTCCTACCTTTTTATCACAGATAATAAATAGTCTCCAGTCCAATCGACTTCAATGACAAAGCAACGCTAAATAATATCGATGCTCAATATTTATAAAATTTATATTTCCCTCGGGAAATAACTTGGATGTAACTACTTGTCAAGATAAGGGCGCCTTGGAGAAACAACTTAAACTTTACTATGAATGTCGGCCATAATTGACAGGTAAGTATTTTGCTATTGGTTGTAAAATACCCATTTTTGCCGTTAGTTTGTGAGTCACAGGATACATTATTCAGCCTTCGACTAAAACGTATTATTAGGTAAATATTGCAAAATATGAATATCCCGATGAACGTTAGGGAATCAAAACAATGTCCAAGGGAACTGACATAATGGAAACCTAGTTTGTTTACTACCTACGTGTATTTCGCGTTTTTTTGCCTACGCATCTATGGGGTGCACGCGAAATTTCAGTAGATATACCGACGTAGTTAAGAAGATGGCAGTGATAAAGGGCCGGTTTCTGAATTGCATATTTGGAGTTAAGAATGTCAGTCGAAATGTCAGTGAGTCACGTGGTGCAGAGCTTTTATGCAATTCCATTAGTTAAAATTTCTCCGTTTCTCCGCTCCGCTGCCTCGTTCCGTTTTAATGGACAGGCACCCTGTTGTCTGCTTAAAGTACAATTAGGCACATTTTAAATAAATTCCTTCTAGGATCAAGTTTGATATAAAAATGCAATCAGAAAATTCTGAGAGATTTTATGAGATAAGCAGAATATTAAAATCACACAGAAAAAATAAAGTGCGTTTAATGGAATAAATATCAAAAGAGATACCTAAGTGTTCTGAAACGTCTGAATAAATTACATTTGTAGGAGATTGCCTCTTATCTACGTCTTTCATCTGTTGCGATTATGTTAAATTATAAGTATTCTATACTATTAATGCTTTAAATTCACAAAACTAACGAATTTGGGACGCTTTTGTCTCTGCAAATGTTCAGGTCTAATGATAATTAAGAATTTCGTTTAATTAACTAAATGAATGTCGGCAAAATCTTAATGATTTTAATTAAGGAATAATAAAGTGTGTAATAAAATTATGAGCTTGTACCGTGTCGACATCTTGTCGCTTGAGTTATTAGATGATATTATTTTAATAATAAACTTATATTGCCTGTCATTTATTTATACATTTAAGTCACCCGCTAAAAAGTTAATCGCTTCAAAAATTCAAATATTGACTGATCTCTTTAACGTAAATCATTTTATTGTTGGCATCTTAAACACAATAGTACCAACATCAAATGCTGCCAAATAATAAAACATCTGTTTACTTGCTTGTAAAAATAACTCCAATCGCCCATTACAATTGAGTATGTATTTTATGGTGTTAGATATGAGATCTAAGGGCAATTCCTCACTACAATAAAATCCTATATGTGGACATAATGCTAAAGTCCAGTTTACATGATGGTGGTACAAATCGTGTTGAATATTTTTCTCAGTGTACCTAAACGAAACTGTATTTTTTGTACCTATGTATGTTGAACACTGCTCGTTTGGAGATTGTGGATTTTTTTGAAATTCATTTGTCCTACAACTTTCCAACTTTGCTTAGCATAAGACCCGGATGTTATTCGTCGCGTCTCACGTTTTGTCTCCATTTTCTTGTAACGTATTACCATCGGGGCCTTAGAATATCCTGAAAACCTTGACCAACTGATAACAATTGAGAATTTTAGTCTATTTAGACCATAATTTTACTTGACTCGAAACTTCCGTCATGTTACCTCCTCGTAAATCTAATATGGCGCATCAATCCGCCGGATCATGTCGGACAGGGACGGATGTTGCTGTCGTCTCACGTTTTGTCTCCATTCTCTCGTAACGCGTTATTTACGGGCTTACCTACTTTAAGGTCCTCTCTTTTTTTACTCGATTAACTGCCTGTAATGGGTTTGAAGAAAAAACAACGCAACTTCTACCTAATTTCGTTTAATGTAGATGTATTTTTACTGAGACCTAAAAGTAAGCAAAATTTGGCGTAATTAAACTTTATGATTCAACTGATACCTCTGGTCTGCAGTTGAATTGTTTTAACAAGCCTATGGACATCTGCAATTCCAAGGGGTGGTTATCTTCAACCAAAATCATTCAATCCAGTAGGTATCACATAGGCCACTTCAATTACTCGGCCGGTCTCGATATTTCTGCCACCAAAATACCAGCATTATCTACATTAACTTTTGGCAGATACCTACGTAACATATTACCCCACCAATGACAACTAATTACACCAGGGCACCCTCCGCCTACGTAAAAGCAGTACCTATAAGTATAAAATAAGGTATTATTCCTGGTTGGTTATCTGGCTGTAACCTCGGGTCGCCAGTAATTACCGCTGTAGACACAGATAATTGCCTCGAGATTCTGCTTTCCCCAATTTTTGTCACAATTTTCCTCGCCACGCTACCTACAATCTCGTTTTCCCAAATATCTGCGGTGTGCCACTAGATCTTATCGTGTTGCGTTTGACGCCAACTCATTATTTCTCTTGAGCTGTGTTCTCGATGTAAGATAAAAATAATGACATATTATTGACGTTTCATTTTTTCTACGAAAACCCCAGAGAGGTTTTTCTTTTGATGCAGGACGGGACATATTATACGAGTACCTTAACATCAAATATAATATTACCTATAGGAATACGCATGGTTTTCAGATAAAAAGATATGTAAAAAGGGTTCATGAAGAAGTCTACAAAAAAGCCAACTAAATCAGATATCATCGTTGCCATACTCCAACGAAAGCGACTCATTGTACAAAAAAGTTTAAATGAAGCTACTCACGGGGACACGGCACCCGCGAGCTAAACTGGAACGTGTGAAGCACGCGATTCTACAAAGCCGGTAAACGTTAAGTTTCTAGCTTTCGTCGACAAATGAACAGTGAACAGTGTAGCCAGCGGCTGAGGCAGCGGGACGTGTTCAATTCATCACTGCGCAGTCGACTCAGCAATACTTCCCGCTCGCAATTTTTCCGATGACGAACACTTTCGCACATCACAGCTGAAAGTCGCTGACTCAGGGGGGTTATTATGTGTCGTCAACCTCTATTAAGCGTAAGTAAAAAGACTGCGAGCGCCGGAGCGATGCCCTGTATTATGTAAAAGCATTTAGATCTTGCACGGTCGTATCGGATAGGGGGGTCCGCAAAAATCCTCGGAAAGTGTCAGTGCTTGTGAAGATAACTAAAACTTTAAGTAAAAGTTTCAATTCAATACACAATTCTGCGTATTATAGGGCTTGTAGGGATCTGTTCCGAGATTTATTCGGTCTTTTCTGAAGCGGAAAAGTTTTAGTTCTTTTTGTTGTTTCTATTCATTGTCTAGGTACCGTTAAGTAGACAGCAGAATGTCCAATTTCAGTAAACGTTAAAGTAAAGTAGAGTAGAGTTTATTTGCTAAGATTGCAGGTACTTAAAATAAGGTGTTACAGAAATATGGATGAGCCATGTATAATCAATCTGGAAAATAATTTTGAAAATATTTGCTAGGAGTAAAATGGTTACCTGAACTTCCCAGCCAGTCTCCCATCCACTGCGGCTTAGTTCTTGTCTATCAATTCTGTTCATTTCAGTGAGTTGAATAGGCCTCTTTGTAGAATCGATATTTCGCTTCGGTGAACAGTTTGAATCCGTTTCCAATAATTAGGATTTACAGTGTCATAGAATGATTATCCTGTAATGATTATACTGTAATAATTATACTGTAATGATTATACTGTAAGGATTATACTGTAAGGATTATACCGTATTGATTATATTGTAAGGATTATACTGTAATGATTGTACTGTGAAACACTCCTATTCAGAATAATGACGTCATAAACTTATTAACCTATTTAGCGCACTACAAAGTGAAAAGCTTTTCATGAAAAAGTGTCATTAAAATATTGCTGCAATACAAACACAGAGTCAGTGAAGTTCATGTCAGGAAATATAGGTAATTATGAATAATATATTCATGTGTTATGTATGTTTAAACTAAACACGTAACTAACTACTACGTAACTACGTAGTTTTCATTTAGTTTCTGACAATGCAAAACTACACACAAAAGTTTCAAAAACTGGTCTTCGCTTTTGAATAAAACTAAACAATAGGAAACCGAATGGAATATTATTTTGTAACTAACATTATATAATAAAGAAGATACTTTCATGAAGCATTTCTACAGTTAGCCGTTTAGTTGTATTACTAGCTGACCCGCGCAACTTTGTCTGCGTCATATTTTTGTTATTGCTCCGCTCCTATTGATCGTAGTGTGGTGTTTATGCTATAGATAGCCTTCCCCGATAAATGGGCTATCCAACACAAACATATTTTTTTATTTCGAACCAGTAGTTCCTGAGAATAGCGCGTTCCACTTACCAAACAAGCAAACAAACTCTTCAGCTTTACAATTTAATATATAAAAATCTCGTGTCACGGTGTTTGTTACCAAACTCCTCCGAAACGGCTAGACCGATTTCCATGAAATTTTGTGTGTATATTCGGTAGGTATGAGAATAGGTGGTAGGGCATTTTTTTTGTATGGCAAAACAACGTTTGCGTAGTCAGCTAGTATTAGTATAGATTATTCTTACTAACATATAACTTAACTTTAACATATCAGTAACGTAAGTTAAAGACAACAGAATCTCCCGCTTCGTGCAACGCCCAAAGGGTAAACCTGAAACCAAAAGAAAGTTAGAAGCCCCGCAAAACCTTATCTGAAAGTTACCCTCGTTCTAAGAACTTTTCAAGTGTTGTGCAACTAACAAGGCAGATTTTTCCGATACATTTTGTTTGATAGATATTGTTTTATAACTTCTATCAAATAAAATTCGTGGGCGATGTCTCCCCAAAAACTTTTAATCTGTTTTCCGTTATTTTCTTGTAAGCATTAATTTAGCTGCGATAATAGAAATAGGTAAGCACGATGAAAGTTCAATGAAGTGTTTTAATGTAACTTAAAGGACAAAAGATGACTTGCTTGATACTATGGCATATGAGACATGATTAAAAATAATCTTTTCGTCGGCCACCTTTGACAGATTCACGTATTGTTTTCTATGCACCAGTGAATAGTGGTTAGTTACTAATCAGTTCAAAATTTTCAGCCAAAGAATAAAGTCGGGTTTCGTCATTATTTCGCTGTTACAGCAATGTATTTGGTATCGGCGCAACGTGGCTTATTTTTTTTTACTATTTATAGGCTCGCGTTTGACCACTATCTCACCTGATGGTAAGCGATGATGTGGTCGAAAATGGAGCACGCTTGCCTAGAAGTAACCTATTCACTCTTGACTTAAATACTCCCAGGTTATAGCTATCAGGAAACACAGACTCCGGCAGGGAATTCCACTCCTTAGCTGCACGCTGCTTATTCTTCCATATTTCCGCTTATCGTCTTTGTTTTAGAAGACACCCCCTTTAAATACCATCTTTCACATGGTCCAACCATCGTTTCTTTGGATTTTATAGAATGAAGGCATATATATACCCAACAATTGAAAATTAAAATAACATCTAGGTTAACTGTATTGAAACAAACCCAATGTTTGCTACTCGTACCACTCTATTGCGGCGCTTCATAATTGGGAGCCCACTCCGAAACCTAATATTTCTGTTTAATTGGAGTTCAATTTGACTATTAATTTAATGGGAACGATTAAAATGTCGGTTATTTATAGTGTTCCCGGGCTAGAGACTAGAAGTTCCAGTAATTTAGGCAAAGATATACGAATTCATTGATGATAATAATAGCAATTAAACTTTGTGCTAGGTTTTAGTACCACAGAACTGAATGGTATTCTACAAGAATATTATAATACCTACAGCTATTATTTTATATTACAGAGGTGCCATTTAAAAAGTAAAAACTTTAAGACAAAAAAAATATAATTATATTCACTTTTTGAATCTTTGGTTAGTAGGTAGTTTCATGTTATTTCTTCAAAAATAAGGAAACATAATTATTCGTTTAAGAGCCGATTTTCAATAGTCAAATAACTTTTACCTGAGGAACAAACAGCGGTTTGACAGCTTTTGTATTGAAAATATGTCAAACAGACATATTTATTCTTTAGTTAAAAAATAATAATTTGGGAGCTCTGTTGCATTATTTCCTGCGTGAAATTTGTACAGTCATCATTTGTGGTGCAGTTTTATAGCCATACCACAAATGAATGACTGAAATTTCTCTCTTCGTAAATTAATGATAGTATTTTAGTGATTTTCTTTTATTTGATTTTTAATATTAAATATTTGGACTAAGTGCCTAAATAAAGCAATTTTATTATTAGATATTATGGTAACCGTTTTATTCTAATTCCAAACAGTCATAATATTTCCGTTAACATTAATACACGGAAGTTAACGTTAAGTACATAGATAGCAAAGCCTCAAGATATCCAATAGGACAACAAAACAAAACTAATGAAGATTAGAGTCCTCGTTACCTCTTCAACTGGAGTTACAATTTCAAATATAGGTCCTTACTGCGGAAGTTTTAATGACCCTTTGAGTTCTGAGTTCTAACTATAACTTCTGCAATTGGACAAAGCTAACAATATGAAACGACCAAATAAACTCCCTTTCATCAGTAACAAAAAGTATTTTTCTAGTGGTTGCAAGCGTTGCTGTTGATGACGAGGTCCTGAGTTAAATTCCCGGGTTGGACAAGGCGTTATTGGGTTTTTCCATATAGATCTTTTCAGTAGCTGGCGAAATGTAGACGTTACCTACTGTACCTCTAGATAAGTACCTGCACCTCTTCCAAACCACGAAATACTACAAATGACACACACGCACATAATATACACACACACACAACACACACACACACACACACACACTACATAATATTTTTTCAATATCTCCAATCAACATACCTATACCTACGATCAAAGGGAGCCCTTTTGATACTTGTTACAGTACCTACCACGATTTGTTTCATACGCCTCATTAATCTGTAAACTATTGTTGTTCTTACATTTAATGGAAATTTCAAAGTTTCCTTCTCACAATATATCTCTTCTGGCTTTTACCTTACCTACCTCCTCTCGAATTGTTTTAGTTTTGATTGTAGGTAATGTAGTTTCTGGCAATTTCCCAGAAATTAGTCTGTTTGGTATGCATGAAGACACCTCCTTAGGCAGCAACAATACCTTCTTGATCTCAAAAAAAGGTCTATTGTTATTATGAACCTGCTCAATTTACCGTTATCGAACGCGTTATTAAACTTGAATTATTACGTTAACATCAATGAATTTTTCCATTCTAACTCCAAGAATCACACAATACAATCTACGAAGTTCGAATACAAACATTTTACCTTCAATACCGAACACGTTCTAACGCCCACGTCGCCGTCGCTTGGAAAAAATATACCTAAGGGTATCCTAAACCAACAGAAATAAAGGTTTTATTATTTCAATCAGATGGCCATTTGCTATAATTGTGCCCGTAATAAAAGCAAACAATAACTTAAAAAGGGGAATGAATGAAATTCGATCGTGGTGCGATCCACATCAAACGGATTAAAAGGATCCACACACGGACAGTTTTACGGTTATTTAAACAGGATTTATTTGAGTAGGAACGGACTTTAAACAGATTAGCGTTGAACCCGCGACCCACGCTGTTTTACTTATCTAACTATCCTTGCTGTTTTTCATTGAGGATTAACTAGTGTTGAAAGCTCGTTAATTTTCATGCAAAAATTAGGGCTGCGACAACATGGCAGCGCTGCGCTATGTGCATTTTGAAATAAAAAGAAAATTTACTCATTAACATTCTGCAACTTTAGTTCTAGAAATTAGCTTTGTCATTTTATATCTACACATTGCTATTTGGAGTGCATATCACGCAGTAGTTTTTCACAGATACTTACTGTCAATATTTACTGCGTGTTTTCTGTCTCCTTCGTGTCACACAAGTCCCGTATCGCTAACCCTCTTGTCAAGGGTGTCACAATGATGCGTAAGGTTAGCATAATGTTGAGCAATAAGCAAGTAGCACGCGATGCCGTGTTAGTGACGTCACATGACGTGAGGACGCGCAGGGAGTGCTGGGTCTCGAGGCATGCATTTTATATGAATGTGTTTTAGACGCACTGAAGCATGGAAGCTTTGAACCAAAAGTTATTTCAAGGTGCGTGCGTGCGGAAGGATATAGGTACACTTGGGTGACATTGTATTTTAAGTCGTGTGAACAATTTCAGAACGCCACTTTCAGTAATTTTAAGACAGGCCGGGATCATCCCACAATGACTGCCGAAGGACGTCGTCGTAAACGAAGCAGGCATAAGATACCCTCGTCACTAATGGTGTGCTAACGGATTGTTTAAGTGTTTTTTCACAAAGACACATTGGAAAAGTTTGGCAGAGACTTTTGCCCAGCAGTGGTACTTACAATAAATGATAGTTGGTAGGTACGAAAAATTTTAAAGAATATATTTTTATGTTCTAATTTGGAGAAAATTGGACTATAGTTGTCAAAATATAAAAGGCCCGTTTTGACAGCAGGATACAACATTGCTTTACTAGTAAGTATGAAAGAGACATAAAAATAAATCTCTTTCGCACTTAGTGGTAAAGCAATCTTCTATCCCTCTCTACTCAATTGTCTAATCGGACTTATTAGATTTTGGTGACTTTAAACTCTGTTACAAAAACACTACAAACTTGGTTACGCATTGCCCAAACTCGGTAGTTACAGAGTCAGACACATATTACGCAGTAACGGTACATTTGTAAGGCCGCTACGGCTATTTTATTGGACGGACAGTCCACCTTGGTCCATGAAAACGTATGAATACGATAGATACCTACATTTACATTACAAGTAGAGATGGGCGAATGACAAAAATATATCGATAAATATTGAAACGATATTTATAGATAATATCGATTTTATTTCATCCAAAAATTTAAATTCACTTTTTCTTTTAAAGCGGTCACAAAATCAAATATGTACGTTTAATCTATCTACAGAGCAAATTTTTCAAGAGGACGTGGGTGGCCAAATCCAAAACTACGAGGAATAACGAAAAATTCACCTTGTTTATCAAACATTTTGGACACGTTAAAAAAAAAGTATCGATTTTGGTACGAACAGGATTATTATCGATTATCTACACTAATATTATAAAGAGGAAAGATTTGTTTGTTTGAAATGAATAGGCTCCGAAACAACTAGACCGATTTGAAAAATTCTTTCAGCAATAGATAGCTACATTATCAGGGAGTAACATAGGCTATATATTTTATCCCCGTACTCCCACGGGAACGGGAACTACGCGGGGGAAACCGCGTGACGTCCACTAGTTTCGTATAAAATAATACTGATAATTTCGAAGAAGGTATTGATGTATTAACAAAGCGTACGCCTACAGTTGCAGGGCGGGCGTCGGGCGTGGGGCATGGAAGCCACCGGAGCGTGTGAGCGGGCGCGGGTCATTGGTGCCAGCTCGTCAGCTCCGACGCGGTTATTAGTGGAGCGGCTATTGCGTCACCAGCCGGGCAGCCTCTCGGAAAACTATCTCACTTTGTTCTCGAAATAACTTCCTTTAAATGTCATGGCTGGCTCACTTTTTACAAACAGTGTGCTGATTCTGCCGGTCGATTCTGTAAACATGTCAAAGTGAAAACAAATATATCGAAACATATCGAAGTGATGGCTTAGGTGAAGTGATCACGAAGTGAGCTGTCATTCCAAGTAATTAACATGGAATGACAGCTCACTTCGTGATCACTTCAGTCAAGCCATCACTTCGATATGTTTACAGAATCGACTGGCAGTAACTGCTGAACATCCGTGGGTACTAATAACATTATAAGTACGAAAGGACTTTTTGTCTGTTAGTTACCTCTTCACGCTTTAATTGTTGAACGAACTCGAACTTGGCACAAGAGTGGACCATGTCCTTAGACTCTAGAGTCTAGAATGGTACTTTGTCTAGAGTCTATACAAAGTACCATTCTGTTGAGAATGCTACCGTCGAAATCTATACTAATATATAAAGCTGAAGAGTTTGTTTGTTTGCTTGAACGCGCTAATCTCAGGAACTACTGGTCCGATTTGAAAAATTCTTTCAGTGTTAGATAGCCCATTTATCGAGGAAGGCTATAGGCTATATATCATCACGCTAAGACCAATAGGACCGGAGCAGTAATGAAAATTGTGACGCAGACGAAGTTGCGCGGGTCAACTAGTGTCAAAATATAAGGAATTTATCACGTGACATTTCGACAGCGTTTGTCAATTCCATCCAGACCTACCTACATGCTTGTCGTTTTGAAAATCACCTTCGACACGCTACCGCTGACAGAATGACACTTGTCTAGGATCCTCTGGAAAAGAACATAGTTTTTTAGGGTTAGGATCACTTTGTTGTCCGTCCGTCCGTCCAACCATCCGTCTGTCCGTCAAGACCCTTTATCTCAGGAACGTGTCGAGGTATCGAGTTGAAATTAAAACCATATACTCAGGTCTACAGTCCCTTGAACCTGTAAAAAATCAAATATCTAAGTTAACGTAAAAAAAAGATACGGCCTTTTTTGCCGCAAAAATCATATAATTCGACATTCTCAAGGGAATCAAAATTGATTGGGTATTTGCCGTTGACCTTGAACTATGAAATTTGGCAAGTAATACCGTCTTATACTACAAGTATAGGGAAAAATCTGAAAACTATACATTCGTAATTAAATCATAAAAATATAGTCTTTATACCTACAAACTTGTACGGAACCCTCGGTGGGCGAGTCCGACTCGCACTTGTCCGTTTTTTATATATAGTAGGGGTAATCACGTTGCCGGCTTCAGCGGTTGGAAAATATAAATATTTAATTTTCAAGTTAGATTTTTTATTTATTTCCATTCACAGCAATTTATTTCTAATGTTCTTGTTAGTTCAACAATATAATAAAATAAAGTTTAAAGGAACCAAATAAATATAAAATAGCGAAAACGATCGGTACAAACTGTTCACTAAAGCCGTAAACAATATTGCATCAACTTTTAGGTAGGTACCAAGAAACAACCTTTACTCAAATGATAAAGTTATTCTCCTAAATTCACATTACCCTTAATGTGCAGCTACACCTAGTTTTATTACGGCATAATATCCGTGCGACCCGGCCCTCGCGGGCGCCATATTAATTAATCAGCAGGGTATAACCGATACATATCGCACGTACAACAAAATACACCTAATGGGATTACCTACTGCTGATTGAGGTGCTCATGCGAGCCTAATATCTTGTAATTCGGGGGAGGTATTGGGATTAATTAATGTGATGATATTGAAATTAACTTTTATTCATCGATTAAAAGGTGCGGCTTAATATTTCGATTAATTTAATTGATATTAGAATATGGTAGCTGAATATTATAGTAGGCAATTAAAAATTATATCGAAGTACTAATATCGAAAGTACGTAACCCTGTCTTATTTAAATTTAACATAGATATAGGTGGCGTAAGGCTTCGAGACTGAATAAGAATACATTTATCAATCCTGATGTTAAAAAAGTCACTATGTACAGTCACCAAAGCAATCAAAGCAAAAATAATATTTTTGCCTGTATACCAAATAGGTATACAGGCAAAAATATTATTTTTTCTACTGCAATGGCAAAATTTATTTCTAACGTGTGTATTATAATTTTTAAGCTTAAGACATAATTGCGAGTGTGGTGTACAATAATTGTCTACTCAGCACAATCACAACATTGTTCAAAAGTAGTTGCAAGTCAGCTGCTTGCATACCAAATAGCTTTGTGGACTGTACATAGTGTACATAACAAACAATATATTGCCAATTCTCATATCTATATCAATTGTAGCAATTATGCTAATATAGACAGTTAATTGGAACCATTATTGGTTTGCACGTAGATATGATTTAATTTAATGAGATAATTACGGCTACTTAATAAACCTTAGTTAAAGTTGATTAACCGTTTTACATTAAAACAGCATTACATAACAACAAAGCCTTTTAAAGTATGCCTTATCGTTCTAAAACAATAAAACATAACCAGACAACTTAATGCAAGTCCTTATCTAGAAACCGTTCAAAGGGGAACACGAGAACAACAGCAAAATGATAAACTAAATGAGCGCCACAAAATCGTTAGAGGTTTCCAGTAGAAGCCTGTTACAATCATTGCGAAGCGCAGCAGAACAATAATGTTCCTAATCACACTAAGTTCGCTCATTACCCTGTCTCCGCTCAGTTCTGTGCCGCCTGATATATAGCCCCGACTATTGTTCCTTATTAAACCTTATTAGGGCTACGTCGGTTTCACATAAGCCTATAATCATTTATCTTAAATTCTTGTCATACGTTCCTTTTTCTTCATCAATTCCAAAAGAATGTCTCTATCTGAAAACACTTGAAAATAAATTGCCTTAAATGTTCTGTCATAAATAAATTAATGTTCCATTTACTAAATAAATGCTTTTACACGAAATAAATAAAACCATTTCACGTTAAACTTTCGTTCAAAGTAATATTATGTTTATCTTGCTTGTTTACTGTGTAAATTACTAGAGCGCAGAGTTTTAAATTAAAATTTTCTTCCGTGAATAGTATAAAAGTGGAGTGCTGCAGTTTTCTGTAATCATTCCGGGAAGCCTAACAAGCCGCACACTATTAAAAGGCCAGCGTTTTATTTTGAAATTCAGTATTTTCTCACTGAATAATATATGAAAAATTTCGTGTTATCATAATATCAACACCTTTTGAAAATTAAATGGCGAATACCTACATATAGGAAAATGCACGATAAAGTGACTTGGATGTTATGGATCATTTTTGACAGTGCATTTATTGAAAAGTTTACGATGTGATAAACAAAGCATACAGCTGGTATCCGACACATTGCTACTGACATTTTCGTTTCGAATTCCTTGTAGTTTGTACTACAAACGATGTAGTAACATTCTTTGCTAATCTGAAAATGAAAGGCAAACTTCAAGTGGGGAGACTCTTTACAATCTTGGACAACTCTAAGTTTATGACAACTTAGAGGAAACAAGTATTTTCACAAGCGACGAGCTAGGAGCCACGACGCGACGCTGAACAAACTTGACTCCGTAAAAAATATTAAAGTTTCATCTAGTTTTTAGGACAGCGGGACCCCTGTGATTAAGCTCCCACTGTCCGTCCGTTCGTAGGTCCATCTGTCTATTAGCGGGCTGTATCTCAAGAACCGTAATAGGTAGACAGTTGAAATTATCAGTGTGTGTTTATATTGCCGCTATAACAACCAATAAATAAAATTGAATTAAATTAAAAATTAAAGAGGGCTCCCATACAAGAAATGTGTTTTTTTTTTTCGGTTTATAGTACGGAACCGTTCGTGTGCGAGTCCGACTCGAACTTGGCCGGCTTTTTAGTGTCTTAATGCTTGGATAGCCAAACTCATGAGGCAGACTAAATCATAAATCTTTTCAAAATGAATCTTTTTAAATAGGTTTATCTATCTTAAACATTAACAGTCTCATTTTCAGTTTAATATATTCATCCATCAAAATATTGGTGACCTTTCCACAGTCTTTATAGTATATAACATACTTTATTAACACGCTGAAACGATGGCTGGAATTATTCGACCGACGAATAAGTTTGAGCTAATAAAAGTTTTGATCGGTTCGACGGACAGAGCTATTTCCATATTAATTGCCCCATAATATGCAAACTTTCCACCTAAAGACGTTATCGGGAATTGCGCATTAAATGGCGGACGGTGATAGTTAAGTGCTTTTAAATTGCGTTAAACTAAGTCTTCATTGATTTTCTATTGGGATACTAAACCCATCATCTTCACCACCTGCCAAGGCCTTTTCCAATGAGCGCTAACGTTCTTGCACTCACTAGATGACGCCACTGTCGTGTGAGCAAAGTTAAAAAAATAACGGAAAATAATATACTTTATGATGCCGTTAACGTGCGATTTATTACAACAATTTTTATAGTGTCGCAGTGTTTCGTGGACTCATTATTATGGAAAAAAGAAGGATATATATATATATTCCGATTTTTTTTTTATTAAATGCAGTGGTTGGGAGAACCGTAACATAATCTGCCATAGCCAGGCTGTCTTAGAAAAATATTCACAAAAATGAAAACAAATAACTACTTAAATTAACTTGCGTCATTCGCCAACCAACAATAAAATTTGACATTTCGAAAACCTCACGCTACACTAACGCCTCTAGCGGCGAATTGTAACGCGATAGCCCTCATTATGTTATGGTCGGCTTCCCGTCTATCAGGAGGCGGCTGGATTGGGCCAGTATTTTAGGTATTTACATGCAGTGACTGCCTATCAGGTAGCCTATTCTGTAAATAACTATTTCGATATCGAGTTTCACCTGCGACAAAACTCACAAAGTGAGCTTTATTGCACACAACATAAAGGTCTTAATTTGAAACTCACCTCGGATTTCGCTGTCGAGAGACGAAGATGTTGTTACAGAATACCACTACTGATTTTCACATACGTGAAGTACTAGATTTACACGATGTCTCCTGGAAAAAATGGTCGTCAGAGTTCCGGCCTTTGGACTACCCGCAAAGTCCGCCATAGATTTATGAAAGAAAATAAGAAAGAAAAGGCGTTAATTTTGCCAAAAGCGACGCACAAAACATAAAATTAAGAGAGAATAACTTAACAACTAACAAAAAACTAAAGACAGCTAGAACCATCCGCAGCACGGATGTCATGAATGTTCACCCGTTTCCGACCTCGCAAAGCGTTGGTATTGCTAGCCACGAATAAAACTATCAACTTTTGTATTTCGTTAGAACGGATGCATCTGAAAACATTTTATTTTTAAACGCGCTAGCTGCGGCCTCCATTCCATACATGGCATCATCATCTTAACACCCAGTTTCCGTACCAGTCTATAAGAAGCACGATTTTTTTAAGGTCGGGAAATCATCAAATGACTCTTTCCACGTGAGTGTTAGAATCTTACTGACTAAAACCCATCTGTGATCCTCCTATTTCCCTTTGCGTTCCAGGGCCGCCGTGACTCTTTCGAACAAGTTCTGCAACACTGGCAGGCACATAAGCAGCACGTGGAGGTAGATATTGGGTAAACAACCGATACAAACGCTGCCCGCAACAAGTGCAGATTAATCGCGCAGGATAATCGATTCTCATGGCTGTTTTGAGCCTTTTTTTCATTCACTCAATCTTTCTTTTTTAATACGAACTCTGTGAACTATTTCAGTTTAAAAGCTTTTCAATTTACATTTTACAATATTCATCAATTTTCAAATGAAATTCGATTCGTTTGCAATTCACTTCCTCTTATTTTCGTAGTTTCATGTAAATAAAAATAAATAAAAAACCGTAGCACACAGAAGTTTCAAATGGAACCAATCCATTTCAGTGCTGCCTGTTCAAATATTAAAACGAATTTTAATACGAAAACGCCTACTACAAAATTTAAGTTTCAATTTATGGAAATTTGAATTCAGTGCGTAAATAACAATCATTGGTAGGCAATTATTTTAATGAGATCTTTTATGAAGTTGAAATGATAAAATTGAAAGTAAACATTAAACTGTTTCAAACAAAATTAAAATAGTGGAGGAACCATTACAAAAAACATCATGTTTTCATGTTTGTAATTACCGCAAAATGAAATTTAAAAAAAAACCGGACAAGTGCGAGTCGGACTCGCGCAAGAAAGGTTCCGTGCCATTACGGACTGCTTGCGCGAGTCCGATGTACTTTTTATTATATTTGTTGTTACAGTGGGAACAGATACTCTGTGAAAATTTCAACTGTTAGAGGTTCATGAGATACAGCCCGCTGACAGAGGGACGGACAGGCGGACAGCGGAGACTTAGTAACAGGGTTCCGTAGGCCTTTGGTTACAGAACCCTAATAAGTGACTATTACGAGTTCAACTTACACAAGTAGTAGTCATTTTATTACCACCTTTACATTCATCATAAATAGTCAGTTTATGAACACTTTACCTATACCTATTTATGCATTAAAGTTTTCAATTTACCAAACAATAGTTTATTTGTATTAAATAAAAATACCATAACAAATTATCTATAACCTGCTACATAATTATAACACAGCATTCTTTTAAGTAATTAATTTTTCTTAACAAGCTATTAAACAATAAATCAATAAACTTGAGATACCAGCTGGAATATAGTCTCTTAAAAAGGCTGGAATATAAAATCTTATGTATTCAAGACCAACTAAACACTTGCAAAACACATTTAAATAACAAGATTAAATATAATTAGAAAAATCAAAAATCCCGACTGCAAAACAGTCAACTTTTAAGCAACGCACTAAAAAAGACCGAAAATGGGACACTTTTATGAACTAAAACTGTTTCCTAATTGAATTTTAACATACGGCTTGCATATAACTTTGTAACCTCCATTTAATTTCCTTCATTTTGATACCCTACTCGATAGGTTTGATTAAAAAAAAATATTAACGACTTACAATTTAGCGCCCAAAAACCGCCATATTTTTTTTCAAACACCTGTCTATGGACACCTGGATTTTTGAAATGAATCTAACGACAGTCGAAATCAATGCAGCCGTTTGGAAGATACGAGGTAATAAAAAAATGTACAAACAAACAAATATATATACACGATACGCGCGAAAAGCATAACCTAACATCCTTGACAGTCGGCTAAAAATACAGTCCTTATTTGGTAATGATTTAATCACATTGTGAAATCACACCGTGAAAACTTAGGTGAAGTGAGTCTGTCAATGCATCCATTCAAGTTGAATGACAATTTACTTCCCACTCTCTTCACCTAATGTCTAGTTTACACAGTGCGAGACAGCCTGCCGAGTAGCTGCAGTGCAGTAACTCGCATCGTATATTACGTACGTTTATGACAAAAAATGTAAAAAATTGACCATCCCCCCTTATCTCCGAAGTTTGCATAGACAAAAATCTGAAATTATTCTATATGATAGAAGTTTATGTAGAGATTACAAGAAAAATAAAACGGTAGGTATCTCTAAATAGCACACTTTTTAAAAATTATCGAAAAAAAATTACATTACATTAGTTCCACTACACTATATAACTATAATACAAGAGATAGCGCTGATCTAAAGTTAAAATTCTCTGACGTATATAGGCCTCGCCGATGGAAATTTAAAAAAATCATTTTAAGTTTTTTATGATAGTACGGACGGAACCCTCGCTCTTGACCGGTTTTTTAACAAAATAGACTGTCTGATTCAATTATCGAATTAGGTATGGTTTTGCACAAACCATAAATAGCAACTGATAATTAAAGGCAAATCCCCGTATAAAAATTAAAAGTCATCTATCAGTTTGAAAAATGAAGGTCTTGCAGACTTGGACCACTAATCAGCGCAGCCCACACTAACGGGCGAAGGTGATAACTTCCTAACAATGACAAATGGCGGATACTTTTTGTTTTACTTCCATTACTACATCAACAAGGAAACTACCTTATACCATGATATACGGACTACATTTACGAAACTATACGGCGCGTAAAAATACTGTGCAAAGTTTATTTTGTTCGCAATATCCGGGTTCCATCAGCGTTGGCTGATTCGATGAAAGTTTATGGTCAAATATGTTTGTATACTAGAATGTTCCCTTATTATTTTCTTGGGAAATGCAGAGGCATGTTTTTCAGGACCCTTTTTTAGGAAATGTTTGGGCAAAACATTTACTTTTTTATGGTAATCTTGTGAAAAACCTTGAACCGTCTATGGATATCGAAAATACACTTTTTGATCAAGTAAAAGTTCTTGTTGAATGAGATTTTTTACACTTTCTACTTCTTATCTATATTTAATCGATATGATCAAACACAGTTTTGTTTTGTATTCCACTTTAGACTTCCAATTCATAAAATCCACCATATTTTTTCAATACTCATGCGTTCATTGTTCAGTCAGGCGTTCACTTTTGATTTTTTCACAGAATTCTAAAAGCGAGTTTTTAATATACACCATAACAAAAAGGGGTAAGGTAAGAGAAGAAGGTCATTAGTGTGCCAGTGAAAACATTGGTAGCGTGTTTTAACTCGGAAAAGTTGGTTGAATTTTTCATGTAAGCCTAATAAAATTACTACCTAAAAGACCTGTATCCCGTCAGGGGTTACGTGAAAAGGGCCTTTGCTTGCTGCTAATTAATAAAAAAGTGTATTCCCCGCTAGATTTATTTTTAAAATAGCTATTGAGTTATGGTGCAGATTACCTACCTAAAATGCTTGTTTTTCGATACTTCCAAAAACGTTATTTTATCATTCTAATATTCAATTTTAAAGATAAAAACGATGATACTTTTCCTAAGATCTGGAGCAGCATCACTGTTTGTAGTGGTAATACATACCAAATTTTATTAGAAGTTCTTTCAGTACCTATCTCAAGTTATTGATGCCTCATTTCTTACGAGTCGTACATTTAGCAAGCAAGATACAATTTCAACCATCGGAACCACAGAGGTAATTGTTCTTTTTTGTTACATCATTAACTTTTTAGATACATAGGCGGCCATGTTAATATCAGAGACAGTGCTGCTTAGAAGATCCTCAGAATTGGAAGTGCGTGGACACTTTATCATTAATTAGTAGGACACTTTGTTTTAAACTAGAAGGTATAAAATTCTAAAATAAATAACAGTCCCAGTTTCTGCAGTAATTAATCAGAGATATAAACGTTCAGTTTTGTGTGTAGTTATTTACAGCGGCGTAGCGTAGTGGCAACGGATGGAGCCGCCCATTGTTTGAGACATGCGAGTTATAAGCCGGAATTATTTACAGCTTGGCGCGGCTGGAGATTGACTGTGTTTTTTCAGGGAGTGACTTATTGTTTTAATATTTGGAATCTGCATATTTGCACTTTAGTGGGATATTAATGACTATTTCTGCTAGTCGGGATGTTCCTTTGATTCATCGCCTTTCACTATATAGTAGTGTAAGTTTATGAAATTATAACCTAGAGATAGTATGCACTATTCCTTGAAAAAACCCATATTATTCTATTATTACCACTGTTGTTTTATTTATGCTTTTATAATGAAAGAAAAGCCGCAAACTCTTGTTAACCAATCACAATTAGAAATAATTAAAGTTCTGACAACTCTTGTAGTTTCAAAATTCTAATTAAGTTGGAGAGCCTGAAGTACACAATAGAGACGCGATTTCTTTACGTAGTGCTGCTGTTATTGCAGCCATTTGCAAGTCTTTGTTATTCCCTGCAAGTGCACAGAATACTTCAGTTTCTCTTCATACAACATAACAATTTGCTCGTAAACTTTACACTCTGAAATAAAAGTTGCAGAAAACGTTCGTTGGTTCAGCAATTAAACAGATCGTAAACCACAAAAATAATAGGTCTTTACCTATGAAATTTCAGTACTGCAGTGCTGTACCTACTGGACATTTCAAATCAAAATCATTTTTGTTCGACTAAGAATTCTAATTTCAAATACTTAAATTATATTTTAAAAACATGGAATTATTTATTCAAAATTTAAAATTAGTCATTTGATCATTTGACTTTGATTAAGTAATAGAAATAAAAAATGTAGAAAAAAAAATACGTTATTTCAAAAAAAAACGGCAATTTCATAGGTAGGTCTTTCCTAATATTTCTGAAGCTTTCAATATTAATATTCTCTTATACTGTATACTAATGAAAGCTAATCAAAGATTTCAAAACACTTCGAAGTGTTGAAACTTGCCTCGTTGTCCCACATTCTGCTCATGAATATTCGCAAGCTTCCCCGTGCTCGTCTTGTTTGCTCATTTTAATATTCTTAATATGGAGAAAGGAAGAAAAGTATATATTTTCGTAACGAGGGTCGTGCAGGATGATGTAGACTATAATATTTTTCGTGGAACCCGTTCCGTGCATTTGCGCTGGCCCAATTTTTTGTTCCGCCTGTGTGGGCAATTACAAAATTCCGGATGAAGCCGACTCGGCTGGGCTCGTTCAAACTCGCCTTGTTCGAATACATGCCTTTTTAGCTTCATAGCTTTTTGTGTGCAATGCCAGTACCTAACTGCAAACAATAGAAGTTAGATTTTAAAAGAAAAATCAAAAGAATTTGTAATAATCTATATCCAATAAAATTCCAAAACAAGTCGAATTTTTATTAGCCTTTATTTAATTTCATGTGTAGTAACATTAAACTTTTTTTGATGTTTCAAAAATTAAATGATTACCAACGTTTAAAATTAAACAAGATAATCTATTTATTCCTGAAATATACCCAACCCTGTCTCAAAGAGCTATGTTACAAGTTGTGTAGCTAGCACTGAAAATAAATTACGGCATACACGAATTCAATTCTATTTTCAAAGTTGCACAGCGAACTTAGCGTTTCCACTTTATTATGCAGTGTCAACACACATATACGTACGGTTGGCACAAAAACAAGAACAACGCGCTACTGACACGAAGTTTCCATGTAAAGTTACCTGTTACTTGTGTAGATGCTGGCCGAGTTTGACTGGCTGACTCTACCCGCTCGCGTGTTTACCCCTGTGGTGCTTGATGAGTTTAATTTTGCCTGCAATTTGATAACATGCTTACTTACTGTTATAAAATGAACTACTTTTGAAATAAATGTATGAGTAATTTATTTTTGTTTTTACTAATGTTATGAAATGTTGGTTGTGTTTAAACCGATTAAAGGTACTGCAAAAATAAATCACAGCGAAAGGACCCCGCCTACCTATTTCCATCATAAGACCGCAGGTGTCGCGCAGGTGTCACTCGGAATGTTTATCTTCCTCTCACACTCTGATCTGCGACCACAGAAGGGTCTGGAGCATAAATTATTACCTAACCAACCCATAAAATCGTAGTAAAAGAATTATTACGGACACCAAGTATCTTCGATTTTATATCAAGGGGCGGCAATATATTCGCACATAAACGATCTCAACTAAAGTACTTACGCGGATATATTCGTACTGCGATAAACAGTGGCGTAGTATTTAAACTTTTGAAATAAATAAGCTTCTCGCTGCCCACTATAAAACTCATTGTTCTATTTAACAGTACAGCTCCCAGCGGAAACAAATCTATTGTAAAATGGATATTTCTCCCTTGAAACAAGCGTTTTTTGTTCGCGTATTTCCTCTTCAAAACCCAGAACAATATACACAATAGAGAAAACCCAGTAAAGAGAGTGCGCTAATTACAATTTCAAAAGTTTCTACCCACAAACGTAGGTATTGTAGTTATCTCGGAGTTATGGAGAAAAATGGCCGGAGCGTTAAGTTTCCCCTTAAAAAATATAGCGGATGGAATGCGAGAAATTTGTTCAGAGTGGCCCGCTCTCCCCTTTATTCATCGTCAAACTTTTTGATGGGTTTATTTTTCACTCTGTTCCGGTTCGGACGGCGGCGCATGGCTCATCCAGTTTCTGTAAATGTTGAGCAGTTCTGTAGTTGGCGAGCCGGATGCTGAGGCAGGACAGCTCCCTGAGGTGTCTGTGCTCGTAAATCCAGGTTTGAATATTTGTTTATGCATACTGCGGACCTCGGGGATATGGCATGCGGTATTTTGCACAAATATAAAATACGTGGTAAGTGCTTTTCCAGTGAGATGGCGATTTCCAATAGATACATTTATCGGGATGTAAATGAATGTCCAAACCTATTTAATTATATTCATAGGTAGATGTAAGTATGATTAATACTTCTGTTATTATTTACTGCTATTATAACAATTAATTAATTAATCTGATTTATAAACTACTTAGCAAGGAATCCGAAGCTTCATTTCCCTCAGGATCTCAGTGCGGGAGTAAGGAAGTATCCACAAAAATATTATAAAGAGAGAGTGCGAATGTTATGACATTGTGTCTTAATATGTAGAGGGTAATCTCTGGAATTACTGCACCTATTTGAATAGTTATCTCACCATTCCAAAGGTTTATTTATTCCAGAATTGTGGACGTCACGCGGTTTCACCCGCGTAGTTCGAGTTCCCGTGGGAGTACGGGGATAATATAGCCTATGTTACTCCCTGATAATGTAGCTATCCAATGCTAAAAGAATTATTCAAATCGGTACAGCAGTTTCGGAGCCTATTCAATTCAAACAAACAAATCTTTCTTTTTTATAATATTAGTATAGAAGATGGACGTAGACTTTATTACACTAACTAACTACATTACTATACTAATCTATACTAATATATAAAGCTGAAGAGTTTGTATGTTTGTTTGCTTGAACGCGCTAATCTCAGGAACTACTGGGGTGCCAGTTTTACATACCTACAGCTATCCTAGAACGATCGAAGAAAAAATATCGCTCTGAAAAATGGGAAAGCCTTTCAGTAATAAAAATGCTGATCGCGGTACAAACACCTATGTTTAATCATTATTTCAATAATGAATTCAGATTCATTCCTTAAATCATCATCACCTGCCTAGTCTTTTCCCAACTATATTGGGGTTGACTTCCAGTCAAACCAGATTAACCTGAATACCAGTATTTTACGCGGAGCGGCTGCTTACCAGACCTTCACAACCCATTAACAGGATAACACGGTACTTCTTGGCAAGACCGGAGTCAGATTTACTGGCTTCTGACAATCCGTGACAACTGCCAAAGATCTACAAATGACAGCCGGGACCAACGGCTTAACGTGCTTTCCGAGGTACGGAGGAAACTCGGTTGGTTTAAGATTGTCACCCATCCACAGACCAACCTTGGCAAGCGTTGCTTAACCTTGAAGATCGACACGTGCGACTGTTATTATTTAGCAGTACACAGACAGTAAATACTAGTTAGGTACTATGGTTACTATAAGAAGCTTATCTTATTTTTCAATAAATATTAAAACGTATTTTATTAAACTTTTTTCCTAACAAAGTCCTTTTCAGGACAGGTGTACAATTACCTGTAGGCAATTATTTATTTCACGAAAATGCCAGAGATTAAAGAATGTCGTTCCATTTACAAATATTTACAACGCTTTTATCCTTAGATAACAGGTCGTTTGTCATAAAAATATACATTACGAAATGCTATTATATTTTTTTCTTTTAATATTTTTTTATCTCAACACCAAAACGGATGAAATGTTCCTATATTTTTATTATATTTTTGGTCTCTAATTTATGTACTTTCTGTCGGTTTCCTGCGTAATCTGAAATGTATTCATTTCTTATTTGTTTTGTTATTCAATTTGTTATTTCAACCTTGCTAAAATCTTTCAGAAAATCTGAAACGAGAGAGAGCTAATATTTTATTGATATCGGGGTTGTAGGTAGGTATTGCGGGATGTCTTGAAGGTTGTCGTTCTAAGGATAGTAAATTATATTCACTATGCGTGAATACTGGTATCTATGACGCAATAAAAAGCGATGCGTGCGCGTGTGTGAATGTGGGGCCAAAGCGATAAATTGCGTCGCGCCGTGATTTACGGGCGCGCCCGGGCCGGCCGGATTACAGCCGCCCGTTTGTTGATTACCTCGCCTATCATTTTATTAAATACTGAATTAGGAGCTCCCATTGCTCATAATTAGACCCTTGATCTTGTAATAGTTTAAGATTCATTTATTTATTTCCAGATTCAACGTGTTAACAGTACATTTTGTTTTGGGAATTGAAATTGAAATTCTCACTTTACAGAACGTATTTTTAAAAGTGTTAGTTGAAGTAGCTACCTAAGTAAATATCTAATTACTATATAGTCTGTAAAAGACAATTATTTTGAGAGATAATAGACACCTACCAAAAATAACCGCGAATTTCTCAACTAAATTGAACACAAATCAACCAAGCTTAACAATAACATCTATTGAATACTTTTCCAATACCTACTTACGTAACGTTGCCCCAATTTGGTCCTGGGTCCTGTCAGAACATAAGCTCAGCGTTCGTATAATAAGTGACAATACTTCAAAAAGTTATCCCTACATCATCCCGTAGGCAAGGGGCGGACGGAAAAAATCGAATGTCAAAATTTGATTGATGTCGTCCCGGCCGACCGTTGCCAAACTTCTACCGCCCGTGATGACCTAACAAAAGCTGCTGTGTCACCCACTGACGACATTGTTTTCTAACCTTTTAATCAAATGTTAACCAAAATGCCATATTTCTAAGCTAGAACCGCTAAAGGTGGGATCCCATAGCGGTCCAAAAGTCCAAACCATCTAGGTTGATCTAGCTAGACCCTAAACCATCTCCATTTAATGTACACATTTGTGCGTTAATAAAAACAAACAACGATCACATATCCATTTGTCAACCGAATATGTTCATCAATGAGCGTTTACGGGCTGAAATTGGGACGTATTTCCATTTGACGTTTAAACAATTATCGTTGTTACCATAAAACCTCAGTATTTGTCGAGATTAGATAGGTATAGTGAACTAAAACCGATGCAACTAATTAGTGTTCCCACATCAAACATCCTTTGACACAAAAGAGACCGATTTAACCAATATTATCTGCGACAGAATCGCTACAGATTGATTGGTATCCGAGACGCGTCGATCAGGGCAATTCTACGTTCTTCAGAAGGTTTCGATTCAAAGCCTCCGACCAAAGCCTTCGTCCTCCGATCTCTTTGTGATCATGCTCTTTGATCTGCGCCTATAGGTGCTGCTTATTCCAAATTCCTTTCACCTTTGACCATTCTTTTTCTTTGTGGCGAATGCTCAGCCTAACGGGTATATGTACGAGTATTGTACCTTAGAAATTGTAGGCTATATTATAAAAATGTGTTTCTCGAAAGTAGTAGGGTACCTATATGAAACCTATCGACATAATTGTTTGCTTTGAATTTTGACGTTCACTTACCTACATTTATTTTACGTCATATATCTATCATCATTTTTACCGCAACCCACGCTAAAAATCCCTAACACACTTCACTATGCTTCAAAGCGGTTCGTCGTTGCAAACTTCAAGCATAAATCTTATATTAAGAACTATAAAGTTCATCTCATCTTGTTAACGACGGGATGGTGTCAATTCATGTAGCCGCATCTTCACTACGTCAGCTAATGTTTGCGGTAAAGACCTCAGCACACGAGCGAAACGGCTCAAACTACCGAAAATGTTAAACGCTGTACACTGTGCGCTCACTGTGAAATATCTCATCAAATTAAGAGATGGAACGTGCAGCCGGCGTCGAAGTAGAATAGTAATCAACTAGCGACGGAGACAGGGTACAAGTATAGCGGAGCAAATATAGCGGATGGAATGCGAGAAATTTGTTCAGAGTGGCCCGCTCTCCCCTTTATTCATCGTCAAACTTTTTGATGGGTTTATTTTTCACTCTGTTCCGGCTCGGACGGCGGCGCGTGGCTCATCCAGTTTCTGTAAATGTTGAGCAGTTCTGTAGTTGGCGAGCCGGATGCTGAGGCAGGACAGCTCCCTGAGGTGTCTGTGCTCGTAAATCCAGGTTTGAATATTTGTTTATGCACACTGCGGACCTCGGGGATATGGCATGCGGTAGTTTGCACAAATATAAAATACGTGGTAAGTGCTTGTCCAGTGAAATGGCGATTTCCAATAGGTATATTTACCGGGATGCAAATGAATGTCCAAACCTATTTAATTATATTCATGGGTAGGTAGTGATATTTATAAGTATGATCAATACTTCTGTTACTATTTACTGCTAATATAACAATTAATTAATTAATCTGATTTATAAACTACTTAGCAAGGAATCCGAAGCTTCATTTCCCTCAGGTACTCAGTGCGGGAGTAAGGAAGTATCCTCAAAAATATTATAAAGACAGAGTGCGAATGTTATGACTTTGTGTCACAATATGTAGAGGGTAATCTCCGATTACTGCATCTATTTGAATTATTTATTAATTATCTCAACATTCGAAAGGTATATATATTTCAGATGGACGTAGACTTTATTATGTAAAAATAAATCGTGCAAAACCGGGGTGCCAGTTTTATATACAGCTATCCTAGAATGATCGAAGAAAAAACCCTTTCAATAATAAAAATGCTGATTAATTCCTTAAATCATCATCACCTGCCTAGTCTTTTCCCAACTATATTGGGGTTGGCTTCCAGTCAAACCAGATTAACCTGAATACCAGTATTTTACGCGGAGCGGCTGCTTACCAGACCTTCACAACCCATTAACAGGATAACACGGTACTTCTTGGCAAGACCGGAGTCAGATTTACTGGCTTTTGACAATCCGTGACGACTGCCAAAGATCTACAAATGACAGCCGGGACCAACGGCTTAACGTGCTTTCCGAAGCACGGAGGAAACTCGGTTGGTTAAGATTGTCACCCATCCACAGACCTACCTTGGCAAGCGTTGCTTAACCTTGAAGATCGACACGTGCGACTGTTATTATTTAGCAGTACACAGACAGTAAATACTAGTTAGGTACTATGGTTACTATAAGTCTTATTTTTCAATAAATAATAAAACGTATTTTATTAAACTTTTTTCCTAACAAAGTCCTTTTCAGGACAGGTGTACAATTACCTGTAGGCAATTATTTATTTCACGAAAATGCCAGAGATTAAAGAATGTCGTTCCATTTACAAATATTTACAACGCTTTTATCCTTAGATAACAGGTCGTTTGTCATAAAAATATACATTACGAAATGTTATTATATTTTTTTCTTTTAATATTTTTTTATCTCAACACCAAAACGGATGAAATGTTCCTATATTTTTAATATATTTTTGGTCTCTAATTTATGTACTTTCTGTCGGTTTCCTGCGTAATCTGAAATGTATTCATTTCTTATTTGTTTTGTTATTCAATTTGTTATTTCAACCTTGCTAAAATCTTTCAGAAAATCTGAAACGAGAGAGAGCTAATATTTTATTGATATCGGGGTTGTAGGTAGGTATTGCGGGATGTCTTGAAGGTTGTCGTTCTAAGGATAGTAAATTATATTCACTATGCGTGAATACTGGTATCTATGACGCAATAAAAAGCGATGCGTGCGCGTGTGTGAATGTGGGGCCAAAGCGATAAATTGCGTCGCGCCGTGATTTACGGGGGCGCCCGGGCCGGCCGGATTACAGCCGCCCGTTTGTTGATTACCTCGCCTATCATTTTATTAAATACTGAATTAGGTGCTCCCATTGCTCACAATTAGACCCTTGATCTTGTAATAGTTTAAGATTCATTTATTTATTTCCAGATTCAACGTGTTATCAGTACATTTTGTTTTGGGAATTGAAATTGAAATTCTCACTTTACAGAACTTATTTTTAAAAGTGTTAGTTGAAGTAGCTACCTAAGTAAATATCTAATTACTATATAGTCTGTAAAAGACAATTATTTTGAGAGATAATAGGCACCTACTAAAAATAACGAATTTCTCAACAAAATTGAACACACATCAACCAAGCTTAACAATAACATCTATTGAATACTTTTCCAATACCTACTTACGTAAAGTTGCCCCAATTTGGTCTTGGGTCCTGTCAGAACATAAGCTCGGCGTTCGTATAATAAAAGTGACAATACTTCAAAAAGTTATCCCTACATCATCCCGTAGGCAAGGGGCGGACGGAAAAAATCGAATGTCAAAATTTGATTGATGTCGTCCCGGCCGACCGTTGCCAAACTTCTACCGCCCGTGATGACCTAACAAAAGCTGCTGTGTCACCCACTGACGACATTGTTTTCTAACCTTTTAATCAAATGTTGACCAAAATTTCTAAGCTAGGACCGCTAAAGGTGGGATCCTATAGCGGTCCAAAGTCCAAACCATCTCGGTTGTTCTAGCTAGACCCTAAACCATCTCCATTTAATGTACACATTTGTGCGTTAATAAAAACAAACAACGATCACATATCCATTTGTCAACCGAATATGTTCATCAATGAGCGTTTACGGGCTGAAATTGGGACGTATTTCCATTTGACGTTTAAACAATTATCGTTGTTACCATAAAACCTCAGTATTTGTCGAGATTAGATAGGTATAGTGAACTAAAATCGATGCAACTAATTAGTGTTCCCACATCAAACATCCTTTGACACAAAAGAGACCGATTTAACCAATATTATCTGCGACAGAATCGCTACAGATTGATTGGTATCCGAGACGCGTCGATCAGGGCAATTCTACGTTCTTCAGAAGGTTTCGATTCAAAGCCTCCGACCAAAGCCTTCGTCCTCCGATCTCTTTGTGATCATGCTCTTTGATCTGCGCCTATAGGTGCCGCTTATTCCAAATTCCTTTCACCTTTGACCATTCTTTTTCTTTGTGACGAATGCTCAGCCTAACGGGTGTATGTACGAATATTGTACCTTAGAAATTGTAGGCTATATAAAAATGTGTTTTTCGAAAGTAGTAGGGTACCTTTGTGAAACCTATCGACATAATTGTTTGCTTTGAATTTTGACGTTCACTTACCTACATTTATTTTACGTCATATATCTATCATCATTTTTACCGCAACCCACGCTTCACTATGCTTCAAAGCGGTTCGTCGTTGCAAACTTCAAGCATAAATCTTATATTAAGAACTATAAAGTTCATCTCATCTTGTTAATGACGGGATGGTGTCAATTCATGTAGCCGCATCTTCACTACGTCAGCTAATGTTTGCGGTAAAGACCTCAGCACACGAGCGAAACGGCTCAAACTACCGAAAATGTTAAACGCTGTACACTGTGCGCTCACTGTGAAATATCTCATCAAATTAAGAGATGGAACGTGCAGCCGGCGTCGAAGTAGAATAGTAATCAACTAGCGACGGAGACAGGGTACAAGTCGGGCCGACACTAACTTCTCCAACGCTAAGGGGCTTGCGGCTGCTCGGGTGAGCTGACACTTTGATACCAATAGCGTTTAGCGAAGTCCTGAAGGAATTGTGAGAACAAGTTGGGGCTCGTTCCCAACATCGTGAGGTAACCGACGTCAGCAGCAGACACCACCTCAAGTGATTTACCGCGAACGTAATGTAATCAGAAGGGAGTCGTGCGGAATATGAAATAAATGTAACAGGTCACAGCGCTTTCGGAAACTGTGTTACTCCGGATATATCTTCTTAAACTTTGCCGCACCGGATTTATTTCCGCATGTGCAAATAGGCTCCTTATGAATACTTGAATCGTCAAAGAATTTAAACGTATTATATTAATTTTTATAATAAGGACTCGTAGCGCAAATGTCGCAATACAAATTAATTCGTAAAAGTAAAGCATCAAATAATTAGACTGATGGAATTATAAAACAGAAATAAAAAGCTTCTGAAAAGGGTCATCATCCTAATTGAATTCATTTCACTGCGTGCCCATCAAGTTTCAAGGAAAAAGTTTAAAAGAAAATTAAAGAAATAAGCCGTTTTAACTCAGACACATTTAATATTAAAGGATGGAGATGTAAAAGAGGCATGACTTTAAAAAGTGCGGTCACGTCCCGCTCAGCCGTCCTCCGCTCCGCGCCGCGAACGCTCAACGGCTCTTGGACTCAACAAATATCCATTTTGCTCAGCGACTGACTCTTGTTCTCATAAGTTTCGTGCTTACTGTCTCTTAATGGGCACTATTTGCTTGAATATTTTTATCTTTTAAAATGTCGCACTACTTTCCGGGTTAACGTAATATTTCACGAAAGGCTGTTTATCTTTTTTTAAATGCGGATTCTGTGCATTTTTTTTTACTTTAAATTCTATTTAGCAGTTAGCTTATTCTATACTCTTATTTGAAAAAGAGCTGTATTTTCAAAATAAATGAACAACATATTTTGATGGTACTTACCTGCAGGTAGGTATAACCATTCCGCGTCATATTAAAAATGAAGCAAAAGCCTAAATGTGGACGTGGAGAAGCCTGGAGTATTTTATTCAGGAGCTAAGAGGGCTCGGAGTACAGTGATGAATATTGAAGCCGCCGAGATGGCTAAATAAAACATTGTGGTATGGAGGCTGAATATTATAACAGCGGTGTGCCCTCCGGCCGACCCTCGCCTCACAGAACAATACACGGATTGTGAATAAAATTAAAAATATTACAAAGCGTCTAATTTTTTTTCATTAAAAGGGTCGGCGGTGGTCTGTTGTCGAGGAAAATCTTTTGCGGGGCATTGAAACGTCCATACCTATTGTATGAAGCCTATGTTGTACGAAACCTAAACAAATACTGGTTATGTTTGAACCAGTGGAAGCAAACAGTTTACGTCTTATGAGAACGTATGTGAATTCCCACTTATAACTTTTAGGTAACAAAGAGTAGTGTACGTAACGCCAGAATGTAATCCCGCGTTCTGCCAGAGAATCTACATAGAGCACTATTTTGATAATCAGATTATGGTATTACCTGCAAAATTAGATTCATAAACGTCAAGTGTTGTTACTGCAGCGCAATATGAAACGAAATGGAAGGGAGACGCAGTGGGCGTGAGCTGGATGGAAATTGCAATATCCGAGCGAGCTGAATTAGAGCCAACACTCCTCCTAACTAGAAGCGACACCGCCCCAGCTGGAGACACAATACAATTTTTCATCTTCCACGAGCATGGCGACTTTGGTATTATAACTTTATAAAATGAATTTAAACCGTAAAATGTTTTGAAGTAGCGGAGAGAATTACATTTTATCCGTGAAAGCGTTTGCCTAAGAAGACATTTCAGGTTTATCAGCTCCAGGATCTATAACAGCATAAATAAGACCTTGAATATTTATCGTTTACCCCGTAGTCTCTTGAAGAGAAAGTTGACGGAGTGGTTAAAATCATTGTCATATGATGCAACTGAAGGAATTGTGGAATCCTAACTAGCAGAAACACTGACACACACCCAAACTCTCACTCACATACACCCCCACACTCCATACATGCACACACAACCTCTCGCTAACACACACCCCTCACACACACTCTCCCACACACCTCCTCTTTTCTACTTTAGTTTCATGTTATATAATGTGTATACAGTACAAATAGTTTGTCTGGAACAATTGTATTTTTGTTTAGATGGGCGTTGATAGCTGCGACACAGTTATAAACTTTTGTAGCTATCACCGTTTTACTTGTATTGAGTTAACTGTTTATGTTCCAAATAAATAATTTTATTATTATTATTTATTATTATAATACAATCATAATCTGAGAACGTTACTTGTCACTGATAAATAAAAACATATAAGAACCTACAGTAAGGTAGTTCCTAGATTTGTTCCATTTGGCCTTTACAACACATTCAATCGGAGCAGATTGTACTTTGTTCTACGTGCCTCTAGAGACGCGTGCCTGATACACGGACAAATCTGTAACAGGCAGATAAATTCTAGCTATTGACGACTACGTTAGACATAAAAGAAAGCTTAAAAAGACCCTAGAAGAAATCGCCGTCAAACCAGATTTAATCAAAATTTCATAAAAACAATTTCAAAATCAGTTCACCAAGCCTGCAAGTTTAACCAAAAATTGGCATTTTTCGTTATCTTGTAAAACAAAACCTTTACTAAACACATCCAGTAGGATTCTCTATAGCGTGCATTAGGCCTGGTGGGAGATTGGATCGCACGAGCCAGCCTAACTAAACTTCATTAGTCAGGTTTGGATAACAGTGCGACGTCAGATTATGTCGTTAAGCATTGAGTTAAACATTTACCAGCGCTCAGCCGCGGTGCGAGCTTGTGTAAGTCAAGAAAACTACGAGTATGGAGTACCTATAGATATTTTACATGGAAAATAATTTTACGTAAAGATTTCTGGATTGTTCGACGTGTGTTCGATATTTGTGTTATCTAAAAAACCTTGCTCAGCTATGAAGCCAAGACTTTCAATTTAGATATGTAAAACAAAACCGGTATAGATGCTCTAAAGCAGTGATCCCCAACCTTTATTTGACAGAGGACCTCTTTGATTTCTTTGTTGCTTGCAGGGACCAGAAATCTAAATATATATAACTCAAAGGTGACTGACTGACTGACTGACATAGTGATCTATCAACGCACAGCCCAAACCACTGGACGGATCGGGCTGAAATTTGGCATGCAGGTAGATGGAGTGGCTCGTCATCCGATCAGGACCACGCCCAGGTCGACGGCGCGCTGTGTTCCACGCGCACCTCAAAGAGATGTCAGCAAAGTAGACGGGGCCCGGTAGGGCCAGTGCCTGCCGGGGTTGCGGAATCTGTTCGAAAGAGCCGCCGCGGCCCTGGAACACAAAGGGCATTAGGAGGAGCACGGATGGGTTTTAGTCAGTAAGAGTCTGACACTCCCTTCTGCTTCACCCAGAGCGGGAGGGGTCATTTGATGATTTCCCATCCATAAAAAAAAAAAAAAAGGTAGATGTTATGACGTAGGCATCCGCTAAGAAAGGATTTTGATCAATTCTACCCCCAAAGGGATAAAATAGGGGATGAAAGTTTGTATGAAACTTGGTCATTTTTAAACTTCTTAACGCGAGCGAAGCCGCGG
The DNA here is from genome assembly GCA_947578705.1 of Lacanobia wlatinum. Classification (NCBI taxonomy): domain Eukaryota; kingdom Metazoa; phylum Arthropoda; class Insecta; order Lepidoptera; family Noctuidae; genus Lacanobia; species Lacanobia wlatinum. The sequence continues at coordinate 8,710,393 of OX388028.1, read as the reverse complement.
GCAGAAGCTAGTCAACATATAATTAAACTGTGTCATTGACCTAGTTTGTTATTAATTTTTCCTTTTGACATTGTACGTGACATTTTGTATTATATATTTCAATTATTATTTTTACCTCTTTTTGTTGACATTATTATTTATTTTTTAGACACTTATGTAATCAATTAATGTAATTATGTTTTAATTTTTAATATCAACGACATTTTATTAATTAATTTTGTACGCCTTATGTCTGACATAACATAGCGCACTTTTATTTAATTTATATAACATCCATTTATTTGTACCTATGTTAACAAATCAATAAATGACTTATGACTTAAAGATATTCAAAACTTGTAGCATAGCTATTCTTGGAAACCAAAAGTAATGAGCATTGATAATAACTTAAAATCTATTTGCATCAATGTTTATTTTTGGGATGAAAAGATTGAAATTTCAAACCCTTCGCGGACCATAATTTGGCCCTTTCGGACCAACAGTGGTCTGCAGACCACAGGTTGGGAACCTCTGCTCCAAAGGGTGCCGTATAACCTACCTATACACAAACATATTCAGTAGCTACGTCGACGTTGGTAGACAGGTAGCACTTGGAAGCAGTCCCAAAGGAGCAGATACCTCGATTCTCACTTAAAAGGAGCCGCGCATATTGTCTTATTCATACGGTTTGATAGACACGAACTATGGCAGCGTTCTAAACTACGCTTTGTTGGAGGCACCTGAATATCTTCATATTATATTCAATAGATATTGATCCTGCTTCACGTGAAAGAGACATCAAGAATACGTCAGAGCAAACTAGTTTTATTATTTACTAGCTGACCCGCGCAACTACGCCTGCGTCACAATTTTTGTTACTGCTCCGCTCCTATTGGTCTTAGCGTGATGATATATAGCCTATAGCCTTCCTCGATAAATGGGCTATCTAACACTGAAAGAATTTTTCAAATCGAACCAGCAGTTCCTGAGATTAGCGCGTTCAAGCAAACAAACAAACAAACTCTTCAGCTTTATATATTAGTATAGAAGTATAGATTGATCATCATCTAGGCAAGCGTGCTCCATCTTCGACCACATCATCGCTTACCATCAGGTGAGATAGTGGTGAAACGTGGGCCTATCAATAGTAAAAAAAAATCTGTCTAGCTTTTTCCCAACTATATTGGGGTCGGCTTCCAGTCAAACCGGATTCAGCTCAATACAGTGTTTTACGTGGAGCGGCTGCCTACCAGAAATTCTTGGCCAGACTGGACTGGTATTTATTGATAATAAAAAAATGTAACCGACTTCCAAAACAAAACACTACAAAGTATAAAATAACGATAATTTCGGAAGTCGGTGTTTTTGGTTATTTCGTTTTTTGACATCGACTTTATATATTACTTATTTTTCACTTTTTATTGGTATCTGCGTACCCATTCAAAGCGTACCGGCGTGATGTTATGTTATGAAAATAAAACTTACTAAGTGCTTTCGGTGTAAAGGTCTCCTCAATACGAATGAAATAAGCCCAAACACTTCGTAGTTCCTCGATACCGATGTGGAGTTCCCTTGACTCTCTGTCGTCTCCATCATCGGGTCTGATCCAAATCTTCATTCTTTTGTAGTATCACCCGATATACACACGAATATTACGTTTTTACCAGGTGCGTGCCTACAATTTTCGAGAGTTGCCCTCGATTTGTCAGGGTTTCCGTCATCAAATCCTGACGTGGTGGCAATGAGGCAATCTCGAAAGCATACCCTTTCATATAAAAAAGATTCATCGAAATCGGATCATAAACGACGACGTTATCCACGAACACACATAAAAAAAAAACAAATATATACACTGTGGAATTGAGAACCACCTTCTTTTTTAGAAGTCGGTTAAAAATAATAAAAAGCCTCAATTATTTAATTATAATCATGAAAGACGTCGATGGGCATTATTTTCCGATCCACCTTACAACACACGTAGTTATTGTGCTCCAGCATGCAGTTGAGATCATCCTTCATGACCCGTTTGTTAGGACACCCGCCGGCATTTATGCACAGACCTCCGGAACCGCATCGAGAGATTATCGGAGCTGAAATGAAAACAAACCATAACCAAAAATTAATGTCTTTTTCTTTTTTCACGTAAACAATAAATGTAGCCGATAAAGTGCGTTGAAAACACGCGTGACGTCACTTTGTTCGTAAAAATTCATAGTGGCTGGACCCCACTGTTGGTACGGCCGAAAAAAATTTATTAGTTGTTACTTTTCCTTCAGGATCACTCTTTTGTAAGCCGAATTTGTTAATTAATTACTGAATCGAATTTCTAAGTACTCGCCTTTTTTAAATCAAAACTCAAACAGTAGCGAATCAGATGAAATTCGACGGCAGGCTGATTTTCAAAGACTTTTCTTTTTATGCAATAAAAGAGAGGGTTTCGGATTCAAATAGAAGCGCACGATACCGGTTGGATTTTTCAAACATTTCCGACGACATCGACAGAATGCTAATTAGATCCAAATTCGTTTAGCTGGCTCGTCGGTCCGCTAACCAATCGGATCGGACCGATGTCGCCAACATTATCTCAAGCGGACTCGATTCATTTACGTATTAATGCGATTTAACGGGAATATATTTAGTCCCTTGGATAAAATAACTGTTAGCGGTTTAATTACGTTTCTGTGAATATTTGTAAGTCAGTTTAGAAATATTTTACTGCAAAACCGAAGCTCCCTGACTTGGAAAGGAACTCAAGTGCAACACAAAAACTTTAAGCTGTTTTAAGCTTTTGTAACTATTTATAGCTTTTGGCTGGACTTGCCAGTTAGAACTGTCTTCTACAATAACGCGTGTAGACGATGACTTTTATTTGAAAAAATCAAAGATAACAAAAGAGTGTATATTACACATAGCACTATACAATACATGCTCGTAACCCTATAATTATACAACGTGTAACAGAATTAACTCAATACTTCTCAAGGCGTCATTGTACTCATCATTATGAACAACTTTTAATATGGGACCAACACCGAAACCGCGGAAAAAACAGTTGTTCTGTACATTTTGTCGAGTTATGCGCATATAAATGTATGGAGCAGTCGATTTTTTTTACGATTTCAGTTTTGATCCCATTCTAAGAGTTGTTCATAATGAAGAGTACAATGACCCCTTAAGAGATGTTGCGTTTATTCTATTATACGTGATATGGTCGTTCAAGTATAATTCAGGCCGCTCTTCTCCACTGTGCACTCTGGGCACGAGCCCAGGGCCCCGCGATCGATTGGGGCCCCCTAGTATCTGCCAGAATGTAATGTGCGATTTTGCATATCTCAAACTAGAAAGTAGCTCTTCAATAAACGTCCATAGTCGACGTTTTAGCAAAATAGTCCAGTCATTGGGGTCCCATTATCCTAATGTGCCCGCTGTGCCCAGGGCCTCCGATAGCTTGACGACCCTGACAGGCCCTGAGTATACCAATCAACCACATGAGTGGTTGATTAGTATACTCAGGGCCGTCTGGCAAGCGCAAAGGACTCACAGTTAGCATAACATAATTCGGGAACACCATACTCACAATGGGTAAGGTTTCTTGTTCAACTGCAAGACCTACTTTGTTTTGCTATCGCTTGAGAGACTTGCAGGGCAACAGCAATTTCCTCACGTGAGGCAGGTGTTCCCGAGGTTCTACAAACCCGCTTTTCCGTGAAAACCATACGATGACCCTTCTCTACGCTTGTGTGATTGACGAACCGATGAAGAACCATTTCGAGCTGGAAAGAAAGAGTTTTAATCTCAGAAATGTAAAGTAAGTTAGCATGGTTGAGGTTATTGATTAGCTTGCAATCCTTAGGTATCGTCCTAGTTGACTAACGATCGTACGAGTTAGCGATGCGATTTCGTCGCACGACGAGATTAAATACACACATTTCTTTAGAGTGTCCTAATTGAAGCTTGCAAATCATCGCGCGAGCACAGGAATCATTTTATCGCGCGACGAAATCGTGTCGTTTACTCGTACGATCGTTATAGCCAATTAGGATGACTATCCACCTCTGTAATTGGAACTAAGAGTCTTAGTTTTTGGCCAAAGCTACATTGACACTTTTATCAAAAACCTGAGGCTCTAGACAAAGTGCCATTCTATCAGCGAATGCGATTGTCGAAATGCCAAAATATAAGGGATTTATCACGTGACATTTCGACAGCGTTTGTCAATCTCATACATTTTTGACGTTTTGACAATCGCTTTCGCCACGCTACCGCTGACTGAATATCACTTGGCTAGAGCCTCTGATAAAAAAATCAACAAAATGCGTTTGTTACCCACATCTTACAACACAGCCGGCCACTTAAGCAGAATCGGAAAGCACATCACGCTACCCGTCATTGTCAATTTTTTCCAATCTACCTTGAACCTAATGCGTAATAGCGATAAAGATGACAATGAAATTTGACAGATTGTAGTGTAGTTAATATTATGATTCTACTAAAATGGCCTTTTTAGACCCGCCGAACGTTATACTTATTATAAATGCGAAATTGAGATTGTTTGTTACAGTGTCGAGCCTAAACCGCTGCTCATTTTTCTAGAGACGGTTATAGGCTACGATTTAATAAATCTAAAATAAAAAATATGTTTTTAAAGGATCCCTTCTTTTCGCGTAATGTTGTTTTCTTAACTTAGGCATAACTATTTTGGAATAATTTGTTTTGCCATAATATAACACTTTGCCAGATTTTTTTTTCGCATACAGTTTATGAAATGAAAAATGAAATGATTTTATTTCCAGATTAACATCCAATTAAATATAAATATGTATAGATATCAATCAAATTTATGTTGGCATAATTATCTTGAAGGCTAATTTGTTTTGGCATAAATTTAATTCGCATAATATTACTAGGCATAATGGCTATTAGCATACCTAATAGTATTTAGGCATACAATATAGAGAAAAAACGGAAACAATTCCATTTTTAACCTTGAATTAAAATTAAAATATTGTCTTCGAAATTCAATATATTGCACTAATAGAAACGAATCACGGCAAAACCGACTCCACGTAGTCTTGTCTGCCCTACCCCTAGTGTAATCTAAGCCCGCGTAGGCGCGGAGGGGCGAGGAGCATGCAACATGCCCGCTGCATGTTGCATGCTTGCTGCATGTTTGCTTGCATGCTGCATGCTTGCTGCATGCATGGTGTATGCTGGTTTGTTGAGTGACAGAAACCATGCCTGCTGCATGTTGCATGCTTGCTTGCATGCTGCATGCATGGTGTATGCTTGTTTACAATTTTACATGTTTGCATGGCTGTTGCTGTGTACGTATTGTTACGAGCTTAGGGTTCGTTACAATAAAAACAGCCGATTAAACAACCAAAACTGACACTTTAATTTATGACACTAATTATCACTTTAAAACACACTAATTATAAAACACAATCGCACTACTGGACACTTCACTTCACTATAATTCGCAGTTGAAGATCGCTCTCGAAGTTATCGTTTGTATCGCCAATTCAATACTGACTGCCGTCGCCGGATGTCCGCCCTTTATATACCGACAGTCATTTCCAGAACCCTCCTGTATGGAAACCTCTGGAAAGTTCGGGCACACACGGGTCCCGACCGACCAGGTGTCTAAACATCGAGAATGTTCTAGCACGTAGATGCCTGCTACTGGATACTAGATGGCGCCAGCAGTATGCCAGTATCTGCTACTCGATACTAGATGGCAGCACGTAAATGTTTGGTTGGTTGAAACTAGATGGCGTTAGCAGTACGCAAATGCCGCCATGTACCCAACATTAATTCTGGCGCGTAACACTGCCCCCTCCTAAGACATGCTCGTCCCGAGCATTATCGGCCCCATAATAACGCGCCAGTCGATCCACGTGGACGATTTTAGGAGCACTTCTTGTACCTTTTTGTATACGGTAGGTCACGTCATTGATTTTTGTCACAATCCGGTACGGCCCGTCCCATTTAGCTTGAAGCTTAGGAGATTTCCCTTTACTGCGAACTGGATTGTGCAACCACACTAGTGAACCTTCATCGAACCCTTTATTGTTCATTTTGCGGTCATAACGGGTTTTCATCTTGTTAGACATTTGTCGGCCCGATTCTCTGACGTGCTCATAAATGTCATTCATTTTGTTCCGCAAGTCATTCGCATAATTGGTTATACTACGCGGGGCATCAGGTGGCATTCCAGTGATCAGATCTGCCGGCAGCCGTAATTCTCTACCAAAGTTTGCGAAAGCTGGTGTCACTGATGTGCTTTCGTGAACAGCACTTCGGTATGACAACAAAAACGGTTGTATATGCTTGTCCCAATCGCGTTGCCGATTTTCCACAACTTTTGTCAAGTATCTCTCCAATGTCTGATTGAATCGTTCCACCATTCCATCCGATTGTGGGTGGTAAGAAGTTGTTCTCGTTTTATGGGTACCCATAACTCTACAAGTTTCCTGGAATATTTGTGACTCGAAATTTCTTCCTTGATCGCTGTGAATTTCCAAAGGTACTCCAAAACGACAGAAGACTTCATGAACCAGTTTATCTGCAACTGTTGAAGCTTCTTGATTTGGAATGGCGAAGACTTCCGGCCACTTAGTGAAGTAATCCATTACAACCATGAAGTACTTGTTACCGCTTTCACTTTCCGGAAACGGTCCCGCAACATCCAGAGCTATCCTTTCCCATGGTGCACCAACATTGTACAATTGCAATGCACCTCTGCTACGAGTCTGAGGTCCTTTTACAGCCGCACAACTTGTACATTTGCGACACCAGTCCTCGACATCGGCACGACAATGGACCCAGTAAAACCGTTCCCGTATCTTCAGTAGAGTCCGTTTGACTCCCATATGGCCTCCTGAACAGCCATCATGGTACAGCTGTAGAACATCCGGTACTTTAGCTTTAGGGACAACCATTTGCAAATGGCAGCTGTTGCCCCTAACATTTTCCCATTTACGGCACAGTACTCCATCCTGCATCACTAAGCTGTCCCATTGGGCCCAATAGCTTTTTGTGATCGAACTCATCGCTGAGACATCACTCCACGTGGGCTTAGGAGCACTGGCCTTCATCCACTCAAGAATCGGCTTGATGTCCGAATCTTCCTGCTGCGCACGTTGTATGCTCTCCTTCCACTCCTTGCTGAGGTCTGTCTTGAGCATCTTCACAGTTACGACTTCTTTACCCTCTTGCCTAGTACAATGCTTGCAGTCTTCAGGGCAAGGTCTTCTTGACAATGCGTCTGCGTTGCCATGATATTTCCCAATGCGATGTTCGAGCACAAAGTCGTTTTCCTGCAGCCGCTGGGTGCTATTGTTAGCCGCCCTGTCGCCCGGAGATCGGCTATCTGCCCTTTCTGTATTTCTCTTAGGGCAACTGGATTGTATGTGGCCCCTCTCACCACAGACATAGCATCTAGGGCTGTACTCTTTAAAACGGTCACGAACTGCAGCTGCTGCAACCTCCTTGCCACAGTGAGGACGATAATCCTGCCGCAAAGCTTCCATTTCTGTAGTTCGCTTAGGGCAACTAGGTCGAAGGTGACCTCTTTCACCACAGCCGTAGCACCTAGGGCTATATCCTTTAAACCGGTCGTGAACCGTAACTGCTGCAACCTCCCTATTGCTATGGGAATGATAATCCTGCCGCGCAGCTTCCACCTCCAGTGCATGGGCCAATGCGTTCTTAAGCGTCTCGTGGTGCCCGAGCCTCACAGCAGCCCTAACCTCAAGGTCGCGGATGCCGTCGATGAATGCCTGCACCAGGTTCCCTTCAATGAGTGCTGGTGCAGACTGGTACGCTTTTCGCACCAGCTTCTCCACTTCAAGGGCCCACTGCTGCAGGTTCTCACCGCTGTGTTGCACGCGATTCCTTAACTGCGCACGAAACACGTGCTCCAAATGAGCGTCGCCATACCTGGCTTCCAACGCCTCAAGCAGCTGCTCGTTTGTCACCTCCTTACCGAGAGCTTCCAGGACAGTTAAGGCCTGGTCGCGCAGGCCTAGGGTGAGGGCAGTCATGGCCTGATTTTTACTCCACCCGTTCGCCTTCATGACAGCCTCAAACTGAATTTTGTAGGCCGACCAAGACGTCCCATCGAACGGCGGCAATTTGAACCCACGTGGCGAAGGTGTAGTGGCTGCTGAAGTAGCAATCCCATCTCCAAGTTTAAGGTTGCCCAACTCCCTCTTCATATCAGTAATGACGTCATTAATCTTGCTGATCCTGGTTTCAGCGTCTGACAAGCGGTTGTCATGCTGAGCAACCTTATCCTTCACCTCCTTCATGTCTTTTCTGAAGGACGCGTGAAGTTCCTTCATGAGGAGCATCTGTTCTTCCTGGCGGCGCGCCTGCTCCTTCTTGTCAAGCTTGAGCTGCTCTTCTAAACGACGGGCCTGTTCCTCCTGTCGTCGGGCCTGCTCCTCCTGTCGTCGGACCTGCTCCGCCTTGTCGTGCTGCAACTGTTCTTCCAACCGACGGGCCTGTTCCTCCTGTCGGCGAGCCTGCTCCTGCAGCATCGTCATCAGAGCAGCAAAGTCTGGTGGTGGTGATGCCGGAGCTACTGTGGACGGGCCGGCCTCCATTGTCGGTAGCTGTCCTGCCGACGTCTGCGGCGTTGCACCACCAAAACGCCTCTGGTCCGTCTCCTGCTGGCGTTGACTACGGGTACGGATACCCTCCGTGTCGTCCTTTGGCAGAATCGGCATGATTATCCCACTTCTGACACCAATTGTTACGAGCTTAGGGTTCGTTACAATAAAAACAGCCGATTAAACAACCAAAACTGACACTTTAATTTATGACACTAATTATCACTTTAAAACACACTAATTATAAAACACAATCGCACTACTGGACACTTCACTTCACTATAATTCGCAGTTGAAGATCGCTCTCGAAGTTATCGTTTGCATCGCCAATTCAATACTGACTGCCGTCGCCGGATGTCCGCCCTTTATATACCGACAGTCATTTCCAGAACCCTCCTGTATGGAAACCTCTGGAAAGTTCGGGCACACACGGGTCCCGACCGACCAGGTGTCTAAACATCGAGAATGTTCTAGCACGTAGATGCCTGCTACTGGATACTAGATGGCGCCAGCAGTATGCCAGTATCTGCTACTCGATACTAGATGGCAGCACGTAAATGTTTGGTTGGTTGAAACTAGATGGCGTTAGCAGTACGCAAATGCCGCCATGTACCCAACATTAATTCTGGCGCGTAACAGTATGTTGAAAAATAAAATAATTTGTTCTACCTACAATGTAAAGTGCCTACAAATTTTATTAGAATAATATTGGTATAAAAATGTGTATTAGTGACTAACATTTTAAGAGTTAATTAATTATGCTTATTTGTTATGCCTATTAAAAATAATTTTTAATATCATTTTATACCTTAGATTCTAAAGCATAAATTTATTAATTAAGCATACATTTATTTATTATTTATGATTAAAGAAATTATGCTTAAAAATGTTTGCGTAAGCTGTTATGCGTTAATAATGTTATGCGAAAATATAATTAGGAGAAACAAAAGTATGCCAAGTTATATTAAGTCATAAAATTTTATGCAAATGGATAGGGAACCATTTTTAAACATGTAAATAAAGATCACGCACGAATTGCTCGCAGGCAACAAACAATGTTCGCGATGTTCGGTCCCATATAGTGTGAGTAAATCTCAATATGCTTCGTCGAGGGACATTAATAACCTTAACAATTACGTCCTTACAAAAGAACAATAAAAAAAACAAAGAATTAACGTGAACACGCTAACGAGAATATAAAAGAATTACTATTCCCTTTGGTGTTCACAGTGCCTTAATGTGATTCCGCTCTGTGGATAAGCAAATTAGCGTTTCATAATTAACAACGTTCATACTTTAGCCTTTGTGCACGCGTCCAGAAAACACGCTCAACAGATAGTACACTTGTGATGTTAGTGTTATAATAAGCTGGTTTGGATATTGAGAAAAACTTTTAGGATTCCATATCTCAAAACGAAACACTTATAGGATCACTTTGATGTCCGTCTGTCTGTTGAGACTCTTTTTCTTAGCAACGAGTGGAGAAATCTTATTGCAATTAATATCCAACTACACTACACCACACACACACACACTACACTGCATTAATAATATGGGTGTTAAAACTTTGTGAGGTAAAATTTAATTTTGACTTTTATCCAACGTCATTTTGTCAAGTCAACATGTCTAATGGTGCCAGTAACGTAGAAAGTACGCCAATCTGCCTGCGCTTGCAAGGTGTTGGTGGCTCAATTCACGTCCTTGATTCACGTAATAGCAAGATAACACATTTAACAATTAATTCGTTGTGCTTCTAAAACTTTGCAATTACGATTAATTTATTGTCATCGCAAGTTTGCAATTACAGTTAACAATGAATAAATGTCGGTAACTGAAAAACATAATGCAAACATGAAGTGCGCAATAACGAATTCATGTGTCACTGGGGGTGAGGGGTGGGATACTGGGCAGCGAATAGCGCACTTCAGAGTCGCCACAAAATTTTACATTCATCAAATAGTTATTATAATACATGTAATAAACAATTAAGTTAATTGTAAATAAAAGTTAAAATTTTAATTGCATTTAAATTAATGTAAACCATAATAAATGGATTTAATTGCAATTAATTTAGCTGTAATTAACTCAATGAACGCTATCGCGTTTGAATTCGTCGCTAGATGCGCCAGTGTAACGTGAGGTTTTAAATGTCAAATTTCACTGTTGGTTGGTTATTGACGCGAGTTTATTTACGTATTTGTTTTGATTTTTGATTTTTTTACTTTCTTTCTAACTTTGTTCACATGCGCGTAATAACAACATTAATGCTATGATTAAGAACCTTACTCGACAGTGGCGCCAACTGGTGAGTAAAAAACGGGTAGCCCTCATTATGCCCAATTCAGATCTGAACTTGTCGGCGCAGGGTCTGACCTAACGGTTTTGGTGATAATTGACGAAGATATCGCTAAGCAAACACTTTGATTATATAATGATAAAAAACTTCCATTCAGGTGTTCCTATTTTTTAAATGCAAGAAGCGGAATGTTGACGCCAACTGCCTGTTTTTTACGTGAATGTACCCTAGCGTATGCATAATGAGATGAGACCTTTAAAAAAGTTTTTCAGGAGTGCAGGGGGCGTTTGCCGACACTATTCTGTAAAAAAGTCTACATACTTACATTTTACGTCACACGAGTTTTCAACGCACCGTATCGTCTTAATTTTTGTTTACGTAAAAATATTTAAAAAACGTCTCCAATATTTTTTGGAAATCTATCTGACGGATTGACTAATTAGATTTTTTAGTCACCAATCTAGTCTCCACAGGATAGGTTTTATGAACAAGGCTGTTGGTCTTACTACATAGTAAAACAACGATTCGTGTGTGGGGCCTACATTTATTGAAATTCCATAAAACACACGTAAGTAAGTCTTTGCCCGCGTCAGGAAAAGCTTTATTTTCCGGGTGAAGGAACCCTGTGCGCTAATCTAGAATATACTCGACCTTTGTACGAAATTTCTGGCAAATACGGCAACACTTCAGTAGGTACGGATCCGTTTACAGAGATTTCCAAGAATTCTGACAAACGTAGGTAATAAGGATTATTGTGAAGGTTGTCGACGGGAAAGGAAAATTTATAAGGCAGGTATAGTTAGCGACGAAATACTGTTAACAATTGAGATTGTTCAATCGTAACTGGGTTTGACTAAATCTCACTAAGTACATATCCATACTTATCTATATCTATATCTATATCTATATCTATATCTATATCTATATCTATATCTATATCTATATCTATATCTATATCTATATCTATATCTATATCTATATCTATATCTATATCTATCTATATCTATATCTATATCTATATCTATATCTATATCTATATCTATATCTATATCTATATCTATATCTATATCTATATTTTTATTAATATATAAAGCTGAAGAGTTTGTTTGCTTGAACGCGCTACTTAATCTCAGGAACTGCCGGTGCGATTTGAAAAATTCTTTCAGTGTTAGAAAGCCCATTTATCGAGGAAGTCTATCATCACACTAAGACCAATAGGAACGGAGCAGTAATGAAAATTGTGACGCACACGAAGTTGACGAACTACTGGTTCGAATTGAAAAATTATTTTTGTGTTGGATAGCCCATTTATCGAGGAAGACTATAGGGTGTACCTAACATTACGCTACGACCCATAGGAGCGGAGCATAATGTGACAATTACGAAAACAGTGTAAACAAAAATGTGACGCAGACGAAGTTGCGCGGGTCAGCTAGTAGACGATAAAAACCTAAAACACTTTGACGTCGAAGTAAGTTATAACTTTGTTAAGTATTTAAAACCTACTTTTCTCCGCGACCTCTTCAGTTACTGGATATTTTTTTTTTCCTTTTATACAGTTACCGATTTTTTTGGAACCAAAAGTATCCGATGTCCCACTGGCCTAACAAAAAAAAAAACTTTTACACGAGATACTGTTAAATAGTGACCCGAATCAATTCATTTAGATGTTAAGCACCAATGACAGTGGAAAATTATTTTCATTGCCAACTCTATCTTAGTACTTAGCCGTATTTTCCTCCTGTCACATTCCGAGTAATATTTATAACGTTTAGTACCAACACGTCTCTTGCCAGTTTTCCATAATACACGTAGTAGAGTAGTACTTAGGTACCTACTGCCAAGCGTCAGATACGAGGCGTTTTTAGCGCAAACTGTGTCAACCGCGCAAATGGGTCGCTTTTGTACCTAGCTCCTAGCAATAGCACTTTAGTACTTCGGCGGTTAGTGCCTATTCGTATCGAGAAAAGATTGAATTTTGACTTAAGATTAAATAGGTTAGTAAATACACTTGCGTGCAATAAAATCGGCCCACCCCATAGTAAAGAGCCGTGATCTTAATCCTATTGAACATTTATGGGATGAGCTTAGGGCACAACACACGCGATAGGGTTAGAACTCATGCTACAAAAACACTCCAGAAACTAAAAGTAGCTACCCAGGGGGAGAACGAATGTACACAACAAGTAAAAACATGAATAAGGTCGATAAAAAGCAGGATGGAAGCTGCAATAATGACAAGGGCAATTTTCTAAAGTGTTGTGCATAAAATCGGCATTACAAATTGAATACCGCTTTTTTGCAGAACACTTTAACAAAAAAAAAAAAAAACAAAACAAAAATGTCACTTTGTTTCAAAGTCAGCAAAATCAATCAAAACCAATTTAATGGCTGTTTGAAGAAACATTACTTTTCTGTCATCAGATAGTACTGAACCTAGCACTTTAATCATTATCCTGACACCATAAACCAGCCTCACGGGGTGGGTCGATATTTTTTCGATAATGGACTGACTGGACTGACAGACTAGTCCTAACTCCCAAATACCTATACAAACCGAGAAGTGTAAGGAAACTAGGGACTAGTCGGGAGACCTATGTCCTCTATATTGGGAAATATATTTGGGAATTTTTTTGTTGTTTGTTATTTTTGTATCTGCTCTGTTTCTGAAGCTGTCCACTAGTTGTTGTGTGTTATTTCTGCACTATTATTATAATTTTATAAGAGTTAATTTTTTTTTTTGCATGCTGTGTCTATCGCATCATATTGTACACTATGCTTGTATTATATTGCTTGTGTTATTAGTATAAACAGTGTAACAATTGTAGATAGGCCAATAAATAAATAAAATAAAATCCAACTAATCCAATAATCCTAACTATAATATTTTAAATGCGAAAGTTAGTGTTTTTTTGTTTGTTTGTTCTTCACGAGTTAACGGCTAAACGGATGAAACTTGGCACATCACTGGGCCAATTCTACTAATTTTTAAACGTTTGCATTGGCATGTCAGTCGCAACCGTAAAAAAAACTGGCCAAGTGCAAAGGGTTCCCAACGAATTTAATTTTTTTAACATATTATTTTAACACTACAGACTTCTAATTCGGAGATAAGGTGGGAATGGTCATTTTTCGTCTAATTTCTTGAATAACTTCAAAACCATTTATTTTAAAATTATGAAAAAAATATAATTAAAACCCTCACAGTAAGCCCTTTCATTTGATATGTCAAACGATATTGTTCAAAAAACTTTTGTTTTTTATTTAATATTTTGACCCCCAAAAGTGACCCCCATACTAAAAAAATAATATTTTACGTAACACGTCCGTGTTTGGGTCACAGAAGTCCATCCGGAGAAAACTGGCTGTGACAGACGGACAGACAGACAGACAGACAGACAAACACCCGAGAGACCCTATAAGGGTTCCGTTTTTTTTTTTTTCGGAACCCTTAAAAGCCTTAATTTTCATAAATTTTTCAAGGTTGCGATTGAGATGCGAATGCAATCGTTGTTTGATAATTAGTATGGTAGACGTCAGATACCCGTGCAATAAGGATCATTGATCCACAGGCCCCTCTTCTCCACTGGGCACTGTGGGCAAGTGCCCAGGGCCCCCTAATTTCTCTAGGTCGACTACCGATAACTTATTTAAGAAAATCGAATGAATTGATTTATTTTTTAATTGTTTTCGTAACATTAGTAAAAAACTCCCTTTTGATGTCACGTGCAGCCACATATAGACGTTTGAAAACCGTTGACTGCGGAAGTGCAAAAAGCGAAAGTCCCTAAGAAGAAAATGCAACAACTTCGGTGACTGCACCAACAACTGTCTCAGTTGTAGATTCGACAACAGTTTCATCAACCCAGAAAGACATATAATACAACCATCATTCATTTCATAACAAAATGAAACGAAAAAAAAAGTTGGGATGCGTAAGAGGCTGCGTATTTTCAAAATAAAGAGTCCTTTGCCAAAGTCATAGGGACCCCATTACCCTAATTTGCCCAGGGCCTCCAACGGGTGAAAGACGGCCCTGTTGATCCACATACATTTATTGACTTTCTAAGTATCAAAAACAGAAATAATGACATAAAGCTGTCCTTAATCGTCTTCTATCGTGATCCTTTACCTTTTCTAGTAACGAAAAACGCTTCATAATTTATTGTTCGAGTATCTACGAAGGGAAATTAGGGAAAAACCAATGTACCTTATTGCACGTTTCTCTGGCGCCGGCATTTAAAATTTAATCTTTAATTTTTTTTTTAATTTTTCCCATTTAATTGGATTTTGACTGAATTGATTTTAATTGTATTGAACTGTAAATTTTTATCTGATAATTGAAATTAGTGTTCAATCCGTTTAAATTTTGCTTGTCAAATCTTAAATATGTGGGCAGAATATATGGCTCAACTTTTATACTTCACGACCTGCATTCTAGCAAATAAATAATTTGATTGTTGATTTTTATTAACACTCTGGACATGACACTTTTCATCCCAGGAGTATGTTCTGTGGATAATTTTCAATTTTCAACCGGTCGAAGCCGCTGGCAGTAGCTAATAAAAAATAAATAACATTTTATGGTGAAAACAAAAACCATACTTAATGGTTTTGTTCGGAAGTATTTTATGTGCTACTTAGATTTTTATGTTACACCGTGCAAATTACGAAGCGTACCCTCGGGCCATCTTCTGCTAAAAATGGCGCACTCGGCCAAACTGCTTCGGTTAAAATATAGCCAAAGTTTCGTCCGAAACCGAATACCGTTATACAGAACATGAATCCGGGCTGAAATAAATGAAAAATGGACTAGGGGCGGGCAAGTACAATCTATAACTATGCCAAAAGTCCCGTTACTTTTGAAAAATCGAACGAAGTCCACGTTTATTTAGCGTCAGAGGGAAACTTCGGCTTCAGTTCAGATTTCTGATAAAAACCTTCAGTCGTAAACTCTGTAGGTGTAATTTTACGTTACGTTACGTTCAAACTTTGAAAAAGAAATAATTCCTGACTGGCCTTGTGAAGTTTTGCAAGTCACCTTATAAAAATAGGTAATATTGGAACGATCGAGTAAGAATGGGATAACAATACATTTCATCATTGTAAAGATGGCAAGAAGAGCGACACAATTTGTTTTACTTTAGTTAGAGGGTTATTTTAAATGACCAGCCAATTTTTTTTTTCTGATAAATGATCAGCTGGCCCTTAGATACCTGATGCAGGTAAAACTCAGCTGTTTCCTACATCTTGCCGAGTTACGTGAGCAAAAATATGCTGAACAGCTGTTCTTTTTTTCTTTTTTGGGAGTATATTTTTACATAAACCATGTCTTTAATTAACACTTTAAAAAAATTGGCTAGTCACTTACATATAAATAGATTTGTATACAAGATAGGTAGGTAGGTACATAGGTACTTAATAAAAAAAAGGTACATACTTGATTACTGGTTCCTTCAACTTTGCCTTCCTACCTTGTTTCTGATGTAACACTAACTAATTAAAAAACCACACTTACGTGGTCCTCGAAGAGCAGCTTGTGACGCTAAACTTAAATGAAAATCACGTCCATAATTTTCTAAGACTAGCAGACTCAAAATAAAATTGACTAAATAGAGCCGTGCCATTTTGCGTGTTAAAATAAAATTAAGATTAATTAAACACGGCTCAATGCAGCTGAAAATTAGTGTGTTGTGTTCGCGAGGCGACGCATTGATTTGATAAGAAATTACAATAGAATCCAATTAACCTCACGACCACTCTGACTAAGCTATTCATACATACGGATAACGTGAAAGAATGGTTCCTGATAGCCAGCCTGTAGTTAATAAAAATCTCCCGACTGGAATTAGATTTCATGACGCTGTTTATGGAAATTAATTGAACATCATCACAATCCTGCTAATATTAGTCATGTGATTTTTTGTATTCTTGTGTTCCAATCACGCAACAACGGCTGACTGGGTTTGAATGAAAGGCACACAGATAGTCTATAACCTGGGTTAACACATACGACATATTTTAATACCAGAGTCTGTAGAGACAGCTCGGAGACGAGTTGGAACAATGCACGGTATAGACACACAGACTACAAGGAGACCAGAATCATCAAACTGAGCTGAAAAGCTAATCAGGCGAGTTGATTCATCTCATTAACATAACGTTATCTAAATCATTAATTACCACTTAGCATAAAAGGACAATTTGAGCCAAAAGACACGTCAATCCCATTAAACAGATAACACGCTTTTGGAGGGCGAAACCTCCCTTAGCACAATAATTAACAAATTAAAGGCAAGGTATACTTTCAAAGTTGACATGAATAAATCGAAATTTACGAGTAAATATTGAAATTGTAACGAATTTTATTTAACAACATTTAATTGAGCTGGAGGCAACCGTGAGCCAAGGGCGAGTTTAATTATTTCTCGCCATGATTTATTATCATTTTCCCTATGTTTAAATCCCTCGACGATACCCTTGGTTGATTCATTTCTTGCCAGAAAGTCTCTCTTTTAGTAATATCGAGAAGGTCTACCTATTCTTCCCTACGCATGTTTTTAGGGTTCCGAAAAAAAAACGGAACCCTTATAGGATCACTCGGGTGTCTGTCTGTCCATCTGTCACAGCCAGTTTTCTCCGGATCTACTGGACCGATTCTGTTGAAATTAAACATATAGACCTCTGTGACCCAAGCGTACGTGCTTCGGTCACAGAAGTCTATATGTATACTTCTGTGACCAAACATAAAGTCTATATGTTTAATTTATTAATAATTGCGTTACGACAATCATTAAATTTTTAGTATGGAGGTCACTTTTGGGGGTCAATCTAGAAAATTAAAAAAAAAAAAGTTTTTTGAACAATATTCTTCTCTTATCTCCGGAACTACTGAGCCTAAAATTTTGAAAAAAAATTGAGTTAATAGATCTTTACCTAAATATTACTGACACATTTATTAGAAGTCTGTAGTGTTATAAAAACATGTTAAAAAAATTAAATTCGTTCGGAACCCTTTGCACGCGAGTCCGACTCGCACTTGGCCAGTTTTTTTTTTTCATCGGTATACTAATATATAAAGCTGATAAAGCTGATACAGTTTGTTTGTTTGTTTGCTTGAACGCGGTGCTAATCTCAGGAACTACTGGCCCGATTTGAAAAATTATTTCATTGTTAGATAGCCCATTTATCAAGGAAGGCTATAGGCTACTATCATCACGCTAAGACCAATAGGAGCGGATCAGTAATGAAAAATGTGGCGCAGACGAAGTTACGCGGGTCAGCTAGTAAAGTTATACATACATATAATGAAAATAAAAGACTTACATGCTTCTTTATGTACAGTACGGTTAGTTTAGTCATGCCGCTTCGCTCCCGTACGTATGCCCATTCCCATAACAAACTTGCATTTTCAATACTTAGATTTACAAACAAACAATTTTTCCTCTTTATGATACTATTTTAAAGAACAGATTTTCATGCAATTATAGTGATAGTGAAAGAGATTTCTCAAAACCACTTCATACATACCTATTAGATATATCTACCAGAAAACCTACCGACAAGTTAAACATACTCAACTATTCACTCAAAAAATAAAACTTGTAATTAGGTAAATTACTAAGAATATTTCGCACCTAATTAGTAGATGACCAACTTAATACTCTCTTACTAAATTAACAAAACCTTGTTGCTCACTCCAGCCCAAACGTTTGGTAAGTACCTTTTTACAAACTGATGATTTAGGAACTCGTTTTAAATTATAGTAGTCTACAAACTCTATTAAAAGTTGGTCTAACAACGTGTGATTCATGTATCTCTATCTGGATTTAGGCCGTATGCTAATAAACCCTCTGCCTCACTGAAAAAGGGTTAATGTCGCATAAATAGCTAATTAATTGGTGACAGTGAAGATGAGGCTTAAATCTATACTAAACTTTATATCTATATCTATCTATACTAATATATAAAGCTGAAGAGTTTGTTTGTTTGTTTGTTTGCTTGAACGCGCTAATGTCAGGAACTACTGGTCCGATTTGAAAAATTCTTTCAGTGTTAGATAGCCCATTTGTCGAGGAAGGCTATAGGCTATACGGGAATGGGAAATTCCTACGGGAACGGGAAAGAACGGGATATACGCGTACGAAGTCGCGGGCAAAAGCTAGTACTAATATATAAAGCTGAAGAGTTTGTTTGTTTGTTTGCTTGAACGCGCTAATCTCAGAAACTACTGGTCCGATTTGAAAAATTCTTTCAGTGTTAGATAGCCCTTTATTGAGGAAGGCTATAGGCTATATATCATCACGCTAAGACCAATAGGAGTGGAGCAGTAATGAAAATTGTGACACAGGCGAAGTTGCGCGGGTCAGCTAGTTAATATATAAAGCTGAAGAGTTTGTTTGTTTGCTTGAACGCACTAATATCAGGAACTCCTGGTCCGATTTGAAAAATTCTTTCAGTGTTTGATGGACCATTTATCGAGGAAGGCTATAGGCTATATATCATCACGCTAAAACTAATAAGAACGGAGCAGACGAAGTTGCGCGGGTCAACTAGTCTACGAATAGGTATAATAAAACTTCCTATCTGACACTGATTGACGGACTTGTGTCAAGTCAAGAAAATAATTCGGTACAGCCGTTTGCTTTGAATTGCATGAAATTATTAGTTATTTCGATTTTCTGTGTTTATTTAAAGGACTAAATAAGTGAATATCGATGAATGTACATTTTCAAGGATAACATTCAATCCAGAAAGGTGTGGTATAAATTTTAAATCCAGATTTCATCGAAAACGGTTCCCGAGACGGCGGCAAATACTTATTGTGCTCTGGTATGAACTTTTGAACGCGTGGAGTTTTTATTTCCAGTTTGTAAGGTAAAAATATTACTACCACTAATCTAGAGATTATAAGGAACAATTCAATATGCTTCTCATTACTATACAGGCAATCTGCGAGGGAAACTGACCTCAAAAGCAAAAAAAAATAACTCCTTTAGGCTAGGTTTTTCCTGCCGATTCCTTTCCATGACTTATCTCGGAAACTTTTTTGAAGTGATAACGTCTTATAAATCGATGAACGCCGGCTGCACGCACGAGAAAGTGTCACGTTCCGCCTGAGCCGAACGTGCAAGCGAGAGCGCGGAACAAGCGATAGAGAGGCACGATCGGCCTAAGCGTTCGGTTTGTTTGTTAAGAATTCAATTGTTTTCTTATGACGTTATCAAGTAAAATATCCGACCGTAAACCCCCCGTAAACCGACTTTACAGACAACCAATTTTTTCCTTGATAAAAAGGAGCCTAATCCATACCTTTCCTGACACTGGCACTCAGCAATAATGTAGCTTTCTCTTAATGACCAACTTTTAATAATTGGATCAACTCTTTCAGAAACTATATATTACAATCAAACAAGTAACTCTTAATGTTAATTAAAATACTACGATTACATTCATTCTAAATTACTGAAAATGCTCTATAGGTATTTCATTAATTAAAATCTAAATAAACGAACCAAATGTGTTAAAATGATCTCAGTATATTTTGTTAGGGACCACACTTCACCACACTCGCCCCACACAAATATATTGGCCCTTGAAATTTTCTTGCTTTCGAGTGTTTACTGAAATGGAGTTTCTTTCAACTTACTCCCTTAGACGAAGTGAAAAATCCTTACAACTCATCCCCTTCGTACCATATTAAAAATAGGTCCCACTTCAACTTTAAATATTTTCACAGCATGAAACTTTCACTTATGTAGGTACCTAAATAACTCACCATTCACGAATATTTGAGTTGTACTTACAAGATACCATTTTATAAAAGTTACTGTTGCCGTTATTTTACTGAGTAGAAACTGACTACTAAGCCTACAAAACTAGATAAACTTTGTTAGTAAACTTCAAAAGTTTTCTTCCTACCAGTTAACACTTTTCTAACTGATATTAAATTATGCGGTATCTTTACTAAACTTTAAGTAATGTTAAACCAAGTGGTTAACAAAGTACGACAAAACTCACAATCCACAAATGAAGTCGGTGTACCAAAACAATACTTAACAGTAATTGAAAACATCTAGCATACAAACATGAGTCAAATGAATCGAATAAATATACGAAAACTGTTCTTATGGTTTAAAAGAAACATAATCAAAATACCACATAATAGTTTAATAGAATTGAACCAAACAAGAAAAGTAACTCTGGTACTTTTAAAACACTCTCTTACTTACCATGTCAACTTTTACAGCAAAATTCTAAGAAGGTTCTAATATTCCCATCACGAATATCAGCAAAGAACTTCACAGCACCGTCTGCGTTTAAGTACATTCTTATTATATACGTACATTCGTGTTCCAGAGTCAGCACCTTCAGTTGGGTGGCGAAACAAGTTGAATGCAACGAAGCGTTTTCGACGCTGAGAAAATGTGGAATACTAACGCTGAAAAACTAACGTTTACCGTAGAACTCTCTCAGGCTACGAGACGTGTTTATGCTCGTTTTATTTCAGCCATTTTTTTATTGGAATTTAATTTTCATGCTCGTTAGTCTAAATATATATAACTCAAAGGTGACTGACTGACTGACTGACATAGTGATCTATCAACGCACAGCCCAAACCACTGGACGGATTGGGCTGAAATTTGGCATGCAGGTAGATGTTATGACGTAGGCATCCGCTAAGAAAGGATTTTGATCAATTCTACCCCCAAAGGGATAAAATAGGGGATGAAAGTTTGTATGAAACTTTGTCAATTTTAAACTTCTTAACGCGAGCGAAGCCGCGGGCAAAAGCTAGTTAATGGAATAAAATCGAGCGGCGAACTTGAGTACCAGTTCATTAGGACTGTTAGAAAGAAAACCTAAAGGCTTCCGTACCCGAACTCAAAAACATAAACCGAAAAAAAAACACGTTTCTTGTATGGGAGTCCCCTTTAATGTTTTGTTAAAGCGGCTATAGAAATAAAACAACCTATTATGGTTCTTGAGATAGGTACAGCCCGCTGACAGACAGACGGACGGAGGAACGGACGGATGGACGGACAGACAGCGGAGGCGAGGAGTAATAGGTTTTTGTTGGTGACCCTTCGGGTGCAGAACCCTAAAAAGAATTTAAATTTGACAGAACTGACATGCAAATCATACGACTTTTTTTTACTATTGATAGGCACGCGTTTGACCACTATCTCACCCGTTGGCAAGCGATGATGTGGTCGAAGATGGAGCACGCTTGCCTAGAAGTAACCTATTCATTCCTGACTTAAAGGCTCCCAGGTTGTAGCGATCAGGAAACACAGACTGCGGCAGGGAATTACACTCCTTAGCTGTACGCACTATGAATGTGTTCCCAAAACGTTTTGTGCGTGTGGGTAGGATTTCCACCATGTACCGGTGGCGCATCGCCGACTTTCATAGGACGCAGGTAGCATCTGCAATAATAACCATTTCAGTCGCTTATACATTTGCCAAACGTGGTATTTAGATTATAGCAATATTTCCCAACGACCATTCGTAGAATTGCGGGTATTAGGCGTCCAGTGTTTAGTAGTGGATATTTTCGCGTTAATTAGTTATGTTATGATAATGGACTTGGCAAACTACTTCTGGTCTAACACTAGTGCGTACAACATATATGCGGATATTCATGGTAATGTATATTGTAAATTGTGATGTTCCCAAATAATACAGTATTCCGTGTACTACGTTTATAATATTCGTCGTTATATACCAACCGCTAATAACGCTCTGTAATATTTAATTAATCATAGTCTGTCTGCAGTCAAATTTAATGACTAAATTTAATATGTCTCACAGTGGTATTAAATTTTACATTTATCAAAATAGCATACTTCAGAAACAATATTGAATATGAAATTCAGTCCGTTCCCTGAAAAATTCAATTGAATAAGACTCAAGTCTGAAGCCATGAAACATTTAGTAGCCTTTATAAAAGTCTGGAAAAAGTTTAATTTGATCGGAGCTCAAAGTCCGGCTATTCAAAGATATTAAAACAAGTCAAAGGAGACTGGCCGCTTCATAAATAATAAAAATGTTATTGAAGACGAAATTATTTTGCTGAGACGGGATGCTTAATCATTCCTTGGAACTTGAACAAAAACTGAAGTCTTGAAGGTTTTTGTACTTTTTGTGTGGTCGGTATTTTAATTCCACATTTTTCCACAGCTTTGGTAATGTTTTTTTTTACCTAGCATTTGATCAGGCACAAATTCGTTTTCTCAAATTAGTTTTGAGAAAAGCTTTATCTAAGCAGCTTAAGCTTTTCTCAAAACTAATTTGAGAAAGAGGCAGTATGTTAACATATATGTATAACATACTGCCTCTTCTACAGATGCCAATTCTAAAGATGTGCAACGTTCGAATGCGAACGTTGTTTGAAAATTAGTAGTCTTGGTAGTCTGTTAGCCGAGCCCAAACGCAGTTAAAAAACTTTGTTCAATTTTAACCAGTCATAATAGACAAATTTATGCCATTGAAATCGTTAATATATGAAAATCCTGTCAGAGTTCTACTTCACCGACTGTAATCTGCGCTAAACTCGAAAAATATATTAATAATACGAAATTTCATTTGGGCCCGTTGTGATTTTAAAATTCAAGCCGCGTTCGCTCCATGAAAATAAAATCAACCGTGAACTTTACATTCAGGAGAGCCCCAAATTTACATTTTACGTAGATAGGACTCTTTATTTTAACTTGGTGAAAAATAATGCAAATCACCTTTTTAGGAAATCCCTGCGGCACAACACAGCAGGAAATCTCAAGGATAGGTACTATCTACTTGCTGCGGATATGTATGTATTAAAAAACATACTTGTAATGTTGATATAGGTACATTTTACGGTGCCCCCGAAATGTTATGTCGGCTATATGCATACTCAGATATTTTTAAATGTAGTAGTATGGAGTCATTTGGAGTATCCGGACCCCGACTAGCTTCGCTGACTTGGCTTTTTTCTGGTGATCTCCACCGTTGATTCTGGCTTCCAGGAGTAGCAGAGGTTGGGAATAGTGTAGCGGGTATCAAAAACATGTTGTCCTTTGAAAGAGTTAGTGAGTCGGTAAGTCTTTGCTTAGTTCCTTTAATTAATAATAAGTTGTGAAATAAAAATATGATTCAAAAAATCACTGCCAAATAGTGTAGTAGGTAGCGGGCGATTTACGACAGATAAATAATCCAAATACCTGACTAGCACTAGTCGGGCATACGAAGTCAGTCTCTAAGGGTATGGGACTAACAGAGCGCGTGAAAAATTCACCTCGGTCGGCAGGAATGTTTTATTTAAGGCGGTGCGCAGTGCGGCCCGTTGAAATATTTAGTAACGACCATTGAGACGGAGTGTTACCTTTCCTTGCTCGACATCGACTATTTGACACCGTTTTTACGTAGCCTGTGACATCCCTTCGCAAACGCACAGCTCGCACAAGCACATCCCTAACGAGGCAACTTCTGTATGAGCGCTTTTGTAGCTTGTGTTCGAATGGGACATGAGTGTTACTCTCTGAAAAGGGGAAGCTAAGTTAGCTCAGAAGATAAGCTTATGGAACAAAATACTTTCAACGTGACTAAATATAAGTGTCCGAACTACTCTTTTTGAAATTTTCAAGAAAAGTCACAAAGATTTGTGTAGGTATTACTCAATACTTATTTTAAACAAGACACGAATACAGAGTATACATAGTACATACAAAATCTATATTTAAAATTTCCTAATAGTATTTTGATATTCACCAGGCGTACATTCGAAAACTGGGAAGGTGGTGTCTCAATAAGTGACACTAGAATAACAATTCTCCGATCCGCTGATGGCACAACGCTTGTGGCTGCAAATGAAGCTGAATTGGTAATTCTCATGGATAGAATGGAATAAATAAGCGAGGTAACTGGGACTGAAAATCAACCAGCCAAAAACGAAGGTAATGGTGGTAGATCGTGCCAAATCACTGCAAATGACAGGTGGGCACCTGTCATCTGCAGTGATTTGATCCCTTGAAAGAGTGGATAACTGTATTTACCTGGGTGCTATAGTAAACAACACGGGCTCATGCGAGGGTGAGATAAGACGGCGTATCGGTATGGCCAAAAGCGCAATGTGCGTGTTGCGGTCCCTCCACATTTTCTGAAGCTGGGTTCAGAAAATGTGGAGGGACCGCTACATATCCCGCAAAACAAAGATGAAACTTGTAACACCTTAAGTGTTCTCCATATTTAGCTACGGTTCTGGGGGGTTACTCTCTAACGAAATCCGTAGTTTCGGGCTTAGTTACGGGCGGGCGTATTCTACTCCGTATCACCTACAGACTTACGATTAGTCCCGAACCCGAACTGAGAATGAATGACAGCACGATTTCACAGTAATTGTCAAATCGTGTTATCATTAGTTCTCAGTGGTTAGGTGATACGGAGTAGAAAATGCCCGCCCGCAACTAAGCCCGAAACTACGGATTTCGTTAGAGAGTAGCCCCCCTGAAACGTGGACATTAATAAAAAAGGCCGATCGTGACCGCATTGACGCCTTCGAGATGTGGTGTAGGAGGAAGATGTGGCAGATTCCGTGGACTGCATTCCGCACCAATGACTCTATCCTTCGTGAGTTGAACATCAGGACTAGACTTTCCACTACCTGCCTGCGAAGGACCCTGGAACTCTTTGGCCACATCGCCCGAAAAGGTGGTCACAACCTCGAAAAACTTATGGTGACAGGCAAGATAGAAGGCAGACGGTCTAGAGGGCGCAGCCCTATTAGATGGTCCGATCAGATTCGTTCTACGCTCAACACCAAGCTGCATATGATGCGCTCCATGACGCCAGCGACAGCGACAGCGGACCCTCAGCAATGAGGAATACGACGCGAGGAGGAGGAGGGAATAGTATTTTGAAACAAGCTTTTCTACACAGTCTTGGTTGAATTTCTACGAAGGTCCACATCAGCGCTAAATCGACGATTACTCCGCTCCGTTGAAAATAAATTCAACTTTAATCTATACATACTCTATCCAGGTAGGTGTAGGTACCTATATTATGTACTGTATCCGTATCACCTATTTCACTGGCAGTCAATAAATAACCCGGAGCGTGTTTTACGTATTCGCTTATAAAGGGTATAAAACGAATGATAGCCAAATGGGGCACTTTGCGGTTTTCATCTGACTTTTACGACGTGTGTGTAAAATGCCAATGGTAACAAATATTCGCTACATACATTATATACTTACCTTCGAAACCTGAACAAGATATACGACTCAATTTTATGAAAGTCGGTAAAAGACCGACAGGAATATCGATAGATCAGATGTGTTTTGTCAGTCACCTATGATGAAGGTGCTTTGTCAAAGAATAGAAGGTAAATGTATATAAATAGATGGAACTGAATTCCAATAGGCATAGTCTGTCAAGACTTGCTTTCTGACAGTACTAACCTGCTTTTCGTATAAGTTGTATAATAGGTAGGTAATCCATCACTAACCCGACCTCGTGAAATACTTACATTAGATAGGTACTAAATAAATACGAACGCTAAGAACTCACCGTGAAAACCACTGCGAAAAGATGGCGGCGTACATACATTTAGAAAATCTGGGTATATAAGCAATAAATGTATTAGCAACAAACATAGATTGTTATATGTAGTAAAAACCTATCTATGTAGATATGTTGCCAAACTGCCCCATTAGCTAGTCGTATTAATATTTATACTTACACCTACAAAACAGACACATTAGGTATCATATAGAAAATTGATAATCTTTTCTTCCCTAGAAACACACCGAAAAGCAAACCAAATCTGGCAAAAGCTACATAATAATGTTCGATGTTTACACATCCTTTCATCTCATAATTGTTCCGCGGCTTGCCGACGATAAATTCCCCACCCTCGAGCCCTTTAGCCGATTGAGTGGGCACTTACCTGAGCAAATAAAAATAACAATGAATATTGTCGCCTCATTGCTGTAACAAAGAACCTCTTTGCTCAGACACAGCTTTTGAGGACGTGTGTTTGATGCCTAGGTATCTGAGTGAGTGATCCGGTATTGCCACTTGAATGAAACCATTTCTTCCTACTTTGCGATAAAAAGACTTCCCTTAAAATGGGTAATAGACGTACGAGCAAGTACGCGTACTTATGGCTCGACAACCTTTTTCGCTCGTGTGTCACCCTAAGTACGCGTACTTTAAAACCGCCGAGTTTGTCCATTGGCGATCCAACAGGTTTGAAGTTTTGCTCGTAAGTCGACTCGGCTCGCAGTCTCGCACGTCTGTCAACGCCGCGATCCTCAAGCCGCGAGCCATCATTTTGTTTTGTGACACGTCTAGTACTATTGTGTTGCAAATATTACTGATTTTAAGACTGAAGCTATTCATACTAATTATTAACAGAATTCTTGATTGTTTTTGGAATCATCCTAATCTGTGGCAAATGAAAAACCATGATTATAAATACAAAAATAAGAAGATGCAAGCATACTCTCAGTTATTGGAAATAATTTGTGAGATCGACCGTGATGCAACTGTTGATACTGTTAATAAGAAAATTAATTCTTTGAGGGCTGGGTACCAAAAAATAAATAAAAAAGTGCGGAATAGTAAACGAACAGGTTCAGAAATCAACCAAATATTATGTGCCGAAATTATGGCACTTCAATTCACTGTGAAATTGCTTCTCTCATACAAATATCCTGTCTGGCTATAATAAAATATTATTCCTGAATAACAAAATTTTTCCTCCATTGACAACACGGTCCCCCAGTACCAGAGTAATGAGCAAGCTTCATGTGTGTCATCGACTTCGAGCCAAGTAAATTCACGAACTTATAAACCGCGTACTTTAAGTTCGTACGTCTATCACCCACTTAATACATTTTAACACCGCTCTTTTTGATCGGGGTTAAAAATAGGTATTGATTGCACTAGCCAGCAAAAGTCTACTTCTGATATTCCTGATAGTGATAAGGTAATCCTCAAAGCCGGATAAGTGGTGCCAGTTGCATTGCCTGAGTGGTGCTGAAATAACCACCACTTTTAACAAATAAATTAGTAATTACTGGGTAGAAGTACAAGAAGGCCTCTTCTTCACAACTAAGTGTGAATAGGCGTCTTCTCGGCACGTTTCATAGTAGACCTCATAGCTTTCGTTTCGTGAGATCGAGGTAGGTACAATAAAGCTGTAGGTAGGCGGGTTAATTTGGTGCTCTATTTGCTTTGTCAAAGCAGACGGGTAGGCCGATAGTGAAGTTTTGATAAACAGTTAACGCCTCATCTAGAACGGGTAACGTCTAATTACGTTTTAATTATCAGATTAAAAGCCAATATTCTAATCTATAATGAATATTAAATTGGTTCAGGTAAAGGCTAGGGGATAGGTGGAGCGAGCACAACGAAGCGTGCACGTGTGCTCGACTCAATCATGCGGGTTATTGGGCGCCGACCTGTGCGGATCGCCCTCGCTGCCTCGCTGCCGGCTGAGGTAAGAAACTGCTGTCGATCAGGTTTTATTGCCTGGAAGTTTTATATTATACAAAACATTATACATAACCCTTTGTTTGCTAGAACTAATAGTTATTGTATGTTTGAGATTGAAGTTTTAAGCACGTCACGACTGCTTCAAGCTTGAACAATAAAGTGCTCCTGTCAAGAACGAAACTAGTCAAACAATTCCGATCAAATACGTACAACATGTAGATAAACAGAATGGTTAGCCATTCTATTTATACTTAGGTACCTACTAAAAAACTTCGTCACTAATTAAATGTTGCTCTGCATTTTCTTACCTACCCAGCTCGACCTTTTAGCTTAGCACTGACTTAACAAAACTCCGTGGAAAGAGTAATAAGGGTCTCCTTAATCCCGCCAAAGGCTGTCAATATATTCAAATTTAGAAGGAGTCGTGGTTATGTTAATTAATGGCGGAGAGGGACCGCAATCCTTCGCCAAACACTGAGCGTACAAATTATCCACATGTGGGATAATGTGCGAGGCCAAACGAACCACAGAGCTAACAAGCTTGGGGACTAAGACCGGCTACGTCAAGTCAGCATCCCTCAGTGGGAATGCTAAAGCACATCAGATAACAGCTCCAGTCCATCTGAACCGTAATCATTTTTACCAAAAGACTTTTATTCGAAGCCAAACGAAACTGGTACTTTACCTACCTATGTACCTTGGTATATCTAGGTACTGATTTAATACTGTACGGGATAGCAAAGACCCCCGCAGCGAAAACATCGATTTTTTACTTCAAACTCATAAAAGTGTAGGACGCGATTTTACTAACAATTTGTTCAGTGCAGCGTCGGTACGTGCAGTGAAAAATGCATCCGGTATCGTAACATACGGCCTGCGACTGATTAAATAACAGTGTGTCGGTCCATAACGCTCGATGACGGGATGCGATGCCCCACGATCAGCCCGACGGAATTAAATTTTCAGCAGAGATGCACCGACTAGTTGGGAAAGCCGACTATTCAGCCACACCTATAGTCGACGACTAGTCGGCGATTAGTTGGCAAAAGAAGCAAAAATGAGCTAATGGAAAACGACAAAGCAGTGAAATTACAAAATTACCTATGTAAGTATTCACTATACCTCTTACAAGTGCGTGCCCACTAACAAATTATTTTTTTGGACAACGAAACTTTAATGTTTAAAATACAAAACAAAAAAAAAAATAATAGAAGACGACGACCAGTCGCGAAAACGGGCTATCCGACATTCATAGTCGACGGCTAGTCGGCTATTTGTTGTGAACCGACTAGTTGGCTAGTCGGCCGAGTCCAAGTGGTACGCCCATTCCTAATTTTCAACCATGTTACAGGAAATTCACCCAAACCGTTACGGTCACTAGCTAAGTAACTAAACAGAGCGCCCCAGGGCTCGCTTCAAAGATAATTCGAATTTCTAGAGAAATTGGATAGTTGTTAATTAAGTCCAGTTTCCGACTAGAGTTAACCGGGTTTCTTATTTCTAGGAATAATAAATTAGGAATTCGTAGTAGCCATTTCTACCTCAAATAAGATTAATGAGGCACATACTTGACAAATAGATAGTTTCTACATAGGTATACACACGTCTCTATTTCACACCAAATCCATTATTTTATTGTAACAAATGAGTTGGAATGTTACCAGAAACAGTCCAGTATTTGTCTTTCATCGATTGTGTATTTATATCTACCAGCGTTAATACCGTAACATATCCGCCCATGTACCACTACTGTACATAAAGTTTAAATAAATAAATAAATAAATATCCTAAAAGCGAGAGACACACTGGTCCCACGTACGCAACGTATGTGATGCAACGTGGGAGAATCGGTGTGCACTGTGCACACTTGTCCCGTGTATGCAACGTTAATTGGCATCAGACGCTGTTGTAATTTCTCAAGTGCACTAATGCGTCTGTAAGTTATGGTATCTGATTCCGATAGCGAGTTTGAGGATGATTTATTGAGTACTAGCTTCTGACAGCGGCTTCGCCCGCGTGGTCCCTGGGGAACATACTACCGGGATAAAAAGTAGCCTAAGTCCTTTCTCAGGCTCTAGACTATCTGCGTACCAAATTTCATTTAAATCAGTTCAGTAGTTTTGGCGTGAAAGCGCGACAGACAGACAGACAGAATTACTTTCGCATTTATAATATTAGTAAGGATACTATTTTAAATGAATATTTGCGCGTCACAAAAACTAAAGGTTGACTGGTAGTGAACGCCTTGTTGCATTAAGTCCGCCCATGTACCACTACTGTACATAAAGTTTAAATAAATAAATAAAGTTAAGAATAGAAGATATTGGGTTCATGAGATAAATAAAAAAAGAGAAAAAGGTGGAGAATACTATACACTAATGCTAGATCGATCAGCTGTTAATTTTCTCCATTTTGACTATTTTAACAACAAAACACATGCACTAAAGGTCTATTTGTTTGTTTATGACGTGCTACGCGTAAGTTCTAGAAACACACTGGCAACACGCGTGGGATAGCGTACCAATATCATATCCATCTTCCCATGCCGATCTGGACATTGCGTCTGGACACAGGTCGACGTTGCGTGGGAGGCGTGTGATAGCATATACTAGTGGACGTCACGCGGTTTCACCCGCGTAGTTACCGTTCCCGTGAGAGTACGGGGATAAAATATAACCCATGTTACTCCCTGATAATGTAGCTATCCATTGCTGAAAGAATTTTTCAAATCGGTCCAGTAGTTGCGGAGCAATTTCAAACAAACAAATCTTTCCTCTTTATAATATTAGTGTAGACGTAGACAACAAGTGTGTTTCTATTGCTTAGTTTTTCATATAAAATCAAGAGTTCAGATATCATAATGCGTTGCACACGTGGGACCAGTGTCTCTCGCTTTTTGGTTTTACAGCACTATACGAGTAAACGGGTCAAGTCTGAACAAGCAGTGCGCATTATTGGCTTTATGTTCAACTGAAAGTATCACAAAGCAGCTTACGAGGTCGACTCGCAACCCTTACCAACTTCTAGGTAGAATAAACAAAATCTCATAACAAACCAAACTTTTCACCCGAAAGTTGTTAAATGTGTAAAGTTCAATTCTCGCTGACAAACAAATTGGAATTTTTAAAGCTCTGCCTGCGAAAATAGGTTGCCTACGATATGAATTCGTTACATTGTGGGACCCGTTTACACAAACAATAAAAACAAACATACATACATGAACCCTGAAAACATAACACTCCTTTTTTTAGGCAGTCGTGTAAAAAACTGACTTTACTGTATCCGACTTTACAGAGCTCGTGGGTAAATAATATCAGCCACACGGGTCGATCTTCAAGGTTAAGCAACGCTTGCAGACTTCTACGGATGGTTGACCATCTTATAATACCGAGATTCCTCCGTGCTTCGGATAACACGTTAAGGCGTCGCTGTCATTTATAGAACTTTGACATACACTTTGGCTACAGGTAGATGAATAGCCAGGAAATCTGATACCAGTCTTGCACAGGAGTACTGTGTTACTCAGTTACTGAGTTGTAGAAGCCAGATAGGCAGCTGCTCCATGTAAAATACAGGTATTCAGCTGCACCCGGTTAAACGGGAAGCCGAATCCAACATAGTTGGGATAAAGCTATGCAGATTTGACTGCGTCCGGCTATTCTATAGGCTGAAATACTATCTATATTGCTCTCGACCTTTATTAGGTATCCAATTCTACCTATATTTTGTTTAATTGCTTTGATTAAAGAAACTGTAAGAACTTTTATTCAATGAAATTTAAATATAATGGTCACTTCTTTTAATACCTAATACCTATAGCAGCAGGGAAATAAGATGATAAGAAATTGTATCATCTATATATCATTCATATGAGATGTCAGGCTGGAAACTACCTACAAAGACCTAAACAGCCAAATTAGTGCTTGTTTTGTTAATAAGGAATGTAGGTAGGTATTTGGTATAACCCAACGACATACTTAGCCCCAGAACCGTAAAAGTAGACCTGTGCCTAGGAAGGAAATAGCCAGCTTTTATGGTGTAGGTCACTTCACAACACAACTTTTATGTGCGTTTTGATGTCAGTATCGTCCTATTTAAATTCCTTACTGCTTTTGTTAACATTCATCTTTATTTTTTAACCAAAACCTACCTAAAACTAACCGCCTCAAAAATAGATACGAACCTAGATTCTTACTTAAAACGTTTCCCGAATTCCTGACACAAAAACGTAACAGGAATTCACCTGAATAGAAGTTAACATTTCCAAGCAGTCAGTTTACCACAAAGTTCAGGTTTCGTAATACGAAGTTCCCGAGCTGTACATAGTTCATAGTTACCATCCGAGCCGCATCAATGACATAACGTCTGGCTGAGCATGCAATTTGCGCCAGTTGTGACCTGCCAAGCGGCTAATACCTACTCAGGTAGATAAGTAGGTAGGTAGGTACTAATTGCATGAAATTAGAGTGTTTTGTACTAATTACATAGAATGAAAACCGAGAACAGAAAAGTTTTAGGTATTTACCTATTATGCAAATTACCTAACAAGGAAATGTACCTAGTTGTGCTTAGTGTGAAGTTACTTACCTCATGAGGCTTCGTAATACAACCACTACATAGTTGCGGTGCAGCACTTACGTCGTTATGGCCACGTAACTAGTCACCAAGTGGAGGAAGTGCAGCCACCACGTGGAAGCATGTAGGCACTTCATATTGGACGCGTAGTCGCCAAGTAGATGCAGCGTAGTCACCACGTAGAGACTGCGTAGTTACCTCATAGGGGCCGCATAAGCGCCTCATAGTGGCAGAGCAGTCACCTCGTAGAGGCGGCGTAGTTGGTAGAGGCTGCTTAGTCATCTCGTGGAGGATATTTAATCACTTTGATGAGTTAAATACTCTTTTAATAAAAAAAAGGTGGCACACCAACTTCTGAAACACAGACCTATGAGAGGAATTAGCCGTTACCCACTACCTCCTCTTGGATGCACTTTGCTAGGTGATTTAAGATTTCCATTCCTATTTCCACGGCTTCAGTCAGACGTTCGTACGTAATCATGAATTTTCCCAATTTTTCTTTTCATAAGGACCTTCCTCCACGGATCTAGAGAGCGGTGTTAAATGTCACAGACTGAAATCACCACCAACCTTACAGCGTGTTTCTAGGAAATAAAGATTCTAGAAGGATCACCAATACTCACTACGAACGAGCATCTAAGTACAAGTACCTACGTCAAAAATGACATATACGGACAAAATGACACACCAGGCTTTTTTCAATATTGGCTGGCTACAATGCTGCAGTTATCACATCACAACATCACGTGTCGTCGACCAAGTTGGTTTACCTGTCAAGTTGCTAGAGCCATTGGCTGAGACATATTGGTGTAACTGGTACGAACGTGTTTTGTGCGCGTAAAAGTATTTATTTTTAAATAGATTTTGTCCTGTTTTTTAGGGATTTTTACGTGTTTTCTATTACATATTATTTAAACAACTTTTACTATGGGACCAAAAATGAAATCGCGAAAAAAAATCAGCTGTTCAGTAGGGGAAAGTGGTCACCTTTCGTACGCGGGGCATATTCGTACAATTAGTAAAACAGAAACACACAAACACGCCTTTTCTTATGTGCAAAGAAATAACGGCCGCCACGTTGCTAGCGGAGTATGGTGCCTGTGGCGTTACTCTGTATGAGCTGAAAAGTCGTAACGTTTTTTCGCTGAGTAAATTTTTTACTGAAGTTTTCATTCGTAGTCGTAGGTAGAATTTTTATGTTTTTGACAAAATAGTGATGATTAATTAATGTTAATATTGTTTCCTTTGAGTTTTCATTGTTATGTTTTTGATACTAAATTAGATTTTGTACAAAGTTGTAATTTATTTTGGTGGAAGACCTGGGGTACATTCGTACAAACATATAGGGGGCACATTCGTACGCGTAAGAATGTTCCCATTTAGATCTTATTTACCACCAATACATCAAAGGAGACGGGGACTTCTGGGCCTGATAGTAACAAGTTGTGGTATGGCTTAAAAAAAAGGTTAAATTTTTCTATTTCATACTGTGAAAAATCAATTCAATTTACAATCTGGGAAATGAAAAATCCATTAATTAAGTTAGGGTTACGAAGTAATTGGAATATCGATTCAATTGTTATCGATTATCGTTACAGAGTTCATACAATTTACGAAAATGCTTTCACCGGATGATATATTTAGTTAAAATAATTAAATCTATTAGAATTAGAGTATTAGGAGTTTAAACTAATTAAATATCTACATAATGAAGATTAATGGATTCACATTTACTAATCGATTATTGTATTTTTAATCTGTGCTAACTCTGACAATCATGCATGACATGACATCGATCGACACTCGTTTCGTATCATCTGTGCGTGTGCGTTCTGAGTGTTTTTATTTTCCTCCCATACTTTTTTATTGATATTTTCCTCGACCCGGCTTTCCTACGGACCTCTGATCTTCCTCCTTCTACGACCCTTGCCTTGCTACCATACCGGCCACGGAGAACCCCGCTTAAACGTTGAACTTGGACTTGTTATTTTGGATTCGACGAACGGCCTACCGATAGGATATTGATCGACATCATGGATCGTTGTAAACTCCTTCCACTCTATCCCTCTCCATCCCACTCTACAAAATATGTTCAACATCCTGTCTAAATTATAAGAAAAAGTAATTGAAATAATCATAAACCGTGACTGCTAAGCGAACTAAAAAGACGTAGGTATACAAGAAGTAAATTAAGCTGTGCAGTCGAAGGATACATCTGATTTATATTTGTTTTTTATCATTTTTGAAATCACCTCTTAAAACCCTTTTATATAATAACCCACACGATCAGAAGAAAGAAAAAAAAAATGAGCCCCCCAAAGTCCTATGGTGTCGAAAAGCCGCCATTTTAATGTGGCCAGTGACACTCGCAAGATTAAGACGAATCGATTGACGTAAGAATCATCAAAATCGGCTTACGCGTTTGTTCTCTAGAACGATATAGAGGAACAAACATAAATATCTACAAATATACACACGTATACTGATAAAACCATTACCCTCCTTCGGCAATCGGGTAAAAAATGTCAATCGCATTTCAAAAATTGGCTATTATGTACAGATTGTTACGTAACCTCGCTTTTCTTAAATCTCTTATATCTCGGCTCTCAGATTGCCAAAATGTGCAAAATTTTCAGGGATTGTTTGTTAATATAGTAGCTATCAATTGACACCAGTTTCATCTTTTTACATCCAGGCCCAAAATTGTATGAAAGCGTATCCGTCTCCTTTTGATTTTTATGAAATAATACAGTACCTAACTTTTAAAATTTGATATATGCATACAATAACGGCACTTTTTATTCATATCGATCGGAAAACTTATTTAGTTCAGATTTCAAAATGTATTTAATTTTATTAATTGTAACGTGATTTTTTTATTTCTTCTGCAGAATTAGCACCCCACACGTGGGGTGCATTCGTAAAAATAGCTTTTCTTAGAAAAATGACTGTAACCCTTTAACCTTACGACATAATAGTTAGACTTTTTTGTTACTAACTACAATATATTTGTAACACTTTGGTGCATAAACTACATAATTATGACAGCAAATCACAGAGTAAAAAAATAAGATGTAAAAAGTGTACGAAGGGTGACCACTTTCCCCTACATTTTGTCGAGTTATGCGCACATAAATGTATGGGGGTGTCGATTTTTTTTCAGTGTTGGTCACATAGAGCACATTCGTAAGAAGTTGGCAGTAGTATCGTCACAGCGCTAATTTTCTTTTTAATTTTTTTTCCTCTCATTATTTGTTTGCATAAACTGTTTAAGTATAGTTGTGTATTAGTTTATTAATTTGAGTTTATATTATATTGTATGTATAGTTTATATACAACGTGTTGATTTGCATCCTAGTCAAATTCAAGGACGTAATTATGCTAATGATTCTTGACCCAAATCGACAATAAAATGGGTAGGTATTTTTTTAATTTAATTTTTTGATTTACGGAAATCTGTAAGTGTAAACCAGCCGCGGCCCGTCTGTTACTAGCCTTATAACCGCGCTTTCACACTCAAACAAACGCAAACAATACATACACAACGCATACGCAACGATCATTCGATAAATTCGTAGGTAATCAATCGCACCCCAATCACGGTACGGGGATTCTCCCGCGCAAGCTCCTAGCCACGCCCCCGGCCCCCGCGGCCCCGGAACTAACAGTGTGTTTGATGTCGCCGAAGCGTGCGGTGTGCTTTGCGAATTCGCTTCTCGGTACATCGTTAAGACGTAGGTACGAAGTGCAAAATGACGGACTATTATTCTAATGTCGAGTTGGTGGAGATGGTCCGCCTGTATGCCATCAGTAGAGACAGCCTACGTGGAGCCATCCGGATGTTCACGGAAATGTTTCCCGATCGGCAACCCCCATCACAGAGCGTCATGCTGGCTGCTACGCAGAGACTGCGGGATCATCGGCAGTTTGACGTTCCCCGGCATGCTCAAGCTCGCGGCAGCGTAGGCCTGCCTGTCGCCTTGCAGGAAGACATCCTGGAATACTTCCAGCGAGAACCACGGGCAAGCACGCGGGAGGCTGGTCAACACTTCGGAGTGCACCACACCACAGTCTGGCGCCTACTGAAACGTGAACTTCAACACCCGTTCCACTACCGCAAGGCACAACCTCTACTTCCAGCAGGATGGCGCTCCCTCTCACTATGGTCGGCAAGTACGCGAGTACTTGACCGAAAAGTTGGTGACCACTCGATCGGTCGTGGAGGACCTGTGGCCTGGCCTCCGCGTTCTCCAGACCTGACGCCTGTAGACTTTTATTTGTGGGGAGACGTTAAAAGGTTAATTTACACGGAGGAAGTGACAAGTGTAACAGAATTACATGCAAGGATCATTAGTGCTTTCGACACTTTAAAAACGAATGTGTTAGTGTTACGTAAGCTGAAGGAAAACCAGCTACGTTGTGCTCGATTGTGCGAAGAGTGTGCTGGTGGCAACTTTGAACAATACCTCCGGGTAACTTAAGTAGGTAATTTATTTATTTGTACATTTTGTAAATACGTTGTAAGCTTAATCAATTTTATTAGTGTAAATAAGTTGATTTCAAATTTTATTTTTAACTACGCCAATAATACCTAAGAGTCGAAAATATCACCACGTACTTTCACTTAACTAGCACGTCTTTCCATTTCCATCAAACGTAGAAAACATTTTTAGACTTAGTAGATCGCTACACTAACTAAGGCATTCTTGCCGGTCCTAAGCCCGTTAAGTAGGAAGGAAATCCATAAATAAAAACAAAATCACTATGAAAAGCAAAACTAACATTTTTTTAATCATCTGATAACAGGTCAGTGAACTTTTCTTTGGCGCACTAGTATTATTGTCATTAGTAAGATTTCCGTATTCCAATGATGCTCAAAGATGAGTTAATTATCAAGCGAAATTTATGACAATAATGTAAGTGATTTTCGAAATAAAATTAGGTAAAATTATTGCTACCGGTCATTGATCGGTCGCGCTCGCGCGCGCTTGCATTTCGTAGGTAAGACGTCGACACTCACGCACACAGCTGCATTGTCGCTGTGTGCGTAGTCGGGTGAATCTGTTTTATTTGTATTGAATTAAGAGCTTAATTCTGAAATAATGTTAAATTTCAACAACAAAAAAAAGCAGCGCTTATTAGTTATTGCCCGCTACCGTACTTTCGATTGATTATTCATGTCTTTTATGACAACCTCCTGAAATTTGACGAGGATGCAAAACAACACGTTGTATATTTATCTTTGTATTCATTTTAATCGCATTTCTGGTTTTTTTTTATCCACATTGCACCTACCACTATTATTCTCTTCATCACCCGAAGGTTGACTGGTAGAAAATGCCTAAGGCATTAAGTCTGCCTCTGTACATCTATGTGCGTAAAGTATTAAATAAATAAATAGTAAAAGTTGTTCATAATGATAAGTACAATGACTCCTTAAGAGGTATTGCGTTTATTCTGTTACAGATCGTATATATCTCGTTTTTATAGAAATTATGACTTTGTTACTGTTTTGATTAGGGATGTAACGGATGTGATGATATCGGAACCGGAATCGGAATCGGAGGTTGTGGATTTGATATATCAGAATCGGAATCGGATTCGGAATCGGAGGCGGATGCTTTAAAAGAGAATGTGTGAGAAAGTAGGGTTAATATAATTAATGAAATAAAATAATACATACATTGCTAATCAAAACAATACAAACAACAGAACGCCTGACGAGGCGTTGAAAAAAATCAGTCATTAATAAAAAAATAAAAAATTATGCATTGTAAAAACGCCAGCATTTTAACCTACCACAATCTGTCAAATTTCTGTAAAAGATTTTCAACTTTTTCACAAATTTGGAAGGTTCACGTTCGATTGGCAAAATTTGTCAGATTCGTGTAGGTTGACCTGCTGGCGTCCTTGTAAGTATGCTGGCAATGCTACTTATAAAATTAAAAATTTGTTCAACTAATTTGCCACTTGTCACTCTATTAAAAACACAAATACAGCTGTTAAAAACTCTAGATTATGTTAACGTGTTCACTCATAAACACAAACAAAAACAAATGACCTGATCCCCAATGCAAAACAATAACAAATGAATGAGTAAGCGACAGAAAGCACGTTACGAGGTGCTATCCCCGTGCGACAAGTATAAACAGGTTTTTAAACGCGTTGACCGCGGTCGTATGCCGCCGCCCGCCGCAAGGCATCGACCTCCGATTACCTCCGATTGAAAAGTTTCGGAACAGGTATCGGAATCGGAGGTTCAAAAACAATCGGAAGTTCCGACTAATCGGAATCGGAGCTCCGTAACATCCCTAGTTTTGATGCTCTGTGGGGCAAAATGACATACTTACATTTGGAGCAAAACGACATATCTACATGATGATGACTCAGACTACTACTTATAATGATCACAGAAAACAGGCTGGTGACTTGAGTTACGGTGAGGACTCACACGTTGAAGATTTTCTAAACGCGTAGAACGGTGATGACGATGACTGCGTACCTATGCATTTACTGTAACAACCTCTTTTGCCGTTCCAAATCCGGCGAGTGCTGGCTACGGTATCACAGTTGTTCTCTTTAGGCTCATACATCATGTGCTGATGTCCCAAGAAGACCAAAAACTTTGTCTGTGAACTTTGATGGTAGTTACTTCATAAACTGCGTGTTTATTATGTACCTACCTATGTCACTTTGTCCGTACTATGTGGACAAAATGAATTTACCTACTAAGGGTTGTTTTTAGGGTTCCGAAAAAAAAACGGAACCCTTATAGGATCACTCGGATGTCTATCTGTCTGTCTGTCCCTCTGTCACAGCCAGTTTTCTTCGAATCCACTGGACCGATTTTGTTCAAAGGTACACACATAGAATTTTGTGACCCAAACACGGACGCGTTACGTAAATTATTATTTTTTTAGTATGGGGGTCACTATTGGGGGCAAACTAGAAAATTAAAAAAAAAGGTAATTCAAGAAATTAGACGAAAAATTACCATTCCCCCCACTATCTCCGAAACTACTGAGCCTAAAATTTTGAAAAAAAATGGACATAATAGATCTTTACCTATACATAGATTACTGGAAAACCTATAAGAAGTCTATAGTGTTAAGATAACATGTTAAAAAAATTAAATTCGTTCAGAACCCTTTGCACGCGAGTCCGACTCGCACTTGGCCAGTTTTTTTTATGTAGTTCCTATGCAATTCTATGTTTACTTAGGTTAATACTAATGAACCAAAGTTTATTATTAAAAAAAAAAACTTTTTAACAAAATAATTAAGCCTCCGAAAAAACTGAAAAGCAAAAAAGAATAAGCAATAAGTAAACCTATTTACAAAAAATTACTTTAGATAATTTCGGAAGTCGGTGTTTTTTATTGTTTCTTCGTATTTTAACACCGACTTCCGAAATTACCTAAAGTTATTTTTGCTTTTTAGTTTTTTCGGAGGTTTAATGTTTTCGTTCAAAAGTTTTTATGTTATACATTTTTGTGGCTATAATCTACTAATTAATACATGCTTAAAGCTATATTACTTTGGCTATTAACTGTTATATAATCCTACTTTAACTATTAGGTACTTGTTGTATAATATAAATACTTAAAAAAAACAGGCTTTATTTACCCACATGGGTAGGTCTACAAAAAATGTTACACAACTCTGCACTAAAATCTCTGAGTGAACAATAAGTCACCCCTATTCCCCCCCCCCCCCTTAGGCTAGGATTCTTTTTACAAATTAATATGGGACCACTTTCGACCCTATCCAATAAAACAAGAATGAGAAAAATCGGAGTACTCTGTAAAAAGTTATGCGTGATAAATGTGATAATACATTACAATCAGTTAGTGAACAATCATCCCCTGTTTTCGTACCCTTAGGGCTGGTTTTTTTTTCCAAATTTATATGGGACATTCCTCGAGAAAGAATTATTAAAATCGGACTACTCTGTAAAAAGTTATGCGTGTTCATACATAAAATATATATATATACATATATGCGTCGACTTGAGAACCTCCTCCGTTTTTTCGTCGGTTAATTAAAGACTGACTAATTATAATATTTAAAAATATATGATTAAAAAACAAAAACGTATGTCATTTTGGACGTACTTCCCCTAAATCATGAGGTAGGTACTAAACTTCGTGGCTTCCCCACTTCTAGAACTTCAGCAACGAACTTTACTATCCTACCACGAACCTAACCACACACGGTCCTAGGCATCCATTGCTTTATACAAAGGAAATCCATAAGTAACAGATATCGTTGATTCCCGATCCGATTTGCTCATTTCATTACTCCCAATAAAAATATTATCTGTTGAACCACGTTGCATCGAGTGCCGTAATTGGCAATTAGTTCCTAACTTGCTGGACTTAACGACTCTTGTGCAAAACGGCTGACGTTGGTTGAGCCAAGTCCATTGATATCCAACTACTTACTTATTGATTTTCAATACTACCGCATTAGCTAATGTGGTTGTATTAATTTTCAACAGCCAATCGTATCGTTAATTTGTAACCAGTCTTTATTTTATTTCTAAAATTCTAAAAGCCTAGATGTTAGCAAGGTAGGTAAAACGTGTTCTACACGAATGTAATTCAATGTCCAATCCAAGATGACCTTGGTGGGTGCTTGGTTTCCATTCGCGAATTTTGTATGAATTTGGATTGCATCTGCCGTCAACACGGATGCAATCCAGCAAGGTCACCTTGGATTAGATTGGATTAGATTCAACGCTTGATTACATCCGTGTAGAAGGCCTTTAATTTAAAAGGAACATCTTAATAGGTACCTACACCAGGAGACCCCACGCCCGGTAATACCTACTCTTCAAGTCCCTAAATAAAACTGTTGTATTATTTAAATATTATCCTTATTTAGGCCATCTGACTCAAAAGGGAACTACCTATTACAATAGGTAATGTCTAAGGATGGGAAATCATCAAATGAATCCTCCCGCTCTGGGTGAAGCAGAAGGGAGTGTCAGACTTACTGACTAAAACCCATCCGTGTTCCTCCTAATGCCCTTTGCGTTCCAGGGCCGCGGTGATTCTTCCGAATAAATTCCGCAATCCTGGCAGGCACTGGCCCTAGCGGGCCCCGTCTTTTATGCTGACAGCTCTGAGGCGCGCGTGGTACACAGCGCGTCGTCGACCTGGGCCTGGTTCTGATCGGACGACGAGCCACCCAATGCTCGCCATCCGCAGGCCCGCGCCTACGGTGGCCGAGAATCGTCCTGCGACTCCCGACGCCCGGGGCGTCTTCTTCTGTTGCGGCGGCATTACAATATGTCTGGATGTGTAAAAGCAATCTATAGGTATTTTTACATTCCTTATTCGAATCATATTTACCCATATATCTACCGGAAACCGGACACTTCTAAAGTTCCATCAACTAACTTGCCTGCCAGTGACTTGCAACCAAGGAGTTCGCATACGCGACACAATACCTAGGTACCTAACTATCTATCAAAAAACTATAGGTAGGTAGGCACTTTAAAGGTAGATATCCTCTTAATAGACGCGGAATTATCACATTTCCGGCATTAAAATATGACTATGTGCCCGATCACATCTTTACTATTGATGGGGAAACTTGGCAAGATGTTTAGAAGGCACCAATGCGTCTCACGATTTGGATGCAGAGTGCCTTCAGGACCAAATCCGAAACTATAAGGAATATCGAATAGAAAGGAGTCTCGAGGCCGATTTTGATGATAACTTAAACTGCATCATTGGATTTTTGAAAAATCGTTGTTCCTACCCAGGAATCGAACCAGTAGATTTTGAAGAAAAAAACACCCTGTGTTATTACACCATCTGAAAGTGTAGCTAATAAGAATTAAATTCTGGGAAGCAATAACATATGGCAAAGGAAATCTCTCATTTTTAACAAATTAGTTTTAAGGGTGATCAGCAAGTAGCGAGTAAAGCTTCAATTTAAAGCGTGTTTTTACTCGCAATACTCGCTCTGTACGTCCACCATGAGTTTTATCAATCTATACTCACTAGCGACTGTAGATACAAAATTGTATGACTTTAAATAAACAAGTTTCTAACTTATTTGTTTAAGTTGTTAACTAACAAGCAAGCAGTTGCAAGTATAACTTTAGTTAACAACTAAAATAACAAATTAGAAACTTGTTTTTTAATAGTTTTCATACCTTTTTTAACTACAGTCGCTAGCGAGTATAGATTGATAAAACTCATGGTAGACGTACTTTTCCGCAATATATAGGTAGAAATTACCGCTGTTTGGTGAGTTCAGAGCAGAGTATAATAATAATAATAATATGGGAGAGTTCAGAGCCTAAAGCTACCTATCTAAACCGTAACAGATTTTTTTTTAAATCCAATAATGCAGTTGTAGATTCTCGGGCCTGAGGGGCTACTCTCTAACGAAATCCGTAGTTGCGGGCGAGCGTATTCTACTCCGTATCACCTACAGACTTACGATTAGTCCCGAACCCGAACTGAGAATGAATGACAACACGATTTCACAGTAACTGTCAAATAGTGTTATCATTAGTTCTCAGTGGTTAGGTGATACGGAGTAGAAAATGCCCGCCCGCAACTAAGCCGAAACTACGGATTTCGTTAGAGAGTAGCCCCCCTGATGTTGTTGAAAACTAAAACTGCATTATTGACTTTGAAAAAAAAATTGGTTCGATATTTTTTTTTGTTGAAAAAATTAAAATGGTTTTTGTTAAAAATCAGCTCTATCTTTTACTTTTCAGAATTTAATCCTTATTAGCTACACTTTCGTATGGTGTAATAATACAGGATGTAACCACTGATTTTCTTTAATGTTTCGGAAAGAAAGGGGTGTAACAAAGACGCAGCCGAATAGCCATATAGTACTAACTCATCGTTTATATCAATGTGTTATTTACGAAATAAACTTTCTCAAGTTAGGGTCTCGACTCGAGTTCTCGACAAATCCCACAAACAAGCAGAAAGTTTGCAACTCAACAGATGCGGATGAGGCGTGCGTGATTAATCACACGAACAACATCGGCTTACGATACATTTGAACATAAATTATACATTTTATTACACGGAAAAATAAATGAGGGAGTGTCTTTTTTTTAGTTATTACTTATTTGCTAAGGTTTCAATTGATTATATTATAGATCGAGTTCATTTAGCTTACCAATCGACATGCTAAAAAGCAGCTGACGTTATTCAAAGTGCGGGTCTAAAAACGCCACTACAGCTGAATCAGAAAGCAAATCACGCTACCTGTCACTGTCAATTTTTCCGTCAGCGATAAAGATGAAAATGAAATTTGATAGATTATTGTGTGATTAATATTATGATTCTAAAGCCGCGTACGCACGAACGAACAAAAACATGGTGAACAAGAACATCGAACACTTTGTTCACACGTGCGTACCACTGACGAACATCAAACACTGTTCGTCAAAAAGGTTCGTGGCAATCCAATTTGGTGATCGACGTTCGTGTTCATCATGTTTTGTTCGCTCGTGCTTACGCGGCTTAAGATGATTCTCCTAAAGTGACCTATTTCGTTCGTTGCAAAAAAGTGGCAATTCTAGCACTGAGGCTCAACAAATATTTATTCTGAAATGAGTTGGCCAAATTAATTAGGTTAGTTTAGTAACTTAGGTTTCAATTAATTATAAACTCTAGTCTTTTCCAGCTGAGCAGCGTGGCTTGCAGCAGTTGAACACCTCATTGATGATCCCTCAAACGTGTAGCACCATCTTTTATGAAAATACAGCAATATGGAATAGTTTTAAGTGAACTAATTTCTGACCTTGTTTTATTAATATTAATTTTATCATACCTATTAATTGATATAGCCATAAAGATTTTGCAAACTCATAGCCGATGTAGTTATAAATGAAACATTGTGTT
Organism: Lacanobia wlatinum; assembly: GCA_947578705.1. Taxonomy (NCBI): domain Eukaryota; kingdom Metazoa; phylum Arthropoda; class Insecta; order Lepidoptera; family Noctuidae; genus Lacanobia; species Lacanobia wlatinum. Next base: position 8,665,566 of record OX388028.1, on the reverse strand, counting down.
TTAATTTATTAAGTCTTTATTGTTTCTTAGCTATTTCTTCTAAAGCTGATGCTATCCTGAAACAAAATAAACAAATGAATTAATAATAGTTTTATTAAGTTTATATAGCATATTTAGTTATTTGTCATATTCTCGTTTATTTATTTTTTTTATATTTTTTACTTTATATTTTTATATATTTCAATAAAAACATATTTGGTCATATTATTATTACCTGGATAATACTTCAATTTTCTGTATCTTGTACTCCCTTTCAAATTCTAATTTGTCTCTTTCTATTTTAATAATTTCTTCATCAAAGGATGCTGAAATGATTCACACAAGAGATATTAATTAATAGATTGAAATACACTAAACATATTAACATATTGCATTTATTCATTAACTTCCTTAAGATTAATGTCCATTGCAGCAAAAAATACACAAGTACCTACATATTATGCATATTTCCGAGTGCTTGTTTGATTTGATCAATACATTGTTTAAAAAAATGTAGGAAAGCTGAACTTAAACAGATACAGCCCTATTTATAAAACTTTTTAGCCATGATAATTTTGAATAGTGATTATAAGATTCTAAATTCAAATTCACCATAGAAAAATTGAATTAGGAATCTGCTAATTAGTATTAAACTAATCATATAGTTAAAAAGCTTTTTTTAAAATATAATTTGGCCCATAATCCTATTATAGACAAACAGAAATTATGTACATTACCAAATCTTTTCTGTGGTGGAACATAATTTTCACCATCTAGATTCTGTGAGGTGTCTGCACTCCCTTCTGAACTCATTCCTCCACTGGTGTCGCCAAGAGATTGCTGCTGTTTCAGGGCCCTTTTCTTGGTATTTGATTTGAGATCACGCCAAGTCTGAAAAACCAACTTTATTTATTTAAACTTTTGTGTATCTACAGTACTGCAATGCTAAGTGCAAAAGCGGTATCACAAAAAAATAAATTATTACCAATACCAATCCACATAACAGTATCTTATACCAAAAATTAAAAATAACTTTAAAGTTTTCTCTATTTCACTTAAAAAAGAAAACTATATTGACTGAATTTCAATTTCCTCGAAACTCGGTTTGACTGAGATACCGTTTATGCCCTTATGACAGCAGAATAGTGGTACATAGGCAGATTTAATGCAATAAAGCATTCTCTACCAGTCAACCTTTGGGTTGAAAGACTGTGTGGTAGGTGTACAACAAATAAATAATATTTTTATTTTATAATCTGTTGTTATTGTGATATTTGTTTAATTTAATCTCTATTCCCTATTATACTTGTTCATGGACCTGCTTCCATTTATCAACAGATTTAACAGCTCCTCCCATGGAATTAAGTGTGGTTGTAAGATCTTGCCACTGTGCCTCCATGTCTTCCCTTTCTAGACCTGAATTGAGAAGACCCTTGGCGACGTCGGAATGTTCTTGCATGAAATCCACCATTGCCGTCACTTGAGCAGCAGTAGCATGTCTTTTAAATGAATCCATTGCAGCTTTACCTTAGGAAAATACAATTGTGATTCAAGAAGTACGAATTGCTGAAACTGATTTTACTTTACACAGTAATAAACTGATATATTCTATCATGGTAATGAGTGCAAAATATATAAATTTTCTCTCATAAACGTGTTGTTTGCCAGGTCAATTTACTACAGTCAGTTTTTTGTCAAAAATTAAAATTATTTTAGTTTCTTACCTGATTCTATATTCTTTGTTTACATTACAACTGACAAATGTCAACGTCAAAATCTTTCTGTGCGATAAAAAACTGGAATGTCAAACTTTTATGATGCGTTCATTTTTAAAGGATGCTCGATGCACTCGCGGTCCCCATAGGGCCGAGTCTGATGACTGTTTTTAAACGGCACGGATTATCACGATACCACGCCAGCCGCGCCATCCGTGTATATGCGGCTCGGCTAAATGTGCCAAGTGCAGTGCGATGCGCGCTCAAATACGGACGTGTTTCCACTGTGCACGGCACAAATTTTAATTGCGAATCGAGCGGCCATAGCCCTTGCCCGTAAATACTATGAGTTCCAAACAACTCATAGTCAATGAATTGCGGGCATTCCTAGTCCATGCTATCGACTACATGGACGAAGTGAGCATCCTGCAGATGACCAATTTCAAGGAGGACGAGATCAGCAGTGGAAAACTGTTACTGTTCCAGTCACTTGGAAAAATAGACCAAATGCCGTCTCGCCGCAGAGATGGAACAGAAAAAAGTGTTCAAGATATCATTGATATGTTGAAGAAGACTGACCCGGACGAGGTACCTGATTTCGTGGCAAAGGAGCTCAGTAAACTGCCACCCGTCACGTTTAATCACGTCGACGTTACACGGCTGCTAAAGGATATCACTATCTTGAAAGCGAAGATGACCAAGATGCAGTCCAGAATAGAGGTTTCAGAAAAAAACAATACTGAGCTACATGCAGAAATAGCATTATTGCGCAACGTTGGTTCAGTAATTGCGTCTCCTGAGGCCTCAAAGGTGAACAAACGTCGAGAGGCGCAAAATGCATCAATCGGCAGTTTTGAATCGGCGGACACAAGTGCGTCACCAGCTACTGATAATGCTGACCAAGCGCCGCACCTCAAAACTGGCTGCGGTAACGACACACGTAGGTACGTCGACCCCTAAACGTGCGCTGCTATTGTCACCACCGGCAAATCGGATGCGTCGCAGCCAAAGCGACAAGCCAAAATAGGGGAAAAAAAAGGGCGCTCAACCTGCTCTGTCTGCGGTCCGGCAACCCAACATGCTGTTGCGCCCTGCTGTGCCTTCGACGCAGCTGTACATTTCGCGTGTGCATCACTCCACAAAAATTAAGGAAGTCGTGCAGTATTTGAAAATAAAGACTAATTGGACTCTGAGGGTCGTAAGGTTGGAATCGCGCCACAACATGAACTTTACGTCGTTCGTGGTACGAGATCCAACCCACCATCAGCAGACCTTCTTGAAAGAGGACTTTTGGCCGAAAGGTGTCGTATTTCGACGTTTCCGAGGACTGTTACGCGGCACTACCCGCACCACGCAGCGAAACACGATGCCGACGTTACGTGTATAGTTATAGTTTTAATATGGTTTATAATATGTGTTAGTTTATTATAGTTTAAGATAATGTTGTGTATTTTATCGGTGGGCCTCAGATGCCTGCAAAAAAAATTGAAATGATATTATTATTAAATCCGAACGCAAGCCTACTGGTATACACGGCGCGTATTAACTAGCGTTGAAAAAAGCAGGAAAAAATCCCGTTTCTTTCCAATTCCGTTGTTTTTTTTTTCAATGTTACATTCGAAAGTTTGAAGAAAATTGGCCAGAATATATTTCATGATTTTTTCCAATAAAACCGAAAAAAAAACCGAAGAATATGAAAGAAACGGGAATCTTTTCATGTTTTTTTTCAAATACGTACTTAGTATATTTAACTTAGGATATAGAATATCCTAAGTTAAATATACAAAGTTTTGGTTTTACTATTTCCACAATAATATGTATTACGTGCTACTAAAATGGAGGGTCGAATGAAAAAAAATATCAGCGAGCTAGGAGACCGCGCGAAAGAAATTGGTGAATTTTTGGTGAAACGCATACAAAAGATAGAAATTGCCTTCTTCCAGAGCGACTTAATAAACTTGTTTATGTTCGATCAAATTAAAATGTAATGCAAGCTAAAAAAAACTTTTTTACAAAAAATATAACTGACTTCCTAAAACAAAACACTACAAAGTATAAATAAAATAACTTTAATTTCAGAAGTCGGTGTTTTTGGTTATTTCCTTTTTTTGACACCGACTTCCGAAATTAACGTTATTTTATACTTTGTAGTCATTGATATATAAAAAAACAAAACAAGATACACACTCAGCATCTCCGTCCGCAAAAAACAAGCGCACAGTGTATAATTGTGCGCTAGTTTCAAACAGTCTCGCATCGCGCCATTGGTACTGCACTGCTTTGTAAAAACAACTTTAAGCGATCCGTATAAGGTTGAATTTGCAAAAAAAATTGCGCATCACTCGCCATACTGCACTGCTTTGTAAAAACAACTTTAAGCGATCCGTGTAAGGTTGAATTTGCAAAAAAATATATATAGTACACACACAACTCTCAACTCACAACTACACACAACTCACACATGAAACTTGATACATGTCAGTTTTTGACGACAGTTTCGACTGTTGCATTTGTTCGAGACTGTGCATCTTGGGTTTTTTATATATCAATGTTTGCAGTGTTTTGTTTATAGTCGGTTATATATTTGTAAAATAGTTCTTTATTTTTCACTTTTTAGTGGGTACCCATTCACAGCCTACCGGCGTGATGTTATGAACTGGGGCCTATTCAATAAAACTTACTAAGTGCTTTCGGTGTAAAGGTCTCGTCAATACTAATGAAATAGGTAAGCCCAAACACTTGGTAGTTCCTACATACCGATGTGGAGTTCCCTTGACTCTCTGTCGTCTCCATCATCAGGTCTGATCCAAACCTTAATTGTTTTGTAGTATCACCCAATACACACACGAATATCAAGTTTTTATCAGACGCGTGCCTACAATTTTCGAGAGTTGCCCTCGATTTTTCAGGGTTTACATACTCAGATCCTGACGTGGTGGCAATTGTTCTACCTCGGTAGCATACCCTTTCATATAAAAAATATTAATCGAAATCGGTTCATAAACGACGAAGTTATCCGTGAACACACATCTATATAGGTATATAAAAATGAATTGCTGTTCGTTGGTCTCGCTAAAACTCTAGAACGGCTGGACCGATTTTAATAATTCTTTTTTTGTTGGATTCGCCAAAATACAGGGAAGGTTTAAAAGCAAAAAAAAATGGGTAGGTAGATAGGGTAGGTAGGTAGGTAGGTAGGTAGGGTAGGTAGTTAGGTAGGGTAGGAGTAGGGTAGGAGTAGGGTAGGAGTAGGGTAGGAGTAGGGTAGGAGTAGGGTAGGAGTAGGGTAGGAGTAGGGTAGGAGTAGGGTAGGAGTAGGGTAGGAGTAGGGTAGGAGTAGGGTAGGAGTAGGGTAGGAGTAGGGTAGGAGTAGGGTAGGAGTAGGGTAGGAGTAGGGTAGGAGTAGGGTAGTAGTAGGGTAGGAGTTGAGTAGGAGTTGGGTAGGAGTAGGGTAGGAGTAGGGTAGGAGTAGGGTAGGTGTAGGGTAGGAGTAGGGTAGGAGTTATTTTATAGATGAAAATTGTGACGCAGACGAAGTTGCGCGGGTCAGCTAGTAAAAAATATAAATATACGCGGTCGAATTGAGAACCTCCTCCTTTTTTTGAAGTCGGTTTCAGAGAAGCTTTCAAATTCGAACTCGAGCCTGGTGAAGCTGACGATTCTTCGGACAGTGAAATTGAGATTGTGGCCGAGGAGGACTAGATGGGCTGGATGGATAGACCTAATGTTATTCACCTTCTGCATGTTTTCTTTTTTTATTTGATTTCACCGATTAAAAACATTTTTAATCTCAATTAAACTTGCTTTGTTCAATTTTTCAAAACATTTAGTGAAAAATTCGAAAAAAAACTGTTTCTTTCCGAAGGATTCCTTCTTCTTCTTAATTTTTCTATGTAACATGCGAAAAAAACGAAAAAAAAACACAATTTCTTTTTACGTGAATAAAAAACAAATTGTTATTTTCGGCATTTTCAACGCTAGTATTGACTATTAACACAAGCCAAGCCGCGCGCGCCTTTGATCCGTGTCAAAAAACGTAGGCTGTTGCGTGCCACGCTAAATCATGCGCCGAGCCTCACTCGGCTCGCGTATTTGCGCGCCGTTTAAACGCACCTTTAGTCTCCACGAAAAACTTCCCCAGCCGCCATCTACTGATCAGGTGATGCGATCGGTCCACATACACAGTATACAGGACGAGATGTAATGGCCCACCGTGGTTTCGACGTACCTACCACATAAAAACGGACTACAATTCTACAATTTTAACTAGTTTTTAATGGTGGGCGTTGCGACGACGACCGTTTACTGTTCTGCGACGGTGAAACCGTTTTACGTTCTGGGTTAAAACAATCTTAGTTGCACAAACCCGTCTTCGAATAATTTGGTGCGATTTTTTATTTTACGTTAGGCGTAAAATAAAAAATCGACAATACAGTCGAGAATCGAGAGTGAATGAGGGCTATTGCGTTTGAGGACTAGTGTAGCGTGAGGTTTTCGAAATGTCATATTTCACTGTTGGTTGACTATTGACACGAGTTTATTTACTTTTTTGTTTCGATTTTTGTGAATATTTTTCTAAAACAGGCTGACTTTGTTCACATGCGCGTAATAACTTTAATGATATGATTATGAACCTTACTGTACAGTGGCGCCAACTGGTGAATACAAAAACGAAAGCCCTCTGTGCTTTTGTCATCGCTCCTGACAGGGACCACAATAGACTCTAGCATTCTATGGCCAGGCCAATGTATTCTGTGACCAGTGATGTCATATCTACCAACTAGAGTCTTGGTAGATCTACCAATTTTCACTTCAGTCTACCTATCTACCACCCTAGACCTAAAAACAACCTATTTTTGATCCTTCAACAGAGCTATACCTACTTAAATTTTTTGGATTATGTGTTTCCCTATTTCCATGACATTAATAAAGAAATGCAATCAGAAAGAACTAAATTTTATTTGTTATATGAACGGATTTTAACATCATACAAAACTATCTTGGAATGTTTTAGCTGACTGAAGGTGAAAAAAACAGTAGCAAGGATCTTAACTTGGATTTAGAGAACAAAATTTTGAATTTAGAATATGAAAATAAACAAAACCATGTACCAATTGAAGAAATATACCTTGGTGGCAATGTTATTTCCCTGTTATTGAAACAAGACTTTGTGGCTAGAGCCTAGAATGAATGAAATAGAAATAGTACAGAAAAATCATTCTCTTTTATATGGAGTGTAAAACAAATAAAGCAGTGTTTTTGTTTTAATGAAAAGCAAAGATTGAAATATCTTAAATTTATGAATCCTAAACATATCATTGAAAAACATGCAGTCACAACTATTGCTCATTTAGGAGTTCAGTTTCCAGGCAAGTTAAACATAATTAATTATTAATGTTGTCCACTCTAATATATTTTTTATTTGAGGTGGTAGATCTACTAATTTTGCATTTTACATTCTACCAACTTCTACCAACATTTGACACATAATCTACTAATTTTCTAAAATTCGAGTTGGCAACACTGTCTGTGACTGTAACTGTCACCAGTATCATTCGCATGACATTGACATCATCATTTCTACCAAAATTCAAAACATAACCTATGAAGCAACTGAGATTAAAGAATAATAAAGATTTAAGATCGACTGACCTATTATGACACTTTGGACTTGGGTGAGTACTTTACTACACTACATTACCTACAATAAATTTCCATTGACTTCTCTATCCGTTGCTGGATGTATTTTTTTAATTCCATTTATAGTCTTCTAACTAATACTATTGATGTAACTTTCAGGGAGCTAATTCTCATGGACAATTAGGAGTGGGTACTGCAAATGAACAAGTAGAAAAGCCTAGCAATGTCCAAGTACATTTGTATGATAGCACAATAAAACAAATTGCATGTGGAGGTGGTCATACTCTTCTGATAGATGATGAAGGCAAGCTTTATTCTTGTGGATGGAATTCAAAACTTCAACTAGCAAGGGACACGGAAGTACATAGTTTTGAAAGAACATGGGCTTTGAGTGGTGTTACTTTTACAAATATTGTATGTGGATGGGACTTCAGCTGTGGAGTAACAGATGACCAAACAATTATTGTATGGGGTTCCAATACTTATGGCCAATTGGGAATACCAACAACACCAAAAGAATATTTTTCAGAAGTTATGAAACCAATTAGACTCCCAGTGCATGCTGTTTTGGTATCTATGGGTCTACGACACACAGCAATAGTTAACTCCAAAGGTGAAGTGTGGACTACAGGATGTGGGAGACATGGTCAACTGGGATTGGGGAATGACATTTTATCCTCAGATAGATTTCAGAAAGTACAGGGTGTTGGTAAAATATCTCATTTAGCTTGTGGACAAAATCACACTGTAGCATGGTGTTCTGAAGAGAGAGCCTTGTATGTTTGGGGTGATAACAGGCATGGCCAGTTGTTGCTTTGTTCTGAAAAATATAAAAAAGTATTTAAACCCAATAAAATAGATATAGGTGTAAAACAAGAAGTAAAAAAGTTGTTGAGTGGTTGGACAAATGTTTTGTTGTGGTTAGAAGACGGAACTCTCATAGCCTGGGGCAGAAATAACTGGGGACAGTTGGGAAGTGACAAAACTGTTGTTGCAGGAAAATTTACACATATCAAGCTGCCAGGTTAGTAAACCCTATTTTTCAATGTTTTCAGGGATTTAGAAACTATATGATTAACAGTAAATTTTAATATTTAGAGAAACAAGCACTTGTTTGGTTTCAAAATATGCAGTGTTGGAATCCAAGGATAGTTTATGCAATGTGTTATTTTTTTTTTCAGATGGCAGGAAAGTACTAGACATTGCATTAGGGTCAGAGCACACCATTTGTTTAGCTACAGACAACACTCTCTGGGCGTGGGGTTGGAATGAACATTTCAACACAGGAATTGATTTAGGAAACCAAATTCTACAGCCTACTTTAGTACCTTTGGAAATAGATAAGAGTTTAAAAATTACACAAATCTATGCTGGTGGTGCTCAAAACTTTGTTGTTACGGAATAGTAACTAATTAAAAAACAGTATAGAACACACACACTTATGAAATCATCATTTAATCTTAGATGACTCATCCTAGTCAGCAAAAACTGCATATAGTGCACTATAAATAGATGTTGATGTACTTAGGTACTTAGTTTATTTTGTTTACAATGATTGTGTATTCATATTCTTTGTATATAACAATTAAGTTGCAGTTGTAAAAATAATTTTCTAAGTTTAGAAAGTCCTTTTTATAACCCTAGGTTAACAGAGGCCCAAGTGATTTTTCAACACATGTGCAAGTTATTTTGCATACTTTTAATTTGATATGAGTACTACAATTTGATCAGCTTTTTGCTTTTTTAACTCCTATTAATAATTAATTAATGTAGGTGCTATACATTATACAGAAATGTGCTAACATTAAGTTTTGTTTATCTTACCTGTTAATGTTACATAAATAAAACAATAATATGACATACACATGTGATTTTATTGAAATATTACACATGTATTGCATCATAATAAATAACAACTATATTAATGACTAAAAGCATATTAAAATTGTGTACAGTGAAATATGAAAATATTATGTCAACAATACAAAAATTAAAGAAATCACAAGGGTTATGTAGTGGGCCTTTGCACATGGCTTTTTTTTAACGCGCCGACGACGCGCGCTACCGCGCTTCAGACGCAGACAGTACTGCTATTTGTGGGTCATCTACAGCACCGTGAGCGCGCAAGTTCGTAAAACGTGAAACGTCGGCGCGTTAAAAATACGCCGTGTGCATAGGCTCTAATAATGACATGCCAATGATGTAATTAATACATTCATCTTTTACTGTACACATCCACTATTCCAATACAGAGGTATAAAATACTGCAGTTACAGCACTTACTGTATGAAGGCAATGTTGTTGTTTTATTAAATATCTTTTAATAATAACACGGTATTTTACTCTAAAATTACAACTTTTTAAATTGTGTTTGCAAAAACTTATTTATGCCAAAAATGATAACCTACCTTAATTATTTTTTACCACAATTTTCTTACATAAAGATTTACTAAAAAAATAAAATTTCCAACAATTACACACATTACTTAATTTTGATAAAAAAAAAATTGAATTCTACTCCAATTCAGTATACAAAAACACAATTTAATATGTTTCAATGGTCAATGCAACAGCACTTTATAGTAGCTATCTAATATCTATCACATAATGGAGGTTACATAGGAACAAATAAAGCACCATTGATTTCCTCAGAAATAGATTTTTAACATATTTATTATAACTAGCACTACAAAAATTTGTGTCTGATTTAGATGAAAATAATTATGGTAATTGGTAGTGGCTGAGAATGGCTGGATCCAATATAAAGTTCAGTATGTTTAGACAGGACAATGTCTGTCAGGCCAGCCGGTACTGGTCACTATAGATTAGTTACATTTCTTCAGTACCAGACATAAATTATTGGTTGGGAAACTGATGGCATCCCTTTTTTATACTTATATATATTGTTAAAAATCTTGAGCTTGTATTTTAACATAATCTGAACCACTAATGAAGAAGTTTCTTAGTAAACTTTAGTAATTTCACAACAATTAACAACAGAAAAAACTTTGATAAATATGTGGATCAACAGTGTCAAAATGCTAATGTATAAATCATTAACATGTTTTTATTATATTTCTGTAACAAATTCTAGGATTTATTTTAGTATTGTAATGTGCCCGTGTTGCCCTGTTATTCAGTAAATATTCATGGCCCAAAAAGATAAATTCTATTTCTTTATCAGTCAAGAATTTATCTTAAATGGTAGGCAACAAAACAAAAGTTCCTAAGCACAATTTGAAACAGATACAGGTAGGTTAGTTGTAAATAACATTGCATTCATGCAGAAAAATAATACAAAAAAAACAATAGCTGTTGCAAATGACCATTATCATTAATCTAAACAGAACTGTTATTATTGCTTCATATAAAAGTGGATTAAGCATACTAAGACACATGGGTATATGAATGTTCAGCTTGCATTTGTGCAATATTGAGCAATATTAACAGGTTTTTAATGTCATATTCACAAAGCAACGTTGAACAGCCAAACATGTTCATTAGTATAGATTGCTACCTTTTCCTTTCACCTTTTTGTGTCTTACGTTTTTCTTTTTTCTCCTCCTTTAGCTGTTTTTGTTTTTCTCTGAAATTATAAGATTTGAATACAATGAGCAGTTATGATAAATAATTGTTGAAGACCTATTCAGTATTGAAGTATTTTTATTTAACCTGCACTGTCCCACTGCTGCAAAGGCCTGCCCCAAGTTATCCCAGGTATTTTTTCCTGAGACACCTCGTAGCAGCCCTTGCAGTAGGTGTATAGTTGGCTCACATAAAATAAGTATTTAATTAAATATTTCAAAGTTTAACATAAGTGTATGACTGTATGAATCACACACATCTATAAATTGGTTTATAAGGATTATACAGTGGAGTTAAACAGGCTAATGCAATGAAATTACTGCAATATTCTTACCTATCTTCTTTATATTTTTCAAGCTCTCAAAATAATTTCACAACAATTAACAACAGACAAAACTTTGATTAATATATGGATCAACAGTGTCAAAATGCAAATGTATAAATAATTAACATGTTTTTTTATTTTACTTCTGTAACAAATGCTAGGATTTATTTTACTATTTTAACGAGGCCCCTGTTGCCCTGTTGTACAGTTAATGTTCATGGGTCAAAAAGACAATATCTATATCATTAAAATAAGTATTTAATTAAGTAATTATTTCACACGTTTAACATTAAGTTCAAATTACTGCAATATTCTTACCTATCTTCTTTATCTTTTTCCTTTTTTTTCTGGGCATCAAGTCGGGCTTGTTCACGTCGCTCTCTTGCTGCAGCATGGACATCTGCTGCATTAGTGTTCTTAACTAAGTCCGGACCAACAGCCTCCTCTTCTTGTACAACGTCTTCCTATAACACATCATTATATAATACTAGCTGCATCGGCAAACATTGTTTTGCAAAAAAAATAGCCTACCACCTACTCTAGCTAACGGATATACACACAAAATTTCATGAAAATCAGTCGAGCTGTTTCAGAGGAGTTCGATAACAAACACTGTGACACGAGATTTATATATATTAGATTAGATTTAGAGCAGTTGAAACAGCAGCATAGCATGGTATGACATTTCATCATAACCTCTCACATCAAGCATATAATAAACACTTATTATCACTTATAATACCTCATTATCAGAGAGCTGACTATACTGGGACAATATTGCTTCACGAATCTTTTTTTCTTCATCGGTATATTCTCGTCGTGTAGTTGTGGCAGGAGCTTGAGATTCTAACAATTTGGCTAGCCGCACATCTACATCCGTAACGGGCTTTGGGGTTTCTTCCTGTACTCGACATGACTCCCATTTCTCTATTATCTCGTCTATGTGGGTTGAAATGTCCTTTTCCTGATAAAAAAAGCACAAAAATTAGAGAATAAACAAACTGATCCCTGCCTAGAACCAGTTGATACTTACCACTATCTCAGATAGTATGCCTTCTAAAGCATCTTTTTTGTCATCCACACTATCTTCGCTTTCTAAAATACCTGATATGTACGATCCGAAAACTCCTTCGTCAGTTTTTAACGATCTCAACTTTTCAGTTAGCCACGGCTCAAAGTCACTCATAGCCGTCGCCATATTGCTCGAGTTTCTTGAAATTTCAAAATCTTTGACATTTCGCTTTTGAAGTTTTCGACATTTTTAACCAACTTCAAAAAACGAGGAGGTTATCATTTCGGATGTTTATATTTTTTTTTAATGTATGTTCGGCAATGACGTTCGGGCATAAACTCCGTCATTATGTTGTAGACGAATTTGCAAAATATTTTATTTATTCGAAAGAGGTTTATTCCAAAACAGCCCCACTTTTTCGTAAATATTTGAATTTTCGTGAAGAATTAGAGATAGACACAGCTAATTAGATATGGACAGGTTGGTATTTTTTGGGGTAGTACAAACAAGCGAAAACTGTATAAGAAAAAAAAAATATTTTGTTAAAAAGACACAGCTAATTAGATATGGACAGGTTGGTATTTTTTGGGGTAGTACAAACAAGCGAAATCTGTATAAGAAAAAAAAAATATTTTGTTAAAAAGTTTTTATTTTGTAATTTTTTTAGGCTTTAATCTACTAATTTTACAAACGCGTATAAAAACAAAATAAATCATTGGGCATTAAAAAAATAATCCACATCGCTGGCAATGGCAAAAGTGTCCAGAACACTGGCAGCATTGCCGCGTTGAATGGCAATGCTGATTCTTTGGCCTAACAATTCTAATTTTTGTATACTTTAAAATAACTACCTATCTTACTTTAGCTATTAAGTAACTGTTATATAATCCTACTTTAAGTATTACTTGTTGTATAATATAAATACTTAAAAAAAATAGGCTTTAGGTATATACCGACATGGGTAGGCCTACAAAAAATGCTACACAACTCAGAATTAAAATCTGTTAGTGAACAAAAATTAAGCCCTGTTTTGCACCCTTAGGGTAGGATTTTTTTCCAATTTTATATGGGACCAATTTCGAGGTATATACCCTATCCAATAAAAAAGAATGATCAAAATCGGACTATTCTGTAAAAAGTTATGAGTGGTACATAAAAAAAAATATACGCGTCGCCTTGAGGTCCTCCTCCGTTTTTTCGTCGGTTTTTTTTCCAAAAAATACAACCGGCTTCTAAATTAAAACCACTACCAAATAACTTTAATTTTGGAAGTCGATGTCTAAAAACCAAGAAACCACAGAGAAATATCGACTTCCAAAGTTGCTGAACTTATACTGCGTTATACGCAGCTATTTAACGCGCTTATTTTGATCAGCAATATTGGTTATCCAATAAACAATCGATCAATGCTAAAAGATATAGTACAGGACTTATAAAGAACCATCACTAGGACGCCATCATAGAAAACAATGTGATATTTCTGAACGAATATTTTGTCGAAATTTCGTTGTCATCGTGAAAATAGTGATGGGATTTGTTATCGACACGCATTTCTCATTACCTGTAGTCTGTGTGGATCATAAAGACAAGATATTTTTTTACAATATTAAAAGACCGTGCCTTTTCCGTGTGAAAAGAGGCCATTATCTTTCATTGGAACAGTTACAGGCCGGTATTTTTAATATTAAAACTTATTTTTTTTATTTGTGATGGGTTTCTTGACTCTAGTCTAGGTCAGAGATGACCGAATTAAATTAATTAATTCGTAAAACTCGACTGAATAATTTTTTGCGCTCGCGCTTCATGTGATCTGTTCTGATCATACGGAAACACAAATCAAATTATTGCATTCACAATACATATTCTCTATAATACAGAATTTTATTCGGATAGCTTAGGTTTTGTTGTTCGCTACCCCAAAATTAAAAGTGTAAATGACAGTCAGCTTCAGGAGCCAAGGGTCAGGTGCGCCTTCGGCAATGTTTGACGTAAGAAGGACGGTATGGCTTTAAACGTTTACTTACTTATTTTGTAGGAAAATGAAATATTTTTAGGAAAAAATTACTGTAAACCTAAAAGACAGTTTACTTTCGATAGGTATTTCAATGTATTTTTCAACACACTTACTCCAAAACTGTCGCACTGATTTTAGGCATGAAATTCACTAAATTTCGCACCCTCTAAGGGTGGGTAACGACATTACTCCATAGTTTTTGGACGGAAGACTATCGTGCAACCCACTATAAGACATTTTCACACGTATGCAATGCGTGGTTTTCTGTTTTTTATTTAAGTAAGTGGGTTTGTGGGCACTAAAATTAGGTCTCGCTCCAACCTAGATCTGGCCTCAGGCAGGCGCTGCTCATAGCACACAATATCAACTCGGAAAGGAACCGTCACCGTATCGCCTTTCGCATCGCCGTCAAACCGGCGTCAACTTAACCTAAGAACGTAACCAAAGTGGATCAGCAGCTCCAGTACGTCGACTCGGCTACGGCTAGGTGACGCCACGCTTACGGTTCGCCGAGAACCCTTTTTCGGCAACTGTAGAGGCAGGTCGTGGGTGGGGTGGGCCTGAGAGAGCACGGAGAGACGTCAGCGTGGGACGATGAGCCGTAAGTGCGGGAATTGCAAGTTGACTACGCACCGAACCGCGGTTCGAGAGCTTGTCCCAAGGTAAGGCGATTACGTTACGATTCCGATTAGTGTACGTTGCAGTAGGAAGTTTCATACAAAAAATGCTGCATGGCTCGAGTTGATATGTGTGCTATGACTTTTAGTCATTTAATATTTTATATTACCCATTACATACTATAGATGTCATAATATTTGTATAGACCTCATTTTAAAAACGGATGAGAAAATAATTTTCGATAGTTTCGTCTCACCGTCTCAATTAATGTCACATCACTAATGACATTTGTGGTTTGCGGCCAGTGAGTAGCTTCAAGAGTGATTCGTGAAATATTTGTATTCTAACAAAATACGAAAATGTCTGCAAGATACGATAGAGCTATTACAGTATTTTCACCCGATGGTCATTTACTACAAGTGGAATATGCACAGGAGGCTGTTCGCAAAGGATCGACAGCGGTATGTGATAATTATTGGTTAGAAACAAGTAAACTGCCGATGATGTAGCGTATTTGGAATAAAAACAATATATTTTCTAATTTTAGGTCGGTGTAAGAGGCGCTGACGTAGTTGTGTTAGGAGTTGAAAAGAAATCAGTTGCGAAGTTGCAAGAAGAAAGAACTGTGAGAAAGATCTGTCTCCTCGACGACCATGTCGTAATGGCTTTTGCCGGATTGACGGCAGATGCTAGAATTCTCATCAACAGGGCTCAAATCGAGTGCCAGTCGCATAAGTTGACTGTTGAGGACCCTGTAACTTTGGAATATATCACAAGATACATAGCAGGACTCAAACAGAAGTACACTCAGAGTAATGGGCGACGACCTTTTGGTATTTCTTGTCTGATTGGAGGTTTTGATTATGATGGTTTCCCTCACTTGTTCCAAACTGAGCCATCAGGAATTTACTATGAATGGAAGGCTAATGCAACCGGCAGATCAGCCAAGACTGTCAGAGAATTCTTGGAAAAGAACTATACTGCTGATGAAGTTGCAACGGAAAACGGTGCTGTTAAGGTAATTATTTAAATGTACGAACATAGTCCAGTGTGTTCCACATTTCACAACTCCGTCAATACATCAACGGTTTGCGACATTGGAGTGTTTCTGCTTCGGTACACCTTACTCCCTTGTCTTGGTCCGGAGAGCATGTTGCAGCTCCGCACCGCACCATGTGGTATACCATGGACATTTATGCATTACGCCGCAGCGGCACCGCTTAGCCATGCCAGAGCCAAATATCTTGGCAATGTGACACTTGAAGGCACTATGTTCCTAACATTTTGTGTTTGTTGAAGTGGCCTCTACCCATAGAAAATGGCGGCGGGGGGCTATGCCACAAAGGTGCCCCCTTTAGAAGACTATCGGGAGAAGCACACAAGACTATTTGCTGTGGTGTCACTTGGGGCTGCCTATTTCTGGCAGAGGATTTCTTTTGCCAGAAACGATGATGATGAATATGGGGACTAAAAGTTGATGACATATTCATATGTAATGATCTGTCCAAATGCAATATGGACCAAGTCACATTCCCCTGACTTAACAACGAGTCCATCAAGTTGTTTTATCATGTTTTTAATGTTAAATTATTATCTTCTAGCTTGCTATTCGTGCTCTCCTGGAGGTGGTTCAGTCTGGACAGAAGAACCTAGAGATAGCAGTTATGAGACGTAGCCAACCAATGCAGATGCTTGATTCCGATACTATCAGCTCCTATGTGTCTATCATTGAGAAGGAGAAAGAGGAGGAAGCAGAGAAGAAAAAACAGAAGAAGTAATAACTTAGTACTGTGTTAAACTTTTCTATAACTAATACATGTTTTTAAGGAAATTAATGAGTATTTTATTTTAGTAAATTAAGAGTTCAGTAAATCTATAGTTTTAGATATTTGAGAATACAGTTCTTTCAAATCAGATCCACACTCTTGATTAGGTCCTCTGTTTATCATTATATCATTGAACATTTGGTCCCATTCCCCATGGTAATGATCAGAATTCTCATTATTCTTCTGAAATAAATTAGATTGTGTAGGTTATTTGGTAAAGGTTAACTAGATGTTTTATAAAAAAAATGGTTTTATAAATGTTTTCAAATTGCACTAAAAGAATATAAGATACTTGCCTCAGCCATAGAGACATCATCAATATGGTCATTACTTATAGAGGGTAGAACACAATTCAATGAATTGTGGTCAATTTCCTGACCATCCCCAATCTTCCTTTCTATTCCTTGATCTGTATCATTGTCAATATTAAACTCTGCCAATAACTCAACACCTGAGTTTTCTTCCTGTGGCTCAGCATCAAGATCAGGCATGCTAAGAAACTGAACTGGGAAGTTATCACTACTTTGTTGACAAGCTTCTTCAGTAAAATTCATCAGAGTATCTTGAGATGTATCTCTGTAACAGAGTGTAGGTTTCTTTTTACTCTATAGAAACTAAGTGGTATCACTCAAGCATGATTTTTATTATATGGCTGAATTGATTTTGTGTGAAGTTGGAGTATGAGCACTTTGAACTACACATATTAACTAGATATATTAATTAGGTTTCCTAAGATGCAAGTGAAACAGCTGGTTACATCTTACTATGATACATAATTATAAATAAAGCAATATTCATATAATTATTTACACAACACAGCATGTTTACCTGTATGTAGTAGCATCTTCTGGTATTGGGGATTCATCCGGAGGAGCTTGGGCAATAGCTGTAGAAAGGAAAGGATCACAAGGATGTATGGAGTGGACACAAATAGGTGGCTACAGAATAAGGACAAAAAACCTGTTTCAGGAAGGACTTTTTCTGGATCATGGGGTATCAGCCAATCAAATTCAATATTTTCTTCATCTTCACAGTAGTCATCTTGTGAGTCTGAAATATAAGTAAATAAATTCAATAACTTAATGCATTTTAGAAGAGATATGTGACTGTGTAGGAGGTAAGGAGCAAATGCATACCTTCACATTCAAACTTAAGATTACAAAAGTGTTTTGGTGAATCTTGTACAAATAAGTCTTGTGTAGCTTTCTTCAGGGCCATGCGTAAAGCTCGGCGTGCCTTTTGTAGGGGTGTCAAGTAAAGTAGTTGTTCAACATTGCTGTAAAGATTCTAAAAACAAATATTATGTGGTCACTACCAAAAACCTTATTTCTTTACTTTTTTTGCTGAAAATCCACTGGCAGGTGCATACCTTAGGTTTAAAATTTCTTTTCATAGCTAGTGCTTTCCGCGTAATTTTGTTTAGTAATTCAGGTTTACCGTATTGAAAGTAGTCGTGAACATATTCGTGCATGTATGGGTTACTAGAATTACACAGAGGATCTTGCAAATGCGATGTAACCTTTCGGAATCCGTATAGGTTAAGCTGCCTTACAAAGCTTGAAATATTTGTAGTTTTAAAAATCGAGTGATCGCTTTGCAAATAATTATGCAGGACGCGATAGTTCAATAAAATTGTTCTTCCAGTACCGCCCCATAGAATTGCATCGGTTCGTAAATTTAATAAATACCACAATTTTTGTGGAAATCGCATTTGAAATATTGCATTTTTATCTTCTTGCATTTTTGGTAAACTTAATTTTATCATGTGAGTTGCTTACAATCAATCACGTATAAGATAACCAAAACCAAAATGAAGAAAACAAATTGAAACTTGGCGCCAAATCAAATTGCTATGTCACTATTTGAATGCTTGTCAAAATATAGAACTAAGCACCACAGACAAAATTCTAGTCCGTTCAAAATAGTCCATGGAGTGTCTATCTTTCTAGATGGACACTCCATGGCCTATTTAGGCTGGTGCTAAAGAGCGCTTTTCAACGAGCGGAGCAACATTTAAAAAAAAATTGAAATCTCTAGTGTTTAGTACTGGTTTCCAAAGTAAACTACAACCGACGTAAAAAATGTGTTTGTTCAAGTAGTTATTCACGCTGGTTCTGAAAAGTTCGTACTACAAAGTATGAAAATAACCAGCGCGAGCGTAGGCAACTTGCGCGAGTGGTATTGTATTTTGTGAAAAAAAGAACGTGTAAAACTGGCTTAATGGCACATTTACACGCTTGCCGAGGCTTGCCAAACGTCCACAAGCTCCAAGCCTTTACAAACGCTTGGATATTATTTACACGCTTGCGAGTGCGTTAAGGTGGAATCATATTATCGGACGCGTCCATCAGCCGCAGCTTATGGACGCGACTGAGCAGTGTGTACAGTCGGTGGACGTCCAGCGAACCAGATTTCTACCGGACGGCTGACCGCTCAAGGTTGCGTCCGCGGATGTTGTCCGATAGTGTGTACAGTTCAATGTACATTCATTATGCATATACCTCTAAGTTGCGTCCATAAGCTGCGGCTTATGAACTCGTCCAATAATATGTTTCTAGCACCGGTAATCGGCTGATAGGTAGCCAGAGTTCCCAACTTAGGGGATTTCTCCCCAAATTTAGGGGGTAAATAAGTGTGCCTGTTAATATTTTTTTAGAGGCTCTATATTTTTAGATGTATTTTAATTACAAGTATTGGCCCTGAAATAACCCAATCCAGCTAATCTATTTTAGTTATTGACATAGCGACACGTAAAGACATCTTTCTAGATGTCTTTACGTGCTATTCTTCTTCAGTAAGAAAGTGGATTTTACTTTAGAAAATTTTAAAAGGTTCTATTTTTCTGTCGGCTAACTGGACATGAAAAATATATACCTTCATTTGCTACTGCCTTGTAATAAATACATTTTTTGTTCACTCGACACAGAATCATACAGTGCCAAGAGATATAAATATGGAAAACGGAAAGGCGCTTGCGCGCCAAATTCAAACTGAATTTAATTAAAGTTGCACTCGTTGCGGTAACTTCAGCTATTTCAAAAACTCTCCATTTTTTTTTTCAAATCTAAGTTTTACATTTTTTTGTAACTAGCTAGTTAAATAATTATTTTTTGAGCGTTAGGAAATCATCTAATAAATTTTGCATTAAAATTTTACACAATAGTTGTTTTTTTTTTCTAAATCAGAATTAGATAAAAAAACAACTATTGTGTAAAATTTTAATGCAAATTTTTTATTTAGAGTTTGTAAATTTATATAAACGGAAAGTATGCACGCTTAATTTGTTGTTTGTTTTAACGAAGCATGTTTTTAGTCTTTACACTTATAATTATACAGCAATTCTTGACTGCGAAAGTGCGAACACATTCAATGAGTTTTTTTTCTGTCCGCGTACATTTTCGACTGACAAAAACATCCAGCGAGCCAGATTTCTATCGGACGTCCGAACGCTCAAGGTCAGCCCAAGGTTGCGTCCGCGGATGATGTCCGATAGTGTGTACAGTTCAATGTACATTCATTATACAGATACCTCTAAGTCGCGTCCATAAGCAGCGGCTTATGGACGCGTCCAATAATATGATTCTACCTTTAGTATGTTCCGGACAGGCAAGCATGGCGGACGTAGACGTTAAAGTTGTGAGGTCTCGAGAAAGGCCCTATTCTCCTCGTTAGACCATTTACTACTCAATACCTGGGTGACCAAGCTTTGCTCGGTTTTTTTTACGACGTTTTCTAAAAATGAAACCTAGCTAGATCGATTTATCGCTTCCAAAACCCCCATTTTTTTTTTAAGGATGGAAAATCATCACATGACTCCTCCCGCTCTGGGTGGAGCAGAAGGGAGTGTCACACTCTTACTGACTAAAACCCATCCGTGTTCCTCCTAATGCCCTTTGCGTTCCAGGGCCGCGGCGACTCTCTCGAACAAATCCCGCAACCCCGGCAGGCACTGGCCCTAGCGGGCCCCGTCCTTTATGCTGACAGCTCCTTGAGGCGCGCGTGGAACACAGCGCGCCGTCGACCCGGGCCTGGTTCTGGGGTACTACTCTCTAACGAAATCCGTAGTTTCGGGCTTAGTTGCGGGCGGGCGTATTCTACTCCGTATCACCTACAGACTTACGATTAGTCTCGAACCCGAACTGAGAATGAATGACAACACGATTTCACAGTAACTGTCAAATCGTGTTATCATTAGTTCTCAGTGGTTAGGTGATACGGAGTAGAAAATGCCCACCCGCAACTAAGCCCGAAACTACGGATTTCGTTAGAGAGTAGCCCCCCTGATCAGACGGCGAGCCACCCAATGCTCGCCGTCCGCAAGCCCGCGCCTACGGTCGCCGAGAATCGCCCTGCGACTCCCGACGCCCGGGGCGTCTTCTTCTGTTGCGGCGGCTGGGGCGTGAGGTTTCCCTCTCTCTCACGCGTTCGGCCTCCTCCTTTGCTAGCATTACTGCTTCGCAGAAAGGGGTGACCGCTTCCCATGCCTCCTCGCCAATCGCCTCGACGAGGACGCGGCGGTGTTCCGCCCAAGCAGGGCAGACCTCCACCGTGTGCTCCACTGTGTCCTCCGGGCGATCCTCGCAGTGTTGACACCCGGGCGTATCCTCCCGCCGAATTCGAAACAGGTACCTCCCAAAACAACCGTGTCCGGTGAGTACCTGCGTCAGGCGGAAGGTGAGGACGCCGTGGCGCCGCTCTAGCCACTCCTCAAAGAGGGGGCTTATCGCCGCAATTGTGGCGTGCCCATTCCAAAACCCCCATACTAAACATGAAAATCAATAGAGCCGTTTCTGAGATTCAGATTATTTATAAATAAATACAATTATACATATATACAATAATTGCTCGTTTAAAGGTATTATATGATCGTAGCGTAAAACTAAAAACGTCCGTTCGGTGCGAACTTGTGAGCGAAACTAAACACTAGTGACGGGCGTGAATCAACGAACTAGTTGAATCAACGTTGATGTCTATTCAACGGGATTAACGTTGACCGTGTACAAGTCAACTCGTTGAATTCGTCAACGAGTTACGAGACAACGACGTTTATGAATTCAACTCGTTTGACGAAACGAGAAAATGAACCCAACGTTTTGTTATTTTCAACGTACGTAAATTGTATTTCTTTAACAATAAAACTCCCGCAAACTGCATCAAATTGTTCGTAAATTAACATTACAACAGCATACGTTAATAAAAGCGTTTAGGCGTTATCGTCCATGCAAGTTGACGTTCGTAACACGTTAACTCGTTGACGAAATTAACTAGTTGATCAACTAGTTGACAAACGCAATTCAACGTTAACGTTTCGTTAACGGAAAAACCTTCAACGACCCATCACTACTAAACACGCGCCAACGTGTAAATGCGTCGCAAACGCTTGCCGCGAGTTTCCTTTCATCTGTGTTCATAAACCGACATTAGTCCGGATCGGCGACAAGCTCACGCAAGCCAAGCCAAACACCCCGTTCACACGCTTGTGTTTATGGACGCTTGCCAAGCCACGGCAAGCGTGTAAACGTACCATAAGAATAACTATAGACAAAAACTTACCATCAATGTTCTGTCATTGTCAATGTCATACAGTCAGATTATGACATTGGTGGTACATTTCGACATCTGGAATCAAACAAAGCGGTAAACAATAAACAAGGTGAAAGTTTTGTCTGTTTATTTGTACCGCAAGGATATAAGAAATATAAAATTAAGTGAAGAAAGATATGTTATCAAAAGCTACGTCCAAGTAAATATATTCATTAAAATCAGTGGATATATTCATTTAAATCAAATGGACAAGTCGAGGTAAGATTTGAATCTGAATATGCTACCTACATTTGTTTCTATCGTTTACTGAAGTATCTCCTGAACGAAATGACTCACTCGGCATTGTGCAATTTCGTAACGGTCACAACGCGAAGCAGTATTTTAGATCTTTTTGTAGGGCAAATATCAATCTGCTTTATATTTTCAAACATCAATTTAATGTATGAAAGGCACTTTTTAATTTGTATAGCCGCAATTCTCACATTCATATTTTGCTGTAACTACAGGGACAGCTAAGGGGGTCATTAAAAAATAAATGAATTGATTCTACACTTTGTGGTACCTATTTAATACATATTGAGCCTTTATGCAATATATAAATCATTATAAAGATAATTACACTGTTTGTTATAGGTTTTCAATGTTGCTACTGGAACCAGGAGAAATTTATTTTGAAGACTATTCTTGTACTTTCAATGATACCGAATTAAAGAAAGAAAATGCTAAGCAAGGACGATTGAAACTATGTTCAAAGTCCCTGGTATTTGAGCCCAGGGATTGGGTGTACCCTCTCATCAAGATGCAGTTTAAGGATTGTGCTGATATATCAGTTATTAACTGTGTTGATGACAACAATAATGTCATAAAAGTAAGAATGAAGATGTATGCCGAAATGCTAGAGGAGAACATACTGGCACCTTACAAATTTATTTATGAAGATAGAGACTTCTACGTGTTATTTGACTTTGCCTCAGCTGATGAGTGCTTGTGTCAAATGCAGCAGTTACAAAGAGCTTCCACTCTCCATGCCCCTGAGCACAATAGTATGATAGCTACAATCCTCCACTCAAGATACATGAGAATGGAGTTTGACCCAGTGATGATGGATGACTTCACGGAACAGATAGTGTGTGAGCTGCAGGCTGAGAAGATATCTCCACTTGTGAGGCACCAGGGCAAGCTAGCATTGACACCTACCACTATATACTTCCAGCCATTCAGCAATGTTGAAGGCGTAGGTATTTTTATTCAACCTAATATTCATAATATAGTAAACATTATCAAAACAAGGATGAATTAAAATGAGTGAATCAATGAGTAATAGGTAATCAATTACTATAGCCACATTATTGTTCATTCTATTTTATTATTAATTCATCCTACTTCCAGGTATTACAGTTTAGATAGCAACATTCTATTTATTGGTATTTAAATGAGGAAAAACTTTGCTTAAACTAATTGTAACACTAATTATGATAAAATGGATATCAAAATGTTATATCGATGTGTTTTACATGTTAAACAATGTGTTATTTATACCATACTTATATTAAAGAGGTATAACGAGGACCTTGGTGACACATGTTTTGAGCACTGTTTACTTAGATATCACTATCAACACTAAGTGTTTGCTTAGCAATAGTAATGTGCGTAAAGTTCAAGATTTTATTTTCCATTGTTGTATAAAACAACAGTTAGAAAGATGATAATGACATGAAACATTTTTTTCAGAGCCCCATTCTTAAGTTAAAACTGGGTCATCTGCGGAGGATGTATAAAAGAAGATTTTTACTAAGGCAAGTTGTATGTATCTGTGTTTTAAGTACTTACTTATTTGCAGTAGGTTTTGTCATTGTAGCATTGGATGAGTTTGTGCATGGTACACATTGTATGCCTGTAAAATGAGCTT
The DNA here is from genome assembly GCA_947578705.1 of Lacanobia wlatinum. NCBI lineage: Eukaryota > Metazoa > Arthropoda > Insecta > Lepidoptera > Noctuidae > Lacanobia > Lacanobia wlatinum. The sequence continues at coordinate 8,641,399 of OX388028.1, read as the reverse complement.
GCTAGTTTAGAATGAATAAACTTGTTGTATGTCAACAGTAAAAATATTTTCTATTCAGTCCTCTGATGCAACATTTGAAACAGTTTGCTTATTTAAAATTAAAGCATTGTAAAAGGATAGCAATATTATAAATAACAATTTTTGTTTCAGGGGCTAGAAATATATAGTGCAGAGGAGAGTTCAGTTCCTCACATATATGTGACCTTCCAGTCAGAGAGAGATAGGGATAGAATATACAAGATCTTGGAAGAGTCTCCAAATGTTCAACTGGAGAAAGTACACACGGAGGAGATGACATTACAGTGGCAGAACGGAATTGTATCTAATTATGACTATTTGATGTATTTAAATTGGTATGTACCAGAGACTAAAATCACACTGAAAAAAAAAAGTATCACTTAAGTCAGGCCTGTGCAGACCATATAGGATCTCGGGCCAATACAAGTTACTTTATGGATTGGACTCAGAAACAAATACCTGTGTTAATGTTTTTTCTTTTTTGCAGAAAATTCAAAATACGGCAGTAATGTTACATTTAGTTACATTCTTGATTCATTAATCTTTTACAATTCTGTGACTTACCACACTGAATACGAGTCTTTTAAACCAGTCGTATAAAGAAATAAATATGGTACCTATGTCTATTAAGTAAATAATGTGAAGTGTAAATTGTGCATTTATGTAATTTTACCAAAAAAACTAAAGTAAAATTTGTGTAATTGTGGTACAGTCTGTGGCTTGCAGACCATGCTTTGGACAGCTCTGACTTAAGTCATTCATAGATCTTAAGAGGGGACTTGGGTTTGTAGCTCTTGGGCCTTTCTCCATACAAACGCATTCTGCTGTTTTCTTCGTGGATAATGCGAGCAATGTCTTTTTTTCCAAAAAATCTAAATCGAATTAATACGTGCCTCTATCATTTTCTCTTTTCCACATAATTACTTAAAGACGCTTCGGTCTAGTCGGGCTTATGTCAGGCCTCACTTCACTAAACATGACCAATTTCCATTTCCAGTCTTGCAGATAGGAGCAAGAACGATCTCACCCAATACCCAGTGTTTCCCTGGGTAGTGGCAGACTACACTTCAGAAACCTTAGACTTAACAAACCCTAACACATTCAGAGACCTAGCGAAGCCAATGGGAGCTCTTAACCCTGATAGACTGGAGAAACTCAAAGAAAGATACCATGAAATGAGTGAACCAAAATTTTTATATGGATCTCATTATTCTGCACCTGGACTTGTTTTATTTTATTTGGTAAGTTTGTTACAACTACTTTATCAGGTGCTTTAGTAGGCAAAGGAGACGTAAAGGATATTCTTGCTGTTTTTGGGTTGGTCAAATCTATACTAATATATAAAGCTGAAGAGTTTGTTTGCTTGAACGCGGTAATCTCAGAAACTGCTGGTCCGATTTGAAAAATTATTATTATACTAGCCCATTTATGGAGGGGAGCTATAGGCTATATATCATCACGCTAAGACCAATTGGAGCAGACCAGTAATGAAAATTGTGACGCAGACGAAGTTGCTCAACTAGTTTGACCATAATGATACTGAACTGATAGCAGTCACCAACATTATATTAGTGTTAACAGAAATAAAACAAATCATGAAAAGAGGTCATAATACTTATGGCTATAGCTTTTTATAACTACTAGCTTTTGCCTGCGATTTGTACGCGCATATCCCGTTTTATTCCCGTTCCCGTAGGAATTTCGGAAAATCCTCTCCTAGTACTCCCCTATATAGTGTAGGGAAGGTACATGCCAAATTTATAGCAGAACCCTTAGCTTACATAGTGAATTTATCAATAGAACAAGGTTGTTTCCCGGAAAAACTTAAAGTATCTGTTATAAAACCCTTGCACAAAAAAGGTTCTAAGACAGACAAAAATAATTATCGACGTAATAAATTTATTTCATAAAATTATTACTATTATTGATTTGTTTTGTTTGATAATTGGTAATGTGTGTCAATATTATTTCGAAGTGTGTTTAATGATAAGCATAATGTTATGTATAAATATTTGCATGCCATCATAGAATGGTGGAATGTGTCCTGCACCAGAACTATATAATGTAACGTCTCTTTACCACATTTTTTGCAAATAAAAAACATACTTACTTACTTCCATCTTCCTACGACCAGTAGTTTCGGCTGTAAGTTGTCTGTCAGTCACTCGCTCAATTATTCAGTCACTGCCTCCGTAGTCGAGTGGTTTAGGCGTTTGCCTTGTGACCCGGTGGTCGTGGGTTCGATTCCCACGGGAAGCATACTTTGTAAAGTTGTTTCCAGTTTGGCTAGGACATTGCAGGGTTGAATCACCTGATTGTCTGATAAAAAGATGTTTCCGTACTTCGGAAGGCACGTATAAGCCGGTGGTCCCGGCCGCCAAATGGCGGTCGTCAAATAAACCATGTCAGAGGCCTTGAGGCGGTTTAGAAACTCTGACACTAGGTCTAACGACCCCACACACCCTGTGTGGGGTCGTTAGACCTTACTGCCTACACGATAAGAAGAAGAAGTCAGTAACGGAGGAATTTTATATATATTGATTGATTCTTCCATTACTGGCGACAGTGGCTAACAGAAAAGTATTTCCTGAAATTCCTACGGGAACGGGAAAAAACAGGATATGCGTGTACGAAGTCGCGGGCAAAAGCTATTTTGTATATTTTTATATTGAAGACTTGCTGACCCGCGCAACTTCGTCTGCGTCACAATTTTCTTTACTGCTCCGCTGCTATTGGTCTTAGCGTGATGATATATAGCCTATAGCCTTCCTCGATAAATGGGCTATCTAACACTGAAAGAATTTTTCAAATCGGACCAGTAGTTCCTGAGATTAGCGCGTTCAAGCAAGCAAACAAACTCTTCAGCTTTATATATTAGTATAGATTTGACCAACCCAAAAATCGCGAAAAACAATAGAACACAATAAATTGTCCCATTCAATATTTTGGCATAACTCGACAAAATGTACTGAACACTTGATTTTTTTTTTTGGTCTTATAGTAAAAGTTGTTTTATGTTGTACAGTGACCTTTTTTTAGATTTTGCGTGTTTATGTTAAATTTTGTATAATATTCAATTTCCATGCTGATTTCTGAAATATTAAAATAATTGATGTTTCGTCTATAAAACAATTCTATTTCAGTCACTAGAGCTTAACTGTCCGACAATAGATTTCATGGTCAACTACCATTCAACTACCTACCTTATTATAAGTACTCTGGTAATCTAAAGTCAATATTTAAGTTACGTAAACAGTGTTATCCAACGATTGTTATTGGAAATTACATTACTAGTTGCCACCATCATGCTAACTCTATTGTGAAATAACTCGCAATTTCGATCTCAATTTCCAGGTGCGGAAATATCCGAAATACATGCTGTGTTTACAAAACGGTAGATTCGACCATCCAGACAGAATGTTCAACTCGGTTAGAGATGTCTATAACAATTGTCTGCGGAATATGTCGGATTTTAAGGTAAAGACAATTGCATAATAAAAACAAAATATAATCCTGAAATAGTGGACGTATTTCTCTATTTTCGATTTCCAATTTTACTTTAATACATCTACTAATATACCAGTTTTATTTTATTGGCTCAACTCCAATTTTATCAATTACAGGAATTAGTCCCCGAATTTTACGACACGGAAGGAAAAGGCGATTTTTTGCTCAATCAATACGAAATCAACTTCGGTGAGCGTCACGATGGGAGCAAAGTGAACAATGTAGCTCTCCCGCCGTGGGCCACGTCTCCCGAAGACTTCGTAGTAAAACTTAGGGAAGCCCTGGAGTCAGAATATGTATGCAGACACTTGCATTTATGGATCGACCTCATATTCGGCTACAGGCAAAGAGGCGAAGAGGCCGTAAAGGCTAACAATGGTTTGTGTTAATAGATCATTTGTACGTAGTAAAAAACGGCCTTGTAGGTTTCACCTGTCATGCTTTAAAAGTTACGCTAGTGAAGGTTGGGTCATAGATTATCCACATAAATAAAGCATTGGCTTCTGACTTTGTTTAAAACACTGTCGAGGTAGATTGTATAATTCGATTTCATATGCATGTCATCAGCTATCGACTCGCGTATGTGTCATGGCTATCTTGAGCGTAATCCTAAAAAATGTTGAACTTGGGCAGATAAAATGAAGCACGATTACGTTAATCAAGCCTCGCTTTATCTACGTATCGATCGATATTGTTTTAGCTTCCAAACTACACGCCCATGCGGATACAATCGCTATGACTCGGCCAGCGCATTAGCTTGATTGGTCTCTAATAAAATAAACAGTATAATTAGTTGTAGAAATTAATGTTTACAAAGCATTACAAAAATAGATGCGTCAGGCGACAATGCGATTACATTATTTAGCTTCTTCAATTACTGGCACAGTGTGCTAGTAGTATTTTTGTGTTAAGAATGTAGTAGAAATATAAAACTTGTCAACATTTTGATTGCAGTGTACCACCACGTGTGCTATGAAGGCGCCGTGAATCTCGACCGTATCTACGACATGAACGACAGGCACGCACTAGAGGTGCAAATAATGGAATTTGGACAAGTGCCAAAACAGCTCTTCACTAAACAGCACGTTAGAAAAATAATACCACGCATTGCTAAACCACTATCTCATTCAGACGCTTATGTTTCCTATAAAATGGAATGTATTGATGTGTTACAATTGCACAAAGAAGCCGTGACCTGTGCCATTCGACAAGGAAACAGGGTCATATCTGTAGGAAAGGATGGCACTCTAAAAGTGTACGATACTATTCAAAAGAAACAAATCAGGAGTGTTATTCTTAGTTCGACTCCTTTAAGTTCATGTGTGATGGTCGACGATAATACAGTAGCTGTTGGATCCTGGGACAATGAAATGTAATTTCTCTTCCGTAAACCTCATTTTATGACTGTTGTATGAAACGCTTCCTGTACTAAACTGTAATACTAACTTGCAGATATTTGTATGACGTAGAGTACGGCAGAGTAGTGGAAAGTTTTCGCGCGCATGACGATTCCGTCAGCTGTTTGTTATGGCTCGAAAAAGGTTTGTTTTTCGTAGCTTTTTGACGTTGTTTTTATAAGACTGCCAGTGAAATGACCTACTAATATGTTAATGTCTTGAAATTACTTGCTGTTTACATTTCTTTTGGAATAAAGAGTTTGTTTTTGTGTATTTTAGATCGTTTGTTGATATCGGGCGGATGGGACGGCGTGGTTCGCGTGTGGGGTAATGTCGGCAGGACCGGACAGGCTCTCCGCGGACTTAAAGCCGAATTCGATCATGATGGAAAAGTAACCAGCCTAACATATAGGTAAGGTATTGTATAGCAAAGACTAACATTTACAGTATTATACAGTGTAGTCGTAAACATATTGTATATTATGTCGTGTTGTAATGTCTTCCCTATGATAATGAGACCGTTAAAACATTGTCGCATGACTTATTAATATGATTAGTTGTCGATTCCCTTTCTGGCTACGTTATGAGGATCGTGGCCGCTGCTGTAAATGGAAAACAATACGTTGTTAGTAAATGTGATCATGTCACATAGAGGCCACAGTACTTATAATCACTTTTCCATAAATAAAATTACACTTTTACTGAATGAGGGCTGATTTTATAATAGCAAGATGGTTTTTAACTTAAAAATAAATATTTCTGATCGACATGTTTTCTATACAAAAGCTGTCCCGCTATTTTTATTTCTTAGGTAAAAGTTATCTGAGTATTAAAAAATCGGCCCTGTCCTCAAGCACATTGTGTTTGCATTTATATGTTACCGGAAAATTGCAAATGTCGTAGAATTGTAAAATATCGCGTGAAATTGTAAAATATTTATTTTTAATAAGCCACGCGCATATTGGAAACTATTGAATTTGTGTGGGATTTATTGTATATGTCACCGGATAATTGCAAAATACGTAAGACTACAAAATATCTTGAGAGATTGTGAACTCTATAAATTGTCAACTTCTTCTTATCGTGTGGGCAGTAAGGTCTGATGACCCCACACCCTAGTGTCAGAGTTTCTAAACCGCCTCAAGGGCCTCTGACATGGTTTATTTGACGACCGCCATTTGGCAGCCGGGACCACCGGCTTATACGTGCCTTCCGAAGTACGGAATCATCTTTTTATCAGACAATCAGGTGATTCAAGCCTGCAATGTCCTAGCCAAAAAGGAAAAAACTTTACAAAGTATGCTTCCCGTGGGAATCGAACCCACGACCACCGGGTCACGAGGCAGACGCCTAAACCACTCGACCACGGAGGCAGTTGTCAACTGAACATTTGGAATAGGTACTTTGTTGCGCATTAAAATTTGATAGTCTATAATCTCTCGAAGACATTCCTAGAAATTGTGGACTGACATAAAATGGTGACCAATCAGAGCTTAGTCTACAAGAAACGAGGATCTCATTGGTCTGTTCAGAAGTGACGTCACATTTACGCCAGAGTTACGAATTATGATGCGTAAAAAAGTATTCCAATTGTTCAGTTGACAATTTATAGAAAGTTTACAATCTCTTAAGTTATCTTGTAATCTTACAGAGTTTGCGATTTTCCGGTCACATATACAAAACGATTATTTCATAATATATCGAGAAATCATAATCTAATAAAGATTTATAACAATCTTACGGAGTCTGCAATTTTAAATTTTATTTACCTACCTATCTATTCTGCTTATGATGAACGTTCTGCCAAATATTCTTGTCTAGGTCAGTAATACATGTCTTTCGAAGACTACATACATACTGATATTTATTAGTTATGCATAACCGCCAATGTTGTTACGTAGTCAGCTACGAAATATGGTTTTAGAAAGTTGTCAAGCTAGATATTGAGTTGATACTGTATAAATATTTAGAAGTACAACAGCGATGGCTTTGGGGGTTGCCGATTTCTAGATTCACAAGTACCCTAACTGTAAAAATTAGCTCCGTAGGTAAACAATATAATCGGCGGCGGCGACCTCTTGCGTCCGGCCCTGGTTCGATCCATGGTCCGGAGCGAGGAGGCATGGGAAGCGGTCACCTCTTTCTGCGAAGCAGTAATGCTAGCGAAGGAGGAGGCCGTACGTGAGAGAGAGGGAAACCTCACGCCCCAGCTGCTGCAACAGAGGAAGATGACCCGGGCGTCGGGAGTCGCAGGGCGATTCCCGACCACCGTAGGCGCGGGGCTGCGGACGGCGAGCATAGGGTGGCTCGCCGTCCGATCAGAACAAGGCCCACCGTCGACGGCGCGCTGTGCTCCACGCGCGCCTTAAAGAGCTGTCAGCATAGAAGACGGGGCCTGCTAGGGCCAGTGCCTGCCGGGGTTGCGGAATTTGTTCGAAAGAGTCACCGCGACCCTGGAACGCAAAAGGCATTAGGAGGAAAACGGATGGGTTTTACTCAGTAAGAGTCTCACTCCCTTCTGCTTCACCCAGAGCGGGAGGAGTCATTTGATGACTTCCAATCCTTAAAAAAAAAACATAAGCAATATAATAATACCAATCGGCCCTGAAGGGTCCATAAAGACCACTCATCCCTCAACTCTGCTTTCTGTGATCTATAATTTGAGTGCCGCCTGTTCCCATTGTTTATTGAATTAATTTCGGCTTTGTTCTTAGAACTTACACTACCCTGGTAACCCCTTGCCCTGGGCTCATTTTACTATGACAGTTTTACAAGTAATCCAGTCATATCCCAGTTTCCATGATTGCATAATAAAGGACTCTTGGCCATTATTACCAAATGATAAGTTTGCATTGAGGATGTAGTGTCTAATACTAACCCACATGTCTGTTTAGGCGGCGTCGACACGAGATCGACGTGATAGCAGGCACGGGCGACGGAGAGGTGTTCATCTGGGACTTCACGTCCAGGCAGCTGGTGAACAAGATCAGCGTGCACTCCTCGCCGGTCAGCGGCGTGTGCTTCGTGCTCTCCGGAGACAGGGTGGTCACCGCGTGCGACGACGGAGACATGCGCGTCACTGACCTTAGCGTGCTAGACTCGGTGAGTTTGTGAACAAGATCAGCGTGCACTCCACTGAACCGCGTATGCGATAAATGGAGTAAGTCGGTGGCTGAGCGGCGTCCGCAGACTGGAAGAAGTGTCGCGTCGGACGTCCAGAGGCAACATGGGCCGATGGGATTGTTGAAATTGCTTGTACAACCTGGCTGGCTATTAAAGTGGGGATTGGCACAAGAAAAAAGAGACCTGTGCTCAGCTGTTGTCATAGTCGGGTCGGGGATGACGATTATGGTTTTTAGAGTTCCGTTTCTCAAAAGCAAAAACGGAACCCTTATAGGATCACTTTGTTTAGAGTCAGTCTGTCTGTCAAGACCGTTTATCTCGGAAACGTGTGTGAGTTGAAATTAAAACCGTATACTCAAACTTCTAAGTTAACGTAAAAAACAGATACGGTCGTTTATGCCGCAAAAACGTATATTCCGACACACTCAAGGGATCCAAAATGTATAGGGTATTTCCAGTTGACCTAGACCTATGAAATTTGGCACGTAATACCGTTTTATACTACAAGTAAAGGGGACAGTCTGAAAACTATACATTTGTAATTAAATTATAAAAAAATGTAGTCTTTATTTAAAGTAATTTGTAGCTACGAATTTGTACGGAACCCTCGGTAGGCGAGTCCGACTCGAACTTGGTCGGGTTTTTTTTAAGGATGAGAAATCATGAAATTACTCCTACCGCTCTGGGCCAAGCAGAAGGGAGTGTCTGACTCTAACTGACACCCGTGTTCCTCCTTATGCCATTTGCGTTCCAGGGCCACGGTGACTCTTTCGAACAAATTCCGCAAACGACGATTATGGTGCGATGGTAAAATAAGCTAGATCAAAAGGTCAATGAGCATCAGCTCCAGATCTTATTTACCAGTTGCCTACTGCCCATTATTTTAACACCGGCTCTGTTCACACAACTTCAATATTTTTGCGCTATGAATTGTAAAATTACAAAGTAGTGTGGCATAGCATTTTTAGTAAACTTTCTTTATATACGGGATGCTAGGCTCAATCCTCAGGTCGAGCTCGAGTCCACACGAAAATCAGACAACTGGCAAGTCCTCATTTTGGGAAATGAATAAAACGATTTTAATTAACCTTAATACTTAATTACGTATACGCAAAACACCTATATTTAAAGAGGTAGAGAACTTTCTCGAAAAAAATCAGAGAGACTGAGTTTGGAAAGTGACAAAACAGTCAAAGTTTCTCTCTTAAACTGATTCGAAACAGTTTGATTGGGGTTTTCCTATAACAAATACCTAACTTAGAAAAACCCCGCTCGGTCTATGACGGGGGTTTTCCATCTCCTTCATAATATTAATAATTAATTTGAATTCTTTGTTTTCATCTTTCTTATCTCGTAAGAAAACAATGAGTGTGCATTCTTAGTTCTTACTATTTCTGCGTGAAGTCGTTAACGGAGTTTTAATCAGTTTTACATACAAATTCTGCTTGGAACAATATTCTTTATCTTAATGCCTTTTAGCCTACGGAAGTTTCTGTTATGTGTTGGGTTTCAAGATCACTGAATATGTAAATAAGTGTCTTTCTTCCGGTTACTTACCGCTTGCAAATTACTATAATACACAAGTTTACATAGGTCACCCATTGAGTTTGCAAATATTTAGACTTCCGTACGTTCCCTTTTTATTAAGGACTAGTTGACCCGCGTAACTTCGTCTGCTTCGCTCCTATTCGTCTTAGCGTGATAATATAGCCTATAGCCTTCCTAAAATGGGATATCTAACACTGAAAGAATGTTTCAAATCGGACCAGTAGTTCCTGAGATTAGCGCGTTCAAACAAACAAACTCTTCAGCTTTATATATTAAGTAGTATATATAGAAGTATAGATATGAAATCATAAAATTTCTCTACAGGAGTATCAGACTTAATTACTGACTAAAACCCATCCGTGTTCCTCCATAATGCCCTTTGCGTTCCAGGGTCGCGGTGATTCTTTCGAACAAAATCCGCCACCCTGGCATTTCGTGCGTTCCCTGGGATGAAACTTACGTCACGTTTATCTACCTTTCACAAATTGGTAATACTAATTATTCATCCAATGCGAGATTGTGAGGGGTCTTCTATTAACAATAAGAACCCTATTTTTCTCACGCTAAGATATAATAAGAACTAGAAGGGTCAGGGTTTGAAGCAGGTCCCTACAATCTTATTGGTCATGTTACTTATCGCCAAACTGTATGTTAAACTAGCTTTTGCCCGCGATTTCGTACGCGCATATTCTGTTTTTTCCGTTCCCGTAGGAATTTCGGGAAATCCTCGTACATACCTTTCATGTTCTTACTATATTCTGCACATCGACTGCTGAACGCTGATTCTGAGTTCTATTCCCATGTCCAATATTGTTATTGGGTTTCCTCATCCGGAATTTCTCAGAAGCAATCCAGTCGGTATTCGGTATCATTGCCATATTTATACCTATTTTATAAAGTATATCCCGTATCCGGAAATCCTCTCTTAGTACTCCCATACACCCCACAAGGAACCTACATGCCAAATTTCAGCTCTCTGCGACCAGTAGTTTCGGCTGTGCGTTGTCTGTCTGTCACTCAATCAGTCAGTAACAGAAGAATTGTACATATATTGATTGATGATTAGGATTAGGATTGTTCTTCAGTCGGACAATATCAAAGTAAATCTTTCAGATGTCAATGAGCATTTGTTCAGTTGCCTTTCAATAGTTTTAGGTCTTTCAAAACCAGTAGCCTGTATTGTGTGATACAAAATGAATGTAATCGGGCGCATATGATTTCATTTTGATATTGCAACCGTTTCCATTGCGTTGTCGAGCAGTTAGAAGCAGGCGATAACCGACCCTAAACCTGAATCTTGGATAATTTTGAAAAAAAAAACAGACGTAGGTTCCGTACCATAAACCGAAAGAATCACGTTTCTTATATGCGAACCCTTTCATTTTTAATTTAATTTATATTATTTGTTGTTATAGCGGCAACAGTGTATAGTTAGTCGGTAGTTTTCTTGTGAAAATTGCAACCGTCTACCTATTATGGTTCTGGATATACAGCTCTGACAGAAGACAGACGGACAGACAGCGGAGGCTTAGGAATAGGGTTCCATTAGTTACCCTTTGGATACGGAACCCTAAAAATCTTATCTAGGGAAATTTAGGAACAGACACATGTAGTATATTCCATTTGATTATGTGTGAATAATTATGTAATTTTATGAGAATGTAGGGTGCAGGTATCACGGAGTAGTATGCCATATATTTTTCAAATTATGGTGAAATTTTAGGTAGTATTAATTTTTTTACGTTCTAAATTGTAAGTCGTATAGAAGAAGACTCCTGAAATACAGGTACTCTACCTAGCTCAGGAGTCAGGGTTTCTTGTTCGGTAAACTGTTTTTGTCCCAATAAAGAATTGATTTATTTGTGTATCGCAACTAACCAACGTTGGCATACTCAGGTGTACCAGAAGCACTTGCCGCAGGCGGTGACGTCACTCTGCTGGGACGGCTCCACGGTGCTGTGGCTCGGCTGCGGCGACGGCTCGCTGCTGCAGTGGAATATGCTCACCGTCACGCAGACCAGTGTACTCACGGCTCATAATGGTACGTAAAGGCTTTAGCAAAATTAGTCTATACTGCACGTTCCCACAGATCGTGGCTTGGTAATAATGCCCGCATACCCATGCCATTCAAGGTTAGGTAACGCTTGTCGAGGTTAGTCCACCAACCTTGACAAGCACACATTCGTGTGGCCATCTTAACATACCGAAATTCCTCCGTGTCTCGGAAAGCTATTGGTTTCGGACGTCATTTTTAGGGTCCGTACCTCAAAAAGAAGAAACGGAACCCTTATAGGATCACTTGTTGTTCTTCCGTCTGTCTGTCAAGACCCTTTATCTCAGGAACACGTGTAGGTATCGAGTTGAAATTAAAACCATATACTCAGGCCTACAGTCCCTCGAAGCTGTGAAGAAATCAAACTTCTAACTTAACGTAAAAAAGGTACGGCCATTTATGCCGCAAAAAACGTATATTTCAACACTCTCAAGGGAATCAATATTGATATGGCATTTTCCCGTTGACCAAGAACTATGAAATTTGGCAAGTAATAAAAAAAAAGTTAAAAGTTATTTATTTGGAACATAAACAATTGACTCAATACAAGTAAAACGCCCATCTAAACAAGAATACAATTGTTCCAGACTTAAACTATTTGTACTGTATACAACATTATATAACATGAAACTAAAGTAGAAAAGAGGGGGTGTGTGGGAGAGAGTGTGTGTGAGGGTTGTGTGTTAGCGAGTGATTGTGTGTGCGTGTATGGAGTGTGGGGGTGTATGTGAGTGAGAGTTTGGGTGTGTGTCAGTGTTTCTGCTAGTTAGGTTTCCACAATTCCTTCAGTTGCATCATATGACAATGGTTTTAACCACTCCGTCAACTTTCTCCTCAAGAGACTACGGGGTAAACGATAAATATTCAAGGTCTTATTCATGCTGTTATAGATCCTGAAGCTGATCAACCTGAAATGTCTTCTAGCTACTGCTGTTCCACAGGGTACATTTTTGCAAACTCGGTTGGAGAGGCTCTTTGCAGTACTATAAGTTGGGTCGTAGTGTATCTGTTTGTGTTTCCTGAGTACAGTCTGTAGTACGAAGAGCTGCATTACTGTGAGGACCTTGCAAAGTGAAAAGAGGTCAGAAGTCGGAAAGCGGATTGGTTTCTTAGATAAGACCTTTAGTACGGCCCTCTGCGCCCTTTCTAGTCGTAGCATGGTAGTTTTGTGCGCTCCACCCCACGTGGTCACGCAATACCCAAGAACTGATTGAGCAAGAGCAAGATAGACAGTTATCAGACATTTGAAGTCAGCAATCCCCCTAAGTTTTTTGAGTATGTAGATTAATCTTCGCACACGTTTGACTGTAGAGTCGATTTGCATTTTCCATTTCAGGAGATTGTCGATGATAACTCCAAGATATTTAATGTTGTCAGTTCGTTCGATAGGTATACAGTTGCAGTTAGAAAAATCAGTAAGTGTGCAAGCATAAGCTCTGATTTGGAGTGAATGGGGGGTTGGCTTAAAATGCCTGGGGTAAAAGGTATGAATTTGGTTTTGCTAACATTTAGCGTGAGGAGGTTTGCGTTTAACCAGTACATAACTGCACTGAGTGCCATCTCTGCCTTATTAAAGGTATCAGACCAGTCCTTACCGTGAATAATAAGCGCTGTGTCATCGGCATATGTGATGATTTTACAGTTTGGAGGAGATAGTTGACAGAGTTCATTTACATAAATGAGAAAGAGAGTAGGTCCAAGGACACTACCTTGAGGCACACCAAAAGTAACTATCTCCTCCTTGCTAATAAAATTTTCACTACTACTATTATAATTTTTACTACCTGGTGGCGGTCAGTTAGATAGCTACGGAAGATGTCGTTGGCAATTCCGCGAATTCCAATGCCATCCAGCTTGTAAAGTAATAAGGGGACAGAAACAGTGTCAAAAGCTTTGGATAAATCCAGGAAGATGCCAACAGTTTTTTGTTTGTCATTTATCTTTCTTCTTTATAATATTAGTGTAGAATTATAAGGAAAAGTCTGAAAATTATACATTTGTAATTAAACCATAAAAAATACAGTCTTTATTAAAGTAATTTATTAAAAATTGGTACGGAACCCTCGGTGGGCGAGTCCGACTCGCACATATCTGCAGTTGGTTGTGACGGTATCGTTTCTCCATCATTGTGTTCAGTTCTTCACAATACACATCTGCAGTAATGCTCATCCCCTTTGGTAAAAAGCTATGATAAGCTAAATGGTTCTACTGTTACGCCTACACTGTAACCATATTCTATTGTTTTTTTGGCTAATAGAGTCGTGCTGCTATAGTTATAATATTAATTTATCGATTAAAATATTCTAAAACATTTTTGGAATTGCCTCCATTGTGGCAAATTTCTTTGATACCCAACATGACTACCTATGTCATGAAAATTTTTAGGTGAAAATGGTTGCAAACCAACTTTATAAATGATCATCATATCAGCCGAAAGACATCCACTACTGGACAAAGCCCTACCCTAAGTGTGCCTCATCGACCATCTGTTCTGTTCACACCACTTCAGTTTGGCGATCCTTCAGGCAATGTCGTTAACCTTGGTTTTCTTGCGAATATCATCATTCCTTTGGGTGACTTTAAGCCTTTTAATGAGGCCCATTGTGAGCAACCAAGTTTCGATTCCATAAGTCACCCATCATATAGACTTTCGTCTTGAGACACTGAGGTAAGTGAGACGATAAGATACCACGCAAATTCCCGAACGCCGCCCAGCCGAGTCGGATTCGACGGTTGACCTTTTTCTCGAAGTTAGCTCAACCTAACTAGGTTGAGCTAACTCCAAGGTCAACGGTCCAGCGCGGTGGAACGGTCCAGTTGGACCGTTTGTCCCAGGTAGACGTATTTTTCTACATCTTCGAGTGCAGTCTCTGATCTTGATAGGAGTGGATTGAAAAAACAAATACCTATTCAATGATATCCCACTAAATATAACTAATGATATGTATTTCGTCGACTTTATCGATTTTATTCAATACCCTTAGATTTGTTTTTTGATTTATTGCAACGGGTCCGGTTTAGTCAGGCAAGGTCTGTCTCTAGTTAGGTACTAGAAGTATCTTTATTCTTATAGCATAGGTAAAGCTCAAAGAAAGCAGTACCTAATTAAAAGCAGTAATATTTTTCTGTTTGACTGTCGTTTGTGCGTAATCGAGACCTGTGAGTAAGCTGATTAAGTATTTTTCCTCCGGTCCCAAGAGGGAAAAAGTCTTATTGTGTGATGGAACTCCGTAGGCCCTGATCCTGTGATGACTATAGGTCATGGCACATTATAAGGGCACGAAATATATTTTACGACACACGATTTAAAGCTCTAATTTGAATCACAAGTAAATTGCTGGGGTGGAGCGATGCCGTTACGGTGCCGGTATAGTGCCATGACCTTATGAAGTCAAAAATAAATAAAAAAACTTAATTCACACAAGCAGCTTTTGGTTGCTCCGCACTATCAGTCTTGAAAACAAGTACATTGATTGGAAAGCTATTTTTTTGTAATCTTTGTATCTAAATCATAAATTAAAAAGGTATTGAAACTCCTTTATGATAGCTACATTAATTTATCGATAAAAATTTGAAATGTGTCCAACCCTATTGTCAGATGTCTAAAAAGTCAGCAAATACTTTCATTTTCAATTAAAACAATGTGTATTAAAACAATAACACACTGTCAACATATTTTGCCCGAACTTCTAAATTTTCATTAGTGTCATCTTTTTCCTGTTGTTCCTTTTTTGGGCCATTTATATTTTACACAACTGTGCCGCGATTTTTTCAAAAAAAGTGTCACAGGTCTGGCTCCAAACACGTCCCGTGAGACTCTGCGGGGTTCAAAGGCAAGCTATTCTCCACTAATTCGATGTTTATTAAAAAAATTATTAGAAAACTCAAACATCTAGCCGCATTTGGCCCTCCGAAATACGATTACCTTTCAGTTCGTGCAATTTTCAAATAGTTTTGTGCTGTAATTAGGAAATGTGATTGAAAATTAAGAAATTAATTAATTACCTTCTGGGTAAGCTCGCTCCATCGTAGACTTTGTCTCTGTCATCTCTGACCTAGACTAGAGTAAAGAGCAAACCCATCACAAATAAAAAAAAAAAAATTTTTATCGAGAAAATGATATTATTTCGTGTTTTCACTTTCACTTGCCACTAGATCAAGGATGTATCCCTCACATATATTTTTCCGGGCTTAAATTCACTTATTGGACCATTTCCAATTGATTCGAAAAGAGCCAAAATTCGGATAACAGCCCGTTAAGTTTTTAAAAGTAAAATCAGCCTGAACTACAGTTGTCGCTTTCGCGCTTTACTTGATAGGGTGCAGCGCGACGGCATTGGCAATAGTTTCTTCAAATACCTGTTTTACCGACTAGAGTCCGACCGAATGAATACCAGTATTTCACATGAAGTGACTGCTTAGGTATCATCTGACCTCTACAATCCGATTATTAGGTAACAAGATGTGCGTTGGTGAGCTAACTGGTGTAATAAGTCAACACTGGTCCCCAATAAACCCACACTAAAGTTAGCGACTTGAGGTTTTAAAGTCCGATAAACTTACATTAGGACGAAATACGAAATGTGTGGGCGGCGGACAAGACCGGAGACTTGTTATTCGCATTCAATTGAGAAACAATTAGTTGTAATAAATGACTAGAAGTTCTAATAACAAAGTTTACAATTTAAA
This sequence comes from Lacanobia wlatinum, assembly GCA_947578705.1. Classification (NCBI taxonomy): domain Eukaryota; kingdom Metazoa; phylum Arthropoda; class Insecta; order Lepidoptera; family Noctuidae; genus Lacanobia; species Lacanobia wlatinum. Next base: position 8,625,064 of record OX388028.1, on the reverse strand, counting down.
GGATAAGGTTGGACCTACTTAGGAATTTTGGACGATAGCAACTGTCGGTACGTGTGACAAACAAATTACAAATTTTGAGTATTCTCACATGTCCTACAGCGTCTAAAAATGTTGATGCAGAACACCGACCACATTTTCGGGAAAATAAAATAAATACGTGCCAGACATGATAAGCATGACGTACCTAGCAATAATATTCTCAACGACTGGGTCATCGTAAGGTTTTTATTTTCGATCATACACTTAGAAATTTCCGATTGACTTTCTTAGTACTGGCAGAAAGTAAACTTTAACAAATGCCATAGCTCTAATGTCAATCTGTACATTTGCATTGCACTTGCAGTTTACTCTCAAATTAAGACTGAAAACTGCATTGAGATTAAAAACGAGCAACTGTCGCGCAGTCCATTTAATATTTTCCAACAAAGTTATTTTTCTCGGTTCGTCGCCCAATTTACGAAAACACGTTATTACATAGTGACATAGACTTGGTTAGGCTTAAAATCAGCACTTTTTGAACGTCAAAATTTACATGAAGACAGTTCTCCAAACTCCCCAGCAAAACAACTATCTGTTAAGTTTGAAGAACTTGAATTTAAACATTGGTATAATTTATCATTTTGTGATAGAAATAGAAAATAACATTAAATTCAATGACACATGTCAGCTTGCACCCTATGTTATGCCAACCACTAAATTTTAAACAAAAATTAAAATAAATACGTATGTAATTAAGCAAATACATAGGTAAATAAATTCTTATTCTTCAATCTTACTTCATATTCAGGAACTTCCATTGTCCTTAAAAAATGTTAAGCCTAGAGTCGACAAACGCCTGTGTTAATGATGCGACAGCTATCATTATTTTCCTATAACACTATTTTCCTATAAACCTGACTAGGCTAACAACAGTATTGTAAGCTTTACTTTCTGAGCGATTTACAACCTTATACGTCTGCTATTTAAAAATATCTTGTCTTTTTCAGTACTTATAACAGTATTAGAAATAATGCAGTCTTTCTTGTGCCACTGCAGGGCCAAGGCCTCTTTTTAACCGACTTCAAAAAAAGGAGGAGGTTCTCAATTCGACCGCGTATATATATATTTTTTATGTGTGTTCGCGGATAACTTCGTCGTTTATGAACCGATTTTTCCCTTATCCACTCTACTCAATCGTATGGCCGCCAAATCTCGCCTAAATCTACGCCTGGGTCTGCCGCTATGTCGTTGGATGTTTTTCAAGACTTGCAAATGATTAATTGGATTCTGGCTATTCGACACTTGTGTCGAAAAGCTGTTATGATGTGACAATATACTGATTGACTTGCGTTATACTACAAGTTTACCTGGGTTTATCGACGATATTTGATCGACGATGGAGCACGCTTTTTTGATATTTTTTTTTTAATTTTAAATGGGTTTGCTCTTGTCTTGGTCAGAGACAGAGGCAAAGTCTACGATGGACCTACCTAACCTAATCATCTATAAACCCTAACCCTGCAAAAAAAATCCGCTGACCTGTTATTTTATTAATCAGCACTCCGTAAACGCTTTAACGTCGTGTTACTAGGCCAACTGTTGCATAAATCTAAAAAAAATCATACGTAATGTTATGCAAAGAAATCTTACTATTTAATTCTAGCACTAAAATCGATAATATCGTCATGAACTCGTAGGTATAGAGTCAGCCTCTACACGTGCCGCTGAAACACCATTAAAATTGAAGCGTGTATTGTACTGCTAAAAATACTGCAAAACAGAAAAGATAGTGAAGTATCTGTATTGAAATAATATGTTTACCCAAATATTTTAACTGAATGTATAATTCATTCTTTTTTGTGATTTCGTGAAGATAGAGATCGTACTTGAATTTTTGTTTAAGTTTTAAAGTATTTTGTATGTTCTATTTACTAAAGAAATTCTCGGAATCGGGTGAAGAAGATTTAACCAAGAGATCAACTTTTTTATTATTGGTAGATAGGATCACGTTTGACCACAATCTCACTTGATGGAAGGCTATGATTTGGTCGACGTTTAGCACGCTATTCTAAAAGTTATATCTATTTACTCTTGACTTGAAGACCCCCAGGTTGTAGCTAGCAGGAAACAAAGACTCTGGTAGGGAATTTCACTCCGTACGCATAATATATAATTAAAGTGTTTCCAAAACGTTGTGTGCGCATGGGTGCCATGCCTATGTACTATTAAACTTTTTCAAAAGCTATGTCTTTTTCAAACGTTTGCGTTGATTGAAGCATCTCTGCAGCTGGTGTAATCGTGGTTTTGTTGAAGTCTTCCAATTTAGCAGGTTCAATAGGTGTCTCTAGCAAGGAGGCTGCAGCATCAGCTATAGAAACTACTTACATCGGTAGATTGTAATCATTCTGCTAAGATACCGTTGCAGTGTTTTGGCGAAGTTTTCATTTAGGTGGAGAGTTATACCCGTTTTCTCAAAACACAAGATGACACTGAAATGATTGCGTAAGAAAACTGTTGGATTTTCAATGCTTGGATCAGTGCCGAGGGTTGAAATTCTAACAGTGCGTTAATTTTGGTACTAAGTAGTAGTACCAAAATTTACGCCCTACGTATAATAATAAATTAATACTTTTCTTTTATAGTGTTAGTGAAAACGGGCGTCGGTCTTGATTGCAATATGCTAAGAAGTAAACGACGATTATTTAAATATATTCTTAATATTTTATATAAATTTGTTTTTAATAAATTTGACCAAGTGAACCAAAAATGAAACCCAACCTAAAATTAGAAATGTAAATTTTAATTGCCAGGTTAATAGGTAGGTATAATTTTATCATAGAAAGTTTTCAAAACTCAATATCAACCATTTTCCAACTTTTAAAATGTCAATTTTCAGTTTCAATTAGTCGTATGTACCTACAAGGTTTCTAATTAATTATAGTTAAGAACTCACCTGTGAAATCTGAATTACCGCTAGCTTTTGTTTTCGTTCACGAATGTGTTTTGTTTCAGACTCTATCAACAACGTATATTTGGACGAGATCTCAAAAACACTGATCACCGCCAGTGAAGACAAAATCATCAAGATCTGGGAAATAACTCAAACGTCCTGACCTATGTGTTTCGTGCTCGCTTTCAGTATTAAGAATCATGACAGAAAAAAAAACTATAAAACAATGTGATATTCGAACAATACGTAAATAAAAATAAAGATGTATTTGTGTTTTAATAATATTAAAGACAGAAATAAGACTATGTTCAATAAAGGTTTAACTTTTTAGTCGTAGTGGTTTAATTTCGTTAGAAGTCATCATAGGATCTATGTTCTGTGATGATTGTCCTACCTCTCAAATATAAAAAGGCAAGAGTGAGAAAGTGTTTTCCTAAAATACAAGCTATCAGAAATAGGGTAGGTAGGTATATCTGCTAACGTGTCTTTTTGCTTCAAAAGCTCACAATTTATTGCCATAACTTCCGTTACTAAGCAATTACTTGCTCGCGACGCGCCTGACGCCCCGACCGCCCCGGAATGAAAGGGCGGCGCCTGCATCGAACGTAACATCTTTACGCCCCGTCGTCCGTAAGTACTACGAGCCGTTTCTTATAGGTACTCGTACACCCCTAGCTTCTAGTCAAGGACGATAGCATTTCACTCGCATGCATGCGAATATGCAAATAGAACTATCAATGGAACGAAGCTTTCTTTTTGGCACGGACTTGTATTTTTGTAAGCGATTTATTCTTGGAGGTATTTAATAAACTAGCAATAAAGTTTTCAACTTCTCACTGAAGCTAATTAAGAACTGAAAACGTTTATCCGTAGCGATAAACAAACAAGTAGGTAACCATTAAGAGACAAGCAATGTAAATCACTTAAGCAGGCAATGATTAAGTTCCTACTCGGAAAGAGCCCATTAAGTATTCTTGGGACTCTTTCTGACGTTGGTAAAATGAATTCAAGAGTTATGCCTGGTGAATAGATTAGCCAGTTAATAAGGTAAGGTGGTAGCAGGGCTGACTGCCTCCCTAATGAGTGATAGTGATATAATGGGTAGGTTTGTAGCTCGAGGCTGTATAATAACAGTCGCACGGTTCGATCTTCAAGGTTAAGCAACGTTTGCCGGTCTGTATAGGGCTGTAGTTTCGAGTGTTCAGGACATCTGACACCAGTCTTGCCTGGGCTTATCGGTAACCCAGTTACTGGGTTTTGGAGGTCAGTAGTAAAGAACAGCAGTGCGATTCAGCCGGTCGATTCTGTAAACATGTCGAATTGAAGGCTTGGGTGAAGTGATAACGAAGTGAGCTGTCTATACTATACATGTAATTAAGATGGAATGACAGCTTACTTCGTGATCACTTTACCTGTCTTCACATCGACATGTTACAGAATCTACCGGCTGGTACTCAGCTTGATCCGGTTAGACTGGAAGCTGATTCCAACCTAGTTGGGGAAAGGTTAAGCAGATTGTATCGCAGAACGTTGCATGCGTTTAATAACGATAACAGTGAAGGAAAATAAAAGTAGGTGACCTCGAAAACGTTCACTATCATCTGAACGGTTCACCGGGAATAGAAGACCGTCTCACAACAATATTGTAAAAATGTCTAGTTTTGGCAATGATTTACTTATTTAATGGCCACGCTAAAGTGACGGAAGCACGGGATTTTGAATAATTAGTGGAACGAATTTTGTTATTCGCATATTGATGGTTTTTACTGAATGATTTTTCTTTTCTGTTCGTGCAGAGGTAACACAGCCATAGATGGTTGAGCCTTTTCCCGAAAAGCGTAGGCACTAAACGTAAAAGTAGGCAGAGTTAGGTAGGTATTTTATAGTACCTACCTGCCTGTTTAGATGATCTGGTACCTACACCCAGGTTCCGCCAGTTGAAGTTAGGTAGTATAGGGCGACGAGCCTGTTACTATTGAAGCGAACTTGTGAGATAGATTAAAAATCCTAATAGGTAGGTACATAAAATTATTTCGTTACTGACTGATTGAGTGACTGACAGACATCGCACAGCCAAAACTACTAGTCGTAGAAATCTGAAATTTGGCATGTAGTTTCCTTGGGGAGTGTAGGGGAGCAATAAGAGGGAGGAGGATTTCCTGAAATTCCAACGGGACCATGAAATGCGGGATATCTATACTAATATATAAAGCTGAAGAGTTTGTTTGTTTACTTGAACGCGCTAATCTCAGGAACTACTGGTCCGATTTGAAAAATTCTTTCAGTGTTGGATAGCCCATTTATCGAGGAAGGCTATAGGCTATATATCACGCTAAGACCAATAGGAGCTGAGCAGTATTGAAAATTGTGACGCAGACGAAGGTGCGCGGGTCAGCTAGTACTTTATAAAATAGGTACAGATATGGCAATGATACCGAATACCGACTGGATTGCTTCTGAGAAATTCCGGATGAGGCAACCCAATAAAAATGTCGGACGGAAATCGAACTCAGAATCCGCGTTCAGCAGTCGATTTGCAGAATACAGTAAGAACATGAAAGGTATGTACACTAAGAACATGTGTGTTTCTTACTTTACCGGACCAGGCTCGTGCTGAGGTACGTTTCCATTCATTAAGTTGCAAACTGCCTGTAACTTTCTCAAAAAACTGCATGTTGCTTGCATGCCATCGTGGCTCAACAACTTCTGATTGGTGAATGGGTCACCATGGCATGTACCTAAGCCACTGGCATTACGCAAGTTGCCTCTGTTTTTCTAGTACTAGGGGCTTCTAGCCTGCAAATTCAGGTATCTGCACAATGCCATGCAGTCGCGATAGTGGTTTTTATTTGAATATTGGACCTTATGAACACTTACGATCCTTAGAGGGTGTACTGCCGTTGCTGCTGGCTGTTAAACAAAGCTGGCGAAGAGAGGCTGCACCTCTGTCTCACTAATACCAACTTGTGTTCCTCCAAATGCCGTTTGCGTTCCAGGGCCGCGGTAACTCTTTCGAACAAATTCAGCAACCCTGGCAGGGAGGTTGCACCTTCCCTTAACAAAATAGAGGTGTGATGTTTTGTGTTGTAGGAGAATCAAATTGTAATGATTCCTTCTGCGTTTACTTTTATCTATCGAAAGGCCAAATTTTTGCAAAGGTACTGATGGGTACGTGATGTCGAGTATCGACCCAATGAAATTAAGGCCCAGGCCCACTGGCCACAATGGTGGGAGCATTCATGCATGACGGGATACGATACTCATTTGTTAAATGACGTCATCCTCATTATGCTAACATCTGACTATGAAACAAACTTTTACCATGATTAAATCTTATTAGCTCGCCCTTTTCTTTTTTTGCAGTACGAACAGCGAATTCTGACGCGATTTTCCTAAAATTTTCAGCAAGATGAAGATAAATAATCCTGCTATGAATGTGAATGTCAAATAGTACCGATGCTGGTTAAATAATTTAAAAAACGTGTCAACTGCTAAGCGGTTGAACAAATTTGGATGAGACTTCGCCCACGGGTGCCAGAGTGCCGGTGCCCAGAGACACGGATTAGGCTATAGGTATCTTTTGTCCCTGTTAGATGTTTTCAGACTTTCACGCAGGCCGTTGACAAAACTAGTAAGTCATAATTTATCTCTTATGAAAACAATACACATTTCTGTTATTTTCTTGAACTGAAGTATTTATGTTCCAAGCGGATATAATAACATTATATTGAACAACTGTGATACGCGTTTAGCTATCACAGTTTACTGATTACTACGGGTACACTGTGTTGTTTATTAACAGAGATAAACAACGTTATAGGTGACCCTAGTCGTATAGAAGATTTTCAATAAAGTAACTCTTTGAATTTACCAATTAATATAATTAAAAATTTCATAACATGATAATTAAGACGATTAAAATACAACAAGTAATTCATCTACACAGTAACAGACTCTACCATAGTTTTTTTTATAAGTTCACCAAAATTTTCCGTAGTCTCAGCATTATTGCTTTCAGTTGCATTCCCCGCAGATTGGGACTGCGAGTCCGACGCGTCCTGTGTCGTCTGGTCCGAGTGATCCAAGTTCAGCAGCGTATTGTGACTGAACCAGTTCTCATCATTTTCTACAGTTTGCATCTTATTACTAGGTTGATATGGCAATGTCATCAAAGTAGTATAATGAGTATCACTTTTGCTGTCGTTATTTACACAATCAGAACTGTTTTTATACATCCCATAGTGATTATGTGCACTATGATACTGTAGCGAACTGTGGTCGTGTACTGTAGTCGATTTATGCAAGTAGTCTGGTACGTAAACATGACCATAGTGGCTAAACATAGTCATCTGGGAGCTGTGCGCAAACTCCTCAAAACTGGTGGCGGAGAAGCTTTGCAGGCCTTTGAAATGGTGTTCTGTTTGCTGCTCGTAAGCGTAGTTTAGATCGCAAGGAAACCGTTGTATATTATTTGACATAGTATCAAAACCCATGGCGTTGGCTGTTGCGTAAGGTGGGCCCTTGCCTTGAAGTATGCTTGATGTGTAAGGGTCACTGTGGCTGTGATGATTGTTTGCATTTTCAAAGTGCATGATACCACTTTCATTCACGTTACTGTGGTTGGAAGCATCGTTTCTATAGCCGTATGACATGTCACTATTCTGTGATGCGGAATTATTCATATCACAATGAACATTATTAAAACTTCCAGTATTGACGCAAGATTCGACTTCCACTCTTGGAGTAAGGTTAACATCACGTAACATTCCATCTTCATGACTAAGACAACGCTCTCTTTCGTATGACGAATTTGATGAACATGATGTGGAATTATTGTGCGCCTCCAGCCATTGTCTCTTAGCAGCTTCCTGATTCTCTTCATTTTTCTTTTCAAGACCGATTCTCATAAGAGTCTGAATAAAATGCGTCCTCACTCTAACAGGGTTGAATTCTATTCGACCAGTTGTGTTGGCGCACCCATCTCTAGTGCATCCACAGGGGAAGTTCAACCTATCAACCTGGCATTTTATCCCAGCTAAGCTGCATGAACAAGTTTCTGGGTTACATGCTCCCTTACAAGCGCAACCGCAGAATTCTCGAGATGTTCTTATGTCTCTACATTCATCCTTTTCATAGCCCTCTATCTTCCTCACTCCGGCTGCACGCAATAGAGCTCTCCTTTGCCTGGTTGGGACAGGTTGTAAGAAAAAGTAGCTGTCTAAATCCAGCTCAGATTCAGATATGTCGCTCGCTTCTTCTTCAGTATCGCTGTCTTCGCTAGAAGAAAGTGATACGCCTTGTAACGAATGTCGCTCACTCTTCAGCTGCTGCAATATTTGTCTGTGTAATCTTCTTTGCTCTAAGGCATGCTCGGCTAAAGTAAAATTTTGTAAATGTGTATGTTCCCATTCCATTCCTAATGTTGACCCTCCTTGTGATGGAACACATGAAAATCCTTGGGCTCTAGGAAAGTAAAATACAGTAACATTATCGAATTTTATGCTTTCTTTCCGCTTTTTAGGTAGTGGCTGATTTTTGTTATCATCATTATATTTTCTCTTAAGACTACTTCTGAGGGGCTTAACTTGTGCTATGGGATTATGGCCATTATCTACATTGTTCTCAATACTACTATTGCTGGAGTTATCATTATCCTGGTCTAAATCATCTGATGATTTGTCACGTTTTAGGCTACTTGTGCATGGAAGAGCAAGATTGAAGCTTGGTATTTTGACATCGTCTATAACTTCTGAACCAAGGCCTGAGTCACTACCTTCTGATCGATCTTGAGCGTCTTCTTCCCTATCATTGAGAGCACTATCCGGCGGCAGACTACCGAGAGCAGAGTCTTCACTGTCAGCTGAACCACTGTCCGTTTTGATATCGTCTATGTCACTTAGAGTATCATTGTCATCTATTTTTACCGCATAGTCTATTTTACTGTCACTGCTCTCATAAAACTGAGAGTTGCTACTACTGATTACATTACTTTGTTCATCATTAGAGCTAAGATCTTCACTGGGAGCATCACTGTCACTACATTTTTCGTCTTTTATCACAAGGAAACCATCTTCCTCCGTATGTTCTTCAACTGGGTCTTTATCACATTCAGTTACGTTCTTATCGAGCTGCTCCTGTAGCTGGGCGCCTAATTCTGATATTGTGTTCTCCATGGCTGTAATATTTATCTGGAAATAACAGAAAAACGCTTTGATTGGTTTGGTTTGAGCAGAACGGCATTTAAGAGTTACAAAAATGTAGAATAAAGATTTCAAAATCTTTGGTATGAAGCTAAAATATAAAGTAGATCTATAAACAATGACTATTATGACTAAATTCGTCGTTGCTATCTTCGCTCATGACTGTAAATACGTTAGCAGCAGTCGTTGCGATACAGGAGTGCAAGCCACCTGCACCCGTCTGAACCGAGCAGTATTATAAATCAAACAAAATGATAATTCAAAACCGGTACCTATTTCAAAAGGCTGTGGCCTCGACTAACTCCACCGGTACGCTCGTGCTCGCCAACGAATCCCCTGCTCCATGATGACCACACGAACACCACACAATCACCGGTTTCTCATACTGATCAACGAAATATCAGTAAGCATAATAATTTATTTCAGCAATTCGGTCATCCACTATTTGTGCTACACAAAAGTCACTCTAATGCACCACTAAATAAGGTTCTCTTTGTATCACGTTTTGCAGCGCGCCGTTGTGTTTTAACCCTATTTATTTATTTTCCGCCTTATTTTGACAGCGACGTTCTTCGCATTTCAGTCTTTTGTATAGGGCGTTTTATTCTTATTTCAAGCCAGCATTTAGTGTTTTCACTTTTTTAGATAGTCAAACTTCATAATAGTTTATACACAGAATATTAATTAACGTAAAATCATCACTGCACAAGCACAGATTCACAGAGAGAGGCCACTTTTACTACCGATCTCACAGTTCCCACCTCGCGTAATCGCGTTGGACGACTCGGGCGACGCAGGCAAGTTTAAACCCGGAACAATGGAATAGTCTGTTAGCAAACGCGACCGTCGTGCGCGGAGGGGACTTCTGAATTTAGTAGCGTATGGGCTGCGTTGTTCGACGTGACGTCGCCCCTCCCCGCTCGCCGCGCCCCGGCCTTGCGACCCTCCTCGCCGCGTCCACCCGCCGAGCTCGCGCAAGCGCGTTCCGTTTCTTGTGAATGCAATGATACCAGGGTGGTGATTGTTAAATTCCCCGTTTGTTATTATTACATTAACGTGTACAATCATTTAGTGCTGTTTCTTCTTCTTCTTTTATTAACGAATTTTCTATCAGAGTAAATACTTTGTTTGTACAGTTAGAGAAATATATTATTCAGCACAATTACATATTACTTGACGCAGTCAGATTATAGAATTCGCCGTATTGCGTAGCGGACAGCCTGTGAAGTCAGAGTCATTTATTTGTATTAAGGAAGAAATGAGATACATTTTTAGCTCAGTGATAGGCGTTTCGCCATAAATTCTCATGCAATTGTTGGGCTAATGTTAAGCAAATCTCTCAACAGATTAATACTTAACATTTTTTTTGTCGAGTATCTAGATTCTTTTTACTACATGACAGCTCACGTTTACCCCTACTAAACCCCTTCAAACGTACGTTTCGGTACGTACGGTAAACGGTATTTTGGTTGGAGTGTTAAAAAGTGAAGACTGACAAAGCGACGGTTCATGAACTGCTAAATTACATAACGGCTTGGCAGTAGAAGAACATGAAGCGCTGATACAATGTGTCTGAGGTTAGTTCAGCCGTAAAACATTTCGGCAATATAAAACGGCTAGTCGCTATGTAACTTACGGAATGGCACGATGTAGCTACGCCGTTACCAATTATTCAACGGTCGAACAACCGTTGAAAATACGGACTAACGTTGATGGGCAAATAGCTATAAACTATCAGTGACCCTGATAATAAGCATACCAAAGCAATACCTTTGTACCTATTTTTCTGTTTCCGTCTTTTTATCTTTCTATGTAATGTGTGTACATAAATTGTTAAATAAAATAAATAAATAAGTGGTGATACAAAAAAAAAAAACATATATTAAATTGACAGCTTGTTGGGCTCTGTTTTCACGAAAAGTCGGTCAAAATGTGCTCAACTTAGGAGGGCATCTCCTGAGTTGAAACAGATTATGAATGGTTGCCTGCGGAATATCTGGCTCCAAATTGATGATTTTTCTTCAATGTTGACTTTCAAGGCTAACTCTTAGTTATTTGTTTGATAAACGCGAGATTTTAAAAAAGACGCAATGGAAAAATTCTAGCGCCGTTAAATATGGCCGGCAAGAAGGAAACAAATAGAAAAAATAAATAAAAATAAGCCTTTTACTGGCGCTCTTAAATTGTCATGATCGGTCAGTCAAATACATGAAGCTAATTCTGCCGCGCTAGCGACAATAGGAGTACCAAGTATTTTCTGCAGCAAAACACACTTACCGCCCCTATCTCGAGCGCAGCAGAGTTGCAAGTTTCAAAAAGTAGATTCTATGGAGAAGAACACCAAAACGGACGCTCACACGGTCCGTATATTGGTGTTTTATCATAATTCCGTGTTCATCAGGCGTGTGTCGCTCCAGGACTGTATTTGGGGGAGGGCAGGTGGGGCTACTTCCCTGGAGCTTCCACAAGAGAGGAGCCCCCAAAAAATATCAAAATTTTGACGGGTCGAAGTAGTGGCAACGTAAAATGGTGGGAAAAAAAAGGTGACGACCTCCACCAGTTTTTTCCATCCGTTCGTGAGCGACTGGATAAGACATGGATGGAGAAGGATAACTGTGTTGCCCTATTTATCACAGGTCATGCCAAGAGTAAATTATATTCCTTTAGGCTTGTGGCCTCGCCTTAATGTCAATGTTCAGCTGACCATGAATAGGAACAATCCGCACACCACATCCTTTGGGAGTGTATTTTTTGGCAAACTGAACGCAATATTATGTTAAATAGTATTCAGGTTACATCTGGAGTAGTTTACTACACGGACCTTGTAGAAACCAGAACAAATTTCCGTGCATTCAAGCGATTTTGCCATACCTATTATTGGAATCAAAAGTAGCTCACAATTTAGGATTTTGTCTCCTGCTTGATAAGGAGGGAAGTGGAAATTATATATATATATCTTTTTCCTACTCCTCCGCTGTACTTTTCTGATTAATTTTGTTGCGGGATCCAAGACAGTTGAATCGTTTCTCCGGGACTCGTCGGGCTTCATTGGCTCGGCGTGGGCGCCACTGTTGATTCTGGCTTTTAGGAGTTGCTGTGGTTGGGAAGGTGTGGCGGGCTTGTCCTAAAAAAAAGGGTCGAAGTAGTGGACTGTATTAAAATAAATGATATACCATAATTTACATCGAATAGAATAAAGTACAAAGAAATGCCCGTAGCGGAGCGCAACTGTGAGCTGAGTGGAGTGGCGGGCGCACAGCTGTCATCGTGTCCAGGGTTCGTATTTTTCCAAACAGTTTTTTTCGTATTTTTACCAATAACACTTGCACAAATAAAATATTGTTCATCATCCATATTTGCTCACTTCAATCCGTAAAACATCGATATATCAGAAAGCCCTGATGGCAAGTACCTACCTATCCAATAACTAAAGATTCAAAGCATTTATTTCAAATAAACCATTTACTCGCTCTTTTGAATAGTTAAGGTCAGTCAGTCAAAAACATGCAGCTATTTGTACGTTCGAAAGCTTAGATCTCTATGAAGAAGAACGTGCAAGAAACTACGCTTATTATTAGCTTTAAATCAGCTATAAGTGTTTTATCAACATGTTCCATAAAATAAATTGTTTGTTTTAATTCAGTTGCTTACTTGTTTGAAAAGCGAAAATCATTTTTCATCTTTCCAGTGCCGGAGCAAGCCAGCACGGGGCCTGTAGCTAATTTTACCAAAGGGCCCCCTAAACTTAAAACCTCCGTAAAATGAAAATATCTAATAAAATAATTATAGCCTTTCTCCATTATATCTCTCGGGTCCCGGTGCTCTTATGTAGCGCCTAAGTTCGTAGTCTTCGACTTCATTATCCGTAAAGACCGGATCCGGGGCTGTTTAGATTTTCTGACGGTATGGTAGCCTGACAGCCTGATAGCCGTCGTTGTGGCGACGCTTGGGGGAGGCCTATGTCCAGCAGTGGACGTCTTTCGGCTGATATGATGATGATAATGACGATGGTAGCCTGAAAGAAAACGTTAGTTTATTTGCGCAAAATTAAGTCCCATACCATAACAGAAAAAAAAACAAATTAGTGACTTCATTCGCACAAAACGGCTATGGCAGTATGCTAGGAGTTAGGGCTCGTGTGTGATAGATCCGTGGCGCTGGTTTTCAGCGTCATGTTTTAGTAAGCCCAAGTACGGGGCCCCCCAATGCGCGGGGCCCATAGCATTTGCTATTCTTGCTACGTGGCTAATCCGGCACTGCATCTTTCATCATCACATATAAAAATGTATGTACCGAAAAATTCCCCTGAACCGCGGAAGTGCAAAAGTTGGCAACTCAGGTTCACAACCTTTTGCTCTCAGGCCAGCCCGACAGGTCTCGACACAAGCGTACGTCTGCGTCATGTCATCATGGCTATGTATACGTACGCCAGCTCGCTGATGATAACATACCCACTCTTGCAGCTCCATACATCTAATTAGACTTTGCATGACAACAAATCTTTTACGCGAAACAAAGAGCCACGCGATGCGTAGTTCCAATCTATCCATAAATATACGTTGCTGTATACTGTCAGTACTGGATGCTGTAGTTAATCGTCCGGGGGTACTATTTATAAAATGTGCCGTAGTATACACATTGGCAGTCTGTTTACCCGAGCAGGTGTACGTAGGTGGCTGGTGGCATGACGTGTGACTGAGCAGGTCGCGTCACTGCAGCAGAGTAGCGGGTACTGCTCGCTTCACTACGAGCATTCTTCAAATAAATTGGCACTCGACGGCAGTCGACATAATACAGGGCGAGGTGGCAGACTATACGTACCAACCCGCACGTATACGATAATCAATAGATATTTTCAGGAGGCTTTCGTGGAGAGCGACCGAGACGATGCTATAGCGCGTTCTCGCTCTACCCTGTAATTTACATAGCATACGGTGAAAAGCACGATGTGGATTAAAAGTTGGTTTTTCTAACGTCAACAACAGTAAATTATTGATAACGATGTTATATCACCGCTATCAAGGACAGGAGATAGTTGCGATAGAGTTTACTAACCAAAGTAAAACTGATAAAAATAATCTATACTTACCTACCTATTTTCTCCTAAGTTAGGTAAGTAGTTGTCTTTTGGAAGTTTGTCGTTGATTAATTTTTATTTCCAGTGTTTTTGATTTTAATATCCATTAGAGACGCTCTACTATATTGTCTACTCCACTTTTTTTACTCTGAATAATTTATACTAACTTATTCATATTTATGCAAAAATCCTTCATTACCCATTGACAATAACAGTAGAACAAGGAAATGTTTCAAGGTTAATTATGCAAATATTTGGACTGCCTACTTTGGCCGAAATAAACCCCTCAAAGTTTTTTGTAGAGACCCCGAACTCAGGTAACAAAATTTACTAAACGTACTCTTGTACTTCTAACGGACTGATTCACGAAGGTAGACCAGCTCGCCAACAATCGAACTAGTTTTTGTTCAAATTGTGTGTAACCAGTTTTTATCTCATTTCTAACGGTTGGCTACATCGTCGCCGGTCGCATATACTACCTAGTACGTAGTCAACGTAGGTAGCCGTATCGCGCCGTACCTAGGCACTGGCAGGCTACCTATAGGGTATCTATGGCAATTAACCGTTCACATGGTAACGTCAAAAACAAACTCGGCCACATTATAGTCATTACGCGAATGTATACTCATCAAAGACGCGCTTTAGTATGAATAAATTATTTGTTGGTATGGTATATAGGTATGCGAGTGTATATAGCTAGGTCCCTAGGTGCTTAGTGCTATGGAGGGGGTGGGGGCGAGGGTGGCAGACTGGGGTAGATTAAATTTCGTAGCACACCGCTAGCTGGCTCGAGCTCGCTTGTATTCATCAGCGTTAGCGCTGCAATTGCTTCCCGGTGTATTCCAGCCCCACTATATTTGCGAGCAGATGTTTGGAATGCGACTGCCTTGTGTCATTGTTTTGTTTTTCCAAAACGTATGAAAATGTCCTTGCAATTTGTACTGCGGTCACGAATTTGATTTTGGATATTATCAAGGCGATGTTATTATGTCGATCGATTAAGGTAAACTTTTATTTATGCCGTTTTAAACGTAGGTAGATATTGCCTAATTGACATGCATGGCATTCAGCAAGTTCATAAATCGGCGAGTATCGTGAATATAGATTTTAATCGCTTAATCGTACATACTTATCTGATTTCATTTCTGACGTATATAAAATATATAAAACAACTAAATACCATTGAGATATTTCATGTAGGGATAGGTCATCTCCTGGGTATCTGTTGAAGTAGGTAAGGGATAAGGCAGAAGCAAGGCAGAAAAGCTGTAGCAGTTTACATTTGTCTACCTACTAATTAATCAAGGCGATACTTATCTCACATGCATCATGGCTCACCATATGCCTTAGAGTAGCCTGATAGTTAAGAAAATTATTCATATTTCCACTACGTTAGCAAAATAAATCACGCAACTTGACGATGGCTTTGTTGCTGTCGTATTTTTAACCGACGAGAAAACGGAGAAGGTTCTCAGGTCGACGCGTATATATTTTTAGGGTTCCGAAAAAAAAAAACGGAACCCTTATAGGATCACTCAGGTGTCTGTCTGTCCGTCTGTCTGTCACAGCCAGTTTTCTCCGGATCCATTGGACCGATTCTGTTGAAATTTGGTACACATATGGACTTCTGTGACCCAAACACGAACGCGTTACGAAATTCACTAAATGTTTAGTATGGGGGTCACTTTTGGAGGTCAAATTAGATAAAAAAAAGATTTTTGCACAATATTGTGTGACATATCAAATGAAAGGGCTTACTGTGAGGGTTACAAATATATTTTTTTCATAATTTTAAAATAAGTGGTTTTGAAGTTATTCAAGAAATTAGACGAAAAATGACCATTCCGGGACCCTTATCTCCGAAACTACTGAGCCTAAAATATTGAAAAAAAATGGAGATAATAGATCTTTACCTAAAGATTACAGGAAAACCTATTAGAAGTCTGTAGTGTGAAAATAACATGTTAAAAAAAAATTGTTCGGAACCCTTCGCACGCGAGCCCGACTCGCACTTGGCCAGTTTTTTTTTATGTATTACCACGCATAACTTTTTACAGAGTAGTCCGATTTTGATAAAAAAAAATATTGGTTAAAGTATACCTCGAAATTGGTTCCATATAAATTTGGAAAAAACTTTTGTTCATAATTATGCTTTGTTTTTTGCTTCCGGAAGTACGACCACGTGTCAGAGTTCCGGACCAGATTGGGGTGGCTGCCGATCCGGCATCGACGAGATACTAACATCCTATCCCTTCTCTATACTATCCTGCACAACCCTAATTCTCCTCAATACCTTCGAGAACGCTTTGAGTACCTCATCCCGAGGGGTAAACCATGTCGTACTGCCACATCTCTTCTCCTTTGTACTCCACGATACACTTCCAGCCGCTATGGTGGCTCCTTCTCTGTTATTGCAGTGCGTCTCTGGAACTCTCTGCCACATTCCCTACGTGACAGTCCTTCTCTTGATGTCTTTAAGAGGAAAGTTAGAGAGCATTTTCTTTCCCTATGACATAATATTCATAGATACGTATATGTTTGGATGTAAATATATGTGTGTATTTATGTATGTAGGTATATTTACGTATGATAAAATATGTATTTTTGTAAAATGTGCACTGGATCCACCCTCTATTGTGATCTCTATCTATCACTCAAAGGTTTGCTGGTAGAAAACTCAATTTAGAGAGTTAAGCTCGCCCTTGTACATGAACGTTTTTAATCACTGTATATTATTATAAGTTGTTATGGCGTACAATAAAGAATTAAGAAAAAAAATCCTACCCTAAAGGTGGGAAATAAGGGGTGATTTATTGTTCACTCACAGATTTTAATGCTGAGTTGTGTAGCATTTTTTGTAGGCCTACCCATGTTGGTAATAAAGACTGTTTTTTTAAGTATTTATATTATACAACAAAAAAAAAGTAAAAAAAAAACAAAAATACTACCTTAGTTTAAATTCTTTTTTTTTAATAGGAAACCGCCTTCATGAAACCAACCCACTATAAAGCACAAAATATTTTTTATGTACCCCACCCCTATCCTTATCCAGTCCTTATTCCGTTTCTATTCCTACCCCGTAAAGCAAACTGCCAAAAAGTAAGTAATATCTAATAATAAGAAAATTCATAATTATCTGAGTATTTACTTAGTTTTTGAAGTCTTGACTCTAGGTCAGAGATGATAGAGACAAAGTCTACGATGGAGCGAGCTTACCCAGAAGGAGCCTGCTCACTCTTGACTTTAAAGAGATGACGGTTGTAAGCACCAAAACTTGGTGGCAGAATTATAAACTCTTTTCTTCGCGCGAACCCTACGTGCTTTATCCTTTCGATCGCGGTGCCTTGATCCAAGCTTGGTAGGCAGACTATTTTTGGGCCTCAGCATGGGCGCATTGTGCATTATACTAAGGTCAGAATTTGTGACCGAGCGGGATGTCGGATAATGGAATAAAGTACTCCATCCCCTGCCGAATCACGCCAATACAGCACGAGGTGTCACCCGAGGACAAGCACACTTGCCGCCATGGATAAGACGCAAAAAAGTGCCGCATCTCATCCCAATCTGTTGACTTGTATCGCCATACACGTCTCGTGCCTCTAGGGCTCCCATCCGGAGGAGAGCAGGTCGATACGCTTTTCACCAGGCAGTGGTCAGACTTTCCCAGCGGGGCTGAGATCGACAATGAATGACCCGAGTGCCCGGATCAGTTTTCAGCAGAAGGTCCAAACAATTAGGTGTATGGGGCATGGGCGTCAACATCCGGTACCCGCGTTGCCTCATTCACCAGCTGGGTTAGATCTAGCGTTAATGCAAACTTGCGCGTCTCTAAGTCGACTTGATCAGTTTTCTGGTACGGGAACAACTATTCTTTATGGTGGGCGTTGAAGTCCCGCAGAAAAATGAGCTTTGTTGTAGACTACCGTTGCAACGTCATTCGACTCCACGAGGAAATTAAATAGCGCTGTTGTCTCCTGGTCACCGTTGTGCGATCGGTACACGCCGATGTAAAGAGATTTCTCCACGCCAGTGTGCACAAGTAGTTATATGACAGAAAAACCCGATTTCTCAAAGCAAGGGAGACGACGACAACAGATGTCATCGCGGACGTACCCACAGACCCCAGATTGCTTCTTGAACTTGTGTTCAAGAGAGTAACCCGGGTAGTTGAGGTACGCCACGTCCGCGGGGTTGATATTTTCGTCTCCGTTAGGAAAAACAGATGCAGCTTCTCGGTCTCTAGGTGATGATGGACCGGCTGCCTACCAGACCTCCACAACGGTACTTCTTGGCAAGGTGGAGTCAGATTTACTGGCTTCTGACAATCCGTAACGACTGCCAAAGATCTACAAATGACACCTGGGACCAACGGCTTAACGTACTTTCCGAGACACGGAGAAAGCTCAGTATGTTAAGATGGTCACCTATCCGCAGACCAACCTTGGCAAGCGTTGCTTAAACTTGAAGATCGACCCATGAGGATGTTATTATTTAGCCACGAGCTCCTCCATAGAATTTCTCTGTAGAATAAGTACTGCGTGTAATAAATAAATTACAAACACTCACTGAACGTAACAAATCGTAGCTACTTCACAACAGATTTCGGTGGAAAGTTGATTATTATAAAACTAAAACTTTCCCCAGGATATTAGTAATACATTACTTAATATCGCATCAAAATCAGTTGAGTAGAACCTGATTTTTATTATTTATTGCAACCGCATCAACAAAACCGGTCGGTTTCATCCGCGTAGTTCCCGTTCCCGTGGGAGTACGGGGATAATATATAGCCTATGTTACTCCCTGATAATATAGCTATCCAATGCTAAAAGAATTTTTCAAATCTGTCCAGTAGTTTCGGAGCCTATTCAATTCAAACAAACAAACAAATCTTTCTTCTTTGTAATATTAGTGTAGATATATCGCTTAATAACGGATTAAACGACACGCAGTATCGATTTGTTGTATACTAAAACCTTCTCCAGAATGTAGCAAACACTGC
This sequence comes from Lacanobia wlatinum, assembly GCA_947578705.1. Classification (NCBI taxonomy): domain Eukaryota; kingdom Metazoa; phylum Arthropoda; class Insecta; order Lepidoptera; family Noctuidae; genus Lacanobia; species Lacanobia wlatinum. The sequence goes on along the minus strand of OX388028.1, from coordinate 8,605,856 downwards.
TGAAAACCGCATCAAAATCGGTTCAGCCAAACTCGAGATAATCGCGGACAAACATACATACACACATACAAACATACGGGTCCAACTAAGAACCTCCTTTTTTTTGAAGTCGGTTAATAATAGTTAAAGTAGGATTATATAACAGTTAATAGCTAGTTTAGAAGTAATCAAAAATTAAGCATGTAGTAATTAGTAGATTATAGCCACAAAAAATATTATATATTTTTTTTAACAAAAAGAATAAACCTTCGAAAAGACTAGAAACCAAAGACAATAAACATTTTTACAAAAAAAAAAAAATACAACCGGCTTCTAAATAAAGAAAAAACACTACAAAGTACAAAATAACTTTAATTTCGGAAGTCGGGGTTAAAATACGAAGAAACAGTTAAAAAAACACCGACTTCCAAAATTAAAGTTATGATATTTTCGGAGGTTTATTTTTTTGTTAAAAAGTTTTGTATGATTATTAAAATCTATGTGTGATTTCATAATAGGTAGTGTATTTGACTGGATTTTTTTTAACTACATTTCTCAAAACTTAGAGAGTAGACAAGACGCAGTTAAAAAATATTGCTTACATTTTTTAATAAACAGCGGTGTAATCAGCGTTTTAAATATCTACACTTCTACACTAATATCTACACTAGTCTTCTACACTAATATTATTAAGAGGAAAGACTTGTTTGTTTGTTTGTTTGAAATGAATAGGCTCCGAAACTACTGGACCGATTGGAAAAATTCTTTCACCGTTAGAATCCTACATTATCCCTGATGAACATAGGCATTATATTTTCAAAAAATTAGAGATCCTTATTAAAATTGCAATTATGTAACCCAAAGTAGCAAAACTTTGCCTATAAAATTCATTATTTGGCATGCGCTGAGAAAACTATTGATGCTACATAAAAACAATGTACTACATAATTGAAGTACTCATTATTAGCTATAAAAAAGACTGCGAGGGTATATGTCTAACATTTCGGTTAAGTCGCAATGACCGCTTTTAATTCAAATAATTGAATCAAAACCCGGGCGGAATGGAATGGTGCTGATTTTGTTATCATAATATTAATCCTTATCTATTTAAATGGTTTGATAATTAAGGTTGGTTATGTACATGTAAATTACACTTTAAGTTATTCAAATCTGACCTTTCGTTTAAAGTTACGACGGGTATAAAATGCTGTAAGTAATAAAAATGTTGCGGTTAGTGCGAACTGCCCTACGTTGAGTCTATTAACAAGTAATTTACACATTACCCTATAAACAGGGAGGTATAGGAGATGATGTTCGTGAAGTAGCTACTAAACCCGCGCGAACGAATTCCCGGGCGAAGTGCTAGTCTGTGATAAACAGAGAGAGCACTAATAGCGTGTGACGTCACTCACAAGTCCCGCCATGTTGAATTGAAGCCATCCAATACAAACGACATTTTGTGTGACAAGGATAGAAGAATACCTTCAAAAGCGTAAAACTTCTCTGTTTTTCCACAATTTTTTTTTACCTGTTTCTTTTATGTTTTAGCTTCATCTTTCAAATAAGTATTCATTCATGTATATTTTTCATAGTAAGTAGTCAAATATCGTATTGTGTAATAAAAGTAAATTCATATATCCTCAGACAATATTGGACCATTAATACCTTGCTATTATCTAACATTTATTGTAAAATAAAAATACATAACTCTGCCTTAATATTTCTATAACTTTGGAGGCAGAAGGCCACAGTGGCCTTGTGTGAACGCGACAGCTTTTGACTGGTATTTGCAGATATCAAGGCCATAGATTTTTGGAATAAATAACGTCGTTAGACTAATTTTATTTCTAGAACACTGTGTGTTTTCTTTTGCATAAAATTCAACAGTCAAAAGTTCTTTATTCAAATTAGGCTGCATGCCAGCACTTTTTAAACGTCAAAGCTCTACATAAAGACAGTCCCCCAAAACGCACGTGCGTCACCAATTCCTTATGTTTTAGCTGGGAGATTAAATGTAAGAGTATTCTGTATATTGTAAGAGTATTCTGTATAATGTAAGAGTATTCTTTATTAATACCCAAAACATGAATGGTTCTCGCATCAGTCATGAGGAAGAGCCGGTCAGTAGAATGAACGTAGGTGTAAAGTACGTTTGTATGTATGTAGGCCAGCCAAATTAAATAGGTACCACCATTCCCAATTTTGCTGCCAAACAAGGTGTGTTCCGATTTCCGAAAACTTGTTTTTCTCTTACCCACGGGTTCAAGGATATGATACTTAGACCGGACGGTAAAGGTGGACGTGACCTATAGGGTATTATTGGATTTGTAATTGGAAAAGGTTTCCCCTCAAATAAAAGTGGCACGTTGGTACTAGCACTACCCATATTGCGTGTTTGTGGCTAGTAGGTAGACTTGATCTGTTATCACGACGTGCCTTGCACAGACTTGTATATTGATAGTACAGATACACTACAACAGAAGACACAGTCCCTATAATGTTTACATGCGTCGGTAAACATGTGAGTCACACGTGTATAATGAACAACATGTAAACCATTAGAAAGATAATGCAACACCGAAATGGTCTCTAACGGGACTGTGCATCTAATGGACCGTCCAGTATATGTTTGCTCCTTATGGCGGTGCTGTTAGCAAGGGCTAGAACCATTGGCGTGTTAAGTACAGTAAGTTCCCTTCTACACCGCGTGTCAAGGTTTACTGGGCTTTCAATAGATAGTACCTTAGACACCGTTCGGTACTGCTTTGTAGTATTGAATAATGATGGATTTTTTTAGTTATGGGTTTTAATTGAAATTTGGCATCAAAGACCATAACCTACTTGATGAACTTCATGACGATGGCTAGTTCTGGAAAAAATCTTATATGTCTGTCAGTCTGTCACAATCAATTTTCTCTTACCAAATTTACTGGACCGATTCACTTGAAATTTCGTTTTTTTTCTTTTCGTTTTTCATCGTCGATGTCCTTTAGTGCTCTCTGAAGGTTCCAAAAATATGTCACTCTGGTCAAAATGTTGTACAACTTCTTATTGGGCTCCGTTTTATTAGTCACGTGAGCTGCCTATCACCGGCTGGCTCGGTCTAGTAACAGTCTAGGTCTGGTCGGTCAAGGTAACGCTATTGGGCACAGCATTGAACATGCTCTGCTATTTGGTATCTTTTCGCATGTTTTGAGGATTTTTTTTTATTTTTCTGATCATGCCATCAGTTGATTTCGTGTCTGTAGGTGGCTGTGTGTAAGAACAATTGACTGATTGCGTAGGTGTTGAGTGATAGATTGACTATGCGGAACTTGGTAATTTATAATAATGTTGTTTATTTTTGTTGTTCTTATTTAGATGGATGAGATTCGACTGTATTTTCTAGACACACATATTTCTCGTTTCGCAGAACCACGAAATAGAGTTAGCGTTAAACTTGACTAAACTATTTGTTTCTTGTTTCTTGTGACAATTTTGGTAACACTAGGTAAATGAATTGCCACGTCTGCTAAAAGAAACTGATTACTTGGTTGCTCATAAACGAAGATGGCCAGTCGTTATTTGGCTCCAAAATTGTCTGGAGTCCTAACAGGGCGAGTTTTATCTCTCCGTAGCGTACGTAGGTATATTCGCAACGCTACGGAGCGCCAGTACCTACCTCGAGGTAGGTACATTCGTCCTTCCCGTCTGGCGGAGTCTGGCGTGCCCTTTTCTCCCACGGTGGTCGCTACAACCATGCTTTAAAAGTACAGCCACGCCCTACGCTGTGTTTACTGCGTGTATAACAATACAAGGCTGATTTATATTGTAATTGTGAATGTCTTGGGAACTGATTGAAGCAGTTTTTTAGAAAGGCTCAAACGGCTGTGAACTTTGTAGGATAGGTAGGTAGGTACTTCGTTGGAAGAAGTTCCGCAGGATGGATCAATAATTTTGCGTTTTTCCTTGTTTTGCGTTATTTTGACAAAGTAAATGTCGCAGTATCAAGCAGGTTCAACGACAGTTCGAGTATTATTAATTCTAATGACACTTCCTTTTTTAATTAACATTTTACAGCAAGAAGTGATGAAGAATTTCCATGGTAGGTACTACCAGATTATTATTAGCCCGACACAAAGGTCAGAACTCAGAACAGCAGATTAACTTACAAACTTATGTTGAAGCTTAAAAGTCTTTCTCTGCAAATCTCCGCTGCAAAGTCAAAAAGTTCTGCTGTACGAAAACTACTCTAGTATAACTATGTTGGTACCCAGCTGTTTGTGCAATAGTGTAACCCAGACAAATTATTATCTCCAATATTATAACAAAGATTTTGGATGTAGGAGGTAGATAGCTACAGTTATTGATTGTCATAGCCTATTTTTTAGTGTTTAACCCGGATAAGGTAGTGGTGCCCTATCGCACGCGCACCGCTACCTTATCCGGTCTTAATAGGTCACAGGAACGAAACCGCGGGCGAAGTACTAATTCTACTAATTATTGAATATATAAATAGTACACCTAAGACTACCTGCAGTACTGTCACTCCTCTCTTTAAAATCCATCCAAAGGTTGTCTTTAAAAGATCGCTTTTAGCGATAAGGCTGCCCATTGTGTCACCCTATGTAATGTTTTCTTCATCTATTTTTTTTTCTGTAACTTATATGGTGTACATAATAAAGAGTATTCTATACATAATTATCCAGAAGCCTCATAGATAGACACGGTGATGTTATGTAGCTCTCATAGACACAGCATAACGTACTAGCAATTAGAAACATACCTAAGTAGGTAGGTATGTGAAATGTTTACAGAAAAGCATCAATCGATATATCATTACGAGCGAGCTCTACTCGCTGCTCGTAGACTAGGCAACATGGGCTTCAATTAATTTAGAATGATTCATTTACCAACTTCTGTGAACACTGTATATCGGTATATAATCGCTACGTGTAACGTATGCATACGTATGATGGAGAGGCATGCATGCAAAGTACACCTATATTTTTCCAGTTCTGTAGCACGGGTTCTTGGTAAATGAAACTCTAATAAAGTCAAGTATTTCTAGCTGTAAGGTGTCGGCCGGTGCCGTATGGTGCCGTAAAAGAATAATACCATCTCATCACTTCCCGTGGGTGTCGTAAGAGGCGAATAAGGGACTCGCCAGAGATTGGGCAGCAGCGTTCTCTGTAAAACTCAACACCAAGCACTGCGATCGCCAACCTGCCTGCCAAGCGTGGCGATTATGGCAAACCCCCCAAATGATGACAAGCACAACTAAAAAATGGCTCCTAGTGCCCGGCAGCCCGTCTACCCTTGACTCCGGTAGCGGTCAAGGTCACGGCGAGGCAAGGGGTGCGAAGAATCCCCGGAGTTGATTCGGCTACCGTAACAAACACCGACGACTGGACCTGGCAACACTGAACACGAGAACACTCCGGATCGACGAGAATATCACCGAACTTGAGGAGGAATTGAGCAGGTTGCGATGGAGCATTGTGGGATTGTCTGAAGTCCGAAGAGAGGGAGAGGACACGATAATTCTCAAATCCGGCAATCTGCTCTATTTCCGGGAGGGCGACCAGAAATTCCGGGGTGTTCACAAGTCCCTTGTGTCCAATGTGGTGAGCATAGAGAATGTGTCGATCAGGGTGGCGTACCTTATACTCAGAGTATCGTCAAGATATTCGTTGAAGGTCGTACATGTTTACGCCCCAACCTCGACACATCCCGACTACGAAATAGATACCATGAATGAGGATATATCCAGAGCCATACAAGGTCATAAAACTCACTTCAACGTGGTCATGGGGGATTTAAATGCGAAACAAGACGATGACGAGACGCCGCGAGACCCGCTGCAGGAGGATAAGTTTCGAGGTCTGATCCTGAAGTCAGAATGACATGGTGGCGTTTCGTACAAACGTTTCAGCACCTCGATGTACCGATAGTCGATCTGGCACCGTTGGAGAGACTGCAACACAGCCCAAGTCTCGATCTAATCGAAGGCTTTCTTGTAGTCTACAAATGCTAAGGAGAGGGGCAGATTATACTCTTCGGTCTTCTGTATAACCTGCCGCAGCGTATGTATGTGGTCTACGGTGCTGAAGCCTTTTCGGAATCCGGCTTGTTTGGGAGGCTAAAAGTCGTCAAACCTGCGCGCGAGACGGTTCGTGATGACTCTGGAAAACAGCTTGTAGACATGGCTCAGAAGTGAGATGGGCTTGTAATTCTTAAGCAGGGCATTGTCGCCCTTCTTAAAGAAGAGTACCAACACACCTCTGTTCCATGCCTGTGGTGTTTTCCCCTCGAGTATGACGGAATTGAACAGTTCCTGAAGGGTCTTAAGGACCGGTTTTCCACCCACCTTCAGGAGTTCGGCCGTAATTTCGTCCTCATCCGACGCCTTGTTGTTTTTAAGCTGCTTCAGAGCCATCCTAATCTCATACAGGCTGACTTCCGGGATGTCCTCGATATAGCGCCGGGTCAATCTAGCTCTTGGGTCGTTAGCTTGATTCGTGTCAATGTCTCGATTTCGCTCAGAAGCTCTGATTTGACCCTGGAACACTTATTCCGTTCTATCGCGTCTTTAATCATTTCAGTATTAAATCGGCGGAGGTCGCTTTTCAAGGACTTGGAGATCCGTCAATTGAGCTGCCGGTATTTGCACGCATTTCCTGAAGACTGCAGAATCATCTCCCGACTCTCCTTCATGAGCTTGAGATTTGGATCAGGAGAGCCTTTTGTTCTCATCTGTACGGTGAGTCTTGAAGAACTTAGACCCGACCGTATAGACAGTTTCCACGAACCCATCGTTGTATTCGTCCACGGAGCTCCCTAGGCGCTCGAAACGGTTTGAACGGTTCTAAATGTTTGCTTGGGACTTAAAGTAATAAAAAAAATTGCGAAATGTGGGTGTTTTTATAATAATAATATAATCAATCGCAAACCGGATGCATCACCCACGATCGTCGGTGATGAGACTACATCACGCGGTAGTGTGGAGGTCGAAGCTTTTTAAATGCTAAGACTTTCCACAACCGCGAGATGTGCAGTCTCAGTGAATATTTTCTCAAACCTGATCACCGAGATGTGGTTGCAGTGGACAAGGGACTCACTCCGCTGTCCATGGCTAAAAAACTGGTGCAAACTTTTACCTCAGATGACAGCAAGGAGGTATGGAATGGCAAGGAGCTTCACGGGCGCTTCTATCGGGGTCTTCATGGGTCCGATGTAGATTTTTCAGCGTCTGTGGCCTGGCTACGTTTCAGTTATCTTGACGAATAACATATGAAGGATGGGACGGTGGACGTGTCGGGTGTTTTGCCGTCCGGGTGAGTCCATCAGACATATTATCTCTAGTTATTCTCGTCTGACTAACGGCGAGTACTTGCACAGGCATAACCAAGTGGCCAGGATAATCCATCAGCAACTTGCTTTGAAATACAAACTTGTGGACTCTGAGGTACTGTATTACAAGTATGTGTCCGACTGTTCTCGAAAATAACCATGTGACGTTGTACTGGGATCGGTTTGTCATCACTGATAGGAATATTGTTGCCAACAAGCCTGACATAGTGGTGATAGACCGATTAGCGCGCCGCACAATGATAATCGATGTTACCATCCCACATGACGAGAATCTCGTGAAAGCTGAGAAAGAGAAACAAATTAAGTTTCTCGACTTAGCACACCAGGTCGACAGGAATGTGGACTCGGCTGTCATTGTGCCGATTGTCATTATGGCCAATAGCCTGATAGCCAAAAGCTTCGACGACCACCTGTCGAAGCTGGCGTTACGCGGTTGGGTCTTTCTGCCCACACACTCACTTCACTTTTCGATACGGCTCGTATTGTGAGGAGTTTTCTTTCTCTGGAGCTCTAACTACCGGTAGCTTGGACCCTGCTCCCGACACCGGCGGACTACTATTTTTTTATATTTTCAAACTTTTTTTATGTATTTAATAAAGAAATATTTAAAAAATTAATTTATGTGTAAGAAAATGAATAAGCGGAATATTAATAATATAATCTTTAATCCTAATCCTTATAAGTTCTAATGAAGTACACCTTCTAACCCTTCAGGGTATACACGTGCGTACGCACCTAATACTAGCCAGCGAAGGCCTGAAGGCGAAAACATAATCATCCAGTCAATAAAGTGAAATCTTTTCATGATAAAGCGGAGATGTGTGATATTCAGGCCTATTTTCTATGACGGTGTCGTCTCGTTGTGACAGCAAACTTGCAGTAGAATAGTACCAGGCTGGGATTAGGTCTTCTTCCTCGCTTTTTCCCACTTCTCGTGGGGTCGTAGCTCCTAATTTCGTGGTGCCAAGTGCAAATCTATCTTGGGCTGTAGGGTTGTAGCGGCATCAATGCCGCCACAAAAAAAAACAACGGAGCAAATCTACATCGCAACAAAAAGAACCGCAGAGTTTACCGTGCGATTTGAACACATCAGCCCGAATATCAACTATCGGGCAGTAGCCCGTCAGACACAACATCTGTCTGGTCGGAGGATCCTCCCTTTACAATGGTGTGCGGGACTGTACTCTCTGTTCCGCATACCTCTAAAGGGTCAGGCAATTTTTCCTCTGATAGGAGATAAGTCAGGAAGACTGGAATGAAGTATAGCATTAAATAATTCGGCTCAGAAAACGTAAGTGTACCTGGCTAGATATTGTACCTACTGACATTTATGGAACTATACCGGAATCTGGGGCGAAGCTTTTAAACTATGATGGACGACTTACCTACACTTGGTAATGGATTTCGTTTTGAAACCAGGCTTTTTTCCTACATATACGGTACTTTCTAAAATTAAATGGGTTTTATTAATACCCTTTTGAGTATGTTGAGCATGGTTTATTTAAACAAGAGGTAGCAACGGAATCCTATGTACCTACTTACAGTTCCCGTCACGCAACTTTACCTCCCCGAAGTACGTCGCAATCAAGTGCGCAGAATGTCAATTTGACAAAAAACATAATACAGCGCATGCGCGAGCAGGTCGCGCATGCGCGTGTTTGCGCAAGATGGCGGGTGTAATGGCATCTCACTCGCTCGTATACATTCGATGCATACGTTTGACCCGCTTGCTCAATCCAATACGACTGTTGATACGAAAAGTGTTACACGTTGTTATTTTTTATAATTAATTATTTTGGTTATTTCTTACTATTTGATTTGTTTTTTGTGGTGTATGTATTTGTGGTGTTAGTTTTTGATATTGTTATTGTTACTGATAGTCTTTGTTACTTATTTATAATATAATACGTATACACAAAAAAATATCCTAGGAACGTAACACTTGTTTACGCGATTGCACCTGCGCGGTCGTCACTAAAACCTAACTTCGGAGGGGTAAACAACGGTGATGCGAACTGTACTTGGATTATTTAAAATCATATCCTTCCAACTTTTATTATTAATGTGAAACTCTGGATGTTTGAATGTTTGTTAACCAATCACGCCTTAACGGCTGTACGGATTCGGACGGAAATTCAACATCGGGTAAACCATAGCTTGGATTAGACATAAGACATACTTTTTCCCCTGTTGTAAGTTTCCGAGCAGTAATTTTCGTCTTGCACGTGCGCGACGTCGCTGGCAAAGACTTGAGAATATAACCTAATATATTGTATCTATCTAAGTAGTGGCCAACCGCGGTGATTCTCCCCATATGCTCCCAGGGCAATAAGCTATGGTAACTTATGGCGAAGGCATGCGTTCTCGCATTATATGATCTACGTCTATGACTGTTAGCTATGGTAGTTGATATAGCATGTAACCAGGCGATTTTGATTCTTAATGAGGTATTAAAAATTTAGCTTTAAAATTTTGATAATATTATGAATGGTGTCGTTTAAAGTCAGAACTGATTCGCCTAGATTAGGCCTTAACTATCCAAGTCAAGTTTAGTGGTGATTTAGTGATATTATAGAAAAACTTTAATGTAATATTACTAGTGAATATGTACTTTGTTTTGTGCTAGTGTTACTCCCTAATGGCGTCCACGAAAGTCATGAACACATACGATATGATATGGATGAGACTAGTCCGTTTCCGTCACGATCTCTGTGTTTGTTTTTTTTTTGTTTTAAAACGATTTGGAGGAAAACCCCCCTGAAACTGAAATTCCGACGCTCTTTTCTATTCTAATTCACTTAGAGTCTTCTTTTAAATTAAAATTAACATGTAGACGTTTTTTAATCACTATTATACGAAAATATGAAAATATTTCAGTCGCTTCCTCTATTGTTTGAGCTCCTCACAGCTCAGACACGTCAGTCCGTCCGTCCGTCAGCGTACGGCGGCATTCTGTAGCGGCTGATTCACGTGACTCCTATTAATATGCTTCAATTATTGTACTAATTATGAGGTTGTTATTCGAAAGAGGTTGTTGTACTACAGAAATACGACATTCTTACGTCATATGTTTTAAAATGATGTATTTTCAAAAGATAATATACTTACTCTTAGAATTAAAAAAGACGGAAAACGATGTTGGAAAATGTCGTAAGGGACACTAGGGACATTTAAGGAACAAGGGAATTATGCTGTTTTCTAACTCTAGGAATAATCTACATCAATGCCTAAAATTATCGCATTGGATTTTCAACTTTTTGGGATGAGTCGAGCGTTGAAAATCCAACAAAGCACTTCTATTTGTACATTAAAGAATCGTCTACTTTCAGTGAAAACCCCTAGCCTGTTTTCATCTGTTGTTCATTCACAAAGATTGTAAGTATGTAAAATGAATTGTTTTTTTTTCATTCGATGATTCCAGTGGGTCTAAAAAGGCCACTTCAGTAGAATCATATTAGGATCATAATATTAATCGTACAATAATCTGTCAATTTCATTTTCATCTTTATCACTGAAGCATTTAATATAATATATACATGAAGATTTAAACAACTACACTAATTATCAAGAAATTATGTACAAACGCGTTTAAAAACAAAATTAATCATTGGGCATCAAAAAATAATCCACACCGCTGTCAATGGCAAAAGTGCCCAGAACACTTTGGCCGAAGAATAGTCACGTGAACAGTCGACAAGTTGTTTATTGATATCCCGAAAGACTCGATGCGCACTCGGACCCCATGGACCTAATGTTTCAACGCCAAACGGCTCAAATATTTAACCCCCAATTAAGTTGTTGAAGCATTAGGTTCAAGGTTCATTGGGAAAATTTGACAGTTTCGGGCAAATTGAATTGCTGGCTGATTCTACTAAACTGGCCTTTTTAGACCCGCTGCTTATTACTTGTCGTAATTTGTCGCGCGAGGTATTACAGCCACGCCTTTAGCGCAGCCCTTGTTACAAACGCTAATAAATTGCTCTCTCACAAATTATTTTGTGTAGTGGGTACCTTTGTCGTGCAAGGTTGAACATCCCTGTAGTAGGTATACGTATGTGGCAGAGGATCGCCTATTGTCATGAAGAGGACACATTCCATGTTCCGTACTCGAAGAACAACCAATAGAACCTTATTGCTAAGTCTCTGCTGCGTCTGGCTAGTGGCTGTGCCTGTAATCTTTATCTTTACATGCTATAAAATAAAATAAAGTCACTTTTTCCGTCTGTACACTACGTCTGTATCTTTCAAACTACGCAACGGATTACACTGCGTTTTCGTGTAATTCAATTCGAGAGGAAGGTTTATATGTAAAAAAATCCGTAATTCCTACGGGAACAAAAATAGGATATGCGCGTACGAAGTCGTGGGTAATAGCTAGTAAAATTATAAATGAAAGGGGGTCTTCATTTATAATTTTTATAGCTCCTGCTAGCAGCTTCGTCCGTGTGAAAGTAAATAAACAAATATCCTATGTCCTAATACTTACACTTACACTTGGCACACGGGTAGACCACTGGTGTCCTGACACCAGTGGTCTACCCGTGTGCCAAGTTTCATTCAAATCAGTTTAGCCGTTTCGACGTGGAGTGGCAGCAAACAGGCAGCTAGAAAGAGTAAGTTTCGTATTAGTACGGAAGTGAGGATTACCATACGAGCAACGTGATGGTGGTTTATAATACGGGGCCCTTCGATTGCAAGTCCGACTCGCACCTGTCCTTTATCATTGTGTCTACCATTGAAGAATCACATGCTAATATTATATTAGTACTGGTATGAAGCGTTATTTTCAGGTTTTAGGTTAATTTTTTCAAGCCAAGCCGCCGCCGAGCCGTCACAGATGACTTGACGTTGACACGTTTTAAAAAATCTCATCCCAAAGAAAATTACATAAACATCACGTGTATGATTGTCGAATTTCAATCACGGCAGAGATTTAGGGGTGCGGCGCATCGCAACGCATTCAACCCCTCCGTGCGCAAACAGGGTGTATATATCCACAGATAGCTCTTGTATGAATACAGGCCGTATTTATTATACCCACCTATAGTACCTATGTATGTGTTACCTGCAGACATCAGCGAAAACAGATTGCTATTTCACGTTACTTATGTGTATTAGACTGTCTGGTATGTACCGAGGCTGTTGTACGCATTCAATCCATTCTGTACCATTCATAGTTTCAGACTTGCTATTAATAAATAAATTATGGGAATACAGGATTACTTAAATTCTTGAGGGCTTTACACAGATGCTTATCATGTAGATTTTAGTTAGTATTCATAAATGTTTTATGGGGGGTCAGGGGTCTATGGAATAGGGAATATGCACGAAAAAAATATTTATTATCTATACAGTTTATCTAAAAAAATACACAAATATAATACTAACAGTGAAAATAGAATTAAAATTGCTCGAAAAACAAACGAGATATAACTATTTTAAACAAATATATCTGTCCCTTTCGCGAAAACGCTGTTTTCTATGGCAGCTGTAAAAGCGTCATGGATTTTAACGTCACAATTCATATCGGACTTCTCTTTCTAATTGTAAACTTTGAAGCTTTATAACTTCATCGCTGATGAAGTTATTTAAAAAATAATTTCAAAATTGTTTATTAGAGCAAATAAGTATTTCATTTATCAAATAAAAAAATCGCATGCATATTCCCTATTATAGGAAGTTTTACAGATTTACAAGTCGTATGCCTGATGGGATTTTTGCTGGAAAAAATTACGAACCATTCCATCCATTTAAAAATTCGTAATTATTTCTCACTTTTGTTACATATTCGTATGGCATTCTTATGTGCATCATGCTATAGACCCAGCGGCTTAGGATGAGCGTTTCAAGATTTTTATTAAGAAGATGTACACAATGTACAATGTACCCATTTTTCCTTGAATTTTTTTGGCTGTAAGCAAAATTCTGTTTTGGGAAACAATTTCACAATGTAAGTCGATTGATTAGTCCACTATCAAACTGTTCTTTATCACCAAGATAAAGAGATAAGTTTGTCAAACAACGGAAAAAAGTTGTTCGGATTCCTGAATGGCATTATCTTCACGGTTTGTTTAATGAAACACTGAATGAACTGCTACATAACATTCATAATTGAACACGTCACACAAAAATGCTTTCTATTTTAGGAAGTAGAAGTGCTTTGAGCGAATTTATAATTATAACATTATATCATACCTGTATCTAGCGAAGAGTTCGGCAGAGGTGCACCTGTGGTACACCCACATTTATGTACGCCGGTTATGGTAGTCCCATGTATCAGGATGCGAGCCTATTACCCTCAACTAGGCACAAGACCAAACTTCGACCGGGCAAAAGACCAGACTACGGACCGTAACTGAGAAATTCCACATAAAAAACCCTGGATCAAAATTTTGCCCGACCCAGGAGTCGAACCCAGGACCACATACTCAACAGTGCTTGCGACGACTAGACTTGAGTTTGGGTTCCTGTTACAGTTTGTTGTTTGTAACCTGTTAAAGTTTGGGTTTTTAGTGGGGAAAGCCTCTCGTATGGGATAATGCTGTGAAGCAGTTTTGTCAAAATCGATAGGGATTGTTGAGCAATCAGACCAGGGCCCTTAACCTAAAGTGCCAATGCCATAATGATGCCGCGCTATTCATCCTCTATAGCTCCGTCACTATATCTCATATTAGAATCATGATCACACAAGGTGGACCGATGACCTGGTGAGGGTCGCCAGCAGCCGATGGATAGCGAGACGCACAGAACCGCTTGTTGTGGCGACACTAATGGGGAGGCCTATGTCTAGCAGTGGACCTCTTTCGGCTGATATGATGATGATGATGAATTATGATGGCTTTAAGAAGTCATAGATGAGCTCAGTGCCCGTGCCATTGCTGCTTTGTACAAAAACTGATTAATTATTTCATTAATGATAATATTGGTTGCGACTTGTTATCAATACCTTCCTATTTCAAGTTCTTTACCAATGTTTACAAAACTGATTGCCAGACTTATCACTAATATACAAAGATAGGGAAACAACGCACTATTATCATAAAAATATTATGCATTGTGTGAAACTCTGACAGTGAATTATTGCATTAAGGCTTGAATACATGCCAATGACGCGCCACTCCGCCACCCGCGTTTTTAATTTATTATAAAAAAAAACACATTTTAAAAAAGTAACAAAACCAAATTATTTTCGTTTGTATTGCAAAGCAGTAAATATTTTTTTTTAGACTTTTGATTAAAATGGTTTCATCTCAACGATTTGGAGGTGATTTTTTTTCGTATTATGTGATACCGATACATAAATTCTGACTAAACCAAATTACGTATCATATCATGTAGATTACTACCTATTTTTTTCAGATATAATTTCTCAGTAAATGCCGACGAAAAGTTGCTTCATCTGCACGCTGTTTTTAAGCATTTCTCGAGAGAGCAGCCTTAAGAGATTTTACTTCATGTATGTGGCTTTAGTTACGTAGTCTATTGATTGTTAACTTGAAATTGTGTTTTGTGTTGTTTGATAAAAACTGTTTTTTCGATGACAATAAATAATAATATTAGATAAAAATTATAATAATTGTTTTGCTTACGTTCGACGTTCGTGGCTTGTCATAATATTATCTAGTTTTATTAGGTTTTTTTTGCAAGTATTTCATGGTGGTTATATTGTAGGTACCCTTTATTTCAACTGCTGCACTACTGGCGAACTCATATTCGCAGTTGAGACAAATAAGAGATTCCCACCAATCGTTATAATATATAATCTAGGAATTTTCTAAGCATCGTGACTAACAAAAGACTATTGATAAAATAAGACTGGAGGACACTGACGACTTTTTTAACCACCAAAATTCGGCTCTTCTAATGTCACATTTCGTAACAATTTGTACAAAGGTCAGGGTTCAGCCAGCGTCTCATTATAAGGGTTTCATCAAGTCACGCACACTAGCCAAAGAGAATAACTTTGAAATACAAGTAAATACCTACACACATAAATACAAAAAACTTTTGGGGGTTTAAACCCAAAAGTCTACTTTATGTAAGTACCCCATTATAGAAGTACCTACCTAATAGTAGGGGAGGCATTGATGCTAAATGTGGATTTACTCGAGCGTCGTGGGGACCTATTACATTTTGTAGTTTAGATGATTAGAAGAATAAAAGGTTATGTAATGTTTCTCCGGTCAGTGGTGGGGGAAGCGTCCACAGATTTTCAAAAATGTCAAAAAAATCAGTTACATGGACATACTCGAGCGTGTCAGATATTGATAGTTTAGATGCCCCAACGTGTCTCTGATACCAAAGGCATGTTCATCTGCCGACTTGCGTGGTAGGGTTGGCTATCCAGGGTAGAAAATAGAGAAAAAAAAAATCTTTCGAGCGCGTCAGATATTTAGATAGGATGTTAAGTGAACCCTAAAAATGAAAGAAAGAAAGAAAAATGTTTATTTGGAAGATGCTCCCATTCCAAAGACTGACGTTTCGGAAGTGACGCAAGCTCGTAAAGAATTTATGAACATGCAAAAAAATCGCCATATTGCAATACTCGAGCGTGTCAGATTTTTATACAGGAGGTTCAGCTTGATGTTCTAGACATGTTTGCCAAAAATCGGACGATTATTTTGAGGGGTATTGTAAAAATTACACTTTGAATTTTTTTTGTCTTTTTTTTTGTATAATTTGACGAATTTTTTATACAGGAGGTTCAGCTTAATGTTCCAGCCATGTTTGCCAAAAATCTGACGATTATTTTGATAAAACCACGTAAAATTCCTAATTCTGATCTTGCCGGTCCTCGAAAGGTAGGGAGGAAAATGTAGGCAGGAAGGAACCCCTTCTAAGGTTCTGCACTCACAACTTTTAGAATTACGATTGCTAATAGGAGTACTGATTATTCGCTTCAGCTGAAGTGTTCCCGAGAAATGACGTGCAGGCCCTTATAAAGCCTCGTCTCGTGCAATATGGCATCGTAGGTAGACATGGCCAATCAGCGCGCAGCTGTCATTTCTTAAAATGTTGCCACTATAATTCCAATTAAATGTTGCCAGATTATTTTTATAAAGTTTACCGTACAAATATCGTGCAATGTTACAATAGTGAAAGAGTGAGAAGGGCAGATTGGCGCAAAGTGGGAAATACATAGTTCTCAGCGACTGCATGCACCACACTTTATTTATGATTTTAGCTACTTCGGCTTGTGCAAATCGGCAGATTATATAGTTCCTTGACTCGTGACTAATTTCCTTCAAAAAAAAAATCGCGCTTGAAAATGTCTAGGTGACGTTTTTTTTTGCAATTTTCGTGACTCTCCCATTTCTTTAAGTCACGCTCAAATTGTCAGATTATTGAAATGCACCCTTTTCTGCATGTAACTTACTTACCTTACCTTAATCTAGTCTAAATCGAGAGATCGTTTTTTTTTTACTAATCTGATCAGCTGCCTTAGACGTTTGACCCTATGTACAGGGCTCAAGTATTGTGGGAGTACTTAACAAGGTGCAAGTTTACCCCCTTATGTTATTCTGACGCGCTCGAGTAAATCCCGAAATCCCCACTTGGGCTCCCCTACTATAAATCGAGTAAGATTTTTTCACAAAAGCCACCATAGGCAATGGATAAACAGAGGCTTTAGAGAAGCCATAATCAAAATTTTAAAATAAGAAGCCGTGCAAACATTGATGACGACTTTCGAGAAAATTAGGCTTTTTTGGGTTTTTGTTTGTATTATTTTACGTCATTTATTTTTTACACGACGGCCCAGTTAAAAAGACTGCTGTTTCTTCAGTGTTCATGTATGCAAATAGATAGGTGTGTGACATTCAACCATAACTACCATACGCCTGAATCGATATAGGTGGGTATAGGTATATGGTGTTATTAGGACCCTGTTGATTTTTACAAACTTATGGTACCTACCTTGTATCAATCTTCAGAACAATTTTTCTTGTGATATCTCACTACATAAGCACTGAGCAGAGTTTTTTGTTTCTGAATTAATATTCCTATTCTGAAAATGTTAAGATGAAAGTGTACTATGACATCTTAAATCCATCATAATTTCAGTGCCGGTTCATCCGTTATCCATAAAGGATTTATGATTGCAATTTCACGTCATTTTAGTTCTTCATCGCCATTTAGAAAGAACACCTAATGTTTTGCCTTTCCCCTCCTATATTTACTCACCTATCTACCTTTACGGACCTGTGTATGTATGCACCTACGTGAAAGCTCCTTTATACCCTCGTTAGGGTCTGAAACCCTTGACGTGCGTTGACGGGTGTAGATTTATTCCGGAATTGTACACCGTATTTTAAACTAGCGAACCGCCCCTGCTTTGCATGATTTTTATAACTTGGCAAAATGTCGAGATATCTTTATAAAATGTAAATTGTAATTAATTTATTACACAAATTTCGGGAATAAATTCCAACATCCATTGCGTAGTTTGGAACTCTGTTAGGACAATGTGGTCCCGCAGACGGACATAATAATAGCCTCAAGTAGTAAAAGAAATGCGATCATATTTTGTGTTAGTAGTGGGTACTTTGGATTATAATTTCGATCAATAACCGACTCATCAAGGAAAATAATGCTCTTAATTTAATCAGGGTCAATGTGCCCGGCGAATGGATCAACGTGACAAAATTTTTAAAATTAATTTAATTCATTGCAGCATACCTACTCATTGAACTTGGTTTGTGTCTTATTTCCTGAATACTGAGTACATATAAATATTATGTATTCAGTATTCATATGTATTATCTTCTTCTAATATATAAAAATCTCGTGTCACGGTGTTTGTTACCGAACTCCTCCGAAACGGCTCTACCGATTTTCATGAAATTTCGTGTTTATATTCGGTAGATATGAGAATAGGTGGTAGAGTTTTTTTTTGCTTGGCAAAACAACGTTCGCCGAGTCAGCTAATAATATACAACGTGTAACAGAATAAACGCAACTATTACTATGGGACCAATCCCGAAATCGCGAAAAAAAATATCAGCTGTTCAGTACATTTTGTCGAGTTATGCGCACATAAATGTATGGGGGAGTCGATCTTTTTTCACGTTTTCAGTGTTGGTCCCATAGTGAAAGTTGTTCATAATGATGAGTTCAATGACCCCTTAAGAGGTATTGCGTTTATTCTGTTAAGTACAGGTTGTGTATGATCTGAGTTGTAAGTTGTAAAAATTTATGTCAAACCTCGGTATTGTGGGCAAACATGATGAAATGCTGTAAGCTGTACAGCATTTTGTTTGCAACTTATTACGAAACATAAGTAGATTCATATAGGGTGAATGTATATCCTTCATGAACTTGTACGTACTACGTAAATATGTACCTAAATAGGTACCTATATGAATAACACTGGCTTGTTACTTGCTACGTAGTTAAGTACAGCTGAAATACATAGACGCTCAGTGCATTCTCATATGATCATATCAACGTCCATCACTGTATCTTTAAACAAGAGTTCTATCAAAATACTAAGTAATCCATCCATGCATGTTGAAATGAGGCCAACAGCGGCCATTGTGCTACAGCCATGTTTCCTAAAGCAAATGAGAACGCGCACTCATCAATATCTACAGTGTTGCTATGCTACTATTTTTAAAAGGTGATTGTATTTAAATATTACATAAAATATTGCAACATTTATAACTGATAGGGTGTTAGGTAATGTTTAAGTCATGTTGCAAGTTGCAACTAATTTTTAAGCTGAATTGCTAATTCAAGACGGTGGCGCCATCTGTTGTAGGCTCAATGAACTTTTTGAATGAGAGCACTACTGGTTGCTCACATTCTCAAACAGGGTTTGATGATTTAGTACGAAGTATTGTAGTAGCTAGTACCGCTTTGAGCCACTGTATGGCATAGCTGTGACATGAAATTTACGTATCTTCCCATGGAGGTAAGCAGGAACTAAAGACCGCCACTTTCAGCGATCTCATATAACACCTCTTTAATTTATAAAATGTATGTTGGGTAGGGTTTATCAATACGTTTTTTTAATTATATATCTTCTTCATCGTCGTTACCTCACTGCTGAGGATCGCGACCACATATGTCGCGTCTCCAAGCCATTCGGACGACCTATCCACAATGCAGAAGACTGCAGTGTGGATCGCACTGTAATGCTACCTCCAACCGCCTTCTTTGTGGTGTCGGACTATAAAGATGACCAAATAAAAAAATAAACTTTTTTTAATCGCCCCTACTCGATTTTTGGTATTTTTGTTTAATGTACAGAAATCACGGTAGCTACTGTTTTATTATATTAAAACAAATCAGATTATTAAACAAATTAGGTTATCGATTTTTTAAATCAGAACATAAATAAAATTCCTGCGTTACTGAGTGAGAGACTGGTAGACAACACATAGCCGAAACTACTGGTCGTAGGAAGCTGAAATTTGGCATGTAGCTTCCCTACACTTCGTAGAGGAGCACTAAGAAAATTTCCCGAAATTCCTACGAAAAAACGGGATGTGGGCGTACAAAGTCGCGGCCGAAAGCTAGTTCCATATGAAATTGTTAGTAAAGCTTAAAACTAAGTTAGTAGGTACCTTACACCTACTGCTAAAAAAAATAGTAAAAAAAATGATAAAAAATATAAGTACCTACTTCTTCAAATTATCCATTTACTTAACATTAAAAAGGGCACCACCAGAACAGTGTAGGTACCTCATTCCAGTGCCTCACAATTGGACATTCAACCCTTTCCGTTATGGTGTTTAAGGCCATTGGAGCTACCCCGAACACGACGCATCAGGGAGGCCACACTCTTGCACACTAATGCTCTAAAGCAGTCTGTGTTGGCCTTCGCAAACATCCCCGATGCATTACAGTATCGCGGCAACCCCATCAGCATCCTAAACCCATTATTGTAGAGGATCCGAAGGGCATTGAAAGCCTTCTGCGTGTAGCGGACCCACAGGCTGCAGGTGTTATGAGGTGTACAATGTCTGGCAGTACGCCTTAAATAAAGTAATTTTATTATTTTGTGTGCACTTTGCAAACCTGCGCGCCAGCATATTGCATCTCACTGCCAATGCCCTTCGTCCCCTCTCAATATCCAACACATCAGAGAGTTCCTTAACTCTGTGACCCAATGCCCCAGGTACTTGAATTTGGTGACCCTGCTTACCCTACAAGTCTGACCGGTGGAATGGTAGTGGGAGTTTTATTGCCCACCTTAGGTGCAGAGCAGACGACAGACTATCCGTGACGCACTTTTTAGTCTGTCAAAATAGAACCTCAGTAATTATATGCATTAACCGTGCATTAACACATACGACGCGCATAGAGTCCGGCGCACAAAAAGTCCGTGTCATTCTGACAAATCGCACCGCGCCGCACCGCCAAAAACTGCGCGAAAAAATAGAACGTTTGCTTCAACGCGCGCTAACGCAGACGGTGAGACGGTGCACAGTTTTAGTATGCAATCTGCACTCTTTTGTGACGCACCCGACGACAGAATGATCGAAGATGTGCGTCGTGTGCGTTGAGTCTGCATAAAATCAGCGACGGACTTTTTGCATGCAATGCAGATATTTTGTGCGCCACAGACTCGATCGCACAAAAAGTGTGTTGTCTGCGCTGCACCTTAAACACAAGCAGTTCACTTTTTTTGAAGTTGTACCTAAGGCCATGTGACACTACGTACCCCTCATATATGCCTCAGAGCATGTTGAGGGCTTTAACTGATAATTAAAGCTTACCAAAAAAAAGTCTGATTATTGTAGTTACAAGTATACTTTATTCACCACAGCTTAAAAACTAGAGCAATACTTCAGGAAACCGTAAATGAGATTACAATTCATTATAAACTATACACTACACTTAAATTCCAATCATATATAAAGAAAAATATTGCTAATAACAATCACATTTCACTTAGCTTAACTTTTAGTTGAATTAGGTATTTAAAACGAAGTTATGTAGGTCTGTGCCGCTGTGGGTCTGCTCAACATGATATTTCCGAACTCCGATAGAGTGAGATCAATCGTTGACCGATTACTTGATCGAAGTCATCGGTAGCTTTGGCTATGGGAATTGTTGATCGAAGTCTATCGATCGATAACACTCTTGGAACGGCTTTTTCAGGTATCCTTATCTGGAGTTTATTTTCCTATTGTTACTTATTGGATGTTGGGAATATTTTTCGTTTCTAGCCATTGTGAGTTCATCTGAGGATCTGAGTCACCTGGTATCAGTGCGTGATTTCCAGATCTATGCTAATAGGATAAAGGTTTTTTTTCTTTGAAGGTCATACAACTTATAGATCTAAGTACTTACTCATTCACAATTAGCTAGTGTAAATTTCTTGAGCGCTACTTAAAACCTTCAGAAGGTTTTCCTGTGATTTCAATTGCAATAAATTATATTTTACTTCTTAAAGAGTTTAAGGAAGGATTACAACATGAATAGTATTTTTTTGGTAAAATGTAAATATACATAGAAAGATAGGAATAATCTTAAAATATCGATGGATAGTGAGCTTTATAATAAAAGTTACTATAGCTATGTTTTGTTATATTAATTATCTGTAAGCTGCATAACATATAGATAGAAATACATGTAATAATCATCTACATAATCTTCGGACCTTGCAAGTTGCCTTAAATAATATATTTCACACGATTTAATTACCACACATCTTACAGCTTTTACTCTGTCTCAATAATAAATAATATGGACTTATATTAAAAATAACTATTCCTACCATGTCACTAGGAAGTTTACAAAACATCAATATTCTTAAGCCTACGTAAAATCGACACTGAATGTGAAAATTGAAATACCTAGTTTGTAAATAATATAACATTTTCCTAAGTATATAATACAAATCTACTTCATATTTGGCACATGTTTCACAATGTTCTCTGGATAACTCACAGAGAGAGTCTAAAACTACACTTTTACATCTATTTAAGGTAATTAATGTATTCCCTAAATATCAATAAATTTAATATAAAGACAATATATATATGACAATACATTTTGTTCGAAAGTAATCTAAAAGTATAAATAACTATTAAAAGAAAAAAATATGTAAGAAGTGAGCTGATTTCTGTTTGAGAAGAACAAAAAGTAAAATTAGGCGAAGGTATATGAAAAAAAAGCAGTATAAATGTAATATTCAGTGTAAAAGTTCAATCTAAAATTATAAATAAATAAATCCTTAGTATATATTACGTAAATACCTCTGAAGATCATACGGTTTACTCTACCTAAATATACATATTATTATAAATTAATTAATATTATTATAAAGTTTATGAATAAGGAAATAATTTTCCACCTGGGCTGTATTGCGACATAGTTGCAGCTATGTAATTCCTGCTCGCTTCTCATGGACAGCTGCCAAATTATGTTATTTATTACCATTATAGAAATCCGTTTCGCTTTAGCATATTCCTTGGTTCTATACACGATGGAAATAATGATAATGTTTTTAATATCCAAAAGTTTTAAACTATTTATGTCATTACTTAGGTACGTTAAAGCTAACGACTTCAACAAAGCTTGAATTTAATATTAATAAAAAACGTTTGTAACTAATTATGAAGGCCTACAAATATTATGGAGGAATTATCATTGGATGACTAGTGTTTAGTTGATATCCGGCATCGTAACCAAGATATTAATGGAGTGGCAACTATTCCTGAAAAAAACATTGATACGTAGGATGATATCTTCCCCAATAAATTTTTTTCGCACTCGCCGTGTTTATACAAGCGTCTGGCCACTTCCCGTACGTAAATAAATTATTACAAATACGTTTAGTATCTCTGAAGGGGATCCCCACTGTATTTTTCCAGATTTCCATAAACGCTTTTAGTTGGTTTACCAAAACATTAAAACTATCAAATACTAATAACGTATCTTTTATTGTTAACCTTAATTTAAAGTCCTTGTTCTTATTTTGAACCTAGGAATCACCTTATACCAAAATTTACCTACTACTTAATAAATACGGACAAATCCAGATAATTTTTATTTCTTATAAGTATACTAAGTTTTTGGGTGCCTTCGAAGCATCGTCACTTTTTTACGGCGAGAAAGTCTTTTCATATAAATATAAATTACGAATAATAATACTGCTTGCAGGTAAATGTCGACTTATTTACACACCTTACAATCTATTTGAGATCTATTCATAATCCTTAAAACTGAATAATTTATCAAGAGTATTTTAATTGCATAGCTTAAATATAATTACTCGTAGATAGAAACGTAGCGCGCAGTCCACACGATACAGTGAGTCACGGACATATCTCAAGATATTCTGATGTACCAAGCTGCGTTCATTCTATATCGTATGGACTGACTTTAATTCTAGGGACCCTAGTCGTTTAGGGTTCTAGTTTGACAGTTGGATCTCAAGATGGCGGCTCGGGGGGAGGGGGCGGGCCAGGAATGGGACCTGCGAGCAGTTTCGCAGCGGCTGGGAACCCGGTCAGGTCAAAGCCTGGAGGTGGAACGATGCCTGCAGCTGTTGCTGTACTTTGAAGGTATGCTACCAATCTGTAAACAATAAAAGAGGTTAAGGTACATACTCGTATTTCATGCTCATCACGTCACACCAGTGACATCAAAGGGACTCATTAATTATTCTTAGGATTTTTCCCATAGTTTCATTTTTGGATCAAGATCAAATAAAATATGTATTTGAACTCGAGTTCAAAGCGCAGATGAAGGACAACACTATCTTTAGCTTCCAAAGAAATATATATAGCCATGTTTATGGGAAACATAAAATAAGTTTGGAAGCGACATGAACGAGGGTTTTGGTAAAAAAATGGAAAGTTGTTCGTACCGTCTGAGCTCCTCCAACGCGCTGGCCTGCATCAGGATGTAGTTCTTGGCGAGGAGCAACGTGGCGATCTTCGACAGTTTGCGGACTGACGGCGAGTGAGCGTATGGAATCACTCCTCGCAACTCGTCCAATGCATCATTCTGAAATAACAGCAGCATAACTAATGTAACGTTTTAGTGTGGGTACAAAGTGCACATTCTCAATTTCCTAGAAATGCTGTTGCACAATTGCTGTAGTCCTAGAAATAGACATCTATATTTGAGTAGGAATATCACTTGAGATATGCCAGATTCGTAGCACACCATACAATGTTAAGGGCATATAACAAATCGTTTTGTAGATGTTTACTTTTTAAGTTTTGAATATGCATATTCCAGACTAGATGATATTAATTGTTGATAGACACATGAATTGCATTTTCTATTTTAACAACTTTAAGGGAGGAATTTTCAAAAACCCTTTCTTAGTGCTCACTTCAAGACCTTGTTTAGACAGTGCCTTGTCTGTCAGTAAAGTGAATATGTTCATTATATAGATTTAAGCAGTATTATGTTAAAGTAGTGTAAATGGTAACTTACAAGATCATGCATGCGGCGTCGTTCCCTTGCGTTGATGTTCAGTCGTACATTTTTGCCTTGACGCATTTTCTGTTTTGATTTCGACTCGTTGATAGGTCTGTAATTATAAATTATCAGTTAATTTTAGACTCCAAATGAGTCCTAAATATTATTTAATTACTTCATCTTGCAGTCAAAATAATATTTAGTTTGAGTTTGAGAGCCAACTGCGGATTACAAACATCAAATTGATGATTTACGTAATTATACATTTTATTCGCTAACAACGTGACAACTGGGAAGTTTGCAGTTATACAATATCATGCAACAACACTATTACAAGGTCATTGAAAACGTTCACAAAACGTAATCGCTAGACGTTTTTCGTCACCTTTCAGCTATTTTCAGATCGTACAGAACAATAAATTATAATATACGAACAGGAGTGTTAAAATTAGAGCACTATTCTCATCATTTTGTGATTGACGGTAAGAGCTTTAAAAATATTCCGGGTTTATTTATGACAGGATCTATTTCAGGAAAGTATTGTAAACTGATGACTCGTTTAGTTTTTAGAAGCAATCGAGTTTAGAAGTATTGCTTACAGGCCATTGATATATAAAAAAACCCAAGATGCACAGTCTCGATCAAATGCAACACTCGAAACTGTCATCAAAAACTTACATGTATCAAGTGTCATGTGTGAGTTGTGTGTAGTTATACTATAAACAATTTTTTTTTGCAAATTCAACCTGACACGGATCGCTTAAAGTTGTTTTTTCAAAGCAGTGCAGTATGGCGAGTGATGCGCAATTTTTTTTGCAAATTCGACCTTGCACGGATCGCTTAAAGTTGTTTGTACAAAGCAGTGCAGTATGCAGCTTGTTTTTTGTGGACGGTTTTTGAGATGCTGAGTGTGTACCTTGGGTTTTTTATATACCAATGTTACAGGCTATAGGATTGGGAAGTACAGTTGCGTACAGCACAACGTCCCCTTTAGTTATGTGGGATTCGATAAGGGTTGGTTGGTGAGGCAGAGCGGAACAAGTGGCAAATACTCTTTGTGCGCGATGAATGGGCTTGTATATCGGACGCTAACGACTAACGACGCTAACGAGGGGAGAGGGCGACAAGGGAACCTCGTGAGCTTTGCCCATGGAATACTAATGCGAAATGCGTACTTGATATCCTGCGGTACTCGGAATGTTTAGACGCGGCAATTATCAACACTTAGAAATATTTCCCGATTGAAATATTACTATCCGACCAACCCTAAGAGAAGCCGTAGACGATCATTAACTATTTCAGCATTGATATCGTATAAATAACACGTGGTGATGGGATCTGGATAGCATTTAGACCTATTTCCTTTGATATATTACCTTATATTAACATCCAGTAGCCTTAGGATATATTGTATGTATATTTAGCTAATACTGGTTTAGCTAAATATACACATTCTATTTCAAGTTTATGATACATAAAGTTTGTATTATATTAGTACAATTACGCCTATTAATGCATTTGCAATATCTACAGTGTCAAACAATCGGTGCATGCCGATGAAATGTGAACCTTAATGGTATCTGTTCCTTTGTGATAGAATTTATGAGGTAATCGCCCGTTTATTTTGGATTGTTTAAACTATGCTAAATATATGGCTCTGATTCTCAAATGCTGGAACAGAATTTAATGTGATTAGTAACACTCTGTTGCTTTTGGATCTTGAGTGTGTAAGTGCAGATTCTTCAAACATGATCTAACAGTTCTATCTGAAGAACCATTTTTTCGTTTGTTGTTTTCTACTGCCCCAGGCAGGTGAAAATAGGAACATAGCCCTCTGGGGTATGTTTTTTGTGAGTATGTCTACGTATGTCTATTTCTTTTGCACGCCCTGTAGCCTAAACGGGCGGATATATTTTAACAATTGATGCAATTTATAAACGCGAAAGTTTGTGAGGATTGATAGATGTTTGGTACTCTGTCACGTAAAAACTACTGAACGGATTTTGATGAAACTTTACAGTAATACAGCTTTTATACCCCAACAATATATAGGCTAATTTGTAAAGAAAGGAAGGAATAAAACAGTAAGGAGTAGCTATGTACTAAATCGTGCAATATCCAACAACAAAAAACGTTTGTCACGAACAAACCTAGTTAACAAAAACGCCGCGTCTAAATCAACCCTTTGTTGAGTCTATAGTTAACATAATCGCGGTCAACGGGAGCAAAATACTTGTCGCAAGGGAGGCGATTGAACAATAGATCAGTATTGTGCACTATAGGCCACTATTGTGCACAGATGCTGGACTGGTAGTGCCGGTGTTGTCCCGATTATTTTGAACATGTGTGCTTTTGTGACACATGTAACTTGATATGAATTACTTATAGATTATTTTTGCATTTATGCCATATGTGCTGTTTTGCCGTAAACCCGTTGCTGTCATCATATTCGCCTTTTTATTAAAATAGATCACTGTGCGGTCATGAAACGGCAGATGAGCTTTCATATTAGGTTAAGATGCAAAGTTTACTGTTTAAGCAAATTAAAACTCATAGTAGAAGAGACGGTGGAAGATCGGCCTTTACCCATCTGATGAACGGATGAGACATTTTTTTTATCAAATTTTATTATTTGTAACACGCCTATGATAACTTGCAGTCGAAAATTTATCGTTTTGTTTTTGCGTGCAAGCTTATACGATTATTTTCATTATGTATTTTTCTTAAACATAATTATATCAAAAAATGTCTCAGGTGGGTGAAGGTCGACCGTCCACCGTCTCTCAGGCCATCATTTTTTACGCGAAAAAGACCTTTCCTATAACTACTTGTACTAGTCGTTGGAAAGTTCTTTTTACGCATAAAAAATGTAGAACTTCCGTCTGAAAATGCATTCAATTAATTTATTCCCTATAACGTTACTTAAAAATCAACATAACTAGCCGGCCTGAATGAAAAAAAAAAGAAATTGTTTAGGATTTTGTTATTGGTATTTTAATTGTTCCTATTCACAGAACATTTAATCTAACGAATTAAATATAACCATGAGGTGAGTTTTCTTAAATTTTTGAGTCAAATTCATACAGGCGCTGATTTTTTTTTGTTAGATGTCTGCTGTCAAAGGCGCATGCGCGAAAAAACATCTGCTTTTGCTTACAAACACAAATTCCGGCCGATACAAAAGCCGGATTGCAGCAGAAACCCTGGATTTAGTATGAGTCCTATTCGAAGAATCGAATGGCAAGATCAAAGTACAATGGACTATCATCATCATATTAGAATTTGGGCGAAAAAACTGACCTCTGTCCGTAGCTGGTTCCTGGCTCTGGCTGGTTCTCGTCTGCCGGGTAGCAGTGCTGCGGAGGCGGCGGAGGCTGGCCACCCTGCATGTAGAAGCCGCCCAGCCCCACGGCCCCCAGCGGAGTCCTGCGGCCCGGGACCGACTGTGGTGGAGAATGCGACTCGCCCAGAGGCACGCCATCCCAAGACCTCCGCCCCTCCATTGTTGAAAAAATAAAAATTAACACATAACACTAATTAAAACCACTGTTTGTAATCTTTTATTGCGGGACGGTGTCAGGGACGTTTGAAGTTGGAGCCGCTTTGACAGACAATGTGTCGTGTAGTGGCGGAGCGTGGTCCACGATCGATCGCGGCACGCAGCTGGGGTGCGCACCCCTCTCATCTCCGAGCCGCCGAGCGAGCATTGTTCTGAGATGCGATTGTGATTTATTTGGGCGGCGCGTGTGCGGCCGGCCGGCGACGGAACATTCGATTATTAATGCATATCAGCTGATAATTAGTTGAAACTATTATTTATACTACGATGCACTGAAGTTCAGTGCCAAGCTGCAAAATTAAAATACATTTACATTTACTTTCAACAAAAATGCGGCTATTTTTAAACATGAGTTCTGTATTCATCTTCTCTTTAATAATTTTTTATTTATACTATTTGATACTCTATTCGTCTAGCGATGCAAGTAACCAGTATGCAAAGATATGATGGAGAGATATTTATTTCTAGAAAACAACAATAAATGATTGAAATAGAAATGGATCTCAATAAAATAAAAAGCTAGAATGTAGCAAGTTTTGGTATCCATAAATGTTTATTTACTCCGGAAAAGCGAACACCACACATGCATAAATTAAATCCAGGTAGTGCACCAAATCGAACGGTAGCCTTAAACGGAACAGGGTTCATTGACTGCTGATCGTTAATCCCGGTCCGACTGTGTCCTAAGCCCGAGTACACACAACACTAGTACAGTTTTGTTGCCTATTTCCATTAATAAAGTTGTAGAAATTGTTCATCATTTGGCACCCACACCAAAAGAGTGTGCTAAATACTACGCGATGACACTAATCGATGTAAGCATAATTTCTATTTGTTCTTCTACCAGCAATAACTCAACACTTTTCTAAAATAATTTGCCAAAAAGTTTTATAAATAAAGAGGAGATGGTATTCTCGTATTGGACTCGGTATTTATCTTACCTATATTTTCTGCTGTAGTACTATGTGTGAGTTTTCTTCTAGTTTTTACGAACTAACTACGCGAATTTTACCACACGCACAAAACGTTTTGGGAACACATTCATTGTGCGTACAGCTAAGGAGTGGAATTCCCTGCGAGAGTCTGTGTTTCCTGATAGCTACAACCTGGGAGTATTTAAGTCAAGAGTGAATAGGTTACTTCTAGGCAAGTGTATTCATCTTCGACCATATCGTCGCTTATCATCAGGAGAGATAGCAGTCAAACGCCTATAAATAGTAAAATAATTTAAGTGAAAAATAATACATTTCTAAAGTCTTTGTATTTTAGAAATGTCTTATTTTCCATATAAGCAACACAATAAAGCGCTCCGAGACAGGCATCGCCGATGTTGGAGACAAATCTGTGAGGTTGAAATGGGACTGGCAGGGTCACACTTGCAGGTTGCATGAGAATCTTGCCAGGGTTGCGGAATTTATTCGAAAGTGTCACCGCGGCCCTGGAACGCAAAGGGCACTAGGAGGAACTTGGATGGGTTTTAGTCAGTAAGAGTCTGAGTTCTGCTCCGCCCAGAGCGGGAGGAGTCATTTCATGATAAACAGATGGGCCTAGACCGTTACTTGGTGGTTGCCTGAAGACAGACGCCGTCATCGAGGCAGGCAAAAACGCTAGCGTGACTATCTGCTCTTTCCTGACAGGTGGGCCGGAAAAGACAAGAAACAAAGAGATCTTGAAAGATATGGTGACACTTTTGCCCAGCAGTGGGCAAGCGTGGGCCGATAAAACGGGAGTAACTCAAAATAACAGGAGCTTCCGTTACCGTTATTTATAGTAGTGCTTACCATTGTGCATTAGTTTTCTATTGTCCTCAAAGTCCACCAGGTAAATCTGTTATTTATTTTCGTCTCTTTATGTCTGCGCCTTAATTCTCTGCAAAGATAATTTATATGGCGTATCGGCAACTGGGTTAACTAAATACGACCGAACGAGATATTAAAACATTCGCATCCATCATTTTGTAGTGGATTTATAATCCATTTAGATTATTATATTCCTTATATTATGTGAGGTAACGGTATTTCCCTGTTGGTCTGTCTATAGAGGAAGTATAAATTAAAAGTTCGTGTAGATAATTTTCTATGAGTTATGACGATCTCCCACTATTATGTTAGTAATAATTTTCTGTAGAACTAAATACATAAGTGTTTGCCTTTATAACGAATAGTTATTGGGCCAGAATGTCTCATTATTCATAGATATATTTCAGTCTTAAAACTGTTACAAAGTATGTATAATGGCCACTTTTCGTTTGACTCATATAATGCTATCTGAGAAATGTTATTATATCCACTTACCTACATTAGAATTTACAAGCAATTGCTCTTTATTTTATTAACACCTTATGGTTTATTTTGTGTATCAATCAATGCTCTCGTTAATCCACTGTAGCTTTGATTTGTGTTAAGGAGAGTTATTTTAAATTGCAATTATAGGTCAGTTTAAGTAGCTCTATGACCTTGATAGTGTTTTGATTTACAAATTGCGGGTTTTTGACGATGCTCTAAAAGTTTGCTTGCCATTTTATTCTTTAAATAGTGCCCACGCACTATGCGCAGTGTCAGACACGTGTTTTCTCTGTGATTTGTTGTGCTTCTTTTAGCGTGTGATATTCACGAATAGATCGAAGAATTTACTGCAATTACTGCTCATAACTATATTTATTTCAAATCTTCTGCAGTTTCATTGGGTATGTCTTGATTCGTTGCATCATCAAAGTAGTAAACCAATATTTCAATTAGCACATAAGAAGTTCAAAATAAAACATGAAATAATTATTATAAACGTTTAATATTATTAAAGCTAATCCATTAAAATTATTTACATCTTATTCCAATCAGTTCCGACATTTGAGTCTCCTTAACAATGTACAATACATTTATTTACACTCTTCAATTCTGATCTCTTCAATATAATATATGGAATAGTCAACAATAAGACTGGGAACGTACTAGG
Source organism: Lacanobia wlatinum (assembly GCA_947578705.1). Taxonomy (NCBI): domain Eukaryota; kingdom Metazoa; phylum Arthropoda; class Insecta; order Lepidoptera; family Noctuidae; genus Lacanobia; species Lacanobia wlatinum. The sequence continues at coordinate 8,574,628 of OX388028.1, read as the reverse complement.
CAGTCACTATCAAGAGATGGTAATCAAAATACTAATTTGACGTAGCAAAGGCTCGCCTTGATCTGTCGTAGCCATTGCGCTCGTAGCTCGTAGCAGGCTACGCGACGTGGCACTACTGCCTAGTGCGCTCCCGGACTTAGTAATAATTTAGCAAATCAAGGTAAGGCATTCACGTTACAATTTCCCCGCCGCACGTAAATTTTGAATAATATACTTTAGAACAATATTATACAATTTCTAATATATATATTTATATCATAATGTATGATATATTTTTAAAGGTTGATAGTCTTAATTTTACTAGTTACATTAGTTTCAGTGCGGCGGCTATCATTTACCTTCAACAATATCACACCAGCCAAATCTTTGCTTCATATTATTTACAACTTTTATTATCATACTATCCATAGTTTATTACTACATCCCATTTGACAGAATACACGTAGATACTTGTCTTGTAAAATACATTTACATTGTTTACTCAGAGCGTCTCTTGTATCATTCCTCATCCTTACAAACATTCAAAATGTCTTTTCACAGCCCTTATTCTATGACTAGAAGATGACTAAAGATTTAATACAAATAATATTTGTATAGCAATACTGTGTAACAATGCTAACATTCAAAAGTTTTGGTAAAATCTGTAGTAACAATAGAATTTTATAAAGACTGTAGTACACTCTATTACAACATTTATCAAAATTCAAAAGGTGATAATTATATATCCTCATCTCACCACTCCTGAGGCTTTAAGTCCAACTACACAATATATTCAAATAAAAATATCATTTTGATTTCAAAATATTCTTAGGCTTTCACGAAAACTTTTTTGGATGTGGTGAAATAGGAGTTATAAATATAAACAGTGTAAGATCTTAGCCTAAACGTCAAGACTTATTGTAATAATAATACTGTGAAAAAGTAGAAAATGTTAGGCCGATATCAAATTGATATACGCATAGTATACTTATGAAGGTACGTATAGCGACAGTCAGGTACCTCCATAGTGAAGAAGTGAATCGTCTGTAAGGTACTAATGCGCTTAACGAGTACATATAATATTATATAGCTGTAATTTATATTTCTATAGATTTTTCATAAACATCAACATGCAACAGACAAAGTACGGATTTATTGGTATTACTATTAAGTATGCAAATGAGTATTCCATAACTGAGTTAATAAAAGTTCACAATTCTTAGTTTTATGTAAGTAATATTTTCACCAATCAGTAGATACATTTTAGCAGGTCTTTGGCACATCCATGCCTGAATAGAAACACTTCATTGTGCTTTCCAATATTCTAGCAATTATTGTCAAAATTACTTACAACATCAATAAAATTCATAAAACTGATTCACTTGATGTGTTGACACAATGCCGTTCAAGCATACATTCTAAAAGCTCACATGTGCACTTGATATATGCACATTATAATATTGACTAGTGTCTGGTCTTTGGTGATAAGTCCAAGAGCTCCACACACGATGAGCAGCACTGTCAGAGTTTATATGATGGTAGCGGACAGCGGTGCCGGGGGGGCGAAGCGGGCAGGCACGGGCAGGCAGGCGAGCCACAGGCCACCGGCGCCGGCGAGGCATCAGCGCGCGCGGTGCGCGGGCGCCGCCGCCGGTCAGGGAGCGGCCACGGCCAGCGGCGGGCGCGTCGGTGCCGGCACGCGTGGGCACGCCACCATCGAGCCGCTGCGGCTCGTCTGGCTATTGCCTCCACCGCCTTTAACAATACAAAGATGGAAATTAGCTTTGTTTTTTACGTCATAAAATCAATACGTTATTTAAGAGAGCCTAAGATACTTGTATAAGATAGTCTCTCTAGTATCGTAATCTTAATTGTACACCATAAAAAAACTAATAGCGTGTTGCAACATCTCTGTTGTTACACGGTCTAGGAAGCTTGGCTCTAATAGCAAATAATCAAATGCGTTAATTGACGTATCAAACCGTCGTAATGGAGCAATTATTCGAGCGATCATTGATGAAACAGGAAATGATGTTTACCTATTAGGGAGCCGAGCATTTTTGTGACGGAGAACTTGCGCGTGCGCTGCGGAGTGCGCACTTCAGCCAACAAGCGGTCCACGCAGCGGTAGAGGTCGCCTGAGTTGTCGGCCACGCTGGCCTCGCTGAAGGAAGCGCCGTGAGCCGCACTGATGGCCTGGCCCTCCTTAGTGGTGACCTGCAGACAAAAACATATATGGTTGAAAAAAATTGAAGAACACATCAGTCCTACATAAAGATTACGTCACAATAAAGTTTTGTAGGTCACGATGACAAAAGAGAACCGATGGACCCTACCTTATCACCAAAATATTGGAATTTCACGCAAGAAATACCCCGAGTCCTAAATATCTAGGACGGGTTGCGTCATCGTAAGTTATTTTTATCAGATCGACGTGAAGGCTCCTGACGACAAAATCGGAACGTCGGATGATGCCGGGGATGTTGTTACTTAATAATTAATTCAAAGTAAACTCTACAAAGCTGTTTAGATTGCGTAAATTGTGTAAACAAAACGAAACAAGGTCAGGTTCTCAACTTAATTTGAGTACTTTTATTTAAATATCTATCGGATTTCGGGAAAATTGTAACTATCTTATTTTGGTCTGTCACTAGGTAATGTTTTGCAAAGTTTATTCTAATTAATTGCTAAATAAATGTTATTGTAGAATACATTTCCTCATAGCGAAGCGGAACTTGTGACTACGTCAGGAAAATGTAAGGATGTGGAAGCCTACGCTACAATTACGTAAATAGTGCCTAGTTAATATGTATGTTTATATCTTATTAGCAATATATGTTCTAAACAGTGTTTCTAAAATTATTCTATATTTTCTTTGATATAAGTTTTAGCGTTATCTACGGTTTCCAAGTAAATGTCTATTAAACGCATAACAAAAGCAGTCTGTTATGGCAGGTGTACATGTATTCCCATTGAATGCGAGCTCAAAAGACACAATAGTGATAGACAAGCCTGTCGCGCGGCTTTGCTCCACTGGCGACAACGTCAAAACTTCACAACACAGGCTGTCGTAGATGCTGAGTAGTTCTATTGTGTGATAATGTCAAAGAGGGAATTCTCCACGTGTAGTTTTCAATAAAGAAATTCCGTGTTATTTTTTCATTTTGAAATTTTAAATTGTTTGCTTCTGAAACTGTGTTCTATCTTTGTCGCATTCGCTATCTAAAACTAGATCTTCTAAACAGATTTGAGGAAACGTGTCAATCATCTAGTCTATTATTAATGTACGCGTGTTACGTAATTGCATAATCGTGACAGTGATCCCACATATCAGCTGACGTCTCGCTGAAAGGTGAAGGACGATCCCGAAAAATAATCAAGAAATAACTGAAGACATTGCGTAGAAAGGAGTAGGTATATCCTATATACCGTTTGATTTGTAGATCGGTGTTATCCGAGCTTTTCTATTATTCCGTGTTTACCGACAACAAACAGAGAGATTTACGACAGTTCGTTTTAAATAAAGAATCATATAGAAAGGAGTGATTTTCAGTACACATGCACTTGAGTCGTAAGTTCTCGATTTACAATGTTTTTTTTCTTCACGTGACGAGCTTGACTGACTCGTATTGCAGACGAAGTACGAACGTGAATATAAACGAGACGAAACACCCAGACGAACATTACAGAAAGAGTGCGTAGTTTACACCTAATATTTTAAATTATGCGTCCCAACACGTTTACCGTCTGAAATATGTGATAGTTTGTGCACGAGTAAATACACACGTATACGCAACCGTGTGCGAATTATGAGGATACAGAAACACTAGTTTGAATGCATGTGGATATTATCGAATTAGGTTGTTGTTTATGAGGTAGGTACTGACCTGTCTCAAGTGGTCTAGGTCTGTTTTGTTGCCGAGCAGGGCGAGCGGCATGGGCGCCGCGGCGCCGGCGGGCCCGTGCGCAGGGCTGCTGCCCGTTGGTGCGCGCTTCAGGGCACTCAGCACCTCCGTGGCATACTCGAAGCTGCTGCGATCCGTCACCGCGTACACCAGCAGACAGGCGTCGGCCCATTGGATCTAGAACAAGGAACAACAACAACATCAGAAAGTGCCAAGAGCTGTTTAAATTAGCGTGACATGATAATAGCAAATGTTAGGTGACGGAAGTACGTGAAAGTGCTGTCTGAAAGCATCTATCTATGTCACATACCTACGACGTTATATTCGAGAAGATTTGAAGGAGGTGTAATAAATCGGTATAATTTAAAGCCAATCGTTAGGGAAAAATCTTAATGGGTCACATCTGCTGCCGTTATAAACGTTTGATAACTAATTAAATTCCGTATTATAGCGCTTTCGAGTTCGAGGTGTCATTTTTGGCCCATTTAAAAATAATAGACGACAGCCTTTTAAGTTTCAACGATTTATAATTCCAGCCTCATAACCGTGGAAGTGCGTCACCGGAACGTTAAAGAAAAGGTGGACACAAAATCATTTTTGGAGTAAAGTTTAGACTAAATCTAACAGAACAAAGCTATTTACGTTGGCAAAGCGTTTTTTAGTCTTCATCAAACAAATTAATATGAGCTTACAGCTTTGCACAAAAGAGACTAGACGAAGACGAAGAAGAATGTGTTTAATTAATGCGTCTTGAGACTTTCAGAGCCAACATTCCGGCTTAAAATTAGCCTTGCAGCGATTCACGGGCGCTCCCACGCGCGCACGCTCACCACGCCGGGACACGGCCCACGTCGCCGCGGCTGTGACACTCATTGTTGTAGACGTACCCAGAATATTGTTTATATCGGACGAAACAGTGAAATCATTAAACAGGAAGTTGATTATTGACGTCAAGAATTGATCAACCTATCAACTACATACTCGTACCTACGTATTCAAATCGTGGGAGTTAGATTTAAATTACGGAAGACCAGAGTAAGCCACGCAGCTTATCGGTAGTCAAGGTGACATTTCAACATTTTGTTAATTCAAATAATCTACCAAATTTTATGGTTTCAATTCACGAAGATTTTGTTTGGTCAGGATAATAAACGTAAAAGGAAAAGTTTTTAATTGAAATCTACGTGGTAAGGCCTCTAACAAGGTCAAACATTATTGCTTTTTCAAATTTTTACTTTAACAACACTGTGAAATATTTTATTACTGTAATTGTTTAGCTTGCGTAAGAATTCTTTTCAATAAATTATGCAAGAGGAAACTTTGCCCGACTGTGATAATTATCAAGCCAAGTCCTCCTACAATATTGTTTAAATCTCGTCCATTCACGCTCTGCCCATAATCAAAACTACTTTTACGATTTTCAAGATGCGTTGCTTGTTTTAGCAAAGCTGGGTCTTTTCAACAACATCTCAAAATAACTATTTTAAGGATGTCTAAAGCAATATTTGCGTAAACTTCAGAAGGAGCTCTAGTTTAGTTCGGTCATCGTTCGAGTTCTAAAAATGTTAAACTGACAATCACTAGTTTCGCGTGCTGGTGGATCTGCTATTAATTATGTGTAATATGTAAACACGATGAGTCATGTTTTCGGTGCAGGTCACCGGAGCGTTCCTGGAGCTGTTCTGTGGTACTGGTAGTATTATTTGAGACATTAACCCAGTTGTCGGAACATAAAGCGGCCCCCCGTCTACCGGTAATCGCGTTGTGTTTGCGGAAGGGTATCTGCCGCTGGGTACACGCTTTGATGTATAGTGGGAAGTTAACGCGACAGTGTCTAGTTTTCACGTTTTCATGGTTTCAAATTACCGTGAAATGTTTCCTTGCGGTTGTTTAATATTTAAATTGTGTGGAAATAGGAACGTGTGAGGTGTTCGTCTGCTTTGTTGGACAAGCTTCCAACTTCCGAAATACGCGTTATCTGGATTCTGGATTGATGGTAAAATATTACATCCGAGTTAAAAGTATACAGGAATTCAGTTAAAATAGCTACAAAAATGTGGCCTTCTTACGAAAAACTCGACATCCTTAATCTCACTGATTTGTGTACTTATTATTGTTTAGAAACTAAAGGCCGGGTGTTTAGGTTATACTTTATTTCCGTGAAGGAGAAGATTAGTGGGCAAGGTCCCGGGGTATTAACCTATTCATAAACTGACGACTATTGGTCAATCCTTAATGCATGTGTTATTTTAGTGTACATTTGAAACAGTACTTTGGTCAAAGCGAAGGTTAAAGTTTACGATAGTTCGTGTTATGATCACAACCATAAAATTGTGTTAGTTTTCGTGGCAGACGGTCAATAACTACGTAGGTTAATATTCTTAAGACACTATATGAAAATATTTTATGAGGTTTGTAAGTATTCGATATCAAAGTTAGCCCTGAAGATTTATCGAGATTTTAATATCAAATAAAACATGTGAGTAAGCTATTTATTTACCTGTTCAGCTGGAAATTTATCTGAATTGGAACCGGATACATCTATAACTTCGAGTTCCACCGGAGTGCCGTTGATGGGCACCGTTTGTCTGTATAGAAGATCTGAAACGAAGATATGACATAAGCTTCTTGAAGGACACGAACTACGCAGTGTATACTTGCGATAAATAGGGAAGGTAACCAACCTGTGTTTGAATGATATTCGCCGATGTATCGTCTGGTTAAGTAGCGAACAATGAGAGCTGTAACAAAGAAAGAAAAAAAAATTAGGAAATGAGTATGTTTTATTTAATTATTATTAGTTACTTTTCTAGTAGTACTATTGAAGTTATATTTTCGAAGTTTTATTTGGCTGCAAGAGCTATTCCAACTGTTTGTAGTATACCATTAAGTAGGTACAGTTATGTTTGAAAATCTGAAAATCAGTCGCAGTTTCTTGGTACTGCGTCGCTGAGTGGCACCGAGTGTGTTCAGTAACACATTGATGTATTAGTACAACATGCTCGTGTTACATCAGCAAGGAGAATAGGTCAGTGGGTTGTTGCCCAGCTCGGCTTATGTAACAACTAGGTCGGAGACCCGAGCACTGAACATATTCGGTCAAGGTACTGTAAATGAAGTTGTGTTTATTGTTTCTTTAGTGTCAGTCAGTATTTCGCTTTGGGACGTCTTTGTAGCAAAAACCTTGTGATCCAAATGGTGTTAAATAAATAACTTGTTGTTTTTAACACAAAGTGTCTATTCCAATTTGTATCGTTTTCTTTATCACTCAGGAAACTCTATTGGGAATATAAGGTTCCACACAATTTATTTAAAATTGAAAACATAAAGTAAAGAATTAAGTTTCACCAAAGTGAACGGAAAATATCGAAATTATCATCTCGCGGAATACGAAATCCATCAAATGTTGACAGGCACTCTCAAATAACTGGGTCGCTAGAATTAAATCAGATGATACAGAATTTTCCAAAACATTTTTTGTTGAAAAATTTTCCTGTCCCAAAAAATAAGTTTTTACGTTATTTCTTCTCTATTTAAATGTAACATAGTGTGTGATGTTTTGTTGGATGTTATATTTGCTTACCGGACTTGCCAACTCGAGAGCTGCCAATGACAGCAATGCGTACGCGCGGCATACTGGCACGCTCGTCCTTCATGCTTGGGGATTTGCGTTTTATCTGTAACAATGCAAAAATAAATGATAACAAACAGTTTACAACAAACAACTTGAAGCATGAAAGGTACACAAGTCCAGGGAGTTGTACACTACATACAAATTACAACCAAGAAAGTTAATACTTCTTCTCGTTAGAAGTTGAACCCTGTTATTACATCCTCCCTCGAGATAACAATTATCCTACAAAATTGGCGTTAATGATCATTTGAGTCGGTTCCAGCGCTATATCGCAGTGAGATAAGCTCACGCGACGGCGGGTAGTTGGCGCGCTTCGGTTTCATTCATTCTGACGCCGTACTCTGTCTGACGTCCGCAGCTAATGACCGCCGAAGCACGTCAGAAGCCAACACTTGTTTAAGATTAGATTAGATTTCATGCAAGATTTACTAAAGTATTCCTTTGACTCATTTCTGCCGTCAATGATACAGATGGTCTCTGACATCTGAAAAATGACAGGAAACATTGTTTGGAACGGCTTTGTTACACAACTCTGAACCTGCCAAAGATTTCGGTTGACCGGTAAACAAAAGAAAGGTTGGTAAATAAAAGGCAAAAAACAAATTGCGAATTTTACCGACCTTCGTTTTATTTGTTGACCTTCAGAAAAAAATACAACCTTTTGACTAGGTAGCAGTGCGACTCAGACACAACCCTTTATTTGTACCGAGGAAGGTTTAAAAAAGTACTGCGTACAAAAACACCATTAGTGCGACATGTTGATATGTTCTGAAATATTTATAGCTCGGGTACGCCGCTATGCGTCAGCGGCTGCCCACAACTGGTTGAATAACCCTAGAACACATTGCGATGTCCATTCAAACTTGCTGTGTTGACAACAATACGGAATTGATAACAAAAACATACGCCTATTAGCTACATAAATTCATCGCTCACATCTTTTGTTTGTTATGCGTTCTTTGTTGATTATTATTTTTAGATCGAATCAAAAACTTAGGAGATCTTTAAAAATATTCTTGTTCTCATTTTGGCAAGAAACTGCATTATTTGTAAGAGTTTATTTGAGGAGGATTGCTTGTAGATTTCTTGAAAATCTGCCTACAGTGTAATTTTTACACACGCATCATAATGTAACACGTCAGTCTAGAGTATGTTAGTAGAGCGATGAGCAGGTGTTATTAAACGTCAGAGTTGTCTATGGTAGGCGTCGTAAACAACAGTGACGTAGCATGCACCATTGAACAAAGTGTACCATCAACAAGCACTTGAGGTTTGATGTAATGCTTGTGACGCCTGACGCCTACCGACCACGTTTAAAACTTACGATTGTTTACATTGCCATTTTGCTCGAGCTTATATAACTTTATTTTATTTCATAAAAACAAAACTGTTGAACTTGTGACACAATTTTTATGTAAAAATAATGTAATATTTAGTACAAAAACAACAGTGTATTGGATTCATGAACTCTTTTTACGGTAATTTCGATATTTCTTTGCATTTTATGAAGCCATAAGCTTTAATTAATAACTGTACATGGATTTTGTTGTTTTGTTTGTTTCTGTTCTCTATTGAGCGATGCGATTAACTGAAATGAGTTGAAAATCTCACCAAACACTCGTAGGGATGAGATATCATGAGCGAAGATATTTAAATATCGCTTTTAATGAAAATACATAAATTTTACATCAAAAGAAAATGCATCGCCACGTGAGAAAACAAAAACCCACGCGGTTAAAAACGTGGAATTCTACATTTTTGATATCCCACCCAGATTAATGTATCAGTGGCGACAACGCCGCCATTTTTATTTACGTTTGGCGCCAAATAATATCGTTCAGTCGCGCCGTGGTGCCAAAAGAAATATCAAGTTTTAAATTAACTTTCCGTGTTACATAAATAATTTCCGTAGGTACTTATTATATAAAAATAATTGGGATGGTATTAGTAAAAAAAAATTTACTATTGAAATTTTCCATAAAACAAAAATATTTTCCCGTAAATAGCGCTCGATGCGCATACACGATAAGAACATATCTGTATTCATAACAACGAAATGTGAACTAAGTAGCTAGCTTAAAGCTAAACATTACACCTTATTGAACTAAGGAACAGGTCTTTAGTTCAATCAGGTAGAAAATAAGCCATTGTCCAGTTTATTGGCAATACCGCGTTATACATTTTGAGGCGCGATAAAAAGTGAGTGTTGCTAAATTATGAATTAGGCTAGTTGCTGATCGCGTGAACTTGTTGCCACGTTGATAAGGTGTTACATTAAAGGCCATGTATTTTTATGCAAAAAGTTATGAGTTTTATCAAAAAACAGATTAACGTGGGCGACTGTTTGGTGTCGTTGTTTACTATAGAACAAAATGGAAAAGTGATATCAGCTGCGTGGCTTTGTTTTCGCCCACTGTGAAGGGATTGTTTTACAATGTTATATTTATTGCGCTTTTATTACGTGATATTTTTCTCGCCTTTTCAAGTTTCTGAAGTTTCTTTTCTCCGCAACAAAAGGTGAAGCAACAAATACACAATAGCTAGATAATCTGCAGGCTTTTCAGGATTATTTCTTTCAATAGTGCAACTGTTGTATTGTAACGGCAAATCTCTTACACCCATTTCCTACAACTCCCACGGGACCAACGGAGCGCTATTTATAAACAGGGAAAATCTTTTGTATTCACTAAGCACTATATTCTATTAATACACGAATTTCACACTACGAAAACATAGACAGTCAATTAAGAAAGTGGTTCCAGTGGGTGCCTGCCCACGTGCAGAACCTTGCCCTGCAGGCTTACAGCCAAACGTGTGGGATGTTACGTTAACACAATCAAATATCACGTTCCTAAGTCACTCCAAGGCTAAATAGTTTAGCTTACTAAAGGTTACTTAGTGGTTTTTAATCCATTAGGACGAACAGCAGAGAAAAGCTAGGTCATTTTTGGGCAAACATAATTTATGAAGTCGCTATGTAGAAAAGCTTTCACATGCTCATAAATCATGAAAGTCCTTGCAACTTGATCAAGAACCACTCCGTCGTAACATAACACATTTACAAGAGTCCTTGAGATGAAGTGTGGCCTTGAGGCTTTCACCGCCAAATGGTGCATGTACCGATATCAATACAAGGTCATCGCGGGACCTGCCCAAAGGACATGACCTTGGGAACAAACCGCCACATCACGAGGATTACGGCGATTAATTTCCCTGTTAGAAGGTTGTCTGCCAAGGACCCGTTCAGCTGTTGACACTGATGTCGACTATGATAAATAGCTTGGCAGCTGCGAAACAAGAGATTGACGAATTATTGTGACTTGTTTACACGAAGGCCGAGTCCTTGGCTACCGTAACACTTGTGTTAAGTAAGCACAATAGGACCAAACTTCACACGTGCAAGATAGGTGCGCACCTTAGAAAGTTACGTATCTTACACGGTTGCTTCAGTTTATTCTTCAACGGTAAAAAGTAACAAAAATTATGTGTTCACATTCTAGTTCAGTTATGTGTTTATTGCAAACAGACCTAATTTTTGTACATAAAAGTAAAGAGCTGTTGTTTTTACCACAAAGCTGGGCATTTAATTTTACGATTTGATTGGCCACTTCGTGGTATATAAGGCAACAACAACAAACAACTCGACACTAAACCTAGTGAACGAGATTCAGCTCAAATACCAGTTCATGACTCAAGTTATTTATTCATTGTTCTCGTTCTTGGCAAGTACCAAGTACTGAGTACCTGAGTACTTTAGTGAATGTTAATTAGACGTTCAGAATAATGCGAGATGAAAGTGCTCTATTTATACGTGGAAGTATATAGGTGAAAACTTTAGCCAAACTTTGTAATGTAGAGCAGATTCATTCGTAAGATCTCGTTGAGTCATAACGGGCACTTTATGCTGGTACGTCTGCTCGAGTTATCTCGCCTTACATCAAATGAGATAATGTCAAAACCGAATCCCATATTTCATAAAAATATTTTGCTCTTTGCTAATATTTTCATGACCGAGTTCTTGAAATAGGAGAGGAATATTTTCGGTGAGATAACATCATTTCCGTAAGAAATGAGTACCACTTTACGTTTCTGAAACAATTTTGAAATGTTGTTATTACATTTACAAAGTTTGCTAGCAATATTGCGCAGGTTATATAAATAAATAAATTAGTACAATTGCTATGTTTATGGTTGTTGTCATTGAAACTTATTGTTCTAATTATTTTATCTCTACACGAGCTAGGAATATTCAGGAATATGAATATAGTATGAAAAGATACTATTTAATATTTTGTTCATAACATTAAAGGTCATAATAATATTTTTATGAGACAACAAATTGTTGTACAATCTTCAAAATTGCTACGCCGTAGCACGGGCTTGCTACGGCGTAGCACGTCTTAGTGAAAAATGTGTACCTCTAAACGACTGAAATAGAAACATTGTTTATTACTAGCAATTATTCGGTGCCTCGAGGTTCGACAGTTACGGATCGTATTCAGTGTTTATGTCTGCAATGGTCTGTTTGTCTCCTAATGAGGCCGTTGACTTCTCTATGTCGTGGCTTCGAAGGTTCGACAGTGGTGATGAATTTCGGCCAGGTTTGATTGCGCACTAAAACGAGAACACATAATGCTTTAGGATTTAATTGAGTAATTCGAGTGTACATTAATGATGCTTTTAAAGGGTTTTCGTATTATATGTATGTGCTAAATGTTTAATTAGCTAAACAGATTTTTAAATAACGAAAAAGCTCAAACCGAGTACTTGCAATAACATTTTACCAGCGCGTCGTCATTTACGCCGATTGGTACGTCAAATTCCTGAATAAAATTCTATTCAAGTAAATAAAAATAGCCGAGTAGAAACGCAGCGAGAATACGAACCAATTGTTTTTGGTGTTGAAATAAACAGATCGATTTCTCAGTTACACGTGTGCCCCACCCCACCTACTAGTTATGATTTTGTATTAGCAACAACGTGATTTTACTGTTTTGAAATTAAATTGTATGGACGATAAAAACAAGTCATTAAAGGTCGATCATTGAACTGGAAAAACACAGAAAAATCAAAGCGACTTTGGTCGGCAATCAAACAAACTGTGATACGAAAAAAACGAAAATAAAATTTGCTATTTTGCATGAGTCGTTGTATTATTCGGAAATGTTTGGAGGACTTTTGATTAGCCATGAATTGACTCCGGAACAACATCAAACTGAAGAAAGACAAAGATATTTTTTGAGCACAAACTTAAAGGCAAACAGGACAAAAAAAAAATGGTCTAAAATTTCAATAAAAAACATTCTGTTTTTCATACATCTAAAAGAGTGTGCCTCACATTTACGCTAAATAGGTCCAGTCCAGCACCAGACAACTAGAACCTGATGCTGTTTTTAAACTGAATCTGAGATAACAAGTTATTTAACAAGTTGTTTTCTCGTGTAATGAGGTGGCATGTTAGTGTTCACTGTAACGCGTACGGCCCCAGGATCTCGGTGACCCTCCTCTGACCCGTTCCGAGCAGTGACCGGGTTATCTAGCTGTGTGCCTCGCTTACCTGAGCAGGCAGCTGAATCCTAAAGGTGCCTCTAACATAGTTTTATTAAAGTTAAGGCTAGAAGTTGTATTGGAACGTGCTAACTTTGCTTAGAGACCGCATCAAACTATTTGCTAACTGTCAGCTTATACATATTTTATAATTTTGTTTGATAAAATTAAAAAGAGAGTTACAGCTGGAAGTACTGATCTGATTATGAATATTATTTTGCTGAAAAAAACCTACACCAGGAATCGCTGAGTGCCTGATAGGCGGCAAAATGTATGATTCCTGTGGGAAAGGCACTGGAAAGAAACTGTGAGGAAAAGCTAGATAAATAATAAACTAATAGATTTTTTTTTTCTTTATTTGGACGAGAACAGCGCTGTAAACGTGCCGGTTTTTTTGCGTTAAGTAAGAGTATCCTGTGGAATCATTTTTTTTTGCTCCAAATAAAAGTTATACGTGACTCGAATAGTGCTGTTGCAATTAATAGCTGCAGCGACACGTGTCGGGTCGACACAGAACTTGTTCCACTCTCATGTATTATGTATGGCCTCAGTGCGTTAGTCAACAAGTCTCCTGTAGATTATCACTTTCAGTAAAGCTATGTTTGCATCTCGGCTCACTGGACTGCAGCACGGAATTGGCAACGTTGTTTAAAATACAAAGTCCATCCTGCATACAAATTGAATAATTCAGCATTATTATATCGAATATTACAATAATATTTATTCATATTCGAGAGAAACATATATATTTTTGTATATATTAAGTTTTTTGCTTTTTAGATGATAGATTTTATGATATACTAAATAATTCTGCTATTTCCTATATTTTAAACAAAATACGTTTATTTTTAAACGATAGTTTTCTAGAACATTCTTATGACATGAAATTTGACCTTTCTCGATGGACGATGCCAGTGCTCTTTAAAAACGTAGAGTGGGCGGATTATTGAGAATGTTCAACTATTTATATTTATAAACTTAGCAAAACCCTGCTGAGTGCAATTGCGCTGTTATCCGCCTGCACCGATTCAAAGAGATTTACGACTGAAGCGTTCCTCCGGTCGGTAGGTACAGTCAACAAAGCTATTGGGTATGCAGGCAGCTAACTTGTAACTACTTTTAAACAATGTTTTGAGTGTGCTGAGTAGACAATTATTGTACAACACACTCGTAAGTATGTCAAAAGCTTAAAAAATTATAATGCACACATTAGAAATAAACATTGGCAGTGCTGTGGAAAAATTAATATTTTTGCCTGTATACCGAATAGCTTTGTTGACTGTACTTCGATAAGAAAGTTTCAATGTTGTTCCATACTCGCCAGCGTCCACACCTGGCGCGCTCTTTACTAAAACTTGGACGCCGTAACTAATCTACGTTCTAATCCGAACCTTATCTTTACATCAATTAGGTTGATACACGCTCTGGTTGTTAGCCAGGTATGGTCCACGTTACTGCTCTCCGATCCTTTGATGATTTATTTACTATGTTTTCGATTTGATTATTTACGAGAATTGCTTTACCGAAGTGCTTCCATTATTTCAAACACGTGAAACAAATCAATCAACGTTCAATTAAAACCTTTTACTCATACATCATTTAGCCGAAGCAACAAATCATGATAATGATGTTTAAAAAGCGTTATGTGATGAATTATTTCACTTGTGTTGAGAAAGCAAAATATAGTGTAACCAATTTTCTTTTATTACCAGTTTAAGTGATTAAATTTAATAAGCTTTTAAAAGTTTCTACACGTAGTATTCTCATGAAATTCTGCAGATGGAACAATATTTCCAGAGTGCTAATAGCATGTTTTATACATGTGTTGTGGAAAAATACTATTCCCACTTGTACTCAACGAACACTGTATATATTATCATAAACAAACACGTCTGTTGCTACGTGTTTCTGATTACGTTGGGGAAGGCGTGATCAAATCATGTCGGATATATTGTAAAATTCCACATTGCGGAGCTTAGATATTACTGAATCGATTGTTATTTTATTTCCATGCTGCCTGGTTTCCAAAAACTCACGTAGGAATGCGGCGCGGACGCTAGCTACCTATGTAGGCGAAGGACGACATTTCAAAAATGATCAAGCGATTCTCGAAACTCCTCATTAGCCCAATTTATATTTTGACAGTAACTGCAAGTCGCCAAACGTTGTGCAACTTTCATAACTGGGTTAAAGTCGTATTGTTAAAACGATATAACTGGGTCAAGTTTAGTGAGAATCGTAATGCGTTATTTCCAATACATTTGTTTTCTTTTTTACTGTACCGCACTTGAATAAATAAACTTTTTCGATTAACATTGAACTTTTCAGTGTGTTTAACAATAACGGTTTCGCAAGTGATCGTTACAGCTGTTACCGTTTACATCGAACAAAATATTATTGGGTCAAGTACACCAACAGTTTGGGCATTATCGTTGCAACATCGTGCTAACGATGTACGCAGAGATTTTTCTAATCAGATCAATGTGTACATAAATCTCCTTTTGTCAGTAATACTGTAAGCAGATTTTGCATTTAGATTCCGCACGTGCCGAACACTCAAAGCTTCAGATCAGTTTTGATCAATAATTTTTCCACACTACATCAGAAGTTTTCCACGAGACGTGTTAGTGGTAAACTTTTCATTCACGTGAGAATGAGCGCTAGTGAACGCTGACGTTGGTCAGGCACGCAAAATATTTATGTTCGCTATGCCTACGTAAAGATGAACTATAATTAAATTCGGTATTTAATGAGTGGGGGCATCATCATTTCGGCTGGAATACTTGGCGATGTCGAGAGCGGAATTGATCGGTTTCGGGCGGATGTTGCAGTCTCTCCCTTTCGTCTTTATTAAGGCGACTTTGACCTGAGGAAATGGCATGTCAGCTGTATGAACTTAATTTGTATACGAAACAAAATATTTGGGAAAATGACTCCATCCAATTATCTTTTGAAGTGGACATGTGTATTTAGTCTGGCTTTAAACACAATGGAAATTAATGGTTCCCGTTCCAAATTGGATGGCACCCGGCGGGACGTTGTATGTTTAATTGGATCTCCAGCTCTTTTTCAAGGTTGTGTTATGACGAGCCAATTACTGGACTCGGAAAAAGTCAGAGGACACTCCGCAATGGAAGGTTACGGGTTTATTAATTAAGATGAATTTAATTACACGGTTTCACCGAGTAATCCCATATCCCTTTATGTTTCACTGTACTTACATGAGTTTTTTTAGAGAGAAGGGAATGTTTTCGAGTAATTATTATTTTCCATTACATCGTTCCTATTTCTAGCCTAAAAATACAAAGCCCGTTCGTGTGAATGGTTTTTTCCTTTCTTGTCACAATAACAGCATTGATGATACGAAAATAAAGTTAAGTAGTTGTTATATCTCCTACAATGGATACTAGAATGTTTCTGTTATCCATTCATGAATCTGTAGCAATGGAACAAATTGAATGAAGCCGTCGTCGTCCTTTTTACTGAAAAGTACCTTGATTCATAGTAATATGGTGTTATTGTCAAGGCAAACTGCCTTTAGGACTACGTTTTCTTCGTGAAATAGTTGCAAATGGAGTGTGCTGTGATAAAGACATGGGATAAAGATGAACGTATGTGTGTTCTTACTTGTATTTAAATGTTAAGTACAATATTAAACTGTAAGAATCTAAGTCCTGACTGACTGACTGACAGACAACGCACTGTGGTCGTAGAGACTTGAAATTTGGAGGGTGCTATTGTCTTGACGAGAAGAGGTGTACTAAGAAGGACTATAGGCTAAACCCCTAAGGGTTAAAAATGGATGAAAACGTTTCTTTGTTTTTAAACATAGAGTTGTAAAAATTGTGATATTTGGATGGTTCATTTAAAAACCGGACAGGTGCGAATCTAGGGTTCCCTAAAAACTTGTGTAAATATAAAGGACTCAACTAAGAATAAGAAATCCGCTGTTATTGACATGTACAAGGTTTTAAGTAATCCTTAATTGCAATCAATGTGACTTTCTTCTTAAATTATTCTATCAATGGATTTCAATGTTGGATTTAACGTATTCACAGAATAATCCAGTATTTCATCCAACGCCCAGTTCCGACAATTTTATTGTAGAGCAGTAGAGTCGATATTAACTCTGTAGCTCAATCATATTGTAGTTAATTGATTAATTTCCGAGTACCGCTGAAAGCTCTGTGTTTCACAGGACTCCTCTATTTATTGGAAAATACTGCTGCATAGCCGATATCAATGAAATTGGACACTTGGTTCGCAATAAACGTTTTGACTTTGACTTTGATTGATATGATGTTGGGAAGAGCATATAGCTACCGAATTTCAATTGGTATCTTGTAATAATTCGTGACTAGGAGACCAATCAATTTATTACTCTGCAGGATGCTGCAAACTGTATCATAAATTGACGTAGCAATAGCTTTAAATGTTCAAACTAAATCCTAATAAATATAAAATTCTTCCATAAGGTACTGGTTACTGAGTGAGTGACTGACAAACAACGCACAGCCGAAACTACTGGTCGTAGAAAGCTGAAATTGGGCATGTAGGTTTTTGGGGAGTTTAGAGGAGCACTAAGGTATTCCCGAAATTCTTTCAGGAACATGAAAAATGGGATATGCGCGTACGAAGTTGCGGGCAAAAGCTAGTAACCTTATAAATAGATTTGTCAAAGCCTTTTCCCAATTTTTGTGATTTTGGAGTCCGCTTCCAGTTTAACGGGATGCCGCTGAGTACCAGTATTTTTCATGGAGTTACTGCTATCTGAACTCCAAAATTCAAAGCAAGAGCGGCAACGACCTCATATCAGAAAGATAATATCTTCAAGGACGCGATTCTACTTTCTCTGCCATGCGTGGGAGATGCACCTCTACCCGTTCCTAAAAACGTATCGTGTTTAGTGCTTGAAGTTCAAGGAGTACCTACTATGACTAAAGTAAAACACATACAGGCATAAACGGGCTTATTCATAAACTGAATAATAGTATGAACAGTTTCAATACTGATTATGAGATTCCAAATTCAAATTATGTATAGTCAGTTTCCCCATACAGCTGCACTTTTGAGAACTTAATGAACGCCACTGATGCCGCTATAAACGTGTTTACTAACTGGTTTGAATAAATAAAAAATCTGCTAAAGTAATCGTGAGAGTATTTATTTTACGAATAAGGCTGCTAATAACAACAATTTTAAACAACGTAAAATCAGAGTAACATCTTTAGTGCTGTACAATTAAAAATGAATGTGATAGGGCTTATCATTTCCATTTAACGTGCAAATATTTGCCTACCACACATCGTAATGATCAGCCTAATCAATTTACACGCATGATGAAAATGATAAGCCTACTTGAAGCTTAATGGCAATGAATCTGTGAAATCTATAGAAAATGCGCAAAATGATTGAAGCATCTGTGATTTGAGATGAAACTATCATCTAATTGTAACTACAACCCTTAGAAGTAAACTATGATACAAGAAAACAATGCACTGATTCGTCTAGACAGCATACAATCAATATTACCATTTTACCATCATTGAAATAGATGCACAAAACTAAAACATTTACAGTTACACACAATCACTGCATTGAATTAAACATTATAGTCTGTTCTCATTGAAAATCAATGAAATCTAAGTAAATAAACGACATGCCTTCTGACTATTGAGAAGTGTTTCTACTGTGAAGAAGACAACAGTCGAACGAAAGCTCACCTGATCCAAAGTATTGGCGTCCCGGGACCAACAGCTACAGGTCGGCTGAATCGCCGGCAAACACCACACACCGAACGAAATAGCAACCAGTCTATGCACAACACTAAACGTTTATAAATTCACTGTCCTCCGAGTTCAAGGAATAGCAAAATAAATTGTTTTAGGTACAAGTAAAGCTGCAGTCACTGGATTTCAGAGCGACGTAGAGCGCGGCTGAGCATCGACGAGCGACTGGGCGGCGCGCAGCGAGCCATCCTATATATACGTAGGTAGCTAGCAACGCCGCCCGCCCTCCGCGCTCTCCTACATGCAAAAATATCGGTGGAATTCAGAGCCTAATTTTCTCTGTCACTGCCTTATGCCGACACAATGAGAGCGTTGATCTCCTCGCCTGCATCTGTCACACTTGACCAAATTATTTTAATCTGACGGCTTAACGGCTCCTTACTCATATCCCGTGTGTGCCCAAAGCCATATACGGGTGGTTTGCTCTTATTAATGTGTTAATTAGAGTAGGATGAAGCTGTTTCTCATTATAATTAGCTATTTATCTGGATTACTGAGGATACCAACATCCTGCCTTTTATGTCTACACGTACAACTACCAGACGCGACAATAAAATTGAAAAGGAGAAAACTAGATTTCCTTGCATGCTGTATAATGTTGTTAAGGCTAGGAACAATTTATTTCAATATAATTTATGAGCATTCGCGATAGCAAACGATGGGTTTCGCAAGTAACCATGTTAATGTGAACAATAAATATAAAAACAGTTTATGCGTGTATAAAACGCCAACCTATAAACTGAAAAACAAAAGAACTGAATTATTGTTACAGCTATATTTATTAGGGTGATAGTTGTTCCAATAAAAACACAATTCATTATGACCTTTTAGACTCAACAATCTCAGCACTTACATTTTCTTATTGTAATTGAACAAAATGTTTCTGCGCAATTTCTGTAGAATTTTTCGCGAAGAAAAATGGGCTTCTAAAATCTTGCTTGTCTCAAGACACAATTAACATTTACAAATTACAACATTTACAAATCGTTTCACACCGAATTATTTTAAAAAAAGTAGTTTGATCGCTATCACAAAATGGCAAGTCTTTCGCATATAAAACGGAACCAGTTCAAGGATGCTACACAACAACATTGGATTTCCCGAACCATTTTTATTGTTATTCGCACATACATCTCTTGTCAAGTATCGATGAATCATGTAAAACTTTCGCTGTAGGTATAAACGTGCGATATGGGCTCTGTGTAAATGTTACGTATGTTTGATTCGAATGTCAGCGAGTAAACATCGGACGTTTCATAGACAATCGTAGAATATTCCACTCGTCATCACAGTCCGTTCGGCGATCGAAGTATATACAAGTGGTATTGCTGTCCTTACATAATACCGTGGACCGCAAAACTTTTTTATTACCAAAGAGGATTACGCCAGGATCTAGGGTGTAAAACTTGTGCCAGTTTTGTTCAGTTTCGTGAGCCCACGCACCCTCTGTGACCCACAACGAGTACGTTGACTGTCTTATTGTACGAATCGTTGTTTAAACTTTGCGTTCAATATGTCAAAAGTGAGATTCTCGTTCAAAATAACAGGCAATATCGGAGTAAGGCAATACACCGGAATAATGGTGGTAGACAATAAGAAAGCTATTCAAACTGACAAGAACATGAGGTCACTTGTAGCGTATTGTTCCTCTGATATTAATATTCTAGCGAAGGATTTCAAAGCGGAGTTGTCCTCTAGACTTTGTCGCGGGTGACGGACAAAACTTTTGTTGTATTAGTATAAAGACCTCGGTTAAAGATCTTTGTGCGATAACAATAAATGTATGTTTCCAGGCAAGTTAGTGTAACTTTTCAAATAGAATTGCCTTTTAGAAAGTAACTTATTGGTTTCTTCTATAAAATAAAATATCAAATAAATCTGCAATCATTGATTTAATTAAAAATATGTTGCTCTAAAAATGTCAATCACTAGTATTTGTTAGTACGTCGAACAGATCCACGAATGCACACACACTACAAAACCGTCTTTGCGTTCTATTTCCAGCAGATTGATTTTAAGTGAAGTTGTTGTTGATATGAGAATATTTCAAACAATAACAATTTGGATTTTCCTGTTTGTTATCCTTGGATGTCCTTATTTATTTTTTATTTGATGTGTCGCCTTCTCATACTTAGTCCTTAGAGTAGGTGTTCTATATCTAGGTATATTTTAGTTTGCTTTTATTTTAATGTAGCAAGGAGTTTTGCTATTAAACCACAAAGAACAAAAAGCTTATTTTAGTTAACGACTATAATAAAGATCAATTAAATTACCCCAGTATTAAAATCACAATTAATGTACGTCATGGATAATAGTTTCAAATACTCGTGCGCATCCGGAGAAATGAGACGTGTTCCTTAGTAGTTGAGGATATGATAATTTCTAAGCTAAATATAATAATGGTCGCAATGCCACCGGCTGCCCCAGCCGTGACGTCTCCGTACCGACTTGGTCGCACGAAACGATCGAGGCGTCCGTTTTAAATCAGTGTAATAATCACACGTTTATTCAAGCATTTCTACAAAATATTTCGATACACGCAAAACTATCTTCTTCCTGCGAACATTATGATGAGAGAAGACCTTCAAACGCTTTCATGAATGAAATTACGTTCAGCAAATCTGTTTACACATTAAATTTCTGATTTATGATTAAAAGTTTAGTTAAAAAACTCAGCTACACAAATGTTGTTTCCTTTCAAAAAGCTCCACGTAAACGCTTTAAGATTTTAATCCCAGATTTAGAAGTAATCTTGATTTATGACGCGAAAACATACTCATTTGAATACCCTTATCGTCGTTCATACAAATTCTGGGACTATTGACATTTTAAAGCTGGTTGAACGTAGCTAAAATATAGTTAAAAAAATATTGATCGAAGTTCAAATCTTAGTGCGTTGTACTCCAAGATGAAATGTATGTACCTTAAGGTGAGTGAATTATCTAGTGCGTTAACACTGCGGTGTTGTGCTGAAAGATTAGTGTTAGTAAACAAGTTCTTGTTATAATAGCCATAACTATAGTGATCTGTCACGAACTATGACTAAACGATAGTTACCTACTTAGTGATTACAATGCTCAGTACCGAGGTATCCAATTGTTTGAGTATTGTCTTGTTATTTAATATAATTTTCAGTATTGACAACACACTTTCAGTTTCAGTTAATACATTACGTAAAGGTTGCACAGCGATCAAATCACGTAATATTAGGGAAATATTATGAACGTTAACAAGAGAGCTTGTTTGTGGGAACCGCATTGTGTATCTAAGATACCTAGTTATGTACCGCAAAGACTTGTGGGTTTGCTTACAAACTTCCTACGCATCTAGTCAATATCTACATGAATTCACTGGGAGAAATACATGTTTTAAAGGTATTGCAACACGTGAGTTGAAAAATATGTTTTGTCCATTTTTAACCAGTAGCAAATAAACTGCATTGCGGTATTTTTTATTGATTTCAGGTTCATTTGTTGACATGTGGGAAGGTTAGTATGTTCAATACAGCTCAATATAGAATAGGTGCCTATGAGTCGTAGTATAGATTTATTACTACAGGTAGCCTAAACAACCTATTAAGCGATTTTGCCACAACTATTACTGGAATCAAAAGTAGCTCACAATTTAGGACCCATTAGTTTTAGTGTTAATATATAATCCATGGGGCTTGGCAACTGGGCTTAATTAACCCAGTTGTATAATGTCCCTTGGTGCCTATTGGCCTAGCTCTATTCTGTCTCCTGCTTGAAAAGGACGGAAGTGATATTTATATATATATTTTTCCTACTCCTCCTTTTCTGATTGATTTCGTTGCGGGATCCAAGACAGTCAAATCGTTTCTACGGGACTATTCTCGTTTCTCGTTGTCACCACTGTTGATTCTGGCTTTCAGGAGTTGCAGTGGTTGGGATGTGTGGCGGGTTTGTCTCAAAAAAAACCTCCTTTAATTTGAACTCGTATTTAAGCTGTTGATTTAGGAACAAAAACTAAACTCATCGCGAAATTCTTGACATCGTAGGCGTATAAATAAACTATGATAAATAGTCTGCGGTGACCGTGGGTTGTGCTAATAAGGTAAGTGTTCTTCGAAGTTTCTTTGAAATGAGACAACGACGTTCATGAAAATATTTCAAGATCAGTAGTTGTATGAGTCAAGTGCGGGCTTGCGGGGAGCGATAGCGCGCCGGTTCCGGGAACTCAAGTGAGTAGTGCGTCGCGGCACCGCTTTCCGCAGTCGGCACTTCGTGTTTACACGAGTTTAATAACAACCGTACGGAGATTAAGCGGAATTTATGTAATAAATATTCAGATATTATAGGAAAACTGAAGTTTTCTAAAACAATAATACGTTTCCACGGAATTCGTATGATTTACTGTAGTAGGTACAGTAAGTGTGACACTTTTCCAGACACTTTTCACATTAGGGAAATGTCGCATGTTTTTGTAGTGACTATTCCTTCTAGGAAGGCCACTGCAGACAAGTCAACATATTTTTTCTGCTGAGTCCTTAACATTTTCTTTGACGATAACGCATTTTTTTCTTTCAGAAGTTTCTAACAGATGTTGCGGTAGCATTTATCTCCATCTGTATTGTTCGTGTCTCAGCCTTGGAAGCTTGTCACCTGCACTGGTTATGAAGGCTATTTTCCTTTGACAAGTGACGCGCGTGGGTGAACTGGCAGGTGGCTTGTGGCTGGATATTTTCGTTCCTTTACTAGCACTAAGCCCCACTCTCATTGATGATTGGTTCACTGCGGGACAGGGATTTATCTGAATAATTGGGTACCATTTTTTTATCCATTCTATTTTCGCCTCCCACGTCCTAACCACTGTTCATACTTTTGGTGTACAATAAAGTGTATAATAAATAAATAATAATAATCAAAATTTTTGTTTATGTTAATTTTCAAAAACATCATTTATTAAATCTAAATTATTTTTTTTTTTTTGGTTAATGCGATGTGATGTGATAAGTATTCAACATTATATTTTATTTGTACAGTTGAACACGTAGGCGAAACTCGGGGGAGTACACGGAGAAGTTTTGTAAAGTTATGTTATAATCTGACTCCCCCTCAATGTTCCGAAAGGCATGATGTATGGTGAGATTGCAGCTGGTTTATTCGTTAAACTTTTAATGTTTCCTTGCTTATTCATTGGATTTTCCAACCATATGATTTTTTCTATGAATTAGGTACCTTTTTGCAGAAAGAAGTCGTATAAAATAATTCCTGTTTTGGGAGTCTGGTCGACGTTTCTAGTGAAGTATCCATGAACAGTTTTTGAATGAAAATCCAATAAAGATATAGCCATCTACTACCGCCTTAATTTGATTAAAATGCATTGTGCATTGAATATCGGTGATTCTACGAAACCGTTGTTTGTACCTGTTTGTCCGACAACAGTTTTGAAGCTCTAACAATGCTATTTGAAATTCTAGTGAAAACGAGGTTCTCTGGTAATGGTTGTGTGTCGAAAAGGATGAAAACTGAGAAGAGCTTGTAAACTGTCTGTTTAAAATGTTCGTACATTATTGAAATCCTGTTTAACTATATGAAAAAAGAAACATGTATTTTAAATAGATCATTTACTTTTGAATTGTAAAGGTCGATTAATCAAAAAGATAAAGCTACATAGTTCTGCCTCGCTAGCGACAAAAGTAGCAAGCATGTTTTGCAGCAAAACACACTCACTTTATTTTCCGTAGCACATTACTTAGTGGCTACGTGTCGTAGCGCGTGGCCGTAGAGCCTCCGTAGCTCGTAGCAGAGTTCATAGAGATTGGCTACGAAGCCATCGCCTCCAAGATTTAAATGGTTACTCTTTAATAATTTTGTCACGTTCTCATAACTGTGTTGGAGAACTTTCACTTGAATGTAAATGTAAACAACCTAAATCCATCAGTAGTTTCCTTTAAATTGAACTGGTTCAAACGGTAAATTGGTGGTTTTCTCATTTCATTGATATGATTCACAAAACTACGATGTTATTAATTTGTTCTGATTTTCTGATAAGATTCACTTACCTATGTTAACAAAATTTCCTACTTTATATAAAGCAATAAAGTCAAAGAAGGTCAATATTGGAAGCAATTTAGTTCGGTAACATATAAATTTGCAGTAAGGATCGCTCTAGCCTCGATCGTGTAGTCGTAACATAGTTTACCTCACGCAATCTCGGCTTAGTTTGACACGGTTCCGATAGTGAACAAATTGCGTGAGGCGTGAGTCCCTCGGGCAATTAGCGTCATTGTATCCCGGATATCCAGATTCGCTTATTTATTATCTTAGGTACGAGCTCGCGTCAAATCACAAGTAATAAAGCTTGTTTTCTAATGACCGTGTTTTTATGCGGATATTCGAAATATATTGGCATTTGTGGAAGGTGATATATATTATATATATTGGCAGTATGGAATAAACCAGCGAGTCAGGTATTTACGTGAGGTTTTGCGTCGTGATTTTTCGTTTAACTTGTTTATTTTTATAACGTTTTATATGGGTTTTTTATGTGTCATGTGTGTCTGCTAATTTTGTACGCGCATCTGAAATCAATTAACATCATCATAAATCGGACCGTTCAAAATAATTGAATATAGGGTAAGAGTAATAATTGGTGTGATCTCCACGGTAACTAGGTTAGGTATAGCCACTTAGTAAGCATAAAATTTAATGGAATTTTTTAACGAAAACGGAAAATTTGTTCAACCTTGCTGAAAGTTTTTAAAAACTAGCTGAAGATAAACTTAGCGATATCTATCAAGGCTATTATATAATTCTCAAGACCTAAATATCCCTTGAACTATAAACCTACTTAGTCTTCCATCAGCAAACTCAGAAACACGAATAAAAATGTAGAAATTCTGGAAACCACTGGGAATATGAAAAGTTCAAACCTATTTCCTTCGGTAATATCACTTAACCCAGAAAGATATTGTACATTTCAAAAGTTTTCTTAACTTAAGGCAAACGTTATTATTACGTGAATCATATTTCACTTAGCTTACTGTTTTTATGAACCAGGTTGTTCTAAATTAAATACTTATTTTATTAAGACAAACCTCTGTTTTGTTATTTCCAAGCTACTTTCGATTTCGCATAAGATAAATGGATAATTTAATTAGAGGCTCAGTTTCAAGGGTTACATTGTGGGAAATAGCTGCCATATATCTCTATGGAAAATATAATGGGTGGGACCCGACATGAAATACTAGGAGTGTGGGCCGATATGACATGCCTGCCATGCGCGGCATAGACGATGAAATACGTTCTCCTTGTACGAAGACGTGACACAATTTCACTTCAGTTAGTATTATTTTAGCAACGGAAGGCGGTTTTTATGTGAAAATAAAAAGCCCAAAATAAACATATTAACACGTGGCTTTATTCTAATTTTGTTGTCACGTTGTTTGCTACCCTAAATAATGTAAAAAAACGTTCAGAATAACTGTTGACCTTTGTGTACTTAATAATCTGCGCACAACAAAATATAAGGACAAAAGTAAGGCTTTTAAGCTGGTAAATAAAGTTGAAAAATACCTCTAATGAACTACCCTACTGACCAGGTTTTTTCCTAGAAATGTTTTCATGTGGAGGTAAATAAAATCCTTGTAGCAAGAAGTTACGGCTTCATTATGCAAGGATCTGAACTTTGCCTGTTCTTTAATAGAAGTAAAGTTCATGGGTCAACGTGTACAGTAACAAAGTAATAGAAATCAGGCCGCTTACTACATAGTGGGACAAGTTAGGTTCTGAAACAACAAATCAACGCCTACTGCGATTAGAGCCTCCTCAGGTGCATTCATATTTGATAAGGTTAAGAACACACTAATTAGCAATTGTGATTAGATTGTAAAGGTTCTGGCGTTGTTGTCAAGCTAAAGTAATAAAAGACCTCCGAAAGTTAAGACTTATTTTAGAACTCTGTGTTATTTCTTTGTATTTTCACATTAATATAAAATCACACCTTTTTCACATAGAGGTATTTAGAAACTATACTTTTGCTCATTTATGTTCATATATCTCGTTTTAAACGCATTTTAACAAAAATGTTTTCTCTCCTTAAAAGTGAGAAATTGTTTATTTACTTTTCACGCTTCTACATCACAAGAAATTGTGTTTGGCCGCGGATATAAAATGAAATAGACTCCCGTTTTTCTCCGAGCACGGCGAGCAAAGCTGGAACAAAAACTAACAATTATAAAAACATGAAATACAATAAACACGGTTGTATTTTTGTTAGAAAGTTCATAAAATGTTACTTAAACGAATAATGAATTCCTAATCGTGACATTTCATGGGCTACTAAATGTCATCGTGTAGGTTGATCTACGTTGTCTAAATACGAGATAATTGCACGCCGATGATCGTACTTGGTTTTATCGACTTGGCTCGACTCACATTTGTGGTAAACTTCCGTTGACTGTACCGATCGATTGTGCATACATACATATATAACCAATCTGATATTCAGTATTCACGTGGTTTAAATGTATTTTCAGCTAAAAGGCTTGTTTTCTAGAGCGGTATTCAGTCACGACTGCAATGTTGAATCTTGGTTTGAAACTAGATTTTGAGTCGAGATTAGTGTCAAAGCTGTCAGCTTTAAATCGAGATTCAAGACTGGAGCATCTTTCTGGAATATCGGTCTAGGTGGAAATACAATGTTTCCTTGACAGACGATGGTAACACTATAAACTACTGGTGATTTGATTTTGATCTATATAGGCTTGTAGCTTTGTTGCGGAATTTGTTCAAGAGTCACCGTGGCCCTGAAACTCTAAGGGCACTTGGAGGAACACGGATGGATTTTAAGTCAGTAAGACTGACACTCCCTTCTGCTCCGCCCAGAGCGGCAGAAGTCATTTGATGTTTTCCCATATTAAAAAAAAAGATATGTAGCATTCACTCCTATTAGTTAATAGACGTTACGTAGGTAATATGACTTTTCTAAATCAACAAAACCATCATGTTATTTTTGTCTTGAAAAGATTACAATTCATTTTTCTTTAATTTATATGAGAAAATCATGGGTACGTAATTCGTTATATTTAACAGTTAAACTTGAGGGACCAACTCATTTAATTAGGGATAACGCTTCGTATAACTTGATCAGTCAATTAACACTGTAAACGGTTGGGGTCAATGACATTTTGACATTGTCCATGGAATAAAACAAGCTTTCGCCTGCTAGAGCGTTGTCATTTGAAATATTGACTTTCAATTGAACTGGCTGAATGAATGAGATTACCGAGATTTAATAATTGGAAAATTCATGAGAAGGTTTCTACAGGAGCTAATGACGCTTATAAGTCTCCGCCTTCTATTCAAAAAGGTCATAATTTTGTTACATTAATCCTTATTCTGGGCACCAATCCTACACATAAGCCTACTGACGAATTTCTAATAGAAAAACACAAACAACCATACTAAACTTGGGGATAAAATCCACCCCAGCATCTTTTGGTAAGTGGTCTTAGAGTCCTAGACCAAAGAGGCAGTTGATCGGACGCTTCTTCAATTTCGGTAAACTATGAATTCCTTAAGTCATTTTGATTAATTTAGTCTAAGCAATCAAGACTAAATGAATCAAAATAACTTAAGGAATTCATAGTTTTATTAAAACCACCACTGAACCAAGGAATGACCCTTGAAGCTCGGTTTTATCAATATCGTCGATCGTTTCGTGGTCATTGACTTCAGTTAGTTAAGTAAGAGCTGAGGACACTCCATAATTTCAATGAAATTGTTTGATAAGGCTTAGTGAATTCAAATACAACGATGGCCCGAAATAGAAGCCGATCATTCTGAAGTGCCTGGTTACCTAACGGCGGCAATGTCATTGTATGCAAAGTCACGGGCGTCAAGTGGGCGCTGGGTATCGGCCCGACATCAACACTCCAATACTTTATTTATAGAACCAATGAAAACATAATTGACTTTGTTCTATCTTTGTTTTCAAGTTTTTGGTCGAAATGAATCTTTGTCCAACTTTTGTGAACGACGTAAGAGCGGGTTCGACCGAAACGTTTCTACTAGGAACTTACTTTCTATTTTCAATCTATTTGCTGGATAAGTGAAACTTTTCATAATAATGCTATTTATTGTCAGAACATTAAACCTTATTTAGCATAATAATTATACTGTGATATATTTAATATATTTAAGTAAAAAGTACTTAAGTTTAATTAAGATAAATACTCAATAACGTGAATCAAATAATAACGAGATAAATACTACTTACAATAGAAGTCATATAGTCGGCGAGGAAATGGCTCTTCAAAGAGGTACCCTGAATCATTATTATTATCACAATTAGCAGTCCATTTTGTACATAATATGAATGCAAACATCGTTTGTAACGAGTACATACAATGTCTTTGTCCCACTTGCAGGATGGAGGAAGTTATTTTAATGTTTCGCCCTTCGCTTCTCATCCTGGTTCCAATATTATTTATAGGACTTGATGAAAAATTCTGACAGTTCATCTTGAGCGTTTAATGACACATTTTTAATGTACTAGATGAGATTTATTTTTACGGTGTGTTTAGGTAAGTTTGGTCTGTTAATTTTCGAAGTGTTGGCTGTCTCGGTGTGTTCGTAGTTAATGACTGCGTGTCAGTTGTCACTGTTGTCAGCGACTACGATGGTGTCGAGTTCGAATGTAACATCATTTTAAATGTAGCTGCTCTGTTTTTGTAGCCGAGCTTTCTGTTAGTTGAGAATTGCCGTTTTGGTTTCAGTCTGTGTCTTTATGTCGATAAATTTATGACGTAAAGATGACTTTAACATTGACTAATTTAATAAATTCTGTATTAACATTTTCAAAAACTCCTGTAGGTACTATGTAGTGCGTAAATCCTTGATTGTGCAGTGAAGACTTTTAGTTGTCGAATGTTCAGCGTCGGTCTATTTGGTAAATATAGCCATTTTCAATAAGAATATTTTATATTTAAGCCATGTCATTACTTTTTTTTTTAAATCAGTTAATTCTTTGATTATGGGGGTTTTGCTGTTTCTGTTATATTTGTCATAGTTGACCCAATACACGATAAGGGGTATTCAGATGGGATACCCTACATAGGGTCCAATATAAATACCAAAGGCTATGTTAAATCTACAGTAACAAAATCCGTCAAACAAACTAGTCCGAAAAGTGGATTACTGGGAAATTATGTCAGCTACCCATCGGCTAGGTTACCAGCCGGTCATCGTTACCTTTCAGATATAATACTAATCTCTTTAGTGTCACTTATGCCTGTAGTATTTTATGTTACTATTGTAAATACTAGCCGTCGATATTATGAATAGTTATATCTAATCTCTGTTGGTTACAGATAACGTTAAGGTGCTTTTACATCACTGATGGTGCTTAATTTAATACCAGCTTTTAAGCGGATTTATTGTTCATCAATCATTCTGACAACGCCAACGTTAAAAAGTTTGTTAGGTCATTACTTAATTGATCTTTGAAAGTCAGACAGACTTTAAAACTATGAAATCATAGGGCACTTTGAAATAAACTCTTTATAAGCGTAATAGTTTCTGCACGCGATTTCGTACGCGCATATCCCGTTTTTTTCCCGTTCCCGTAGAGTTTTCGGGAAATCCTCTCTTAGTGCCCCCCTACACTCCCCAAGGAACCTACACGCCGCAAATTTCGGCTTTCTACGACCAGTTGTTTCGGCTGTGGGTTGTCTGTCAGTCACTCACTCAGTAACAGAAGTATTTTATATATATATTGATTATAAAGAAGACACAGATAATATAGCAGCTATTTTGTCTCGTTTCTAACAATGTCATAAAAATATGTGGCATGCGTAGAACATAAATTATCTGATTAATATTTAGTCATTTTCAAGAATACATTTTACGATAGCCATTTGTCATTATGACTTGCGGTGAGTGCCAAGAGTTTGTGTGTACAGATTATAATCTTAGTTTGCCTAATTATCCAAGGAAATGTTAATAGAATTTAAGTCAATAACCGACATGTTGATGAAGTAGGCCTCTTTAAATTAAAGTTGTTTTCACCGAAATGCATACATGCATCGTCAACTGCGTAGATCGTCGTTCAAAATCAACCAGATATAAAAACAACGTTAGGTACTCTTTGTTAAAACGTAATGTAAATACACCCTTACCACGCAGTAATAAAAAGCTTATTGGAATACTTCCGTCTAGTTTTAATATTCCCTGCGCTGTGGTAAATCATATATACCAAGCAAACTATTATAAAACCATCGCAGATAACTCCTCATGACTTCATGAGATAGCAGAGTAGTTTGAAAATTGTTCTCTTGTTTTCGAGACTTTCGGCAAAGTTGTTACACGTGTCCACTATGAAGGTATTCGTTGATGTACTTAGAGGTTTGTGTCGTGCTCCTCCGTGCGTACGCAGCATTTTAGCTTCACTTAAAGTACTGTATGTAGGTCACCGGTACTTTCGTGAAATGCTCTTTCTTTTACTTTAATTTGGCTTTCGTATGTTCATCCTGGACAGAAGAACTACCTTGTATGTCAATCTGCCTAGACTTTTCTCAACTATTTTGAGGTCGGATTCCAGTGTAATCGGATGCAGCTGACTACTAGTATTTTACATGCAGCGGCTGCCTCGGCTTCGACTGCATCTGATTTCCACGGCCCAATAATTGGGTGGTTTCGATTACCACGTGGAAAAATATTTGTATGGCCTACAGGTAGTTGTTCCGGGTCTGGGTGATTGGGTATGTGAGTTAAATAATCCACCCAGGAGAAATTTCTAGTGTGGGGCAAAGTTTTATATTAAAGAAGAAGAAAAATTTTGTATACCATTAACTACTGTTGAAGATGTACAAATGACAACCGGGACCAAAGGATTGATGTGCTTTCCGAGGAACTGAAGAGTCTCGAAAACGTCACTACATAGTAAGAATATTTTGCCATCAGCACTTTGCTCAAGGGCGATCTATTTGCAGTTATTGTGACTACCGTCTCTTTGATGCCCATTAGTTGTGATATACTGCCGTAGTTATATGCCCCGTCCATGTGTTCGTAAGCGTTTGGAATTAGCAGTCGTTGGGCTGGAAGACTGGGCATTTTGTGAAGTAGGAAAACTTTCCACAATTTTTCAAATGCCCGTTTACTAAAGAGGTACGCTGGTGGCCTAGCATTAATGTTTTTACGGATAGTAACGTTACAGTATCATTAGAAGTGAATTTTGAATATACAAAACTACAACCCCATATTATTTTGGTTTTATTTTATGCAACATACACAATTTGTATCATACAAAAAAAAAGGAGTATTATAGTTTTGGTAAAATTTTAGCTAGGCACTCTTACATAATGTAAGTTATTACTGAAAAGATCAAAACAATTTTTTCATATATTTTTGTTTACTATTGATAGGCATACGCTTGGCCACTATCTCACCTGATGGTAAGCGATGATGCGGTCGAAGATGGAGCACGCTTGCCTAGAAGTAACCTATTATTATCA
Source organism: Lacanobia wlatinum (assembly GCA_947578705.1). Classification (NCBI taxonomy): domain Eukaryota; kingdom Metazoa; phylum Arthropoda; class Insecta; order Lepidoptera; family Noctuidae; genus Lacanobia; species Lacanobia wlatinum. The sequence goes on along the minus strand of OX388028.1, from coordinate 8,542,297 downwards.
TATTACTATCAAATAGGTAGGTACGCCAAGCTCCCTTTGGGTTTGGCTCCTTTCAGGAAACTAGCTATGGCCTCCGACTTCGCCCACGATTGGGCGTACATTGTATCCATGTACGCCCAATCGTGGGCGTACCTACCTACTGTAAAGTTTCATCAACAACCGGTCATTAGTGTTTCCGTGAAAGAAACATCCATCCATCCTCACAAACTTTTGCGTTTAAATTATTAATAAGATGGGTTAGGGTCTAGAATTACACATAGGATATTTTTTATCCCGGGAGTATGTTCCCTAGGGATCACGCTGGTGAAGCCGCGGGCAGAAGCTAGTTAGAATATAATCATCTTACAAATGGATGTTTAAAACGCCTGCGCCATTAGTACCTTCTTATAGAAGATTAGTTTTGTATACAATATGCACAGCTCACTTTTGGGTCAATTCCAAACTTGAATATTTCTTACGAAATAAATGTTCGTATGTCTATTACGAGAAAATCTACAAGAATGTGCCATCAGGGAATGGTTTGCTATGGTGTGGAACACTGCTAATGGTATGTATTCCTCGTGCTCGTTAAACAGCTAAAATTAAATCGACTTACTTGCTCTAGATATTTGTTGTGGTTTAAAACGAAACAACAATTGCTAATAAAGTCAAAGGGTCTTATCTCTAAGCAGCTCAATAATAACTTTGATACAGTGCCGCCTGATAATCATCTTGTTTTCAACAATATTATTTAGGACGTTATTGCGCGAAAGCTCTTGTTTGTGTTGATAAACCAAAATTTATTTAGGTACCCAACTACAATATACTTTTTCTTTCGGCTTCTGGATGTTGTTTTAGCATGTAAAATGAGACTTGACGTATGTGAAAATGTTCCTATATTTGGCATCAAGTTGTCAAATATGCATTAAATAATGTTGTATACGTCTGTAATTTAAGCACTGTACGGATATTTCTTGAACAAAAAGAGCTTAATTTTTTTGAAAATAAAATGTATAACAAGAAAAGACGTGTAAAGTTGCTAATATTAGCTGTTTTATTGAATCACAAGTCAAGTTGCAAAAATAAATCGGATTATTCGTCGCCCACGATTTTGAACTGAATGTCTGAATCACACCGACATATGTGTCGCTGTGAAAAATTACTTTTCCAGGTATCTGTATTTACATTTCAATGACATTAACACTGCTTACAAATACCTACTTGTGGCTCGTTTGTCAGCTAGCTATTTTAATGAGATTAGCTGTTTCCTTTGAAAAATGTTCGAGTTCTTTGCTAGTGGCAAGATTTAATTACAAAGCTTTGTCATTTAATGGCTTAGCATCAGAATTAAAAATTAAAAACGATAGCTTAGTTGTCTTAGAAGTTATTAATAAGTCTGAATAGTTTAATGATACAATCGTTAACGGACCAAATTGTTCGTCTCAAACTTTAATCGAGTGGGTGTAACTTTAAATGATTCGCACGCACATAAAGTAGATTGATACCATTGAAATCGTATCTATTCTGCAAATATGTCGACATAAGAATGCAGCTTCTTTCGGTAATGCGTAATAGGAAATAATAACTTTATTTGAGGTTTACGACTCTGTGAGAAATAGTTGTCACTCACATTCTGTTTTATTTCATTTTCACTTCATGAAAATAAAAATGTGTGCGCACTAAAAATCTTTATGTTAGGAAAGCACATTATGGACGAAAAAATCGTCGCATTAATTCAACTTTATAGCGTACAAATAAAGGAAATCGTTTTTCAGCGAGGGATGCGTTGAAATACGTTCGAGTGTCGCAGGCGCGACAAGCGACGCCGCGCGACGCCGCCTGGCGACCGCGGGTCGTTCCTCCGGTGTGTTGCCGGATTCCTATGTGACATGGAATAGAACGGAAATGGAGAACGTAATGACTGGTGAGAGTTCTGGCAGTCACATCGCACTTGCACGGATGATACCACTGGCAAAAGTCAGAGTCAAGTTATGTGCAAAACTCCATGGGCACCCAAAACGGGTGACCGACCAAATTAGTCAAAGAACCAACTCATGTTCTATACCAGTCCTACAACAAGCAATATCGAGTTTACTTTATCACGAAAAATTCTTTCAGAAACTTATTCACGAACGCCTGTATAAGTAGTAAATCACTGTCAAAACTTCACCCCAAAGATGACCCATTGACTAAACTATCTGATTAGAAAGTGAAACATTCACACTCAACTCTGCAACTTACCCGTTTAGCCGTCAACCAAGACTATTCTACATCCATCCTAACTTAGCAAATTATTTTTATGAGAAAAGCAAATAAGCACTCCATTTCCACACGTCTCCGTGCCACGCGACAACTTAATCTGTTCGTCTTAATTTGTTGGGCGCCACCCGGAATGCCGCGACTCGTCAAGTGCGAGCGCGCGGTCAAGCACCTCACCTGTCGGATTGCCGGATGGCTACCGATGATGCTGCCCTACTTACTTTATATTCCTGCAGACGAATCTTGAAGCCGTCTCGTATGGTACATATTTACTGAAGGGTTGGTCAATAACCTTTTTTTTTGATACTGTTAATATGGTAAGTGAAAATATTAGATAGCAAGTAACTTAGTGATTTTAGAACGAAGTTCCGTCTCGCTATACTACAAGTTAGAACAAGAGTGATGTGACTGTGAACAACTGACTTTGACAATAATTTGTAATTTGAGTGGAGCTTTTGACAGACCTGTAAAAAGCTCCACTCAAATTTCAGACAGAGTGTTTCAAAAGATTTGACTTAATTTTTGTTTATTTGATAATCTTGTTCGTTTAACAATGTTGGTTTTAAAGTTTAAGTACTCTAATTTATTTTATTGTGTTGATATTGAATATATAAATTATGAATAGGAAAGGTACCCACGAACCCTCTCGTTTTTATTTTTTACGAGTACGCACACGTCATGAATTAAACTTTCGTGAATATTTGAATAAGATTCAGTAAAGCAACTATTCTAGTCTTCTAATCTAACTTCAATGTACTTCTAAGTCTGATTGTTTTGCAACCTTTGTTTCAAAGGTTAGCTAACACCTACGCGGTTTGTACTTAAATTGACTCACAGTGATATTTCTTTATATTAGTGACAGCTGTAGAGACTAAAGCCGCACGGGTAAGGCAAATCATTTGCATACCGATTTTCATGGTATTTTTCCGCACTATGCCATTTAGGTCGTATTTTGATATTTTATTTTACTTAGATTTACTTAGATTAACTAGGTATAAGAATGAGAGTGATGATAGAGGGAGTGCACCTGTGTTTGCACACGCACTTGTGCACTATAATATGTACCGTGCCGATGGTTACTGTCGGTTGACATTGGCCGATGATCCTATTTTCATCTTATTTTACTGTTAAAACAAGAAATAGATATATATCCATTTTAATTTTGAATCGACACTTGAAACTATTTACACGAAGTAACCGCAGCAAGTGCAGATTTGTACTTTATTTACCGACATCTGACTCGAATCCTTCTCATTAAACGAGTCTGCTTATGACCATATTTTCCGGTGAACAACAGCTAACTTCACGAAACAACGATAAAAAGTTCAAACTGCCATATTCTACATATGTAAAACTATGCTGCAGTGCGACCATTTCCACACAGTGTTTTAACCAATTCCCGGTAACCGTTCCCCGGAGCTCGTCACTGTCAACTTTCAAACGACCACACGCTATTAAAAAGTTTCCTTTGTACTTCTGACCTGTGACACGTGTTCATGTCATTTACAGCGGCATAAAGCGGGCATATGAAAAAGTAAACATTGTCGAGTAGTTGCGTTGGGTGGAAAAATCACATTTAGCGGAAAAGTTCATACTCCATGTTCACTGTTCATTCACCTCTGTGAAAGACACACTAATAAAGGTATTAAGTAAATAAGCTTTCCCTTTCGTCGTAAGGAGCGGTGGGAAGTAAGTGGCGTTTTAGACGTATTGAAGACAATAGATTTTATTTAGGGAGTTCTAAATAGGGATGTGAAAGAATGGGGTGGCTAAAATTAGAAGCAGATACGAGTTTTGCAAGGACTACGTTATGATGAAATTAATTATCTTTGTACCTCGTACTTACAGCCATAAAATTGCTCAATATTACGGATTAAAATTTTAAGAAAAACAGGATAAATGGAACAAAAGGCTTCTCTTTTCTTTATGCAGAATCTTGCCGACAGCTCTTTAACTAGGTTGTCGTGAAATTAGTCATACTATATGAAAACCAGACTATTCTATGTGTATTTTCGCATTTTCATACGAATTAATCAACGTCGGCTTTCAGGACCACATTTATATCTCCGCACGTGGAATTTCAGCAATGCAGTGTGATCCCTTTAACGATTATTTAAATACTCGCTTATTTATTCTAAATAAATCGCCTGAATTTATCTGTGTGCGCTACAAACACACATACTTACAGGGATATTAAGTAGTGTGCGGTGATGTAACCATGTAACCGGCTAATTGGCACGATCGCCTTGGTGACTATTTTATTTAGGTAACTAACTATTCTTCGCTCAGGTACTGTGTGTATTTTTATCTCAAACAACTTGGTGACTGAAGCTTGTATTTTCTAAAGAGAAATTAAAGTTTACCTTGGGCAAAACTAGGGTCATTTAGGACGTCTTTTGTAGAACACACTCCCGAAATATTTAATGAATGGGAGAGCTTAATACTCCTCCGCGTGGGACGGTAAATGATAATAAATATGATATTATTTTCACAGACTTAATGAAATACGAGGCGTATATTGATCATTATTCAAGCATTCCATGTTAGGTGAGAGACAGATGAGGCAGACAAATTGTTACGACTGGACTTGTAGGTGGTTTCATAGCAACTGGTTTAATCGATAAAAGTTCACCTATTTATTATAATATTTTTGCTTTTCTTGCATATTTTCTAGCTATACGTCACAAGGGTAACAAACTTGGGATACATACGATCCACGTGGCGAAAATAAATGGGCTTTAAGTATAAAATCCAATAAATACCCTCGTTGTCGTCATACCCATCAGGCAATACGTCATAACCTGCATTTGGGAGTAAAGGATGTAATATATTGGGGAATAAAGAAAGAGTTTATGGTTTACCGCGAGCCAAACAAACAAACTTTACGTCTATAATAAATGTATGCGATCATTATTTTACGAGTTGGATCATTGATATGGAGCATTGTTTTACGATGGTGTAACGGCCTGTAGGTATCACGTGCGCATAGTTCGAGACAGCCAATCAACACGTTCCCATGGGTCATAAACTTCCCGGGAATTAGTTCAACGAATGACAAATGGTATGAATATTAGAAGTTAAGAGGTCATTCTAGAACCACGTGCTGGATCGCCCCGCGTGATTAGAGAGGGAAGATTGCAAATTAAGCTATTAGTGGGTAATTAGTTTTTGACAAACGACGTTTTTCAAAGCAGTTACTACAAAGAAACAACAAATACATAACTACACAACTAAGGGCTTTTGCAATTTATTCTATTACTACTCGTACGTAACCCCTTACAAAGTTGAAGCTAGGATATTACTGTACAATCTCATAGAAAAAATCTTCTTCAAAGAAGCTCCTTCAACGCATTATATTATTTTGCAATAAATTCTCGGCATGAAGGTAGAACCTGCACGTGGACTCGTGGCACGTGTAATGTTACAAAATGTTTTTCCTTTGATGAGTAGTGGAAAAATCTGATAGTAGGTATTAGCGACAACTTCTGTGTGTGTGGCTTATAGGATTATATTACAACTATCTTTTGCCCGCGACTTCGTACGCGCAAATTTCATTTTTCGCCGTTTCCGAAGTAATTTTGGGAAAGCCTCTTAGTGCTCCCCTACGCTCCCCAAGGAACCTACATGCCAAATTTCGGCTTTCTACGACCGGCAGTTTCGGCTGCGTGTTGTCTGTCAGTCAGTCACTCAGTAACGGTGGAGTTTTATACATATTGATTGATGGGTAAAGGAAGGATTTAAAGAAATATTAAAACTCTTTGTAGAGAACTTAGTTTGTAGAAATACTGAGCAGCTTTGCCGTATTCAGATTGCCGGTTACATTTTTTTAAACTGCTTGTGTGGGATCTTTAATGGTGCAGAGGCGATAATGCACAAATGAATGGCTCAGCAATCGCATAATGGCTCATGCTGCTATATGTATAAATGGCAATGCACGTATGGAAAACTAGTAGCTTCGCATCCAATAATACATTAATACGTTGATACGTTAATACATTAATACGTGGTGGACATCCCACCCACGCGCACAAAACGTTTTGGGAACACATTCATAGTGCGTGCAGCTAAGGAGTGGAATTCCCTGCCGGAGTCTGTGTTTCCTGATAGCTATAACCTGGGAGTATTTAAGTCAAGAGTGAATAGGTTACTTCTAGGCAAGCGTGCTCCATCTTCGACCACATCATCGCTTACCATCAGGTGAGATAGTGGTCAAACGCGAGCCTATAAATAGTAAAAAAAACAGGAACAGATTATATACAACCCGTAATCCGGGTACAGCCTCGCTCCGCACTCCGGGAGTGCCGGCAGAAGTGAAAACTTTAGTATTAACGTTGTGTTTAATTATAAGTACAAAAATACTATCATTTATGAGGTAGAATACAATGTTTATTTATTGCGCTATCGTACACAAATATGACAATTTACATGTTATTATTCATAATATTATATCGTTATTTATTTATATATTACATTAATTTTTATCTCTTAGAAAAATCAACTTTCATCCATAATTTCGTAATTCCGTAATTTCGTATCCTTGGATACGCGTGGCACGCTGTACATAAACACAGACGGACATTCGCGCAAGCGCCCTGTGCCGCCTAAGCGGAACAGCACACTCGGGCACGGTAGAAAGAGTGGGAGATACTAGTTCCTCTCCCTTCCCCTCGATCTTACGCTTTTTCGATCAGCATCACGTGACCCTGACGCGAGTCCGTCTTACGCTTTTTCGATCAGCATCACGTGACCCTGACGCGAGTCCGTCTTACGCTTTTTCGATCAGGTCACGTGTCCTGACGCGAGTTTAAGATTTTATACCCATTACAGAAAAAGTGCTCAACGCCGCTAAAGAAGTTTTCACTTCAAAAAAAAAAAAAAACGTTGGTCTTGCTTCTTCATACATCCCCGTGATCGTGTGACTCATTACATTTTAAACCACCATTTTATTTCACAGAAGAACATAAAGTTCATTTAATTGTAACTACTCTTGTCATTGCTACGTCTAAATAAGCCAATGTTGTCATTTTCGTGGACAAACAGGACAATTGTGTAGATTCACACCTCATATGTTCAAGTTGCTGGACGATCGTAAAAATAATTTGGACGTAATCGTAAACATGCACGTGAATAGTTTCATTACTGTTACGTGTTTTGTTTTATTGTGTGGGGGCATGACGTGTCCTCTAGTGCATTGCGAGGGTTTGGTTCGTGGAGACGGATTTGGTAATATAAAACTTGTAACCAAATAAACTAGATACCTGTAAAGGATGAAATGAACAGCTTTTACCAAGGGACCAACATCGAAATCGCGAAAAATAAACAGCTTTTCAGTACATTTTGTCGAGTTTAAATGCGTACAGAAATGTAAGGGGCAGTCGATTTTCTTCGCGATTTTGCTGTTGGTCCCTTAGTAAAAGTTGTTAATTATGATGAGTAGGTACAATGACCCTTTTCAGGCCACCGTTGACATTGATGAAAATGTAATCATTGAAACTACTGTTTCTTCAAGATGAGTTCACCAATACTTCATGTTTTCCATGATATTGTAGCTAAGGAGTTTTTGTAACAGTTTGGTTACCCACAGATGGTGTGAGAACTATACTCAGTTATGGTAAAGAATAGCGGAGAAAGCGGACAAAAGTTCATTGAATCGTTCGTTATTTTTTGTTATTTGCTATCTGAATGATTGATAGATCAGGAGTTCACATAAATAAACACAGTCAAAAAGGCGATTTTATCTTTAAAAATAATTGCTTCCAGACATCCATTATGATTCATATGAGTATATGGTTGACTGATGAAATGCATGGCAAAAAGTAAGTAGATTATTTAAATCTACTTACTTTTTTTGTAGACGCTTGTGGTGAAGTAAAACACTTGTTAATTTTGCTGTAATATTCCTCAATTCTAAAACGTTTAACAGTTTAATTTCATCATAGAAATAAATATATTATCTGGAAGAATTTCTTAATCTTTTAAGACATAAATCCGGCGTGAAACAAATTGCTAACATTTGGCAAAACATTGTCGCAAAGTACCAACTGTTATTAAAAGTCGGCGACACTTTTCTGGGTCAGATTTATTCTCTTAAAAGAATTTTCATCTTAATCTATTATTTGTGAAGCTTGGGAGAACTTCACGTGAGTTTATGATCGCTTTCATCAAAGTTTTTATCCCTCTTTATCTTGTCAAGTGTATGGTTTGCTATCTATGCCTAAGTTAGTGAACTATCCTGGGTAACGACCCGCCGGGGAGTAGACGAACTCTTTGCTAAGTAGTAACTTGTCAGCTAAACGTGATTACGATTTAGAATACGGGATTGTTTGGAAACTTGGATGTTATGACATCGCGTCACACGTGAGGTCGACACCCTCTGTTCCTCTGTGTCATGAATTCATGATACTTACAATAAGGGCTTTATTGATTCCAGGGAAGTTTTCTTTGAGAGGTAATCCGGAGGCATAACTAATAGGTTTCTGATTCGTCATTAAGGAAGAAATAAACGTTTTCTGTGAGCCCCCAACACGAAGCATTTTTAGTTGTCATTATCTTATTAATTTGCATAAAAAACACGAGTTAAAGTACTATCGTCAAGCTAAGCATGAAACATTATTCAATCCAATCTATCAAACATGCTTCTTTAAAACTAATAAAACGATTGAAGTATTTAAAGCAATTTCCTGGAAATAGTTTTCATATTTTGTTAAAAGAGATTGCTGACATAATGTATATTTCAAATAACAATGAATGACGAATGTGTGCGCTAACCTAGAAACTGGTAACAAAAAATGAAATATCTTCGTGTAGAACTCAAAACGGCTCAATATACTCATTTGTTTTATCATCGATCGTATAAAACAAAATTCTTTCCGTGCTCTATTTTTTTATGGCATAACCCTAAACTACGAGTCGTATAATAGTGAAGCGTAACACAATACGCGAGGTGCTGGCTGCGCAGGCGCACCAAAACAATGAGTCATACGCGGGCGCCGCGTGGCGAAATCCAGGTCAGGCGCGGCCTCGAGGAAGGCCGAGCGACTTGACACGGGCGTGATAACGTGTACTACACATACTATTTGTAAACAATAAGGGATTTACACGTCACTGCTCATGTATTTAGGGAATTTGGAATCGGGATAGAGATTCGTACACGGGTCGGAATGTCTGAGGCCAGGATTTGAGGCTACATCGATCAGCTCGGATTTGATGTATTATTGTAATTTTGTTGCATTCTGCTTCGTGGTTGGGTAGGAACTGTATCATAAACTTTGTTGCGCTATTCCTGCTGGTTTATGGTAGACCAAAACCTAGGCTAAGCCATGGAAAACTTTTCTTAGCGAAAAGCTTTTTTATGTTTTACCGACTTTTTTAAAGAATGCAGGTAATGATGTTGTAACTAATGAGTCATTTACATTTTTCCACTGGATCCCGAACTGGACGGCATTGTCAAGTGGTCTTGAGTGGATGGTTACCGGCAGCTGTCGCTCTCCGCGCTAATTATCTGTAAGCTAACACCAACAGATGGGTTTCACCACTCCTCGGCCTCTGCTGGCGAACAGCGTCAATTAAAAAGTTCCGCAACACCTCGTAGTGTCATTGACATCTAAATTCTTCGCAGTTTTATGAAAATGGTACATGTAAAACAAACTTCCTTGAGCTTATTTGCATTTTATACGAGTGCAATAACTAAGAACCTTGAATAAAGGACTGTTTTAAAATAAGGTGTTTTCGAAAACCGATACGCTGACTAACACCACAAAATATTTAAAGGAAGTAAGACTAAGCCGAGGAGCAACAAAGTAGCGTATCCTGTACATTTCAGGGTTAGCCACTTCTACTTATTAATAACTGTCATAAAGTAAGAACGGTGCATTCTTCTGACTGTGTAAGTCAATCAATCAATAGTACTTTCGGTGGGAACAGCCTCGTTCGTCCGTCAGCGCTGTAAACCTTGGCCCGCAAGGTTCATATGCACATGACTGAGAGATATATTGCAGTTATAATTCGAGCGTGTTCCTTCATAATAAAGCATGCTGCAATGTCAGCTGCGGCTGTCGGCGCCTGGCAGAGAGTAGTGGACATCCGACCGCGAATGTCACATCTCACCGAACGAACGAGTAAATACGTTCTAGCCAATTTGAAATCTGCGCAGCGTTTTCACAAAGTGCAGTTTAAATTGGAAATTAATCGATTCGAACACTATTTGTAATCATGTCATGTTCCATTAATACTTGACTTGTGTTCGTTTAATGGGTAGTTTTAAAATTGCGTCGGAATTGCATGAAGAATATTAACAGTCGGTTGAAGTCATCCGAGAGTAATTTTCAGTACCTAGTATTGTCATTCGGTACCTACTAGAATGACAATTCCTAGTAATGGATGGGTAATGAATTTGTAACTAAAGCGCATTTGTGAATGAAGTACGTAATTTCAATACATAAGCACCTACCTAATTGTGAAAAGCAAATGAGTCAGGGCTCGGGAGGTACGACAGTAAAAATATTTAAATAACCTAATAAGTCTGTACTTGACCTATTACCGGGAGATGATTCTGCTGTCTTCAGAGGATGCGTGCAGATACCGGCAGCTCAATAGACGGATCTCCAAGTTCTTGAAAAGCGACCTCCACCGCTTTAATACTGAAAAGATCAAAGACGCGATAGAGCGGAATAATGGCTCAGGGTCTTTGCTAGAGATCTGTCTATAGGGCAGCGCCAGCTCACGAAACTGAAGACCACTGATGGCAGAACCATATCCGTCAAATCGGAGTTACTGAAAGAGATCGAGACGTTCTGCGGACAGTTATACACATCAATGACTAAACCCGATACGAATCTAGCTAACGACCCAAGAGCTAGATTGACCCGGCACTATACCGAGGACATCCCGGACGTCAGCCTGTATGAGATTAGGATGGCTCTGAAGCAGCTTAAAAACAACAGGGCGTCGGGTGAGGACGGAATTACGGCCGAACTACAAAAGGTGGGTGGAAAACCGATCCTCAAGGCCCTTCAGGAACTGTTCAAATCCGTCATACTCGAGGGGAAAACGCCACAGGCATGGAGCAGAGGTGTGGTGGTACTCTTCTTTAAGAAGGGCGACAATGCCCTGCTTAAGAATTATAGGCCCATCGCACTTCTGAGCCATGTCTACAAGCTGTTTTCGAGAGTCATCACGAACCGTCTCGTGCAGGTTTGACGACTTCCAGCCTTCCGAACAAGCCGGGTTCCGAAAAGGCTTCAGCACCGTAGACCACATACATACGCTCCGTCAGGTTATACAGAAGACCGAAGAATATAATCTGCCCCTCTGCTTAGCGTTTGTAGACTACGAGAATTTGATTCGATCGAGATTTGAGCTGTGCTGCAGTCTCTCCAACGGTGCCAGATAGACTATCGGTACATCGAGGTGCTGAAATGTTTGTACAAAAACGCCACCATTTCTGTCCGACTTCAGGAGCAGACCCCGAAACCTATCCTCCTGCCGCAGGGTGTGAGGCAGGGAGACGTCATATCTCCGAAACTATTCACGGCCGCAATGGAGGATGTCTTCAAGGTTTTGGACTGGAGAAGGCAGGACATTAATGGCAATGGCGAGTACATCAGCCACCTCCGATTTGCCGACGATATAGTCGTCATGACTGAGACTACGGGGGACCTCAGTACAATGCTCGATGACCTCAGTAGAGCTTCCGAAAGAGTGGGTCTCAAAATTAACATGTACAAAACCAAGATCATGTTAAATACCCATGTAGCACTCACTCCTATCAAGATCGGAAGCTCTACACTCGAAGTTGTGGACGAGTACGTCTACCTAAGACAATCGATCCAGTTAGGTAGGGCTAATTTCGAGAAAGAGGTCAACCGTCGAATCCGACTCGGCTGGGTGGCGTTCGGGAAGCTGCGTGGTATTTTCTCGTCCCACGTACCACAGTGTCTCAAGACGAAAGTCTATGACCAGTGCGTGTTGCCAGTGATGACATATGAAGTTGAAATGTGGGCGCTCACAATGGGCCTCATCAGAAGGCTTACAGTCACTCAAAAGGCAATGAAGAGGGCAATGCTTGGAGTTTCTTTGCGTGACCGAATCAGGAATGATGATATCCGCAAGAGAACGAAGGTTACCGACATAGCCCGAAGGATCACCAAACTAAAGTGGCAGTGGGCAGGGCACATTGCTCGCAGAACAGATGGTCGATGGGGCCGAAAAGTTCTGGAGTGGCGACCGCGTACCCGGAAGACGCAACGTTGGAAAACCTCCCACAAGGTGGACCGATGACCTGGTGAAAGTCGCGGGGAGGCGATGGATGCGAGACGCGCAGGACCGGTCGTTGTAGCGACGCTTTGGGGAGGCCTATGTCCAGCAGTGGACGTCTTTCGGCTGATATGATGACCTATTACTTTGTTAACTATAATAATACAAAAGAATTTAAATCAAATCTGGAAATAACTAAGAAACATTGAAGTAGGTAACTATCTCCTGATGATAGAACAGATGAGAAGATGAAAATTTTAATAGATACTCATAAAATCTTATTTTTGTTACATTGTTATAGGTACTTTACCATGTATTCTTTTTGAACAAAAACCTGTTAGCATATTTGTCAAATGACTCGGTCTCTAAAATATTATAAAGATGTTTTAAAAATGTAACATAATACAGTTTTATTTAGGCAATCAGCTTCTCAATATTTTGATGAGAAGTGTAGTTGCGCATGGGCAGCTGGAACGCGGCGGTAGCTTGTCGGGAGCGGTGCGCGAGCGACGCGCCGGTTTCGGATTCTTTAGGGCTGCCGGCATCCGGCGCGAGTGCAGCTGGCCACGCGCCAACTATGCGCGTACGCAGCTAACATATTGTGGAATCATTATCATTTTACAACCTGTATCCTACACATGTCGTCGCCATTTTTTCCCAGAAGCTAAAATTATTCATTCACTAATTGTTTTCATTTTTCAGCACTGACGTTCAAAGTAAAACTGTGACGGTCAAACCGGTAGTAATGTAGGTGTACGTTTCAGAAAACTTCCGTTTATTTGTACGCAAAAACAATAAAATGCCGAATTTGTTATTCTTTCCATGAAACGAAACGATCATAACCAACAAACATTTTCTCTCAGAATCTGCATCAATGACGAATATGAAAAACGCCTGAAAAATTAGTATGTGTCACTCTGGCGTCTGCGAAAACAATAAAGAACTGCGTACTTTAACTAACGAGTGTATGAAGATGCAAAGTAAAGTTCTTTTTAGATTTCATGGCTTGTGTGATGAAAGCTGTCTCCATAGTCGGTAGCTTCACTATGAAGTATCGGCGCGCGCGGCGGTGGATCTCGTCGGCAGCGGCGCGCGGCGCGTGCGATTGGCGCCGACGCTGAGATTTACAACACTTATCACTGCCCTCTTGATAGATATTCTTTAACACCATTAAAAGAAACATTCAGAACATCGAAATTTTTAAGCGTTGTTATTTTTAAAAGTAAACGTGAAATCAACTTTTTTCTTTAAGTTATGTTCACAAATGATTCACGTGAGGTAAAACATTGTTAGATATTAATCTTTTTGTCTGAACCACTCTTTTACAACAAATTGCTATAAATAATAAGGCATCATTGCTGTCAACAATTAATCTCGCTAATTTGAAAGTCATGAACAATATTTTGGCGCCATGACTGAAATATTGTTGTCTTGAAGTTTTACAGCATTTTTATGACTTTCTTTCATATTCTGGTTTTATTGGTGGTGACTGATGGCGATGTAGGATATATAAAGGAAAGTGCAGAGAGAGTGTCCATGTAGCTGACGCCAGTCTCATGTATCAAAATAAAATTACAATCACGTGTGAGTGCACTGTATTTTGTTTTCGTTACATTGTTTTGGAAATTCAATGTTATGTCATACGAACTTCGAACAGTACAAAGTACAATTCTCTTTTTTATGTATCAAATGTGATATCACATTTCCATCCATATCCAATGAACACGGCGGTGGTACCTTGTCGAAAGATTCTAATAGGATAGACTACAAAAAGGACTAATTAAGTCCGTCAGATAGATTTCCAAAAAATATTGGAAACGTATTTTTTCTTTTTTCACGTAAACAAAAAATTAAGACGAAACAGTGCGTTGAAAACACGTGTGACGTCACTTGTAAGTACCTACACTTTTTACAAACAAGTGACGTCACTACCGCGTGATCTGTGATGCGTTTTATCTTCGTCAAGTTTTATTGATTTGATAAAGCAAAAAATACGTGTTCAATATCTTTCGATAATCTAACTGAAGAACTAAATAGACCATGCTTATGGTGGACTATATTTTTTTACCGAGGGATCATCCCTATTGAGGTGAGATTGCGAACATCGAAATTAAATCAAAACGACGACACGGTTGGCGCAGTGGTTGAGCGATTGACCGCTGGGTTGCGTGTAGCGGGTTCGATTTCCACACGGAACAAATATTTGTATGGTCTACAGATAGTTGTTCTGGGTCTGGCTGTTTGTGTATATGTATTTATATGGTTATAAACGCATCCACGATACATGAGAAATTCCTAGTGTGGGGCAACGTTTAAAAAAAAAATTGTCCGCTACTGATAAGATCCAGCCAATCTATTCTGTTAACACCTCACCGTGAGTGAGCTTGAAGTGACCTGTCATCCCATCTTATTTGTATGGCTTGACAGCTCACTTCATATTCACTTCACCAAAGTTTTCACAGTGAGATTTGCACAGAATAGTCCCACAGTATATTTATTTATGTACACACAATAAACTTAAAAAAGATAATTACATAAAGACAAAAGAGCACAAAGGTACTGCTTATATATTCATGAAACTACGTTCTCGTGCAATAGCTATCCAGATTTGTGTTAATTTAAACTCGACAGCTAATAACTCTATTTATAGCAATGCGATTGGATTCACAAACAGTTCGACATCCTGTATCAGAGAGGGAGCGGGCAGCAAACTCTATCCCCGATTTTCCTTTCGTTGCATAATCAGGCACGAGTGTATTGCATTGTATTCCCTTGACAGCTATCCAATAATAACTCTACTAATGCCACTGAATATTTCGAGTCAATAATGTGTTTGAAATATCGGTAACACAGGAATACGAGTAAATTTGTGCGGTAGAAGTACTGGTGAATGTTCACAATAAAGTTACTTTTAATTTACTGGTACATTACAAGGGATGAAAGTAATCAGGATTAAGAAAGAAAGAAAGATAATTTATTTGTCAAATATGCGTTTACATGAACTAAGAAAAATTTAAATTACAGGTCCAATTCTGAAAAATATAAAAATATGCTGTTTAGTACCATGAATGTTCGTATAACTCTACAAAATGTATCATCATCTGCCTAGCCTTTTCTCAACTATATTGGGGTCGGTTTCCAGTCGAACCGGATTCAGCTGAATACCATTACCATTATAAGCTGTATTTACCAGTAACTCTACAAAATGTATGTGACAGTAATTTTAGAATAGTTAATTTTATTTTGTAATTTCAAGATTAATCCCATTGTAAAAGTTTTACTGAATATCCATGAGTAACCCTCTGAAAGATTGCTAATCAGTGAAGTTACCAGATCTGCACCTAGAAGCTTTTGCGCTAGTAAGGCAAGGCAGTGAGTCAGCATAGTTTATAACGTAAGAAGCATGGTGTATGAATGTTTCAGGCGCCCGTGCGACACCGCGTGGCGTTGTTTGGCAAGAGGCGGCCACGTTGGGCGGGCGGCGGCCAGCGTTCATTCAGCGCCCGGATGTCGAAACACACCGCGTTTCGTTGCACAACCAGACAACATGTTTCCTGGTCAATTTGGGTTATTGTTTTTCAACAAGATTCTCGTATTACAAAATGCATTACACTACAGATACTCATGGGAACATTAGCAGTAACAGTAGCAGGAATGTATGCTTTATGACTCCAGGCGATGGTATGAAAACCTGATTTATGTATTTGCGGAAGAATAGTAAAGAAAAGTATGTGTGTTAATGTTGTATTGGATGAGGAAGTTTTTAAAAAGTGTAATAATGTATGATGGCTACGATTTATGTGGTTGCTAGATAAACTGAGTTTTGAGCATAACTTTGTTTGTGTGGACTTACGCAAACCGTAACACGGTAATTCGATAAAAATGGTGATCTAGAAAAGTTAGGTGTATAATTTCGTTGGTTTTTACATAACAGTCTGGACCGGCGACCTTTAATGCGGTAAACGAAGAACGAGGGCGTGTCGGCCTGTTCACTATCGACGTCTATTTCTAGAGTCTTGTGAGCCCTTCGATCATCGTGTATACCGTGACTTACCGTGGCTGGAAATGTTTGATTGAAAATTGAATTCTAATACTTCTCGTACAAATACCAAGATATATTCAGCAAACATCTCACAGTGTAAACTTAGGTGAAGCGAGCCTGAGGTCTTAGAGCGAGTTTTTTAACGTACTCGATCTAAGGAATCCATCCAAAGGTTGTTTTGAAAAGATCGCTTTTAGCGATAAGGCCGCCCATTGTGTCACTCTATGTTATATTTTCCTTATGTATCTTTTCTGTAACTTATATAGTGTACATAATAAAGAGTTTATTCCATTCGATTGCGTTAACGTAAACTTTCACTTTTGTCTAATTGTATGGAAATCAAGGTTTTCCGTTATGGTCACCAGACGGCGCTTATTCATTTTCAGAACAAATTGACGTTTACGCTAAAGAGATGGCGTTTATGCAATAGGGCCACTGAAGTGAACTGTCATTCCATTTGAAGCTGGATGGAATACTTTACGGATTTATTGCCAAATAGCACTTCTGTTATCTATCGTGCTCTTAACTCTTAAATCGATGACTTGCAAAGCTTTAAAATTAATGTAATGCTTCTAATCATGTATCTGCTAGAAGTTTTGCATATAAGTAAGCTCTCTTCAATATTTTCTTTTTTTATACGAAAACCCACCCTAGTAATTTCTCCTGTTATCGTGGGAGCGTTCACAAACAGATAAACTCACATACACAAACAGGCAGACTATATCAACTATCTGTAGGCCGTACAAATATTTGTTCCGTGCGGGAACTGTGAAAATCTTTTGTGAAAACCTGAATTACATGTGCGTTTAACCCGTTTTACAGTGTTGCATTTAAAATCACAAACCTAAATAACATAGGGCAAATCAACTGACAACATTACCCACCTACGTTTAAATTGTGGACCAAATTTTACAGAGTGCACTTTTACGTTTATGTTACATTTACTGTGCGTTATTCAATAAAACGGTTGTACCTATCGTACCTCTTAAACTCCTTTTATGACGCCCTTTCACCCGTACTTTTATATTTTACGTTCATCGTTAATCCAAATAGCTTACCAGGAGACATGATACCTCTTATCTGCACATCAATATGATAAGGACAACTATCACTGACAAAACAGCCGTAATAGAAAAAATGCCGTCACGAGACGCCCAGCAGATGTGAAACATGTGTGTTAAGAATTCATAATTAATAAAAATCTTATAAATTAGTTCCTAAGTTCGCCGTCGTTTGGCGTAGGCATCACGACATGACAACATCGTTTCCGTCACGGCATACGTTTTTACTGCTAAGACGTGCCACAGTAGTGTGTTAGTAGTTTAAACACTATCAGATTCTTTATTCAATTTGTCTATTGAAAAATACATTTAGATAGAATCTGTTAATCAATGTTACCCTAATCATATTTAGATCTATTTCTCTGTTGCTCGTGCTATCAAAACTTTTCGAAAAACTGTTATTGAAACGGATAAAACCAGAAGATAAAGACCTTATTCCAAATCATCAATTTGGCTTCAGGGAAAAACACTCAACAATAGACCAGGTACATAGAATAACTAGCATAATTGAAAAAAATGCTTGATAATACGAAAATCTGCGCCACCGTGTTTTTAGATGTCGCGCAAGCTTTTGACAAATTTGGCATAAGGGTCTAATATTTAAGCTCAGATGCATGCTACCAAAATTTGCAGATAACCTCGAGTCGTATATTACTAACCTAATGGTTAGAATACGGCAGGAGGACGCATATTCCGAACTAAAAGCCATAAAAGCTGGTATACCTCTAGGAAGTGTGCTAGGCCCAAATTTGTACTTGTTATACACATGTGACAACCCAGAACTGGAAAACAACACCATTGCGACCTTTGCAGATGATACTGCAATTATGGCTACCGGATCAAGCCACATATAAGCAGTAGAAAAAGTTCAACTAGCTGTGAACAAAGTTTATGACTGGTCACAAAAATGGAAGTTCAAGCTGAATGAGTCAAAATCAATTCACATTGACTTCACAAACACTTGGACCATCACCTAATCTATATAAATGGCATGCAAGTGCCTTATGCTAATACAGCCAAATACCTTGGCATAACTCTCGACTCCAAGTTGCGTTGGAAAGCTCATGTCAAAAAGAAAAGACAGGCAGTAGCGTAGCTAGCATGGGTGACACACGGGGCGGATAATGTGGTGTCACCCCACAAATATGAACCCCCCCCCCAATAATTACGAGTTGCACCTTTGGCTTTTCGTTCTGGTGACGGAAATCCAAGCCATTTTTCGGAAGGGAGGAAGGTGTGCCATTTGCGCTGCAGGTTTTTATTTTCAGGAATGTTCTTACATCGTACTTACTTACAAACAAAATCTCGAAAATTAGATTATTTTGATTTTGTTTTCATCATTATCTAAACCCAACTTTGTTGAGTAACGCAAGTAAACTCACGAACCAAAAGAGGGCAGAACACAAGAGCGAGCGAAGCGAGCTCGAAAATTTTTGCATCCCATCTCGGATATGTTTTATATTCTTTTGATCATTCATACTTAAATAGAAATAATTTTATGGAGTGATGCAAGAAAGCTCATTAACTGAGAGAGTGCAGAAAGTAAGAGCGAGCGAAGCGAGCTCGAAATTTTTACACACCACCACGGACGGGTTTTCTTACGTCGCCTGTTAAGGGGTGACACCCGACCGTGACAAAAAGTCAACGAACGAGTATAACCCTTAAATGCAGAAAACCTGAAGGACTAAGAACATTTTTGCACTTCATCTCGAAAAGGTTTTACTGTATTTTGAACATTCATACTGAAATGTAAGTTTTTTGTTGATTTATATAGAAAAACTCAGGAAGTCAGACAGTGCAAAATGCAAGAGCGAGCAAAATGAGCTCAAAAATTTTTGTTCCCTACTCCCGACAGGTTTCATTGCGTCAAACGTTTAGGAGTGCCACCCGATAGTGTCAAAAACCAGTCAACGAGCGGTCGGGTGTCACCCGGTGCGCGCCGCACCCCCCGCCCCCCCTCGCTACGCTACTGAAGACAGGAACTCGATATACGTTATAAAAGTATGTTGGTAACTCGGAAGGAAATCCTGTGTATCAATACTTTTAAAATAACCTTATACAAGCATGTTTTAATGCTAATTTGGACGTATGGTAACTTTTGGGGCTGTACTAAACAAAGCAACGTCAAAATATTTCAACAAATCCAAAATAAAGTACTTAGGGATGCTGTTAATGCATCCTGATACATAAGAAATTACGACCTTCACCGTTACCTTAAAATGAAATTCGTCACTACCATCATTCAAAAATTTGCTGATGCCCAGGAACACCGTCTTCATCGACAAGTGAATGTTGAGGCAATTCAGCTGCTAGACAATACAGATGCGTAGGCTTAAAAGAACTAAATATTTTAAATTAGTGTAGTGTAGTGTACAAAGTGAATGAATAATAGTACCTAACATGTTGTGCTATACATATAACACATGAACATAGTATTTTTGTAAATTATATCAGACTCTAAGAAAGTGCTACGGACTTGTGTAAAAGTGCAAATGGACACTATTCTTAGTTTTAACATAATCTATCACTTAACATATTAAGTTAAATTGCTTATTAGTATTTTAAGCTAGATCGTAATTAAATTATTAAGGATTTTGTACTTACTAATAAAGTACAGAAATAACTCTTAATATTATGCTTAGAAAGTTTTTATAAATAAAACCCAAACTTTAAGTTTTTACCTATTTAACTTTTTGAACGAGATGTCCTCCAAAGTTTGATTTTTCTTTTCTATAATGATTTCGATATAATTAATCTTCATTAAGAGCCCCTCGTCATGACCATTCTTTACGAAGTTTTTAATTTACATAATACTTTTATAAAATTGCTAAGATTTCTATATAATAGCTAGTGAATCAATCAAGCTAGTATACCACTACACTACACTTACACTGTAAACATTATGTTGCAAACACATAAATTGCAATAATCTAGACACTCGGCAGCGTGTCCAGCCAAAGTTCAAAGAAAAAGGAACTGGCGACGCAGCAGCAGTGTGTTACACGATTTCGAGCTACTTTTGACCCCTTTACAACTCGAAACCTATTTAACCTACAGACATAAAAAATGGCACATTTATTAAAGCCTAAGTAAGGGGCTTTAATAAATGTGCCATTTTTTTATGTTTAGCTATTGTTTATGCTATTTTTCATGTTTAGAATACAAAATTTCATTAATATAACTCAAACAGTTTTATATATATTACCGTTTAAATTTTTATGACTGATTGACCCACAAACTCACTTATCAAAAACCTAACTCACTTCCAGATGTCCCAGAAAGTTCAAATTTGGCACCCAGTTAGGTAATTGTGTGTATACAAAGGAAAAAATCGGAAAACCGGTAATTTCTAAGATTTGATTTTTTTCCAATCAATCGGTTCTGTTAGGTAACAACTCAGCGCCTTTCAAAATTTATAAGAGCAAAAATTTCTGCTTTCTTTTTCGCAACACAATAAGTTCCATGACGAATTTTTTTATAGGTACTTACGAATGAATATTTATCAAACTTAGACAGCCGATAATAACACTAATTCCTTCTGGAAGCGCTATGCGTTTTATGAGAGAAAAACATTCTTATACAATCTTCTTACTTATATTTCGAAAAAGACACGGTGCGCGGGACGGGCAAAACTATAGGAGCGTGCGTGGGAACGCGGAGAAACGTGTTGAAAGATGAATAATAATCCTTTCTTTACAAAAATTAGTTATATCCCATCAAAAACATAAATGTGAAATTGGGAGCCAAGTTCAGAAAAAAGAATTAAGATCTAAATGGGCGCCAAGTTCTGTAGATAATCCTGAAATAAAATAAATTAAGGCTGAATTCTCATTCGACTTGGCTAGTTTTTACATACATGTTATGTTACTTAGATTTCATAAGACTGCAGCAGCGCACAAGTAGAAAACCCAAATGGAACAGAGTTTTCTGCAAGCTTAAGTTTGGCAGTAAAGTTTTCTTATGTATTGGACCATACCTGTACAAAAAGTTAACAAAAAGCTCAATATTTTCTCATTGACGAAGTTTAGGTGTAAAAAACAGGTTCAGGACTGTTTGCTTGGGCTTAACTATACTGAAACGGAAAACCTTTTATCTTTTAACTGTTTAAGTATTCATCGTCATTATATACATATACTCATCACATACACAGACTCTTCACATTCATATACTCATCACATGCACACATTGAATTTCGCCCATTGAGATCTTAATTTTTTTAATGAAATGAACGAACTTGGCTCCCATTTTCACATTTATGGTTTTGACGGGATATAATTAACATTTTCATTTAGTAGTATTTGTGGCAAAAACTAATAGACTTTGGTTCCAATTAATGTGGAGACTGTTTCGCGGAAAGAGACACACACGTGGACAAATATCTCTAATTATATGTTTTATTTGGAAGACTGTCCTTTGTTGTTTGTTTATGTTCATCAAACGACGAAGCGCTCGTGTTCCTTTTTTATTCTTAATTAAACTTCTGAAAATATACTTACGAAAAAAAGACGTTAATAATTTAAAAACGAACTACAGTACCGATACATGAAAAGCCTTATCTAACGTCGTACAGAAAATCGCCCGTGTTTTTTAATTGCTGAAAATGACGGGAGGGGGAGCTACAAAGTCATTTAATAATTGACGAACGTATAACACTGCCAATACATGATTGTTGTTACCACTTCCAGCTGAAACAACACTCAAATGCGACTGTTATGAGCGGATTGCAGTGTCGAAATAGCCCTGCTGACCCTTTTACTACACTTCCGCGTAGGGCGCGGCTAGAAGCTGCGCGTTATGAAAAACTATAACAAAGCAACACAGATCAAATGCCAGTCATTAATCCCAGTGTAGGAGACTGGAACAAAGGGTGATTCAAAAGTGCTGTATCAAACAACAAAAAAATATTTATGAAAAACTCGGCCGCGAAAAGCCAGTACAAAATAAAATAAAAACAGTTTGATGCAGTTATTGGCATCAAATCTATAAGTTCTGTCTGTGCAAAGTGTAAACATGAAATCGCGAAAAAAAAATCAGCTGTTCAGTACATTTTATCGAGTTGTGCGCACATAGACGTATGGGGAAATCGTTTCTTTTTCGCGATTTCAGTATTGGTCCCATACTGAAGCTATGTATTGCGTTTATTCTGTTACAGGTACAGAACACACCCGAACACAGAACATAACCATCATCATGGGAGACAGAACGTCACCGTCGGATACAGAACGTCACCATATGACCACGCGCTTCTGAAACATCCTATATAAATCGTCCTTCTGACTGAATTCATGGCGTTTATCGGTCTCACAAATATCCCCCATGGTCATTGTTGCTTTAAGAGAGCACTAAATCTAAATAGCCGTTGTTAAAAATAAACATTTGATTTTTTTATGAACTTCCTAATGCCCGTTCTAAGGTCTCGATGCTTGAAGGTGTGAAGATTATGAGAGGAGAATTTTATTGACTTACGTTTCAGTATTTTTAATTTTTATTGTTTATGTTTGATTATATTTGGTGGTGGGACGACCTAGAGGATTTTCTTTGAGTGAGTCATTATGGACTGACTGAGTGAACGAAGCGGTATTACGGGCGAACTTTTCACAGCTGTGGGCAGCCCGAGTCTATCCGAAACCTAGTTCTGCCATTGACAGCAAAAATTAATTGTGCCATAGACACGAGCCAAAGGGCGTTTTTCCACTCACCGGCATGGCACCGGCGCCGGCACCGTCCCGGCTGCCGAGAAAGCAAAAATGTATGAATATATATGGCATGTTTTTCCACTTGCCCTTACAACTTGGCGTTGACTCCCACCGGTGCCGTCACCGGCGCCGGGACAGCAAGCTTCCCGCTCGGTGGTGGCATAACTGCATGTGTGCGGTAGGAAGGACGCGTCAGCGACGAGACTTGCTTTGCGGCTTGCTGTGAGTACGTAGGTACAGTGCAAACTCGACTCATCGAAGAAAAACATTTTTGGGGTTCATTTTCAACTTTTCAAATAGGGTATAATAATTTCCTTCTCAGTATCGTACTTTTAAGAGTGGATCATTGCAATAATTGACTTTTCTGGGTTGATTATAATTATTTCGCCTTAAATGTAAGAGATAACAAATAAATACAACGAATTGACGACATCATTTTTACGTGTTGTAGAATTGCAGTCCGTGTCAGTACTGCCCATGAAAATCGAGCAGAAACAGAGCCCCGGCATGGCGCCGGGCCGGTGCCGGCGCCGGTGTCGTGCCGGTGCCGTGCCGGTGAGTGGAAAAACGCCAAAAGGGCCTGTTTCACGATGTCGAAATCGCCCATGTCTAAATAGCGACTACTGACTGAATAAATTAAAAATGGAAGGAGACTTCAATGAAATTATGTTTGTGCCAAGTTCCTAACTTAATGGTAGGTGGTGAAACGGGCCCTTCGCCTATTTTGAGTATTATGGGTGGTTAAACCAGCAATATTTGTGTGTGCGAAACATGTGCTGCAAAGTATGATTACAAAAATGGTGTCCGAGTGAATACTGTAGTGGCACGTTGTGGTCCACGGGGAAAGCCCATTAAGTTCTGAGTCACGGGCTGAAATAAAATTCAAGGCTGAAACTTTAGTGAAGTTCGCAAATCAATACGAGTAAGTGTTTGTAACTATTTTTAGAAAAAAGTTAAAATAAAGTGGTTTCCGTTTATACACCACGTCACGCGTCAAAGTCAAACTTCGCGGTTTGCTGAGGATTTGCTATTATTATAACAGTATTGTAAGCACTTTATATTTCACCGATACTCGGGTTTATGTTTAATTAAATCCGGAACTGTTGATCTTAATCAATCTAACTAAAGTAATTGTTGTTTACTATTAAAGTTTCGGTAGTCTGTTAACTCTTCAGTTCAATGACACCTGGGTAACTAAACCTGCCCGATAATGTTACTCGAGCGCTTCGTACAACAACCTTATAGCTATCATTATCAGTATTGTTTCAAGAATAGTTACTCATTAATGACTATAATATTGGATGCTAACTTCACGTCAATAATTTTAGTAAGGGCAACGTTTACACAGAAATAAGAGTAATTTTCCTACAAATGTGAGTCATGTTGAAAAAAACAAACATTAGTCGCCTAATGTAAACACTTTAACA
Source organism: Lacanobia wlatinum (assembly GCA_947578705.1). Lineage (NCBI taxonomy): Eukaryota > Metazoa > Arthropoda > Insecta > Lepidoptera > Noctuidae > Lacanobia > Lacanobia wlatinum. The sequence goes on along the minus strand of OX388028.1, from coordinate 8,517,579 downwards.
CACATAATGTATGATATTACATAATTTTTAAATAGGACACACTTTTAAAACACATTCGACCTAATTCTTGTATTCGCAAACTTGCAGTATTCTGAAAGACTTCAGTTGTTCTACATAACTATTTAACCGCCACGTTGGAGAAAATAATCTTAACGGAATGTAGGTCTTTAATAAAATAAGAAAATATATTATTTAAATAAAACAAATGCTCCACCAGATTCCATTCATAAATGTTCACTCTGCTGCTGTTATGTAATCAAATTAAACAAAATGAGGTTACAGACTGACATTATGAATAGTAGATTAGACATCAGCAGAATGATCCGGAATGTGTTTACTTTATCATTAGGATCTGTAAAATGTTGAATCGGCAGAATCTTAACACAATGTATTGAGATTTTAAAATTGAAATGTATTGATTGTGAACATAAATTAAACAATAATATTGTTGTTGAATGCTCGTAACTTGATACCGAAGTATAAACCTGAAGTCACCTTGATGAATGGTCTTCATGATGTTTACTATTCCGACTCTCTTTCGAAGCCGGACGTACTGAGCTGTCAGTCGTGCAAATGAAAGTAAAAATAAACTCCCTATTAATAGCACCTATGAATAAATGTTTACTTTTGATTGGAAATAAACTGAACGAGATTCCCATTCTGAAAAAAAAAATGAGATTCTGTATACAGTCATTCTGCGAACACTTTATATAAGTCATATCTCAGTAAACAACAACATTTACAGGAAGCGAAATGATTTTATCGCGTTGGCTCATTCGCTCAATCTTCACATTTCTCCAAATAAATTAGCATTATGGATCAGTAAACCATTTCATTAGTTAAACTTATAAATAGTGTTGAATGAGTAAGGCATGGCAGTACTGCGTTGCTTGGTCTTTGGTCAGTGAATTCATTGGCTTCATTCAAGTATTGTATTGCACTATACTCCTCGACATGGATGGTCACAGACTACGTGTTTACGAGACGATAAATTCACGAGCCGCGGTGGCACCCGGCCACGCAGTTACACAATGTTAAACGAGCCGTTTATCAACAGTCGTTTACTCGTTTCTGTTGTCGACCTAGCAACAACGGGTTAATTGGCGCTATAACTCTGTCTAAAAGAATGATCATCATAAATCACATTCATAATAACACCTTTTATGTGATTTATTTAAATCTATGTCCGAAATATGTCAACACTCGACACAATTCTGCCACATTTTACAGTTTTTACAATACGGCAGTAGGAAAGCGTTTTTCACTCTGTCGACATGGATAAATGGACTCATCAAGGTGTAAGTCAAAACATAAGTGTAATCTGCGACTCCACTAATAAGATGTGAAAAGGTAAATGAACTAAATGTGTGTCAATGCGAAACTGTAGCACTTCAAGGTACTCTCTCGTCAAAAGCAATGGACCAGGGAAATATTATAAGCATTTCAAATATGCATAAGTCACGCAGGACGCAGACGAAGGAGTCAACAACTGCGGGATTCGTCAAACAAAGGTAAATCACTGGTTATTTTGCAACAATATTTATGCTCGGTGCACTGCAGATTACTTTAAGCTTAGTAAGAGCTTCCTTTTACAGAAAACGTGCAGGTTTATAAACTGTTTGTGCAAAAATCTATTCAAATAGTACTCGTTCATCCGAAACATTGAATATTAAGTATTTCGAATTTGTTATGAATATTAAACACTGAAAATAAACACCTGTAAATCACCACGATCAATTGAAATCAACTTCATGGCTAATAAAATTGTTTTTAATATTTATAGGCCACCACTCAGTGAACGAGGTTTCTGGAACAGCTGATGGCTGCAAACGATGGAGTTACGAAGGGCTCAGCTTGTTACAAGTCACATAAAAAATAGTTGTAAGGTTCAATGCTCAATTAGTCATTCGAGAGACAGAACAACGGGCCGTTTGATGTACTGTTAACAAATTATTATGTTGCGTGTAACGAACTATAATTCTTGTTTATTATGTTCATTTATACCGGAGGTACGACCTCGATCCATCACCAGGGACCTTGTCTGCAGCTCTACGTTCATATTCATTCATAATTTCAGAATTCTCTTGTCTTTACACACGATTCTTTTGAAATCAACCTAATCTAATGAAATAACATTGAAATTAGACACACGACGTATCAATTCTCAATGCGCTTCCTTTGGACAGGAGAACATAAAGATGGATTGCGAAATTGCGAAAATGTTATTTTATCGCGAAAACAAGGCTGCCTTGAAATTAAAACAGGGAGTAAATTAATCCACGTCTTAGTTATCGAACAGCGAAGGATTTTAATCGTCTATTTATTTTTACATTACTTCCTACAGCTGTCGGAAGCTAAGAAGAAACACTATTTATTAAACTTTCTTACACTTGTGAATAATGTTTGATTAGATATGGGAGGACAAGATGTAAACTAACATACGCTTACGCAATCAATCTTTATATGTTGAAATGGGTAGTGCTGAAATCGAGCAAATAAATTGATCATAAAACAAAAAAAAAAACAGGAAAAAAATAGAAAAGAACGAACAACATGCATTCATTTGAACCGGTACGTAGCTATATTTTGAAAATCCAATACTTTTGTAAGTTTAGTACATTTCCAGCATTACTAAAAAAAACTTGTGACTAAAATGTGACCATTATTTTATCGTTGTCAAACACTTCGGATTCTTAGATATTATATTAAATAGGGTCCTGAATGTCGTAAAAACAAAACAAACTTACCTGACAAAGAATGAGATTGTCTTTCTTCCTCCCGTTGATTGCTTTCATGCGCCGTCCTAACTCGTCACGTGTAGTACTGCTACACCAATTTCATTCGGCTTAGGCTACACAATGCAGACCAAATAAGCACGTGACATCTTCTACAACCCCGAAACAGAGGGAACGTGAGAGAAGATGATAGATACAACTGCTTTGTCGATTATATAAACTTCATGAGCATTTAAAAGCTTTTGTTTGGGCAACGGCTGTCGTCTGTCTGTCTGTCCCAAATCTGAAGTAAAGAGTCATTCAGATTTGAGTTTGGGCATTTCTAAAGTTGCTAGAGTACTTTATAAAATCATATCTATATAAAAGTACTCAAATTTACGTACATGTATGTAGTGTGTGTTCACCTCTTGTAGTCTCTACGCATATATAATATTGTTATGGTCAACACAAGAAGATTTTTTAAATCATTTTTTTATAAATTTCATGTCCTTGTCATCCTGTGTTTAATGCGAACTGACGTGTAAAGGAGTTACTTGTAACCTATTTACAATATAAATATCAAACCGTTTTCCCTGTGTCATTCCGCATAGGCACCTGTGTAACCGAGGAAAGTAGCATGTTTCATAACCCGACCGCGCAGCCTGGGCCCCAAGTCTGCTATTACAATAGTGTCAGAATGGTCTCATAATGATTTCATAATGGTCGATTTTGACAAGTTATGCCAGATTTCTTTTATGTATGTTTTTAAATATTATTCATTAATTTGTCATTATGTACGAGATTACCATTCTATGCCATTTCTTTCAATGGAGTGTCAGTGGTTGACCATTGGAAAGTAATAATGACGCTTTTATATTAGTAGATTACCAAACTTGTCAAAATCGACCATTATGAAATCTTCTGAATATGAAATTCTGACCCTATTGTTATAGCAGACTTGGGGCCCTGGTGTCCAGAATATTTCACTAAAGTTTAAACACTTAAAATCCTCGTCGAAGTGTGCAGCGCATACAGGCTCTATTGAATCCTTTTATATAGCGCAGTAAGTGTAGAAGGTTAGAACAACGCAATACATGGAAATATCGATAAATAAGCACAGAGCACTAATTAATCAAGCCAAAGTTCTTTGTGAAGATAAAACATGAATCACATTATGAAGCTAAGCGCACAAACATCATAGTCAAAGTATAAATAATTTCATGCTCCAACCATTACCAGAGCTAAATATTTAGTAATTTTCAGCAGCTGATGATGAAAGATGCCAAATATTTTAAGAATTTCACTATGTTAAAGGAACTCTTTAATACAGTCATTAATAAAATCGTATATTAGGCGGATATTTCAAACTGATTAATGAGGGTATCCAGCAGTAGTTAACAGTATAGGCATGTATGCGGCACCTGTATTTAGTCGCCGTCGGCCTTGTGGAACAACGCGGCACTCCTATTCAAATGCCGGAACACATCAGTACCGGGAAAGATATTGTTAGGCCGTCTCTTCACGGGCATGGAAACTTTTACAACCACTATCTGGCAGGCTATTTGGTACTGTCAACAGGCGACAGCTGCATCCAGTTAACAAATAACGAGCAAAACAGTTATTTTCAAGTTTCATAAAAAGGTTAGCTGTCTGAGGACGTGTGGATATGTCTTAATGCGACGTTGCAAGGACGCCCAAACATTTGAATGCCACTGGAAGTTATAACTCCTCCTACACCAAACATTTCGTTTGAATATGTATGTCTATTGTATATTTTCGGTACCAATTTTATGATTTTAGTGAAACAAAGTACTACGCAAATACAGAACAATGCGGAACACGCATTATTTATTAGCAGAATTTCATTACTTCAAAGTTCGATTCTCGAATATCAGCTGTGTTGTATAAACAAGATATTCTGATAAATCATTTACAATTAAGAGAACATGTTCTTTGTTTATCATGACTACCATCATATTTTGGCAATAAACTTCAATAGCGTGAACGTTTTCAATGAATTAAAAATTTCGAGAACTGGATCGATTCCAGTTTGAATATGAGTATTATATGTTGCAGTTGGTAAGCGGCTTTACCGGCCGGATTTTCCGTCAGCCGCCACAATGTTGGCACGTGATACATTACGAGTGTCCGCCTTGTGTGGCATCCCTTTCAGTTCGTTTGCAGGCTTTACTCGACAAGCCTTAAAGGCGGCATTCACGTGAAAGAAAATTTGAACGATTGTTTAACTTGCAATTACTTTATCGTGATCGTCTTATTACGTAATTGCCCTTTTGAATGTTTATGACTCGTGGAACAGATTTTCTCTTCATAAAAATCTTATTTGCTTTCATTAATTTGATCACTGTTTGTTTTTACACGAGCTGTTTTCATCGACTCGCCGTTCAGGGATTCTTAATAACCTTTTTAAAAATCGATGTGTAGTTCGAGTTTGTTATTGTTTTGTTGAGTGCATCGTATTGCAGATAGTTTGCGTAGTTATTATGTGCAAAACAATGATGGATAAGTGTCGTGGCTAAATCCCGGCTTAGCCTGGAGCACTATCAGTGTTATTCTATGTCTGAGTGTCTCACCCTTATCATAACTGTCCATGTGGAGTACTTTTAACAGCATTGTCAGCTGATAAAATTTTAATACTGAAGTATGGAGTAGTTAAGCTCAGATGAAAGTCCATGTTTCTAATTTTGTTTTGAATAAAAATAAAAATCACTACGTCATAGGTCTTAAACCATACAAACAAAATTTATCGTGGCAGGTGAAACGACAAAGCTGGAGATAGATGTGTTTTTATTGGATTAATCCGGATGTACGTCGTCGATAATATAGTTGCGAGTATTCGCAGAGATCTTGCTAATGAGAAAGCTCAGCTCACTACCTATCGAGGACATTTTTCTTTATTGAAACAATGTTATCTGAAGCACATAATTGTGTTTCACGCAGCCTCCGTTGTACGTACTTACATATCTGAGCTTTTCTCCATTCTTAATTTCCGCTCTGTTTAACTTTTGGGTTGTCTGAATCTGCAGAGTTTCTCCTACATTTGTATCTCGAGTTTTGATTACATTTCCACATAACAATGGAAAACACAATTTTGTAAAACCTACCTATATTACACCTTAAGTTTCAGTAATTGTTTGGTATTCAATAAGACTTCAAAAGCATTTCTTTTGGTCAAAAAACATGTTTTGTTTACCGTCTCGATGTTAATGACTACTATTGAAGGGGAATTACAAATCAAACGGTGGCGATCACAACATGTTTTCACACAGCAATATTATTGCAGTAAAGGTTAACGTAGCTACAAGTTCACCGACAACTTGCTTCCGGCAAGCGGAACTCGGAAGATTCGCAGAATAAACAGTATTGCCCTTGTGTAACTGTAAAATTGATTATGTTACGCGAAAATCGACCTTGGCTCGAGTATTTAGTAATGATAGAATGTCGCCATTAAAACTAGCGGAAAGCAGGTTTGAGGTAGAGACTAGAGATCACCTTGTCTATGAAAATAGCGTAGACGTAGCATTGACAACAGCAAGATTAATGTTCGGAGACTCTCCAACATAGACGCCTGGGTGACTAGTCTACGTACGTAAGCTGGGATACATTAGATTAATAACTAGCTGATGTGTGTATTTAAATTTGTTTTATATTAGCAACAAATTAATACGGATTGAAATGAGAATATATTTTTTCTGCCTCACTACGTCTGCAATAGCGTAAATGAATGAGCGTACGATGTGCATAGGTAAGTATAATTGTTACTCTTTACATTACTATTCGGTCGTTATAAAAACACGTGTAGGAAACCAAAATAGAGCAAAGAAAGCAAAAACATAATTGATATCTACACGAGTTTCATAACATTCTGAATATTAATGTTTTCTTAAAAATGTAATGCTCTGGTAACTGGGTAATTTGTCCATTATCCTCAATTTTCATGATGGCCTAATTTCTGTTATTCATGAAAGGTAAATAAATTGCTGTAATCCACGTGTGTTTGCGTTATTATCAATTTATTATGCTAGTATTTCAATATAGTACACGAATGTTGAAGTTACACGAGCTACGACTGTTTATTTGGTACAAATTTGTTGAATAAGAATAAAAATATGCCTAATAGCTATATTTGAATCGGGTCAATTACTTTTAAATATTAGTTTTGTAACTTTTATGGTTTGTTTTTAATACATTGTATTATTATAATACAATATCGAATACACAATAAACAGGTCAATGTTCACTATTGTTCTAGGTCTTTCTCAACTTGTTGAGTCCGTTGAACTTTGAAAACCTCAAAAATCTATGATTAAATTGAACTACAGAACTATGCTAAGTTAAAATACTTGAAACTTTGCCAAGGTGGCAGCAAATTACTATTTGATTAATTTAACCATAAAGCTAGTATTTTGTCCACACTATTTTTTCTAGATAGGACAACTTATATGAAACAATGTACCAGTAAAAGAACAGCCCATTATTAAGAAACAATTTCGAAATGTCAAGCGCCCTCAATTATTTCCAGCAAAAGTGTTTCTTAAGCAAAAAAATATTATGTAATTGAAAATTATTACTTTCTTTCACAAACTTTTACGGCTTCTCTCAAATAACTAAAAGTTACGTGGCGTGAGAAAAAGTAAATATCGAGAAGTTAGCTCTGCAACCGAGAATAGTCTATTAGGGTGCGTTTACACGAGAGATGTGTGAGGAAGCGTAGCGAGGTATGTGTTTGTTAACAACCAATAGAATCGCTTCCGCCGCATATTGTCGGCCGGTGCCGTACGGTGCCGTAAAAGAATAATACCATCCCATCACTTCCCGTGGGTGTCGTAAGAAGCGACTAAGGGACTCACCAGCGAATGGGCAGCAGCGTTCTCTCTTCAACGCAACACCATAAACTGCTATCGCCAACCCGCCTGCCAAACGTGGTGATTATGGCAAACCCCCCCTTTGGGGGAGGCCTATCTCCAGCAGTGGACGTCTTCGGCTGTTATAATAATAATAAAATATCATTAAATTCAGGTAACAAAGACCCATAACATATATACCTTACAGACTATCATACATATTTATAAAAACCTTAAAAATATAAATTAACTTATTGTACATGAAGTGACGGCGTCGTGTTGCGCTGCGTGGTGTCGCGTAGCCTTCCGCGAAATCGCCGATACACGACACCCTTCGGCCAAAACTCTTCCTTGAGGAAGGTCTCAATATGACGTGTCGGTACTCGCACCAACCTCTCGACCCTCAAGATCCAGCTGGTCTTTGCTCGAACATACTCCATGATCTCCTCTACCTTCGTGGTGTGATGTAGCCGGTGCACATAGAGCTGCGTCGAAAGTATTGCTGGACGCAGCATATTGGGTCCTACCAGCGCGATCCCGCACTGGTTCCGACTAGAAGGCTTCTTCCTCTTCTTCCTCTTCACCTTCACAAAGCCATCCTTGTAACTGGCCCTAGCTGTTTCGAACCCCTGTCGGCAGGTTCACAGCAACTCTTCTTATGACTGACTAGCTGACCCGCGCGGCTTCGCTCCCGTCAACTGGCTATTCTACCTACCGACCCTAACCTACCTACCTACTTACCTATCCTACCTACCATAGCTACCCTACCTTACCTACCCTACCTACCCTACCTAACTACCTACCTACCTACCCTACCTACCCTACTTACCCTACCTACCCTACCTACCTACCTACCCTACCTACCTACTCTTTTTTTTTATTTAGTATTTTAATTCTTATTATGCTATTCCGGACGAAGACTAATCCAGAAACACAAAAACTATGAAAATCGGTCGAGCCGTTCTCGAGTTAGAAAAGTGTTCTAACAAACCCGACTTTGTTTTAAATATTAAGAAGATTAAGAATTTTGCTATATTGTGAAAGATTCGACCTTTTTCTAGAAGACATTTTTTATATTAGCGAGACAGAAATAAAACGCATAAACTGAAGGAAGACGGACAGTGGTGGCTTATTAAAAAAAAGGGTTCCGTTAGCAAACTTGGTACGGAACCCTAAAAATCGACTGGGTTCGCACGAATCAAAATCGTACGCGAAGGCTTAAATAATAGGGTCCCATTAGCAACTTTGGCACGGAACCCTATAATTTGCTTTGGCTCGCAAATCGAACCGTTTGATACTTAGCACGAATTAAAAACTTAGTTGCGGGCAACCTGGGAGTCTTTAAGACAAAAGTGAATAGGTTGCTTCTAGGCAAACGTGCTCCATCTTCGACCGCATCATCGTTTACCACCAGGTGAGATAGTGGTCAAACGTATGCCTATCTATTGTAAAAAAAAACCACTCCGTATCATCTAACCAATGAGAACTAATGATAACACGATTTGACAGTTACTGTGGAATCGTGTTGTCATTCATTCTTAGTTCGGGTTCGGGACTAATCGTAAGTCTGTAGGTGATACGGAGTAGAATACGTCCGCAAGTAAGCCCGAAACTACGGACTTCGGACTTAGAGAGTAGCCTCCCAAAATCGATCGCTCCTGTCACCGTGACCACCTTTGGTACGATACCTTATTATAAAAAACCAAACTACTAACCGAAACTAAACCTAAACCTAACTACTAACCAAAAAATGGACTCAGTCTGAAATATAAGATTTTTATTTATTATTATTAGCCTTGTTTCGCAAATCGAACCGTTCGTTGCTTCGCTCTAAACTGAATCAAACGCGGAGGCCTAGCAGTAGGGTCCCGCCAGCACAGCACCTTTGGTACGGGACCCTACAGGCCTGATCCGCAAGTCGAACCGTCCAGAACTTCGCAAAACTAAATCAGTTTAAGACTCTACGATAAATGCACTTTAAACGAAACCAGCACCAGAGATTTAACCAATTATGGTCCCTAACAGTTTAAGACCTTTCAGAGACCAAACCAAAATTCCTTCGAAACACGACTGTGTTTAGAAATTGTGTGAGGTCATTCTCCAGCGGAAAATCTTAACACCGCAATTCAGAAAAACTCATCATCAGTGCAACGCCATCTATCAACCATGTAAACTGACAAAATATTTGGCAGCGGAAGACGTTAAATAAGAAGCCCGTATGTAACGGTAAATAACGATAAGGTATTAAAATGTTTACTTTTATTTTGCTACGTCTACGTATTAAAAGTTTCACAAATAACTCAATCAATGTGTTTTGGTGTAACATTCATGCTTTCATGCATTTTTTGGTTATTCAATAGATGGCGCTCTGACTAATCAGAATATATAAGGAAGTTTGTTACTAAACTAATTAATTCAATATATTTTGATTTTGTGGATCGATTGTATCGATCAATAACGAAAAGGTATAAAATGATCACTCTTATTTTGCCACGTTTTAAAAGTTTCACAAATAACTCAACAAATTTGAATGCTTTCGTGCATTTTATTATTCTCAATAGATGGCGCTCTGACTCATCAGAATATATAAGGAAGTTTCTTCCTAAACTTAAAAATTCAATATCTTTTGATTTTGTGGGTCGATTTTGATGAAATAAACGCTAAATGTTACTCGGGTTATCACTTAATATTTATAAGTACTTAGATTTGCAATCTAATCTGTGGTTTAAGCGTGATGCTCCCACAAACGCACATACAAACAGACAAAAACAAAAATTGCATTTTTGTGTTTTAAATATACCTGTTTCCTGAGTTTTCTGTGTAATTTTCATGCAAAAATATTCAATGTACAGACACGGTTAGTCTACGATTTTATTATATGTATAGAAGACTACGTCTACGTATTAAAGGTTTCACAAATAACTCAATGTGTTTTGGAGTAACATTCATGCTTTCATGCATTTTTTGGATCCTCAATAGATGGCGCTCTGACTAATCAGAATATATAAGGAACTTTCTTACTAAACTAAAATTCAATATATTTTGATTTTGTGGATCGATTGTATCGATCAATAACGAAAAGGTATAAAATGATCACCCTTTTTTTGCCACGTATTAAAAGTTTCACAAATAACTCAACAATTTTGAATGCTTTCGTGCATTTTATTTTTCTCAATAGATGGCGCTCTGACTCATCAGAATACATTAGGAAGTTTCGTCCTAAACTTAAAAATTCAATATCTTTTGATTTTGTGGGTCGATTTTGATGAAATAAACGCTAAATGTTACTCGGGTTATCACTTAATATTTTTAAGTATTTAGATTTGCAATCTAATCTGTGGTTTAAGCGTGATGCTCCCACAAACGCACAGACAAACAGACAAACAGACAAAAATTTCAAAAATTGCATTTTTGTGTTTTATACCTTTTTCCTGAGTTTTCTGTGTAATTTTCATGCAAAAATATTCAATGTACAGACACGGTTAGTCTACGATTTTATTATATGTATAGATGAGAATCGCTTGCGCTGAGCGACGCTAGGTAAATTTAGTTCTAACAAACACATCCCTCGCTACGCGTCCTCGCACATCTCTAGTGTAAACGCAGCCTTACTAGGGGTTATCGTGTATCGAAGCCTTAAGACCGCCCGGTCAATTACTTCGGAGAAGCGAGAAATTGAACAGGCTATTAGAGTTTACAGTGCAGTTCAACTAGTTATGTAACTGCAAATCTAATTTTAAAGTTTAATTTATTTGTAGAGGAATGTATTAATTACTAGTGGACGTCACGCGGTTTCACCCGCGTAGTTCCCGTTCCCGTGGGAGTACGGGGATAATATATAGCCTATGTTACTCCCTGATAATGTAGCTATCCAATGCTAAAATAGTTTTTCAAATCGGTCTAGTAGTTTCAGAGCCTATTCATTTCAAACAAACAAACAAACAAATCTTTCCTCTTTATAATATTAGTATAGATGATATGCAACCACTACTACATTTTATTATGCAATAGCAGCTAGGTACATTTTACTGAGAACTCGTTCAGTTTGATGATGGAATTAATTAGGTACCGTTACATTATGCTTATTAAATAAATATTCAGATAGAATTTACTTACTAGAAGCCCGTCCCAGAATTTTCAGGATATAACGGTTTGGATCTATTTCTTATCAGGTTTTATTAGACAGAATAATATAACCAATTGAAATATTGAAGGTGTTCATATAGGAAATAATTTTCCAAATATGTTGCAGTGGTTGCGGATATTGCAAAATTGGCGCTCTCTTTGTAATTGTTAGTATCGATATTATAAACTACTTTTATTTGAGTCTATTAACTACCTCATGAAACTTCATAAAAACTGTACCACAGTTTTTATGAAGTTTCATTCAAAACCCGAATAATCATTACATACAACCGACTTCCAAATAAAAAAACACTACAAAATACAACCGAATTGAGAACCTCCTAGTTTTGAAGTCGGTTAAAAATGAAAATAGCTTTAATTTCGGGAGTCGGTGCTAAAATACGAAGAAGCAACTAAGAAACCCGACTTCCGAAATTAAAGTTATTTTCATTTTTAACCACAGTAAAAACACAATAAGACACGCAATTTCGTTTACTTGGATGACATACATTTCCAGACATTTTGATAAAAACTGAATTACAGAACCAATTTTGACGAAACTTCTATGGAACCAATCGGAGAGTATACCCTTTCAAGTAAAAAAAAATATTCAAATCAGTTCATAAATGACGGAGTTATGACATAATAAACATAAAAAAGAATGTAACCAGACTGAGAACCTCCTCCTTTTTTTTGAAGTTAGTTTAAAATACGAGATGCCTGTTTGTTGAACAAGTTGCAGATATCCGACAGTTTCCAAGGTTGACATTGTTTTCTTGTTTCCTTGACAGCCCGGGGCAGGGTTTAACGAGGTGTATACCAAGCTACGACGGGAACTCGGTGTCAACAATCAACAATGCAATCTTCAAGATAGATCTGCCTTTCATGGCACTTTAATAAATGCAGCAGAAGTTATAGGTACGTTCTCTATTTAAATATTGTTTATGGGTATGTTAAGAGGTATGTATGGTGCTACGTGAATGGAACGACTATGAAATGAGTATTTAAGAGGAAGTCTGAAGACTTTGATCGACGAAAATCTGAGAGCGCCCAAAAAAATTAAAAATTACAGATTTATAAATACAAACTAACCTATTCAATTGTATTTTACGTTCATTAGATAACAACCAATTTCGTTACTGAGATAGCTTGAACACATATAAGATTTATTTCAATATATAGACGCTACTAGTGTCTTCTACTATACTCTTATGACATCCCATCTTCCTAGTGCGCCGTGCTGTACTGAATGTAATATTTTTTAACTATTAATAGCATCCTCATCATAAGGCATTTTTTTTTTTATTGTTTGGTTAGTGTCATAGTGACATTTTGAAATAATCAATCCTGCTTAAGGCGTTTGCGGCATTGAGGTACATAATTTTTACCACTACTTTCAAGTGTTTGGTAATTTCAAACTTTTTCATACGATCGATCGTGAGACACCATGATACAAATCATCAATGGTAATCGAAAATATTGGGTGCGTGAATTTTGAGATAATTTATATCTCAAAATTCTGAATGAATCTGCTCAAAAAGCTGAATCACTTTTTAGTATTTCTCTAAAATAATTAAATTTTATTACCATTATCTCGCCAGAAATTCACTATTGCTCAGGACATGAAACACTATTGCACTGAATAAATTTAATAAACCCTAAACATATTTTTTTAATTGATCAAATTGGAGTTTTCAAACTCGTCAGATATGGGAAGAGCCCTCAATTTCTTTATCAGATTGGCCAATTGACATTTTACGAAGTCCACTGCCGATGAAATAATAAACCGGCCAAGAGCGAGTCAGACTCGCACACGAAAGGTTCCGTACCATAAACGGCATAGCGGCCGTTATGGCGGCAATAGAAATACACAATCTGTGAAAATTTCAGCTGTCTACCTATTATAGTTCTTGAGATACAGCCCGCTGACAGACAGACGGATGGACGGACGGACAGCGGAGGCTTAGTAATAGGGTTCCGTTGGGTACGGAACCTTAAAAATGAACGCCTCTGAAGATTACGTTAAAGTGTACTTTTTGGGAATCTGAGTGTACCCTTGGCCACAGGCTGTTATCTGAAACTTTTCATATAGATTCTCAAGGTCCTCACAGCAAGCCGCATCGACTCATTTTCAACATTTCGTCCAGAATATATTTGCTTAAAAACCATACTAACTAACCCTCTATTAGGTATTTAATATATCTATAATTATCATCATCGTCTGCATAGTTTTTTCACAGCTATATTGGGGTCGGCTAAATAATATGTACAAACAAATAAATAAAAAGAAAATTATACTTATTATAGGTCAGTGGGCCATTTGATAAAATGACAATTTCATAAAGACTTAAGGCTGCTGTCTCGAGAAACAGCGTGCAGATGAAGTAACTTTTCTTCGGCATTCACTGAGAAATTACATCTCAAAAAAACTGGCCAAGTGCGAGTCGGAGTCGCGTGCAAAGGGTTCCGAACGAATTTTATTTTTTTAACATGTTATTTTAACACTATAGACTTCATCTAGGTTTTCCTGTAATCTATAGGTAAAGATATATTATCACCACTTTTTTTCAAAATTTTAGGCTCAGTTTTTCGGAGATAAGGGGAATGGTCATTTTTCGTATAACTTCTTGAATAACTTCTAAACCATTTTTTTTTTAAATCTACATATATAAAAATGAATTGCTGTTCGTTATTCTCGCTAAAACTCGAGAACGGCTGGACCGATTTATTCATTCTTTTTTTGTTGGATTCGTCAAAATACAGGGAAGGTTTAAAAGCAAAAAAAATGGGTAGGTAGATAGGGTAGGAGTAGGGTAGGAGTAGGGTAGGAGTAGGGTAGGAGTAGGGTAGGAGTAGGGTAGGAGTAGGGTAGGAGTAGGGTAGGAGTAGGGTAGGAGTAGGGTAGGAGTAGGGTAGGAGTAGGGTAGGAGTAGGGTAGGAGTAGGGTAGGAGTAGGGTAGGAGTAGGGTAGGAGTAGGGTAGGAGTAGGGTAGGAGTAGGGTAGGAGTAGGGTAGGAGTAGGGTAGGAGTAGGGTAGGAGTAGGGTAGGAGTAGGGTAGGAGTAGGGTAGGAGTAGGGTAGGAGTAGGGTAGGAGTAGGGTAGGATTAGGGTAGGAGTAGGGTAGGAGTAGGGTAGGAGTAGGGTTGGAGTAGGGTAGGAGTTATATTATAGATGAAAATTGTGACGCAGACGAAGTTGCGCGGGTCAGCTAGTTATGAATAAAATAGAATTAAAACCCTCAAGCCCTTCCATTTGATATGTCACACGATATTGTACAAAAAACGTTAAGTTTAAAGTTTTACTCCCAAAAGTGACCCCCATACTAAAAATTTAATAATTTACGTAACGCGTTCGTGTTTGAGTCACAGAAGTCCATATGTGTACCAAATTCCAACAGAATCGGTCCAGTGGATTCGGAGAAAACTGGCTGTGACAGACGGACGGACAGACAGACACCCGAGTGATCCTATAAGGGTTCCGTTTTTTGTTCGGAACCCTAAAAATAGGTAGTAATCTACATGATATGGTACGTGATTTGGTTAAGCCAGAATTTATGTATCGGTATTACATAATAAGAAAAAAAATCACCAAATCACCTCCAAATCGTTGAGATGAACCCCGTCATTTTTTAACAAAAGTCTAAAAAAAAATATCTAATGCTTTGCAATACAATAATTTGGTTTTGTTATTTTTTTAAAATATGTGTTATTTTTTTATAATAAATTAAAAATGCGGGTAGCGGAGTGGCGCGTAGAGGAGTAGTTAGCTCTGTTTATATGCACAAGGTCATTGGCATGTATACAAGCCTTAATATTTTCTCTCAAATATTAGCTTTTGAGAGAAAGGTCTTTGGTTACATGTTTCTGGACGCTGTAGATATAACAACTGCTAAGCATATATGGAGCATCTGCCTCTTGCTGCAGGTACGTTATTTTCGGTCATGAATGACCGTAGTACCTACCAACTGAATGCTTTGTCAGAATGATGAATGTTCACTTAAATGAGCACTTCGAGGAAAATCGGTCAACATTCCGCATTGTTTACTTATGTCTACTAACAGTACTAACATCCGCTCAAATCTGAACGTCCATTTATTTTCAAAATATTTGGCATAGGCATGTAGTGTTTGGGTTTAGATTTGGAATCCTTGTTTATTTAAACTCTGGGAAATAAATAGGATTGCTTGCTCATAGTATTCAAATTATTCAAGGAATCGGATGCATTCTTAAAATAAGTATTCCATCATAATTTCAGACTTTAGGACAAAATCGCTCTTATACACCATTTTTAGGGTTCCGAACAAATAACGGAACCCTTATAGGATCACTCGGGTGTCTGTCTGTCCGTCTGTCACAGTCAGTTTTGTCCGGATCCGCTTGACCAATTCTGTTGATATTTGGTACACATATGGACTTCTGTGATCCAAACACGGACGCATTACGTAAATTATAATTTTTTAGTATGGGGTCACTTTTGGGGGTCAAACTTGAAAATTAAAAAAAGTTTTTTGAACATTATCGTGTGACATCAAATGAAAGAGGTTAATGTGAGTGTTGTAATTATATTTTTTTCATATTATTAAAATAAACGGTTTTGAAGTTATTCAAGAAATCAGACGAAAAATGACCCTTATCTCCGAATCAACTGAACCTAAAATTTTGAAAAAAATAGTTATAATAGATCTTTATCTATAAATTACAGGAAAACCTATAAGAAGTCTATAGTGTTAAAAAGACAAGTTAAAAAAAAAATTGTTCGGAACCCTCTGCACGCGAGTCCGACACGTACTTGGCCAGATTTTTAACAGGGTTGAGGTGGCATGAAAAGGAATATTAATATGTACATTGCTACACAAAATATTCTTGAAGTATGTGAACAAGAACTACTTGGATACCTAATAATTATGTTTTAAACTTGACGTTTCAATACTGACCGGTGTTATCCTAATATATATAAATTCTTCCCTCACTAACCGCATAGCTGAAATTACTGGTCGTAGATAACTGAAATTTGGCATGTAGGTTACTTGAGGAGTGTAGAGTAGAGCACTAAGAAAGGATTTCCCAAAATTCTTAAGGGAATGTGTAAAACGGGATATGCGCGTAGGAAGTTGCGCCCCAACATTCAGAATTTTCAACAAATCTACTGTACCTACTTCTCTTTTCATGTTTGCCTATGTATAGTCCAGTCAACAAGTGCTTTTTGTTCAACATTTTTTAGCAGTCTCGGAAAAAATATGAATGAGGTGTCATTCGATTCGGAAGAGCAAGTAGATGATTTTTGAAAATAATAAAGTTCCGCTCGAAAATATTGCAAAAGTTATCAACAACATACTGAAAAAAGAAAGACGGGTTTGGTTTTTGCAAATATTTCAAAATTTTATCAATATTTTTGAAATATAAATAAGGATTAAAAAAGAAGAGAACCCTAATCTTTTCAAAGTAAGAGTGCGCAGGCTCCTTCTGGGTAAGCTCGCTCCATCGTAGACTTTGTCTCTGTCATCTCTGACCTAGACTAGAGTCAAGAGCAAACCCATTGCAAATAAAAAAAAAGAAGAGGAAATTTTCCAAAAAAAAAGTTCTCAGTCTCGGAATTGTAGGACCAATATTTATAACTTTCCCACAGGGGTGAAAGTACCACCGAAAACAGGTTCTTTAGTTTTCGCAAGCCATGCCCGCTTCGGCCACTTTAACAATAAAATTGATTTAAACATATCAAAATTCAGAAATGAAAAAAATCAGGCAATCGCTGGATAGATGAATGCACAATAATCCGCCGGCAATTAGTTTTTATCGCGGATTTTTCAATAAGTTATACAACAGTTAATCAACTATTTTTTTCTGCTTGAACGTGGACATTGAAAATGTGATAATTGTTAAACTATAAATCTGAGGTTTTAATCCTTCAATGGAGCTATTCTTAAAAGGCATCAGGATATATCCCCGTTGAAAAAATAAAAAAGAATCTATTTTTCAATGTTTTGTTTACAATATAAGTACTTTAAAATTTTAAATTTGAATTAATCATTGATCAATTAGATTTAAAAAAAAAATGTTTTTAATGATTCGTTTTTTAACTATGCAGAGGTGCATGAAAAATATATATATTTTTTAATTTCAATCACCTATTGTTAAAAAAATGTTATGATTGATATCGGTTGATTATGTTGTGTTTTTGTAAAAAAAAATATTATTTTTCGATATTTTAACATTTTTGCGTGCTTGCGAAAACCAGAGTACCAGTTTTGGGTGTATTTTTACCCCTCTGGGAAAGTTATTGGTCCTACAGTTCCGACAGTGGAAACTTTTTTTAAGAAATTTCCTCTTCTTTTTAATCTTTTTTAGATTTGAAAAATATTGATAAAATTTTGAGATATTTGCAAAACCAATCCCTTCTTTCTTTTTCAGTAAATTGTTTATAACTTTTGCAATTTTCTCGAGCGGAACTTAAGTTTTATCAAAAATCATCTGCATGCTCTTCCAAATCGAAAGTCACCTCATTCTTTTTTTTTTCGAGACTGCCGAAAAAAGTTGAACAGAAAAGCACTTGTTGACTAGACTATATATAAAAACATCGATGTTTTTGGTTGTTTCTACGTATTTTAACACCGACTTCCGAAATTAAAGTTGTTTTATACTTTGTAGTGTTTTTTTAATTCGAAATCGGTTTTGTAAAAACGTTTTTAATGTTTACTTTTTAGTGGTACACCTAAAACGCCTGGAAAGTCGCAGGAAAGTAAAATACGCAATTTCGTTTACTTGGATGATGAACCAAATACTGGAATTTTGAATCAAAGTAAACTAATTCCAGCTTTTGATTTAAAAGCCAAACTACTAAACCGATTTTGATGAAATTTAAATGGAACCAATTGGAAAGTATACCCTTTCACATGAAAGAAGATTTTTTGAAATCGGTTCATAATTGGCGGAGTTATGACGTAACACACAAAAAAAATACAATCGAATTGAGAACCTCCTCCTTTTTTGAAGTCGGTTAACAAATAAAATTCACTTCACAGCACTTGACAAAACTTTTCGAAAAAAAAAGAGCGCTCGTGCAATATTACGGAATTGTTAAGTTAGGTGTCGAAGTCATCTTGCCATGAAACAAATAATTGATCCGTAAACTGTCCCTATGAATATTTTTTTGATAAAAAAAAATCTTTAGTCATAGAAATTGTGTGCATGTGTCTAGAATAGACCTAGAAGTTTAGGCTATATGTTGTCTGTCAGTGAGTAAATAAAAGATTTCTATCAAGTAATCTAACAATACTTAGAAGATATGTAGATTCTGTGTAATTTCAAAGAGAATCATATAATGTTACTGTTGCCTGCTCCCCCTTTATTACGTGAGTATGAAATCATGTGACTTCGCCGGGATTTCATTAGGAAAGCGACAGGCTACCAAGAAGGCTCCGTGCCGTTAGGCAATAACAGATGATTACGTTACTTGTTGCTAAAAGAATTCTGTTGAACGAGCAATTTTGTGAAATAATTTATGGACGATGTTTTCCAAATAATTTGTTGAATGTAGCATGATAACAATTTAGAAAAAAAAAATCGGGGTGTGTAATGTTTCTTATAAGTATCTTTGATCATCACGTTCACGGGATTGAGGATCGCGGGAGCTATGTTCGCTCGCTTTGCTCGCTTACTCTTGCTCCCGTCGGAGTGCCATACGTTCCCGAGCCGGCCCTCGCTCGCTCTTTGTCCAGCGGTTAGATCAAATGTTATACTACATGAAAATAATCTAAACGAACGTTAGAGAAAGTGGTGTTATAACATATATTGTTATACAAACTGAATGTTACGTTAAGTGAAACTTATGTAAAACTGTTGTTAGATGTAGTAAACGTTATGTCATTTGAGCATTATCTATCATAGCTTTCGAAAATAAAGCAAATATTCTTAAAATAAATGAGCGGCACTCGTTTGTAATAGGTAGGTAGGTTACTTTATATTTGTAATATGTACCGTAGGTTATCTTACATTTTGCAATAAATTGAAGTACGTAATATGAATCATTTAACTGAAAATGCGCTGCAAACAGCTGAAACAGCGAGTTTTACGTAAACAAACAGACTTTTTAATTCGAAAACAAAAAACTCCTTTTCGAATAAAAAAATTAAACCCTTGAGCGCAAATCCGCAATTTTTCAGACAGGCTGTATCTCAGATGCAGACACCATTTGCAAGCACTTCAGCAAGCTTATGGACGATCCTTTTGTATAGTAGGAATATTTTACTTGTTTTTATTGTAATTGCAACAGAACCGGCTAGAAAAGGTTAACAAGATTCATGCAAAAGAAGGGGCCAGTGTTTTTCAACCGCCCTTTATCTGCCAAGAGCACGTACCCGACACGAGGCTTGTTTTTGTTACATGTTTTTGTCAGGTTCATGATTATCTTGATATAAGGGTGTCCACCGTTGGGACTATGTATTCCAATAATGTCTACGTCTGACTGTATAATATCGTCGTTATACCCAGATTTGTCGAGACTCGAGTTACAGTAAACAGTTTGGTAACGACGTAGAATATTAACATCCTAATATGTTTGGGTCAATTTAAAATATCGATTTAAACATCGTCACTCCACTATTTATGGTATCTAAACCGAGTAATGTATCATTGACCTCATCATCTACTCGACTCATCATTCCGATCATGATCCAGGGTCGGCGCCAGGAAGTGTTTATCATTTCCATTTTAAGGCCGTACGATCTGGTTACCTCTTTAGATAATCTCTAATGCGTATTATATCAGTACTAAACTAATCACACACACTTTGACATCTCTAGGTCAAGACGGAAGGCTGAAACAAACACTTACCTTGATTATTTAAAACTTTTATTTCAGTCTAGTAGATGATAAAAGTGCATTTATTTGTTAAGTAAACACGATAAATTTTATATTGCCTTTGAAATCGTGAAACGAAACTCGCTTCATAAACACACAAGGCTAGGAAAAATACTTGGTGGCAATTTATAGAGATGAAAAATCAAAGGTGAAGACAATTTGTTTCATTGCTTTTCTGTTAACGTGTTTCTGTGAAGATTTTTGTAGGACAATGTCCTGACGAGACCGATTGATGCCGAATCTGAAATCCGTGGGTTTTACTCGTATTTTTCCCGCAAAAAACCCTTGACCGTCCAACGACTCGACAGTCGGCACACAGTGGTAAGCCCTGGGTCGTACACTTAATGCAAGATTTACAAACGGGAAGTTCGTAGGGTCAACGTTCTCGAGTTGATCAGTGTATCTCACTGACACTGATTGAATTTTAATTAGTATCGTTAGTTTGTAGTTACTTTGCGATTAAGTCGAATTTGATAGGCGCCGTAGACACGGGTAATTCAGTAGGTATCTGAAGAGAGAATGGAATAACAATGAATATTAAAGTAGTAATGCCGCTCGAAATGTATATTCATACCTCTAGAAATGATTTTCGAGAGATGGGAGTACGTTATCACGGACTCAGAGGGCTAAGCACGAGTTTCTGTCGACAGCGTAAACGTATCGCCTGCGACAATTTTTGTATGCAAAATTGATCAGCGCCATGTGTCCGTATTTGGAACTAACTAATCGGTAGCACAAGTTTTTGACACTTACCTTCGTATCGAGTTTACGTTTTAACGTTGCGTAAACGAACCAAATGTATGGAAATCGGTAGCACCATGGTAGCACGAGTTGTGTAGTTTCGACTTTTTCGCTAGCTGGGACTTACGCACGTAAAAAATTGTCTCACTGACATTTTCTTGGTGAGACAGTTTACGTCAAACAATTTTCCGTATTAATTTTGGAATTAATGCAAGAATATGCAATTTTATCATGAAAACAAGAGGAAAGCATGTTGTATATTTATCATCCGATCTCCTATATACATAAAGACGCCAGGAGAAGTTGTGAAATGAGGTAGGAAAATTTTTCATTTTCTTTGTAAACACACGTAATAGTTTCTCATAAAAGAATCGTTTTATTAGAGTTATTCATGCGAATCACACAGAGCGGCCCGGCGCCGCCTGCGCGCCATGGTGAAGTTCGTTTCCGTGCGTTTTTCGCCGCAAATCCACGTTGTTTTCTGGTGCTCCATATCAACTGAAGTTCCAATCACGGAGCATCGCGATAGGCGTTACAAATAAGTGCTTTAGGTACCTACCTAATATAATTCACGTGTGTGCAGCATGTTCATTTGTGCGCTCATCAAGTTTTGCAACGGGTACATACCAACGCAAAGTTGTAATGTAACTAGGAACAAACCCCACTGAGCAAATTATGTACTAGGCACCCAGAGCTCTTTCCATCCCTCAGTAACCAAATATATTATACCTGATACCCTATTCACAACAATATAAGACTTCAAATTTCTTAATATATGACATATTTTTCAGCAGGTTTGTGAAAATAATGGCAAGAACTATAATCATAAACCACGTTTTACACGCCTATCGATGATGGCTAGAGACTCAATAAAGGAGAGAAGCACGACGAATATGAAATAGAACACCTTCGCAGCATGACGACTGGTTTATTGTGAAGATCTTACCTGCTGCCCCTATACCGCACTGCTAGCACACCGTGAGGAGGGACACTTCTTCGAAATTAATTAATCAAATCCTAGATCAAATCGTCCCTTGTTTGCGTACCGCTAACTTTCGGAGTAAATGAAAATGAATGTTCAACCCAATTTTAATCTGAATCCGACTAGCTATTAATGTAATACAATTTAGGAAACCTGGTTCCGTACCAAAATGGTAAAAAAGAACCCTTATGGTGTGACTAAGTCTGTTTGTCTGTCACAGCTGGATATCTGAATACTATGTGCTGCTATGAACTTGAAATTTCGAATAGTTTAAGATGACATTTGTTCAACAATTTTTCACATAAAATAGAAATAAAAATGTATATTTTTCTTGTAACAGCGCCTGAAAGAGATTATTAAAAATTCAAAGTGGGGCTACTAGGACATGTGGGGGCCGTGTCAAAGAGCGCTGTTTATGCATTCTCAAACATTATTTTTTTTTAGGCCACATGGACCATGGTTTTCGACTTATGACGAAAAATTGACCATTCCCCCCCTTATCTCCGAAGTTTGCATAGAGAAAAATCTGAAATTATTCCCTGTCATAAAAACTTGTGTAAAAATTACAGGAAAAACAAAACTATGTGTCTAAATAGCACACTTTTTCAGAAATCATCAACTAAAATTACACTAGTTCAACTAGCGGTCAGTCAAGAGATGGCGCTGATCTAAAACTGCAATATACACCGCAGTGACGAATTCTCTGACGAATATAGGCTTCACCGATGAAAATTTAAAACATTTCACGTTTTAAACGATGCTACGAAACCCTCAGTGCGCGAGTCCGACTCGCTCTTCACCAGTTTTTTTTTTTTTAATTTGTTTACTCTTAACTAATATTGGTCGTAACGTCGCAAAGGTAAAATTAGTTTGTTTATAAGTTTGTAAAGGTAATCTCTTGAAGT
Source organism: Lacanobia wlatinum (assembly GCA_947578705.1). NCBI lineage: Eukaryota > Metazoa > Arthropoda > Insecta > Lepidoptera > Noctuidae > Lacanobia > Lacanobia wlatinum. The sequence goes on along the minus strand of OX388028.1, from coordinate 8,494,394 downwards.
CAGGTCCGATCTTCGATCACTATTCTACGAGATCGAAGGGTGTGTGAACACTAATGTTGCTTCTATTTGACTGAAAACGCACAGTTTTTGTGGGACAACCTCATGATAGTTCAGGCAAATTAGTCAATTAGGTAAGAATCTCGGAATGAGAGAAAGTCGGCTATAAACTTGTATAAACCTTTATTTTGACACCCTTTAGGGGGTCAAAATCTTGTCTTAAAACCTACTTATCGTAGGGTGTCCGCGATTACAGATATTTCAAGGGCAAAGATAAAAAAAATCGTTTATTTACACATTTTTTGTAAATAACTCGTTAGCACAACTAAATATATTTGTAGGATATAAATTATTATATCCTACAAGAAAAAACTCGAAGAAATGTGAAATCCAGCTAACCCTCACTGGGCCCGCGCGATGGATTGTTACCAACTCCCTATCACAGAGGAAGCCTGTATTCTACCAATAGTAGGAACTTTGTGTGCTTATTAAGCTTACGCCAGATACAACGCCTTATGGTGTCGGCCGGTGCCGTATGGTGCCGTAAAAGAATAATACCATCCCATCACTTCCCGTGGGTGTAGTAAGAGGCGACTAAGGGACTCACCAGAGAATGGGTAGCAGCATTCTTTGTAAAACTTAACACCAAACACTGCGATCGCCAACCCGCCTGCCAAGGGTGACGATTATGGCAAACCCTCCCCCCAAAATTTGGGGAGGCCTATGTCTAGCAGTGGACGTCTTTCGGCTTAGATGATCAGATGCAATTTGTAGCAGTGCGTTCCTTCAAATGAGATGTTATAGTGAGTGTTAATGCAACGATTTTGAATAGGCAACTTGGCCTCCGGCGTTTTCGAGCAATCAGACATTTAAGATTTTTTGAAGTTGTCTACCTTACGATCAAAAGTTGCTAATTGTAAGAAATCTCCTCGTCTCTGGATAATCTGACACTTTTCTGAAAGTTAATGACCGAGTAAACCTCTCGATTAATAATTTATTTAAAAAATACCTCATACTCATGAGTATGGAAATTAAGGGTCGTAAAGCAAAAGCTATAAAAAATTATTGAAACTTCTCCTGTGTAAACTAGATTTCGATTAGGTACTCGAAAATGAAAACCCACTATGGTCACCAAGGTATCTGGGCATAAATCGTTGCACACAGATCGAGTCATTGGTAATTGCTCAGTTAAAATTACCAATCACCCTGTATATAATAGATGGATGAAAAAAATATTTAGTTTTAAACAACATTTATATTTTATAATGTCTAACATACATAGTTACACGGATAACAATGAATGACAAAACATATTTATGAAGACGCCGGTTTTGTCCACAGTGTAGTGACTACGGGGCGCTTACACGGCGGACTCGCGCGAGATAGCGCGCGTAGTTTTCAAACGTTCCTACCCGCGCGTTGCGGCCGCAGTACGGGCCTAGTCCGCAAGCGCCTAATGCGCGGGTGGCGGGGGTATCAAACCAGTTAGATCTTGTCGCTCGGCGTATGCGCGTCTGATTTTATTTTTAAAATTTGTATCTTCTCTTGTGATTTTAGCTGATATTTTATTGAGGATGTAGGTAGTCAAAGGTTGAACCGGACATTCGAGTGTACTCAAAGAATTTTGTGGGCTACAATCACAGTTCTTCATATAAATTAAAAAATTCACTATTAACTTGTCGGCTTTTATTTATTTCGTGCACACCATCTCTTGTGTTCAACACTCCCATCGGATCTCGGATCGTACTATCTAATAAAAAAAACAAATCCTCGTGCATGGTTTGCAGCACTTGAAATACGCCGCAACGCTACAACGACTTGCACGTCACTGTGGCCACCGCACGCCTCCGCCGCCGCGCCGTCGCGCCCGCTACAAGCTGTAGTCACCGCGCGTTCAGTGAGGACGCACACATTGGAATGGTTTGTCTGCTCTTGGTGGCAATGCAGGCTTATATTGTTGCGGTGTCGACAAAGGCTCTTGGCTACAATCTGAAATATTTTTCGTCACCTGTTGATAAAAGAAGTTAAAATAATTATGAAAAACTATCTTCTGCCAGCGGCTTCACCCGCGTGGTCCCATGGGAATATACTTCCGGGATAAAAAGTCTTTAAAAAGCCTATGTCCTTTCTCAGGCTCTAGACTATCTGTGTACCAAATTTCATTTAAATCGGCTCAGTAGTTTTGGCGAGAAAGCGCGACAGACAGACAGACAGAGTTCGTTTCGCATTTATAATATTATATATTAGTAAGGATACTTCAAAAATTGTGACACTAAATGCAAAAATGTTGGTGATTGTTAGTGTTTATGGACTTGGACTGGGTTGTGAAGGCCAGATAGGCAGCCGCTCCGCGTAAAATAGGTACTGGTATTCAGTTGAATCCGGCCTGACTAGAAGCCGACCCCAATATATTTGTCTTTCTCAGTCTTTCTCAGCCTGAAGCCTCATTCTGTGTGCTATGCAGGGCTATGCTATACTCTTAAGTCTTACTACATGGGACTCGGCATAATAGACGCATTTTACATTGTTGTATGGATTTGTGTAATACAAGTGTAGATTGTATACGCTTGGGGGAGGCCTATGTCCAGCAGTGGACGTCTTTCGGCTGATATGATGATGATGATGAAGTGTAGATTATAAATATTTAAAAATATACTTACTTTTCTTTGAAGTTCTCCTTGAGGTCGAATTGAATGAAACTGTTTTTGTTGACTTCGTTAAATAAAACATCTCAGAACTGTACAGCGCACATTTTCTTATAAAAGCTGGTAAATCACAATTTTTATTTTAAATGACAATAAACAACAATAGACGTTTACTCTTTAGGGTCAACACACACCACCACACAACTCAGTGCGGCACTTACAACACGCGGTATTAAAAAAATAAAAATCCTCCATAATATGAAGAAATCATTGCAAAGTATGTAATACTATGACTACTATAATTGTTATTACGATTAACCGAATGATTATGTGAGAAATTTTAGCGAACAATAATGTACCGAGATATACAAGGTGTTATAAAATAAAAGCAAATGCCCTTATGAAGTCATTTTACTCATCACTATGAACAACTTTTAAAACGAGCTAAACTCTTAATTCATAATTCTTTATTGTACACCAGAAAACCATAATTATATTGGATACAGACAGAATAAAGTTTATGTACAAAGGCGAGCTCAACTCAATGTTGAGTTTTCTCCCAGCAAACCTTTGAGTGACAAAGAGAGATACAGGGTAGGATCTAGTGTACTAATAATATACGTAAATATACCTACACACATAAATGTATACCAAAAAAAGAAATCAGCGGTTCAGTATGTACCTACATTTTGTCGAGTAATCACATATATCAGCAGGCGGTCGATGTTTTTCGTTTGAATAATGAGTACAATGACCCTTTAAGAAGTATTCCGTTTTTCTATGTATTTATTATTAAGTTTGCCATTCGCATGTCGCAAATAATTTACAGCTACACGCGTTTGCATCAGTGTGCTGAGGGTTTTATATTTTTTGTAATTTGAAGGAAACCATCAAACGTAAAATGAAAGGTGTCAAATGTCGTATGCGGAACCGTTCAAAACCAAATAATTTGTCATAAATTACGACACCAATAAACTGAAATTATCAATAGTTTATGAAAAAAAGATTTTTTAAAATGACAAACAAGTTTTAACATGTGTATGAAATAAAATATATTTTTAGTGTTAGTGTTTCCAGGCTCTAAATTATTCAAAATAGAATTACCGGTTTTTTTGTGCTCATTTTCAAAACGCACCATTCAGTTCAAATCGTTCAAATCGCTATTGCATTCTCTGCCTAAATTAACTATCGTTCAATTATTACTTTCGAGTAGTCGCAAGACGTTTATTAGAACTCGTGCTACCAAAAAAAAAATCTCGCTGTAGCGAGTACGTTAAGGTCTGGTAAAAACGTCACGATAACGTTACTATTTCGCAAGAAACTTGTGCTAGGGGTACAGGTAACAGTGATAAATTCATATTTCAAAATCAGATTATCTCGATGTTACGCAAATAGAAAACGAATGCTTTTTTTAAATGACTTATGTTTTAAGAGGTCAAGTTTAACGTAATTCAATAGGTGTCTTTCATAATGGATTTTCATGGTGGATTTCCCAAAACTTTTCTTACGTACTTAAAAGCCATTGAAAGCTAAAACTTCGATATTATATAGTAATACAATAAAACCTTTTATGTATGTAATAATAGGGCTACATAATGGTCAGTATTATGTACCTTTATTATTGAATAATTGTTCGTGGTCACTCTTTTGTGGCGGTTGTAATTCAATAGGTCTCTTCAAACTACGATAAGGTTCAAGCTAAAGGTCAAAGAATTTTAATAGGTAACTTTTCCAACAGAAATTGGTCTATAGAAAACCGCCATTTTTTTGCTGGTCGTGTTTATTTGCCTTTCTCATTTTAGTTACCGTTTTAAAATTGTAAACAATAACATTTTCTTGTTAGTATCATCGATGATTTTGTTGATAAAGATTCTTTGATCGTTCGATGAAAACTTGTTTTGGCTACACATTTCAAATACTTCTACAATTCTGTGTCTGGTTCGCATTATGATCTAAGGTATCGATTGAGGAGAAATCATAACACATACTCAAGTTTGTTATAAAAACAAAAATATGAATACGGATATTTGATTTTTATACGAAGTCTGCTAACTTTTTATGCAGTTAAGAGCCGGAGTGTTGAAGTACTCGTACTGCCGGACGTGGCTTGTCTGAGGAGCGTTAGCCACTTGCTGATCAAGAACACGTTAAATGATATATCTGGCGCCGTCTAAGCAGTTAACGATGTCTTAAAACTCTCAGCTAATAATATTTGAGCAATGACTCCCGCAAAGTTTATTTTTTCTCTACATCAATGATAACTATATTTTATTGCCAGAATTAATTGCCTAGGGCGAGCTAAAATAAATAATCAAAGTAATATCGAATGCATAAAAACAAATAATAGTAAGGTGTGCAAATATTATTTCTCGGCGGCTTCCGAAGATCAATGCCAATACTTTTGACGCACTTAGTTATTTTAGGGTTTAGTTTGAATTTTGATATGAAACTGCAGTGTCTGCCAGGAGTGGCCATGCAACATTTTACTATTTGAGCGTGATCGAATATAATTTTAGTCACGAGTTATCGATAGCCTTAAAATAAATAAAACTTAAGCAGGTAAAATTAGGGCGAGCTATTAAGATTTGCGTTGAATGAACCATGTCACCCAAACACCGAAAATGTAACAATTGCCTATTAAGTAAAAACAATAAACAGTGAGGCGTAAATACAAAACAAAACAATCACCTTAACAATGGAAGAACAACAGTATTCGCGAGAATGGCGCTTTATATTCATCCTTTCTGCGGACTTATTATAATTATTATAATACATATTAATGATGCCGGTCAAAGTCCAGCGTTTATTGTTTATTGCCTTTCAACAGCCGGATAATAAGACTTGTTTATTTGATTGCGACACTATTAATTTTCAAGGAACTGATAATGTTTTGACGAGGCGCTGACGGCGTGGGACACTGACGCTGGAAAATTTAAGAACAAACAAACAACCGTTAGGAAAAGTTTTGGTTCAGTTATTATTAGACGCGATGCGAATATAATTAAAGCTTTCTAATTATACTATCGGAAGGTTTTCGGTCATTAGTTTATTACCGCACATCTGCCGCAAAGGTTCTTGCTGATGTCATTGGACTTCTCCCGCAAAATCCACACTGATGTTATAAATGCGAAAGTAAATCTGTCTGCGTATCTGTTTGTCACCTTTTCTTGTCTTAACTGTTGAATGTATTAAGTTGACACTTGACATGGAGAGATCATGTTATGGCTGAAGGCATAGGGTACTTTGTATTGGATATTTTAATTTCATACTATCACTAATCTGCTGGCCAGTCTGGTAATCTATTAAATAGAATATCGTAGGTAGGCGTCGTCGGCTTTTTAACGTGTTTACTAACGCTTTGGTCTTTCCCATGTGACAATTTATGAACAGCAGCTGATTCATTCTGTCATCCTGTTTTTGTTTACCTTTTTATTACCAGAATTCTAAATCGGCCAGAGAAACTGACAAAAAAAAACTTAGAGTAAAAAAAACAGAACCCACTGCGACCGTAAACATAGCAGATGTACGTAGACGTAGGATTCTTCTAATTCTGAATAGGGAAAATGGATGTAATATTTTTGTTGCTAAATTAAATACTTATTTGCTCAAGAAAACAATTGTTTTGAATAAATACTAGCTTCTGCCAGCGGTACCGGCCGCAAGAAATTCTGAAATTATTCCAAGACAACATACTCCCGGGAAAAAAGTATCTATGTTTGACTCCACAACTTGATCTACACGTGTGCTAGCTGTAAAGACTTGAAGAGGATATAAACTATCAATATTATTTTTCTTCCATACAAATTGTATATTGTTGGAAGATGTGAAAACTAATAATGACAACTTTTATTTTCACTTTGGTCAGTAAACTTGGTGGTAATAACCAAGTTTCAAGCAAATAAGCTGAAGGAATAAGATTTTCCATACAAATTTTCACCCCGTACTGTATCCCCTTTGGGGGAGAATTTTCAAAAATCGTCTCTTATCGGATGCCTACATAATATAAGGAATACGTCCTCCCACGGCTCTATGACCAGTGGTTAAGGCTGTGCTTTGATCCATCAGTCAAGGCAAAGACTTTTTTATATGAAGATAGATCTTAATCAAGGAAAAAGCAAAGCTTTTTGAATTCATAATTAGAAAGAGATGTTAAGACGTGGTCTCTAACGTTAAAAAACCATTATGCTGAAAATGCCGTTTTCGCGAAAGACAACGAGGATATATTCGTATGAAATTGGGAAATCTCGTCAGTTTTTCGATCAATTTTGACTCCGTTTTCATTGTTGTATTTTTTGATCAACTGTTTTACATAATGATACAAAGTCACCAAACAATACGGTTTTCCTAGTACTTCCATTAGGGTCGAGTTGGATGTTATTCTGCAAGAACAAAACATGTTACAAACAAACTGGCCACTGAAAACCAACAGGCAACAGATACCACAACACCGATCCTCTGGAGAACGCGTCTGATTAGTACAGTCGTGTTATTGACTCCTAAACACAAATTCCATTAATTAACTTGTTATTAATGAGAATCGTATTTTTCCATTAAGAGGCTATAACTTGAGATAACTTTTTTTTCTCCAATTGAGAAGCCATTAACCCCCAGTTTCCAAATCGGATGTAGTTTATATAAAAAAGATGTATTTTTAAATTAAATAACACCATTTCTTTAATATTCTCTTCAGTCACAGAAATCAAAGAGATGGCATGTAAATGTAGGGAAAATAAATACAATATACATTCAAATAAAATACGGTGGGATCTAACAAAAGCTTATTCAGGTTCTAATAAAGTATTTCAGTGTTATACTCCACATTTTTATTTGTATACTTTATAACTTTTTCCCGCGGCTTCATTCTCTAGGAAAAAGGCAGGTACTTTCCCGGGATAAATGTAGGCTTCGACTGTCAGTGTAAGTCCATCTATCTATCAGTGACTGTTAAAGTGGATTTGAATATTGTAGTTAGTGTTATTATGACCAGTGATGTATTTAATTTTATTTAGTTTTAATTTTTTTTAACATATTACACCCCATGGGTATGATACAGAGATACCTATTATAAAAAATACTTATAAGAACTGACCATACACCTGTAACAAGCAATTAATGAATTTGAATTTGATTCCCGAGTCGAACAAAAAGTGATATCGGTATTTTTCAGTAAGAATTTCTTAGCAATAGCCCGGAGTTTGGAAGTTGCTGGTGCGACACCCCCGGAAAGCACGTAGAGTCGTTGGCCCTGCGCCTCATTTCCCCCCACTCGTGTCGGATTGCCGTCCTATACGACTAGGAGAATAAAAGAGTGCAACTGTGTTCGCGCACACATTTCGTGCGTTACAAATGTCTCTGTGAAATTCAGTCGAGTATTTTTTTTTTATAAAAGAATTTTCGCTATCGGATAAAGCCATGTTTATATAACCATGAAATAAACAAACAAACATCTCGAGAATTTTACCTGTATATAATAATATCTTCAATTCGTCTTTGAATATTACCATCCGCTATTAAGGTCATCGACTTCCGCCGTCCAAACATTCCATTACGTGTGTAATGATAAAACTTGGTGTTTGCTCATTTTTGTTACCGAACTGTTGATTGGCTCGTGAGGGCCTGCTCGCGAGACTACTTATGTAATTATTAAGATGGAACTGTCGGAGGCACTACCTCAAAAGAGGAAGCGCGGTCGTTCACCTTCCTATTGATAATATTTACGTTTAGTGATTACATCGGAAATGTTTGTTTTGTATTCTCATATTCTGTGATATTACACAAACACTATTTTTTTACTCCGTATTATAAGTCTCGGATCATTTTTAGGGTTCCGTACCCAAAGGATAACCAACAAAACCCTATTACTAAGCCTCCGCTGTCCGTCCGTCCGTCCTTCCGTCTGTCTGTCAGAGGGCTGTATCTCAAGAACCGTAACAGTTAGGCAGTTCAAATTTTCACATATTGTGTATTTCTATTGCCACTATAACAATAAATAATAAAAATAATGGTTTATGGAACGGAACCCTTCGTGTGCGACTCCGACTCACACTTAGCCGGTTTTTAATTTAGTTGAGTTTAAAGTTCCTACCTTGACGACAATGATCTCCTCAGTGACCGTCAATATGGCTTTCGCCGGGGACGGTCAACTGCCGATCTTCTTGTGTATGTTACGCACTGCTGGGGCGAGGCCATTGAGAGACACGGCGAAGCACTTGCCGTGTCGCTCGATATCTCGAAGGCCTTTGACAGGGTCTGGCACTTACGGCATCCCAGCTGGTTTTTGTAGCTGGATATCAGAGGGCTAAGCACGAGTTTCTGTCGACAGCGTAAACGTATCGCCTGCGACAATTTTTGTATGCAAAATTGATCAGCGCCATGTGTCCGTATTTGGAACTAACTAATCGGTAGCACAAGTTTTTGACACTTACCTTCGTATCGAGTTTACGTTTTAACGTTGCGTAAACGAACCAAATGTATGGAAATCGGTAGCACCATGGTAGCACGAGTTGTGTAGTTTCGACTTTTTCGCTAGCTGGGACTTACGCACGTAAAAAATTGTCTCACTGACATTTTCTTGGTGAGACAGTTTACGTCAAACAATTTTCCGTATTAATTTTGGAATTAATGCAAGAATATGCAATTTTATCATGAAAACAAGAGGAAAGCATGTTGTATATTTATCATCCGATCTCCTATATACATAAAGACGCCAGGAGAAGTTGTGAAATGAGGTAGGAAAATTTTTCATTTTCTTTGTAAACACACGTAATAGTTTCTCATAAAAGAATCGTTTTATTAGAGTTATTCATGCGAATCACACAGAGCGGCCCGGCGCCGCCTGCGCGCCATGGTGAAGTTCGTTTCCGTGCGTTTTTCGCCGCAAATCCACGTTGTTTTCTGGTGCTCCATATCAACTGAAGTTCCAATCACGGAGCATCGCGATAGGCGTTACAAATAAGTGCTTTAGGTACCTACCTAATATAATTCACGTGTGTGCAGCATGTTCATTTGTGCGCTCATCAAGTTTTGCAACGGGTACATACCAACGCAAAGTTGTAATGTAACTAGGAACAAACCCCACTGAGCAAATTATGTACTAGGCACCCAGAGCTCTTTCCATCCCTCAGTAACCAAATATATTATACCTGATACCCTATTCACAACAATATAAGACTTCAAATTTCTTAATATATGACATATTTTTCAGCAGGTTTGTGAAAATAATGGCAAGAACTATAATCATAAACCACGTTTTACACGCCTATCGATGATGGCTAGAGACTCAATAAAGGAGAGAAGCACGACGAATATGAAATAGAACACCTTCGCAGCATGACGACTGGTTTATTGTGAAGATCTTACCTGCTGCCCCTATACCGCACTGCTAGCACACCGTGAGGAGGGACACTTCTTCGAAATTAATTAATCAAATCCTAGATCAAATCGTCCCTTGTTTGCGTACCGCTAACTTTCGGAGTAAATGAAAATGAATGTTCAACCCAATTTTAATCTGAATCCGACTAGCTATTAATGTAATACAATTTAGGAAACCTGGTTCCGTACCAAAATGGTAAAAAAGAACCCTTATGGTGTGACTAAGTCTGTTTGTCTGTCACAGCTGGATATCTGAATACTATGTGCTGCTATGAACTTGAAATTTCGAATAGTTTAAGATGACATTTGTTCAACAATTTTTCACATAAAATAGAAATAAAAATGTATATTTTTCTTGTAACAGCGCCTGAAAGAGATTATTAAAAATTCAAAGTGGGGCTACTAGGACATGTGGGGGCCGTGTCAAAGAGCGCTGTTTATGCATTCTCAAACATTATTTTTTTTTAGGCCACATGGACCATGGTTTTCGACTTATGACGAAAAATTGACCATTCCCCCCCTTATCTCCGAAGTTTGCATAGAGAAAAATCTGAAATTATTCCCTGTCATAAAAACTTGTGTAAAAATTACAGGAAAAACAAAACTATGTGTCTAAATAGCACACTTTTTCAGAAATCATCAACTAAAATTACACTAGTTCAACTAGCGGTCAGTCAAGAGATGGCGCTGATCTAAAACTGCAATATACACCGCAGTGACGAATTCTCTGACGAATATAGGCTTCACCGATGAAAATTTAAAACATTTCACGTTTTAAACGATGCTACGAAACCCTCAGTGCGCGAGTCCGACTCGCTCTTCACCAGTTTTTTTTTTTTTAATTTGTTTACTCTTAACTAATATTGGTCGTAACGTCGCAAAGGTAAAATTAGTTTGTTTATAAGTTTGTAAAGGTAATCTCTTGAAGTCAGGTCCGATCTTCGATCACTATTCTACGAGATCGAAGGGTGTGTGAACACTAATGTTGCTTCTATTTGACTGAAAACGCACAGTTTTTGTGGGACAACCTCATGATAGTTCAGGCAAATTAGTCAATTAGGTAAGAATCTCGGAATGAGAGAAAGTCGGCTATAAACTTGTATAAACCTTTATTTTGACACCCTTTAGGGGGTCAAAATCTTGTCTTAAAACCTACTTATCGTAGGGTGTCCGCGATTACAGATATTTCAAGGGCAAAGATAAAAAAAATCGTTTATTTACACATTTTTTGTAAATAACTCGTTAGCACAACTAAATATATTTGTAGGATATAAATTATTATATCCTACAAGAAAAAACTCGAAGAAATGTGAAATCCAGCTAACCCTCACTGGGCCCGCGCGATGGATTGTTACCAACTCCCTATCACAGAGGAAGCCTGTATTCTACCAATAGTAGGAACTTTGTGTGCTTATTAAGCTTACGCCAGATACAACGCCTTATGGTGTCGGCCGGTGCCGTATGGTGCCGTAAAAGAATAATACCATCCCATCACTTCCCGTGGGTGTAGTAAGAGGCGACTAAGGGACTCACCAGAGAATGGGTAGCAGCATTCTTTGTAAAACTTAACACCAAACACTGCGATCGCCAACCCGCCTGCCAAGGGTGACGATTATGGCAAACCCTCCCCCCAAAATTTGGGGAGGCCTATGTCTAGCAGTGGACGTCTTTCGGCTTAGATGATCAGATGCAATTTGTAGCAGTGCGTTCCTTCAAATGAGATGTTATAGTGAGTGTTAATGCAACGATTTTGAATAGGCAACTTGGCCTCCGGCGTTTTCGAGCAATCAGACATTTAAGATTTTTTGAAGTTGTCTACCTTACGATCAAAAGTTGCTAATTGTAAGAAATCTCCTCGTCTCTGGATAATCTGACACTTTTCTGAAAGTTAATGACCGAGTAAACCTCTCGATTAATAATTTATTTAAAAAATACCTCATACTCATGAGTATGGAAATTAAGGGTCGTAAAGCAAAAGCTATAAAAAATTATTGAAACTTCTCCTGTGTAAACTAGATTTCGATTAGGTACTCGAAAATGAAAACCCACTATGGTCACCAAGGTATCTGGGCATAAATCGTTGCACACAGATCGAGTCATTGGTAATTGCTCAGTTAAAATTACCAATCACCCTGTATATAATAGATGGATGAAAAAAATATTTAGTTTTAAACAACATTTATATTTTATAATGTCTAACATACATAGTTACACGGATAACAATGAATGACAAAACATATTTATGAAGACGCCGGTTTTGTCCACAGTGTAGTGACTACGGGGCGCTTACACGGCGGACTCGCGCGAGATAGCGCGCGTAGTTTTCAAACGTTCCTACCCGCGCGTTGCGGCCGCAGTACGGGCCTAGTCCGCAAGCGCCTAATGCGCGGGTGGCGGGGGTATCAAACCAGTTAGATCTTGTCGCTCGGCGTATGCGCGTCTGATTTTATTTTTAAAATTTGTATCTTCTCTTGTGATTTTAGCTGATATTTTATTGAGGATGTAGGTAGTCAAAGGTTGAACCGGACATTCGAGTGTACTCAAAGAATTTTGTGGGCTACAATCACAGTTCTTCATATAAATTAAAAAATTCACTATTAACTTGTCGGCTTTTATTTATTTCGTGCACACCATCTCTTGTGTTCAACACTCCCATCGGATCTCGGATCGTACTATCTAATAAAAAAAACAAATCCTCGTGCATGGTTTGCAGCACTTGAAATACGCCGCAACGCTACAACGACTTGCACGTCACTGTGGCCACCGCACGCCTCCGCCGCCGCGCCGTCGCGCCCGCTACAAGCTGTAGTCACCGCGCGTTCAGTGAGGACGCACACATTGGAATGGTTTGTCTGCTCTTGGTGGCAATGCAGGCTTATATTGTTGCGGTGTCGACAAAGGCTCTTGGCTACAATCTGAAATATTTTTCGTCACCTGTTGATAAAAGAAGTTAAAATAATTATGAAAAACTATCTTCTGCCAGCGGCTTCACCCGCGTGGTCCCATGGGAATATACTTCCGGGATAAAAAGTCTTTAAAAAGCCTATGTCCTTTCTCAGGCTCTAGACTATCTGTGTACCAAATTTCATTTAAATCGGCTCAGTAGTTTTGGCGAGAAAGCGCGACAGACAGACAGACAGAGTTCGTTTCGCATTTATAATATTATATATTAGTAAGGATACTTCAAAAATTGTGACACTAAATGCAAAAATGTTGGTGATTGTTAGTGTTTATGGACTTGGACTGGGTTGTGAAGGCCAGATAGGCAGCCGCTCCGCGTAAAATAGGTACTGGTATTCAGTTGAATCCGGCCTGACTAGAAGCCGACCCCAATATATTTGTCTTTCTCAGTCTTTCTCAGCCTGAAGCCTCATTCTGTGTGCTATGCAGGGCTATGCTATACTCTTAAGTCTTACTACATGGGACTCGGCATAATAGACGCATTTTACATTGTTGTATGGATTTGTGTAATACAAGTGTAGATTGTATACGCTTGGGGGAGGCCTATGTCCAGCAGTGGACGTCTTTCGGCTGATATGATGATGATGATGAAGTGTAGATTATAAATATTTAAAAATATACTTACTTTTCTTTGAAGTTCTCCTTGAGGTCGAATTGAATGAAACTGTTTTTGTTGACTTCGTTAAATAAAACATCTCAGAACTGTACAGCGCACATTTTCTTATAAAAGCTGGTAAATCACAATTTTTATTTTAAATGACAATAAACAACAATAGACGTTTACTCTTTAGGGTCAACACACACCACCACACAACTCAGTGCGGCACTTACAACACGCGGTATTAAAAAAATAAAAATCCTCCATAATATGAAGAAATCATTGCAAAGTATGTAATACTATGACTACTATAATTGTTATTACGATTAACCGAATGATTATGTGAGAAATTTTAGCGAACAATAATGTACCGAGATATACAAGGTGTTATAAAATAAAAGCAAATGCCCTTATGAAGTCATTTTACTCATCACTATGAACAACTTTTAAAACGAGCTAAACTCTTAATTCATAATTCTTTATTGTACACCAGAAAACCATAATTATATTGGATACAGACAGAATAAAGTTCATGTACAAAGGCGAGCTCAACTCAATGTTGAGTTTTCTCCCAGCAAACCTTTGAGTGACAAAGAGAGATACAGGGTAGGATCTAGTGTACTAATAATATACGTAAATATACCTACACACATAAATGTATACCAAAAAAAGAAATCAGCGGTTCAGTATGTACCTACATTTTGTCGAGTAATCACATATATCAGCAGGCGGTCGATGTTTTTCGTTTGAATAATGAGTACAATGACCCTTTAAGAAGTATTCCGTTTTTCTATGTATTTATTATTAAGTTTGCCATTCGCATGTCGCAAATAATTTACAGCTACACGCGTTTGCATCAGTGTGCTGAGGGTTTTATATTTTTTGTAATTTGAAGGAAACCATCAAACGTAAAATGAAAGGTGTCAAATGTCGTATGCGGAACCGTTCAAAACCAAATAATTTGTCATAAATTACGACACCAATAAACTGAAATTATCAATAGTTTATGAAAAAAAGATTTTTTAAAATGACAAACAAGTTTTAACATGTGTATGAAATAAAATATATTTTTAGTGTTAGTGTTTCCAGGCTCTAAATTATTCAAAATAGAATTACCGGTTTTTTTGTGCTCATTTTCAAAACGCACCATTCAGTTCAAATCGTTCAAATCGCTATTGCATTCTCTGCCTAAATTAACTATCGTTCAATTATTACTTTCGAGTAGTCGCAAGACGTTTATTAGAACTCGTGCTACCAAAAAAAAAATCTCGCTGTAGCGAGTACGTTAAGGTCTGGTAAAAACGTCACGATAACGTTACTATTTCGCAAGAAACTTGTGCTAGGGGTACAGACTTCCTAAGTAAACGGTCGATCCGAGTAGTCGTTGACGGCTGCTCCTCTGACCTCATGGCTATTGATGCCGGAGTTCCACAGGGGTCTGTTCTCTCTGCAACTCTTTTCCTGCTGCACATCAAAGACCTACTTCAGCCTGGTCTTGTTGGGTACGCAGATGACAGTACGATTTCAGAGAGATACTTGTCCAGCGCAGCAACCAGCGGGGATGAAGTTCGTTCCTTGAGAGAGGCCATGGTAGAGCGGACAAATTTGACCTTAAGTCTTGTCTCCCAGTAGGGTGATGACAATCTGGTCATTTTTAACGCCACCAAAACACAGGCGTGTCCTTTTACCGCAAAAAGGAGTCGTTTTAACCAAACTCCTACTTTTCGGGGTGCATCTGTTCCTGTGACTGATCGGCTCGAGCTCCTAGGCATGGATTTGACATCCAGTCTCAACTTCAGCGCCACCATCGCGTACAAAGCCCAAACCGCGGCCAAAAAGCTGGCCCTTCTAAATAGCGTGAAGCGATACTTCAGGCCTGGACAGCTTTTAACCCTATACAAAGCACAAGTCCGATCCTGCATGGAGTATTGTAGCCACCTTTGGGATGGCTCAGCTAAGTATCAGCTTGCCGCGCTTGACTCGGTTGAACGCAGAGCTAAGAGGCTCATCGGTGACGTAAAACTGGTGGATGCCAAACTACATAGCTTGGCTTATCGCCGTAAAATTGCCTGCTTGTCGGTCTCCTACAGATTGTACTTCGGTGAGTGTGCCCAAGAACTCCACGACCTCATCTCAACGGCCCCCTTCTACCATCGGACATCCAGACGCACTGCATCTTACCATCCCTACTTTTGTTGCTAATCCACCAATTTGCACTAAGCGTTTCCAAACGTCTTTATAATGCGCACAGCAAAGGAGTGGAACTCTTTGCCTGCGTCTGTTCCAAACGCTTACAACCCTTATCTCTTCAAAGTTAGAGTGCACAGGCTCCTTCTGGGTAAGCTCGCTCCGACGTAGACTTTGTCTCTGTCATCTCTGACCTAGACTAGAGTCAAGAGCAAACCCATCACAAATAAATAAATAAAGTGCTTTCCCACATAAAATGAATGAGCTTGAAGTTTTGGCGGTAATTTTTTGGGTTCGGAACCAAAATTGTAAAAAAGGAACCCTTATGGTGTGACTAATGTCATAGCTGGATATCTGAAGAACTACTAATGCTATGAACTTGAAATTTGGAATAGTTTTTGATGACGTTTGTTCCACTATTTTTCAAACAAGAAAAAAAAGTAACAAAAATATATAAATTTTTCATGCAACAGCGACTGAAAGGGATTATTAAAAATTCAAAGTGGGGCTACTAGAGCATGTGGGGTATCATATGAAAGAGCACTGTTTACACATTCTTAAACATTTTAGGCCGCATGAGTTTCGACGTATGTCGAAAAATATTGAAATTTTGCCCATTCCCCCCCCCCCTTATCTCCGAAGTCTGCATAGAAAAAATCTGAAAATATTCTATTTCATAGAAGTTTATGTAAATATTACAGAAAAAATAAAACGATGTTTCTAAATAGCACAGTTTTTCAGAAATCATCAGATCAACAAAAAATAAATTAGTTCCATTATCTGGAAAGAGATGGCCCTGTCCTAAAACAACATATTTCACCGCACTTACTGGTCTCAACACGAAGTAAGATAATTTGGTTCTAATAAATTTTAAAACATAGTGCGATATGTATCAACTTTCATTGAAGTATAATGAAGTTTTTCCTTTTTAATTAGGTATATTAATAATGGTTGGAAAGTTCTTCTATACTATCTGTACTAATTTTATAAAGAGGTAAAGTGTGTGAGGTAATCTCTGGATCTATTAACCGATTTAGAAAATTATTTTACCAATAGAAAGCCCCGTTATTTACGAGTGTCATCCTTACTTATATTATAAATGCGAAAGTAACTCTGTCTGTCTCTCTGTGTGTCGCGCTTTCACACCAAAACTTCTAAACCGATTTAAATGAAATTTGGTATAGAGATAGTGTAGAGCCTGAGAAAGGTCATAGGCTACTTTTTATCCCGGAAATATGCTCCCTAAGGACCACGCGGGCGAAGCCGCTGGCAGAAGCTAGTAGGGTATTAATCCGTAAATACCGCCCAACGAAGTGAGCATGGAATAATGGGCTCCAAATTTAAATCCGTACAGTACCTATGTGCCAGTAGATGGCGCTGTTTGAAAGTTTAGAGATTTTCTGTTCAACTCAATCATAAAAATAAGTACTAACTACTAGCTACTCAGGCGAGTTAACTTGATAGGTACATGGCTCGAATGATGTTAGTACAAGGTACAGTTTACAAAAACCTGTCCGTCTGTCCGTTCATCCACCTGGTCGCTTGTTCATCTATCTGTACGTAAAGTAAGTAAAATATCCAAAATATATATATGATGGTACGGAACCCTCGGTGCGCGAGCCCGATGCGCTCTTGACCGGTATTTTATGCATTTAAATACAAAAATCCTCCGGAGCCTCCTAGCAGTAATCGCTGAATTCGTTTTAAACTTTTAACTCCATAAGTTCTTTCAAGTTAAAAAAACTGCTGAAGTTGACTTATAATTTTCGAAAGCTAATTACTTACACTGTATTGAAACCCGGTGACCTTTGTTTATTTGTCGGCAGGTACCTTATCTTAAACATAGGCTATAAGGTACCTTTCAAAAATAAGCCCCAACCTTAGAAAGTAGTACCTAAGCCTTTCAATGTCACTTGACCCATTAAGACTTCGAGTGCTACGAATGCTACGCCGTAGCGGGCAGCCTTTCTTGGAGAAGTGTCATCGTAGAGCGTAGGTGGATTATTGTCGTAGCTGCGTAGCAAATAAATATGGGTTGGGTAAACAACCCTGTACTAGTGTACACACGTGAAAAATTATCGGGTCATTTTCCCCTTCTAATGCGTATGTATTTGCTCACAGAACTTTCACCTCTCATGAACCAAAACACCTCGTCCCAAATTGTTTTTTTAGAAAACACGTGCTAATCCAGGAGTCAATAAGATTTTATGGATAAAACTATAACAATGTACGTGCTTATTCTGGCTCAACAATATTATTCAGGATCGAGGGGTTAGCAAGTACATGAATTTTAATAGATGTTCTTACTGTAATTCTCCTTAAAGTTATGAGTTTATTGACTTATTGCTACTTGTTCATCGAAAGAGATAATTTACTCAACTTAGTGCCATGGCAACGCGTCTTCAAATCTAGTAATCCAATAATTTTATCCAAGTTTGAATTCTACGATAGCTCTTAATATTGTTACCACTGGCTCGGTCAATACCTTTGACTTCAAAATACATAAAATTCGATTCATATTTGAATAGGTACGAGTATTTCTCACATGCTCATATATTTCTCAATGAAAATCTTGATTACATTGATAAGTGCCTTTTTCTGTGAAATGTATGGTATCTGCATGAAAGAGGCCTACTCTTTGAAATATGTGCTCTTGAATTTATTCACAAAAACCTTTTCTTTCATGAGAAATATACCGTACATTCACCCGGAAGGATGACGTAAAATTCATTTGCGTGAAAATACTTTCCACCGCTTTACCTTTGAATTCTTAACTTTGAAGATGACGTTATTCTCATATTTCAATCACAATAATTTATAAATGTTATCATAACATTATCATATTCATTCGTGATATACGTTTGAAATTATTTCGAAATGTGTTCCGTTTGGATTGATTTGTGCCTACATGTGGATTTATATTGTTTATTTTTTATTTATTTTGCACACAGGAAGGTTATGAACCGTTACAAATATGAAAGGGAAAAAATACTGTCGAACCGCAAAGAAATACTTCATAAAATATACGACATGGGTTTGACATTTTCAATAATGGTTTATTTCTAAGGTGTTGAACCTTAGGGTTTCTCGCTTACCTCTGCGAAAATTCCACGTATTATTTGTAAGAGGCTGAAAATCTCGAGATGGAAAAGTTAATTTTCCACAAGAGAGCGTCAGTTCCCGTTCAACAACAAACGGATGCAGAGTCCCGGGTCAAAGGTCGCGGCGCCGCGGGCCAACGAACCGTCGGCTCGACGAGGAGCCTGTAGCCTGTTCCCTCTCATTACTTCTGACACCTCCGGATTATTTCCCCGCAACTTTTCTATAATCATAAAATACGTGTTGTTTGACTGCGCTTATTATTTTTGGTCGCACTTCCGTCACGAAGGTTCGATACCCCGGACACAAAGCGAATATTACTCGCTGTCATAACACAAAGAGTATGGTAATCCCAACAATACACGGATTCGATGATGTATTTTAATGCGATCCTGTACTGACAGCCATTGTCGGCCGTTTCAGTCCACATTGTCAGATTTAGCGGCGCCCCAAGCACATAAATAAACAGGCATTAACCGCCTAACTTTATTCACTTAATTAAATGATGAGAATAAAAAAGTTATAAAACCGGGTATATTAAACCTGTAATAAATTAATGAAAAATTCTTGATGAGGTTAATGTCACGAAATTATTCAAATCATTCCTTAAAAGAATTTGATCATTTTGATCAAAATTATGCGTTTTTGATAATCGGTCATGAAAAAATTATGAGAAGGATTACCTACTTGTTCCAGATTCTACGAGGCATGCCTTTTAAGTTTTGTCGTTTGAAGAAAAAAAACACAACTAGAACCTTATAGTAGAATAGAATACAATAATCGTTTATTTACTTTTTATTGTTTTTCAAAGTATTTACCGCGTAGCTTAATATACTTTTCCATTCGCTCAAACCAGTTATTATAACATTTATTCCACTCTAAAGTGGGGGTGTTCAAAATGGCTGACTTGAAAGCGTTGACTGCTTCTTCACCGGACTGGAACCTTTGACCACGAAGACTTTTCTTAATTTTAGGAAATGTAAAGAAATCGTTAGGGCTTAGGTCAGGACTGAATGGAGGATGGTCAAGAATGTCTACTTTTTCCTGCTTCAAATACTCAATCGTTTGACGAGCGCTGTGTGAGCTTGCGTTGTCGTGGTGCAGGATGATGCGTCGCTTTGAGTAAGATTTTCGAAGTTCGGCGATGACTTGTGGTAAACAAACCGTGGTATACCACTCTGGTTTAACCGTTCTACGATCTTCAAGTGCAATAGTCGCAACATGGCCGGTTTTCCCAACGAACGTGGCCACCATCTTCTTTGAAGTGCTTCGAGAACGAACAACTTTAGTCGGCTAAGGCTCGTCTTGAAAGACCCAGATTGTAGATTGTTGTTTGGAATCAGGATCGTAGGCATAGATCCAAGATTCGTCACCACTGGTGATGTCGTAGACGTGATTTGACTCTCCTCGGTTGAACCTTTGCAGAGTTTTCTTACACTATCTGACGCGGGCCGCCTTGTGATCGTCGGAAAGTAGATGCGGTATCCAACGGCAAACTAGCTTTCTCACACCAAGCGCTTCATGCAAGATCTTCTGAATGGTTGTCCCTGAGATGCCTAACAGAGCCTCTATCTCTCGATACGTCACATGACGATCTTCGAGAATGAGTTGTCTCATAGCAATGATGTTATCTTCCGTGAAGGCGGATTTTGGGCGTTCTTCGCGAGATTTGTCACTAACACTAGTATGTCCACGCTGGAATTCTAAATACCAGCGTTCGACAGTCCGCAGATATGGGGCTTTATCGCTGAACACAGATGTTACCTCTTCAAAACTCTGAAGCCGTGTCAGGCCTCTTCTAAAGTTGTAGAAAATAATTTCACGAACATTTTCCTAAGAAAGATTCATTTTCGTACATAACCTGACAGATTCCAATCGACGCTGTGACTAAACAATAGCATTAATCCTAATAGTTTCAACTGTTTTGAGATTCAAAATTTAAACACATTCGAATATAGAACAATTCCAAATTCAAAATTGCCGGGAAATATGGAAACGACAGAACTTAAAAGGTATACCTAGTACAGGGCCTAGCTACCCTTTGGGTCTAGATTTATTCATCGGCTAACGTACCTTCGTATTGGCCAAAAAGGTTTATATCTGAAAAGTATGTCAGGGTATTATAAATGCTGCACTTAATCTTCGCAATATAAATCATCCCCGTTCCTAATGTAGCGCCTCTACCCGAACTTTGAGGAATTCATAATAATTTATCTTCGACAGACTCGCTATCTCCTGAAGGTTCAGGTCATTAACTTAGTCTAGAACGGTTTAATTACAACGATTACAACGAAGTAGGTGCTTAAATATATTCCTGGTTTAACTGCGGGGTCTGTAATGATCACCTCGCTTTAGAAGTCAACGTCCTAATTATTTACTTGACACAGTTTCCGCGAAGCCGTGGGGCATTGTATCTTCTAATACAGCTTAACGCAGACTTACTGCCTTCATGTGGGGAATTCAAGATAGTCCTGAATTTTCATTATTGTCCTAATATCGTTGTTTACGTATGTTTTTGTGAAATTGGGTTATATTTACTTTTGGCTTAGCGAGAACAGGGCTAAACAAATATTTTAATATGAAAATGTGGAAATATCTCCTTTGATAATCTGGTACCATGCCACTTACATGACACCTTGT
Source organism: Lacanobia wlatinum (assembly GCA_947578705.1). Classification (NCBI taxonomy): domain Eukaryota; kingdom Metazoa; phylum Arthropoda; class Insecta; order Lepidoptera; family Noctuidae; genus Lacanobia; species Lacanobia wlatinum. The sequence goes on along the minus strand of OX388028.1, from coordinate 8,472,896 downwards.
CTTTACTTTCATTTGTGTTCAAATTAAGTTTGACTTCAAAATCAATTTTGACAAAAAAAAACCAACAAGAGAAGAAATTAAATGAACTTGTATGGTGGACATTATAAAGAGTATTCTGTTCTATTGGAAATTTTGAAGATTACGTGATTTGCATTATAAGGCTTGGAGATTTTGGATTTGAGGAGAAGCTTTTTTTTTATTTGTGAAGGGTTTGCTCTTGACTCTAGTCTAGGTCAGAGATGACAGAGACAAAGTCTAAGATGGAGCGAGCTTACCCAGAAGGAGCCTGTGCTCTCTAACTTTGAAGCAATTAGGGTTGTAAGCGTTTGGATCAGCTTAGTGCGAATTGGTGGAATAGCAACAAGGTCTGGATGTCCGATGGTAGAAGGGGGCCGGTGGGATGAGCTGGGGTATATAGCTAATTGAGGAAGATGTATGTACTCGTCAAGCTCTCTTAAATATCATTAAATTATTAAGTGTGTAATCTTCTAACTAAAATCAGCCGCAAGGAGGTCGGATGACTAACCTACTTGCTACATAAATACCTCGCATGATAACCGAAATTGATATACCTTTTGCTACAAAGAGCGGTTAACAGACGTTATCACAACACTTTTGTTTTTTCTGAAGGATATTAGATTAATTGAAGAAAGCTAGCAAAACAAACGCTACAATATTTATCTAATTAGCTAAAAATAAAGAACAGAAAATGGATATTCAAAGACATTTCATTATTATTACAGTTTTTGCCTTATTTGTGGCATGCTTATCCACGTAAACCAACCAATCATAAAATTTATGCAGGCACGTGTAAGCAAGCCATGTATTAATACATATTACGGACACAAACAGTCTACTTTTCAATAAATTACCTGCTAATGGATCACTTGCGTAATATGAAGAGGCCACGAGTCGCCATAAATTTATTCTGTGACCTTATAACTGTGGTTTATGTATACTGGTATACTGTGACCTTATAATTGCCACAGTTCATATTACCAATGTTCTAAAAAGGATCGGCAGGATCTTTTTATGTATATGATTGGTTGCGTGACGTAGGCTGATCATTTTGCAACCGGTTCTGTGGTTATCAATCAGTACTCTGTTTCAGTTGGCGAAAATATCTGTATCTACTACCTACCTATATGTCACCGGCTCATTGCAAACACCGTGAGCTTATAATAAACTGCGCGGGATTAGATACTCTGTCTAGTTATTTCTCCTCTCTCGGATTTAATATTTTTATAATATTAACTATTGAATTTGAATTTCGATGGGATTTACTGTTTTTGAAACTATTTAATCACAAATTTTTGATCTCGCAAGATTTATTACAATTTTAGGGTGTTTGCAAGTATATAATGATAATATTATGATAAGACTGTTATTCAGTATAGAGGTACATATAGTAGGTAAGCAGATCGAAATCAATTTAGATGATGGCTAAAAAAACTCAGTCTCGACCAAAACTTCTTATGTGCGGTCTGAGTGGGCTTATTGTGTACATAATAAATAGTACCTGGATGATCGGTCAAAAAAATAACCGAGCAAAGTTCGGACTTTGCTTGGCTTTGCATTTTTTACGTTTTTAAAAATGAAATTTTATGAAAATCGTTGGAGCCGTTTTCGAGATTCAGATTATATAATAGGTACATATACTGCGTGTAACAGAATAAATTTTGGAGTATTTAAACGAGCAATTCTGGTATACAACCTGAAACAGAATAAACGCAATACCTTTTAAGGGGTCATTGTACTCATCATTATGAACAACTTTTACTATGGGACCAATCCCGGAATCGCGAAAAATCAGCTGTTCAGTTAATTTTGTTGAGAGATGCGCACATAAATGCACGGGGGAGTCTATGTATTTTCGCGATTTTTGTGTTGGTTCCATAGTGAAAGTTATTCATAATGATGAGTTCAATGACCCCTTAAGAGGTATTAAGTTTATTCTGTTTCAGGTTGTATACCAGAATTGCTCGTTTAAATACTCCAAAAATTGGGATTTAGTTTTATTTCTCATTTGTAAAGTAAGTACCTATTAATTGTAAAATAAGATTTATTCGTTTATAGGCAGTTACCTTTTTTAACCTACTACGGCGAAGCAAAAGGAGGTTGATGTTGATGATTTTGACCTGTATGTATGTGTGGATGTTCATCTGTTCTCTCATAACTTCTTATCATTATCGGACATATGAGGTATCGTTAGAAGCGTTAAAGGCTATGTGACATCACATTAAACTGAAAATGGCGCCCAGAAAATTAAAAATAGCTTTCAGTGCTAAAGTCTTGCTTTAAACTAGACAGGAAAACATAAAGATACAAGAACATTGATCCTTTAAATTTAGATCCACCTGTAACTCCAGCAATCGGACAATCACTGCTACTAAAGTATCTTAATTGTGCACTCGTGTTTTTCAATAATTCAAACAGATTTGATTGGAATAATAAACTTCGTGAATCGTTTGACTAATACATTTTGTAAATCTTACCTCGAAGCGTTTATTCGTCGTGAATTTTCATTTCAAATCAATGGGTCAACGGCCGCTCTTAAAGTTCAGAACACTCAAGAAAATATTATAAAGCTTGAGTATTTTCTTTTATGTATCAATGATGGAGTAAAATCCTCGAAAATTGTATTAAGCCAACTGATATCATTATTTGAAATATCAAAAATTTAAAAATAGTTAACACACTTAATTGAAACACAAAGGTTTCCCCTTACTTATCTCCTGAAGTGATTTAGTGGTATACTGCTATCAATGGAAGCGTTTATTTAAATCTCGGAAAGTTCCGAGTTCATTACCGTGCTTTAGCGACTAAGTAAATTTATTGCCTCAGTCACCGCGCTTCGGGGCTATTCCATTGTGGGGATAGCCAGTTATTTCGAAAAGCCAGGGTCACCGTACTGTAAGTACACACTAAATAACTCGTCTGATTGTTTATCTAAACGGTCATTTATCATTTCTTTTGAAAAATTATTTGAAGCGTTTTTAAGATGACAGAATTATTAAATTTACTATAAAGTATAGTGATAAAATGTACGAGATGCTTTGATTGATGAACAAATATTTTATAAGAATATCAAATAAAACCTTGAAATTTGTAGTAGTTCACTGTACGGTGCGGTTCTTCAACTGTTGGGGTAATCAGCTGTAGTAAGGTGGTAACTCAAATCAAATGATGCACCGTCAACCCCAACAATAAGTAATGTTTAGTTTTGTACAGGTATTCGGGTTTATAAGGAAAGGTCAATTGACAACTTGGGTATTTTTCGCTATTCTTGATAGTTTCGGATATGGCTGACCACGCCCACTTGAAAAAATCACCCTGGACAGATTTTCTTCAATTCAATGGTGTATCGGAAATTAAGACATTAAACACGCATTAGATTAGATACCTACACAGAGAGGATCATCTCTGTTTTACCATACTTTTCATTTCCTATTTTGGAGATTTGAAGTCTTTAGTAGTCTTTGTGCAAGTGGAATATCTATACTAATATATAAAGCTGAAGAGTTTGTTTGTTTGTTTGTTTGCTTGAACGCGCTAATCTCAGGAACTACTGGTCCGATTTGAAAAAATCTTTCAGTTTTAGATAGCCCATTTATCGAGGAAGGCTATAGGCTATATATCATCACCCTAAGACCAATAGGAGCCGAGCAGTACTGAAAATTGTAACGGAGACGACGTTGCGCGAGTCAGCTAGTTTCTTATATCCACTGAAGCAATTCGTGAGCTGTTAACGCAGCGAGAGCGCGAACCAAGTACAGGGCCCCAAGTCTGCTATTACAATGAAGTGCCAGTGGTTGACCACTGGAAAGTCATAATGACGCTTTTATATCCAGTGGTCAACCACTGACACTCCATTGAAAGAAATGGCATAGAATCTTGTCAAAATTAACCATTATGAAATCAATGATAGACCATTCTGACACTATTGTAATAGCAGACTTGGGGCCCTGGTACTCAGTCAACTTTCCTAAATAAATATGAATATCAGTCTCTCATTCCATTACACATCAGAGTGGGAATCTTAAACCTACGTACCGAAAGTTTTGGCACAGTCACATTTCTTTTCATTAAAGTATTTGACATTTAATGGCTCGCCCCCTTACTTGGAGCTTATAGCATAAATTGCCAAATGTGGGTGTGTAACATTACCCCTGGTAGTGATAGTACTGATAGACCACTTTGGGGAATACAGGCGTTATGTTATAATATGACCTTTAATTCAGTCTAGACTGAAATAGAAATGTGTTTACGAAAATGTTAATTTTGTATACAGTCGTAATAATGGCGTAATGGCCGTCTGACGATGTATTAATACCACAGTTCGCGTCAGCGTAGTTTGCCCCTCCGAAGTTAGGTTTTAGTGACGACGGCGCAGGTGCAATCGCGTAAAAAAATGTTACGTTCCTAGAATATTTTTTTGTTTATACGTATTATATCATAAACAAGCAACAAAGACTACTAGTAACAATAAAAATATCAAAAAGTAACACCACAAACACATACACCACACAAACATACAAAAAACAAATTAAATAGTAAGAAATAACCAAAATAATTAATTAAAAACAATAACAACGTGTAACACTTTTCGCATCAACAGTCGTATTGCATTGAGCAAGCGGGTCAAACGTAATGCATCGAATGTATACAAGCGAGTGAGATGCCATTACGCCATTATGCCATTTCGCGCATGCGCGAAATGGCATAATGGCGTAATGGCTGTCCTATGTTTTTTGTCAAATTGACATACTGCGCAATCGATTGCAACGTACTTTGGGGAGGTAAACTTGAGTGACGGGAACTGTAAGTTTACTTTACGCTCAGTTGAATAAGACTGAATGGCAATGTTTGAATTCGCAAGGTTAAGGTTAGTAATGAATGCTGTAACATCAAAGAGATGTGTTTATGTAAAAAATCAGGAAACCGGTAGCTTTGCATTTCTAAACAGGAATTCACTATTCAGTAAAGAAAAAAAATGGCAATTTTGGTTCCGGTTCTTAAAAACTATATTAAGAATCTTTAATCTCATATCGTCGACTAACGCTTTGAAGAAATCTAACATTTAAAACAACAACAACCTCCTCGAATGCTTTAAACTTTATTTAATCAATATCAAAGGCCAGTTTTTCGGTGACAGTGACAGTCCGTCAGTTCAATACATAAATTAGGGAAATTAATACTGTTTTGTGTTCATAAATATAATAAGCTATTAATATTGTTATAGTATTCACCGATGAATCGATAAAAATGTATCCAACCATAAAACTGCTTACTTATACTGACAAGGGATGCAACGGCGAAACTCTTTAACATCCGGGCCTCCGAACTGTGTGGAATCGGACCCTCTCGATGTGGCACTCTCCAAGCCCGACGACGAGCAGCTGTTCTACACGGCGAGCGTACACTTCCTCCGAAAGCGTCTGGAGGAGAAGAGCAACCGGCAGTTGAAGCCGCAGGACGCCACACAGAGTTGCTGCAACCTGACTAGACCGGTCTCCCATCGTAATACTGATGTGCATAAGATTTCAAAACTAGAATTAGATAACCGTCCTCCAAGAGGACAAATACAGTCACTATCAATGAGCCAAGTTCTACCATTCCCGAAATCCAGTAAAGACGGTTTCTTTGCACGACTGAAGAACACTTTCCGAAAGACCAGACGCCCCGCCGAAGTTACTGTACAGAATATAGAGGAGTCCGAATGTAAAAACATTTCAAACTTTAAATTTCCCAGAGTTTCTCGTCTGCGGCACCCTCACTCTTCATGTTTGCTCAAAATATCGGAGGAAAACATTAGAACTCCTAATGTAAGACGTTCGAGAACTAGTAAAGGTGATCTATTAGAAGAAACGAATTGTGTGAACAACTCTAGAAGGTAGTTTTGTTTGTATTGTCTTGTGTGTTATTATAAACCGTATTTTATTTGGATTGATATTGGACTTTTACTTGATTAAGCTTTTATTATGTAAATAATAACGTCACGGCTATTGCGTTAATCGTGAAGTAGCGTTCATCAGAACGTTAAACCCCTTCTACACGGATGTAATCTAGCGTTCCGTCCAATCCTATCCAAGGTGACCTTGCTAGATTACATCCGTGTAGACGGCAGATGTAATCCAAATTCATACAAAATTCCCGGATGGAGATCAATCTCTCACCAAGGTCACCTTGGATAGAACGCTAGATTACATCCGTGTAGAAGTGGTTTAATTGTTACTGAAATGGGCTTTCAAACGCTATGAACTAATGCTCGGAGCACCGAGACAGCATGGTCAACATTTTTCTTACAAACCAAACGTGTCAATATGTGTCACCGTTTACTCATGACGGAACAAGTGAAGACGAAGAGTACATTAAGTGGCCACGAATATTACTGGCACTGGCCGGTCTGAAGCAAAGACCTACGCGGCTATTCAGTGTGCTTTAGCTACCTTAATACAGGTACAGCCTTTTAGGCTAATTTCATATGACGACGAGCGGAACTACTAACCGCACGGTACAAGATCACACTAAATAGTGTTTATCGTCTACATTAAGCATACCCTGTCATTTCATATGAACCTAGCCTTAATCAGGCCGAAAATACCAAATAATTTGCATTTAGTTAGCACAGGAGTCTTTTGTTGTGCCAACCTCCAAGTTCCTGTGGCAGTCTCATCCAGGTTCTACCCACTATGGCAATAATATCCTCTGCTCATCTTCGTGCCGGATGACCGATGACACTTCGGTCCGCGTATGCCACTCGGTGACCATTACTCCACCTATCATCATCGCGGCTTACCAGCTCCATTTGGTTTCCCCCTTCGGCCACATTCGAAACCATGGTTCGAAACCAGTTTCTAAACAAGAATAATGTTTCTTCTTTTGAAATTAGTTTCGATATAAGAATTATATTTCCTATCTCGAAACTTGTTTCGACAATAGAATAATATTTCTTCATTCGAAACCGACAAATGAAAATCAAAACCTCTTTTGATGTATACATAGCAATTTATTTGGGAATAAATTCGGTGCGTTTCCATATACATTAATATTTAATTGAAATAATTTAACAACTAAGCCTTAATAATGCAGTGAAAAGGGGCGATAATTTCTTTGAACAAAAGCTACCTACATGGAAATAGATGAAGAATTTAAATTAGCAATCCAGAAACTACAAAAGAAAGGAATCTCCGATAGCCATTGCGTTGAAATTATCGCCCCCTTTTCACTGCATTATTAAGTCTTACTTGTTAAATAATTTCAATTAAATATTTCAATTAAGTATAGAAACGCATTGGATTTTATTTCCGAAAAGTTCCATAAAATTATTTTACTTGACACGCATAGTGTTTATATATTTGTAACTTCCTAAAAGGTAACGCTAATAGCTCGGTTAAAAAACATATGCATGGATTGCCTAGTGGAGTCCCGCTAATACGAAAATTTTCTTTTATATAGTTCACCAATCACCATATGCTATGTATATACCTATACATCTAAAGAGGTTTTGATTTTCATTTGTCGGTTTCGAATGTGGGAATATTATTCTTTTGTCGAAACAAGTTTCGAGATAGGAAATATAATTCTTATATCGAAACTAATTTCGAAGAACAAACATTATTCTTTTTTAGAAACTGGTTTCGAACCATGGTTTCGAATGTGGCCGAAGGGTGGCTTCCGATGTCGATAATCTTCGAAGTCTTTTATTTAGAAAAAAATCTACCCTGAGCTACCCCATACCCGCACGAACTAAGTTCAATATGCTGACTTAAATTAGCTCGAAATCTTGAAGTGTGTAAACAATGATAAATGTGTCATCATGCTATGACAGCCGCAGACGTGGGCAGCTTCTCGAACGTTCTCGTGTGGCCGACATATCAGCACAAACAATTGGAAGCCATACAGTGCTCTCTTCATCAGCGCTCACACGACACTCGTCGCCTGGGGGCGCGACTCGTGACGTCACAGGCTACCCGGTCAATGCCCGTGCTTCAGACGAGGCAGTGAACATGATTGATGGGGCTTGCTACATTCATAAAAATTGTCTCAATCTAAGTAATTTGGTATGTAATCATATTCATACATACGTCAAGCCCAAATACATCAAATTACAGGGAGGAACTATGTCTTCTTGTTAGTGTGAATTTTCCTAAAAGATATCCGCTTTGCTGTTTTGTGTGTAAAATTATGTGAAAGTTAAACAAAAGGTCCAAGTTTTAATTAAACTTGGTTAAGGCTTAGCTTAAATCATCCACTCTTTCCCTTTTAACATGCACGCATGGCTAGGATCTCATATCGGCGTTTAAAAAAATAAGTCACAGCCATGTCACGGCAAAGTAATTTAAACCTACTTGATATAATATGTTGGTAGTTGATAAGTACTTTACGCCCCCACTACATATAATAATTAAACAGTTTGACTTTCATCTTCAAGAAAATGTATAAGAGGCGTTAAAGCGTAGGATTCCAAAGGTTTTGAAATTGTGAATGGGAGGAAAAATATTAATAAAGTTCAAATGTTCTATGCGAGACACGTATTACAAAAACAGATTTTATTTATACAAGGTGCTTAATTCTGTGACGGTAGCTGAGCCTTAAATTGTAACATGCGGAGGCAATGACCTTGCCTATTATGTGAAACTGCATGAATTTTTAAATAAATAGGTGTAAGGACACGACCGGAAAACATTCTTGTTATAATAAACAACGTACGCTTTTGCTTATATAAGAATTAAATATTTGTTTTGCAGGCGTCATTGAGTTTCTCAACATATAATTTAAACGATCACGTATATTGGTTTAACAGTGTCTATTTAGTTTCCGGGGTATTTTTCATAAGCGTTACGATATTCGCACTGAGTCATATAAAACACATACATTTTATACGTGTTTAGTTAAAGAAAGATAAGGTCGAACACTTTAGTTTCTTTATTTGCTTTCAATTCATTACATACAAGCTACGCTTTGTCAACATACAAACACAAGTTTTAATCTTCACTTACACCGTATGTAAGAAAATAATGAAATAGTGTAAAACTAAAGTAAAGCAAAAAACATGGTTACTATTCGACTCGATTTCCGGCAACTCTCATTCAGCTGCTACTAGCCACCATGCGAAGATCTTCGCTTCACCTAGCCGGAGGGCGTCCTATCATTCGCGGACTCGTCTACCCCAACGGTCATCAGTTCTACGGCTAATGTGACCGGCCCATTACTACTTCAGCTTGCTTATTCTGTGAGATACATCGACAACTTTGGTTCTCTGTCGGATCACTTCGTTGCGGATTCGACTTCTCAAAGAGGGGAACACCCAAATACTCCGAAATATTTTATTCCGAATTTCGATATTCCGATTTTCAAAGGTCCGAATTTCATAATACCTAAGAATTATAATATCTATTATTATAAATCACGAAACTTATTTGACCGAAAGTCATAAATGCGATTTGTTTGTTTTCCGATTATCGTACGTCCGAAGAATCAAATGCTCGATGGGTGTTCGATCCGAAAAAACACATTCCGATTTTCAATACTTCGAATCATCATATCAGCCGAAAGACGTCCACTGCTGGACATCGGCCTCCCCCAAGCGTCGCCACAACGACCGGTCCTGTGCGTCTCGCATACTTCGAATAAACTGTTGAAATTATATTATTTTCGAAATTACTATTTTCGAAATAACTACGGTCAAAAGACCTACTGTTTAATATACCTAACGAATATTTTTTAGCATTTTGAACCTTAAAATATTGTCTTTTACAGTCAATAAGTTTTGCTACAAAAGTAAGTAATAAAAACGAATCGCTGTAAAACCGACTCCATGTAGTCTTGTCTGCCCTACCCCTAGAGTGTAATTTAAGCTCGCGTAGGCGCGGAGGGGTGAGGCGGCCCACGAGCTGAGTAGCAGGTGTCGTAGCTTCGGCTTGCTGGCCGGCTGAGCCGGCCAGCCTCAGCTGCGGCGGTGAGCGTTAAAACCATCTGCGACGATAAGTTCGCGGGGGACCGCCGAAGCCCCGCAGCGCCGGAGCCGTGACAGAAACCATGCCTGCTGCATACTGCATGCTTGCTTGCATAATGCATGCTTGCTTGCATAATGCATGCTTGCTTGCATGCTTTCCTGCATGATTTCTTGCATGCTTGCTTGGATGTTACATACTTGCTTGCATGCAGCTTGCATCTGTCATAAGTTTTTTAATTCTACCTCGTACTAAACATAATAATATACTTTTTTTCTGATAGCAATTGTGTTTGTTTGTCTTGCTATTCAGTTTTACAAGGCGTTTTTATTTCGGAATACTGATTAATAGGTATTTTAATAATCGGAATTCGTATTTTTGATGTTTCGAATTATCATTAAGTCGGACTTTTTGTTATTCGACCTATTGAAACTCAGTATTTTAAGAATAGTAATTATAAAAATTAGGAATATTGATATGTCGGAATTATAAAAAAGGATTTATGATAAATCGGAGTTGTTATATTAGGAATTTTGAACCATTCGGAATTATAAAAATCGGTATTTTGAAATTCGTATTTGTGACCGTCGGAATAAAGTTATTCGTATTAATGTAGTGTACCCCTCAAAGAGACTCCAAGCATAGCCCGTTCCATAGCTCGCTGAGCGATCTTGAATTTATGGACCAGCCATACCGTAAGTGTCCACGTTTCGGCTCTATAAGTCATAACAGGCAGGACGCACTGATTGAGGACCTTAGTCTTCAGGATCTGTGAAATTCGTGACGAGAAGTCTCGGTGACGCTTCCCAAACGCTGCCCAGCCCAGCTGAAATCTTTTGTTAGCCTCTCTCTCAAAGTTGTTCTTACTAAACTGCAGAGTTTGCCCGAGGTACACGTATTCTCGAAGAACCTTAAGAGCACCTGGAGTCCCAGTTCATCCGGAGACCAATGTATATCTGCATATCTCAAGTGTGAGATGTTCTCTCCGTTGCCGTTGATGTTAATGCCGCGTCTTTCCCAGACCAGCGTCTTAAACACATCCCCTTGTCTCACCCCTCGACGCAGTGGAATATGTTAAGATCACCGGTTCTGAATTCGGACGGCCGTTGTCGCGTTTTCATAAAGACATCTCAGCACATTATCGTTTTTATGGGACTACGATCAATAATTTATTATGGAACAACACAAAAGCGCAAACGCGACAAACAAACAAAATACATATATCGCATCCAACTGGCTTATTCACCCGTTCAATGAACGGCCTAAGTGACATCTCGGCATTTAATTGAATCGTTAGACAAATGACTCGGTTCTTGTGTGTAAATAATAATAACTCAAATTGTTATAAACTTGTATTAATAATAAACATACATCGTTCTTCAGAAGAAACTAAAGTTATAAAAAAGTAAAATCTAAACTTATAACTATGGCGCATTAATATGCTTAATTTGTTCTATCACAGGTTTTTTGACGAATTCTGTCGATATGCCTTATTTAGCTACATTAATAAATCTTAAACTAATTATTAAAATATCATACCACGTAATTTTATTGCGTTGTATTCATATAAGTAAAGGCTTTATTAATTATATAATAAATTAATATAAAACATATTTTTATTTAATTTAAGTCTGGGGCGATGGTTAAACAAAGTGATGTTCCAGTAGTGGTTGTGTGAATCTTGTGTTAACAAACGAGAAAACCTAATTAAATAAATTACTCATTTATTCATGAATAACGCATCTTAAATGACTACAAGATTTCAAAGCCTTGACTACAAGCTAAACTATTCTAATTCTAAACAAGCTAAGCTACTCTTACTCTAAATAGTATTAGGTCTTTACTTGGTTATTCTAAATAATATTAGGTGAAATTGCATTTTCATTGAAAAGGCTACTTTGAACTACACTTATTATTTAGTTTCGGCTGTAATATAAAATTTATTTTAATTTAATTTACAATTCCAAGTCAAAAACAGACACTATCATAAGTTCAAATGGGCGCGAAAAAAAGGCAACTTCATAGGATTACAAAACTAATCTACCTTAGGAATGAAAGAAGAAAAGCTGAACAGCTTAGAAGAGACATACAAGCCAAACATGACAAAAGATTAAGTACCTACAATAAAACTACAAACAGCAAAAATAATTTCTAACGAAATATTTCGGTTCAAATATTTGTGTACAATTATTTTCATTGGAAGTATCAACAGCGAACTGGAAAACATGCATTCTTTTCTTCAAGTATCGCTTAAATTAGGTAAGTACTCATTTGTTAGCCATACATTTATCCACAGTTAATCAAACAGAGTTGGCAAGATGAGTCATAGTTTGTAGTGACCTGAATCTGAGATCGAACCTGTTATTAGACTGCAATTTAATTATCACTATCTTAAAAGCTGTGTCAATAGAGACTTTTTATAAATATTGACAGGCTCGCGATTAACTACATTCTCACCTGATGGAAAGCTAGGGTGTGGTCAACGATGGAGTACGCTTGCCTAGAAGGAACCTATTCATTCTTGATTTAAATACCTGACACTTTCAATACAACTTTAAACCGTTTTCCTTCAACTGCCTCACGACCTCAGGGTCCACTTCTTCCTCTCTAAAATTATACCCATAACTGATGACTTCTTTCGCCACTTCATAGTTCTTCTTTAACGAGTTTAGCCAGATGGTGTAAGAGTAGTCTGGCCACGTTCCTCCATAGCGTTCAGGCAAGTTGTTGGGAGATATGTGTTTGTGTAGGGAAGCGTTGTCGTGGCCGTGGAAGTAGATTCTGGACCGCATGTTGGAGTTCAGCAACGGTTTGAAGATGTTGTAGATCTTGTCGAACAGCCACGAGTGGTTGATGATGTGTATGGCGTACGTCGTCACCGGGAAGCAGGACTGGAATAGAAGTAAAAATAAAGTGATTTAAAATGATTTACTTATAGATTTTTTTTGGTCGCTCACAATGGGCCTCATCAAAAGGCTCAAAGTCACTCAAAAGGCAATAGAGAGGGCAATGCTTGGAGTTTCCTTGCGTGATTGAATCAGGGATGATGATATCCGCAAGAGAATCAAGGTTACCGACATAGCCCGAAGGATCGCCAAACTAAAGTGGCAGTGGGCAAGGCACATGGAGACTCTGGACATTCTGGAATGGCGACCGCGTACCGAAAGACGCAACGTTGGAAGGCCTCCCACAAGGTGGACCGATGACCTGGTGAGGGTCGCGGGTAGCCGATGGATGCGAGACGCGCAGGACCGGTCGTTGTGGCGACGCTTGGAGGAGGCCTATGTCCAGCACTGGACGTCTTTCGGCTGATATGATAATTATGACTGATAGATTTTGCTATCTACTATAGAAATAACGGTTCAAATAAATGGGGTTGCTAACTTATGGTAATTTTGGGTCAAACTTAGAAGCCTGCCTGCTTAGTCTTTTCCCAACTATATTGTGGTCGACTTCCAGTCAAGTCGGATTCAGCTGAATACGAGTACTAACCGTTTGTAAAAATCAATATTGGGGTATACTTAGCGGGCCGGGCTGTCTTTAGGTTTTGCTACTTGAAATCGGTATTTCACAAAAATACGTATACATAATGTGGAAGGGTGAGACAGAAATTAACGCGGCTAAGATGAAAGTTTTGACACGTATTAAAAATGATGGCAGGAAACTGTGAAATTGCAAAAAAAAAACAGACAGCCACATACATTTATGTGCGCATAACTCGACCTAATGCACTGAACAGCTGATTTCTTTTTCGCGATTTCGGAATTGGTCCCATAGTAAAAGTTGTTCATAATGATGAGTAAGATGACCCCTTTTCAGGTCTTGGGTTCTTCCGGGTACACATTGTTTATAAACACTTACCACCATAAGTTTAACCATTTTAGATGCTACGGATGGTGTGATCTGCCACGCATGTTGGGTGCCAATGTTTTCCAGGTCGAACACTGCGACTCCTCCCAAGATTTGTGACCTCTGCTCAAGTAGACCGAGTTCTAGAGCCATGATGGTTGCTTTGAATAGGTCTTCCACGGGAATCTCTTTTGGGTTCCAGCAACCTGAAAATGGACGTAACATCTATGAGTAAAAATATAGGTACGTGTTAATTTGAATTTTTAATCGGTTATAAATACATCTGCAACCTTGTAATTTTAATTTAAAGTATTTGTTTCACGTGCATGATGATGATGATGACACACGTGGAACGAATATTCTTAAACGTGCTAACATTTTTTTACTACAACGCAAAAAACATAATGTTTGACTGTTACAAATTCTCAAACATTTATTCCCATCAGTTAACAAACTATAATTAAAAAGACTACACACGGTAATCTGCCTAATTATTATATAAAAGATCTTTAAAAAATATTGCTACAGCCTTCTCGGTGGAATTATATCTTATTTAATTACTATTTATTTTTGGTTAGATTAGGTTAATGACATTAGGTTAACGCGGTTGCTTTGCAACAGATTGCTAAGCAAATGCCAAAAGTACACAAACTCGCACGTTAAAAACTTATACTAAGGTTTTTCGGGCAGATTGTGGATACGGTATGCTGAACGGCCGTGATGAGTAAATCAATATAAGCTTGCCACGCATTCTATAGAAACTCCACTAGCGAAACCAAAAAAAAGGTACCTATCAACCTTTTTTTGGTATCGGGGTGGATATCCTCACGGATGTCCTCCGCACTGGGGTGGACGGAGGGGTCTGTCGACTCCTACTCCACCACCACCCATACCACCCACCCCACCATCGCCATCCCCCTCCACCATGTACCTACCCTCTACCATCTCGTGTTCCCTCGCACACTTGCAACGGGGAACGATGTTCTTCTTGAATTTGATTGCTCAAGAATTGCTTCAGGTCCTATGTGCAAAATGTGAGAAATAAGCATTCGGTCTTACCTATTCTATAGAATAGTAGTCTGCGGCCATCTTGGTCTCTGTATGGGGGCACGGCCATCACGTTAGCATCTCCTATTTTCCTCAAGTCCAGCGGGAAAACATTCTCGAACAATTCCGGATTGTCTTCTTTGAATTGATAATAGTTAACAATCTGAAATAACAAGAAAAAAATATTGTTAAATATTTCCTATACTTGAGAGTAAAAAGTTAGTAACTACAGAAATACCGCATATGTGATGGGCAACAATGTTAAATAAGGGAAAAGACAGATATAGTCAACGGCGGCTATTGTTACCTATGTATTCTACATAAAGTGATCACCATGATTTTTATTACGTTTTGCTATAACTTTGTTTAAGAAACAGAAAACCAGATGTCGCCTCTTTTTAAGATGTCATAAATTGGTTGGATACAGAAAATCTACCTTGACGTATCTAATTACGGTTTCATGATTATTTCATTGTGAAATAGAATTATTATTTTATTTGAAAAAATCTTTTTGGCATTGAAATTATATCTAGTTACAGACATTAGCTTAATATTTTTTCCCATTGTCATTATTTGATGTTCTATTGTGAGCTGCTTAATTTATAATAATTTTAAACAGACTAAAAATAATGCTTTCATCGTTGCAAACGTGGTGAAGAATTAGCTTTAAATAACGATACTGTCGTCATGATATTGACGTAACGCATGAATGATGGACTGGTATGAGAACTTTGGACGTATGTTTACATCAAATTATTTTCTAACATCGATATTTTTAATCGCTTCAATGGCAGAATGATCAAATGTGCATCCTACAAATTGATTATCCATATCTACTAATCTATACTTAATATATAAAGCTGAAGAGTTTGTCTGTTTGTTTGTTTGCTTGAACGCGCTAATCTCAGGAACTACTGGTCCGAAAAATTCTTTCAGTGTTAGATAGCCCATTTATCGAGAAAGGCTATAGGCTATATATCATCACGCTAAGACCAATAGGAGCGGAGCCGTAATGAAAATTGTGACGCCGACGAAGTTGCGTGGGTCAGCTAATATTATACATAAATACAAAAGTAACTCTGTCTGTTCGTTACGTTATGCTTAATCTAAACCAATTTTGACTAAATTAAAATTTTGGTTTAAATATTGATTGGGTCTTGGGGCAGGACATAAACATAAAGTTATACTTTTTAATCCCTTGGGATAATTAAATAAATTCACGCGAACGAGATCACCGGCAGAAGATAGTTTTCAAAGTAAATTATGTTGGTCTTAGCTATGATTAGTTTCCGACGACTTGATTTTATTCGTTAACACATATGTTCCTGTTGTGTAATCGAGTTCCTCTACCTGAATCGTAAGTATTCATTATAATATCGTGACCTGAACGTTTTTTCTAGATTTTGAGCAAAGACGTTAAAAAAAATAGTTTGGCATCGTTATAAAAATAAATCAATCAATTAAAATTAATTCGTGTATTATACTTTTATAGTGCCACTTAATTGATTCAATCAAACAAAAATTAATTGATTGTACAATTGCTTTCTAACAACTAAAATATTTCAAGAATCTTGAGTCATTTGGATTGGGTGAGTGATATTGGGATAACATTTCAATGACGTAATTTGGCCATTTCATTTTCAGAAACCGTTTTGTGCTCACTCGTATGATAATTATTTTCAGGGTTCCGTACCCAAAAGGTAACGAACGGAACCCTATTACTAAGCTTCCGTTGCCGTTGTCCATGCGTGTGTCTGTCAGTGGGATGTATCTCATGAACCGCGTAGTCCGCAATAGGTCGTACTAGACCGGAAGTCAAAATAAAACAGTTTCTCTAATTTTAGTAGGTGCTAATAAAATAGTACGATAACTTCATGTCCATATTTGCTAAAAGAGGTAATCACTTTAGGTATACGCTTAGAGCTTTATAATAAATTATGCGATTTAATATCAATATTATGTAAGTATTCAAGTTTACCTAACTATGAGAAAGTGAAATGTTATATGCAATGCAGGGTTTATAAAGATGGGGTTTATAGAGATTGACCTCAGAGACCTCACATAAATTAGATTTGTAATGGAAAGCTAGAACTGCGAATGGTAAACATAGTGAACATGATTCTACATTTTATATGGAAATAATGAGTTACGTAAATTGAACCTGGGGGGCTACTCTCTAAGCCCGAAGCCCTTAATTTCGGGCTTAGTTGCGGGCGTATTCTACTCTGTATCACCTAACCTATATGAATTAATGACAACACGATTTGACTGTTACTGTCAAATTGTGTTGTCATTCATTCTTAGTTCGGGTTCGGGACTAATCGTAATTCCGTAGGTGATACGGAGTAGAATACGCCCGCAACTAAGCCCAAAACTTCGGACTTGGGGCTTAGAGAGTAACCCCCCTGAACCTTTGCCCCCTCAGAAACCAAAATTCCGGAACAAAAAGTAGCCTATGGGCCATAATGTCGCCTGTTGTAATGGGATCATTACTTCCGTAAAAAAAACAATGCAACCTGATTTTAATATTAGTTTAGAAGAATGAACAAAATGTGACTGACGATGAAATAATATAATATGTTTTTTAAATTATCTTACCAATCTATGGGCTCGTTTTGGAATAAATTTGCGCGCGCGCAGGAATTTGATCAAGAAATCGTCATCCATTCGATGGGGAGTGCATTCACCGCGTTCTGAAACATGATGAAAATAAAACAATTAAAATTATATCTAAAATCGATAAACTAAAATTAGTCACATAAATTAATTGAAAAAACTGGGCAAGTGCGAATCGGACTCTCAAACGAAGGGTTCTGTAGGTACCATAAACGAAAAAAAAACCCGTTTCTTGTATGGGAGCCCCCTTTTATTTTTATTTTTTTATTTGTTGTTATAGCGGCAATAGAAATACACACTTTGTGAAAATTTCAGCTGTCTATCTAATACGTTTCTTGAGATACAGCATGCTGACCGACAGACGGACGGACGGACAGACGGACAGCGGAGGCTTAATAATAGGGTTTCGTTGGTTAGTCTTCGGGTACGGTTTGGAACCCTAAAAACAGATCGAAATTCAAATATTCAAGCTTCGCACAAAATTAATATAAATTTTTAGCATAACATTCGCAACACGTTATGCTTAATAAATGTGCAAATATGCACATTTAATTATTTTGTTGCAAATACTTTTTCGTGGGTTTTTAAACAGGAAAATCTAATTACAGTTTCGGCCAACTCGAGTTTTCCCGGCCGCAGACCACTTAGCCGATGCAACCGCTTATCAGTACTCAAAAGCAAGGTACTTTAGGATTTCCAAAACGTAAAATGTATAAATAAATACGTACTGAGTGACTGACAGACAACGCAGTAGGTTTATTGGGGAGTTTAGGGGATCACTAAGAGAGGATTTCCCGAAACTATGGGAACGGTAAAAAACAGTATATGCGCGTACGAAGTCGCGGGCAACAGCTAGTTACTTTATACGCAGCGACAGCTTATCTCATCTCCACAACTCAGTAACTGGGTACCCTTTGGCATAGCTGGTGTCAGATCAATGTTTTTACGTAAGTTCTGAGTTCCAGTTCTGATGGCCTAAAGAGGCCACTTTAGCAGAATCAGAAAGCACATCACGCTACCCGTCACTGTCAAATTTTCCTAATCAACCTTGAACCTAATGCGTTAGCGATAAAGATGAAAATGAAATGTAACAGATTGTTGTGTCTATACTAATATTACGAAGAAGAAAGATTTGTTTGTTTGAATTGAATAGGCTCCGGAAACTACTGGACCGATTTGAAAAATTCTTTTAGCATCGGATAGCTACATTATCAGGGAGTAACATAGGCTATATATTATCCCCGTACTCCCACGGGAACGGTAACTACGCGAGTGAAACCGCGTGATGTCCACTAGTAGTTAATATTATGATTCAAATATGATTCTGCTAAAGTCGCCTTTTTAGACCCGCTGTTTTATAAAGTTTTTTGACATTTGTTAAGAGGAAACGCGGGCGGAGAAACTTTGTATGTAAAAAGTCATAATTCGAGGTTTGGCTCTCGCCTGTATCCTCCTCCAATATTAGACTGATTTAAAAGATATTTCATAAACTGAATAAGAAGGATATGTACTGTGTCCCTTTGTTTTCTTTTCTTATGATATATTAACCGTATAGCACTAGAACTTCCAAAAACTGCTCAAAATTGTCCGACAAACCGTTGTCAACAGAGCCCTAGTGTGCAAATTTGGCAACTATTAATGAAAAAAAAAAGAACATCGGGACACAGTATACATCTTACTTATCCAGTTTGTGAAATATCTTTCCAGTCGGTCCAATATTGGAGGAGGAAACAGGCGAGAACCAAACCTCGAATTATGACTTTTTCCATACAAAGTCTATCGGCCCGCATTTTCTCATACACAGAAAAGAGACAGATCAGGGATCGGGGATCGGGTTTCAGATGTGGTCGTGTGTAGACATGGAACTTTTACCGATGCGTATCCGTTTGTTAGCGATGCGCACGGGTGCCGGCGCTGGCTCGATCATTGCGTGGCAACTGGTTCAGCGCGACGTTCGATAGAGAATGTGTCTATTCTGTATGACATCTATTGGTCTGATCACTTTTCCTTACTGGTGGAATGTAATTTAAATGTAATTTTGCCCAAAAAGCAGATAATTACCTCGTCACTTAATGTCGAGCCTTTCATTAAATTATCTAAACTTGAATGTTTAAATGTTGTTACAAGTATTATGTTGTAGCATTTCTTATGGTGTTACCGGAATCAAATTGTTCCTAAATAAATTACATGAATTCTCTGATTTTGCTGTATACAAGACTGTAAATGGAATTTGTCTCGCTCTTTTATTTCGCTTATTGAGTGAGCTATGTATGTAAGGATTCTTTCACACTTTGTTAAGATGTTAATGTTATATGCTCGTGAATCAGAGATAATTCTATGTATATCGTGTCGTCAGGTCAATAGGCATCAAGTATTGCGAAGCCTTATCAAAACTTAGTCAATACCTATCGTCTTCCTTGCCAAGATATATTTACTTCACCTAGTCTGTCTCCCTATTGTCTCCAGTGTATCATAGTTCAACGTCCTATCCGCTGTAACTATGCGCATGTATCTAAATAATTCGCCTTTTTCATTTTAGTCGCGGCCTCGTATTTACGAGGCTTGCCTTTTTGACCACATGCCAGTACCACCACATACACAGTACGTTTATCCTTTGAATAATTTAGCGATACAACCAGGCTAGGGTGTAGTTATTTCGGGCTCAGAGGAACTAACGGAACAAAGCCAGTGGGTGCTGTAATAGTTTATAAAGCTAGTTTTTAGGGTTCCGTAACCAAAGGGTAACCAACGAAACCCTATGAATTAGCCTTCGCTGTCCGTCCGTCCATCCGTTTGTCTGTCAGCAGGCTGTCTCTCAAGAACCGTAATAGGTAGACAGTTGAAATTTTCACAGATTGTAAAAATACACAATCTGTGAAAATTTCAACTGTCTACGTTGTCTACCTTGTTGTCATAGCGGCAATAGAAATCTATTGCCGCTATGACAACAAGTAATAAAAAATAAGGTTAATGTTACGGAACCCTTCGTGTGCGAGTCCGATTCACACTGGGCAGATTTTTGTATAATTAAGCAGATGTAGGAAATACATAGTTGATTGTATCTGATGGGCCTTAGTAGGGCCTTCGTTTAAATAAATACTAGCTTCTGCCAGCAGCTTCGCCCGCGTGGTCCCTAGGGAACATACTCACGGGATAAAAAGTAGCATATGTCCTTTCTCAGGCTGTAGACTATCTGTGTACCAAATTTCATTTAAATCGGTTCAGTAGTTTTGGCGTGAATAGCGCGACAGACAGACAGAGTTACTTTCGCATTTATAATATTAGTAAGGATAAGGATTATCTGTCGTATGAAGTATCTAGGTGTGACGATAGGCCGTCGCTCATCGAATGTATTCTGACTGCGTCCGGTTAGGCTGGGAGCCGACGCCAACAACATACATAGTTAGAAAAAAACTAGACAGATTAGTAAACTTTGAGATAAGAACTTAATATTCAGGAATTACACGTTTTGGACTATTCTAGAGTGATGTGAGGCATTTGCATGCTGGACAGATTGTATCATATGTTCAACTGTCACGAATTAAAATATGTTGGGACCCAACGACGACCTTTGAGTTAGATCGGATTATAAAAAACTGGCCAAGTGCGAGTCGGACTCTCACAGAAAGGGTTCCGTACCATAAACCAAAAAAAAAACTCGTTTCTTGTTTGGGAGCCCCCTTATTTTTTAATTCTTATTATTTGTTGTTATAGCGGTAATAGAAATACACACTCTGTGAAAATTTCAACTGTCTACCTATAACGGTTCAAGAGATACAGCCTGATGACAGACAGAAAGACGGACGGACGAATGGACTGACGGACGGACGGACAGCGGGGGCTTAGTTGGTACGGAACCCAAAAAAGAGCTATTAGGAATACTTCTTTCCTATATCAAATCAAATATATTGCTCTCACGTGATAGGCATCATTCAAGCTGCATACAGAGCTCGTTCTCCAATCATGTCAGGGTCAGTAACGTCTCGCCTGCGTCCCATTGTTACACTATCTCAACCGTCATTGTGCAATATGTCAAAACACTTAATAATTAATTGCACGTGATCTCAACCAGTCAGCTTTTATTGATGAGAATCAATAAAAGCTGACTGGTTAATCTTGATGGCCAATATAGAATGCAGTTTTGTACATTATTCAGAATTGCTCTCTTGACCTATGTAATAACATATACTAAAAATCTAAATAAAATTGATAATATAATTGAATTCACTATTGACGTATTCATGATTCTTTTAAATTACTATCAATTTACCTTGTATTAAAATGTAAAAACTTACTTGTATCTAAAAACCGGACTGCAATAAACGAATCTCCAAATAAGTCATTTTTATTGCAGTTTGTGGCATCCAATCTTGTGATTGACCTTAGAAAAAAGCCATTAACTGCATCAGACTGGTCGAGATGGTGTTAGAAACTTTAAGTCGTTTTTGACGCTTTATTTTGTTTCTTTCGATATCTATCTGAATTGATTGCGCATAACTAATTATTTTATGCAGTTGTAACTTTGATCACTAGTTTTTTATGTAAGCATTTGTACAATTAAACTGCATCAGATATGCACTGCCCAAAATTTAAAGTGGTCAAACCGTAGCCAGTAAAAGATTCAGGTTGCATTGTTAGTTACAAAACGAATCACC
Organism: Lacanobia wlatinum; assembly: GCA_947578705.1. NCBI lineage: Eukaryota > Metazoa > Arthropoda > Insecta > Lepidoptera > Noctuidae > Lacanobia > Lacanobia wlatinum. Next base: position 8,450,773 of record OX388028.1, on the reverse strand, counting down.
TCTAGTAGAAGCGATTTTTAATGCACAACAATAACATGCTGTGATTCCAAAGACTACAATATGTGATTCAATAACGCGTACGTATCACAACATGACGAACAACCGCCGTCCTTGCACGTGCATGCCGCTGATTCACGCAGACCGCAACAAAGGACTTCGGCCGACAGGGGCGGTTACATTGCGTATGCTGTGCTCTATCTATGTTATGTTTTTACATGGCTACGTGGAGTTTCACAAATAACCGCAAAACTTTAAATATTTTATGGCACTGCGTATTATGTAAATACAAAGCCGGTGTTTTTGATTGTTTCTTCGTATTTTAACACCGACTTCTGAAATTACCTAAAGTTATTTTTTGTAAAAAGGTTTATTATTTTTTGCTTTTCAGTTTTTTCGGAGGTTTAATTTTTTTGTTAAAAAGATTTTTTATACTTTTTTTTTGGCTATAATCTACTAATTAATACATGCTTAATTTTTATTACTTTTAAAATAGCTACATATCTTACTTTAGCTATTAACTGTCATATAATCCTATTTTAAGTATTACTTGTTGTATGATATAAATACTTAAAAAAAAACAGGCTTTATATACCCACATTGGTAGGCCTACAAAAAATGCTACACAACTCTGCACTAAAATCTGTGAGTGAACAATAAATCACCCCTATCCCCCCCCCTTAGGGTAGGATTTTTTTTACAAATTTATATGGGACCACTTTCGAGGGTATACCCTATCTAATAATAATAACAATTATCAAAATCGGACTTCTCTGTAAAAAGTTATGCGTGGTCATACATAAATATATATATATACGCGTCGACTTGAGAACCTCCTCCGTTTTTTTGTCGAAAAAAACTGAATCGGGGAAGGAATCTATACTAATATCTATACGAACAAATCTGGGTAAACATTCACCGGTTTCCAGGATGACCCAGCAGTACAATGCCTTAGCATGTCCATCAGAAGACATAGACGTCTTTTCTAATACACTGGTTAAATATAAGTCACTGATCCGTACACAGTTGAATGTTACGTGAGTGTTGAACTGCCTGCCTAGTAGTGTTTTGTTTGCTTTGCTTTTTTTGTTTGTCTGTAAGCTTTTTTTTTCTTTTCATCTGTGATTTCTTTGCTATTTGATCTTTGTTTTTATTAAATTTAAATTCAAATTGCCAACTTCAATAGTAATTATTCTAGCGATACTACAGAATGATTTTTATTATTAATGTTATATGCGTTTGGAGTAATTGCTACTAAAGTTGGTACTAATCACTAATTATATTTAAAAAATCCTATAACGATATTATATAGTTAAATGGTCTAGATGTTATTGATTGTTCTCTATTGCATGATGTGGTCTCCTATAATTAAGGTAGCACATAGATTTTTGTTCTTGTCCTTTATAATATAGCATGTTAGGTGTATTCTTTGTTGGAGATCCTAATAAAATAAAATATTATAAAGCTGAAGTTTGTTTGTTTGTTTGGTTGGTTGAACGCGCTAATCTCAGGAACTATTGGTTCGAATTAAAAAAACCTTTTAGTGTTGGATAGTCATTGACGCGTAAAAGAGTTACTTCTAACCTATTTGCAAAATAAATATTATTTATCATTTAATTTATCATAGTCCATTTTTCCAGGAAGGCTGTAGGCTATATAACATCACGTTACGTCCAAAAGAAGCCGAGCATTAATGAGAAATAAGATGTTGACGAAGTTGCGCGGGCCAACTAGTCTAAAATAAAAGCACATCGAAGGCGACCCTGAACTACCGTTCCAATTTTAGCTTTACACTGCCTTTAGAAAAGAATCACAGTTTACAGGATCCTTCATTCAGGAATAGGGCACATCAATTTCGGCATTTGAAGAGTGTTGTCTCTGTTCCTCACACAGTAATCATAGCAAGGTACGTTAACATTGGTGCGACATAGTCTCTTTCAAAAGATCGGTGAATCCGAACTTTGGTAGGCGCCTGATAAATGTGCAATAATCACACACATATATTGTCTTTTTTTAAATCAAAAAAAGAAATAAAAACAAAGCGTCCTGAATTGACTTTCGTCGTGATCCTTTACGTTCTCATAATGAAAAACAGTTATAATTTATTGTTCGGGTATCTACGAAAGGGATATTAGGGAAAGATCAATGTACTTTGTTGCAAGTTTATCTAGCGACTGCCTCAATAATAATACCCAAGTGCCTGTCGGTAGTAGGTAAGTACTTCTGTATTCTGAAGAAAACATAAAACAAATCTCAATATTTGTTTTCAGACACGGTAGTTTACCCACCATAAATCATTTCTCGGAGCTCATAGATGGCCTGCAGCCGGGTGTTGGGGTCTTCTCCCAGGTGCTGGTGAGCGTACTCCATCAGCTCTGGCGGGGGCTCGCCCAGGTCCAGGTCCACGCTGTAGTCTGGGGTCGGCGGCATCTTGGCCTGAGGAAGGAAATACAGTCAATTTTGTTTTCTGTGACAGGATGTCCCTATGCCATAGGATTATTTTATAACGATTTAGGATTGTGGTCCAACGCGACCCTATCTATACTAATATTATAAAGTTATAGACTTTGTTTGTTTCGTTGAATGCGCTTATCTCAGGAACTACTGGTTCAAATTGTTTTTTTTTTTTAATTTTGTTGTTTGTCCATTAAGAACGGAGCATTAATGAAAAACTGGCCAAGTGCGAGTCGGACTCGCATGCAAAGGGTTCCGAACGAATTTAATTTTTTTAACGTGTTATTTTAACACTATAGACTTCTTATAGGTTTTCCTGTAATCTATAGGTTATAGGATCTATTATTTCCATTTCTTTCAAAATTTTAGGCTCAGTAGTTTCGGAGATAAGTGGGGGGAAAGGTCATTTTTCGTCTAATTTCTTGAATAACTTTAAAACCATTTATTTTAAAATTATGAAACAAATATATTTAAAATTTTTACAGTAACCCATTTAATATGTCGCACGAAATTGTTCAAAAAACTTATTTTTTTTAATTTTCTAGTTTGACCCCCATACTAAAAATTTTATGAGTTACGACAGAATCGGTTCAGTGGATCCGGAGAAAACTGGCTGTGCCAGACGGACAGACAGACAGACACCCGAGTGATCTAATAAGGGTTCCGTGTTTTGTTCGGAACCCTAAAAATATGATGCAAACGAAGTAGCGCGGATCACCAAGTCTATAATTTAATTTAATAAAGAAATATTGGCTTGTCACATCATAACGAGACATGTGGCCAGCATGCGGCCAACTGCGTCAAAAGGCGACACGGCACGACACGAAACAATAATGTGAACCCGGCTTTATTTTCTCAAACCTCGTTAACGCATTATTTAATGTAACCTCTTAGTCATCAGTTTTAGTGCCTACTTTAGTAAAATAACTAGATAAGTATCTACTTTATTATAATTATATACTTCTAAACGTAAACCAAACATTCATAGTTTTTGTTACAAAATAAAATTTGCATAAACGTGTTAAGTCATATATCAATGCTCAAATCTATCAATGATCAGCCTCTATGCTGGTCAAGATCAACCTTGAGATCTCATTGTAATAATAATGTTTTTTTTTTTAATCATAACATCAGATTTATAGTCGTTATTTATTTTGATAATGTCATACTAAAAAAATATATTAAGAGATACTTTTTTGAATTTATTAAAGCGAACATTTGTATGCCACTGTTAGAGTTTTCAAAATTTGAGCTTTTGGCATTTGTTTTGATTGCACAATTTTAAACGAAGTTGAGTCATGATTCAAAAGTATTAAAAACTAGCTGACCTGCGCAACTTATTCTGCGTCACATTTTCCATTATTGCTCCGCTCCTATTGGTCGCATCGTTATGTTACAATATCACACTACAGACTAAAGGCTAATTATAGGCTATAAAAGCCTATATATAGCCTTCCTCGATAAATGGGCTATCCAACAAAAAAAAACAATTCGAACCAGTAGTTCTCGAGATCAACTAAACAAACAAACAAACTCTCCAGCTTTATAATATAAGTATAGAAGTATAGATACCAACGACTTAAGTAAATTCAACTTTGTTACGATCCAATGCAACGATGGAAGGTTTTTGAAATGCTATGACTAAAAGGGAGGTGCCTTTATATTGAGATGTAACATAGAAAATAAAGAAATCCTTACTTATCCTTACTAATATTATAAATGCGAAAGTAACTCTGTCTGTCTGTCTGTCTGTCGCGCTTTCTCGCCAAAACTACTGAACCGATTAAAATGAAATTTGGTACACAGATAGTCTAGAGCCTGAGAAAGGACATAGACTACTTTTTATCCCGGGAGTATGTTCCCTAGGGACCACGCGGGCGAAGCCGTTGGCAGATGCTAGTTGGTTTATATATTAGGATTGATTAAATAAATTGGAATAAGAAATTAACAACATGGAACATTGGACACCTTTGCATATTGTTTCTCACAGAACACCAGACAAGCAGATAAAGAAGACTGATGCATTCAATTTTTGGTTTTTCAATATATGTTATAACTACCGGTTTCATGCTTGGCAAGTCAAAAAACAGGATTAGCCTAGAATAATGCTACTAAATATTGTTTTAAAGACATAAAATCTTGAATAAGATAAAGTGTCCGACCTTTTTATCTATAATACCCAAAAGTTCTGCTCTTTTGGCGTGTCTGTTCGTCTTTGTAGTTTTAGAAATGGCAACCCTAAATGCAGTTTTAATATGAGGTTATATTTTCAGATAAAGTTCGATTTCCAAGAATGGATCTAAGCTGTAAGAAGAAATTTCTTGTACCCATGAAAAGGATTATATGAATACACGTGCATCAGATCAAAGAAAATCCGCTGAACGAAGACCTCATTCTTTGAAAATATTGTACCAAAATAGTATATTTTATTAATACTTGTTTTCTGTTGGGTTTTCAATATTCTTGGGTTTATGGCCCTTTAGATTTGAATGAGAACATACGCAAATAAAACGATTATTAGCTAAAGATGTCATCCAAGTTTAGATTAAATATAGCAAATAATTTATCCGTTATTTCTTAGAAATAAACCAGAACTAATTTCCTACACCTATTCAAAAGTGGATTCAAAATGAGTTTTCTCTTAGAATCGTAAATAATAAAAATAAACATCATCACACTGCAATTTCTGGTAGGTACTGCTACAATGATGAATTAATTCGCAATCATTTCAAAGGAAATTGCTAAGAAAAAGCAGCGAGAGTGCGCAATGGTAGACTATTACGAAATATTAAGGAATCACAAAGCTTTACTTAGTGCGTTGCGTCAAATAATGCAGTCGCCTTCCTCTTACCTAAGATACTGTTTACTTAGCTATGCAGATGCACAATTATTTGTTCGTCAGAATAAATAACGCTGAGACGAACAGAAAATGAAACTGTACAGTCCTAACTTCTGGTACAACTGCAAACTAATAACTCAACTAATTTACCTTAAAGGATCAGACCACTATTACAAAGCCGTAATAAGAATACATCATATTCAATGGTATTGTTAAATGCAAGCATTTAAAAAACCTTATCTAATGTTACAAAGTTATGTATTTCGGCTTACAGCTTCCTCCTAATTCGGCTCCAGATGCTTAAACGTTTGTGTAGGTACATAATACTGTTCATAGTATTTATTTATTTGTCAATATTAAGTAGACGTAGTTTTTGTGAAAGAAATATATTTGCTATCATAATTTGTTTTGAAAAGAGCACTTGACCAGCACCTTTTTCCACCCAAAGACCAAAAACGCTCATTGAGCAAAAACAGCACACCGCGTTGCGGCTGTTCGAAAATTGCATATCGCAAATTTCGCGTCATGGCACCTAGTGCGAGTTTTAATACGTACTCAAACGTAATTAACGTCAATGCCAATTTTTATTAAACTGAATTCGTACTAGAACGGAATTTTTCTCCTTACGATTTGACATGAACGTTTACGTTGACGCGATCGTAAGTATGAAAACTTACTGATCCTTGTTCTTTTTTATGTCTGGTAAAAAGCTACACTTTATCTGCAGGATAGTCCATCAACATGCCGCTAGTAAATAATCTGTAGGTACACGTAGCGTAAATAGCAAAAATCACCGTTTACAAAACAAATTATGAATAACCTGACCATTAAACTAATAATTTTTAACAGCAACTATGAATCATAAATACAGCAATTTACACGAAAGTTTAATATCCACAATTTCCTTGAGAATTTTTTTATTTCCTTAACAAATAAAGATTTCACGGATAAAGTGAAAAGTGACGCAACGAAAATGCACTTTTACTGAACAGATGTCTTCCTGATTACGATTATATCATATTTATAAATAAAATAAAGCAGCGAACGTATTACCTACACAGATTAGCTTTACGACGGACGTAAACCCTCTAACGATTGAGCGGTTTTATAAGAGAGCTGTTAATAAGATAAGTACTGGCCACGGCGACGGCGCTATCGGTGCACTTAATCGGTATAGGGTACACGAGGGTAGCATTTACAGAGAAAGTGTAGAGAAATGTACCTGCCGAGCCAAGAACCGCACTAGCCAGCCAGGAACAGGCTCCCAGTAGACAAACTGGTCACGATACGCCTGTCTCTACGTCCTACGCGGGAATTACTTTCATATGTCCAATAATAGCCACTTGCTCGTACCGAGAGAATCGAGCAAAATTGCGGCTCAATTGTTTTGTTTTACACTATCTGAACCGCGCAACTTCGTCACTTTTCATTAATACTGCGCTGCTATTGGCCTTAACAAGATGTTATATCATCTTTCTCGACAAATGGGCTATACAACACAAAAATATATAATTTATCAATTCGAACCAGTCGTTCCTGAGATTAGCGCGTTCAACCAAACAAACAATCAAATAAAATAAAGCTGAAGAGTTTTGTTGATTGTCAAGTGAATCGAGCATAAGGGTGCCTGTCCATTACAGCGGAGCGAGGCAGCAGAGCTAAAATCGGAGATAAAGTCTCTGCACCACGTGAGTTACTGACAGTTTGACTGACATGATTGGCTAATATTTCTCCGTTTCTCCGCTCCGCTGTAATGGACAGGCACCCTAAACGTGGCTCAATTGTTTATTTCATATAAAGTATTAACGAACACGCTTTCAGATGCATACTAAATTATTACTGACTGTCTGTATGTAACACCAATCAATGCTGAAACATAAAAACTATTCATATTCAAATTTTTAACACCACACAGTGATTTATATTGTTCGTTTCATATTCAAAGTGTTCACATGAAAGAACAGTAGGTTAGGCATAAATGAAATATTTCTTAACGCGATTTTTATGCTGCAATCAATTTGTTTCTGTGTACAGTTTTATCTTAATTGAGAAACAAAAAGCACACATTTTGAGTAATCTGATGTCTGTTCTTTTGTGTGTAACAATTACATTACATTATTACATAGACCGTGTACTTTACAGTTATGATTTTGCAGAAAACAATGCAAGACACATGCCTACAATTTAGTAAATTATATTAATAACAAACAGAAATGAGTCCTTACTCAGAAGTTTGTTTTTTGATCTAATCCGTCGCGCAATCAATTTTTATTCAAAAATAGTGTCTAATCAGGAATACTGACTACTTTTAAAATTAAATTAAACTAAATGAACGATGACAAAACTACAACGGTATAACGACACTCACAGCAGCTGCCTTCAAGTGCACAACAAAGGACATACGCTCGCCGTATGGTTCATCATTATAAAAGAACTAGCTGACCCGTGCAACTTCGTTTGCGTCACAATTTTCATTACTGCTCCGCTCCTATTGGTCTTATCGTGATAATACATAGCCTTCCTCGATAAATGGGCTATCTAACACTGAAAGAATTTTTCAAATTGGACCAGCAGTTCCTGAGATTAGCGCGTTCAAGCGAACAAACAAACTCTACAGCTTTATATATTAGTATAGATATATATATAAAGCTGTAGAGCATACGCACAAGTTTATATGCAACACATCTGGGTCATCGATTTTAGCCCTTCATTTAATTTTTATTATTTAATACCGTCATGCGGTCTGTTACCGTTTTATACGTAATTCTTATGTAACAAGATCACTCAGCTCACAGCTGTTTACATTTTAAAACTTGTTTTTGAGTTCAATCTACCTACTTTACTTTTTTGTGTTCGTTTCCATATCATTTTTAGGTATAAAAATATTTTGAAACCTGCTCTTTTTGCGCCACGACTTATTAAGTTAACAATCTGTAGAGTAAGTATGGTACCCAGATACCAAGTGTAGAAATAAAATAATTTATGTAATCAAAAATAATATGCCTTGCCTACTGTTCAAGATTTGGCGAAGGCTATGTAAAAAGACTCTAAAAACTTCTTAACAAAGATAGTAAAACAAATATAAGAATGCACTTAACATGCTCTTTGTTGCTTAGTTGTTATAATTTTGATTTCAACTATCGGGGTCAATGTTTTTGTATCAGATTTAGTACTGATGATACCTACCAAATTATGATATCACGAGATTATAATATGTCTGCGTTTATCAATTTAGGTTAATGTAAATATAAACCCACGAGATTTTATTAAATTTATTGATTTAATAAAATTTGAGATTGAGCTTCTGCCAGCGGCTTCGCCCGTGTGATCCCCAGGGAACATATTCCCGGGATGAAAAGTAGCCTATGTCTTTTCTCAGGATATTCTATAGGCTCCTGACTATCTGTGTACCAAAATTCATTTAAATCGGTAGTTTTGGCGTGAAAGCGCGACAGACAGACAGAGTTACTTTCGCATTTATAATATTAGTAAGGAATTAGTAAGGATTTTAGGCTTAACCATAGTACATTAAGATTACAAGCATTATTAGAACAATTTTAGCGATAGGAAATCATAATAGTAGATATCTACCTATCGTAAACCATCGAAGGTTAATGTAGTTACGTTTATGTACGACAAGGACAATCAAATCAATTCTTCAGCTCCATGTAGTTGTAGCATTATGTTATTCAGTGTTTTTTTTTCGCAAATTGAGACATTACGAAGACACAAAATGCATTGTGAGTTTATCCATAGGTAACCACGAAAGCAAAACGTCTATTTAACACGTTGAGCCTACGAACTAGCTCTGTTTACAAAATCTGAGTTAATTAAAATTTACTCATTTCCGCTTATGTAAGTAGTTTTGTACCCACTTGAAACTTTTATTAAATAAACTAGCTGCGCCCGCGACTTCGTACGCGCATATGCCATTCCCGTAAGAATTTCGGGAAATCCTCTCTTAGTGCTCCCCTACACTCCCTAAGGGACCTACATGCCAAATTTCAGCTTTCTACAACCAATATTTTCGGCTGTGCGTTGTCAATCACTCAATCAGTCAGTAACGGAAGAACTTTATATATTAGGATAAGGAGTTTACCAAATGATTCAAAAGTGCAAGCTAAAAAACCATTAAACATATTTTTCCTTTCGTGGAAATTGGGACATCAGTTCAATTCTACTATTTTTTAAGCACATATCAGTTTATCAAAAATGCCTCAATTTCCATGTATTTTTGACAAATTGCGACTGAGATGCGAATGCGAACATTTGTTAAAAAAACTGGCCAAGTGCGAGTCGGACTGCGAAGGTTCGCACGGGAGTCCGACTCGCACTTGGGCAGTTTCCGAACGAATTTCATTTTTTTAACATGTTATTTTAACACTATAGACTTCTTATATTCCTCTTCTACTCTCCAATTTTTTCAAAATTTTAGGCTCAGTAGTTTCAGAGATAAGGAGGGAATGGTAATGTTTCGTCTAATTTCTTGCATAACTTCAAAACCATTTATTTTAAGATAATGAAAAAAAATATAATTAAAACCCTCACAGTAAGTCCTTTTATTTGATCTGCCACACGATATTGATCAAAAAACGTTTTTTTTTTATTTTCTAGTTTGGCCCCCAAAAGTGACCCTATACTACAAATTTAATAATTTACGTAACGCGTCCGTGCTTGGGTCATATAAGTCCACTAGTGGACGTCACGCGGTTTCCCTGATAATGTAGCTATCCAATGCTAATAGAATTTTTCAAATCGGTCCAGTAGTTTCGGAGCCTATTCAATTCAAATAAACAAACATACAAACAAACAAACAAATCTTTCCTCTTTATAATATTAGTGTAGATATGTGCACCAAATTTTAACAGAATCGGTCCAGTGGTACCGAAGATAACTGGCTGTGACAGACGGACAGACAGACAGACACACGAGTGATCCTGTAAGGGTTCCGTTTTTTGTTCGGAACCCTAAAAATTGTAGAATTAGCACTCTCTTTAAAGGCTTATAAATAGAAACAACAACACGTTTTGTTCAAAATCAAGTCTCGTGACGATACTTTAACAACACGTGTCTTGAGTAAGGCAGTCGTGAAGGCTGTTCACACATAACTGTTACAAATATGTAGGTAGGTACCTCACTAAATATATAGTCAAGCGTATTTTGTAGGCATATAAGTATGTACCCTGACCTACACACGCCGGTGATAAATAATTCAAGTTTATGTATAAGCCTACGATTACGTACTTTTTGTGATCGAATTTATGATTATCATTTATTAAACTTATTTTCACAAATAATTAGCATACAAATGTAAGGTAGGTCCACTTTGTTTACGGAATTACTTACCTGACATACATATTACACAAACGGTTGACATCCTTACTAATATTATAAATGCGAAATTAACTCTGTCTGTCTGTCTGTCGCGCTTTCACGCCAAAACTACTGAGTCGATTTAAATGCAAGGTGGTACACAGATAGTTTAGAGCCTGAGAAAGGACATAGGCTACATTTTATCCCGAGAGCATGCTCCCTAAGGACCACGCGGGCGAAGCCGCTGGCAGAAGCTAGTAGTTATTAAATAAAATACCTATAATTCGACAGATAAAGGCACACAGTACGACAACACATTTGTATGGTAATTATTCTACGAATTTAAGTGATTTCAATCAAGACGCGTTGACGCACATTGTTTCCTGCGCGGGAACGTATATAAAACAAACCAAGACACGCTCCGCCACTCGTCTCAAGTCTCAACACAAAGCAATTTTTTTCTCAAAGCAAGTTCCAAACTAGATCCATTTCATATTCTGAATCACAAAAAGTAACCTTGAAATCAGTTAGTTTATTTTTTTGTGTACGGCACAAGACACGAGGAAGTTTATTATATCCTTCGTTAGCGAATTGAATATATTTTACTAGTTGACCTGCGCAACTTCTTCTGCGTCACATTTTTCCTTTATGCTCAGCTCCTATTGGTCGTAACGTGATTTTACATAGTACCTTCGTCGATAAACGGGCTATCCAACATTACAAGAATTTTTCAATTTGAACTAGTAGTTCCTATGATTAGCGCATTCAACCAAACAAACAAACTTTTCAGCTTTATAATATTAGTATGTCTTTTTTTGTATATACGGAACAATTGCTGACTGACGATGTTTTAGTTTTAAATGCCTTAAAGTTCTTCACCTGACTTTGCCGAAATATGTTCGGATCAGCTGCCAGTATAACTGGGTGTACGCTGACCAGTATTTTGCATGGAGGGACCTATCTGACCTCCGACACACAGTAACTGGGCAATACCCTTTGCCAAGACAAGTTGCTAGATTTTCGGACTTCTGACAAACCGTAACGACTGTCAAAGAAAAGAAAAGAAAGAATAAAATTTATTTAGCATATTCATGATACACGCACGAAACATAAAATAAAACAAAAATAAAAAGGTATGCCAGAAACAAAGCAAAGCATAACTCTAGATTCCAGCACGTTATGGCTCATCGCTGTCATTCTAAAGTCTAGAATGACAGCGATCAGCCATAACGTGCTACCACCTTTTTTAATTTTTTCATTCCATTTTGTATATAAAAACACCTTATGGGCTAACTGCCATATGTTCTATATGCAATTAGAAACTTATCAAGCGAAAGATATATTATTGTTACTGCCTTTTCTATGCATATATTTAGAAATTAGTTAATAATCGCTGGATACTCTAACAGTAGGTAGTAATAGTGTACTTTCCCTTTCTGCTTCATAAATTGGTATAAATCGTTAAGTTTTAGATTTCAATCTAAGCTATGTTATATATATGTTTTATTCCTTCAGCATTTATTATCTAATCCATAATGTGTAAGTCTATGTTTGGATGTTACACTTTTAGTGCTCATCGGTGCCCATCACTCAGCATATGGGTCGAAACATAATTTGTTCGTGTGCACAACTCTCACCTGCGTCGTCGACGACCCATATGCTTCTGGGCACCGAAAGGGTTAAGATACGTAGATATTTAGATGTCCAAAAATTTGTTGATCAATCACACCTCAATGACTGAACTTATTCGGATGCCATGTAAAAAAGTACCCGGCAACCAAGGCCAGAATGGGACATGGACATTGAAAATGGTCATGAAAAGAAACTTTTCCCATTATATTCCCGTTATTTCTTCCACTCGACTCAACTTCCCTCAATAAAATTGACAGTTACAGCTATTAGAGGGATTTGTATTTTTTCGCTTGGCATTTCGACTGCTTTGCGTCCAGCGTTGGAAGGCCTCCCACAAGGTAGACCGATGACCTGGTGAGAATCGAGGGTTGCCAATGGATACGAGACGCACAGGAGCGGTTGTAGTGACGACACGCGCGGGGAGGCCTATGCCCAGCAGTGGAAGTCTTTCAGCTGATATGATGATGATGATGATGTGGACTGATTCGAGTGCAGTGGAGGAGTTGTTCCTCAAAAACAACAGTGAGCGATCCTTTAGGACAATAACGTGGTCGAAGCTGCTGGTAAAAGCTAGTACGTAAGTAACTAAGTACATAGTTATATCTCAGGAATAGGTACATAAATATTGTCAGTCTCATCTGTGGACCTCGAGCGAAGAGGTCTACGATTAAGGTTGCTTGCGAAATACAAATAATCGACCGGACACGTCATTAGTTTTTTGATATTAAAATATCGTAGATATCGTGATCCAACTGCTCTTGACATTGTACAACTAATAAACAAATGTAGGCAGAATTATTATGCGGGCCATACACGTTCGAATAATTTGATCAAACAGGTTGTTTGATCATAATTTGAAATGAATGTCTGTAGGAAAATTTGATCCAAACTCAGCCATCAAATGGTATGAAGAATACGAAATTTTGTAGTTCTATTTGATCAAACAGTTTGAACCAGCCTGTTTGATCGAATAACTTGAACGTGTATGGCCTCATTACAGTTGATGACGTTATTTTTAGCAGTTATTTTTAACATTCAAGCAGAGTGTGAAAAAACTTGTTATAAAGTCACCACAGCATAACCAGAATTTTAAATTTAAAATACCTTATAAATATTTTTATAAATAAATGATTCATGCAAATTAAGTACTTCCTTATTTTAAACAATAAATCATCAGCCAGTAATTGATAAATAATCATTCTATTTACGCCGACTTTGAAATACGATCTAGATAGTCAAAGATTCCGATTTTGTATCGTTTTGTCCATATTAATTTACGATAACTGGTGGAAACTACCGTATGTATCTTGCCGTATATAATTAGTAGGTTTAAATATACGTCACAACATGTATCAAGTGGTTAACTACCTACATTTCAATGTACAATAATCTTCTTTGTACTCGTTATGTTGGCTTAGTGGCAAACATGAAGCCCAAGTGACCTTTGCGTTGCCAATGATGATACAGTGGAAGTGGCGAAGTTTTGGGCGATTCGAAGAAGAAATCTAAACTATATTGGCATAATAAAGCTGTCGAGTTTGTTTGTTTGGTTGTACGCGCTAATCTCTGGAACTACAATCGGATTTGGAAAATTATTTTTGTATGATAGACACATTTATGAGGAAGGTTATTAAAAACGGTAAGTATATGCAAGGACGAAGTCGCGGGAAAAAGCTATTAATATAAAATATTCGGCAAAGAAGTTGTATTTGTTACAAACAATAACAAAATACTCCCCTTCCTTGATAAAGATAATATAAGATAATATTACTTCAAAAATCACTAATAAAGTATACAGACTGTTTAAAATATATTTTGGCTACTGACATTTGTCTTTATCTACAAAACCTGTTTAGGTGCATATCTTTTTTCTGCAATGGAATTGAAGTTTGTGCCGATAGTAAAAATTCAAGTACGAACAGAATCCTTTACAATGGCATATGTCACAACTCGGATGGGCAATGAGCCCAAATTGTGGCATGGTCCTTTTCAATAAAAGTATTTCATGTTGAGACGTTTTGTTACTTACAAATTATTAAGTACCTACTTAAAATCTACTTAAAGATTAATAAGACTTAAAATTTAATTTATTTGAATCTCATTATTAATTCGTTATATTGTTCTTAGTTCACATAATTAAATTTGATCTCCTTTATTGTTCACGTGACTCAAATTACGTGGTCATTTATTAATTATAGTGGACGTCACGCGGTTTCACCCGCGTAGTTCCCGTTCCGTAGGAATAAGGGGATAATATATAGCCTATGTTACTCCCTGATAATGTAGCTATCCAATGCTGAAAGAATTTTTCAAATCGGTCCAGGAGTTTCGGAGCCTATTCAATTCAAACAAACATACAAACAAACAAACAAATCTTTCCTCTTTATAATATTAGTGTAGATAGTGTAGAAGTGTAGATAGTACCCGGATGTTTTTTTTACGACGTTTTCTAAAAATGAAACCTAGGTAGATCGATTTATCGCTCCCGAAACCGAACCGAATAGTATGCAGGGCATACTAAATTTCATGAAAATCGTTGGAGCCGTTTCCAAGATTCAGACTATTATAAAAACAACAACAACTATTATTAACATATATACAGGAATTGCTCGTTTAAAGGTATTAGATTTTACTTAGTTTCTATTATTTCACAGTTTTAGCTTAATTAGTAGTTCCTAGCTTATCTCTAGTTTGAATCACATATCAATAAATAAATTATTATATTCCATTACCATAAATAAGTACCTATTAAAAACAGTATAATAAGCACAACGCTTGGAGAAAACCTATGTCCGGCAGTGGACGTCTTTCAGCTGAAATTTTGATGATGGTAATGGTAATAATGGTAATCCATGGGAAAAACTTTCAAGAGAACTATTCCGCAGACGGAAAATGTTTGCTAACACTTCAATATTTTCGAGAAAACAGAGACTAAGAAAAAATTAACCTGTCTTTAAAATTAGTCAATGAAAAAAATAATCAATTCGCTACTACTGTCCTTTGCTCGCCAGCTACAATTTCAAAGGAAAAGCTGGTATGCGGCCGCGGCCGGTTTGATGAAAAAAGAAACATAACAACCAAAGTGTTGTGCAGCTTCAACAATCCCGACTAAAGAGCTTTTTAAAAGCTTCCTGTCGACAACTTAACAGAGTTGAAATCGAAGGAAACCGCTGCGAACTTAGTTTATTTCTAAAATGTATAATAGAGAAAATTATTAGAAATTTCTCCTCAAGTGAACTGGCTAGACGTTACATCCCATTACCTAACCGGGTGCAAAGATTTTAATAATATATGCATATGTTAACAAGTTTCTACTTAATTGGGCTCCCACATTTCCCTCGAAGAGCTTTTACTTCTGACGCGTAAATATAAATATTTCTTAGCTCATATTCTCAAGGAAAATATACCAGTACACCTTTAACTGATTGTCACTCAATAAGCGATGTTGCTTTGCAGTTTGGTAGTCGTCTTTACACGAGTTATAGACTTTAGATTTTTTAATCGAAATAAGCTTTTACGGGGTGATTGCACGTCTGTAGCGAGCCTAAATCGATAAGAAATCACTTAACCTGGCCACTCGACATTGACTGACGAGATTACATTGTCCAAGGTTAAGTTGGAAGATGGGCTGGGGTGTCACGCTTGAGTTACAGCACGCAGCAATTGAGTCCTGTTTATTGGAGCAAGAAACTATAAGTTTATAGATGGTAATATCCCAAAGTTACCAATCATGAATTTTTCAAAACCATTATGTTTTTTTTTTGTTCACAGGTAGAATGCAAAACTATTGCTGAGTGATATAGGCAACCTTTTTATCCCGGAAAATGAACGATTTCTGAGGAAATGACCACCAGAGCGAAGACAGGTAAATATCCTAAAGGTATGTATATACCTCAGTGTCTTAGGCATTGATATATAAAAACCCAAGATACACACTCAGCATCTCAAAAACGTCCGCATAAAACAAGCGCACAATTTAAATTTGTGCGGTAGTTTCAAACAGTCTCGCATCGCTCGCCATACTGCACTGCTTTGTTAAAACTACTTTAAGCGATCCGAGTAAGGTTGAATTTGCAAAAAAAATGTTTATAGTATAACTACACACAACTCACACATGACACTTGGTGCATGTCAGTTTTTGACGACAGTTTCGAGTGTTGCATTTGTTCGAGACTGTGCCTCTTGGGTTTTATCAATGGTCTTAGGTAATAAACTTGATTACCTTCGACGACTAGGTTAATGGTCAAGGTAACCTAACTTCTAAGTGCAACAAACTGCACTTGTCTTACAATCAATCGTTTTTTATGTTTGCTTTACAAATTAGACAGGTATTTACCGAACAGATAGATACGTTCTTGTTGGCCGTCGAGGTATCGCGATGTGAACATAACATTTTCAATTTAACATTGATAAATATTGGCAAAGCACGATAAAGCAATTATTTAGCTCAAGTATAAACTAAGGTAAATCAAGTTTATGGCTGCTAACATAGGTAATTAAAAAAGCTATATTACCGGATCTTACTGAATTTTTATATATACCTTAAATTACCTACCTACAAACCTCGGATAGCTTCGGTAGGTAGATAATTGAAATATACGATTTCATTAACCGACTTCCAAAAAAGGAGGAGGTTCTCAATTCGGTGGGTATTTTTTTTTTATGTATGTGAACCGATTACTCCGAGGTTTCTTATCCGATTTCAGTGATTCTTTTTTAGTTCGATGCAATATAGTTGCCATTTGGTCCCATAAAAATTTGATTCAGTTTGGTTCAGTAGTTTTTATGTTATGATCATTTTGCTTATTTCAATTTCTGTGTTGACGAAGACGTCGTCAAAGTATCACAACTTAAAAGTGAAAAATAAAAAACTTTTTTACAAAAAAATATAACCGACTTCCAAACAATAATAACCTTAATTTCGGAAGTCGGTGTTTTTGGTTTTGTTTCTTTGTTTTTTAATACCGACTTCCGAAATTAAGGTTGTTTTATTCTTTGTAGTGTTTTGTTTGGAAGTCGGTTATATTTTTTTGTAAAAAAGTTTATTTTAGGCTTTACAAATAACTGTTTTCTGTATTTTTTTTTTCATGATTGTGATTACCAAAACAGAGTCTAATGTGACCTTGTTGGTTCGCCATTATTATGATACAATAGCCTTTAAATACAATTTGCTATTGTTATATTTAAAGCGTATGTTTCCGTTGAATGCAGTAAAACAGTCATTAGGCATCTCCTAATGATAATGAGGCAGAAATCGCCAAAAAACTTAGCTAAGTACTCACATGTGGCAACATTTTATACAACCTTTACAATTTACCATTTACTAATGTGTTCACACTGTACACTAGTAGCACTGACTTACTGACTTTACGAGTCACTGAGTTCACCCTCTCAGTTAGACAATGCAATAAGACAGTGCGAATTGGTAATATTTATTATTTAATTACTCTTTATTCAAAATTATAATTATGATTGAATATAATATGCTATAAAAAAACTTTTATGGTAGATAAGTATTTGAGCAAGTCATTAATAAAAATTAAAATATTTATACACGAATTAACATTGAATTTGAACTTGATGTTTTATTTAATTCTTTAGAGATATCATTATATTTCTACAAACACCTAAATTAAATATTTGAGTAGTGAATGAGCCACAATTCCAGGAATAAACCAATCGGGATGGCAGGCAGTTGCGCTACTTGATTATTTTACTTAATACCTGTTGCCCACGTCGCGGAATTTGTTCGAAAGAGTCACCGCGGCCCCTGGAACGCAAAGGGCATTAGAAGAAACACGGATGGGATTTAGTCAGTAAGAGTCTGACACTCCCTTCTACTCCGCCTAGAGCGGGAGGAGTCATTTGATGATTTCCCATCCTTAAAAAAGCAGTTTTAGTCAACTTTATGCGCATCAAACTCGTAAGATAGGACAGATGATAATTTCACGGGATTACTTGTTTTTGTGTGTTATCCTAATTCATTTATCACGAAGTCGGTTAAAAATTAGATAGCCTAACCTTATAACATCAGTAGTATGCCAGTGAAAGTCCTTTCTAGATCAGATAAACCGAAACAAACAGACAGAAAGAAGACAAACATTTTTTATTGTTTTTAAGTCATGACAAAAAAACATTAACTTTAATAAAAAAAACTTTGGACAAAATGTAGTCCAGCAAGGTGAAATTCTTATCATTATTGAAACTGATTGGGAAATTTAAAAAAATATTTTAATGTTTTTCTATTCTCTAAACTAATTTTAAAACCGAGTTTTTTTACCGAAAATTTTATTATAAGCATTCAAACAAAAAATACTGCGAAACGAAACTGTATTTATAGGCCAACAGAGCGTGAAACACCTCAACTGGTACAACAAACACAAGTACCTACAGCACTCCATTACCATGATAAAAGAAATGCGAATGTACGCGCTTTATGTAATACATAATAATGCGCTGTGTGCCGTGGCTGTTTATTTACTAAACAACGCGACCGTGCAATTTGTGAGTCATCCTAGTCGCCCACACACGACAGCAAATACTTCACTCAAAATGACAAAACAAAACGCATGTAACTGTATAGATCGAAAAGATAGGCAGATACAGGCGGAGCATGTATGTATGTAAGGCGTAGTGTACAGGCAAAACGAACCTTTATTACGTGTATCTACAAGACGTAACAGATTAAACGCAAAACGTGTAAAAGTGTTATTTTTAACCCACTTACAAAATAAATAATTATCATTTATCATTTAAAACCTGAAAAACAGTCATTGTCCTCATTACCTTATCTCATCATTAAAAATCAACTGCCTCACACATTTCTGTTTGCGTAACTGACAAAATGTGTAGGTACAATGTTACCTTTCAGGTTTTTCATTTAATTCAATCAAATCTCAATTGTTTATTGCTATCCATAATGTACACATACAGGGGAAAAAGAATAAATAGAAAAAAATTATGGACCCTGTCGGGCACAACAACACTTTAAGTGATTAGGAGGGAGGAAGAGCGCTTTAAATAACATTTCTTGTAAAATTAATGTTTATTATTTTCTGCTCAACTCAAACAAACAAAAACAATCAACCTGTAACATCCTGTTAAACTAAATAGTAAGCAGTTGTGTTTAAGTCCCATGTGAGAGGGGGCGAGCCTATTGCCATCAACTCCACCACTACCACTCGAACTCAAATCAAAATCAAAAAACTTAGTAACAAAATTTTCAATGGAACAATGAATTCGCAAAACTTTTCATCCAGTATCGCCTAAAGTCAGTCAACTCTCCTTAAATTCCTCTCCCAAAATAGATGGCTTTAAAAAAAGTTACGTTTATTTTTGTGGCTAATTAAAATCGTAACACAATAGAAGGGTAAAAGGAAATGGCCAAATTAATAATAAGGGACACATTTCCAAAGTCGTTGAACGCACGGGCAATAACCACGAGTTCAGGGGTCACAAATATTTACTCATTTTCTTCGCGTGTGTAATATTTTCATATTCATTGATGTTTCAGGAAGTACAAATTAATGTGTCGCGTGTAAGATTTACCTACATATTTATTGTTTCTTGTAACTTGGTTATATATTCTGGCTCGTCTTTTATATACTGGACTTGCAGTAGACTCTTCAATTATTATTTTTTGCAAAGTGATTATCATCTTGAACAATCTCACGAAGTTTAAAGTTGAATGTGTCAATAACTACGAAAAGTTTAAATTTGAGAGCATCTGCAGATGCAAGAGCGAGCGAAGCGAGCTCTGGACTTAGGGCACCCCGACTCGGACAGGATAGGTTAAAAGGGGATGGCTGGGTCTTTGAAACCCCATCATCCTGTCAAAAGCACTCCAAACTGAAAAAAATCCTCAGCTATGCGAGTCAAGTAAAACTATCTCAGCTTAGCTCTTGGTCTACAGACAGGCTGAATCGCATTTTAATATCATCAACCGGTTTCCCGCATTCCATACACGCAAAAATACAATGGTAAAAGGGAAAAATGGAATCCATGGTCACGGCCCACGGCATTGACAGTGCGCGGATGGGAGACTATAGCCCCACGTGTGCGAATGAATAGCTATCCGCTGCTTTGCCGTCGCCAAGGTCAGCCGCACCGAACGTGAAACGAAACGATACAACCGATGATTTTCAAAACGTTTCGAAAGAAAGAGAACGTGCCTTTTTGAATATTTTGTAACCGTGATCTAAGTACTGAGTACACAAGGTCAAAGTGCATTACCCTAGACACGTGTGACCTTGAAGCATTTTTAAATCAATTTAATTAGTATGATCCGATTCACATTTGTTTAAATAATTCAGTCAAGGTCATTTAATTAATTACTAGGTGATCTCATACAAGAATAAATCATGGACAATAATATCAAGGTGTGTTAAGGGCTATTTAAACTCATAATACCATTAACCATGGATTTTAATGACTCACGTGGCATTGAAATTATTCTGAAATTGAAATTGTTAGGTAACGTTACTTACTAATGTGCTATTAAATTATTATTGACTGATATGATATAATAACAACACATTAATCTTTAGCCGATGAGAACATCTAGTGGTTTCATTCTTTTACTGAAGCCCTGAAAATCAATACGTTATTGTTGAAACAATATCTACCATTGTCACAGTGTTGCCAGATGGCAACACTGTGACAGTAACGTAGATACAATACTTATTTATAGGTGTACGTAGGGTAATGTGGTTTTAAAAATAAAAGTTAAGCCGTTACTTGTCATCGAAAGCGTTTTTTTTTTTTAGTTATACTAATAAACAATTCTGCGTCTTAGACTCGAGTTTTATCTAAATTGAAGGGCCAGAGACATTAAATATTTTTTTTTTAATACTTGTCTATTTCCGTCTACCTATCTTTCTTTAGTCTATAGTCCTTTCTTATTTAAAAGACAAAACCTCATATTATTATAATACATAAATAACATACCTTCGCAACACTGTTGGTATCCGTCATTCTGCCGTACAACTACTGATATGAATTAATTAAGACTATTTAAGAACCCTCATTATCTTTATCAAAATTTGATTAACAAAATTATCAACAACGTGGAATATTGATGTGATGTATTAACTATATGTATGAATCCTTGAATGGATAAACTAATAATTAATTAAATGATAAGACATATACATAGAACTGTTTACATTTGATATTATTCTGATAAAATAATATTTTTCTAGGAAAAAGACTTATGGTATGGATACGGATAACTATCCGATGCACCACTAAGAAACTTCATAGTGGTGCATCCTTATCCTCATATATATCATTAGCATTTCCGTTCACTGTACCTAACTACCTACGGACAATGTGACGCTAAAGTACATACCTATTGATATGACTGTTCTGGAATCATAGGAATGATTACACAAATGCATTTCGTGTCATATAAAGTATGATTTACTGCACTGATGCATAGTAAGCCTGTATTTCAAATATGACTACATGTGAATGCAAAGCCGAAGTGTGCGGCAATTAATAGTTTTACAACCATTAACTTCCACGATCTTTCAATTAGAAAAGCACACCTAAGTCTGAAACTGAACTTTATGTGAGAAGTATCAAACATGGTTTGTTCCGATTTCAGTTACCTTTGTATTGAATTGGTTTTTATTACATTTATCTATTCACTATCTCGTCAAACAGAAGCCCAAAACAAAACAAACTCCGGAAACTGACTTAACCAAATTAATAAAATTTAAATGATGAAAGGAAGTTCACTTAGAAGTTAATTTGACACTCTAAAAAATGACAACTTCGAAATTCAAAAAAATAACTCACCCTTAATACAAACAAAAGCACAAAAGGAGGCGCGCACGCAGTGTTGCGTCGCGAGGAGAACTGCGCGGGCGCACAGACACAGTACAGTCGCACAGAACACGGTACACTCGCGCTCAACAGTCTCCTTTACTCGCACTAAGCGCTCACGCAAGTCCACACATATGCTTTTATAACGCATACGTTTGGCACCGGCAGTATTATGCATACACGTGGGGCGACGACGCCAAAAATAATTACTAAATATGTACGTCAATATTTTACGATTACAATGTATTACAACCAAAACGAAAGTAATTTTCACGTTTATGAAACTTATCATTGATTTCTGGGCATAGTACTGCTACTTTCCGCCTACTGCCTTACAAGGCCGATGCTGTTTTGACCTTTGTCGAAGCCACAATTGCAATCCTTAACCTTTTGTCGATTCACTTCGGTTATAAATATTTATCGGTTGAAGTGTCTACTTATGAAACAGGCGAATAAGATTCTAGCAAAAATTGTGACGTACGACAGTTTCTTTGAATTCCTTTTTAGATAACTCTATTTTAGAAACAAATATGGTATTATATTTCAGCCAAGAACAGTGGAATTACTAAGGGCGGACTTTACAATAGATAGATGAGGCATTGATATGGTACAACAAGAATATAAAACACTAGCGGACGTCACGCGGTTTCACCCGCGTAGTTCCCGTTCCCGTGGGAGTACGGGGATAAAATATAGCCTATGTTACTCCCTGATCATGTAGCTATCCATTACTGAAAGAATTTTTCAAATCGGTCCAGTAGTTTCGGAGCCTATTCATTTCAAACAAACAGACAACACACAAAGCACAGGTAATTAATATCATAAGAGCAAATAAAAGAAATAAGAACCAGAAATTACAACAAATAAAAAATAAAGAAGTTTACACTATGCTTATGGCACATTTACCTACGCAGTCTATGGTACCTATAAGTGCCAAACTACCTATCTTTTTTTCTGGATGGGAAATCATCAAATGACTCCTTCCTCTCTGGGCGGAGCGGGAGTGTCAGACTCTTACTGACTTTAACTCATCTGTGTTTCTCCAAATCCTTTGCGTTCCAGGGCCGCGGCAACTCTTTCGAAAAGTTCCGTAACCATGGCAAACTACGTACCTACTTAAAAGAGATTTGAAGATGGAAAACCAATGTGCGATGTGTCTCTAAGGCGCCCATTACACGGTAGGTTTTTCTGTCAGTTTAACCACAGTCATTTAATTGACGGATAACCTATCGTGTAATGCACTGACTGATGGTTGCATGAAATTGATTGACAAAAATCTGAATATTTCACTAGTCACGAATTCTAAGTGAATGGGTCTATTTTTATGTTTATAGAATAGGTAATAAGTTCAGTCCTTGTCCTTTTTCGAATCCCGTCTAACAGTCAATAATTTGTATCGTCGCGTATTTGAGAAAGAACGTCTAAAGTCGATTGAATTCCATCACTCACCATCAATCATGACTTTTGGAATTGAATGACGTTTGCATGAGCGTGTAGCGGGCGCCTAAGTTGCACCGAATGCGAGTCTAGTTCAGCATGTGACTGGCTAATATGGACATAGACAAGACATAGGTACGGACTGCTAGCATATGCATAACAATAAAAACTTTTTAAAGTAAATAGTCATTTGACGGTGTATGGAACTCTCAGTGTAGGTAGGTAGGTAGGTATACTCACCGTATACCCACATTAACAATCTTCAAATTATTTGAGAAATAAATACTGACGTTCGATGTTTAGCAAATATCATCTGCCTAGCCTTTTCCCAACTATACTGGGGTCGGCTACCAGTCAAACCGGATTCAGCTGAATACTGACCCCGCTGAGTGTAGATTTCAACAAAGTAGCAACACTATAATAGCACAAATCTATATATCTCGGTCTTTTGGGGGGAGCTTGAGCCCCTTAGCCCGCTCCCCATGGTTTACAGGCGGATCCAGATCCGCCTGTAAAACATGCCTATAGATCGAACAGGGCTTAGAGGTTTGGAAGGAAAAAGGAAAGGAAAGAGTAGATTAAAAAAAGGATATCATTGTAAACCTGCACGCGTAGGTAGCTATTAATTATTCAATTCATTAAGTTTAAAATTAACCATAACGGATAAACATAATTCTAATTTACATACTACTTTTCGTCAATAAAACACGTGAACACTACCTAAGTACAATCACATGAGTGAATAAATTATTATTAAACGTGGCCAAACGAATTTTTCCTTGACAACTGATTTAATATTATGTATTATGAATTTTATTCATGGAAAATAGGAAATGTGTTATATCATACTAACCTTGGCCAAATAAGTAATTGAATGTCAAACAAAACTACTTCATTAACTTTTTATTCAAAAACGGGTCTATAAGTTTTCAAAACAATCAATCATTTATTTATTTGCAAACATGGGTACGTAGATGTTCTTTTTTACATAGTATAGTATTTGACCGTCGCAAGGCCATGCAAATAATATTGAATTCTATTCAAATTAAAATCAAATAACATAAAAAATAACGTTACAAATTAAGATCACATAAATTATAAATGTCAAATTTAGTCAAATAAATGTCATGTTAAGGTTAAGGTTACAATAAAAAAATGTCGAACTGGTAAAGCAAGTAAAAATTATAAATGTCAAATTTTGTTAAATAAATGTCGTTTAGATTACAAAAAAAAAAAATTGCTGAAAAAATGTCGGAACGATTGCGCTACTAAAAATTATCATAATCATAAACGTCAAATCATAAAATCAAGTCATAAAAATTATAAAAGCCAAAAGTTAAAAAAAACACTAACAGATTTAACAACGCTATTTGGTAAAATAAAAACTGCACACTGCACGAAAAATATAACTTCGTTGACTGACTTCGTTTTTCGCTAATCGTAGGCTATCAAACGATAACATATTTGTGTGTTGATTTTAGTTCAAGTAAACGGCTGCACCGGTTCTTCGAAACTTAAAGAAACTAGCGGACCGGGGGGCTTTGCCAGTACTATGGCCATCTGAAATGGTAATTTAATGTAACTTCCAAATGCAGAATGATTTTTTCAAATAGTTGCAGCTTGTCTAGGCTTTACCCTGAAGATACACACAAACTGAGAAAATTTGCACTCTCTGTATTGGTAGTTCTGAAGTCTATCTTCGAAACCTACATTTCTGGTAAACCAAACAAAACTATTTCGAAAGAGTAACTTCAAGCTAATAGCAATGTAAAAGTTGTAACATTAAAAATATTTTAAAAACCATAAAATCTCAAATCGGCATTATCCATGCATGTTCCATACAACTAATTGAAAATTTATTTCGTTCTGTCTAATGATTATAATTTGGCAAATACGCAAATGGATTTCTTTGGCGAAGTGTGTCATTAAGGCCATGTTGATTGGATTTCGCAACGGGAAACGTCATAAAAGGTTCCAAATCAAAAGATGTCCATTAATACTGTAAACAATAACAACAGTAAGTGAGGAAAATTACCAGTACATACGTACTTATTAAGGACTAAAGAACAATGGAAGAAATTGCAATGAAAAAATTAAGTGAAAGAGGTGACCAAGACATCAAAGTAACACGTAGAGCGGAATCTCTTCACACCGAGCGACTCCAATCTAGTTTTGATAGAAACTTACACACAAATCTATACTGTCTTCTATACTATTTAATATAATAAAGCTGAAGAGTTGGTTTGTTTGTTTGAACGCACTTATCTCTGGAACTACCAGCCTGATTTGGAAAACTCTTCAACATTCATGAAGGAAGCTATAGGCCATACGGGAACGGAAAAAAACAAGATCAGCGCGTACGAAGTCTGGTATTTATATAATACTAGCTTCTGCCAGCGGCTTCACCGGCGTGGTCCCTAGGGAACATACTCCCGGGGTATAAAGTGGCCTATGCCCTTTCTCAGGCTCTAGACTGTCTGTGTACCAAATTTCATTTAAATCGGTTCAGTAGTTTTGGCGTGAAAGCGCGACAGACAGACAGACAGACACACAGACGGATAGACAGGAAGGAGTAAGGAAGTAAGGATTATAAAACTGAAAAGTTTGTTTGATTAAACGCGCAAATCTCAGGAACTACTGGTCCGATTTGAAAAATTATTTTAGTGTTAGATAGCTCATTTATCGAGGAAGGCTAAGGCTAAGGCTTGAATATACTATCATTTCTTCCGACAACCACGCGTACTAAGTTGCAGGCACAGCTAGTGATGCTTACAAGATACAATGCACGTTATCAAAGGTTGATATAATCCTACTCCTGATCTCCTGGTTCATGTTGACTTGGTCCTTTTTAACAGTTTCACTAGGGTTTTAAGATATTGAGGATGATTTTATTTGTGAGTGCTTTTATAAAAATCTCAATAGAATAGAAGTCCGTTTCATGTTTACCAGATGCTAAGCATTAAACGAAACCTGTGACTATTGACTAAGTTACGAGACCAAAAGCGAGCCGTTAGTCTTAAGAAATCTGGAAAATTAACAAGTGTGTTTAACAAGGTGTTAAAAGCTATATTTCCGTGTGCAGAGAAAATGCTCTTACGAAGCTCAAAGTTTTCCAAACACACGTAGGTACGCGCGTCGCACTAAGAGCGTTAAAGGCAGTAAGTGCACATTGCCAGGTTTTGACAGGACTTGGTGATCGCCATCGCAACTGCTGAGTATGAAGTCTTGCGTACGATTCCCGAGTCGAGTAAAGTGTTATTCCGTTTTTCCATCCGGTATTTTTCAGTAGGAGCTCGGAGTCAAGTGTTTCTCAAATAATAATATTATACTCGTATAGTAAACTTATTGTAGATATTTCTGATCCTGAACGAGTTTTCTTAGCATTTTTTTTTTATGTTAGACCGTAAGGATGAAGTTTGGAAGTATGCTATCTTTTTATGCCCATTTTTATCATATTTTTTTTCTATATACTTCTCATTGCTGTAGGACGTGGGTTAATTTTGTATGAACCGTGCTCCTTCTTCTTTGTGTGTTCACCTATGCCTGTTCTGTTTGTCCTGTGCGAGACTACCTCAAGGAATACAGACAAGATATTATTATGTAACGTAGGTTTGCAATATTGAGTGTCAGCTACGTGCCAATCATGCATTTAAATAACTTAACAACAGCTGATTTAAAAAAAAATGTCAGCATACATTATGAATCGACAATCAGAAATGGAAATGTTACGAAATCGTCTGAGATGGAAATAAGTGTCGGTAAAGAAAACGTTCTGTTTCATACAATACCATGTTTTTTATTAATATCACCGTTGGTTTCAGAAAGGCTAGTTGATTTAATTAGAGAAGCAGTTTCTATAGGATCACAAGGTGGACCGATGACCTCGTGAGGGTCGCGGGTAGCCGATGGATGCAAGACGCACAGGACCGGTTGTTGTGGCGACACTTGGGGAGGCCTATGTCCAGCTGTGGACGTCTTTCGGCTAATATGATGATGATGATAAAACCAGAACAAATTTCCGAGCGTTCAAGCGATTTTGCCGTACCTATTACTGGAATCAAAAGTAGCTCACAATTTAGAACCCATTAGTTTTAGTGTTAATATATAATCCGTGGTGCTTGGCAACTGGGCTTAATCTAGTTGTATATGCCCCTCTGTGCCTATAGGCCTAGCTTTATTCTGTCTCCTGCTTGATAAGGAGGGAAGTGGAAATTATATATTTTTTTCCTACTCCTCCGCTGTACTTTTCTGATTAATTTCGTTGCTGGATCCAAGACAGTTGAATCGTTTCTCCGGGACTCGTCGGGCTTCATTGGCTCGGCGTTTTTCTGCTGGTCTGTTGATTCTGGCTTTCAGGAGTTGCAGTCCTTGTCCCAAAAAAAAAAAGATAAATAATAATAATATGATGATGAGTTCCAGAGGTGCACTTTGAATAGTTTTAAATTACTATAGTATTTCGCTGAGATGATAATATTACGGCTTCAACTTTAAAGCATTATTAAATTCGAGATTTATTGACCTTCAGGACAAGGCTTTCAAAAGCCCGCTAATCTTACATTTTATCAAATACACTTTAAGTGCACTTTCGATTGCAGTTTCAATTAGGACCCTTCAGTCAAGTGGCACACAAAAGATTTCACTGTTTCATAAAAGTTCACACGGCAAAAGTTAATTGTGTGACTGTGTTAACCATTTCATCTGCCGACTTTCAAAACGATTCATCACTTTATTAACCGTCTTCCGTGTTTAATTGCCTTTTCATTAATTAAAACGTCCAGTTGTCATCATTTCAGTGCCTAATTATATTCATTAACCTTTGTTTATTTGGACTCTGGATGAGCTTACTGGATCTTGTATTGACTTCGGTAACGTGTTCATTTTTTGCCTAAGTTTCTCTTGGATTTTTGTGGTTTATTACTGCAACAAACATTTTTTTTTGAATAGCCAATAAATATGACACCAGTCTTGCCAAGAACTACCGTGTTACCCAGTTAATGGGTTGTGGGGATCTGGTAGGCAGCCGCTCCACGTATAATACTGGTATTCAGCTTGAGCTTTGACTGGAAGCCGATCCTAATACAGTTGCGAAATGGCTAGGCAGATGATGATTACTGCAACAAATATGGTAGGTTTATTAACAATCACTTTAGCATGTCACTGGCAGATGTATTTACAAGCTGACCTATAGTAAGTACTGTGGATTTTTTTGTCTAATCAGCACCTCTTTACCTCTAGAGCTTTAGGAACTTATAGGAAAGCTAGCTTCTGCCAGCGGCTTCGCCCGCGTGGTTTCTAGGGAACATACTCCCGGGATACAAAGTAGCCTATCCTCATGCTTCAGACTATCTCTGAACCAAATTTCATTTAAATCGGTTCAGTAGTTTTGGCGTGAAAGCGCGACAGATAGACAGACAGAGTTACTTACGCATTTATAATATTAGTAAGGATAATGAAAAGACACGAGCAGTAATTCGGACAAAGAGCCAATTCTACTAATTTTTAAGCAACGTCCGCATTCGCATCTCACTCGCAATCTGTCAAAAACACCTTATTTTCCCAACATTTTGACAGATTGTGACTCAAATGCGAATGTGATCGCTTAAGGCTGCTCTCTCGAGAAACGCTTAAAAACAGCGTGCAGATGAAGCAACTTTTCGTCGGCATTTACTGAGAAATTATATCGGAAAAAATAGGTAGTAATCTACATGATATGATACGTAATTTGGTTTAGCCAGAATTTATTTATCGGTATCATATAATAAGAAAAAAAAACACCAAATCACCTCCAAATCGTTGAGATGAAACCATTTCACTCCTTCATTTATAACAAAAGTCTGAAAAAAAAAACTACTGCTTTGCAATACAAACGAAAATAATTTGATTTTATTACTTTTTTTTAACTTTTTTTTTTCTTTTTTATTAAATGCGGGTAGCGGAGTGGCGTGTAGAGGAGTAGTTAGCTTTGTTTATATGGAAAAGGTCATTGGCATGTATTAGACCGGATCGTTCTTATTCAGTTTGTGAAATATCTTTTAATCGGTTAAATATTGAAGGAGGAAACAGGCGAGAACCAAACCTCGAATTATGACTTTTTACACACAGTCACTCCGACCGCGTTTTCTCTTGAAATTAGTAAAATTGGCCCACTATATAATATTGTCAGACAGAAGTAGCGCGGCTGACAGGCCATAGGCCTTTTTATAATTATTTTGAAAGTGCATATAACACATAAGAATGTTGGTATAGTACCTACTATAAAAGTATTACGCACAACTAAAGAAATACTTTATGTCCAGCAGTGACGTCATTTCTGGCTGTAAGTACTTGATAATTTGCTAGATAAACAGTGCATTCAGACAGCAAAAGAGCCTCCTCAACAAACAAGTTCAATCACCTTGATCCCTAACGCAATATTGAAGAATAACCTTATCGTTTAAACGAGGCAAGAGTGCAACGACACCTAATTAATTCAATATATCTATACTTCTATACTAATATTATAAAGAAGAAAGATTTGTTTGTTTGTTTGAATTGAATAGGCTCCGAAACTACCGGACCGATTTGAAAAATTCTTTTAGCATTGGATAGCTACATTATCAGGGAGTAACATAGGCTATATATTAACCCCGTACTCCCACGGGAACGGGAACTACGCGGGTGAAACCGCGTGACGTCCACTAGTCTATCATAACTTAAAATGACTGCTTGCCAATGCAAAACAAACACTCGTATAATTTGGATGTTAAAGTCTGAATCGATTTTACTCTCCGACATACGACTATAGTAAAAAACCGACCAAGTGCGACTCGGACTATCACAGAAAGGGTTCCGTACCATAAATAAAAAGAACTTGAGAGGTGTCAAGGGACACCCGGATGGAACGAAGTTCCTTTCGATTAATTAGTGAAGGAATTGTAATAAAATTTTATTTTTTAAGTTATAATAATATTAAAAAAAAATAATAATAATAACAACAATAATAAAAAATATTTTTTTATTATTAACAAATATAATGTAAACAGAAATAGAAAGACGAAACGAGAATAACTGGCTTGCTTTCTATGAGAGAGAGAGAGAGAGAGACAGACAGAGAAACACGCGCACGCCGCCCGGCTTACAACTATAGCAAAAAGTGCCGTTACAACTTTTCGTATGAATTTTTTCCGTCTAGCCCCCTTTCACAACGCGCGATAACGAACTTCGTTTAAAAAAAAATGCGTTTCTCATGTTATTGTAACTTTTATAATTTGTTGTTATAGCGGCAACAGAAATATGAAAATTTCAATTGTCTACCTATTACGGTTCTTGAGATGCAGCTCGCTGTCAGACAGACGGATGGACGGACGGACAACGGAGGCTTAATAATGGTACGGAACCCTAAAAATAGTAGGTAGATATTAGACGAATACATTTTTGAGGAGACATCGCCATTGTTAAGTACCAAGTAAATGTCAAAAAGGACAGGCATCGTAAGGTACAGTGCCTTATCGGACGGAAAAATCTTTACATTTCATTCTCGTTTGGTCCACTGAATTCAGTCATACATTCCCAGAAATTAGTGAGACTAGCACAAGTACGATTCTTCGCAACTAAATTTTATCAATAGGTTCTTTCGGACCACTTATTTTTTACTCCTCATTAAATGTCTGAAGGTCAACCAGAGATCAAGCCTGGTCACTCGTTGCCAACTGTGTCCATACTATTATTATGTTGTAAGCAGTCATCTGTAGGCAATCATTGTTGTTGAATCATTCATTTTTCCTCCTACAAGTTATATTACTAAGCAACAATATTGATTTGACCTGCTAATGTCTTTAAAAGGTAAGATCAAAACTCTGATCTGGCGTGTTGCTCAGCATTTATGTAAACAAAAAATCAACCTAAAACCTAATACTTACCTAGGTATTAGGTGTCGGCCTCGCCATCCTATAGGGAACGTGCACGGCTTTGACTATGCCATCTCAGTCATCAGTCAGTCATAACAGCCGAAGACGTCCACTGCTGAACATAGGCCTCCCCCAAAGAGAGGGGTTTGCCATAATCGCCACGCTTGGCAGGCGGGTTGGCGATCACAGTGTATGGTGTTGCCCAACGATACGCAAATTCTCTGGTGAGTCCCTTTGTCGCCGTTACGACACCCACGGGAAATGATGGGATGGTATTATTCTTTTACGGCACCATACGGCACCGGCCGACACCATGCGGCGGGCACCGGCCGTTACTATGCGGCGGGCACCGGCCGACACCATGCAGCGGACATGCCATCTAGTGTTGCACAATTGACTTTAACGTTGAGACAACTTGACATTGACGCTTCTGCCACCTATTGTTC
The DNA here is from genome assembly GCA_947578705.1 of Lacanobia wlatinum. NCBI lineage: Eukaryota > Metazoa > Arthropoda > Insecta > Lepidoptera > Noctuidae > Lacanobia > Lacanobia wlatinum. The sequence continues at coordinate 8,418,941 of OX388028.1, read as the reverse complement.
CTGTAAACTCCGTTTAGGCGAACGTGAACGAAGTAGACTGTGCCATCTAGCGTTGCAAATTCGAAACTTATAAGTAAAAATATATACTTGACAATGACACTTCTGTACTGCCCTTTCCTTTCCTTACCCTTGCCCAACCTTTAGTTCCTGCACGTTTCCTAGAAACCGGAAGGTGCCCTTTGTCGGCGCGCGACGCATTCGAGTTTGCCAAACAAATAATCGCGTCGATCGCGGATTTGCGCTATGTTGGCTTTCGATTAGGACGACGCCTTAAGCGATAGGATTTACAAAATAAAACCTGAACTTAATGTGTAGGACATTGCCGACTAGTCCTTTGCACATCGTTCATCGCTCCGTAGCTCCATGTGTGAACCCTATACTCATTCAAAAACCGGTTCGTCAAAGTCAACAACCTAGCCGGCGACGGAGATGATTTATCGAATTATATGCTGATATTACTCCTACTCCCCCTTGAGATCTTAATTTTTGAGTTAGTATGTAGATGTAGGTACTAGTTTTAAAGATCTTTAGTCATCTGTTCTGCATCATCTCATTCTGTTGGAATGGGAAATAAAAAGGAGTAGGTGTTTAACAGAGGAACTCGGAAGAAGAAAAGGTTGTGAGGAGACTTTGTAACTCAGATGATAATGATGTAACTCAAATGAGTCATGTGTTCAGAGTACCAATTACAGTATTTTTTAAAGAACGTTCGCATTCGCATGTCAGTCGCAAACTGTCAAATAAGCCTCGATGTCACTCATGTCCATTGATATATAAAAAACCCAAGATGTCTCGAACAAATGCAACACTCGAAACTGTCGTCAATAACTGACATGTATCAAGTGTCATGTGTGAGTTGTGTGTAGTTATATTGTAAACATTTTTTTTTGCAAATTCAACCTTACACGGATCGCTTAAAGTTGTTTTTACAAAGCAGTGCAGTATGGCGAGCGATGCAAGACTATTTGAAACTAGCGCACAATTATGCATTTTGCGCTTGTTTTTTGCGGACGTTTTTAGATGCTGAGTGTGTATCTTGGGTTTTTATATATCAATGCTCATGTCACTACATTTTTGACAGATTTCAACTGAGATGCGAATGCGAATGTTGCTTAAAAATAGTAGAATTGGCTCTATGTTGTGAGAATGACAACAATAAGCTTCTTTGAATGTATAATGTAAGAAATGGCGATGATGTTCATGTTTCCTCGCTTGCAGTTATGACAGTTCAAGTGTCTATTATTCAATCAAAAGAGTGCGCTACCGAACTCGCTGTTTACAATAGGGCCGTTGCGAGTCTGAATACATACATGTAATAGAATCTACACTTTGTCCAAAGTGTCATTCTATCGTCGATAACAAAATGTTGAAGAGGCAAAAACCTTTGAATTGATCTCATGCCACTTCGGTAACACATGTCAATCTAGAGCGTTTTTGACTTTTGGCTGAATTTAATTAAACTATTGCCTAAAAAAGGTCCGCTAATCAAAATTCCCGAAGTAAAACAAAAATCTTGTTTAAAAGCCAAACGTCCGTTGTTCCGCGGTAGCTCAAAATAATGAATGAAAGTAAACTCGGTCTAGACAAAGCTGACCCTGGCAATAGAATTATTTAATACCCTGAGTAAAAGGTAGGACACAAAGCATTGTTTTGTTTAGCGACAATGCCCACGCTCCTTAAGTGCCGTCTGAGCTAAATGTTAAAGATAAGTTCAATATACAAAGTAGGCAGATAAATTGTGTTACACTTTGAACTATGTAGGTCTTTAACCTATTATTGGTTTTATCATGTTTTGCTTTTGTAAGGTTAAGCAGACTTCATGGCTAAGTTACAACAGCCGCACGGGTCAAAGTTTCCAGGTTAAGCAACGCTTGTTGAACTTCATCAGTTGATGGGTATATATCCTGTGAACTCTATATCGAGATTCCTCCGTGCCTCAGAAAGGACACTAAGCGACGCATGGCGACAACAGGTAGTCAAAAGCCTCTGAATCTGACACCAGTCTTGCCAGGGTTATACTGTTTCACAGTTACTGGTTTGTGGAGATCCTATAGAGAATCGCTCTATGCCAAAAACTGGTAGCCGACTGTAAGCCGACCCCAGCACGTGGAATGACTAGGTAGATTGATTTAATTCAAGAAGGTTACCGTTTTGAAAAACCTCGTGCCCTTTGGGCAAAAGAATTGATTTCCTAAACCAAATGCGCGTACCTTCATTTCTACAGTTAAAATAAAAAAAACTAAGTATCTTGTTGACACAATCTTTAGGAACATCCTTTTAGTGGAATTTTTCAAGCAATTTTAAAATATTATATATTGCAATTGACATTTACTCGTGCTTCAAGTTATAAGATTTCCACGAAGAAAATTGTTTACATTTCCGGGTTCATTTCCCGTTTGCTTTGAAAAGTGTTTGATTTTCGTTAGGGAAACTTGGTGGAAAATAATGAAGATCTGTAGGTGTGGGGTTAAACATGTTCTTATTGGCACCTACCTACGTAGAGTATACATAGGTAGGTGCTAATAAGAGCATGTTTAACCCTACACCTACAGATCTTCATTATTACTCATATTGTAATGCCCTCATTAATAAAATTAATTAATTCTGTTCCGGAATATTGTTTGTAATTAAGTAGCTATTTTATTAGAGGATGGAAATTATGCAGATTACATATAGTATACCTACGAACTGTGTTTGATAAGTATAGGCTCATAAGGTAATAATTTATGTACTATTAAGTACTGCGGCCGATTTTCCCATTCATAGTTTTCCTATTTAAATCAGGTACTTAAATGTAAATTATAATGTCAGCGACTTCAAATGAACGTTGTATTCGTTTTATTATATTGTTAAAATTATACTATTTCTATTAATTTCTAGATAAACCTAGTAGAGAAGAAGCACTAGTTACGCGCAGGCACTAACAGGCTTATTCGTAAAAATCGGCCGAGTGCGAGTCCAACTCTCACACGAAGAGTTCCGTCCCAAGCACGGACGAAACCGGGCACATTTCTTGTATGAGAGCCTCCTTTCATTTTTAATTTGCTGATATGATATGATGATGGTGACTTAAATACAAAATATTGATCATTACCACTAACTTTTTAAAGGCACTAAGTTATTAGATATACATACTTGATTCGTATTCGTTAAGGAAAATTTGCACAAAAATTAAACGCAAATTTTCATTTGCTTAGCGCATACAATATTTAAATAAACGTCGGCTTAAACATTTTTGTAAATAATTGTAAAAAAAAAAAAAAACAAATTTGACAAAAGTATAAAAAATAATGCCTTAGTAACATGTTGCCGTGTTAAAAATACATAATAACATCATGTTGGTCATTGAAAGAGCCATGTTTAGCAATGTTTATGATTAAGTATAATGTTCTTACAAACAATGAAACAAAATAACATGACATTACTGATAAAATCTTGAAAATTTATTTGCATGAGAAAAATAAAAGTTAATTATGATTTAGCTAGGTACTATTTCGCGTTAGGCTGGTTGGGCTGGTTTGGCTGGCTGGTTAGGGTGTTAGGAGGGGGATGTCGTTGGTTATGTGGCGGGTGGGTTGTGTGCGTTACGCATAGGTTTCAAATAGGTGTTTCAGTTTTGTGTTTCTATTTACAGTAGGTACATATTTAATTAGGTATCTTCAAATGATTTTCCTTAAAAAATGATATAAAAAACCTGTTGATTGCTGCCGTTGATGATATTGAAGTGTAATTCGGTACGTTGCAACGCCACTACGAGTATATTTAGGGAAAGAGAATGCTTAGTTCAAACAAATGCTCAGTATTTAAACACTGAGCATTTGTCTAATGTAGGAAAAGTCAGACGTGTAAAGCATAGACATTGTGTTGTTGCGAATTAATCGCCAAAGAGATACGAAAATACTGCGTAGACACTATAAAAAAGACGCGTAGGCGTTACGAAGACTTGCGTAGCGCTACGAAGAAACTGCGTAGTGCTACGAAAAAACTGTGTAGCACTACGAAAAAAAAGGTTAGCGTTATGATTAAAAACTGCGTAGCGTCAAAGACAAATCACGTAGGCTATGAGCAAACCGCGTAGACAGCGCAAATAAGATAATGCATGCAATACACAGCAGCTGTGTGCGGTTGCATCGCTTTCAAATCAAATCTATCCATCTACAAAAGAAGACCATTGTCCTGTAATACGTAGATATCACGCAGTTAGGGTTTATACCGGGATGATCTGTACTATCTAAAGGCTACGAAAGATTTCAGCAATAGGCAAAAATAATTGATAAATGACAAAAAGAATGCAACAAAACGAAATACTATTACTAAATAATAGCAATCAATGTCATAACAATAAGCACACGAGTTCAATGACCATATTATTGACAAGTTCAACTGCATATAGCGCCACTTACGGAAAAGTTAAGAACTAGCTAACCGATAGGTAACTGGAGCCGCTTAGGTAGTCGTGAAATAAAGGCTGTATCTACCCGATGCGACGTCTTGATAGTGTTGCTACTTGACAGTAGATGTCACTTTATAATGTTACATTAACCGTTTTATGTTTTCCTGCTACTTAACGCCAGATATAGTAGCGGTGCGTATGACAGTATTGTTTTAATTTTTACTTTGTTCAAAGATTTAAGAATGCTTGTGAAACATTAGGAGTACCTACTCTGAAAATCATTATAAATCTAATAAAGTAGTAAACATATCTTTTGCCATTTTTTTTACTGACGATGGAAGGAGATTTGTGAGTCGGTTCCTTGTGGTCACGAACGAAGGTAAGTATAGAGGAAATAATTACGGCTAGACATTATGTAGATGTCAAAACCAGACCGCTGCGCTTAGTGGCATAACACCAACACTAGTGCTGTAGATACCTATATCTAGCTTCTATATTATCCAACCGAACAACCTCGCAGAGGCTACCTTTACAAGCGGAACGGCGGGTGCGGATGAGAACTATGTCCCACCTCTAATCCTGCCCTCTATCCCTAACATTTAGCCAAAAGTGGCCTATGCGATGACGATGACCTAGAACTGCCAAAATGTTGGCCAAAAATTTGAAACCCTGACGAAGAAAGATATTGCGTTCTTCGAAAATCGGTTACCACTGGAATTATGTTTGGTTAAATTAAGTGTTCCTAGCAGCTCGTAATCAGCGCACGTACCTAAGTTAGGTAAATAAAGGATTAGTCCGAGACTTTGCTCCGGGGTCAGCGTCAACCAATAAGTCATATATGTATACTACGTAAATAATCAATGCTAAGTGCTACTATTATGCTATTACTAATATAGTGTTGTTTGCTGATGGTACAGTCACACTGAGATAAATGCAAAACGATAATAATCAATTTATATAAAATTCTTCCGTTACTGATTGGTTGAGTGACTGACAGACAGCGCATAGCCGAAATTACCTACTGGTCGTAGAAAACTGATATTTGGCATTAGGTTCCTTGTGGAGTGTAGGGAGCACTAAGAGAGGATTTCCCGAAATTCCAACAAAAACGGGAATAAATGGGATATGCGTGTACAAAGTCGTGGGCATTTATTTATTTAATATAATAATTTATTATATTAAATAAATAAATGAAGAGAACTGCCTCCGTGGTCAAGTGGTTTAGGCGTCTGCCTTGTGATCCGGTGGTCGTGGGTTCGATTCCCACGGGAAGAAACATACTTTTTAAGTTGTTTTCCAGTTTGGCTAGGACATTGCAGGCTTGAATCACCTGATTGTCTGATAAAAAGATAATTACGTGCTTCGGAAGGCACGTATAAGCTGGTGATCCAGGCCGCCAAATGGCGGTCGTCAAATAAACCATGTCAGAGGCCCTTGAGGCGGTTTAAAACTCTGACACTAGGGTGTGTGGGGTCGTTAGGCCCACACTATAAGAAAAAGAAGATAATTTATTTAATTGTATTTTCATCAACATGGCTAAAGGTTAAAGTTAACAGGGAAAACACAAATAAGATAACTCAGAACTTTGAGGAAAGGTCGTCAAGTGGGAAGTCATACATATAATGAAAGGTTTTTAAATCAAAATCATAAAAGTAATGTAGGAAAAATATGCGATATTCATCATGTTCTCAATGAGAATAAGTTTAAATTCAACGCGATCACAATAGCTACCTCCTATTTGAATCGTTTTACAATATGAACGAAAGTTTTCTTCTCAATTGCGTTTGTGAAAGACATTTACAAGAGAGCAAGGGTTGGCAGTAAAGTAGGAAGTCGCGCTAAAAGTCAAGGTCACTCGCTAAGCTTTAAAACAAAACACATTGTATCTCTGAGCAGTTCTCATCTTATGTAAACAATTGTCTTACCTTACTTATTACGTTTTTGCTTAGTTTAACGACGCGCGACGTGCTATGTTAGGCACCAAATAAAGTTGCTAGAAAGTACATTATCTTTTCCATGTTCCGGGTCTAATGTCAAATCCGTGCTGCCCTACGGGTGTGAAACGTGGAAGGTGACATAGGAAATATCACGCCAAATCCAGGTCTTTGTCTACCGATGTCTTCGTCGCATACTCGGAATTTACTGGCCTGAGACCATCTCTAACGTAGAGCTGTTAGAGAAATGCCACGAGATCCCGATCGACTGCCAGATCAAGCGCCGTAAGTGGATTTGGATTAATCACACGCTCCGAAGGGATCCGAATTACATTACCAAACAGGCTATGGACTGGAATCCTCAAGGGAAAAGGAAACGTGGCCGTCCCCATCAAACCTGGCGGCGCACCGTGTTGGCAGAAGCGACGAGCATCGGAATGACGTGGAACGAGGTGAAGCGTAAAGCTCAAGACCGTTCGCGATGGAAGTCTACTGTGGACGCTCTCTGCCCCAGCTAGGGGACATAGGATCTTAAGTAAGTAAGTAATGTTCCGATATCAATGAAGGGATATATGAAGTAATGAAAAACGGTTCATTTTTTTACTAGAGATCGTAAAGGATCACAATAAAAGTCGATTCAGGACAGCGTTATGCCTTTATTTCTGTTTTTGATATTAAGAAATCAGTAAATGTATGTGGGTCAATGACCATAATTGCACATTTATCTGGCGCCTAGCATAGCACGCTGTTACTATAAATAATGCTTTTAAGTTGTATCTATGTTAATAAGTCTGTACCAAAATTATTTTATCAAAGTAACAGATCATTATGATTGCTGTTATCCGGGTACACTGCATTGCCATGAGAAGTTCTTTATTTCAAGAAGGAAAAGAGCAACTATAATATAAATTACTACTTTTATTACTATGTTATCACTGCACTGCCGTTCAAAGAAAACTGCATCAATTACAAGGTTGCTCTCTTACAACTGGTTTCCGTATTGATTACTGACGAGTTCGGGACATCTATTTTTCCCGACCCTTGCTCGAACCAGCTCGCGCCGCTGAGCCTATAGTTTTAAATTCGCCCCTAAATAATAAATGTTCGATCCAGCCCGTCCCTAGCTGTCCTCCCCCCAGCGACGCCCTAAGCCGAGGTCCGTACCCCACAGGGGTAGTCGCTTAGTTTGTAAGTTTTAAAATAAGCCCTGGCTGGAGGCTTTAATATTTATATTAAGGCCACCACAGGAAAGTCCGGTTAAGCAGTCGACAATCTCCTAGGTTGAACTGCGAGAGGCCACACATATAAAAAAAACATGTATTTTTAGTGCAGATGGTGGCAAAGAGTCTATAGTTGTGAGGACCATGTTAACATGCCTTACACTCATCAGTAAACAATACGAATACTTACCACCGGATTCAAAGCTATTTGTCACAGAGATAGATTATTGTCTGGAATAGCTCAAAGGCTTTTAATTCTGAGAGGATGATCCCTTGGGATTATTTCCGACATTTCCGCCGGCAGAAGCTAGTATTTTCATAGTAACAATAGGACAGCTATATGTTCTAATAGTGGATCCACATGATACAGACTCCCATACGGACTTCCATAAACTTCTATTGTTTTTTTTTTACTATAGATAGGCATACGTTTGACCACTATCTCACCTGATAGTTAGCGATGATGCGATCGAAGATGGAGCACGTTTGCCTAGAAGCAACCTATTCACTCTTGTCTTAAAGACTCCCAGGTTGTAGCTATCCGGAAACACAAACTCTGGTAGGGAATTCCCCTCCTTAGCTGTACGCACTATGAATGTGTTAATAAAACGTTTTGTGGGTGTGGGTGGGATGTCCACCATGTACGGGTAGCGCATCGCCGTTCGTCTTGTGGTCCGATGATGGAACGGACTTGCCGAAATTAAAAATGCAACCGATAGAAAACCGACAGGCCAGCAACTCGGCGTCGATGCTCAAGACTTTGGAGCTTTGACTTCACGAGCCTGTCATTACCGATGATATTCTTGGCTCGTTTCTCAATTGACTCAAGGGCATCAAGTTGGTATTTGGCAGATCCGTCCCAAAGATGAGAGCAGTACTCCATACACAATCGAACTTGCGCTTGATAGAGCTTGAGCAGCTGTTCCGGCGTGAAGTACTGTCTCACCTTTGCTAGGACCCCCAAATTTTTGGCAGCCACTTGTGCCTTTGCCTCTATGAAAGGGCCAAAATTGAGGGTAGATGTTAACGTAACACCAAGAAGTTCAAGTCGGTCGGATATCGGCACGGTTACACCTCTAAAAGATGGAGCTGGGTGGAATTGGCTCCTTTTAGCGGAAAAAAGACACGCTTGGGTCTTAGCAGCATTGAATTTTGTCTAAAAGCAATGCAGAAAATCGTCGGTTCGTTCGTCGGTCGAGTCTCTATCATGTGTATAAGGCGAGCTTAACCCAAAATTGCGTTCCATATTGCAATTTTTTAATGCTCATCTCAGTAAAAATTCTACACTGAAAAGTCTTCAAACCAGCAATAAAAATTGATAAAAGAACTGAGACTGGTAATACCTATTGGACTAAGATTCTCACTAACAAAATATGTGGGATATAGTAGTGTTAAAGTGCATACTAATGTACTTTTAACAAACGCATTCTTGCTAGCTAGGCCAGACGCCGACGGCCGATTTCCAAGTATCAGGCAGGGCTTTAACAGTAAGTATAAAAGAAACATAAAAATAAATCTCTTTCGCACTTAGTGGTAAAGCAATCTTCTATCCCTCTCTACTCAGCTGTCAAATCGGACTTCTTAGATTTTGGTGACTAAAAAACACATTTTTTTAAAGTCTGAATGATGATTTTTATATATGGTTGCAGAACATTATTAAATAAATTAGTAATTAAATAAGGTTTTATCGACTGATTAGTAATTGTAATAAGTAGACTAAAAGCTGATCGCCACCTCCAGTAAGTTCCTATTCACAAGGATGTTCTGCAGGTATGTATGCGTTTATTAAAAGTACTTAATATGTAATAATAAAATTTTTTTTAACGTTGAGAAAACATCAAATGACTCCTCCCGCTCTGGGATAATAATAACACTAGGTACTCTATGATCTATCCCACATATATTTATTTAGTGAGAAAATAAGTAAGGTTTGGGGACTCCGAGATCTCAGTCTATAAGTAGGTAACTTAAAAACCCAAGCGGCGCGGCGTGTTACAACAAAGTCATCGTAAATGTTACACAAGTAACTCAAACTTATTATAAGCTTGCTGCTGGCATTCAAGGTGGCTCTGTACTTAGCCTGCGTACACTTGAACTTGACCGACAGGTGGACACCTACTCAACTACTCACGGATACCTGGCATCGATTCAAAGTTGCCTTGACGCTATCTGCAATATACAGGCTTTTAGTAGGGTTTGCTTCATCGGGCCTTTTTTATGTATTTCTAAAAACAATAAAGTAAGAAAATACGTTTATTTTGTACAAACACAAAGGCATACAACAAGTTTTCAGGGCAAAGTAACGAAACACAAATAAAATATTTCATTAAAAAAACTTTATTGATAATTTCATAATTGCTTTTTTTCAAAATAAATAAAAGCAACCATAAATACAAAATAACTTTAATTTTGTGTGTCAGTGTTTCTGGTGTGGTTTCTTCTTTTGACACAGAATTCTAAAATCAAAGTTATTTTATACTTTGGGTTTTATTTGGAAGTCGTTTGCATATTTTTTTTTGCAATTTTTTTTTTATTTTTAACTTTTTGGTGCTGGGAAAAATTCCAACCAGTCCATATCAATTGAATTATGTATTTATTATCGAAGTTCTTCATCAGATCTTTACGAAATTTGAATGAAACCATTCCAGAATAAACTTCTTTCGAATAAAAAAGAATTTTGCATAGCCGTATATATACCTATGTCGGAGTCATGCCCGAACATACCTAAAAAAAAAACATAAACATCCGAATTGATAACCTCTTCGGTTAAAGTCGGTAAAAAAATAAAATGAAAGAAAGTGCGGCTACACGGCTACGCCAAATAGGTCTAGTTCTGCATGTATACATGCAATTAGTGCCTGACGCCGGTTTTCAACTGGACCTGAGGTTGTTAAGTGTTATAGACGTAAATACGTTGTAGTGTCTAAATGTAACGTGAATTTTTTTTTAAAAGAATACGTCGGATTAAAACGTTTTTGGGAAAGATCGTTCAAAGTGTTCGTGTGTAGACAATAGAATCCGTGTAAATGTTCACGGTAATGGGAACGTCGAAGAATGAATAAGTTTTTAGTGCAAGAAACTTTGGCATGTGGGGAAGGAATGCAGAACACTTGTTTAAAAATACTTGATCTTTTCATTGCCCGAGTGAACTTCAAGTGCATAAGCGTAAAGTACCTAATAAGCACCTGTTTCAACTCTTGCATCAACGTGTTGTACCTACGTATAAGCCTTAAAGTTTCCACAGAGATGACATGCCAAAACATAGCGACGACTGTTTTTTTAACCGACTTCAAGAAAAAGGAAAAACTTCTAATTTCGTCGAAATAAATTCTTTTTTTGTTGGAAAAGGCGACTTTCCAGATGGTCCCAATGTCATTAGGTCAGGATGGAGATGAGGGAACTCTGTAAATTTATAGGTACACTTGAAGCAATTTCAGTATGTTTGAAGGAGTATTTTCTCGGATTGTTCCCATTTCAATATGGTGAAGATTTGATGAGGGTTTTCGGAGATAGGCAACGGAACTCTTCAATAAATAAATGATAGCAAATGAACCGGGATTGCTGAAATCGCATGTTTATTTATTGTTTACACCAGTTCATAACATAACATCACGCCGGTACCTACGCTGTGAAGGGGTACGCACATGTGAATGTCAATGTGTATGTTTACCTACTCATAAAAATTGTTTTTCGAGTTTTGCATCCGTAGAACTATTTATACGAAACAGGTTATAATACAGGAGGGGAGGATAACAGGTTATAGATCCGACTTTTCTATAGAACTCAGAACAATGTAACAATATCTTCAAGCCACTACTTAACCTAATCATTGTTTATATCCATGTCTTCAAAACAGGCGAAAACCCAATGACGAGTTACAGGAAATGGTTAATTACTTAATTACCTATCAACCTTACGTGCATTTACAACTTCTGGTTAGTCCACTAATTGACACCTTCAACTTTAACTGGCATTTTGTCGCTAATTAACTTACACTCCTTAGTATAACAACGGCATACACTTGGTAATGATGACTGGAAGAAAGTCAATCGAAGAAAAGGTCAAAGACAAACAACGTACAATTAAAATGTTGCTCTTGGATTACTTTCATCTCTCTTCCTCCTTTCTCAAAGTATTGTTGTCCCTTTTCCGCCTCTTCCAAGGATTCATGACAATCTCCCCATATGTTGTTTTGTTATACCACCTGTTGGATTGGAATTCCCGTCGCCCCGCAAGACTCCTTGTGTCCTTGAAAGTCGGAGACAATCAGCTCCGGTAACCTTCATTCTTTTTGGTTTTGTTTTTTCTGCAATATACTATTATGTGTCGTAGGTACATAGTAGTATATTGCAGAAAAAAACAAAAACTACAGATCCAAAAAATAACTGGTCTAAAACCATAAATGACATGGCTTAAAAAGAGATAGTATAACATTTATTTTTAATTTATACAACAAATTTCCCCGAGTTTTGGAGTTCCTAGTGACCCGTTTAATAAAACGGCAATTTCATAGGTTACCGTATATTGTTTATGCATCCATATAGATCACTTATAAACAATACATTTCTGTCTACATTACGCACACTGTTTGTTTGTTGTTTTTCTATAACATCATCATCTGTGCTACGATAACTTCGATCTCAAACATAATCTAGTGGTGAAACACATGGCAAAACAGTTAACGATGCCGGCACTTGGAGGAGAGGATTGCCTTAGGTGGTTTCAGCAACACTTTCCTTCATGATGCAAATCATAACAAGCGAGCTAAGTTCAACTGAATGCATAACAACAAAACAGAGGCAGCGTGGAGTAGAGTAGCTCCGATAAATCAAGAACGCGGAGAAAATACAGGCGCGCGCCGCAATCTACCGCCAGTCCTCGCCGAGCTTTGCGCGACGACGCCCGCATTCACCACACCGTAACTCACACTCCTAAATAAAAACATGACATAAAACCCATTCCTAAATCAAATCTAGTCACGCGATACAACTGCCAGTTCTTTTAACGTGTCAAGGACCGTCAGTGTTAACTTAAGGGTCAACGAATCGATCGCGAAGCTTTTAAAGTTGTGGTAACCATGCCGGCCGAAGCAGAGACCAGGATCGTGCTCCGGGATGTTACACCAGAGAGTGAGTACATTGTCTTTCGTTAAGCTATTCATTATGTGTCTCATGCAACCTATGGTGTTTTAAAACCATTCTGCGTAAGCTTTCATTGAGGACAATGACAAATGATTTCAAGCGGTAAAAACTAGGTCAAACTCATGTGTCAGTTAATCCAGTTTAGGACAATCTATTGTGTAAAAGCCTAAACCATTTCAACTGAATTTGACAAACTAATTATTTGATAAAGCATTTCACCGGGCGTGCCACAACAACAGCTGACAGCGATCGTCACGTGTCCAAACATTGTAAAGGAAAACATCTCCAGCTGATTTTAATCGTATTATTGAGTAAATAATTCAAGCACAACAATCGGAAGGGCCAATGGCAGTGACTTCATTGTCGTGGCGGTGAATCACGCGGCTCAATTCAATTCATTGTTAGTTGTCGCGTTCAGATTATTGAGGAAGGCGTCGGAAACAGTTTAATCTGGTGCGATGTTTAGGAAGTGAGTTATTGATACTAACTCGTACAATAAAAACTTTTATTAAGTATAATAGAGGCCTCGCTACGGCCAAATCTGTCTAGAATTAAAGGTCGTACGTACTCCACAAAGGTTCTTTCAAGAATATCAATTCGTTTTCCCAGTGGATTTTTGAGTTACGAAACAGACGAGAATATAAAAGTCTCAATTTTATATTCTCGTCTGTTCAACTTCGAATGAAGCAACTTTACCAAAACAGAGTCATCAAGTCAAGTCTCAATCGTACGATTGAGACTTGCGCCACAAACCGGCGAGTTTCAAGAAACTTATTAATCTCGATATGTAACCATCTTACGAAAATATAAACATATGCAAGCAGGCCTATAAATATTTCTCAATACGGACAATGCTGTGACTCGAAGGTTTCGGGTTTGTTGTCTCAAGGTAATTAATCCGGGTTTAAGCGAGTACTGAATAACTTAATTCCGCTCTTGGTTCGGCTGTGTAAAGAATAAATAAATAGTAAACACCCATATTGTTATCCCCAATGTTAGTCTGACTTCACAGGGAAAATTAATTACGACTTGAATAAAATTGCCCACAACGTAAAATTATTTTGTATAGGTAATTTGCTTAAATTATTTTGTATTATAATCAAAAAATAATATTAGTTTGAATCTTTCATCTACAATTACATATTTTATAACTTAAATGAACATTCGACCCACTTAGCAAAGTTATCGGAAACAATTTTCCTTGAACTTCACGATTTTCCATAACCTGAGCGTGGGAGAAATGGCGCGCCTTATGGATACAATTCAAGTATGTTTTATGACATTGTCAATGTTACAGAGTAGTCATCGGGTCTCTATACGACCCTAAAATGGATACGAAACCATTACTACAAATATACAAGTCGGTTTCAAAGACATCGCCAAAAGAAACGTTTTAAGGCCGTCAGTCTTGCTTAAAAGATCTTTAGAATAAAATTCTTGCTACTTGCATGAACGAAACGACTATAATTCGGTGCGGTGAAGTCTGGGTTGTAAACTTTACGAAAGATTCGCAATACATCTTTGATCATTTTAACAATTAACTTATAGAGGATTCATTAATTACTTAACATCTAACTAAGCAAATGATAAGTAAAGGATGAGAAGCATGCCGAGACAAAGACAACTTATTTAGCGCCGAGACTGAAGAATATTCATTAAACGAAACGTAAAATCAAGATAGCTTTGATAGATAGTTAAATAGATGGGTGAAGTTTCCTAATACCCATTTTTGTAAAATAAAACTATAACGTACATGGCGAAAATGGTCGAGATAATGCCGATCAAGTTATTTTTGGACTCAGATGGCAAAAATGAACAAGTTTTGTAACCACACAAAGACTTAAATATTAAAATAGAATATTATAATAACAGCATAATAAAAATCGTTAAGCTTTACCGGTCAGCTTATTTGTGGTTTGCGGAATAAGTATTCCATGAATTCATGGAATACTTTATTCCGCAAACTACCTACCAACAACAACACCACCTACAACCCAAAACTACCTATAGAAAAAAAAAAACAATGTTTACGCCAGTTGGCTTTAGTAACCTTGGCTGAAAAAATGTGCTAAACGTTATTAGGCGCAGCACTTTTATTATACAGTTTTGTTTCCTTTTGTCGCAGATTTACAAAGAAACTCGTACTAAAAACATTAACTAATCAAGTTGGACGAGGGGGATTACCCAAAGTTTTACATATGCAGACTTAATGCACTTAATGTGCCAAAAATAAACACAACATGAAATTGTTAACCAATGGGTTAATAGAATAGAATAGATAAGATAAGATTAATAACATTTTCTTTTTTTTACTTTTTGTTCTATAAATAAATAATCAAGGCTAAAGTCCGGTTTCCGGAGAACCGAAGGATCAGGCGTGTTTTTCGGATAATTGTCGACGATCAGGCGTAATATAATATGTCATCTCCATATGTAACTATAGTTCCAATATAATGTGAAGATTCTTAAGCTAAGTTACCTCAATCGGCAATTATTAATACCTATGTATAAAATTCTTCCGTTACTGCCTGATTGAGTGATTGAGTAATTAAGTGATTGAGTGACTGAGTGACTGGCAGACAACGCACAGCCGAAACTACAGGTCGTAGAAAGCTAAAATTTAGCATGTAGGTTCCATGGGGAGTGTAGGGTAGCACTAAGAGAGGGTTTTCCGAAATTCCTACGGGAACGGGAAAAACGGGATATGTGCGTACGAAGTCGCGGGCAAAAGCTAGTTTAACATAAAATGTTAATCATTAGATATTATGCTATTTTAAGTGCTGCTCTTTCAATCGTCAAATAACTTTTAACAGACGAATAAAATATCGGTTTGACATATTTTCTATACAGAAATTGAAAACATAAATTATCATGCCACGGATAAAAAATTTCTAAAAAATCGACCCTACGCATATGCCTCGAATAAAATTACCATCTGAAAAAAAAGAAAAGAAAGAAAAAGCGTTTATTTGCGCCAAGCATGACGCATACCAAAAAAATTAAAATTAATTAAAACAAAATTACAATATTATAACAATTGGGAAGATATGCGTCACATTCGCGCAAAACGGCCATCGCTCAGCATAATGCTAGGACCCGTGTGCGAGACAGAGCCACAGCGCTGGTTTTCAGCGACAGCCGATCTGCCTATTGGGAAATCACCCTTTCAACATAAATATACCTAATATAAAATATGGCGGTTTGACAAATTCTGTATACAAAAGCTGTCAAACCGTCACTACAATTTACGTGAAAAATCGGCCTTGCTCACTATAGAGGTAGGTACGTGCTACAACTCATCGTAATCGAGTACTATATAAACAAATGTATTCCATTGACTGCTTGCTGCCTTCACCTGCACACAGGACAGGTGACGTAAAAACTAATGCATATTAAATTGAGGAAGTACGACTGTTGCACCCAGTGCATGCATATTGTAACGGTGCTGATGGCTGATTTGACATGGAGATACAGGGCAATCATTTACGTATTAAAATTCAAAAAACATTGGCAATTCAATTGGCGTCCTTGCGTGATTCGTCTGGGTACGCGACATAGTTACGTTGGGATTTTCAGTTCGCTGTACTTGAGTCTGCGTAACACGTTCTTTCTTCAATCTCTCCTGTCCGCCGTCACGCTATCAGTAACTCACTTTTCTTTCATTTCACATCTCACATAATTCATTTATCATTTCTTTAGCCTCCCTTTCCCTTTCCATCCATCTACATTTATATTCATGACTCTTTTAGTTACATACGTTTCATCCCTCCTCTTCACATGACCATACCACACACAAGCGGTTTATTTTCAAATTTTCTGTCACGTAAAATATCTTTTTATAACTTGAACTTTATTTCACATGTTATATCTAATGAATGAGAATTAAATAACTTCTTCTTCTTCTTCTCGTGTGGGCAGTAAGGTCTAACGACCGCACACACCCTAGTGTCAGAGTTTCTAAACCGCCTCAAGAGTCTCTGACATGATTCTTTTGGCGGTCGGGACCACCGGCTTAAACGTGCCTTACGAAGCACGGAACTTAAACTTATTGCAATAAGATCTTGTAAAAAATACTCATTTGTGTTGATTCGTATTAAATCAGAATCACATTCAGTCATTTAGTACCTAGTGTAAATACGTATACTCTATCGGTTTAGGTCGTTACCTAAAGGCAATTCTGATGTGTCTTTTTATTTAAAAACTGAGTTTAAAAATAAAATGCAACTAAAAACCAAAGTAAATACAACAATAACGATTACTAAATCAATTGAACCATAAGTTTGAAAATTAGTTTATTTGTTTAATATGAATTTGTGTTTGTTTACACATCAAGATTGTAGAGTATAGTTGTAAAACTTACGTACACAAAATCTTATACAACATTAGTTATAACATTATAAAGACTCACGAACCTCATACTTTCACAGCTGTTACAAACCCATGACCGTAGAAAGCGTAACAAACACATACAAAAATTAGTCAAATCCATATAACAAGCAACAAATTGTTGAATTAGATCACCGGAAAGGAAACTCCATTTAGCGCACACAATTTTAGCGACCTACAACATATAATGCAAGGTCGTTTCTATGTCCCCAATATTTAAACATTTGAATTAAATGCGCCTTTGTTTACAAAACTGTTCCTGATTGGATTCTTGTCATTGCTTGATATTGTAATAATAGGTAGTTAAGGCTCTCATAGTGATAGTCAATCGTAATAAAAAGCTGGCCAAGTGCGAGTCGGACTCGCGTGCAAAGGGTTCCGAACGAATTTCATTTTTGTAACGTGTTATTTTAACACTATAGACTTCTTATAGGTTTTTCTGTAATCTATAGGTAAAGATCTATGTCCATTTTTTTTTCAAAATTTTGTGCTCAGCAGTTTTGAAGATAAGGGTCAATTTTCGTCTAATTTATTTTAAAATTATGAAAAAATTATGTTTAAAACCCTTACAGTAAGCCTTTTCATTTGATCTGTCACACGATATTGTTCAAAAAACTTTTTTTGAAATTTTCTAGTTTGACCCCCAAAAGTGACACCCATACTAAAATTTTAATAATTTACGTAACACTTCCATGTTTGGGTCACAGAAGTCTATATGTGTACCAAATTTCAACAGAATCTGAAAACTGGCTGTGACAGACGGACGCACAGACAGACAGACACCCGAGTGAGCCTATAAGGGTTCCGTTTTTTGTTCGGAACCCTAAAAACCGGAGAAGTGCGAATCGGACTCAAACAGGAAGGGTTCCGTATAACAAGCTGAAAAAAAAACACGTTTCATGTGTGGGAGCCGATATAATCTAATAAAGATTTATTACAATATTCCAGAGTTTGTTATGTTCCGGTGACATCTAAGTACAAATAACGACGACGAACAGGTTAATAAATGCACTCACGCGAACTTCCGATAAGAAACAAAAATTGCTTTACCCTTGAATATTTCAAGCTAACTTGGTTACCTGCTTATTATTTTAATTATTAGATCAAATTATTTACGACGTTTTTCAAACGGAAGATCCGTACCTGAGTAAACAAAGTATCCCAACCGTGATATTTACCTCTAACTTGTATATTTTATTTAACGAGTCATAATTCTCAGTCACTTAACTGAATTATTTACTTAATAATTGTAACAAACAAAAAAAAACTTTATATGTCAACAAAATCCTGTCATTTTCGTGTCCACAAACAGTGGACACGAGCATTATAACTAATGTCTTATAGATTTTCACGTTACGACAAATCGCATAAAATACCGTTTGGAAAATATCTTCAACACAGGTGTAATTACGGCCACGTTGTCAATAATGCGCAATCATTGCAGGTCTTAGATCTAGTGCAGTGACCAGTGTGATTGACTATCGATTAAAGTCGTCTTTAGTTAACCCACAGGGGATGACATGATTTAGTCAATCACTTTGAGGTCGGAGCAAATTACGATCGTCGTCATCGATGGTCACTGCATTGGAAAATTGTGCCTCGTTCATTATTGGGTCCGTGCACAACTTCAGCGCCACCTAGCGTCCGTAATTTTGTTGGCTCTGAGTCTTTGTCATTTCATCGCGACATTTTGAGATAAATTATTAAAATCAAAACTATATATATTAATTTATATTACAAAATTACTGTGATTTGATTTAGTATTGTTGTAATTGTTATGTAGGTAAAATGTATTTTATAACAATAATATCGAATAAAGAATTTAAATAAGGTTAAGA
The DNA here is from genome assembly GCA_947578705.1 of Lacanobia wlatinum. NCBI lineage: Eukaryota > Metazoa > Arthropoda > Insecta > Lepidoptera > Noctuidae > Lacanobia > Lacanobia wlatinum. Next base: position 8,400,029 of record OX388028.1, on the reverse strand, counting down.
TGTTACTTAGTTTTTCTCTTGACGGCAGCTATCCATTTCTTGCATTGTTCCAGTTTCCAAGTAGCTGTTGGGTTTAGTAAAACTTGCATTTACTATTTCTGCCAGTATTCTTGCAATTCACAACATAACAACAGGCTGTGACCCATTTTTGTTGGCGGAATAATGCGATTAATAAAATTAGGTAAATAAGTGTAAACAGATTGCTTTGGTATTGACAGATAGCAGAGCCTACATTATTTCTACTTTGGGCCACCATAAGCGCTGCGATAGATATATTACCCCCCACTTTTACTACGCACCCAGCCAATAGCCGAAACTGTTGACACACAGGCTATGACATATTAATGTCATTTGACACTGACATATAACTAGGAATAGGATGGATTTCTAACCTTTTTATAAGTCATCGACCTCGTTACGATGGTCACTACATTTATTTATTTATATATTATTTATTTAGTTACTCAATGAATTTTTATAATTTTATTAATTTAAACATAAAGTATAAGAAGTACTTAACCCACAAGGGATGATATAATTTAGCCAATCACTGAGTCCGTAGCAAATTACGTCTTCGATGGTCACTGCATTGGAAAATTGTGTCGTGTTCACTATCGCCTAAACTACTGACAATCAGACGGTCTATTTTGTCAACGTCTCACCACGTAAACCTAGGTGGAGTGGGCATGAAGTAAACTGTCATTTCATCTTGTTTGCATGGATTAACAGATCACTTCATTTCACTTCACCTAAGTAAGCGTACACGGTGAGATATTTAGGTACAGAATCGCACTGAAGGTTGTGAAATATTACTGTCATTTGACACTGACATTTAACTAGTAACAGAATAGATTTATCACCTTTTTACAATTCATCGACTTTGGAAAATTGTGCCCCGTTCACTATCGCCAAATGGATGGCAGCAGAGGCTGTCATCTGTATTAGTAACGTCATTCGACACTGACATTTAACTAGGAACTGAATTTATTTATGCATTTAATTGCCCTTCGTCTCGATTTACAGTCTCAATCCCGACTTCACAACTCAAATAAATGCAAGGATTGATTGTAAATCTTTACTATTTTGTATGTCGATGTTTATTTGAAATCTATAGGCTCAACATAAAATATATACGAGAGGCACAATGACTAAAAGCTACAACAATTTAAGTACTTACATATAAATAAATAAATGCTAAGTTATTATAAATCAATAATTGCTTTTCAATCACAACAAGAACCAATGACCTTAGGTATCATATATCACAACAGGTACTAAGAGCAATTTCTTACTACTGATGATTGCTGTCTGATAAAGACTGCTTCAATTTTTTATCAAGTTTTCACGAGAATGGAGATTTGAGAGTTTCTTCCAAAAGAGACCATAACGGTAACTATCCCAATGCTTGTGTGTGGAATTGGTCGTTAAATAAAATGTGAAAGCACAGTGGACCCTACCCTCCATTGTAGTCTCTCTTTCACTCAAAGGTTGCTGGGTGAAAATTCAATTTTTAACCGACGAAAGAACAGAGGAGGTTCTCAAGTCGACGCGTATATTTTTTTTTAAAGAATGAACACGCATAACTTTTTACAGAGTTGTCCGATTTTGATCATTCTTTTTTTATTGGATAGGGTGTTTTTGATTGTTTCTTCGTATTTTTAACACCGACTTCCGTAATTACCTAAAGTTATTTTTTAAGTAAAGGTTTATTATTTATTGCTTTTCAGTTATTTCGGAGGTTTAATTTTTTTATTTTTTATTAAAAAGGTATTGAGTTAAGCTCGTCTTTGCACACAAACTGTTTTATCACTTGTTTTGATGTTTAATAAAGAATTAAGAAATAGTCATCATTTTGCGATGTGACAAAAGTAATAAAGTTGTACAGAACCCTGTGAAAAACTAAAACTTGTTAGTATGATATGAGCGTACGACTTCTGTGTGGGTTTTTGCCGTCCATTGCTACTTTGGTTTGACACACGTATCTACAACCGGCGTCATTTGCCTTTTTTGTCAAAACTTCATTAATTTATTAATGTTCATGTGTTTATTCAATATCAAATAAACTTAACTGTATATAAATCACAGCCCATATAAAATAAATTAATATATTGCACTGCTAAACATTAACCACCTTTACGATTGGAGGAAAAAGTGTGTTTAATTTTATACAATTATATAAACGTTGACGTTGTGATGTTTTTGTGGCTTGTCATCGTGTAAGTAAATAAAAATTTAATATACTGATTTATTAAGCCGTCTCAATGTCAGATATAAGTCGTTTAATAACAACAACTTAGGTAGACTAAGTCTAAGCTAAGCCTGTTGGACCCAACCCGCAAGCTGTGTTATTTGTTGTTGTACTACGAATATATCACATTTCACGTGAAAATTTCAACGGTAGATATACAACCTATTATGGTTCATGAAAAACAGCCCGCTGACAGACAAACGAATAGGTACACAGCGAAACAGCTGAGCCTAACTTATAAGGTGCCGTTGGTAACCCTTCGGGTACGGAGGTTTTAATATTTGAGATAGATAGATATATTTTGTTTTGTAAAACATGAGTACAGCATTCAGGTATTATAAATAACTAGCTGACCCGCGCAACTTCGTCTGCGTCACATTTTTCATTACTGCTCCGCTCCTATTGGTCTTAGCGTGATGATATATAGCCTACAGCCTTTCTCGATAAATGGGCTATCTAACACTGAAAGAATTTTTCAAATCGGACCAGTAGTTCCCGAGATTAGCGCGTTCAAACAAAGAAAGAAACAAACAAACTCTTCAGCTATATATTATTATAGATGATGAGGTTGCTACATATTTTGCCATTTAAGGCGTACAAAATCAGTTTAACAAAACAACAAAAAAAGGAAGTATTCAATGTCAAAATTTAAATGACATTTTTTTTTCTTTTTTTGTCATTTTAATATAGATGTGTTAGCTCTTGACTCTAGTCCAGGTCATAGATGACAATTTAAAAAATATCTCAGCAATGCAAACTCAGCTAAATTAGCTCTTGATCTGCAGCCACGAGCACTGTCATAATAAATATGAAACAGTTATAGTTCCTATAATAAACTAGGTACATAACACAACATAGTCCATCAGTCGTTAGATTGCCTTCGACTATAAGCCGGCCTCAACGTTGTTAGGACCATGAACTAAATTTGTATTTTTATGGAACTGGTCGATACGGAATACCAAAAATAGCAGCATCGGTTCATCTAAATCTCACCCACAGCCTTTCCTAAATTCGTTGTAGTAGTAGGTACAACCTAACCTACAATAGTATAGCAACTATGTTAATAAAATTCTCTCATTTAGACCAGGGCTGAAGCCTTTAAAAATGGTAAAAAGTGAAAAAAAAATAATAGTAGGATGAAACCTACCAACAAATATTAAAGCAAAAATAATTTATGGGCGATCTGAGGTCGGGAAGTGGATGGGGGTGAGTTTCTTTTTGCATTTTCTGAGATTTACCTAAGTAATGTATATTTTTTACACCATTAGAAAGTAGACATTTCAACGAACAAAAAGCCCACCAACTTTTTAAAAAAGCAGATAATTTGACGTGAGAATTTTCGATTGAAAATTAGGGTGCTTTTTGACATTAAGTCAAAACAAGGTGAAAAAATAAATATTTCAAATTGAAAAAATTACAATGTGTTTGGGACATAAAAAGGTAAGTTTTCACCAAATTTCGTGAAAGATAAAAATAAAAAACCAAAAACTTGATTATTTGAATTTTCCACATAAATGAGGTTATGTGAACAAAGTGTAAATACAAAAGTTGTAGATCTTTTTATTACCTACAACTTTGATATACTTTTTTCCGTAGGACTTTTAGTTTTTCCGGAAATCGAGATAACTGTTTATTTACCCTTAAAAACTCACCCCCATCCACTTCCCGACCTCAGATCGCCCGTAAATTATTTTTCCTTTCATTGTTGTTATATTTTCTTCCTTTTCCAATGGGTTTCATCCTACTATTATTTATTTTGGTTTCAAAAATTATCAACTCTGGTCTAATTGTAGAAAATTAAGGAATAAGCATCCAACCGTCTTGAATTCTTATTGCTTAATTACTTTTATTTGTTGATAAAAACACAATGATATTATTTTGATTGCAACCTTTTTAGCGGTTTTGTTTACTAAAACTGTCGTCACTGGCTATTTGCTATCAAAAACTTCGAAATGCCATTAGATATTTTTTTAATTTTCTTTTTCCGTCTCATAAACGGTATCTTGGAGTTTTTGTTGAAATTCAGCCTGCAACAACTTTTTTCTTTATTTTTATATAAAACTAGCTGACCTGGCAAACGTTGTTTTGGTAAATAATAAAAAAAATAGCCTACGACCTACCAAATATACACAAAAAAATAAATAAAAATCGTTCAAGCCGTTTCGGAGGAGTTCGATACAATCACTGTGACATTTTCCCACCTATTAGATATATTTTTATTTGCTGTCAGAAACTTCGAAGTTAGATTTTTTCTCTTGAAAACGGCTTGCTTTCGATTTTTAGGGTTCCGTACGTCCAAATGAAATAGGATCTGTGTGCCTGTTCGTTTGTCACAGCCAAATCTTTGAAAAATATCCCAACTTTCTAATCTCTATTGGAATTGCAGTCGTGTTTTCAGTTTTGCGAAATAAATAAAACCCGTCGGTTATACCTATTATTTGTTACATTGAGATAGCTCTAAGTCAATGCTATCCTTAACATAGACCTCAAACCCTTTAAACACAAGGCCTTTGAGACTGGTTTCAAACCGGCTTGCAAACGACGCGCGACGACGGGTGAACAAACTACTCGTACTCACGTTTACCCTTAAACCTATCCTATTAGGGGACACGCAATAACGCTTTAATATAATATAACATACTTGAAGCCATGGGCAATTTAAAATACAAACAATAACGCTTGTTAATATTTAATAGTTTACTCGCGTTTTAATTGCTTAGATACAACTTCATTCATGGGTAACTAAAATACAAAGTGGTTGTTATTCTATTAATAGGGAAATTCACAAGAATATATTTTGACGTTCCAACCTACGGAAGTAAATATCTTACTACTAGGTACTTTATAATATTGTAAGTCCAGGCTTTTTCATATCCAGGGTTGCGGAATTGTTCAAAACAGTGCCGGATTAACCACGTAGCAAGACAATAGTAGCAAATGCTACGGGCCCCGCGCATTGGGGGCCCACACTTGGACTTACAAAAACATGTCGCTCAAAACCATGGAAATATCTCACACGTGAGTCCTCCTATAAAACTCTTACCACACTGCGACAGCCGTTTTCTGTTGATGAAGTCACTAATTTGGTTTTATTTTGTTATAATATGGGTAAAAAAACTCGTTTTCTTCCTTTTATTTCATGCCACCATACTATCTAAAATCTAAACAGCCCCGGATCCGGTCTATAGTTCTATACGGACAATGTAGGCAAAGCCAAAATATTTGGGCTGTGACGCTACATAAGGGCCCCAGGGTCAGTGAACTGTAATAGACGGGGTCTATTATTGTATTAATTGGATATTTTGAAATTTGCTACAGGCCCCGCGCTGGCTTAATCCGGCACTGGTTCAAAACAGTTACTTTTTGAAGTAACACTGAAGCGTTTTTAGTCAGTAAGAATCTAACTCTCCCGATATACCGCAAGCATTAGAAGCCATTTTATTATTTTTCCCATCCACAAAAAAGGCTCATCATAAAAAAAACTAAACATATAGACAGGCGCCAGAGGCAGTTTCTAGTGCAAAATGTGAGGACTTCATTCTGCCTACGGATTTGTCATAAGAATGGGCTAAGTATAGAGAAATTTCCAACTTTTGGTCCATTGTTTTTTAAGCCCTGATTTATTAAAATGTATATTTGAGAATTTCGTGCTCTTATTTTTCAATTAGTAGAAATTATAGTTGTTGTTCAGTATTTAAGGCTTGTATACATGCCAATGATCTTGTGCATATTAACGGAGCTAACTACTCCTCTACGCGCCACTCCACTACCCACATTTTTAATTTATTATAAAACAATAAGACATATTTAAAAAAAAGTAACAAAACCAAATTATTTTCGTTTGAATTGCAAAGCAGTAGATATATTTTTTTCAGATTTATTTAAAAAATTAAGGAGTAAAATGGTTTCATCTCAGTGATTTGGAGGTGGTTTGGTGATTTTTTTTCTTATTATGTGATACCGGTACATAAATTCTGGCTACACCAAATTACGTATCATATCATGTAGATTCCTACCTATTTTTTTTTTCAGATGTAATTTCTCAGTAAATGCCGACGATAAGTTGCTCCATCTGCACGCTGTTTTTAAACATTTCTCGAGAGAGCAGCCTTAAACTAAGCATATGAGTAAAAAGTTTTTTTATGAATTGGACTGATATATTCGGATGATAGTCAAACCATTACGTCTCAATAGCTGAAAGGATTTGACCGAAAGTTGACATATGGGCTACTTTTATCCCAAAACTCAACTCCCTTGTAATAATTTCCGATTCCGACCGGAAAACAAAAGCTAATTGGACGAAATTACACCAAACCTGTAATATGTATCGTGACCTCTTTGAATATTCATGAAACCGTAAAGAAAAACAAATGAGGCGGTCACAAACTCACAATGAATCGATATTTAGGTACAAATGACTTCTAAATGGGTGGCCACAGCATCCCAGCGAGTATCGACCTACATTTCAGATAAGAGATCATTTATTCCGGCCATCATCGTAATATGGTCGTCGCTATCAATACCACTTGCCATTTCTAGTCGACCACAACCGACCTCATTTTGTAATCGCTATTATGATTGGCTATCCGCCATGTTTTGATGATGTTGTATGACACTATGATCAGCATAGCCGACAAATTGGCACGAAGGGAGGGGGTTCCGGGAAGGTATTTTAAGAGGTTACGGAGCTCTTTCTGTGAAAAAACTACCTAAACCTAAACTACCCTGGTGATCGCTATCAGATAGCGATCACCAGGGTAGTTTAAGTGAGTTAAAAATCTCTCACTCGCTGGCCTATCCCCTCCTCTAAAACTACTTATAGGTCTAGGCGCCTTTTAAATGTTTCATCAAAAAAAGAATAGAAAACAAATTTTTGTCTGTTTGTTATTCAATCACACCTTAACAAAAGGATGAAAATTCAAATATACAGGGTGTTCATCAAGTGCGTGTTCATATTTAAAGGTGGTGTTCTGTATTTACTAAACAGTTAAGCAAAAATACCAAAATAAAAAGTTATTGACTTTTTTTTAGAAAAACCTCTAAAACTACTAATAAAGACTTATAAAACTTCAAAAAAAATTAATCAATGGTTTTTGGTAAATTGTCATTAATTAAGAGATTTTATTAAGAAGATTACATTAATTAAGACCATACTACATAGAAAAGAAAAACAAAAAAAAAACTTGTGTTAATCTGGATCTTACCACGTAAAAATGTAGGAATGTACTAAACACGCCTGCGAAAAACCCAAACAACCAATCAATACCGTACAGTTAATCCGTTACGTAAATAAAGTAGTAAAGTCTTACAAATGGATGACTATAAATAACGAGAATAATAATATCTAAACCCAAAGCCAGACGTAAAAAACATGCACGAGTGTAACCCCGAAATAACCCGATCGATACGCTGATGGCTGCAGAACTAAGGTGATACACCTTGAAATAGACGACTTGTAAAGTCACAATTATATTGTTAGGGTGTTTCTGAATCTGGACTTCATGTAGTGACCATAACCAGCTCGAAACAGGATAGTTTTCTTATTAGAGTAGCTAGTGGTTTCCACCAGCGGCTTCGGCCGCGTAGAAGTAAAAAATATGCGACAGGGATATACTTCCGGGATAAAAATATCCTATGTCCTATTCCAGGACATGGTCTACCTATGTGTCAAGTTTCATCAAAATCCGTCAAGCCGTTAAGACGCGAAGAGGTAACAAACAGACAGTATTATAACGCATATTATTAAGTATGTTTCACACCTCTGCATGTCCTTGGCTAAGCTATCAAGTTTTAATCAATTTAAAAATCAAATAGAGATAAACGTCACAAAACATGCCACTAAATAAACCAAACTAATAACTTAAGAGAAGATTTTTCATTGTAGAAATATTTTAGTGTTTTAGAGGGGGAAATCCTGAAACTGAAATTTAATTTTAGACTATTAGATATCTCCTTACTATAGTGTTTTTTTTATAATTTACTTAATATATTTTTAAATAATAAAAATGGGCCTTGTTATCAATAAACAAATAAAACTAACCTATTTAGATAAGAAAGTAGTTTAAGAGTTACTTCGTGATTTCGCAACTCTAACATTTAACGTAAACATCGCAAAATTGTTTAATGAGTTTGTGACAAAAATAAATTAACACTTTTGTAATAAAAAGCCTCTGAAATGTCCGACTCGATATAAACTGGGGTGGTTTCGTAACGTAGTAATAATATCCATGATTGTTTTATTTACCCCCTTAGGGAGTTGTCATGGCGTTAAGCAATTTTCAGAATAAACAGACCCTCGAACTCTGGGAATAGAAAATTATTTTCATCCCGGTTTGAAACAGTTATTTAGGTTCCTAATAAAGTCAAAATAAAAATAAAAGAGAAAGTTATTTTCATTAAAACTTACCTGCTTTCGTTGCCATGATACATGTGAGTCGAAAGGTAACTTAAGTTCCTGTGTCCCCTAGATGGGGCAGAGGGCGTACACAGTGCGCCGCCATCCCGAACGGTCTTGAGCTTCGCGCTTCATTTCGCTCCAGGTCTTTCCTAATCGCTTCGCTTCTGCAATGATCGTCCGGCGCCAGGTCTGCTTGGGGCGACCACGTTTACGCTTTCCTTGGGAATTCTAGGGCTTGCCTCGGTATGTGTTCAGGATCCCCTCGGAGCGTGTGGCCGATCCAGTTCCACTTGCGGCGTTTGATCTGCTGGTCGATAGGAGTCTCACCGCAGCGTTCCCACAGATCTTGGTTGGAGATTTTCTCGGGCCAGTAAACACCGAGAATACGAAGAAGAAATCGGTTGATAACGATCTGGAGTTTGTGCGAGAAGTCCTTAGTGACCTTCCATGTCTCACATCCGTACAGCAACACGAGTCGAAAGGGAGAGGGAGGCTTTTGTCCAACTGTGGGACAACAGACTTATGAACGTTAAAACAGTTTGATGATATTCATCTATGTTTCCTCTGTATGACTATGCTCAAATCCCAACAGCCTCTAGTGGATTGTAGTGGACTAAAATTTTTAGTTCCCTCGGGAAACAACACATAATAGTACCTAGTTACAAAGATATTCAAGTCAAGCCAACTCCCGAAGTTCGTTAAGGCTACATGGTAGATAGCCAATTTGCGTTTAGATTGTTAGAACGATTGCACACATTAAATTATAAGTCATATCATGTACGTTCTTCACAACTCTTAATTAATAGTTTTGTAATAAGATAGTAATTATTGCTTTACAAAGTAAATTACATGGATATTAACATTATTATGACATGTACTGATTTATTGTTTACTTTGTCAATGAAATATGGGCTGCGTCCGTGCGACAATGGTCATATACATGGTCACATCGTTTATAATGTTGTATAGTATAGTACGCTCATACATAACAGCTGTCATTCATTGCTTAAGATCCTGAACTTAAGGAGGTTCTCGGTTAAGGCAAACATTTGATGTTCCAGCCTCTTAAATACCAACCTAGTTTTATGTGTTAAACGACCTTCGTGAATCTTTACCTACATATTTCATGAACGTGACATTTTTTATTGTCAGTTTATTATTTTTTATATTAAAGGCTCTTTGATAAAGCAATGATGTAGTCGAGGATGGAGCACGCTTGCCTAGACGTAACCTGTTCACTCTTGAATTAAATACCCCCAGGTTGCAGCTATCAGGACACAGGCTCCGGCAAGAAATACAGAAATGAAGTTTTTCGGTATTTTCTTACTAGTAATCTGTTAACGTTGTGTAAAAACTAATGTAATGAATTAAAATGATTCATATAAAACCAAAAACGGCAAATCTGCAATTTTAAAGATGCTATCTAAACTTAAAATCATTTCCAAATCTGTAAAAATTGTTTGCTCAATTCTAAATTTAGTTTGTAAACAAATATTCAATATTTATTAGCTATAATAAATACTATGCAAGTAAACCAATTGCTTGCAAAAAGTTTCAACAAAACATTGAAAGTGAAAATCTTAGTGTTTCAGTCACTATAGAACTACAGTTTTAAATTGGGGTCCACCATCACGCACTATTAGTAAGGGTGACGTTATAGATGAAAAAATTTGTGGCCTGCAGGCAATTCTAAGTAGACGGACAAGTTTGAAAACCCTACGCTAAACCCAGCAGTTTAGGTTGCTATATTCAGCAATTGGACTTATGAATTTTATCAAACAGAAAATCTATTCTTAGATTCGATACGAATAAATCAAAAAGATAACACAATAATGCAACACTAACTACTCATCAGTACAAAAAATAAACACGCATGCACTTCCGTGACTTTTCACAAGATTGAGACTTCCTTATCATCGTATCTCTCGAAACAATGTACTTAGATAACATCGATCAGCTGTTCAACAAAGATTAGATGGAAGAAGTTACAAAAGTCACGTTCCGTTACTAAATCACGGCCAGCCGATAAGATAAAAAAAGTATAAAGGAAACAAGAAACTTTGTAACCTTGTGGTCAATGAATGAAGTAGGAAAAGTTAAACATTATTATTTATTTTATTTATCATAAAAAAGTTTTACAAAAATCATTCTTATAACTATGCCCCACAAACCCATTTACACGGTTTGTCTGCGGGATCATATTATAATGTGTGTTAATTGATAGTTAAAGAATTATTGTAATACAAAACAAATGAGTTAAATTCTTTTGCATCGATATTTTTTTTCCTGAAAGCAAAGTTTGGTGGGAAGAGAACTGCTTATTTGGTCCCCAGTTGATAGTATTAGACAAGCTAAATTGTAAATAATTAATGACCTCATAAAGTTACGATTGGTTTTCTATTAATCTGAAGTAACATTATAAAGATGAGCTAAATTGTAAATAATTAATGACCTCATAAAGTTACGATTGGTTATTTATTATCCGATCCCATGTTTGATAGTATTATATTATCCGATCCCATAGTCATTGTCTCCCCTCACTCAGGAAGCAGTGTTAACTAGCTTTTTCCCACGACCTATCCCACAGGGACTGTGTTTTTTTATGATAAATACTAGGTGATACATATATATATATATAGCCTTCTATCAACGAAAGAATTTCTGTAGTAGTTCCAGAGATTTTACAAACAAACAAATTCAAGTTATTTAGGTAATTTTTCGAAATTTAGGTATTTTTTTAGAGTTTATCATCATGAACTCTTTCATTCTAAGCCGTACCGTGCGTGCATTATTAATCTAAACAAGATTAAAGAATGAATTATGACAAAATAGATGAATAGTAACAACTTACGTAGTTGAACGCAGTAAACAGGCCCGGTTTTTTTTTTGCGATCTTTAAAAATATTCCATGCGCGCGGCCTTGACAGTCTGGTGAGATAAAGATACCTATGTGACCATCAAAGGGCTTCATTAATAAACAGGTAATCAGTATTCTGCATTAAGAAAATGTTGCTTAGTCACGTGAACTGACTTACTCGAAAATAAAATAGGCAACTTCAAATAATGTTTTGTCTGGGTTTTCAAATTACGATCACTAAAATAATTAATATGAGTAGTAACAGGCTAATTCCACATACAAGAATAACATATTATTTGGAAAATTCAATAATTGGAACCTATTAATAAGAATCAACTATAAATAAATGTTGAAAACAGAAGTTAAAATATTCATTCTAATAAAAATTAATAACTTGTTTTATAAAAAACTAGCACTTCGCCCGCGATTTATGCCTATCGTCCTACCGTCACTTTTGGGGGTCAACCTAGAAAATTAAAAACAAAAGATTTTTGAACAATATCGTGTGACATATCAAATGAAAGGGCTTACTGTGAGGGCTTAAATTATATTTTTTTTCATAATTTTAAAATAAATGATTTAGAAGTTATTCAAGAAATTAGACGAAAAATGACCACTCCCCCCCCTTATCTCCGAAACTACTGAGCCTAAAATTTTGAAAAAAATGGAGATAATAGATCTTTACCTAAAAATTACAGGAAAACCTATTAGAAGTCTGTAGTGTTAAAATAACATGTAAAAAAAAAACATTCGGAACCCTTTGCACGCGAGTCTGACTCGCACTTGGCCAGTTTTTTTTTTCTAGAAACAAAACAGCCTATGTTGCTCAAGGAATAATGTAGCATTCTATAGTGAAATATATTTTTTTAATCAGTCCAGTACTTTTTGAGCTAATTCGTTACAAAAAACACAAATCTTTCCTCTTTATAATATAAGTGTAGATAAATAACATGTTTTATTTAATAATTAATCATTGGTTATTTAATAACACATGTTATTTTTTTTTGTTGATTATTAATGAAATAATAACCTTTAGATCCTCAGTCTCTATGTGGATGAATCTTAACACACGGGTAGACCATGTCCTGGAATAGCAAATAGGAGGATTATTCATTCGGGGGTATGTTCCCTTGGGATAATTTAACGCAGGCAAAACTACTGCCTAAATTAATCGTTATTAGTAACATACATACAATGAAAATTATCTTCAGAATAATGTGTATCATTATGAGTAAGCGTCCGAGACCTTCGACAACCGTCTGCAGAAAAAATTCGAAAGTAAAGGTGTAATCGGTTGCGAGAAAACCACATTAAAATGGTCCTTGCATAACTGTCAGCTCGCAGGAGCCCTGCATTTCCTCGTATTCTCATGTGACGATTATATTGCCATTACTTTTTACTGTCCTCAGTGTCAACAATGGAAATATACCCTGAATAAGATTCCTACGTACGTCAGCAAAAAGGTCATGTACCCAAAACAAATAAATAGGTAGAATTCTTAGGTCTTGAAATCAGAGGCAAAGTCCTTATGTCCTTCGATTACTGATCAATACAGACTGTTGGCTTCAAAATTTTCCTCTACGCATGTGATAAGCATTTAAAGAAAATACCTTCACAATCAAGTAATTTATTCGCAACGGAATGTATCTGGAGTTAATTATTCATGAAGCCATCTGTTGCAATACGTGGAACAATGATAGAATTCTAACTAGTGACTAATTAAACATCATCAGACCTCGGTCAAAGTGCATGCGAGAGTGACACATTTAACTATATAGATAAAACTCATATTTGCTTCTTATCTCCACACAAATATACAGATAAATGTCATCCTGTAATGTACGTTACATTTATAATTTTTTATGTACCTACAGTGAAATTAGGTCAGCGATTATATTTTTCTGTCTAATGTCGAGAATATCCTCCCTATCGTATGAACTAGTTTTAATTGTGTAAAGCGTGAATAGCAATGAATCATAATAATGTATTCACAAATTAATTGCCAAGTTTTTTCTCATATCCGTGATCTTATAACTGGTGTAAAAAGACGCTTGACGCAGCCAAAAGCCATTTGTCCTTCCCATCACTGTGTTTTTTGTTTATAAACTGGATAATAAATGAAACCTTCTTGTTATTGGAGATATTGAAGGTTAAAGTTACAACTTTTTTATGATATAAATGTTACTATAGACTAGGGATGGCCAACCGGTCGACCGCGGCTAGTAGTCCAGTCGACCGCCGCAAGGATAAAAATATAAATAATTATAACAGACTACGCCACTATATAAATAGTTTAGGTTAGTAACATTATTAAAACCTATAGAGATAATATATAAATAGTACGATAAATAAATAGGTTTGATTAGTAAATATTTACCAAAATAGCACCGCTAACTTAAACTGAATACTGCTGAACCTTCATTCAAAATTTAACGATTCCTCCAAATTCTTACGAGCACACTTAAGGAGATATTAAAACAATGGCAGCCTCATGGAAGACCAAATGTATTGACGTCGGCAAAAGGAGGCTGACAAACCTCCGATTTGCTGACGACATTGTTTTTTTTTTGCCCCGACAGCTCTTGAACTCCAGACCATGCGCCGAGAATTGAGCACAGTTAGCTTCATGGTGGGACTTGCGATGAATCGGTCTAAACCCCAGCTAACGACCAACAAGGTAATAAAATAAAGGTAAGCTCGAGGTAGATGGGCAAGAAATACATTATGTCGAGATGAGTACATCTTCTTGGGCCAATTAGTTTATTTCGAAAAAAAGCAAGAAAAGGAAATCGACCGCCGCGGCGCCGCAACGAAAACGCCTGCTAAAGCTACTGGTCCATGAAAACGCTAAGAGTGATCTGCCGAGCTCCCTGAAGCGCAACTCGTCGACATGTGTATTCTTCCCAATGCTAACCTACAGAGTGCTCACCAGGTCGCAAAAGGTCCGCCTTGGAGTAGTTTGCCAAAGAGCGAAAAAGCGTAAAAAGGCAGGACAGAATTCGAAACACCACGCTGCGTTCTAAAACGGGAATAATGGACGTGTGGGTAAGAAGGCTGCCAGGCTCAAATGAAGTTAGGCGGATTACGTAAGCCGAATGCACTGTGACTGTTTGGGAAAAAGTTTTCACGCAATGGGTGCCCGAAGACGGCCGCCGCCGCTGAGGCCGGTCCAAAAACAGGTAGCGTGACGATCTGGATGCGTAACGTGAGGGCTGGTACGAGGTTTCGCTAGAAAATAATTCCTGGAAGGACTTGGGGCAGCCTTTAACCAGCAGTGAGACAATGTTAGCCCGCAATGTCTCACTGATGGTAAAAGCAATCTCCCCTTAAGAAAAAAAAAGGTTAATAAAATATAATATACTGAACTATTCTGTTTCATTTAAAATTTTAAGAAGTGTGTAATTGGTCGATCGCACAAGATTGCGGCAGTAAAAAGTAGAACTTGGGTCTAATCAAGTTGGCCACCCCTGCTATGACAGACCTGTAAGACGCCACTGAATGCACCCATAAGAACAACGATTAACTGTTCCACCCCACCTAAGCAGCAAGCAGCGATTAATTTAAAAATTAATTCCACACCTATTACTTTATTCAGCAGATTTAAAGAAACTCGTAATTAAGTTGGATCTCTGTTCTGCTAACAATTTACGTCATATGCATAATACACCAATTAGCACTTGCTAACAGTGCCACTCTCCAAATTGACGTCATCCAGACACTTCATCCCGTTGTCCTTAACTTGTCCTATTATTAAACTGCAAGTTATTATAGCAATGTGTGATAAATATTATTTTTAGACTAGACAATGACCCATTAATTTGATTGGTGCCGGTTTGTGTTTACGTATTGCGAACACGTGCGTTCGTGCATTAACCTATCGCTTTGGCGTCTGACCAAACATGCGCTGCGACGAGTCTGCGACTATCCCTTACGCTGTGACGTCATCATTCCCTCATGTGCCATCCATGGGAGTATCGAAGAAAGCGTGATTCGGTGTCGCATCATGACCGCAAGTTCTGCTCTGTTCTAGCCTGTAGCTATGCATTGTTCCCATCTGTACAAAAACATTCAAGAACTCCAACAACTCAACAACAACTTCTGCATATTTTTATCTACTATGAGGTCGCCTTATCCCTTCATCTGTTTGTGTCCTTAAGGACGAACTGTCAAGTTTCTCGCATCTTTACGGCAAAACAATGGCAGCGACCAGGCAGTGGCCCTTCAAGGGTGACGTGACAGATGCGAGTATTTGACAGTTTGTCTTTAAGGACTGTAAAACAGATGAAGGGATGATCTGGTCCATAATATTTTTATTGATTTTTAGTAAGAATGTAAAAAAAACATCTACAAAACTTGCTAAAATACCGTTCTTAATGGAATTGTTTAACACACGGCAACTTCTAGCTGCATTACAAACACGCTGAGGTAATCCAAGAGATGATTATTTAATATGCATAAAATTAGAATAAAGCAAAGCCAAGGCCTCACTTTCACAGACTAGACTCGCTGACCCAGAATGTTGATACACATCTAGAACGTTTAGTTTTGGTCATATTGTTCAGAAACATACTAGTGATACATGAGAGTGTATTTTAAAACGAATATGGAATCTGTGCTTATTTACTTACTAGCAGTATCTTCATAGGAGATGCTGTCGCGGTTCACAAACACGGAGACAAAATCTCGATCGTTGCACCGATTGTACGTTTTGTGAACCTGCAAACCTACCGACAAAAGACAAAGCCGAGTTTTTCTCGACGAAAACTGGCGTGGGAAGAGCAGATGCAGCAGATCTGCTCTGCCCACGCCAATTTTCTAACAATTTTCCAGGATAAATTTTCCCTAAGCAAGCTCCCCATCAAATTCAGTTCGGAAAATTCCCAAGCCCAGGAGAGACAGACAGACTGACATTTGAATTTACAATATTTTTATGAATGTGGGAGTTGAAGCTGATTGGCACATCCATCCACATACCTATGTC
The DNA here is from genome assembly GCA_947578705.1 of Lacanobia wlatinum. NCBI lineage: Eukaryota > Metazoa > Arthropoda > Insecta > Lepidoptera > Noctuidae > Lacanobia > Lacanobia wlatinum. Next base: position 8,383,546 of record OX388028.1, on the reverse strand, counting down.
ACATTAATTTAGACGAAATGTTTAAATAAGCATATCAATTCAATCCGATTAACAAAGGCATGTATCTACAATGTAACATTATGTAGGCTAATCTTCTCTTTTATGTAAAAATGAATTCCTTTTTCCCTTGTCCACGCCATCACGCGTGGACGACTGAATTTCTCTAATTCTTTTTTTTTGTTGTTTGTTATTGTCAGGATAAGCATCCTATGAAAAAAAATAAGTAAGTTGCCAGTTGACGGAAGCGAAGCCGCGAGGGACAGCTAGTCAATCATAATCTATATAATACCTTTAAACGAGCAATTCTTATATTATCCGAATCTCGAAAACAGCTCTAACGATTTTAATGAAATTGCAGAGGGTTTCGGGGGCGGTAAATCGATCTAGCTAGGTTTCATTTCTAGAAAACGTCGTAAAAAAACAAAACCGAGCAAGGCTCGTTCATCCAAGTACAATAATTAAAGTGATCACAGTCCAAATGGTTCGGAGATAGCTTCACTGACTACCTCAATACGTGTGCCATGACGTGAATGAAGTGTAGGTAATAGGAATAGACTTGGCCTAGCGCTAAGCATGGAGTTGCCAAGCGACGTTACATTGTTGAGAGACATCGTTGATTATGTCCACGTGTATTTATTAAAAACTGTAGTGTATTTTCTAGAGCATGCACTTTCTTCTTGTCATAAAAGAAAATATCTAATGACGATGTAAATGACGAGAAACAAAATCGTGCCTTTTTCGAAAATTCAATTTTCTACTGCAAAGTTTTTATCCAGGACAGTACTTTGACAGCCTGAAAAAATGTCAATAATTGATTTATCGTCATTTGTCATTGGGTAAAATTATTGCGTTCCATTATTGTTTAACACTTTTTTGGCACTCTTCAAGGTGAGGACCTGGGTCCAGAAGTGTCCAATATTAATCCGAGCAATGTAGGTAAGGTAGTTGTCTCAACACTGGCAATCAGCGAGTAGCGAATAAAGCTTGAAAGTCGAAACGAGTTAGCGAGTACCTAGCGAGTGAAAAATTTCGATAGTTTTGTCGCTCGGCTTTCAGCGAGTGCTCTTGTGCGATGGGCGATTACTCGCAAAACTCGCTCCGGCCCACACTATATGTAGAAATGACTGCTAGTTAGTGAGTTCTGACCGCTAAGCGAGCATCGCCGAGCGAGTGTCGCTGAGCGAGTACAATCTTTGATAGCTCTTGTCGCTGCGATCAACTAGTGTTAAGAACCGGCTCGCCGACAGTGTGAACAGCCAGCTATCGACTATAAATTTATATGTCTCTTTTACTCACACGAGATCTATATCTTTTATCCTTTTCCTCAGCGAGCAAATAGTCGATAGCTAATCGCTCCCTCGCCGGCGGTGAGACAAGTGCCTAACCTATGTAAAAAAAGCTTACCTGGTATGGTCCGATGAACTAAATAATCAGTATCACGGTCCGGTGATCCGAATTTAATGGGTCACATTAGTTAGGCCGTATTAGGTCACTTTATTATTTTTTGTGCCTTCGATCAGTTTTTAGGATTCCGTAACCAAAGGGTAACCAACGGAACCCTATTATTAAGCCTCCACTGTCCGTCCGTCCGTCCATCCGTCCGTTTGTTGATAGACAGTTGACATTTTCACAGATCGTGTATTTCAATTGCCCCTGTTCCAACAAATAATAAAAACTAAGGTTTATGGAAAATAACCCTTCGTGTGCGAATTCGACTCGCACTTATCCGTTTTTTTTTAATTGCTACAGTTAGAGTTCTGAGAACACTTTACTTTTTCAGTAAAATTTTCATCAGATTGGAAAAAAAACATAGGCTTTACTATTACGCCCATTTTTATTTCATCTGTACGTTCCTTCTATTTATTAACTACATTATTTTATGAACTACATTTTCCTTAGATAGATTTCCATTAGATTTTGTGACATGGTATTGATGATCGATGATGATCGGTACTTTAAACTTTGTTTCTTCTTCTGCGTTAGTGGCGACATCTTACGTCTAATTAACAAATGCCTCGGGCAAGTTCAGCATTAAATCCGCCACAATCAGACGTAATTATGCTACTCGACGATAGATGGCGTATCTAACTTGGAAGTTCAATTTGTATTAGTAATTTTAGATCAAACGCAATGCAGAGCAGTGCATTTGTATCACTTTTACAAAGTTGTTCAATTTAGCACACATTAAAATTATCACAAAATGGCGTGTTCCTTTAAACCCCCATCCGTTCACCCTGTCTCTGTCTTATCAAATTCCCATTTTAGTTTTATTACTGACTTAAAATGGATAAATGTCTTGGCCATATCTTAGAATTGGCCATTTCATGATGTGATAATTTATCGACCCCGGGCAAAAACTTTAGAAACGGGGAAAAAACCGTTGTTTTTTATTATAATAATAATAATAAATCTTTATTTCAGACCATGTCCATAAATAAATCAAGATTATAAAATTTGAGCACGAAGAAAAGTTTTCAGGATACTTGAGTTGAGTTGTCTTGAGTTGTGTGTTAATTAAATAAAAACATCGTTTACACTGTATTTTTTTTAATCATTTAGTTTCTTTGCGATATAAACTAAAGCATTAGCATATTATACACTCTTTTTTTTCTAATGTATAATCTGATAACAAAAATAAAATTCAAGTGAAAAATATTTGTTGTTTTTTGTTCAATGGTGCTGCACCAAAAGTAACCAATAGGTACAATCGACAGCGAGGGAAGCGAACGCAAAAAATTATAACTACTCATAGGAATAGCTAAGGTTTTTTGACGTTTTACACAGAAACAGGATTAAGTTACCCGAAAAAAAACGGAAAGGTTAGGTACAACAATCAAGAAATTGTTGTAGCCTTTCCACATAAATATACGAGGATTAGATAGAAGCAGATTCATTTTTTAACCGTCAATGAAATAATCAGCGTTTCTCGATATGAACAGCAAACTCACGATATGATATGGTCAAGCATTAGTAATCATATCGCAAAATAGTTAGTTACATGATCCACCGTTTGAGTCGCTAATATCGTTTTGTTTTTGTGACATGTACATCATGGCGGCCGACAATAAAATTATTCTGACAAAAAGTTAACAATAATGCGCCAGATCTGTGGCCAGATGAACAAAAATCCTATTTCATGATGTTGCCAAGGTTAGTTCAAATTAGGTTTGAAAGAACTTAGGGCACCCGACACGGATCATCATGTTAGGTTCCTTTAAAGCGAAAAACACACTGGGCCCCAAGCCTGGAAAGTCATAATGACGCTTTTATATCCAGTGGTCAACCTCTGACACTCCATTGAAAGAAATGGCATAGAATCTTGTCAAAATCAACCATTATGAAATCAATGATAGACCATTCTGACACTATTGTAATAGCAGACTTGGAGCCCTGGTCCTGCGTACGCAACGTATGCAACGCTTTGTATCGTGTCGTATGTTGCGTTGCATACGATAAGTGTGTTTCTACTGCATAGTTTTTCATCAAACGTTTAACGATATGGTCAGTTTTAGCTGGTCATTCATGAAATATTACCATTTCATGAAATGGTGGCCAATTCTACGATATGGCTACGACAAATACATTCATTACTAAATACCTAAGGTAACTCCTTCATGACTTGCTCTGAACTTAGTAAAAAATAATTAAGTTAATTATTATTTATTTATTGGATCGCCAACAGAGGCTACACAATCACATGCATGATAATACAGACAGGAACAAATACAAGTGTGCACTTCCAATTATAGGCGACCACATCATTCACTTATTATATATAAGTACATCAAGTTTGACAAGGACGAAAATATTAACATAATTACAAGAAGTTAAAAGGAAAACAAAATAAGATGAAACGCAAAACAGAATATCAATCAATATATATTAAACTAACTTCTGCCAGCGGCTTGGCCCGCGTGGTCTCTAGGGAACATACTCCCGGGATAAAAATTAGCCTATGTCCTTTCTCAGGCTCTAGACTATTTGTGTACCAAATTTCATTAATCGGTTCAGTAGTTTTGGCGTGAAAGAGAAAGCGCGACAGACAGAGATACTTTGGCATTTATAATATTATAAAGGAGTAAGGAAGTAAGGATTCTTCCGTTACAGAGTGAGTGAGTGAATGAAAGACAACGCACAGCCGAAACTGCTGGTCGTAGGAAGCTGAAATTTGGCGTGTAGGTTCCTTGGGGAGTGTAAGGGAGTACTAAGAGAGGATTTCTCAAAATTCCTACGGGAACGGGTAAAAACGGAATATGCGCGTACGATGTCGCGGGCAAAAGCTAGTGGCTACATAAAACCGTTGCAGGTCATGTGGATGCACACAAATCTGATATCTTGCAGCAAAAGCCGCATGCTGTGCATTTCATGCCAGACCCGCTATCAAAAAACAAATCAAGCCTATCTATCATCTCGCTCCAATACTTCGAATTCGAACTACACGCCACTATCCAATGACCACTCGACCGTTTACCGTGACGTCACGGCCATTCATGACGAATCATACATCTACCCTCCATTACCGTCAGTGTGATGCTAACGAGAACAATAACGTAGTCAGTGACACCTACCTGTGAAGCAATACTGGCCGAACGTAAGCAAACTCGACGCCTATAAGCAAATGTTGGGCAGCCGAAAGTCAGTCTCGTGGTTAGGCGCTTACAGCTACGTCGTATTGTGAATCGTATCGTACAGTGGAAAGTATATCGATAATTTTATCACAATGGGGAAAAGTGAGTAAAACTTACAATTTATTAAACTTCAAGAAAAAAACTACATAAATATTAATTAGTATCTTCTAACTATGATAGAATGTTGTTTCGGAAACGTGATAAAGGTGCATGCTAGTTTTATTTATTAATATCATTGTAATTGAGTTAGCAGTTTTCAAGGTTGCATTATAAAAACAAACAAACTGAAGATACCCGACAATAATGTGCACACCTTTCTCTTAAACTAAACTGCTAGTTGTATTTGCCATCTTAATTTGCAATTATTTATTATTTTAATTTAATGCAATATCAGCGCAAATTTTTGATCCGTAGTTAACTTAACCAGTGGTTAAAAAATGCGTTTTTCGGTCAATTGTTAGCTTAGCCAATGAATAAATATTTATTTAGTTAAAACTATTGGTTAATAACTAAAAAAAAATACACATTTACTTTTTACGATTGAGTTAGTTACGGATCAAAGAAAAACTCACCCTTGGTAAGTTTCTATCATTATCGTTTTTCTATTTTTGTGGTGCAATTAAATGCAATGATGACCTGTCTACCCATTAACAACACAATATTTTGGTATTCGCTTTAACTTATAGCATTTTCGGGGACACAAGATTCCTACCTATCTCTGCTAGATACTTAAACGAATATAGATGTACGTAGATAGATAGTAAACCTAATCTTAAACTGGGTGTTGGGTAATTCAATTCCAAGACAAGTAAATCGCTGATATAATGATCAGCGATTTACTTGTCTTGGACTTGAATTACCCAACACCCAGTTCACCACAACACCCGCTCAATGTGTCCGTTCACATTCTGTACTGCCTGGTCACTAAACTATCTACTACTATATCTTATAATTAATACTTTATCTATACTAATATTTATAAAGCTGAAGAGTTTGTTTGTTTGCTTGAACGCGCTAATCTCAGGAACTATTGGTTCGATTTGAAAAATTATTTCATTTTTAAATAGCCCATTTATCGAGGAAGGCTATAGGCTACATATCATCACACTAAGACCAATAGAAGCGGAGCAGACGAAGTTGCGCGTGTCAACTAGTCCACAAATAAAATTACATTAGAACAACTCTCCTCAAACATCCAAGAATCAGTTGAAATAAGCAGTACTTTTTCTCTATTACATTTTTCTACATTGCCAACCTAACTAATATACTGGTCAACAAGGAGTTTGTCACAAGGAATGTGCTTACTAATTTTGAATTACATATCTACCCTTATCACAAAACCATATTTATTTTGCTTTGATGAGGTCTAGTTTTTGTGTTACTACCAGTGAGATCATTTTCCTTTTAGCTTGTAAATTCCGATTTTTCGTTATTCAATAAAGTAGCTGTTTTTTTTCAGTTTAGTAAGTTATTTTATCCTTTTAAAATGTGGAAGAAGTGACCAAAAGAATCTGACAAGTTTCTTTACATTTATGGTGAAATTATTTTTAAAACTCAAAAAAGAAATACTGCACGATCAGTCAGTTCACGAAATTGTGAACTTTATTTTGGGATTTTTGAATATTACGGGATAGTTGAGTATTCTGACGTACCATCTGCTGCACAATCAATCCTTTAACTTGATAATGTGCCTGAACCACCTGAAAAATTCAGTTTTCGCCTCAAAGCTCCACTTCAATCGTATTACAGGAAAATTGTATGTGTCTCAATAATTCTAATTTCAGTTCTATGATATTAAAACATGTTCTTAACATAATTAGTTATAAACATTCTTGTGACACATAAAAATTGCTTTTTTGTTGACCAGTGATATTAAATAGATATAAAAATTCACTGCATCTGAAAAATTGTATATATAGATTATAAATAAACTAGGTGCCTAATAACGTTAAGATAATAATAACATAAACATGCGATGCTTGCAAATGCTGCAAATGCTGCAAAATTCTGCGTGAATCTTCGGGGATTTACCCTTTCTGAGGCAACAATATATGCATGCACTTGGTATTACACGAAGTTTAAGTAAATCCTTATAATTTGTATTTTTAACCTTAGTAGTTTTTTTTTATATCCGGACTATCATTTTATGAACAAAACTAGCTTTTGCCCGCCACTTTGTATGCACATATCCTGTTTAATCCCTTTCCCGTAGGAATTTCGGGAAATCCTGTTAGCGCGTCCATACACCCCACAAGGAACCTACATGCCAAAATTTCAGCTTTCTACGATTAGTAGTTTCGGCTGTGCGTTGTCTGTCAGTCACTCAGTCAGTCACCAATAACGGAAGAATTTCGTCCGAAAATTGCTCATCCTCCTGCCCTTGGCCCAATTTATCTGGAGTTGGTGCAACAAGACTTTGAATAGCACTTTTTTTTTAATATTTCCGTTAATTTTTAATAAAAAAATCAGAAGATCGCATCTACCTTTGTATAAACTAAAACCTAACTAATGAGGACACATTTTAAGTACCCACTAATCGACAGCTAAAATAATTTATTAAGATTTTCTAAAATATTTTAACTAGCACTTCGCCCGTGACTTTGTCCGCGCTGCAATTTTCTTAAGGATCACTAATTTTTTTCTAGATAATTTAAATACTAAAACCTTCCTCGAGAACCACTCTATCCATTGGTGAAAACAGCATGAAAATCGGTGCAGCAGTTTTTGAGTTTATCGCGAACAGACAGACAGACAAACGTGGCGGAGGTTATAATACGTAGTGATGATCTGCAGCGTGATTCAGTAAACTTCTCACCGTAAAAGCCTAGCTCAAGTGAACATGAAGTGAGTTGTCAATCCCCATAAACAAGATAGAATGACAGTTCACTTCATGCTCTTTCCAGTAAGTTTACATTGACAGAGGGCCTATCACGAATATTTTGACGTAGGTATAGTAACGTTAACGTAAGTGAATTTTGAATGTGAAAAATACAACCCCATAGTCATCATCATCATCATATCAGCCGAAAGACGTCTACTGCTGGACATAGGCCTCCCCCAAGCGTCGCCACAACGACCGGTCCTGTGCGTCTCGCATCCATCGGCTACCCGCGACCTTCACCAGGTCATTGGTCCACATTGTGGGAGGCCTTCCAACGTTGCGTCTTCCGGTACGCGGTCGCCACTCCAGAACTTTTCGGCCCCATCGACCAACTGTTCTGCGAGCAATGTGCCCTGCTCACTGTCACTTTGTTTGGCGATCCTTCGGGCTACATAGTCCGCTACATCGCCAAACTAAAGTAACCTTGATTCTCTTGCGGTAACCTTGGTTCTCTTGCGGATATCATCATTCCTAATTCGATCACGCAAGGAAACTCCAATCATTGCCCGCTCCATTGCCCTTTAAGTGACTTTGAGCCTTCTGATGAGGCCCATTGAATTTTGGTTTGATTTTATGGGACATAAACAATTTATATCATTCAAAAATATGAATATAGTATCTAATTCAAATCAATATTATGTGCGTAATGAGTATTGTAGCTATGGTAAAATTTTACGTTACGTTACAAAAACCACAACCAAATTTTCGTGCTAGGCCCATTGATATATAAAAAACCACAACCAAATTTTCGTGCTAGGCCCATTGATATATAAAATACACACTCAGCATCTCAGAAACGTCCGCAAAAAAACGCAATATGCATAATTGTGCGCTAGTTTCAAACAGTCTCGCATCGCTTGCCATACTGCACTGCTTTGTAAAAACAACTTTAAGCGATCCGTGTAAGGTTGAATTTGCAAAAAAAAATGCGCATAACTCGCCATACTGAACTGCTTTGTAAAAACAACTTTAAGCGATCCGTGTAAGGTTGAATTTGCAAAAAAAAATGTTTATAGTATAACTACACACAACTCACACATGACAATTGATACATGTCAGTTATTGACGACAGTTTCGAGTGTTGCATTTGTTTGAGACTGTTCATCTTGGGTTTTTTATATATCAATGTGCTAGGCCCTCAGTTGTTGACAGAATAAACCGGCTGAGTAATTAAAAGTAATTTATTTGACTTTTGTCTATTTTTATAAATAACAGATAACATCTAGGTACTCAAAATCAGTATATAAACGTGTAATTTCGTAAAGAGCTGTTTCAAACAGAGATGGTTGCCAACAAATTTCTAGTAATTGTAGAAACAGCTTCCCTCACATTGGCACGGTAAAACAAACAGAATCGAACGAACCTGAAGTGAGTGTTCATTTACAAGTTTAATATAAAATAAATAGAAGACTATTATTTCTGTTTAGATACTCTAAAAAATCCAGATAAAAACATCTATTGTGATTTGATTGGTATTAGTCATTAGTCAAACATGCAGCCTTCCTCAATAATTCTAGAATAATTTTAATGATAATGAGAGCATTGGTGTAATTTTGTGAGACACGTGTAATTCTATTCGATGCCTTCGTTTTTGCCTATTGATTAATTTATTATCTATCAATATATATAAAACTATTCCATTTGTGGTTGGTGGACTGACTGACAACGCACAGCCGAAACTACTGGTCGTAGAAAACTGTTTAGCATGTAGATTCCTTGGGGAGTGTAAGACGCACTAAGACAGGATTTCCCGAAATTCTTACGGGAATGGGAAAAAACGGAATATTATGCGAGTACGAAGTCGCGGGCAAAATCTAGTATTGTTCATAAAATGATAGTCCGGAATTAAAAAATAACTACAAGTCTTGCCGGCCATTTAAGCTAGTGTATGTATAAAAAATACATTCTCAGAACGGCCATCAAAACATCCGCACAAAATAAAGTTGCACCACACTTGTTACATGTCCTTCACGTAAACAAAACAAAGAAAATAGAGTCGTCTCGCATTCCTTCCATTCAAAACCTAAATAAATACATTAATAATGCTTATGGAAATTATTCATCAATTAGATGATAATATAATTAGTTCTATACTTAGATCATCGCGGAAGGTTTTAAATTTTCAGAAATATTCCACTGCAATTAAATTGGTATTAAGCCGAGGTTGCGTTTTAAATGATTAAGATATTGCTTTATACCTAATAACCAGTTTTTGTATGAACGATGACGCATTTCTCACTTCATAAATTGGTTTGCTCATTAACAATTTGTTAAGTGACATTTACTTTCATTTTAAATTCAATTATTAGGATGAAGAGCTTTGTTATTCCGGACCTTCTTCGAGGACTGGTTAACCTTTCCTTATTTATTTTTAATTTATTCTTATTGACTTTAAGAATATGTACCTACCTTGTTTATTATATCTATGGTACCTGCCGTACCTTAATGACGATGTGCATTTATATGAGTGGAGTTCCTACACCTCCATTTTGCAATCTACAATATTCATTGAAAGTCTGTTTGAATACTATAACGTGATAAAATTGGAGTCCTTAATCCTTAAATACATAACAATTCTAGATTATTTGCGATGGTTCGAGCAGTAAAACAAATATATTATTATTTTTCCATGACTTCCGTGGTTAGTTGGAGTCCGAAACTTTTAACCTTCACGCTTTGACTAGCAAACACAACTTTTTACACGTGCTTCTCTTCTTCTAGTATCGCAGCATATGCTGACGGACTTGGAGAAGATCCCTGGGGTGCAGCTAGGAGACTTCCTGCTGCAGTTCGAGCTCGATGAGCCTCGGGAGTCGGTGCGGGAGATTGCCAGGAAAGAGCTCCGGGAGACGCCGGAGATCGTCAAGCCTGCTATCGAAGAACTGAAAAGACTGCTTGAAGGTAAGAAACACTGATTTAAAACCACTTGACACGGGGTTACCATCTTGTGGTGGACATTACGGTTCATTCGCTAGGTTTACAGGGTTGGGGTGGGATCCACCAAACGATTCTATTCTACTACGATCGCGTCATATCGATGATGTATCATATCACAATGAGTTTTGTAACCAGTCAGACGACAAGATGACACAGCACAATCATGTGAACTCGGCGTTACTCCTCTGCTGGTCTTTAATGATTAATTTTGTTGCGGGATCCTAGACAATTATTCAATTCATTTATTTTACAATTCATTAATGGTTTATTTAAGACTCGTCGAATTTCATTAATTCGGTGTTTTCCGAGTTGTGGTCAATGTTGATTCCAGCTTTCAGGATTTGCAATCGTTGGGAATAGGGTAGCGCGCTTGTATCATAAAATATCTTGCCAAATTAAATTACCTTTACCTGTCCGTTAGACTAACCAAATCAGATAATTTGATGCACTTTACTGGATCGGTCAATTTTCGTTTGTGGAACGCGATTAGCTAAGAATTGGTAATGACTGAGGTAATGATAATGACACACAATTTAGAATGTGCTCCAATTAACTTCGAAATTAATCATTTTTTATTCCAATGTTTGTGTGTGCTGATCTGTATGTTAGCATTGTTAGCAAAGTACATATGACGAAAGGAACTATTAACATAGTACCTAATAAATATTCGCAAATATAAAATGGAGTGATATTTGCTCATTATAAAATCGAAGGTTACCTAAACTAAAATCAAAGGAAAACAATGACCAGAGCTGGCCCGTAGGCTATATCAATAAATTTGGAGTACAAGTGACATGGCCACTTCATGATGTAGCTGAGGTTAGGATAAGTTTAAACTAAAAAACTTAGGGCACCCTGCCACGGATAGATTTGGTACGAACAGGTTCAAATGTGAGCGAGCAAAGCGAGCGAACATAGCTCTCGTCATCCCAATCATATAAAGCTTCATCGTCGAAATTAGGTTTGAGATTGCCATTTCATGAAGTGTAGAATTTCACGATATGACTACAAGAAATATATTGATCTACGTGAAGGAAAAAGTTGCATGAAAAGGGGTCCCTGCAACTTTACCACAATAGGGGTAGGTAGCAGGTACCTATTGTACGCATAAAGGTTAATATGCAGAAAGAATTAAAGGTTATATGCAGTTCAGCTTTATATGCAGAGAGTGCAAAGAGATAAAATCACAGTAGAATTTCGACTATGTAAGTACGCCAAGTAGTTCATCAAAAATATGTTAATGCTAATGTTATGCTTGCAAATTGCTCCATCTATTCAACGAGTGATGTACCAAGTTAATTATAGAACAATAAACTTGAGTAATAGTAACCTTCAAAATGAAGTATTGTCTAAATTAACATTTGAGTTGGTAATAATGAAGTTTGAATAGGTACATATAGTACACATCTAGTTTTCTTACGATTTGTAGTACATAGTCTTATCTACGTAGGTATTAATCACTAAGGTACTAATGATTTGTTACTATATCCGGAAACTATAATTATGTAGAATCACAAGAATCAATAATCTTGTACAGATAATTTGTTGATGACATATTATAACAGTAAATAATTTCAATCATTAGTAGTTAAAATTAAAACACTAGTAACAAAGTAACTCCGAATAAATTAAATAGGTACCTACCTAGTAACTTACAAAATCTCTGAAATAATCATCGCACAATGGACGTATCAAACGTGTGCTATCGATGTCGTCGCTTATTGATTAGTCAGAGAGCTCTTTATCATTAAAAAAAATATTAAGAAAGCAACTGTCCTCATCTGTCACGTTTAACTGAAGTTTTCTCGACTTTACGTGAAGAGCTTTTTTTTAGGATAAAAAATCATCAAATGACTCCTCCCGCTCTGGGCGGAGCAGAAGGGAGTGTCAGACTCTTACTAACTAAACCCATCCGTGTTCCTCCTTCCCTCCCTTTGCGTTCCAGAGCCGCGGTGACTCTTTCGAACAAATCCCACAACCTTAGCAGGTTCCGCAACCCTGACAGGTACCTGAAGGGCTAGGCAAAAGTTTTATTACCTACCTGCACCTGGCTTGTTTGCAGTCATAGAATAGTACTAGATCATTATGCCATACATGTCGCCTACTCGTTATGAGCAGAAACTTGAGGTAGTAGCACAGAAGCGTCAATGTCAAGTATATTTTACTTATAAGCTTCAAATATGAAACGTGCTACTAAAAGTTCCTTAGTGGTACAATTCGATAACACTTCACTCAGGGCACGTTTACAAAGGCATATCGGTTCATTTGAAACCACTTGGACCCTACCTACACTTTACACATTGTCTTTACGCTTTACACGAACCTTTTACCTCATTAATTAAAGTTTGAAATGTGCTTTTGTGCTCACTGAAAAATATACAATTCTATTTATTTATTAATACGTAAAACTTTATGCCCTAATAAAAAGCACTGTACAAAGGTGGACTAAGGTAATGTCTTGGGCATCTTCTAACAGTCGACCATTTTTTTTTTTGGTTTATTATTTTAGACTCTTGTTTGTGTGTCAGACTCATACTGAATAAAACCCACCCGTGTGCCTTCCTCCAAATGCCCTTTGCGTTCCAGGGCCGCGGTGACTCTTTCGAACAAATTACGCAACCCTGGCAGGCACCAGACTACCCTAGGGTGGTGCAGAGACAAAACATGGCAGGTGCAACTTAATTAAAGGAATAACAAACAGAAAAAGAAACATGCATTCATACTAAGCTGCATTTCTAACGTGCACCCCCAACTTAAGCAAAACATAACTATAATCGTAAACCGTGATTCCGAAATTAAAATGGTGACATTACAGTACACTATGAGTCATTCGCTTGTACATGTTCTGTACGGGTCATCGACCGATTGACGTTCACTGGTGACCATAGACATCCCAATAGATTGCGAATCTGAGGCATGGTGACAATGAAAGATTATCCGCTTGGAAAAACACTGGTGATAACAATATTAAGTAATAGCCCATCTTATTGACGAAAAAGGCGTCAAAGGAATTATCCAAGCCAATTAAATACGACACTTTTTAGAAGACAAATACGTTTGCTCGATGAAATTTCCCATCGACAAAAAATACCAATTGAATACTGTACTAAAACTGACTCCGATAGACATGAATTTTCAAAAATCCTTAGTTGCTAACTAAGGATTTTTGAAAATTCATGTCTATCGGAGTTAGTTTCGACCATCGTTATACAAATTCGTTCTAGACAAAGCAGGCTTGGTCTACTGTTAAAACTACAAGCCAATGCTAAAACATAACCACTTAAAATAAATCAGCAATCACTAGTTATTTTTAGCCTGTCCATTAGCACTTCCATTTTTTTTTATAGACAGGTAGTGTTCATCATGGTTTACGGAAGTCTCATTGCGTTAATCTTAATCATAAGTTAGGATTGACAGTGACATGTCATAGAGAATCTACGCAACCAACCTAAACGTAATTGAAACTTACCTTGATAATAGACGCTAACAAATCACATACATGCACTGATATTATGAAAACTAGGATAATTTCTGCATCACGCAAGATTTTTTTTTATTGTGTTTGCCAAACTGTTTGGTTATAAAAGCACAACTATTTTTTTTAATACCCTCTCTAAAATACCCCAAAATACTGCAAGGCTCTTTTAATTGCGTAATTTTACACCCCACTGAAGGAGAAAGAAAAAAGCGCTTGGTTTGGCTGACTGGTGGAGAATCCCCAGGGCATTAAATCCGTCTGTCAATGAAAACTCAATAAATTAAAAGTCAAATTCTTTTTCAGCTATCATAAAATGGCATAGAAAATTCTTTAAAGTCCTTTTAACTCAAGATCTAAGTAAAAACATTACAAACAACAATAACTAATCAGGTTGTCACGACACTTACAGAATGAGATCTCTTGGACTATTTGTACCTTATTAGACCATACACGAGAAAGCAGTTTGAGTGTACGTGTGAACACAAACATAGCATGTCGACGAATATTACTTGTACAATGAAGTTAATTGATTCACTATACCTCAGTTAATTAATATTAAATAGCACATGGCTTTTCGTTTGTTAGAAAACAAAGGTCAAGTTTGCGAACTGTATACAGGGTGATTTTAAATTAATTTTTAATGTTTTTAGGCGTTAAATTACTCATGAAAATGAAGCAGTGGAGTGATGTCCACCACTCCATCGCGCACATTAAGGTGTAGGAAAAATAGTAAGTTCAAAAACTAAAATCCGACTAGGTACTGATAAAATACGGTCTCAAAAGTATGAAACATCTCTTCAAAGTTAGAGTGAACAGGCTCCTTCTGGGTAAGCTCACTCCAGACCTAGACTGGAGTCAAGAGCAAACCCATCACAAATAAAAAAAAAAAAAAAAAAAAACAAGAAGAAAAAAATAGCTGGAATGACATTCTGCGAAAATGACGTTTTACGAAAGTGAAATTGTGTGAAAATGACGTTTTGATAAAATGACGTTATGAGAAAATGACATTTTGCGAAAGTGGCGTTCTTCTTCAAGACCAAAATATTCACTGTTTGTTTTTCGAGTAATGTTCTAGTAGTCGGGTTTTAGTTTTTGAACTTAAAAATCAGCTCGTAGTTAATATTAGCCTGTATCAATAGTTGCGTTTCTAATCTGTGCTCGAAGGCTGCAATCTTAGTGGATGATAATAATTGATCTCATGTTAGCATTAGGTTTTATTGTCTACAAATACTATGTTATTTTAATACTTGTTAGAATATTTGCTACGTGTTTGAGGAAGAATTACAGTAATTTATTTCATAGGTAGATGTGGTAGGTAACTTTCTACCTATCTGCTGTTAAACAATGACGTGTCGTACCTAAATAATAATATGTTTTCAAATAGGTAGGGAAATTCATGAAAAAAACATTATTATCTCACCAGTTTATCGATAAATACATAATACAAAAATAGAATACAAACAATGAAAACAGAATCAAAATGATTAAAATTTACTAACCACCATTAATTTCACTGCCATTTTTAAGGAGCATGTATCAAAGTATATTCGACCATAGTCAGTGCCTTATTTTTTACGATAATAAACTTCGGCAAACAATAGACGATCAGACCCGGAAAAACCAGACATCTTTAATGTAAATAATTACAAACAAATATCAGTATGTTTGTTTATGATATCCATTATTGGTATTATGTGGAAATGTAGAAGCATGGGATAAAAATATAATAAGTAAATAACCGAGTGAGGAATAATTATGTACAGTCAACAAAGCTGTTCGGTATACAGGCAGAAATATTAATTTTTCCACAGCACTGCCAATGTTTATTTCTAATGTGTGTATTATAATTTTTTGAGCTTTTGACATACTTACGAGTGTGTTGTACAATAATTGTCTACTCACACAGCACACTCACAACATTGTTTAAAAGTAGTTGCAAGTCTTCTTCTTATCGAGTGGGCAGTAAGGTCTAACGACCCCACATACCCTAGTGTCAGAGTTTCTAAACCGCCTCAAGGGCCTCTGACATGGTTTATTTGACGACCGCCGTTTGGCGGCCGGGACCACCGGCTTATACGTGCCTTCCGAAGCACGGAATCATCTTTTTATCAAACAATCAGGTGATTCAGGCCTGCAATGTCCTAGCCAAACTGGAAATAACTTTACAAAGTATGCTTCCCATGGGAATCGAACCCACGACCACCGGGTCACAAGGCAAACGCCTAAACCACTCGACCACGGAGGCAGTTGCAAGTTAGCTGTCTGCATACCCAATAGCTTTGTTGATTGTACCTATGTAAGTTCATAGTTGTGTAGGGACTACATCTGACGTTAATTTCCTTCTCACGTCCCCTTTATTTAATTTATATCCATCAGCTTTATTTAAAAAAAATAACCATATGATTAGTTTCAATACGGATAAGCAGAATCATTGGCCGAAATGCCTATGTAGAGCCTCGCTATTCTGTTTATAAAAAAATAACCATATGATTAGTTTAAATACGGATTAGCAGAATCATTGGCCGAAATGCCTATGTAGAGCCTCGCTATTCTGTACCAATAAACTTACCCATGAGTTAGGTATTACATGAATACCTCTTATTATATACTTCATCATCATCATATCAGCCGAAAGACATCCACTGCCGGACATAGGCCTCCCCGCGCATGTGGCCACTACAACCGGTCAAGTGCGTCTCGCATCCATCGGCTACCCGCGAGCCTCGCCAGGTCATCGGTCCACCTTGTGGGATATACTCGTACTTACCAGTATTTAAACTAATCATATTTAAATCTTTTATAAATAATGCTTCATATTTTTAAAGGTGCTTGTCATATTGTGTTGACTAGCTTTTTAGTGTTCCGTACCCGTAGGGTAACCAACGGAACCCTATTACTAAGTCTCCGCCGTCCGTCTGTCAGTCAGCAGACTGTATCTCAAGAACCGTAATGGGTAAACAGTTGAACTTTTCACAGAGTGTGTTTCTATTGCCGCTATAACAACAAATAATAAAAATTAAATCAAATTATAAATTTAAGAGGACTCTCATATTAGAAACGTTTTTTTTCGGTTTGTGGTACGGAACCCTTCATGTGAGAGTCCGACTCGCACTTGGCCAGTTTTCTTTTTCTTTGTAATGTCTCAATACATAGATGCAAATGTTTAACCTTCTGGTAATGACTGCTTGTTAGGTAATTAAAATGACGGCATTATAATTATGTGAAAAATGAATTAACTAAAACTTATTTATTTTTCACATTTATGTCTGTCTATCGTCAATTTGTACTTTTTTCTGTCTACATTGTTGTGTCTATATAGTGACACGTGTATGATGATCAAACAGACATCACAATGACTAAGGTTGTGAACTCTTGTTTAAGAATTTAAAGTTAAAAGTCCTTGCACATATGATTAATTGACAGTTTTTTTTTTGTTAATATACCACTAATTAGGTACCTAAAAAGTAATATTTGGAAGAAGTTTGTGAAGTGCTCCCACAGCTAAAATTATTTACAGATAGAAACTAGAATAGAAAATACAAACACTAACTATATAAGTGCCTAAGTAGGTATATCTCCAAGTGTCATAGGCTACTTTTCTATTCTGGGAATATACGGTTCCTGTGGGATAGCCTACGGAGTCGAAGCAGCGGGAAAACACTAGCCATCTAGATATCTTATACCATGTATTTTCTGTTTCAGAGGACAAAGACTTGCACGTGCCATTAGATAGTGAAGCTTGGCTGATAAGGTTCCTGAGACCCTGCAAGTTCTACCCCGAAAGCGCCCACGATTTGGTAAGTGAGCCTATCATCATCAGCATCATCATTTCAGTAGAAAGGCGTCCACTGCTGGACATAAGCCTTCCTCAAGTGTCACCACATCGACGGATCCTACGCCTCTCGCATCCTTCGGCCTTCACCAGGTCTTCGGTCCACCGACTATCAAGTGAACCTATGCTGTCGTAATAACTTTGTTATATGTATTGGTATAACCACTGTCAACCGGTCCTAACTTTATGCTCATGCAAAAAAATTAAAACAAAGGCAGTGTGTTACTTCGTATCGGACTTCTCTTTCTATTTAAAAGCTCTGAAGCTTTATAACTTCATCTTAAAAAATAATTTCGTCAAATCTAGTCGACCTAATAAGTATATTATTTTGAAAAAAAAATCGCGTGCATTTATTCCCTATTGATGAATAATAAACTAGATCATACTACCTAAGTATACTGACAGTTTCTGAAGTGATACTTCGTGTCTACTTATGCATTCATGTATAATTCATACATATCATGCAAATGTTATATTTAGAAGTGGCAGAATATAAATAAACTGCAACCTTGTTACATACATAATATTATCTACTTTTCAAAACAGGAAATAGAATAGTAATTATTATTTGACCATAAATATTTAAAATGCATTAATTCCTCTTTTTCAGATTAAACGTTACTACGGGTTCAAACTGAAACACTCAAAGCACTACGATGGTCTCATCCCAAGCAAGGAGACCAACGTGTTCAACCAGAACGTGCTGACAGTGCTGCCCACACGCGACCAGCATGGGCGACGAGTGCTAGTGCTGGAGCTGGGAAGTAAGTACCTATTTAACTATGGTGATCTACAAGTAGGAGAGACCAACGTGTTCAACCAGAACGTGTTGAAAATGCTGCCCACACGGGACCAATATGGGCGACGAGTTTTAGTCGTGCAGCTAGGAAGTAAGTAAAAAATTGTCTCTAAGGATCCGTAATGTAACCAACACGCGACCAGTATAGTACGGTAAGTAGGTACTAAGTGTAGGAGCCAGGAAGTAAGCAGCCGTTGATGTAGTCCCTACAGAAGTGCTGAAGATAGTAAGTATAAAGCAGTTCGTAGTGTACCCAATAGAGACCAACGCGTACATGAACGTAATGTTGTAACAGTACTGCCAAAAAAAAATAGGTCATAAAACCTCATCTGCACTGATCACGATAATCAGCTTTAATTAACATTATCGTGAATGCAAAATCTGCCTAATTTTCGTACGTGTAGATAATAAGTAAGATAAATCGCATTAGAATTTCTGGGTACTCAAATAGTCACGCAACCGTGCCCGTGATAATGATGAACAAATAATACGTTGCACACAATACACACAGCACGGAAAAACCATGGACAAAGCTACCTCATCATCATACAAACGTCACTCATTATTGCAATATCCATCATTTTAAGCAATATTCACTTATTGATCAGACATAGAACAAAAACATTGAACTTTGTAGGTGATTGTTAAAATCCGGATGTTTTGAATCACGATGGAAAACCCAATGAAGATTCAGATGGCACAAAGATTCTGCGAGCGTGTATTTTTTATTAAAGATTATTTTTGTTTGTTAAAATCTTCCACTATTGACGTATCGGCCACATCTACATTTTCATGGCTTTTGAGATTATTGGTTTAACATACTAAAATATTGACGAACTAAAAATACGATTTTGAAATATTTACTCATACATCAGAATTTTAGAATATGCCCTTTTTATTTCGTTAAAACAGTCGCTCCTCCTTCCTCTTATGGTGCTGTAAGCCAATGCCTACCTTCATATTTACTTGACGATCGCTTTAAATTCCTTCTCTTACTTTTAACCCATCTTCTTCAGAAAAATGGAAGCCAAGCAAGTGTTCCCTGGACGAGGTGTTTAAGGGCTGTGTCCTGTTCCTGGAGGCGGCCATGTTGGAGCCGGAGACACAGATCTGCGGAGCTGTGGTGATCTTCGACATGGACGGCCTCTCCATGCAGCATGTGCTGCAGTTCACGCCTAGCTTTGCCAACAGAATCGTTGATTGGCTACAGGTTGGTAATCGAAATACAAATTTGAAGCTCTTGGTAAGTTGAGATACCTACTGCCAAGAAGATTTTTCGACAACCTCTTCTTCCCATGATTAAATTACCTAACTCTGTTGTTAGGTTACGCTAAATGGATAGACTATAAAATCATTTGTGTGCAAATGTCGTTACCTACACCAAAAAACTCTACAATGTCTACCTACATGTGTCCCCTGGATTAACTGTTCAAAGAGTGCGTGCTGATCCTGGAGGAAGCCAAGTTAGCCGGAACTGGAGACGTACATCTGTGGAGCTGAGGTCATCTTCGACATGAACGCCCTTATTAAACACGGTCTTATTTTTACTTTTGCATGTTTCAGGAAGCCATCCCCCTCCGCATCAAAGGCCTCTACATTATCAACCAGCCCTTCATCTTCGAGATGGTCTTCAAGCTCTTCAAGCCTTTCCTGAAGGAGAAGCTGCGCTCCCGCATCGTGTTCATGGGCAGCGACAAGAAGATGCTACACGAGTACATCAGCCCTAAGTGCTTGCCCGACAAGTATGGCGGTACCCTCAACATTCCAAGCGTCACTGGAGGACAGTGGCTCGAACTACTCCTCATGTGCGATAAGGAATTCAGTGGTAAGCACAAACAAACAATATAAAACAATAAAATCAGACTTGTAAATGTTCTGAGTAGTCTACGTGCGATTCTTCATAATAAGTCATTTGTAGGCTGAAACTGAGGTCCAAAGATGGATGTATTGACGTGTCAATCATGTCATATACCTATTAATATCAACGTGTGGACGTGATACTGATATTAATAAGCTACAATTTAATTTGTATGATTAATTTTATCTTGTACATGTAATTGTCCTCCTCATAACATAATCATATTGAGGGCGAGGAATGCAAGACGAGGAATGGAAAGATAAGATGAATGGTTTGTGTACGGACCGACGTGATAGAAAAGGAATTAAACGATGGTTGATAATTTGATAAGAGGAGAAAACTCAACTTTGCGTTTACTGGAAATCGTACGTGAGTTCTACTATTATTCTGTTCAAAATATATTAGATATATTTTGTTTAGAAATAATACCCAATTATTAAAGGGACAGCGAATGAATACGTGTTGTGCTGGCTCAATGTAGCATAGGACACGTACTAGGTGTAGGACGATGATGAATTTTGTCTTACATAGTTACCTTGTATCGTGAATTTTGTTTCAGCGATCAACTCCTATGGATACAAGAAGAAGTAAATACTGCGCGGGCGCACAGAGTGACATGGACGATTTTATGCAATGTGATAATGAATATGCATATCGTGATAGTGAAACTTATATTTAGATCATTGTTATACGTACAAACCATAGTTTTTAAGGCCTTAGCCATTGGCATTTTCGAGTACGTAGAGTTATGGTGTAGAAATATATTAGTCGAAAATAACAATTAGATGTTAAAATAGATGGCTGAAAATTTGAATATTATTTGAAATGCATTTTGTAAAACGTTGGACCAATATTAGTTATTTTTTATTTTATGCAGATCTACTTTTTTAATCATTTTAACGCTTGTTTTTTTAGCAGTGAATTGAGCTATTATTCCAATAGTGATTTGGCATTGATTTCTTAGTTACGAAAGTGTTATTTGAAAGATATTTATTATATAAAGAATATTCGCTTGAGACACATTTCGTAAAATAAAACAGGCTGTGATTTCCTAAAATGTGCGATATTATTGTTAATTTGTTTTCTAGGCAGCGCAATGTTGCTTATTCATGATTATGAGCTTATAATATTCAAAAATATTTTTAATATCTCAATCAATAATGGACAATAAAAACATACTATTCGTATTGCCAAGCTGTAACTAAAAATAAAATATGCGCTATATCTAAAACACAGGCAAATTATGAGTCCATGACAAAAATAAATGTTACTATGTATTAGTAAGTATATAAGTTAAGTATACATTAATTTATAAAAATAGTAAGAACTATATTTCTAATGTATATTATGAATGCTTATAAAAGACAAGTTCAGTTTGAAACATCACCACTCATGAGATGTACCTAGCTATATACCTTTACCTACAAAGTTGAATGTTACAAAAAAATATGTATTTTTATAATCCTTATTATATAAAATTACATTTATATTATGTTAAAAACGGTAATATTATTGTACCACTTAAATTATACCTTTATTTATTAAGTTAGTAAGAAAGGTACCAATAAATGGAGTAAAATAAATAAAACAATTTTATATTAAAAAACTGGTTTCTTATTTAATAACACCAACCACGTTGTACTTTTACGTTATATCCTTACAAAAATAGTAAATTTAATTCATCTTATTTATTTAGTCTATCTATACAATTATTTAAGATCCATATAAATCATAGAATATACCTACTTTTTTACTTAAATATCTTACTATGCTTTATTATTAAAAATGCAAAAATTACATTCCTAATGAACATTTCGCGAGTGGGTATTGAGCGTTTAAGTTACACTTTGTACTTGGTCGACAAGATGTGTTTTACGCCTTGTTATTGTTCACATTCTGGATGTAGCCGTAGGAGTTCGCCACTGAAAAAGAAAGTATAGAATAGTCAATGTCTATTTTTATCCGACTTCAAAAAAGGACGAGGTTCTTTAAGCTTCATTAAATCTCTATACCCTATTTGTTGCCACAGCCACATGGTGGATATCCCACCCATACGTGCATACCGTTTTGGGGATACTTTCATTGTGCATAAAGCTAAACAGCCTTTCCTGATAACTAGAACCTAGAGATACTAGTGTTTAAGTCAAGATTGATTAGGTTACTTTTAGGCGTGCTCCATCGTCGCCTAGGGGCGGCGCACATATGGCGGAGCGCAGCGCAGAGCATGCCCGCGAAGTTTTCTAAACGTGTGACACATTAGGCGAATTTCTACCCAAAAGGATGCGTGATTATGTGCTAAATTGCGCATACTCAACATACTGTCATCATTCGTTATGCAATTATTCCAGAGTCCAAAAATGTACGATCCGAAGCGGATGCGCACGAAGTAGCGCGCATGCTCGCGCATTCGCGTTCCTGCGCGCTATATTTCATGCAGTCGCTTCGACGCTCTTCAAGAGTTAATTGTTGTGTTAATTGATTTTATACATTATTTCAATGATAACAATGTCAATAATAGTTTGACAGTGAAAAATGCTCTGCGCTGCGCTTCGCCATATGGGCGACGACGGCCCTAAATCAACTCTTTAGACTAAGTGAGATTGTGGTCAAACACGGCCCATGGACAATAAAAAATGAATCAACACTCAGTCCGTGCTTTTTATTGTTTCTAAGTGTTCACTGACGCTGATGTGATATGACGATAGCTATCACAGACTTATCACGTAATACATATACCAGTCACGTCTGTATTCACCAAAGCAGACTTTAGGTAGTTACAGCTAATGTTTTATGTTGGTACAATGCAGGTAGGCTAATATTTTGTTTTATATCTTCAAACACAAAGTCTCACACAATCTATATTTCAATAGAAAAACCACATCCCTATTTCTGTTCGAAAAATCTAACTTGGACTTAATACTTGGCAATAATAAAATATATGTATTTAAACATACAACATAACTCATGCCTGTATAGACCGAATAGGAAACAGATTCTGTTGTCTCATGTAAAATAAATATGGATTTGACCCATTCAGAAATCGAACCAAGAGCCCTACGTTTAGCAATCACAGTTAGAACTGCTAGACCAAAAAGACAGTCATCATAATCATTTCAGCCAAAAGACGCCTGTCACTACATCGACCTGTCCTGTGCGTCTCGCATCCAGTGAATTGCGGCGGCCTTCATCAGGTCACCGGTCCCACTTGTTGTCTTCCGGTAGGCGATCGCCACTCCGGAACCTTCCGACCCCATCGGCTGTCTGTTCCGCGAGCAATGCTGCCCATTATGGGGGCGAAGAAACTTTGTGTATAAAGTCATAATTCGAGGTTTGACTCTCGCCTGTTTCCTCCTCCAATATTGGACTAATTTAAAAAGATATTTCATAAACTGATAAAAGGAGACATGCTGTGCCCCGATGATTCTTTTTCATTAATAGTTGTCAAATTTGTACACAAGGGCTCTATTGACAGCGGTCTATGTAGAATAATTTGAGCATTTCTTTAGGGTTCTTGTGCTTAGACTATAATGTATCATCAAAAAAACTTTTAACAAAAAAATTAAATCTCCGAAAAAACTGAAAAGCAAAAAATAATAAACCTTTTTACACAAAATAACTTAAATTTCGAAAGTCGGTGTTTTTGATTGTTTCTTCGCATTTTAACATCGACTTCCGAAATTTTTATTTTATAATTTTATAGCTATAATTTACTAGTTACTACTAACATGGGTAAGCTTACAAAAAATGCTACACAGGTCAGCGTTAAAATCTGTGAGTGAATAATAAATCACCCCTATTTTCCCACCCCTACAGTAGGATTTTTTTACAGATTTACCTTTCCAATAAAAAAAGAATTGAGTATCAAAATCTAAGCTAAGGAGTGGAATTCCCTGCCGGAGTCTGTGTTTCCTGATAGCTATGACCTGGGAGTATTTAAGTCAAGAGTGAATAGGTTACTTCTAGGCAAGCGTGCTCCATCTTCGACCACATCATCGCTTACCATCAGGTGAGATAGTGGTCAAACGCGAGCCTATAAATAGTAAAAAAAAAAACGGACTACTCTGTAAAAAGTTATGCGTTATACATAAAAATAGACATCCTCCGTTTTTTCGTCGGTTAAAAAGGGAAACATAGGGGCACATTATTCAATCCATCTTATTCAATAAAATATATTTCTGATCGGTCTAATATTGGAGGAAGAAACAGGCGACAGTCAAACCTCGAATTATGACATTTTACATACAAAGTCTCTCGGCCCGCGTTTCCTCTTAATTTTGGTGATTCTTTGGGCTATTTCTGTAACCCTGCGGACATCTTCATGTCTGATTCAAAATGGCAGTCAAATACTCACATTTATACTCCTCCTCGTAGTGCCTCAACATCTTCCACAGTACATCACCGGTGATCTCCGGCTCAGGCAGCAGGCCGCCATGCCTCTTCCTCAGCGCCTTCGGGTCCACGTGCTCCATCAGAGAGCTCATGTTGGTGCCGTGGAAGTGGATGCGCGAGCGCAGCTTCTCTCGCATGAACGGCTTGAAGATGGCGAACAGCATGTTGAAGATGTACGGCTGGTTGATAATGTGGACCGCCTTCACGCGGATTGGGACTGATTCCTGGAAATGTAAATGTGGTTTAAGAATCGATGATCCATTGTCCGAACGACAAGAACGACGTTCTTGATTTGTAAAGATAGTAACCAGCATCAGGCACTATTTGTCTGCCGTTTTGTTGCAGCTGCGATGTATACTCTTAATAATAATTTTGTATAGGTACTCTTAATATGCAGTTTTTATTACACTATCATTTTATTGTTTTTATTTTTTACTATTTTATTTTGTTTGTTTTTGTGTCTAAGTTTGCGCTTATGCACTCTATCTCTCTGCTATTTTTCCATAAATATAAGATAGTGAAGTGAAATTCTGCATTCGGTATTAAATAATAAATTGATCAAGCTGTTACAAACAAACGTATATTTATGTAGGTATCAGGAAAGTGTTCATGACCCGACTTTTCATGAAGATTGTTCATGAAACAAACTGTACCTATCTACTCATATCGTTTGACCATGTCTAGCACTATCTAACAGCAATATTGCTAAAAGAATTCCATTAAGTTAAATATAGTTGTTCTTGATTGAACAACATAACCACTTTCCAATTTCTTAAACAAAATCTATAGAAACATGACCTAGAAAAGCAGCTGACTGGTCAAACAGGTAGTTGTCTGCTAGCCCACTTCACGCGTTGCCTTCATTGCGTAATATATCGCTACGGATCAACGGCCTCTGTTCGACCAGCTATATTATACCTAATAAAGTTTTGACCAACCTCGCAGCGAGAAATAATTGAACATTATTGCGTTTCAGAGTGTTGGCGAGTTAGTCAGATATATAATAATTACTTGGTATTTATGAAACGCTTGTACCACAACGAACGGATATTCGTTTTGCGAAGCTGAATAATATCAATGTCAAGTTTCCAATACATAGGTGTATTACATTGCATCAGCCAAAAAGACTAAACACTCAATTGCACATGCCATCTGAACGAATAGTTGCTGGACTTTAAACAAACTTTCCACGCTTGATTCATTAACAATCTACGAATGAACTATTTTAATTATAGTAACCTTTGACTGCCCTCAGTAACCTTTGACTGCCCTTGAACAAGATAATATCAATTAGAAACACTACACAAATCGAGCTACGTAAGAAAGATCATGATAAAATAAATGCAGCTGGCCATTACGTTGCAAAAATATTCTCATATCGACCCGTAGTAAATGAGGACCTGTAGTCATCGCAAAAGATGTCAGAAAAAGGTATATTACAATTCGCGACATCCATTCAAATTTCACTTGTTTACAACAATTTGTCGTCAAAATAATTCTTTCTGGGGTTCAGGTCAAGACCGTATTGAAACTACAAAATCTACTAAGTGAAGTCATTATGATAATCGTAGTAGTATTTATTTCTAAAGAACGTGCGTTTGATAACAACTGTATCAATCGCTTTCGTTTAAACTAACCTGTATCCAATCAAGCACCATCTTAGCGTAAGACGGCGTGAACTGCATGATGTGTTTGAAGGACAAGCCCTTCATGTCGAAGACGCTGATGACGCCGCAGATCTGTGTCCTGGGCTCTGCCATCGCCCCCTCCAGCCCCACCTGGATGCCTCGGAACACGTCCTTGAGGGACACCTCTTGCGGGTTCCATCTCTCTGGAAAATTACCAGGGCAACATAAGCATTGAGGAATTTCTAACACTTCCTTGGGAACACTTCTTGTGGGCTCCATCTCTTTGAAAAACTATCAGGTCAACATAAGCATTTAGAAATATGGAACAAGTCCTTTAGAGACACCTCTTGTGGGTTCCATGCTTCTGGAAAATTACCAGGGCAACATAAGCGTCGAGGAATGCAGTGACGTTCGCATTACAGCATTCGTCGGAACACGTGAACTTGTTCTGATCACGAGGTTCTGTAAAACCAATAACCCCAAATTAAGCTACAGCTAAAGGCCAATTTTTTCTCTAATTTGCGTCATTGCTGTTCTGAACTTTTTCCACTTTACACGTGCCTTATTATAAAATTAATGATATTGAAATGTTTTTGCTAAAAATAATTTTGTTACTTAACAGATGTTCGTAATTATATTCGTGACAATCTAAGAGGTCAGATTTGACAGCAGGATTTTGCTTGACTAGTAAGTATCTATAAAAGAGACATGATAATAAATATCTTTCGCACATAGCTGAGTAGAGAGCAACTCAAATCAGACTTCTCAGATTATCACGAATATAGTTAGGCAGGTAGGTTAGTGTCGTAACAAAATACCTAGTTTTTAGGAAAATCTATGCCTTTTTCTTCGAAATTCTGTTCAAGGAATAAATTCCAATAAGTTTTAAGAGTGAAGAATGCCAAAGTTTGACAGGTTTTCAGGCTAAAGTAGAGTTTGATAAATACTCAACGTCAAATTCTTTATTCAGAAATCGGCGTTAGCAAGATTCTATTGTAATCACTACAATTTTAAAACAATTAATTTGCTGTGTTACGTGGAACGCTTATTGAAAATGAAGTTTTTTTATCTTATGATAATAATCAAATATTATTGAAAATTCAAACGATGAACTACATATAAACACTTCATTGTTAGCTATCCCCTAAGCTAGTTTAGACAAATAAGGAAATAACACTTCAGTGTTACAATATAAATATACTTAGGTGTTTCTGATAAAGTGAGTCCACACGATACAAACTTGTCTGAATAAAATATGTCCATCACATCGACATTTGTCTGTGCAAAGTCTGCGCAGACAAAATTCTGTATCGTGTGGACGGTCCATTAGGGTGCCTGTCTATTTCAGCGGGAGGCAGCGGAGCGGAGGAACGGAGAAATTTAAACCAATGGATTTACAAAAAATCTCCGCACAACGTAAGTCACTGACATTTTGACTGATATGATTGGTTAATATTTTTCCGTTTCTCCGCTCCGCTGCCTCGCTTCGCGCAAATGGACAGGCACCCTTAGACATGCCTCAGCATTGGAAATAAATAGTTGTAGCCTTACTTCACGCACTATTTCATCAATAGTACATATCAATTTAATGTGCACACGCCATTCTCGCCCCAGATTCAGTTTTATACTCTTTTGGAATTTAATAAAAATATATCTACTTATACAAAATACATATGTAGTTACAAAGCCACAAATTGTTCTTTCATCGTCAACAGTAACAATAAAAAATAATAACTTATGATTAAGTGATGGGAACTAAACATCAATTAAGTATTCTCGGAGCGTATTTAAAATACTTATGTCTAATGGTCGACGCCATAGTAAGATGCGCACACGCATCGGACCTACCATAATAATATAAAATGATTATGGTTACACTTGCATGACACACTTGTCGACGTGATGTTGCAGTTCTTAACAGCAAGCAAAAAGCAAGATTGAACGGTTAACCGTAAATTCTGCAGTCTTGCTCGAATTAATTTGAATCGTTTTGATTTCTATTATTTGCTGTAGTCACTGATTATGCACCTTTTTATCAAAATGCTTATCATAATACCTACACGAAATAACTAACAAACAATTCTGCCTGCGGTTTGGCTTGTATGAATCAGGTTCTATTATCTCCAATAATCTTACTTCCGCAACAACAATTATCCTATGTCTTAGCCCAGGTTTTATTAAAGTAATATAATTCTAGACGTGAAAACGCAACAGACCGGCAGACAAATTTTCAACTTTTATTAGTTTTTCCATTAACTATAGTCAAGTCTCAAGTACTTGAACCTAGAACCTGGTTGGACTGGAAGCCGACCCCGATATAGTTGTGAAAAGCCTAGGCAGATAATGATGTAGTCAAGTACTTGATATCATTACTCAATCATCAAGAATTGCCAAGCGAAGCAATCCTTTGCGGTACACCACAAACTTATGGCAAGCGTTAATTCATCGTTAGGGTACCTACATCGTGAATGAAAACTGTTTGCAAAAGATCAAGTTATTTGCATCCAAAATGGTTTACGCTAAAGATCTCGTGTCATGGATATTAATGGCATTACTTATTCAAATGTTTTGTTAAATCTGGGAGATTTTAAGCTAAATAGTTACTCAAAACATTTATTCTCAAACTAGTTATTTTGGACGTTTTATCGGTACAGGTGATCGCTAAATGGTTGAAATTCGTATTTTTACGTAATTCATAATTATATTTACATTTAAGCTCGCTTAAGAACGAGCGTCGCTAATTCATTTTTGTTTAAATTGTAATAATATTGACATACAAGAGTGCATTTTACCGGCCTAAGCGGTTTCGTTCGCGTTAAAGTATTCTATAACCGTCGCCAAGGTTCATGTATCTTTATAACAAAACTCATCGAAATCGGTTTGGCGTGAAAGCATAACATAGGTACTCATCTCTCATCATCATCAGCCTATAACAGTCCACTGCTGGACATAGGCCTCTCCTAGTGCACGCCATTCGGCTCGATTTCCGGCATACATAACATAGGTACTCACTTTCTCATTTTATAATATTAGTTTACCGATGCTAAATATCACAGAGCTCGTTTGAGTAATAATTATACTTAAAAACACGGCGCGGGCGATTCTACAAATTTTTCTCCTCACACTTTGAGTCAAGTTCCTATGGTAACGAAGGCGTTAGAGTAGCAATTAATACCAACCTCCAGATTCAACTAAAATAATGCGACGACCATATTGATCTCGCGGCGCCAAGATAGAAACAATGGAATGCTCGAACGGCGCCCGAACGGCTGAGGGCAGCAGATCGCGGCAGTAGTCCCCGTGTGCCAGCCTGAACTTGTAGTATGCTTGAATCTGTGGTGATAACAAAATAAAAGTATCTCGGTAAATATTCTCATAACAAAACTTTACTTTCCTTGAAGGCAGTGGTATATCCATAGTTCACCAGTTTCGTTGAAGTCTCATGAAATAGGAACGAACCTATTGTTAACCAGACCCACATCCAGACAACGGGATGCCAGTAAAAAAATTAAAATGGCATTACCCATTAATACTCAGCCCTACCCGAGAATCGAACCGACGACCATGCTCTACAATGTAGAGTATGTAGAATCAACATAGTCCATATCAACAGTTGCGTTTGCGAAAACTAGACAAAATCGCAGTAAGTATTGTTACACTTAACTCAAACAAAAACTACGTACAGCAGTTCACAACAGACATGTATGTAATTGGGCATATTACCATGACCTATTCAAACAAATGACGTTTAAATGTACATAAAGTAGCAACAGTATGTATAAAAACGTTATTCAAATAAAGCGGACAACACAATTCTGTTCATCAATGTGCTAAGTGTTCTATAAACTATTCACAAAACTGTGTCATACGAAAAGTATAATATAAACAAGTAAATGTTAGTTATTATTCGGAAAACATACCTTTTTAAAAGCACTTTCAGGATAGAACTTGCATGGCCTGAGGAACTTCAGTAGGTAATCGTCTTTCTCGATGGGGACATAAAGGGATGGCTCCTCTGAAAAAAAAAGATAACATATCATATTATATTATATTAGCAAGAAATCTTCCTAAAACTCCTGAAAAAGATAACGATCTTGGTTGAAACTGGAACCAAAAGGATTATCTAGTTTCAACGTATCCAGCGCGGAATCTATGACAAGTTCAAGAAAGGGCTAGTTTATAGGTGACTTGGCACTTGCTGCATGTTTTGTAGTAGGTACTAGCTCCACAAGATTTGCAGCAAGTCGACTTGACATGTAGTTAGAAGTGCAATTCAATACTTTAAAATCACTCATTAGTTCATTGCTGATTGTGTAAACGCAGCAAAAACATTAACAAGAAGTTTTTTGTTTGCGAGCACAACATACGGTTATTATATTTTAAATATTTTCGAAGATCACATGAGCAACTAGGCAAATAAAAACGACGAAACATTACAGTGAATTGCACAATTAAATTCTGTAAAACCTGACCCGTCATCGGACTACAAGACGTACAGCGATGCATTAAACGTTTTCGTAACATACTTAAATTGTGTATAACAGCTAAAGAGGGTTTC
Organism: Lacanobia wlatinum; assembly: GCA_947578705.1. Lineage (NCBI taxonomy): Eukaryota > Metazoa > Arthropoda > Insecta > Lepidoptera > Noctuidae > Lacanobia > Lacanobia wlatinum. The sequence continues at coordinate 8,352,558 of OX388028.1, read as the reverse complement.
TTGACGGGTATAATATTCGAGGTGATGTCGAGAGTGAATAAGTAACTTCTAGGCAGGTGTGCTCCATAGTCGATCACATCATCGCTTACCAGTGAGACATTGGTCAAAGCCTATGTATGTATGTAAATCGGGCTGGTTTCCGCAACTCCACGACTAAGCGCGGATCAAAGCATAACGATCACATAAAAAAAATATAGAGCTGAAATAAATGGAGCAGGGATGCTCAAACAAATTCACTTAAAATTCATAACTTCTGTTTATGTTTACGAAAAAACATGGAATTTGAGATAGCTTGTAATAAATCATAATTGTTGAGAAGTTATTAATAGACAATGAGCCAACAACAAGATAAGGCCTTTATTAAAACACATGACATCTAAACATTAATTAATCTTATCTTACTAATTACGACTAATCAAGAGCTGCTTTATTTTATCGTACACAGTAGCATCTATTCGATAACGTTATTTTATTTCTAGTCACTGAAGCGTGTTTGTATGCAAGTAACTTTCCTGGACTAGGTACTGTGAAGTAACGCACGATAATTAGAAATCACGCAACTAGTCTTTTTCAATGATAGTATGGCGAATCAAGTTGTATTGCGCGATAATTTGTATCGGGTTACTTAATACGTACATCAAACAGTCAGCATTCATCGATACTAGATCAGCCGGTTGATTCTGTAAACATGGCGAAGTGAACGCTTAGGTGAAGTGAACACGAAGTGAGCTGTCAATCCATATAATCAAGATGGAATGACAGCTCACTTTGCGCTCACTACACCCAAGCCATCACTTCGACATTTTTACAGAATCGACTGGCTGATCAGACGTTATTATGGACTGCACTGATCACAACACTATGCATACTCGACTTCATAATTCGAGATAATTTCAATCCATCGTCACCAAGTCAAGTTTAAACTTTAGCGTTGTGTATTTTAAGTTGATTTTAAAGTGACCATTTCTAGCTATTTAAAAAGCATGAGTTGAAATTTGAAGACCTCTATCTTCAAATGTAGTTTAATTTGAACGCCATTTTTTTAAATTATATTTGTAAGTTTCGTTTGACCACAATAGGTGAGATTGTGGTCAAAGACGAAACTATTACCTACTGGAAAGCGATGATGTGGTCGACGATAAAGCACGCTTGCCTAGAAGTAACCTATTCACTCTTGACTTACAAGACCACCACGTTGTAGCTATCAAGAGGAACAGGCGCCATATTTTGTAACTAATAACAAAAAAGATTCATATATTATGCATATGTATAACAGAACAACTACACCTGTAAGAATTCCTAAGGGATCTTTGGGATTCGGTAAGTAGGTAGGTACCACTTGTTTGTCTTTACACGGAGAACTGAATATAAAATTATAATCTCACGATGAAATTCAATGAATTTTAATATCTGTTTTTTTTTTTGTTAAAAGAAAGATTTTTTTTTAATTTAATATCAACAAGTGGAACGTTTGCGTTCCACGGAGCACCTGTGTGTTAGTTATAAAAGTTTTACTTGTGATATCTGTGTCCTCTCCACAGACGTGCGGTCAATGTCGACAGACGTTCGCAAAAACCTAGGTACCCAAATCGATTGGTGCAAATGACCAGCAATCAATTGATTTGATTGCTGAGCATTACATTCGACTGCCTGCTAAATGCATTCGTGTTGTTTTTTTTAATTAAGATGTTAAATAGGCCGTTTAGAACAAGAAATACGAGATCATAAAGGATTCTCTTTTGTTCTCAAGTCGCTACATTAGGTATTTATGTGCAAATCATAAATTGGATCAACCTTGTTGTTCTTTTTCACAGAGCAGAAAAAATAACATGAATTCACGACCAAGGTCAAGGAATGAAGCCTTACAATACATAGATATTTATAACATTCGAATTAATTAAAGAACATGTACTTAGATAGATAAGAGACAAGCAATTAGATGCTTGACATGTCTGAAAAAGTACATCGACATATCTTATACCTTTAAACGGGCTATTCTTGTATATATGTATGTATATCTTCTAATATATAAAAATCTCGTGTCACGGCGTTTGTTACTGAACTCCTCCGAAACGGCTCGACCGATTTTCATGATATTTTGTTTGTATATACGGTAGGTAAGAGAATAGGTGGTAGGGTATTTTATTTTTGTGTGGCAAAATAACGTTTACCGAGTCAGCTAGTATATACATAATCTGAATCTCGGAAACGGCTCCAACTATTTTCATGAAATTTAGTTGGTATGCAGGGGGTTTCGGGGGCGACAAATCCAGCTAGCTAGGTTTTATTTTCGGTCATCCAGGTATTTTTTATTTATGAGGGCAACAGATAACCTGCAAATTGACACCAACGCATAACGACGGGGCGCCAACTGTTACTGAAAACCAGCGCTGTGCTGGGTATCTGACAACACTTTCAATATCAGGCGCGCTTATCGTTATTTTACTGTATTCTTCTTCTTTTTTTCAGGGTGCCGTAACCTACGGAACCCTATTACTAAGCCTTCGCTGTCCGTCCGTCTGTCTAGCGTCTGTCCACTGACAGACGTCAGCGAACTGTATGTCAAAAACCATAACAGGTAGACAGTTAAATTTTCAGAGTGTGTATTTCTATTGCCGCTATAACAACAAATCTATATCTATACCAATCTATTACTAATATATAAAGCTGAAGAGTTTGTTTGTTTGTTTGCTTGAACGCGCTAATCTCAGGAACTAGTGGTCCGATTTGAAAAATTCTTTCAGTGTTAGATAGCCTATTTATCGAGGAAAGCTATAGGTTATATATCATCATGCTAAGACCAATATAAGCGGAGCAAACGAAGTTTAGCGAAAAAAGTTAAGTTAAACGAAGCGCGGGTAAACTGGTATAAAATAAATTAATAATAAATGGGGGCTCCCATAAAGGAACGTGTTTTTTTTTCGGTTTATGGTACGGAACTCTTCGTTCTTCGCACTTGGTCGGTTTTATTACTGTGTTTGTTGCTGTTGTGTTGAGTCTGTGTCGAATCAATGTTTTTATTCTATTCTTATCTTATTCTATTCAAACATATTATCGTTGTGTCAGATTTTTTTTAAACAACTTCATTACTTATTACATGGCTTTAAATCTAAACTGATGGTAGAATCTCGTATAATGTCTGGTTTGGTAATAATATAGGAGGTACCTTTTATAATACATGTTCAATTCGGACAAAAAACCATCAACGAACGCGAAGTCATTCCTCTGAATGAGTCTACTTGTTTTTTTATAAACTGGTACCTACTAAACAAGCTTGGAACTCAAATATATATGGAATAGGTAAATAGCGAGCAGCTCGTATATTTATTAAAGTATTGTTCAACAAGTATAGGTTTTTAAAAGATTAAGGTCCAGTTTATCGAACCGGAACCATATTTATCGAAAAATATCTACTGCTTTGCAATACAAACGAAAATAATTTGGTTTTGTTACTTTTTTAAAATGTGTTATATTTTTTATAATAAATTAAAAACGCGGGTAGCGGAGTGGCGCGTAGAGGAGCAGTTAGCTCCTTTTATATGCACAAGTTTATTGGCATGTATACAAGCTTTAATGCTCCGCGCCTTTCGGACGTAGCGTGATGTTATATAGCCTATTAATAAATTTTATATATATTATATTAATAACACCTTCCTCGATAAGTGAGCTATCCAACACTAAAATATTTTTTCAATTCAAAACAGTAGTTCCTGAGATTAGCATGTACCAAACAAACAAACTCTTCAGCATTATAATTATCCAGGGTTGCGAAATTTGTTCGAAAGAGTGTTCGCGGTAAAATATCGTGTCACGGGGACGTGGCACGATATTTTCATATATTAGACTAGCTGACCGGGCAAACGTTGTTTTGCCAAATAAAAAAAAATACCCCACCATCTGTTCTCATACCTACCGAATTTACACACAAAATTTGGAGGGAGGAACACGGATGGGTTTTAGTTAGTAAGAGTCTGCCGCTCCCTTCTGCTCCACCCAGAACGAAAGGAGTTGTTTGATGATTTTCTATGCTTAAATAAAAGCTTTGTATTAGTATAAATAACGTACCTACAACGTGAATATAAACATCTACCGTATGATTGAACACAAGCACGAACCGGTTATTAAATGTCGGAAAGTATCGGTCAAATTGAGCAACGATTTAAATAAGTAACGTAGAGAAACTTGTGCACTAAGTATTCAGTTTGTGTTAAAAACTACAACCCTAACCCTAGCTACAACAGGGACTGCTGTGGCCTGCAAATATTATCGGTAAAACAAAGGCGCATGTTACTTCAGTCTTATTTAATTTTCGCATTTACTTGAATAGAAAAGAAACAGCATCAAAACTATTATCATCTAAGGCGATGCTACGCAGCCTCTACGGTGGTGCTATGCTATACACCTACAATATCGTCTACGGAGTAGTACGGAGATACTACGCTGCATCCAGGGTGGTACTACACGACGACGTCTACGGTTGTGCCACGCGGCGTCAACAGTGGGGCTAATCTGCGTATAAGGCGCGGCTACGCAGCGTCCGAGATGGTGCTACGCGGTGTCTAAGGTTACTACGCGGTTTATAATTCTATGAGAAGCACATTAATGCGTAGCCACCGCAAAGATTATTACCTCCTCAGTTTTGCAAAATGGTCTTTCAAATTGCGAAATAACTGCTATTTAAGTAGTTAAAATTTTCTAAATTTATGTTACCTATGGCTTTAATAATACCTATTGCGAAGTATGAGAGACATCAACAACAATGAGAAACCTTGCTCCTTCAACCCAAATGATTCGCTAATTTCACTAAAACAGCAGTGAGCACTACTGCAGTGTTCCTAAAATAATGTTCTAAGTACTTTAAAGTTTTGTAAACTAGTGCTAAGTTCCTGAAACTGGCGGTTTCAGGTTTAGGTAAAGTCAGTTATAGCAATTAGCTGTCTCACCTTTGCATAAATGGTCGAGATTTTTAGAATTAGATTCGATAGAATTCTATAATTCTTTTATATTTTTACCATTTCAGCAAAGTAGGTACTAAAATATTAAACAATTGTAATACTATTTATTTTTGAATTATTATTTACTAATTTAGCCAGACTTAATTATTTTAATTTTCCACTTCACTCAGAAAAACTTAGCCAGTAACCGGCCCGATAAAGTATAAATTTTGAACTGTACAGTATTGCAGTCAAGTATGAGATGAGCATACATTCTTCATCTAAATAAGTGCAACCTTTAGGCACAGTCGACGTCAGATTTATTATAGCAGACAAGGTAGCCAAATACTTCTGAACAATTTTAAACGTCAATAAGTTCCATACACTACAAGTTACCATTCATATCTGAACAATCATTACTTCATTAATATCTTAGCTGCCGCCAGTCAATAACACTGTACAACATGACTGTACAACATGAAACAACTTTCGATAACTTTAATAGCAGCTTCCTTATTTAAGAATAATATCTTTAATATTTATCTTTAGTTTTTTACTGTTTTACCAATTTTAAGAAATAATATGAACTTTATTTTATCGCCGATTTGCCGTCTGGTTCCATAAGGATAAACAATTACCTTTTTTTTAGCACTTGTGATAAGTTAATAATTAGCAAAAATGATAATTAAGTAAATTAGGTATTAATTAATTTAGTATATAAACTTGCTTCCTTATGTGTCTTCGTTTGGATTTTATTGAATAAGTTTATCTACATCTGACAAACCAAACCAGAAAAATATGGATGTTTTTGGATGTTAGAACATAATGAAGTATGTACCTATTTTATGAATAACGGTAAAGAGGTATCGCATATATTTTTGTTTCATCGTATAAGCCCTTGCTTTTTCTGATTATAATTTTGTATGCAAAGTAGAAATGAAAAGGTACCTTACTTAAGACAAATTATTGCAATCGTCGTCATTATAATCGATATTTTACCCTTTTCCCAATTGATTTATGCCGTAAGGTAAAACTAAGGTAGGTTATATTAAACATCATTATGTACGAATAAGTAGTAGGTACAGTCAACAAAACGATTCGATATACAGGCAATTTTTTTTTCACAGCACTGTCAAATTTTATTTCTAATGTGTGCATTGTATTTTTTTAAGCTTTTGACATACTTACGAGTGTGTTGTACAATAATTGTCTACTTAGCACACTCACAACATTGTTTAAAAGTTGCAAGTTAGCTGCCTGCATACCGAATAGCTTTGTTGACTGTACCTTCGAAAAGATAGAGTAGTAATTTTCAGGCTTTCTGTCTACTTTGACAATGTTTAGAAAACGCACCAACGTTCTCTCACTTTGTTTTTATAACATTTCTTTTCGAGATGTGAAAGGGAAAGCATTAAAATCTCATTTTAATTCTAACTTTCGTTTTATACATGCGTGCACTTTGTTATTATGTGCCAGCTCTCGCTTTACATACAATGACTCACGTTTTAGAGTTGCATATATCTGTGCTAAGATTTTAACCTAAGATTACTTATTAATACTCTTTAACAAAAAACAATACGATACTCCACTTCTTCATATATATTACAATACCTCTACACAAGCAAATAATATAAAAAAGGACCTAATTGTGCCAACACAGTTTAAAAAAAACTGTTTCTATTTATACCTCTACTCATTAGCGACAGATAAGTAGATAAATATAAATAGATATTGATAACAAGTAATCACTATGATAAATAATCGTATCAACAGAGAACACAATTTTGTAACATAAAAATTGCCTTTCCAATTGTAAATAAAACATAAATAATGTAAAATAAATTATTCAAAATTTATAATTTGGTTAACTCACTTTTTAATAGTTGACGTAACTCTGCCAAAGCTTGCTCGACTACTTCCGGAGTTTCTCTCAATTCTTTCTCGGCTTTTTCCTTACTCACTTCATCGTCTATTGGGTTAAGCTCCAACATTATTTTGTTACCACCCCATGTCACAAACGGTACGCCATCAGATCCGAACTGTATTTCCATTTTGATATTTATTATTTTTCACTTGAAATGATCCTCTTATATTTTCGCTGAGTCTTCACTGTTGTTGGTACTGGCAGATAATCCACGTCTGACTTATAATGCGTGTCAGCAGAATGTCGTCAGTCGGACAATTGACACAATTTTTGCAATGTTACTATACGCGCGAAATATTAAATTAATTATTTATCACTGCTTATGTCAAATGAGCGTAACAAACAAAAGACTTGGTGGTTGTAGCGCTCGCGTCTAAGATCTCGAAGCGTTTGACGCGGTGATTAAAATTTGTGTATAATTATATAATAGAGGCAAGCACGAGCGTCCGCGCACCGGCTGTGGCGGTACAGTGCTTATTGGAGAGGCCATTGTAAGCCCATCTTAACGGTATCCCACCACCACGGCGTGCTGGCGGCGCCGTTCACTTGTGCCTCTGACCAAGTGCCTTTTCTCAATGCACTCTAACATTCAAAGTATTTACTATGTAAATACGTGCTCTGGATATTTATATCTATATTTTTTCTAATATTTCCTGTTAACTGGAGGTCTCTATTTACTATTTACTTCCCGATGTTGACTTAGTTACAATAATAACAGTAAAACGCCAATTCTTAATACTTAAATTTTCCCCTCGATCTTCTATGAATTCCGCGTGAAACTAGATAAATCAAATTCTGTTCAGGCACATATTAGCTGTTCCTTCTATAGGGATATTTTTAAATGCACATCTGTAAAATTTTTCAGCACACTAGGTTACTCCACTAATTAACTGAATGCATACCAGAAAAATGAAAAATGAGCAAAAAAAACCAATTAATTAACTAAACATGCCCTACAAATAAAAACTAAAAAATCACACAAAACGAGATGACCCATCGTATATGATTTATAAAACAAAAATACGAATTGTTTATCAAAAATACTAACTTGAGAAACGACTATATAGAAATTTATTTCTTTTCTGCATTACATTACACCAATTGAATATTCGATAAAATACATTTTTGATACTAGTTATTCGTTCAGTAAAACAGTTGTGCAAATACCATTAAACAGTATATTTAATTTGATTTATTTAGTGTGCATTATTTGTGTGCAAGTCAGTATTTTTGGTTTAACTTTGAAATATTTTGTTCGAATAAAGGGAATATACAGATATCGATTTAATTACATGCCCTTTCTATATAAGGAAGCCTTATTTAAACAAGGCAGCTTCTTATAAGTTTATTGAATTCCTTTGCAGTTACGAATCGTGGCGAATTATATGTTTCATTATAGTGAATGCGTAGGTACATGCAGACCTTGGAACATTTAGGCCATAAGAATGGAACAGTAGGTAATACAGTACCTACCTCACCTACAGTTACAAACTGAACGCAAAAAGAATCATTGTAATGAACTGAGGAGGATGCTATGTTTATGAACGGATAATCCTTACAGACTTCACAGTAAACTAACTGAACGCCTGTACTAAAATACGCAGCATCTTTTGGCTGGCTTGTTGTTACTTCTCACATGGCAATAATAACGACAGGAGTGTTCAAGTGGGCGAACATTTAAAACAGATATTTATTAAGTAGATACCACTACTTAACCCTTATAAAAAGTCTAATTTATGGGAACTTGGTTATATGATTCGGCATCAACGTCAACACAACTGGCGCAGTGCCAACTATTGTTACTAAAATGGTTAACGCAGATAACTTTTAGACAAGTATAGACTCCCATATAAGATTCTAGGGGTGCGCCATGCGTAATAGTTTCATCATCTTGTCCATGAATAGAACAGAGGGTAATTTCATAACCAATTTCTAAAAGCAGGTAACCAATCACACAGTTCGCTGCGACATGTTACAAAATTCCCTCAAGTCATGAAGTCACGCACTTCACATTGCAAGGGTCTAAAAGAGTCCACGTCTATAAGAACCTTGCGTAGCAGCTACTTAGATATGTAAGCGCAATATTCGTGCCTTACTGATATAGGTTTAAGCAGAAGAATATGGAACAACAGGCACAAAATCAAACCCGAACGGAGACGTCGTGTACAACCTTTGAAGAACGAAGTAGGCCAGAATTAGACCAAAAAGAATTAGCTGCAGATCTGAGCTCTCAACTACAATAACAAGTTAACAAAATAATTTACGCTACAGCTTCATAGCCTCAACTTAATATCATAAGAAAAGGCTTTTGTCCAGCTGTGGGATGGAAACAGTAGCCTGTTTATTAGCCTGTGTATCAAACAAAATAGCCACCATTTTTTAAATTTTGAAGAATAACCAGCAGATTCAGCAGAGGCTATTTAACTTATCACTTTGTTAAATATCTTAGCCTACACGCTAAGCTCACAAATACAAGCTCATTCATAGGACACAATTTTTACCTATTAAGTAATAGGTACTTATTGGGCTTATTCCGGAAAATATCGCGATAATTATGTTCACAATATCTCTCTCAATAAATCTCTTTTACGTAGTGAGGATCAACGCAAAACTAAGTATGAAATACACATTTCACAAATATTACAATACATAAAACTTTTGCATTGCTTTCTGAAAACGTCAACCGACAAACGTTTTGCCCCGTCAAATGTATTTGTCACCAATGCAGAGTAGTTAATATGTGTTGAAAAGAGTATTTAATTTTTATTGAAAACAGTTTCAGCCTCCTTGGTCCAGTGATCGCAAGTACTACTGTGCGGTGATCACATAAACGGTACGCCACATAGTAGAAAAAAGATGTCAGTACGTCTACCATGAGTTTTATCAATCTACACTCGCTAGCGACTGTAGTTATAAAAAATGTATGAAAACTTTTAAACAACAAGTTTCTAATTTATTTGTGAGAATTATTAACTAACAAGAAAGCAAGCTGCAAGTAAAACTTTAGTTAACAACTAATAAAATAAATTAGAAACTTGTTTTTTTTAAGTTTTCATGCATATTTTTAACTACAGCCGCTAGCGAGTATAGATTGATAAAACTCATGGTAGACGTACTGATTCCTAATTACTAAAATCAGATGGCGTTTCTCCTCGTTGCATATCAAACCTAACTCTAAACTCACTGTTACCTAAGTTCACGTTTCCATCTGCAACCAGCTCGCATGCAAGCACTACATTGAGGGCTACAGAAGTATAACGTGATCAATCCGTTCGATCGTGCCCTGCAATGTAAATGAACTTGCATGCTAGTTGCTTGCTTGAAGTTCGAAAGGCGGCCATCGAACTAGGTAAATATTAAATCCTTAGATCAATTCCCAGTTCCGGCAAAGATCTTTGCAAATATCATCATCATGACCAAATGCAGTTTACATGTTTCGAAAAACAAAGACTATTTCCTGTGAGTATTTCCATCAAAACCAGAAACTTCCCTCCAAAATCGCTTCAATTTTCCACCCTGTATATTTTCTAGCAATTTTTTTTTAATTTTGGAAGTCGGTGATTCCAGTGTGGTGTCTTCGTTTTTTGACACCGACCTCCAAAATTAAAGGTATTTTGTACTACCTAGTTTTTATTTGGAAGCCGGTTATTTTTTTTTTCATTTTATGGTGCTGGTACACATAGACCCTGTCGAAATTGTGATATTTTTAGGGTTCCGTACCTCAAACGGAAAAAACCGAACCCTTATGGGATCACTTTGTTGTCCGTCCGTCTGTCTGTCAAGACCACAGGTCAAGACCGTTTATCTCGGGGACGCATGGAGGTATCGAGTTGAAACTAACTATATACTCAGTGCTATGCCCCCTTGCAGCTGTGAAAAAACAAACTTCTAAATTATTGTTAAAAAAAAAGATACGGTCGTTTATGCCGCAAAAAACGTAAATTTCGACACTCTCAAGGGAGTCAAAAGGTATAGAGTATTTCCCGTTTACCTAGAAATATGAAATTTGGCAAATAATAACGGTGGGCGAGTCCGACTCGCACTTAGCCGCTTTTTTCAAAGTTGCAGCGCACGATCTTACAATACATGTATGAGTATAGGACACTCCAAAAATGTTAAGAACATGGTACCCTAAAGTGTCACGTCGCAGAGATATTTTGAGGTAGTCATCATGTGACAATCACGACTATCTTTAAATGATTTAATTATAAGCATTATGTACTTGTGGTCCCGGCCGCCAAATGGCGGTCGTCAAATAAACCATGTCAGAGGCCCTTGAGGCGGTTTAGAAACTCTGACACTAGGGTGTGTAGGGTCGTTAGACCTTAATGCCCATACGATAACAAGAAGATGTGCTTATTTGGATTAGATTAAATTCAAATGATGAATTGTTCCCAGCTTGATTTAATAATTTATTGGAAGACAGTAAAAATAAGAACACTTTGTTAAGAACTTGGCAAAATAATAGTGTTAATAGTATATTTTATAGTTATAGTATATATATAGAAGAGTTCCCTCAATCACTCCAAGATCCCATCATCAGGTCCCAACCAGAAGCCCATGGGACAACCTAAGAAATCTACCCTTTCAAATAAAAGAAGAATTTTCCAAATCGGTCCAGGCGTCTTTGAGTTTTAAAAAAAGATAAGACATACTTAAAAAAAGTTTCAGACGGATTAAAAACCTTTTTTCGAAGTCGGTTGAAAATAGGCATAACATAACACAATTTTTTTTTTTTTTTGTCATGGACCACTCGCAGTTACGAACCTGGGAAGGTTGTAACTACTTAACCGGACTTGCCTGTGTGGGCCTCAAGAGAATTTAAGGCCCCCAGCCGAGGCTATGCAACTTATATACTAAAACTCCGCTCACTGAGGGCACCCCCTGTGGGGTACGGACCTCGGCTCAGCGGCGTCGTTTTGGGGAGGACAGCAAGGGACTGGCTGGGTCATGTCATTATTTGGAGAATTTAACGCTAAAGGCTCAGCGGCGCGGGCTGGCTCGTTAGGCAAAAGACGGAAGGGAGCATTACAGGGACGTCGCGACGGGCCTCGACGGCGAGGCCGGAAAACGGAACGCGGTCTGTATCTGTTTTTTCTGATAGTGCTGGTTTCCCTACAGCTTTCTTGAAGGATGGTGACTTGGTCGTCAGGATCGACGAGGGTATGCCTAGGACGGCGAATCCTACTAATCTTGGAGGGAGCGTGCATTACACAATAGTTGACGAGTTCCTTTATACCGGTTTCCAAGTGTGGCGTAGTCAAGTACTTATACCTAATGTAATATATAATGACTGCCTTGTAATAACTTAGTAGCACATTTCTCCTTAATCGACTCTCAACTCTTACTTTTACAAACGGCTGTTGTATTGCCCTGTTACTATGTAGATATAAAATACTAGCTGTTTACCGCGGCTTCGCTCACGTGGCCTATCCCACAGGAACAGTGTATTTTTCGGGAAAAACAACGAGCATTCGACGATGATTCATAGTCTCATAGATATCGAATCAGTACGAATTATAATGGACTTTAGAGACTTCACCTCTGACTTAGTTTGTCTCTGAGCCTGGAAGCACCGCCCTCATCCGGTCAAAATTGTCAAAAAAAATTCACGTGTAAAAGTGTTATTTAGTATTAGCTGTAGGACTAACTTGCTAAATTAACATAATTTTTCATTAATTCTACCAAATATTATCTTTTTCAAACAAACAAACAATTTCACCAATAACATTAGTTGTTTGCCAAGACAATGACTAATCAACTGTATTTCACAGAATATAACTGCAACGGATGCTGGCTTCCGTGGTGTTTATCTCTGGGAGCTCATCATGGCATAAACATAACATTGAACAGTCCCCTCTATAATTACCAGTATCCTTCATTATCAAAAACAAAGTTACGACATTTGAATGACATTGGATGGATTAGTATTATTATTGTTTGCTGAGTATCCCCCGTGTCTCGGATAGCACGCTATTTGCTCCATGCTGTCATGTTGAAGATCTTTAACGGTTGTTGCAAGTCAGAAGCCAAAAAATCTGACACCAGTCCTTACCAAGGGGCATCCAGTTACTGGGTTGTAGAAGCCAGCTGACCTACTATGACGTCTCTTAAAACGATCATGATTACGGTGTGGGACGGAGACAGAGTTATGCAAGATGCATAACACTATCCCTTTTTTACAGCTTAATCATGAACGCATTGGTACGTCATGGTAAGCAGTCGCTCCGCGTAACGCTCTGGTAGTCAGCTGCGTACTGTTGAGCTAGAAGCCGACTTCGTCTTAGGGTATAGGTTTGCATTTTAAGTAGGTAAAAGTATCCTATGGACATTCGCGTCTCTGTTTTTATTTGCTAATACAAGTTACTATGGTAAGCACCTGATAAACTTGGAATAAAGTGTAGGGGCATCAATGCCGCCACAAGAAAAACGAACGGAGCAAATCTACATCGCAACAAAAAAGAACCGCGATGCCATCTATCGAACTAGCAGCGAACTACTACGTTGAAATCCTGCATCGCGCAAGCAGAGTTTACCGTGCGGTTTGAACATATACATCAGCCCGAAGTTTTAACTAACGGGTAGTTGCCCGCCAGACACAACAACCATCTGGTAGGAGGATCCTCCCTTTACAATGGAGGTGTGCGGGACTTTACTCTCTGTTACGCATACCTCTAAAAAAGCACATTGACATTTACCCAATACCCCTTCGTAGATACCCGATCAATAAATTATTAACCGTTTTTCATTACTAGAGAACGTAAAGGATCACGATAAAAAGACGATTCAGGACAGCTTTATGTCTTTATTTCTGTTTTTGATATTAAGAGGGGACTCTAGTCCCGAGGAATTTGAGAAATAGGTATTTGAAGAAACTATTGCCGATGCCGTCGCGCTGCGCCCTATCAAGTAAAGTGCGAAAGCGAAGATTTTACCTATAAAAACCTTGACCAGAAGACATTTTGTATTCCGCTGTTTTCTTCTTCAAAACTGGACTGATCTATAAAAATTATATCAAAAATTAGAGGAAGACTATGCTATGCTTCTATTATTTTCCATTTTGTTAAAAACTTATCAGATTTGTCTGATAGTCGTCTGAACAAGGCGGTAAAAACGGGCAGTTTTTTCGGGTTTTTAGATTGTCATAATTCTTTAAATAATTATTTTTTGGAAAAAAAAATGATAGAGGCACGTATAATTCGATCTAGATTTTTTGGAAAAAATCATTGCTCTGGCAGCATTATCCACGAAGAAAACAGCGGAATGCGTATGTATGGAAAAAGGCCCAAGAGTTACTGACTACAGTCTTAAGAAAGTCAATTAATGTACCTATGTAGGTCAATGACCGTTATTGCACATTTATCTGGCGCCTACCATACCTACCCATGTTGCGTAGCTACGCTCTTTCTACAGCTTTAAGCTTACCTTTTTGGGTATTTTACATTATTCAAACTATGTAATAGGTCGCAAAATATGCCTGCTGTCATGGACCAGCAATAGAAGAGGGTAAGAACTTATTCACAGAACCAAAGGAAAACACGAAATATAATTTTACAATTTTATTTATTAATACCTATACGAAACGCATAAGGAATCGGATGCATTTCGTATCAAACATCATAATATGTATATATTGAGCAAGTCAGGTATTATCATCTCTCGTACAATAAAAATATTACAAACTACAAAAACAATACAAAAACAATGTTTGGAATGCGTCTGTTAAAGGCACATTTGGCATCACAAGAGAAACCATGTCGGTATTACAGACATTCATACTAAACGTCACATTTTTCTCGAAGACATTCCGGAATAAACTTATATAATTACTAGTAACTCATCGAATGCTCAAAAGTTTCACATTTAAGATACCAACACTTTTTAGAGGCTAGTGAATGTGCACCACTAAGGATACGTAATTATTGAACCACAAGAAAATTAGCACTTCGCATTTGAACTATAAATCACTCTTCAGGCATCATTCGCAATCAGTTGGAAATTAAATGCGACGAAGTGCTATCCAGCGCATCAACAGCTCTACGAAATCTGTTAATTTACAAAAATTCCATATCCCCAACGATTGCAATTTGAAAATTTAATCACACATACTGAAAGAAAGTGTACTGTTTTACATATTAACGTCGATCAACCAACTTATTAAAATATTAGTTACAAAAATGTCGAGTTACCCTTCATTTGGTGATGAAATGATTCAGAACTGGCACCTACGTCTTCACTGTCACAGCCTTATCGACATGCGAGTTGTGCACAATCCACGAGAACATATTCCTTCCTATATCTAAATAAATAACTCTGAAATTACAAAGTGTTCCTACCAA
This sequence comes from Lacanobia wlatinum, assembly GCA_947578705.1. Lineage (NCBI taxonomy): Eukaryota > Metazoa > Arthropoda > Insecta > Lepidoptera > Noctuidae > Lacanobia > Lacanobia wlatinum. The sequence goes on along the minus strand of OX388028.1, from coordinate 8,337,361 downwards.
CATGTCATGAAATTCGCTCACTTCCCCATGAAAAACATTCCTTATGTACCACATACAAACAATTATTCTAAATATAACGTGAACAGTCATATAAAATTACCTAAAACCTGCTTAGATGAACATACAGCGATTGATTGCTCAATCACAGCCATCTAGCCTGTGTCGATCAGTTAACATATAACCTTAAAATTACAGCCTTACATTATTGTCAATATTTATCACATAATATTTGTTAATCATTCACTCGCACTTTATTTTTGGAACTAAGTTAAGCTACCAACTATCGTCTTCTTTAAATTTCTACATTTTAATTCTAATTTTGGTAATATCTATACTTACATAACAAAGAACCCTGATTGAAGAGCTCAAGTATTATACTACTGGTGCTCGGGCATATGGCATTATCTAACAGTTACCTCATCACCACTCTAAGCCAGGACTTATAACAACGGCTATTCGAACACGTACTTCACTTTGTTTAAGTCAAAGAAATTATAAAACTAAATTACAATGAGAATAGTATAAACAGGTGTGCTCTGCCAAACGTGATTCATTAGAAATGTTTGCAATGTGACGAAGAAAGAGAAGAAGAAGAAATGCATTATTGTAAATGAATGAGAAGATAACTTTGGAACAGGAAAATGAGATCGAACATCTCAAAACAGAAAACCCTAAAGTCATAAATAAGTTGTACTAAAAAACTGATCTAAAATCTTCGCCTCTGGCAGTCCACCACGAATGACAGTCACAATTATGTCTACTACAGACCCACCGCTTAACTGAGTCGGTTCCTGAGGTTATGCGGTGCGGGGGGGTAGTCAAGTGTCGCGTGGCTCAGTCATTCGGCCGCTGGCAGACGTGAACAACACTCCCGGATCGCGCAGCTGCCTCAAGAACCATCAGTAAAGCGTTCGGTCCAATACATGTGTCTAATGCCTACGTGTTCTTTGCGAATCCGTAGGTGTTCCAGTTGTTGATGTGCGGCAAGACGTCGTTGATGACGGGGTACCACTCGGCGCCCGAGTAGTCGATGGCGGGCAGCTCGCCGCCGTAGTCGGCCGGCAGGTGCGTGGCCGCCATGTGCTTGTGCAGGGACGACATCTTGGAGCCGTGGAAGAAGATCTGGAAATAAGGACGACATAATGATCAGCAAGATGAATAAGCACTTTGATAATGAAATTCGGTTTAAACCCAACTATAGATTGGGGAAATGATGTTATACTGTTCCGAATAGTCCCTGACTGTTAAAATTTTAACACAAATCCTAATGATTCGTGGTATTCATCATTTGCCTTGCATTTTCCCAACTATATTAGGGTCGGTTTCCAGTCATACCGGATTCAGGTGAATACCAAGGACTGGCTTGTATTCAAGACCTTAAAGGTTCCAAACTATGGTCCTAACTCTTAAATGCAACCAACAAGCTTTGAAATTGGCAAACAACCGACTCTACATTTCATATAAACATTGGCGGAGACGCTTCCGCCTACTGAAACTAGATGGCGCTAAGCGATTCAAATTAATGGCAATGAAAATCTTGTAAGTTACGTTACAACTACATGTTACAAACAGCTTTACGCAAAATTAGTCAAGTGTACCATCGCGCAAGCTTCTAATGCAAGGCAACGAAAAGGTCACGCAACTGCACACAATTTGAATGTAAATTTTATTTCTTATAGCTACAATGATGAATTTCTTGCTAATTATTAAATTACACATACTTAACAATTTAAATAAAATGTTGGAGTAAAGAAACTTTTTTTCCCGGTAAATGTCACAAAGACTCGAATTGCATACACTTTAGCACAATCGTGTATACTTTTCCGAACTTGGGTTCATTGACAGCTTTGAGGAACCACTCAACAAAACCCCACCGTGAATATTAAGCAGCAAGGAATAACTTACACTTAATGTGAACTTAAAAATTCTTTGTTTTTACTTCCGTACGTTTTAATTAAGTTTTGTATAAAAAAACCATCACCACAGAAAAAAAAGTCTTCAGTACTCTGAACAATTCGACGAGAGCCATATCTATTATCACAAGAGTATGGACACGTACACAGCCTGTTATGTAACAGGCTGTGTACCTACGTGTCCATACTCTGCAGTTGATATGAAATACATAATATGTGTGCTTCATATCAACTGCAATCACCAATCCAATAAATTATGCCGACACGTTCCTTCTATCATTCACTGTATGGCGGTCTTTACGTCCTATTCAATTTACGAGCTTTTATAATAGTGTATACTACTTACTCTGCTCTTCAGCTTTTCCCTGATGAAGGGCTTGAACATATTCCAAACAACGTTGAAGATCATGGGCTGCTTCACGAAGTGGACCTCTTTCAGCCGGAGGGGCATAGCGTCCTGGATGAAGGTCAACAGGCGCTTGGAGAACGCTGGCGTCAGACCCATTGTCTGTGGACAAGTTGGAGTAGGAAACTGGATTACTGAACTTGGAACAAGGTCTAACATTATTAAGAACACTTGATAGACTCTGTTAGTCTATCTTCTATTAAAAACCAATATCATATACATATACGGATCCTTTTAGTGGCGGAATTTGTTCGAAAGAGTCACCGTGGCCCTGGACACTAGGAGGAACACGGATGATTTTTAGTCAGTAAGAGTCAGAGTCATTTGATGATTTCCCATCCTAAAAAAAATCTTGGCGAATAACTAACAGACTAACACAATACTTTGTGCAGAAAGGATCATTTTCCTATTCAAAGATTACGTGAAGTTTCTGGACATTCGCGGAATGATTGACATCTGACCTCAAGGCATCGGTATCGATTGTAACCGCAATACAACCGCAAGAAATTCTTCTTCTTACCCAAAAAGATACAGTTGAATAAGCAACCTACTGTCTCTGATAATAGAAGTAAATTTTACTTGAGGCTTACTGAAGAGACTTGATAAGCGACATCATATATTTTTAGCTTATTATGTCAACATGGAAACGATAACACGTGGACCTTCTTAAACAATAAATCTTAATCAGCTCGATTAGACGTCATTTGGCGAAGTTAGGTGAGTGACCGAATATAGTCGATAACCTACGCCCTACGGCTTGGCAAGCGCGACCGCGCGACCAAGCATCGGTTCCGCCTAGGGTGACGTCGGTCAGTGATCCGCGCAATCGCAGTTCTCAAATACATTTTGTATGCGTCTATCGTTACTGTCTCACGGTATTCCCATTTATGGGATGAAATATATTCGTGAGCAAATGTATAGTTCTGTATCAAATGCACTAATTACGCGCATCCTAGAGATATCTTCGTTAGTAACTTGATTCCTCATTGACTTCTAGAAGCTGTCTGGATGATGAGTGAATGATTTATGTTCTTTATTAATAGAAGGATTATAAATATCTTCTTTATGATCCCTAATGAATGCTTAGCGTCTGGTCATGGTCATGTTGTGGATTGAATATCATAAAATTGCACAATGTAACTTTAATTATGACTAATAAACGTCACATGCAACAAGGTGCAAGATGTCTAAAAAGTATTCAGTAACAGATAATATGATAGCTGTAGTGATCTCGTGGCTTGATTCAAAATAAAAATAGCAGGAAAATTATAAAATGAAAAGCAAGCAATGAGAAAAGCAATACAAATTACAAACCATTGATTACAAAAGGTGGAAAAACATTTAATCAATCATTCATAAAACATGAGCCACAGCACGTTGTCTAAATCCGGAAATAGGTTAAAAACGTGATAGAGAGTAATAAATTAAAACAGCCTAACAAATTATACTAGCATTTATTTTATTATATATCTAAACACTAAATTAATCATCAGCCTTTGGAACATATGGCTTCCATATCTCATTTTGTAACAGTGTTATCTATTCATTCGTAAAGCCTAGGGATCTAAAGATAATCCTTAATTCTTTAGGAATTCGTATTTAGTGCAATAAAATAATGACGTATACTACATCTAGTATTAAGTATTAATGAATATTTATCAAAAGTATTTAAAGTAATAAATCTTCATGACACGTTCAATTCATGTTTTCTACACCTGTGCCTTTTCTTAGCAGGTCTACGCAATGAAAAGAGGCTTGTGCAGCGTAGTTATACAAAGCATGCAATCCTCTTTGGATTGCATCCCTACTTTTATAGCTAGACACAGACATTCTCAATTCATAACGACCCAGTTGCGGCTACGCTGACCACGAAGGTCGAGCACTCCGGCATGAGGAGCAAACAAGTGGAACCGCGATATCAACTGTTTGCCCAACGTCCGTGTCGTATTTACCTTCGTCCTTTACAAAGGAAAACCCATTTCCTCACTCCACATTGGACAAAGGATGTTTAACTAAAATATTGATCTTTAGTTAAGCTTTAGTCTATGTTGTCCTAAATGGCATCACGGGCACAGCGCAGAGGTTCAATTATAATCAACGGTTAGCTGAGCTTGCCCAATATCCGCTACGATTTTCGTAACATTCGCTGTTTAGAACTGTAATACTGCGGTTAGTTAATGGCTACATGTTACTTATAAGTGTTTAATAAATCAGTGTAATAGAGGCTCCAAGGGCCAATAAATCTTTCAAGATAAAGTTGGAAGGGACTTTATGTCCTGTGCTCCAATCTGCGGAGTAATCAACAGCCTCGGACGTGACGCCCCTTGAGAGAAAACCCTGAGCAAATACGTTTTCCTGTGCCCGATGATTATTAATCAATGATGACTAATTTCTTTAGATTCCATACAATTACACATTAATCTGCATTAGTTACTTACTACGGATTATTCTAATGAACTACGCTATTGTTTGGGAGAGTGTCAGCTGCAAGCACACGTGACACCCTCAAACGTTACTTTACGCTTTATAATATGGAATTCAAAAAATCAGTTTCAGTTACAGCCATTGTTATTCGATCTATTTATCAAACAGTACAGGAAATTAATAACAGATGTTCGCTCACGTTCGTAAATGTTAACGTTAATCAATTAGATTTCGCCATACCTGACCTAAACAATTGCATTAATTTGATTAAGAACGCGGTAGTAGCGATTCACACGGTTTAATGATATCAATACGTTCTCACAATCATGACGACCAGCTACGTGATTGGTGAACAAAGTACGTTAATTCCGCAGATCCTAATATATGAAGCAGGCGGGACACCTTACAGCTCCGACCTTTTCGACCGATCGTGATGTGACTAGCAAAGGTATTTATTTATTGTTTATTGGTAAACACACTTCCTTGCTTCGTGGAATTTAGACTTTACAGTACTACCGGAAGGAAGAGACCGTTTATTTGTCATTTTAAATGCCGACCTTCGAATTCTTGTCTTGTACTAAGTGCAACATGTGTTCAACATTATATTTTTTTGTAAAAAGCTTTTTATTTTTCACTTTTAAGTAGTGATACTTGGACGACGTCTTCGTCAACCCAGAAATTGAAATAAACAAAAATGCTCATAAAATAAAAACTACAAAACCAAACTGAATCAAATTTTTATAAGACCAAATGGCAATATACTGCATCGAACTAAAAAAGAATCACAGAAATCGGATCAGAAACCTCGGAGTAATCGGTGTAAAAACACAAAAAAAAAATGCCCGCCTACTTGAGAACCTCCTCCTTTTTTGGAAGTCGGTTAAAAAGGAAAAAAATTGACGCTCTATAGTAAATCATTAAGTGACAGTGCCAATTATCCAAACATGCAAAATTAGCAAGATAACGTCAACCCTTCAATGATATCGGAAGAAGTTAATTTAATCTTTTAAAAGTAATAAAAGCTAATCTGCTTACAAATGATAGATTGCTTAACGTACAATGTTGATAAGATAAACATTCGCTGATATACAAGATCCTGTTCAAAGTTTACAATTAGTGTTACAATCGAAGTACTAAGTACATGTCATAATTTAGTTATGTACATGTTTTGTTGTACAAATATAATAATATTCAATACATTACACAGATGCATGACTGTTAGTATCTGCATAGAACAAAGTTGTGCAATATTTGTCATCCAGTAGTAAAGTCGCAATGTTTTTCTTTGGTACTTGACTATCTATTTACTTGGATATTAAATTTATTGAGTACACCTCAAATACACGTACCTAAGTGACAGATTATTGCCAAACCGCGATTTATTGAATCTTCTGATTCGCACTACTGTATGATCATAACAAATCTTTGACCGATTCTTCGACTTTGAGTTGGTGTTAATAAAACCGCAAGAAATATTTATAAGTACAAGGTCCTGCTGTTAAGTCAAATAAATAAAAATACGCCTTATATGCTCATGTTATTCCGTAACTACGCGTTGAAACAAAGATAAGTGAACAATGCAGAGAGCGATGGCACGCTAAGACATACTTTACGCTTTCCTTTGTTCGCAACATGCACATTGCACTTTGAGCTAGGTACCTACACTTCGTTTTAGGGACTACATGATTCATCAACTCGACCAGGACCAGTTGGCTTAGAGACTCGCGAGTGTACAAACAATAATATTTACATTTTCATTCCAATGTCTCACCTAAACAGTTTTTTTTTTCACATTATTTTACAGAAGACCAAAACTGTTTTTTTAAGATCAATAAGACAATGACAAGTTAGATAGGTCTCTTGGTTAGTGTGAATGTGTAAGCAAGAGTGCGTGCGCATTAAAAATATTTGGCCTTATGTTTTCACAACAAGTAAAATGAGAAAGTATTTAACCAATCATCCATAAAACCCTAAACAAATGGAGTCGTATCTCACAACATGGCCGTGCAACACACTCACAGCTCTGCGCCGGCGCTGTCATTTTGTTACGATATTCAAATCAGCGCACGCGCAGTGAAAGTGATCCGTCCACTTCCAACACTGATATCGAGTACAACCATTATCTCTATGCCCTAGTACTTACACACATATTTAGTAAGGTACTACAACTATAAATAAAACAATGACTTTATCAGTACGATAATTTGCAAATTTTTTGGATGCCTGCCAATAACCACTCAAAAGACATTTACAATTCAAACAATGCACTTCAAGTGTCTAATTTTCACTTCTTATCTCTTTGCGTAGTTAAAGTTTGCATTTTTCACTTCAATAATAAAGAACAACGCACATTATGCACGCAGACCCATATAAAATTAAAACAACGACCTAGAATTACTGAATTATTTATATTGGTAATTTCCTGAAAAGCAAGGGTCCGTCTGTGCCAAAACACTTGTGCAAACCGCAATGAACTTTATAAAAATGGCAACAAGAGTCATCGATATGTGTGGGTGGTAACTGCGTAATATTATGGCACAAACTAGTTTTAGCAAATAAATCGTTGGACGATTATGACGACACGACAAGTTAGTTGGCACAAATAGCGACATATAATTTCGTCATTACAGAGCCGGCACTCCACGCATGCGCTTGACGTAAACTCGACAGATGAACGATATGAGATGGGTAATGGGTTACAATTTTAATTTGTTGAACGCAATAGCCACTTTTACGGTACGTGACCATTTTAAATAGCAACTGCGTTGTTAGGAATTGCACAAAAATTGTAAATAAACCGGCATTGTACATGTAAATCAACGGCTTGTAAACAAATTAAAATTCAACAAATATTTACGTTCAATTAAATTAAAATATTACGCATCATGGAATTTAAATGAATGCTGAAAATTTTAACTATGCATGTACTTTCAATAAAAACTTTTCAGTGGTAAAACTTCGTCACGTTCAAAATCACTAGGTCTTAGGACAACACAAATCTTCATTTAAGGATCGTTGAGTACTGACCTGTGCCCATCCCATGTTGTGGAAGTCCATGATGACGACGGTTCCTCTGACTTGTGACTCGGGCTCCAACATGGCCGCCTCGTGGATCAGGTAGAACAGCCGGAACAACTGGTCAGCATTCACTTTCTTTGGGTCCCAAGAACCTGACAGAGTAAAACTCATTCATTAGTTCAGTTCACACAAATTGAATACCTATTTAGTTCTCTGAGATAACTACTAGAGATACTGATTATTTTACTACTTAAAAATCTACGCTATCACTTAGTGTCATTGAACACTTTTTATTCCAAAAAAAGCAGGACTCCTGGATAGGCCACCAGACATATACCGTAAAAAAAAGTTTGTGAATAATATTTGAAAACCTTGCGTGACAACGAGCATGACCCATCTTTGAATTGTTTTAAAATTCATGTATTTATAAACCGAGTTAAAAGGCAAAACAATGACACAGATCCATAAGGGGTCAAAACAAAAACACAGCGGCAAGCATTAAGAACAGTTACATTGTTAAAGATATTAATTTTCCGAAGAAATGTTCGTGTATTCAGGACAAAAGGCTATTAGATAATTATTTCATGGCTGGCTCTTGTGTTGTATGTCAGCTGGAAAGAATGGGTTTTCGTAATGTTTTGTATGCGGCACACTGGCTGGCTGTCACTGTTTATGTATATTGCGCATACGCTTCGGAATACGGAATCACTTTGACGTCGCTTTAGAGCAATCTTACCGCTTTACTAGTCAAACCGTTGGCGCCTATAAATACTACGCCTGCTACTTGACTTAAACAGCATAATTAAGAGGTTTACATATAGGCGTTATAAGCTACATTTTATCCTGGAAAATGCACGTTCTCTGAAAGATAAATCACGAAAGTGAACCCGCGGGAAAAAGCTTTAATAATAATAATAACATAAGTGAACCAAACGTAGCAAAACTATTGAAATAGGTAATGAATTGCTACATTATACACAAGATAATTAAATGGAAATACGTAATAACCATCAAAGTGATGATTGATTAAAGACGAGAAAGGATGGCGTCATTCTGAAACATTGTGGAATCTTTATCATATATTGTTCTCGATAGATCTCCGCGATATCGTATCATCGCGTTTAAAAATAGAAAGTGTTCTCGTACCGTCTCTGTATTGTCTCGAAGTATAGTCAAGATATTAATCATTACAATTTATCACTATATATATTGTTGTTATACGGGGCAATGATGCTCCGAGACGAAATCACGACCGCATTGATATTATTTTGTCAGATCGATATCTCCTTATTCACCCGGTGACTGATACTACGCAGAATTCGTATTTTCAATACGTTATCTTGTTTTTAAACAAATGTTTTTAAAATTCCAAGTAGGTAATCACTTTTGGAATATTTTTCGGGTGAATCCAAATATTGAAAGAGTAGTGTTCAAGTGGATAGCATTAGTATAGGTAAACTTAGTGACCTCTAAACGAATAAGTATCCACATTACTAATGGAGTTCAAAGGTTGATGAGTATGTATTGCATGAATGATAACGGTTTCCCAGCCCTTTGCACATACATCTATTAACATTAAATAACAATCAATGTAGAACTGACATGGTTTATCTGAAAGTCGGTCATCCTTTCACATTAAGCTAAATCGTATTTTTTATTAATTGACAAAAGTCGCAGACTTTTCTCGACCACTACAACTGTTGAGAGAGCCAGAATCAACAGTGACATTCACCAGAAAAACGCCGAGACGATGAAGCTCAACAAATTCCAGAGCAAAAAAGGGTTCAACTGTCTAGGATCCGGCAATGTTTATCAAAAGAGAAAGCGGAGTAATAAGAAAAACATAATTACTGTGAAGGGTGGCTATACCTAATTATAAGTTATAAAATGGCGTTTTTTTTTCTAAATAAAGCTACAGTTATATAAAAGGCTTACCTCCAACGTTGACCACGAGAACCCTCCTACCCTTGTGGTCACGGCCCTTCAGAACGTTCACGACCTTGTGGTCTAAGAACGCTTCTTTTTCTTGCTCGGGCAATAAGTTGTCGAGCAATGACGCGTTGTCGCGTTTGAACTCGGCAGTACGACGCATCTGGAAACAAAAAAAGATTTTATAAACCTCGACTATAAGTAGATACACAAAGGGATTAAAGCACTCAGGCAGTGTAACCTAAACCTAATAGGTTAGGTGCTGTATTCTTTAGGTCGTTATGTCATCCATGTCAACATTTATAGTCGATAAAATGTCTAATAATATTGCCTTGTAAATCTATACAAGACTAAGTATAAAGGGTATAACGGCAACAACAAAAAAACAATCGCGAAAAAAAAGTCTGTTGCCCCATACATTTACGCTTGCCTAATTCGAAAAAATGTATTCAACTACTGTTTTATTTATCGCGAAGTCAGGGTTTGTGCCATAGTAAAAGACGTATTTTACCTTGGCATCTTTTTTTTTTAACGGGGGGCAATCCTCATGGATGTCCTCCGCCCTGGGGCGGGCGGAGGGGTCTGTCAGACTCTTACTGACTAAAACCACCCCGGTGTTCCATCTCTCACGCCGGAGGTCTCGGGAACTTACGACTTCCGTGATCACCGGCTGGTGCCGGCCCGCCTCTGCGGGCCACCTCGGGTCAGCTGGGGTAGTGAAGTGTTTGACTCCCCCCGCGACGTCAAAGAGGGGCGCATGGGAACACCACGCGCCGCCACCTCGGGTCCCGATGAATGGGGGGCGACAGACATCCCCAAGTCCGCCGCCCCTGGACCCAGTTAGGGGGGCCGGAAGAGGGCAGCGTATGCCCTCCTTCGACGCCCGGTGCGTCTGCTGCGGGCCGGGAGGGAGGTCGAGATCTCCCTCTCCCTTTCCGCAGCCTCCTTCGCCGCGATAACTGTTTCGCAGAAGGAGACCACCGCGTCCCAGGACTCCTCGCCGTCGACCATAGCACGGACTACGGCCGGCAGCGAGAGGTCACTGCCTACCACAGAGATGAGGGCACGGCGCGGCTCCTCCCAAGCGGCACACTCTGCCAGCGTATGCCGCACCGTGTCCTCCCGACAGTCGACGTTACCATGGCACCAACCCTAACTTCGCAAAAAGAGGTAATTTTCAGGAATTACGCTATTTCTGGTAGGTACACCTGTACATCTGTAAGATTTTTACAAACATCGATAAATGTGCCTGCACCTCAAGATCAATAGAAAAGACACAAACGCGAGAGCAGTTTTTAGTTTCGGGCCACTCTTTGAAATACATATTTCTTTAGAACTTTGACATTGTGTGTGTGTCATTTGAAAGATACTTATGCCCAGATTCTGAGGTTTTCATCGGTCGTTTATCTGTTTGTTAACGCTATTTTTCATAACACCATTGGTTGGTTAGTGGTTAACAGACAGATAAACGGCCGATAAAGTACAACAGAAACAGGGAATTAGACGTCTACAATCAATTGGAGACAGACAAGTGAAAAGCAATACATGAATAGTTACTTTTACTTTAAAATCTGGATTTACTGGTAAAACGTTAGTGCGAGAGGGACGTTAACAATTCACAGAGAAATCAAGTTCTGAGCAAGTTTTCCATACATTTAATTTATGCATAAGTTTATCAATGTACAGTGCTTTCCGGCGAGAAACTTTAGCTTCAAAGAGAAAACATTTAATGACATAATTAGAGCTGGGCTAGACGTGTTCGTATAATTTGCCGTTACTTGCCCGCTGTCTGGATCTAGCTCATTTGGAACCAGTCTCGTGCCTCTAATACTAGTTATTACAAAGATGAAATAATTTTAACGGCCTCAAACGCTTTTTGGAAAAACTGTTACAAGGAAGTCAATCATTATTTTTGTCTTATAAAATTAGAACTTTATTTTTATCTCCGTCGTCGTCCCCCGTTTTTATCACCTACTAAAAGTCGTTTCCAATAACTGCCTGGGGGCCCTAATATGACGTGCCAAAGCCCTCATGATTTCGTAGTAAAAAAGGGTTAGTGCTATGCGTTTTGTATAGCTCTATCGCCCTCCCACACCGGAGTCATAATGGTTTTAAGACATATCATAATTAAGTCATAGTATACCTAGAGCTACTGTACCTAATAATTTTGTTATGTATGCCTTGTGTTTAATTTGGAAATGTAAAAGCTACCTACGCTTTATCTAGTGGAAAATATAGTCAATTTAACTCGATCCCCGTAATCTGTTATTGTCATCAAAACCATCAGATAGTTTATATTATCTGTGCAAAACACAATGGAGCTCATTTCCTTGTTAGTCCGATAATAAACCAATTCAGTGATGAAAACAGCCGGTGAGTAATTTGTTGTTAAGAAAAGTGCACAGAGGCTTAGAGCACTTGTGGGCACAAATTCACAATACCTATGTAGTGTAGCATGTTATGTAAATCACGTAACAACTTGATGAATGGGACAGCTCACACACGCGGCTCATACAAACCACAGGTAATCAATAGTCTATTAATTTACTTCTACTTGGCATTGCGCGCACAAATTTCGGGCGCGCGAAATAAGCAGGTATGTGCGTCAAACATGCCATTAGAATACTTATACGAAGGTAGGTAGCGGCATTGTTTTCTTAGGGAAAATTGTTGATATTAAGATAATAGGAATCAGACACGCAAGTCTCGGCAATTTTTTTGATTCTTGCACCCCAAATTGCTGCAATTTGAGCGGTGCAACCGTATGTTTATCCACTTCACGGTCAATAATTCCTTGAAAAATCATTCTAGAACATTGCTTAATAGAAGACTGTATCGTTTAGTGCGGTACTTATATTTATTTGTGACTTATAAGTACGTATGGCCGTCAAAAGTGTTAGGTTAAGATTGATTGCTCAAGCGCAAGTGACCCGCAGGCTGGTAACGGCTAACGACTGATTGCAGCGGTTGCACGTTCCGTTGTACGGTCATCATACCATCGCAGCTGCGGTTGCCTAATACCTCTAGTGTTATTATATTTAATAACGTCTAATTGTGCTGCCTTTGTGAACTAGTATTCACACCTTATGCAATTCACAAACGATCTACGATTTCATTCATTTGATTACGGTTGTAGTTATTTTAAGATCTGCATCTAAAACGTATAAAATTTTCTTGCAAACAATTCGGTTTGATGAAAGCTAATGAAATTCTACTGAAAGAATCGAACAACGTGGAACGTTGCAGGTCTATTTATGATACAATTTCTTATCATTAAAACAGAAAAAATATTTTTAATCCAACACGCAAGCTTATTTCACACAAAACATTAATTGATCTGAATAACTGTGAACCGAAACACGATCATTATCAAGAACTGACGCCTGTCTGTATGTTAGGTATTCCAACGGTCAACTGTTATCAAAAAGCGATAGCTTCAATATCCACTACATATATACAAAGGTAGGTAATTAATTTATTATAAACAATTCACTATTACATTACTCGCATGCTAAGTTTCGTAATTAGGATTTATCATCCACTTTGTATTATAATTTGCATGCAAGGTCAAATCGTTGCGTTTAAAATACGTTTAGATCTTAAAATTTAAATTAACTCTAATATAATAAAAATAAAGATAAATTTGCAGCTACTCTACATGTTCTAAATCTTGGTTTCGTAATCAATATACCATTATTTATACAACCTATGAGTAGATTTGAAAAGGAACAATTTTCTTTATCTAAGCTTTAAGAAAATCCTGCGATTTCCTAATGATGCATCAGAGGCTCATCTACTATCCAAGTTCGACAAATTCTGTTCTAGATAGTAAACACAATAATATCTAGACAACAATTCAAACAATGATGTTATTGTATAAACTAGTAATTTAATGATATCTAATGCTTCTTGAACAAATAAGATTACATTTATGGATAGTAAACACACTTATTAAAGCTAACACACTAGTGCGTTATAAGATCTACCCTTACTACATATGTTTAAATGCAACCCGCATAAACATAGCATCTGTCGCATGCGCATACGCAACACATTGAGTAAGATTGATTCGTTACACGTCAAAGTGCATCATGGAATCGTGTTTCAAAAATATTTGCTTAATTGCCCTTATATTTATATCTCTTCCACGGTTGTTTAAATATTTACACGCATTAATGAATTAACTTTAATCAAATGCTCAATCAAAACATTATTATTAGATATCGTTAGGAAATCGTTGCATTTTCTTAAAGTGCAACAAAAAATTGTGTTTTCAGAACTGAGTCATATAGCAAACAATAGGTAGGTAGATATACAAATTATCGGTTCATGAATTAGTTATTCGTCCTTGCTTAGTGATAATATAAATTCTTGGTACACTATAGTAGGTTTTTTCTAAAAACAACAGGAACTCTACAAAGGCAATGTTTTAATCGGCAATCAACCGTCGACCCCACTGCCGTGGTATAACTAAAATGCCGTAATCCGACATCTGGTCGATGAGAACACCTTGAATAGCTTTGAAAATCCGCAAACACTGATCGATAGATTTTTTTTCTCATTAATTTATCGTCAAAAGTAAGAAATAGACCAGATGTCGCAGTTTAGTTATAATTATATACCACGGCGGCAGCTCAGGAGTTTTCCGATCACATTTATAGATCTCACTGAAAGATCCGATTTCGACCTGTGATTGGAAGCTTAAACAAAGTCCAGTCCAATATATTGTTTCCATGCAGTGATAACATTTAACAGTATAAATGGAAATAAACATGTTGGAACTAGCGACACTCCTTTATCAGTTAATGCAGACTAGTACATAATGTGATATATATCCGGGTCATGATAACCCAGTGATGAACAACGTTACACCAATCATGATGAGCGCGCCCTTTGGACAATACCTACCTATCGTAATCAACATCAAGGTTCTCTTTGTTTTGTAATTTTGGTCTTTTTCAATCTCATGCCTACTGTCTTTGAGTTGATTGCCTTTGTTCTAATTGTTCTTCGTGTATATTTAATTGTTTATTGAAATAGTTCAATGTCATCTAATTTTACAAGATTACCTACACTTTGTTGCGTGACGGTTGCATGTAGCTTTGAATTAAGTAGGTTTTTGTGTCTGTTCCTAGCTAGGGTTTTTTGGTATCTAAGAAAAAAGCAACATTATAAAGCGTCTGATTTATAATTTCAGCATAAATACGTACATAATATAAGCAACATATACCTTCCATCGCAAAATCGGTAAAGAAAGTTGGTTAATTTTCCTAGCAGTCAGACACATGCCCTGCCACGAAATTTTCAGTAAAAGGAAAGCCTCCCACGTGCCGTACTTGCTCGACTGCTCGTACTAGAGACCTTGCGGCTGGCGCCGGCGGCGGCGGCCTGTTTTCCCGGCATTTACGGCACTGTATAACTGGTCTATTGCAAATCTTCCGCGTGAGACATGCAATGCAACAAACCGCGGACTTGTTTGTAAAACAAATAGCGAACAATGTGAAGACAGTGTATCAGTGCAGAGCTATAACAGTAATCAAATCAGAAAGTAAACATCAAATAATCCACTCTACTACTTAACAGATGTAGCAATTTGTAAAGTTTGCTAAAAATTCTTGATAAAGATACGTAGATTGTTAAAGTATAAGTTGAAAGTCAAAGAAATATTCCGATTGCTATCAAAAATGTCAATGAACTGATGATGGATAATATAATTTATTATACTTATATACATATATCGAATATTATTTTTTTTATCGCTCTGGACTGCTGGGCACACAACTACAAAATTTTTTCATGTAATTTCTTTGGTAAAGTGTATGGTTTAAATGTAAAACATAGCATGGATGACTTTACTCTAATCGATATCTACATCTTTATAAATAGCTGTTGTTGTCAGATTAACCGGCTCAACAACATGTGCAATATGTTGAGTTGCAACTATGTGTTAATTTATAGAGTGGCTGGCATTGAACGGAGGCAGTGTTTATCTGCACTCCGCGATATTTGCGCGAAAACAACGCGTTAGCTATCAAAACAATAACACGTATCGGAAAAACACAAAAGTAGGTACCTAATGCGTAGATAGTGTTTAAGGTCACATAAACAAAGAAAATTTGGCCGAAAGTGTTTCAGTTTTCAGTGATTTTAGGCAGTAATAACTAACCGACCTGTTTGTAAGTTTAGGTTAGTTACCAAAACATGTTAGTTGCAAAGAAAAATTAACGGGTCTAAAAACGCCACTTTAGCAGAATCACATAAGAAAGCACATCACGCTACCCATCACTGTCAAAATTTCCCAATCAACCTTGAACCTAATGCGTAAGCGATAAAGATGAAAATGAAATTTGACAGATGTTTGTGTGGTTAATATTATGATTCTGCTAAAGTGGCCATTTTAAACCCGCAGGTCACACTGAATAAACAAAGAAAATCAGTCTGAAAGTTTTGTTTCTGTCAGTCATTTGAAAGAAGGTGCAATCGAAGTCTACGTGAAGACCACCAGCCGGCCTATTCTGTCAACATCTCATGTGTAAACTTAGGTGCAATGAGCATGAAGTGAACTGTCATTTCATCTTGTTTGTATGTCACACTGACAACTTACTACACAATTCACTTCATATTCACCTAAGCTTTCACGATGAGAGGTTTACAGCACTGCGGTTCTGAACACATGTCGAAGTGAAGGCTTGGCTGAAGTGATCATGAAGTGAACTGTCAATCCAAGTAATCTAGATGGAATGACAGCTCACCTCGTGATCACTTCGCCAAGCTTTCAGAATCGACCGGCTGAATAGCACTGCTGGTTGTACGGTTTTAGGTTAGGTTATTAGGTAATGATAGACAGCCATATGCTTACTATGCAGTGTTCACCTATGTGTTACAAAACCAATTACCACATCCGAATCTAATTAATTCTAATGTTGAACTCGTATCATTCCGACCTCCATTTTGTCGTGACCCCGGCTCCTCTACAAATAACATTTCTAATGTATTGTTTACGCCGACAATTTAAAAATACAGCGGCAAATAATGATGGGTGATAACAGTTATAACGTTGTGATAAGCATTGAACTTTGACATTGCGTCGCGTGGCTTATCTCGCCCCTTTCGACGGCGACCGGGCAGATTCCTCCACATATTTATAAACAGAGGAAATTGTTCTATCAGTTGACTAGCGACAGATAAGTCGATGACATTACAAGTGTGGAATTGGGCTCATCACTTATGATGTTATTATTACTAATGGATGTTTTAAGAGTTCGATAGATATCTCTGCTGGTATGTTAATGATAGAGAGTGAAATTAACTATGCTTTAGGTTTACCTAAACATCAACAGTCAAGAAATCAACTGTAATCTATATAGGTATAATGAAATTAGAGATGGGCGTTGAATGAACGAACTAGTTAATTCGACTGTCTACGTACAATGAACGATTCGACGGTTCACCGTCAACGGACTAGTTGAATTCGTAGACGGCTAAACTGAGACTCCACTACGTCGACTTAACGTGACGATCGACTCAAGAACTTTCAGGTAATACAAGTTCATGCGTCTAAAAAAATAATTACTATGGACGAACAACGAGCAAACTACATAACTTGACCTTTAACTCTAGCTTCAAAGAGTTGATATTTGTATGGGCTAAATGACATTTTGGAGCAAAAATGCATTGTGTTCTAAGAAGAAGGGAAGTACAAATACTAACTGTAAAACTTATTTACTAACCTACCTACAAAATAAGTTTAATATTCTGAGGATACATGTCATTTTTTTTTAAATTAAAGCTACGAGACGCGACTCTAGTCCACCTACAAACTATGTTGAATCGTCGAGCCGTCCAGCGTTGACGTCGCGCGTCTCATTGCCGCGTCGTCGCAAAGTTAACAAAGTTTACGTCGTGGACTAGTCGACAATTTCAACTAATTGATCGACGCGTCGATGAACGGAAATGGACGGTCTCGTTTCGTTCACGATAAATACGTCGACGACCCATCTCTAAATGAAACGCTGTTCATTGATAAAAAGCAAAGGTTAAACCGATTGGAAACCAAACAAAATTATGTTGAAAATTTTTCAAAAAAATTTGGAAATTCCAGGAAGTGCTTTTTTCTATGGGATTTTGCATGAACAGAAATCTGGATAGGACATCGTAAGTATCAGTCAACTACTTTTCTTTTTTTTTAACGTTGCCCCACACTAGCAATGTTCCTGTATAGGGCGATCGTTTACAAATATACAACTAACAGGCACAAACAGCCAGACCCGGAACAACAATCTGTAGGCCATACAAATATTTGTCCTGTGCGGGAATCGAACCCGCGACACGCAGGACGGCAGGTGTCGTCACTTATAATTAAAATGATATCTAACTAAGCAAATTTTAAGTTTTTCTGACTGAAATCGAAGAATATTCATTCATAAGTAGGTATAAATCGTAATTACGTAGCTATAAATCGATGAACTCTTCCCACGTCAATGCCGTCTTAAGCACTCACAATTTACTACATCTCATTAAATATAATAATAGCTTCTTAATAAGTAAAAGAACAAACAGATATAAAAAAGACACGTTCTCAAGATATTGGCTATCCACGTTTATTATACCTAGTATGTTATTGTATAACATTGTCTCTGTATCTCGATATTATGTAAGCCTTTACGAGTATCTACCGTGTATTCCTACGAGCACATACATCTACACTAATATTATAAAGAGGAAAGTTTTTTTGTATGTTTGTAACGAATTAACTCAAAAACTACTGAACCCATTTCAAAATTTCTTTCACTATTAGAATGCTACATTATCTCTGAGTAACATAGGCTATGATTTATTTTCGAATAAAATAGAGATCCCTATGAAAATTGCAATACTAAACCCGGGCGAACGTAGTCGCGGGTGAAGTGCTAGTCTACACTAATATTATAAAGAGGAAAGATTTGTTTGTTTGTTTGAAATGAATAGACTCCGAAACTACTGAACCGAATTGAAAAATTCTTTCAGCAATGGATAGCTACATTATCAGGGAGTAACAAAGGCTATATTTTATACCCATGCTCCCAAGGGAACGGGAACTACGCGGGTGAAACCGCGTGACGTCCACTAGTCGCTAATAAATGGATTTAATGATTGCGATAATTTATTCACATAATAGAATCCACGAGGTTTTCAAGTAAGTGTGAAACTGTGAAGTTGCAACACTTTGTAAAGCTTCTTTATTTTTAGGCTGGCAAGGTAAAATAGAATTGTTCTGTTATAATACTTAACTCATTATTGCAGTATTACCTATACATTTTGAATAATATAATCATTAAGGTAGAGATAAGATATCGAGGGCCCAACACTGGCATATGAATAATTGAGAAATTCAGTATGTTATGCAAAGCTTGTCTGGAGTAACAGCCTACTCATTTGAAATTTTAAGCTGCTCTTTAAGTCTAAAGGCACTACAATAAAACTTTTTCAAGTAGCTACTTTGTCACTTCAGTAAATCGTAAAATGTTGCAGTATAGAGAGATGAAGCAATTAAGTATTTAGGCGCCGACCCTACTGCACGCGGTCTAGCGGTCAGAGTTCCGAGTTCCGAGTTCTGTTCTGTGTGTGTTATGGTGGCTAAAAATCCTACTACACACACAAAAGCTGTTAGACCGCGACGGTCAAAGTGGACGCGCGTTCTGTCGGAGTTCTATTTTTTTGCAAAAGCTAAGCTAAAGGTCACGATGTCCGACGAGATCGAAATGTTTATTTAATTAGTGAGATAAAAACGTTTTTTTTTTATGATTTGCGAGATATTTGGTTGAGAGTGACATTTGGTTTTCAGTAAAAAGAGCGTGCGACGTGTTATCACTGCTTAGGATTACTGAACTCCAGATTTTTAGACCGCTTGCAGTGTGCGCGAGTGTGGACGCGGAACGGACCGCGCGCAGTGGGGTCGGCGCCTTAACTACTAAAACTTGTATGCAGTCGGTCCTAATCGTTATTTTGACAAATTATCTTCTCTGAGACTAATGAGTCCTTAATGGGCACAGGGACATAGAGCTCACTGCATCAGTCAATAGTTTAATTTGCAGTTAACCCTTTTCATTTATAATTTAAGTTGTCACTTTAATTTCAAGTTACATTAGCTGCACTGGCGACTAACCACTCTGCCCGTCTTTAAATGACTAGTTGACCCGCGCAACTTTGTCTGCTCCACTCCTGTTGGCCTTAACGTGATGATATATAGCCTATAGCCTTTCTCGATAAATGGGCTATCTAACACTGAAAGAATTTTTCAAATCGGACCCGTAGTTCCTGAGATTAGCGCGTTCGAGCAAACAAACAAACAAACCCTTCAGCTTTATATATTAGTATAGATTGATCAGTGTTTCAACGAAAATATTTAATCAACGTACGTAAACCTAATAAATTTTGTTGTAAAAGAATCTCGTAAAACCCATTCAAACATGCATACTATTTCAAGGAGATACCCCGACCTTTTCGAGAGGCTCCATCATATCTAAGTAGATTATAATCACTGTTTATTATCCTTGGTTTAAACCGTAGGTACCTATAATAACCGGGGTCTAGGACAAGTCCAACGAAATCAGTCGTTAACCGCTTGTAATTGAAGTTGGCAAACATCGCTACATTATGTAGTTGCAGTTACGCAAATTTAGTAGGCTGTAACAATATGACCTGCTTAGCCCACTCCATGTTAAAAGGTATCCAGTGGTTCAATAAAACCCTAAAAAAGGAAATTATTATTTACAAGATTGGCCTACTTAAAAGTAGGACGCGACCGAAGCCCTACTTGCCATGGTCCAGTACTCGCACGTGAATAACTTAACATGCCTTTATGAAGTACTTAATGGATTTCAGTCATTTTCAATAGAGTCCAGTGATTCGACTCTATTGGAAATAACCCTTTAAAGACTGAAATTTAGGGGTGGAACGTGCCCTTAAATGCAGTGTTATCAATCATCTTTCAAAGTCACAAAGATATATTTTTCCTATTTGGAATAAAAACGAAATGCTGAATAAACGTGTTCACTGTTGTGTTCATTTCAAAGTGCCATTTAAAAAAAAACTTACCAGTGCAAGAGCGCTCTCAGGATACCACTTGCAAGGCCGCAAGAAGATTGTGAGTAGCTCGTCATCATCTCCGAAGCACAAGTCTTTGTTCTCCTTTAGCAGCTCCCGCAGCCTCTCCAGGGCCTCGCGGACCCTCTCCGGAGTCTCGCGTAACTCCTTCTCGGCGATAGCTCTGGTCTCCGGCGACAGCTCAACGCTGCGCTCCAGTCTGAACTCGGCTGAACTCATTTTGGTATCTGGAAAGAGGCAAATTATTCAATTCCTGATTTACAAACACAGCTTTGATTGACCTCTCTTATAAAGGAAACGGTACCCTAGTTAAGGAGGCAGGGTTCTTATTGCTTTAGGCATCTTGAAAAACTAATTCGTTCTTGTAACCTAATTCTTATATCCCTACATATTGTAACAAAGGTCTTCCCTCGTTACAAGATAAAATTACGAAACATATAGCAACAAGGTTTTTTAATCAGCTGGCTTAATCGATCAGATAAACCGTCCAAACTCATTATTCTCAAAGAGCGTCGTTGAGTTACGGGCAGTGGAGTGTGTTGACATGACACTGGCCGCAAGGCAAGGACTTATTGTGGATTCTGAGCACGCTGCGCTCGCGCACGTGTCGCCGACTCCACGTTTAAAAACACATAATTGCGTTGGAGATCGATTGCACAAATCTATCGAGCAGTACCCAACACATTGCTAAAATGACCCGCCGTCCGATAGCTGCTAATAAGTATTATTTCTGATGGTGTTAAGCAACTGGGAAGTTTTATATAATCGGCTGGTTATTTTTGTAATCAACTCTGTTAAGTTTTATTTAACTGAAGCTTTCACTTAAACAGTCTTGTTTATTAAACTGCCGAGCTGTTTTGCTGCTGTTAAGCAACTTTTTTAACTAACTTTTTTACATTTTTCTACTATTGGTTTCAAAGAAAATACATAGGCACGATGTATTGCACTGCCACATTTTTCTGATAACCAACAAAATCGACATTGAAAATGAAAACAGAATAAAATTATCATTGGCATACGAAGTGTAAAAGTATATTTGCCAATTAGGGATGGCTAGACAGATTCGAGAAATATATTTCAAGTTTAGCCTTAGCAACAAAATAATCTACGCACCTATTTACGAATCTATGTAAATACAATGCATAAGCGTTTGAAAATAAATAGATATTGAGTGAAGAGCTCTTAGACTACGTATGATTATTTGCTATTTATCTTGAGTTCAATCAACCCTACACGAGTAATCATTGTTCTACATAAATCGCTTACCTAATAAACTAGATATTAATTAATACTTGTCTGCCTATTAGTCTAGTCGCAAAACTTATGAACTGTGATTTTTGTTAATACGCTGTCTAAGCTATCTAAATTTATACTCATAAAAAAAGCAAATTAAGCAATAATAATCTTATTGGTTGTTAATTATGCTTATTAATCTTTATTTCGTTAAATGGATGTCTAGCGTGAAGGGCCGCTTATGGCGTAAATCAAAACAATCGTTAATAAATTACTAAATAATGAGTGCGGTTTCCGAAGGGTTGATTTTAATTACTTAAGTGCCTTTTTTATCTTTTTATGATCTAAGTTGAGTTTATTTGGTTAGCGTTATTATTTAAAGACAGCATTCGTTGATTTTTTAGCGATAAGGATTCTTGTCTCTACTTAAAACTTTTGAACCGACAAGAACTTAATTTGCGCGCCTCGCCGTTATAAAAGCAGCATTAATTATTTTTCCATAGGTAACTTTGTTAAAATACTTTTCAGTTAAACTTTTAAAATAATCTGGTAGTCAATATTTCATTCGGTAATTGACTAAATTTGTTTTACAATACACACTTAAACAATCCAATCCATGGCACAGTTAAATAATTATCATAAACTTAGCGAACAATAACAAGATAATAATTTCGGCCTAACAATAAAATCCATTCGTAAAATAATCCACATGCACAAAAACAAGCACAACACAGTTCGAACACAAACGCTTGCAAACCTTCGCTCTATTTTTCACTTATAAAAAACAACTGAATTGTGAAAATGCACTAACCTCACTCGCGTGGGTGCACGCGCCGGTGGAAATCACAATAAAGGGCGGAAAATCGATCGTGCGGCGGTGACGGCGCAAGCGAGTGTGCGCGCGCGCAAGCAGACAGCCAATATATAGACTCGATAAGCGCTCACGCTTACTTTGTGCCCCAGACGTAGCCGCAGCGCCTTATTACTTACTCAGTCTGAAAATAAGCCGACATGTGTCGTTTCAGATCTAATTTCTTATTGAACTTCAACAATTTCACTGTTTTGAGCGAGGGTTGCACACCAACATTCTTTGTTAGTACAATCTCTTTCCACAAGCAAGGGATGCAACACGTGCTTACTTTAGTGGTTGGAGTGTGCCCAACAAATAGCTACACAATGAAAACGCAACTCCACCAGCTGTTTCTAACTCGATTCCTCGACAACCGACACATTCCACCCTACTACTACTATACTGGTGGTGGTAGAACTATACCGTGAGGATCCTGCCATAATCACTTCATCAATCAAATCATTAAGCATAATAATTCATGCCCTAAATAATGCACAAATCATGTTTTTATTTATCAACGCATATCACATTCAGGTCGCGGGTAGCCGATGGATGCGAGACGCACAGGACCGGTCGTTGTGGCGACGCTTGGGGGAGGCCTATGTCCAGCAGTAGACGTCTTTCGGCTGATATGATGATGATGATGATGATCACATTCTTCACATATCAATGCATACCACATTTAATGAGAACAAATAAACTTACTAGGTATTTCTGTCTAGGCTTGGAAATTCATAAAACCCCCATCACTTGCTTTCGGCAAAAGTGTAAGAAGCGAGAATTTTCAGTGAATTAGGAGAATACTGTTCCGAACTGTAGTTACTAGTTAAATAAAACCTAAATAGCTAAATCATTATAATACCTAAATGTAACTTACTCTCTATCAACTCAGCGTTACGAAACATTTTAAAAAAGGATTACTAAGCAGTTTTTCAAAGTAAAAGTGTATGAAATGACCCCTTATTATGCAACCAGACAAATCATAGACGTTTTATATGTTAAATAATACAGCTACATAGATAGTTGCAGTCGGACATTCGTTACAATGTAATATAAAAATGATTAGATAGCCCGATTTACCTATTCCTCGACAAAGGAAATGATCATAATGTGTAGTACCCATTACTCATAAGTTATACCTACCCAACTTACACGCAGTCGATCTGTGTTAGAGAAAACATCATGCATGTAAAGAAATATACTAGAAAAGTTACAGGTAGAAAACACCTACCTACCTATATCTATGTCGTAGTCTGATCGTCGAATTAGCCCTTTCATGAAGTGGCCGGTCATTTCGTAAAATGGTGGAATCTCAGGAAATATTACCGGGTAACTGAGTAATTGTCATTACAATGAAAAGAGATGGAATTAAGATAACAATGAAACACCCGGATATTTCAATACCTTTATGAACAAACTTTGTATTATCGTTTCGTAAAATAACAGTTTCACTATTTCATGAAATGGCGCACGAATTTCAAATGCATGTATTCGTGAGGCCACCTCATAAGGGTAATTCAAAGATCTGGCTTCGATACATGCATGTCAACGGTTTTGCTACCTACTCATCAAATTACTTGCTAAACATATTGATTTCAAGATTTTCAGATAAGTAGGTATTTTGGGTTTCGAAAAATAATATCTGTAAAACGGGGTGAATGGTATTTTTACTTGATTGCCACATTACCTACCTAACGGTTTCTACAGAAATATTAATCTTTTAAAACTAATATCGATTTGAAAATTGGAGTCGTTAAATGCTGCAAGAAGAATTAAAAAAAAGTGAAAATTCCCTTCATAGTTTCGTTTGTTTCTATTCACCCTGATTTACTCGTGTACCAGAAAAAACGGATGGATGACTGTTATTTACCTACCTACTCTATCTACATAAGATAGCGATAATCGTATCAGGGACCCCCTAATAAGTAGCTGATCACTCAGGACACAGAATAACGTACCTATCTATAGCGTAACTTATCATAGATACCTACCAAATATACCTACATTTTATATTCCCTGAATCAAATCAAATCAAATCAAAATCAAAGTTAAAGTAATGAAATAGTTGAGTTTTTTTTTCTTTTTTTTTTACTATTGATAGGCACGCGTTTGACCACTATCTCACCTAATGGTAAGCGATGATGTGGTCGAAGATGGAGCACGCTTGCCTAGAAGTAACCTATTCACTCTTGACTTAAATACTCCCAGGTTGTAGCTATCAGGAAACACAGACTCCGGCAGGGAATTCCACTCCTTAGCTGTACGCACTATGAATGTGTTCCCAAAACGTTTTGTGCGCGTGGGTGGGATGTCCACCATGTACCGGTGGCGCATCGCCGTTCATCTTGTGGTCCGATGATGGAACGGGATTGGTGGAATTAAATTATGCAATTCCGTCGCACATTCCCCAAAATGCAACCAGTAGAAAACCGACAGGCTAGCAACTCGTCGTCGATGCTCAAGACTTTGGAGCTTCGTAGCGACGAGCCTATCATTGCCGATGATCCTCTTGGCTCGTTTCTCAATTGACTCAAGGGCATCAAGCTGGTATCTGGCAGATCCGTCCCAAAGATGAGAGCAGTACTCCATACACGATCGAACTTGTGCTTGATAGAGTTTGAGCAGCTGTTCCGGCGTGAAGTACCGTCTCACCTTTGCTAGGATTCTTTTATAGAGCATAGCGTTTTTCTTGTTTTAACATACTTGGCACGCATAAATCTCATCACCACAAATAACTACCCTCGGATCATTCAGAACATTATATTTGTATAGGGCATAGACGTAGGTGAGCATTCCGTGGCAAAAATCAAACTCGCGACCAGCGTATAAAACAATTACTGAGCCACAGCGTGACTGGGTGAACAATGCCGCCGAATAAAATTCTCAAAAATATACATTAGAACAAAGGATATTTTTAATACCGGGAGAAGGTTCGTCCTGATGGCATAAAACATTATCACACATTCGAAGCCGCGAGCGGACGTTAGTATCTAATACCTAATTTGTTCTATGAATGAAGAAATGTTCCAAGGCTAATAATTTTATCTGTAACACGGCCAGTCCACAGTTCACAGATCAAAGAAGTACTGCACACATAAGAAAAGAACAATGTCCATATACGTGACTCATGACTCGAGTAAGTACATATTGAATGTACTTGCACAAAGACACATTAGTTGTTGCGATAGGGACTTCGTTGCCCTAACGCCTTTGTTCAAGATGGACGCTGAAACTCATCGCTGTATGATAATTATAATGACAACACTAAAGTAGAAAATTAGTTGATATTATCTGAAAGATTTATCTCTTTCTTCAATCTTATGAAATTGCAATGTTGCAACCTCCTGCCCCTTATTTGGGGTAATTGTGCAGCAATTATTTAATTTGATATCATTTTATTCTTCCATACCTACTTATATCTCTAACAAAATGACATTTTAGGCACTTAAAAAAATAAATAAAGAAAATGTTTATTTCATCAACTTATGTAAGTAACAATACAATATTAGGAACTACCATTTAAGCAAAAAAAAATGATTGTAGTAGGTAGTTCCGTTTTTATATTTCTATGGTAGTGGTACATACATTTTAAAACTAGTGACAATTTTAAACTAAGTAAAAAAATATTAAAATACATAAACTAAAATTAAGTAACAAAATATTTAACATAAAGTTCAATTCGCGCATTGGGTGTTTGTGTGTGATGGTGTGTGTGTGTGTGTGTGTGATGGTGTGGGTGAGTGGATCTATGTATGTTTCTAATTATTTGAACGTATATAGGATCGACTCGATTTCGTTCTTGTTTGTCAGTCATTGAGCGAGTGTTTTTTTACAGTCATAGTATTTGCTGAAACAAAAGTACTCGCTTGTTTTCTAAGATAGGTCCAACTCAAACGGAACGGGGTCCGCTAGAGACAGTGCCTGCGAAATTTGTTCAAAAGAAACAACGCCGTCCTGGAACGCAAAGGGCATTAGGAGGAACACGGGTTTTAGTCGATAAAGAGTCTGACACTGAGTCATTTGATGATTTCCCGTCCTTAAAAAATAAGTAACTCAAACGGAACCATAATAAAATTGACAAAAATACCTTTCGTATTATAAGGTAGGTAGGTGCACTTGCAATTGTCTTCATACCCATGTCATCAATTAAAGGATGCGTTTAAGCTTGCCTGAAGGAAGGGCCAGAAACAATAGAAGTGAGCGTTTTGTGAATACTTAGGTATATCTCGTCCTTGATCTTGGTATTGAGCGGATGCCCCTCCCAGACCTAGGTACTAGGTAATATTTTCTTTAGTCTCTAGATATAAGAAAAAGATATCTATGTAACATTATACCTATGTAAAGTCTGACTGTTTATTACCTTTTGGAGGGTATGCGGTACAGAGAGTAAAGTCCCGTACACCTCCGTTGTAAAGAGAGGATCCTCCGACCAGGCGGCTGTTGTGCCTGGCGGGCTACTGCCCAATAGTTGATATTCGGGCTGATGTATATGTTCAAATCGCATGGTAAACTGCTTGCGCGATGCAGGATTTCAACCTAGTAGTTCGCTGCTAGTTGGATAGATGGCGCCGCGGTTCTTTTTGTTGCGATGTAGATTTGTTCCGTTGGTTTTTCTTGTGGCGGCATTGATGCCGCTACAACCTCTTGAGGTGTCCTAAATTATGTACAACGAGCTTTTGCCCGTGACTTCGTGTGCGCATATCCCACTTTTTCCCGTTCCTGTAGGAATTTCGGCAAATCCTCTAAGTGCTCCCCTATGGAAGAACGGAAGATGATTGTTGAAAATTCCGCTAATCAGTAAGCAAGAAACTACTATTGGTAAATATTTTTATACGTAGGTAGACGAAAAGTTTAACTAACTTTGATTAAATTTGAACCTTCCCTAGTTTCCATAGAGAAGAGGACTCATCCACTTTTCAAGCTTTCTAGATCTGCCGGTCGATTTTGTAAACGTATCCACCGTGAATATTGGGTGGAGTCAGCGTGAGGTGAACTGTTATTCCATCTTGTTTGTATGGATTGACAGCTCACTTCATGTTCACTTCACCTAAGTTAACACGATTATCAGCCGATCGATTCTGTTTCCATGCATTAAATGAGCTGTCAATCCAAGTAATCATGGATTGACAGTTCATTTCGTGTTCACTTCACCCAAGCCTTCACTTCGACAGGTTTACTGAATCAACCGGCTATAAACATGTCAAAGTGAAGACTTGGGTGAAGTGATCACGAAGTGAGCTGTCATTCGATCTTGATTACATGGATTGACAGTTCACTTCGTGATCACTTCACCCAAGCCTTCACTTCGACATGTTTACAGAATCGCAGTGCTGGTTTTTCCACCTACTTGCTCATTAAACTTTTTGTAAGTTCTCCATTGAACCCACAGTCACACCCTAGTACCTACTGATTGATATTTTTTCACTTTATTTGGCTACTAGACGTCACGCGGTTTCACCCGCGTAGTTCCCTTTCCCGTGGGAGTACGGGGATAAAATATAGCCTATGTTACTCCCTTATAATGTAGCTATTCATTGCTGAAAGAATTTTTCAAATCGGTCCAGTAGTTTCGGAGCCTATTCATTTCAAACAAATCTTTCCTCTTTATAATATTATAAGTATATAAGTATAGAAGTACGGTAGCTGGTTATATACCTAGTATATGGCTACATAGTATCGGGCCAAAGACCTGGCGCATAATTTTATTTTTTTTAAATATAAATGTAAAGGGAATATTAAAATTCTTTGTTTCAAAGTTCTGTCCACAAAACAATGGTTTTGTTCGGAAATTCTATACATATTCTTGTGGACTTAACCGAAAACATCTTCGTCATAATAACGACACAAAGACCGCGCGTGCCCGCAACGGAATATTATTTTGCTTTCTTTATTAAAAATAAAATATGTAGGTAGTACGTAAGTACTAAAAACTGGCCAAGTGCGAATCGGACTCGCGTGCAAAGGGTTTCGAACGAATTTCATTTTTTTTAACATGTTATTTTAACACTATAGACTTCTTATAGGTTTTCCTGTAATCTATAGGTAAAAATCTATTATCTTTCAAAATTTTAGGCTCAGTAGTTTTGGAGATAAGGGGGGGAGAATGGTCATTTTTTGTCTAATTTCTTGAATAACTTCAAAACCATTAATTTTAAAATTAAAAAAATATAATTAAAACCCTCACAGTAAGCCCTTTCATTTGATATGTCACACGATATTGATCAAAACACTTTTTTTTTAATTTTCTAGTTTGTCCCCCAAGTGACCCCCATACTAAATTTTTTTAGGATTTACGTAACGTCTGTGTTTGGGTCACAGAAGTCCATATGTGTACCAAATTTCAACAGAATCGGTCCAGTGGATCCGAAGAAAACTGGCTGTGATAGACGGACAGACAGACAGACCCGAGTGATCCTATAAGGGTTCCGTTTTTGTTCGGAACCCTAAAAATCGGATTGTTTTGGAACTACCTTCTGCTTTGCCAGCGTAATTTTTTTAGACTAAGGGATTTGCCTACCATTACAAAAAGTCCTATTTTATGGCCTAACCCAGGTCTATCCATATACCAGGATTCGTCAAAACCCGTTCAGCGGTTTAGACGTAAAAACGTAACAGGCACCAATGACACTTTCGAATTAAGTACTTATGTTTACATTATGGATTGCAATAAACAATTTGAGATTTATAAAATAAGAATGTTAGTTTACCCTCCACCCGTCGCATCTTTTTTGTGACGTTAGTCGTAAGGTCTTCACAGACCCTAGATTTTACTTACGCCAGTCGTCGCATGGGGTCCCTCAGAGCCTCACGCACGCAGAATTACTCGTCTAATCTTACGGCGCACGCGGGTAGATCGAGTTTTACCAGAGCGAGTGACAAATATAATCCTTTTTAGGAAGCTACCTTAAGGCTTGTATACATGCCAATGACCTCGTGCATATAAACGGAGCTAACTACTCCTCTACGCGCCACTCCGCTACCCGCATTTTTATTTTTTCATAAAAAAATAACATGTTAAAAAAGTAACAAAACCAATTTATTTTCGTTTGTATTGCGAAGCAGTAGATATTTTATTTTTAGACTTTTGTTAAACAATGAAGGAGTAAACTTGTTTCATCTCAACGATTTGGAGGTGATTTGGTGATTTTTTTTTCTTATTATGTGATACCGATACATAAAATCTGGCTAAACCAAACATATCATGTAAATAAATAAATAATTACTACCTATTTTATTCCCGCGCGCACTATTGTTGTGAGCGGTCGTTTACTAATTTTTGTCACATTTTTTTTGAGCGCGTATTTCTTATCTTGATTGCGCGCTGGACAACCGGTTTTGCCGGTCGGTCCCGGTGCAGCTATTGCTTTGTTAACATGTGTCAATTAAATCCAAATAATGTGAACATAAATTCACCTCCGAGCGCTGATGAGTTAGAGGATAATACAAATATGGAAGTTGAGGACAATACACAACAGAATCGCACTGAGACGACACGAATGAAAAGGTTAAGAGATGAAAACTCTTCTGAAGAAGGATGGACTGAAGTGAATAGTGGACGAAACAAATTAGTATGTAGTAGAGGAGACCTAGGTGAGAGGGAGAAAGAAGATAAGATACAGATATGTGTGACTTGTAAAACACCTTTACCTAAACAGTTCGCGTTGGCGCGATTACTAAAAACGCACAACATTACCAGCAGCGACATCCATAGAATTAAATACGTACACCAAAATAAAATGCTAATTACATTTGATAATGATAAGGGCGCAGGAGAATTTTTGCGTTGTTCGGTGTTTACGGACATGGGTTGGTCTTGTCAGAAAACAACCGAAGTAGGTGTATCGTACGGCCTTATTAAAGCTATGGAATTGGATATATCTGATGAGGATCTTAAAGCGAATCTAACAAGTAGTGCTGAAATAGTATCAATTAAGCGATTAAATAAACGATGCTCGGATAACCCTGATGGTAACGGCTGGACTCCAAGTGAAACGATTCGACTAGGATTTAAAGGATCTTCACTTCCTGCGTA
Source organism: Lacanobia wlatinum (assembly GCA_947578705.1). NCBI lineage: Eukaryota > Metazoa > Arthropoda > Insecta > Lepidoptera > Noctuidae > Lacanobia > Lacanobia wlatinum. The sequence continues at coordinate 8,306,471 of OX388028.1, read as the reverse complement.
CGTTTATATCTACAGTTTGAGGATTCCGGTGGAGCGGTTTATATTCCCAGTTACTCAATGTGCGAACTGCTGGAAATTCGGACATGTGAAGATAAGATGTCCATCAAAGAAACCTGTTTGCCCCAAATGCTCTCAAAAACATGAAAATTGCACAACTACTTTATACATATGTGTGAATTGTTCAGGTCGACATTTGGCATTTGACAAAATATGTCCATATTTTAAGAAAGAAAAGAGGCTCAGGAATTTGATGTCGGAATTTAATTGCACGTACAGGAAAACACTTATTTTATACGTTCCACCTTCCCCAGATAACGTTTCACATGCGAATATATCTGAATTAATTCCTGAAGTCGACCAAACACCTACTGTGACCGCTGCAAATACATACAGTTCGATACTGAAGCAGCCTCCGATTGATGCAAACGACGGTACAGCCGCACTAGTCCACTGTCCACGTATGGTAAATCAAAAAACCAAACCATTGACCAAGCGTAATTTGAAAAAGCAAAACCGTCGACCAGCAACACCACCACTTGTAGAGGACATAGCATGTGATCAAGTTTCCGATTCTTCGGACTCTGCAGAGCATATTTTTGAGACACCCACCTTTGTCAAAAACAACAATAATTCTAATAAGCCTTCTAATAATCAAAATTTTTGGCATATTGTAAGAAAAATTAAAGATCCTTTCAGGTTAAAAGTCCAGCAGTCAATTACTATATTCTTCGAATGGCTGACACGTATAATTGTAAGTAGTTTATCTTTTGACTCGTTATTCGATTTATTTGCTGGAAATGGCTAATAACAATAATTATATGAACTTCAATATTATACAATGGAATTGCCAAAGTATTAGACCCAAATCTCGTTCACTTGAATTACACTAAAACCAAGAAAAAGTCCACATTGCTGTATTGAGCGAAACGTGGTTAGAACCCGATAGCTTTTTCTAAAATTAGCGAATATAATACCCATCGATTAGACAGAGAAGATGGTTACGGTGGGGTCGCAATTATGACCCATCGCTCTGTAAAGGCGGTTGTTTGTACAACGAGAAGTCGCAATCCTGGCATTGAATTGCTACATATTAGAATTTTGAATTGTCAGCATATTGAGAATATTATTTCCGTATATTGCCCTTCGACTGTACATACCACTCAAAGTGATTGGGGCGAAATTTTTTCTACAGGAAACAGTAAGACTCTTATCTTGGGAGATTTTAATGCCCACCACTATAATTGGTCTTTGAGAACTGACCGACGTGGCTCTGAATTATTTGATTCCATGCTAGATTACAATTTTATACATTTGAACGATGGAAGCTTCACTAGAATCAGATTGGTTGATGGAGTTCTCCAGCAATCTAGTCCTGATATATCATTCGTATCTTCTGATTTATCTTTGTTGTTTATTTGGAAACCAAGTAACAAAACACTCGGTAGTGATCATTTAATTATTAAATTAAACTTAGTGATAGCTGTTAACCGTGAATATCAAAACAAAAGAAATTTTAAAAAATCGGACTGGACTTCATATGCTGCATACATAGATGAGTATTTACAAAATTTCGTTACCCCCGAGGGTTCTCAGGATCTATATGATCATCTATATAATATTATGCAAAAATCTGCAGATAAATATATTCCCTATATTAAAATCCCTCAAGGTATCAGCAATGCGTTTAAGCCAAAACCATACTGGTCTCCAGAGTTGTCCAGAGCTGTCGCGGAGCGGCGTTTGGCCCTTGCAAATCTGAGATCTTGCCCCTCTCCTAGAAACTTAGACATTCTTAAAGAGAAAATTAGCACTGCACAAAGGCTTATTCGTCGGGCTAGATGTAAATCTTTTCAGGAGTTTTGTTCCTCTGTAGATGAAACCTCTTCAGCGTCCGAAATGTGGCGTAAAATGAGGTGGTTAAAGGGTCGGCAAATCCCTAACGCTTGTGTGGATAAAGTTAAAGCTGAGCGCCTGCTTGTTGACCTTACTCCAGATTTTGTTTGCCCCGCGAAGCCTACTTTTAATTCAAGGAATGCATCGTTGGAGTCGCCAATATCAATGCCAGAGTTAGTTAACTGTATTAAAAATACCGACACAGCTCCTGGGTCAGATCAAATATCCTTCTCCATGATTAAGCACCTTCCAACTTCCGGTAAACATATGTTGCTTTTAATATATAACCAATGTTTTTCTTTCGGTTTTGTTCCCTCACAATGGCGCCAAATCAAAATAGTTCCAATCCCCAAGCATAGTAGTAGTTCATCTTCATCTATACGTCCAATATCCCTAATATCTTGTGTTTGTAAGATTTTTCATGCCATTTTGGCCAAACGTATTGAATGGTTTTTTGAAAAACATTGTCTTTTTCCTGAGGACATGGTGGGTTTCCGTAAAGCACGATCTTGTCTGGATAGCCTTACGCGGTTGGTTTCTGAAATTCAACTTGGATTCTCGAAAAATTTGGTTACAGCGGCGTGTTTTATTGACATCGAAAGTGCATATAACAATGTTGATATTCCTTACCTGTTACATACTTTAGATCAGTTTGGTGTTGGATCAAAAATCTGTGCTTATTTGTGGTCTTTTTTATCAGACAGACATCTACAAGTGGCAACTTATGATTGTGAGATGGTAAGATGTACTGGCCGTGGACTAGCCCAGGGAGATCCACTGGCTCCACTGTTATTTCTCAATATGCTGATGACTTTGTTTTGTATTCCTCAAAAAGTAATTTAGATTTAGCGTTTGCAGAACTTCGCTCTGCATTACGATATACCAAAGTGTTAATTGATAAGCTAGGTTTAACTATGTCTCCAAATAAAACTAAGATTTGTGTTTTTAAAAAGGGTTGCTTTAGGAGGTCTATTGACTTTAATTTTGATGATGTCTCAATTGAAGTCGTTAAGTGTGTTAAATATTTGGGTCTATGGCTGGATAGTTCATTAAGATGGAGTAAACAAATCAATGAAATTTCTCAGAAAGTAATGAAGTTCATTAATCTACTTAAAGTCTTATCTGGTCCGGGATGGGGTCTCCATCAAAAACACCTATGACGTTTGTATATTTCTATTATTCGAAGTAGAATTGATTATGCCAGTTTCTTGTTTGACAATAGTTCTAACTCTAAACTAACCAAACTTGATAGGGTTAAAAACCAGGCTCTACGTGTTATTGGCCGATTTATAAGGAGTACCCCGATACATGTCATGGAAAGCGAGCTATGCCTCCCTCCACTTCATATTCGTAGAAGATATCTAGCTATTCAGTTTATGCTTAAATCAAAGTCCTTCTATAATAGTAAAACAACGAAGTCACTAGAAAATCTCTCACTCGTTACCGGTTCCAACTATTGGCAGAACAAGAAACTGCCATTACTCATTGACATCCTCGCTCAATACAATTCAGTTCCAATACACTCGAGCGTTCAACTTGAAATGTTTTCTCTTGACACGTGGGTTAGTAGTATTAACATATTCAATATAGTATTTGATAAAATTCCTAGCATTTCTCAAGCTAAACGATGCTACAGTACTGTACAGTTAAAACATCTATGTACGACATACATTCGAGAACGATATGCAGGTTACCATAAAATTTTTACTGACGGCTCCAAAGACAAACAACTCGGAGGCGCTGCCTTTTTTGATCCCATTCTTCTGAATCAAATGAAGATTAAGATTGATTCAAATATTTCTATCATGCACATTGAATTGATCGCAATATTGGAACCTTTATCCTATATTGAATCAATTAATGGCGATAAATTTGTGATCCTTACGGATTCCAAAAGTTCGCTGCAACATTTGGCTCGGCACACTTCTCATATGCGAGGTACTCCGATAGCCTACGTTATATATAAATTGATTTTAAAACTTCAATCTGATACAAAAACAGTTTGTCTTCAATGGGTTCCGTCCCATGTTGAGTTAGAAGAAAATGACATGGTCGATTTACTCGCCAGACAAGCGTGTGCTGATGGAGTGAATATTACCCCACTGTATTCGGATTACATTGGAAAAGCAAAAAAACAATGCCTAGAACTTTGGCAGGAATATTTTAACGAAAGGTCAAAAGAAAAAGGGATATGGTACCGAACTATCCAGCCAGAGATCTCCCGGGTTCCATGGATTGACTGTAGTTTAAATAGAAATTTAATCACTATAGCTTTAAGACTTCGTTCCGGACATACTCCATCAAATAAATTCTACTACTTAATGAAGAAAGTTTTGTCTCCAAATTGTGATGACTGTGGAGTGGTTGATGATGTGTTTCATATCCTGATGGAGTGTGTCCGGAATGAAAATACGAGAATCAATGTTTTTGGGCACTGTAAATCTTTTAATATTGGTTTTTGTAACACAATACTCGCTTGTCCAATGTCCGAGAAAGCTAAACAATTGTATGAGTTAGTCTTAAGGTAGATTTGTATTATAATAATTTTGTGTTCTGTACTGGGCGATGTGGTCGCTAAGCGACAAAGCCCTTAATCAATAAATTAAAAAAAAAAATTAAAAAAATTACTACCTATTTTTTTCAAATGTAATTTCTCAGTAAATGCCGACGAAAAGTTGCTTCATCTGCACGCTGTTTTTAAGCATTTCTCGAGAGAGCAGCCTTAAAGTAAGAGTTTATTCTAAAACTGCATAATTTGCGTTTTTGTAAAGCCTAGGCTTTTAAAGGCCTCACGCGACGTGTCGAGGATTTAGAAAAAATGATTATTTTGTTTGTAATATTAATATCGTAAAGAGAAATGTTTTGTTTCGGGGTTGACACAAAAACACATTATCCGGTAGATAGGAAATCTTGTTGATAGCTTATCCTGTCAAAATTATTGACATAGGGTACGATGTTATCACTGACGTAGTAACAGCCACTAGGGGTCACTTTGGATTATTTATAAAAATATTTAGATATGAATGACGTTACATAACAAACCACTTAATTAAAATTCAATGTTTTCATTTGAAATACCAAAGCGTTTGTATGCTTTCATGCAAGGTCAATAATGTGGTACCTCACTGCATTCTTATAATATTTTCCGTGTGGTACGGTCAAATACTTAGGTACCGAGCCAAAAAAATGCGTGTTTACTGTTTTCATAAGGATGAATAGTATAGGACACACTGCTAAAACAAAGACGATCAATATGCAAGCAATAATCCCAGGTGCTATCTATGCGGGTGCGACCAACATTACAGGTAGGTTCCGGTCTGTTGGAAAGTAGTAGACTCACAGACAGTGGTAAAAGCACGACCTACCCCCAAACGGTAGTTTAACTTTTTTATGGTTCCGTCCAAAAAACGGAACCCTTATAGGATCACTCGGCTGTCTGTCTGTCACAGCCAGTTTTCTCCGGATCCACTGGACCGATTCTGTTGAAATCTGGTACACATATGGACTTCTGTGACCCCAACACGGCCGTGTTACGTAAATGATTAAATATTTAGTATGGGGGTCACTTTTGGGGGTCAAACTAGAAAATTAAAAAAAAACGTTTTTTGAACAATATTGTGTGACATATCAAATTTTCTTTTTTTCATAATCTATACATATAATAAATCTGTTGAAGAGTCGTTTTTGTACATTCAAAATAAAAAATTTAAAAATAGCTAGGAAGCTAAAGGGTAACTTACAGAACCCATTTCCATCATTTTTGGAATGTTTGTCTGTTTGTCTGTTTATCTGTTTGGATGTGCAGGCATCACGTAAAAAGTACAGAAATAACGTAGATAAATTTCACGCATTAAAATTGTACGTAACTGGAGGTATAACTTAGTTTTTGTTTCATCGCAATCGGTTCACTCTATCAAAAGATATTTGTATTTAAAGGTTTCCTTTAAAGTTTCATTACGTGAAGCACATATACGCACCGCCATCTATTGATCTATTGAGATAATTAAATAGTAACAGTTTAGAACTGTTTCATGAATGAATGCGTATATTATTTGTGAAACTCTTAATACCAAAGGAAAAAAAATAACATTTAGTCATTTGAAGACCTTTGGCAGTCGTTACGGATTGTCAGAAGCCAGTAAATCTGGCTCCAGTCTTGCCAAGAACTATCGTGTTACCCAATTAATGGGTTGTGGAGGTCTGGTAGGCAGCCGCTTCACGTAAAAACGTCAGTCTGTGGATGGGTGGCCATTTTAACATACCGAGATTCCTACGTACCACGGAATATAATAGCTGCCCGGGTCGATCTTCAAGGTTAAGCAACGCTTGCCAAGGTCAATCTGTGGATGGGTGACCATTTTAACATACCGAGATTCCTACGTACCTCGGAATATAATAGCCGCCCGGGTCGATCTTCAAGGTTAAGCAACGATTGCCAAGGTCAGTCTGTGGATGGGTGACCATTTTAACCTACCGAGATTCCTACGTACCACGGAATATAATAGCCGGCCGGCTCGATCTTCAAGGTTAAGCAACGCTTGCCAAGGTCAGTCGGTGGATGGGTGACCATTTTAACATACCGAGATTCCTACGTACCTCGGAATATAATAGCCGCCCGGGTCGATCTTCAAGGTTAAGCAACGCTTGCCAAGGTCAGTCTGTGGATGGGTGACCATTTTAACATACCGAGATTCCTACGTCCCACGGAATATAATAGCCGTCCGGGTCGATCTTCAAGGTTAAGCAACGCTTGCCAAGGTCAGTCTATGGATGGGTGACCAGTTTAACATACCTACCGAGAAGAGATCTCAGGCAGTCTTTACGGATTGTCAGAAGCCGACAAATCTGACACCTACAGTCTTGCCAAGAAGTATCGTGTTACAAAGTATTGTAGGGTTGTACAGGACTGGTAGGCAGCCGCTCCAATCCCGTTTGACTGGAAGCTGACTCTAATATAGCTGGGAAAAGGCTAGGCAGATGATGCTTCATGGTAAAAAACTGAAATGATTTGCGAAAAACACTTAATCTACAGTTGGCAAAACTGGGCACAGATTACAAACGTTTATCCACTACGGAGACGGTCTAAATGACATCCCGGCATTTAATAGAATTTAGGATTACCAAAAAATAAATAATTTCATAATTATATTTTCGTCACACATTTACCTACCCTATTCATAGACGGCCTAAGCATCTGCCAGCCTGTTAATTAAATATTGTCACATGACAGACCCATTCGCCACTGTGACACATTTGCGCATTGGGGATCATTTAGGCCGCCATTCAATGAAAAGGACATAAAACGGCAGAGTTACTCTCTCAAGGACCGTCAGCCCCAATTGGGGCCAAATGGTATTGTCTGTCTTTTCTAATATATGCTTAACCTTTTCCCAACTATATTCGGATCAGCTTCCGATCAGCACGGCGAAGTTGCGGTATGTTAAATAATATGGTCACCTATTCACAGAGACACCTAGGCAAGAGTTGGTAAACCATGAAGATCGACCCGTGCGACTGTTATTGTAATATTTAGCTACGAGCTCCTCATTTAAAAAGTCTCCTCTTTCAGTACCTACTAAATATCGATTTAAAAAATTCGATTATTCTTACACAGTAAATCGATTCCATAAACCCGGTAGAACTAATTAACATAAAATGTAAAAAAAAATATCGGTGTTCTGTAATCTGCAATTGTCAGGGAAAATCAAAGAAACTGTTTCTTTTGTTTTTTTTTTAAGGATGGAAAATCATCAAATGACTCCTCCTGCTCTGGGTGAAGCAGAAGGGAGTGTCAGACTCTTACTGACCAAAACCCATCCGTGTTCCTCCTAATGCCCTTTGCGTTCCAGGGCCGCGGTGACTCTTTCGAATAAATCCCGCAACCCCGGCAGGAATTGGCCCTAGCGGGCCCCGTCTTTAATGCTGACAGCTCTTTGAGGCGCGCGTGGAACACAGCGCGCCGTTGACCTGGGCCTGGTTCTGATCAGACAGCGAGCCACCCAATGCTCGCCGTCCGCAGGCCCCCGCCTACGGTGGCCGAGAATCGCCCTGCGACTCCCGACGCCCGGGGCGTCTTCTTCTGTTGCGGCGGCTGGGGCGTGAGGTTTCCCTCTCTCTCACGCGTTCGGCTTCCTCCTTCGCTAGCATTGCTGCTTCGCAGAAGGAGGTGACCGCTTCCCAAGTCTCCTCGCTCCGGACCATGGCTTGAAACAGGGCCGACCACGACAGGTCGCCGTCGCCGATCGCCTCGACGAGGACACGGCGGTGCTCTGCCCAAGCAGGGCAGACCTCCACCGTATGCTCCACCGTGTCCTCCGGGCGATCCTCGCAGTGTTGACAACTGGTCGTATCCTCCCGCCGTATTCGAAACAGGTACCTCCCGAAACAACCGTGTCCGGTGAGTACCTGCATCAAACGGAAGGTAAGGACGCCGTGGCGCCGCTCTAGCCACTCCTCAAAGAGGGGACTTATCGCCGCAATTGTGGCGTGCCCAGCGCTGGGTTGCGACAGTCGTTGTCTCCATACTGCCATGAGATCCCGCCGGAGCTCCGTCCGCCGTGCTGCGATTTGCCGCGGCAGAGGAGTCTCGCCCCGGCGTAGCGCCTCCACGCGCCATTCGTAAATGAGCGCGAGGGCTCTCGCCTCTAGATCCCATGGCGGCAGTCCGGCAAGGAGGCTCGCCGCCTCGCCAGAGACAAAATTAAGGCTGGACAAAATTAAGAATCAACTTTATTCATCAGTTTCTTTGTTTCGTAGTTTGAAGACTACCTACCACCGTTCATTCGATAGTGATTTTGATACCTAGCTCGAGGTAGGTATGTACCAGGAGATTACCCGGGCTAATCGGCATTTCAACCGGAAGAGATGGTAGAGTGCCCTGCATTACCCTCTTCCTATTTTCTTAATTTTGAGATCAGGATACGCAAGGTATTAACTTAAAGTAGATTTTATCTATGCAACAGATATTTTTCGACATCCACGCGAACGAAGTCGCGGGCACAGCTAGTTTTAAAATAAATGGTTTTGAAGTTATTCAAGAAATTAGACGAAAAATGACCATTCCCCTTATCTCCGAAAATGCTGATCCTAAAAAGGAGATAATAGATCTTTACCTATAGGTTACAGGAAAACCTATACAAGTCTATAGTGTTAAAATAAGATGTTAAAAAAATTAAATTCGTTCGGAACCCTTTGCACGCGAGTCCGACTCGCACTTTGCCAGTTCTTTGGTGTAGGTACAATAAATGTATATTCTATCTATCTATAAGAATAAGACCCTCTAATGACACAATGGTGAAACAACAGATGTTGCCTCAACGACTGGTAGGCATCTAATGGCACAGTGTGGCAGGTTCGATTCCCGTAGGGAACAAATTTGATTTGCCTACAGATAGATGTTCCGGCTCTGGCTGCTTGTATATTTAAATTGTCCGTAAAAGCACCAACCACACAGAACGATTCCTAGTAAGGGGCAAAGATTTTTTTTTTCTTTGAAGAAACGTATTTGCATTAGGAAAGTCGGCCCTGGAACCCTCTTTGTTCAATGACTAATCATCAATATGTCAGAAACTAACAATAAAGTAATCGCCAAGTGTAGGTTTCCACAACGCTCTAAAGTCTACTCTGCTGACCTTTGATTCAACAGGCACATTAGCTCATCGTTACATACTAAATAATTAATGAAGTATAGTTATTAGTTCAACTGGATTGCTCATCGGGACACGTTGCCTGCTCGAAGATAACGGGTCAACTCGAAATAGATAAGTTTACTGTGCTGTGCCGGAACTTTCCACTGTTGCACTTGGGGAAAGGATTATTATGCACTAGTTTCTCCCTTCGCCTGCGTGTTTTATAATCCCAAATGACCATTCTCTCGCGTTCGGCACTGTTGCAATCCATGGTCCGGAGCGAGGAGACATGGGAAGCGGTCACCGCCTTCTGCGAATGTAGTAATGCTAGCGAAGGAGGAATAGCCGAACGCATGAGAGATAGGGAAACCTCACGCCCCAGCCGCCGCAACAGAAGAAGACGCCCCGGGCGTCGGGAGTCACAGGGCGATTCTCGGCCACCGTAGGCGCGGGCCTGCGGACGGCGAGCATTGGGTGGCTCGCCGTCCGATCAGAACCAGGCCCGGGTCGACGACACGCTGTGTTCCACGCGCGCCGCAAAGAGCTGTCAGCACAAAAGATGGGGCCCGCTAGGGTCAGTGCCTGCTGGGGCTGTGGACTTTATTCGGAAGAGTCACCGCGGCCCTGGAACGCAAAGGGCACTAGGAGGAACACGGATGGGTTTTAGTCAGTAAGAGTCTGACACTCCCTCCTGCTTCTCCTAGAGCGGGAGGAGTCATTTGATGATTTCCCTCCTTAAAAAAAAAGACCATTCTCGGCGATAAAAAAGTACACTATGTTATAATCTAGTATTATAGTCTTAGGTATACGAATCCGTTCGGCCGTTTAGACCTTAAAACTTTTGCATTCATGATAATAATGGTATTGCTATTGATAAATGATTGTAATAAGTATCAACAATTGGAATTTCCAAATGAATGAATCGACCTTATAAGTGCATCACAAACTACAAGTTGTAGCCTACTTAAAGGACATAATGTGTAGATAAAGATTTCAAAAACAGATTGCCTTTTTACAGTCACCAACGAAAATGATTAGGTACTTGATAGTAGCGTTCAGATCATAGATATCTACACTAATATTATAAAGAGGAAAGATTTGTTTGTTTGTTTGTTTGAAATGAATAGGCTCCGAAACTACTGGACCGATTTGAAAAATTCTTTCATCAATGGATAGCTACATTATCAGGGAGTAACATAGGCTATATTTTATCCCCGTACTCCCACGGGAACGGGAACTACGCGGGTGAAGCCGCGTGACGTCCACTAGTAATAAATAAGGGGATATGCCGAAAATATATATATAAATAGACGAAAATGTACCGGAACCTGCCTCTCCACTATACCCCTTCCATACGGCAACTACTACACATGCACGTCAGTAAAAGCAATAGATACGCAGTCGCGCATTCACCCGCATTTTTCAAAACAGAACGTACTACACAATCAATTATAAACCTTATTGCATCAAACACAGCGTGCATTTACCATGCACCGTACAACTTACGCACACAAAAACAACAGTCGCTATCATTGTGCTGGGCAAAAGCAATTTATTTCACATAGCTATATGCTAGTGATTGACTAAACCGGGAATTTATCGAATCTTCCATTTATTATTGGACAAAAACATTTTTGGGGCCTAAAAAATAAAATAAATAAAAAACGGCATGTCCAGAAAATATTATAAACACTCTGTTTATTATATTCCTATGGTTCAGATATAAACGACTAGTTTTTCGTCGGCTATTTTACCTATTACTTGTTAGTCAATCAATAAATCAATCCCATGGATTTTTCCCTATTTGCCGTTACCCTCCTCATACACTTACGTGACTCTTGGTGATTTTGCTTCATTCGCCGCGTCAAGCCCATCCACGACGTTGTTGTCATCGATTGGTTTGAGGTTGTTGTTTGTTGTTTTTATTTGGACCTTTAGGCTGTTCTACCTTTGAGCCCAAAAAACTAAGCAAACATCTTATTCAATCCTATTTTTTAGGGTTCCGTACCTTAAAACTTGACTACACGGTTGGCGCAGTGGTGTAGCGATCGACTGCTGCGCGGCGTGTCGTGGGTTCGATTCCCGCACGGAACAAATATTTGTATGACCTACAGATAGTTGTTCCGGGTCTGGCTGTTTGTGTATGTGAAATTGTATGTTTGTAAACGCACCCACGATACAGGAGAAATTCCTAGTGTGGGGCAACGTTTTTTTAAAAAAAAAAAAAAACGGAACCCTTATAAGATCACTTTGTTGTCCGTCCGTCTGTCTGTCTGTCAAGACCCTTTATCTCAGGAACGCGTATAGATATCGTGAAAATAATTCATATATCTACGGTCCCTTGAAGCTGTTAAAAAATCAAAGTTCTAAGTTAACGTAAAAAAAAGATACGGCCGTTTATGCCGCAGAAAACGTATATTTCGACACTCTCAAGGGAATCAAAATGTATAGGGTATTTCCCGTTTACCGAGAACTATGAACTTTGGCAAGTAATACCGTCTTATACTACAAGTATAGGAAGAAGTCTGAAAACTATACATTTGTAATTATATCATAAAAAATATAGTCTTTATTTAAAGTAATATGTACCTACAAATTTGTACGGAACCCTCGGTGGGCCAGTCCGACTCGCACTTGGCCGGTTTTTTTTAATTGGCTATCGCTACGTACTTAACACTAACTAAAATTGGATAATTATAGAATCTACTATCTAGCTACTAATTTATTACCACCACAAGAGGCTAATAGGTAAAGAAAAGAAAAACTAGAAGATTGATAACGAACAACATGTTTATTTGGGTTGCCAGACTAAGCGTCGGATCCGTAGTCCGGGGTATCGCCGCCACCATCCGATCCGTTGCCACCATCGTCATCAGAGTTGCTACCACTGCCGCTGCCGCTGCCCTGCGATACAAAGATATGACAACAATCACCAAGTGTTCGTTTTCACAGCCTTCACCCACTGTTGAGCACAATCCTCCCTTTTCTTGTACCAATCCCCATGTACCTAATTGTGCCACTCTCATCCAGGTTCTGCCCGCGATGGGAATAATACTACCAATCAATCAATGAATTTCTAAAGCCAATGTAGAATTGTAGATATTATGTAGCAGGTACACTGATATGACAATGGTTAGGTCATCATCTGCCTAGCATTTTCCAACTATATTGAGGTCGGCTTTTAGTCAAACGGATTTAGCTGAATACCAGTATTTTACGTGGAGCAGCTGCCTACCAGACCTCCACAACCCATTAACTGGGTAACACGGTACTTCATGGCAAGACTGGAGTACCTAACCACTGACGTAACAATGGTTAGGTACCTAGCTAATTCTCTTGTTATCTAGGAATCAGGAATGTTAAGGCGCGTAACCGTAACCAAATCCGATATAAAAGTTTCGGATAATTTCGGATATGGGCGAAGTGTAAATGAGACACGACACTTTATGACAGGTTTTTCTGGCCAAAACATTTCAAACAGTAATGCCGTTCATCATGATAAAAAGATAAAAGGCTCAAGAAAAAATAAGAATCTGTAATAGTTATGGTAAGTTTACCTCAAACTTCAAGTCCGTAGTATTACTGTTGAAGAGCGTATCCTTGACGTAGCGGAACATGTGGTCGCGGCAGATCTCGTCCGTGTTGGGCGGCAGCCAGCCGCGCTTCTGGTGGCACAGGTAGCCCGGCGGCGGCTCCGGCGCCAGCATCTCCTCCACCTCGGGCAGCTGGATGTCGCAGTACTGGGGACAATGCTCGGGATCGGTATACTAGTACGTCTAATGCATTCAGACATTTTACCTTGCGTGAAGGCCGGCTGTACATGCAATAGGGAATATGCATGAAAAAATTTTTATTATCAATATAGTTTATCTAAAAAAAATATACTTTGAAAATAGAATCAAAATTGCTCGAAAAACAAACGAGATATAATTATTTTAAACAAATACATTGTCCCTCTCGCGAAAAGCTGTTTTCTATGGTAGCTGCATAGGCGTCATGGACTTTAACGACAAAGTTCATATCGGACTTCTCTTTCTAATGGTAATCTTTGAAGCTTTATAACTTCATCGCTGATGAAGATATTTAAAAAATAAATTTCATGATTGTTTACTAGAGCTAATAAGTATTTCATTTTGCAATTAAAAATCGCATGTATATTCCTTATTCCGAAAACGTGTCTCCGCCACCAGAAAAGCGGTGGTCCTATGTCTATCTCATAGGTAACAGTGAGTGAAGATACTCTTTATTTACTAATCCTAATAGGGTATTTGAATGGATTGTGTTTTATTATTAATCTTCTCAGTCTTGAGCAAAGAAAGAAAGACAAGCAACAGTTATTTTTTCTTTTCAAATGTCTCAAAAAATTACGGAATTGTGACCGCTTTAAAATCCCCTTGAAAGAATATGATAAACAAAGACAATACTAATTGCGTGTGAAGTCACTCGCAAGTGACGCAATATCCAGGACAAACGATCTTTTGCGTGACAAGGATTGAAGAACTTTGAAGAATACCTTAACAAAAGCATAACTACTTTTTCCACTGATTTTATTTATATCAGCAAATAACAACCACTTTACTAAAATACTTCAAAAATGTATTCATTCATGTAGATTCTTTATAGTAGTCAAATAACCAATGCAATGGACAATTAAAGACTAGCTAGAAAACTTGAAGCCAAAGTTTTCCTCAAAACTAAATAAGAAAACAATGTCAGCACCATTTTCCTGTTTACCTGATAGAAGATGTGTCGCTGCGTGGGCGTCATGCCGGGCCGGAAGTACACGCTGCCCTCGGCGATGTCCTCGCAGCTGGCGTCCGCCGCGCTGCGCTTCGGCTTGCGCTCGCGCTCCGTCGTGATGTCTTCGCGGGACATTATCATGGAGCGCACGCCCGCTGTGGAATCGAGCGCAAAATGTTTATGTGATGTGTCTTTGATCAGTCAGTGTATTACAGCCGTATGTACATTTAACCTAACTACGGGAGGGAAGGGTTATGATTTTTGCTGTGAATTTTGAATGCTGATTAATAGAGAAATACTTTTTCATTAACAACTGTTTTGGATTCTCATAAACAGCGGCTCAACTATTAGTTTGGATTTCAATTCAGTTAATTCACTTGGAAGAACCCACAATATAAAACTACATTTTTCAGACAGAATTAAAGAACGGACATCTTACCTGCATGCCTCAGCCTGAAGTCCAAAGTTTGGTATTTCCTAGCAGCTGGGTCTTTTCTAGGGTCATACCCATACCTCACCCACATTGACCTCCAGGGGCCATTCTTCATGTACAGAGCTAAACAAGGCATGATAACCTTCAGTGAAACTAGCCTGATCTTTGTCTGGAACCTTATCAAGTTCAATGACCAGATTGGTCTTTCTTCAAGAAGCTAAAAAATAATGGTAATAAGTGAGTATAAGAAAAATCCAAGCACTTTGACTAGTGTCTTGTTGATATAATAAGAGTAACATACCTTCCTAATTACTTCATACTCCTCAACCAACCGAGGTTGCAAATCAAATTTTATTTCCTTCTGTTTCAAATAAATTTCATGCGGTTCACTTGGCAAGTCATCGGTCAGGTTAAATATATAGGGAGAAACTTGTGAACCTCTTAACATTCTGGTTTTGCTGTGAACACTATCACCGCGTTCAGGAGAAGACCTATCTGGATACCTCTTGTCAGTGTAAGCATAACATATCGGCTTTTCAAATCTTGTGAAGCTTGAAGGAATGAGCAGAAGTGGTGATGGCTGTCTGGAATAATAAAAAAACTTTATTCTATGAAATTTGTATTAATATTAAATTGAAACAAAATGTTATAACTTACAGCATATAATCAATAACATCCACCCCAGAAGGTATAACTTTTTCGAGAGCACAACTTATAGGACCACCACTAGGTCCTTCTCTATGCACAGCCAAGTATTGGAAGTCACACATTGCTAGAACAAAGAAGAAATAATTATGATGAATTTTGTTACTGTCATAGTCATTTCAGCTAGGCTCTATCTTATAAAACAACTAGCACTTCCCCCGCGAATTCGTATGTGCTGTAGTTTTCTTAAGGGTGACAAATTAAAGACTAAAACCTTCCTTGAGAACCACTCTATCCATTGGTGAAAATCGGTGCAGTAGTTTTTGAGTTCATCACAAACAGACGCAGACGTCACAGACAAACAGACAGACACTGCAGAGGACTTTGTTTTATAATATGTAGTGATAGTGATATCAATAAAATACTTTCAAACTAACAAATAATACTTACATTCAAACCTGAACATAGTCTTGACACACCCCAACACAGTTGTTGACACAACTTCTCTTTTAATTCCATTGCCCTCTTTTACTTTCTTGACTTTAACTTTCAGTAGTAAACCAGCTGCTTTCTTGGAATTTCCATATATTTTCCGCACAAATGGATTCTCCGGCTGAAAAGACAAGCCTAACCGTCTCTTGGCAGGAGTACTGTACACCTGAATAAGAAACAAATATACATTGGTAATTAAACTCCCGTACCTTTATGCTGCATGCTGCTATAACTATGAGGGCGTGGTTTTTTATAAAGCATACTAATTAACAACGTTAAGGTAGAAATGAAAGATACGTACCTGTGAAATGCTTCTAATACCACCCAAACAAGCAATTGCTTTATCTTCATTTTTTACTATTCC
The DNA here is from genome assembly GCA_947578705.1 of Lacanobia wlatinum. Taxonomy (NCBI): domain Eukaryota; kingdom Metazoa; phylum Arthropoda; class Insecta; order Lepidoptera; family Noctuidae; genus Lacanobia; species Lacanobia wlatinum. Next base: position 8,290,276 of record OX388028.1, on the reverse strand, counting down.
AGGAAATTGTATGCCAACTAATTCACGATCCAAATTATAAATATTCATTGTCGTGATACTTAAAATTTATTTATATATTTTAATGTCAACAAAACCGCAACACATGCTTTTTATTTTGACAAGCAAAACATAACAAAACAACAATTTGAATTGACAGATGAGAGTCTTGTGACACTTCACGTTCCATTCGTTTTTGTACAAATGCGGCTTTCTTAGCATAAAAACATTAAATTCTGATATTCTCGTCCGCTTTGTAGACCATTTTTCACTCTGCAACAAAAAAACGAATAAAACAAAGCATTTAACTAGTTGTTATGTAGTTAATCTGATATAAACAGTATTTTATTAGTCATTAATTATATGGGTTTATAAATTAAATGGTGTACCTACATACCGTTGTTTTGCGTACAAAAGCGCGGAAAAGCTGTTTATACAGTCAGCGACAATATTCGATGAGCATTCCTATCTAAAATGCTCGAGACCTGCTTACACAAACAACTCTCGCAGTTTGTACATTGTAACTACCTCATAAGCCCTCTACGCGAGCGCGCCGTTCCTCAAGGTGGCATTCTTTCTCCTCTTTTGTTTTCTATTTTTATTAATCTTATAACTTCTGAACTTCAATGTGCGTATCATCTGTATGCAGATGACCTGCAGTTGTACTATCAAGGGAAGTTCGACGAATTACCTGAAGCCATCGACAAGTTAAACAGAGACTTGATAGCCATAAAAAACATGGTCGGATAGATTTGGTGTTGCTGTAAACCCTGATAAGTGTCAGGCGACCATCATAGGGAGTTCTCGAAGCATCGCTAAAGTGGATGAAACAGCTTTGCCAAATGTCCTGTTCGATGATACGATTGTCCCATTTAGCACTAATGTGAAGGATCTACGTTTGCGCATTGATAGTACCTACCTTAAACTAGCGTACTCAAGTCGCTAGTATCATTCAGAAGGTTACGAGAATGTTGCGGGCCCTGTATCGTTTGAAAAACTTTTTACCATCAAACACGAAGACAATGCTTGAACAGGCCTTAATTTTTCCTATCATCGATTATGGCGATGTGTGCTACTATGACTGAATGCAGATCTCCTCAACAAACTCGACCGTCTTCTGAATGACTGCATTCGATTTGTTTTCAATATGCGTAAATATGATCGTCTCTGCGCATCGGTCGCTTTTAAAGTGGTTGCCCATACGCGAGCGCAGAGAGCTAAGAGCTCTTACTACCTTGTTTTCATTTCTTATCTCTCCCAACTCTCCCAGATATCTAGCCCCTCACTTTCAATACATTTGTGCCAGCCACAATCTAAATCTACGCTCATCAAACAACCGTCTCCTTCAATGTCCCACTCACCGTACTGACTTTATTCACTCTTCTTTCTTCGTACAGTCTATTTCTCTATGGAATGCGCTCCCCCAGGAGATCAGGATGGCCACCAACCGATTAACCTTTAAAGTTGAATTTCGTGAACACATTCGTAAGAAGTTGACTATTGTATCATCACAGCGCTAATATTTTCCAATTACCTATTCGTATTAATTGTTTAAGTATTTCGTTTACATATTTATCTTGTTAATTTGAGTATTTAATATATACCTATTTATAATGTATGTATAGTTTGTATATGTATATTATTGTTCATTTTAATTGCACCTACCACTATTCTCTGCATCACCCAAAGGTTAACTGGTAGAGAATGCCTATGGCATTAAGTCCGCCTATGTACATTTTTGTGCTGAAAGTGTTAAATAAATAAATAAATGCGGTAAACAGAAAAAGAACGATTAACTTTATAAAATTGTTATTCTAGTTGAACGGCTTTTTTATTGTTCCGCACATGGTACCTACACTTAGGAGGTTTTAAATGTTATAGAAACCATGTTAATATGGAGCATAGAGTGTTGCAATTTCGACCAATGTATTCAACGCAATAAACTATTTATTCAATAATGAAACATGAAAAAAGAGTCGTTTTGACCAAACTCCTACTTTTCAGGGTTCTTCTGTTCCTGTGACTGATCGACTAGAGCTTCTAGGCATGGAGTTGACATCCAGTCTCAACTTCGGCGCCACCATCGAGTACAAAGCCCAAACCGCGGCCAAAAAGCTGGGCATCCTAAATAGGGTGAAGCGATACTTCAGGCCTGGACAACTTTTAACCCTATACAAAGCACAAGTCCGATCCTGCATGGAGTATTGTAGCCACCTTTGGGATGGCTCAGCTAAGTATCATCTTGCCGCGCTTGACTCGGTGGAACGCAGAGCTCATCGGTGACGTAAACCTGGTGGATGCCAAGCTACATAGCTTGGCCCATCGCCGTAAGGTTGCCTGCTGGTCGGTCTTCTACAGATTGTACTTCGGTGAGTGTGCCCAAGAACTCCACTACCTCATCCCACCGGCCTCCTTCTACCATCGGACATCCAGACGCACTGCATCTTACCATCCCTACCTTGTTGCTATTCCACCAATTCACACTAAGCGCTTCCAAACGTCTTTTATAATGCGCACAGCAAAGGAGTGGAACTCTCTGCCTGCGTGTGTTTCCAAACGCTTACAACCCTAATCTCTTTAGAGTCAAGAGCAAACCCATCACAAATAAAATAAAAAACATTTTATTGATAAAGCAGGAATTCTGATTTTAATTTGGAATTAACTCTCGTTCAGACTTATTTGCTAATATGAAAGGAGTAGATACAGATCAATAATTTATTTCGGAAAATTAGATGACTTCGACTGCAAAGTGCAAAAGTTAATTTTTAAATAAAAAGAAAAATGACAAATAGATAATCGAATTTCGTAAAATTGATCGAAAATGTTCACCGCATTTTGTGGCCAAAACTATTCAGTTAGTTATTTAGATATTGGGACGTGTATTTGTTAATAAGTACCAAAAAGTTTCGTTTTTAATCATTTTTGTATGGTCTCTGGTCTGAAAATAAAGATTTTATTTATTTAGCGACTTGTTATTTGTTGAAGACTTTTGACTCCCAGATGCCCATCGCATTTTGTCGTTGACTGTACAATTAAAGCTAAAGGCATAATATTTCAATATCTCATTCTCGCTAAGAGATTAACACGGATTCGCTATCTCGCACAATTAAACTGATAAAATGTTTGCCTTCCTGAAGTTGGCAGCAAGTTGCGTATTTACCACTACACACAAGACAGTTATAATTAGGCACAGGCGGATATGGGCGGGTATAAAAAGAAGGAAGGGCAGAACGGGCGATAAAAAAAATCGTAAGCATCACTGACAATCTTTGCCATTGGACGTGGCAATGCTGCCAGTGTTTTGGGCACCCTTTGTTAGATTGTTTTAAAACACTATTGAGTGAGAGTTTGTATCTTACGTTAGGAAGTCTATCAGTGTAATAAAACTTTATTTAACTATTCCAATCATTTTATATCACAAACTTAGTCTACAATTAATGATGGCTCATTATGTTATTATTATTGCAGTCCTTAATTATTATAGTATAAAAATATAATTATCTTTTGTTATTACAATTATTATCATCGATGCGCCACTGCCTCCACGGCTACCAAAAGCCTGAAAAATGTGAAAAAAAGTTATAATTGCCAGGCAGAAAATCTTTAATATCATTTTTAGACAAAATTTTTTTTATATGCTGGTACAACAATAGCTTGTTTATATAGCTTACTTCTCTAAGAGGACATTCCTATGCCTTTCAATCTCAAGCCTGTCTTTTTCCATTTTGAGTCTTATATTGTTACACCTTTTTTTCTCTAAAAGCTTCTGTTTTTCAATTCGTATTCTCTCTTCTTCTAAATTAAGAAGTCTGTCATGTACAAGCCCTGGAAATGAAATAAAATCAGATCAATGAAGGAAACCAATGTGATGACATCTAGCCCATGCTAGGCCAGAGTAGATTAAGGCCCACCCACCCCTTCTTGAGAGAAATGGCACTTGACACAAATTTACTGGGCTCCTGACTTTTGCCAGCACTTACTTAACTGCTGCTTGAATTAGGTATTTAATTAGATAAATAATTAAGATTAACATAAATACTGACTGACTGGCCTGCCTCTCTTCCATAAAGGTTTCCCTGAGACTGGAGCTGAGGACACCTCATTGGGCCCCATGCCAGCATCAGGGTCAGTCACCACTCCATCACCAAGACTCATCTCAATGTCTGCTGCTGTGAAGTGCTGGGACTCTGATGGCCATTTCTGAAAATAATTTAATTAGTGATTGTTAATTTTATTAACTTTATTTATAAATTCCCTTTTACAGTGAATGTGGGACGAAACTGAAGAAAAGACTAGGCGGTTGACTGTATCTAAAAATAAATTGTGGTTGACTCAGTTAGTTATTCATGTTGATGACAATAGTTTTTGTGGTTTACATTCAACATAATTTTAAGTGAAGCTTTTCAAGTAGATTCTATATAGGATAAATATTACCATACTACTTGTAGAGGGATCAGCACTGCACATGTCATCTGTGGGCCCAGTACTTTGTGTGGGTGCCTGAAACATGAGGAAATAATTCTTGTTTAGTTCATTCTTTATTTTATTCTTACTTTTTTTTCCTATTTTAACTGACACAGATAATTTTAAATGTATAGAAATACATAAATTGACAATCTTACCATAGTGTTGTTCATTGCTGATGTCTCGGGCACCCCTGATAGGCCAAACACTGAAGTATTTGTACAGATAAGTCTTAATATTTTTTCTTCAGCCTCTGTTAGTTGTGTGTTAGCATTACAGCCGGGCGTAAATCTGTTTTTCCGTATTTTAAAAGCTTTTTTTTTGACATTTGATTTCCAATCTCTCCATGTCTGAAAACATTTATATTTTCAGTTTCAACGTCATATCTAACTTTGTGGTGATATTATAAATGAAAAAATTGTACAAATAAACAAATTACTATATACCTGTTGCCATTTATCCGGAGTTTTAATTGCACCAGAACCAAATCCTGAATTAGCATTAAGTTTCTCTGTAATTTTGATCCAAGCGTTGGTTTGACGAATTCTTCCCTCTAGGCCTGTAAATTTTCCAATGGCTAATTCCTTGTCTTCTTCAAGGAAATGTAAAAGCATGTTTAACTGTTCCGGGCTAGCTTTCCGTCTTTCCATTGTTGTAAGTGTTGAGATCTTATATGAACCGTGGTGAAAATATGCTCCTATACTCTTGCAAAGAGTAATTGAACTTCTTGTAAATACTTGTAACTACTAAATATATTTATTTCCTGTTATAAAACAAAGAAATTAGCAAAATAAAAGTATTTGTTGTTACCGCATTGCCGTAACTCAAGTTTGTTTTTTCTTTCAGCTGTCAATCTGTCTAAACTAACTATGTAAATAGTTAACATCTGTCAAAAGTGTCAAATAAAGAGCCTGTTCCACGAAACAAATTAAAAATTTCTGACGTTATTCTCGATGTTTTACAGCATATTGTGCAAAAACCGTGTCAAACTGAGTATTTACGGTATTTATTGAAAATGTTTAAAAAATTCAGTTGTCAAAAATATTTACTCTATCTCTGGTTAGATCAGGCCTGGTCAACTTTGTTCTACGAATTTGAGACATACCTACAGGGGATAGAAAAAATGTTACCTCAAAAATAGCAATGAATGTATTTAACTATTGGTAGAAAATAATTATCGACAATAAAATTATTTACAGAGAATTATAGACTTTCTTTAAAGTATTATCACTTAATCTAGCAAAACACATCCAAATGACTCCGTATTAGTTACTTACAATGGTTGATAATGAAATATAATTTTAAGTTTAGATTTTATAGTAGTAACTTTATTAAATTCATGGGCAACCCAACAAAATATGGCGTAATTTTTTGTGCTTCTTCTTATTTTTGTGTAATTCTGTTAAATTGGTTTAAATTTAAGCATGAGCATATTTAAAAATGTACGTAATATGTATCACCGGCAATGTGTAGCATTTCGACATATAAAATGTTCAAGAATTGCTTTCCGGCTTGGAATAATATTATACCTTCCGTAAGTACCTGGTACCTACTTCAAAGTTGTTTTATTTTAAATATATAGAATGCTGAAACACATAGGTAATTGTAATTCTTAGTGATAAAATATGTTATTGAGCAATATGCTATAGATTAGAGATTATTTCATGGAAACCTGTTACTGAGTTAACCTAACTTTGGCCATGTAATGTTGGGGTTCCTACAAGATGATTTCAAGAAAACAACTACATCTGTTAAGTATTTAATGACTACTAGGGTCTCAACTTACTTGATAATAGTCTAGGTGAGTAAAATAAATGGCTCCAGTAAGCATATCTAAATTTCATTATATTTGGTAAAGGAAATTTATCGTCATAAATAACCTCGTTTAATTTCCTATAATCTACAACTTTCTTACTTATTGAATTGGACTGGACCATTCACTATTTTACTCTTCTATTATTTAATTTTCTAACTTGCTTGGCTATTTCTGGTTTTAGTCCCTGTGGTAACCTATACAGTAATGTAAATTATCTTCTTCTAAATGAAAAACATCAGAATACTTTGCACAAAATTGCTTCAATTGGATTATTTTTATTCTCCGTCTAAATAATTTACATTTAATTCAGACAGCTAAGTTTTAATCCTAGTAATGTCGATATTGGTCTTATTAAATTGAAAAATATTATAGTCTCCCAAATTTATCAAATCTGGTAAAAAGATGGCAAGCATACTTCCTTGACCCTAACATTAAGGATCTTGACCAAAATTCTATTATTACTTACCTTTGCTATTGCTTTTGATATAAACACATCATTTGCTAACTCTCTACTACACACTGCAACTTCTCCATTTACATTCTCATTCGCAAAAATAAAATGAATTGATTCCGAATGTTGGAATTATTATTGCATTTTTCATCGTATCATGTTCATCTACGAAATAAAGATAATGTTGTTTATTTTTGTTTAAGAGTGTTAAACTATTTGAATCTATATCTATATTTGCTCAAAATTTTTCTAAACAGTCCAACCCGCCCAAATCCATTCGGCTATTGCAGTGTGATTGAGTACCAGATATCTAAACATTATATAATTAAGTTATATTGAAAAGTCAGTAAATTTGAGCACTACATTGCATATAACTACAGACCACTCATTATTTATTACCAAACCAAGATTTTTTTATGTTTGGTGAACATCTTGTAACAAGTTTTTAATTTTCATGTTTTAGCATTGCCGTTGCACCAGTTTTCAAATCCAAACAATCTTGCTCAGTTAGAATGTTTTCAAACTTGGATTATGAAAATTAAAGGAGAAGATAATGAATTCATACATGGGGACAGAAAAGTATGTCAAACATTTTGAAGATGTTTACAAATATCCAAATATGAAACACTGCAGTGGCAATACTGGCTGTTTATTGATGGAAAAAAGTAAAGGTGAATAATCTAATGTATGGTGAGTAGTCAAAAGTTCTTTGAAATTGATTCATGATGATAACGGCTTCCTAAGAATAAATTATTTTATCCCATATGGTAAAGTTCTTCATTCCATTTAAAAATCATCCTACTTTCAGGTGTGCAAGTTGGTGAGTGCAGGCAAATTGAATTACCATCTACACCAATTCAAATGACGACAGCTTCCTTTACTAAACCATGGACACAGATTTATCTTTGAGTTCAGGTAAATAATACATTACATAAAATAATAATCCTTACTTCCTTACTTGATATTATAAATGCGAAAGTAACTCTGTCTGTCAGTCTATCTGTCTGTCTGTCGCGCTTTCACGCCAAAACTACTGAACCGATTTAAATGAAATTTGGTACTAATTTGTAACTTTATTAGTTGTTATCTATGTATCATGTATGTATTGTGTATGTGTGTGTTGTGTATGTATTACGTGTGGTGTGTATGTATGTGTTGTGTATGTACTGTGTGTTTTGTGTATGTATTACGTTTGGTGTGTATGTATGTGTTGTGTATGTACTGTGTATGTGTGTTGTTTATGTACTGTGTATGTGTGTGTAGTGTACGTGTATGTCGTGTACGTTTTGTACGTGTGTGTTGTGTATGTGTGTTTTGTGTATGTGGTGTATGTGTGCGTTGTGTATGTGGTGAACGTGTGTGTTATGGATGTGGTGTATGTGTGTTGTGTATGTGGTTGTGTTGTGTATGTGTGAGTGTTGGGTATGTGTGTGTCACGTACGTGTGTGTTGTGAATGTGTGTGTGTGTGTTGTGTGTGAGTTGAGTATGTGTGTTTTGAGTTTGTTCGCGGTTTGAGTTTGGTCGTGGTTTGAGTATGTTTGTGGGTTGAGTATGTGTGTGTGTTGTGTAAGCGTGTGTGTTGTATATGTGTGTGTTGTGTATGTATGTGTTGAGTTTGAGTTTGAGTGTTTACTGTGTTTGTGTATGTGTTGAGTGTGTGTTTGGTTTGAGTATGTTCGTGGCTTGAGTACGTTTGTGGGTTGAGTATGTGTGTGTGTTGTGTAAGCGTGTGTGTAGTATATGCGTTGTGTATGTGTGCGTGTTGTGTATGTATAATGGTTTGACGTGTATGTGTGTGTTGTTTATGTATTTTGTTTGTGTGTAGTGTGTGTGTTGAGTATGTGGTTGTGTTGTGTGTTATGTTTATGTGTACTATGTATGTGTTGTGCATGTGTGAGTTGTGTGTATGTGTTTGTTGTGAATGCGTGTGTGTTGTATATGTGTTGTGTAAGTATGTGTGTCTGACGTTTAAGTAGTGTTGTGTATGTGTGTGTGTTGCGTATGTGGTTTTGTTGTGTGTGTTGTGTTTGTGTGTGTTGTGTATGCTTGTGTTGTGTGTGTTTTGTGTATGTGTGTAGTGAATGTGAGGAATGTGTGTGTGTTGTGTATGTGCTGCGCATGTGTGTGTGTTGTGTATGTGCTGCGCATGTGTGTGTGTTGTGTATGTGCTGCGCATGTGTGTGTGTTGTGTATGAGTGTGTGTTTTGTGTGTATGTGTTTAAGTTAGGTTTGTTCTTGGTATAAATTCATCCCAACTACAGAACCCTTCATTGTGCTTGGTCCAACACGCACTTGGCCGGTTTTTTATAACCCAATGTTTGATTTGTGTTTATTATGTTCTTACAGTCATGAATATTGAACTGCCATCTACTTCAGTTCAAATAAAGGCAGCATTCTCTACCAGACAAGTTCAAATTGACATAGATATATCTTAACAGTCAGGTAAATATAATACAGTCGGCCAGAGATAGTGCTCATGATAGATTTTGTGCAGTTAGTAATCTAAACACAATACAAAGTTTAATTTTGTTTTTCTTATGTGATTACAGTAATGAATATTGAAATGACATCTAATTTAATTCAAATGGAAACTGCCATCTCTGGTAACTAATCTGGCAGAGACCAGTTGAAATAAACACAGACATATCTTCGACTCCAGGTAAATAAAAAACAAAATAATTATTAAATACTAGCCCTTCGCCCGTGACTTCGTTCGCGCGGGTTTAGTAGGTACTCCTCGAACTTCATCTCCTATACCTCCCTCTTTATAAGATAATGTGTAAATCTATATCTATACTTCTATACTAATATATAAAGCTGAAGAGTTTGTTTGTTTGTTTGCTTGAACGCGCTAATCCCAGGAACTACTGATCCGATTAGAATAATTATTTCGGTGTTAGATAGCTCATTTACAGAGGAAGGCTATATATCATCACGCTAAGACCAATAAGAGCGGAGCAGACGAAGTTGCGCGGGTCAACTAGTTGCCTACAAATAGACAAAACAGGGCAGTTCGCTCTAACCACAACATTTATAGGGTTCCGAACATCCCTAAAAAACGGATCCTTTATAGGATCACTCGTCTGTCTGTCTGTCTGTCCGTCCGTCTGTGTGACATATCAAATGAAAGGTAATTACTGTGAGGGTTTTAATTATATTTTTTTCATAATTTTAAAATAAACAATTTTGAAGTTATTCAAGAATTTGAACCAAATTTACCATTTTAGGCTCGGTCGTTTCGGAAAACGACTGAGCCTAAATATGAAAAAAAAGGAAATAGAGAATTCTATACCTAAAGATTACAAGAAAACCTATAAGGGAGTCTGTATTGTCAAAATAACATATTAAAAAACTGGCCAAGTGCGAGTCGGACTCGCGTGCAAAGGGTTCCGAACGAATTTAATTTTTTTAACATGTTATTTTAACACTGCAGACTTCTAATAGGTTTTCCTGTAAGCTTTAGGTAAAGATCTACTATCTCCATTATTTTTTTCAAAATTTTAGCCTCATTAGTTTCGGAGATAAGGGGGGGGACTGGTAATTTTTCATATAATTTCTTGAATAACTTCAAAACCATTTATTTTAAAATTATGAAAAAAAAATATAATTAAAACACTCACAGTAAGCCCTCTCATTTGATGTCATACGATATTGTTCAAAAACTTTTTTTTTAATTTTCTAGTTTGATCCCCAAAAGTAAAAAAATAAGGATTTACGTAACGCGTCCGTGTTTGGGTCATAGAAGTCCATATGTGTACCAAATTTCAACAGAATCGGTCAAGTGGATCCGGAGAAAACTGGCTGTGACAGACGGACAGACAGACACCCGACTGATCCTATAAGGGTTCCGTTTTTTTTTTCGAAACTCTAAAAAATGAAATTGTTTCAGAACCCTTTGCATGGGAGTCCGACTCGCACTTGGCCAGTTTTTCTTACTTAGAACATTTTATACCCGTGGTAACTTTTAAACGAAAGGTTAGGTTTGAATAATTTAAAGTGTAATATTCAGCACGAAAATCTCAAGATTTTAGGTACATTATCATATGAATTAATGGATTTGTTTCTATTAATATTAGATAAAAACTATTGTTTTAATAGGTACACATATTAGTAGTAGTTAGTACCTACCTAACCACTTACTTGTTAGGGTTCCGTAAACCAACGGTAACCAACGGAACCCTATTACTAAGCCTCCGTTGTCCGTCCGTCCGTCCATCTGTCTGTCAGCGGGCTGTATCTCAAGACCCGTAATAGGTAGAAAGTTGAAATTTTCACCGAGTATGTATTTATATTGCCGCTATAACAAGAAATAATAAAATTAAACTTAAAAATTAAAGGGGCTCCAATACAAGAAACGTGTTTTTTTTCGTTTATAGCATGGAATCCGACTCGAACTTGTCTTTTTTTTTTTATTTTCACTAGGTAACTCAAAAGGATTTGAAGCATCTCTTATATAAACTTTTGGTAAACGAAATCACAAAGGCCACAAAATATCGCCGTAGTAATCTACTTTATCGTAATAATTCATTTCACTTCAATATTTTCAAACTCCATTTTTGGCGCCACACAGTGGATCGACGCCATACAAGCAAAGGGACATAGGCAACTCAAAAATACATGTGTCAGTTTTTGAAAAACAAATCATTCCATCGTATAGGCCTACTTATAAGCTGTAAAAAACCTATGAAGCATTTTCTTATCGGAATCTTATATTGAGAGCTATGGCACCAAACGTGATTTTTTTGTATGGGAAACGGCATAAAAAATAGTATACCTTCTGAGTCCCTTCGTGTTTCGACTTGATTTTTTTATATGGTAATAAGACATATATTTGCTACATTTTCTCCAAACAAATATGGTGCGCCACTCGCACCCCTTATGATGTACAAGCGTTGACCGATTTTTTCCTATTATCTACAAATTGACAGGTACTGATAAGTTCAGGTCATAAATCAGACAAGTCAGGTCATAAATCTCTGGAAACGATCACACAATCGTTTCCAGAGATTTAGCTAATTAGCTATGCTTTCATTATAAACGTATGAGGCTTTATTCCTTTAATGTCTTAGCTGTAATTGCAACAAAAAAGGCTCTTTTGATCGAGTACATAAATATATTTTATTCTAATTCTTAACCAACAAAAAATGTCGCACAAAAATAATTACAAATTAACTGAAACCTTCCTACTGGTCTTATGCTAAAAGATGACAGTTTAATCAAGTAAATTAAAATCCTCAAAAGATATCATAGATATCTATTATCTAAACTCAACTTGATATTAACTAACTATAAACAAAAGACAATAAATATAAACCAATAAAACAATTTTAAAACACAGTATTAACAACATCATACAACAAAATAACAAAAAGTAGCTTAGGATATAGTAAATTTCGAAATTAAATTAATTGATCAGATCAATAACAAATTCAAGTATTAGTCACAGAAAGTATCATCTTCAGATTCTATTTCAGAATCTTCGGAATCACTTTCAGAAACTAAATTTGTAACATCACAAAATTCTATTTGGTTTTCTTCTATATCTAACATTTCATAAACTTCTTTGAACATTTTTTTCTTTCCTTTTTGATTCAGTTTTGGTCGTATGGTTGTCAGAACAGGATCTGAAGTAAGTAAAAGGTTATGCAGTACATCTTCGTTACAAGAAACACTGCTGTTTTTTATCGAGTGAGACTCTCTAAATTTACGAAAATCCTTGTTTCTTGCTTCAGATGCCTCTTCTGACAAAAAACCGATAGGAACTACAGATAAATGCTCAATTATATGAGCCCCATGAATGAGCAACTTATGAACTACAATTACTACAATTTTTCACCAGAAGAAATACATTGCAGGACCACACCAATTCTTCGCACTAAATCAACGTCAAGTCCAGTTATATCAGCAGTCTTTTCTGGATCTTGAAAGAATCTTCTAGCCGAGTTCCCGTTGTTTGTTGTCCCACTGCCTTGTTTTACAACGTCTAATAACAAACCAGTTTCTTTTCTGAATTTGTCTTGAATTTTCTTTTTTCTTTCGTCTACTGAATGTTTTGCATCGTCTCCTCTTGATTGCCAGGATTTAATGTCTAATCTATATGTTATATGAAGCAAACATTCCATCACACGAATCCCAGCATGAAGGCCGCTTAATCCATATTTGTACATATCTTCATTCACTGTTTTTTTCTGTACTAATTCTATGTTATTCATTTTCTTCAGACGCGCCTTGCACAAATCACAAACTGCTGCAGAAGTACCCGAGATGTAAGATGCCACCTTACCATCTATCATCGTCAAGAGCAATTTATGCTCAATATTTGCGTTTTCGTAATTTCAGGGTCATAAATTTTCAATTTCATTTTCTATAGCAGCCATTTCGGTTTTGACATTAAACTCAGTCTCTTTCATGAACTTCCACATAATTGGTCGGCAGTAAGACGTTGAGGAAGGGCGTTGGTTTTGCCAAATAACACATCCATCTTCTGCTGTGAGCTTCAATGGTACAAGACTCGCCATGAAAACACTTTGTAAATCTGAATTTGAAACATCAGATTTTTGTTGATACGCGCTTTGGTTTGAGGCTCCATCAAAACCCCATTTGCTTATAAGCAGAAGTTTACTTTTGCCAACAGTTTGGTCCAAAGACTGAATAATTCTCTTTACAGTTAAATCCAACAATGCTTGTAATGTTATTTTAACCGAGGTTTCTGTTATAGTTAAAGCACTTCTGTCATCAGGGTAACACTTTTTCTTCTCTTCTTGAATTTTATAATAACTAGGATATTTACAAATTCCTTCTTTTTCAGTGAAATCTCTTAGTGTTATATAGCGAAACTTAGATAATCTCAAAGTGATAAATAATGCTAATGCTTTTAGGGTTGATATTTCTTTCATTTCTCCAATTTGAATAAATTGTTTCACTTTAGAAACTTGGTCTGGGTTTTCCATAAGGTATTGCAGTATTTCAGCAGCATCTTTTTTCCAGACGATTTAAGGCTGGTTTGAGCTGAGAAGACGATTTCTTTCGTACTGTTGATGCTGCAAGTTGCTTCTGTGCGTCTTCTTTTTTGTTTATTTGATAGGTCTTCGAAAGATTTGCGGCTGTCTATCGAAGTTGACGTAGATGCGTCGGAAAACCAACATACCGGGTCCATTATAATATGTATTTGTAAAAGAATCGGATGTTGTCGCAGCTGGTTCTTCAGACAACTCATTCATACCTTCTTCTGTTAGAGCACAATTCTCTTTCCAATTTTCCGGCCATTGAATGTCTGTCTGCAACCAGGAAGAATTCTTCTTCATACATTTTTCCTGGCTTCTTGAAGATTTTGTCCACTTAGCAAAGATCCGATAAAAGAATTTACGGCACCAGTCTTTTACTTCTTTATCAACAGTGACCCTTAACTGAACATTACAGTTTGTTCTTAAAGATGTATATAATAGATTATAGTCCCAGAGATCACCACCATCACGTAGAGAAACGTAAAGGTCGAGGTAAGTAACGAAACTAGGGAAAGACATAATGACAACACTCGAATGAGGATGAAATTACAATTGATGCACTTCAAGTAATGCACCTATTTATATGGTTTAAAAATTGGTACTAATGAGAAGGATAATTATAACAAAAGTATAATTATCAATTAGCTATTGATTGATTCTTTGAAAATGATGGTTATGTTCGACATTAAAGAAACATACCTTTTAGAGAGACTAGCTAGTGAAAATTTTTCCGGGCTGGAATTGTGAACGCTAAAGATTCACAAGTACCAGGAGACCAGGAAAATGTCGAAGTTATTCAAGGGCTGTAAGTACAAACAGCAAATACTCACAAACTATCAGGTTACCAGAATCATGGAGATGTATTTCCATGGATAAGAATATGAGACAATGCAGTTGCGCGCCAGGCATAAATACTATGCAGACGAAGTCGCGGGCAGAAGCTAGTTACCTGAATACCTACCCCCCCCCCCCCCCTATTTTGATCTGATCACCGAGATGTACCTACCTATTCAATTCATACTTAAGTTCAATGCCAAGTGAATGCATGTGTATCTATAAGATAAACATGCCTTCACTTTTAGTTATTTTATTTCATTCAATACGTACTTACCAAAATTTTTGAGAAAAATAAAATACGCTTTTTTATAAAAATAGCCTGTGTTGTCCCCCTGCTAGGCAAAGGCCTCCTCCTAAATTTTCCAGCTAGCAATCTGTTACCTTCTCCGGCACAAAACACACTATTTATGTTTTATTTTTTTAATTCTAGTTTGTTCCTGTTGCTAAAGTGGGGTTCTATTGTGACACCTAAACCAGGCTTATCACAATTATTTATTGGCAGTAAAAGGGAGCATCAAAAGGTAAACATTTGTTGTAAAATTGTTAATTAAATCCTTCATGAAATATTAAATAATTATAAATACTTATAACTTACTATCTTCTGCCAGCGGCTTCGTCCGCGTGATCCCTAGGGAATGTACTCCCGGGATACATTTAGGCTATTTGTTATTTCTACCTCTGTGCCAAAAATCATGAAGATCCTTTCAGGCGTTCTGATGTGAAAGAGTAACAAACATTCATCCATCCATCCATCCTCACAAACTTTCGCATTTATAATATTAGTAGGATGTAATTTTTATATTGTTAACTAATTTAGTATTATTTATCTTTATTTCAGTTACTTTCTCCGGCGGAACCTAAAAGTCCAGAAACTGAATTATACAGCCTTATATAAAAACTGTAAAAAACACATGAAAAAGAGTCTGCTACTTGCGTAATAGAGTAAAACAATTAAAACGAAAAGATTTGTTGAAGGCCTTGACTGAAAACGAATCGGTGCAATCTTTAATGACAAAATTAAATCCTTGATGTTGCAATCGCAATTAAGAAATGTAAAAGGAAATACACTGGCAGAAGGTGGATTTTGGAAGAAAAAAAATATAGCATTAGGCTATGTAAAAGATGTGCCACTTGCTACCGGCTCCTTCAAAGACTCTGGTGTCTTTCTGTACCAAACAGTTTAAAATCGCTGTTAAGCCAATTCAACCTAAATACAAGTATTAACAACAAAATTTTCGATGGCTTAAAGAAACACATTAAAAGACAAAATCCATCAGATAATGCTTATGTTCTTATGTTTGACGAGATGGCCATTAAGAAACACCTGTGGTATAACAGCAAACACGATAAAATTATGGGGTACCAGGACCATGGATTACAAGAACCAACCCAACAAGAGGCCACATATGCTCTTGTGTTTATGGTAGCTGAAATAAGAAAAAAAATGAAGCAACCTGTAGCATTTTATCTGTCATGGTTCAATGTGACTTCAGATAAATTGGCAGTCCTAATAAAAGAGGTTTGTATATTTAATTTTTTTTTTCTTCCTTAATGGCAACTGAGCCGGTTCCGACTATACTGCCAGTGTCATGTCGTGACGGCAGCAACGAAGAGTCAGGAGGAGATTTAGTTATTCTTAAAAATGCTTTACCTTTTTGTAAACATCAAGGTGCATATAGTTAGTGCAGCAAACTTATCTGGCCCGGTTATGGCGGTGCTATCGGTGAACAAAAATGATAGATCCTGTCAATTGTCACTGATTTCGCTGAAAGTCATACAAAGAGGTCGTATGTTGTTATGGCACATAGATTGCGTTCTGGTCATTTTCCATCCAGGAAATTTGGATACCTTATGAAAAAAGTCGATTCCCCTAATTGCCAAGTGTGTAACAAAGTTGAAGATGTCCAACATCTGCTGGTGGAATGTGAAAAGAACAAGAGAGAGAGTGAGGTAGTGATGCGGGAGTTAAAAATTAATATGTATGATGTTGGGGCTTTCATTAGAATATTAGCTACACCTAATTCGGGAGACGCGAAATTGATCTATGAAATGGTTGCTGCATCACTAGCTCCCTCGCTTACGCAATAATATATAGTTACGTGTAATAATTACTTAGATCAGGATATGATGAGGCTGACGTACCTTTATAAGGTAAAGAAAAAAAAGCACTGGATCAGATAAGTTTGCTGCACTATACAGTTTTGTCATACCATGCAAGCTTCAGATGTACTTAATATTCAACTGTTTACTAATCACGATCTTTTTTTTAGGTTTTGAATAAATGCTTCGAAACAGGAATGAGCATAACCGCAAGACCGCAACTGTGTGTGATATGGATGGAGTGAACAGAAGAGCCCTATCAATTTTGGGTACTTCCAAAAGTCCAACCAATGAAGAAACCAATGAAGTGGTGGCTATTTTCGATCCTCCTCATTTATTAAAATGTTTGAGAAACTTATTTCTTAAATATAATATGAATTGTATCACAAATATTACATCTGATAACACGAAAGACAAAGGTAATTATTGTTCTTTATTAATAAGATGTGTAAATATAGATGATGTATGCCTGTACAACTAATGTTAAATTTACAGTATTCTAACCAGTGATGATATGACCTAAAGCTGTTTGGCCTTCTATTTAGCTATAATAAGTCGTTCTGTTTTGATCAATTGAACTTAAATTATACTGTGGAGTCATCTTCAAGTATATTATGCGTAAATAAAACTAAATCTTGTAACAAACTTTATTTATTTACAGGTGTTGCTAAGTGGAGTCTCATTCAAGCCTTTTACGACCTCGACAACATGAACCCCGTGTTTGCACCAAACCCTAACACTAAACAAAAAATGAAAGTAAATCTAGCAGCTCAAGTGTTGAGTCACTCTGTAGCAGCAGACATGTTTGCCTAAATATCACAAGGTATGTATATTTCTATTAAGGTTCTTCCGAACATCCGTAAAAAACGAAAACCTGGATCACTCGGGTGTCTGTCTGTCCGTCCGTCTGTCACAGCCAGTTTTCTCCGGATCAACTGAACCGATTATGTTGAAATTCGTTATGCATATGGACTTCTGTGTTCGAAACACATACGCTTTACGTATATAATACATTTTTAGTATGGGGGTCACTTTTGGGGGTTAAACTAGAACACTAGAACTAGTTGTGAGGGGTTTTTATTATATGTTGTTTTCATAATTTTAATTTGAAGTTATTCAAGAAATTGGACCAAAAATGACCGTGAAGCTAAGGGCCTTAGCTCCGAAACTACTGAGTCTAAATTGCAGGAAAACCTATAAGTCTGTCCGACTCGTATAGGGCCAGTTTTTTTTTATATATAGGTTTGACTGAAGTCCTTGTCCCTACTAAAACCCACGTAGGATGCGAAAACACATTGAGCAATGGTCAAGATGCAGTATATTTCATTTAATTCGTACCATAAAATACAGATGTTCAAGTATAGTATATAATTTTCTTTTTTTTAATTTTCAGGAGAATTGTCTGCAGATGCAACGACAACCGCCGAAGTGATATCAAACATGGACAAATTATTTGACGCCATAAATAGCGATACGGCTGATCTCCGAAGAGGTAAACCGCACTCCACAAATATGACGGCAACATCACCTCACATAAAACGTTTTGAGGAAATGAAATCGTTCTTTGAAAAATTAGAATTTGTAGGGTGACTGTTAATAAAGTTAATAAAATTAAGGAAATTACGAACATAACTAAATATTTTTAGAAACAAGACATTTTAAAAGACATGAGTTTCACTTATGTTCTAAAATGTCTAGTTTATTATTAATTTATTTACGTTATTTCCTTAATTTATTAAATTAATTAACAGTCTACTTACCTACCTTCGTCAACTCCACACACTGCTTACTTATCTGTGGATAGATTACTTGTCTTTTTAGACCTTTTTTGTTTATCGAAGTAAAAGCAATTTTGTCCATGAATGCATTAAAATGTTTTACAGTATTTGTGTAAAATTGTTATTCAATATTTGTGTAAATAATCAGGAAATCTAATATATAAAAATCTCGTGTCACAGTGTTTGTTATCTCTCCTCTGTAACGGCTTGACCGATTCTTATGAAATTTTTTGTGTGTATTTGGTAGGTCTGAGAATAGGTAGTAAGGCTATTCCTTTTTTATTTATATGGCAAAACAACTTTCGCTGGATCAGCTAGATTTAGATAATGTACAGATTTGTTACTGTTAATAAATATCGAAAATTCCACTGTTTTTGTTATTTTATAACCCATTTACTCTAACATGAAGGTTTATTTTTGGAAACTAGAAACGAATCTGCAATAATACTAAGGAAAAGTAGCGCATGCAACTTTTCCGCAGCAGTACTATTGCAGATTCGTTTCTAGTTTCCAATTAAAAAATTTTTTTTAAGCCTAATCAAAAATAGCATTCAAATCTTCCCGCTTTGAATAGTTTGGTGGGATACAACTAGATGGCAGTACAATCGAATTCTGTCTCACATTTTTTTGTATGGAGTTGACATTCTTCCGCTAGGTAATATGTGTTCTGTGGGTTAGATGACAAAAGCTTTGTGAGTTTGTTTATTTACCTTTTTCCCGTCTTACACAAAAATAATTTCAATTTGTTATGTTATTTAATTATACATCATTGATATAATAAATATAAAATAAATATTCTTTATCCTAAAATGTATTTTTTCTAATTTATAAGTTACTTGTATGTACAATAATTCAAAAAAACTAGAAAGATGTTAAGATGAATACACTTTTGAAATTAAAAATGTTAAGAGGCAGTGCTTACAAGGAGAGAATAGCTCGAAGGCACGTAACAGACTTATCTGACTGTGTCAACTTACCAGACTCCTATCTGTTGAAGAACTGTGGCGTAAACAGAGATGTTTTCCATCATATTCTAAGAATTCTGGAACCTGTTGTTCCCAAAACTCAGAGATCAAACGGTATACCATTCCCTTTGAAGGTAATTTAAATTACTCTTGCAATAACTTATAAGCATGGTACAAGCTTTCTTTTTTCCTCAGTAGTGTCTATAGATCCACAATTCCTCATAACAAATTCTCTCTGAATCTCAGGTACTGGTGACACTGTCATTCTTAGCCAGCGGTTCCCACCAAAAGTCAGTGGGCAAAGATTTTAGTATCAACATTTCACAGAAGTCAGTGAGCCGAGTTATCAAGATTGTGGTTGAAGGCCTCAACATGGTGCTTAATGACTGTATTATATTTCCTAGCTCTGTGATGCAGAGAGACCAGATAAAAGAAGGGTAACGTTAAACATGAGAGCTCCATAAAATTAATATTGAATGGTCATACTGCTTCATAATTAATTTGGTTTGTTGTAACAGGTTCTACAGAAAGTATCATTTTCCTGAAACCATTGGGTGTCTGGATGGTACTTATGTTGAAATAGTTTGCCCAAGAGATGATGAAGAGGCCTTTTATGATAGGAAAGGACAATACTCAATACATGCTCAAATTGTAAGCTTTCTTTTGATTTATAAAGGAATGTTATCTCCTCATGCCAGTTTACATCATTTTATATTTCCTTTACAGATGTGTGATGCTGATTCTAAAATAATAGCAGTGTGCTGCAGGTTTGGTGGATCAGCCAGCAGCGCATATATTTGGAACAAAATGAACATCAGACCTTTTATTGAGAGTATCAGCAGGCAGGGAGAAATGAGTTGGATTATTGGTCAGTTCATTTGACACGATGATATAAATTCTTGAATTTACTGGTGAAATTTATCACTATTAAAGCTTATTTTGTTTTCCAGCAGACAACAAATACCCACAAAGAGCTTGGCTAATGACTCCTATATTACATGCCTCTCAAGGCACACCAGATTCTCAGTACAACCACTTTCAAGGCAGAACCAGAACTTGCATAGAAAGGTGCATTGCAAAGCTCAAGGGAAGGTGGCAGTGTCTGCACATGAGACCACTGCACTACTCACCACAGCAAGCAGCTAAAATTATAAATGCCTGTTCTGTATTACATAATCTCTGCATCAGAGCAGGTCTGCCTGACCCTCAGCCTTATATGGACCCAGAACCAATGCCAGTCATAAATGAAGTGACCGAGATGCCTGAAGACAATGTAAATGATTTGTATATTGGTATAGAAGTAAGAAGGCAGCTAGCAGAAAGAATCTACTACAGTGTGTAGTTTGTAAGACTGACTTTGGCTAATGCCACATTTTGATACTATGCTATGTAATGTTTCGCCTGAATTTGGTGAATTATGTAAATGTTATGTAAATGTTGCCTGTATTAATAAAACACTGTATTATTAATAAAAATATTTAATATGTAATCGAAATTAAGTTTTTTCTAAGGACACAATTTAAAGTAATATTAATGCATCAGTATTTGCATCTGTGCCAGCTGGCTGTAAGTGTCGCCGGGCATCCTGTACGCGATGTTGCCGGCGAATGTGTTCAGTACTTCAGCTTGTTCACGCAGCCATTCCACTTGCTGGAAACAAAATAGACATTTTAAATAAAAAAATCCTTCTTAAGCTTCCAGTAGTTTCTTTTTAAAGAACAAAGCCTATCTTCGTAAAACCATTTTCTTACCTTGTTGTTCTGCCCTGCCAACGGTTGCGACTGCGCTGCGGTACGTAACCGTTGTCTTTGAGCCAGTAGGATGGTGCAGAGCGCTCGCAACACGGCTGGCAAGCTTCGCAGGAGTTCTCCACGAGCAGTTCGCGCGGCTGATACACGCGCATCTAATTCGCTCGCGTTCAGTGGCACCAGTTCACATTCACGTAGGGTCTGTAGAAAAACATTTATATTTTACATTATGGGTCGAAGCATACTGTGATGTTTATTATGCGGGCTATTACGAACGACGGCACATCGTTATTCAGAAAAAAGTTATGAATGTAAACTCGATGTGTATGACCTACCTCAAGAGCGCCTTCATAGTTTTCGCTGTGGAACTGATCGAAGAATGTCATCAGCTTGCAAAGCTTGGTGTAGGCCTCCACCAATGCCGCAGACAGCGCGGTGCCGTCGGCTGAGCGCAGTCTTCTCGACACGTGTTCCGCGAGCGTCGACAGGCGCTGACGTAGCCCTCCCGCGCCACCTCCACTGTTCACCACTTGTGCTAACAGCACGCAGAACAGTTCCAGAACCTTCTCTAAGTTCTGAAAAACGTAGTGAACATGAATGTAGTGATTCAAGATTTGCTCACAAAAAAAAATTTTTTTTTGTATCCTGCTACTTAGCAATCTGTTTTTCAAACAATAATCTAATGTGCTGTCAGATTTTCATCGGATAAATCGGATATATGTATCAGAGAAATGCACCTAGAGGTAGAATCTTCATGTTTTGTCTAAACTTGTTGTTAGTTCTGGTATACTATTTCTCTTAAGGCGAGAGAATCTCAGACTGCCCACTCCCTGCAGTTCGGCAGCCAATTCGTTTGTTTTTTATGTTAGCCTAGTCTGTCTTGCTGTTTGACTCAATTTCTTCGTTCACAGTTCGCAGATCAAAATCTAGGTTCACATATTTATTACATAAGTACAGTTCGCATCACCGTTGTTTACCCCTCCGAAGTTAGGTTTTAGTGACGACCGCGCAGGTGCAATCGCGTAAACAAGTGTTACGTTCCTAGAATATTTTTTTGTTTATACGTATTATATTATAAATAAGTTACAAAGACTTCCAGTAACAATAACAATATCAAAAAGTAACACCACAAATACATACACCACAAAAACAAACAAAAAACAAATGAAATAGTAAGAAATAACCAAAATAATTAATTATAAACAATAACAACATGTAACACTTTTCGCATCAACAGTCGTATTGCATTGAGCAAGCGGGTCACACGTATGCATGGAACGTATACGAGCGAGTGAGATGCCATTACACCGGCCATCTTGCGCAAACACGCGCATGCACGAGCTGCCCGCGCATGCGCTGTATTATGTTTTTTGTCAAATTGACATTCTGCGCACTCGATTGCGACGTACTTCGGGGAGGTAAAGTTGCGTGACGGGAACTGTAAGGTGCGTTATTGAACATGGCTCTCATTTTTGCTTTGAAACCTTTCAAGTATTCCGATATTACTATGGCTGGCTGTGCCCCAGAGCTGTATGCCGTAAGTATGGACTTACGGCTATAGCGGGCTAGAGGCTGGAGCCTATATGGATAGGCTCCAGTATAGCTTTATAGATAGTCATTTTACTGGCATCTGTTAACTGTGACTACCGACCGACGAGCCAAAAAAATAGATGAAAAATTACCCATGATGATAACTTACCCCAGCAATATCATACATTGTGATGGCATCCTCAAACAGACCTTTGTTTACTAGCTGTTCTGCTACATTCAGAGCTATAACCTGTAATAAAAAAATATTACAGTAACTAAGTATGGATTTTTTTCTATGTAATACAATAAACTATCACAAAGTATATTACTTTGCTATCAATATGTGGATTGTTGAACTGGTCCAATAGGCCTTGGCTACGCAGTCCAGTCAGAGCGTCCATTCGACCGAACAGCAGGTCGTAATCGCGACTTTCAAGTGCCAGGTCAGTGCAGCAACACATGAATAGGTTCTTGCCACTGGGATCTTTGAGGTTCCTGAACAAAACAAACATACAAATTAATATCACGTAAATAATATAATTATTTCAGAAGAAAATTAAGTTATGATGGAGTGAGTGTACCTGAGGAAGAAGTAATAATGTAAAGCATCAGATGGGTCTGTGAGCTCAAACTTTCTGACATACAGAAGTAGCAATCTTGCCAAGTTTAGACGACGGAGTGGCGATGGATCATCTGTATCGACAGACACTGCAACAAAATATTAAGAGTTTTACATCAGATGTAAAATTTATGAACAAAAAATATAAAAGAGTTATTAGTATTGACCATAGTACTCACATAATGGAGCTTGAACATTACGAGGTGTGCCCAACATGTAGACATCGTGAAGAGCTAACGCCATATGGACGCCATGCACTTGAAATCTAGAAAAAAATATTAAATTAGGTCCGTATTCATTAAACAGAGTTTATTCAAAATATTGTTATCTAAAATCCAATCTACCTTGGTATTCTTGACAGGAACTCGATCGCAGGTTCAAATTGTCCAGTCAATGTCAGCATTTGGAAGTATACTACTGGTTTCTCATAAGCGTGGTAGTGTGTTTCGCCTACAAAACGAAAACTAAACATAGTATTAGGCACTTTCATAGACATTGAAGGAGCCTTCGACAAGACAAACTTTTCCAGCATTAGTGCCGCCCTCTCCAAACACGGTGTAGAACAGGTACTAACTGATTGGATTACTAATATGTTAAGCAAACGGGTGGTTCGCCTTGAGGAAGAGCAGCAGTTGGCCCTGATAGCCAGAGGCTGCCCGCAGGGAGGTGTGCTCTCCCGTCTTCTGTGGAATCTGGTCTGGTGGTGGTGGTGTGGTGGTCTGGTCTTATCACCAAACTCAACGCACAACGTTACTACACAATAGGATACGGATTGCCGACGACCTCGCAATCCTTGTGCCAGGGAAGGTGACTGGAACGATCTGCAACCTCACTCAACAAGCAATACGCATCGTGGAGAGATGGTGCGAAGAATATGATCTGTCAGTAAACCCCACGAAAACTGAATTAGTCATGATCACTCAAAAACGAGCACTAGGCCACTACCGGCTACCTAAGCTCTTCAACACAGAGCTCCAACTGTCTAACGAGGTAAAGTATCTAGACAGTAAGTTAAACTGGAGTAATCACTTAGACTACAAACTAAACAGGCCATTACCTTCTGGCAGTGCAGGAAAATGATAGGGAAGAAGTGGGGTCTATCTCCCAAAATAATACTATGGCTGTACAGCGCAGTAATTCGGCCCATGTTAACCTACGGGGCCGTGGTGTGGTGGCCACGCACAAAGCTAGCTACAGCCGTAAACAAGCTACAACACATGCAAAGGCTGGCCTGCATGGCGACGACGGGCTGCATGAGGACTACTCCAACTGCGGCGCTGGAAGCCATGCTGGGACTCCCTCCGCTACACTTGTTTATACAACAGGAAGCGACGATGGTAGCAGTACGCCTTAAAACACTGGATCTCTGGAGTAAGAGAGAAACACGGCACACCGCTCTGCTCGAGGAGCTCAATAATGTACTCCCTATAAACAAAAGCAATCAATGACCGGGTACCCAAGCAATTTATCTCTGATAAAAAATACAGAATCCAATTGCACGAGGATCATCGTTGCGAGGGGCTGTGCCCCGCAGAGCTGCGGATCTTCACCGATGGATCAAAAACAAGTACAGGTACTGGTGCGGGAATCTGCTCAGAGGATCTCAATATCCACATAGCCATACCATTGGGGGTCCACAACACAGTGTTCCAAGCTGAATGCATGGGCATTTCTCTGGCGGCATCAGCCATCCTAACCTGGGAAGTTAAGGACCACTCAATATGCATACTCTCAGACAGCATGGCTGTCCTGCAAGCTCTGAACAGCCACACGGTCAACTCTGGGCTGATTCTCGAGTGTCATCAACGTCTTAATCAGTTTGGTAGACACAATAAAGTAACCATGCAATGGATCAAGGGACACAGCGAATCCCGAGGCAACGATGCAGCGGATGAACTCGCCAGAAGGGGTTCGAGTATGGCAGCGATGGGACCCGAACCTATCGTACCTCTGCCTTTCGGTTAACTACGCAATCTGGTAAGGAAACGAGCTATGTCACAAGCTATGGGTTGACCATGGTGAGTGTAGGCAGGCCAAAGAGGCACTTCCCTCAATAGATGGTCGATTTACAAAACAAGCCCTAAGACTGACTAAACAGTTGCGTACAGTCACAACCGTAGCAACAGGCCACGGGTCTTTTAATAAACACCTCTTTGCTATAGGAGTCACTGACAGCCCACTATGCAGAGCCTGCCCATGCAGGCTCTGCATAGGAGAATGAGACAGCAGCACACCTGCTTCTAAGCTGCCCGGTAGTCGCGGATTACAGGGCCAAGTACTTCGGTAACCCAGGTACTCTCTGTGAGATAGTTGGTAACACCAAGGCGTTGCTGGCCTTCCTTGGGGAGCTGGGGTGGATCGAATGACAGATTTGTCCCACCTGCACGCAAAATACGCGCTTAGTCGTGGAGTTGCGGAAACCAGCCCGATTTACATACATACATAGTCACAATTTTTTGTATGGTAACTGAAATATTTGAAAAAAGAGGCACAAAATTATGACCGAGCAATTTGCCCAGTAGTAGGACAGTATAGACTTGTAGCATTAATAATAACAGAAATATTTAAGGTTGACTGGTAGAGAATGCCTTGTTGCATTAAGTCGGCCCATGTGTGGTACATGGGCCGACTTAAAGGTACATAAAGTTTAAATAAATAAATTTAAGTTACCATATTCTTCCAAAATCATCTTCTGCAGATCAGAATAGGAGAAGGTTTCAGTCTCATTGTTGCTGCGTGACTTGATGAAGGACAGTTTGAGCCAGAGGTAATCATCGGCTGTTCGCGCCACTTCGTAGTGCTCGTCGCTGAGGTCACAGCATCCTATGACGCAGTATACCTGTGAACATTTAAGACACAGTTATTATAACTTAAGTACTTGAGGTGGCTGAGATATGCATAAAAAGCTTTTGATGATGTAATAAGTGACACCGGATTATTGCATACACCAAAGTTTGCAGGAAATCTTGATATGCTTTTAAGCTCTCAATATATTGTGAACAGATCATTTGGAATACAATAAATGTCATTCAAAATTGGTAGTTTACAATTTATGCGTGTTTTATTGAGACAATTGAGTTTAAAATCTCGAGTGATTTATTATAGTTATATATTTGCAATAAACCCAGTAAAATGGGCACACCTTCAGCATACACATTAGCCAAAACCGGTATAATTGGAAAATTAAATGGAAACTATTCTACTGTAATGTGTTGTGAAATACTTACAGCTCTTTTGTATGGGTCTGTAGAGTTGCGCACTTGTATTCTGTATTGAAAGTTGATGGCAGTTTGTAGTTTGTCACTCAGAGGCTTCTCCGGATTTTTTATGTACTCTTCAAGTGCAGATATAAATTCTTCATGATCTCGACTGTAAATTAAACAATGTTATTTACTACAAAAGATGAAACAGTCTGTTTTTCAGACTAAAATAACTAAACAAACCTAATGTTTGGCGAAACACTCCACCATTCTGCAATGGGCCTGTAAGGTGGCACATCTCCCATAGAGAAGATGGGCCAGTGTGAAATGTTATAAGCTGATTTTGCTACTGCTTATGTTGAAGTTTATATTACTCACCCAGCCTTCCTCAAACAATGCAGTGCTGCATTAGCGTCGCCGCTCCTCAAGCAGTAGTACACCATGGGCCACAGTGGGCGCTCGTCGATGACGCCGTCAGTCAGCACCTGCACGTTCTGTCCCTGCAGTCGGAGCCCTACGAAGCCCCGCACTAGAGGATACGTGCCGGGCTCACCGCCGCGCATCGCCACTGCAGGGTTTGCGCGCACCACATCGCTCATGTACAGTTTATATCTAGGAGAAGAAAGAGTATTAGATTAGCAGTTTTAAAATGTTTTGATGACAATTAAATAAATCAACCAAGTCAAGCAACAAAGTCAAAAAATGAAATAAATTATCTTTTGACTTTGACTTTGAAAGAAAAATAGTATAACTTTAATACTGTTTCTGACTAATTAATAAATAACTTAAAAGAATTAGGCAATAAAGTAAATGTTCCTCCTGTAAAGTATAGGGAAGACATGTGCCCAGCAGTGGGAGAAAATGCGAAAAAAAAAACTTGTCATGTAACATACCTTTTCTCCAAGTACTTCTTCCCTTGAGCAACAAGACACTGCTGGATAGTAGCATTGCCTCTGGCCTTGAGAGGGTCCTCATCCCTCACTAAGGCTGGAATATTTGCCATTGTCTTGATAATCTCCCACATTTCTTTCACTTTCTGGAAATATTTAACTTAAGATTTGAGTATGACTGTCAGGAATAATTATTTTGTGATGTTTTGTTCTAATATATCCCACTTCCTACTAATATGATAAATTTAAAAGTCAGCACAGTTTAAGAATTTAAATGTCTATCAATTAATTACACCTCAATGGCAGAACCTTTACTGGCTGACTGGTTTTCGAGGACTTAGGAGATAGGATACCTTAAAAATAAAAAGTTTATTGAAAATGTACAAAGAAGGGAACTCTTAACTTCCAAACTAAATAAGACTTATTTCGGGTAGTATGTTTCCATAGGATAATTTGCGACTCACACAGGAGAGTTGGCATAAAATCATAAGACATCACAGAAGTATGAAGACTTACAGGATCATTAAATTCTTCAGCAACTTGTGCAAATTTCTGATGCAGAGCTGTCCTTGACTTAGATCCTTGGAACACCAGCTTGTTATACTGATGAACTTGTCTGGCATATGCAGCCTCTATGTTGTCCAGCATGGAATGTCCAAACTTCTTTGGTGCATCGGCAATACTGGGGGGCTCTGGGGTCCTCTTCAGATCCAGCCAGTTTTGTGAAGGGCCAATCATAGCATTCATTAATTTGATTTTTTCTCTGTTCCATTCTGATAGCATGTGTTCCCATTTCTGATCTTCAGTTGTTTGTAGGGACTAGAATAATTTAATTAATTTACTATGAAGCAATATGTGAGATTACAATTCTGGAACTGTTATGATAATAAAGTAAAACAAGTTTCTTTAAAGCATTTCTTTTGAAATATGACTTACATTTTTGTTAACTTCATCAATAAGTGATAAGATTGCATTTTCTCTTTCATTTCTCAAAAAGCTTTCAATATCAGAGTCAGCGATAGGTTGGAGTGGCTCAAAAGTACGTTTGGAGCTGAGTGTTTCAAGTTTTTGTGATATCTGTTGCAAATCTATTCCTTTTGAGCCAAATAAAAGGTGCCTGTAACAAAACACACGTCGGAAAGTTAGTAGTTAAGAAGAACTGCCAAGAAAAGTATGTGAAACCTGAAAATACACAAAATTCTTACGCTTGAATATCATTCGCTCCTGACTGGATCACTCTTGAGTATAGCTCCTGGGACGCCTCAAGCACCTGGCCTAAGGAACGTTCAACCCGCGGCAGCTCTTCATTACCCTCAATTTCAGTCGTCAATTGTTCAGCTTGTTGCAAAAGTTTGCTAAAATCATCGTCTGCCATCGTGCACTTAGGTTATCAAACTTTGTTTGCACAAAAAATTACAGGACACTAGACTATTTCGACAATTTCCGGTTCTAATTAATGGTCACTGTTATAAGTGTAAAAATAGATCCATAGCACAGTACACCACCCACAGTACACGATTAATAAAAACAAATACGCGAAATAAATAACGGCCGGTACAGCGCGTTCCCTTCAACCGTTTGACAGTGTTTGACAGACAGATATTTCTGACAGATTGATTTTTTAAAGTTAAACTATGCAAGTGCTTTTTTGCTCTTTGACACCATTCATTTTTGGTAACAAATACCAATCTATGTATCAAATCTCATGAAGATCTGTTTAGTGATTAAGTGTGTTTAGTGACAAATAAACTCACTTTCGCATTTATACCATGTAGTTAGGATACGGAAGATTATGCTGGAATCCAGTATAATATTACCGTTTTCATATTATTAGTCCGGTCAATTTAGACATCCGAGGGTACAATAATTCGCACCCAGCTCAAAATTGGCAAGATTGTTCAAAATACTATCACAAATGAAATCTAAAAAGTCCTCATCGATCCGATGCCTAGAAAAAAATATATAATAAATTTTATAGAGCAGCCGCTGAGGTTGGTGAAAGGCAAATCGAAACTTATCTATGCACGTAGTTTTTTTTAGGAGCTCCATACATAGAGAGAAGAAAGCGAATTCCGCTGGTGATAACTTCTTGTAGAGTTGAATTCTCCTTTTAAAAACTTCAGCACATTGAACTATTAGATTACTAGATCTTGTTTTTCAAACATTTAAAAAACTATTGTTTTACCCCTCCTGAAAAATGCAGATGTCGTTCAAATTAAACAGAATCACTACAGATCCGTGGAATTATTAATAGGCCTACCGGGAACCCACGTTAAGAACACTACCTGAAAGGTGGCGTGGAAACGTGTGCATATTATGACGATTACAACTCTTCCAACTTTTTGAATCGTTATATCTCAGAAACGGTGGCCCTTAGGAAAATGGTATCTAGACATTTTTTTGTACATAATTATCTGATTATATTCAAGGATTTCTCTGTGATTAACGCGGTGAAAACCGGAAGTGATCACTGCATGGTAAGAGGCACATTGAATCTAAATATCAAGCTTGAAAGGTCTCGACTGATGATGTCTACGCTCCGTCCAGCACAGATCCAGATCCAAAACTCCGAGAGCTTTCAGCTCGAATTTCAGAACCGTTTCGAGTGCCTAGGGAGCTCCGTGGACGATTGCAACGATGGGTTCGTGGAAATTGTCCACACGGTCGGGTCTAAGTTTTTCAAGACTCGCCGTACAGATGAGAACAAGAGGGTCTCTGATTCTACTTTGAAGCTCATGAAGGAGAGGCGAGAGATGATTCTGCAGTCTTCAGAAGATGCGTGCAGATACCAGCGGCTCAATAGACGGATCTCCAAGTCCTTGAAAAGAGACCTCCGCCGCTTTAATACTGCAAAGATTACAGACGCGATAGAGCGGAATAAGGGCTCCAGGTTCTTTGCTAGAGATCTGTCTATTGGGCAAAGCCAGCTCACGAAACTGAAGACCGCTGATGGCAGAACCATATCCGCCAAATCGGAGCTTCTGAGAGAGATCGAGACGTTCTACGGACAGTTATACACGTCAATGACTAAACCCGATACGAAACTAGCTAGATTGACCCGGCACTATACCGAGGACATCCCGGACGTCAGCCTGTATGAGATTAGGATGACTCTGAAGCAGCTAAAAAACAACAGGGCGTCGGGTGAGGACGGAATTACGGCCGAACTCCTGAAGGCGGGTGGAAGACCGGTCCTTAAGGCCTTTCAGGAACTTTTCAATTCCGTCATACTTGAAGGGAAAACGCCACAGGCATGGAGCAGAGGTGTGGTGGTACTCTTCTTTAAGAAGGGTGACTATGCCCTGCTAAAGAACTATAGGCCCATCTCACTTCTGAGCCATGTCTACAAGCTGTTTTCCAGAGTCATCACGAACCGTCTCGCACGCAGGTTTGACGACTTCCAGCCTCCCGAACAAGCCGGATTCCGAAAAGGCTTCAGCACCGTAGACCACATACATACGTTGCGTCAGGTTATACAGAAGACCGAAGAGTATAATCTGCCCCTCTGCTTAGCGTTTGTGGACTACGAGAAAGCCTTTGATTCGATCGAGACTTGGGCTGTGCTGCAGTCTCTCCAACGGTGGCAAATCGACTATCTAGTAAATACCCATGTAACACCCACTCCCATCAAGATCGGAAACTCTACACTCGGAAGTTGTAGACGAGTACGTCTACCTAGGACAAACGGTCCAGCTAAGTAGGGCCAACTTCGAGAAAGAGGTCAACCATCGAATCCGACTCGGCTGGGCAGCGTTCGGAAAGTTGCGCGGTATCTTCTCGTCCCACATACCAGTGTCTCAAGACGAAAGTCTATGATCAGTGCGTTGCCAGTAATGCCAGTGATGACATACGGAACTGAAACGTGGTCGCTTACAATGGGCCTCATTAGAAGGCTCAAAGTCACTCAAAGGGCAATGGAGAGGGCAATGCTTGGAGTTTCCTTGCGTGATCGAATCAGGAATGATGATATCCGCAAGAGAACTAAGGTTACCGACATAGCCCGAACGATCGCCAAACTAAAGTGGCAGTGGGCAGGGCACATTCCTCGCAGAACAGATGGTCGATGGGGCCGAAAAGTTCTGGAGTGGCGACCGCGTACCGGAACACGTAACGTTGGAAGGCCTCCCACAAGGTGGACCGATGACCTGGTGAAGGTCGCGGGAAGCCGATGGATGCGAGACGCACAGGACCGGTCTTTGTGGCGATGCTTGGGGGGGGGGCCTATGTCCAGTACTGGACGTCTTTCGGCTGATATGATGAATTATCTGATTTACAATTTTGTATGAACTAATTTTATGACTTAAAACTTATAGTTTTACTGAAAATCGCGAAAACCCCGTTTTTGTGGACTCTGACCCCGAGCATTTTTTTTTTCAGTTATCGGATCGATGAGGACGTTTTTATATTTCATTTATGATAGTGTTTTGAACAATCCTACCAATTTTGAGCTGGGTGCGAATTACTGTACCTTCAATCCTATTTTTTAATCTAATTTAACTGGACTATCTATTTACTTAACCTATATATATAATTCTACTGTACTTGTGTGTGTCACTGAACTCTCCTCCTAAACGGCTGGACCGATTTGAATGAATTTTTTTGTATGCGTTTGGGTGGCGCCGATGGTTTAGATTAACAAAGTAGGTAGTGTAGGGTAGGTAGGTAGTGTAGGTAGGTAAGTAGGTAGGGTAGGTAGATAGGGTAGGGTAGTTAGGGTAGGGTAAGTAAATAGGGTAGCCGTCGCGCGGCTTCGCCCCCGTCAAGTGACGGGGGCGAAGCCGCGCGGGTAAGCTGGTACTAATATATAAAGCTGAAGAGTTTGTTAAAGCTTAAGATGTTTTCTAAAAATGAAACCTAGCTAGATCGGTTTATCGCTCCCAAAACCCCTGCATATTAAATTTCATGAAAATCGATGGAGCCGTTTCCGAGATTCAGATTATCTATATCTATACTAATATATAAAGCTGAAGAGTTTGTTTGTTTGTTTGCTTGAACGCGCTAATCTCAGGAACAACTGGTCCGATTTGAAAAATTCTTTCAGTGTTGGATAGCCCATTTATCGAGGAAGGCTATAGGCTATACGGGAATGGGAAATTCCTACGGGAACGGGAAAAAACGGAATATGCGCGTACGAAGTCGCGGGCAAAAGCTAGTCTATACTTATATGTAAAGCTGAAGAGTTAGTTTGTTTGCTTGAAGGCGCTAATCTCAGGAAGAACTGGTCCGATTGCAATAAATCTTTCAGTGTTAGATAGCCCATTTATCGAGGAAGGCTATAGGCTATAGACGAAGTTGTGCGGGTCGACTAGTAAATCTATACTAATATAATTATAAAGCTGAAGAGTTTGTTTGTTTACTTGAACGCGCTAATCTCAGGAAGTACTGGTCCGATTTGAAATATCTTTCAGTGTTAGATAGCCCATTTATCGAGGAAGGCTATAGGATATATATATCATCACGCTAAGACCAATAGGGGCGGAGCAGTAATGAAATTAGTGACGCAGACGAAGTTGCGCGGGTCAGCTAGTAATATATAAAGCTGAAGAGTTTATTTGTTTGCTTGAACGCGCTAATCTCAGGAACTACTAATCCGATTTGAAAAATTATTTCAGTGTTAGATAGCCCATTTATTGAGGAAGGCCATAGGCTATATATCGAGCCGTTACCGCCAAATTATCGTAAGCGACACTTTTGTCGAAAATGCTTTTTTTATCGTAAGTAGTATTTTAAACCATAACGGATCTATCCCTGTTGACATTTCCCGCCAAAATTTAACCGTTATAAAGTTGTAGCAAGTGCTAAAATTATCGTAAATACATATATTTTTAAAGCCATAACGTAAGCGACAACAAGCATTTTTATCGCAAGCGCCTTGCGATCAATTTTTTGTAGCGCAAGTGACACTACTTGTTATCGCAACCGACATTGCTGACAGACTATGAGGCGTTTACTATAAACAAACCTGTCGTGACCTGTTTATTTCCGTGCAAGTTATGCGACAAAAACATCGTTCTCGTTGAATTGTAGCAAAAAAAAACAGTTTCAGCCATAATATCGTTTTAAATTGTATTTATTATTGTTTCCTTATTGTGTTTTAAATAAAGTACAGATAGTTAACTCGAAAACATCAAATAAAACAGCAATGTCGACTCCTGCAGCTAAGGTATGTATTGTGTTTTAATTTTGGTAATTGAATTGGGGAAACTTAAACACCAGTACGATTTTGTTCCATGTACTATTCTTCTGTGTACCTACTATTCTTCCATTTAACCATTAGAATACTACATTATCCCTGGGTTCATCAGGGATAATGTGGATAGGTACTTTTTATCCCGAAATTCCCATGGGAAATCTTATTAACCAACGCAAAGCGAGGGCACCACTGGTATAAAATAAGCAGTCGTAGTAGTAGGTCACTGCCTACGTCTGTCCATTAATGCTTTATTTATTATTAAGTGATTATTTTTAAGTTATTATTTGTTTTTTATAGTCACGAATGAAGAAAATTATGGAGTTAATATCACCACTTCCCATATCAGAAGAGAGTAATCCTGGAACTGCTTTTCCCGAGAACATACAGCAAGATAAGGCCCCAGCTCTAGATCAATTCTTACTAACAGACAGCTACAACGATATTGACATGGACCCAATATTAACTGATACGACATCACCTTTGTTGATCGATTATATTTGTGATACCGATTTAAATTCTGAGCTCAATACTAACGCATTATTAACACCATTACCTCAAACTAAACTTGTCGAATACAGTGATTCAGATACTGAGAATACTTACACTTTAATGGATTTAGATAACCAGAACATAAAAGACTTAACAACTTATGATCCTACTATGCCAGCTTTCATTAATCAATTAATACAGCCGAGCACCAGTTCACTGTTTGACCAAAAAGAACTAAATATGTCCAAGAATTTGGAGACACACGACAGCATTGCCTCTATTGATAGCGAAGATTCATGGAAACCTGCCTCATCGTCTAGTGATTCGGATGAAGATAAGTCAGTTCAAACAATAGAAGAAGAAACAAGTGTTGGTAAAAGAGGATATCTATACATATAATAAATCTGTTGAAGAGTCGTTTTTGTACATTCAAAATAATAAAATAAAAAATAGCTAGGGAGATAAAGGGTAACTTACAGAACCCATTTCCATCATTTTTGGAATTTTTGTCTGTTTATCTGTTTGGATGTGCAGGCATCACGTCAAAAGCACAGAAATAACGTAGATAACTTTCACATATTAAAATTGTACGTAATTGGAGGTATAACTTAGTTTTTGTTTCATCGCAATCGGTTCACTCTATCAAAAGATATTTGTATTTAAAGGTTTCGTTTAAAGTTTCATTACGTGAAGCACATACATGCACCGCCATCTATTGAGATTAAATAGTAACAGTTTAGAACTGTTTCATGAATGAATGCGTATATTATTATTTTGGGAAAAAAAATAACATTCAGTCACATCGTTTCATTTATCGTAACACGTGAGCTTCTAAGTTTGAACTTATATTTTGACAGTTCAACTACATACTATATGGCGATGTACTGATGACGCGTTTTTCTGAATTGCGGTGTTATCAGCAGATTGGTCAATCTCTGACAAATAAAGTTTGGATACCTATGCTATGTAGCTAATTAGAAGGTGATAACGATATGTTTGACCGAAAAAGAAAAAAGAGAAGAGTATTGATTCATGAATTTGATTGTGATTCGAATCGACATAATTAATCTATATTAGCCGCACGGGTCGATTTTCAGGGTTAAGCAACGCTTGCCAAGGTTGGTATGTAGATGGGAGACCATCATAACATACCAAGTTTCCTCCGTGCCTCGGAAAGCACGTTAAGCCGTCGGTCCCGGCTGTCATTTGAAGATCTTTGGCAGTCGTTACGGATTGTCAGAAGCCAGTAAATCTGGCTCCAGTCTTGCCAAGAACTACCGTGTTACCCAAATAATGGGTTGTGGAGGTCTGGTAGGCAGCCGCTTCACGTAAAATACTGGTATTCATAAATCCGGTTTGACTGGAAGCTGACCCCAATATAGTTGGGAAAAGGTTAGGCAGATGATGAGTTGCACGAGTCTTCAAGATTAAGCTACGCTTTCCGAGATCGGTCTGTGGATAGGTGACCATTTTAACATACCGAGATTCCTGCGTACCTCGGAATATAATAGCCGCCCGGGTCGATCTTCAAGGTTAAGCAACGCTTGCCAAGGTCAGTCTGTGGATGGGTGACCATTTTAACATGCCGAGATTCCTACGTACCTCGGAATATAATAGCCGCCCGGGTCGATCTTCAAGGTTAAGCAACGCTTGCCAAGGTCAGTCTGTGGATGGGTGACCATTTTAACATGCCGAGATTCCTACGTACCTCGGAATATAATAGCCGCCCGGGTCGATCTTCAAGGTTAAGCAACGCTTGCCAAGGTCAGTCTGTGGATGGGTGACCATTTAAACATGCCGAGATTCCTACGTACCTCGGAATATAATAGCCGCCCGGGTTGATCTTCAAGGTTAAGCAACGCTTGCCAAGGTCAGTCTGTGGATGGGTGACCATTTTAACATACCTACCGAGAAGAGATCTCCGGCAGTCTTTACGGATTGTCAGAAGCCGACAAATCTGACACCTACAGTCTTGCCAAGAAGTATCGTGTTACCCAGTATTTTAGGGTTGTAGAAGTCTGGTAGGCAGCCGCTCCAATCCCGTTTGACTGGAAGCTGACTCCAATATAGCTGGGAAAAGGCTAGGCAGATGATGCTTCATGGTAAAAAACTGAAATGATTTGCGAAAACACTTAATCTACAGTTGGCAAAACTGGGCACAGATTACAAACGTAATTTTGTTTCAATTTCCTTTATCCACTAGGGAGACGGTCTAAGTGACATCCCGGCATTTAAAAGAATTTAGGATTCCCAAAAAATAAATAAATTCATAATTATATTTTCGTCACACCTACCCTATTCATAGACGGCCTAAGCATCTGCCAGCCTGTTCATTAAATGTTGTCACATGACAGACCCATTCGCCACTTTGACACATTTGCGCATTGGGGATCATTTAGGCCGCTGATTAACCGCCATTCAATGAAAAGGACAATAAAACGGCAGAGTTACTCTCTCAAGGACCGTCAGCCCCAATTGGGGCCAAATGGTATTGTCTGTCTTTTATAATATATGCTTAACCTTTTCCCAACTATATTCGGATCAGTAGTGCTATTCTCTAACAACATTTTCGTATCTCGACAGTAGAATTCGAAGTGAGTTTCAAATGAAGATCTTTATGTTG
Organism: Lacanobia wlatinum; assembly: GCA_947578705.1. Taxonomy (NCBI): domain Eukaryota; kingdom Metazoa; phylum Arthropoda; class Insecta; order Lepidoptera; family Noctuidae; genus Lacanobia; species Lacanobia wlatinum. The sequence goes on along the minus strand of OX388028.1, from coordinate 8,253,571 downwards.
TGTGCAATAAAGCTCACTTTGTGAGTTTTATCACTCAGGTGAAGCTCGATATCGAAATAGTTTCTTACAGAATAGACTAGCAGCTTCCGATCAACACGGCGAAGTCGCGGTATGTTGGGTATGTTAAATAATATGGCCAACTATTCACAGAGCCACCTAGGCAAGAGTTCGTAAACCATGAAGATCGACCCGTGCGACTGTTATTATTTAGCTACGAGCTCCTCATTTAATAAGTCTCCTCTTTCAGTACCTACTAAATATCGATTTAAAAATTCGATTATTCTTACACAGTAAATCGATTCTATAAACCCGGTAGAACTGTTTAACATAAAATGTGAAAATTAATCGGTGTTCTGTAATCTGCAATTGTCAGGGAAAATCAAAGAAACTGTTTCTTTTTGCTGGCTGGACAAAATTAAGAATTAACTTTATTCATCAGCTTCTTTGTTTCGTAGTTTGAAGACTACCTACCACCGTTCGTTCGATAGTCGGTTTTGTTGATTTTGATACCTACCTTGAGGTTGGTATGTACCAAGAGATTAGCCGGGCTAATCGGCATTTCAACCGGAAGAGATGATAGAGTGCCCTGCATTAGGTACCCTCTTCCTATTTTCTTAATTTTGAGACAGATCAGGATACGCAAGGTATTAACTTAAAGTAAATTTTATCTATGCAACAGATATTTTTCGACATCCACGCGAACGAAGTCGCGGGCACAGCTAGTAGGAAAATAAAACCTTTACCAAAACGACTATTAGCAAAAAAAAATCGTAAGGCTGCTGTAGGGAAATCTATACAACCAAACCCTTGTATAAATAAAAAATGTGGTAACTCATGTGCAAATAAATTTACGGAAGATGATCGCAATAATATTTTTGAAAACTATTGGGGATTAGGTTGTGATAAAAGACAAAAAGATTTCCTGCTGTCTTGTGCTAAAGAAAAACCGATTGGAAGAAAAAGATCCAGTAGTAATGTTCGCAAAATATCATACGATTATTTTATCAGCTACAATGGACAGAATATTAAAGTATGTCAACAATTTTTGCTTAAGACCCTAAACATATCCCAAATGTCTATGAGATACACCATCGAAAATGCTAATAAAGCTCTGAATACCATTCGAGATGGCAGAAGAACTAGTCGTCCTCATAATAAATCTGATGAGGTAGAAGTCGCACAGTTAAAATCATTTATTGAGATGTTGCCTGCTGTTCCATCCCATTATTGTCGCAATAAAAGCACTAAAGTATATTTACCTCAAGAATTTCAAAATATATCGTTTTTGTATTTACAGTATGTTAATCACGTGAAAGAAAATAATCCCGAATCATCAGTATTATCAAAAAGAGTATTTCGTAACATTTTCAAAAGGGATTTTAATATCGGATTCCATCTGCCTAAAAAAGATAAATGTGCTTTTTGTGAGAAGTGCTAAAATTTATCACCTGAGAACAAAATTATTTTTGAGCAAACCCCTGAATATAAAAATCACATTCTAGATAAAGAAAAATGTAAGCAACTGTTTTTAGAAGACCAAAAAATTAGCAAATTAACTGATTCTAACTCCTTATGCGTAAGCTTTGATTTAGAAAAAGTCCTGAATACACCACACGGTAATAGTGTTACCCTATACTATTCCAGGAAGTATGCATACTATAATGAAAGTATATACGAAAGTGGTACAAGGGATGGTTACTGTTACCTGTGGGGTGAATGCGACGGAAAAAGGGGCTGTAATGAAATTGTTACAGTCCTTTTTAAATACTTGATTATGGTAGACCAAAGAGGTACCCATACAGAGATAAATTTATACTCCGATAGCTGTGCCGGGCAAAATAGGAATCGAGCAATGATGTCAATGTTAATTCATTTCTTGAAAACCGCAATTACTATTACACAAATAAAGGTAATTTATCTTTTACCGGGACACACCATGATGCCTGTTGATTCTATTCATAGCACTATTGAAAGTTTTGTGCGTAATAAAACAGTATGGGCTCCTTCTGAGTGGCCAACTATGATTACTAATGCTAGAAATAAGCCTAGAAACTACAATATAAATGTTTTAAAATATGGAGACTTCATGGATTGGAAGAATTTTTCACAAGCTTTATTACCGGCAAAATTTAAGATTAATTTTAATTCATTAAGGGTGGTGCAATTTCATAAAAATAGTCCTATTGTTAAATTTCAATACGGTTTTTTTGAAAATAGTGACAAATACGAAATAAACATGGATTTTATCATCAGATCGAGATTGCTCTCGATGAACGCTATTGTGGAAAAGGGACCTACACCTTTATACGTCGAAGAGCTCAAACTTTCTTCAGCTAAATACAAAGATTTAAAGGATCTGTGTAACAAAAACGTGATTCCAAACAGATACCATCAAGAATATTTAAGTATGAAGCATGATGGAAACGTACGTGATGCTTTAGCTGAAACAGATGAGGATGAGGAGAATTAAAAATATTTAATTTAATTTTATATTAATACCATATTGATCTCACTAATCCAAATGATTGCTGTAATTATTTAATTAATGTTTTGTGTAAAAACCATGATGACCCTGGTGTTCAGTGAAAACGGGCTAAGATCATTCGTAGGAGAAGAAATACTTTATTTCATTTTAAATAACTAGTTAAGTTTATAATTATGCTGATTGATCTCATTTAATAGAAATAAATTTTCATTTTCAATATTTTATAACTATTTCATTTAAACGCCTTTTAAAATATCTATTTATCTATCAAAATAATTATAGTTTATTGTAATAATTAATGGATATTTTTATCGTAAATGCCAAAACAACCTTAGATTATGACAGCAAAAATAAATTAAGCGACATAAATAGCTTAAATACCAAATATTTTTGTATTTTTTTCCATTATATATGTAAATGTCTGAAAATCATTAATGTATGTAAAATTTCAATTTTCTAGCACATTTCTTTTAAAAAATATTTAAAAAAAACCTTCTCCTGTAAAATTAGTTTTTTGTCGGTTGCGCTAAAACGGCGGTAAAGGCTCGATATCATCACGCTAAGACCAATAGGAGCGGAGCAGTAATGAAAATTGTGACGCAGACGAAGTTGCGCGGGTCAGCTAGTATAATATACACGATGCCATTATAGTTGTCTTACAAAGGTGGCCAATAATGTACCTACCCGACACAAAATACCTTGAGGCGCGTTTTTTTTTTTTTAATAATAATTAAGATAATAGGTAAAATAAAAATAAATAATGCTTTAGAATAATGAAACACCCTATTAATAATGTTTACGTATCAAAACAATGTCACCGTTCCATTCTGTGCCGCCCTAGGAACACAAGGGTCGGACTGCGCTCGCTCCTGAATGTTTCAAACTACGTCATACGTCATGATAATGAATAATACATATATATCGTCACGCTAAGACCAATAGGAGCAAAGCAGGCGAATTTGCGCGGGTCAACTAGTATCTGAATAAACAGGGATGGTAAATAATTAAGTGAAAGAAAGAAATGTAATCTAATTTATTTCTGAGATATTATTATAGTACATTTATTAACATAGAACATAAACAAAACAAATTCCCTCAATCTCATTTCACTGTACAAAGACAAAATCCCAGAATAGCACAATAGGCAGTTTTAAAGTTCATCGCTCCAAGGTAACCCACAGAAAGCCGTATTCTAACACTTTATGTAAATTGCAGCTCTGTATTATTAGATGTTGATTAATTTATAAATCTTGGGCTACCTTAGCGTATTCGTCTTAAAAAAGGCTATCCATCGCTTCCCTAAGAGACTATGGGTTATTTAAATTTTTTAGGTCCGAATATGAGGTCAGCATCGGGCGCTCCTTTAGGATGCTGATATTTCTGTCGCACATGTTGCCCTCTGTTAGGGTTGCCACTGCCACCGGAGCCGCCTCCACTTTCCGCGCTGTATTCTTCCTCTTCTTGTCTTTCCGAGATATTCAGGGTTAACCTGAAATATTTTGGGTGTAAATTAGTTCATGAGAAGGAATAAGCACGAAAATGTCCCACTCTCAGTGGCCAGTTGAGTTTTTAAGTTATGTCTTAATAATACGTACAGTTTCATCCTCTCCATCTCTTGTTTATCTGCCAAAGCCTGTTGTTGTAGGTTGCTCGCGAGTTCAGGAGGAGCACTGAATGACTTATACTGCGGTTTGGTACCCTTTCGTACCATCAACACAAATTCCACGCCCTCTTTGCCTTGCTGAAAATGACGACTATCATAAGTATAATAATAATCTTTCTTTCTTTCTTTATAGAGAGCTGTGACTTGTGTAGTTTGTGGAAAACTGTTTTACATATTAGAATGAAAGATAATTAAAATCACACCTAAGGGAGGCGTACGGGATGGTACAGACTATGGAACACTACATGCTTAAACACGATCCTTGCACACTTCTTTTGCTGCGTCGTCTTTAGACTTACATTACATACCAACAACTGTTCGTAAGTTTTCTTGGTGGTCTGTCGGCACGTCATTGGGACCGCTATGTCGCGTTGTTGAGGCCTCGTCTCACGCTGTCGCTCCGCTATATTCTCCATTACCATCTTCTCGAAAGCTGATACGAATTCAACATCTTCAACCTATAGAATAAATATAACATTAAGCTTCGGATCATGTTTGATGTCAATACATTTGTAAAAAAAATTACTTACAGGTTTTGGAGCCGGCCTCCTGGGTTCATTGGCAAGATCGTCGTTTTGCTGGATTTCATTTTCGTCGTTCCCAGTATTCTCTGTTATAGCCTCTTCATCTGAGCTTTCTTCAGGCAGTTGAGGATTATCTGTTTCATCATCAGTCTCAATAATAGTATCCAAACCTTCGTTAACGCTATCATCGCCCTGATCATCGTTATCAATATCGTCCTCGCCTAGTTCTGGGTATAACGTTACACGCAATTCTTCTATCGCGTCTTTACACTCTTGCCAACTAGCAAATAAAATCAGTTTAGGCCTCAGGGTCGTTAAACATTCTTGATAAATATATTTTACATAAATAGGAAACATGTTGTCTTCAGTCCAATGAGGGTCCGATTGCTTGAACCAGTAGTAGTTTTGGAAGAATGTTAAAAAGTAATCTAGACGCTTTTTGCTAGATCCACTGTTAAAGTAAGCGCCACAAGTCTCTAGCAGGGCGCAAACCAGTCTTATTCTGAACACATTGTCTGGAGGGTCGAGAGGAGATACGTTGCTATGGTCATTTGTTACTCCAAAAGTTATAAAAGAGTACAAAACAGTGAACACATCGCGGGAATCTAGCAACTTGTAGTTGTATAGTTCTCCAAGATATCTGACGGTGGCTATTCTCCTCTGATTGTATCTGGGATGAGGATCTTCCATGGTGACTCTGATCTCTTCTAGTATGGTGTCTACTACTGCAGGGGCCACGGCTTCCTGCCACGCGGCCAGTTCAGCCGTCAGCCTGGCCAGGGCTCTCCTGGCACTGGCTCGCACTCTCCAGCCGCCTGCTAGATGCTGTATAGCGATAGCTGCAGTGTCTGGGTCATCCCAGTTTAGCTTTCGCATCAGTCTTAGTATCTTCTCCTCATTGCTCTTCTGCAAGTCCTCATGGAGTACTTTCCTTATAAACTGGTGCATGGGAGGCTCTTCCTCTTTAGGTTGAGCTGGAGCTTCGGGTGGACACACGTAGTAAAATGCGTTTTCAATTTGCGTCACGTAACGCGAGTCTAGTGCTGATACAGTCTGAAATTCAAGTCATTTGTGAATCATCTTTTTTTTTATATTCTATTTTATGGATAAAGAATGTTCATCAACATTTACCTTTTTTCTCATCATCTGCTGTAAGTAGATCATAGTGCGTTGATGCGTATCTGTGTTACAATATAAGAACCGGCCACACGTCTCGAGGAGGTTGCACGCCATTTCAATATGGTGATGTTTGAAGTCATGTAAGAGTACCTTCAAACAATACAATGCTTCCATTTTGGAGTAGAGGCTGAATTTCACCAGCTCGCCAATAAAACGCACCACTTTTATCTGCAATAAAAAATGGAAAAAGAGTAATACTAAATAGAATAATGGAACCATTATTCTATTTAGTATTTAGCTAGAATGAGTGTACTGAAAAATATTGTTCATACCTTTGACTCAATATTGATCTGATCCTTTTTCCTAACATGATACTTGAAGTCTTGTTTTAGCATCTGACATAAATCTGCACATACATCAGGCAGTACTGGATACAGTATAGCTGCAAACCTTGAGTAGAAGGGCAGTAAATCTAGTCTAGTTCTGGCAACACTGAAGAGGACTCGCGTCAATTTCTTCCTATTATTCTTAGTATTGAGATTCAGAACAAAATCCACTGCAGCATTGTCAATCAGCTCTCTATTGATACAGTTTGGCAGCTCATTCAAAAAAGCGTCCAAAGCATACCTGTGAAAAAGATGATTTTATTTTCTACCCTCATTATCTCAAAAAATCCCAGGTTGTAGCTATCAGGAAACACAGACTCCGGCAGGGAATTCCACTCCTTAGGTGTACGCACTATGAATGTGTTCCCAAAACGCTTTGTGCGTGTGGGTGGGATGTCCACCATGTACCGGTGGCGCATCGCCGATCGTGTTGTGGTCCGATGATGGAACGGACTTGGCGGAATTAAATTATGCAATTCCGTCGCACATTCCCCAAAATGCAACCGGTAGAAAACCGACAGGCTAGCAACTCGTCGTTTATGCTCAAAAGTTTGGAGCTTCGTCCCGACGAGCCTATCATTGCCGATGCCGATTTCCATAGTGTTATGTCCTATGGTATGCTACTGTGGGGAAAAGCTGCTGACATACAAAATATATTTGTCCTACAAAAGCGAGCCGTACGAGCGATATACCAGCTAGGGTCCAGGGTCTCTTTAAGAGAACTTTTTAAAGAAATAGGTATTCTCACGGTTGCTTCGCAGTTCATTTTTGCCAACATAGTGTATATCAGGCAAAATATATATTTATATGCCAAAACTAGGGATATCCACAGCTTTAACACCAGAAATAAGCACAAACTACATGCTCCTTTCCACCGTCTTCGTAAGGTCCAGGGCCATTTTGTGGGGATCGGTATCCGCTTTTATAATAAGTTACCTCTTTCTTTTCTAGACTTGCCTTTTAATGCTTTTAAAGCGAAAGTGAAATCTAACCTTATTTCGAAGGCATACTATACTATAAACGATTACTTCGACGATAAAAATAGTTGGTCGCTGTGTTGAACACGAGACAATGCTAAATGTTCTTTCGTAGATTCTTTACTTGCTCAAGATGACATTGTTTATTATTCTGACCGTATAGGTCATTTTTGTTTTTTTATTTTATTTTTATTTATTGACATAATCTTCTCATTAGCTTGTTTTTTATGAGTTGTATTGTAGTATATGATTAACTAGCGACCTCGACAAATTGATAAGTATGATTTTGTCTGAGAAACCGGCAGCAGGTTCGTCATGCTCCCTTAGACGTCGCTGCTTGCGGTAGCGTCGGGGATCGGGTTACCTCCTTCCCTCTAATATGGCGAGGGAGGTAATGGCTGATCTTTGCGTTATGCTCGTGAACGGGTGCTGCTTGTGGTGACTGGTCGTCTTGCTGTCCGTGGTTTATTATTGTTAAAATTTTAGTGTTATAATTTAACTGCGATGGTCCTAGTTTATCACTTGTGACTTTGGGTCACAGATTATGGTTAAATTGCATTGTTGAACATGTAAGCGGGCACGCCATTTATTCCTGGAGGCTCATTTTGATTAGTATTGTATGCTTGAGTTTACTTATTTAATTACCTATATATGTAATTAGTTTTATCATTGTTTCATATGTAATTTTTGGGATGAAATAGTATGCTAGCGGACATGTGCCATCCATTTATTTAATTTAATGATCGACATCTATCATAAAATGTTGAATAATGTTCAAGTTCTTTAAACTTAACAGACAGTTGTGTTGCTGGGGAGTTTGTTGGCCACTTCTTCTTCCCAGCTAAAACACTAGGAAGTGGTGACGGGCTGGGCGATTTGGGGGACTGTCTTCATGTAAATTTTGACGTTCAAAAAGTGCTGATTTTCAGCCTAGTTTGAATAAATGCCTTTTGATTTTGATTTGATTTGATTTGATGATCCTCTTGACTCGTTTCTCAATTGACTCAAGGGCATCAAGCTGGTATCTGGCAGATCCGTCCCAAAGATGAGAGCAGTACTCCATACAAGATCGAACTTGCGCTTGATAGAGTTTGAGCAGCTGTTCCGGCGTGAAGTACCGTGTCACCTTTGCTAGGATCCCCAAATTCTTTGCAGCCATTTCAGCTTTTGCCTCTATGAATGGGCCAAAATTACGGGTAGATGTTAATGTAACCCCAAGAAGCTCAAGTTGGTCGGTTATCGGCACGGTTGCACTTCGGAAATGGGTGGATTTGGCTCCTTTTGGCGAAAAATAGACACGCTTGGGTCTAAGCAGCATTGAACTTGACCAGATTGCCATCGCCCCATTCAGAGACAGCCTGTAAGGACACGTTCAAGCGCTCAACTCTATGGTTGAGCGCTTGAACGTGTCCTCCCGGAGAGACCGGATCTGCGACCGTCCAGCTCGTGCGTCGGACACATATCTCTCAGCAACAGTGCAGTCGTCTGCATACCAAAAGGTATCGGGTTTAAGCAGATGATTAATACGCAGCAAGAACAGTGTTGCCTAAATCACCGACCCCTGAGGAACCCTGGCTTTAATATCCAGCAGTCCAGACGAGCAGCCATCTATGACCACTCGGATAGATCGATCTCTCAGGAAATCCGCGATCCAATCACACAATTCGGCCGAAGGAAGGAAGATTACTAATAAGGCTATCGTGCCAGACCCTGTCGAAGGCTTTCGAGATGTCAAGGGAGACCACTAGTGCCTCCCCGTGCTTCTCTATGGCCTCACTCCAGATGTGAATGGCATACGCTAGAAGATCCCCAGTAGACCGATTTCGGCGGAACCCATATTGAATCTAAACTTTAGCTTATTTTTTTCTTTGCTAGCAAACGAGGTGACCTTTGAAGTTGATGTTAAGTTGCAGCTGTCTAAATATTTAGTGTATTTAAAAAATAAAACAATTAATTTTCATTTATAATAAAAGTATGGAAGTAGATAAGTCGTAAACTGTCGCTATTTGTTAACGATAACGATAAGTAAATACTTAGTAAAAGTATGGAAGTAGATAAGTCGTAAACTGTCGCTATTTGTTAACGATAACGATAAGTAAATACTTCGTAAAAGTATGGAAGTAGATAAGTCGTAAACTGTCGCTATTTGTTAACGATAACGATAAGTAAATACTTCGTAAAAGTATGGAAGTAGATAAGTCGTAAACTGTCGCTATTTGTGAACGATAACGATAAGTAAATACTTCGTAAAAGTATGGAAGTAGATAAGTCTTAAACTGTCGCTATTTGTTAACGATAACGATAAGTAAATACTTCGTAAAAGTATGGAATTAGATAAGTCGTAAACTGTCGCTATTTGTTAACGATAACGATAAGTAAATACTTAGTAAAAGTATGGAAGTAGATAAGTCGTAAACTGTCGCTATTTGTTAACGATAACGATAAGTACTTTCGCTGCTTTGTTTCTATGTCTTACCCCCACAGGAAAAGAGGATTTTCAAATAAAAAGTAGCCTATGGCACTGAGCTATAAGTCTGGCTATTAGTGGAAAAAATATCTTCTTAGTTTTCTATTCTCTGCCCACAAAGGTATTTAAATGAAAGTTAAACACTGTCTCAGAATAGTTCTCAAAGATATGTGAATATTAAAATGCACATACTTATTAGAAACATTAGAGGGCTGAACCTCTTCCTGCTCCATGTCAGGTACCGTGGGAGGACCCTCACTGTCACTCAGCTCATCCTCCTTCAAATCCTCATCCAACATTTCCTCTGTTACTGTTTCTGGTTTACTTTTCACTGTCTGAAAGTTTTAAAGAAAGTTATGATTATAAACAATCATCATCATCATCATATCAGCCGAAAGACGTCCACTGCTGGACATAAGCCAAGCGTCGTCACAACGACCGGTTCTGCGCGTCTGGCATCCATTGGCTACCCACGATCTTCACCAGGTCATCGGTGCACTTTGTGGAAGGCCTTCTAACGTTGCGTCTTCTGGTACGCGGTCGTCACTCCAGAACTTTTCGGCCCCATCAACCTTCTGTTCTGCGTACAATGTGCCCCGCCCACTGCCACTTTAGTTTGGCTATCTCAGCCAGCATTATAAACAATGATTTGGAACAATCATGGAACGATGGGCGCACAGACTATATTTTTTGTGGGGACAAGAAGTTTATAACATGACTTCCTTTTGCCCGTGACTTCTTACGCGCAAATACCGTTTTTTCCCATAATAATTTCGAGAAATCCTCTCTTAGTGCTCCTCCTATATGGTGTGTAGGGAAGTTCAATTTTCTACAACCAGTAGCTTGGCTGTGCATTGTCTCTCAGTCACTCGTCAGTAATGGATTTTTTTTTATATTTTATTGATAATATTGATTTGGTTGTGTGAAGAACAGAAGAAAAAGTTGTACAGAATACTCCCCTATTAAGTTTAGATTTTCTATGTTGATTACTTACTTCTTTCACCTGATAATTAGGCATAAACACTTTCAAGTCTGGCAGGCTAGTGTAAAAAGTCCTGGTGTCCTCATCTTGCCAAGGATCAGTGCCAGCCTGCATGGGGAACTCCTCATTGCCACCTATGGTCACAGTGCCCTGTGTTTCAGTCACCGTCAGTGACAATGTGGGTGGTTCTCCTGCTTCTCCTAATTCCTCACCTAACACTTCTGCAAAACTTTGTGCACCAGTCAGTAGCTTGTCATAGGTAGCCTGGGAAAAAAAATAGCATTTAGAAATCATTATTCACATTTGTAAGTAAGCTACACATATGTAAAGTGGAAGACTTTAATGACATTCTGTATTACTAACCATATAAAACTATTGCAGTCATGAATGTTACTATGATTTGGTTGTTAAATGCATCAAGTTATTCAGAGTACAATCATATCTACCTGATGTTGTTCCAACTGGTCCTTTCTCTCCTGTGACAACTCTCCCCTGGTGTGCAGTGTCCTCTGATTGGCTGCATGAAGAGCCTGCAGCTGCGCCCTCTCAGCTAGCAAGTGCTTTGTCAGAGATGAGAAGTAATCCTTCAGCAGAGTTCTAACGGCTGTCTGCTTTTCAGCCGGCAAGAATGGGTTTCTAGGGATAGTTACATTGTATTTCTGAAAAAAGAATAAAAATTTAATATTTTCACAAAGACAAAAGTAAATTCCATACTATTTCTGAAGGGTTAAACTGTTACAATTAGTAAAAATAGTTACCTCAGCTGTTTCTCTTATTTTCTTTGGAACTAAACCAGCATAGTCTTCTCCACAGTGTTTACAAAATGATAAAAGTATGGGAATATTGTTATGCTCCTCTTTATCCATATTTATAAGTACAGTGAGGACATTTCCCAACAAAGGCAGACCCATTTTATTAGTAAATATACCAACAGCCACTAGCTCTGCATAGAATCTAATATCGACACGCAGTTTAGATGAGTTGTTTATCTTATCTGTTGCTTTGAAAGTTAGGATCTTCTGCCAGTTTTCAAAAAAGTTTGCTGAAAAATCTGCATAGGTGCGATGCAGTGCTGAACATAAATTAATAGCAGCAGCAATATCAGACATCTTCAGCTTAGCTTCGGCGATTGCTGCTGCCACTTCGGAGATGTATTTAGTAAGATTTAAGGCATTGAAATCTTTTAATAGTGTATCTATTTGTGTAGCACTAAATGTCTTCAATTTTTTGACAAAAGTTGTATTCTTCTTTAATCCAGAATCCAATTTAGAGAAATAATTATCGGGTGGACGAACACAACTAAGGTTTTGATTTCTAAGTTCAGACTTTTGTTTTATCCTAGATTCTAGGTTAGATGTGTATTCATCGAGGGCTGCTTTCTCATCTTCTGCATTTTCTGCTTGGCCCTCCGTTTCTGGCTGTTGTTCACTTTTCTCTGCATCTTTTTCAGTGGACGTCATTTTTATAGTAATATCCAAATAACATAATTATTATCAACAATACATGTATCCTCTTGTTTCAGTCGTGAAAATGAAAATTGTTATTTTCGGTTTTGTTATTCTGTTTACTTTTTGACAGATGATGATGACAAGAGAATCAACGCGACAAAAAACCACAAACAAACTGAAACAAAACACAGACAGAATACCTAGTATACCTTAATTACCTGCAGCTTGTAGTTTTATTACCATTTACACTAGAACCATGATAGATAAATCAATATGATACTGGCGAAGTAATGGACGTAAAATACTTCCATTTCGGAAAACGATGTTTAGCAGCAAAGTACATACCATGAGTGATTAATTATCGATTTATTTTAATAGAAGGCCAACACTACACTATTCATAACGTTGTCTTTGTTTATCTTGTCGCTGCCAATTTGACATCTAAAATGTCAACAGTCAAATTGTCAATGCATTTGTAAATGTAAACAGTGCTTGTTTCATGGTTATTTGAAATGTGAATGATTATTCACGATTCAATTGAATTATTGTGATCAATTATAATTGCTTCTAAAATGTGCGGAATACTATGTGAAATATGTTTCTGTAACAATACTCCGAACAAGGTAATTTTAGCAACAGAGAGCATACTGAATAAATAACCTTAATCTGTGTCTATGTACAAAAAAAAGTATTTTTTTAGGACGCCCAAGTTTTAAAACGCTTAAAAAACAGAGGCCCCAATTGTACACAATCCTTGGAAATGGGTTTAGGCGACGGCATGAAAGCATTTTTCTGTGGAGCAGTACTGTGGATGCAAGGCCCTCAGCCAACACCTCAACCCATAGAAACAGAGCAAGGCGTGTTATTGTATAATGGAGATATATTTGATGAAACATGGCCTAACGATATCAGCGACACGCAAGTGATTATGGAAAAACTAAGCAATAACTCAGTAAGATTTTACCTTACCTTTATTTCTGATATTATTTTATTTATTTTTGCTAACACAACATTTAAATCACAGGGAAAATCGACAGAAGAGTACATTTTACAACAGCTAAAAAAACTAAAAGGACCATTTTCCATAATATTCTATGACAAACTAAATAAAAAATTATATTTCATGAGGGACAGAATCGGAAGAAGTACCTTGTTGTTTCATAAAGGTGATAATTCCATTATTATCAGTAACGTCTTAGGAAGGAATTATGATTGTATTGAAGTGCCAGCAGCACATATTCAAATATTAAATTTAAGTACAAACATAATAGAGCTATGTCCATGGAATGATGACTTTAGCTCAACTAATCCGCAACCCATTGAAGATTGGATAAAACAATTGAGAATACAACAAGGTCTACCTGATGATGAGTTTTACTTTGAGTATGCACAGGAGAACTTTACAGAGGAGGTAAAATCTAAACTAATGATTTAATCTCGCCATTATATCAATTCAATGTGTTTTATAGTTTACATTATGGCATTATTGTTTTCAGGATGAGGTAATGAAATGCATAGAATCAGCAGCTAGACAAATAAAATGTAAACTGACAGTTATGAAGAAACTATTAGAAAATGCTTTAATCCACGAAACAGTACTGCAAGTTACTGAACTGTTAGAAAGGAGCATTAAACTTCGTTTGAATAGACAGCCAAATAAATGTAAAAAGTGTTTGAATGATAGAACAGATGGCTGCAATCATTGTACAGTTGGAGTTTTGTTCTCTGGTGGTCTTGATTGCACAATAATAGCTTTACTAGCAGATAGATATTTGCCATTGGAACAGACCATAGACCTTATCAATGTTGCATTTAAAAAAGATGAAAATGCTAGTTATGAAGTTCCTGATAGAGTAACTGGAAGGCAATCACTACAAGAGTTGCAAAAACTATGTCCAACAAGGTAATTCAACTTCATCATTAATCTAAAAACGTGCAATTAATTATATGAAAAGTACAATGATAATCATAATTGATTGCATATTTTTCAGGAAATGGGTCTTTCGAGAAGTAAATGTACCTAAAGAAGAACTAGAGAAGTACCAAGAGAATACTATAGGTGATCTAGTTTATCCTCGACAAACTATTTTAGACGAAAGTCTTGGAACGGCATTATGGTTTGCTGCTAGGGGTCAGGATGGCTCAGATACCTCTACAAGCAGGGTAGGTTAATCCTCAGTCAAAAAAGTAGTTTAATTTATTGATGATTCTGGAATAATTTAGAAATACTTCTAATTTCAGGTTTTATTAGTAGGTTCTGGTGCTGATGAACTATTTGGTGGCTATGTCCGGCATAGAAATGCTTTTAAACGTAATGGCTGGTCAGGTCTCAGCAAAGAATTACAACTAGACTGGAAAAGAATTTCATTCAGAAACTTAGCCCGCGATAACAGAGTCATATGTGATCATGGCAGACAACCTCGAATGCCATATTTAGATGAAGACTTTACAAATTATATACTACAGTTGAAACCGTGGCTGAGGTTAATATAATTTTAAATTTTATACCATAATAGTGTACTTTTGTACTGATGAAACATTTGATGAGATAATTTACTTCTCTTGTCTTTTTGCAGGTGCTTCCCCAGTGAAGATTTGGGTATTGGCATTGGTGACAAGCTCATGTTAAGGCTAGTTGCATTCAATCTTGGATTAACAGAGGCTGTTATTTTACCTAAAAGAGCACTTCAGTTTGGTTCAAGAATAGCAAATAAGAAAGAGAAAGGTAGCGACATATCCAAAACTTTTTTTCAAAATATAACAATTTCAATGTAAACTATTTCTTTTATTTAATCATAACCATCCACCTCAACAGTTGGTCTGCTGGGTGACTGTGGGGGCTAGAGGTGAAACGTATATACTGGAATAGGTATCTGGCTGGACGCGTAAATATCTATTCCGTACGCACCACATAAACGCGTATCGAGTATTTAGGCGTATGAAGTTTGATACTATACTTGCGGACTTGCGGATTCGCGTAGACGTGTTCCGACTTGCGTTGCGACACTTGCATGCGACCCACAAGCTCGGTTATTTTCGGAGGTGTTCGGTTCGGGAGTCGAAGTTAACAAGTCGATTTATTTGTTTTGCGTTACTAAACCTTATGTCCATACAAAAATAGTCACTATTGCGTTGCGATAACTTGGTAAGTGCATATCAAAACAAGATTCTGTGAAAACGCTTAGCAGTTTTTTGTTTTTTTAAATCAGTACGTTACACAATACGTCACAGGACCAGTGCTGTGTTATTGTTTTCGTAAACGTATGTTTTAAGATTTTTGGTGAATAGTGACTTTTAGTGTACAAGAACTTAGTTTTGTTGAAGTGTGTATTAGTGTTTAAGTAAATGTTTATTTATCGAATTCTTAATTTGAATTAACGATGGCTCCGAAGAGAAATATCGTATGGGATCATTTTGACGATAAAGGGGACTATAAAGCATAGTGCAAAATATGTAAAATGGACCTTTCATTTAAGGCATCAGTGTCGAATTATTTGTAAAAAGATGTTACATAAATTTTTGGTGCAAGACACATCCCGCCATACTATGATAGCATGCAAATATCTATCTATTGTAGCTTTGTACATCACTAAACAAAGTTGAACACTTAATCAATTATCTTAAGAACAAATTAATAATACTTTAAAAAAACAACATCACCATGTAACTTAAAATAAGTAGGTATTTACGAAGTAAAATTTAAAAAGGAAAACAATAAAGTAATAAAACTAAAAAAACAAAAGTAATGAAACATTTGAAGAGACGGCACGATACGGTTAGTGCCCCGAGAAAGTGAACAAATGGAGCTGATAGAACCATGACTTCCAGAACCTTTACCGTACCAACAATTTTTTTTTTCTATGTTTCTATCAATAAAAGCTGACAGTCCTAAGCCTGAAAAGTATGAAGGGAAGTTTTCAATAAGATTTAATTTTAAGTATTATAAAAAATACGAATATTAAAGCGTAGTCTAACATACTTTAATAATCCATTAACTGAAAATACTCCATTACTCCGATTACTCGATCAGAGTAATGGATGGATAATTATAGAAACGTCAATAAACTCGAGACGCCTAAATACTCGTGGATCTAGTATTTGGAATAAGTATTTGGGCGGACGCGTACTTCTAAGACTCAGTACGCATTTTACTAAGTACGTCTCACCTCTAGTGGGGGCATTATCATTTATGTTTATAGTTGCAAAGCCTTCTATGTGTGCAAAATATAAACATAGAGTACTTAAATTTTCGAGTAAGCTAAACTACCTTTTGCACCCTGCTTTCTCGCCTATCGCATTATATCGATAAATTCCTATTTCTATGGTACTATAGATTATAAAATCTATATCTTCTTGAGTTCCTATTTCCCTTGCTCACGGCATCACTGAATTATCAACTCAAAGCAATTTCGAAGTGAAGGTGCTCCGAGCTCCCTTCGCTCGGTCTTGCATTGCATTCTAAATTCCCTCAATACTCAATAATTTCCGTAGAAGTCAATAAAATGTTCTAATATTCATGTGAGGGTAAAAAGTAGCTTGGATCGTCCCACCTAAATCCATATGACCGCGTGGTGCAAGATCCCAAAAAACTGGTCAAGTGCGAGTCGGATTCGCGTGCAAAGGGTTCCGAACGAATTTAATTTTTTAACATGTTATTTTAACACTACAGACTTCTAATAGGTTTTCCTGTAATCTTTAGGTAAAGATCTATTATCTCCATTTTTTTTTAAATTTTAGGCTTTGTAGTTTCGGAGATAAGGGGGGGAATGGTCATTTTTCATCTAATTTCTTGAATAACTTCAAAATCATTTATTTTAAAATTATGAAAAAAATATAATTAAAACCCTCACAGTAAGCCCTTTCATTTGATATGTCACACGATATTTTCCAAAAAACTTTTTTTTACATTTTCTAGTTTGAACCCCAAAAGTGACACCCATACTAAAAATTTTATAATTTTCGTAACGCGTCCGTGTTTGGGTTACCAAATTTCAACAGAATCGGTCCAGTGGATCCGGAGAAAACTGGCTGTGACAGACGGACAGACAGACAGACACCCGAGTGATCCTATAAGGGTTCCCCTTCGTTTTATGTAGATACGTCCTTTTTCTTATGACGGCAGAATATAAATGAAAAATAAAAAAAGCCGCATCCAAATCGGTTCACCCGTTTAAGAGCTACGGTGCCACAGACATACACACAGACACACATAGCGGTCAAACTTATAACACGACACCGATGCCGATCACTGCCAAACACTTGCCAAATACGCAAACACCTATCCTCACGTTCTTGTTTGTTGTTTGGTGTTCGCTCTTTGCCACTGTTTTCCAGGCGTGTGGAGGCAGCATTAATTTGATCCGCGTGGACTCAGCCTTAAGTATAGTGTGGTTTGTGAACTTAGCCTTAAGTATTTTTTTTTTTGGTGGTTCACTATACGCATACATTCATTCACAGGATGACCGTTTATTCTATCTCGCATTATATTATCCATTGTGTCACCAGTAATCTTTTCTTCATCTCTCATTTCTGTAACTTAAGGATGATTCACGCTACACCGTGTCGCAACCGGGCCGGACCCCGGCCGTGCGCTGCCTGAGACAGCGGGGGCACGGCGTCGCAATGTCGGTGAGTATTGTTTCCCGGCCCCGACACGTAACATGAACGAGTGCGCATCTGGTTTAAGTACATAATATAGAGTATTCTATTCTCTACTACTCTACTACACAAATTACGTACAGTAACGCACGGCTTTGAAGTATCGTTATCATTGTGCGCTCAACGTACTGTCGCAATAAATAGCTCCGACGCCCAACAATTCCATCGTGCGTGACTTTATATGAGATACTAACACTTCGCTAGCGTCCGCGCTGCAATTTTCTTAAGAATCCCTAATTTTTTTTCTAGACAAAATATACACTTAAACCTTCCTCGAGAACCACTCTATCTATTGGTGAAAACAGCATGAAAATCGGTGCAGCAGTTTTTGAGTTTATCGCGAACAGACAGACAGACGCGGCGGAGGACTTCGTTTTATAATATGAAGTGATAATGATGTAAGTGATACTAAGCACACTGTAAGAGAGTCAAATTGTTTCGTAGTAAGCTGAACTTGACTATCGATACTTTTCATTCGCATCTCTTAAGACCATAGACAAGCATTTGAGTTGAAGTTTGTTTGAAGTTGATTTGATTGATCAACAAAATTACTTTCAAGCATTCACACACACCACGATCGCAATAGTGTAATATTCCGTATATACCTATATAAATAAAACATTACCCACACATAGAATACGAAAATGGCTGCAAATCGTCGCAAGCAGGACGATAAAAATTTAGAAATTTTACGTGAGCTTATTTCACACAATGGGAACAAATATTGTTTAGATTGCAACCAAAGAGGACCTACTTACGTGAACAGTACAATCGGTTCTTTCGTGTGTTCGAAATGCTCGGGAATGTTGTGAGTATTGTTTCTGCGTTATTCTGCTTTTGTCTAAATGAATAAGATCAACAAACGGATTCCTGTATTATGTTTCAGGCGTGGCCTTACTCCGCCTCACCGCGTGAAGTCCATTTCCATGGCCACTTTCACGCCGGAAGAAATAGAATTTATAAAAGCGAGAGGTAACGACTACTGCAGGCGCGTTTGGTTAGGCCTTTACGAGGGTGAAAGTGTGAATTTTACTGATGAGCAAAGCGTTAAAGATTTCATGTCTGATAAATATGAGAAGAAGCGCTATTATTTGGATTCGCCTGCACTTAGTAACAATCCCGTCAATGGAAGTTCTTTAAAAAATAAGCCCAAAGTTAAGACCGGAAGTAACGCTTCGGGCTCGACGCCTTTGATATCGATTTCGCCGCAAACACAGAAGAACATGGTCAATAACAACACAGTCGTCCAAACTGCGAAAGTGGTAAATAATTTGCTGCCTGCTAACGACATTGGCTACAGACAACCAGTCAACAATTTGGCAAAGCCTGTTTTGAACACTGTCACCCCAGTACCTGCTGTTGTACCACCCTCAGTACCTGAGTAAGTATTATCATACCTAAAAAGTAAACTAAAACTGTTCAAAATGTTATTTACAGAACTTATCAAAAATATTTCTTTTCCAGTTTTCCTGTTGATTTTTCTACAGCAAATATTTATAACAGTAGTCAGTTCAATAATAATATGAACAATAGTTTTGCATCGCCTCCGTCCATGACCTCACAACAAGCATTCAATGCTTTTAGTCCTCCTGCTCAGCCTGCAAGTAAGTCCAAAAACTGATGAATCATGATTAATTTGTATAGCTGGCTGGGTAAACCAGTAATTTGTGTTTTATTTACAGATGACCGCTACGCTGCACTGGCAGATTTAGATCTGGCTTTAAGGCAACAAAACATGAAACATATGGGTGAGGATTCACTGTAATGTTTTTTAAATTTGTTTTCATGATATGATTCGTGTTAATTATTCTGTGTGATAACAGCCCTAAACATGTATAGTCTTTAGGAGACTAATAAATTGTAGTTAAATCTGTTGTATTATAAATTGTATGATGCTGTCTAAACTAATTAATAAACTATTTCAGAGGAAAATAACATCGTAAACAATAAAAATCCATTCCAAAGCAGCACAACCAATGATCTGTTTGCCAATAAGAACCCATTTTTCAATGGAGGATGGAGCACCGCCACAGCTACTGTACCAGTCAACCCATTTATGGTGAGAACATTTGCATTGCATTATATGTATAACCTTTATAACTTGCATCCTACAGAAACACTACATTTATTTATTTACTAGCTGACCCATACAACTTTGTCTGCATCACATTTTTTTTCAAAGGGACTATGGGGGAACATGGAAATACTTTTTCAATTCGAACCAGTAGTTACTGAAAGTAGCACGTTTCTCCAAGCAAACTCTTTAGCTTTATAATATTAACTAGCTTTTACCCGCGACTTCGAACGCGTATGTCCCGTTTTTTCCTGTTTCGGTAGGAATTTCAAGAATTCCTCTCTTAGTGCTCCCCTACATCCCCCAAGGAACCTACATGCCAAATTTCAATTTTCAACAACCAGTAGTTTCGGCTGTGCATTGTCTGTCAGTCACTCACTCAGAAACGGAAGAATTTTATATTAGTACTAGCTGTGACTTCGTACGCTCATATCTCGTTTTTTTCCTGTTCCCGTGGGAATTTCGGAAAATCCTCTCTTAGTACTCCCCTACATTCCCCAAGGGACCTACATGCCAAGTTTCAGCTTTGTACTACCAGTAGTTTCAGCTGTGCATTGTCTGTCAGTCAATCTCAGTAACGGAAGAATTATATGTATATATATTTATTAGTTAAATTCATTTTGGATGAATTTATACTAACTATAAATAAGTAATACAGTCTATCAAACAAAAGCAAGTTTTTAAACTTTGCTTTCCAAAGAAGAGTTATAAGTCATTTATTTTATGGGATATATCAGGTTAGCCGATTGATCCAGATTGGAGACCACCTGTGTACCATTTTTAATCAGCTATTTACCTGTTAAAACATTGATCAACAAGACAAAAACATCCAAACTTTCATCTATACTAATATGTAAAGCTGAAGAGTTTGTTTGTTTGCTTGAACGCGCTAATCCCAGGAACACCTGGTTTGATTAAAAAATTATTTCAGTGTTAGATAGCCCATTTATCGAGGAAGGCTATAGGCTATATATCATCACGCAAATACCAATAGGAGTGGAGCAGTAATGAAAATTGTGACGCAGACTATGTTGCGCGGGTCAGCTAGTATTTAATATAATTTTATGTTTAACTTGATCAAACCAACACAGTTCAGTAGGAAAATAACAGGAAAATCTATTGATAGATAGATAACACATTTACCTGTCCACATTAAATTGTGTAAATATGCTATTAATAGTAAAATGTGTTTTATTTTATTATTTGATAGCTAGAAGTAAGTTGAATATCTTTTATGTGAATCATTTTAAGATATTAATTTGGATTTAGCCTTGAAACTGTTGGTTATTTACATTAGCATATTTGTTTGCATAAGGTATTGACAGATCTATCAGGCATGTGACTGAATTTTATAGATGTTTCCTAATGGAGAGGTGCATCATATTAATGAGATGTATTTTGCATCTGACTCCCATTTGCTACATCTATGTACCAATTGGCATTGAATCAACTATTTATTTTTTGGACCTCATAGCCTATTGTTTTCTATATTTATCTATGCATTGGGTTATCTGGTTCTTCATATATTTAAATAACTCAATTTTCATTATTTCTGTCTGTCCATGTAATAATAGAATAAACAGGCCCAATAAAATATACATGAAGATTTAATTAGTTTCCCAAATATTCAAATAATTGGAACATATTTTTTATAATTATGTGCCTTGCTTTTACTAAGCCAGTGCATGAATAAAATTCATTTATGAACTATTTTGATAATGTTATCTATTGAAAACGTACAGGAAACCAACACTGATAGTTTGTTTTACTTCCCTACATTTAGGTTGCAGTTCACAGAAATATATGTATGACTATGTTTGTATAGCAGGCAGTGTGTGTGGATAATCTAGTGAGTCATTTGTGTGATGATAAATATTTAATTGGCTTATCATGTTTTTCGCAGTCTACAAATAATGGCGGTTTCACAAATTCCAAGAATCCATTCCTCTGATTGGGCTACGTGAAAACATAAGAACTAAGTGAGATGTCAAAGAACAAACTACGTAACAAAAAGCACAAACCAAGCTACAAATTTTATGTTATTGAACAATTGTATAGTAGTTGAATAATTTATTAATGTTTAGCCATAGTGGGGATACAGTAACGCCTCGAGATTACGCTCTCTTTAATTAATTTTCATGTATTTAACTTTTACAAGATGAGAAACGGCGTAAGTCGGAATATTACTGTATCTTGAGCATTATCAGTCCATAGCTACCACCATGCACCACGCTTGTTATGGTTGTAAAATTGAGTGCCTCAATATGCCTTACATTTTTCAATAATATGTATTTACAATGATTGTATATTAAATATCTCAAACTAGAAAATGAAAAGTATTTCGAATATGGATAGTGAATTAATAAAATATGTATAAATATGAAATATTTTGAGGAAGACTCTGGTTTTAGCTTTATTCTAAATTATTTAGATAGTATTGTATTGAAATGACCAGTAAATGTCGAAGCTATTTACCTACATTAATATTAGTCTATTGCGAAATTTCTAACACAGGTATCATATAATGTATCAGCAACTGTGCGTTCGTAAACCGGTGCCTTGTGTGAGTAAGTTTTGTTGAGTGAGTCAGCCAGTGGCCGAGAGGAGCCTGCGCCAGCGCGCGTGACGTCATACTCGGAGGTTACTGGCCTTATTTGATAGAGTAGTTTGGAACTGTATGGAACGGTACAAAAATCTATTGATAAAATATGTAAGATAAAATATATAAGATTATTGGGTATTTTTTTATCAGTACGAGTCCGCATTTTGGTGTCATTTGAATTATTCAATACAATTAAAAGTATATATTTCATGTCCATGTATAAATTGCTCATTATAATGAAATATTTTGAAAATGTATGAACCCAACAAAGAATTAATGATGCTTCTAACAAATTCTACCATTTCAAGTTTTATTGAGTAATGTATTGTTGACTTTTTGTAATCACCACATGAAATGTAAGTTATTTTTAATGTTATTTAATATTTTAACATATTGCTTGACAAAATTGTACTGAAAATTTTCTTAGTCAGGGTTTAACATTTATATACTCCTATATTTTAAAAGAAAATCAGTTGCAAATGTAGTTATAATTAGCCAGTTAGAAATTGAGCTCTCAAATTATGTGCTTCATCTGTGATTATAATCAGTTTTATTTTTATTTGCAAAGAGCTAACTTGAACAATTTTTTTATTTTCTAATCAATGCACTTTCCTATTTATTTAGTTCTTAAAATAACTGTTTTTTACTATTTGAGCACTAAGATCTGTTAATTTGTATAAATAAAAGTAATCACTATTATTTTTTATACATATTGTTTTCCTTTATTTTGATTCATCCCTTAGCATTTCATATCTAAACATATAATAAAACAGTAGAGATTATTAAATACAATCTAGACAGGTTTGGAATCTGCAATAACACATTTCGCCTGTATTCCATAGGGACAAGCAGGAGTATAGGTATAGTACTCGCATTTTGCATATTATCAGCGAGCTTATTCCTAACTTTGGGCTGGTAGGTACTGAGAATGTCCCAAACAAATAGGGCTATGTTCTGAACACTTCCCAACCTGAGCATCGAATCAAAGTTAGAACCAAGACTCGGCAACCACACTTGCGGCTACTATGTCAATGAGGCAGAATCGTTATCCCTAAAAAGGGTCGGGTGGCAACACTAGTCTATTTCATAGTCATTACAATGAGAAGCTAGTGAATTACAGCGCATAAAGCACCGAGCAACTCGGCGGCAACCGGTGCTGTGTAAAAACGTAATAAAAAAAAATACACATTATTATTCATGAGATTTTTTTATTATACATTTTTACAAGTGATATTGGTACACTTACACTATATCAATCAGTCTCTTCACATTTTACATTTTCTAGAAATTGTATGTCACATTTTATATTTACTGCTTTTCCGCGTGAATACGGGCGTGGAGAAGTTGTCAGGCGTCACGTTGGGGCTCGGAAGTGGGGTTTTTGGGGTTTCTTGAGCTATCGACACAGTCGATGCATTTTTTATGGCATCTGGTAAATCTTCAGGCAGATTAGCAGGTTGCGAAGATGTCGCGGATGACCGCTTTTCTGATATTGTTTTTAGAATATTCTTCCCAGCTTCTTTAGTCTGCAAAACAAAACAACCTGTTTTTATAAGTGATGATCCTATCTGCAAACTTAAGTTATGGGTGTCTTGATCACAAGGATTCTCCCAGGAAACCCAATATGAATTACATTATTTTTTTCGAGTAGAACTTTTCGAAACAACTTACACTTTCATGCTCCAAGCATTTGTAAGCATAATGAGCGGCATGATCTAGCAGTGAGAACCTGAGGTAGTACTGCGCTAGGTACCGCTGCGCCGCCGGCAGCTCCTTGCTTCCCGCGTTGGCGGGGTCCTGGCAAGCGGCTGTGTACGCCGCCGCTGCACTGTTCGGCATATTCGATTTTTCGTACAGCCTGAAAATATTTTTATTTTTTGCATATTAATCAAGCTAAGATTACTAGTAATGTTTGGTGCTTGGTGACAAAAATCATTATTCATTATCCTTATCCTGCTAATCTAAATGATAAAGAACAAAGACAATTCCTCTGCTCTGCTTTTATAATATGAGATCAGTGTTTGAAGGTTATCTATCAGCTATCTATCTATTACAACTTATTTATTGATACAGAGAATTACTTTTTCTATGAGGCATCTATCAATCATAACAGAGTTCCTTAAGTTATAGTAGTTTTGAGTTAATTTTCAAGTAATTTTAGCTTAATCAAATTGCTGAACCACTTCACTTACTTAGCTAGTTTAAACAAGGCCATCCCTTCAATATCACCAGTGCTGTGAGCTTTGTAGTAACATTTGAGTGCATTGGGTATTTTATCCATTTTCTCATAGGCTTCTCCTAGAGAAACCAACATTCTCGAGTCATCGGGTTTCAGCTGTGCTGCCCGTGAATAGTAATATATACAGTAGCCATTCAGTCCTAGAATCTCATATGCTTGTCCAAGCCCATTCCATGCCCGATAATCATTTCTATTCACATCTGGAATAAATAAATAATTTTGATAATACTGTTTGAGTATTTTATTACATTATTTATGTTGATAAAATCTTATTATTTACCAATTGCTTGTCTATAACATTGTATAGCAGCATTAGAGTTCTGTAGTTCAATGAATTCATGTCCCATGAGTATCCACGCAGATAAGTACTGAGGATCCAAAGATAATGCTCTTTGGAAGTACACCACAGCTTTCTGGTGTTCACTTCTCAAACTGTAGTAGTTTCCTGAAAGTCAAATAAAAGATTTTCTCAATAAAATAATGTTTTCTTTTAAATAACTGCTGTCATCAAATGTTCAGCTATTTTTATGTTATTCATAGGTTATGCTTATCTGAAGACTGAGTTAGGCTGGTCGATTTGCATACTACATACTTACTGCATTTAATAAATAAAGATTATTCATGTAAAAAACAACATAGCTTACCAATAACGCAACAGGTCTCAACTCTATATTTATCTATTGACACAGCTCTCTGAGCTAAGTTAGCAAGTTCCATTCGTTTTTCTTTCAAGTATAGCAGGTGAGAGTACACATCCCAGTTGTCCAGTCTATATGGGTCATTCTGGTAGAGTTCACGGAATAAGCTTAGTGAAGAATCAACATCTGAAACATTCAAACAGAAAAATTAAAAAATGAACCAAAATCTAACTTCTTTAGATATTCATTTATAAGTTACGTACAAAAATATAATTACATACAAAATTACCTCTTCTATCATGATGGGCAATAGCCATTTGTGCTGTAACATAAGTACTCTTTTCAAACCCTGCTGCAACCAACACCATGTAGGCTTCCAAAGCTTGCTCAGATATTTTCAGTTCAACGAAAGCATGTCCAGCAAAGAAATACATCATCCAATGCTTGGGAAGTTGGAGTGAATCTAATGCTTCATACTCGTTAGCAAGCCCTACAAGCTCCACCCAGGCGGCCCAGAGAGTAGGTGCAGCAGCCACGGCTGCCTGCAGCACTGTCACTGCTTGACTCCGCAAATCTAATTTTTTCAATACCACACCCTCTAAGTACAGGAGATATCCATCTAGGTTGTTGCGGTTTGCCTGAAGAGTAAAATACCTTTTAAGATATTCAAACAAACTGCTGAGTTAACTTCGCTGGTAACATTCAAAATCAAAAGCCACAATAAATTAAATGTATTCACCTTAAAGTAGGAAAGTAAATCCAGTAACACTTGTGTTGATTCTGTATTTTCTGTGCCTAGATCTGTAGCATTGTCTAGTCGTTTCTTCTCACTTGACATATATTGGGAATATTTGTGAAGAAACACACATTTAGAACTCAAACAGTTCTCTAGAAAATGTGCAGCTCTGTCGTATTCTTGACAGTCGAAATAAGTTTTGGCCAGGGTGTAAGCCTCTTTCTCTTCTAACGAAATACCGTCATCGTGAGGAGTTGGAGGATGTTCAGACGTAATTTTGTGATCTTTTAGAGAGAAATTTAACTCGGCAAGCCATTTGGCTGTTTGTGTGAGGCCCCGATCGGTGCATTCACGGATGCCATGTAAGATATCGATCCTCACTTGGTTTATATCAATTGGAATATCACCTTTAGAATTCATTGTTAATGGCTGCATAATGTTTTCATATGAATAACGTATGACCTATAAATGATTGTCTACAATTTATTTTCTAATTATACCGGGAACAAAATAGTAAAACGGAAAATTGAATTTGACATTGACTGACAGTTAGTGACAGACAGCTGCAGCTGTCAATGCTGTGCTGACTAGTGATGGACATTGAATCAACGTTGATGTCTCTTCAACGGGATTAACGTTAACCGTGTACAAATCAACTCGTTGAATTCGTCAACGATTTACGAGACAACGACGTTTATGAATTCAACTCGTTTGACGAAACGAGAAAATGAACCCAACGTTTTGTTATTTTCAACGTACGTAAATTGTATATCTTTAACAATAAAACTCCCGCAAACTACATCAAATTGTTCGTAAATTAACATTACAATAGCATACGTTAATAAAAGCGTTTAGGCGTTTATCGTTCATGCAAATTGACGTTCGTAACACGTTAACTCGTTGACGAAATTAACTTGTTGATCATCTAGTTGACAAACGCAATTCAACGTTAACGTTTCGTTGACGGAAAAACCTTCAACGACCCATCACTAGTGCTGACATTAGCATGACAACAGCGGTCAGCCATGGGACAGCCCCAAGAATAATTCATAGACAAGAAATTTTTATTACTGAGTTCTCTGTTTTTTCATTACGAGCATTGCGAGCAAGGTCTATTTTTTTTAGTTACTATACTCTATGGTCTATTTATTATCTACGGGATCTAGGCTTTCCATGTCTACATCATCTCGATGACATAATACATGAATATTTACAGTGCGCTATCCTTGTTTTACTGCCAATAAAGAAAAGAACAAAAACATCTATTTTATGTCAAGTGGAGTTTTTGAATTAGGATTAATGCTAAGTTTTAGTATTTTTGTTCTGGGGTTTCAATAAAATTCTACATGTCATGTTGTCATGTCATTTTGTTTTGTCAATCAATTCGCTAGGCAATGTTTTAGTTTAACTTTTAGAAGTTGAATTTTAATTTATGTTACACGGAAAGTCGACTCGATTCAGTTATCGCTAGAATTTCGACGTGAAAGCACTCTCTGTAGGTTGAATATTTTGATAAGAGAGACGTAAACTAAGACAGTATTGTTTTAAAAACAAGGCTGCAATTTGATCGTAGAAGAGTAGAATTGAAGCAATGGCAGAACAAAACACAGAAACAACAACAACTGATGTGGAGAGCACCTACACAGCACCGGGAAATGATCCTAAAAACATGCAAGAGGTGACACAATATGTAAGTTTCCCTTTGGTAGCTAGTGCAATTTGTAGTTCATTATTTAACGATTCTAGATTTTGATACGACGTAATAATACCTAGCATAGCAGTTTATTTATTTATTAGTGAGGTTATCAGCTCAATAACATTAATTATGTAATGACTACCTTCCATAAATAATGCCTTCCAAAATCCAAATTAACTTTATAGTTCATGCATGTAGTTATGTATTGTGACATACTATTTCATTTTAAATTAGATAACTTAGAAGTTGATAGTAGATACTATCTTTGAGGGTGATCAGAATGTCATCTTTCTCTCTCTGATGAATCCTCAAATGAAAGGAGCCATATTCAATTAAAAGGCTTGGATCAGAGGGTCATCTTTTGTATTTTTTTTTCCTACATGCATAGCATACACATGTAAATGTTTTGTGACTGCTAGTAAAAATTTTATTTAGCATTTCTGCTTTGTAAGCCCTAAGTGCCATCTTTTATATTTTTTTCCAACTAATCTTTATAACTTAATTTCTTCAGGTGCAGTCCCTCTTACAAAACATGCAAGACAAATTCCAAAGTATGTCTGATCAGATCATCAACCGGATAGATGAGATGGGCACTCGTGTTGATGAATTGGAGAAGAACATCACAGACCTAATGACACAAGCTGGTGTTGAAAACGAAAAGTAGTTATAAAGTAGCAGTGATCCTAGAAGTAACAATCACACCACATTGTTTTGTGCCTGAATCATGTCATTTTTACCATTTAATGTCAAAGTAAATACTAAAATGCATATATAAAGATATATAGTTGATGTCAATCCATAGGGGCTAAATGATTATGTGGCTCATGTATTTATAATTGTTATTTATATGACCACCCACTATAGATAAGATAATATTATTTAACATAAGTAAATATAGCCAATTTCACTCCATATTTGTAGGCAATAATTACAATAAATTACATGGAGTGTAACACCAATTAATAAGTTAACTTGGGATGTTAGGTAATTGATGTTTATATGGTATCAATACATATGTATCAATCACAGATGTTTCATTATTATAGAACACATTGTTTCTGAACACCACATATCCACAATATACTTGAATAATAAAAAGGTGGTTCTGGTAATGGAATGCTGAGTTGTGTTACACTTACAGCGGGATAGTTAGACTGGTTAACACATTAAGATGTATATCAATTATATCATGTGACATAATTAAGCTGTTAGTGCATGTAATAGAGTTAACAGTAATGTAAACTAGACATAATGGCATGAAGTTTGTGAATTTGTTCAAAGATATTGGGATCTACTGGATGGGTTAAGATATTAGAAGTGTTCCTGTGTTACATAGTACGCTAGTAGTTGTCTAATCTATGGAAAGTGGATATCACATTACTTAATGCAAAGCAATATGGAGTGATCAGATAATTGGTTTCTTGTAAGATTTTACTAAGCACAGTGGATGTACTTATCTGTGTTTGTGCAACTATTTGTATGATTGTTTATTTTGTAATTAAATTGTGTTGTATTATATATTTGATGTTTTTGTTGCTAGAATAAACAAGGGTTGGTAACTAGAGGGTGAATATTGATCAGTACAGTGCCTGGCGCGGAACGGCACCAGATACACGACATCGCGTGCACGTCATGGTGGGGATCATTTTAAGGGCATCGCTATTTCACATGCTATTCTGTTTTACCAATATTTTTTCCTTTTTATTTAACTGGAGCCTTGATTTTTTGTCAAAAATATTTTTATGGCTATGTAATATCAGTCTGAACGTTTTTTAGATTATAAGCCATACTGTAATCATATTTCTCTGAATTACGTGCATATTGTGATGCTATACCTACTATCTATAGGTTTGATTAACAAATTCTTGTGCTCAAGTAATATGAAAATGTACAAAAAAGATTGTCTGTATAATATTTACTATATCCATTATTAAGTTACCTACTTAGTAAACATAGTTTTACGGTCAGACGTTTTAATACTTTGCAGTGCTTTTTGGGATAACACCCAGGAGTATACATATACCTACTAATAGTTCTAAATAAAATAACGAGTCATATTCATATAGTGTATTATTTGGGTATTTGACAAAGATAACATTATTATTATTCTATACATCTCTTACGTACACATTATCCATAAAATATCAATATCACACACACAACATAATGAAATTAACTAACGCGACTCTGTTTCTTCAGAAGAGTCTTCATCTTCAGATTCCTCTGAGTCCTGTATGAAAAAAAAAACGTTGAATGTTAATCCACGGGATCATTCTAATTTTATTCCTTACAAAATAAACACAAAAGGCCATATTACGGATGTTTCCTCGTCGTCTTTGGTCGGTGAATTATTCATGAGAGCTGCTAGCGAGCTGGATCTAGCCATTCCGGAATTTGCATACTTTTCGGGCGACTTAGCTTTTCGCATGCTCTGTAATGAAAATGTTACTGTGTTAGTTTAGTTCCCTAACTTTATCACTGTGGTTAGGTACCTATGGGTTCGGTTCACCTACACATTTTCGTCGATACCCGACCGAGAGACTATTGACACAGTCTCAAATGGAAATTAAGATCTGGATGATCAAACCAAAACTTCAGTAGGCTATAACTGTTTAAAAAAAACTTTAGGCACAATATCTTGAAACCACACAACACACTGCCGGCAGCTGTCGCAGTGGTTGAGGGATATACAGGTGAATTTTTTAAGTGTGCCTTTACAGCCAAATCCGAAACTATGAGGAATATCGAAAAACACTGAAAGGAGTCTCGAGCACAATTTTGATGAAAACTAAAACAGCATCATTGGTTTTTTGAAAAATCGTTATTACTACCCAGGAATCGATCCGAATGATTTTGAAAAAAAAAACAGCCTGTATTATTATATCATCCGAAAGTATAGCTAATAAGGATCAAATTCTGGACAGTTATAACACATGACAAACTAAAGGAAAGAGCTCATTTTTAACAAAATAATTTTTTAATTTTCATTATAAAATCAGCCGGTTTTTTTTAATCAAAAATCAATGATACAGTATTCGTTTTCATCAACATCGGACCTGAGAATCTACAACAGCATAATAAATTTTTTGAAAAAAGTCATTTACGGACGGTTTAACTAGGTAGCTTTAGTAAGAAATTTTAAACTATTTTGTTAAAAATAAGAGCTTTCCTTTAGTTTGCAATGTGTTATTACTTCACAGAATTTGATCCTTAATAAATGGCTGTGTTTTTTTTTTTTTCAAAATCAACCGGTTCGATTCTTGGGTAGGAATTATGATTTTTCAAAAATCCAATGATGCAGGTTTTAGTTTTCATCAAAATCGGGCTCGAGACGTCTTTCAGTGTTTTTCGATATTCCTCATAGTTTCGGATTTGGCCATGAAGGCACACATAAAAAATTCACCCTGTATAGATGATAGATCACATCGTAGCAACCACTGCTGACGCCCGTGTCAAATCGCTTTAGTAAATCCAAATACACTTGTAATCACAACGTAACAGAAATGGATGAAAGCTGTTTTTAGATGATAAATGAATGAAATGCTAACCACTGAGTCCTCATCATAATTAGGGGACTGCTGCATGAGTGACGCGAGTGACGACGATCTTGCAAACATTCCAGGGTTCGCTTGTTTCTCCGGCGAACGCAACTTTCTTCTGAAGTTCTGTATGTGGCCATTGAATGAATGTTAAAAAATATGAAGCTACAGTAATAAGTTAAAAATAAATAATATTTACCGTTTGATCCTCATTATCTGAAAGACCTGCGTTTAGGCGCTTTACAGAAAAAATATTACATTAGAGAGTCATACAATTTTCTAAAGATTAAGAGGTAGACGCGCTCTTCAAATTTTAATTCCTATAGGAAAATTCCACAACGGTCATCATGCATCCACGAACTCACCTCCAAGTCAGCCCTGTCATTGATGTCATTGATCTGCTGGTAAGCAACAGTTAGCAGTTCGACTGCCTTCGCGTGGAAGGTCATCTCGATCATAACGAAATCTGACAGAAGGGTCTTCAGCTGTTGAAGTTTGCGTCGCTCGAAGAATTCCGTTTGCTCACTCAAGCCTTTGGCAGTCCGCGACATTTCTGCAGAAGCCTTCAGTAGCTCAGATTCTGCATACGTCTATAACAGAATATCATTCTAAGCCTATTTAGTGCTCGACGCCGGATAAACACTTTGGTAAAACAAAATTAACTGAACCAAATCAGCAATTAACCCATCACCAGTCTACCCCTCGGGCTCGGGCAATAATGGCGTGATGTTAGGGACCTATATTAAGGTTTCGCAGCGTCGCAGTCGTTAATCTAGAAGGTGTGCCTCAAAGAGTATCATAATAATATGGGCTTATTATGGTCCCGTGTCTTCATTCAGACGAAAACACGGTTTTTAACCGACTTCCATAAAGGAGGAGGTTCTCAATTCGGTGGGTATTCTTTTTTTATGTATTTACACCGATTACTCCGAGGTTTCTGATCCGATTTCTGTGATTCTTTTTTAGTTCGATGCGGTAGTTATACTTGCCATTTGGCCCCTTATAAATTTGATTCAGTAGTTTTAATTTTGAGCATTTTTGCTTATTTTAATTTCTGCGTAGACGAAGACGTCGTCCAAGTTTCACAAATTAAAGTATAAAATAACCTTAATTTCGGAAGTCGGTGTTAAAAGACAAAGAAACAAAACCAAAAACACCGACTTCCGAAATTAAGGTTATTTTATACTTTGTAGTGTTTTGATTGGAAGTCGGTTATATTTTTTTGTAAAAAGTTTTTTTTGATTGTTGAAGTTAGTCTACACTAAACACAATAGCAACAGTTAAATTATGCAGGTAGTGGTAATACGAAGCTGAGAAATTGCTTAAATGTTATTTATTGGTTATACATATAGGTAGGTACACATAAAAGTACTATCGCGCAGCAGCGCAATGCGGCTAACCGCATAGTCGTGCATTCTTTATCTATTTAGAATCCTATGTTAAGGTGCAAGTACTGCAAGTGTAACGTACGACTTGCTGTCTGTTGAAGGGTTGTCTCTCTCTGGCTTTGTCGAGCACTTTCTTGCGAGCCAACTCCTTCTCGCGGACGTTCATTGTGTGCTTTAACTCCTCTCTGGCATGTTTGCAAATTGTCTCGTATTGGCACAGCTCACCAATTACCTGAGTAGACAAAACAATTAAGTACCTACCAATATGTATAAGAATTGTAGCAGGTGGCATTCTGTAGCGTCTGTCTAGCCTCATGGGAAAAAGGGGTGAGCTTATATGGGGGTATAGCTTATGGGGTATTTTCTTTCTTTTCTTTTCTTATGTCAATCAAACTGCCGGTCGATTCTGTAAACATGTCGAAGAGAAGGCTTGGGTGAAGTGATCACAAAGTGAGCTGTCTTTCCATCTTGATTACTTGAATTGGCTGCTCACTTCGTGATCACTTCACCCTAGCCCCTTCACTTCGATAGGTATATTTACAGAATCGCACTGCTGGATCGCTTAGTTGGTTGAGGTATCCACTTAAGCGTCCGCAATTTTTACCTTGGCTTCCAAACGCTGTACTTCACAGTTCCGGTACTCTTCAATGGCTGTTAATGTAGTAGACAGATTTTCTAAACCGCTGCTCAAAGACTTGTTAACGATTTCGTTATTGGCGTAGTCCTTTAGAACTTTTACTAGTTCATCTCCCATGTCTCGCAATCTGATTCAAAATATCGTGAATGGTATAAGTATTTAAAACCGATTTACATGTCCTACCTAATATTTATATGACAAGAAGATACATGATGCAGCTACCCATGTCACCACTACCTATCTAATGAGTGGAGCATTCGATTTCAAGAGTGCAGTACTAACAATAGGTAACAACGGAAGACAAGGTAAGTATTTATGTACTCTAGTCAAACTAGTAAGTCAAAAGGTGACTCCAATGATATCATGCTCTAGAATAAGTACATACATAAAACCTAATGAAGTACGCAGCTTGCACCACCACCTCCCTAAAGTTGTGTCCAATTTTTAAATAATGCTCCGCTCCTATTGGTCTCAGCGTGATGATATATAGCCTATAGCCTTCCTCGATAAATGGGCTATCTAACATTGAAAGAATTTTTCAAATCCGGCCACCAGTTCCTGAGATTAGCGCGTTCAAGCAAACAAATAAACTCTTCAGCTTTATCTACACTATCTACATCTACACTTCTACACCATACAATATTACTAGCTGACCCGCGCAACTTCGTCTGCGTCACAATTTTAATTCCTGCTCCGCTCCTATTGGTTTTAGCGTGATGATATATAGCCTATAGCCTTCCTCGATAAATGGGCTATCCAACACTGAAAGAATTTTTCAAATCGGACAAGTAGTTCCTGAGATTAGCGCGTTCAAGCAAACAAACTCTTCAGCTTTATATATTAGTACTAGCTGACCCGCGCAACTTCGTCTGCGTCACAATTTTCATTACTACTCCGCTCCTATTGGTCTTAGCGTGATGATATATTGCCAATAGCCTTCCTCAATAAATGGGCTATCTAACACTGAAAGAATTTTTTAAATCAGACCAGTAGTTCCTGAGATTAGC
The DNA here is from genome assembly GCA_947578705.1 of Lacanobia wlatinum. Classification (NCBI taxonomy): domain Eukaryota; kingdom Metazoa; phylum Arthropoda; class Insecta; order Lepidoptera; family Noctuidae; genus Lacanobia; species Lacanobia wlatinum. Next base: position 8,219,306 of record OX388028.1, on the reverse strand, counting down.
GCGTTCAAGCAAAACAAACAAACAAACTCTTCAGCTTTATATATTAAGTGTAGATAGATAAAGAGGAAAGATTTGTTTGTTTGTTTGAATTGAATAGGCTCAGAAACTACTGGACCGATTTGAAAAAAATTTTCACCATTAGAATCCTATATTATCCCTGATGAACATAGGCTATATTATATTTAAAAAAAAATAGAATTCCTTAAGAAAACAATACTCAATACTTTACTGCAATAATGTAACCCAAAGTAGTATAAAATTCATTATATGGCGTGCGCTGAGAAAACTATTGATGATGCATAAAAATAATGTACTACATAATTGAAGTACCTACTCATTATTAACTATGACCGCTTTTTGTTCAAATAATTCAATCACATAACAATGACCGCTTTTTGTTCAAATAATTCAATCAAAACCCGGGCGGGATGAAAAAGTGGTTATTTTGGTATCGTTCATTTAAATGGTTTGATGATTAAGGTTGATTATGTACGTGTAGAATACACTTTAAATTATTAAAATCTGATCGTTCGTTTACCAGTTACGACAGGTATAAATTACTCTCCTTCTGCGAAATAGTTATCGCGCAGAAGGAGGCTGCGGAAAGGGAGAGGGAGATCTCGACCTCTCTCCCGGCCCGCAGCAGGCGCACCGGGCGTCGGAGGGAGCTCTCTTCCGGCCCCCCTAAATGGGTCCAGGGGCGGCGGACTTGGGGATGTCCGTCGCCCCCCATTCATCCGGACCCGAGGTGGAGGCGCGTGGTGTTCCCGCGCGCCCCTCTTTGAAGTCGCGGGGGGAGTCAAACACCTCACTCCTCCCGCTGACCCGAGGTGGCCCGAGGTGAATTTTGTGGTTAGAACAAACTGCACTACTTTGAGTCTATTAATAAGTAATTTACACATTACCCTATAAAGAGGGAGGTATAGGAAATGAAGTTCGTGGAGACCTACTCAACCCGCGCGAACGAAGTCGCGGGCGAAGTGCTAGTATATTAGTATAGATTACCTAACTGGCGAAGCATTTCCTGCATGCCAATGTTTACTCCCGTTGCAGACCAGTAGATATCTTGCGTAAGTTTGGCTTATTTCTTGCTTTTGGTTTGCATACCTACCTATGTAACAACCGCAATGCGAACTGAGCCTAAACTAACTTATAGTTTAGCTCTTGGTCTGAAACCGGCTATTTTTAATAATTGATTTATTGCCACCTTAATAATTGTAAACATATTCTATTTCGAATTTATTTACATTCTCACCTTGCTGTTTTTCTTGTGTAGTCTCCAAAAGCAACACAAAGTTCCCCAAAGTTCTTCTCCACATTTGATATTCGGTCTTGAATGAACTTGGCTTGTTGTTCATAACTCAAAGAATGCGGATTATCGCCTCTAAACATGATTAACTATTTATAAAATCTAAAAAAAGATACTTCTCTTGCAACTGATTCTTATTTATTTACTTTTTGGTTACTATGGCAACCATCATCACATTCTTAAAAGTAAGCATGGGGCCAGTAATTAGAGATGGGTAACTAGCCGAAATTTCAATAGCTTAGCTAGCCGGATATTTGTAGTGGAATAGCCAGCTAGCTAGCCAGCTATTTTGGCTACTTGGCTATTGAACAATAATGACTAGCGCTCACTAGCGGTTCAGCGGCGTAGCTAGGTGGCTAGGACTTTAATGATAATGATCAACTGTCCTGCGATTCGAGTTCGATCCTCGCCGCGGCAACAAGTCTAGATGTTAATAATAAGTTAGGTAATGTGGTAATTACGTTTTTCATTTACTTTTTATTTTATTTTATAATCTTTTGAAAAGAAAAGACTTCCCTTCGTAGGTCGTACGTATTATTTACTATAAGAAAACGAAAACCTACAATAGCGTCATCTCTATTTATAGGTATGAACTAAAAAGCTTTTACAATACATGTGAGCGAGCGCGTACACAGCTAGTCAGCTATAGGCTATTCCAGCTAGCCGCCTAACGAATACCGGCACGGCTGCAAAACGTAGTAGTTATATTATACTCTGTGGCGACTATCGGCTGTTCCGAATTCTAGCCAGCCAGCCATTAGCTAGTTATTTTGTTGACGGATATCATAACCGTGGCTATTTTGTTAATAGCTACTTTATCGCTAGTTATTGGAATAGCTACCCAACGCTACCAGTAACTGGCAAGCTGGCAAGGCACTAACTTGTAATGTTATATGGATGTCAGTCTAGAGCTGACATCTATTAAAGTAAACGAAATAGAGGCATAAAATCAAAATATAAGTTTAATTCAATCTTACAGGAACAAAATATTTTAAGAAGTGACAGGCAATATTTTTTATTATTATTTAGTGGCTATTCCAACCATAGAGGTTTCATAGCTTCACCTTCTTAGAGGTTTAATATTCAAACTCTAACATCTTCTCTTGAAGCTAGGGAACAACAGAGCCTTTAAACGTGCAGGCAAATCTCACGACAAAACATAACCAGTCTTGGTTTATACAGTGCCTTTGTAAACATGTCAGCAACTTGGTTTTCTGTACCAATCTTTGCAATCATCATAGTCCCATCAGCTATGGCTTCTCGTATAAAGAAATATCGTAGCTTGATATGCTTAGTTCTGTTGTGGAACTCATATGGCGGATTCAGTGCAAGCTTGATGGCAGACTCGTTATCCACATGGAGAACAGGAGTGATCGTTGATTGCTCAATTTTTTCTATTAGTCGTTTCAACCATATTATTTCTCTCGCAGCCTCACTTGCAGCCACAATTTCGGCTTCTGTACTCGAGATTGCGACCGATAACTGCAATTTACTCTTCCATGATATTGGACCTCCGTAAACACATACAAGTCCTGAAGTCGATCTTCCAGTGTCAGGATCACCACCATGATCTGCATCGCTGAAACAGACCAGTTCTTTCTGCATGCCTTTTCTATATGTAATGCAGTAATCTCGAGTACCGTTCAAATATCGAAATATTCTTTTCAGTTTTGTGATATCTCTTTTTGTAGGTGCTTCTAAGTGTCTGGATGCAACACTAAGAGCGTAAGCTATATCGGGCCTTGTGCCCACCATTAGATATGCAAGAGCTCCAACCGCTTCTCTATAAGGAAACGAATTATTTTCTCCAGCATCTTCTCTCAATTCGGAGTCTTTGACTATTGGTGTAGCGGCAGCCTTACTATTCTGCATACAAAATTTTTCAAGTACCTTCTTGGTGTAAGCACCTTGATGTATTTTGATACAATCTTCCTCTTTCTTTATTTCAAGTCCTAGAAAGTAATAGGAATTTTTGTTGCTTTGGACCTTAATTTTAAATCGCTTCGTTAAATTCTCGAGAAAAGCATCGATTTGTGCCTGTGACGTGCCAGCAATTATGCCATCGTCAACATATAGGGCTAAAAGCAGCCTGCCTTCTCCCTTTTTCATAGAGAATATACAAGGATCTTCTCCAGGTTTGAATCCTTCTTCTAATAGAAAGCCTTTAATGCAATTGTTCCAACACAACGGTGCTTGTTTAAGTCCATATAAACTGCGTTTCAACTTGTAAACTTTGCTAGTTCCATCGTTATATCCTTCTGGCTGTTTGACGTAAATTTCTTCATTTAAACTTCCATAAAGAAATGCTGTAGATATATCAAATTGCGCAAGAACCATACTATCTCGAGCAGCAATACTTAGTAACGTCCTGATTGAGCTCATTCTTGCGACTGGACCGAATGTTTTCTCATAGTCAACGCCTTTCTTTTGAGAATAACCAACTGCTACTAGTCTGGCTTTATACTTCTCGATGTTTCCGTTCGAGTTTCGCTTAATCTTATAAACCCATTTAGTAGAAATAGCTTTGCGTCCTTTAGGCAATGGCATTAAGTCCCAAGTTTCGTTATCTCTCAGGGAACTTATTTCATCATCCATAGCATTGCGCCATTTCTGTTTATCAATAGACTTCATTGCATCTTTGAACGTCTTTGGTTCTTCTTCATGGTCATATACCTTTTCAACAGAATTAAGAACAAATTCATCAAATCTATCAGGCGGTTTGATTGTTGTACGATCTCTTAAAGTCATTCTATGTGAATCTTGTTCTCGACGTTGATCAATATGAACATCTTCGTGTGATGCATCTTCTCTTAATATATCATCTCTAGACTCATTTTGAAGATCGGTATCACGATGCGGTAAAATTCTTCCAGTTGATGTAGTCTCGTCAACATCAGAGTCAGAATCAGCAGTATCAAAATTAACAGAGTCATTAATTGGATCAATTGCCATTTGTGAATCTTCTTCTGGTATGATAGGCTGTGTCTCTGGTTCAATAGAGGGTATTGGTATTTCAAAACTGTTTTTGTCAACCTTAGGTGCCTCCACTGCAGTCTGATTCATAGGTTTTTCTATGAGAGGGCGTTCAACAAATGTCACGTCTCTTGATCTGATAAGCCTATGATTTTCTTTAGACCTTATTCGATAGCCTTCATCCCCATCATATCCGATAAGTATTCCTTTTTCGGCTTTCTTACAAAGTTTATTTCGTCTTTGTTTCGGTACGTGTGCATAACACGTCGATCCAATTATCCTCAAATGTTTGATGCCTGGTTTCTTCCCAAAGAATAACTCGAAAGGTGACTTTCCTTCAACTGTTGTCGGTCCGGTTCGATTAAGTAAGTAGACAGAAGTATTAATTAATTCCGCCCAAAGACCTTGTGGTATAACATCATGAGCATGCATGATTGCCCTAGCAGTTTCTACTATAGTCCTATTATCTCGTTCCGAGCATCCATTCTGTTCTGGCGTATAAGGCATAGTGAAACGCTGTTTTATACCATTCTGTCGTAATGTATTGCTTACTTGCTCATTATCAAATTTTCCTCCATTATCGCTTAGAAAGTTTTGTACAACATGGCCAGCGGTTCTTATCTCAGCTAGAAACTGTTTAAGTTTGCTGTGAACTTCGCTTTTGTGTTTCATGAAGTAGACATGACGATACCGAGAGTAGTCGTCTTTGAAAAGAACAAAGTATCGAAATTTGGAAATTGAGTGCATAAAAGGTCCACAAACATCAGAGTGAATAAGCTCTCCTGGCTTCGTTGCTAGTTCTCGTGTTCCGAACTTCAACCTGTGTGCTTTGCCATTAATACAACCTTCACACAATTCTGTATTGTCGTCCAATTTTATGTCAAATTCCTTTTCTACTATCTTTTTTACATGTTTTTTATTCTGATGTCCAAAACGTTCATGATACAATTGTAAAGATTGTGAATTTGTGACAAAATTTACTTCTTGCTTTGGTGTAACAATTTTAACATTCAGTTTATAAAGCCCACCAAGCTTTCTTCGTTTCCCGTTCACTATTTCTTTATCTTTTACCTTCAATGTACATGATTCTGTGCGGGATTCGAATGTACTATTCTGTAGTTTGTCTTGAGCTGCAAGAACGGAAAATAAATTTCTTTGTAATGCTGGAATATACCATACATCTTTTAAAAGAAGCTGTTCGACTCGTCCATTAACATCAGCATTGAGACGTATCGTTCCTCTGCCAATAGCATTGATCGTCTGTCCAGATGCTGTAGTGACAGTGTGATTATTTTGAAATATTCAAAGCTTTCAAATAAGTCAGACCTATTCGTAACATGACTAGTTGCGCCATTGTCTACGTACCAACTATTTTTATCTGCTTCTGTAGTATCTTCAACTGACAGAACTGTTAAATTCATGTTGTTCACACTCCTGGTCGAATTCTTTGGTGGTCTCCCGTCGGAAATCCATTTATGACATTTCTTGAAAATATGACCGACCTGTCCGCAATATTTGCACTTTATCTCCTTTTTGTGAAAGTTATTCTTACTCTTCTCAGATTTTACTACAAGAGTTTTTACATTAGTATTACACTCTGCTTTATTGATTAGCGCTCTTTCATATGCACATAACTGTATCGTCAAATTCTCAATGTTTCTATCCTGTTTTGCCATCAAAAGCCAACTTGACTTAAATGCAAAATACTGTTCCGGAAGTGTATCCAATATCTTGCAAATTACTAGGATTACTGGTAAATCATTTCCTTCTAATTCAGTATTCAGGTCGTAAAACAAAGATTTTACTGCAGATATATGTGTGGTCATATCATGCTCAGGATCTTTTTGGTAACTGAAGAACTTCATGCATAAGTCGTAGCTTTTATCTTCTGTAGCTCCGTCGTATAGCCTGACAAGTTCATCCCACATGTCCTTTGCTGTGCTGAATCTCATCACCTTGTGCAGCATATCCTCAGTCATATTTGCTGAAAGTACTAATTGTGCAGTGTTATCCAAGATTTCAAAATTGTTTCGACTCCTTTATAAATTTTTCAAATATTTCGGGTGTGACATTGACTCCTGGATGAGTAGGCATTTTAATTGTACCCTTTAAAACATCCGTCGTACCTGGATAACTTTTAAGTAATCGAGTAATCATGAATTTCCATATTTGCCAATTCTGTCCATTCAATTTGTTTATTTCGATCTTTGCCCCAGCTACAGACTGCATGATGACGATCGTAAATTTTTCAAATATCGATACAGTTCGACTTTTATGTAAAATTCAAGTTTCTTACTTTTGTTTTGCTGTCCACCCATAGAATTCAGCCTCAGGCAACTCATCGCTCTGCTACCATATTAAAGTAAACGAAATAGAGGCATAAAATCAAAATATAAGTTTAATTCAATCTTACAGGAACAAAATATTTTAAGAAGTGACAGGCAATATTTTTTATTATTATTTAGTGGCTATTCCAACCATAGAGGTTTCATAGCTTCACCTTCTTAGAGGTTTAATATTCAAACTCTAACATAGCTAGTTATTTTGTTGACGGATATCATAACCGTGGCTATTTTGTTAATAGCTACTTTTTCGCTAGTTATTGGAATAGCTACCCAACGCTACCAGTAACTGGCAAGCAGCAAGGCACTAACTTGTAATGTTATATGGATGTCAGTCTAGAGCTGACATCTATTAAAGTAAACGAAATAGAGGCATAAAATCAAAATATAAGTTTAATTCAATCTTACAGGAACAAAATATTTTAAGAAGTGACAGGCAATATTTTTTATTATTATTTAGTGGCTATTCCAACCATAGAGGTTTCATAGCTTCACCTTCTTAGAGGTTTAATATTCAAACTCTAACATAGCTAGTTATTTTGTTGACGGATATCATAACCGTGGCTATTTTGTTAATAGCTACTTTTTCGCTAGTTATTGGAATAGCTACCCAACGCTACCAGTAACTGGCAAGCTGGCAAGGCACTAAAAATTCTCGTGTCACAGTTTTCGTTGCCATACTCCTCCGAAACGGCTTGACCGATTCTCATGAAATTTTGTGAGCATATTGAGTAGGTCTGATCTATTTTTCATAATAAAAAAAAATAGGCGGTACGAAGTTCGCGGGCACAGCTAGTGTTATATGGATGTCAGTCTAGAGCTGACATCTATATAATAGTACTCTATGGGCTGACAATAGGCTCGTTTATAATGTGCACCTTCGTTTTTTTAATTTTGTAATATTCTGCTCGTCTTGTGCATAATACCAAACGCTCGCTTCTTCGGCACTAGGGTTGCAAAAAGTTTCAACTGTGAACTTTACACTTTTTGTAAAGTTTTCTTTCAGAGAACACAATGATTAAAAAACTTGATGAACAAGTAACCGCCAAGAGAGCTGGCTATTTCTTGTTCTTGATTTACTTCCAGATGAGAAACAGGTTGTGTGTACCCAGCACAACAAGAAAATGTTTAAAATCTTGATTTATGAATCTGCAACACTGCTAGAATGACGTATTGTGATTGACTCTTGACAGTTATTTTGTTGTTGTCAATTGTCAGTGCCAAACCCAACAGCTGTTTGTTTTTTTGTGTTTACAGTATTTACAATATTTAACACAGAAATGAATGAAGAAATAGATGAATATGATATTTACCATCAGGATTTTACGACAGTATCAGAGTGGGAAGTCTTTATTGCTCGCATAGAAGAAGTATTAAACGAATGGCGGTTATCTAAATCAACTTTATCCAAACTATCAGGGGAGTACACAAAGAAATGGACAAGCAAATCGGAGGAAATTCAATTCCAGGGCAATAAATTTATATTATCTTATCATATACTTGAGCCAGCTAAGTCTGCAGAAAACTCGGAAGTGTCTGAGGATAAATCATTTCTAATAGAATTGCACAAGGGTATTTGGGACTCCACCACAAATTTTATGGATGACCTCGATGGAAGTCCTTTTCCAGTGTCCAGCTGGTATGGTTTAAAACGGTATATAATGCTGTGTTCGAGTTTACCATTGGTTGATGGAAATTTGATAAAGCTTGTAATGAGCACTGCAAATATTGCTTTTGCTAACATAGACTGTGGTGTGCCTTTCTTTGTCAAAATACGTGAACACTGGCAGCAAACTTACTTAGGGTTCTATGAAGACAGTGAACATAAAGTTAGCTTTGACACAATACATTTGAAAAGAATTTCAAATCAATGCTCACATTTAAGTGGCCTTGTAAGTTTATTTAAATCAAAAATTGCATCACCAGTAGCTCTAGATGCTGTTGTGGTTTCTACTAAGTTTTCTTATGAATTAAGAGATGTGGATGCATTTGCTTGGAAGAAGACGACACAGGCAAATGAGTTTCTATCAATAGATGGTTTTGATGTAAAGAAACTGTTAGAGCTTCCTTTTGGTTCTGAAAAAAATCCTATACATAGTGTGTTGCTCAATGCTATCTGGCCAAAGTTCCGTGAATGCGCTATAGTGGATTCTTCGACATTTTCTGAAATAGATCCACTTATGGCTCCTACTTGGACAATTACCCTTAAAATGAGGGATTCATTCAACTGTCAATTATCTGAAACTATTAGTAAAATTATGGATTTATTAGATAATAACAATCTACTTATGGACACTCTGGGCTTGAGTAAAAGCTTGGGACTAGTGAATCCTCTCCATAAGATCACTGAAGCTCCTATTACTATATCTAAGTTAGTGAAAGCAGCCATGGGTCAGAGCAGACACATGACAGATTTCAAGGGACCTATAGCTGATGAGCTGCTCATGCCCCTGCTATACTATGTGTTTCCTGATGCAGTTGAAGATAATACTTTCAACTATCCTGAACAGTTGGAAGTGGAATTCAAGCAGGTGAGGTGTTATTTGGTTTCGCCAATAGATGGCGCTAGTAGTTTCACTTTAAGGAATATTTTACGTTTAATTATTTGTGTTGTTTTTTCCAGGTGGATGGTGAGCAGAAGCTGTGTGGGTACGTGAAGACGAGCCCTGAGGGTGGGCTGGTGTGGCGCGTGTCGGTGACGGCGGCGCGGCTGTTCGACGCGGGAGGCCTGCCCTACCTGGCGCATCTGTGGTACGAGTTCTGTCAGGAGCTGCAGTACCGCTGGGAACACCGCATTCTGGTGCCAGGGTGAGTATATTGCATATAGAGATTGAAATTAAACTATCAGAAGGTTTTGGTAGGAAATGCATTAAAAATGAACAAAAATTCATCAAAATACAGTTTAATTATGAAAATTAACATTACAAAAAAAAAACTCGTATTAAGAGTTCTAATTTAGTTGACACAAATATAATTTATGATCTTGAGCAAGCACCTTTAAAGGTTTCCAAAGAAGTCAATATAAAAATAAATTTCAATTTTTGAATACCTACCTAAGTGGTTCTTAGGGTGTAAATCAAAATCTCAATAGAAAAATAAATACAATACATATTTAGCTCTTTCATACAGTAGTACCTATAAATGTAACTATTTATAGCACCATTCTGGATTGTCTTTTTCATTTGGTTAATTATAATAAAAATTGATTATCTTAACACTCTGATATGGTTAAGTATGAAATCTTTAAAGACCATAATTAAATGACAATTCATTTATTATCAATTGCCTATGGACCTTGACAATTACCTTTTATTACATTACCTAAATCTATTTTAAAATACAATAATATGTACAACTTAATAACATAAATTCAATCTTAAATATAAATAAATATGCACCATTAAAATTAAAAGTAATATACAATACAAATCAGTGGTAATAAGAACATCCTGTATTCAGAATGAGAACATTATACAAGGTAATAGTCAGTAACATTCTGCTACAACAGTTAACTGATGTCTCTCTCTACAGTGAATGAACAAAATATTGTGACTAGTTTCCACTAACCAATAGTTTTAATTTTATATTCATGTGATATATTTTAATCTCATAGTAATAGGCACTTATCATAACGAATTGCACGCCAATAATAAATGATATAATTTAAAAATATATTAAATGAATCGCAATTTAACTAGTCAAAAACTCAAAGCTAACATTAATAATTTTATCTCAAAAACGTTATTCACCATATTTATGATTAACAGTCCTTGACAAACGTACCTAAGTATACGTAAACTTAGCCTGAACTGTACATGATCGCAAAGTTTTCTAGTAGGTAACAATACAATTACACTTAACTCAATATTCTATCGGGTACCGGACACACTGGCTTCGAGCCGCGAGTCGGTTGCAGTGCTCGTGCGCACGTCTGTTGGTCTTCTCATGGCCGTGTCGGCGAGAGTGGCGGTGCGGGCGCCGGCCGCGCGCCTCATGACTGCACCACGAGGTATAGCCCGCGGGAGCCCTGCGCGAGGGCGAGGAGCGCCCGCGACACGTCACGTCTCTCCGCGCCGTGTCCCTTGCACGCTATAAAGGCACTAGTCCGCTCCGGGTCGTCGGGTTTCGCGCCATGTAGATATCCATATCATGATCAGTCCAGTTGTCGGAAGTGTCGCAGTACCCCATACCTAGGGAGCCGACGCTGTACCGACTGGCGGGCCGCGACCTCGAGCGGGGCCTCCGCCGGGAGCCCGCCGTCCCGCCCGTGGCGCCGCCTGCCGCGCCGCTCAGCGACAAACGGGACGCACGTTCCGATGCTGCTCCTAAGGACTGACGCGATTGTCGCAGATCTAAAAGTAAAAGGGGTTTTCGTTTTTAAGTATAATAAGAACAACGCCGCGCACTCGAAAATTGAGAAAAATCAAGTAAAAGCCGGAAATGAAATGAAGAAGTAATAAAAGCGACAGTCGAACTTACCAGCTCGTGATCCTAGAAGGCTACTAGGGTAGCCAGGTACTCCGTAGCGGCCAGAATGGGAATAGCTATGTTGTGATTGACCATCAGCGAGGGAACGAGCTCTTCCAGGACGACCCGGGAGCGGGTCCGGAGGAGCCGGTTCGGTATAGGAACGTGCACGCGGGATCGAACGTGCGCTATAAGCCGACACTTGATCCCACTCACGCTGCTTTCCAAATGCGCCGATCGTAGCCAGCGAAGAGAGCGGGCCGCTGGGGCTCGGCGTGCCGGTGAGGCCGCCGCAACAGGGGTTGGGCATCTTTTCCGGAGCTTGCGTGTGCAGGCGGTGCACGGTGCGGGAGCGGCGCCGCGACGCTGCGGCGAACACGAGCACGGCCACGACGATAGTGCCGCAGATGGCGGCGCTGGCTGCGATCGTGATTTTATCCATGTTAGAGGCGGCGGCGGAAACGGTGCGCACCTCGCGGCACTGAGAATACGGCACCGTCTCTGGACTCACGTGAACCTCCTCCAAGGAGATCACGCAGACCACGATACATTCCTGTAAACAAACCGGCACTTTTAATATTTTTTTTCCACATAAAATTCTACTTCTTGCTGATAAAACATAACATTGGTATACACACCTGTGATGGAACGTTTTTAATTTTGAATTCTCTTTCGCTGGCTTCCAAAGGTGGTCCTTGCTTAAAGCTTTTGTCTCCGAAGAGTCGATATACGACGCGGAAGCCGAGTATATTAGCAACATCTGAGTCCCATTGTATGATAACAGAATTGTCTTGCCTGTACGCATTTTTCACAATGACTTCATTGGAATCGTCTACTTTTGGTTTTTGTTGTGGGAAACTCATGACAAGTGGGGGACGCTGGTGCGGGGCGTGGCGCCATGTGGGGGCAGCGGGGCGGACGGAGGGGGGACGGCTGGGGCGGGCGGTGCTGGTGCTGGTGCTGGTGCTCTCGATGATGGCTGGTTTCGTTGGTACTTCTATGTTGTTGCTTATTTCAGTTTCGTGTGGTGCAGAGGTACTGCTGCTGGATGGCGGGGCAGCAGTGGTGGTGGACGTAGTTGTGATGACGTGGCTTAATTTCCACTCATTCAAATCTTTCACTGTCGTCGATTGTCTTTCTGTTGTTGAAGTTGTATCGTAATCGCAAATTAGTTCATTCGGTTCAAAACTGTAAAACCCTCGCTCACGGAAGTGCGGCGGATTGCCACAGAATTGCGGATTTCTTTCTCGTGATGTCACTTGTAATTCTCCGTTGCGAATCCATTCAATTATCCAGCGCAGGCGACAGTCACAGTTTAAAAATCTACCGCCAATACTGAGGCCTCGGAGAGTTTCGTTAAGATGAGAGAATGCTCCCTCCGGCACTGTGGGTAAAGGATTACCATCTAGCGCTAGTAAAGTTATTGATGGATTGTTCACAAAAGCTTCGACTGGTAACTTATTTAATAAATTGAACCCGATATCCAACACTCTTAAGTCGTTCAGTGTTCCTATTGCAGCTGTGGGAAACTCAGGTAGCAGGTTGTTTAAAAGACTTAGTGAGCTTAGTGTACTCTTTATTCCAGCGAACGCATCTTCTCTAAGATGGACAATGATATTTCTTTCTAAGTTTAGAGCCGTCAGCGAGTCTAATCCTTCAAACGTTCGGCTACCGTCGGGTCCTGGAAGTTCTCTGATACTGTTTTGTGAGAGGTCCAGGAACGCCAAGCTCCGAAGACCTCGGATACATTCGGGTACAGTTTTTTGTTTCGTGCCTTTTAAATTTAAATTTTTTAACGAGTTTTCTAATCCAGTAAGAGTTTGTGGTTCTAGCGTAACGTTGTTGTCGGAAACTTTCAGTGTCGTGAGCTTACGGAGAGTGATAAAGGAATGGTTGGTGATGTGTGCAATGCGGTTTTTGGATATATCTAAAAGAGAGAGATTTATTAATATTTTCAGGGCTTTTACTGGAACTTCGGTTAGTTCGTTATCTTGCAGGTTCAAGTTTTTGAGATATGGCCCTTGTCCTCTAAAGGCGTCGTCTTCTATTCGCTTGATTCCACAACCAGATATTTGAAGATTGTGAATTTTGAGGTTTGCGAACATGTTGTGAGTGAGGATGGGGATGCTTGAGTTATTTATGTACAGTAGATCGATAACAATATTTCTTGCGCTCATGTTTAATGCTGATAATAGCGTTGGGAAGTCAACCTGTTGAAAAATAAATATTATGATTACTTTTGGTTCATAACTGTCATAATGTCATCATTTGAATAAACTGAGATTTTACCTGATCACATTGGACTGACAGATCCCTTGCTAAGTTATGTGCGCATACACATGCGGCTTGCAGCGTGGGCGCGCCCTCCCACGGACACTCGGAGCTCGCGCAGCGTGCCATCAGCATCAGCAGCATGGAACACGACCATGATCGTGTGGGCTTGGATTCTCCCTGAAAATAATGGAAAAGAAAGGTCAGGCGCTAAACAAGCAAGCAGCCAAACTAAATAGTCTCCTCGAAAGTGCTAATAACCAACTCAGTTAATAGTAGCAGTATTCTTTAATTGAATGCACTGAGGAAAAATATGCAATATCTTTGGCGCCAATCTTTTGTTCTATGATAGAGACTGTTGGTAGTAAATAAACGTGTTATAAAATAGAGGTAATATCGAATATAAGTAACGGCCAAAGTCACGATTAGCCCGATGACACACAAACAGACGGTGCCTATAATACGTCGAAGTTATCGTGAGGTGTAGTCATAACCATACAATGTTATCAGTAACTAAAGGTCTGTAATGGTAGACAGACATGGAAACAATCAAACTGTAATTTCCTATTTGCCGACTACTGAATAGATAGACGCTGTAGTATAATGTAACACAAATGTTTAACAATGCGTACAGTTCTTTGTTGTTCAATTTAATTATTATTCATCTCAGATAAATGGAGTCAGAATCCGTTTATAATTGCGCATTTGAAATTATAAGTGATAAGTATAGCACAGCAACAATTAATGAAGATTATTATTATTAGATACTGGCTATAAAGTAACACAGTAAGTGTTACTTACAGATTATCTAAGACTTAATCAGATATGATTTTTGAATTCATTGCATTTTAAAGCAAAAAAGATGCGTTTTAAAGTTTACAAACTATATCTAAAAATACCACCTTTATAACTTTGCTCTGAAATAATTATATACTTAGGTACCTAAGTCGGATTTCGTTTACGAGATTCGGAAAAGCCGAGGAAAAGTTTCGGCTGTAATCCTCGATAACTTTTCTTAATAATCTTATTTAAGGTAGCCAGGCAGAGGTCTAATTAAGTAGTTGAAATGGTGTGGTTACGCTTAAAGCTTGGAGTGCATAGTATTTGATAGATGGGCGGTAATCAAGTGGCGCACAGACCGTAGAGGAGAATTGCAGCGTGGCGGCCACGGACTACTAGCCCGGAACATCTGGCTTTCCCTGCACTTGCCTTGCTAATGTGCTGCAAAGACAATCCAATCACTACAATCGCATAAATGAAACTACAATAAAATGCCCCTTTTTCCGTTACATTGAAGAAATAAGCTAAAAAAGTTGTTGCCGTATGTTGTAATCAATACAGAACAGGGCATGTCGAACATTTGATCTGTGGACACTTGGACAGCCAACGTTTGCGGATGTCCGAAATAATCGATGGGCCAAACATTAGGCTCGAGTTGCGGCGAGGGCTGGTACTTAACATGCGGAAATTGTTTCTCTAAAACGCTACTCATTAAAAATCATATTAAATTGTAAACCAATTTGAACAAAAAAGTAGTTAGAAATACCCCAATTAGTTAACTTAATTACTTTTAATAACATGAACCTAGGTAAGTAAAAGTAAAGTTGTAATTTTGCATCAAAGCGCAAGGAAGTAGTAAATACTGTAACAAACTTGCGGAATGCTTGTGTTTTGGTCTAAGCTCCACTAGCCTATTTACATAAATTTACCAGTCATCCGATTTCGCCGTTAACGGTACTGTCCGCAGCGCCGCGGCCGGGCGGCCGTGCGCCGTAGACGACTCGCTGCGGCCGACACAGCCTGCCAGTTCACTTTCTCATGGCCTTTGGCTTAGCAGATATTCGGAAAGTAGGATCATTTCAAATTCATTATCCATTCATAAATAATGAATTTATCGTCTTTCGGAACGTCTATGTGATTTAAGCTATCGATGCCTGCTCAGCCCGCTTCTCTGATTATTTTAAAGTGCTGATTTTATCCAGGGTGCTTCCCATGAACTCCTGGTTGATTTTTGCGTTAAGAGTTAAAGTCATTCTAGCGTCAAATCTTGTGTGGAAACTGACCCGGGCCAGATGATATAACTTTCTAAGAAGCCAACTGGTACAGCACAGCCACGCACGAGGTTAATGTAGAGTTCCTACTTGAACTAGACGGTTTACTCTTCTTTACGAATTCCTGTCAATTAATTATAGTTATTAGTCTAATGCGTGTACACGCATGTATTACTCGAAGGTATGTAATGATGGCGGTACGTGCCCGCCTAGCGCCTACGCGTAACGGTCGGCATGCGTTATGCAGCAGAGCCAGCGCGGAAGCACATCTTTAGCATGCTACGCGCTGTGCAGTTACTTTAGTAAACACGTAGCGTTGCGCAAGTTCTGCTGACCTAACTACACGCTATTGTGTTTCTTATCAACTGTTAATTATTAGCTCAGCATTGATTGTTACGTTTACACGACCTATGTAAGTTCTACCTACATCTGCACCTAAAATCCTAACACTCATTCACACGTAATAATTTCAAAATTGTTTCGTTAAAAAGTACCATCGATGAGACGTTGAAATCGCACACACAAATAAAGCTTTTAGGATGACTGACCTGAGCATTTAATAAATTGGTTACAAAGTTTGATAGCAGTCGGGAAAGTTTCTATGCTAAATTCGTTAAATTATTCAAAAGCTGCAAGCGAGTATCTCTTCTCTTCGCAGCTTTCTACTGCTAGGCTGTTATTATTGAATTTGCTTGTAGTGTAAATATTATTTGATTTAAATGATGATAACTCAAGGACGGAAGTGAATTTGGAGAAAAAGAGGAAATTAAAAAATGGCTTAGGGCAGAAGAATGGCGATGTAGATTCTTTGATTTGTTACCTACCTACGCGTTACCTATGTCATTTAAATGGATAATGAATTCAAGATAATAATAATGTTATTCAGAATTAGGTATAATAATGCTGAATTAAACGCGTCCCAATTGAATATAGTCGTGCAAGAGGAACGGTGTTTCAAATCCAATATAAACTATGAATGCAATATTAGGAATCTTCCTGCAATATCATTCTAAAGTTACTAGAACTCTCATTGGAAACCGAAACTTGGGATATTATTCTAAAGTCCAAATGCATTCTTTGATAAAGCAAGTCTTGGCTAAGAGAAGTAAAGTGATATATTACCGCTTTCCTTACTTGTTAGTAGTAAATAAATCATGTTCTGACAACCATATTCTATTAGTATTTATGTTGGTCACAATTTGCATGTGAAAAGATAAATGGTGTTCGAATATTTATATGTAAGTATGTATGTAAGATGCTTTAAAATGTATTTCTGTTACTTGTAACTCATTGATGCAGAGGTCTCATCCTTTATTCATTCCGTGTCAGGTGGTGTCAGTTAATTAAGCTAAAATAATTCTCCAGTTGTCGAGCACTCTGTTTGAGTGACAGATCGATTAAAGTTTCCCTAATTTCGTGAAATCAATGTCACCGTCGCCGCACCTCGGTGGGCCAGAAGGCACATTTTAAGATATTATTTCAGCTGCTCACTGCTGCTGCTCACCTGTCACCTCGGAGTATGGCACTTCATTTTAGATTGAATCTGTTTCGTATCTTGATGGCAGAATGATAAAAAATATAATTTATTTAATGAAATTACGTGTTCATCTGGTGAAAGCTGTCGTAGATGAGTTTGTTTTTATTTTTAAACTAGCTGTGCCTGCGACTTCGTCTGCGTGGAATAGTGTCTTTGGGTAGCATTTTTAATTATTTAGGCTAATTATTTTACAAATATGACATATATGTATAAGTACTTTAATAAGCTAATTGCATTTACATAAAACTTACATATTTCCATAAAAACTTTCATCCCCTATTCCCTATTGTTATTTTACAGCCTTGAGGGTAAAACTTTTACAAACTTTGAATGTCATATTTATTTATACCGAATCAACAGCCCGAAAATTAAGTTTCAAGCTTTTAGTTCTAAAAATGACGATACTTCCATACAACTTTTCATCCCCCCCTTTCAACCCCTTACAACCCTTTTTTCGCATTAAAAAGTCCTTTCTCAGGCTCTAGACTATCTGTGTACCAAATTTCATTTAAATCGGTTCTGTAGTTTTGGCGTGAAAGCGCGACAGACAGACAGACAGAGTTACTTTCGCATTTATAATATTAGCAAGTATGAGTAAAACATAAATATGAAAATTGCTGGGCTTTAGGCATGACTACAAAATATATTTTTTTTAATTGGTGAAAGTAGGTCAAAATAATGTCTTCGATGCAAAGAAGCTATGATCTACAGCAGTTTAGATTTTTATTTTATGAATTCGTGCATAAAACTGGCCCACTCCGTCCGTAGTCAGGAGAACTGATCTTAAACCTATTGAATATCTATGGGATGAGCTTAACACACGCGTTAGGGCTAGAACTCAAGCTGCGAATTCCTCCAAGATCTAACTTTCTACTAGCTATCCAGGAGGAGTGGGAATATCTGTCTGAAGAATTCGTAAAAACATGAAAAAAGTCGATGAAAAACAGGATGGAAACTACAATAAGGGCAAGGGCAGTACAAATTGAATAAAGTTTCATGACAATTTCCTTTCGTTTTTTTTTTTGTGCACAATATATTATAAATAACTAATTAAAAAAAATCTGTCCAACTTGGTTTTATTTTCAATTCCGTAAAATCCACAGTTTAATGACTTTTAAAAATGTTAAAGGAAACATTAATATTATTTCTTTTTCATTTATCATGCCATAAAATAGCCTCATGAGGTGGGTCGATTTTATTGCACGCAAGTTTATTTATTAGAAATCGTTTTAATACTGTTATTATCAATTTCCGTTGCCCACCTGAAAAATCGGCTGTGTCAAAAACTTACACATAGCTCGATAGATGGCGTTGGCGTCGAGTTAGATCGCGCTATGGTTTCGTTACCGCCGGCCGTATATAGTCTCCGCGCGGCTAGTCTCAAGTCGATCTTTCCAAAGGTTAAACGGGGAATGATGATCGGATTGGACTTGCGACTGCATGATGTCCGCCGCCGAATGTTACGCATAAGGTGGGCTAAAATCCTTCTGACCCTTAATTTTTAGAAAGATCATTATTAATTAATTTAAAAAAATGCCAGATATCGAATAGCTGCTGTTATTAGAAATTATTTTTTTCTGTTCGATTTACTTTTCTGAGCATTAACTCAATATTACATTTATTCGAATTATTATAAAAATGTATAATTAAAATACAATAAGTAGTTATATTAAAAAGAAAAACTATTTGCCCGGCAAATAGTTTTTTTATATCTTATACTAGCTGACCCGCGCAACTTCGTCTGCGTCACAATTTTCATTACTGCTCCGCTCCTTTTGGTCTTAGCGTGATGATATATAGCCTATAGCCTTCCTCGATAAATGGGCTATCTAACACTGAAAGAATTTTTCAAATCGAACCAGTAGTTCCTGAGATTAGCGCGTTCAAGCAAACAAACAAACTCTTCAGCTTTATATATTAGTATAGAGTAGAGATAGATTTGACTTTATGAAGGTGACATCATGGGCATCATCAAATCTCCTGATATATCATCACGCTAAGATCAATAGGAGCGGAGCAGAAAAAGTTGCGCGGGTCAACTAGTACTTAATATATAAAGCTGAAGAGTTTGTTTGTTTATTTGTTTGCTTGAACGCGCTAATCTCAGGAACTGCTGGTCCGATTTGAAAAATTCTTTTAGTGTTCGATAGCCCATTTATAGAGGAAGGCTTTGTATCATCACGCTGGGACCAATAAGAGCGGACCAGTAATGAAAATTGTGACGCAGACGAAGTTGCGCGAGTCAGCTAGTTATTTAATAATTTTGTTCATTTACATCACAAGTGTTGTTATATTGTTACGAGTATTACGTGACCTACGCAGCACAACGCCTACTACGTCACTCGACACCGCTCGCTGAATTAATTCAAGACACGATCGGTATTACTAGCGCCTGAAGAGGCTCTCCTGGCATTACTTTAATGATCCTTTACAATATTTACATTTTGAAAACAAAAGTGCAATCGTTTTTAAGTGATGTTAAGTGAGGAGTGTCAGTGTCGACACAATTGAAGAGATAATAACTTTTATATCTCTAATATTACAGAAATACGGAAACTAAAAACAATTATTTGATTTGACGAGTTAAATTATATTTATAACAAAAAAAGTAGTCACCGTCTCAGCAAAATATTAATAGCGCCATGTGGGCATTTTTGAAACTAAAAAGTATCTAGTAGTTTTTGGATTAAAAATATGATTTGAGTCCCCGTAACCACATCTACCAAAATTGATGCACAATTTTTGACCAGCCCATTAGTTACATGGTCGCAATGTACCTAAATAATCTCCTCGGGAAGTCGTTGGTCGTGTTCGCAATACTAACAGCTAGGCAACGTCAATGACGTAGTTCTCGATCAAGGTCAGATTATGCTCTACTGAGCCAGATCTACACTGATAACACTATCTGTAGCCGATAATCCTAACACAGTGATATTCATTCGATCGGGGTCATCGGTGCTTAGTGCAATATATGGACTTCACATTTCTCTATGAAAGGATGGTCCAAAAAATTTAATGCAGTCTCAAAAAAATATGCCTGTTCATGAAGTTTACAAAATGATATTTTCTCTGATCATATGAATTCATAATTATGAGATCTCTTACTGAACGGCGGGTTCAAGGACTTGATAAAGAAGTCTAAAAAAATACCTAGGTAACTTGCTCCCTGTTTTTAAACTGTTGAACTCATGTCACATATGTTGATCGTAAAATGCCTGTGAACCGCTAACGCTTCATCGATACTGTTTTATTTACTACTATCATGTAGTTGTCTAGCTTTAGCTCGTATGATAGTCATTTCTCGCGTTAAGCTGAAGACTTCGATTGTTAAACCCCCAAGCTCGTATTTAATCTGTTAGGAGTGGAATTTTGCCACCCTCTCTGTCCGGAACCTATGTTCACTGGCGTTAAATTCTCTAGCATTAAGTGTTCGGTAACGCCTCATTAAAGCTCTACTTTTAACGCTTACGAAGAAAGTAAAGTTTATATATTTTTGAAAGATGCTTGAAACATATATTTCTCTATTTATTTTCTTACAATTTTAATAGATTTGCTCAGTTTCCATCCCAACTATAAATCACTCTGCTTCCGTTGTTTATGGAAAAATGATTATGTCAATAAATTGCGGAAAAACCTGCGGGTCGTGAACAGAACAGTGCGCTAGCTCGAGGACGGCCATGATTAATATTGTGTCAGATTTTGTATCGACGCCGATCAAATGGATTACCTCCTGCATTAACAGTAAAAATTGGATTCTTATTATGTGAAAATGATTGATTACACGCTAGTTTCCTCCAAACTGTTTAGTGTGAAATTTCTTTGATGGGTTTCGCTAATTTGTTTATCGTTTCTCAAAGTTGTTTATAGTCGGCAGAATATTTTGCTAGGAGTAATTAGCGGTCGTTTAATTACTCCGTCGGCTTTATTAAAGTTGGAGAGAGCAAAGAAAACGGTTTTGCTTGTGCAAAGGTAAACTATTTTCTGCTCCAAGTGGTGTCGGTATGTTAAGAAAGCGTGTTTGTACCCTGACGTGAGAGGCTTAAACATTTCACATAACGTGACGCTTCTGCACTTATCCTGCGCTTAGAGGTAATTTAGCAGACTCATTTATAGGTATAGTAGTACCTACTTAATTACTTTGAACACGTTTACAAGAAGCATTACAGTGGGTTTATGAGTTTTGTTTACGTATATGAAAACAGTTGAGTTTAAGGTTCAAGTTGGTCTCAGATAATCTATCCCTTTAATTTTTAATGTGACCTTTTTCTTATCAAGTTTAAGTTTCAGGCGAGGTTGTAAAGCTCTTGCCAAATTTATCTTGAGCCGCTCCAAGATATACCGTTGCCATTAAAGTTTCACGCTTTTGACAAGGCTGGGGAGCGGCGTGGCTCGTTCGTCTCCACCCGCGTGTACTTGAGCCTGCTATTTGGATCTCCTGCTAAAGTTTTAACTGGATCCAAACTTGAAACTGTTATGAGGGTGATTGATTTAACTCGATCGTGTGTTCGTCAACATTGCTTTGATGTAAACGTTTTCTATTCAAATCTTTTTAAAATCAGCTACAAGCACTTACTCCTATAATTTATAAAATCTACCATCAAAGTCACCTACTGCTTACTATAATTTCGCTGCTTTATTTCGAACATCGTGTTGAATACATCTATCGTCTATGGAATGTCGGCAGTGAAACTGCAAGAAAATTGTGTTAGCTAGAGCCGGCGACGAACATTCCTTGCTTAGCGAATTTATGATGACATTAATTAACATTGTCATCTTGATAACATATTTGTCATCAAAGAAATCACTAACAGTATATGCTTTTCGGAATCTGTTAGCATTTTCTATAAAACTGTCACTTGTGGAGACAATTTAAGCTTATGAAGATATTTTATTGTTTGTTTAAATATTATTTGAGTCATGTATGCACAAATATGTTAGTCATTGAAATATTGAAAGGAAAAAGACAAAGTCTATAGCCAAGTGCTAAAACAGTCAAGTGACTAAACGGTTCAACAGCTTTTGTAAGTGGTGTTGTGGAGTTGGCGGGCGAAAGTTGGTGATTCAACATTATCTTGACCTCCCGAAAGCTTTGCAAACTTGGCCCCACCTTTCTCTATTGAATCATATTATTCATTACAACTTTTACTTACATTATTTAATATATCACACTAATCATCTTTGTTTGTTTTTTAGGGTAAAAGTCTGATTATTTCCACTAGAGAATAGTTACTTTTCTCAGAGATATCTAAGCCAATCTCGATGGAAGTGAATTAATTTTTAATATTTACATGTTTATGTCTCCTTTTTATCACACATAGCGGTTGTTACACATTTGCCTAATAGAGCTTAACGACAGTGCGCCCGTTGTGGTGATCTAACCGGCTTCTTATGTCGGTCGCCGAACGCTGCGCCCGCGCCGCCGGCCGGCCTTACTCCCGGAACGTGCGGTATGCGTGCCCCACTTGTGTCACACTTGCCCACTCACTAGATCGCATCTTCATTTACATTTTATTAGAAACAGATGATATCTCATCAACGCGTACATGTAGGTGGATCTTCAATCTGTTGTATCTCAAACTCATAACAATTCCAAACATCGTTCAGTTTCCAATTAAAAATATAATCTGCGTTTTCCATATTTGATTTTTTCATTTGGAATATCCGATTCCAGATGGTAAAGCCAATAATACGTGTAGCTAACCTGTGTCAACAGATACGGCGTGAGGGCACGAGTACGGCGCGGGGAGCTAATTCCGAACGGGCGTAGTTGGAAAATAACAGTCGCAGTGTTTACTTAGGACCGATAGGACTGCCGTACTGTGGCATGCAGCCTCGATACCACCTCCCGTATTTAAACATAGGCTATTGAGTGCACGTACTGTTTGTGTTAAGGAAAATTGGTTCAACTGATGCTATCGAGAGCTTACGTATTGGGGTCTGAAATGGTTTTCGTTGCCATATTGTGTAAAATTTTACGGGATATCTATTTTCCATTTAGCCTAGTGAAGTTTGAATTCATTCATGAAAAATAATTGTTATTAAAATAATGCCACATTCAATGCCACACAATTCCAATTAGCCCCGTATACAAATAGTAAATGTGCTTCTGTTCGTTTTTTCCTGCCATGAGAAAGAGAAGCCGTCCTCGATATTTCTTTTCAAACAGTTAACTTTTTGTTTTCATACAACTGGTCTGGCTTTGTTGCCTTAATGAGAAATTTTAAGCTTCAAGAATTTTCATGCGAATATTTCGATAGGATTTCTGAATATTCCAATAGTAGTTAGGTGCATGACATACTTTCAATTTGTATCTCTACGTTTTTAAACAAGTAAACAACAACATAAATGAGAACAAAAAATCATGAATATTTTCCGAAAATATATAAACAGACATATAATTACGGAACAAACTTAGAACTGAAGAAACTAATCTGAAATCGTCTCTCTGAGTCATCCGTACTAATTAGGGAAGTATAGAAGCAGGTACCGATGTATTGTCTTGTGATACCCATACAGGTCATAAGAGCTACTCGAGTGGAAAGGGTCACCACGGCGAACGACGCGCATGACTTGGCACCTATAACTGTTATGTATATGTACATATTGTTTTCTATACAAAAGCACGACACACTATCTAGGTTGATAAAAATATCTCTAGCATGTTATATACCAACTGATGTGATTAGACAATTTGCTTAATGCTACACGGAATTATATTTACTCTGTAATACAGTTTGTCCAATTATCGTGAATTTGATTTAGATCTAATGATGATTATGAATTTCAATGTGGAAATTTAAACTATTCATTAAACGAGCTGGTTTATAATCCGTTGATTTTATTTAGTCATTTCACGTTTTCTTTTACTGCTTTACCGCCATGAAATACAGTGGGAGCTGTTGTTTCTTCTTCTTTTCGTGTTGTTTTGACTACTTAACTCGATCTGTTGTCATATTTTATTTCGTATGTCTCTCTCAAATTCTTGGTCTTAGACTTTCTGGTTTTGCTTTCCCAGTTCGTTCTACTTTTGATTTCTTTGTTAGCAAAGATGGTGTTTTCAGATTCCCGGACTCTATATTTCGTTCACTTCTTTTTACTGTTGATAGGCACGCGTTTGACCACTATCTCACCTGATGGTAAGCAATGATGTGGTCGAAGATGGAGCACGCTTGCCTAGAAGTAACCTATTCACTCTTGATTTAAAGACTCCCAGGTTGTAGCAATCAGGAAACACAGATTCTGGCAGGGAATTACACTCGTTTATGAGATTTTAAATTGCTTCTAGATTCCACTCACTCAGTTAAATGTATGTGTTGTCTATTCACTCAGGCATCTGGCAGCTCTTTCCAACCTACTTCGATTTATAATATCGTCTATTCATTCCGAAGAAATATTTCCGGCCAGATAGATTTACGATCTGATTAAGTAAAAAGGAATTAGGAAATAGCTAAAACTTTCTTTTTGCTAATCTAGAAAGTGGAATTGATACTTGTAGGTTAGTTGGTTTTAAGTGGGATTCTAGGCTTCAGTAACATCATGTTTAAGAAATCGATGTATCAATTAATGTTCAAATACATACAACATATACAGTTGCAGGGCGGCCTTTTGCCTATTAGAGGCCCTGGGTATAGGATAATGGGGAAACCCCTATGACTTTCGCAGAGGACTATTTTGCTAAAACAGCCGTTCTAGATTCTACTAGAAACATTATCACATAACATTATCCAAAACATAAACTCTTTAAGCATTTACAAGTTAGAGCTTAAAAATCTATCGAGAGAAATCTATAGAATGTTATAAATATAGGTAGTTGAAAAATGTATGTCTCTTTATCATTGATCTTTATACAAAGTACCCACTTGTCAATCATCCATTTGTACAAGACCATGGTAATGGTATGCAACGCGTATCATTTCGTCGGCCTTTGACCGTTATGAGCTGGACCAAGAGAATGTATCATTAATGTCAATGATGCTAGCTATTTGTCGCGAATCAGTCCCGTTGCCGTCGACTGCCGACTCACGCGCAGGTATGACTCGCAGCACCCGCTTACCTACTGTGAACCAAGGGAAATATACCTGGTAAGTAGTATATGCTCGAAGGTTAATTAATAAATTCTTTCTTCTAATCGTATTTTTGTTGGCTTGTAGTTAAATTATGTGTTTTGTCTGTAATTTCACTTTGAACATTATTTATACAGAATGGCAAACGTTAAGTCTACAATTCAAAGATGAGTAGATTTAAGGCGATGTCATTGGCATATGTTATGGACGACATTCATGACTACAAAGACCCCACAAAGCTCGCTTAATAGAATTAAAGTTTCAGACAGGCAGCTTTACCATAATCCCCATTGACTCTTTTATCAGTATCGTTTTACCGGGCTTTAAACTTCGCTCGTTGTATACATACATATACATGTGATTGTCTGCGTTGTCAGGGCGCGATGGGAGTCAGGCGGGAGTAGGGTCCCGGGGAGGCACTGCTAGAGTTTACCTTGTAACGGTAAGTGTACATCGGGTAATGTAGTTCCCATCCAATTATCTGTTGCGTTCATTTAATTAAGCGTATCACTGCTACTCAAAACAGTACGTAAACAAGTGTTGGCTTGTGTCTAACCGTAAATGTGGGTAGAAAGCGCGACTCGCAGTCCCTACGATTAAATGTGATGCGTGGCGGAATGACTAGCGGTCAACAGTACACCATAGTCGACGTGGATTAGTTACACGTCAAGAAATATTAAATTAACCGTTCATGTTCAAGAAAATATAAAACCAGCAAAAGAAAAAATCCTCGAATCTTTTGTTCTCTTGTACCATGCAGTATAACTTATAGCTACCAAAGTAGAGTTATTATTGTCTTTGTTATTGTGAAGGGAACCATGCGTCCGTAGTCGCTTTGATCATGTCGTGTTCTTAATTGCGCTGCTATTCGTTGCGGCAGGTATGAGTTCTCTCGACTAAGTTACCATCTGCGCAGAGACTTTGTAATAGAAAATAACCGGGTGTTGTTAATGGCTGCGATCCTAGAGAGCTCGCGGATAATGGCGGACCGTAATGCCGTTTTGGCGGGAAGCGACGCGTGGGTTTGCGCTACGGATGTTGGCTGCGCTGAAGTAACTTCCCCTTACTCCAATTTATGATTTTGTAATTCAGAAAGAAATATCGTTCTATAATTGTTTAAATTATTACCGTTTTAGTTTTCCGGTGCGTTCCGCCTTATCCTTTTCCTCATTATAGCGGTCTATGATACCATCTATGGACTTTAGGGCTGTACCTATGTTCGCGATTTCCGTTATTACACAATCAGCATAGCTTTAACGCAAAGCAATTGTTACGTATCAATTACAGTACGAATTTTACGCATTCTTGTGGATTTACCGGTGAAAGAATGTAAAGTATTTAGATGCATGCCTACTTTGTATATAATTGGATGTAGCACATGATGTGAAGGCTTATTATGACTAGAATAAAAAGTGCCTTTGGAAATAATTACGATGAAATGTTTGCGAAAAATGAAAAGGCGCGACGCAGGGTGCGACGATCGGCAGCGTAGTATTTTCCTGGCGTTGAAAAGGCAATATGAATTGAAATTACTTGGATTCGCTGAGCAATTTCCTTGCTTACCTGAAATGTATTTGTTGAAAATGGAAAAGATTTTCTTTTGGATTCAAATTATTCATTCGTCGCAGTTCGTCGTATTTCCGACCTATTTGTTCATTTGAATTTTATGCAAGTGAAATCCTAGTGTTAAATAAATGTTCCGTGTATCGAACGCAAAAACTGTGTGGAATGCAGTGAGGCGTTAACGATCGGATGTGGAGATTCGCAGATATTGCCGACAGCCGGTAGCCGAGGCGGCAGCGGCCGGCTGGCGGCGAGTGCCCGCAATGCTGAGCCACGCGAGACCAACTCTTTGCTCGATCACATCTACGATACATAAGACCTATATGCCATGGTTGGGTGCACTCGGCACGTGTCATTTACGACTCTACAATTCGTCCATTATGTACTTTTACCTTTGTGGATTTCTAAGTAGGTACCTACGGTCAATTATGGTGAAACTTAAGTGAAAACATGGTCGTTTATGTAAAATATGGATGATATGATACCAGTCAAACCAGTTAATTTCTGGCTAGAAATGTATGTTCTAGAGATGGACTTGTAGAGATATGAAGATATATTAGTTCGCGATGATGCTGATACGAGCAAAAGCCACAATCAGAAGTGCTTGAATACATATAAAGAAAGAAAATGCAGTACAGCAAACAACAGTTCTTATTTGTCGCATTCTCTGGAGCGTTACGTGGCATGTCTGATGCCGTCCTGCCATCACGTTAGATCAACCGTCGCTAATGCCCCGATGGTAGCCAATCCATCTTCACGCCTTGCGGCGACGCCAACCGTGACGTAGATGAATATTGCACCTGCTGAGGGTCGCTGAACCCCGCCAGTGCTACTGAGAAAAATATGTATACCCTAGCCTGATGCTGCCAATTAAGAGACATCGTGTTAACACGAAACGAATGCTGTTTTTACAATAATTAGTGCACGATTCGATTATGATGTAGTTAAGAATAGATCAGCAAAAATCAATCACAGTGGCTGGTAGTTAAGACGACACGTGCTCGATAATGAATATCTATTAGAAACCTAATAGAGTGTTATATGGGTTATTGGTTTTACCCATGTAGGGAAGCTGAATAAAGAATGAGAAACTATCAATCGATCAAGTTCTAGTTACGATATAGCAGAATATCTCTAGAGCTTAGACACGTGTGTTTCCAATCTTTTAGAAGACTAGGGGCCGTTGGTGCGTTCCCTTTACTTCGAAGAGTCATTACTCAAGGCCTTTTTACAATCTACTGCTTTAAAAAAAGTGTTTTACTGAACGGATGTCCTTATTGAAGAAAAAACTCTTCCTTCTTTATTTGTAAAGCAAGTAGTTTATTTGTAAATATTTCACACACGATACCGTTTTAATTTCATTTCTACAATTCAATTGGGGCATATATTTTGGTTTTGTGGAAAATGAAAGCTTAATATTTTTGGACGTGTTGAAAATTGTCTTGGATTTTAGTTTGCATACTTTCTATGAATTTGTTTGCCTTTGATGTTGTAATTCGTCGCTTTTAAACTGAAAATAGTTAAATTCTCTTTGTAAATGATCGTAAATAAAAGATAATTTCTCGATGATTCAATTTCCTATAGTTAAGTCAGGTGTTACAACAGCACGTTTGAAACTGTTGAATGAAGTCAGTGGGTATCTGCGTACTAATGTTCTGCCAACATCGTTGTTATGACCGTCAGGTTCTCGCCGACCAGTCGGAGGACATCGACCAACAAATTGGACGCGCGACGAATACTTAGATATTCTGTTTATGGTCGTTATTTGGTTAGCTGTCGAGCAGCGAACTACACTAATCGGGTTAACCTCTCTGGCATGCGGAGTGCGGTGCGGCGCCGGCGGAGGCGTGCAGTCCGGGTTCATATGTCGTGACATTCAGGGATGAGCATCGCCGATTCGTCGCACTTTGCGTTCATAATACTGTTGTTTAAGTTGCATTTCGAATAATAGCTGTTTAATTCACTGTTTTTCATATTGTTACTTAAGGTAAATGGAACCATCATCATATCAGCCGAACGACGTCTACTGCTGGACATAGGCCTCCCCCAAGTGTCGCCACAACAACTGGTCCTCTGCGTCTTGCATCCATCGGCTACCCGCGACCCTCACCAGGTCATCGGTCCACCTTGTGGGAGGCCTTCCAACTTTGCGTCTTCCAGTACGCAGTCACCACTCCAGAACGTTTTCGGCCCCATCGACCATCTGTTCTGCGAGCAATATGCCCTGCCCAATACCACTTTAGTTTGGTGATCGGGCTGAATGTCGGTAATCTTGGTTTTCTTGCGGATATCATCATTCCTGATTCGATCACGCATGGAAACTCCAAGCATTGCCCTCTCTTTCGCCCTTTGTGTGACTATAAGCCTTCTGATGAGGTCCATTGTGAGCGACCACGTTTCAGTTCCATAAGTCATCACTGGCAGCACGCACTGGTCATAGACTTTCGTCTTGAGACACTGTGGAAATGGAACCATACAGTTCTGATTTGAAAAGTATGTAGGGATTTGTAAAAGCCACAATTTAGTAGCTTTTTACTGAATTTATTAAAAAAACTACAGGTATTGTTTTCTTATTAAGTTGATTGTGTATCCAAGGTGCACTCCTCTCTATGTGTAACACCGCAAAGCCGCAGACGTCATCATATTCGCAATCGCATAGGCATACAGACACACCCTGAACCACAGAGACCTTTAGATATCTGTGTACACCACTTGGTTAGTGTATTGTATATGATGATCACAACATAGAAGGTATATGAATAGGTTTAGTTGCTTCTGTATTGGGAAATCGCTAGTGTGAATAATCTGATAAACACGAGTAGCTTTTGTACAAAAGGGTCGTTAGGAAGGAGCCTTTAGAAATCAAAGTTTGATCTAGGTACGTACTAGAAAATACGTTTGTTTAGTCTGCACGTAAAGAAGGATCCGCTGGTTTCTTTTGTTATAGATTTATAAATAAAAACGAGTATCGTATGTCATCACCGTCACTCTATTTAATACGACAATGCGACATAATTATTTGGTCAAAACATTACATGATTGTCGTGACGATTGTCACTTGTCGGTGTTGCGAGCTTGTTAATTGTAATATTAGATTCCTCGTATTATGGCTTAATTTTTAATAATTTCTCATTGCACTAAAATTACCGTTTCTAATAAAACATTAACAACTCCATTTATTGTTGCATCAATCTCATTCATATCAGTTCATTCCGATTGATATTGAAAGACATAATAAACTTCTTCTTTTTAAAGTTAAAGCTCAGCTCATTGGTTATTACTTGTGTTAATCATTGCTATTTCACGTTTCTTACAGCATAGAAATGAATATAACTTTCTTTAATTTTATGGGGCCTGATGAAATGTTGTGTTATAGGTATATTTAATATCTGCTTCGATGTTTGCTTTAACTACGTGTATGGCATTTATGGCACAACTTTCTATCATTCATCTTTTTATAAATTAAACGAATGAAGATATTATCATTTTTATAACATAATATCAAGTTTTCTTCGCCTTTAAAACGTCGGTTTTATAAACTGAAGAGTTCCCATCGTCATGTTTTCATTTCATTTTCGTGTCCGCGCAACTAACCTTTTTTTCGTATGAAAGAAAAACTTAATACCTGTACTTAAGTCTACTTCACTACGAAATTAAGCTACATTATAATAAGATCATTAAAATTATCACAAATACTATCATGATACGGAAACCAATAATAAATAAAATATTACAATATTACTTTGATTTCAATTCAAAAGTAGAGCATCTTTTCCGCCAAAACGAAGCTGGTGCTACGGGCTACGAAAGTGCTACGTGACTACTACGAAGTTACTTTTTGAAATTAGATTTTTTTTTGTCTTTTAATTTCTACACAGGTCGTTCCTACATAAATGAATAGCTTGTTTGCATGCAATGATGTAGGTGCAGCGACTGTTCGTTTGTAAACAATCAAGATGCTAGTACTAAGTACTCGGGCTCTCCCACGAAAGTGCGTCGACAACTAACCTGCGACACAGTTACTCCGCTATTGTCTCAACTTCCTAGCCACAGACTTTTTGCCCACTCTTTGATCTTGGGTGAAAACTATCGCAAAAACCAAATCTGTGTTGAAATGTTTTAATACTCAAGGTTACTCAATGTCATTTGGCGTTGGATAACGTAGTAAGAGCAACTCAAATATTGACTGTAGATCAACAAGGGACGAAAGTTTTTAAATGCTTTTGTCCATTCTGGTTTCGAATTTATCTACACTGTACCGCATAATATACAGCGCGTAGTTAGTAAACAGCACTTCAATATGTATGAACTTGTGTTTATTTTCCTGCGTAACCAGAAGATTTAATGGGAGCACTCAATTTCGCGCCCAAAGCCCATCAGCGTGGCGCGAGAGGAATGCATACATAAGAGGCAGGCATGGACCATGAAAAAGACCTCCACCATAGCTCTCGTGGGATATTCCCAACGTTATTATAAATAAATGCTTTCCACTGGCCGGTTATATTAGATTTACAACGAAAGTAATGAAACGACGCGCAAAAACAACATTGAATAAAATGTAGACGCATAAGTATTTACTAAACACATTTGTGTTGGGTAATTAATAACTTCATGGGCATCTTTTATGTGGAGCCGTCGATTTGCGAGAGGCAATTAAAACGTGTTCCCGAAGCGCAATGCGAGCTCCTGAATTAATTGGCTTGTGAATTTCACGGCTAGCGCCAGTCACCGCCGCCCGGTGAACACTGCGCAAGTTGCCGCCTGCAGGGAGTGCATGTATCTGCCACTTGTTACAATTTACTGACCGGAATCATAGCCTTCCGGAATTTATTGTTCAACTTTGTAACTAGCGTCACTTTGTTCATGAATTTATGAAAATAATTGTCGCATGTAGTTCTGACGTGTTTCCGTTGAAGTTGTTAACAGTTATATTTTCTGATTCCCTGTTGGAATGGTTTATGTTCTAAAAACTACATTTTAAACAAAGGTTTTGTGGAAGGCACCTCATGCTGACAGCAACACTTTAGTTAAAAGCTACTTAATAATAGTAGGCGATTTCATTGTTATTCTGGCGACTAAAAATGGGGCGAAGCCTTTTTAGGGTACTCTAATAATTTCATAAATTTTTGTGGAGTCTATAAGCAAAGATGATCATCCAATATCACGAGTACCTACCTACCCTTATTAATAAATTCAAGCATGCATAATGCCGGTGAACTTAGCAGATCATAACCCGGCAGAGCATAAAAAAATGTGAGTTCTATTCGCATGCAGCATAGTTCTTCATACCCGTAACTAAAATAAATAATATTCGACGATTAGAGGACCTACTTCCCCTCCCCCGTTTATCCCGCTTGCACATATATTTTTTTTAGTTTATGTTATGTACTATAATTTATTAGTCGGTATTTAACAATAAATAAACATAATTTATTATGGAGTTTTCACTGGAAGTGTGACTCGTAAATGAAGAGAAAACAGAATGTGCGCTTTCCCACCTTCGTTATATCTATTATATAGGTATAAAATGTCCCGATAGTCATAATATACCTACAATAGGTAGGTATATTATGACCCGTATGATGACCTGAGGGGGTAGCCAGGCAGTGGATGACAATAGACACAGATCATGTCACTAGGCTGGAACCGCACTTTGTTTTCAATAATGTTTTCATTTTTAGGGTTCCGTACCAACAGAACCCTTTTACTAAATCTCCGCAGTACTTCGGTCCGTCTGTCTGTCAGCGGGCTGTATCTCGAGAATCGTAAAAGGTAGACCATTGAAATTTTCACAGAGCATGTATTTCTATTACCTCAATAAAATTTTTTTTTCAAACATGAACGTGTTTTTTTCGGTTTATGGTACGGAATCCTTAGTGTGGAAGTCCGACTCGCATTTGAGCGGTTTGGCTAAGAATAAATTAACAGTATTTTTTTTCGTCTACTGATCCCATTTACTCAAATCTGTTTAATAATATGCGTATGTTTATAAAATCAAGTCGCATAAGTATCAAATTACTATGATAAACTAATGCAAGTCATCGCTGCCTATATCAACAACAATGCTTCCAATTTCACGTTCATTCTATTCGTCTGAACGGATAGGAGAAGTTTAAATTACATGAATAATGAAGAAAGGAGTTTGAGTGCAAGCGATTCTAATCATCTTTTGTTGGTCGCGGTCGCCGCACGTCGGCTTCGAATCTCCATACTACAGAGAAAGATCGAAGGTGTTTTATTTGATTTCTCTCCGAAGAAAAACATCACGGTTAGATAGAAAAGTAAACAGGGTGGCTATTAACGAAGTCGAAAGTCCGGAACTGACTTAGATAGAGCGGCTGGCCTGGGGCCCGGGGCTCCGGCCTCCCTGTCGCCGCAGGGTGAACGCCCCTCCGTCGCCGCCTCTACAAATACACTATTAAGCCGGCACATAAGAAAACTTTGTCAAGTAAACAAACCACCAGAGTAAACTATTAAACGAGCTAAACTGACTGCTCCGCCTCCGAGCCAACCATTTCTTATCGAAATCGCATTTATAAAACGAAATGATTCTTTGGAAAGAGTTGTTAACGCTTTTTCGCACTGAGTTTCAAAAATATCATGAAGAACGTTAGTATTAGAGAAAGTGTGCTATTGACATCGTCACACGTGTGTCTGTGGCTGTCACGATGCGTCTCGCGAGATCATTACGATGGCATACATACATTGCATTCTATGCACATATACCTACGTATATTTATATGCCCATCAAGAGTATCTTCGCATCAGCCCACATGCCCAACATACTAGTGGACAGCAATACAGCTAATGGCTGCAAATAGTTGTTATAAAATACAGTAATCGTTCACCAATTACGTGAAGCGTGGTCAAAAAGTACGTTCAGTCGAACATGTTCATGATGTTTAATACTCAAAAAACATTTGGGGCATTATCATTAGCATAATATTATTACCATAGAAAGCGCTAAAATTATAAATTATTCAATATTTATAAAACGAGATTTAAGACCATGAACAGGTATCAGAAAAATAGTACATCATAGTCATTAATTTATTGGTAAGGGATTCCGTTATGCAGCCCGGAGCCAGCTCTAGTGTACCTTCATCTTTACTTTTTCCAGCGGACTGCCGTAGTTTTTAGTTCAACAATGGTTATCATTACCATTTAATTAAATTACAAGTAGATGTTGTTGAAAACTGTACAATAAGGTACATCTCGCTCGTGCCGGTGGCTGTACGTACGCTTGTTCATTACAAGTGGGTCAACGTACGCGACGAGACAATTTTCTGTCACGCTTTACACAACGGCTATCGATAGAAAATTCTTGTTTATTTAAATATTGTACTCAATAAACTTACCATTTTTGGAAAAATTTTGGTGACCGGGAAAATAATCCTATGATTGATAAAAGCTGATTGCACTTGGTTCTAGCACTGTCACTGTGTTTTTCTTCTTTTATTTATTTTATAAATCCCCGATGGGTTTCATCCTTGGATCACAACAATGGGAACTCTCTCACTTTCGGTGTCAGCAACCGGTTATTCACAGATTGACCAGTGCGGGTCCATGTCTGCGCGGGGATGCGCGCGCGGCTGTCGTCGGCGGCGGACTGCTGGCGGCGCTGGCCCCCACCAGCTTCCTGACCTACACCTAGTGCTGCTGCCGTACCGGCCCCGGTAAACAAACGGTTCAGCGACCGATTACACGTCGAGCATCTTAGACCTTCTCGCCTTCTGCCCGCCACACAGCAACACATTTGTATTTCAATGTGATAACGGTTCCGAGAGCGTTCGCGCGTTCAGCTGAGTTCCCGTTGATTCTGGGTCGTGGCACACAAATCGAGACCAAATCGTTCTGATTCCGTCGGATGGCCGCAGGTGCGCTCGCCGGCGCTCGTAACAATATCGCGGTGAACATGTCCTCGCACTTAAGTCAATTGTGCTGCGGTTGCGCTACACTTAAGGATTTGCATAGACGAAAGAGAAAATACATGTTTCGTGTGTTACGCGAAAACGTTCAGTATCTCAAATGATTCATATTTTGCTTTCTTTTTGAGGAAGTGTATTTGTCTATTTAAAATTGCGTTTAAAGTGAAAGTTGAAACATGTCGGCGTATCTACGTGACAGTCGTTGTTTAATGAATGTAAAAAGACTTTTATTTATGAAGCGTGCATGATCGTATGATACAGCGAACAGGGCCCCAAGTCAACCAACCCAAATCAACCATTATGAAATCAATGATAGACCATTCTGACACTATTGTT
Source organism: Lacanobia wlatinum (assembly GCA_947578705.1). Lineage (NCBI taxonomy): Eukaryota > Metazoa > Arthropoda > Insecta > Lepidoptera > Noctuidae > Lacanobia > Lacanobia wlatinum. The sequence continues at coordinate 8,184,466 of OX388028.1, read as the reverse complement.
ATAGCAGGCGTTAGGCTAAATCGTTTGCTTTAGCTTTTACCAGGGCCCCAACCCTGGTAAAAGCTAAAGCAAACGATTTAGCGACAGTAAGGCAAAGTGATGTCGCATCAACACCTCTAAGGCTAGCTTTTAGATAAGATTATATCATGATAACCTGCAATAATTAGATCGTGATAATTCCGTATCAGTCAACAACAGATTCCACTCGTTTGCTCTCACACAACATTTGAATGCGATTGTAGAAGCGAATGAAATCGAAACCAACCAGTTCCTAGTAATAACGTTCCAACATTTCCTATTTCTTAGTTAACGTTTGTTTGTTGTTTTAATATAACAGGAACAACGGTTATTATGCGACAGGTTCCATAACAAACACATTTACCGATTCACAGGCTGCCTTATTGCGATTTCATTTCAGTGGCAATAAAATGACGCTTATGAGAAATCCTTATTAGTAACACGTTAAGCTTTGACCCGATTGTTGCCGACCATTGATGTCACTACCAACGCTCGTTACCTAAATATTTTGTATTTTCTCTACTGAATTTCAGTATTCACTCTTTGCTTGATTGACGGGGCAATTTAGCTAGTTAATGAGGTTAATTGAGTATGTGTAAACAAATAAAACGTAAATTCCTTATTTTCACATAGAGGACCTGATTCAGATCGCTATTTATCGTTTAACGCTGAGTTATAAAATTGACAATTATTGACAAAAGCTTCAGACCTAAACTATGGATTTAGTTGTTTAGTAAACACTTTCATATTCTGAAACTGTTTAATATTGTGCGGTTTCTTTGTCCACAGAGTAGCAGAAGGAGCACCAAATGCACGCACTTGCTTGCTTCACCAAAAGCTGCAACTGCTGAACTGCTGCATCAAGCGCGCTCTGGAAGGCACCGGTAGTCTCACGGGCAACTCTTCGGACGATGAATTCTTCGATTGCTCTGAGGGAGAAAATGAAGAACAGCTGCCCTGGGATAGACCAGTTGGACGGCTCAGTCGGTTTGGTGATGCTACCATGAAAAATGGGGCACCCTTGTATATTCCCCGTACACAGGTGTGTATCGTGTTTATATACCTCTAGATTTGGAGTGCTTTAAATCACATACTTGGTCTTTTGCAACTGTATATTGCGCCAATGAGGTTATCAAATAGAAAGTTATCAAAACTAGTCGAGAATAACTGTTGATTGATTTTTATTACTGTGAATCCGTAATTAAATTAATGTAATATTCATGACTGACGTTTGCATAATTTCTCTTTGGAATGCAGGATCCTGCGCCAAAAACTGAAGACCAATTAGAAGAGGACGCGGAACTAATGGTGCGACTTGGAGACGATGCCAAAGCCTCTGAACTCCGAGCGAGAATGATGAGCGCCTCGCTTCTCTCTGATATGGAGGCGTTTAAGGCGGCCAACCCTGGCGCTGAGCTGTGCGACTTCGTGCGCTGGTACTCGCCGCGGGACTGGAAGCCCGACGGCGGCGGGGCGCTAGGGGAGCGCATGCTGCTGCCAGGTAACGCGTGGGCGGAGGCGTGGAGCGTGGCGCGCCCGGTGCCGGCCGCCCGCCAGCGGAGACTGTTCGACGAGACGCGAGAGGCCGAGCAGGTGCTACATTTCCTACGGTCTCGGTCCGTCAGTTCCGCTGCTGAACTTTTGCTGCCGGCTATTCTGCGAGCTGGAGCAGTGAAAGCACACGAAGAGGGTGTACCTCACGGAAGTTCCTCGCTCGGTGGTGTTGATACTCGAAGGACTTTTGAAATAGCGGCTCGCGAGCTTCACGACGCTGAGCGAGAAGCCTGCAGGGCCCTGTGCGTGCGGACGGTGCTGGGCAGCAGCGCGGAGGGCGCGCCGCTAGACGCGGCGGGGCGCGCGCGCGTGCTGAGCGCGGCGGGCGGCGCGCTGCCGGCGCCCGCGCGCCGCGAGTTCACGCTGCGCGTGCGCGACGCGGTAGCGCCGCAGGTCATGCGCGCTGCGCTCGCCGGCGACATGACCATCGTCGGCGCCTTCACCGAGCGCATCGTGTGCTTGTAGCAGGCCGCCTGAGCGACTCCGTCCCGCGCGCGCCGCATCGTGCGCATCGGACTGCTCTGACTGTGCTAGTGTGCAATTAAATCTTGGTGAAAATATTGTTTGTTAACTGCATGTAAATGAATTGTTGAACTAGTTCGTAGGTGTATATTAATTAAGGCCATGTAAGCATGTGATTATAGAGATCTAAATATTGTTAACAATCTTTTCTCTATAACAATCTTTTCTTCACATCTTTTATCTATCTTTACATTCATCGTAGTTACTTAAACGATTAAATCATACTTAAATGATCATAGCCTAATGATTACAGCATTTAATTATACTACTCTAATAATAACTTTACATCGTTACTTCCAGATTTGTACAGTTTCATGAAATACAGGCGCTTCTTATGGTTACACGAAGTTTTTATTGTCTCTGACGTGACTTTCCTGAACCCCTTGATAGCAACCAATTAACTTTACGGGGGAAGTTGTACGTGCCGGCAGAGCAGATGATTGTTTATCGCGAAACTTGAAGATGAAGTTTAAAAAGTAGCCGCTGAATGCGATGACCTGCATGCCATGTAGATGTAATGAAATTCACTATACATGCATACATACATACGAGTATTGAAGAAGTAGTAGGTTAAAACCGGTCTCAACAGAAAAGCAACATGGGTAACACCCATCCCCAGTCTAAGGAAGAAGGAAGCCGTGGACTACACCGCAGTACACTGGAAGCGAAACATGCGAGAGACAGAGTTAAGGTGCAGAGTGGACAGACGTATTTCCAGGTAAGGTCTGCTTTTACGTACTAATCGCATTAAATCTACAACAAAATGTAAGAGACACCGTTATAATGTCGTAGTTACTTATCGGTATTCGTACGTAACTCAATACCTGATTCGATCTTTACTAGCCACTACGCTTACGATAGTGCATAGTGGTAATGACATTCAACAGCAAATACGGCATTGCATCGTGGCTGTCCAGAGTGGAGTGGTGACGTCATATTTATGAATCCTGTCCTATCACTGACCACTTATTGCGCGGTGGGTGACTGCTCGTAGATAACAGCGTGTACGCGGCAGCTTGCGGCGCGCGTGGGGCAGGCGCTCGAGCCGCGGGGCGCGGGCCGGCGATGTACCGCGCAGTGCCAGTGCGGCGCGGAGGCTCGCAGGCGTGGGCGGCGCTACGCATGCGCGGCCGCGGCCGGGCGCCGAGCGACATCGTCAGTGGCGCGGCGGGACGCCCGGTCGATTCCAGGGCGCGCGCAAACATCGCTGTTTGAACACCGTACCATCCGTAAATTTCACTGAAAAAATAAATCGCAATCACTCAAAACACCCATTTTAAATCAGCATTTTTTTTAATCTTCCAGTGTTTTTCATCCAGTTCATTGATCATGTCAGAGATACATTTTTGTCACGTTTACTCCGGCATCTTATAAAAAAGTCATGCAACATATCTGGACATCTGCTTTCGTGTGATTAATAAGTACACCCGCGGAATGTGTACCTAATTGATGTGCAGATAAATGATAAATGTTACTGGTGACAACTTGTCATTCATAAATACTGGCAATCGAAGTGTTGTTGTTGTGTAATTATAGTTATGAAAATATTTATTCAATGGTCAATATGTAAATAGTGGATGTCTCTTATCACCTGTGTAATGCGCTAACAATTGATTCGCCGAAGAAAAGGCAATAATGTTCGGCGGTTTAGTATCTTCGGCGCGAATACCTACGGTAAGTGGATCGTTGATTTTGTTAGAATTTCTGTATAAAACGCCTCTTCCAAATGATTTGTTACAAAGTAAATCTTTTCGTACTCACATGCGAATCGTATACCTAGTTATATTTTGATACATCTCCATTGTAATACAACTCTGATGAATGAAGTCAAAGTGGCCAACTTCGTTTTCTGCGAGTGAATCTGGCCTGAGTGGCCCACACCGGCGCGCCCGATGAGAACCATTATCGAGTTAGACGCGACAAATATTGGCAATTCAATCATAATAGCAGCTACACATCATATTTGAAGGACACGGCCGATACGCGCTGCTCCTATTTACTTTGTTTATGTACAACAATATATAAATTAGGAGGATAACGTCATACAGCCATTGTCTATCCCAAACGCTAATTCTCCCGGGCATTAGAACTTAATAATTGGGGAGTTGGTTTTAGGAAAACCCCATGAGAAATTAGGACGCAAATAACTAAACGGAATTCGATTTCCAACTAATTTACTAGGTCAAACGAAGACCATCGCCGTAGTTATTTATAAAATTAGGTAAACCTTTGAGAATATTATAGAGAAAATATAGCGTTACAAAATTTCGCTGGAGTGATTGACGGTTGTTTATACATATTTTGATCAAACGCGAGGGGGATGTTGTGCAAGTGCTGAAGTTTTGTTATAAATACGAAGGTACGTATGATTAGTTATCGTCGACCCCATTCGGAGCCGTCTTAGCCCCTGGTGACGTGAAGCATGGCGTCTGTTAAATGGACCGGTGCTGGCGTCCTCCATGTCCGCTGAATGGCTGAGCCTCTGAAGCTATTATAAATAGGCAGCCATTATACAGAGTGCGCTCGACTGGACAATGAATAGACTCCATACATAACTACTTTGTCTTGGGGGAATAAGTTTTCTAAAGGTGATGGAAATCAAGGGCGGAGCTCAGGTTGTCGGTTGTTGTCTAGGAAACGAACGAGCTCGATTGTCATGTTTTAACTTCTTCAAATGTTTAGCCGAGGTGATAATTTCACCTTTTTCTATTTTTCGCAGGAAATTCTTATAGTTTATAAAAAGCGGTCATTGCGACTTAACCATAATAGTTAGACATATACCCTCGCGGACTTTTTTGTAGGTGATAATAAGTACTTCAATTATTTAGTACATTATTTTTATGTATCGTCAATAGTTTTCTCAGCGCCCGCCAAATAAGGCAAAATTTTGCTACTATGGGTTACATTATTGCAATTTTCTTAAGGATCTCATTTTTTTTGAAAATATAATAGAACCTATGTTCATCAGGGATAATGTAAGATTCTAACGGTGAAAGAATTTTTCAAATCGGTCCAATAGTTTCGGAGCCTATTCATTTCAAACAAACAAACAAATCTTTCCTCTTTGTAATATTAGTGTAGATGATTAAATTATACAGGTACCTTTCTACCTAAATACCTATCAAATCAATTTAAAACTCTTCCGTTACTGAGTGACTGACAGACAACGCGCAGCCGAAACTACTGGTCGTAGAAAGCTGAAATTAGGCGTGTAGGTTCCTTGTGTGGTGTAGGGGAGCAATAAGAGAAGATTTTCCTAATTTCCTATGTGCGCGTACAAAGTTTAGTTAGTGTACAAACGAACGCTCTATAACGATGTTTTCTTACAAAAGAATTGTTTATCGTTATTAGTAGTTCACCTTTTTCTCTTCTGCCCTGGAAATTTTGTGAGTTTTTCCTCTAATTATGAATCTACAATGATCCCTCCCTTAATCCCTACTTAACTGTGGTACACAGAAATAAATGTACGTAGTAGAAACACATGTTGTGTTATTTGGGCTAGAGCAGGCCTCCAAACTGACTAATTTATTAGTATTCTCAATGGTTTCCCAGTAAGTAATCATACCACTGACCTCGCTTCACGTGTAATTATTTCGCAGTTATCTCGGTAACTCATCACTAAGTGGAATGTTTGTCTAAATAATTACCTACCCATTGTTTAATATAGGTGGTGTTATCTTTTATTAAGTATATTGATTTAAATTAGGTTAAAGATCAACTTGATTCTAATTGCTTAACGGTTGTCAGTAATGACTATACATATTTATTTATCTTATTTGAGCCTTATTTATTTCCTGAAACATTTTAACGATTTTTAGGGTTCCGAAAAAAAAACGGAGCCCTTATAGGATCACTCGGGTGTCTGTCTGTCCGTCTGTCACAGCCAGTTTTCTCCGGATCCACTGGACCGATTCTGTTGAAATTTGGTACACATACGGACTTTTGTGACCCATACACGTACGTGTTACGTAAATTATTAAATTTTTAGTATGTCGGTCACTTTTGGGGGTCAAACTAGAAAATTAAAAAAAAAAAGTTTTTTGAACAATATCGTGTGACATAGGTATAGGTACCAAATGAAAGGGCTTACTGTGAGGGTTTTAATTATATTTTTTTTCATAATTTTAAAATAAATGGTTTTGAAGTTATTCAAGAAATTAGACTAAAAATGACCATTCCCCCCCTTATCTCCGATACTACTGAGCCTAAAAGAATTCTGTAGTGTTAAAAAAACATGTTAAAAAAATTAAAATCGTTCAGAACCCTTTGCACGCGAGTCCGACTCGCACTTGGCCAGTTTTTTGTTTTAACATTTTTTTTAGTATAAACTATACCTACATATCAACTTCATTCTCTTATTATAACTGTTATTACTTTTTCTATTATTATGTATCAGGAACCCTCTCCGGTGAAGGCCTCCTCCAAGGCTTGCCATCTTTCTCTATCCTGAGCTATTTGGATCCATTGTGGACTCGCGATTTTCTTGATATCATCGTCCCATCGATCGCACGATCTACCTCTGTAGCACTCTCCATGGTGCTTTGACATGTTTTTATATTGTTTTTTGTTTTATTTGTAAATTTCCACGTTTAGCATGCATAACTATGTCAGGCATGGAATAAGGCATGAATCCATAACTTTCTTTTTAAACATAGGTATATCACTCGTGAATATTTCTTTGTAACTCCAATATTTGTTCCGTATTTTTCACTCTTCTCTATATTTCTTGAACCGTATATTTACTTGGGTAAACAAATTGGATTCAGCAGAGACAGGAATGATCAAGACTATACATATAATCGTCTTTTATTATTTAAGTACATTCGATATTTGGTGATTATTTTTAACCGACTTCAAAAAAACGAGGAGGTTCTCAATTCGGTTGTATTTTTAGGGTTCCGAAAAAAAAAGGAACCCTTATAGGATCACTGGGGTGTCTGTCTGTCTTTCTGTCTGTCTGTCCGTCTGTCACAGCCAGTTTTCTCCGGATCCACTGGACCGATTCTGTTGAAATGTGGACTTCTGTGACCCAAACAAGAACGCGTTACGTAAATTATTAAATTTTTAGTATGGGGGTCACTTTTGGGGGTTAAAATAGAAAACTAAAAAAAAAGTATTTTGAAAATATCGTGTGACATATCAAATGAAAGGGCTTACTGTGAGGGTTTTAGTTATATTTTTTTCATAATTTTAAAATAAATGGTTTTGAAGTTATTCAAGAAATTAGACGAAAATTACCATTCCCCCCCCTTATCTCCGAAACTACTGAGCCAAAAATTTTGAAAAAAATGGAGATAATAGATCTTTACCTAAAGTTTACAGGAAAACCTATTAGAAGTCTGTAGTGTTAAAATAACATGTCAAAAAAATTAAATTCGTTCGGAACCCTTTGCACGCGAGTCCGACTCGCACTTGGCCAGTTTTTTTTATGTTTGTTGCCTCATAACTCTGTAATTTATGAACCGATTTGAAAAACTCTTGTTAAGTAGGTATATCCTTTCACATAAGAAAGGATATACCTACTTCTCAATTGGTCCCATAGAAATATCATCAAAATCGGTTAGGTAGTTTGGCTTTTAAATCAAAATAGCTGGAATTAGTTTGCTTGGATGACGGTTTTTTGTTATCTTAGTAAATGAAATTGCGTATTTTGCATTGCTGCGATTTTCCAGTGGTGTTGTTAGGTGTGGGGTGCCACTGAAAAGTGAACAATAAAAAAACTTTGTGCAAAAAAAAATACAACTGACTTCCAAATAAAAAAAACACTACAAAGTATAAAATAACTTTAATTTCGGAAATCGGTGTTTCGGTAATACGAAGACAATACCAAAAACATTGTAGTGTTTTTTTTACTTGGAAGTCAGTTGTATTTTTTTGTAAAAAGTTTTCTAGAAGTGATGCAATGTGCCATGATACAAAGCACGCTTAGTTTGTAATAAAAGTGACTCTTCACATTGTATTTTTGGTTTGCAAAAAACAGAAAGATACCTGGCAATCCTAATACAGTACAGCATAAAGCCTTGCTTTAGACAATATCTGCAAAAGACTTGTTTATCGTCTAAATGGTTGGCAAACGCATTAAGAAATATTAACTCGCTGTTTTTTCTTCAATCTCAGGAAACTGGGTATCAATCGAAAGCTCTTGGCAAGATACATCTATCATATGCCAGCAAACGCCGCTAGCCAAAAATAACATCCTAATTCCTAATGGATCTCGTAGAACTGAAAAGTTGAAAACTATGTTATGCAAACGTTAAAGGGACAAGACGGAGACACGATAGAGTCAGGGAACATGACCCCAGAGGCAAATAACTGGATGGAAGTAAGAAATGATACGTTCTGGTTCTGTCGGTCGATTCAGTAAACATGTCGAAGTGAAGGCTGGGGTCAAGTGATCACGAAGTGTGCTGTCATTCCATCTTGATTACATGGATTGATAGCTCACTTCGTGTTCACTTCACCTAAGCCTTCACTTCGTCATGTTTACAGAATCGCACTGCTGGTCTACGACAGTTGTTCTAGTTGACAGCTAAAATCTCGTTAAAGCAGATACAACTCCACGCTTCAAATGAGCGATATTTGCAGAGATATTAAAGCAGTTACTCGCTCGGTCAGCTTATCTGCATATCGATATGCCATTTTCAATGACATATCGATATACACGCTTCCTTTGAAGTTTGCAATATGTTTGTAATGTAAACAAGCTGAGTTGTGCGCTTGCGGCTAACGATCGAGCTAAATCCTGCGTTGTTCACCGCGGTCCGCGAGTAATTTATGATCGCATATAAAAATATCGGTTTACGTTGTCCAGGTGGCCACACACGCGCACGTCGCGTCCGAACTCGTAACTCAATGTGTCTATTGTCTGTTCTATTTGGACTTAGGGCCAAGTTGGTTCAATATTGAGGTTCCTGTTCTTATGTGGACCTACCATATAAGCAACAACATAACATAACAGGTGCTATTCCTGTTATGCTATTCGGAAACATTAGTGTCTTACTTATTGTAAACTTGAGCTCTACTCTATTCGGTGATTTTTGTTGAAAAAATCTTTCGTTAGTAGGTAAGTAGGTTTATGCCACTATTTAAGCAAATCAAGTTCAAACCCACGGTGGAGCAATTGAGCATTGAAAGTACCACAAGTCCATAAAACTGTATAAAATCCAGTTGCGAATGGTGTGAGCGTGAGGCTTGCGCACGGATAAAACAATAATTATGTTTAGATAACTTTGCCATTTAGCTTTCTCAAATCCGGCCTAGCAGGTTTTTGATTTAGGTATAAAGAGAAAACACAAAAGGTCTCAAAATGCTAATTTTATTGGCAAAAAATGCCACTTTCGAAATCTGTTGCTCCACTTCAATAAACTATTCAATGTGTTTATGCTTGATTGATCGATAAGTTAGCTCCATAAGTGAAGGCAAGTTAGTTAGGTAGCGTCACTATTTTTATTTTCCAACTTGTAGGCAGAAGTTATGGGCTATGTGTGTGCCGTAAAGTCGGGCCATTGTGCTCGTTATTACAAGCGAAATGCGATGTTAGTCGTGAATGAAAGTTTTGTCATCAACCTTGCCCGTCGCCATCACCCTTATACATCGTAATGAGCATGTAATGACAGCAGGCGTGTTTTTCCTTATTTTTCGTTCGAAGGCCACAAAATTACAAAAGGCTCTCAGGTTTAGTTTAGTTATTCATTGCACTGTTTTGTGTTTCCACAACTTCATTAGGAACGAAGATTTCAAGCGCAATGTTCTGTAAATAAACTTAAAAGTTTGTAGGATACTTGATAGCTACATACTAACTGGAAGTGTTGAACTTTTTGTTTGCCAACCATCTGCAATTCACCAAAAGCTTAAGGAACCATGCTATATAAAGCTTCCAAATGCGATGCAATCATCGCTATCCTTCACAATCTTTTTGTTCCCACTAATTACTGCCGGTTGACTGTAAAACCTGCCACACCATGCTTTGTCCGTAATCCTGTGCAGGTTCACAATTCTGTCGTTCTGAGAGGCTATACAGTAAATTAATTGTTGTGATGTAGGTATTTACATCTGTTATCCGACAGGTTGATTGTTTGCGCGCCTTGAATACACAACTCCCCTTCAGTAGCGGCTGGCAGCTGGCCAGGGATTGTTCTGCGATATAAATTATGTTCGTACGTCGATACTTACTATCATCGGAACAATTATGAGCTATCTTAGCATTACATTGCCATACAAATACTTACTGGAACTTTGTACTGACTGACCCTAATTAATTAAAATTATTAGAACTCCTGTGAACAGAACACAGGTGGTGCAATTTTAGTTTATGAACGTATTAGTAATTCATCAAGGTAAAAAATAATATGTTTGATGTTATTGAGGTTATATACCATTTTAACACAAGTGTACCTAAACTATATATTTTCCTTATTGTGTTGAAATCAGCTTTTTGCGAGTATAATTTGACTAGGGTCAGTGACTCAACACTTCTGGTTCCGTATTGTTCAGCGAACAAGGCGACCTCGGAACAATGGGGGGGCACTTCAGTTTTTTAAGGAATTAACAAGACGCCCTCGATTTAAGTGGTGCTTTCGAGCACTTTCATTATGAGATAGGAGGCACAGGATGAGTGGGCTCATGACTGGAGAAACACGGACTTTATACTTAGGTAGTCATCCAATCGTAGATTCGTCACAACAACAAGATCAGTCTTCATGATAGCCTTTAGACTTGGCTTTATCTTATCGCAGTGAACCCCATTGTTCTTTATGTTTCTGGTGACACAAATGAAACCCTTCTACGATAGTTGATTAATTGTTTAGTAGATAACTTCTGTCAATACAAATTGAACGGCAATTATGCCCAAGTTCAAACAAATGCAGTAGTGTGGTGTGTGCAAGGGGCCTGTAGCGCAATATAGTACTCAGACAGCTATTACCTGTAGCCTGCAGAGAACAGCCTGTATCATGTAGTTGTAGGTATTGTTTCACGCGACTCCATTCCCGTGAAATTGATTCTACATCGGTCATCGGTATGCGTGTCGCGTGAATACCCATTTGCATGGAATTTAGTCCTTTATTACACAAGAATCTGGCTTAAAAGCGTATCAAATATCATGTAGGTAAGTTAAAAGAATGCGCTGTATAATACGCGTTGGGATTAACCAAAATAATAAGCGTTTCGGATACGTGTCTGTTGGTACCAAAAAAATAAAGATAACAGACTTCAACAAATTCATTCTCAGTTAAATTTAGACCCATATTTCTAAAGATAATACCAGGAAAGCTTCGGTAATACCGGTTTTGTGTAAAATAAAATGCCCGTAAAGACAACCGCAGCCACCTTAGGGACGGTGTTCGAGCGCCGAGAAAGATTGGAAATGCCACAAAATCACACGAGTGATCAAACAAGGTCTTCGCGAATTCATTGTAAAACCCTTTTGTTGTACACTATATAACAGAATATTGAGGGTTGGACAGGTCACGTTTAGCTGGTTCAGTTGGTATGCCAGGTAGTCGGAGAAAGAATGCTATCTTACCGACAATAACGGATGACAAGAGTAATCGATCTTGGAAGATAGATTATTTATAGTTTCGCTATGTGAATACGTGGATGTGCACACGTAAGCATAAAAAATCGGTTATTCCACTCAGCAGTGTATTCATCAAAACTGAAATTCAGTAATCAGTTTACTGTCGGTTTTAGTCGGAATCCAAGTCGAGGGGCAGTTTGTCACTCTCATCACTTTATCCATAGGAAATTAAATCTTTATAGGTAGTTATTCGGCACTAAGCTCTCCCCCGCCGGTGCGAGATACCTATAATCCACATTTAGTACGACAATACCATCTGAGGCGGCATTCCTGCAGCTTGCCAGGAATGTCTAGCCTTGAGTTACGTGGCATTCCGCTTAAACCGCAGGAATTTTAAGTACTTGACAAAGAAAAAACTCAAGCGTCGATTATTTAAAACATTCAGGCTGTAAACATTTTCTGAAAACCTTACCAATGAGTTACTCCTATATTATAAATGCTAAAACCGTTAGCATTTTTCATGAATCCCTTTGCAGTCATGTCGGGTACATACGTAAGAGGAGGTTTCACCTTCTTTTTGCCCGTAGGTATGTGCTATATAAAATTGTTTACATCAATATGAAAACACTAAAATATGTTCAGCTGTATTTCTTACCTACCCTCGGTTCGTTTGTACCGGGAGAAATGCGAATCCTCGATCGCGATAGGATGATTTCCGTATTTGCCACATTTCCTCCGCTTCCCGGGACTCCGCGACACGAGCGCTCGTTCTCGTAAAAGATGAGGCGGGATTTCTAAAGCCTTCGCCCCATAATACTCCTAGAATTGTTTATGGTTTTACTACCTAAGTTTTGATAGGTAGCTATACTATTTGAGTGTGTTCGGTATACGCTCTTGATTCAGAAATATTTTCGTGTCTCGGTAAGGGCATTCCTGTGATCATCAAAATTTATAAATGTCAAATCCATTAGAGGAATATTCAAACTGAATGTCTGTAAAGGTCTCTCGGAGATGCTTTAATTATCTACTCTTTGTAATTTTGTCCCTTTCCGCACCCACTAACTCTTTCAACGTGATATCGCATAATAATACATCTTACAGGTTTTATTCTTTTCTGAACACATAAACTAGATCGGAAATGCCCCCATTTTTGCCCCCCAATTCCCATTCAATTTTGGGAATCGTTAGGAGTAGGCAGGCATAGCCTACCGCTACGAAGCTAAGGTGACTGCTACAAAGGGCCTACGAATCGCTACGATTTTAAAGACAACTTACTGAAAAAAGTAATTCTAATGTTTTCTAGGGCATTGTTGTCTAATCACAAAGGTATTTTTAGGGTTCCGAACAAAAAACGGAACTCTTATAGCATCACTCGGGTGTCTGTCTGTCCGTCTGTCACAGCCAGTTTTCTCCGGATCCACTGGACCGATTCTGTTGAAATTTGGTACACATATGGACTTCTGTGACCCAAACACGGACGTGTTACGGAAATTATTAAATTTTTAGTATGGGGGTCACTTTTGGGGGTCAAACTAGAAAATTAAAATAGTTTTTTGAACAATATCGAACGAAGGGCTTACTGTGAGAGTTTAAAATTTTTTTTTTTTCATAATTTTAAAACAAATGGTTTTGAAGTTATTCAAGAAATTAGACGAAAAATGACCATTCCCCCTTATCTCCGAAACTACCGAACCTAAAATTTTGAAAAAAATGAAGACAATAGCTCTTTACCTATAGATTACAGGAAAACCTATAAGAATTGTTAAAATAACATGTTAAAAAAAATCATTAGGAACCCTTTGCACGCGAGCCTGAGTCGCTCTTGAACGGTTTTTCTAATTTCCAATGAATCAGCCACTTTATATGTATACACCATTTACGTAAGTGCCAGGATTTCATGGGTTTTCACCACAAGTTCGAAGGATGGTGTCTATCAGCCTAGTATTATCTAATATTTATAGACCTAATTTGTACCCAACGACTTGTATTTAGGTACCTAAATCTATGTGTCTTTATTTTTTATTCTTCGATATTGATTATATTGCTAGCACTTTTGTCTGTAGTCGATCCAAATGAAGTCGTTTTGTTTAAGCGGGAAATAAATTAAGATTATGAAAAACAGCAGTATCAATCCATGGATTAATGTGTCCTTCGTCGGCGTCGGTCGTTCGGTCCTGCGGGACCATACCAAACTTCTTTATTGCATTACTAGCTGACCCGCGCAACTTCGTCTGCGTCACAATTTTCATTACTGCTCCACTCCTATTGGTCTTAGCGTGATGATGTATAGCCTATAGCCTTCCTTGATAAATGGGCTATCCAACACTGAAAGATTTTTTCAAATCGGACCAGTAGTTCCTGAGATTAGCGCGTTCAAGCAAACAAACAAACAAACTCTTCAGCTTTATATATTAGTACTAGTCGACCCGCGCAACTTCGTCTGCGTCACAATTTTCATTACTGCTCCGGTACTATTGGTCTTAGCGTAATGATATATAGCCTATAGCCTTCTCCGATAAATGGGCTATTTAACACTGAAAGAATTTTTCAAATCGGACCAGTAGTTCCTGAGATTAGCGCGTTCAAGCAAACAAACAAACAAACAAACTCTTCAGCTTTATATATTAGTATAGATAGAGTATAGATTGCATGCACCGGTTGCGATACGATGTTTTGCTTGGCAATATAATTTCCATAAAAACTCCCCTCATAGACCTTAGTCCTACAAAAAAGATAATCCTAGTAATGAATAACTAGTCATAATTAGTTTAAAAGTTTTATTGAATCAATATTCAAGCCGGTGTTCTACATTTCAGTGTCCCTGGTGGATGGTCACTATGGCCAGGCTGCCAGCCGGTATCGGGCTCGCAATCACAGTGGATCGCGTGCGGATTATCTGTTGTTGCCTTGTTCGTGGACGCTGATTGCGTGGGGTGCGCTTGCGCGTCGAACTTTGTTTGTGGGCCACACTTTTGTAGGCCAGTGGCTGAATAACTGAAAAAACATGAGTATAAAAGCGAGTTTTAATAGTATCATCATGTAGATAAAACTAGTAGTTACAGATATCTTTTTATTTATTGTGCGCTTGGTGTTCGTTTATTTGGAGATTAGGTTATTTATTCATATTCTATACAATAGATCATCAGAAAAGACTACTGTGTTGCCACTATAGCCGAATTAAAACCATTTACAAGCAAGCAACATTTGTTCCTACAGTTGTTATTTTTTCGAAAGAAACTTTCTTTATCTAGTATTTAAAGATCCCGTGAGGTTGCAGAAGATAATATTTTTTACTTTAAAAAATAGTCCCATAGTAGGTAACTACCTAGTATTTGAATCTAAAAAGTCAAAATTAATACGACCGGGTTGCCCAACCACCCATGGGGCGTGGGCAACACAAATATAGGCCCCATGAGAAAATAAAAAGCTCTTACTTATAGTTTGGTAATAAGCCCTGGCTGGAGGCTTTAATATTTATATTAAGGCCGCCGCAGGAAAGTCCGGTTAAGCAGTCGACAACCTCCTAGGTTGACCTGCTCTCGCAGGTCACAGGCCACACGAAAAAAAAATAAAAGTGCGAGTCGGACTCTCACACGAAGGGTTCCGTACCATAAACCGAAAAAAAAACCGTTGCTTAACCTCGATGATTGATTACGTACTTTAAATAAAGACTATTTTTTTATAGTTTAATTACAAATGTATAGTTTTCAGATTTTTCCCTATACTTGTCGTATAAGACGGTATTACTTGCCAAACATAGTTCTAGGTCAACGGAAAATACCCTATAAATTTTGATTCCCTTGAGAGTGTCGAAATATACGTTTTATGCGGCATAAACGGCCGTATCTTTTTTTTTATTTAACTTAGAATTTTGGTTTTTTCACAGCTTTAAGGGACTGTATACTTGAGTATATGGTTTTAATTCCAACACGATTCCTTCACGCGTTCCCGAGATAAAGGGCCTTGACAGACAGACGAACGGACGGACGAACGGACAACAAAGTGATCCTATAAGGGTTCCGTTTTTTCCTTTTGAGGTACGGAACCCTAAAAATAAAGCGCAGATGCCAATCGCGCGGTTATGCGGCAATCTAGTTGTCAAACGAGCATTGAACGACATGGCGATAACAATCTTTCACAAGCTGTCGCGTTGTGGTCAAATGTAGGGATGATAATGCTTAGTTACCTATTAAATCCATTGATAAATATTGTGTAGACATTTGAGTTTTAGTTTACACGTTACTGTTACTAGACATGAGACCCTTTAACTTTGATTGTTTGGCAGGTAATCTTTGGAAGTACCTACTGAACCATTCTTTCACATAAAGAAAGCTAAACTACGCCCGAGTTTCATAATAGGAAACACGAACCGTGCATTTTTTGGAATAAAATATAGCTTATTCCGAAAAATGTGCCTATGGTTTCTTAGGACACGCCATGCGACCGAAGGCGCGGGTAAAATCATAAAACACTAGCTGACCCACGCAATTTCTTCTGCGTCACATTTTTCAATAATGCTCCGCTCCTTTTGGTCGTAGCGTGATGTTATATAGCATCTAGCCTTCTTTGATAGATGGGCTATCCAACACAAAGAATTTCTCAATTCGAACCAGTAGTAGATTAGCGCGTTCAACCAAACAAACTTTTCAGATTTAGATTTAGTATAGATTAGTAAGTATAAAAAATAAAAATCTTATATTTCAGACAGAGTCCATTATTTGGTTAGTATTCAAAAACTTACAAACTAGTGTTAGTACTTACATTCTATCTAATTTTAACATAATTACCTACCAACGCCACAACAGTATACATCTATAAGTACTAAAATATTATAAAGAGGTCAAGTTTGTGAGGTTGTAGGGGGTAATAATATAATATAATCCGCAAGGCAGTTTTGTGGCGAAATGTTGGGCAGTAGCGACCCTACGGACCTGATCTCCCGGGAGAAGTCTTGTTCTTCATCTCCGGCTTGCCTTTATTGGCTGGCTGGAGTGAACACTGACGAGGAACAGAGCTCCCACCTCTTTCTTGCCTTAATCAGCCGGTCTGAGTGGAGATTCGCAAGAGCAAAAGTGCTTGGGAGAAGGATGTATAATCCAGTAAGATGCTGGTAGGGATCTTGACCGTACTTCCGGGATTGTCCTGATAGCCGTGGTATACCTCTTCACTCCTTTAGCACCTCAGGATATGTTGCCCCCTTGGTGCTACGTCACTTTGTGCTAGCGACCGTTTTCGGGGGCCCATTTGTTGAGCGTGCAAGTCACCCCCTGCCATTTTAAAGCCGTTATAATTGTCAGTGGTCAGGCAGGGGCCAATAGTTCTTCCATAGTAAACGATTATCAGTCCACTAAATCACCCACCCCTTAGCGATTAATCTTTTGTTTCCATATTCTGCAATAGTCCTGCTCCAACCGGGAATTATCCTTGGGTATACTTTCACAGTGCATTCAGGGATAATCGTTGGTTGGTGCCCCATTCCATTTGAAACGTCTAACGGGGCCTCTGCGAGTTGGCTTCGGCTCCTCGTACGCCTATCAAAGGACCGGGTCTCCAGGGACCCGAGAAAGTGAAAAACAAAATAATAATAATAAACATTCATTCTCAGAATCTCTTCCATAATTTGTTAGTAACAATGTAAACTTATAAACTAGTGTTAGTAATATTTAGTACCTACTTATTTATTGTAACATGAATGAGGCACGCCGATCCTGGGGAATGTCTTCTTGACTGCGTGTAGTCGTATCCACCGCTCCAAGATCACAGAGTCCCACCTTTCAATTAACGTTCTAAGGATGATGTTGGGGCTGGCGCGAACACGGCGCAATAGAGAGATATGAATGATAGAGATGATGATGATGATGATGATGATAGAGATATATGTATCTACTGAACCGATTTTGAAAAATCTTTTACCAATAGAAAGCCACGTTATATGTGAGTGTCATCAGCTATATAAGTATTAACCCGAAAAGTACCGCTCAACGTAGTGGGCACGGGTCAGCTAGTAGTATAGATTTTCTTGACAATTTAGTCGTAACAAAGTTTTCCATTATTAGAACGCCTTAATTATAGTCCAGCTTGATATGTCATTTTCCACTAATGGTTCAACAGTGACCCAAATAGAACAGTTTACATAACTGTTTGGTAGGTATGTATGTTATTAATTGGATATTGATGGCTCGCCCAACACGCTTAGTTACCTTTCCATTAAACTAATATCTTATCGAGATATAAATATTTACATTTATACAGAGGTTATTAGATAACAAAAACAAAATGTTGGGAAAGGTCCAAGGTTTGTGCGATATAGACTATCACGAAATTGTTGTCACTCTATAGATAAATGTTTCCCTAATTAATGCAATTCATCAAATATGACTATCACGAGGTGACATCAGCTCAGTCATTACCAAGCATTAGAAGGAGAACAATCGAGGGGTGAACCTAGAGCGACCATAAGCGGCACAAAGTAATGCTTGGAAAAACTGAATGATTATGTCACCGGAAAATTGCAAACGCCGTAAGATTGTAAAATATCGCGTGAAATTGTAAACAATTTTTTCTTAATAAGTCACGGATATATCTGAAACTATTGAATTTGAATGGTATTTATTGTATATAAAACGATTTATCTATATCTATACTAATATATAAAGCTGATGAGTTTGTTTGTTTGTTTGCTTGAACGCGCTAATCTCAGGAAGTACTGGTCCGATTTGAAAAAATCTTTCAGTGTTAGATAGCCCATTTATCTAGGAAGGCTATAGGGTATATAATATCATCACGGTAAGGCCAATAGGAGCGGAGCAGTTGCGCGGGTCAGCTAGTTCATAATTTATCAGAAATTATAATATCTAATAAAGATTTATTACAATCAGACGAAGTCTGCAATTATTCGGTGACAATTATCATAAACTAAAAGAGTCTTAAAAACAAACAAACCGAGACAAATGTTTGCCCACTAGAACTTTATTTTTTGGCTCGGACAGAGCGAATACTAACTAGCTGGAGTGAGCAGTTGTCAGGTTAAGTGGCTGAATTGCAAAGGCGGCGCAGTCAGCCAACTCTGGCAATACTGGATGGTTAATTAACGTCGCTTCGCAGCCATTCTCTCCACACAACAGGGGAATCTTGTTTGCATAAGTGCTGGTATTCTTTTTAGTGAAACTATGCAGATAGTGTGCCAAAGCTTCTTGTACAAGTGGCGGTATTGCTTCTGGCACGCCAATGAGATTGCTTTGTAATAATTACCATTGTTAGGTCCAGGAGTAAATACGGATTTCTTTGGTGTAAATCAAGAATCTTCCTAATATATAAAATTCTTCCGTTACTGAGTGAGTGAGTGAGTGACGGACAAATAATGCACAACCGAAACTACTGGTTGTAGAAAGCTGATTTTGGCACGTAGGTTCCTTGGGGAGTGTAGGGGAGCACTAAGATAGGATTTCCTGAATTTCATACGGGAACGGGAAAAATGGGATACGCGCGTACGAAGTCGCGGGCAAAAGCTAGTAATAATTAACAGCATCGAATGTTAAATTCGTAATTTAGGAATTTACTAACTTTTGACAGTAGCTTAGCCTGATAGCCCTGAAATCGAAAATGATCCTATGGGAACGGACTACTTGAATGAAAGTAACTTTTGTCCTTATCCATGCCACAGTCTACCAGTGTTCTAAACTCTTGCAAATCCGTTCATCCGTTGAAGCTTGACTGATGCACAAACGTTCAAACTTTCAGATTTATTTAAATAAGTATCTAGTAGGAAGTTGGACGCTGAAGTAGTGAAGCTTATAAAGGGCTGTCGACCGACCGAGGGTTCGCAAGGGTGCAAATGAGATACACAATCGAACTTCGTTTATAAATATTTCTATTAATAGAGGTTATGGAGAGCCAAAATAGTTGCGTGGCCGCGTGGTTCAGAAAGAGAAAGACGCAGACAGCTTCTTCGCTTTTATTTTTTTTATGATATACTTTATTGTACACCTCATAACAAGCACAGGAAAATCGCTTATAAAAACTAGAGTACAATGGGCGGTCTTATCGCACAGGGCAATCTCTTACAGACAACCTTTGGATGGACTGAACTAAAGAAGTTAGATTTAGGGCGGTCAGTGTACAAACATCATAAATAATATTAATAGAGAGACATACATAATATAAAAAAACAAATACATACAATACTAAATAATATACTAATAAATATCAAATATAGAACAGGGAAAGGAGACAAAACTTTATAGTGAGAGGTAATGTTAGGTAGCTTTATATTATTTTGAGATAAAAAAGAGGTTCCAGATAGAGGTACCTTCCATATAATGTGTAGCGGCATCAATTTATCAATTTATTCGGCACAAAGAAAAACCAACGGAGCAAATCAACATCGCAACAAAAAGAACCGCGACGCCATCTGTCCAACTAGCAGCAAACTACTACGTCGACATCCTGCATCGCGCAATCAGAGTTTACCGTGCGATTTGAACATATAGATCAGCCCGAATATCAACTATCGGGCCGTTGCCCGCCGGACACAACAACCGTCTGATCGGAGGATCCTCCCTTTTCAACTTGATTTGCAGGACTTTACTCTCTGTTCCGCATTCCTCTTAAAATGAACCAGACAGACAGACAACGGAGTGATCTTGTAAGGGATCCGATTTTCCATATAGAGGTTCGGAACCCTAAAAATATAGAGAGATTCCCTTGTAAGTATTTTACTATACATACATGGTGATCTCTGCAGAAGTAACATTGAGAAATCGCATTGTAAATTGAATCAAGCTGAATAGGCCTGCGCGAGATGTATTAAATTACCGACGGTCGTCGCTTTGAAGTCACAATCACATTACGGGCCCTTTCTCGCCACAGAAAACATAAAACTAATCCAACTACCTACCTATAAGCACTTTGTTGATATAACTTTTTAAACAGAAAAAACTGGCCAAGTTCCGTACCATGAAAACTTAATTTTTATTATTTGTTGTTATAGCGGCAATAGAACTACACAATCTGTAAAAAATTCAACAGTCTACCTATTACGGTTCTTGAGATACCCGCTGACAGACAGACGGACGGACGGACAGCGGAGGCTTAGTAATAGGGTTTCGTTGGTTACCCTTCGGGTACGGAATTCTAAAATGACTTCGACTGTAAGCTATAGGCTTTTTTTATTAATAGTTGCCAAATTTGTACACTAGGGCTCTGTTGGCAGCGATTTATCGGCCAATTTTGAGCATTTTGTGAGAGTTCTAGTGCTTATACGGTTAATAAATCATCAAAAAGGAAAGCATAGGAACACAGTATATATCCTTCTTATTCAGATTGTGAAATATCTCTTAAATCGATTCAATATTGGAGGAGAAAACAGTCGAGAGCCAAACCTCGAATTATTACTTTTTCCATACAAAGTCTCTCCGCCAGCATTTCCTCTTAACAACATCTCTCGCTACGCATCCTCGCACATCTCTGGTGGAAACGCAGCCGTATTCCCCGCAGGTTAGCTGTATTCATTAGCAGGCCTATAAATATTTATGCTTACCTATTTAATTAAATGCAGCGTGATTGGTTCCTCTACCCAGATGAATACTAAGAATCTATTGATCTCTATTTGTCCTTTTCTGACTCAGTTAGCGATGCGATATCCCAAGAGGATGTCTTGGGGACTGTAAGTAAACTCTCGAGTATGTCTTCTATATATCTATACTTAATATATAAAGCTGAAGAGTTTGTTTGTTTGTTTGCTTGAACGCGATAATCTCAGGAACTACTGGTCCGATTTGAAAAATTCTTTCAGTTTTAGATAGCCCATTTATCGAGGAAAGCTATAGGCTATCATCACGCTAAGACCAATAGGAGCGGAGCAGTAATGAAAATTGTGACGCAGACGAAGTTGCGCGGGTCAGCTTTTATCTTCCTACCTACAAGTAATAAAACTCCTAAGTATATGGATAGTTCCTCGGTAAATCACCATAATGTGAAACATTGACAAGCTTGTTGTGCACGGCACATGTTTTCCTATTATCTAAAGTACCTACTTCTTTATTTATTCATGAACGTTAGCGTTTAAGAAAACTGAAGCTAAACGTGAAAATATATTGTATAGTGAGTTATATCAGGAAAATTGCTTTTCAGTTTGCTCGTTTGCTTAGTGGCTGTAAAACAGTAAAGTTTTGGCCAGTTTAGTAGCAATCCTGCTGGAGTTTTCATATTTTCCACC
The DNA here is from genome assembly GCA_947578705.1 of Lacanobia wlatinum. NCBI lineage: Eukaryota > Metazoa > Arthropoda > Insecta > Lepidoptera > Noctuidae > Lacanobia > Lacanobia wlatinum. Next base: position 8,162,639 of record OX388028.1, on the reverse strand, counting down.
ATAAAGATGAATAGCACGATAAACAAGCCCTCTTTTACTTTATTATCAATATCCCTAAACATCTTAGAAAACGTTACAACCACTACGGGAAAAAATAAAATTATTTATTGAATTGCCGATCTCAATATTCGTCTGTGTTCGACTGTACCGACTTAATTTTTAGTGGAACGCGGAAGAAGGTTGATATAGATAGTTAGTATACATAACGGACTACGGACTGGCCATCTACAAATGAGTAAAATAATAAACAAGTCATTTAAAAATGATTTCTTTCTGAGATTAATTTGTTTTGTTTTCTTTGCGTGTAAATTTTAAATGTTTGTTAGTCAGGTATCCAAATTGATTTTATCTTACTCTTGTTTGTTTACCTACCTTTTTTTTTAAAGAAGGCCTTTGAAAATGGTAAAAAAAGAAAAAAAAAATGTAGGATGAAAATCATTGGAAAAGGAAGAGAATGTAACAAAAATGAAAGGAAAAATAATTTGCGGGCGATCTGAGGTCAGGAAGTGGATGGGGGTGAGTTTTTTATGCATTTAATGTATATTTTTTACACCATCATAAGTAGAGATTTCAACGAAAAAAAAGCCCACCGACTTTTTAAAAAAGCAGATAATTTGACGGGAGAATTTTCGATTGAAAATTAGGGTACTTTTTCGATATTAAGTCAAAATAAGGTGAAAAAATAAATATATCAAATTGAAAAAATTAGTGTGTTTGGGACATTAAAAGGTAAGTTTTCACCAAATTTCATGAATATAAAAATAAAAAACCAAAAACTTGGTTATTTGAATTTTTCACATAAATGAGGTTATGTGAAAAAGTGTAAATACAAAAGTTAAAAATCTTTTTATTACCTACAACTTTGCAATTTGACTTTTTTCCATAGGACTTGTAATTTTGCAGGAAATCAAGATGAACCGTTTTTTTTTACCCTTAAAAACTCACCCCCATCCACTTCCCGACCTCAGATCGCCCGTAAATTATTTTTCCTTTCATTGTTGTTATATTCTCTTCCTTTTCCAATGGGTTTCATCCTACTATTACTTTTTTTTTGTTTCAAAATTATCGACCCTGGTCTATTATGGTTGGCAGTGAAGAAAACTGAGTAAAAATAGTTTGAGTAGGTACTGCTCATATCAATTTACCTGCGATTTATTTTTATATGTTTGGTTATATTTACCCAAGATTGCTCTATCGACGTCAAACGTTAGATGATCAATTTTTCACGCACATTTCACGTGATTCAGAATTTAAGATATAGTAACAGAGCACGTTATGCTCGTATAAAGTAATTAAGAAAAAAAGAAAATGGCTATAGCTAAAATCTGTAATTAAAAACAGACCCTCTGTTTCATAGTTGCCAAAAGCGAAAATCAAAATGATAAGTTGTGATACCTAATCACAGTATACTTAGGGTTTTTATTTGTTTTTATTTTATCAAGAGATTGTTTTGACAGTTCATCAAAAAGTGCTAAATCCGATTAGATTGTTTTTGTTGGTTTATCAGTTGATTTTGCGATTAAGAAAATTTCAACTCGGGTATGTAAACTTTGTATAGAGTACAAGCATTTTGTCAATTTAGTCAGCATTAATAAATACTGACCCGTTTTTTTATGTTGTTCTCAAAAGCAAATGCGTTTAGGATTACTTTTTTGGTGTCTGATCGAAACATTATTTTCAATTGAACCGAATATTCGGCTCATCTTGTTTCGATTACAAAGTAAAAAATAACTATTGGTCGGTCGATGGCGAAAACATCGAGGCATCCGAAGGTGCATACCTAGTGCACCCACGTTAAGCTAGGTATTTTAAGGGGATACCTTTAGAATAAGGCCGTTTTTCGTTTCAACGTATCTTGTTAGGTACCTCGAACAGGGATGTGAGATTACGGTATATGCTTTTTGACTTTATGATCTAGTATCCAACTGAAGGAATACACGATACGAAGAAATTTTCTCGATAGAAAAAAATCACAAAGTTCGAAATATCTTTCTACTTTTTTTAGCTACAAGACGCAACGCTTTAGATTGATCCTATGAAAATAACTTTAAAGCATATAAAATAACCTTATCGAGGTTTCAACTGAACAGATTTCGATATAATAATACTTTTATGTTATCAAATCCGAAAATTTATTTTGGCACTTACGTTTTTTTATTCCGAGCTACACTCTTATTATCTTCATCTCATCTTTTGTCTTGCAAAAGTATTTGCATCTCTCTCATTTGTTCAGTTCTTCAGATGCTCCGTGGAGCTCTTGTAAGCAGGACCTATATCACTTTTCTGCAAATCGGAGCTGTCAGATCTTCGTAATTTCAATATATTTTTTTACAGTAAATGCTAATAGTTTAGCCGTTTATAGATAAATTTAGTGTTAAAAAATGTCTGCACCATGTGAATGTGTATTTTTATGACCTTGAACAATATAAAACGCAATATTTTTCTATCCACACTAATTTTTGAATTATGTATAAAATTGGTATGAAATAATAGAGCAAAACTAAATAAAGTACAACGTCGTTGGGACTTCCTACCTGAAGGCGACAATGGACTCGTTTACCAGGAAATGAATAGCAACGGCTTGAAGAAAATAACGTCTCCAAGTCATCACCTTTACTTGTACGTATACGTACTGTATCTTCCAATGTTCTCATCTCACAAAGCAATACTGGGTAAACATTATGTTTTCTATATTGGAGTGTCTGTTTATTCAGCGTTATTCTTACATTTTAACTCAAGACACACGCTAAAATAAATGTTTTAATTTTAGGATTGAAATACGTCAAACATCAATGTGTCAAGAATATATTAAATGTCAAAGGCAACAAGCCTAGGGAAAATTATGGAGTCGCGTTTGAACTCTGAAAAATGTGTTAAGTAAATACTAGCTTTTTACCCCGACTTTTCTGCATGGGTTTTAGAAGTACGTACCAGAAATAAATGAAAAATATCCTACTAATGTTATAAATCTAAATCAATATGATGTTGTAATAGTTATTAGGCCAATTTTAATTTATCATAATTCTAGGCTCTTGATATTTTATGACTCTTTATCCCTCATCATTTCAGCCTTACTTCATCTCGTACCATAGACATATTTTTGTAAAAATAAAATATTAGCAAGTTCAATTTAATTGACAATGACGTAATTTCAAAGCCTTAAGTTAGTTATTACGCATTTTCAACATCTCATTAGATATATCGCCAATAAAACAGAATGTAAATCAAGCCTTCTCATAAAGTCAGCGAAAAAATTATAGATTATTTTTTAATTTTTACCGTCCAAATTTGTTTAAAACGCTTACTTTCCTTCGCTTTTACGATAATAAACATTACAAACATCAGAATAAAGTTAACATTTTTCCGCCATTCCAACCTGTCAAAAGTCTTGGTAGGTATAGTTTACGAAGACAAAAACAGTACAATACAATATCAGCGTTTTACCTGAAATAAAACCAACCAATTTAAGAATATCTGTTCTAGGTAAACAACATTTTTATTTAGCAATGTTAATCAATTGGATTGAACAATTGTGTGACGTTTTGTGAATCAGTACTTCTCATTATTTCTCGTCTATAAAACTGCTGGAATGTATTAGCTGAACGCCAATTTCCACGTGCCAAGATTTCGTCAAGAGGATAATTTTGAAACCAGCTTTTGGAGGCTACAGCAGACCGGGTGCTACCTGGTGTGGCTGCAATGCCAGGTTCCCGAAACAGGGTCTTTACCCATCCTGCAATGGCTGTACGTGAAGCAGGTTTAGCCACACCTCTAATCGTAATAGTTTTTTCTGTCCAGTATATAGGGTTAAGGTTAGAGCTATCGGCATTTAAAAGCAATTTCCAGCCGGATTGCCTATAATTACTGCTGTCAGTTTTGGAGCCAAACCGAGGCCAAAATATTATACTGCTATCAGATCTTATGCTATGATTAGGATCAATATTAAGTAGAGTTAGATCATGTATTCGCCTACCAGAGCAAAGCAACAACAAAATTCCAGTATGACGTGATGTTTGAAATAGATTATTTGAATCAATAAATTGTGTAATTATTCAAAAATGAAATTAATTTATCAATATCCCAAACTGGAGGCTTTGTGACCTTTGGATTTTTAAGGGCAATAGATTTTAAAACATGTCTTACTAGAACGTGTGAACTTAACTGACTTGAAGTTTCAGCGTTACATAGTGTAGAAATTACCGATTTATGTAAAAGTATTGAATTATACGACAACTTATCAATTACATATAATTCACATAAAAACTGCGCTAATTGTGAACCAGTGGGATTCATTAAGTCAAGGTTTTTATTACGGCACCACAACGTCCAGCGCTTCCAGGCTACCTCGTAGGTTTTTAGTGTAGATTTTGGCCAAGAATTCTTAAGCAGTGATAGTTGTTGAGCGTTCAATGTCTTTATCGCGTCGGACCACCCCCACACTTCCAAACATCGAGGACAATGTTCTCGACCTGCGGTGGTGGGAGTTCCGTCGACGTGTCTATTAGGTATCTCTGTAGGTTTCTCAGAGTTAAAGGAGGTGCGAGCGCTCGGGCTTTGAGATCGGCACGCCAGAATACCCTCTCCCATCGAGGTACTACTAATAGGAATATTTCTATCGACTGTTTTAAGTGAGACAGGACTTTGGGGACTAGGAAAGGTGGTGGGAATATCCATGCGAGCTCGTAATTTCATGGGGCACTGAAGGCATCGTGGAACAGAGCTTGAGGATCTCTCAGATGTAGGGACACGTAATTGTATCCTACGTGAGCAGTCGCCGAGGCAAATAGATCTACTATTGGGGTTCCCCATTTTGCAAACACTGTTTCAACACAAGGCGGTAGTAAGTGCCATTCTGGAGGTTGGCGAAGGCGTGATAAATGGTCCGCATGATTGTTGTATTTTCCCGGAATGAAGTGTATGTTGAAGTGTATCTGATGTTGGTCTAACAAATTCAGAATTCGATAGGTTATTTCCAACAGGGATAATGTCCTTGTACGTCCTTCCTTTCGTAAGTAGGTGACCGCAGTTCTGTTGTCCCTTTGAATGAGGAGCGAACTTTGATGAAGCCATTGAACTTGGTTCTGAAGAGCATATAAAATTGCTAGCATTTATTTTTCATTGAAATGCAGCGTTTTCTCTTCTTGCGACGAAGTTCCTGAAAGAGCTAAATTGTTCGCTTGATCCGACGTATCTGTCGTTAGAAAATTTATTGGAGGAGGGTACTGAAGGGGTGTTGACCTTTGACAATTTTGGGCCCACCAGTTTAGATCCTCTAAGACACCTTGTGGTAGTGGGTAGGTCTTTGATGGTAGGACTGGCAGCGAATTTACGAACATTAGTAACTGTCGATGATTGAGCCGACCCCGAGGGACAACAAAAGTGGCAAAATTTATAAGTCCCATTATTTTATGCAACTCCTTCAAAGTTAACCGCTCTTGTTCGCCTGATTTATCCTGATAGCCTGATTTATCTTTGTAATGATGTCCTGAATCTTTTGTTTTGGTATGATTTTTTATTTTCCCATGGTTTCTATAGTATCCCTAAATAAATTATCTTTTGAGGAGAAACAACAGATTTTTCGAAATTTCTTTTCCACCCCAGTTTTTGTAACATTTGTACAGTTATTTTGACATGCTCGCGAAGCGTATGGACAAAAATGGCGTGCCACTTTTTTACGAAAACTAAAAACTACCCGCAAACCCCAGGTGGTGCCACTGAGCCGGAAGTATAGAGGGGATAAAAGTACGAAAACTGGTAAGAAATCGATGGGAAACGGAAATGCCATCTCATATGAAAGCTTCCAGTGACGGTTAAGTAGTTTAATACAAGTATTTTTCCATGATTTGGTATAAGTCTTGAAGATGTTCCGTGGATGAAACAACAATCAGGATGAAACTATTTACTACTTATAGCAATATGGGCCTGAGGATGGAACCAGGGTTATCCTACAGCCCCGGATTTGGAATGCCGCATATAAAAGCAGCGGTGCTCATCGGTATACTTCCGATGGAACTTTACTGAAAGGGTCATTGCATCACATTTAGGGTCTCATATCAACCGAAAGACGTCCACTGATGGACATAGGCCTCCCCCAAAAGGGGGGGGGGGTTGACATAATCGCCACGCTTGGCAGGCGGGTTGGCGATCGCAGTATATGGTTGAGTTTTACAGAGAACGCTGCTGCCCATTCTCTGGCGAGTCCCTTAGTCGCCTCTTACGACACCCATGGGAAGTGATGGGATGGTATTATTCTTTAACGGCACCATACGGCACCGGCCGGCACCATACGGCATTTAGGGTCTAATACTGATTAACTATGTCCAGCAGTGGACGTCTTTCGGTTGATATGATGATGATGACTGGTAAACTAGGTATTGAACTCAACTAATATGATAAAGAGTTAAAAATATATGTTTTTTTTTTTTTATTTGTGATGAGTTTGCTCTTGACTCTAGTCTAGGTCAGAGATGACCGAGACAAAGTCTACGATGGAGCGAGCTTACCCAGAAGGAGCCTGTTCACTCTAACTTTGAAGAGATTAGGGTTGTAAGCGTTTGGAAACACGGACGCAGGCAGAGAGTTCCACTCCTTTGCTGTGCGCATTATAAAAGACGTTTGGAAACGCTTAGTGCGAGTTGGTGTAACAGCAACAAGGTAGGGATGGTAAGATGCAGTGCGTCTGGATGTCCGATGGTAGAAGGGGGCCCGTGGGATGAGGTCGTGGAGTTCTTGGGCACACTCACCGAAGTACAATCTGTAGAAGACCGACAAGCAGGCGACCTTACGGCGATGAGCCAAGCTATGCAGCTTGGCATCCACCAGTTTTACGTCATCGATGAGCCTCTTAGCTTTGCGTTCCACCGAGTCAAGCGCGGCAAGCTGATACTTAGCTGAGCCATCCCAAAGGTGGCTACAATACTCCATGCAGGATCGGACTTGCGCTTTATATAGGGTTAAAAGCTGTCCAGACCTGAAGTATCGCTTCACCCTATTTAGGATTCCCAGCTTTTTGGCAGCGGTTTGGGCTTTGTACTCGATGGTGGCGCCGAAGTTGAGACTGGATGTCAACTCCATGCCTAGGAGCTCGATGTTTACAGGACGTTCGATTTATTTTTCACTGATACAAAACAATCTCCGGAAAATGCACGGTTTCTGTGGAAAAGGCTACGTGGGTAAAGCCACGCGAAAAAAAAACAAATTGACTACTTATCTTTTCATTCGTTTTCATAACTTATATACATATTTCAATTACGATTAAAATATAACTTTTATACAACTGGTCTACTCCATACCTTCCGTATGCTTAAAAGTCTCTAGTACTATCTCTATCGCACAATTATGGCCATGTTCTTAAATAGTCAACTGAATTAGTAGTTTTCACTATAATTTGGGGCCATACAAAACATGATATAATTTACCAACGATTGTAAAAAATGAGTATTAAAACAAATCAATATTTTTCGTCGCTCGATATTTTATTAAATTGTATTTTATTTACGTCTAAAATCACTGTTTATAAGAGTGCTGATTTGTGTTAATATTTTGACAGAGGAAGTTTATGAAGTTTGCGTGCGGGCAACACTGAATCAGTTGGCGGTTTGAATTAATTTCATGTTGTGGCGCTAGGTTCGATATTTCGGACTTTGCACAAGGAAGCATGCGGGGACTGCGCGGTGCCAGGAGATGAAATCGGTGCTTTCGAGCTATCATTTATTTCAAAGATACGGCCTTAAGGCGGAACACCGGGGTGGTTTTAGTCAGTAAGAGTTTGACAGACCCCTCCGCCCGCCACAGGGCGGGGGATATCCATGAGGATTTCCCCCGTTATAAAAAAAAGGTATTTTGAGGCCCACATGAAAAATTCTAGCGTATCGGCACTAACCAAGCACACGATTAGTCTTGTCTCTGGACTGCCGACTGACCTGGGAATCGGACCCATAAATAATTACACTCATAGAAGAACGAGACAATCAGTTTGTAGTCATTTACAGCTCAAGAACACAAGCTTCGGCCGAACCGAAAGTTCGGCTACATTTTGGCCGAAACAAAAATTACGCTCGAATCAGTATAGAACTTGAAGTCAAAGTCTAAAAACTTGAAGTTTCTCAAACTATAAATTAAGATTGTTGGGCAAGCTTTTATTTTAACAGTAGTTTGATCGCCTTGTCATGTGTTAGTGTCCTTCGTCGATGGTCATGAGGGTGGTGTTGGGCTCGTAGTGCCAGTCGAGCGCGCGCGTGCGCAGCATGTGCTTGTACACGAAGGCAGACTTGCGCGGAGTACGCGTGCGCGCGGGGCTCTCGTAGTCCACCTCGTACAGACCGAACCGCTCGCTGAAACGAGCATTACAGCCATTAATATCGTTTGTGTCTGTAGATATCTAACACCTTGATGCAAATTTTCACGGATTGAAAAGAGACGCATTCGCATGGGATGATCAATTGTAGATCATCGCTTAGTGGTATAGATATTTCGAACACAAATACTCACGTATATCCCCGCATCCACTCGAAGTTGTCCATTAGACTCCAGACAGAGTAAGCTCTGATGTCAGAGCCCTCATCTATCACGTCTAAGATGACGCTCAGGTATTGTCGCAGATAAGAAATCCGGTTGTCGTCATCCAAACCGCCGTAGGTTGAGTAGCCGTTCTCGGTGATGATTACCGGAGGGTTGTTGTAATCCTGCCTCACCTGCGTCAGCAGATTGTAGAAGCCCCATGGAATAACCTGTAGTTAAAGGCAAACGTTTAGTGGAGACCTATAGAATCTCTAACAATATTGGTCACTCAAAAGATTGACAAAGTACCTTTAGAAAACTTGACACGCCATGATCCCAGTGACCAGGTTGATAGTGCACATTTCCTATGTCGTCGTAGAATGATGGTACATCATATCGGCCCTCTACTGACTCATTTCTATACACCAAATAAGTTGTATAGTGATTAAGACCATAAAAATCGGAGGACCCTTTAACAAATTCTATTTCCTCGGGTGTGAATTCAGGCAACCTCGATCGAAAGAAACCTTGTTCTGCACTTTTTGCTGCTACTTTTTCTTTTACAACGGGTGGAAAGTCTCCGGTGTCGGAAAATATCGGGTGTGCGTAAATGCCCCACTGGAATTGACAACATCATAGTTAGTGTTAATATTTTATATATACAATGTAAGATTAGATATTTGTACGCCTGAGTTAGCCTTACCTCAAACTGATTCGCCTCTTTGGCAGCCACTATTTCTTTTTCTGTTTCTGGTTCATAAAATTGGGCACTTAGAGATATGGAGATAGAACCGTTGTATTTCGGTCTAAATTCTTGGTCATAAATATGGTAAGCCTTGGCGTGAGCCATTATAAGGTTTTTGGCGCACAAATATTCAGCCACACCTTTGATATTCAGTGCAGGTGCTTTAGTGTTCGTTCCATAACCTTGATAGCAGACTTCCCTTGGTTCGTTCATTGTAATCCAATATTTGACTCTGTCTCCGTACAAACTAAAGGCGACGCGTGCATAATCCGCGAACCAGTCTACAACGTGTGGGTTGGTCCATCCTCCCATTTCCTGGAGCTTTTGCGGCAAATCCCAGTGATACAGCGTCACCATCGGCTCTATGTTGTATTTAAGCAATTCATCAATTAGATTACTGTAATATTGAGCTCCAGCTTCGCTTATGTGATCGGGAAAACTGGTGGGTAGAATACGAGTCCATGATAAAGAAAATCTGTAGAAATCAAGTCCTAATTCCCTCATCATTTCGACGTCCCTTTTGTACTTATTATATGAGTCACAGGCAATGTCTCCATTTGAACAGTCGTCTATCACACACGGATCATTGTGAGTCATATGATCCCAGATGTTTTTGGATTTGCCTGGAAACAATTTGTAAAAAGGTTAATTATTAAAGTGTACGCTTATTTAACCATTCTTAAGTAATTTACTAGGTATATTATTTGATAGTTCCTCACCATCTGCATCCCAGCCTCCCTCGATTTGATAAGCTGCAGTTGATGTTCCAAACATAAAACCCTCAGGGAATTTTCTTACATCATGCCGCTCAATTTGCGCTGCCTTGCATTCAAACAACGTGAATAACAGTAATCTGGAAACAAATACACAACTTTTCATAGAAAAGAAGATTTCAGTGTTTACGAGTATTTACAAGTTATCCTTTACTTACATAAATTCGGCAGATATTAGCAACATCCTGCTTTCGCTTAGACGACTTACTAACAACAGAAAAGCAATCGCGTGCCTAACATTTTATTGAAGATCTTATCTTCATCTCGGTGGGGTGACATATTTGGACATTGAATGTAGATAATATGACAGGGCTATGCAAACATCGTCAATTTCGATAACTATCACAGGTCATATAGGTACATAGTTTGCTGTTGTCACGTTTCTTCTGATGCTGGCGTGTTTAAGGCAGACCCATCGTGTCTGCCCGAACTGATTTGATACAGGTATGACCCATTTAAAAGCTATGTCTGTTGTAAAGTCAAAGTCAAATGATTTATTTCAACTAGACCAATAAAGGCACTTTTGAACGTCAAATGAAAATAAAATATAGTGACTCTAGTCGTCCGTTCGCAAAAGGACCGTTCCTTATGGAGAAGAACGGACAAGAAACTCCATAGTTACTCTTTTCAAAAATAAGCTTTACAATATTTGCATACATTAATCAATTGATTATATGTGAGGACGATGTTCCCAAAAAAGCACTTATATACTACTAATAGGTACAATAAAGAAATGCCAGCAGAGGTAAAATTAATAAGTTTGCTAGTAAGGGGACATAGTTTTCACATACGTACAAATTTTGCAACTATTGATTTATTTGATCAGTGTGTGAGTTAAATTAAATATAAAAATCAGTAAATACACCGGTATACATAGTAAATATTAATATAATAAACACAAACATATCAACCAGTTTCACTATGTCTACTACACCCTAGATTGTCCTATGGAGCAGGACTAGCATGTTTCCAAGCATTCTTATCTTAAATATAATCATCAAATTTGTAAAATTGTCCATGGCGATATTTTTCTAGTCTATTGATTGTTACTTAGGTATAGATTTTATCTTTTGAGCGATTGTGTGATCTTAACATTTTGTAGCGTATATGAAAATTGTACAGCTGATTAAACCTGCTCTGTTACTTCAGTGCTGGATCGTCAAGGTTAATTCGAGGGCATCCAAACCTGTCAGAAACGTGCGTTGGTTCCTAGAGAGAGCTAGCTAAAACACTTGAGCAAAGGTCAAGATTAGGATAAAGAATCTAAGTTTGAGGTCTATCTCTTGCCTATCTACTTTATCACCGTATCTCCTCATGTCCTTGATCATTGTAATGTTTAGTTCAGGTGGTTTTGATTATACGTTTTTTATCAAAGTAAAAAAATCTTTGTTTGACAGTCCATCAATTGAAAAGTTAAAGTTAGATCAGATATTATGAGATAAGGCCGATATACTGAACAAATGATAGTTGTTGGCCTGTTACAAACAGTCAGTGTTGTTTAGTATTCTCTGCACTCAACAGCAAATACCAGATTTCGTAGATCGGCAGCTATGATTATTATGAATGCATGCAATTGCCGAAAAGATGCCTCACGTCATGGTCACATTCATAAGTTTCAGATCAAAGATAAACAGTAAGATTGTTGTAAGCATTTACTAAATAAAGTATGATTATTCCATCGTATGTCATGTGTTAGTGTCCCTCATCGATGGTCATGACAGTGGTGTCGGGCTCGTAGTGCCAGTCGAGCGCGCGCGTGCGCAGCATGTGCTTGTACACGAAGGCAGACTTGCGCGGAGTACGCGTGCGCGCGGGGCTCTCGTAGTCCACCTCGTACAGACCGAACCGCTCGCTGAAACAATATAAGCGACTTTTGTAAAAAAATGTCCCGTAGCTGTGACTATGATTTAACTAAATTAATTTCCGTGAAAACAATTCAATGATTAATTGCATTCAAAAACTTACGAATATCCTCGCATCCACTCGAAATTGTCCATAAGACTCCATACAGAGTAGGCTCTAACGTCACAACCCTCATCTATCGCGTCAAGCATGGCGTTCAGGTATCGCCTATGAAACGAGATTCGGTCATCGTCATCAAGCCCGCCATAGTTTGAGAATCCATTCTCGGTAATGTACACCGTAGGATTGTTATAATCCTCCCTGATCTTTGTCAGTATTTTGTGGAAACCCCATGGAACAACCTGGTGGTAAAAAGTTAAGCTATTAGGAACAGGTTCAAGTTGTATGTCTTGCATTCTTAGAACATCACAATTACCTTAAGGAAACCCGACGCAGAACGTTCCCAGTCATCAGGTTGATAGTGAACGTTTCCCAGGTCGTCGTAGAACGATGGAACGTCATAAAGGCCAACTACTGATTCGTTTCGATACACCAAATTAGTTGAATAGTGATTCAGACCAAAGAAATCAGATGTCCCTTTGACATACTCCACTTCTTCCGGTGTAAATTCAGGCAACCTCGATCTGAAGAAACCTTGTTCTGCACTTTTAGCTGCTACTTTTTGTTTCACGGCTGGTGGGAAGTCTCCGGTGTCGGAAAATATTGGATGAGCATATATGCCCCACTGGAAGAAACAACATCGGTAGGCTATATCATCGCTATGTTTAATTGTAAGTACAACTCCATAAAGTAGCCATACATTTTTCTTGACTTCAATTTTCATACCTCAAACTGATTACCATCTTCGGCAGCCTCAATCTCTTTTTCGGTTTCAGGTTCAAAAAGTTCTGCGCTCAGAGCTATAAAGATAGATCCATTATATTTGGGTCTAAATTCTTGATCATAAACATGGTAAGCCTTAGCGTGTGCCATCACAATGTTCTTGGCGCACATATACTCAGCTACACCTTTGATATTCAATCTAGGTGCTTTAGTATCTGCTCCGTAACCTTGATAGCAGATCTCCCTTGGCTCATTAATTGTAATCCAGTACTTAACCCTATCACCGTACAGTCCATAGACGATACGTGCATAATCCGCAAACCAGTCAGCTATCTGTGGGTTGGCCCACCCTCCCAAGTCTTGTAGTCTTTGCGGCAAGTCCCAGTGATACAGCGTCACCATTGGTTCAATGTTGTATTTAAGTAATTCGTCAATTAAATTGCTGTAATATTGAGCTCCAGCATCGTTAATATGATCAGGAAAACTGGTGGGTAGAATACGAGACCATGATATGGAAAATCTGTAGAAATCAAGGCCTAATTCCCTGATCATCTCAACATCCCTTTTGTACAGGCGATACGAGTCACCAGCGACGTCACCATTCGAGCAGTCGACTGTCGCACAGGGATCTATGTGAGTCATGTAATCCCAAATATTTTCCGATTTACCTGAACAAAAATGTACATTAGTTAATTATAGAAGAATAATAATATATTTGTTCTTAAATAATTCATGATGTTCTTACCGTCTGCATCCCAGCCACCTTCGATTTGGTATGCCGCAGTAGATGTTCCAAACAGAAAACCGTCAGGGAATTTTCTTACATCATGTCGCTCAATTTGTGCTGTCTTGCACTCAGACAACGTAAATAATAGCACTACTCTGGAAACAAATAAGACATAAAAACTTTGAAGAAAAGAAGTTTTGAGGTAATTTGCCATTTACTTACGCGCAAGCTGGAGATGTTAGCAACATCTTTGTTCGTTATCGCTTTGCTGGCTGACTGACAACAAAATAGCAATCGTTTAACATTTATTGAAGATCTTATCTCCATCCATGTATGTGTCGGGTGAAATATATGGATTTTGGTTAAGATAATAAACAGGCGGTTTGAAAAAGTGGGTACCTGTAAGTTTTTATAGAAGAGCCCTTTGTGGAAGTTCTCGATAAAGGAAAAAAATATACGATTGTCTCTACTGACGACGCGTCACTCTTAAAAATTTGACCATCATTCACGAGTAATCACGAGTACTTTCAACGCACTGTATCGTCTTCATTTTTTGTTCATGAGGAAAAATATAAAATACGTATCCATCCATTCTCATAAGCTATCAAATTTACAATATTAGCAAGTAGATCACCACATATGCATAATTTTTAAAAGGAGGAAGTCTACCTATGAATTGACGGTAAAGTTAATTTTTGATCAGTGGTAAGATCGCGTGACTTAAATCAGTGGGCACGCCAGTGCACCCACCAACACGAGCGAAAGTAAGCGGGACTGTTCTGGTCGGGATAACGCCACTCTAGACAGCCCAAATTCTCAGGATAAGATGTAGTTAGGGGACTACGAAAAAATGAAACCTAGCATTTGTCTAGCTTTTGATTAGATTTTTAGGGTTCCGAACAAAAAACGGAACTCTTATAGAATCACTCCGGTGTATGTCTGTCTGTCTGTCTTCTGTCCGTCTGTCACAGCCAGTTTTCTCCGGATCCACTGGACCGATTCTGTTGAAATTTACACGCGTTACGTAAATCATTTAATTTTTAGTATGGGGGCGTCACTTTTGGGGATCAGACTAGAAAATTTAAAAAAAAAAGTTTTTTAAAAATATCGTGTGACATATCAAATGAAAAGGCTTACTGTAAGGGTTTTAATTATATTTTTTTCATAATTTTAAAGTAAATGGTTTTAAAGTGATTTAAGAAATTAGGCGAAAAATGATCATACCCATTGTCTCCGAAACTACTGAGCCTAAAATTTTGAAATAAATGGAGATAATAGATCTTTACCTAAAGATTTCAGGAAAACCTATAAAAACTCTATAGTGTTAAAAGAACATGTCTTTACACGCGAGTCCGACTCGCACTTGGCCAGATTTTTACGATTTTTACCAAGATTTAGGATTTAGATTCGTGTTGTCTTTCTTATTTTCCCATGAAAAGCCCTTACAATTTATACATATTTAGATTTCTAAGACCTAATTCTATAATAGAATACAATAAGATGCCGAACATGGAAAAATAATAAATAAAGGCTCCAAAGATTAATCTTTCAGTCATAGCATGAAGCATAAAGTCGAATAATTTTAGACACCCCATTTCCTCCTGGATAAGAAATTGTAAGCTGATAGTTAATATGATCCTGTAAGTACCTAATAAACAAAGTCAGCTGGCAAGATGCCGAGGGAAAACTCGTCAGCTGGTGCATTTAAATAGGCGATAGATGCTCCTACGTTACACGGTTCAGGGCATCAGCTGAGCCAACTGACATGTTTGTTTGTTCACAAAAGTGTGTACTAGTTCTCATAAGAATCTAATAACACCGTATTTTGATAGTTTACAAGAGAATTTTCAAGTAAGTATTTGAACTGTAAAATAATTACGTAACTTGAAAATGTGATTCTTTGTTTATGGAGGTATTATTATAAAACTAGTGTCAAATGAAAGGTTTTTACATGAAAACAATATCATAAAAATAATCAAGTCGATAGGACTAGTTTTCGAAATATACGGAAAAAGGTAAAGTGAAAGTTAGACACGTTGGAATTTTGTAAGTTTTTGTTCTAGAATTTTTTTTTATTCTTCATAGTTATGGATTATATTATTATTTCATATTATAGAAGAAGGTCTTAGAAATCTAAATATGTATAAATTGTAAGTGCTTTTTATGGAAAAAAATAATAAATAAAGGCTCTTAAGTTTAATCTTTCCGTCGGAGCATGAGGCATAAAGTTGAATAACTTAATTAGACACGTTCTTTCCACCCGGATAAAATTTTGTCAGCTGATAGTTAATATGATAAAGTATATATATGCCAGCTGACATTTTGTTTTCTGCAAGATATTGGGTTGGCTATAATCTGACATATTTTCATTCGGGAGGAAATGACAGAAAAAAAATTTTTTTTTCAACGCGTTTGAGAGGCTGCCGTTGCTTAACCCACCCACCGTATCGCAGCTGACGTTCACAGAACTCCATAATAAAGCTCTCTTAACCGTTACAAGTTATCGTCCGGGAGGAACTTGGTCATGGAAATCTGTTGCTGGTTCGCGGGCCATTATATTTATCCGAGATCGTTCTCTTTTATCGGAAGGTGATCAATACTTCACTTGACTTCTATCTGTTTCTTTGCATGATAAGAAAAAGTAATGCCCTTTTTTAGTTTTTTTATTTGTGACTTTTTCTTCCTATGGAAGTCCTCCTTGATGGTAAATATTATGTAAAGGAGACCATACTGCGATTTTACCGTAATATTTCGGCCATCATACTGTACTGATATGCCAGTGGCGGTCCTTATATCATTTGCCTACGGCCGTCGGATTTCCGGTAAATCTATGGGACTACGATCTTAATTTATCAGCATTTGCTCCCCATGAACTGATACTTTTTAAAGTTCAAAGAACTTTAGAAAACACGGGCCTACCTTGCAGTGAGGCTCTCCTCATTTCCATTCCTTAGTGTGAACTCAAGAGTCCTAGGTAAAATCAATAAAGTCTAGACATATCTCTTTACTAAGCCATAAGTCGTGTACCTATATGATAGCAATTTTACCAACATTGTACGTACGTGAGCAATAATTTGATCAATTAAGCGTAGGGACTTGTGATACTCAGCTGCAAGTGAGGTTGCTAAGCTTGAATTTGAACCCAAAACTGTAATTTCATGATGTCTTTACATGATAGGTCGAGAATTGTTAATCTGATTTGGAAAGCTAGGGCATAATTTAGGGCATAATTTTCCATCGTCAGAAGCCAATAAGGCTTAAGCATTTTGAGAACATTTTTATGGACAGGAAATTTTTCAATTAAAATCTACAAACGAAACTTGATCAGTCACAATTCTAAACTGTTTATTCAATAGACATTTTTCTTGTAAAGAGTTTAAACAAAATGTTAAACTAGTGTCCTTCGTCGATGGTCATGACGGTGGTGTTGGGCTCGTAGTGCCAGTCGAGCGCGCGCGTGCGCAGCATGTGCTTGTACACGAAGGCAGACTTGCGCGGGGTGCGCGTGCGCGCGGGGCTCTCGTAGTCCACCTCGTACAGACCGAACCGCTCGCTGAAACAATGCAGGTGACTTTTGTAAAACCCTGTTTCAGACTTCTGGCTGATGCATGCTGTGATATAACAAAGTGCATCTTAGTAGCTTTTAATGAAATTGATTGCATGACATAATTCATTGGATGTAAAAACTCACGTATATCCTTGCATCCACTCGAAGTTGTCCATAAGACTCCAGACAGAATAACCTATGATGTTTGAACCCTCGTCAATGGCATCGAGCATGGCGCTCTGGTATTTCCTTTGGTAAGAGATCCGGTCATCGTCATCAAGACCACCATGGTTAGAGTAGCCGTTCTCCGTTATGATCACCGCAGGGTTGTTAAAATCCTTCCTGATCTTAGTCAACGGTTTGTAGAAACCCCATGGGACAACCTATCATAAAAAGAACCTTTCATTAAATTTTAAAAAGACGATCTGAATCTCTAAGATGAGTTTTAGGAATCCTACCATTTGCATTTTTAGATAGTCAAAGTAGTACCTTTAGGAAACCCGATGCGCCGTGTTCCCAGTGATCAGGTTGATAGTGTATATTCCCCAAGTCGTCATTGAATGACGGTATGTCATATCGGCCCACAGCTGACTCACCTCTATACACCAAATAAGTCGAATAGTGATTTAGACCAAAGAAATCTGAGGTTCCCTTTACATATTCTACTTCCTCCGGTGTGAATGCAGGCAATCGTGATCTAAAGAAGCCTTGTTCCGCACTTTTAGCTGCTATTTTTTCTTTAAAGGTTTTTGGGAAGTCTCCGGTTTCGGAAAATATCGGATGTGCCCAAGCGCCCCACTGGAACAGAAAAAAAAAACTACCATTACCATCATCGTTATGAATACTTTCAGATCAGATGTCAAAAATATTCCGTTTACAAAATAAATAACTCCTCAAAATAATGTAGATGTCATGAATTGAACCCTGTTAGTTTTAGGAAATATTGTATGTAATCATTTCAAATTTTCATACCTCAAATTCATTGGAAACATCGGCAGCATCAATCTCTGTATCGGTTTCGGGTTCATAAAATTGTGCACTCAGTGATATGAAGATGGATCCATTATATTTCGGTCTAAATTCTTGATCATAAATATGGTAAGCCTTAGCGTGTGCCAACATAAGGTTCTTAGCACACATATACTCTCCAACGCCCTTGATATTCAATCTTGGTGCTTTTGTATCAGATCCATAGCCTTGGTAGCAGACTGCCTTTGGTTCGTTAATTGTTGACCAATACTTTACTCTATCACCGTACAGCTCAAAGACGATACGCGAATAATCCGCGAACCAGTCGGCTATCTGTGGGTTGGCCCACCCGCCCAGATCTAGTAGTCGTTGTGGCAAGTCCCAGTGATAAAGCGTCACCATCGGCTCAATGTTATATCTAAGCATTTCATCAATAAAATCGCTGTAATGTTGAGCACCAGCTTTGTTAATCTGATCGGGAAAACTTGTGGGCAGAATACGAGACCATGAAATGGAAAATCTGTAGAAATCAATTCCTAATTCCCTCATCATTTCAACATCTCTCTTGTACTGGTGATACGAGTCTCCAGCGACGTCGCCATTCGAGCAGTCGACTATCGAACAAGGATCAGCGTGTGTCATGTGGTCCCAGATGTTTTCAGATTTACCTAGAATAAGATTAAATAGGAAAATGGTAAATAAAAAAAAACAGCACAACACATGCCATTGTTTACTATTCGTAGATTATGCCAATAACCAACCACGTTTTATCATAGTTTAAAAATGTAATGTTTGTGACAATAACATTTAATCTATATATAAAAAAAACTGGCCAAGTGCGAGTCTGACTCTCACACGAAGGGTTCCGTATCATAAACCAAAAAAATCTTGTATATCCTTTCATTTTGATTATTGGTTGTTATAGCGGCAATAGAAATACACACTCTGTGAAAATCAACCGGCTACTTATAACGGTTCTCGAGATACAGCTCGCTGACAGACAGACGGGCGTACGGACAGCGGAGGCATAATAATAGGGTTCCGTTGGTTACCCTTTGGGTACGGAACCCTAAAAATGAACCCCATTTCCCTTAGTCACGGACTGATTTCGCTAATTTGTTTTTTGTTGTGTTTGTTATTGTCAGGACTAGGTTCTTATGAAAGAAAAAATTAAGAAAGTTGCCGGGTAGGTAGGTAGGTAGGGTCAGTTGACGGGAGGGAGCGAAGCCGCGGGGGACAGCTAGTTTTGAATAAAAAACACTACATTTTTACACATTTATGCATTTATGTACATTGATATCCTCACCATCTGCATCCCAGCCTCCCTCGATTTGGTACGCTGCAGTGGATGTTCCAAAAATAAAACCCTCAGGGAATTTTCTTGTATTATGTCGATCACTTTGTGTTGTCTTACATTCAGACAACGCTATCAAATATAAACTAAAAAAAAAACAGTAAGTAAAAATAGCATTTACTTTGTAATAAATAAAATATAAATAATAATAATAATATATATGATTTGTAATTTATTTTGTGTGTATAAATTTTATACTTACATAAAACCCGCTGATTTTAACAACATGTTGCGTTCGCTTAGATTTCTCTCTAACTACAATCTTTCATCATTTATTGAAGATCTTATCATCAGCATCTAGGTGTCGGGTGAAAAACACGGAGTGTAGTTTGATTATAAGCAGGCACTTCGGAAACGGCACCAAATTCGATAAAGATCTATTAAACACCATATCTGATAACCGCCTTAGGAAGGATTTGTGGTAGATTTCCTTATGGAAAGGCTATTTCTGTTTTCAAACAAGATAACCCATAATTCCACGAATCCACGATGGTTTTGGGGTTGGCTATCGGTTATGTATGTATGTGTCTGTAACCAGCTTTGTGAGAAGTGGCGATAAATTCCTTATTCGAAATGACTTAGAGCAATGTAAATGTTTACAGGGTCCGTGGTTAGCCAGGTGAAGGATGCAGGTGCGGTGGGCGGCGTGGGCGCTGGCGGTGTGCGCGTGCGCAGCGGCTGCGCCAGCCGAGACGCGCGCGCCGCTCCCCACCGCCGCAGCCGCCGCCGCCGCCCCGCCGCCCGTGCCCGCCTGTGAACCACTCGTGCTCAGGAACACGCCACCCATGCCATCAGTACGTACAAACCAACATTTTTACATACGCTACGAGTACCTACATAATGTTATAATGCAAAAGTATACCAGTACAGATTTTGCTATTTTGTGTGGGCAGTAAAGCCGATAAACAACTTCAGAAACTTACAAACAACCTTTAGATAAGGTAAGCATTTAGGTAGATCTATGTTCTAAATATAGCCATTTTTTGTCTTCATTTAATTATGTTAAAGTTTGTCGTATTCCAGAACGCTCGCGAGCACGAGGCGGCGGCCATGCACACGGCGCGCGCGCTGGTGGAGCTGGTGCAGCAGGGCGTGGCGGACGAGGAGCGCGCCGCCGCGCTGGCCCGGGCCGCCACACGCGCGCCTCTGGCGCCGCCACCCGCCGCCGTCGCGCTTGGCGCGCCGCAGCTGCACCTCGGCGTACTCTACATAGCGGAGCCGCCCCGCCTTGTCGTCTTCCAACAAAACAACTCTATCACTCTGCGACAGTTTTGGAGGACGTTGGCATCAGCGTGGAACGCAACTACAGCGGTGTGGTCCAACGCGTGGTTCTCTTGCGACAAGGACGGCGAGGGCTGGTGGGGCGGTGTGGCAGCAGCGCGGGGAGCGGGCCCGGCCAGGTCTGCTGCTGCTCTGTTCCGACGATGGCCTGCCTTGCCCTGCGAAGAGGCTATGAACGATTGGCTCGGCGGGGCTCCATTGTGCGACGCTGCTACAACAGATTGTGAAGCTACTCCATCATTTGGATCTTCTGATCGGAGGATAGAGGTAATTAATGGATCTATAAGAACTGTACTTTACTTATTGCCTATGTTTCTTACTTAAAACTCCATTCTTTGCAGTATCGTTGCAAATGTCAGGCTGACCACTGGAACGCGGGTGGCAGCGGGTGGCTGAGCGGCGCCACGATAGCGGCGGACGACTCCGGTCCGCTGACGTGCACGCCGTGCGGCATGGGCAGCGACTCTACGGCGTGCCTGGCGGACTCGCACCGCGTGGCCGTGCTGGCCAGCAACGTGGGCGGCATGCTGCTCTGTCTCGTCACCGCGGGCATCATCTTCCAGAAAAGGAAGTGTAAAGTAAGTACGGATGCAGTGCCGTGTGAGAGCAACTAATCAGCATTTATAAGCCTCGGACTACTAAAAACGGATTTATTTTATGTTTTCAGGCAGTAGCGGTGGGAATGTGGACAGTGCTAGAGGTTGTACTTGTGGGCGCGTTTCTCATGTATGCTTCCGTAAGTAATTCGGAAACCTGATGATTAAAATTAAATTATTGGCAGTTAACAAGAGTTCTTAGTTGTTTAAACGATAAAAAAAAAAACAAAGTTAGTGATATGATTATATCTTCTGAAACCGTTTTTCAAGTATCTACATTCCATTGATGCATTCAATATTTCGAATTCGAACTATTCCGGTAAGTACAGTTAGCACTCGTTTCTAAGCGTTATCATTATCATCTGCCCTGGGTGGCTTTATCTTGCTCGTGTAAACAAACAATACTTAGTGGGATTATACGTTATCGTAATCGGTACAGACATAATGCCACCTCCACGTAAACTTACTGAGTGGTGACTCCAAGTAAACGAACTAGTTAAAGTTTTGAATGTAGACAGTTATGAAGTTACTGGTTGGCCCTTCATCCCATTGCTGGCGAAAGCATCCCCATATGAATACCAGACTATTCAGCTGAGAGCTAAACTGCAAATAAAAGGATTAAATAGCTAATGACAGTAAGTCTCAGTCATGTCCAGACAATTTTTTCCATCCCAGGTTGTCTGGAAGAGATCGTGGAATGCGATAAGGCCGCCCATTGTATGTATTTTGGTTTTAAGTTTCCGTTTTATAGTAATTTTTGTGTACTTTAAAGCGTATAATAAATAAGTAAAATAAATAAAATGATTGTTTATAGTTGTGGAAACCTTGTTTATCTAAGTTTATCTGTTGAACATCATAATAGGCTCAGAAAGAAAATAATTATTATACTAGGACGTAAGAAGGAAGCCGACCCTAATGTAGTTGGGAAAAGGCTAGGCAGATGATGATACTAGGACGTAAGATGGGAGAAGTTACTATCGTTTTTTCTGAGGGTACCTAATTCTATATCGGAAACTAGCACTTCGCCCGCGACTTCGTCCGCGCTGCAATTTTCTTAAGGATCTCTAATTTTTTTGAAAATAAATTATAGCCTATATTACTTCCTGATAATTTAGCTTTCTATTGGTAAACAAATGTTAAAATCGGTCCAGTAGTTTCGGAGCCTATTTGGTACAAACAAACAAAAAAATCTTTCCTCTTCATAATAGATAACACGAAAATGTTGTTTGAAATGGCCATTGTGTTGGTTGTAGGCGGCGTCCCAGTTCATATCGCTGGCGAAGTGGCGCTGCATCGCGGGCGCGTGGCTGCGCGAGCTCGGCTTCGTGGCGTGCTACGGCTGCGTGGTGCTGCGCCTGTGGGTGCTGCTCGCCGAGTTCCGCACCAGGAAAGCTCATCGGTGGACGCCGCGGGACTCAGAGGTACGACCGGTCTTTCTGGAATCAGTTTCATTAAAGACATTTTAGATCACCACGCAGTTAGCACTGGTCTTTCGTGGTTGAAAAATTGGGTATATACTACTGGCATCTATCCTAACAACCACCCAATAAAATCAGAACAGTAACCAAATTCCGAATTTGATTAGAATTCCGTAACTAAATTCTATTTTAAATTTTATTTATTTGCTGGTAGAGAATGCCTCGTTGCATTAAGTCCACCTATGTACCACTATAGTACATGAAGTTTAAATAAATAAATAAACAGTGCAATTTACTGCGTCCTAACGCTATTAATCTGTCTACGGTGGGTGACTGGCTTATTCTGCCTGTCTCTAAATCCGGGAACCGTGGTCGGAATGTGAATAGATTAATTTAAGAACGAAGAATGAAAAATGCTTTGCTGGCTCGTCTGAGTTTTCCAGTATGAATCTCAGTACCTAGCCCGAATTCTGAGCTAATGTGTGGTTATACCACCAACAATACGTTCGCCTTATTTCATGGGACTCAAAGGTAGGTAACTGGTAGAATGTACTGTACTACTCCACCGGCATTAAAGCGTAATTATATGTTCTGTGATACTTATGCTGATACGTATATCTGTCTAACTACTACTCCTTTTCTTTTTTTCTATTGTCAGTCATAGTTTAAGTCTTTTCTTGTTTAAATTGAGGTTGGACTTGTAATTTTTTGTTTAAATTCTATATTCATTTTGTAAACTACTTTTACCGTTTAATTTTATTTTTCATTGAAGAGCGAGACCTCCTAGCACAGGTATATCTTTTACTTACGAGTAAAAGGACGTCTCTATGTAAGAGTAACTGTAAAAGTTTATTCAAGTTTGTGCAATAAATGTTGTCAACTATGTAGGTACTGCGCGTGGTGGGCGCGATGGTGCTGGGCGCGGCGTGCTACCTGGCGGCCTTCACGGCCACGGCGGCGTGCGAGGAGGCGGCGGGCGCGGGCTGCTCGCGCGCCGCCTGGCACCACGTCACCGCCGCCGCCGAGCTGCTGCTGCTGGCCGCCGGCCTGCGCATCGCCTACGCCGCCAGGAACGCCAACGTGCCCTTCCAGGTACCTATACTACATACTTAAAGAACAACGAAAGGAAGAAATTGTTATTTATGATACTAGTGCGGTAAGTTGGTTTTTACAAACGAGTAGACGAATGTAGGCCCGAGACGAAGTCGAGGGCGTACCATAGTCACATGTTTGTAAATACCAATATCCGCACGTGTGTCATACAAAATTTTTCAACACATTTGTAAGAAAACAGTACAATAGTTAATGAGACAAACTTTTTGTTTTTAAATAGGTATCAGTAGGAAAGTCGCAACAATCTTTGCAATATAAAAATGGCTCGAATTTGCAAATTTACAATTAGAACTAAGTAAATCTTTGGTCTCATTTTCTCTATAGTAAAGTGAGACAAACGTATTGAGCAAAAGTGTCTTCCGTCTGCGTCTGCGTGAAACTCCTTAGTGGAATTCTTATAATTATATTGCAGCGGTCGGGTTTTTTGACAAAGTCAGTTTTTTATTTCCTACATTTTAGTGCGTTACATTTTTGGAATCGCCTCGAGTCCTTTATCTTGATACCCCACGCAATAGACATTAAAGAAAAAAAAATATATATATGGCGCCAAAAATCGGCCAGTGTCACTCTCACTATCAAAACAAATCTTACGACACCTCTCAAGCTAAAATCCATCAAGCCGTTTAGGCTATAGGGCGTGCCAAAGAAATAAACATACATACATACATTCGGAAAGCACAACCCTTCTCCTGGCGCAGTTGGGTAATTAGAACTACATCTATCGTCTCATTTTTGTTTCACGTAGACGCAGACGAAAGCGCTTTTGTTTCCGTGTGCGTCTGCGTCTCCTTAGTAGAATTGTTTAAGAAAATTTAAAAAGAAACCGTAAAGGATACGCGCAGCGCTTTGTATGGAAGCGTGTGGTAAAATAGGTACTTAGGTGAGAGTACCTATTTTACCGCACGCTCCATTGTATGGTGCGTAATTTTTAAGGTTCCAACAATGTATACAGGCTTCGTAAATGCATTTTTTGAGCAAATGTGTTGAAAAAGTGTTTTTTGACACAGAATTGACATGCATACAACTTACAAACTATAATTCCATAACAGTAATTATGTTAATAAAAGGGAAAAAAGGAAAGATTAGAACATAGGTATATGCACATAATGTGTATAGACGGTCCATTTACACCATGTTTCTGGGTCGAAAATTATTTAAAAACGAATGTGTTAAACTGACAAACGCGTTTTAGCTGCTATGATTGGTTAAATGTCAATGGCATCCTTAACTTACGTTCAGATCATTAGTCACGCGTTATTTTCCCTTCAGAAACCGGGTGCAGGTTAGTTTTACAAGACTAAGAAATATGCGTGAGTAGTAGTTTGAAAGAAGCGTAGGACCCCTACCACTATCGCAGGGATACCACCCGGTCTGTTTTGTCAACACGTATGTAATAAGTATACACAGTGAAACCTGTGTATACTAAGGTGGAGTGAGCATGAAGTGAACTTTTATTTCAACTT
Organism: Lacanobia wlatinum; assembly: GCA_947578705.1. Taxonomy (NCBI): domain Eukaryota; kingdom Metazoa; phylum Arthropoda; class Insecta; order Lepidoptera; family Noctuidae; genus Lacanobia; species Lacanobia wlatinum. The sequence continues at coordinate 8,137,469 of OX388028.1, read as the reverse complement.
GTTTATATGAATTTACAGCTCACTCCACGTTCACTTCACCGAAGCCGACGGTGAGTTGTTTACAGAATCACACTGTGGTTTTGCCTCACAGCATTTTTTTTAAAGTATGGAGAATCATCAAATGACTCCTACCGCTCTGGGTGGAGCAGAAGGGAGTGTCAGACTCTTACTGACTAAAACCCATCCGTGTTCCTCCTAGTGCCCTTTGCGTTCAAGGGCCGTGGTGAATCTTACGAACAAATTCCGCAACCCTGGCGCCTCACAGCAATCAATCGGTTTACTCGATGGTCTGAGGTAACACCCTTACAGGATATCACAGTCGAGACCGAGGCAAAGGCCCTTCTTAGTGGATGGATTTTCTGTTTCGGCTGTCTCTCAAACGTATAGTCGTTGTGTCAGGAGCGCGGCTGGCTGGCGGCGGCGCTGGCGACGGAGATCGTGTGCGGCGTGTGGTGGCGGCTGGTGGCGCTGGGCGAGCCGGGCGCGGCGCCGGAGCGCTGGCCGCTGTCCGCCGCCCTGCGCGCGCACCTGTCGGCCGGCGCCGCGCTCGCCTGCGTGCTGGCGCCGCGCCTATGGCACGGCTACCGCGCGCGCTCACTCGCGCAGGAGGTAACAACACATCCAACCGAAACACAAGCATTATTTTGCAGGGCTCCCCGTAAGCATCACCTTACCGACTGGTCGTTGCCACAGCTACATTTGCTGGACTGTGGTTCCCGCATCAAGCGGATTCTTACGACTTTCTACTAATTCCTATCATACAACAATGTTAGGAGTCCTAATTCAAGTTAAGAAATAATTCTTGAGGTTGCTATTATATAAATGGTCCTGCTATACCACAGAGTAAGGAATAAATGGAATTCAAAAGCTAAATCTTTTTATCACAAGTAGGTTTTTCCAGAAGGACTGATATTTTAAACGTTGTGCTTTATGTCAGTCCTAAATATAAATAATCGCAACTCTCTCGTGTAACAACACCCCAAGGTGTCACGACGCGGTCCTGCGGAGGGATTCGGTGCGGAGGGTGAGGAGGAACCGACCTCGGAGGAAGTTCGCGCCGAACTGAAGAGATTGTACGTCCAGCTGGAGATCCTTCGAAACAAAACGCTACGGAGAGACAACCCGCACATCAGCAAGCGACGCGGCGGACGGAAACCGCCGCATCGACGCTTCTCACTGCAGGTATACTCAGACAAACGATACCCTCTGTTGAACTCAGGTTTTTGCAATACTTTCCTCTTCCATTACTAACCAAATAAAGTTGATAGGACTCAGGTAGCTTACACGTTTTCACAAGTTTATCCACTGAGAAAATTGAGAGCTTGCTGATGGATTATGGTCAGCAATTTGAACAAATTTGTAGAGACGATATTATGCTCGTAAGATTAATTTTCAAGTCTCGTGTGGTTTTTAATTTTCTTTCCTCCCTTTAGTTAACGTTTGGTCCTTACCTTTAGATCATAATGACCAAGTGTGATACCTATTGTAACCTCATTTTCTGGATTGGATTGGATGATCTAATATTTAGTTTAGATTCTGATGAATAATGTCCCACAACCTTAGTATTTACAGTAGGACCCAACATTAAGCATAAAATGATAACCCGAAGTGTTAGTAACGTGAAAAGTGTTTAGGTATTTTCAGCCCTCGTATATCGGTGTTCTATCTCCACTGTCATTAATTGAATGTTTCATCTTCCATCCTACACCGACTTTAGAAAAAGGGCAGTCGCGAAAAGGTAAGGAGGCGTACAGTACATACCTACCTAACTACGTATATAATTATCGCATGCGCACTGACGTGGAGCACCCGCATGAAACCCCGTGGATGTCGCCTGTAGCGCCCCGCGCCCCCGCGCCCCCGTGCCCTGCGCCCCCGCCCGCGCCCGCGCCCCGCGCTCCCTGCACTTCCCCGCCACACTACCCGACTGTCGCAATGTTCCAGATATTCGCTTTCTCTGTGCTCCGGTGCCGAACTAAACTACTACTAATTGGCAGGATCGTCACCATCTAAATTTGTCTCCTTTTCTCTTGGTCTGACTTACTCAGGCCGGGGGCTGTATGTGTTTTTTTATATTTTTATGTCTGTTATTTCAAGTGCAGCTTAAATCCCGATCGTAATTAGATTTTGTTTCTAAATAGCGACGCTGAACTCTGAAATCGGTTGATTTTCTTTTAAATTGCATAAATATCTATTACTAAAGTTTTATTTGACTTAAAAAAGAACATTTACTCTCTGAGACGTTCACAAATTCACAACATTACATGTATAAGTACACAAATCAAACTTAAGTTTACCTATATTGCTTAAAGAGCGCTTGTACGCGTGGAGGAAGTCTATACTCGGTTTTGATAATCCTAGCTTTTTATCAAAATTCTGCTCGGAATCTAGTCGCAGGTCAACCACAAAAAACTTTTAATAAAAACGGCGTAAGTTCCAAGTCTAGTGAAAGAGAATGGTGATTAGCCAGAGCCACGCTCCGATCAAAATAAATCTAGTATAGACCAGTGTGCAAGTACGCTCCCTAATTACTATGCTGTCTTCTACTTCACACAGAAATCAACTCGTTTCATGACTGTCGTCAAGTGTAGAACTTGTCTCGTTACAATAATGTACTGTGCGTGTCAGGCGCTGCAGGCTCGGCGCGGCTGCAAGGGCAAGGCGGGCGGCAGCGCGAGCGTGGTGGAGGCCAGCGAGGCGGGCGACGCGTCGCGCACGCCCGAGGACTCCGTGTGCTCGGCCGAGGGGCCCAGCCACTACACCGACGCCGACACGCAGGCGTGATCGCACTGCGTCCCTGTCCCACAATACACGCCGTCATTTCACCTTGTGACACTTTGTATTGCATGGTATTGTTGTCCACGGAGTAGCTATCTAAAGGGTCAAATTAATTAAGCTAGCAAAAATTCGGGGTTGTGTACTTATCGATATCTAATTGCGATAAAATAAACAAAAAGCGTTTTGGTACCTAATTTAATTTCACCCTTTATTGTGTAACGGCGAACGGCGCTTTAACACTCCATTTGTTACTACTCCGTGGTGTTCCGGAACTGAAACCATATCTTACTGTTTGGTATCGGTTCAGTGGACGCATCTACTTGCACGGTAGGTATCCGTGCAACTATTAAACGTCTCAGTAAGAATTGGTTGAATTTTCGTAGGATTTAGAGCGATTGTTACGGATGTAAAGTTATATTTTTAATGCGAGAGTGGGTCAAGTCATAATGTGTATGCTAGGTACCAGTTTGCCCCACTATGGAATCATTTAAGTAAATTCGTACATAACTACTACTATTTGTACATTAGTAAATACGAAATGATATTTATTTACAACAGTAAATAGTTTACTGGCAGCAAATGCAATTTTTTAATTATTTAAAGTGATTTGTGAGAAAGAAAGGTCCATTGAGCAATAGTAATTAAACAAATGTCTAGACTTGGAATTGTTACTGTAATGTAAGACATCATTAACTAGGTGTTGTGAAAATCAATATTTTTTACGGGAAATTATTTAAATCATAGTACAATTTTATATTTATATCTACATATTTGTCATATAACAGCCGGAATAGATCAAATATATTTATTACTCAAACTAATTCGAAATGAATAAAACTAATAGATGATGTACAAAACAAAAAAAAAATACTAGTCAAGGAACTACAAAGTTTTCTATAGAGTTAACATAGTTTTACAATAATTTTATGATTACCCATACTTTACATACAGGCGGTGTGGTCATGTTATTGGACTACAATTTTTATTTGTACGGTATCACATGGCGCTAGTTTTGAGCAGATCAAATAGTGTGACTGTACCGCGAGTATTACTTATCTATTTTTAACGAGCAATGTAAATAGAAAGTGTGAACCTGGGTCTAACAAAATAGCTCGAAGATTGCGAAAGTAACTTCGATTTTAAATCTTTTTCATTTAATTGTAGTACACCCCCACAATGTAGTCTTATTTGCCCAAACGTTAAACTAACTGGTAGAGAATGTTTTGTTGCTTTAAATCCGGCTGTGTACCACTACTGCAGTGCGAATCTGCCTGCCGACTCTGCCAGTCGATTCTGTAAACATGGCGAAGTGAAGGATTGGGTGAAGTGATCACGAAGTGATCTGTCATTCCATCTTGATTACTTGGATTGACAGCTCACTTCGTCATCACTTCACCCAGCTTTCACTTCGATATGTGTACAGAATCGCACTGCTGAAAACATGTGGAAGTGAAGGCTTGGGTGAAGTGATCACGAAGTGAGCTGTCTATCCATGTAATCAAGATGGAATGACAGCTCACTTCATGATCACTTCGACATGTTCCGGAATCGACCGGCTGATCATAAAGTTGAAATAAATAAATAAGCAATTTAAAAAAAAATTGAAAAAGTTGCTCATGAACCAATAAAAAATTTAATCAAAAATTAAAAACAATACAATCATTAAGATTGGTAATCCAATTTTAATGATTGTATTGTTTTTAATATTTTTCAACGAAAAATATGTGTATCATGACTATAATATTCTTCCAGTCATCCTTCGCTACTTGAAAACCATGTAGCGAATGATCTGGAGTACCTAGCGCAATGTATGAGAACCGAGGCTCACCCTATCTGCTTACATTACCCGTAAGATGTTCATAGTACATAGGAGTGATTTTATATCTTTACTTACCTAGGATTTGTGTGCTGTGTATTATTGTGAATGTACCGGTTTCACGTGTCGCTGTTCCATAGCTTCCTGTCCTCGTGACCTCGTGTGTGACCCTGTGTGTGTCGCCAGACGACCTGTTGTAAATGTTCTTACAGTTCGAGTGTTTTCGGCGAATCTTCAGTATCTCAATGTTCTCTACTCTTTATAAAAGTTTGTCATTGTTTGCATGGGATTCCACTGTTCGTTAAAAACTACTCTATAAGAATAAAGGAATTGCCTCAGCTTTAGGTTTAGGCATTATATTGATTTATCTTTTATCACTTTAAACTGCTACAATATGAATCACTTTTGATTGGATCACTGAATTTAGTTACGATCTAACAGGAAAGTAAATAAATATGAAGTACCGAAATGCAATGAAGGAATTATGAGAGACTATTTATAAAAGAGGAATTGTTAATATTTGTAAAGTTTTACTAATAGATATACATTCGAATGTTTTTGAAACTTGCTCGAATATTGTTAGTGTTACACAGAAAATGCTTTATCCACAATTATATTGTCATTCTTGTTAAGTTACTTGTTGCGCACAAGCAAACACTCTATCTTCCACTTTCAATCTTATGTCTTTACGGCACAAATTCATTACTAACATTTTGATCTTTATGTGATTATGTTTTGTTGTATTCTGTATATCCTGGTCTTATAAATTGTTACCGGTTTTAGGGATCAATGTTTTAGTTAGACATATATTTAATTTGAATTAGCACGGGTACTAGTTTGTATGGATAATATAATGTTCGCAAAATATATTTTAGATCATTTTTACGCGCAAAAGTTTTGGGTTATTTACATTTTATGTGATTGTTGTTTGTGTATATTTATACCTGGAATGATAGATGAAAATTGTAAATATTAATGCTAAAAGATTTTATAGTATCATACGCATGATTTGTTTCAGTATTTATGAAACGTTGAGCTTTGTTCAATGTTTGTGGTGCGCGAGGCGTTTTGATGCCAAAGATAATATTATTAATATAACAACATATTATTTATTGAATAAATGACAATATTCATAGTGATTTCTTTTATTTACAAAGTTTCCAGAAAGATTAATTTCGAAAAATTATAAGCTACGCCGTAGCATTCGTAGCAATCAAGGACAGAAGAGCTGACTGTTACACACAACCCAAAATTAATAGATTACATTGGAGTTTTCTAGGATGGGAAAATACCGTAATTGCCTCCTTGGGTCACATATCAAAAAATATAAAATCACTAATCTCTCACAAAAAAAGGTTTACCTTATCAATTTACACTTTTCGTAGAGCTTCAAACGTAGAAGAGGTGCTACGAGGCTACGCCGTAGCAGTCCAAGGGCAAATATTTTTTGTATAATATAGTTAGAAACATTCATCTCATCTCAGTGTCAACCATGTCAAAAACTTGCCATATTTTGGGGAAATTATTTTGACAGATTAAGACTGACATTAAAATGCGTACGTTCCTTAAAAACGCGATTGGCCCAATGGTTTTTGAACTCCCTCATTTGTAGTTCCGGTAGATATGTATGATAGGTGCATGTACTTATGCAACATCACTTTTATAAGACACCTATTTCAATGACCTACATCAATTGACTTAGGCATTTAATCGGCAACTTTGTGCAAAGATACAAACGAAGAAGTGTTACGAGGCTACGCCGTAGCAGCCAATCTCATTTTTTAAACTTACTGTAGAAGATTCAGTAGATTGGTATAATATATCCAGGTTTCTTACCTTTGTGACCTATACTTACATTCATCCGTGAATATAAAAAGACGCCACAGTTACCTAGCAACGGTTACCAACTACGCCAATATTAAGTACGCATTGGAGTGAAATAATTTTTATTTTTTGTTATTATTATGTCGGAAATGTCGCATCGCGGCGTAGCGTGGCAACGAGGCTCGCAGGACACAAAGGAAGTCCGGATCCTGCGGTAACAGTACACCAGAAAGTTCAGGAAATAATGGTCATGCAGGAAACAACCGGTTTTAATTACTATTTAATTGAACTGTGATGGTGACTTAGTTGAAAATGTCAGGTAAGTAAAACGATAGTTAACTCACAAAAAGCTTTATTATATTTCGAGCATTATTTGAATCTTATTATAATAAACTAGTGACCTGTTCCGGCTTCACAATAGTGCAAATTATATACACAAACCTTCCTCGTTTATCGTTCTTTCTATTAGAGACTGTATCAAAATCCTCTGCCTGGTTTAGAAAAAGTAAGCTGAGGCACAGGCAGAGACTTTGTCTTATACTACTTTGATAAAAGAAGTACATTTTTTTAATGAACTTTACTTAGGTATGAGTATTAATGAATATCAGTATTTTCATCATATAAACAGATAAGATTAGTTAAGTTGGTCATATTAATATTTACATTATTCTTTTAAGTTATGACAAGTAAAAATGTACTGTAAGTACGTAGTGACGCGTATGACTCCGTAGTCATAGCAAATCCACGTGTTTTGCATGAATGTCAGTAGGTAATACATGCTGTTTCACTTGTAATTGGTTGGCCACAACAACCGTAAACCCACACTAATGCAAAATACACACGCCGATAAATTAATTATTTATTTCAGTTATCGGCGTGTGTGTGTCACCGGAAAATGGCAAACTCCGTAAGATTATAAAATAGTGAGAATGTAAACTTTCAATAAATTTTCAACTGAACATTTGGAATACTTTTTTACGCATAAAAATTTGATAGTCCATAATTTCTCGAAGTCATTCCGAGAAATTGTGGACTAGCATAAAATGGCGACCAATCAGAGCACAAGTTTACAAGAAACAAAGCTCTCATTGGTCTGTTCAGATGTGACGTCACATGTACGCTATAAAGTTACGAATTAAATGGATCTCCCGTTGTCCGATGTTGGTTGGGTTTACTTTGGGTGTGTAATGATAGGTACGAGTATAACTAATTTTTAATATGAATGTACATTCGCCTTAAATTACGGTTTTGACCAAGGTACTCGTAAGTTGACGGGCAGTGTACGACTAAACGCCGACAGACACTACGCCAACAGACTGAACACCGACAAGACTTTACTTCGACGGGACTCTTCGCCGACAGGACACTTCGCCGACAGGACTCTTCGCCGACAGGGCTCATCAGCGACGCAACTTATCTCCGATAATCAGATTTGGAAATCGATTATGCTTTTCTTGTAATTATACAATTCATAAAAAATAAAGATCTTGCATTGTTTATGTATCGGTATCAAGTGTAATACGTGAGCTCGACAAATGGATGTGCGATTAACGCTTATGCGACAAAACTGCGAGTCACCATAGTTCGAATCGCACATAACTGATCACGAACCAGTCCTGTTAAGTGTCGTTACGGATAGGCCCAACCTGAAGCCGTGCATGACAAGAACGGTGGTCGACTATACTTCGATTATACATGACATTGAACAGGCAGATTTCTCAAATGTTTTATTTTCCACAAATGCTAATGAAGCAACAAACATTCTCGTCTCAACACTCTCAGAAATTATATGTAAGCACACCCGTAAAACTAAAGTATCTAAAAATACGGAAATATAAAGCACTGGATCTCTTGCGGTCTAATCAAATGTATAAGAAACAGAGACTGCATGCATAAAAAACTTAAATCTCAGCCTAATAATCTCTTGAAAACTTACCTATCTCAGGTACCGGAACTTTTGCAATGCTCTCCTACGAAAACTCAAACGTAATTATGAAAAAGAACAATTTGCCAAAGCCAAAAATAATATCAAAGCTACTTGGGAAGTCATCAAAACTGTAACTTACACTAAACGCCCAACCCTACCCGCAATTGATCTAATTTCATCGCAATCCATTGACTCTATAAATGATTTCTTCGCTAATGTAGGAAAAAAATTTGCAACAAAAATAATAACATCTTCATCGGTGGATTGCATGCATTTTTTAACTCCAAAGAACTATATCAATTCCATTGCCCTATTGGATACGGATATCCAGGAAATTGAATCAATTATTCTAAATCTGAAAAATGATTGTTCGGTTGGAATAGACTCTGTATCGAGTAGAGTACTCAAAGTGGCCCGCCATGTTTTGGCCCCGCTTATGGTCCATATTTGTAATATTTCTTTTAATACCGGAGTCTTTCCCGATGCTCTTAAAAAAGCAGTAGTCCACCCTATCCCTAAGAGTAGAGACAGAGACTGCGTAAATAACTAACGGCCTATTTCTGTACTTCCGGCGATCTCTAAGATATTAGAGAAACTTTTGAATAGTCGCCTGGTCAAATTCTTGAATGCAAATAATATCTTAGCTTATAATCAATACGGTTTTCGCTCAGGAGTTTCCACTGAGGATGCTGTGTCTGCTCTCTCCGATGCTGTGACTAAGCACCTTTACAGTAAAAAGAAATGCCTTGGTATATTCCTGGATTTGAGCAAGGCATTTGATACAGTTTCTGTTCCTACACTTTTGGCAAAGATGTTTAATATCGGGATTCGTGGGCATGCTTTGAAACTCGTTCTCAGCATGTAAAGATAGACAATATCATCAGTAAAGAGGCTAAAATAGAATACGGGTTGCCCCAAGGGAGCATTCTCGGCCCAACATTATTTCTCATTTATATAAATGACCTCTGCCTCCTTTCCCTTAAAAATTGCTCTGTCTTTGCATATGCTGATGACACAGTTTTACTGATTTATGGAGATACCTGGACTGAAGTTGCAAAATTAGCAGAGACAGATCTCAATATAGTTAGTGATTGGTTCTCAAAAAACCTACTAACATTGAATGCAGAGAAATCCAAAATTTTACCCTTCTCAGTTTCCCAATCTTCCCATCCTCTCTGTGTATCCACTTGCGTCCGTTAATTGGGCGTTTACATAGATCAATTTCTAAACTGGCATATGCAAATTGATTACTTAGTCAAAAGACTAAGGGTGCTTATCTATATATTTAGAAATTTGAGGCAATCTGCCGATGTAGCCACTCGTAAGCTAGTATACTACGCTCTGTGCCAGTCTTTACTTTCTTACTGTATAGTCAGTTGGGGGGTGCTGATAAAACTTCACTTTTAAAGCTTGAAAGAGCACAAAGAGCAGTTCTGAAAGTAATGTATAATAAACCGTATAGGTACCCAACAACTCAGCTATATTTTGATAGTGAAGTATTAACTGTTCGGAAACTATTTGTGCTTCATACTATACTAAGGAAACATCGTAGTCCTCTTGTTAGCACCACAAAACGACGGGCTGACATAGTATTTCGCTCAGAACCTCATAGCACCGCTTTTGCTCGTAACCTTTTGTCAGCACCAGACTTTACAATAAAATAAACAAAATTCTTAACATCCATACATTAAACAGACAGGAATGTAAAATTAAGTTGAAGGCTTGGTTATTTACTTTGGACTATATTGACTCAGAGTCACTCCTAATATAAAATCCCACATCTGTACACACGCAGACACACCACCACATACATTCACACACAAATACACCATCACATACTTACACAAGCACACCCACACTCTCACGCACACACATACTTGATGAATGGCAATTGTACCTATTTAATATTAAACTTATTTTTAATTTTAGTTTGTTTTGAATATTTCTGGTTGTTTTCATTATAAATTTTTTAACTCATTTCTTTTAAGTTTACGCTGTCTTACACGGGCTATGAACCAATGAACGTATACTTTCTAATATACTGCCTCCCAAGATACAGGTTTTTACCTAGTTTGGGAGACAGCTGGCTATGCAATTATGTTAAATTAACTGTCCTTGTTCTAGCTATTAAGACTGTAATTTATGGTTGTGTTCCTTATAAAAATTATTATTATTATATTATATTATTATTATTATTACAATGAATACAATCTCCCGCCTTAGCCTTCGTTGTTTATTTTTTTTATTGCGTCGCTGATGAACCCTGTCGGCGAAGAGTCCTGTCGGCGTTTAGTCGTACACTCGTTGACGGGGCTCCTACTTCTGCCTGCAGGTTTTGAAGTAATCTAACATGAATGAGCTCACCGTAGTAAAGTTCGTTCGCTTCGCTCGCTCACTCTAGCTCCCGCGATCCCTTTCGAACTTAACCTTTCCGAGTCGGGGTACCCTAAGTGCCCGTTTACGGAGACGCGTGGCGTCGAGCGGGGTGTCGGACGTTTTTTCGTTTACGGAGAGGCGGCACTTGCAGCGGGCCGCATCATCGCAAGCGCAAACACAAACATATGGCAATGCATCATGTTGTTTGTGTAGACGCGGAGCGTCCGCAGCGGCGGTGCACGTCGCGTCGGTGGCAGAAGCGGAGGGCGCCGCGTGCAACGCCGTGAGCGCCGCGGCAGCCGACGCGGTGTGCATCGCTGCGGCGGACGCTTGACACTCAAGTCAGCGTTGCCAACGTGTGGGAAATTCCCCAAACTGCGGGGAATCTCAAACTGATTGGGGATTGGCAAGATGTGGGGAAAATGCGGAGATTTTAAATATCGATAGTCCGAGCCAAGTCAGAACCCTTTCTTAATAAATCTAATTACCTGTCTTAAGGCGCAGATACCCCTCTGAAACTGATTTAAAATGAGAATCACGTCTAAACGGCTTGTAATTTTTTGTAAAAATATATGTTACATTAGAGTATTTTCTAATAATTTGTTATATGAAAATTTTGAATTTTATTGGTTCAACATAGTCAATTTGTTAAGTTATTAATTTGTAAATTTACACGGACATTAAAACGACAATTACAACGAGTATTTTAATGGCATTTGCACTATACCAAAGACAATTTTTAATTTCTACATTTTGATAAACGGCATTTTTTTTTTGTAATTAATAGAATAATAAGGAAAGTACAAAAATCGGGTCGCGCAGGTGTGAACGAGTGCGCGTTTTGTTCCCTCACGGTCGTTGGCGTAGGTATGTCGTCGTCTTAACATAACGCCTTCCCTTTGCTTCCTACAAACCGGTTGTTTACACGCCTTTTGTAAGTAATTTGCTTCCAACTTAAGTAACTTTTGCTTAGTTACTTAGCAATGCCTTTATGAATTTTATTATTAAACGACATTTTTTAATATTCGTTTCATTTTCGCATTTTTTCCGGTCTTTAGTTGCAAACAAAGAAATTACAAGAAAAAATTGTTGTTACTGACTTTTTCTAATGCATTTATCGAGCGAAAATATAGTGTCTTTAAAAATTTGAAGGCAGGGATCCGCAATTATTTAAGTACAGATACTGTAGGGGCCTCATTAGAAGGCTTAAAGCCACTCAAAGGCCAATGGAGAGGGCAATGCTTGGAGTTTCCTTGCGTGATCGAATCAGGGATGATGATATCCGCAATAGAACCAAGGTTACCGACATAGCCCGAAGAATCGCCAAACTAAAGTGGCAGTGGGCAGGGCACATTGCTCGCAGAACAGATGGTCGATGAGGCCGAAAATTTCTGGAGTGGCGACCGCGTACCGGAAGACGCAACGTTGGAAGGCCTCCCACAAGGGGAACCGATGACCTGGTGAAGGTCGCGGGTAGCCGATGGATGCGAGACGCGCAGGAGCGGTCGTTGTGGCGACTCTTGGGGGAGGCCTATGTCCAGCAGTGGACGTCTTTCGGCTGATATGATGAGATACTGTAGTACTTTTAATGGCAACAAGGGATGGAAATTAAAATCAGGGTGTCAGTGTCAAGTTTACTCCATGGAGCTAAACGCTTATAACGCAAAATTGTGAAAAATTAAAATAAAAAAGGTTAAAATTATATCAGTTGAAACTTGTTTAATTTCTTTAAAAAAAAATAGCGGGGAAAATTAGGCCAATCAGTAGAATTATTGTCCCCAAATTGGGGAATGTGACTTGGATTTTCGTGGAATTTGATAAATTGGTGTTGGCAATGCTTGTCCGCGGTGGCGGGAATCGCCGTATATTTATATAGCCACGTACGACGCGTGCCGCGTTTAATGCCGCGGGCCGCGCCGCGTACGACGCCGCGGGCCGACATTTTAAGCAAACGCCTTTAAAATCGCTTCTCCGTAAACGCTCTCATACAACGTCATAATTATGTTTGAATTTAGTGCAGGCCGCCACGCCGCACGCGACGCTCGACGCCCCGCGTCTCCGTAAGCGAGCACTAAGTTCCCGAGCTGGCGCGGTCGCTCTTTGTCAATTATACGAGATGATATTTCGATCAAAAGAACATTATACTAAATAAGAATATACTAAACGAACAAAAAAATCCCAATTTTTTTGTCATGAGTCTTTCTTATTTCGCGAAATTGAAAACGAATCCATTCAATTCGTAACTCTATGGCGTACACGTGAGCTCACACCAACAACGACCAATGAGGGGTCAAGTTTTCAATTTAACTATCATTTCAAAGAAAATTCTTAAAATAAACCAATGAATCTGCAGTAAATCCAACTTAGTTTATTCTGACTTCAAAAAAAGACGTTATTCGTTACAATATTGATGCCGACTATTCGGATTGGATAAGATTTGAAAGTATTTCTAGGATACTTTACGTTAAGGTACATTTCGTTAAATGAGAAAAAAGAAAGATACAACTTCTTCCTGCGGGTCTAAAAAGGCCACTTTAGCAGAATCAGAAAGTACATCACGCTACTCGTCACTGTCAATTTTTCCCAATCAATCTTGAACCTAATACTTTAGCGATAAAGATGTAAATAAAATTTGACAGATTATTGTATTATGATTCTACTAAAGTGGCCTTTTTAGAACCCCTGTTCTCGAAATTAATCGCTTTTTTCTATGACTATGATTGTTCACTTTAACTGATGTTCCTACATGAGGTAAGATGCACTTTTAATGTCACAAACGGTCATAATAATATCCAAAGTCACCCCAACAATTTTAGTAAAAGCTCAACTGTGCTACGCCGTAGCGCGCTGCGTTCATGCTACGTGGTGCCCAAACTACGCTTACGCTACGCATCTGGGGGGCTACTCTGTAAAGAAATCCGTAGTTTCGGCTTAGTTGCGGACGGGCGTATTGTACTCCGTATCACCTATACAGACTTACGATTAGTCCCGAACCCGAACTGAGAATGAATGACAACACGATTTCACAGTAACTGTCAAATCGTTCTCAGTGGTTAGGTGATACGAAGTAGAAAATTCCCGCCCGCAACTAAGCCCGAAACTAGCTACGAACAGCTTGACTACAGCTATATTGAAGTTAAACATATTGGTATATTTTAAAAATGTTTGGAAAACTTTACTACTAAAATATTTAACTAATAACGTTTCTACTTGAGTAATCGATAACCTGTTCAAGAGGAAAAATGGTTATAAACATGTAGCAAACAAAAAGTTAATTACGTGATTAGTTAAGGATAAGGCTCCTTCAAAACACTAGTTTATTTCCTCAAACTGCATAATAACTGACCGCGACAGCGATGCCATCTTCCAAAACTACAAAGACAAACAGAATGAATTTACAAATGTCCGACCTAAAAAGCCGTCTGTATAATATTTTACATAATATTCTGCTTACACACAATCCTTATAGTGAATCGCTATGCAGTGCGTCGATCGATGAGCGTGAGTGGACGGCTTCAGTGCCAAGCTTACACGACAAAGCGCTCTCCAGAGAGTGCCGGTGCCAACTCTGTAACCGATGAGTGGCATTAAGTGCCACTTATCAGTTCATCAGTTCATTCGACTAGAGTCACTATAATATTTTATTTTATTTTAATTTGACGTTCAAAAGTGCCTTTATTGGTCTAGTTGAAATAAATCATTTGACTTTGACTTTGACTTTGACTGTCGCTGGACTAGATTTATGTCGTTTATCATGTCGGATTAACCGTGAAAAGGCTAAGTTCTGCCTATCCTTTTTACCTGACAAGCTGGAAAATTGCGCTCGGAAAATTGAAGTAGATACCTACTATTCTAATTGGACCTAGTTATCCAGCCATGCAGTAAAGCAGCCATGACAGGAAGAATACAGTAGGTTGTGCAAGCAACGCAGAAATGGAGGTGACGCATGCCTTGGGAAGGTGCTGCAAGCGTTTTAATTTTAAAATTAATGGGTATATAACACTGTGGGCAGCGAACAAGGAATACTAATGAATCTATGTACCTATGTTTCTTAAATGAATGGAGATATTCAGGAGTATATAAATCATAAACATACTTAGAACTGTATTGTATCGAAAACAAGCATCAATTATTGAACTTTAAAACAAACTACTGAAAGATACTAAAACACATTGAAGGTTAAAATTTCAAAAGAAATACTTACCAATAGTTTCGACATAAAACACTAGCGAGGTATCAAACAAAGAATCAAGTTCCAGCCATTTAAATTTCAATCGTTTGAAGAAAAAAAAACTTTCAATATAGGTTGGCGTGTCTCGCTAAACTGTTTTCCTTACATATTCGTGCACTTATCGCCTAGGCATTGCCGTCAATCTTGTAGCCAATCTGTTCACCTACTTTGTTAAAGTTAGTTGAGTAAGGCGGCTAGTCGGGAACCCTAGCAGTGTAGCGATGGCTGCGTACACTGACGCTCTGGATCACACCTCCATATATCGACGACCTGCTTGTGGTATTTAAAACATAGATTTTTGAAGAGGAACCTAGGTTGCCTGAGAGAGGTTGAGATCGACTAAGCAGTTTCAATCTTAAAAAGAAACATATCGTGCAATAAACCAAGATGATTGTGTTCGTGTACCAAATCTATCAGTCAGTCATGTTCCTTCTGATTGAACTAGTTTCCACATGTATGTTAGCAGGATTCTATTAGTGAATGTAAATCTAACAAGCTTCATTCAATATTATTGGCATTTCGAAGTCGTTGCATTGGGGTAGCAGGCGTTAGCTGAGCTGCAAATAAAGTTGTAAAACCACTTTGAGCTAAATTCCCGGAGTAGTAATGATTTTAGGACTTTCTAAAGTGTGTAGGTGTACAATAAAATCAGTTTCGTTTGCTTAGCGTAGCAGATAATTCGATAGCGGGAACATTGAATATTCAATAACCAATTTGGCGATTCATTGTTGTAAAACACTTTGCTATTACAGATAGTGAAGAAAGTGACGGTGAGGGAGGATTGGGGAATCTGAGTCGGTTGATCGTGCGTCCCCCGGGGCAGAGTGGGAAGGCCAA
The DNA here is from genome assembly GCA_947578705.1 of Lacanobia wlatinum. Classification (NCBI taxonomy): domain Eukaryota; kingdom Metazoa; phylum Arthropoda; class Insecta; order Lepidoptera; family Noctuidae; genus Lacanobia; species Lacanobia wlatinum. The sequence continues at coordinate 8,121,680 of OX388028.1, read as the reverse complement.
GCGAGGGCAGCTGTGCTTCGATGCGGCGTTCGAGTGCGGGAACCTGGGAAGAGCGGACCATATCACTGACCTGGAATACGACCTATACGTCAGACCGGACACTTGTAGACCAAGAGCCAGGTTCTGGTTCAATTTCACTATAGAAAATGTCAGACAGGATCAGGTGAATGTTCAATCGGTGTTGATGCTGTGGTAGTGTAGGTTTCTAGTGTCGTGGTGCAGATATTAACAAACACTGTGTGTTTCTTCCAGCGAGTGATACTAAATATAGTTAATTTAGCCAAAGAAACTACTTTATTTGATGGAGATATGACTCCTCTAGTTCGTTCTACATCACGACCCAAATGGTAAGTTACCTAGCGTTTTAAGGTATCCAAGAAGCTGTGATGTTTTACAAATATATGTACATGCTTTAGTAAAATGCCTGACACCTAGCAAGCACCAACAAGTTGCTAACTAAATGCATGATTCACGTTAACGAATTCAGGCAGTCGTGAGTCGAGTTACACTTGCGGGACGTCGCATGCAAATATGTTAAGTACCTACATACATATCTGTTGTATATTTTCTTAGACATTCTTATTTGAAATTTTTAGGCAACGGATTCCCAGACGTCTGATATTCTACCACCGATCATTAGTTCATAAAGGTCGGAAGATCCTGAGTATCGCGTTTGCTTTTGACCGAGAAGAGGATGTTTACCAGTTTTCGGCAGGAGCGTCGTACTCCTACTCTCGACTTCAGAAGCACCTGGCTACGTGGGAGAAGAGAGCTCAGGCCTTTGCTACCAGGCAGTCCATTGCTCAGACTACTGTAAGTTGATAAAGCAGTAGATTTAGCATCGTAGTATGGCCCCGTTACACAGTAGTTGCGTGGAAGCAAAATGAGTGGGCTCATGCCAATGAACACTCGATCAACGAGTGTTTAATTTAGTAAAATATTTCACAGCCTGCATACCTTTTTGAACATTTCTATAATTTGATCTATTTTCAAGCTGAAAATCAAATGAACAATTAGTTATTTTAGATAACTGAGACTTTTTTACCACTAGGAAAATCACGCATATATATTTTTTTTAGCAAAAACGTCGCATTGACCTCGTAACAATTGGAGACTACAATTTCAACAAAGAAAAAACAGAAGAGGTCAAAGAGGAACCTGTGATAACTAAAATAAAACCGGCCGATCCAAAGAAACGGGTCGTGCTCATCATAGCGAGGACACACGGGGGGGAACCTCCGTCGTCATTTGTATGTCAAGGTAAGTTCTTATTAATTCTTAAAATAGAGCTAAGTGTATACTGGAGTCTAGGGTTCACCTAGTTTCTGGAAATTACTTAATTATTTATTGATGTCACTTAAACAGAAGCCAAATGATCCAATTCAAACAATCACAGCAGATTGTGACACAAAATTTTGCGATAATCATTACCTTCCTTGGATGTTTATCTCTCGTATTTTCATTGCAATAGTTACCTTAATTGAACAGGTTTCCTGGACTATTTACTGGGCTCATCGGAAAAGGCGGTGGCTTTAAGAAACAACATTGTTTTAGAGGTAAGAAGAATCACACTATATTATTATAGAACTAACGTCACTCCAAAACCTGGGACAAACCCAGTTGTAAAGCTATGTTGAAACCTTTTCGATACCACTTCAGTCACACACACACACACGATAGGATGTCTTCATCACATGATAGGTATGTCCTACTTACTATATATGTAGCCACTCGTATAAAGTAGAATTATAGGGTTTAAAATAGGTGTGTATATTTCTAAAATAAACCGTTTAAACAAAGAGTTTTGAGGAATTTTTCTAATTATTCATCAATTTACTAAGTACGTTTCTAGGTAATTCCGATGTTGAACCCGGATGGCGTGTTCTTGGGCAACCAGCGCTCGGACCTGCTCGGCGGCGACCTCAACAGGAGTTGGAACCGCGCCACCAGCTACGCGCACCCCGCTCTAGTTGCCGTTAACGATCTGCTCAAGAAACTCGCCTCTGAGAAGGTATCTTACATTAATTTTCACACCACCTGCACAAAAATATCTAATTACTAGCTGACCCGCGCAACTTCGCCTGCGTCACAATTTTCATTATTGCTCCGCTCCTATTAGCGTGATGATATATAGCCTATAGCCTTCCTCGATAAATGGGCTATCTAACACTGAAAAATTTTTTCAAATCGGACCAGTAGTTCCTGAGATTGGCGCGTTCAAGCAAACAAACAAACTCTTCAGCTTTATATATTATTATTATTATTAGTATATAGATATCGTGATTGACCATTTTTGCATAATAATTTAAAGGCACTGTAAATTACAAGGTAGGTTTGCTGTTGAGTTTGCCGGTCTACATTTGAAGTATGCAATAATAAAAAATATTACGAAAATACAATATACAGTCATATATAATTAGGTCAGGAGACACATTCCTACGTAATATACGTACTTCGAAACTATTGATATATAGTAAGTTATATATGATAGATGCGTCAAAGGTCGAATACTGAATGTATCACGGTTTTTCAGAGAACTGGTTCTTGATTCACTACGAGATGCTTGAATATTTTTACAAGGAATTATCTGAATTTTCTTCAGAGATTTTCGCTGTTCGAAACTTAAGGTTTGGTTGGCTGTAGAAACTTGTTTTTTCTGCGTCACATTTTTCATTAATGCGTGGCATTTTTCGTAGCGTGATTTTATATAGCCTTCCTCGATAAATGGGCTATGCAACACTAAAATATTTTTTCATTTCGCACCAATAGTTTCTGAGATTACCTAGCGTATTCAAGCAAACAAACAAATTAACAAACTCTTTAGCTTTATAATATTAGTATAGAAGATTATCTTTATCCATTACTAGCTTCTGCCAGCGGCTTCGCCCGCGTGGTCCTTAGGGAACATACTCCCGGGATAAAAAGTAGCCTATGTCCTTTCTCAGGCTCTAGACTATCTCTGTACCAAATTTCATTTATATCGGTTCAGTAGTTTTGGCGTGAAAGCGAGACAGACAGACAGACAGAGTTACTTTCGCATTTATAATATTAGTAAGGAAGTAAGGATTTCCCGCCGCATACTAGCATTAGTCGTAGAATTTTCACTGTTGGCGCGGTTAATTAATCAGAAGCCCGAAACTCAGACAACCAGTCTTAAGCACGTCTCGTGTTGCCCAGTTGGTCAGGTAACTAACTAGCTTGTGGAAGTGAAATAGCGATTCGCTCCATGTAAAATAATGGTAGGCATTCAGCTGTTGCAACCTAATACTTTTGACCCCAACTTAGTTCGGGAAAGGCTAGTCAGATGTTGATGTGACCTAATTATTACCCACGTAAAGGTACCTGCCTGCTAACCATGAAATTTTCTCCGTTTACAGACCGTGCAGCTGGACTTCATCATCGATATTCACGCAGACATCAGTCATGAGGGTGTATTTGTTCGAGGGAACTCTTACGACGATGTCTACAGGTTCTAGCTCTCGCTAAAATTGAACTAATAGCTGCCTAAATCTCTATCCTGTATCAAATTGAGCTGAGATCACTTATTTAACAAACAAATTCAGGAACATTTGACGTTGGTAGCCTGTAGGTAGGATAAGCTTCTACTATAAACGCATATATTGCACAAGCATTAAGTGACTTACCTAAAGTAGCGCGAGCAAGCAGCAACTAGTCTGGTAGTTGTGCAATCATCGAAACTTTTTGTTTTTGTCTCGACTGTGCCGTGTGCGTCATACTCATGCATAATGAACGCCTTACATTACAACTACAGGGGAGATCTGTAAGTAATATTTCTGAAAGGCACGTTTCTGTACTCTATTGAAGGATTAGGTTGTGTGCAACCTACCCATACATTTAATACTTAAGCTTCTGTTGGTTACCAGTAGGTATACTGAATCGCAACCGACGACCATTACTAGACCTGCTAACTATCTAGCTTGTTCTGTAGCTTTCTTGTTCATTAATCTACTATCCAGGTTTGAACGTCAGGCAGTGCTTCCGAAGTTCTTGGGAGCTCGCATAGAAGCGTGGCGGCCCGAAGCGTGCTTCTTCAACGCAGACTCCTTGCTAGCCGGCACAGCTCGCCGGGCTCTGCCAACGGGCTACATTGACGCCTATACCCTACTGGTCTCCCTAGGAGGGCGAAGATTATCCCCCAGAGGACCTTACATACATTATACAGAAGATGCATGTATCCTTTTAATATATTTTGATGTAAAAATTTCTTTAGGCGCGTTGAGCACTTTTTGGGTGAACAAAAATCATGGAACTCGCGTCATCTTCACCGAACGCTTTCATGCAATTCACAAGTTACTTAGTTTTCACTTCTATCGGCGGTCCCCAAAGACTGCCCCGCATGTTTTTTTTTAAATTATTAATAAAAGCTAAGACACCGCAACGCGTATGCTACGACGCTGCAATGGGTATGCTACGACGCGCTACGCGTGTGCTACGAAGCCGCTACGCGTATGCTACGACGCCGCTACGCGTACTCTACAACGATGCTACGAAGACACTACAACATAGCTCGATCAATTTAACATTCGATATGTCATAGCACAACAGATAATGGTACTATTATTACCTATTGTATGATAGTTAAAAAGGCAAACTAAGCAAAGAAGTTAGATAGATTCTTATTCTCTAAGCGGCTTATCTGCGATTAGACACTATTGAAGTCCATAATTTGAATATACATTTGAAGCAATCAGAATTAATTAGATTAGAATCTAATTAATTCTGATTACTTCAAATGTTTGAACCTACCCGACTAAGAAACTTTACTTTCAAATTGTATCACGTATAAGGCCTAACTGTTATAGGTACTTGATAAGGCCGACTCGGGCAAAACAGAGTGATCTTTTAAATCAGAGTTAGTTGCTAACACGAGATTAAATAACAAACATATTCCATTCATAAATACCCCGGATTAAAACTGACTCGGAGTGTAAATTTGAAACAAAACGCACCCTGATAACTCAATTAGTTAACTTTTTAATAACTTAACAAGGCAATCAGATACGAAAATAGGTAAATCTCTAGCAAAATCTTTGTGCGACTACTATCGGCATATTGGGGTCATTCCCCCGCGAGTAGGACGGAGCAAGAAGAAAGATCAAAGGGGCAGACGTCGGCGGAGACGACCCGTTATTGAACGAGACAGGTCAGACATATTTCAATTTAGGTAAGGCTCCCGTAGACAGGCAAGCGTTTTCATATATTATTCCTCGGTGTAGATTGTAGACAGGTAAGTACATCGTACACGTAAACCAATTTCTATTAAAAAGAGCCTGTCTGCGAAAGCTTTTGGTGGTCGTTTAATAAGGTAATCATGCCTAACCCTAATATTGTAGGTATACGTAATATGTATGTATAGTTTATATACCTACCTATGTAATTGATTTTAATATTTGTTTAATAAATAAATAAAAATAATCCTACGGCTAGAAACTGATGCCTACCTGTCTGTTATTAAAAAATCGGATATATTGTGACTCAACTAACCCACAGCCTCAGCCATTGCTCAAACATTAAGTATCTACCTAATTGATATGAAATAGAATAAGTAGGTAGCCAAAAGACTGTGTGAATCATTCTAATAAAAATATCTCCATTTTCAGCGTACCTACAACAAACGCGCGTAGGTACCTAAACTATGCAAAATTACCTCCAAGCGTTTTCTAAAGCTTAAATTTGATGTTAGAAAAAAATTCCATGTTGTAAACAAAAACATAAAACTTTGACCTTTACAAAGGGGAAAACATACAAAGAACTTTATAAAAGAGAAGCCGGAAAGGTGAATATTTCGAGGAAATTACAGAAACAATAGCTTTGTTTAGTTACCTCGACTCGCGGTACATTTACGAGATTTCAACAAATTGTGTTGACGCAATAGACGTGCAAGTCTCTTATACAATTTAAATGTAGGTATGGTAAGGTTTCACAATCCCAGCATGAAAGAGACGACAAAAAGAGGGTGGGAAATAGAACAGCTGTACAAATTGCCATCAAACTGCTGCCATGCCATGTTTTTTGAAATGACAAATTCTTCCATCACTTATCTTCCCTTCAGGTCACCCAGTTCATCCCCTGAGCGGCGAGTTCTAGCCGGGCGAGTATTATCACCATCCCTGCCGAAGGTGGCCGAACCACCGCTGCAAGCTCTACCTGCGAGGCTTTCCCGTCGTCCCATACTGAAGTCTCGGCCAAGGACCATGCCAGATTTGGACCACATACTGCCTATAATTACAGGTAACAGTGCGCTTCGTAGGTACGGCCAGCAAAGAAAGTTCAATCAATCTGGCACGCTTCCCAAAATTGACGCAAAATTAGTCGATAGAGAATCTGTCAAAAACACCTGACTTTTCCTGCATTTTTTACAGTTTGCAACTGACATGTGAAAGCGAAAGCTGCTTAAAAAATAATAAAATTGGCATTGTAGTTCTCAGCAAAATCGTCATTAATTCAAATTAGGCTGAGCGAGCACTTTTTGACATCAATTTTAAAATAATCCTCCAAAACGCCACCTATTACATTTTATGTAATACATTGTAACTTTCGGTTGACTTTTTTTTATTTATGATAAAACAGCTTAGTTTATTAAATATTTGAGATTTAGGAAACCAAGCTGCTAACAACTTTCGTCGCTGACCTTACATAATAATTTTATTAGATAAACATTTCCCGCTGTAAAATGTTTATCTAATTATTAAGTACGGTCAGCAACGAAAGTCCTAAATCTACGTACATACATGTAAGGGTTGGATAGATGATGTGTAGCAGATTAAACGCAATACCTGAAAAGGAGGCATGGGACCAACACTGAAATCGCGAAAAATTAATCGACTGCCATACATTAGTTATTATTTGGCGAGTTATGTTATTTACACATACTTAACTCGCCAAAATGTACTGAATAGCTGATTTTTAGGGTTCCGTACCTCAAAAGGAAAAAACGGAACCTTTATAGGATCACTTTGTTCACTTTGTTGTCCGTCCGTCTGTCTGTCAAGACCGTTTATCTCGGGAGCGCGTGGAGGTATCCAGTTGAAATTAAAACCATATATTCAACTCTATGGCCCATTGCGCTGTGAAAAAATCAAACCTCTAAGTTAACGTAAAAAAAGATACATACGGTCGTTTATGCCGCAAAAAACGTATATTTCGACACTCAAGGGAATCAAAATGCATAGGGTATTTCCCGTTGACCGAGAACTAGGTTTGGCAAGTAATACCGTCTTATACTACAAGTATAGGGAAAAGTCTGAAAACTATTCATTTGTAAGCAAATCATAAAAAAGTCTTTGTTTAAGTAATTTGTACGGAACCCTCGGTGGGCGAGTCCGAATCGCACTTGGCCAATTTTTTATGTTCGTTTGGATGCTATATCTAGTTTCATATGATATTTAGGTACCTAGTAAACCACTGCTAGTCTCGGTTTTCGTATTGATCGAAGTCTTTTAATAGGAACTGTGTCGTTCAGCCGAATCGTCTGAATTTTTAATGTGAGAAGGCCGGTGCACTATTTGTAAGTAATCTTCAGTTCTAGTCAAAGACTACTATAGTATACTGGCTAGTTCTAGTTTTGTTTTATATGTCGTGCAGACTGGTGAGCTCGCCTCCAAGATCAATTATTGATTCAAAATATTTGTTAGGTGTCTTTTTGGTCTATTTTGCAAGCACTTTTGCTGAGCATGAAGTCCTAGCGTCGATTCCCGGATCGAGCGAGTGGGTTTTTTAGGGTTCCGTACCCGAAAGTAACCATCGGAACCCTATTACTAAGCCTCCCCTGTCCGTCCGTCCATCGTCTGTCAGCGGGCGGTGATCGGAATAGGTTGACCGTTGAAATTGTCGGTGTGTATTTCTATTACCATTACACCATGCAAACGTGTATTTTTCGGGTTATGGTACGGAACCCTTCGTGTGAATCCGACTCGCACTTTGCCGGTTTTTCATCAGAATTTTTTAGTAGCAGTCCGGCAGATCTGGCAGTCTGGATGATTGTGTCCGGGTGCTTATTAATTAGCTCGCTGCTCGTATTACATAGGACCAAAACATTACTTACTAGGGACATGTGACATGTGCACAAAACCCTTCGGGGAAAATTATTTTCAAAAAAATCAAAATCGATAAATGGACCATCTCAGTCTGTAGGTAAGACTGAGATGGTCCATTTATCGATTTTGATTTTTTACAAGCTTTTATTTAATTAATAAGCCTGTGTATCAAATTCTATTTATTTTCAGTGTTGAAAAACGTCGTTTGATACACGTCATTGCTCTCTCGGCTCCCTTACGACCTCACCTTCTGCCCGGGCGTCTATTGCGTCTCGCCTACAATGACACATCCATTTGCATCAAAATTTACTGTTTCACAGGAACTGCGGTCAAAACCCCACGGCTAGCTGTTGTGGACATGAGCGCTTACATTCGGACACCAAAAGGCAATGTGAACCAGCGACTAGATAAATCACAGTCAAGGCTCAGCCGACCTCCTCGCCCCTCGCAGCCCCGGTTCACGAGCGACGAGTATGATACCCATGAGTCTGATTCGTAGGCAAAGTGTGGTTGTGTTATTGATTAATTTTTGGATATTAAAATTATATTAAATGAAACAAACATATTTTTATTGAAACGTATAATGTCGAAGCTTCCATATTTACAATCACTAACTTCTATCGTTCAGTCATCTCATTCTTAGAACAAATCTTATTGAACACTATTATCACTACAAATTCTACAATCATAACGGCAAATGAAAAACGAGACTGAGTATCGTTATCGAGATTTATTTTGAACATTTTTTTTATTATTTTATGACAATTTTGGTTTCAACGTAAACGATTTGACTTCATCTACGCATACTAAAGAGGTCACAGGTCATCACAAAAAACGATACAATCGTACATACGAAGGGTAAAGAAGCGCGGGCGCTTCGCAGAACGTCCAGCCGAGGTCGCGGTCGCGCGCAGACCGGACCGGGCGCGAAGCACCTCCCCTAATAAATATCTTTGGCATGAACCGAACAGCTCGCCGACGAGTCACACGCGATCGCACTAACAACCGACAGTTATTGCTTCGATGCCAATAAAGAGTTCGTTTCGTTCCCGCACGGGGCGTCGCGTCGGGAGCTTCAGTGGGCGGCGGAGGCGCGCGCGGCCCCGGCGCGTCATTCCCAGGCGTCGTTGTCGTCGTCCGACAGCGTCACCAGGTGCATGCGCGCGTCGTCGGGCGGCGGCGCAGGGGCGGGCGTGTGCGCCACGCCGGCGCGCGCGGCGCGCTTCTGCCGCAGCAGCTCCTCGTCTGCCGGCGTCAGCGGCTTGCGGAACTCGTAAACCAGCGGGAAGATGCGCTCCACCGCCGACTGCACGTCACTCACGCTCCGGGCTGCCCAAAAACATATCTCACTTTAATATATATAAAAAAAAAAAAACTATAACTTACTGGAGCTTTGACATAGCAACAAGGAGTTGCCAAACCGAGTCGCCTGAATGGACCTCGTGAATTGAGAAGTCCACACCACCAGGAATGAAACTAATAAGGGGAAGGTCCAGTCCAAAAATTTAAAAAATACAGTAAAATCCTTACTTATATTATAAATGCGAAAGTAACTGTCTGTCTGTCGCGCTTTCACGCCAAAACTACTGAACCGATTTAAATGAAATTTGATACACAGATAGTCTAGCTAGAGCCTGAGAAAGGACATAGGCTACTTTTTATCCCGAAAGTATGTTCCCTAGGGACCACGCGGGCGAAGCCGCTGGCAGAAGCTAGTGATGATATAATTATGTACTCTGACTTGACTCAAAATAATATAATTAGGATCCACATAAGTTATGCTAAGTATCTATCCTCCTCCACGAAACTACATAGATCATAATATGACTCATATGATCTATGTAGTTTCGTGTAACACTTGAACATGGCAAAACATTGTTCATGTGTTTAAAGTCCTTCCAAATAATAATTACATTGCTTGTTATGTTCTGTTATCGTAAAGTTTATTAATGGTTTTCCGGCGTTCTTATCCTATTAAATTTTATCCAAACTGAGATATTGGAAAATATAACTGGTGATAGATGTTTTATTACCTTAGGGGCAACTTTGTGGACCTCACAATATAACTTTTATTTCAGATATAATATGGGATATTTCTCAAATAAAAAGTTACCTTTATTGTAAAAGTTAATGCACAGGCTATTGGAGTCAAGCATTGATATATAAAAAACCCAAGATACACACTCAGCATCTCAAAACGTCCGCAAAAAATAAGTGCAATATGCGTAAGTTTCAAACAATCTCGCATCGCTCGCCATAGTGTACTGCTTTTTAAAAACAACTAAGCGATCCGTGTAAGGTTGAATTTGCAAAAAAAAATTGTTTATAGTATAACTACACACAACTCACACATGACACTTGATACATGTCAGTTTTTGACGACATTTTCGAGTGTTGCATTTGTTCGAGACTGTGCATCTTGGGTTTTTTGTATATCAATGGAGTCAAGTAAAAACTAGCTTTTGCCCGCGACTTCGTACGCGCATATCCCGTTTTTTCGGGAGATCCTCTCTTAGTCCTCCCCTACCCTGAAACCTACATGCCAAATTTCAGTTTCCTACAACCAATAGTTTGGTTGTACTTGTGTTTGAATTTTAGATGTATACTAGCTGACCCGCGCAACTTCGTCTGCGTCACAATTTTAATTACTGCTCCGCTCCTATTGGTCTTAGCGTGATGATATATAGAATTTAGCCTTCCTCAATAAATGGGTTATCTAACACAAAGAATTTTTCAAATCGGACCAGACGTTCCTGAGATTAGCGCGTTCAAGCAAACAAACACTCTTCAGCTTTGTATATTAGTATAGATTAGGCTATTGATAATGAGTGAGATATAAATTGAGTGCTTACATATTATGTCAAATAGAATTTAAGCAAAACTGCGTTTTCCTAAAACTGATTAAACATGTTGTAATGTCATTCCATCATCCCATCAATTGAACTAAAATAACCCTTTATCTGAGTTAGCTTATGAGTCACGGGACTTCTGAAGCTTCTAACACAGTCCGTTTTTATTTCCTGTCAAATGATTGTATTCAACCCAAATTTTAGAGCTGTTATAGATGCAAACATAACTATGGCATGTTGGGATTAAAATCTGCCACAAACAACCGTCTTTGAAGACTCCACACCGTACAATTATTATTAGCCCTAAATGTATTAATTATTTTCTTTCATAATTATAAAATAAATGGTTTTGAAGTTAGCCCTGAATTGAATAAGCTGAATGCCATGGAGAGGATCTTTACCCAAAAGTGGGATTATAGAGGCTGAGCCACGAATAACAGTCATCTGCTAAAAAAGCATGCCATCGGCCTAATATTCCCATACTTACTGCCTTGAAACCAGACAACACAATAACTTGTGTTTTGATGTTAAGTTTACTAGGTAGGTACCTATTATTGAATACATCAAGTATAACAAACATTTTAAATAAAAGGTTGTATTACTTGTTACAGCATGTAATACGGCCATTAATAACAAAACATTTGTTGTTTCCTTAATTGGTTATTAATAACTAGAAAAATAAAAATAACATGTTTTTACCTGTGATAGTCACACCTCCAGTAGAGAATATCTTGAGTGTGGCCTTAGGGTTGTATAACTTATAAGTGACTCCTGGGTGAAGCTCGGGCTCATAACTGAAATAAACGAACACAATGCTTTTGAATAGCTCCAGCCACTACTTTGAACAAGCAGGTGTCAGCTACCCAAATAAATCTCTCTCCAAGAGTCACGCTACTTATCCATATTATGAAAACACAGAACCCTTATGGGATCACTTGTGTGTTTGTCTCTGTCCCTCTGTCACAGCCAACTTACTCCGAACCTAGTCTAATCCAGTTGAAGATTGATATACAACAGTTTTTCTATGTACAGTCAAGAAAGCTATTTGCTATACAGGCAAAAATATTAATTTTTCCACAGCACTGCCAATGTTTATTTCTAATGTGTGCATTATAATTTTTTAAGCTTTTGACTTACAAGTGTACAATAATTGTCTACTCAGCACACTCACAACATTGTTTAGAAGTAGCTGCCTGCATACTCAATAGCTTTGTTAACTGTACACAGTGTACACACATTTAAAGTAAATAGCTAGTTGTTGCTTTCATAGAGTCAAACAGGGCTGTTTGTAAGGTCAATCAGTAACAACTAATTTATTGTAGCTTTCTGCACCAGTGACAATGATAAAATTCCATTTTGTTTAAATAACCGTAGTTCTCATAGTATTTAGTAGTTTGTCTTTAAGGCCTCAATTTTAATACCCTACAGCACGAGAAGGTAGGCAGCTTTTAAATTGATTTTACAGCATTTGAGCTTGTTAACAATGCAAAACTACAAACACATTAGAAATGACAAGCCATTAAGACCTATGTTTTCATGCTTATTGTTAAACATGAATTCACTTGATACCCATGAATATATGCAGCAAGTTTAACTTGTGTTTGGATGGAAATTTTTCTTAAATTTAAGAATTCACCAAGTTGAACCACCTCAAATGTCATACAAAATGTTTTAAAAATATTTCAACAACAACTAGCAGGAAGTCTGCTAGTGTAACACAAAAATAAAACAATTTCATCTGAACCCTAACTACAGTTTACATTGGTTGATAAGATAAAATTAAACTTTCTATTACTTTTAATATAAACAAATAGTCAGCAATTATGCAAAAAAATGTTGTAATTTACTATGTTTTTGCATTTCCTTGCAATTGGTTCAAGTCTTAGTAATGGATAATTGGTTTGTGTCAAATAAGTGATGATGTTTGTTGATAAACTACAGAGAAAAATGTCATTGTTTAGATGTTAGGAGAATCTCAGCCAAACATCTACTTCATCTACACCTACACTATAAATGTAAACAAAGGATTTTTGCATTCAGAACTGAATGAAAAAAAGATAAAAATTGTAGAAGAAGCTGTATGATGAAAGTGAGTAGTTATTTATAAATAAAAATACTTACTCTGCTTCTTTGTATTTCTTGGAGAAAGATATGATCCTTATACCAAAGGGCATCCGGCAGGTGCCCAGTACATTGACTACACGGAAATTGCGGAAGCGAACTTGGAAGCCGAGCTTCTGCAGAGCGCGTGCGTACCGCCGCGCCGCCACCTTGGCCTGATCCTCACTGGTGGCGCCCGTGCACGTCACGCGCCCCGACGACCAGATGGACGCGGTGGTGTACGGACGCCGTAGCTTCATGGTGACCATGCCGTTCTCGCGGCGGAACTCTACGTTAACACCGTTTAATGCTATCTGTCTAAGGTTCAGGTGGCACTTAACACTAAAACTGCACACGACATTGTTTATCATTATATCTATTTCGGGCGTATCCTCTTCCTCTTCGACAGGCACGGGCGGCGCCACCGGCTCGCTAGTATCAGAGCACTGCATCTGCTGCGCGCTAGCCGAGCCAGCTTCGCAATACTCATGGTCGGGCACCATGTGATTTGTAACACTATGTGAGGAAATGCCACGGTTGGGCACCACTCCATGTGTGCCTTTGCTCAGCTCCTTAATACCATTCTCTTGGATGAGCGTAGCCATGACCACCACGGCACACTGTAATAAAAAAAGGTCTGATTTTATACTATTGACATAAGATAATAAATTACCATTGTGAATAACTCAGCAGCTCAATGAAATGTGATTCCAAATTAACCTTTAATGTGAATTAGGCAAACTGTAATGCTTTATATGTACCTAAATGTGCACAACATTGCTACATATTCTATTCTCTGTAGTATGAAATTAGATATATGACCCTCAAACAACCCACACTAGCATAAGAGTTGCACTACAGTGGTTACATGATTATATATTCCAGAGAAATCATATAATGCAGAATTTAATAAAAAAGCCAAGTGCCTTATGAGATGCATCCATCCTTCAGAGAAAATGATGAACTTCCATCCCCTATTTTAGAAGAAAACCTTTTAGTAAAAAGTTTAAAATCCTTCTTTCATGCTTATTTTTGTCTTTCTGCAAAATGTCAAGCTTTAAGAGCCTGCAGTTTAGGCTGTTACGCTGTGGTGTCTGTCAGTTAATAAATATAAGGTTTTGATATGTAGATTATTAGAATTTAAAAAAAGGAAAGTTGAAATCTATTGGCATGACATTTAGAATGCAATTTCATTAATAAAATAATATTTTTATTGCAGGATATGAATCAACAATTGTAATGAAATACTGATTAAGTTTGTACATTGAGAGCAAGAAAGGTATGATTATAGAGCTGTTATCGTCCGCATTCAGCGGTAAACCATAAAGAGGACTTTATTGAAAATTGTTGATTGCACAACAATGGCAACTGGCAAACATACATGAAACAATGAAAACATTTGCACAAAGCACACTTTTAGCTAAGATTATGGAAGTTCTACTGTTATTTGAGTTTTGCACTAAACAAACTATCTTCTCATATCTCATTATACTGTGTTTTACCTATACTTAAATAGAATTACTCACTAGAAATTAAGTAGCTTGTCACACTGGAATTGAAGAAGCAATAATTATGATTAGTTGATATCCAAAGAGCACCTCAATCACTGGTCCACACTATTTTTATATTGAAAGTATCTGGCTGTGATTAATCTAGATCATTGACAGTACTCTGTGGAATTTTAAAAGATAAGATACATCTAAACATACCTAGATGTTGGATTTTCAGGACTGCTGTTAAAATATTAAAGATATTTAGAACAGCAAAAACTTGTTTGTCACAAAGGAATACTTTTATCTTTATATCAAATTCATTTTACTACATTTATTTTGAAATTATTATTACTATTTTTTGTTAATCTTTGAGATTTTTGAAAGAGATCTTTTAACAATAACAGAATCAAGTTTCAAGATTCAATGGAAGGAGCATAATTTAGGACACTTCCCACGGCTGGATACAGCGCGACGCGACAACATGACACTTTACACAGCTGACTGTCGGTCGGGCCCCCGCCCCGCACTTCCCCCGGCCCCCACCTTCCCCTGCGCCCTGTCTACGTCCTGCGCCCTGCGCCTAGTTTGCACTGCACATGCATTATGCCGAATAATACATCGATCACCAGGTGTGAATTGCGCACAAATGTGCTTTACTTGACGCAAATTCACACGACAGAGCTTATTTGCAACTTTTATGCTAAGCTCACCATAGAATTTAATTTCTCCTATAATTTTGTTCATATATTACTTATTTACATTCCCCTTAGGCGATTTAAAAGAAAATAATTCGTAGTCAGCAGTTATTGACCCCATAACGACCTGAACCACACGTGATTATGGACCACAAAGAAAAGCTATCCTCATAAAAACTTATCCTGGGTATCATTTGCATATCTCGATTCTTATTAATGAACATTAGCATAGTAACACATTAAGGATTTCAATAAAATATGAGACTAAAGATGAACAAAATAACACGAGAATGAACTTGAACCAAAATGGGGCAGGCTCGTAACTTTTTAATGACTGATTGTGGGATCATACTTTGAAATAAAGGATTGCAGGTTAAACTATATTTATCAAACATGTAAGAATATTACTTAAAACAACAATTTACCTGAGGTAAAGTGATATATTTGTCACAATTATTTTTACACTACCAACGAATAATAATTTTCATTGCAGAACTAAGAAAGTCCAGACAGGAGGTTACAGTGTCGAATTAGCTTTTTCACATTACCAAATATTACAACACCCGAAATATGATAGAAATTACTCAGAAAGCTAACAAATACAAGCAACTCTTTAATAAATGCAAAAATCAAAAACTTATGCACATCCTGCCTAGCACCGCCATGTTCCATTCGATGAACAAAATTGAATGAGTGAAATAGAACACGAATGACTGATTATCCTTTGCAGAATCATTGCCTACTTTTGTCTATGCTTTATTGTTTTTTCAGTTGGCTGCTTACTAAAAATAAATTATAAAAATAATCGCATAACTATCTAGTAGAAAACAAATAACTGTTCTTTTTATCACGAATGGTGTGCATTTTTACCAGATATCACGCTGTATATATAGTAACGTTTCACCGTTTCGTAAACTAATAACTTAAACCCATAACCAGACTAATTTACTTTTATTTCTGTCCCATATCAGAGGCCATCTGTAATTTCAACTGCCATTGTAAACTAAAAAAACATAATCTTCCTCCTAGGGCAGTCGGTTTATTAGATATTTAGATAAATACTAAGTGTGTATTTTCGGAGTAGTCGATAAAACCTATTCGAGTTGTAAAAGCATTCCCGAGTAATAAAGGTGCCAATCTACCTACTACTCAGGGTGGAGGCACCTGAACTGATTGTGGGTCCACGTGGCACAAACGATGTATCTGCATCAGAGCGTCAATTTTACTATTTTTAAGAAACATTCGCTATCGTATTTTCATCGCAATCTTTTACCACTGAAATTCGAATGTGAATGTTATAGAAAAATTGTATGTGGTTCCTTAGACGATCAATCTGTCGTTTTCCTATTCTTCTCTGGACAAGTACCAACAACTCAGCACAGGCCGCTGAATTATTTATAGGCTCAGATATTTCCAAAAACGAGAAGGTTCTAAATCGCGTTTGAATCCGCTGCTAGAGGCGCTAGTGTACCGTGAGGTCTTCGAAATGTCAAATTTCACTGTTGGTTGGAAAAATCAAAACAAATAAGTAAAAAAATTGCATCAAAAATGCAAATTTTTTACTTATTTGTTTTGATTTTTGTGAATATTTTACTACTACTACTGATTATGGCAGATTAAGTTACGGTTCTACCGACCACTGCATTGAACTTTGTTTTTGCCGGAAACATGCATTAGGTCATTACATATGAAATTGATGTTTTGTCGTACTGGCCACTTTGATCTCAAATATCTCCTCTTTGGTTTGGAATTCCAATTTCTTTATACAGCTACCTCATACCTTTGTGTTCCGGAAACCGTAATTCATTTGGTTTTTCTGTTTTGGTTTTTTCTTTGCGCCAGTCAGTTTACAAAATGGAAAACTGGAAATATCGCGTTATTTACGAGTACGAGTTCCATCGTGGCACCAGTGCTGCAGAAATGGCTCGAAGGATTAATCCACTTGAAGCAAATTGGGAAGGTGAAAAAGCCTGAAAGGTGGGTACCTCATGAATTGAGTGCAGCAAACCGACAAACGCGCGTCGACTGCTGCGTTACATTACTCAACTGGCACAATAATGAAGGGATTTTAAATCGAATCATTGCCTGTGATGAAAAGTGGATCCTGTACGACAACCGGAAACGCTCATCGCAATGACTGAACCCTGGCGAACCAGCCAAATCCTGCCCCAAAAGAAAATTGACTCAAAAAAAGTTACTTGTGAGCGTTTGGTGGACTAAGGCCGGTGTCGTTCACTACAGCTTTCTTAAATCTGGCCAGACGTTTACGGCGGATGTCTATTGTCAGCAACTGCAAACCATGATGGAAAAGCTAGCTGCTAAACAGCCGAGGTTGGTCAATCGCTCTAGGCCACTGCTGCTTCAGGACAACGCTAGACCACACACTGCACAACAGACGGCTACCAAATTAGAGGAGCTTCAATTGGAATATCTAAGACATCCACCGTACTCCCTGGACCTTGCTCCAACAGATTACCTACCATTTTTTTCGATATTTGGAAAACTTCTTGCAAGGGAAAAAATTCAACTCCGATGGGGCAGTCCAAAGCGCCTTCAAAGATTTTATTGATTCCCGTCCGAATGGTTTTATATATTAGGATTACATTTTTACCGGTTTCATAGAATCGATTTACTGTGTAAGAATAATCGTTTTTTAAGTAGATATTTAGTAGGTACTGAATGAGGAGACTGCTTGAAATAGGAGCTCATAGCTAAGTAATAACAGTAGCACGGGTCGATCGACCCAAATGTATGTTAAAATGGTCACCCATCCTCAGACCGACCTCGGAAAGTGTTGCTTAACCTTGAAGATCGACCCATGCGAATGTTTTAGTTTAGCCACCATAAAATAATACCACAAATCCGTACACCACTAATGTAAGGTTAACAGTTTACCTTCTCCAAGTAGACTCGAAAATCAAATCGAACAACGATCGATGGCTTATATTATCGACTAACCATACAGATTGTAAAGTAATCGTGGCTGAAAAAAACATCGTCTATGTCATCGTCATGGGCTGAGGTCTTATAACTGCTGAGAAACTTAATGGCACATTTATACGCTTGCCGAGGCTTGCCAAACGTCCACAAGCTCCAAGCCTTTACAAACGCTTGGATGCCATTTACACGCTTGCGAGTGCGATAGTGTGTTCCGGAGAGGCCAGCATGGCGGATGTAGACGTTAAAGTTGTGAGGCCTCGAGAAAGGCCATAATCTCGTCGTTAGACCAATTACTACTTAGTACCTGGATGACCGAGCTTTGCTCGGTTTTTTTTTACGACGTTTTCTAAACATGCAGCCTAGCTAAATAGATTTTTCGCTCCCGAAACCGCCTGCATACTCATGAAAATTGATGGAGCCATTTCCGAGATTCAGATTATATAATATATACAATAATTGCTCGTTTAAAGGTATTAGATGATCGTACCGTAAAACAAAAACCGTCCGTTCGGTGCGAACTTGTGAGCGAAACTAAACACGCGCCAACGTGTAAATGCGTCGCAAACGCTTGCCGCAAGTTTCCTTTGATCTGTGTTCAAAAACCGACACTAGTCCGGATCGGCGACAAGCTCACGCAAGCTTACGCAAGCCAAGCCAAACACCCTGTTCACACGCTTGTGTTTGTGGACGCTTGCAAAGCCACGGCAAGCGTGTAAACGTACCATAACACCGCCATTCAGAAAAACGCGTCATCAGTATAACGCTATCTAACTAACTATCAAATATAAGATCGAAGTCAGAAGCTCACAATTGTTGCGATAAATAATGATAAGTTAGTAAAATGTTCACTTTTCGTTTACTGCATATTAAAAGTATAACAAATAACTCAACAATATGTTTTTGTGTTCTTTTCACACATTTGTTACTACTATTTTTCTCAATAGATGGCATTGCAAGTATCAGGAGACTTAATGAAAACTACACATTTTTAAGCGCTCGATGAAGTTTTTTCCTAAACTTTAAAATTCAACATCTTTTGACTGGCAATAAAGGTCTCCTAATCACTGTTCCTAAGAAGGGAGACCTCAGTGAATGTGGCAACTGGAGAGGCATCACCTTGTTCTCGGCCCCGTCTAAATTGCTCTGCAGGATCATCCTGGACCGGCTGGCGGGGGCCGTTGAACCTCTTCTTCGCGGAGAACAGGCTGGATTCCGACCTAATCGATCGTGTACGGACCAGATTAATATCTTGCGCATTATACTCGAACAGGCATCATCAGAATGGCTGAGGGAAATGTATTTGACCTCCGTGGACTTCGAAAAAGCCTTCGATACGCTGAAGTGGAGTTGCAACTGGGCCCGGCTGCGTGAAATTGGGGTCCCCGAGAAAATCACGAACTTAATCAAGGCCATCTGCAAGAAGTATTCCTGTAGAGTGGCATATGACGGCCTCATCTCGGAGGACATACCGGTGCATGCAGGAGTTCGACAGGGTTGTCTTCCCTCACCTCTCCTCTTCCTTGTTGTTCTGGCGGCATAGAGAGGGACAGTCCAGCGTCTTGGAAGACCTGGATTATGCCAATGACCTATGCCTACTGAGCTACACACGCGCTGACATGCAAGCCAAGCTGGACGACCTACGACGAGAGGCTAAGGAGGCGGGACTAAAAGTCAACATTCGGAAGACCCAGGACATGAGGTGCGGGGCGAGAAGCTCTTTGCCGTTGCTCATCGGCACAGAGGAGGTCGAGAGAGTCAACAAGTTCACATACCTCGGTAGTGTAGTGTCAGAAACTGGAGGACATCACTTCCAGAATTGTCAAGGCAAGAGCAACCTTTGCACAGCTCCGTCCTGTATGGCAATCAAGGAAATTGACCCAAAGAGTAAAACTCAAAATATTCCGGTCCAACATAAAAACCGTGTTGCTGTACGGATGTGAGACATGAAAGGTCATTAAGGACATCTCGCATAAACTCCAGATCGTTATCCACCGATTTTTTCGTCGTATTCCCGGTGTTTACTGGCTCGAGAAAATCTCCAACCAAGATCTGTGGGAACGCTGCGGTGAGACTCCTATCAACCAGCAGATCAAACGCCGCAAGTGGAACTGAATCGGCCACACGCTCCGAAGGGATCCTGAACACATACCGAGGCAAGCCCTAGACTGGAATCCCCAAGGAAAGCGTAAACAGGGTCGCCCCAAGCAGACCTGGCGCCGGACGATCATTGCATAAGCGAAGCAGTTAGGAAAGACCTGGAGCGAAATAAAGCGCGAAACTCAAGACCGTTCGGGATGGCGGCGCACTGTGGACGCCCTCTGCCCCATCTAGGGGAAACAGGAACTTAAGTCAAGTCCCACAAACGCACAGACAAACAGACAAACATACAAAAATTGCATTTTTGTGTTTTATAGCTTTTTCCTAACTTTTTCTATGTAATTTTTATGCAAAATATTCAATGTACAGACACGGTTGGTTTACGATTTTATTTTAGGTATAGATTTTAAATAAAATCGACTTTGTGTTCCTCTCTTACAAAACGCCAATTTCATATGTAATGACCTAATATAATATGTCCTTCTTTTTTCCATTATGTGTCCACGTAACAATGCGAGACTATCTATGTTGTATTAAGTCGCACGTTTACGGTATCATAAATTATTTTCCTTCTAGCTTTGTTCACATGCACGTAAATGCTACGACTAAGGACCTTAATCGACAGTGGCGCTAACTGGTGAGTACAAAATGGTAGCCCTCATTCAGTTGGGACGTTTATAATATATAATTATGTCACCGGAAAATTTTTATGTATGTACATACACCGATTACACCGAGGTATCTGATTCGATTTCTGTGACACTTTTTAGTTCGTTGCGGTATATTTGCCATTTGGTCCCGTAAACATTTAATACAGTTTGGCTCAGTTGTTTTTGCTTTATGAGCATTTTTGCTTACTTGTTAAGTTACTTATCGTCGGTGCGCTTGCCAAATCTGATATGTGTTTTTCATGAAGTTGACAAGGGAGACAATAATCTGTTTTATTTAATGATTAAATGATGATTTTTTAATGATTAATTGACTAATTCATAATTTCAAAAGGCCGTATGAACTGAAATACACGTGAAAATGATAAAATGTATTGTTAATATACTTGATTTTAAAGGATATTAAGTAACAAGAAAGTATCATAGAAATGCACATATCAGATTTGGCAAGCGCACCGACGTTATTAAGTTTTAGTTTTTGGGGGCCGCTCTAAAAAGTGATGATTAAACAAAAAAGAAGTCGATTTAATTTTATCAATAAAATGTTTGAATTTAAAACGTCATTGTTTACCTTGCCTTTCCCCAACGATGTTGCGAATGAAGGTACGACTGGATGACCTGTTAGTCTTTCGGGCTTATTGCCAGACTACCTGACACAACTCTTTGAATTTCGGGTGGTACAGCTGGCTTAACGAGCTTTATGAAACACGGAAGGGTATTGATATGTATTGTATTCTTATCCATCCACGGATGACCTCAACTTAAACATAACCTTTGATCGACGCGTGTGTAATAGCCACTGACTTGGCCAAAGGGGGTCAAACATTTTTCTATGGCAGCTGGCATAGCCCCCCGCCGCCATTTTGTTATTTTTTCAAAGTTGCAGCGCACAATCTAGCATGCTTATATGGATAGAGGACACTTAAATATAAAAAAAATATCAATATGATGTATACCTAACAAATCGATCGCAATTTATCAGAATAAATAATTGGACCCTGTTAAACAGAAAAGATCCAACTAACATTTTGTTACTTTTGAGTAAACGCGATTTGAAGTTTAGGAGTGAATATAAAAATAACAAGCAAAGGAATACAAAAATGGAAAGTTACTAATGGTAACACAATATATTAGCATTAATTGAAATGTAATACCACAGGCAAGTTGAAAACAGTTTTCCCGATTTTCTTTAAAAAGTACCCATGGATCTTTTATGCAAATAAAAAATTGTCGGTAACATTTTTACACAGTGGTTTTTTTGAGATCCAAGAGTCATGTATCTTTTTTGCTTTTCTTTCAAAACGTTAAATGTGTTTTGGTACATGTAGTGTCATTGAAGTTTGTTTAGTGAAAGTGATCAGACTGCTAGGATCTTTTTTGCGTATATAAAGTTCGATGTGTAGATTCTAACTATATAATTAACTCGATTTTCAACAAATTGCTGGTTGGATCTTTTCTGCTTAACAGGGTCCAATTACAATAGTAAAGAACTTCCTATTCATTATGGTGTGCCCCAGGGAAGTATACTAGGACCAACCCTATTTCTTATTTTCATCAATGAGCTATGCGACCTCAACATCCAGAATGGTAACATAATATCATTCGCAGATGATAGCTGAAACTTGGTCTAAACTAGAAATCAGAGCGCAACTCGCATTCAGCACAGCACCAAACTGACTCAATGATCACACACTAATACTCAATACTTCCAAAACCAACTTGCTTACATATTCAATCAGTGCAGCCTCTCAACCACGCATCCCGATAACTTTAATAGCTCACTCTTGCCATAATCAACCCAAAACTCCTTGCAACTGTCCATCATTAATCTCTGTAAATCGAAATATAAAATATCTGACATTAGACAAAACTCTAAACTTTAAATCGCATATAAACATTCTAACAGGCAGGGTTCTCAAACTTAATTTCATATTTAAAACTCTTCGGATTATTGCTAATCAAACTGTCATACGCAATGTTTATTTTGCATTATGCTAATCTATTGTCACATATTGCATGTCATGTTGGGGTGGTGCTGAGCAGTATTAAAAGTTGTTACCTTTGAATTGAATTATAATATATTATAATTGAAAATGAATTATACCGTAAGTGGAATATTCTAAACGTTAGACAACAGTTTATCATGAAAGCAGTTCTCTTACAACACAAAAAAACGCCATATAGGTCAATCGATAAACGTGGAAAAGATTTAATTTGTACTGTCCCACATACACGTTCTAAATTCATTAAAAGATTCTTTTATTATCTTGGCCTTTCTTTATATAATAAAATAAATAAACATTTTCCAGTATACGGCTTATCACATTATAACTGGAAAAAAGGGTCTACTTATTTCTTCTAGACTACACATATGAAGAAAACGAAAAATGCTTATTTATGATAAGTAAAATAGAGCAAAGTACACTTAACATAATATGTTACACATTACAAATAGGCAGGGACCGATATCGATAAATGAAAAATACCGATATTTTCAAGAAGATATCATTATTGCAATTGATATTTTATGTTAATATCGATATCCATATCGAATTGATTAAATACCGCTATTAAATTATCGATAACTATATCGTTATTCTATATCGATACCAGTCGCGAGAGGGAGACGATGAGGCGACCTTAGTTGCTCGCACTCGCACAGCCGCAACGCCGAGCGGCAACATTGTAACGAATAGACCAGATCACCAGACGCTGTGTAACAGTGGAAAGTAACTTAGTGCGACGAGTTGCGTCTTGTTGTCGAATGCGCGCGTGTCTACCTGTTGTTATTGCTGTTGTTTTGGCAAATGTGATTTACGTAATCGTGATAAATAATGGGGCGTAAAATGCAAAATCATGTATACAAATACTTTAATGTTAATAAGACCACATTAAAATCGAAATGTCTGGTGTGCAATAAGGATTTAAATGTAAGTAATTTATTTATATACGTACCTACCTATTTTCTTGGTTTTACTAGGACGATACTGATATCATTTTCGACTTATTATTACGCATTAACCACAGTGGTGATGGTAGTGGTGGTTTAGCTGCCTACTTCTTACCTTCCTACCTTTCTACTTCTTAGTTATTTACCTATTTGGTAGTAAGTGTGATTTTTTAGATTTAGTAGAAATAGTTTTTTTTTTTTTTACTATATATAGGCATACGTTTGACCACAATCTCACCTGATGGTAAGCGATGATGCGGTCGAAGATGGAGCACGTTTGCCTAGAAGCAACCAATTCACTCTTGTCTTAAAGACTCCCAGGTTGTAGCTATCTGGAAACACAGACTCTGGCAGGGAATTCCACTCCTTAGCTGTACGCACTATGAATGTGTTCCCAAAACGTTTAGTGCGTGTGGGTGGGATGTCCACCATGTACCGGTGGCGCATCGCCGTTCGTCTTGTGGTCCGATGATGGAACGGGCTTGGCGGAATTAAATCATGCAATTCCGTCGCACACTCCCCAAAATGCAAGCGATAGAAAACCGACAGGCCAGCAACTCGACGTCGATGCTCAAGGCTTTGGAGCTTCGACTCGACGAGCCTGTCATTACCGATGATCCTCTTAGCTCGTTTCTCAATTGACTCAAGGGCATCAAGCTGGTATTTGGCAGATCCGTCCCAAAGATGAGAGCAGTACTCCATACACGATCGAACTTGCGCTTGATAGAGCTTGAGCAGCTGTTCCGGCGTGAAGTACCGTCTCACCTTTGCTAGGACCCCCAACTTTCTGGCAGCCACTTGAGCCTTTGCCTCTATGAAAGGGCCAAAATTGAGGGTAGATGTTAACGTAACACCAAGAAGCTCAAGTCGGTCGGTTATCGGCACGGTTACACCACGAAAAGATGGAGCTGGGTGGAATTGGCTCCTTTTAGCGGAAAATAGACACGCTTGGGTCTTAGCAGCATTGAACTTGACCAGATTGGCATCGCCCCATTCTGAGACAGCCTGTAAGGACAAGTTCAAGCGCTCAACCATAGCCTCTCGGAGAGACTGGATCTGCGACCCACCAGCTCGTGCGTCGGACACGTGTCTCTCAGCAACAGTGCTGTCGTCTGCATACCCAAAAGTACCGCGTTTAAGCAGATCATTAATATGCAGCAAGAACAGTGTTGCCGAAAGCATCGACCCCTGAGGAACCCCGGCATTAATATCCAGCAGTCCAGACGAGCAGCCATCAATGACCACTCGTATAGACCGATCCCTCAGGAAATCCGCGATCCAATCACACAAACCGGCGGGCAGACCGAAGGAAGGAAGCTTACTTATAAGGCTATCGTGCCAGACCCTGTCGAAGGCCTTCGAGATGTCAAGGGAGACCGCTAGTGCCTCCCCGTGCTTCTCTATGGCCTCACTCCAGATGTGAATGGCATACGCTAGAAGATCCCCAGTAGACCGATTTCGGCGGAACCCGTATTGTCGGTCGCTAAGGATATCATTCGCTTCTAGGTATGCTAGGAGCTTACGATTCAGTACGCGTTCCATACTCTTACAGAGTATGGACGTTACCGAGATGGGTCTATAATTCGACGGGTCAGAACGACTACCCTTCTTGGGCACGGGCTGCACGTTAGCTTGCTTCCAAGCATTCGGTACTTTTCCAGTCTCAAACGAAAGGCGAAATAGGCGTGTCAAGATTGGAGACAACTCAGGCGCACAAGTCCTCAAAACAATTGCCGGTATCCCGTCGGGGCCACTAGCCTTATTCACGTCTAGGTTACGCAATACCCGAAGAACGTCCTTCTGATGAATGCGAATGTTCGACATACTCGACTCGCATCCATCAGGAGGAGTAGGGGGCCTCGCGCCACCAGGATCTAGACGCGACGAATCCGCAAACATAGAAGCAAACAAGTTTGCTTTTTCCTCAGCGGAGTGGGCCAGTGACCCATCGGGTCTCAGCAGTGGTGGTAGTGAGGGGCGGCAGAAGTTCGATTCGACCGACTTAGTCAGGGACCAAAAAGCTTTACTACCTGCGGGGTATGAGGCAAGTTTGTTCCCTATTCGGCTAATGTGGTCAAACCGAGCCCTCCGCAACACCTTCTTGCAGGACTTGGCAGCCCTGTTAAGGGCTCTCTTCTTCTGAATCACGTCATTAGCTTTGTGCGCACGGGCGTCGACCCATGCTAGGTACGCCGCATGTTTTATCGCATTAGCGCGATTGCACTCGGCACCAAACCATGGGCGAGCTTTGCCAGACATTGCTACGTCTGAGAACGGAATATAGTACTCCATTCCCTTCCGCAACACATCCGTCACGGCGTCAGCGCACGACGAAGCATCAGTTGAAGGAAAGCAAGTAGGCTGCCAAGGGTAACATGCGAAAAATGATCGCATGCCATCCCAATCTGCTGACCTGTATCGCCATACCCGCCGGGTGCCTCTTGGGCTAGGATCGGGCGGGGAGTAGACGGACACAGACTTCACCAGACAGTGGTCGGAACTACCCAGTGGAGAAGAAATCGACACCGAGTACCGGTTTGGATCTGTTGTCAGCAGAAGGTCCAAGCAATTGGCTGTGTGCGAATCAACATCCGGCACCCTCGTTGCCCCCTGGACCAGCTGGGTGAGATTTAACGCAAGCGCTAGCTTTCGCGCCTCTCGTCCAGCATGGTCTGTGTGCTGGTATGGGAAAAGCCACTCCTGATGGTGAGCGTTGAAGTCCCCCAGCAACACCAATTGAGCAGAAGGGTACCGCTGCTGAGCCACATCCGCCGCCTCACTGAGGTGCTGCATTAGCCCAGTTGTCTCCAGATCACCGCCGTGCGAACGGTAGACACAGGCGTAGATAATTTTATCTAGGCCGGTGTCCACTAAAGCCCACATCGTTGAGAACCTGGAGTTCTCAAGATTACGGAGACGCCGATAGCAGATGTCGTCCCGGGCGTACATACATACGCCCGCGCGTGGTCTGAAGTGGTGCTCCAGGGTAAACCCTGGGTATGTAAGATACGACACGTCAGACGGACATCCGATCTGCGTCTCCGTCAGAAACAAGAGCGCTGGTTGCTAATGCCATTGGCATTGAAAAACCCTAGTTTGAGTGATCTGGGCCTGGTGGTGTTGATGCGTGACTTATCCATTGATTAGTCATCAATTGCATCCATGGCGTCCAGAGCGTCCGTAATAGACTTATAGGCGGTGAAGATCTCATGCGCCTTTCTGGTAGAGAGTTTCAATTGACCATCGTTTCCTCTGGTCGCATTTAACTCGTCAGACATGGCCCTTGCAGCACGGGTCATGAACAAGCTGTAGGCCTCCAGGATCGTGGGGCCCACACCAGGGTGACCGTGTTGGTCGGGGGAGTGGGACGCGCTTGCACTGTTGCGGGAGCAACAGTGCAAGCGGAACGGAAACAGCAGTGCGCTGTGGCGCAGACTGGGGAGCAGCTGGGACAACGGAGGTCGCAGGCGCGGGGGTCGGCGCTGGAATGGGCATAGCCATTAGCGCTGGGATGGGCTGGGAGGAGGAGGCCACCAAAGCTGGGAATGCCTTTTGGTGGTTGAGCTGGTTCCACGGAGAGGGCCTCTGTGGAGCTAGCCGGTCGGGCAACTGAGAGGAGGGTTTTCTCTCTGGGCCTGATTCGCGTAACTGGCGGGCGTTGGAACGCTTTGCCAGTTTGGGGGAGATCTTTGGGGCTTTGGGACACCCACGATAATTTGCCGGGTGACCGGACTGGCCGCATAGTACGCAGCTGGGAGGCTCTGCGCACTGTGAGCGGTCTTTGGGGCGAGGGCACTCGCTGGTGCTGTGCTCATCCAGACACTTGACGCATCTGGGTTTCGCGTAGCAGTTACGCTGCGAGTGCCCATATAGTTGGCAGCGGTGACACTGGCCAACTACTGTCGGGCGGAAAGGCTTCTCAATTTGGATGCCGGAGAGGTTGCAAACCGATTTTATTTTAAAAATCGGGTTGTGGCCCTCGGTGGGGTCGCATACGACCAGCACCATGTCATACAGGTCGCCTCCCCTTGCTTGGTAGTGTCACTTCCTTGCTGGAATAAAACTATAAAAAATGACGATGTGTATACTTGTAGGTAATTCGTATACTTAGTATAATGATACGCATAGTATGGATAATTATGTGAGTTACAAACACTACTTAATGAATAAAAATATTGCTTTAGATTTTTATGATGATAAAAACTTACCTAATTAGAATCGAATAAGTCTGGAGACTCCGGTGAATTAAGTTCAGGAGTGGTACTATTAGGATCTATGTCATAATGACGGGCTCGAATTGGTGAACTTTTAATACAATCTTCTTCCATACTCGAAACATCGTCCCCAGATGACTCATCTACTACCACATTTTTTATGCCTGAAGGTAAAATTCATATTATACAAATTTTTTTTTAATGATTTCTATCAATATTTACTTACCCTCGATCTTATTTTTGACGTATTGTTTATTTTAAATTCGTTGAATTGTGATTAATCGGTCTCCGATCGCTTTGCACGATTATTTACAATTCCTATTCCCATACACATCGGTAGAACATAAAAATTAAGAGGCCTCTTACAGTCCACTAGCGCCGCCAATCGAAAAAATATCATAACTCGTAAATAGAATCAAAAATACAAAATATGGTCTATTATTACTGTGGAAAAGGCAATAACGTAATTTTATAACACATTGTCAATACTCTGCGTTTGCTATAAAGGTCGAAATTAGGTAGAGACAGAGTTATCTGTTGTGTTAACTTCACCGACTGTCGTGTCGTCTGTGTCGGTGACCGGGGTACGGGCGGAAGGTGCCACATCATTTTATTGGTAATATATCGTTATTTTAGTATCAGTACCGGTACCGATAAAGACACTCATAAGTACATATATTGATGAACTGAAATAAAATATCGGTACCAGTATCGATAAAGAGGTACCAAAATATCAGTTCCTATATCGATATTTCGATATCGATACAGGAATCATATCGGTATTACAGTCCCTGCAAATAGGTAGTTTACATATAAGTAGTTTTTAGTCACATTTAATTTTAAAAATTGTTGTTACCTACTTAAAGATATTTTTTTTTGTTTGCAGGTGTTTTTTTCTTTGTTTACATTTAGTTATACGATAATTTAGTAGCAGTAATAAATAAGTACGTAAATTGTAAAAATACATATTCTCAAATCCAAGGGGGATCGGAACTGTCACTCCTGTTATACTATAACCTAGTTAGAAGATCAGAGCTGCACCCACTATAATTGTAGCTGTAATTTTACCATGTTTAAATTATATACCCATGTACTGCAATTCTTGTAAAAAGATCAATAAAGAATTATTATTATTAAAAATTCGATGACTTCCAACCACCGGAGCAGGCCGGGTTTCGAAAAGGCTACAGCACCGTGGACCACATACACACTCTCAGGCAAATAATTCAAAATACCGACCATGCAGAGATATCTTATCGACTGCCGCTACGTAGATGTGATGAGATGTCTGTATAAGATCGCAACAATGACCGTCCAAGTACACAAAACCAATCCAACTACGTCGAGGTGTAAAACAAGGAGACATTATCTCTCCGAAATTGTTTACGAACGTGTTGGAGGACGTTTTCAAGACGTTTGATTGGAAAGGACAGGGCATAATTATCAACGGTCAGTACATCTCGCACCTCCGATTTGCGGATGACATTGTTATCATAGCGGAATCTCTGCAGGAGCTGGAGATGATGTTGAACAGCTTGAGCGTTTTTCAAGGCGGGTAGGTCTCGGAATGAATCTGGACAAAACCAAAGTCACCCCGAGACCTGTAGACGTAAATGGCAATACCCTCGAGGTTGTGCAATAATACATATATCTAGGCCAAATTATACAACTTGACCGACCAGAAGAATTCGCTTGGGCTGGGCGGCATTCGGGAAGCTGCGTGATATCTTTGAATCGGCGATCTCAAGGTCTATAACTAGTGCGTCCAACCCGTAATGACTTACGGAGCTGAAACGTGGATACTCACCATAGGCTTCGTCCACAAATTCAAGGTTGCTCAGCGTGCAATGGAGAGAGCAATGCTTGGAGTTTCTCTGGTGGATAGAATTCGCATGAAGCAGACATGTGTTAGCGTGGAGACCGTGTTTGGGCAAACGTAGTGTGGGACGCCCTGCGGCACGATGGATGCGGATGGATGCGGACTGCCCAAGACCGGGATGGTTAGCGCTCTTTGGGGGAAGCTTACGTTCAGCAGTGGACCGAAATTGGCTGAAATGATGAAAGTCGCCATGTTCACACATGGTGACTTTAGCTCCAAATATCTCGACAACGTGACACTTTCGGGCACCATGTTGCTTTTATTTTTGGTTTGTAATACCCCCAACCCCTTAACCCATATGCATTATACTCGTTTAAACATTCGCCGCGATCTTGAAAAAAAAAAAAAACTGACGAACCCGTCGATCCCCTGCCTGAGTGACTGACTGATGTCACTAAGTGTGTACCTTGCATTACAATTTATTCTGTTTGAGAAAATTTTCGATGCAAAAGCCATCAGAAATCAATGTTATTTCAGTAGTGATGGATTTTCAATCCTCAGTTTTTTTTTGTCTGAGTATTGAATATTCAGCTCTACTTAATTTTTTTATTAGTAAACTATTTATCTTTCAGTTTAGTGTATCAGCAGCTTAAATCATTTATGAAACGCCATTGCAAACTTCTCCTAAAATTTTGTGTCTAACTTCACTTTATTGTTCGATCATCCATCGTTCATCAATCAAGCGGTCGAATAATTCGTAATTTTACTTAATTTTTTCATATTTGTGCCAATCGTTACGTTAATTTAGTGATATTAATTCGTTGGAAGCCAGTGGATATTTATAAATGTAAATAATCATCCTGTTGTGTTTGCAAACGTGCATATGCTTTGTTGTGAGAACCACCTTTATCTGCTGTCATTCTGAGCTGTAGCAACTGAATTTTTCGATAATGAAACATAAGTTATCCTTTGAATGGTAGGTTATCGACTGAACTAGAGTACAAGAATAACAAATTAGTATCCAGTTGTTGATGTGTCGTGATGAGAGTGGTGTTCTTACACGGAGCAGTCATCGGGAGAATGTGCGGTGGCGTTTAGCCTTAGTGGCAGAGGACGTCAGAAATAGGATCCAGCATGGAATCGGTTAAGGACGAAGAACGTTTGCGGCGGCTGCGCGCGCTGGAGGAGCGGCTGTGTGACCCTCGCTCCACCGGCAACGTGGACTGCTTACTGGACACCGTGACGGCGCTCGTCTCCGATTGCGACCACCCGGCTATCCGTCGCATGAAGAACGTCGAGGCATATACTAGCAGATGTAAGTACACTCAGCTAAATGATTAACAGAAGAATGGTTTAGTTAAGTACACACTCAGCAATGTTCCATTGTATAAAAATGATGAAGGAACCGAAACTAATTCATAACAAATGCACTGTTACAATTGAGTTAGGATTATAATTAATACTCAGATGATGTTCAAAAGGAAAATGCCGCCAGTAGGTACTCTGGCAGTGACACACTGGAGAATATTTGTCAGTAAACAGTCTTTAAAAATACAATGAAAAAACCATAAACTGAAAAATATTGTAATTTAGCTGTAACTAAAATGATCGGGCAAATACTATGTTATCATTGTTTGTTTATCAAGCTTTAGATGATATTGGATTGGCTCCTGTACAGGCACAACTACTGTAATAATCTCACTATCCTATTGCAACCGTCCAGGTGAACAGGTCTAGTTTTCAGTAATTTAAGAATGTTCAGAAATCATTTACACATTTATTGCTAGCATGCAATAACTACAAGTTAAATTATTGTTTTGTTTGAAAGTATTTTTTTAGTTTTTGACATGACCCAGAGCGCTAGCATGATTTTTGAAGTAATCTTAATATTCTTTCATGCTATATTCAATTTTTATCCCTATAAATTAGAGAAAATATTCAAAATCAACCTTACACTGATTCTAATGCTAATTTACCAGCCTGGAATTATAAACCATTGTGTATATGTACTTTTTACTAAGAAAACAGTGCAAGAGTAAAGATGTTTTATTCCTGTTCAGCTATTAACATAATCTAATGTGCACTGTAGTTTAATTAATATGTTTGTTTTGATTACATTACATATAGTACCTAATCAATTAAGGAGTGATAACATGGTACTTGTATTTATGATAGACAGTTGATTACACAGCAGAGCTTGATATAGGGGTCATCCTTTCTTTAGGTCATACATTAACTGAGTTAGTAGGGTATTGTTGTGTAGTGTGTTAAAAACTCTTAGCTTTTTGTTGTTATTTTTTTTTTGTATTTGTAAGGATGTAAATATAATGGTCAAAACAATGAACATCAATAAAATCAGCTGTTCTAAAGTTGTGAGCCCTTCATGGCGGTCGTTGACCATTTTTCAAAGCTGATAATGTTATTAATGATCGTAATGTGTAATATTATGGTCAACCGTACTCAGCTTGAATAGCATCCAGTCTACTATTACAATAGACCATTGACTTAATTAGTTTGCTTCGATTGACTGAATAGAAATTATTTAATGAGGAACCAAAGTGTGTAAATAATGGATTACACATTTAAAATGATCAGGATTCTTAATTCAATTAAAAATTCGAAATGTCTATTTTCTGTGCCCCAGTTTGGAGGTTTCATCCTGCAATTTTCTACCTGGGATTTCTATTTAGGCATGTACACTGTTTACATGCATTTTATGTTTACATAAGTTCTGATTCATGTAATACTGATGATTCAGTGAACTCTCTAGGTACTAATACAACTATGTAGTTCTCAAAATTGTCCTAACTACCTATAGGGCAAATGAAACACAATAACTGTATCCAAATATTACAATAGGAATTCATACTTCATTTGTGATATCACACCAATTACCTACTCTTTTTACAGCTGATTGTGTTTGTACTTAATTATTCTGATGATTAAAACCTATACAAACTTATTATTGACTAGCTTCTGCCATGGGCTTCGCCCACGTGATGCCTAGGGAACATACTCTCGAGATAAAAAGTAGTCTGTGTTCTCCAGACTATAATCTACCTCTGTGCCAAATTTAATGAAGATCCTTTCAGGCATTCTGACGTGAAAGAGTAACAAACGTCCATGTGATATTATTATACAATATTATTTATTATTATTAGTTAAGTAGGATTGCTTTCTACAAGTTTAAAATAGATGCTGTGAGTCTTGGACTGTCTATTGGTTTTAGGGCTTCATTGAATTCCGTTTATTTAAGTTTTAGATATGGAAAGAAGAATGTTTTTAATTTAAATTTTTTTTAAAAATGACTGTATTGTCTATGAATTAATAAAATGTTTTCTGTTTGTTGTAGATGAAACTTTTGCTTCCGACATAGTAGACCTGCGTATGAAAGCAGCTGATTTTGATTTGATAAAGGTGATTGGCCGAGGGGCATTTGGTGAAGTGCAACTAGTCAGACACAAGTCTACACGTCATGTATATGCCATGAAGCTACTCAGTAAGGTTGAAATGATCAAGAGATCTGACTCCACATTCTTTTGGGAGGAGCGGCACATAATGGCACATGCCAACTCAGAGTGGATATTAAAACTGCACTTTGCTTTTCAAGACCACAAATATCTGTATATGGTCATGGACTACATGCCTGGTGGGGACCTCGTTAGTCTCATGTCCAACTATGACATACCTGAGAAGTGGGCTAAGTTTTATACAATGGAAATTGTCCTTGCATTAGACGTAATTCATGGTATGGGTTTCGTACACCGAGATGTAAAACCAGATAACATGTTAATTGACAAACATGGACATCTAAAGCTGGCTGATTTTGGTACATGCATGAGAATGGGACCTGATGGTCTTGTGCGGGCCAGCAATGCAGTGGGCACTCCTGATTATATCTCGCCTGAAGTGTTACAGTCACAAAATGGAGAGGGAGTGTATGGTCGTGAATGTGACTGGTGGGCAGTGGGAATATTTTTGTATGAAATGCTTATTGGAGATCCTCCTTTTTATGCAGATAGTTTAGTAGGTACATATGGTAAGATCATGGACCATAGGAATTCACTCCAGTTTCCTGATGATGTGGAAATTTCAAAGGATGCTAAATCTCTAATTAGAGGTCTTCTAACAGACAGGATTAAAAGATTAGGTAAAACTAGTGTCAACGAAATTAAGCAACATCCATTCTTTATCAATGATCAATGGAGTTTTGAAAATTTGAGAGATTCTGTACCGCCAGTTGTGCCTGAATTATCCAGTGATGACGATACAAGGAATTTTGATGACATGGAAAAGTCCGATGCTTTGGATGAATCTTTTCCTGTGCCTAAAGCATTTGTTGGAAATCATTTGCCGTTTGTGGGCTTTACTTACAATGGCGATTATCAGTTATGCGCCAGAGGACTAAAGGCAGCCGATGTAGTAGATACTATCTCTAATAATCATATTAATAATGTTGGATCTGAAGCTATACTGCAGCTAGAGAAACTCCTTGAGAGAGAAAGAGATGGCAGACGGAAATTAGAAGACACGCAAGTCACTTTATGCGCTCAGCTAGAAGAATTGTCACAGAGGGAATCTAGAAATAAAAAAATAATAGCCGACACAGACAAAGAATTAGCTCTACTACGACACGATCTGAAAGAGATACAAAGGAAGGCTGACATAGAAACTGAAACAAGGAGAAAAGCTGAATTCAATTTTAACGAAGCAAAGCGGCGGCTTGATGAAGAACAAAGCAAACGAGCGAAAGAAATAAATAATTTACAAACGTACAACGACAAAATAAATGCTTTAGAAATGCAGTTGACGGAGTTACGTGAAAAGTTAAAGCAAGAAGCGGAGTCTGCTGCTAAGGCGAGGAAGCAAGCGGCAGAGCTGACCGCTGCGCAGGCCGCGGCCGCCGCCGTCAACGACGGCACCGTAGCGAGCTTGCGTGCTCAGCGGGACACCCTGGAGAGGGAACGAAGCACTCTCTCTGAAGAACTGGCTGCTGTGAAGGCAACTAAACAACGTTCAGATGCGGCGGTCGCGGAGGCCACCAGCAGGTTGAATGCGGCTCACGGTGAGCTGGAGCGCGCGTCGGCCAGACTGAACCAGATCATGGCGGACAACAGGCAGCTGTCGGAGCGCGTGTCGGCGCTGGAGAAGGAGTGCGCGTCGCTGGCGCACGAGCTGCGCGCGGCGCAGCACCTGTACCAGCAGGAGCTGCGCGCGCACCAAGACACGCAGCGCTCGCAGTTGCTCTCTAAACAAGAAGCCAACTTGGAGCTAGTCAAGGGTGAGTGTTAGTATTCCAAGACAAATTACTTTTTGCCATCTAGCCCACGCTACAATCCTGTCATGTTCAACTGAGCTAAACTGTATAAGCTCCCAAAAATATATTTCATACCTTCACTTTTTGCATGCCTCAGGAACATTGGATATGATATTTAAAGGTATTGTTCAGTTTGCTAATATACCTCCTATGATCTTTGTAGGTCCAAAGTAGACTCACTTTCTAGTAAATATTTATGGCTTGGTACCTACTTCTATTTCATATTAATCAATCTCTAGTTGTTGTCAATGTTAATAATTGGTTAGTTTACTTGATTTAGATTTTTCTAATTTTTACTCAAAATTAAAAAAAATATATTGACTAATGTAACTTTTAGAGTCACATTTATTTATGGGGTGTTTGCAATGTGATACAACAGCTCTGCAATCGAAACTGAACGAGGAGAAGACGGCGCGCCAGCGCTCGGAGTCAGTGTGTCAGGAGAAGGACCGCCAGATGTCCATGCTCAGCGTCGACTACCGCCAGATGCAGCAGCGCCTACAGAAACTTGAGGGCGAACATCGACAGGAAACTGAAAAGGTCATTATAACTCATCCTAAAAAAAGAGAATGTAAACTTGTACTGTCAACAATGATAGTCAATTAATGCTGATAAATATTTCATGAGTTTTATTTCTTTTGTTGTGGTATTATTTAAATTTAACAACTTTTGCCATTCACGATCTAGAGAATTGGCGTTCGTTGCTGAGTGTACCAATCTAACAATGTGTCGATGATCTAAGTGAACGGTTCTCGCAGGCGATGGGCCTGGCGGCGTCGCTGGAGCAGGAGCGCGCGGCGCGCATGGCGGCCAGCGGCGACGTGGCGGCGGCCGAGGCGGCGGCGCGCGCGGCGGCGGCCGAGCGGGACGCGCGCGCGCGGGACCTGCACCAGGTGCGCGCCGCGCTGCACGACACCGCGGAGAAGCTGGCCGCCGCCTCCGCCGAGAGGGACATGCACTGCGCCAGGGTGAGTCCAAATCTTTCATGTAACAGGTGAAGCGTGGCGTGAGCGTGACTTGATTTCCTAGGTCTTAAGGTCGACAGTGCTAAATTGGGTTGCAAAATTGCTCGAAAGACTTACCGCAGCCCTGGAACGCAAAGGGCACTTGCAGGAACACGGGTGGATTTTAGTTAGAAGGAGTCTGGCACTCCCTCCCGCTCCGCCCGAACCGGGATAAGTCGTTTCATGATATTCCATCCAAAAACAAAACCGGCCAAGAGAGAGTAAGTTTTTTTACGTAAACTAAGAACTGACTTTCACAGCTTCAAGGGACCGTAGATTTGAGTTTATGGTTTTAATTTCAACTCGATACCTCCATGCGTTCCCGAGATAACAGACGGACAACAAATTATTGATCTTATAAGGGTTCTGTTTTTTCCTTTTAATTTGATGTAAAAATCGACAGGGCCCGTACCATAGTGTGGGTTAGGCAGGTTGAAAATATTGTCTAATTTTCTACTAATCTCACAGACATTGTATCTTATTTGCATACAGTGCATTTCATCATTGTTCGATATGAGTCAGACCAACTGGTTCACCTAAGTGCCGTAAACTACAGGAGTGTCACCGGAGTGAGAGACTAATCTGCGGTCGCAAGTTGCTAACACAGCATAATGGACCTTATCTCGATTATTCTGACCATACGTCCCCTTTTCAAAGGCTTATTAATCAAAGGCTATTGTTGGAAAGCAACAAGTAGTGTAAAAAGTGATAATCTTGATATCGAAATTGTCATCCAATTAGCAAACCAGTCATCGCATATTATTATAATACTTTATGGCATAACAACATTGAATTACAACAGAAGTACAGCATTCCAGAATGGAGTAACAAATAAGGAACCTGTTTCAGGAGCATGTTTACAAATATGAGTTGGTAATAAGTAGGTCACTATCACGGTAATCATGCAAGTGGTGAGAATAAAACAACTGGGAACGCTCGTTAGCGCATATCAATTTGTATGCATCTACGTATTTATGGACACATCCATATCGATCGACAAACTTAACGAACTCTTTGAGTGTTTCTTGTGAATTAATCATAATCACATCGCGCCGAAATAGACTGTCCTCCAGCATTACAACATAGTGACTCATTGTCGTCGGCAAACATGCACACATACACAGCTTTTGCCTTATACGACATGAACCTGCGCGTGCGCCTCTCCAAATAAATAAACACATGATTACGTAGACAGCGGTTTTTCTAGAGTTGAATGCCTTACTCATTGATTATGATGTGATTTGCCAATTAATAGAACATTTATTCATTAAAGTTCAAGGAATGTAATTGTTGACAATTTAATATTAATAGTCGACGTTGCGCTGATGAAAATAAATCATTCCTTAGTTAGGAACTCGATTCGGCTATTATTGTAAGTTGTAAAATTAGTTCACAAAGCCGAGGAGATTAATTAATTTCACAATAGAGTGACCGTTGAGAACTACATTTAATACTTTATCAAATTGTAACAGCACTCGTATCTATTTCAAAGTACACTGGCATAGCTGAATGTACGCAGCTCGGTAGATACTATTGTATTTCGTTTCGAGATAGAATATGAATAAATATATTTTACTGCAGTCTCATACCGCTAGTCGCACGAATTACCCGAGTATGAAAAGTAGGTATTCTTCTTTGACCTTGATATTTATGACAAACATTTAA
This sequence comes from Lacanobia wlatinum, assembly GCA_947578705.1. Lineage (NCBI taxonomy): Eukaryota > Metazoa > Arthropoda > Insecta > Lepidoptera > Noctuidae > Lacanobia > Lacanobia wlatinum. The sequence goes on along the minus strand of OX388028.1, from coordinate 8,083,812 downwards.
GATTGGCTTTACAGATTAAAACTTTGTATTTCAAGTGTGTATGTTTCTAATGCCTTATTAACGGAGAAAACCTCGCTTTCTACATTTATTTTATGATATATTGGTGAACCAAATAGAAGATCCATGTCAGGCTGCATTTATCGAAAGGCCAAGGGCTTCCTGGAAATAAAATGCACACCTAGTACCAAGATGAGATTCTTGCTCCATGAGTTGCATAACTGTTCCTAGAATAGAACAAAATTCCACATTGTGTGTCGGATTTTGTCCGCATCTAAAATATAAACATTGTCTATGACAATCTTAACTTTAAAATAGAAGTATAAGAATACACGTAGGAGTGGAAAATGAGTCTATTACTACATTGAGATTAATAATATGGTAAAGGCGTAACTGAATCAGTGTGAAGTTATGAATTTGTTGAGCACTTGTGCTGAACAAACAGAGCCTTGGCAATGAAGACATGCCTATAAAACACTTCCATTATGATGATGACACGCATTAATATACAAGAATGTGTTATTGTCGTGTTAATTTCCTGGTCATCTTCTACTGGGACGACTATCGTTGTACAATAAATTGTACTTAATGTTTTCTTATTAATGCTACAGCTAAATACGTACTTTGTATGTAGATTCATAACGATATGAAAACATCTACTTATAAATAACCAACTTGAAATACTTAAACAGACCGCTAATTAACATTTTACTGTGCGTTGCTAAATGTACAATAAAAACAGAAAGCCTTGATGTATGTGATGGCTGACCTGTGTGTATTAGGCAGTAATTTTCGTAATATCATGATTTCTCGTCTATAAGGTTAACATTTTGGAAACCGCAGTTCCAATGGAATTAATGTTTTATTTAACTCAATAATGCGTCATATCAAACTGAAAAGTGAGAACATCGATATGATTTACAACAAGAGCTTTATGTCCCTTGTAGCAGCACGATTATGTCAGTCTTACAATAAAAATAGTGACTCATATGGCGTAATCAATTGTAGAGAGAACGCGCTGTTCTATCGCTTTATTATAATTATAGCTTATCTACTAAATAACACAGCTACTTTCAAATCAGATGCGTTCTCAGTTTTAGAAAAATATTATGTTTTGTCAATAACTGTCTTGTTGTGTTAATTTAAGTATTTACAATAATGTCTTGCATGACGTGACATTTAAGATCTTAGTCAACGCCCCATCACCAGGTGCGGATTCAGAATTGTCCTAAGCGCATAACATTTTATTTTGTTTAAAGCATAACAAGCTTCGTTGGCTTTTCGTAAAATCCATAGTGACTTCGTTAGGTTAATAAGGACTACCAAAGAAATATGGCTCTTTTGGGGTGTCTTGAGCCCTTAGCCCTCCCCCCCCCCCTTGATCCGCCAATGTGGGTTCTCTAAAACTGTTACATTAGTAAATGCGGTAAATGTAAAGAGCGGAGAAAGAGCATCCTCCTAATTTTACGCCATTATGACCAGTTAATAAATAAGATTGCACAGTTGACGTCAGCCAGTCGGTGACTGTACGCACGTACAGTGCAATAAATTGCAAATCTTAATAACCGAGAAATTTTATTTTGTATATCTCAAGTTCTGACACAACTGCCTCCCACCCCTTTGGTGGTGAACTTGACCATTATATTCAGTCATTGAATTTGCTCCTTTCTACACACTTGACGCGTGTAATGTTTATGTTCAATGCTAAATATCAGTTTATTTTAATGTGTCGTGTGTTTTTACAAGTTTGTCTTTGAGTTTAACCACCGAGCGGGCCCATCAGTCAGGATGGGAGAAAGAGAGTGGGATGTGACTATTCTCAAGCCAATAATCGATGTGTTCCTTGTCGACCAGAGCGAGGAACTTCGCCAGCAGTTGGAGACAGAGCAGCACTACTGCTTCGTGTACAAGAGCCAGGCCAACGACATGCGCCTCATGCTGGAGGAGAACACCCGGGCGGCGCGCGACTCCGAACAAGAACGGTCGAGCTTGCTGCATCAGCTGCAGCTTGCCATTGCGCGAGCAGACTCTGAAGCCATCGCCAGGTCAGTATAACACTCTAATAAAATAAAAAGTAACTAGATGTACTCTGCCTCTTTTTATGGTGGTTTTCGTAACACTTGTCACCAAGCAGCTTTGCTGTGTTGTTTTTGAGGGGTATGTGTGTGATTAAATACAGACAGATGAGATGGTTCAGCTCTTGTCATTCTCGATTTTCGAGATCTTGAAATTCAATTCAATTTTCTGATAAAATAATAATAATAAAAAAATATATATTATTATATGTTATAATAATATATTTATTAATCTACTTCAAAAAGCAAGGTCGTAATTCTTCAGAAAGTGGTTCTTACTTTACCAGAAATAAAGATGTGTTCTCTATGTCTTATGTCCTCCTTTTCTGGTCCATTCCTCCCAGTTTTAGCTGGCATATACCTATGGAGTAATTCCGTCTGTGGGTCTCGATTCCATAAAAATATTTTTTGTAAAGATCCATTTAAAAAAACTGGCCAAGTGCGAGTCGGACTCGCGTGCAAAGGGTTCCGAATGAATTTTATATTTTTGAAATGGTAATTTAAAACTATAGACTTCTTATAGGTTTTCCTGTAATCTATTATCTCCGTTTTTTTTTTTAATTTTAGGCTCAGTAATTTCGGGGATAACGTGTGGAATGGTAATTTTTCGTCTAATTTCTTGAATAACTTCAAAATCATTTATTTTAAAATTATGAAAAAAAATGTAATTAAAACCCTCCTACCCTTTCATTGGATATGTCACACGATATTGTTCAAAAAGCTTTTTTTTTTAATTTTCTAGTTTGACCCCCAAAAGTGACCCCAATACTAAAAATTCAATAGTTTACGTAACGCGTCCGTGTTTGGGTCACAGAAGTCCATGTGTACCAAATTTCAAAAGAATCGGTCCAGTGGATCCGGAGAAAACTGGCTGTGACAAACGGACAGACAGACAGACACCCGAGTGATACTATAAGGGCGTTTTTTGTTCGGAACCCTAAAAATGAACATCCTACAATTGTTATTACATTTTCATCAGTAATCTTACTTGTTGTCAACAAACAGTAGTATGCAGTTTTATCACAATTATCTTCAAGTAGTCTTTCATACACACTTTAAAACAAATGCCTTTTTCCCTTAGTTATATCTCAGTGCTATTCATTGATTACAATAGATCATAGAAACATTAATGCAGTGATTTGACTGTTGAGTGGTGACTTGTGTCCTCTTGTGTTTATATTATATTTACTAAACAAACAACCAAAATGTTGAGGAAAACAAGCAGTGAATCAAAGCGTAAAAGGGTTTCCTTTATATTTCCGGCTGGCATTACATTGTAAATAGTTTAACGTTATTTTATTTTATTTTACTTTATTATATAACTTATTCTTACGTTCACATGTGAAACATGCCATGACCAACTCTCAATAAAAATGAAACATTATATTTGTAATTGTTTCTCGATACTTATGTAGATAAATTAACGCAGTTTTCCCATGGGAGTAGGGCAAAACTAAAAACATCACCACAATCTTCCACATTCTTTTACTGTGTACATACATAAGACGTGTTACTGCTATGAATTAAAATAAGACGCTTCAAATAACGTTATTTAAATTTACGTCAATCGCACCCAAAGCCATCGCGCATCCATTTGCTGTTTGTCAAATATTTTTAACCTATAATAATATATAATGTATGTATGTAAATCGGGCTGGTTTCCGCAACTCCACGACTATTTTGCGTGCAGGTGGGACAAATGTGTCATTCGATCCACCCCAGCTCCCTATTTTTAACCTAACACAAGTTCGTGTTAATACGAGGGAAGTAGTGAACGCGACGATATTCACTGTTCCTTGAAACATTCCAGGTCGATAGCCGAAGAGACGGTGGGCGAGCTGGAGAAGGAGAAGACGATGAAAGAGTTGGAGATGCGCGACGCCATGTCGCAGCACCGCAGCGAGCTGGCGGCGCGGGACGCGCTGGTGCAGGGGCTGCGCGACCGCGACCACGAGAACAGGGCCACCATCGACCTGCAGCGGAAGGTAAAATACCCTTTTCAAACCCAACCTAAAGTAAGCAAACTCAACCTAAAGTAAGTCATTATTGCCTGGCTATAGTGAAATTCAGAATATTATTGCCCAGATGACAATAATGTGATTTGAATTTGGAACTCGACTTAGATACCGACGGGAAGCGCTCGCGGCCAGCCACAGGTCTTCATGACTTGCAATTTTCCACACAATTTTCCTGCAGTAGGTGTGAAAAGTAAAGTATGCTCTTCAGGAATAAAGCTGTCTTTGCCTTGGGCTAGCTTGAATCCCACACTGCATTCAGGATTCTTGTATTAACTCAATTTCGAATCCTTCGTTAGGTTCGGGTTTCAATATGACGCCCGTGGCATAAGCTTTATCCTCTCGGTGCATAATCTACTATTATTTGTGCCTGTAGCTGAGACTTAATAAAGTAAAAGTAAAGTTTTATTGGGTTAAAAGTTTTACGTGAAATATGAATCCCCTAGTCCCTAAACAAGTGTTAACTGTATCATGGGGACTATAGTGACATTAAGCTTTACTAATAGACTGCTTCACATATTATATTTAATATTGTCACTCACAGAGCGCGCTTTACGGAGCCGAACTTCTTGTAATACTCGAGGTGCTATAATATTTAGCGACCCGTGTTTGATTGTAGTTAGTGTCTTCGTATCAACAGTACTTTATGCATAAAGTTAGTTACAGTCTCATCCGACTGGTCTTTTATTTCCGTTCAGTAAATCTGTGTGTTCGTCAGGAGGTGGACGAGCTGCGGCGCAGCGGCACGGCGCTGGCGGAGCGCGTGGCCACGCTGCAGCGCCTGCAGGACGACGTGGAGCGCCTCAACAAGAAGCTCAACTCTGAGATCATGCTCAAGCAGCAGGCCGTCAACAAGCTTGCCGAGATTATGAATAGGTAATTGTCCTCTAAACATGCAAAGAACAAAGATTATTAAGATTTACCAAAAAGCCACCAATTTGTGGTTGGTGGGTGGGTGGTATTGCTTGTGACACAACTTGACAACAACAAAGCAATTGTCCACTTTGATCTTTTTCTGTGGACAATTATCGTCTTCCTGAATAGGGAATATGCACGAAAAAAATATCTATTATCTATACAGTTTATCCAAAATATACACAAATATAATACTAACTGAAAATAGAATCAAAATTGCTCGAAAAACAAACGAGATATAGTTATTTAAAAAAAATATATCTGTCCCTCTCACGAAAACGTTGTTTTCTATGGAAGCTGTATAGGCGCCAAGAACTTTGACGTCACAATTCATGTCGGACTTCTCTTTCTAATTGTAAAGTTTGAAGCTTTATAACTTCATCACTGATGAAGGTATTTAAAAAATAATTTCATAATTGTTTATTAGAGCTAATAAGTATTTCATTTTGCAAATAAAAAAATCGCATGCATATTCCCTATTGTCTTGACTACTGTGGGATTTAGGTACTTGTTTATTATTGCATTTCTTCTGGGAGGTACACGTGTATTTATATAAAAGGCTTTTATTGATTTCACAGTTATTTTACCTCTGAGGGCAATCCTCCAGCAATTGTAAACAAAGATAATAAAAATAACTTGACAGTGATAATATGAGGCAAACTAGCGGTGAAATCATAGTAGTTAGCTATGTTTTGGCGAGACTTACGTACGACCTTATTACGATTAGTTCTCACACAAACTTTCTTTTTATAGAAAAGACATGAACCCAGCCACGACAAAGAACAAGAGCAAGATGTCGGTGCGCAAAGACAAGGACTACCGCAAGCTGCAGCAAGAGCTGACCAGAGAGAAGGAGAAGTTCGACCAGCACATCTCCAAGCTGCAGCGCGACCTGCAGGACTGCCAGCAGCAGCTGCTGGATGAGCAGTCCACCAGGCTGCGGCTCGCCATGGAGGTAACATCTACCTAGCATTGCAATTTCAACCTTATGTCTATGTTGAAAGATATATTATGTCGAGACAGAACGCCCATCTATAAATTCTTCAGCATTTAAAGCAAGAGTGTACTGTACAGGCATCTTCTGGGCTTGCTTGTTCCATAATAGACCTCATTCGCTTACCATCAGGTGAGACTGAGGACAAAAGCTGGCTCCTCGCGAAAAAAAGCAGTAGTTTTTAGGACGTGCAGGATTTCTGACAGATGGATCAAGTCTAAACTACTCACAAAGTAGGCTCGGATAGTAAGAACTGCAATGGGATTGAATTTGCTTCAGGAAACCGTTTATTTGCATTAGTCTATCGAAGGTCAGATTCCCGAAGTCTTTCCTAAACAATCGCAATTTCTAACATAACTCTATCTCCAGGTCGACAGCAAAGACGTGGAAATCGAACAGTTAAAGGAAAAGCTAGCTGCCCTAACAAGCGAGACGGCATCCCAATCATCCGCGGACGCAGAGGACGGCGAGACGGAGCAGACGCTGGAGGGCTGGCTGTCCGTGCCCTTCAAGCAGAACATACGCCGCCATGGCTGGAAGAAGCAGTATGTCGTCGTGTCGTCGAAGAAGATCATATTCTATAACACCGAGAATGATAAGATGAACACTACGGATCCGGTTATGATATTGGATTTGAGGTTTGTATAAGTATATTCTACTAGTTGACCCGCGCAACTTTGTCTGCTCCGCTCCTATTGATCTTAACGTAATGATATATAGCCTTCCTCGATAAATGGGCTATCTAACACTGAAAGAATTTTTCAAATCGAATCAGTAGTTCCTGATATTAGCGCGTTCAAGCAAACAAACAAACTCTTCAGCTTTATATATTAGTATAGAGTATAGATTACTTTCAATATGAGGCTCAAGTTACCTTCCTTTCCACATTGTTTAAAATGTCTAGTAGTACTTTCTCAACAAGCCATCTCTCTCTCAACACCCGTTTTTGACAGTAATCACAAACAATGGCAGTACCAATATAAAATATTGGTACTGAGCTGCATCCCGTTGTGACTGGAACTCAACATACTTGAAAAAGGCTAGGCAGATTGAATCTATTGTTCAATCCCTTTTGAATCTTTGATGGGCTTTAGCATAGAAAAGAACAATGGCCACTCGGCTAACATGATTAGACTAGAAAAATCTAACAAAAAGTAACTTGATGAAACATATGTCGTTTCATTCGTCTATATAAATATAACTAAGAACAGTCTTCAATATATTTTTAAAAGACCGGAGAATCTAGAAAAACCACGAAATATGTTTTTGAGGTTATGTTAATATAATTAATCTGTAGCATTTATGTTTTCTACTCTATGGTAAGAAAAGTCGATGCCAGATAAGGCTGCGCGTGGCTAATGCCGGAACTAATTGAAGGGTACAAGGGAAAAGCAAGAAATATCATGTAAAATTCATTAGACTTTTATTTTTTTTACTGGCTTAACACACAGAATGCGTGAAGACATTTTGCCACTTCCAATATCATATCCAAAACGAGATGCAATTCCAAGTCCATTAAACGAATGCCAAGTCAACAAGAGTAGAAGATCAATCGGAATCCGTAAGCAAAGCAAAATATCAAAATAATCAGGAAATTAACAGAAAATCGCACAGAACACAGTCGTCGCAGAAACTACAACAACACGGAGGTCGGCAGTGCAGAAACCGATTTATGACAGAATCGATTTTTAATGTTAATCATTAGTTTTTTTTTTTATTTTATTCATAGCTTTATTAAAACTAGTTAGTACGAAGCATAATCGAATTATATTATTGGCTTAGCTTAGTATAATATCAGTCAGTTTATATGTTTGATTTAAATTAGATTAAAAAATAAAATCATCATAGATTAAAAAAAAAAAAGTATGGACGTCTCTAGTAACGTAAGTCGTTACGGATGCGTTCGAATTTAGATATTTTATACTGCGTTCTGATAAATAAAGTAGTATTAATTTAACAAAGAATATCTCTATCTCCTCAGCTTTTAAAAATAAACGAAGAGATCTAATAAATAACATTAACAGTGCACTATATATTGGTGATAGTTTTATCTCGTTACCAATTTCTGTTTTTTCCTAGTCCAAAATTACCATTGTTCTTTAGCGTGTGAATTCCAAGCATACTAGCCCAATCCTTTATTCTCGAGGAAAGATGAGTGTCTGATGGTATGATTCAATTATTTGGGTGTCTGTTATGCATTTTAAAACTGCTCTTAGAAGGCACCTACCTGACATGTGTCCTCATGCTAAACAAATCCATTTGCTATCAGTGAACAATAAAGCGCAATACACATATAGAGCCGCATAGATCGATCTTCAGGGTTAAGCAACGTACCGTGTTACCCAGTTAATGTGTTGTGGAGGCCTGGTAGGCAGCCGCTCCACGTAAAATACTAGTATTCAGCTAAATCCGGTTTGACTGGAAGCCGATCCCAATATAGTTGGGAAAAGGCTAGGCAGATGAAAGGCACTCGCACTGGCGCGTGTGTGGTTCGTGCGCTGCGCTGCGCGTGTCGAGAGAACAATTTCTTGTTCCATTTTGCTATGAATCTCAATCCTCGTACGTTTCTAACACAGGCGATGATATTCTCCATATTGTATTCTTTTTTTTGTTAATTTCATGAACCCAGATGCATTATGCCGTATGGTGTCGGCCGCTGCCGTAAAAGAATAATACCATCCCATTACATCCCGTGGGTGTCGTAAGAGGCGACTAAGGGACTTGCCAGAGAATGGGCAGCAGCGTTCTCTGTAAAACTCAACACCATACTCTGCGATCGCCAACCCGCTTGTCAAGCGTGGCGATTATGGCAAACCCCACCAATGGCAAGCACTACCAAAAAATGGCCCCTAGTGCCCGGCAGCCCGTCTACCCTTGACTCCGGTAGCGGTTAAGGTCACGGCGAGGCAAGGGGTGCGAAGAATCCGCGGAGTGGACCCGGCTACCGTAATAAACACCGACGACTGGACCTGGCAACACTGAACACGAGAACACTCCGGACCGACGAGAAGATCACCAAAGTTGAGGAGGAATTGAGTAGGCTGCGATGGAGTATTGTAGGATTGTCTGAAGTCCGAAGAGAGGGGGAGGACACGATATTTCTCAAATCCGGCAATCTGCTCTATTTCCGGGAGGGTGACCAGAAGTCCTGGTGTGGTGTCGGGTTCATCGTTCACAGGTCCGTTGTGTCCAATGTGGTGAGCATCGAGAGTGTGTCGACCAGGGTGGCGTACCTGATACTTAGAATATCGTCAAGATATTCGTTGAAGGTCGTACAGGTTTACGCCCCAACCTCAACACACCGACGACGAAATAGAGACCATGTATGAGGATATATCCAGAGCCATATATGGTCATAAAACTAACTTCAACGCGAAACTGGGCAAACGAGACGGTGACGAGCTGCGAGTGGGGCAATTTGGATTTGGACGTCGGAACCACCGGGACACTTACTGGTTAGTTTTATGGAGAAGGAGGGCCTATATATGATGAACTCCTTCTTCAGAAAGCGTAAGCACAGGAGGTGGACCTGGCAGAGGCCAGACGGTGTAACTAAAAATGAGATTGACTACATCATGTCGACGAAGAAGCAAATATTCAATGATGTCTCTGTGATTAACGCGATGAAAACCGGAAGTGATCACCGCATGGTAAGAGGCACATTGAATCTAAATATCAAGCTAAAAAGGTCTCGACTGATGAGGTATACGCTCCGTCCAGCACAGATCCAGATTTAAAACTCCGAGAGCTTTCAGCTCGAACTTCAGAACCCCGGCCCTGCCTAGGGAGCTCCGTGGACGATTGCAACGATGGGTTCGTGAAAACTGTACATACGGTCGGGTCTAAGTTTTTCAAGACTCGCCGTACAGATAGGAACAAGAGGCTCTCTGATCCTACTTTGAAGCTCATGAAGGAGAGGCACGAGATGATTTTGCAGTCTTCAGAAAATGCGTGCAGATACCGGCAGCTCAATAGGCGGATCTCCAAGTCCTTGAAAAGCGACCTCCGCTGCTTTAATACTGAAAAGATTAAAGACGCGATAGAGCGGAATAAGGGCTCCAGGGTCTTTGCTAGAGATTTGTCTATCGGGCAGAGCCAGCTCACGAAACTGTAGACCGCCGATGGCAGAACCATATCCGCCAAATCGGAGCTTCTGAGAGAGATCGAGACATTCTATGGACAGTTACACGTCAATGACTAAACCCGATACGAATCTAGCTAAAGACCCAAGAGCTAGATTGACTCGGCACTATACCGAGGACATCCCAGACGTCAGCCTGTATGAGGCTCTGAAGCAGCTTAAAAACAACAGGGCGTCGGGTGAGGACGGAATTACGGCTGAACTCCTGAAGGCGGGTGGAAGACCGGTCCTTAAGGCCCTTCAGGAACTGTTCAATTCCGTCATACTCGAGGGGAAAACGCCACAGGCATGGAATAGAGGTGTAGTGGTACTCTTCTTTAAGAAGGGCGACAATGCGCTGCTTAAGAACTATAGGCCCATCTCACTAGTAAGCCATGTCTACACGAACCTGTTTTTCGGAGTCATCACGAACCGTCTCGTACGCAGGTTTGACGACTTCCAGCCTCTAGAGTAAGCCGGATTCCGAAAAGGCTTGAGCACCGTAGACCACATACATACGCTCCGTCAGGTTATACAGCAGACCGAAGAGTATAATCTGCCCCTCTTTAGCGTTTGTGGACTACGAGAAAGCCTTTGATTTGATCAAGACTTGGGCTGTGCTGCAGTCTCTCCAACGGTGCCAGATCGACTATCGGTACATAGAGGTGTTTAAATGTTTGTACAAAAACGCCACCATGTCAGTCCGACTTCAGGATCAGACCTCGAAACCTATCCTCCTGCAGCGGGGTGTGAGGCAGGGAGACGTCATTTCTCAGAAACTGTTTACAGCCGCAATGGAGGATGTCTTCAAGGTTTTGGACTAGAGTATGTCAGTCACCTTCGATTTGTCGACGATATATTCGTCATGGCTGAGACTACGGAGGACCTCAGTACAATGCTCGATGACCTCTGTAGAGCTTCCGAAAGAGTGGGTCTCAAAATGAACATGGACAAAACCAAGATCGTGGTAAATACCCATGTAGCAACCACTCCCATCAAGATCGGAAACTCTACACTCGAAGTTGTAGACGAGTACGTCTATCTAGGACAAACGGTCCAGTTAGGTAGGGCCAACTTCGAGAAAGAGGTCAACTGTCGAATCCGATTCGGCTGGGCAGCGTTCGGGAAGTTGCGTGGTATCTTCTCGTCCCGCATACCACAGTGTCTCAAGACGAAAGTCTATGATCAGTGCGTGTTGCCAGTGATGACATACGGAACTGAAACGTGGTCGCTCACAATGGGCCTCATCAGAAGGCTCAAAGTCACTCAAAGGGCAATGCTTGGAGTTTCCTTGCGTGATCGAATCAGGAATGTTGATATCCGCAATAGAACCAAGGTTACCGACATAGCCCGAAGGATAGCCAAACTAAAGTGGCAGTGGACATTGCTCTCAGAACAGATGGTCGATGGGGCGGAAAAGTTCTGGAGTGGCGACCGCGTACCGGAAGACGCAACGTTGGAAAGCCTCCCACAAGGTGGACCGATGACCTGGTGAAGGTCGCGGGTAGCCGATGGATGCGAGACGCACAGGACCGGTCGTTGTGGCGACGCTTGGGGGAGGCCTATGTCCAACAGTGGACGTCTTTCGGCTGATATGATGATGAACTCAGATTCTTTTTCGTTTCCGTGCTCATCTTTTCAAAGTAAGTAGAAATAATAGTCGCGCGTCACGCGAGGAACACGACCCGTGCCCGCACCCGCTGTATGTGTGTATTGCGCTTAAATATCCCCAACATGGGTAAAATAAAAATTTATTCACAAAACAGTTTTCTTGCTTCTGTATACATACATTCATGCAAACGGTATACAAGTAAACGAAACACTTTAAAAAAAGTTCTTACGACAGAAACGAATTTCGCAAAACATAAAAACTGAATGCTGATGGTGATAGATACAAAGTAAAATCCCGTTTTCAAAACTAGAAATTTGTCCTGCGACCTTGTCGCCTGTAACAAATTGTACATTTTATAGCAGGTGACTTTGCGCGACTTTGTCATTTGTGAAATCAGGAGGCGCGTCGTTCTGTGTTCCGCGACTTGGCAATAAAGCCTTTTCTTTCCTCGAGCGACAACTCGACCATAACTTGTATGTGGACACGTAAAATGTCGTTCGACATTTTCTCCGGACTGTTGCACGTAAATGTGCCGCGACTGCTCGCTACATGTTTTCCGACTTTGTCCCCTAGTGAATAGAAAAGTTAAAATGTTACGTCCGTGTTGCAGCAAGGTGTTCCACGTGCGGTCGGTGACGCAGGGCGACGTGATCCGCGCGGACGCCAAGGACATCCCGCGCATCTTCCAGCTGCTCTACGCCGGCGAGGGCGAGGCGCGCAGACCCGGCGACGCCGCCGACCTGCCCGCCGAGCAGGCCGACCATACCGGTGAGTGCGCGGGATATACATCTTCCAGCTGATGTACGCCGGCGAGGGCGAGCGCGCAGGCCCGGCGACGCCGCCGATCTGCCCGCCGAGCAGGCCGACCATACCGGTGAGTGGCGTGAGGTCATACTCTACCATCCTAAATAAATCTTGTATTATCAGGTGTAACTAGATGGCGGAAGAATGACGACGATTCGATGAACTGATTGATCCATACATTGCTGTGTACAAAACGAGACAAAATGTACTGGAAAGCAGATATCTTTTTAAAGCAGGTTTGGTCACATAGTAAATTCGTTCATAACTTCCAATTTTTGTAACAAAATGTATTGGTTGTATAATAACCAGTGATCGGAGTAGGTAGATTGATTTTTGGTACTTGTATCATAAATGCACACAGAAAGAATAACATGGATAAGCCATTTTCCCGGAAAGTAATTCCGGTATTTCCGGATTCAATTAAATATTGTTAATGTTGGTAGTGATATTATTCCTACTCAATTCAAAATTTAAAGGAAGGTATCAAAACTAAATTAATTCATTATTTATCTGTTGAATAATAAAAACAATCGAATTCCGATCGAAGCTTTAATTTTTATTTTTTTATTTTTAGCCTTTTATGGCTAGAACTTTTATAGATAGACATAAATTGTTGCACTTAAATTTAAATATTTTCATAGTGGTCATGGTAATTTGCATTAAGGGTAGAATAAATGACGGGGCCCCATAGAGGGCCAATGCCTGCTGGGGTCGTGAGACTGTTCTAAGGATGCACCACGACTCTGAAACGTAAAGGGCATACGAAGGAACAGGTTGATTTTAGTCAGATTTTAGGACCAAAAAAAAGGGGTAGAATAAAGAAAAAAGATAAAAATCAACATTGTTTATTGTTAAATATGTACATTTTACATTTATTCACATTTTTAATCTTCATCGATTACAATGTCAGCATCCTGGTAATCCTGATCTTTACAATATTAAAATATATAACTATGAGTTTCTCTATATTTTAGTTTTTTTTCAATCCCATCAATATGGGTATCAAATGAAAGGGCTTGTTACGTAGAATATTTTGTAGAGAAGTAGATAAGGCCTATAGTAATTTATTTTACCAATACATTGCAAGAGGACACAGGGCATTCAAATTATATACGGATTCCAGTAAAATGTCGGTTAATAGTGGAGTTAGCTGAATTGCGACTACATTACTAGAATATCATAATTTTGTTTCGCACTAAGCTCACTGGTTCATACTCTATTAAAGATTTAACAATATTAAGACTCATGGTATGTTCAGCAGGTTAAGCGAACAAACACAATACTAAAAATATTCTTATAGTACATCCAAACATGCTTTATACTCCTTGTAACTAGTAAAATATTACTTACCAAAGCTTGGTTTAAATATGTAGATCCAATTCAATAGTGAAAAATCTGAGTCCGTATATTCGAGCCAAATCGTGGTTTAGAGCAGATTCCAGAAGTCAGTATGTACACAAGCCAGGGTCAAGTAACGTTTTCACAACACAGTAACAAACAAAGATGCGCACTCTACGAACGGAAGTAAACGAGTGAGCTACCTGGCATGTCGTCGGCGGGCGTACGCATTGTTCTGATAACCGGTTATTGTACCACCCATGATCCTTTGTTCTGATTGGTCGTTGGGTTTTGTCAAATCGTGACTGTGTGCCGTTAAAAAAAATATGAAGAATAATAAAGAATAATATTGCTCATTTTATTACAATTCCTACCCTTTTTTTTGAGGATGGCAAATCATCAAATGATTCCTTCCACTCTGGCAGAATAAAATTCCTACATAAGTTCCGGTTTTTTTTTAATAATCCACCAATTCCGGAGGAATGTCCATATTAATATATACGTTTCGGATCAATGACCCCATTTCAATCTACCTACTCCGATCACTGATAATAACACATTATTTACGGTATTCTAATAAAAATAGTCATCATCGGTTGATCGTAATCCAGTTTTCTTGTTGGCACTGGATCGATCTCAAGGATTGATAACATCGACCTTAATACCAAAGGCGTCAAGGTGTAAGTATCCTTTAGGCACTTTGTATTGATAGGCTTTAAAGGTCAATACCGAAAGTCAACACCCTTAATACTACAATAAAATAATAATAGCATCACGAACGACCTACGTCTTAATTTAAAACAAATAATGATTTTACTCTAGTTTGAAACTCTACCAATGTATGAGGCGCCCGTCACTGGATGGCTTCGAAAACATTCGCTGCAAAATATAAAAAGTTAGTGCAGAAACAGAGCCGTTTACTTGCACTTTTGCACATTATGTTATTATCTCTGTGCTCACATGGCACACCATTATAACGACAAGGTGTTAGGGAGAAGCGCACAACATACAGCTTTCCCAAACTTTCACGCATATAATGCACTCTTTCATCGTCGAGGCAAAACAACATACGCTTTGAATGTTACACAACACGCCAATAAAGGTTATCAAAAGTGGACGCACACTGTCCTTATAGTACGCTCCGCATTCGAATTATTTTTATAAAGTTTTATGAAACCCCTTGCACACTCATTCGAGCCGAGCTCGCTCTACCAGTGCGGCCAAATTTACCCAGCCACTGCTGATGTTGCGTTCGGCAACTTAAAATCTACCTTTAAAATCCCGGGTTGATGAATGCATCATTGGTGTGAAGAACCTAACTTTTTTTGTGGGGAAATTCTCATGAATTGCTTCGATCTGGGGAGAACAGAGGATTACGTTGGAATCCTACCAACTAAAACCTCACAGTTTCTACCACTACTATGAGTCGGGGGAACGGGATACAAGTAAATTCGCGAACACTCCCGACGGAAGACCTAACCTAGCCAGGTTCTTCAGGAACTTTTATAGACAGCAATTGAAGCCAGATATATTGAAGACTGACCTATGGAAGCAGATGTTAATGACAGGTTGTGTGGTCCTCAGGCAACACGGTGCAGCACAAGGGCCACGACCTGGTCAGCATCACGTACCACATCCCCACGGCGTGCGAGGTGTGCACGCGGCCGCTGTGGCACATGTTCCGTCCGCCGCAGGCCTACGAGTGTCGCCGTGAGTATGCTACAACTATACAGGGTGAATTTTTCAAGTGTGCCTTTAGGGCTAAATCCGAGCCCGATTTTGATGAAAACTAAAAATCCTAACTAATGATGCAATTTAGTTTTCATCAAAATCGGGCTCGAGACTCCTAGTGTTTTTCGATATTCCTGTTAATTTCGGATATGGCCCTTTTTTTTTTCGGTGGGAAATCATCAAATGACTTCCTCCCGCTCTGGGCGAAGAAGCAGGGAGTGTCAGACTCTTACTGAGTAAAACCTATCCGTGTTCCTCCTAGTGCCCTTTGCGTTCCAGGGCCGCGGTGACTCTTACGAACAAATTACGCAACCCTGGTAGGTACTGGCCCTAGCGGACCCCTTCTATGCTGACATCTCTTTGACCCGCGCCTACGGTGGCCAGGAATCGCCCTGCGACTCCCGCCGTCCGTCGTATTTGGCCCTGAAGGCACAATTGAAAAATTCACACTGTATATGCATGCCTCCTTTAACTGAAGGAGTACACTTCAATTAACCACTTGTATCTTTTTGATTTATGTTATAACTGTGTATCCTTTGGAAATCTTGTTGCGGCATCTATGCCACATATGGACTAACGAACTGACGTCACAGAAATCCTACATCGTAGTATCAAAGTTCTCCGCACGATTTAAACTTTATGCGTCCTAAGACTGTATCCGTGTAATTTGTAATAAGACTTATGCATTGTTTTGTAATATGGTAGTATACAATTTGAACTTATCATCGCGCTGTTACTCCGAAGACACAACACCTCGTCAGAGGGTCCTCGCTTTTCAATTAATGTTTGCAGGACTTGTTCCACATATCTCTATAACCCAAATCATTTATAATAATGCAACCATGTTAAGTTCAGTGTTTTTCGCTATTACACATAGTTTCTTATTTGGCCATCCATACACTGAAAATTTCACTCTATAAACAAAAAAAGAAAACAAAAAACACCACAAAATACCATACAAAACAAAAACACCACACAAAAAAAAACAAAACCCTTTATTTCAAATAGACCAGTTACAGACACTTTGAAATAGTCAAGGTCTGTCAGTTAAATAGATGAAGCTAATTCTGTCGCACTAGCGACAAGTTGCTCTGCATCAAAACGCACTCACCGACCCTATCTCCAGCGCGGCAGTTGCTCGTTCCAAAAAGTAGATCCTATGGAGAAGAATGTGCAAGAAACTTCGTGGACTCTCTTTTAAGTCAGTTTTTACAGAATCATGATTATAATCGTTATGAAATAAGTAATGGCTGAAAATATACAATTCAAAAGAGATTGAGTCGTCCAATGCAAAGATAATCTTACAATCTTCTGCAGGTCCAACAATGTGTTCACATCTTAATCAAAGTTTGGGCTCGTTGTGGAGCGGACCACCAGTCAAGCATTTTTATCATCAATGTACTCTCCTACTTTATATTAAGAGCTAACTTCAGCGCTGTACACGTTTAAATTGAACGATGCCGTTTGGTGATTATAGTCACCGTGGACGCTTGAGTGACTAAGCTTGTCTGCATAGTGTGCGTTTTATACAATTTTTAAATTTGGTATAATGCAGTTCTAATATATGTGGCCGTATTTTATTATAACACTTTAAACAATATCCCATGAATGATGTTACTACTTTAGCAAGTCTGAAACCTGGTTGAATTAATGGGTTCCTATTTCTAGTGACATAGTTATGTCTGTCGCCTCGTTTACTGAAAAGATGTAGATTCTTTCTAACGTACATGATATTTTCATAGATATATTGGCAAGGGACCGCCATGGTGTTAATTTATTTAAACAGTTCCTTTAAAGAATCTCGCTGGCGGAGATTGTAAATGGCTCTGATGACTCTTTACTGCAAAATGAAAATATACTCGATATCAGCAGCCCGTCCCCATAGTAAAATACCGTAATACATTATACTATGAAAGTAACTAAAATAGACTAGTCTCGCGATTTCAACATCCGTAAGCTGGCGGATTTTCCTAACAGCAAATGCTGCTGAATTTAGCCTTCCTGCAAGAGATGTTAAATGAGGACCCCATTGTAGCCTTGAGTCAAGCTTAATCCCCAGGAAAACTATTTAATCGACGAATTCTAGTTTCTCTCTGTTCAATACTATGTCACAATCACTACTTTTGACATTTGGTAAAGTAAATCGAATGCACTTAGTTTTTACACGACTGCCTAAAAAAAGGAGTGTTATGTTTTCAGGGTTCATGTATGTATGTATGAATGTTTGTGAGTTTCTTTATGCCATCGTAACTCCTAAACGCCTTAACCGATTTCGATGTATGTGGTATCGTTAGAAGCGTTGCGTTATCCCGGGTAACAAAGGCTAGTCAAAACTAAAAAAAATATAATGGGGTAGCCATGGATCATAAAAAATACGGATTTTTTTTTATTATCATGAAAATTTGCTGACCTGTACTATCATCATCTAGAGCTTGCTTAGTACATAACAAAAATATATAACAGTAGTATTCAATATGCACTCGTTCGCTAATAATGAAAATTTAAAAAATAATTTTAGGACAGCCAAGAAATTTTAGTATCATTGTGGTACCAATCAAAAATCGATTTAGTTTCGCATTACTTATTCAATCAAAATATCGTTTTATTACTAAAAGGTATGAAATAAAAAACAAATAATTAAAAAATACGCCTGCCATGACCAAAAATAAACTAAAAAATTAAAAACAAGCATTGGCCCAAAAATTTAAAACTGAAAAACAACTTTTTGGCCAAAGCTTGTTTTTAATTTTTTAGTTTATTTTTGGTCATGGCAGGCGTGTTTTTATTTTTTTAATTATTTGTTGTTTTCTCATTTAATACTAAATTATTAGGCAGTGAACCAATCATGTACCTGCAATAGGGCATTATTTACA
Organism: Lacanobia wlatinum; assembly: GCA_947578705.1. Classification (NCBI taxonomy): domain Eukaryota; kingdom Metazoa; phylum Arthropoda; class Insecta; order Lepidoptera; family Noctuidae; genus Lacanobia; species Lacanobia wlatinum. The sequence continues at coordinate 8,065,338 of OX388028.1, read as the reverse complement.
ACGTCAAAATTGTTTGCATGTCTATTTATTAAAAAAATTAAAGATGTATCGTCAGCAAATAACACCATATAAAGTTTATTTTCTAATATATAGGGCAAATCGTTTATACAAACTAGAAACAAGAAAGGACCCAATATTGAGCCTTGTGGTACCCCCATTATTACGTTTAATCCTGTTGAATTGTTGCCGTTTATATGAACTAGCTGCTGTCTATCGTTCAAATACGATTTTACTTAGTTCAAGGCTGTTTTGCTTAGTCCATAATGCTCTAGTTTCAGGAGTAATGTTTCATGGCTCATACAATCAAACGCCTTCGACAGGTCGCAGAAGATACCTATGGCATCTTGCGCCTCTTCCCGCGCATTTAAGATACTTTTTAAAAACATTACACCAGCGTCAGTTATACAACGCCCCTTGGTGAAACCGTACTGTTTGTCATGTAAATCAAATCAAATCGTATATTTCAAATAAACCATTTACAGGCACTTTTGAATTGTCAAGGTCGGTCAGTCCAAAAAGCTGAAGCTATTTGCACGTTCAAAAGCGTAGATCTCTATGGAGAAGAACGTGCAAGAAACTCCACGGACACTTTTAAAAATAATAAATTTATTGTTACAAATTTTTGTTTACATCAAGTTGAAATTATACAAACATGTGAGAACGATGTAAAAGACGAGCAGGATAAAAGCGTCCGGGAAAAAAGGAACAATTCAAAGTAATATTTAAAATAAACCATGGCAACTGAGAAATGACCAGTCCCAACTGACAGCGCCCGTTCACGAACATGACGTATGCGCTAGCACCATTCGGCTCAACCATTTTGAAGGGAGCCAAATGATCCAACGCATACGCCACCATCAGCCAGACTTTTGTGTGAGCATGACACTCGCAACCGCCAGGGTACATTCAAGTCAAAAACAAACCTAAAACTGATAGCTATAGCTTAAGTTTAAGGTACACAGTACTCACACATGTGCCGTTAAAATGGATGAAATTATGCATTGTAAGATGTTATTCTCGTTAAAGTGACTCAGCATTTGATTTAGCATAACCTTTTCAAACACCTTGCTAGAAACCGGCAGCACAGAGAAAATATTTTTTTCATACAAAAACGTCCATATATAGGCTAGGTGTTTAGTAACAGAATTTTGCTTATAACTAATGTTAGTAACTAAAAATTAAAAAGAAGAAACTAGACACCGTCTACCCCTGCACATTAGGCTGACCGGTCCCGCAACACATGGAGTTCAGTGAACCTACTGAGCAGAACAGTATCGGTTCTCTCGCCAATCATCCTCAGGACACTATTCGGGCTATAGTTATTAGTATCTTAACTGTTCCCGGTTTTGAATAAAGTATATAAGTAAATAATTACCTTACTGTATTTCATAAGGTCCGGGAAAACTCTTTGATCTACACACATATTGAATATAAAGGAGAAATACGGCGCTATAGTGTCAATAACGGAGGTACAAACTTTTGCAGACATACCCCATAGATCTTCTTTCAATTTAAACTTGACTTGCTTAAAAGCTTTCATTATTACAATTGGTGGGGTTATGTGCTTAAAGTTAAACTCAATCGGGCAGGCTGAAACGTTCTTTTAACTATCGTTAATGTTTATCACATATCACAGGCCTAAAAAAAACACTTTGAAGCTTAATTTTTCTTAAACGGATCTCTGAATCGAAAGAGCGCTTTTCTTTGGTTTACCATGTGTTATAACTTCCTTATTAACAACACTTTCAGATAGTGTAGTAATAATACAGGGTGTTTTTTTTTTCAAAATCAACCAGTTCGATCTGGCCAAGAATATTGATAAAAAAAAATCCAATAATGCAGTTTTAGTTTTCATTAAAATTGGGCTCGAGACTCCTTCCAGAATTTTTCGATATTCCTCATAGTTTTGGATTTGGTCATCCAGGCAACTTTGAAATAAACTAAATTAAACATTTTAAAAACCCACGACAAAAAATCTTTAATGACTAAAAATATTGTGTACTAGCACTTCGCCCGCGACTTCCTCTGCGTAGACTTTAGAGGTGGCGTGCAACTTCTTTGTTCCATATTCTCATTCTCGGTAACTCATCTTCATGATTCTTTATTCTGATAGTTTGTGAGACTTTACTGTCCGTACTTTCAGCCCCGGAACTACTTGGACATGTTTCTGGTATTCTGGAACTTGTGAATCTTTAGCGCTCATAATTCCAGCCTAGATAAAACTTCGATATATTTCTGTTCTCCTGGTATTTTTGAATCCTTACCACTCACAATTCCAGCGCCGGAAACTCTTCGACATGTTTCTGGTATCCTGGTACTTGTAAATCTTTAACGCTCATAATTACAGCCCGTAAAAAACATCGATATGTTTCTGTTCTCCTGGTACTTTTGAATCCTAACCACTCAAAATTCTAGCGCCGGAAATATTAAAACATCTGTCTGGTGACCTGGTATACAAAAATACTTCGACATGTTTCTGATCTCTTGGTACTTATGAATCCTAACCGCTCAAATTCCAACCCTGGAAATATCTCGGCATGTTTCTGGTCTCCTGCTACTTATGAATCTTTAGCATTCACAATCCTAGCCCCGAAAATACTTCGACATGTTTTTGGTCTCCTGGTAGAGAACGAATATTTAGCGCTCATAATTCCAGCCTGGAAAATATTTTGAAACTTTTCAGTTCTCCTGGTACTTTTGAATCCTAACCGCTCACAATTCCAGCGCCGGAAATATATAATGAATCTTTAGCATTCACAATCCTAGCCCCGAAAATACTTCGACATGTTTTTGGTCTCCTGGTACAGAACGAATATTTAGCGCTCATAATTCCAGCCTGGAAAATATTTTGCAATTTTTCTGTTCTCCTGGTACTTATGAATCTTTATCGCTCACAATTTCAGTCAAAGAAATACTTCAACATGTTTCTGGTCTCCTGTTACATGGGAATCTATAGCGCTTACCGTCCCAGCCCCAAAAATACTTCGACATGTTTCTGTTCTCCTGGTACTTTTGAATCTGAAGTACTAAGGCAGCAGAAACTCTACATTTCCACTTCTACCTCTGTCGCTGTTAAGCCATGTAAGTTACCGGGATAAAAAGTAACCTATGTTTGATTCCACGATGTGAACTATGTGTGTGTCAAATTTCGTCCAAATACCTTCAGCCATTTTTGCCTGATTGAGGCACAAACATACAAACAAACAAACTTTCACATTTATAAGATTAGTAGGATTGATCCTTTTAGTTTAAAATGATTCTTTGGGCCAAGCGTCATCGCGTCGGCCCACCATTGCCTCGGTTACCATGTTCTTGCAATATCATTGAAGTAACAGAAAACCTATCGAATCTATCAAACCAATAGAAGTTACTTACATCCCTTCTTCAACTAAAAAAAGAGTTGATGATTTTCAAACGGCTGAACCGATTTTCTTGAATCATAGCTACGCCACATATCTTAAAACTGTCCAGTGCACATTTCGCCTCTTGTCACTCTACTCGCGGCCGCCACCAGGCGAATGGCTGAGCTCGCATTACGTGATCAACTAACGATCCGTGCTGCACAGCTATGTCAGGCACTGTTATAGGTGAATGTTGGGGCGTAACTCCCAAGAGTGAAAATGTTATGTTGATGTTGTGCATCGGGATGTTATGTTAAGTGAGTAAACAACCAATTGGTACAAAGGTTTTATTGCTACTAAAAATAATATGTTATGAGGTAATAATGTACACTTAATGTTGTTAACCAAACTGCAACGTTTCACTGTTCAACTTTTGCTGTTTATCCTCAAAGGCAACAAATATATAAAATCCAAGCCCAGGTCGACGCAGGTCCTGCAGAAATACCTTCAATCAACAATATCATAAACCTACCAGTACCGGTTTCGAAACATCTTTACGATAATGAGACGGTAACAGAACAGAGAGCATTACTGCAAGAGCTTGGCAAACAAGTGGAGCAAATGAAAGCCGCAACATCAGTAGACATCCTGTTTTTTTACTGTATATAGGCATACGTTTGACCACAATCTCACCTGATGGTAAGCTATGATGCGGTCGAAGATGGAGCACGTTTGCCTAGAAGCAACCTATTCACTCTTGTCTTAAAGACTCCCAGGTTGTAGCTATCTGGAAACACAGACTCTGGCAGGGAATTCCACTCCTTAGCTGTACGCACTATGAATGTGTTCCCAAAACGTTTAGTGCGTGTGGGTGGGATGTCCACCATGTACCGGTGGCGCATCGCCGTTCGTCTTGTGGTCCGATGATGGAACGGGCTTGGCGGAATTAAATCATGCAATTCCGTCGCACACTCCCCAAAATGCAAGCGATAGAAAACCGACAGGCCAGCAACTCGGCGTCGATGCTCAAGGCTTTGGAGCTTCGACTCGACGAGCCTGTCATTACCGATGATCCTCTTGGCTCGTTTCTCAATTGACTAAAGGGCATCAAGCAGCTGGTATTTGGCAGATCCGTCCCAAAGATGAGAGCAGTACTCCATACACGATCGAACTTGCGCTTGATAGAGCTTGAGCAGCTGTTCCGGCGTGAAGTACCGTCTCACCTTTGCTAGGACCCCCAACTTTCTGGCAGCCACCTGAGCCGTTGCCTCTATGAAAGGGCCAAAATTGAGGGTAGATGTTAACGTAACACCAAGAAGCTCAAGTTGGTCGGTTATCGGCACGGTTACACCACGAAAAGATGGAGCTGGAATTGGCTCCTTTTAGCGGAAAATAGACACGCTTGGGTCTTAGCAGCATTGAACTTGACCAGATTGGCATCGCCCCATTCTGAGACAGCCTGTAAGGACAAGTTCAAGCGCTCAACCATAGCCTCTCGGAGAGACCGGATCTGCGACCCACCAGCTCGTGCGTCGGACACGTATCTCTCAGCAACAGTGCTGTCGTCTGCATACCCAAAGGTACCGGGTTTTAGCAGATCATTAATATGCAGCAGGAACAATGTTGCCGAGAGCACCGACCCCTTAGGAACCCCGGCATTAATGTCCAGTAGTCCAGACGAGCAGCCATCCAAGACCACTCGGATAGACCGATTCCGAGTTCCCTATTCGGCTAATGTGGTCAAACCGAGCCCGCCGCAACACCTTCTTGCAGGACTTGGCAGCCCTGTTAAGGGCTCCCTTCTTCTGAATCACGTCATTTGCTTTGTGCGCACGGCCGTCGACCCATGCTAGGTACGCCGCATGTTTTATCGCATTAGCGCGATTGCACTCGGCACCAAACCATGGGCGAGCTTCGCCAGACATTGCTACGTCTGAGAACGGAATGTAGTACTCCAGTCCCTTCCGCAACACATCCGAAAACATCCCGATACACAACATCAACATAACATTTTCACTGTTGGGAGTTACGCCCCAACATAATTATGGTCCTTCGAGCAACTAGTGTTGTGTGATTTACACCTTTTACGGTCGCGAATCGGTTGGACTGGTCTCTCAGAAGCGAGTCGCCCCAGTAACCAATTCAGAAGGCGCATATCGTAGAGGGGAAAGGTTACACAACACGAAGAACCAGGAGTGTGGAGCAACAGTCGACACTCGGAACAGAAGAGTTCATCTTGAAGACAACAAGAAAAACAACATGTCGTCAGCTGATTTATACCAGAATCAGAACGAACTTTACGACAGCATAAAGAAGATCGGAATAAACATCAAGAAAGATGGTTGGGACAGAAAAAACGCCAACTATTTCAAACGCCGTAAGGCAATGTTGGAAAACCTGTGGTCAGAATACCAATTCAATCATGACCGCCTGTTTACGGAACAAAGTGGAAGTCATCCCTACTTTACGAATGACTACTATAACACAAGGCTGCAGTGCTACAAAGAAGTAAAGGAGCTTATTCTTCAACAACACGAACAACTCACGACTCTCACTCGTTCTCCAAGGGAGCAATCGGTACAAACAAAAACATCGGAAGGTGCCAACCAACAAACAGGGGAAGGAACCTCAGATCAAACAAGACTGGAACAAGAAGCCTTGAAGAGGGAGGTGGCAGAACAAGCTAGAGATGCCAATCAAGATAATCCAAACAGGGAACCATCACCTCCTACTCGGCAAGAACAACAAATCACTGCGAAAAAGGATACAGGATCCAATAGCAAGCTGGACGACATGATGCGCAAACAGACGGCAAACTTCAAAGCCTTCATGAGAACAGTTGCGAACATACACGTGGAGTTTCTATCTGAAAAATGGGAATTCCGAGACGCTCTGCAATCACTCCAAACGCGCTGGTCAGCTATTGACAACCTTCACTGGGAGATAGAGTACGAAATCAACGGAGAAAAGGTGATAGTGTACGAAGAACGCTACACCAGGTATAAAAACCAGTTCTATGAACTGAAAAAGGCTTTGAATACCAAAATGTGGTCCGGCGCTCATCGTGAGAAAACAACACCGAGATTAGAGATACCAGTCTTTAACGGTAACTACAACCAGTAGATCCTATTCAAAGATCTTTTCACAGAAGCAATACACAACAATAATTCCCTTTCATCTGCTCAGAAGATGCAGTTTCTGAAGAGTAAGGTGCAAGGAGAAGCGGAACGCTTGATTCAACACCTACAGATAAGTTCGGAAAACTACCTAGTGTGCTGGGATATCCTCAATAACCGATACAATAATGAAAAACTTATCTTCACATCGCACATCAACATGCTTTTCAATCTGCCAAACATGCAGCAACAGTCGGTGGCCCAAATCAAGAAAATCCATGACGTCAGCATAGAATGCTTACATGCGATTAAGAGTTTAGGAGTGAATGCCGACACTTGGGATCCGATTCTTGTACATATACTATCGCAGAAGCTAGACGCAGACACACGTTCAGAGTACAATGACTCGCTGAAGAATTGCCGAAAGCTGCCAATACTGAAAGATCTGTTAGATTTTCTAGAAGCGAAGTTTACATCGTTGGAAGCATCGCGCCGCAAACAAGAAAACAATCAAAAACCAAATAAATCATCGACTCAATGTCAAAGTTCTTTGAACTCCAAAAAACAATACAGCAGTAATCAAGCAACTAGCAACAAGAAAATTACGAAATCGTTCCATGCGTCAACATTTCGTTGCTCTCTTTGCGATGACGAACATGGCATGTACAAATGTGCAAAGTTTTTAGAAATGCCGAATCAGTCAAAACTTAGCACAGTAAATAAAATGTACCTATGTGTAAATTGCCTGTTCAGCCATAACGGAAAGAAATGTACGTCAGCTCACCGATGTCGCAAGTGCGCGGGTCAAAATAATACATTACTACACGATGCATGTATCAAGGACAAAACAGAAAAACAAACAAATTCTTCCCACGTATCAAAGGACGATGATACTTCGGAGATACTACTAGCGACCGCTGTAGTAAACATAGAAACAGCTGATGGGACCCAAATCAAATTGCGAGCCCTCATCGATCAAGGGTCTCAGATATCTTTGATTTCGGAACATGCCGCTCAACTTCTCGGTGTCAAGCGCGAGAGATGCAAAGGAGTCATCTTTGGAGTTGGACAGAAAGATAAATCACTGCAAAGGAATGACAACAATTACTTGCAGTTCTGTTTACAACGACTTCAAGTTCCAAACGTCTGTCTTCATCATGAACAACTTGATTAAGAACCTGCCAAATAAGACCTTTGCAAAACCATCTTGGTCCCACATACAGAACATCCATCTAGCAGATCCAGACTTCCATGACAGCCGTCAGGTGGATTGACTATTTGGAGCTGACATTTTATTACATATTTTGGGGCGTAACTCCCAACAGTGAAAATGTTATGTTGATGTTGTGTATCGGGATGTTATATTGAATGTTATGTTAAGTGAGTAAACAACCAATTGGTACAAACGTTTTATTGCTACTAAAAATAATATGTTCTGAGGTAATAATGTACACTTAATGTTGTTAAACAAACTGCTACGTTTCACTGTAAGTAGGACGAGTTAGTTAGGGTCAATGTACAGCGTAGCTCGTACAGTGAACTATAGGCTTCAGCTTCAGGATCTCTGTGTTAGTTAGTTTCCATGGTTTTGTCAATCTAGTGTCGAGCTAGCATAGTATACAAGATGATAAAAATTGCATTTCGTATTTTCTGCGGCAATTCATCAGAAATGTTGCTTGATGTTGTAGGTTGCCGTATGAAGATCCATGCCGAGCACGTGTCTGAGGGCGAGGGCGTGGCGGCGTGCAAGCTTCACGCTGATCGCGCGAGGGAACTGCTGCTGCTGGCGCCGGCTGCGCAGGAGCAGCGGCGCTGGGTGGCGCGCCTGGCGCGGCGCGTGCAGCGCTACGGGTACCGCGCCGCGCACCACACCAACCACGACCACACCAAGCTCTCACCCAGGTAAAGAGGACATTGCCTTTTTTTTGACATGAGGAATGCGCGGCACGTCTATATCCTTTGGGTTATACCCTGGTCGAACCTTGCAGTATTGGCAATACAGGCAATTGACCTCCGGCTGATGTTCGCAGGGACTCGATGCGCTCGAACCTGAAGTCTGCGTACATGAACGCGTCGCAGCGCAGCTCCACGTTGCCGGCCAACGCGTCGCTGCCGCGCCAGTGAGCCGCCGCACGCACCAGACGGTATTTGACACTTATCAACATGAAGGATGGGCGCCCATTGCTACATACAAATTTCTCATTACGCGTGTACTTGGTTTTTAATGGTTATAGTCGTGAGTCGCTTTGTTCACCACGCGTTGGTTTTTTACTAACACTTATTTCGAACACTTTATTCTATGGGACCTAGAATATATCTGTTTATTTTTGAAAACTAATTGAATTATATATGCTATCGTACTATCGATCGAGGTACTTTTAAATAAGTGCTCTGGATATCTTGTTAGGAAATCATTCATCAAGTATTGTTAAGAAGTGAAGTGGGAGTACCGCGTTGCGAGGCTCGCGCGCTGGCATTTGATCTGGCATTTGACAATATTTACAATTGAATCTTTCAGAATTTTTCTATCCAAATTTCAATTAAAATTTTAAATTAACTAGTCTAAAATAAGTTTAAGTATTTTGTCCAAATTTTTATAAGATTTCGGCATGATTGCTGTGATAGATATTGAAAATATTAATATTTTGTACTTATCAAAATTTTACCAACACCAAGTAGTTTTTCTAATTTTATTTTTGAATAAGTTGATCGTCATGGCGAATTCTTACAGACATATGCAATGGTGCTATCGTGTGCATCAGTTGCAGGGTCACTTTGTATGTGACATCAGGTCTTGAAGCAACTGCTTTGTTATAGAAAACTAATATTTTCTTGGTTCATTAGAATTGGGTCATGTAAATATTAGTAACCATGTTGATATTATTATGTTTTGTAAACTTATACTGCGGTTAATGTTGCGTAAGATGACCGTGTTGTGCAGGGATTGAGAACTGGGAGGTGATACACAAGCTGGTGGAGATTTCGCCATGGAATAGTGGAATACATAGACCATAACATTATCGTTCATAACATTGTCAACGTCAAGTAGTCCATTTCGTTGAGTTTTAAAGTAACATAAATTAAACTGGTTATTTTTCAATAATATTTTTGTACAATTTATTGAACCAGTAGAGCATTTTTATTATAATGTATTTTGTTACGTTTTTATTTTTAACAGCACATAATGTTTATGCTTCAGTATGTTGTATATCGTATACTATTGTTGTATATAGATAATATCGTTCGAGAAGCTGTTACTGGATCCGTAGACGTAGGAATTCGATCTATCCTGATACTGAACAAGATCGGTTACGAGTGACTCCGTCACAAGCGCGCTTGCACTGTTACTAAAACGTTTAGATATAGAATACGGGAATTGATCCACACAGGAATTGACTTACCAATTTTATGTATTGTTAAAGAATCTAGTTAAACATATATCATGTTAATTGAAATGTAGGAAAATATAGTAAATGATTCAGGGACCCTAATGTTAGATTAAGTACAGAAGTAAGACAATTCACAACGCGTATGTGTTGCCAATTAACGAAGAAACCGTGCCATAGGTGTTTTTGTTTTTAGTGAATCGTCTCATTATTATATTTGCTCAAGTGAAATACCTAGTTCTTCTAACAAAATTCCGCAACGTTACTTAATAATGTAAGACTCTAAATGGGCTTCCTTGAATCACAAGATCAATTTATTGTAGACTATTGTGTAGTGAGCTGCTGAGCTTATTATTAAATAGTTAGATAATGCAATTAATTCTACAAAAGTTTGCTAATCATTTTTCTCTGTAGTTGCACCATCGATTGCACACCAATTACTTTTGAAATCTTGAGCTGAAAAAAGTAATTTTGAAGCAATAATTCACCGTGTCTTAATATTCGTTATGGTACGACTTGTTCAAGTGCCAAACTTTCTCATTTGTTGAAACACCAAGTCGGCTCTAATGTGCGAGTCTTCTATTAAACTTTTGTATCTTTTACAATACATCTTTAGGCCTATTATACCTTTATTATTAGATGTATAATGTATTTTACAAATTTAAAACACCAATTTACATAAGGCCTTTTATAATCTCGTGTACAATAAATCTCGTTTAGTTGTGAGTATAAAGTACAAAGGTAGTTGAAACTGTTCACAACTATTCATATTTTAATGTGAAACTGCTTATTCCATAAATAAGTTTCGGGAACATTTCACGCTCTGTGATTTGTTCGTTATTATGACAATAACTGCAATTTTTAAAACAATAGAATTTTTACTAATAATGGTATAAGAGGGTTCGACAATCTCAAGTTTCGGCATCGATAAACGATTAGTGACGTAGAGGGATAGGCGATCAATTCGTGGAATGTTTGAAGGCTTTGGATAGCTGTGATAAATAGTCGTGTCTATGTTCGTAGTCCAGTCAAATCCGTGGTAGGTTTCCACGTCTCGGTTAAAGATTAAGGTCTTTCGAATACAGGGGGAAAAAAAGACATTTTTTGTTTGTCATTATTGTATTTATGCTATGAATATAAAGGTTGTATTTAATTTATTCTTGGCAAAATAACGAAGTGATTAGTAGATACTCGGAGCCGGAGTAATATTTCGAATTTAACTGGACTACGAACACCCGTGGTGCTAGAAGGAAACAGGCCTCCGACGCATTGTTGTTACTATTAGTTCTTGTTAAATATTATAAAATACCGTGTTTAATATTGCTCTACACATTGTTTACATTCCTGCAACGAAAACTATGTTGAGTTTTGTTTTCCTTAGTTTTATATTGACTCAAGTTCTCTGTTCTGTCGCATATCCAGTTATTGCTTTGTTTTTTCTTTTAGATATAAGTTCGGAACAATCTCTTCATTCATGTTGACATGCGAATTTAAAATTTTACGTACTTAAAAGTTAAAAAATTGCAATATCGTCGTAGTGTTACGCTTATTTTTGAGATGCATTTTTTTATAACGGCAGCTTATGCATTGTATTGTTCGTGCACTTCATTCCATATTGTTTCATGAGATGTATTTTATATTTCATGTGATCGGTTTTATGATTACCAAAGAAGTTTCAAAAATAACAAAAAGAGCTGTTTATTTTGGATTCTAAGCCGCGTTTTTCGTTCCATGTCTCGTCATTAATATTAATTCCGTATAATAATAATATTGTTATTTACTATGCATAATTCTGATAACCTGATTTTACTATTCTAGATGACATTTTTCGGGAGTATTTTTCCCGACAGCCGCAGCCTTATAAACCGATGCGGTTTTAGAAATACTCCCAAATTGTCCGTATAACAATAACTGATATAATGTAAAATCATTATGTAAATTATTTATTATCGAATTAAATCATTTATTGTAACGTTTTATTTATCTACTAAAATTGTAAGTTCCTAACTAGCTTTTCATATTTGTAAAGATTTTTTTTTTCAAGTAGCTTTTTGCTGATAGAGGACATTTCGTATAATTCATCGTCTATGTTTTATAAAATATGATATTGAATATAATATTTGGAATATGGTTTGAATCATTGCTGTAATGTAGGAGCGTCGTGTTGTCAACGCGTCCGGCTCACTAGCGACACGCAATACTAATAACGTGCCTTAGCTACGGCTCACCCCATATCATGTAGGCTTATAATATTATGATACCTGTCATTATTTTAGTGTAAATACGCTTTCAATTAAACCGATATTTTATGGATTTTGAAACACTTGTAAATTGTAAAGATTAATAATTTTAAGGTAATTAATGCCCAATAGTTAATAAGAACTATTTTTAAAATAAAAATAACATTTTAAATTCTTTTCGTTTTATTTTATAATAATCCTAACAGTATTTCATAAAACATTTTATTTCTTTCGACAATATTTTCATAATAATATTAATTATATGTTTTAAAATACAACAGACATAATACTTACTGAAGCTTAAATTTTATTTAAATATTTATTTAAATTAATAAGTCCAAATTATATTTTTATTAATAAAATATTCAGTTATAAAAAACATTAGTGCAAGAATAACTCGTAAACATTTTATGTAAAATTATTTAACTTATTTTTGTTCGTTAACATTAGAAATAGAAAAAAATATCTAACGTAAAACTACAGTTATGTAATGCACTATGCTTATTTTAATATTATTGTAATTTTAATTGATGTTTTTATAAATTTATAAGCCTTTTACTCGTAGCCTATCTTTGATTCCAACTCAGCGGTCATTCGCTGTTACAATATTCAGATCCGTACTCCAGAGTTTCTCTGTAATCTTTAGAACAAGCCGACAGTCTTCTTGAGATCCTTCTGCTTCCATCCGGGCAGCGAGCGGAACTCATTGTACGGCATGCTGAATGTTGACACGAAGTCGTCGTGAGTCAGGTATAGCTGAAGAACAACAGACATGTTTAATGCCTTGAAAAAATTGATTAATTAGTTCAGAGTTACTAATTAGTCGGGATAAGTACCGGATGATGATGGCAATTTTGTTGTTCCGGGTCTGGCTGTTTGTGTATGTGTATTTATATGTTTGTAAACGCACCCACGATACAGGAGAATTCCTAGTGTGGGGCAACGTTTTTTTTTTAAAAACAAACAATTCAGTGCACTTGACTACATTCAGACCGAGAATTATAAACGTTACTTAGCACGTTCTTATGTGAGATACGTTATTCCTGTCACCGTCGTCGTACAACTGTCAAAGTAAGATAGGGACGGGAAGTAAGTCCTAAGTAAAGTTAATTGATCTTGGTCTTAGGCTGTAATGTATAAAAAGTACTACTACATGATTATATTTAGCTCAGTAAGCGTTATGAATAGAAATATCAACTTTAGCTGCATGGGAATAAGATAATATTCCTGTAAGCGACTGGGATTAAGCAGCGTTGCATACAAATATGAACATTAACTTAAACGAATAAGGTTCATATTCGAATGGAATAATGCCATCTCAGCCTCAGTCGTGCGCGTTGTAGCGAAGAAGTTTAGCACAATTAGTTAGTGTGCGTGTACTATTACAATATAATTATTTTCTACGACTCGTAAAAGTATTGAGTAACCATCAATCATGTGCGTGCATTTTATTGATGCATAAATCAGTTAGTAACGGTAATTAATTTTATATGAAATTCCTAACTGTTATGTATAATTGCCCCTACTGGCTGTTTTTAGAAAACAGCCAGTAGGGGCTGTTTTCTAAAAACAGCCATCTTTTGTCAGCGACTCCGCCTGCTTAAAGGCGCCTGTCTATTACAGCGGAGCGGAGAAACAGAAATTTTAAACAATGGAATTGCATAAAATCTCCGTACCATGTGAGTCACTGACATTTTGACTGACATAATTGGTTAAAATTTCTCCGTATTTCCGCTCCGCTGCCGCTGTAATGGACAGGCCTAAAAGTCGGAAAATATCCAATGGGAACATACTTCCAAAATAAAAAGTCCAGTCCTATGTTCGTATTATTTCTCTCGATTAGTGCAGCCGTTGAGGCGTCATCGATAAACAAACTTACGAATTTTCTCATTTACAATATTACGAAGGTGAAGGATGATATGACAACTTACCTCCTTTGTAAGAGGATCGACATCCGGCGGTAGATGTTCCTTAGGCCCTGTCAGGACACCTAATGGATATTTCTCGTATTGATCAAAACGGTTGGCGCTGTTGCCACTCTGCAATGCGCTGTTGCCGCTTTGAACAATTGCTTTACCTTCTAAAGCACTGATGATTGCACTGAACGTCTTGTGACCCTATCGACAAACAAAAAGGGTATCTGTTACTGTAGACCGTAGACTGTGGACCGTAGAGTCAGGCCGGGGGAGCGTGACGAACTCTGCTAAAGGTGCACCACCATGTGGTTTAAGACAGTAAGAGTGACGCACTCTTGGTGGAAGACACCCATTAGGATTTTAAAAAATGGGGCCGTGCTGTGACGTGTTTTAGCCATGATTTTTCTAGCGTGCGAGAGAGAGATGGAGCTACTCAGGACGAATAACACTATCTGGTTTTTAACCGACTTCAATAAAAGGAGGAGGTTCTCAATTCGACCGCGTATATATATATATATATATTTTATGTGTGTTCGCAGATATCTTCGTCGTTTGTGAACCGATTTCTATGAATCTTTTTTTATATGAAAGGGTATGCTGCCGAGGTGGTCCCATTGCCACCACGTCAGGATCTGATGATGGAAACCGTGAGAAATCGAGGGCAACTCTCGAAAATTGTAGGCACGCATCTGGTAAAAACTTGATATTCGTGTATATATCGTGTGTACTACAAAACAATGAAGGTTTGGATCAGACCTGATGATGGAGACGACAGAGAGTCAAGGGAACTCCACATCGGTATGTAGGAACTACCAAGTGTTTGGGCTTATTTCATTCGTATTGACGAGACCATTTCACCGAAAGCACTAAGTAAGTTTTATTAAATACGCCCCAGTTCATAACATAACATCACGCCGGTACGCTGTGAATGGGTACGTAGGTACCCCTAAAAAGTGAAAAACAAAAAACTTTTTACAAAAAATATAACCGACTTACTACAAAGTATAAAATAACTTTAATTTCGGAAGTCTGTGTCAAAAAAGGGAACACCCGAATACTCCGAAATATTTTATTCCGATTTTCAAAAGTCCGAATTTCATAATACCTAAGAATTATAATATCTATTATTATAAATCACGAAACTTATTTGACCGAAAGTCATAAATGCGATTTGTTTGTTTTCCGATTTTCATACGTCCGAAGAATCCAATGCTCGATGGGTTTTCGGTCCGAAAAACGACATTCCGATTTTCAATACTTCGAATAAACTGCTAAAATTAAGATTTTGATTTAGGTTCAATCAGTATAATATTCAGTTAGTTACATATTATAATATCCAAAGATATTTTAACTATTTTCAAAATAAATACGGTGTAAAGACCTACAGTTTAATATACCGAACAAATATTTTTTAACATTTTGAACCTGAAATCAAAATATTGTTTTAAACAGTCAATAAGTTTTGCTACAAAAGTAAGTGACAGAAACGAATCGCTGTAAAACCGACTCCACGTAGTCATGTCTGCCCTACCCCTAGAGTGTAATTTAATCCCCGCGTAGGCGTGGAGGGGCGAGGCGGCTCGCGAGCTGAGGAGCAGGTGTTATCAGCTTAGCTTCGGCTTGCTGGCCAATGGCAATGCCGGCCAGCCTCAGCCGCGGCGGTGAGCGTTAAAACCATCTGTGACGATAACTTCGCGGGGGACCGCCGGAGCCCCGCAGCGCCGGAGCCGTGACGGAAACCATGCCTGCTGCTTACTGCATGCTTGCTTGCATGAGACAAGACAACACACAGATCATTCATTCATTTCATCTGTCATTAGTTGTTTAATTCTACCTCCTCATACTAAACATAATAATAATAAACTTTGTTCTGACGAGCAATTGTGTTTATTTCTCTTGCTATTCAGTTTTACAAAGCGTTTTTTTTTTGTCCGACTTTTTGTTATTGGACCTATTGAAACTCGGTATTTTAAGAATAGTACCTAATAAAAAACATTAGGAAAACTGATATGTCGGAATTATAAAAAAAAGGATTAATGATAAATCGGAGTAGTTATATTAGGAATTTTGAACCATTCGGAATTATGTTAATCGGTATTTGGAAATTCGTATTTGTGACTGTCGGAATAAAGTTTTTCGTATTCATGTAGTGTACCCGTCAAAAAACGAAATAACCAAAAACACCGACTTCCGAAATTAAAGTTATTTTATACTTTGTCGTGTTTTGTTTTTGGAAGTCGGTTATATTTTTTGTAAAAAAGTGTTTTCATAATGCATTCTGGTGATGTTTTACAAATGCTTACCTTCCACATAGACTGCTTCCAATGGGGGAAGAAGCCGGTGAAATGCGGGGGTTCACGTCCTTGACTCAGCGCCAGAATTGGTGTCGCAGCATCTCGTGCTGCTGGATCTAAATAAGATGACAAGAAATCGGTAACCAGTATTGTTAATAGAGAAAAAGTGGTTTGTGAGTGTTAGTTAATGTTTTGTATATTGTAAAGAGAAGGTAGAATCAACTTACTTTAAACATTACTTGTAAATTTTCGGCCCTAAGATAAGTAAACAAGTTTTATAATACCACCAGTAAAACGAGACAATATTCGATCTTGAATTCCAGTTTATTTATGGTATTATTTATACAAAAAACCTGACAAAAGTTCAGAGCTAAGTTTCGAAGTAAGTATTTTGAGTGAATCCCAATATAATTTTCTTAATTTAAAAACATATAAGACATTAGCTGACCTGCGTAACTTTGTCTGTCACATTTTTCATTTATGCTCCGCTCCTATTGGTCTCGTAGCGTGATGTTATATAGCCTATAGCTTTCCTCGATAAATGGGCTATCCAAAACTAAAATAATTTTTCAATTCGAACCCGAATTTCTTGAGTGCACATTAGCGCGTTCAACCATACAAACTCTAGCTTTATAGGTAATATGTATTAGTGTAAATTAGAGTTACCTTGCGCCAGATAGGCTAGCGCAATTGACCGGGGGTCGTCCTTGGCGCGCGGGCAGCAGTGCTGGCCCAGCCACACGAACACGGCGTCGTGCGCGTCCACCACGCCCACCATCTCGGGCGCCAGGTCGTACTGGCTGAACGACACTATCTCCTCAACTGTGGGAAAAGTAGAAAACAACAAGATATAAGTATAGCATTATAAGAAAGTGCTTGATTGATCAAGCACTTTCTTCTCACCTATTGTTGATCGAAGCTTCTCACGCACTACCTCGAGGTAGTGTGTCACATCACTGTCTGACTCAGACCCAGGCCTACAGGATCGGAAACAAGATGGAGTAAAACAATAAACTTTATGATATTGTTTAACGTGCCAGAAAACCAGAAGAAGATGAATGTGAAGTATTTTTATGTCTAAGTTGTTTGTGCAAGTTGTGCAACTTTAAATCTTATGATATAACGTTTAAAGTGTATAACTAACTCAATCTAGAATTTACCTGGAATGTTTTCATTTTTCTTAATGTCCTTAGAATATTTTTTTAGGGTTCGGCATAAAATAGCTGCGCTGTACCTAGCTTGGCATTGAAGTTAGTAGGTAATAGTCATCACCTGCCTAGCCTTATTCCAACTGTATTGGGGTTGGCTTTCAGTGCAATCAGAAATCAAATTCAGTATTATAGTAATATATACATTAATTGGTTTTGGGAACTCACATGAATAATGCGTCGGCACTCCGAGAGACACGTAGAAGAGACGCGGCGGCAGAGGCCGTTGCACCTCCTTGAGCGGAGAGGGAACGAGTAGGTGACGACGGTTGCCCAGCGCTGTCCAGAAGTCCGGCTTCTCTTTACCTGGGGAAAACAGTTTAAAATATGTAGTTATAAAATTTACGAATCTTAAGGAAAGGTAAAACTTTCTAATCATAGTTAATTTTTACCGGACTACGGCGAAGGAAAAGGAGGGTTATGATTTTGACCGGTCCGGTATGTATTCCCAGTACTGGAGTCTAATACCAGTTTGTGACTTTTGGGACAAGCACGTAAAACTTCTCAACCACTGCAACTACGGGCCAAAATCAAGGATGACTAATAGAAAAGTCCTGAACTGGACTTCACAAGCCTGTGATTCAGACCAACGGCGGTAAGAAAAGCCATAGTGTCCCTATGGTGTCACTACCATAAAAATGTGAGCAAGTTACCTTGCATTACAAGGGCATGTTCTGTCGCAGCCATATTCTTGGCCACCTCCCGCTCGTCCCCCGTGGCGCTGGCGCCGCACCACACCCAGGCGCGCCCCCCCTCCCGCAGCACGTAACACGCGCCCCCCGCGCCCGCGCAGGCCCCCTCGCGCGCCTCAACGCCGCGCGCCTCGCGGGCGTACTGGCCCGACACGCGGATGAGTGCGCGAGATGGTGCCAGGAGACGACGACCTGTGGCTGTAACAAATGTTTTTTGGGATATTCCATGAGAAAAATAAAATTCATTTATTTGGCATGTACCTGCTTAAAGGCACACTGCATATTTTACAAAATAAACTAGTGAAAACAAAATCGAATAAACTGTCTCCCTTTTTTCCCTCGGTCTTCTTTTTAGGGTTCCGAAAAAAAAACGGAACCCTTATAGGATCACTCGGGTGTCTGTCTGTCCGTCTGTCACAGCCAGTTTTCTCCGGATCCACTGGACCGATTCTGTTGAAATTTGGTACACATATGGACTTCTGTGACCCAAACATGGACGCGTTACGTAAATCATAAAATTTTTAGTATGGGGGTCACTTTTGGGCGTCAAACTAGAAAATTAAAAAAATGATTTTTTTAACAATATCGTGTGACATATCAAATGAAAGGGCTTACTGTAAGGGTTTTAATTATATTTTGTTCATAATTTTAAAGTAAATGGTTTTGAAGTTATTCAAGAAGTTAGACGAAAAATAACCATTCTACCCCCTTATCTCCGAAACTACTGAGCCTAAAATTAAAAAAAAAAAAATGGAGATAATAGATCTTTACCTAAAGATTACAGGAAAACCTATTAGAAGCCTGTAGTGTTAAAATAACATGTTAAAAAAATAAATTCGTTCGGAACCCTTTGCACGCGAGTCCGACTCGCATATGGCCAGTTCTTTTTTAACTGCCTATCGTTTGCCCAACTATGTTGGGGTCGGTTTCCAGTCTAGGTGGATGCAACTGAATACTGAATTTCACACGGCGAATATCTAAGAAACCTCTACGGTAAAGATGGTCGTTCGATTTTCTTCCAAAATGGGAACTATCAACCCTAAATTCACACAAAGTACAATTCTTGTCGCCGGATTCCGAAAAGGCTTCAGCACCGTAGACCACATACATATGCTCCGGCAGGTTATACAAAAGATCGAAGAGTATAATCTGCGCCTCTGCTTAGCGTTTGTGGACTACGAGAAAGCCTTCGATTCGATCGAGGCTTGGGCTGTGCAGTCTCTCCAACGGTGCCAGATCGACTATCGGTACATCGAGGTGCTGAAATGTTTGTAAAAAACGCTACCATGTCAGTCCGACTTCAGGATCAGACGTCGAAACCTATCCTCCTGCAGCGAAGTGTGAGGCAGGGAAACGTCATTTCTCCGTAACTGTTCATGGTCGCAATGGAGGATGTCTTCAAGGTTTTTGACTGGAGAAGGCTAGGCATTAATGTAAATGGCGAGTACATCAGCCACCTTCGATTTGTTGAAGATATAGTCGTCATGGCTGAGACTACGGAGGACCTCAGTACAATGCTCGATGACCTCAGCAGAGCTTCCGAAAAAGTGGGTCTCAATATGAACATGGACAAAACCAAAATTATGGTAAATACCCATGTAGCACCCGCTCCTATCAAGATTGGAAACTGTACACTCGAAGTTGTAGACGAGTATGCATGGGCGTAGCCAGCCATGGGCTCAGGGTGGGGCAGCAGTCTAAAATATTATGTAACCAGCAAACTATACCCGCGGTCTTACCCCGTTTAATTTTTTCATACAAAAAGGTATAAGGTGCCCTATATCACCCTGTATCTGTATGTATAATTCGAATTATCCAAAATACTTTCTTATTGATCACTTACCTACACCACGAAATCTTCCATCCATTAATGTGTCTAACTTCAGCCGTTTGGTCTCTGGGCGTATGCCAATTTGTTAATCAGTATCTATAGATAGTACTTCATGTAGAGTTAGCAAACACACACACAGGTTGTTTATTTATTTGCCGGCGTGTGTTCTGGCAGAACCTCCTTAGCACTTCGGCTTCCAGTTTATTTTCGCTTCAGCGATCCTCATCCTGTGAACACTCAGCAAATAGAGACCGCTCAGACGATTTTCACTCATGGTGGAGCGAAGCCACGTCATGACACGCCGTAACGTACTGAAAGACCTCTCTATAGTACAGGTCGTACACGGTTGGGCCAGTAAAATAGCAAGCTTTTTATGCTCGGATAAAACAATTCTGAATCCTTTATCAGTTCTGCCACTTCCATGTCTTTTAGAACATTCAATGCTATATTTTTTTCTTCCCACAAGTGGTACCACAGTTCAGCCTCGCTGTGGACACTTAAGTTTTAAATTCGCGAAAGGCTTCTGTTTTTTTCAAAAATTCTTCGAATGTCATTTGGAACATGTTATATGGGTGCAATAAGATTAAAGAATATGCGTTAAGTTTTTCTTCGAGAAACGCTCTTCCAATGACATAATTAGCGAGTCTAGGTAGGGAATAATCAACTATCGTTTCCGAAACTGGATAGGACTCTCTGCCGGAAGATTTGTACGGTGCGTCTGTCTTTTCGCGAAGCATCACATTGTAAAATCAACTTCTATAGAGCGTCAGCCATCAATTGAGCTTCAGCTATGAAACTGCCGCTGCGATCGTCCACATTTTCACGATGTTTTTTTTTTAATGTGTCGATGATTCTTTTAATGTGATTCGTACACTGAAGCAAGTCAATGCTTTTTGACTGTAACACATTTCCGATCGGTTGAAGCAGTGCGGAATATTTCGCAATAAGGCAACAGAATACAATACATTCTGAATTTATAGCAGCGCAGTATAGCTGAAAAGTCGCTTTTCTTGTAGCATTGTTGCTTTCTTTCGAAAATGTCAAAAGGGTCGCGGCCATTTGGATGTAATTTTCTTTGAAAATAGCAATGCACTTATATTTTTGCGACCAGCGTGTTTTGCATAGCATTGGTATGTTTGGCACGTGCTTACGACGTTGAGCCGATTCTCGAAAGAATTTCATGATTTTCTTTATTGTACCGAGTGTATTACGTATTGCGGGGATTTAATTTACCTAGATAATTTAACTTTTTAGGTTTGGTTAGGTACCTTACAAAAATTTTTGGAGTGGCGACCACGTAAAGGAAGGCGCAACGTTGGAAGGCCTCCCACAAGGTAGACCGATGACCTGGTGAAGGTCGCGGGTAGCCAATGGATGCGAGACGCGCAGGACCGGTCGTCGTGGCGACGCTTGGGGGAGGCCTATGTCCGGCAGTGGACGTTTTTCGGCTGATATGATGATGACATTTCTTGAAGATCATGGTCTTCTTCAAAATATGTACAATACTTACGATCATAATCAGTTGCGCTGCCAACATAAGTGATCATTCGACCCTTGAAGATTTGAAGGAAATGCGCCGGTTCCTTCCCTTGGTACACCCATGCCTGGAAATTTTATAAGTTAGTAACAATTTGTATTTTTTTATTTTCATTCTCAATTTGATGGTATGTGGTTAATGAGTTAGTACCTGTACTGGAGAACGCCCCAGTTTGGTGTAGAGGTCTTTAGCTTCTTTCGCACCCAAATTCCTCAGATCATTGGGCGAAGAGCCACCCTGTAAAATTAAACACAAATATCTCTTTTCAGATAATTTTCTACCTTGCAAAGAATAAACAACATTAACGTCACTATACGGGCACAGACCTGACTTTGCGACTGCTACAGAGATGGAAACCGCAGTAACTGGCTCGATTGTGGCATCACATCAAATGTGCTCCTGGCTCTCGACTTTCAGTAATTACGAGGGCCACTAGATCGAAAAGGCAGTAAATGAAATGCAATGTATACGTCACCATCCAGTAGTAGAGCACGGTCTGGTCGCCGATGGGCGCGTGGTAGGTGTAGAGCACAACGTAGCAGTCTCTGTCGTAGAAGACGGCGGCCTGCGGGCGCTCCACCTCGGCCAGGGACTCCTTGTTCACGTCCTCCGCGTCCGTGCCGCGCCGCCGCACGCGCCACACGCGCAGCGCGCCCGACCCGTCGTCCGGGAGCTGAGCCTGGTGACACGTCATGGGTGGTTCAAATGGAGGCACGATGAAAACATCAAATCTTCAGCTTTCAAGATAACAATTGATTTACTAGTTTGTAGTGGCATCAATAGGGAATATGCAAGGGGTTTTTTTTTGCAAAATGAAATACTTAATAGGTCTAATAAACAATTTTGAAATTATTTTTTAAATACCTTCATCAGTGATGAAGTTACAAAGCTTTAAAGTTTACAATTAGAAAGAGAAGTCCGATATGAATTGTGACGTCAAAGTTCTTGGCGCCTATACAGCTGCCATAGAAAACAGCGTTTTCGCTAGAGGGTCAGATATATTTGTTTAAAATAATTATATCTCGTTTGTTTTTCGAGCCATTTTGATTCTATTTGCACTGTTAGTATTATATTTGTGTATATTTTTAGATAAACTGTATAGATAAGAAATATTTTTTTCGTGCATCTTCCCTATTTCGCCACAAGAAAAACTAACGAAACGAAATTACTAGGGCAACAAAAAAAAAACCGCAACGCCATTGTGACGATCCGTCACTCCTAATAACACAAAATATTTATTTTATTTCAAAACGCTTCACATGTTGTCAGACACTTAGAAAGATCATATAAGGACCTGACACTTTATTTAAAGAATTATAAAATATTTTATCCGCTTTTAAATTGCGTAGCTATTGGAGAGCCACTCAATATTTAATTTAGGGTACGCACGCTTATAGAATGCAATATTTTACGTTAGGTGAAATTTGACCTTTTTTTACAATTTCTTAGAGTCGATATCGGAATATCCGCGAGCACGACGCACTTATTAAAAATGTCTGGGTACCTAGCCTAGACCCTTACGAGAATGAAGAAACAAGAAAACAAGTGTTTTGGAAGTTTCTAGAAAGTAGCCAAGACAGCTGCTATCTTTCTCGGCTGCTTATTTTTTTCGGCTGCTGCTTTTTTTTTTCTATAAAAAAATTATTGATTGATTGATTGAACAACGATTTCGAAAAGGCGGGTGAAGTCCAGTCTGGTGCGAATTCTACGAGGCCGCGCGGGGCGGGGCGCGGCCTTCCCATTTACGAATCGGACCGACCTTTACACTTAGGTTAATTTAGGTAAACCGAAAATTTTATCAGCCTAGGGTAACTTAGGAACAGTCACACCATCTATCCCGCCAGCAGTGAACTACTAACGAAATATTGCATCGCGGTATCAGAGTTCTCTGAGCGATTTGAAAATACACAATAAAAAAAAACAAAGTTCGAAAGTCGTTTATTCAAATTAGGCTGAGAGCCAGCAGTTTTTGAACGTCAAGTTTTACAAAAGACAGTCCCCCAAAACGCCCGCCTGTCACCACTTTCTAGTGTTTTAGCTGGGGAGAAGAAGTGACGCAACAAACTCCGCAGCAACACATCTGTCTGTTACGTTTTAAGAAGTTGAATTTATACAGCAGTCCGAATATGAAGTATCGGGCAGTTGCCCACCGGGCACAGCAACCGTCCGGTCGGAGGATCCTCCCTTTTCATTGGAGGTTTGCGGGACTTTACTCTTTGTACCGCATACCTCTCTAATGGCGACCCCGACGTACATCATATTTCTTCGAAATCATATAGATTAAAAACCGGACAAGTGCGAGTCGGGATCGCCCAATTAGGGTTCCATACAAATTTGTAGGTACTAATTACTTTAAAATAAAGGCTATATTTTTATGATTTAATTACAAATGTGCAGATTTCAGACTTTTTCCTATACTTGTAGTTTAAGAAGATATTACTTGGGAAATATTGTTTTTTTGCGGCATAAACGGCCGTTTCTTTTTTTTTACGTAAACTAAGAAGTTTGATTTTTCACAGCTTCAAGGGACTGTAGATCTGAGTATATGATTTTAATTTCAACCCGATATCTACACGCGTTAAAGATAAAGGGTCTTGACAGACAGACGGACGGACAACAAAGTGATTCATAAGGGTTCCGTTTTTTCCTATTGAGGCACGGAAACCTAAAAACCGGCCAAGTGCGAGTCGGACTCTCACACGAAGGGTTCCGTACCATAAACATAAAAAGCACGTTTACTGTATAGTAGCCCCCTTTAACTGTCTACCTATTAGAAGAAAAGAAAGAAAAAGCGTTTATTTGCGCCAAGCATGACGAATACCAAAAAATAAAAATTGAATAAAACAAATCTACAATTTTATAACAATTGGGAAGATATGCGTCACATTCGCGCAAAACGGCCATCGTTCAGCATAATGCTAGGACTCGTGTGTGAGACAGAGCCACAGCGTTGGTTTTCAGTGACAGCTGGCGTTGGGTATGACGTCGATCGGAGCAGCATAAAAAGTAATTAAAACGGGACAAATAAAAAGAAAAATAAATACATAAGGGTAAAATATAATAAATAAGACGGTGAGGAGATGGCAACGAACTGTTGTGCAGACGGTGGAATGTGGCCGACCAATAGTGGCGCGCACAACTCTAAAAAATAGCTATGTTATTTGTGCGCACCAAAGACAACAAAAACTAAAATGCATGCAATGCGCACGCCCACAATATGGCTGCCAAACGGAGGAATGCGTCTTGACATTATTATGCAATAAAAATCTTGACCTGCGGTTCTTGAGATACAGCCCGCTGACAGACAGACGGACGGACGGAGAGCGTACGCTTAGTAATAGGGTTCCGTTGTTTACCCTTTGGGTACATAATAAAGGTTTAAAAATATAATACCAGAAATAGACAATTTTGTACGCAAAAATTGATGTAATGTTGGAGAAATTTTGTGAGCTATGCTGTTTTCAAAAATGGTATGCTTGTTGTAGGAACTGACCTCAGCGGCGAGCCATGCATTTGTAGCCAGACTGACAGCATCAAGCCTGGTGGTCGCTGAACGAGCGGCGCGCAGTCGTCCATCACGCCTAGCATCGCACCAGCGCCAGTTGTGGAACAGCGCTGCGAACTCCAGCGGCTCCCTGCCGGCCGGGGCAGCTGATACCGGGACGGTCATGCGCCGAGCTCGGGCTAATCCTCGCGCCGCTGCTAGAGCCCCGCGCGCCGCCGGACCCGATGCTGACGGACCCACCCATGCCCACACGCCACGGCTGCCACTGTCCACAATATACACACCCTGAAATAATTTAATCACGATACAATAAGCGTAAAATAAATTCAAAGCATTTGTAAAGCGTAAACTTTGCCAGAAGGCTTTTTACACCATAAAAGATTATCTGGAAGACAAAAAGGCTTGGGATTGAGCTGCTCCAATAAAATATACTTGCACAGTCTCTGTTTTTATTATTATTGTCAATATATATTTATTTGCTTGGTTTATACATTGACATTTTTTTTATCAATTTTTTAGTTTTACTTTTGAAATTTTTTTTATTTTACATTATTTGACTTTTATACAATTTTTTTGTTTTTATATACTATTTGACATTTTTCTTTTTATTATATACAATTTGACATTTTAATTTAATTTTTCATATACAATTTGACATAATTCTTTTGACATTATCATTATTTTTATTATGAATGGGGACTATGTGGATTATTTTTTATTTCATTGAGTAACTTTAATGTTTGTCTGGCAGTTTGAGTGCTTTGTACGGCCTACACAAATGCCCTTTCTTTGGTATTGTTCGTCGAGTTGTTGAGCTCCTATGTGGATCTGAGTTGAGCTACACGACTACTGACAAATGCTTGCACTGACTGGACAGGTTCACTCAAATCTGTGTGGTTCTTTCTTCTAAAGACCATCTCAGACACTAATCTGCATGGTTCTTAAAAAAATGATGTATTGTAAGTGTGAGGACTATGTAGGTCGTTATTTTAAGGATTGATTTCATGACTGTCTGGCAGTTTGAGTATATTATGCGGCTTACCCAAATGTCCTTACTTTGGTATTGTTCGTCGGTTCGTTGAGCTCCTCAAAGTTTTGAGTTGAGCTGCACGATAACTGACAAATGCTTGCACTGTCTGGACAAGCCCACTCAAACCTGCGTGGTGCTTTTCTCAAAAGGCCACCTCAGACCTTAACCTACATGTTTTTCATATGTTATTGGCAATTGTATGGACTTCAAAAGAGACTGTGACCTCTGAGTTGGTTTCGGTGTTTCTTCTCAGGGTAGTCAGCTAGGAAACATCCGGCCTCATCTAAATAAATAAGTCAAAAAAAAAATGACGTGTAAAAGAGTTACTTGTAACCTATTTGCAAAATAAATATCATTTATCATTTATGGCGGCAGTGAAGTGCACTCTCCTGCACCCTCCTGTTATCATATCAGTTTGTTAATGCGCAGCGACTATTCTCGTGCTTCGATTTAAATTGATTTCGGACTGGCAAGCGGGTACTCCCGTACTCAAGATCAGAAGAAGTATCCGCCTCCCTACGTCGCCGCTAGGTAGGGTGCATACTTATCTCACTTCATCAACCGTACACTGTCGAGGATAGATTACATTTTGAAACCCGTCAAGCGTTTCGCGGTCTATGTCATAACGGCTGCGGTAACTCAATTTATTTAAATCACAAGATCGTACGAAATGGGAAACGCTTGACTGATCTTTGATGCTGGAAAGGTCACTTACATCATCAGCCAGATCTTCTCTGAACAGTGGGGCGCGTTTTATTTCCTCAAGTCTTGCAGCGGGTCGTTGCGAGGGCATGGTTATTGGCGAGACCCGCGGTGGTTGTGTGGCGCGGTAGAGGCGCGCGGGGCGTGGCGGGTCTGATGGTGGGGCGGCGGGTCGCAGCGCGCGGGCCCTCAGCTCCAGCAAGGCGTCCAGCAGAGCGCGGTCGCTGGCGGGCAGGGTCTGCTCGTAGCCGTCGTGAGCGATGGCGATCCGACGCGCCATCATGCCCTTGTCTGCGCCACGGGCCATCCGGTATGCAATCTAGATTGGAATGTTTTATTATTTTAGGTATCTTGGCTTCCTTTGTTGCTTCATGTTAATTTGATGTTCTACAAAATTATTCTAGGAATGCGTTATTGTTTTAACGTGCTTTATGAAGATTATTTTAATTTCAAATCTGTTCATTACTTATGTTATGTAAATGGTATTCAGGAACTCATACCAACTACTTTTATAGCTATCCTCATTCCGCATTCACAAACCTTCATCAACCGTAACACACAAACCTTGGCTCCAAATATTTTCTCGACGAGGTTGGCGGTCCGGCCGAGCCACAGCACGAGGAGCGAGCTGGTGTCGAGCACGAACACGCCGTCCGTTGCCAGCTGCGCCCACGACACCGGCTCCAGCTGAACCAGGACTGGGCGGCGCCCGCGCACACGGTACAGGCGGGCTGCGCCATTCAGATTGGCTGAGCCGCTTCGAAGGATCCTGGTGTTACAAAGCGTTAATTCTAGCAAGATGGTTGGATTTGGTAGTACGGTAGAACCTTAATATTATTGTTAGACAAGAAACAGCGGGGCGATTGCGACATATTACAATAAGTTATAGGTAGGTATGCGTTTCATTGCGTTTTCAAGTAAGCGTCAAACTTGTAAACAATTTTTTAGGAATTACCCATAAATTCCTTTGCGAGGAATTGCAATATTGATTCTATGGTCTTCGTAATTAAAGCCATAGAATCGAATGCATTTCTGTAATATCAAAATACACTAAATCAGAAATTTAGGACACTTACCACACTTTCTTGCTGTCTCCCAAATATTTAAATCATGTCTCACCTAATCCCATCTCTGAAGTAGGACAGAAGCCGTGGCGTCTCCTTGGTGACGGCCTCG
Source organism: Lacanobia wlatinum (assembly GCA_947578705.1). Lineage (NCBI taxonomy): Eukaryota > Metazoa > Arthropoda > Insecta > Lepidoptera > Noctuidae > Lacanobia > Lacanobia wlatinum. The sequence goes on along the minus strand of OX388028.1, from coordinate 8,037,364 downwards.
CGGTGCACCACGGTGGGCGCCGCCAGGTAGGCCGCCAGCTGCGTGCCCCGGCGCAAGGCCAGCCCCGCTAGCGCTCCGCTGCGCTCGCCGCCCCACGAGTGGATGTGGCGCTCCAGAAGCTCCCCATTGCCGTTCTCTTTTATTTCTCGACGCTGGCAAAACAATAACTTGCTATTCATCGTTCCATATATTTTTTGGGCTTAGGAAAAACCCTGAAGACGTTTTTACAAAGAATACTGGGGTTGCTGAATGCCTTTGCTGTTTTGTCTCACTAATTAAGTGTTATTTGGCTCAGCTAAACTTAGACTATTCTATGGAGAAAAAACAATAAAGCCAGAAATTCCATTTCGGGAAGTCCCTGGTAATTATTATAGAACAGTCATTTTTTTTTACTTTGAAGTAGAAGAATTTGTTCAAGGATTTGATGAAAATTAATGAGTTCGCCAAGGCCAGTTATCTAAAATATCTAGGCATAATATGTACTTAAGTATGTACCTATGTCCATTTACTCACAATAACATCGGGTCCAGCCGGCTGGCCAGGCAGGGAACAAGAGTACACCAAGTAAGCCTCGGCGTCGTAGAACGTGCCGTAGTGTGTGCGAGGTAACAGTTCCGTGTTCGATTCCTGAAAAAGAAACGTATACGTATTAAAATGTATAATATAATACATATTAGAATGTCGAATGATTTATTATAATAGCTTCCGTGTTATCTCGTGACCACAACATGTATTCATGTTATTCATAAATATTATCTATAGCGGGGAATTCGTAATAACGATAAATATTTAAATCTAATGTATTCATTTGCGAAGTTAATCCAGATAAAAATAAAGTAGCAAATAAGCTGGGTCAGTGATCTCGACTTCAGACTTGGCGCCAATAGCTTACAAAATAAATAGAAATCACCATCTACAATAATCTCGCTATTAATCTCGATCCAAATAGCTGACTGTCTGCGCGGGCGTCGACCGTTATCAAGAAAAAAATAAACAATGAGAGATTGCCATCTTTATTTCGTAACCGTTATATCGAGTGCTATAATTTAGTCAATCACTAGTTATTAACGCGTGTTGATTTGAAATTGTGCAGTTATAAATTGTCTATAATAATTAGCTGGTATGCCTGAATGTCATAATCAAAATGTGTCATGCACTTCGTTTTTTTTTTGGTCGTATTTTCAATTATTTGGATTTTATATTTGTACAGAATTGTTAATGAAATGGGTTAGAATCCTTGGAAAAAAAATCAGATCCAAATAATGAAGGATCTCGAACTTAGAGGCTGAAGCGAAATACGTATTGAGTAAAAAATAACTGTCGTCGCAAGCGGCCATCGCGGCTTCTCTGAATGGTACGTCATTGGTCATTCATGCATAGTGATCCACAATTACGGCGGCATCTGAGTGCGTATCTCCCTGGCGTTATATCACGACACCAAACACTGGATAATCCACGTGCTTTAATTACACGCGATCTGCTTTTTGTACATACGCTTTCGAGTATTTATCCGCATATTATGCTTATTAATTCTATGCGTATGGTAATTTTATTCTGTCGGAATTGCTCGATAATTAGTTCAGTCGAGCAAACATGCTGCGGAGGCTGGTAACATTGATACACTGCGTGCTGCTGTTTGTGTTTTTGTTAAGCGCATCCCTATAATCTACGAATACGACTACACAATCAGTGGAGTGGGCATGACACTTACTCTTTTCAGACTCATTAATTTTTTCCTTTTGTACCAATGATATAATTATGTGCATTCGGCACAGTAAAAGCTGCTGCAACCTAATGCATTTGTGAGTTTAATTTCTGTTTTCTAGTAAATAAAATTATTAATGTATTGTTCATGGAGAGCTTTGTAACTTAGCTGTTTCTTTATTATGATGGTTTTTAGCTTTCCACTTTACAGTTAATTTCACAAATGCAATGTTCTACCGCAATAAAATAAATTAAATAGAAATTATATGATAACGACATTTCTATTATAATAGCTTTTACGTCTTTATGTGATGAGTAGAAAACAACGTACACCACGATGCCTTCTCAGAATGCATCGTGGTATGTACGTTGGTACGCAGTTGAATATGGGTTTTCAAGGATGGAGACATTGATTATAATTAGCAGTGGTCTGCTATGTCTGCTGTTGATGACGATAAATAGCTTTAGGATAGTGTGGCTTTTAACTAGTTTAATAAAACATTGTTAATACGTTGTTTACAGAGAATTTATAAACGAACGATAACCATAAGCCACTAAAGTTTTAAGATGCCCAAAGAACTTAAAAAATAATCAGCAGGCTCTTCTCAGTAGGTCTTGCAGAAAAGTCCTAGCAAAATTTTGTATCACAAAAATTCGACACAGCATTTGCCCGTCGTTTTCACAATGATGCTATCGCAGCGGGCTCTATCCTCCAAGTAGGTAAAGCAATAGTTGCTTAATGCTAACAGTTTCCGTGACTGATATGCATCTTTGTTTGTATTGTAATGTAAAGTTGAAAATCGTTCAGTCGCGGTCCGTCGGGCCCGGCTCCTCCGTCCATGTAGCGGGACTGAGATGTGGTGTGACTCACACGGCTCACTGATGGTAGGTACCATTCAGGGCTGCCACACTAGTTATTTACATAGGAGGTAAACGTTCTTCGGAATACCTAACGGTCAGGTTGATTTGTCATCAAATTATGCTAGATATCTTTTGAACTGCACTTTGAAACAGGTTTTGCTACTTAAGGCTTATATTCATGCTAACGGAGCTAACTTCTCCTCTACGCGCCACTCCGCTACCCGCATTTTTAATTTTTTTTAATGAAAATAAAACATGTTTTTAAAAAGTAACAAAACCAAATCATTTTCGTTTGTATTGCAAAGCAGTAAATATTTTTTTAAAACTCTTTTGATAAAAAATAAAGGAGTAAAATGGTTTCATCTCAACGATTTGGAGGTTTTGGTGTTTTGTTTTCTTATTATGTGATACCGATAGACAAATTCTGGCTAAACCAAATTACGTATCATATATTACGTATCATAGATTACTAACTATTTTTTTCAGATGTAATTTCTCCGTTAGTGCCGACGAAAAGCTGCTTCATCTGCAAGCTATTTTTAAGCTATTTTCGAGAGAGCAGCCTTACAACGTTTGTGTGCATCTCTTCAGAAATGAGAGGAATATTTTCTACCGTAAAATATATTGTCTTTGCATTTGCATGTTCCTTTGTTAACGCGATGTGAGAAAGTACATCCGACAGGCAAACTTTCTCACATTAGCTAGGACTTAAAAGTTTTATTTAATCCGTGACAGAAAATAGAAAGTGAGTAATATTTTAATTTGTAGTAATTAATTTATCTGACAAGTTCTACAAAGCAGCTATAGAAAAAATACGCGACGTGACAAATGTGATGTTATTAATTAAATGTTGTGTGGGATTGTTTTGGCTAACCCTGTCAGACACAATATCTGTGTCGACTGCCGCAGTGGTCTTCCGTTACAATGCAAGCCTCGTACTCGGCCATTATTTATCTTTATGGAGCACACCAGTTAATTAATTTATTGGAGAAATTTTATGAAATTGTTAACACGATAGGTGCATCTACGAAAGAACAAATAAATTGCGGCTGGCCTGCTTATTAAGGATTTATTTGACAACGCGAGAAATCTGGCAGAAGATGATAGGAATCTTAAAAGACGGTTACCGACCGGTTAGTTTTTATAGGCTCTATGTTTACGATATTATCGGCTTGAAATAAACTGTTTAATTATTTTTAGAGTCTCGTATATGATTTAGTGCTACAGTCGGATACGCTTGCCAAACATTGTTTCGTTCTTGCACAAGCGTTCATAGACCCCTCTTTCTGTGCCTATTTTTTTTTGATTGACAGTACCGAAACAGATGAATGTCTAAACTTATCAACTTAAGAATGAGTGTGTATTTACTTTCCAGGCTTCTAGGGTATTAAGAACAAAAGATTAAGCGCACATAACCTACTCAAGCTTTATCTAACAGTAGAAAGTCGCGTCTAATCAAGCCGGCAATTGTACGTAGCTGTGGTTACAGTGTCAGATTACCAGAAACTCAATTTCGTTACAGATATGAAATGCAACAGAAAGTAGGCAACAGATGACAAATGGTAATATGTATGGTTGCAAATGAAGGCTGGACGAATGTCTGCGTCGCATTGCGCGCGGCTAACAAGCGTGGTGCGCCCGAGCAGCGGCCGTGCATCTCGCTAAACATGCATCTCGCTGCAATTTATCGTTATGTTGAATTGTATACTTTCTGAAAATTATCATCATACATTACTGCAGTTTACCTATTAAATTAGCAGAGTCTTTAATTCTGACTGTGATTCTCTGCAATAACAAATGTTCAAAATTACCCTTCTAACAAATCGGTACGCTTTATTTATGACTCGCAAAAGAAATAAATACTCTCAATGTTAATTGTTATAGACAAGCTGGTTTTAATTAGATTTCAGCACGTTTAGAGAACAGACTTTCGTGCACACTAATTACCTCTAAATAGGTAGGTATTATCATCACGGAGCTATTAGCAAATAATAACTGTAACATTTTTGTTACGGGATAAAATTAATGGTCACACAATTAAATAGATATCATTGCACGCGAAAAGACAAAAGGTTGAACGATCTGAATTGAACGCGTTATGTAAAAGCGGTGATTTGAAATGTGCAGACTTCTTTCTCATGAAATCTTGAAATAAGCAGACGGACAAATCACCAGTTTCGACATTATCCAGTTCGCTGCAATCGTTATTGTGATGCGTTTGGTGAGAAAACAAACGAGTAGTTTACCGAGCTGACCTTTCACACGCTCTACTAAATTAAGGAAATAATCACACCATCACACAAATTGTTTGGATAAATAACGAAAACGTTTTTCATATTGTTACAATAACTTTTAGCATTGTGATTTTCTTCTTGGTTTATTTTCACTGCATTTTTAAAGCAATAAAGATCTCACCACAGACTTATTTATTAAAACAGTGATAGAATAAGACCCGTATGGGAATATAAAATGTAAATGATTCAGTTGTTGCTGTGTGACTGTTTGGTCACGCTTTGCTCACTAAACCCCATTCTTGGAAAACTTATATGATCTGCTGATATGATTTATTAATTTATTATGTACTAGTAGACGTCACGCGGTTTCACCCGCGTAGTTCCAGTTCCCGTGGGAGTACGGGGATAATATATAGCCTATGTTACTCCCTGATAATGTAGCTATCCAAAGCTTAAAGAATTTTTCAAATCGGACCAGTAGTTTCGGAGCCTATTCAATTCAAACAAACAAACAAATCTTTCTTCTTTATAATATTAGTATAGAAGTATAGACTAGCTTCTGCCAGCGGCTTTGCCCGCGTGGTCCCTAGGGAACTTACTCCCGGGATAAAAGGTATATCTATGTCCTTTCTCAGGCTCTAGACTATCTGTGTACCAAATTTCATTTAAGTCGATTCAGTAGTTTTAGCGTGAAAGCGCGACAGACAGACAGAGTTACTTTCGCATTTATAATATTAAGTAAGGATAGACATATATAAATAAAATTGCACACACGAACATTGTTTGTTATTCAATGAACTGAACGCCTCTTGATTATACCTACTTACGAGTCGATTAGGGTCACTGACTGTCTTTATGTGCAAGTAAATTAAGTTTAGATAGATCTGAAAGTTAATTTTGCACATGATTGTTCTAAGTATTGCACTTTTTGCGCTATTAGAAGTTTATTTGAACTTGAGATCAATTTGGCAGACGGCAGTGCAAAGAACTCATTAGTGAATTGCACTGCCGTAGTCGATTGCAGGTTCGCTGTTTTGTACCGTTACCCTACACCTGCCTTTAAGGTACTGAAATTTAGGGCTTAAAATAACTGATTAAATGCTATTGATTAATACGTTGAGGTTTTGATATTTAAAAGGTCGTGCATAAATGTCTAAGCAGGTGGACCACTAGTTTTATAGTAGCTATAGTAGATAACTTTTACTAGCATATAACAGTTGCGCACGCAAAACAGCAATACATTAACAATTAAAATTCATAAAACATGTTACATTAGTCATAATTAACAAGGCATCGCTGCAATATTCTGAGTGACAGCGAACTCATACGGCACGAGATGATGAGTCAAGTTAAAACTTTTGTCTTCGCCAGTGAAAGTGCAATTTGTTAGGTATGTATCATGAGCAAAACTGTGGCGTGTAGGTATGTATCTGTAATTCTGTATCTATCAAAAGTAATTGAATGTGAGCGTTCCGCGTGATAGGTCAATTTAAGTTCAGTGTTGCTTGGTGAAAAACGTGACAGTCACTTTTCGTGGGACTCTCGCACTCGAGTTGGATCAAGGACTACTTTGTTAGAAAGATTATCATGTTTTATGTAATTTCAGTATACTATATTTTTTAAATGTAATAAAATGACACCTTTTTCAGCTACCTACAGATGAACTGGACGTGCACTGGATTAATTAATCTCAAATCTTTATTGCAATCCTGTACACATACAGTGGTTATTATTAATGGAGAGAAATAATTATGGACACTGTCGAGCACAGCAACATTTTTAATACCTAAGTAGGAAGGTTTATGTAGATGACGCGCTGCACTGGAGTGGTGGATTAGAAAGACGCCTGTCCCAGTTTTGGTAACATTACACGCTGACTGTGTTACTTAGGTGATTAATTGAAAATATATTCTCTATTTTTTTATATATCGCTGTACTTACCGTAATTCTCCATACGAGGAAGGTGGTGTGGTCTCGCGGAACCGTGCGAAACGCTGCTTCAGCGGCGCGCGCGCTGCCGCTCTCGTCTCCATCCTATGGACACCATGAAAAATATAACAATTTAATTGTGTAAATTTAAATAAAACAGTAAGTGACTGCTAAGTCTTATTCTAGAATCAGAACAAATATCCTTAATAGAAATGTTATTCAGTATATTATAATCTATTAAATTAAAGTTAAGGTTTTTAACACACTTAGGTACTCGAAAATTCGTACGTACCTACCTTTAAGGTATGCAATAAAAGGGTATTCCGCACTAGTGCGGAATACCCTTTTACCCGCTCTTATGAGCGGCTAGTTTTTACTTTTCGAGTGTGTTGAAAACGTCGTTTCGGCATTTGTCATTGCAGTCTCTTTCAGACTTCTATTCCGCCTCAACTACAATGACAAAACTTGTCCAAATGCATCAAAAAGTACTTACTATTAACCGCCTCTCTACTCACTGCAAGTAGGTACTAAGTACTTACATACCTATGGTAAGTATTGCACATTGTATTTAACTATGGAACAAAGATCTAGCACAAAGTTCTGAACTACATCTGGGAATGGAACCTCTATTGTTTTGTTAAAATCTGGAAATCAGTACCGCGACCAAACAATCTAGTCTAGTGAGTCTAGCCCATTGTTTAGCAAAATAAAGGCGTGACCAACGACAGAAATACGGAACCCCTTTATTTTGATAGGCAATAATACAGGGTAGGGCAGATTGTAGGAGCGTCTCAAGGACAGGTAGACGGTCAAATGACTACGTTAGCGGATTGTAGGTCGTCCGACAAGCGACAATGGACCCTCTGGGTGTGGCCGTAACGTTTGTTGGTGTAACCTACTTGTAAAAGCCATTAGATACGTAATTTCCATGATAATGACTATTGTAGGCTGCTGAGCTTTGTCGTGTCGTAATTATAATTAATGTTCAGGCTGGTCCGCGCGGAAGTTCTGTTACCTATATCATTTGTGGTAAGTACCTATTTATTTTATTAACATTACCTGTGGTATTCATTATTAACTGCGCTATTTATTTAGCACAATAAGTTGTGATCCAGCAGCTGACTATGATTGACTTAAATATCTATGATCAACTTCTTTTAGCGACTATTTAGGGTCAAGACACGAAGTCTAGAAAAGTGTCAATAGCCCAATGGAAACCAAAGACCTTAGTGCTTATAACAGCGTTAGGTGTCTACCTATAATGTCGTACCTAACGCTAAGTATTTGGCCAAACATAAAATGTAATTAGGTAGACTATATTTTTGCCATCGACACGCTAAGAAGATGAATTCTAAGTAGAAAAAATATTTTGTTGTCACTCAATTTGATTGATCTCATGCTTTTATACCTACCTATGTTTAAAGCCAAACCCGAAAGAGCCAGATATTTACAACTGTCAATGTCAACTGACTCAAACAATGAACCGCTAGCTCAGTGAACGCAGGGCTTTATGTCATCTCCACCACTGACCACACCGTACTGCCTTGAAGTGTCAGCCAAGTATGGTTTTACAAAATGTGCACAAAATCACCTAGAAGACATTTTCAAGGTTTCAATCATTCCATTTGGAGAACAAATGAGCTTAGATTTTACGTTAAGAGGAAATGCTGGCGGCGAGACTTTGTAGGTATGTAAAAAGTCATAATTAGAGGTTTAGCTCTCGATTTTCTCCTCCAATTTTGGAGGATTTAAGAGATATTTCACAAACTGAATAAGAAGGATATATACTGTGTCTGTATGTTTTCCTTTTTGATGATTTATTAACCGTATAAGCACTAGAACTCTCACAAAATGATCAAAATTGTCCGATAAATCGCTGTCAACAGAGCCCAGAGTGTACAAAATTGGCAACTATTCATCAAAAAACTGGCCAAGTGCGAGTCGGACTCGCGTGCAAAGTGTTCCGAACGAATTTTTTTTTTTTATGTTGTTTTGACACTATAGATTTCTTATAGGTTTTCTTGTAATCTATAGGCAAAGATCTATTATCTCTATTTTTTTTTCAAAATTTTAGGCTCAGTAGTTTCGGAGATAAGGGGGGGGGGGGAATGGTCATTTGTCGTCTAGTTTCTTTAATAACTTCAAAACCATTTATCTTAAAATTGTGAAAAAAATTTAATTAAGACCCTCACAGTAAGTCCTTTCATTTGATATGTCACACGATATTTTTAAAAAACTTTTTTTTGAAATTTTCTACTTTGGCCCCCAAAAGTGACACCCATACTGAAAATTTAATAATTTACGTAACGCGTCCGTGTTCGGCTCACTAAAGTCCATATGTGTACCAAATTTCAACAGAATCGGTCCCGTGGATCCGGAGAAAACTGGCTGTGACAGACGGACAGACAGACAGACGGACAGACAGACACCCGAGTGATCCTATAAGGGTTCCGTTTTTTTTCCGGTGTTCCGTTAGTTTGTGAAATATGTATCTCTTATTATCGGTCCAATGTTGGAGGAGAACACAGTCGAGAGCCAAATCTCGAATTATGACTTTTTACAAACAAAGTCTCGCCGCCAGCATTTCCTCTTTAAGACCGCGGATTCGATTCCCGTGTCGGTTGTTTGCCAGATATAATCTGTTTCAGATAAATAAGTCTGATTTCTAAAGCATTTTACCTTGATTGGCATTAAATTATTTACAGTCAGCCGCGGGTTTCAAATGTTAACATTGATATTGTATGTTGTTCAGTTGTTCTGCTCTCTCCACAAGGGAAATAGTGCGTAAAGATATATAAAGTGCTTAATTAGAAACGCGCCTGAGTGTGCGATTATGGCGATGATATGGAATATTTTATCTGATAATAAAATGCACTTTTACTTAAATTGCGGGTAGGTAAAGCCTACATCAGCTACCCACGTTTCAAGTACCACCTTTTATCACACTTAAGTGCCTACTTATGTACTTTAGGCATCAAAGAGGAGCTATTAACACATTGTGTTAGAAAAAATTACAAAAATAAACAATGTTAGGAAATTGTTAAAAACAGGTACTTATAGTTGTTTCATTAAACGTACTCTTTATGCCTACATTTGTTCAAAATAAATGTAGTCACTTAATGAATTTAATTGAATACTACTATTCTACTAATTAACGCTCATTTGCCATAGGTATTCATCAATTAGATGCGTTATGTCAGATAATGACTACTTCGCATTCGAAGTTGAACACACTCGAGACACTTTCAGTTTCTTTCACTGTTTGTATACAAATATCACGTAATTACTTGATCGGCACCAATCTCCAGGATGTGCATTTTCCTGTGGATGTTCAGGAGCTGCCTGGTTCCATAACAACACCCGGTTCACTGCAACTGGCACCCGCGGCTCGGCCCTATGACGGTAGTAACGGACGGTAAGACACGCGCAGACGACCGCGACGTCCATGCACTCCTCGCTGACTAACCAACCGCTCTCGGACGCCGCCGACGGTCGAGCGAACCACAAAAAGAAAATTGTTTCACGCTTCTTGCACTTACATATTTTAATAAAACTCTGAGAGGAATGAATTAATGCCCGCGAAAGTCTGGGCGGCAACCTGCTCGGATTGATGTGTGGTTGCTGCGGTGGTGACTATCGCGTTTTCATCGCTAGTTATCGGCAGCTTTAACAACTCAATTAGAACAGCGACAAATTGACGTAGCGGAACCAACGCTGTTTGTTTAGCATATTTACCGATCGAGCGGTTAATTCCTCGGATCCGATTAAAATGCACTTTGGTGGATAATTTAGATATCTATTTTATTTAGGCTTACGTTTCGTGAAATATAGCCTCGCCTACTTCCTTGTTCTGATATGATTCAAACGATAAGGAATCGAAGTACCTACCATCTCAAGCTTTGTTTTTGTGCTACCACAATTCGATTGGTTGGAAACGTGCCAGGCTGCCGGCTGATTATGGTAGGTATGGCAATGACCTATCTCGCACTTAACTAGGGAGGTACATTAATATTTTGAAATACCCACTTAATAGTTAACACATAAAAATAAAGAATAATTAAATACATAGCTATTAGAATAGATATTATATCATTCTACGTAATTATAAAGTTTATATTTATATAAACTAAGTAATTGTAGCCCGATGCAAAAGGTAATTAAAATACTAAAAGAATTTAAATGCACCACCTGATATTCGTCCATTAACGGTATAATTGCAGTTTATCTCACTTTCTCATTTATTATGACTACGTGTATGGAACGGCCTGATGGATATCAATCGTGCCGTCAAGCCATACCGGAGCGGAGATGTGTACTGACCAGTACTGACCGGCCACGGCGGCCACATACACATAGCATGGGATGATTCGCCATGTTCGCTAGATACGCTGGCAATCTGCCACACACACAGGACAGGATCCACGCTCGGACGCGCACTTTGTTCATTTGGACATTAATTCCGCATTCACTTTCATTTGTTATTTTGCTCAATAATCCCTTGTTGGTAAACACAGAATTGTGATTTGTTATGGCTACCTACTTAACTCATTCCGCGTATTGTAGGTCGCCGAGGTTACCCATTTATTGCCGCACCCACCACGTCAAAGATCGAATAGTGGGGCATATCTATTGGCAGAATGTGTTCCTATCTATTCTACCTGTGACCATTGTGAATTTCTAAACTTCTTCAACAGATTTGTCGGAGATACTTCAGATACTGTAACATAAGAGCACTTTCGTAGGTCCTTAAGTAGCTAACAGTGGTTATCACAGGGTAGATAAGTATTGAAAAGGGAGTTCGTGGAGCTTTTGAGACCGCAACCGCATCTATATTATTGTTGAGTAGTACTTGGGACGACAAGAAAGAAGAAGTTAAAGTCCAGTTAACAGAAAAGCTTTATTATGATTATGACCGCTGCCATGTGCTAATTAAGATACTTAAGTTTTTACTATGGAACATAACACGAAATCGCTAAAAAAAATGGGACTAAACCCGAAATCGCGAAAACAGAAATCTGCTGTTAATTATACATTTTGTCGAGTTACCTATGCGCACATACATGTATGGGGAACTCCTTTTTTTTTCGAGATTTCAGTGTTGGTCCCATAGTGAAAGTTGTTTATAATGACGAGTATAATGACCCCTTAATAGGTACTGCGTCTCTTCTGTTACAAGTTGTATATACCTACAGGTGATTTTTATGAGCAATTGTGTAGATTTAAAGGATAATAAGTAGAAACGTTTTCAGTTAAAACTGTTTTAACAACATACCTAAACTTAAAAATAATACAGGTGGAAGCCGTGACCGCGGTCCCGGTCCCGAAAGCCCCTCGACCCACAGCTGTATTAGGAATAAAATAAATTAGGTACCTACCTACCCTGTCGGTATTTAATTTTAATATCGTCTGTAGGTAGGTTCGACTCAGATGAAGTATTTTCTATTACCTACTTTGGTCGCTGAAATTTATACCTTTTGCAACATCGGAAGTAGTTGTCCTAGATTCAGTTACCGTTATCTGTGTATTAGACCTACCTGCAAACAGCACGAGCGGCACATGATGCGATCATAAATCGATTCGCTGTGGTCGAATGCTTACAAAGTGACCTATTTTGTTATTTAATCATTTTGTGTGATGACTGCAAAAAGAAATATCGCTAGGGTCTCTACAAACTTTTTGGTCAAAACTTTCACATTTTTGTCTTTGGATGAATGTTTTGTCTTTGTTTCTTATCGGAGGCGGGAAACAAACGACGGAACAGGCGGCTGTCATTTCAAATTCCTAAAAAACATAAATTATAGCAATCATGTACACAGATGATAATTCTGATAAAGAAAGCGAATTCGAAGACAGAAGCCCGGAAGATAGTCCGAATATCACAAAAAAGTCTTTGTCTACCGTCGGTTTTAGAAATAATCCAGAAAATCAAAATGCGAGGCCGCTCGCTCTGCGTGCCACGCAATCTTTCACCGGCGCCGTCGAGGAGCTCAGGCTATGTGGCAACTTCCAAAGAATCAACTTATGTAACAGAATGAATGTGTTGTCGGCACCAAAGATAGCTACAGTTTGTCCTTGCGGGTGCCTGCTACGGCCCGCCACCACGGGCCCCTTCCGGACGAGAGAGCAGATCACTCTGGCGCTCCACGTCGTCTCTCCAGAGGTACTGAGCTACCACGGCTACTGTTTCGAGCCTTGCCATATTGCTATGTTTTGGAAAAAAGACTGTCGAATGTTCCTCTGGAAGGGAAAAGCTAAGATGAAGAATGTAATTCACGCAGATTCATACAAAAAGTGATGATGAGTGAAGTGATAAGCGTGTGCCTATTGATTTTTTGAAGATATTAAACTTTATCAACCATGTTTGTATATTGTAATAAAGGAAATTTTAGAGTATATTTAAGCTTTTATTCCTTAATAATATAAATAATATGAACTATGGATTTTAGTTATCACATAACACAGTTGAAATTATATAAGTAACTACTTTAACTGAGTGCGCCATTGCATAGCCATAACATTTCATTGTAAGGTTTGGACTGTATCTAATGGTTGCTTCTCCACACCAGGCATATTTGCTTCAATGACTTCTCCACACGAAAATCGTATGTAATCAATGACCTCAACTTTATGTTGCTGCATAACTTCCTCAACTGTATAGGAAGGGTCCAATAAGTATTCTTGGTAAATAAGACAGGTTTCATCATCAGAGTCTTTGGCAGGTTTGTCCTTCTCTTTGTCACCAATCTTTCTGGGACCCATACCGACTATGTGTTGGCAGAGCTGTCTGCCAACATCTTCAGTATCATCAGCTTGTTTATATGCGAGTAGGGCTCCGTATTTTCCTGCAGAATATTCCGCTGGCTTTGCTGGCGCCGGATGCGTATAGCCTGCAATTTTGACGTCTTTATTGTTTGCCTTCCAACATTCAGCTCGCCTCAATACCGCATTTTCACCAACAGATCCAATGAACAAAGCTAATTCTTCTGATAACTTCTTCCCACCTTCCGTGGAGAGATTGGCTAACTGTTCGCTGTCTAGTTCCATCTGCAAAAACCAATAAAAAATAGATTAATTAAAATTACTGGCCTTAAAAAAACCGTAAAGGAATTGCCTTAAGAATACATAGTTTGTGGACAAATTAAACTGCCAGTGCAAAGGCCTCAACTGAGCCAATTAGAATTAATAGAAACAGTAAAACACATAACAGTGTGACTCCCACTTGAATTCCACTGGTCATTTGGGTGCTTCTATGAAATGTACCAGAAATGTGTGCAAGTTAACCGCAACAGAATTCATAATCAGATATGAATGAATGTTTTTCCACAGAAAACGGTTTCAATCCCAAAACATAAGTTTTCTTTTCTAACGCATTTTCATGAATGTAAACCGAAATGATGATTTTTGTAACCCCAACTGCTGTAACTGCCAACCTAGTACTAAATATCTGAACAGATTTGGCACAATAACACAGAAGAATGTAGTGTTTATGGTAATGCTGCTAACTGTTCTATTAAAATGAAATTTACCTTTGTTACAGGCCCTTTAGCTTGCATATGAGTATGAGCAAACTTGAAACACGCTAGAGTGGCATCTTCAATCATTTTCTGGAACTTGTCATTCTTGGCAACAAAATCTGTTTCACAGTTGAGCTCCACGAGGGCACCATGATTTCTATCAAACTTCACAGCCACAAGGCCCTGCACGGCTGTGCGGCCGGCAAGCTTTGTGGCCTTTGCCCAGCCCATTGCTTGGGCTTGATCATTTAGCCATGACTCAGCCTGTAATCAAATTAACATAAATATAAATGACTTGGGTTACAATAATTTTAAAACCTGGGTGCTATTTTGTTAACTGACTTCAAAAGAAGGAGGTTTTCAATATGTGTGTTCGCAGATAACTTCGTCATTTATGAACCGATTTCGATGAATCTTATTTATATGAAAAGGTATGCTGCTGAGGTGGTACCGTCGCCACCACGTCAGGATCTGATGATGGAAACCCCGGGAAATCGAGGGCAACTCTCGAAAAGTGAAGGCAAGCATCTGGTAAAAACTTGATTTTCGTGTGTATATCGTGTGTAAATGGGGACGGGCTACAGACATTGAGTCTATTTTTATTCTGCAGAAAAGAGCCATCAAAGCCGCCGCGCGATTCTCTAAGGGAACTGTTTAAGAATATTAACATCATGACGGTACCTTGTCAATACATTTACGAAAACATCATGTATGTCAGAAAGAATTTACATCTTTTTAGTAAAAGAGGCGACAGACATAATTATGGTACTAGAAATAGGGATCAATTAGTTCAACCAGGTTTCAGACTGGCTAAAGTTGCCTCATCTTTTATGGGGTACTGTTTAAAATGTTATAATAAGATACCTCCCCATATATTAGAACTTAATGTGACAAAATTTAAATCTTGTATTAAACGCACACTATGCAGGCAAGCATATTATAAGTTGGGGGATTATATTGAAGATAAAAATGCTTGGCTGAATGCTGGTCCGGCTCCACAGCCACTAGGGCGCACAAAATAATCTGTCAGCATTTGGAAACATTGTTGGACCGGCTGAAGATTGTAAAAAACAATATTTGCATTGTATAGACTCAATTTATTTAGCAATGTATAATTTCAACCATTTTAACGGCACATGTGTGAGTTCTGTGTACCTTAAACTTAAGCTATAGCTATCAGTTTTAGGTTTGTTTTTGACTTGAATGTACCCTGGCGGTTGGGAGTGTCATGCTCACTCAAAAGTCTGGCTGATGGTGGCGTATGCGTTGGATCATTTAGTTCCCTTCAAAATGGTTGAGCCGAATGGTGCTAGCGCATGCGTCATGTTCGTGAATGGACGCTGTCAGTTGGGACTGGTCATTTCTCAGTTGCCATGGTTTATTTTAAATATTTCTTTGAATTGTTCCTTTTTTCCAGGACGCTTTTATCCTGCTCGTCTTTTACATCGTTCTCACATGTTTGTATAATTTTAACTTGATGTAAACAAAACTTTGTAACAATTTATTATTTTTAAGAGTGTCCGTGGAGTTTCTTGCACATTCTTCTCCATAAAGATCTACGCTTTGGAACGTGCAAATAGCTTCATCTTTTTGGACTGACCGACCTTGACAATTCAAAAGTGCCTGTAAATGGTTTATTTGAAATATAAGATTTGATTTGATTTGATACTACAAAAGAATGAAGGTTTGGATCAGACCAGATGATGGAGACGACAGAGAGTCAAGGGAACTCCACATCGGGATGTAGGAACTACCAAGACGGTACGGTAGGCGCAGTGGTTGAGCGATTGACTGCTGCGCTGCGTGTCGCGAGTTCGATTCCCGCACGGAACAAATATTTGTATGGCCTGCAGATAGTTGTTCCGGGTCTGGCTTTTTGTGTATGTGAGTTTGTATGTTTGTAAACGCACCCACGATACAGGAGAAATTCCTAGTGTGGGGCAACATTTAAAAAAAAAAAAGTGTTTGGTCTTATTTCATTCGTATTGACGAGACCTTTACACCAAAAGCACTTACAGTCTCCGCCATGAGAAGCTATAGATTGTGTAAACACACATTCAATTGTTTCAAACTTGTTCCATGAGTCAGATGCGTTTCAGTACCACAAAACATTAGACGACAGCGCTTTCTATCGATAATATATAACCCGACCAAGTGAAATTGCTCGTTTTTTGTTGTATAAACCCATATGTTACTTTCAATTGAATGAATTTGGGATTATTTGTTGTCGCTACGTAACTTATTAGAAGTTCTTTGTTTACAAAATCTATAGATTCTCGTGACGGGGACAGTAGTAAGTTTTATTTTCATAACATAATATCACGCCGGTACTCTGTGCATGGGTACGCAGGTACCACTAAAAAGTGAAAAATAAAACACTTTTTTACAAAAAATATAACCGACTTCCAATAACAATCAATCACTTTAGTGATGTAGGGCCAAGGGGGCAACATTCACTATACATGATAGATACTTGGGAGTGGAGAGGTATATCACAGCTATCAGAGTAATCCCAGAAGTATGGGTATTGACTTATAAATTAAAATTCAATCAAGGCATACCTTATCAGCATCATTGTTATGCATTTCAAGTGCTTTCTTGCAGTTGGCAATGGTGTAGCCTGTTTTCTTCCTGAGTTTAGCAAGTAGGGATGATTCAGCTGCCCTGCACACTGGCCCAGTGTGGAACCTACGTACCAACTGGAAGATCATCTGTAACAGAAAAATGAAAAAAGATTAAGTGGCGATTAATAGATAACAAGTAGGTATTTTTTTTAGAATATTGTATAGAGATATAAGTAAGAAACACTGAAACTATAGCTTTTTTGTACAACAGCATGTTAGAATAGCACTTATTTTAGCAGTAAGTTGCAAACATATTGTTCAAGCAAACTATATTGAACAGCATTTAAAACACAAAATTCCACTCACACAAAATCAAATTTCAAAGTAGATATACAGTCCAGTGGATGAAATCTATTGAAAAATGAGAGTATTTAAAATTGCGTTGTGATGCTCAATGTTGTTTTGTTCACAACATCACAACAGTTGGTACTTATACATGTATACAGCTAGCTATGACATCATCTGAGTTTATCTGAGCAAGACAGATACAGTGTTCAAACAATGAAGGTCAGCTGCTGTATACATATGCCTATTGTAGCTGTGTTATTGTGTTTGGATTAGTGATTGAATGTTTCACAATTGCCGATTTACCTTTGAATAAGCTTGTGCTTTTAACTTCATTTTATCAAATTATAACCTAGAAAATCGTAATAAAAGACATAAAAATGATCGCTACTGTCAAAAAAATGAATTGAAATAAAACCTATCCAAACTCGATAATACTGGCCATTTAAAAATAAATTACAACAAATGAAGATAGGCTGTTGCCATGGAGAAATCAATATTTGACACTAACAGTTTTCGTGATACTGAGAAGTTACGAAAATGGCTTTATTTGAATTCAGTTAATTTTATTCTTTTTGTTAGAATAAATAAGTGTTAAATATTTGAAAACTGTGTAGAGATAACCAAAAAGTTAAACTATTTTGGTGCTTACCTTTTTGGGACTCGGTTTAAGCGATTTAAAGGTAGTAGAACAGTTCTTATAATTTTCTATTCGCCGAAGTAAAGTCGAAAATTAAGCTATTTTCTGTGATATTTTAACAAGAACATAAAAATTGGATTAATTTGATTTATTTCACGAAAAATGTAACCTCACTCGTTCTGTCAAAAGAAACGTTTAGATTATGCTAGTTTTATTTGGTCAGATTACCACCAAACAAGATTTTTAAAATACGAGTGTGAGTTTATAAAACTGGACTATAGCTCTGATGCTCTTTAGGTGTCAAGTGAATAGGATAAAGCATTATGAAGTCAATTTCGTACATAGTGTAGTTGTGCTTATTATGAGTTATTTTTTAGAAGAAACTAAACGTTTTACCCCTGAAGTACAGTGCGCTTAGTATATTTCTGATATGATAATGTAATAATATCATGAGGAATGTATATGTAGCTAGGTAGCAGAAGTTTTGTACCGATGTCTGGTTGGTCAAACGGTTGTACGCATGTTTACTGAGCTTGAGGACCTGGGTTCGCAAGTGCAGCAAGTGTTACGTCCTATTGGACTTTTCCAGTACCAAGAAATTTCTTAGTAGCCCGGAGGTTTGTATCCAGTTAATCGTTGTTGTGACCTATTTTATTTATATCGCGTACCTACATACGAAATAATAAGAACGCGGTGTAATTCAGGCGGGATTCGAACCCGCACAATCTAATCGCACAGAAAAAATGCAGTCGAAATCTTTTTGGGCACGTGGTGCAAAAGCTATACACCTATCCTTTTCTAAAATTTGCTTATAGGAGCTTAAAAATGCCGAACAACAGGCCAAATCGAAAGAAAAGCCAACCTTCACCGTCCACTTCCGATATAAAACTACCTAAAATACCGAAGATTTCAATGCCTGAAGACTTCAAAGTACGGACGCGGCCTTTGTTTTCATTGCCGGAGGAAGTTTTAGAACTACCCTCGCCGGCTACTAAAGCCGCAAAACTGCAGGCGGCGAAACTTGTTCCGAAGAAGAAGTCCAGCGGTATCGTATCTAATTACTTACTCCTAACTTTTCATATTTATTTTATTTATAGGTTCTATTTTGATTCTGGTAAGTTATATAACCAAGATCATGGTAAATAACCATGTAACTCCCACTCCCATCAAGATCGGAAACACTACACTCGAAGTTGTAGACGAGTACGTCTACCTAGGACAAACGGTCCAGTTAGGTAGGGCCAACTTCGAGAAAGAGGTCAACCGTCGAATCCGACTCGGCTGAGCAGCGTTCGGGAAGTTGCGTGGTATCTTCTCGTCCCACATACTACAGTGTCTCAAGACGAAAGTCTATGATCAGTGCGTGTTGCCAGTGATGACATACGGAACTGAAACGTGTTCGCTTACAATGGGCCTCATCAGAAGGCTCAAAGTCACTCAAAGGGCAATGGAGAGGGCAATGCATGGAGTTTCCTTGCGTGATCGAATCAGGAATGATGATATCCGCAAGAGAACCAAGGTTACCGACATAGCCCGAAGGATCGCCAAACTAAAGTGGCAGTGGGGAGGGCACATTGCTCGCAGAACAGATGGTCGATAGGGCCGAAAAGTTCTGGAGTGGCGACCGCGTACCGGAAGACGCAACGTTGGAAGGCCTCCCACAAGGTGGACCGATGACCCGGTGAAGGTCGCGCGGGTGGCCGATGGATGCGAGACGCACAGGACCGGTCGTTGTGGCGACGCTTGGGGGAGGCTTATATCCAGCAGTGGACGTCTTTCGGCTGATATGATGATGATGATGATGAAGTTATATATCCACCTATCTAGAAAAAATGTAAATTCCTACAAGTATCTTCTTGGGTGGCCTTCTGGTCGTAGCGCAGGTACATATAAACCACATAATTATGTAGATACTGGGCACACTTATAAGATGCATCCAGAAAGATGGGCCATCAGGATCGCAACACAGTAGGTAGGTACTCGTAGGTGCCAGAAGACGGCCGAGGCGGTCCAAAAAACACTGGTGACGATTTGGATTCGTATTCTTTATTGTTCGATTGGCCGGTGATGCTCAAATACAAAGACCATTGGAAATGTTACTTACTGATGGAGGAGTCCTTTGCCCGGCTGTGGGGAAAATATCGGTTATGTAAAGAAAAAAGGGGTACCTACCTACTTTATAATTATAGGGATGATTCCTGAGTAAAAAAATATGATTCTATTTATCGAAAAATATTGGACAAGTAGGTATTTTTTGCTTTATCAAATCAATAAAAATTGACGAAGATAAAACGCATCGAAGTCAAGAGTGGGGGCTGGTGATGTCACTTGTTTGTAAAAAGTGTAGGTACTTACAAGTGACGTCACACGTGTTTTAACGCACTGTAACGTCTTAATGTTTTGTTTACGTGAAAAAAGAAAAAAAAATACGTGTCCAATATTTTTTGGAAATCTATCTGACGGATGAATTAATTTTTTAGGGATCCGTATCCAAAGGGACCAACAGAACGGAACCCTATTACTAAGCCTCCGCTGTCCGTCCGTCCGTCCGTCCGTCCGTCTGTCTGTCAGCGGGCTGTATCTCAAGAACCGTAATAGGTAGACAGTTGATTTTTTCACAGATTGTGTATTTCATATTATTATTATGGTATGGAACTCTTCGTGTGCGAGTCCGTCTCGCACTTTGCCGGGTTTTTTTAGTTGTCCACTAACCTATTGACTTCTTCCAGTAATGCAAACCTTCACGCAAATGAGGAAAGCTCGAGAGGAGTTCAGGTTAAAACTGGTAAAGTTGATATGTCAGGAAGATGGAGGAGGGGATGAGGGTCAGGCAGCGGCCATGCCTACCAGCGAAGAGCAGAACATGCTTAGATATTACTATTACTTGCGATATGGTATCGACACCGTACACGTAGCGCCTTTGGACAATAAAATAATACTAAGGTAAGTCAATCTAAACTTCTAAAGTAATATTATAAAGAGGACAGATTTGATTTTTTGTTTGTTACTATTTAATTCAAAAAATACTCGACCGATTTTAAAAATTCTTTCACCATTAGAAAGCTACATTATCCGGTATCCCTGAGTATAATAGGCTATTATTTTTATTTCTAGAAAAAATAAGGGATCCTTAAGTCGCGGGCGAAGTGTTAGTAAATAATAATGTTAAATTCATTGTGTTCTTTTTGGAATGCAGTTATTATAGCTAGACCGAAATTATTATAGCTAGGCGCCTTTCTCTTAGTTTAGTAGGCTGGATTCGGTTTCCAATTTATCTTAGGATCGCTGATCCAAGATACCTAACTAAGCTTGGTGAGGTGATTATTCTGTTTTTTTTTTCAGAGTACACCATCTTATATCTCCGAAGCTGAAGAAATGGAAAGAAACTCTGTTTACGTGCACAGACGAGATGCGGGAAGATTTTATGATGAGCATGAAGAAAGCGATCGTGGATTTTGTGTTGAAAGATCCCAATACGGTATCTACATTTAATATGTTACCTGTATCTTCCCTATTGAGTGTTTGAGTTTCACTCTAGTTTTTGAGGTCTACTTTAGAGAAACCTACAGTCATGCTTGAACGTAAAAAGGGGAACAAAAACATAACCCTCCTTTATGGCTTCGTCGCAGCCGGGTAAAAAAGGGTTTATCGCGACGAATATTGTCATACTCAGGTGGATGGAATGTATCTTCTGTATATTGTAGGTATTGCATAGGACGTTTGATAATGCGCTTATTTGTCGTTAAAGCCGAAGTAGAGTAGGGAGTCCAGTCTCCGCACTTAGACTCTCTTTCGGTCCGTTGTGCGTGGTTATCCTGGTTACGTTAGCCAGCCTAGCCCTGCCCAGAAGCACAGAAGTTTCCTGGGAGCATCACAGGCTTCGCGGAGCGACCTCACCGTTCCGAGGATTTGTTGACGTTGGGTAGCCACGGCCTCGCATTTCAAGATAACGTGGGCGGCTGATTCTTCGGCCGTTCGGCGTCAAAGCAGCCCCTGCAGAGTGGGCTGTCTGTGGCTGTGGGGGCAATGGCCCGTGATTGTCCCTATAATTATTCTGAGGTTATTTCTACTCACGCTGAGTAGTCATTTTGTTAGTCGCAGATGTAGACTTGGCACTGCCATTTTTGACTGTCTGCAGTCTGTAGCCCGTTACTATTTGTTATTATGAAGTTCAGTTTATCTCTGGTGGATCCATGAACGAAACTGCGAGAAAGTAGGGGGAGGAGTGGGTACGGGCCTAGCACTGCCATCTCTGAACCTTTTTCCCAAGTTCGTTTGCGGCATCGTTGCCTAAGGATCCACTGTGCCCCTTGATCCACTGTGCCCCTTGATCCACTGTGCCCCTTGATCCACTGTGCCCCTTGATCCACTGGAGGCTGATTCTGTTAGACAGTGATAGGTATACTCTCCAGGGTGAGGTGACATTCAAAGATTAATTAACGGTTTGTTTGTTTTCTAGGGCTTTGAGCACTTACAGCCTAGCTGAGGCTGTAAGTGATGAATCTTATTGCGTAGTTGTGTATCCCTAGATGCTTTATTGCTGTAGCGGCTTGTGTTATGGCGACACAGTCTCATTGGGAAATCGAGCTGTGTTCGCCTAGTGGTAGGTGAAAGTTAATGTTGAGGTCTAGGGAGTGTACACCAGCCCCTGAACCGTTTAGGGTTTTGAGCCATCTGTGTAGATGCTTCTTTGACTCCTGACTGTTCCCTTTCTTCCTCTGTTGTTTGTATGCTATAATTTTTTGTTGAACATAGATTTATTCGGTAAGTAAAGTCGAATTAATCCTAAAATGGAGTGTCAATTCCGTAGGAAGAGTCGTTAGAGGAAGACGATACACCGCTGAAGCAAGAGATGGCACTGAAAGACGACGCCTGGAGGAACCGCTATGCTGTAGCACATAAGTATCTAACCAAGAACCTGCACACCGTAAACTTTTGCATCGCTCAGGTGTTACAAATATGGTGGAAACAATTCAAGTAAGAACACACTAATCTAGCATTCTTACGCGGAAAATAACGTTATATCTAGCAACTCGGCTTGTCACACTCGACTGCAAGATGTTTTACCTAAGTATCTCAAGCTGCCACAATACCCGGTGTTCTTCTGCCTTTCGCATCCAGTACGTCCCAGCAACCTTTTTTGTAGACCGTTGGATCAACCACCTATGGGGTAATGTTACACGGCGCTTATCGAAACGCAGTCTCCGCTCCCTGGACTCGTTTGCTTCACCGCCGTTAGACCCCCGACAGACATGGATAGCACGCTGCCACTTAAGTTTGTTAATCCTGAAGCTCTGTTGGTGACTCCAGTTTTCTTGTAGAATGTGTGATTTCGGATCAAATAACTCAGAGCATTACTCGAACTCTGAGCATTTAGTTTACATATTTGAATAATTTTATTTCACTCATTCTAGTGACTTAAGATTGATCAGCATGAAAGATATAATGACAACGAACGAGGCGTACGAGTTGCAAGACTTCTGTTTTGTTTGCAAGAGACACATAGAGGCGGCAGGCAATGTGCTCACACACCAGTGGATTCCAACTGTTCAAGCTATTTTTCTTCAGGTAAGAAGTGTCAACAAATCTTAAGAACATAATATGAACGGAAGACCGTTTTAAATAGCTGTTCCACAAAACCAATTTGCCTACCTAGCCTTTCTCTATGTTGGGGTCGGCTTTGAATATAACCGCAGGGCCGGCCTTGACCATCTAAACGCCCCGGGCGAATAATATTTCAAAACAATTAAAATATCTTATTTTCATGGCGAGAAAACTGACGAACTGCCTCCGTGGTCGACTGGGTTTAGGCATTTGCCTTGTGACCCGGTGGTCGTGGGTTCGATTCTCACGGGAACGCATAATTTGTACAGTTGTTTTCCAGTTTGGCTAGGACATTGCAGGCTGATAAAAATCTGTTTGTCTGATAAAAAGATGATTCCGTGCTTCGGAAGGCACGTATAAGCCGGTGGTCCCGGCCGCCAAATGGCGGTCGTCAAATAAACCATGTCAGAGGCCCTTGAGGCGGTTTAGACACTCTGACACTAGGGTGTGTGGGGTCTTAAGACCTTACTGCCCACACGATAAGAAGATGGCGAGAAAAGGTACCTAATACATTTTTTACATTTTACCAAAGCTGCCTACAAAATCAAATAATTCTGTGATTGCGTCATCTTTTCCCGCGTTTACGTAAACGGAGGGAGGGGATGAACTTACAAGTATAAGAAAGTCAGTAAGTATACAAGGAGCCTAATTATTATTAATAAATAATAATAAGAGAGTTGCCATTTTTCGCCTGTCACTCACTGTAACGTAAATAACAAAGTTGGTGTGGGTCACGACAAGAAAAGCAATAGAATGACAGGTTGTGGTAGATTAAATGCTGAAACTCACTGCTTCGAGATAAGTTCATGCTGAAAAATTTAGATTTTCTTTTTATCGAAAGTTAGCGCGCGCAGCGCCCTTTATGTCTCGACGTACTCCGGTTGCCGGCGCGGCGCTTAGGGCGCCCGCCCGCATCACCTTCTCATAGTTGTACTGTATGACGGGTACATGTTTGTGTTAAAATCACTCGCACATGTATGTTTACTCGCAGTACCGTGCAGGCGAATACGATCGTTGACGTGGTACTGGATTTCTGACCCCCCTGACTACGTTACGGGGCATGCTGGAATCTCGATACACACAAAGATCACGGTCACCCATCCACGAATCGAGCTCGACAACCGTTGCTTAACCTTTAACTGACCGATGCGGCTGTTATTGTGTAATCACGAGTTCCACCTTAATTTGCAAAAATATTTACCTTCTTCAGGGCAGTAAAAAGAGGTTAACACCAGATCCGAAACAAGCATCGAAAATGAAACACTACTACAACTGTCTGGGGTGTATCATGACTTACAATCTGCAAACTTTGTGTTTGAAATCAATGGAGGAGTTCACTGACTACATTATGGATGTGGGTGTAAGTACTGAACGGCTTTCGTCTTAATATGATACGTATGGACAAACAATTCGTGTCGCAATCATTAATGGACAAATTGTTTTTGATAGAAAAGTCAGCTCTGTAGTGTGGTCTTGCGGAAATAATTTACAATGTGAGCTAATACTCGTACAACCATTAGATTAAATTTAAGCGAGTTATAAAGGTAATGATCAAGTCGTGTTTTTCAGCTTTCAAATACCTACCACTACGTTCTAACGAAATACTTACATTGCAGGGAAATAATCAAGGTTTTATAATAAATCTGGGTTTTACAAACGATGCTATAGAATTTGATCCCACTTTTAAACATTTCAAAGATCACTTGAGTCATATTTACGAATTCATGATCGATGCGTGTCGGCAGTCACCTCGCCTGGAAACGTTGCTGTACCAAGATTATTCGGATGCTACAAGAGCCACTTTGAGGGTAAGATAAGACAGTCATCTCAAAGTTTCATTGTTAAAACATTAGCTGACCTGCGCAACTTCATCTGCGTCACATTTTTCATGAATGCACCGCCCCTGCCTGTCTATTCTGTAAATAACTATTTCGATATCGAGCTTCAATTGAGTGACACAGCTCATAAAGTCAGCTTTATTACACACAACATAAAGGTCTTATATTTATACGAATTTGATACTCACCTCATTCTGCTCTCGACACACGAAAATATTGTTACAAAATAGCACTACTGTTGGTCGTAGCGTGATGGTATATATAACCTATGGCCTTCCTCTAACTAATTCGAACCATTAGTTAGAGATTAGCGCGTTCAACCAAACAAACTATTTTTAACTTTATAATATTAGTATAGATAAGCGGACTTTTTCTTAAAAAATCCAATCACAATAGGTCACCTCGGACACCATGGCCTTTCCTGCTGCAAGAGCGCAGGCCGCATAGCACGGCACGCTAGCATCAATGATATTATTCGTCGAGCTCTTGTCACCGCCGGCGTACCTGCAGTCTTAGAACCTAGTGGCTTGGTACGTGACGATGGGAAGAACGTCAGATGGTATGACGTTGGTGCCGTGGAAGGTGGGTAGGCCTCTGGTGTGGGACGCTACATGTGTCGACAACCTTGCGCCATCACATGTTCCAAGTACGGCGAGCTGTGCCAGCGCTGTTGCTGCGATTGCTGAGGCCCTCAAGCGGCGCAAATACTGTAACCTTATTGGTAATTACAGTTTTGAGCCGTTTGGGGTCGAAACACTAGGGTCATGGGGTCCGAGTGCGCGTCTCCTTTTTAAGGATATTTCTCGCCGACTGATCGACACTTTGCGTGACCAGAGGGCTGGCTCGTTCTTTGCTCAAAGAATTAGTATTGCCATTCAACGTGGCAATGCTGCCAGTCTTCTGGGCACGTTTCCGGTAGACAGCGATGCGGAGGAATTCTTCGACGGCTGAGTGTGTTTGTTTTTGTATATTCATATGTATATAGTTAGGATTTATTCCTTATTCAATAGGTTAGATTTTCTCATTCTAATTCTAAATTCAAGTCCTATAAAGAAAATATGAATAGAGAATTTGCTAATCAGTATTTTAACTTGGTATTTTTAGGGTTCCGTACCTCAAAAGGAAAAAACTGGACCCTTACAGGTTCACTTTGTTGTCCGTACGTCCGTCCGTCTGTCTTTTTTTTTTACTATTCATTAGCTCGCGTTTGACCACTATCTCACCTGATGGTAAGCGATGACGTGGTCGAAGATGGAGCACGCTTGCCTAGAAGTAACCTATTCACTCTTGACTTAAAGACTCCAGGTTGTACCTATCAGGAAACACAGACTCCGTCTGTCAGGAAGGTAACGCGTGGAGATATCGGGTTGAAATTAAAACCATATACTCAGGTCGCCTCCGTATCAAAATGTCCTATTAGCAGAACGTCCAATAAAAATTACTATCGGTTTTTTGTCATGACTCATTGTTAAGTTTATTTTAAAATTAAAATTAAAATGAAACGGCCTAAAAAGGGCTCCGGCGTGGACACAACCTGTTCGGCAGCATTATACAATCTCATGTTCCAAGTACAGAAAATCAGTCATCCTAATAGGTCACAGGGGTCACAATACTGCAACAAAAATATGTGCCTACAAATTTGTACGGAACCCTCGGTGGGTGAGTCCGACTTGCACTTGTCCGGTTTTTTTTTATGAATAACTGGCTTCTACCAGCGGCTTCGCCCGCGTGATTTCTACGACACATACTCCCGGGATATATACAGGGTTATTTGTAATACACCAACAACCTCTTAGGCAGTGAAAGTACATATGATTATAAACAACTTTTACTTTGAGAACAACCCCGAAAACTCGAATAAAATATCAGCTGTTTCATACATTTTCATTGGCTAATTAATTGCATTTTGTATGAAACAGCTGATATTTTGTTCGAGTTTTCGGGGTTGTTCTCAAAGTAAAAGCTGTTTATAATCATGTGCACTTCCACTGCCTAAGAGGTTGTTGGTGTTTTACAAATAACCCTGTATAGCCTATCTGTTATTCCAGACTATAATGCACCTCTACTATGTGCCAAATTTCATGAAGATCCTTTCAGGCGTTTTGACGTGAAAGAGTAACATACATCCATACATTCATTCATACATACTCAAAAATTTTCCCATTCGTAATATTTATTATTATAGTAGGATAGGATGTGAGTGAAATTGTTAATTTTATTGTTGTTAATCTTTATCGGCGCAATTACAATAGTTCGTTATTTAAATAATTAAGATTTATAATTAACTTGCTCTAAAAACTATTAGAATGATTACTTTAAGTTTATTACCATGTAAAATTAACGTTGGACAGCAAATCGCTATTTTTGTTATCGTAATTTAAACATTTCAATACTTAACCTAAAAATTGTACACGTGCACGTAAGTGGGGCGAACACTATAAATACGGCCACACTGTCGTTGCCGGGGCATTCTCGCTTGAGCCACCGGACAGTACGGACCTCTCTGTGACGTCGTTACGCTGGTCGTTGAATAAACGAAGTGTTGGAACAAGTTGTGAAGTTTTCTTTTGAAGACCCAAAAATGAGTGACCATCATGAAGATAACATTAGTGACGTCAGCTATGCTGACGTCACACTTTTTAAAAACACTACGGGGGCCCCTCCTTCGTCATCAGAAGTGGGATTGCAGGAAGCTCCTACCCAAACCACTTCCTCATCAGCTCGTCCGCTACCTGATCAACAGGAACCAACCATCACCCAGGAACGGGAGCCTGGGTTGGTTACCAATACAACATTTGAAACTGTACCGCAATCAAGACCGCAAGCTTATCCTTACCATGGACTACAGATGGGCGGGATACCACCGCAATTTCTGATGCAAATGATGGAGATGATGCAGAAGATGTCAGAGCGTTTGTGTGCCCCGCCTACCGAAGCAAAAATAAGGATCAAGGACGTCTATTTACCATCATTCGATCCAGACACTCACGTCGGTGTACGAGAATGGTGCCAGCATATCGATCAAGCGATCGAAGCATACAAACTGGATGATTTCGATATCCGCATGAAAGTCTGCAGCCTGTTGAAGGGGCGTGCTAAAATGTGGATCGATGATTGGATGGTGAATACTACTACATGGGATGAGTTGAGGAAGAATCTCATCACCACGTTTGAACCTGAAAATAGATACTCTCGAGATATCATTATGTTCAGAGAACACGTTTACGACTCAACAAAAGATATCGCGGAGTTCTTGTCACGAGCTTGGATCCTATGGAAGAGAGTCACCAAGGATAAACTGGGAGATGAACATGCTGTGGAGGCAGTGATTGGATGCGTTAACGATGAACGCTTACGTATCGAACTTTTGAACGCTAGGGCAACCACTGTTCCTGAGCTGATCTCGGTTGCAACATCCATACGGAAGAAGCGTACTCATCCAAGCTCCAGTTCCACAACACAAAACAAACGTCCACGTTTTTCGGACAATGCACAATCTACATCAAGCTGCCGTATATGTAAAAAGACAAACCACACTACCGATAATTGCAGATTCAGACCTTCTGAGTCTAAACCTGAAACTGGTGACAAGGATCCAAAAACAACAACCACACCTACTTGTACGTATTGCAAAAGAACGGGCCACACTTACGAAACTTGCTTCAAACGTGAACGTTCGTTAACTTCAAACGTAAACTGCGTAGCAAGCGGTAAGCTGGCTCCTATCACCATCAAAATAGGGGAAAGGATTTTGCAAGCCGTCTTTGACAGTGGAGCGGAGTGCTCGGTTATAAAAGAAACCGTAGCTGCAGCTTTACCAGGTCAAAGGAGCCCAGTGGTAAATTATTTGAAGGGGATCGGTCAATTCCCCGCTTTATCATTAACCAAACTTACAACCATTTGTGTTATAGACGTTATCAGTGTTGAACTCGAATTTTACGTCTTGCCTGACTATGAAATGTCATCAGACATTTTGGTAGGCATGAATCTAATTCATGACACTAATCTAAGTGTGATAATCACAGCCAAAGGAACGGAGCTAATCCACAGAACACTCGTTAATCATGTGAGTGCAAATTCTTCTCTCTTCAACAAATTGGACTGCGATCTAACCGATGAAGATGAAATCAAACAACTACGTCAACTTTTGAATAAATACGAACACCTATTCATCCGTGGATATCCGAAGACCCGTGTCAATACCGGTGAACTTGAAATCAGACTGAAAAACCCTAATAAATTTGTAGAAAGAAGACCATATCGCCTCAGCCCAGTGGAACGAGAGAAGGTTCGCAACATAATTAAAGAACTATTGGAACATAACATCATTCGTGAGAGCAAATCTCCCTACTCGAGCCCCATCATACTAGTGAAGAAGAAGAATGGTGACGACCGACTTTGCGTGGACTTTCGAGAACTCAACTCGAATACTCTGCGTGACCACTATCCACTCCCTTTGATTTCTGATCAGATTGATCAGTTGGCAAATGGACGTTTCTACACAAGCCTTGATATGGCGGCTGGTTTCCACCAGATTCCTATTAACAAGACCTCAATAGAGAAGACCGCCTTCGTCACACCAGATGGACTGTACGAATATCTCACCATGCCATTTGGTTTGAGCAATGCTTGTTCAGTTTACCAGCGTTGTATCAACAGAGCTCTGACACCATTGCTGGGAACAGCTGCACAAGTCTACGTAGATGATGTGTTAAGCAAATGTGCAAATTTCCCTGAGGGAATCTCACATCTGGAACGGGTCCTCATTGCGCTTCAAGACTCTGGATTTTCCATTAACGCAGACAAGTGCAGTTTCTTCAAACGATCCATTGAATATCTCGGAAATGTCGTTTCTGATGGACAAGTACGACCAAGTCCAAGAAAAGTTGAGGCTCTCGTCAAAGCTCCAATACCCAAAACTGTCAAGCAGGTCAGGCAGTTCAACGGCTTGGCAGGGTACTTCAGGAAATACATTCCTGACTTTTCACGTGTTATGGTGCCTTTGTACGAATTGACGAAACAAGGAGCAACCTGGACATGGACAGACAAGCACGAGAAAGCACGCAACACAATCATTGAATGCCTGACATCTGCTCCAGTGCTTACATTGTTCCAAGAAGAAGCACCCATTCTACTGTACACGGATGCAAGCAGCCTTGGATTTGGTGCAGTACTGGTGCAGGTGATCGATGGACGTCAACATGCAGTTGCCTTTATGAGCATGAGAACCACGGAGGCTGAAAGTCGCTACCACTCCTACGAGTTGGAGACACTGGCAGTGGTTCGGGCTATAAAGCACTTTCGCCAGTATCTTTATGGGCGAAAATTCACCGTGGTAACAGATTGCAATGCGTTAAAGGCATCCAAACATAAAAAGGACCTCCTGCCAAGGATTCATCGGTGGTGGGCATTTCTGCAAAACTATAACTTCGAAGTTGAGTATCGTAAAGGTGAACGTCTTCAACATGCTGACTTCTTTAGTAGAAACCCAACTGATCTAGCAGTCAATGTTATGACAAGAGACTTGAATTGGCTCAAAATTGAACAACGACGGGACGATGAGCTGCGACCAATAATGGATAGTCTCAGAGACAACAATCCAGTGGAAGACTATGTCTTGGAGGACGACGTCTTGAAGAAGAACGTTAATGATCCTGTCTTTGGCCAACAACTTAGTACAGTTGTTCCCAAGTCCTTTCAATGGAGCATCATAAACTCTTTTCACACAGCTCTAAAACACACCGGTTGGGAAAAGACTCTACAGAAGATAAGAGAAAGTTACTGGTTTAACAAAATGAGTTCTATTGTTCGAAGATTTGTTGACAACTGTGTGATATGCCGAACATCCAAAGGCAGATCCGGTGCAATTCAAGTCCAACTACATCCTATACAAAAACCAACAGCTGCCTTCCAAGTCATTCATATGGACATAACAGGGAAGCTGGGAACTCCAGATGACCAGCAGTACGTGATAGTTACCATCGACGCTTTCTCAAAATACATTTTACTGTATTTCAGCACCAACAAAAACCCACACAGCACATTAGCTGCTTTAAAACGTACTGTGCATCTATTTGGTGCACCGGTTCAAATCATAGTCGATGGAGGAAGAGAGTTTCTTGGAGAATTCAAAGAGTACTGTGACCAAATTGGAATAGATATCCACGCTATTGCTCCAGGAGTAAGCCGAGCAAATGGTCAAGTCGAAAGGGTCGTTGCAACCCTAAAGAACGCACTGGTAATGATCAAAAATTACGAAACGGAGCAGTGGCACACCGTGCTTGAAGAACTTCAACTAGCAATAAACTGTACAACACATCGAGTCACCGGTGTTGCCCCACTGACACTTATTACACGGCGGAAACACTGTGTACCTCCTGAGCTTCTCAACCTGGTTGATATTGAGAACGAAACCGTTGATATTGAAGCGCTTACTCAACAGATACAGCAAAAAATGATTCGTTCTAGCGAACAGGACAGACAACGCTTCAACCTACATAAGGCCAGGATTCATCATTTCCAAAGGGGAGACTACGTGCTGATTAAGAACAATCCCCGCAACCAAACCTCGCTAGATCTTAAGTTCAGCGAGCCATATGAAATCTGTAGGATACTCGAAAACGACCGATATTTGGTCAAGAAGGTTGTCGGCAGAGGACGACCACGCAAGGTTGCCCATGACCAGCTGCGCCGCGCCCCTCAACCTGGGGATCAGTTGACCGTATCGGCGGAAAACGAACCACCTACTCACCGAGATCCCGCAGCTGAACAAAACGAGCCAATACCATCGACCTCACGAGAAAACTTACAAATACAACCAAACAACGAGCCATCAGAATAAAGGGTAAGTAACTCAATTACTATGCGTATTTCAAATAGCCCGAACTAACTTTAACATCTACGAGATCCTACGAGAATCTACGAGATACTACGAAACCCTCCGAGACCCTCCGAGACCCTCCGAGACCCTCCGAGACCCTCCGAGACCCTCCGAGACCCTCCGAGACCCTTCGAGACCCTACGAGAACCTACGAGACACTACAAGAACCCTCCGAGAACCTCTAACAACCTACAAACCTTATAAGCATTGATATTCCCAGACTTACATAACAGTTGTCTGTTTTTCATGACACCTAAATATAAAGCAACGCAAGTTGCTCACAGATATCCAACTCAGAGAAAGTTCTCTCTATTCTTACAGATGCCGCGACGAAGATCAACGAGGCTGGTGCAGAGCGCGCACCGCCTGTCAGAATGGCCGTATCGGCGCAATTACAATAGTTCGTTATTTAAATAATTAAGATTTATAATTAACTTGCTCTAAAAACTATTAGAATGATTACTTTAAGTTTATTACCATGTAAAATTAACGTTGGACAGCAAATCGCTATTTTTGTTATCGTAATTTAAACATTTCAATACTTAACCTAAAAATTGTACACGTGCACGTAAGTGGGGCGAACACTATAAATACGGCCACACTGTCGTTGCCGGGGCATTCTCGCTTGAGCCACCGGACAGTACGGACCTCTCTGTGACGTCGTTACGCTGGTCGTTGAATAAACGAAGTGTTGGAACAAGTTGTGAAGTTTTCTTTTGAAGACCCAAAAATGAGTGACCATCATGAAGATAACATTAGTGACGTCAGCTATGCTGACGTCACACTTTTTAAAAACACTACGGGGGCCCCTCCTCCGTCATCTTTAATTACTTTTTTAGCCCATCATAGACGAGGAACTAATAGGACATTATAAAAAGCAAATAGCCGAATTGATTGCCGAGCAAAGAATTGGTCCCGAACTTAGGGTTCAAGATTTTGATGACTACATCTGTTTATTGAACGGCGAGGTGATTCTATTTCAACCTATTTATTTTTGTA
Organism: Lacanobia wlatinum; assembly: GCA_947578705.1. NCBI lineage: Eukaryota > Metazoa > Arthropoda > Insecta > Lepidoptera > Noctuidae > Lacanobia > Lacanobia wlatinum. Next base: position 8,004,252 of record OX388028.1, on the reverse strand, counting down.
ATTCTCGTTAATTTACTTTAAATGTTAAGAAATATTTGTGTAATGGTTTGCCTTAATATCAATATGTTTGTTTGGTAGTCTCAATCACAAGTGGAAGCTTTTGTTAACTCGGACCCTGAGAAGACTTTTGAGGAGTATTGCGAGGAGGCAGTGAAGTACGTTGATTTAGCACGGGAGATACCTTCGAATCTTGAGGGAACCATCGTCATCGGCATGTTTCAGATGCAGCGGGGTGAACTCATCACCTCGCTGCGTGCAGCCGCGACTAGGTTGGCTAACACGTTGTTGAGGAGAATGACGGATGACTATCAAGTGATGATCAAAGCGTTAGTTTCAAAATAACTTGATACTTGCTTGTAGTCCAAGACCCCATAAATACGTTAGGTACTTATTTTCTGTGTAACAAAATTTGTGAGAGTGTGGCCGCCCGCGCTGAACCTAGCTAGCAGATATGCTTACATTCAAAGTACATACTCTCAATACCTCCTCGGTTCCACACATTTTGTTTCTCAGAAAATAGTAATATCTGGGGGCTATGGGATCTTGCTCTATTAACTAGGTCTAACTAGGCTATTAACCTCCTTATATTTTACTTTTGATACGAAACTTGTTTTTTTTTTTATAGAATTTACGATGAATACGCTACAATAGCGAATACACTGCTGACTCCACCAGCGGATACGGCAGCCCTCATGGACCTGATAGACTACGTGAAGAAGGTGGAAGACATCCTCCTCGCCGAGATGGAGGACAAGCTGCGCAACGTTATGAGATACATCATCTTCTTGGGGGATTACACAAACTTCACGCCCTTGGAACTCAAGTCTAACAACCAGACTTACCATTGGTGAGCCAATATGCTACTATAAAGTGGGCGTAGAGGCACAAGCCGAGTTGTTGTTCTGACTCGACGGTCTGTTTTTGCCTTAGTAACGGACTTTTAAGCGAAATTTGGGTTTTTTTTTTCTTTAGATTGGCATACGTTTGACCACTATCTCACCTGATGGTAAGCGATGATGCGGTCGAAGATGGAGCACGTTTGCCTAAAAGCAACCTATTCACTCTTGTCTTAAAGATTCCCAGGTTGTAGCTATGCGGAAACACAGACTCTGGCAGGGAATTCCACTCCTTAGCTGTACGCACTATGAATGTGTTCCCAAAACGTTTTGTGCGTGTGGGTGGGATTTCCACCATGTACCGGTGCCGCATCGCCGTTGGTCTTGTGGTCGGATGATGGAACGGGCTTGGCGGAGTTTAATCATGCAATTCCGTCGCACACTCCCCAAATGCAACCGATAGAAAACCGACAGGCCAGCAACTCAGCGTCGATGCTCAACACTTTGGAACTTCGACTCGACGAGCCTGTCATTACCGATGATCCTCTTGGCTCGTTTCTCAATTGACTTAAGGGTAAATAAAAAAAGGTAGCTTTTAGGCGTAGGAACTTGCACGTTTTATCAGCCACGTAAGTAAACATTTTGTTTTTTAAGGAGATTATAGGTATGGAAGTGTCAAACTTGAAAAAAGAAAAAATGTCATTTATTCCTTGTCAAACATGTGCATATAAAATATGGGTCGGTTGGAAAATAAAAATCATTTAAATCCTGACTTCTGTTTGATTCACTACTTCCTTCTGGTACAAGCCTCCACATAGGCGATTAGTGGCGACCGCGTACCGGAAGATGCAACGTTTGAAGTACTCCCAAAAGGTGGACCGATAAGGGTCGTGGGTAGCCTATGGATGCGAGATGCACAGGAACGTTGTGGCAACACTTGAGGGAGGCTTATGTCCAGCAGTGGTCTTTCGGCTGAAATGACGACCCACTTTGCCTCCAATGTTGAAACCTGATGGCTCGCTGGCTCACTCTGCAAGTGAGAAAGCAAATTTATTTGCAACTCTCTTTGCAAGCAATTCGCGTCTGGACGCTGGCTCCAAGCAACCACCAACTTTACCTCGTTGTGACTCTTCGATGCCGAAGATCACAGTTCACATTAAAGAGGTCCGAAGAGTATTGTGCAGTCTAGACGTGAATAAGGCCAGCGGGCCTGACGGCATTCCAGCGAGAGTGTTGAGGCAATGTGCACCTGAACTGTCTCCTGTGTTAGCACGCCTGTACCGCCTCTCTCTTGAGAAAAGAAAAGTGCCGAAATCATGGAAGCTTGCGAATGTGCAACCGGTGCCCAAAAAGGGAGACCGTGCTGACCCTGCACATTACCGTCCGATCGCCATTACCTCCATCCTATGCAAGGTTATGGAAAGGATTCTTAACAGTAAGCTGCTGACCTACCTTGAAGACAATGATCTCCTCAGTGACCGTCAATATGGCTTTCGCCGGGGACGGTCAACTGGCGATCTTCTTGTGTATGTCACGCACTGCTGGGGCGAGGCCATCGAGAGACACGGCGAAGCACTTGCCGTGTCGCTCGATATCTCGAAGGCCTTTGACAGGGTTTTGCACGCAGGTCTGCTCAGCAAGCTTCCTGCTTATGGTATCCCAGTTGGTTTTTGTAGCTGGATATCAGACTTCCTGAGTGAACGGTCTATCCGAGTAGTCGTTGACGGCTGCTCCTCTGACCTCATGGCTATTGATGCCGGAGTTCCTCAGGGGTCCGTTTTCTCTGCAACTCTTTTCCTGCTGCACATCAATGACCTACTTCAGCTTGGTCTTGTTGGATACGCAGATGACAGTACGGTTTCAGAGAGATACTTGTCCAGCGCAACAACCAGCGGGGATGAAGTTCGTTCCTTGAGAGAGGCCATGGTAGAGCGGACAAATTCGACCTTAAGCCTTGTCTCCCAGTGGGGTGATGACAATGTGGTCACTTTTAACGCCACCAAAACACCGGCGTGTCTTTTTACCGCAAAAAGGAGTCGTTTTGACCAAACTCCTACTTTTCGGGGTGCATCTGTTCCTGTGACTGATCGGCTCGAGCTCCTAGGCATGTAGTTGACATCCAGTCTCAACTTCGGCTCTACCATCGAGTACAAAGCCCAAATCGCTGCCAAAAAGCTGGGCATCCTAAATAGGGTGAAGCGATACTTCAAGCCTGGACAGCTTTTAACTCCATATAAAGCGCAAGTCCGATCCTGCATGGAGTATTGTAGCCACCTTTGGGATGGCTCAGCTAAGTATCAGCTTGCCGCGCTTGACTCGGTAGAACGCAGAGCTAAGAGGCTCATCGGTGACGAAAAACTGGTGGATACCAAGCTACATAGCTTGGCTCATCGCCGTAAGGTTGCCTGCTTGTCGGTCTTCTACAGATTGTACTTCGGTGAGTGTGCCCAAGAACTCCACGACCTCATTCCTCCGGCCCCCTTCTACCATCGGACATCCAGACGCACTGCATCTTACCATCCCTACCTTGTTACTATTCCACCAATTCGCACTAAGCGTTTCCAAACGTCTTTTATAATGCGCACAGCAAAGGAGTGGAACTCTCTGCCTGCGTCTGTGTTTCCAAACGCATACAACCCTAATCTCTTCAAAGTTAGAGTGAACAGGCTCCTTCTGGGTAAGCTCGCTCCATCGTAGACTTTGTCTCTGTCATCTCTGACCTAGACTAGAGTCAAGAGCAAACCCATCACAAAAAAAAAAATGATGATAGGCATTTTAACACCGCCACTTTATCATGCAAGCGAAATATGGATGAGGTGATTTAAATCTTTGATAAAAGCAACGATCTCCAATGCTTAAATGCAAGGCTTTATAAGCTATATTTATAAAAAAAATTGCAAAATATGTCTAGTTTAAATATTGATTCGCGAATAATAAGACGCATTTGAAGTGTTTCAGTATATTTACAGGTATGCTCGCATGCCTGGTATAATAGAGGAATCCAAGACCATTTGTGATCAGAAGAAGCAAGAATATCAAGAATTATTGAAGGTAACAATTATTTAGCTGTTGAAATTAAACTGTATATTGTAGGTGTAGTCTCCCATAGAATTAGAAGTAAATAACTTAACTGTTAAACGTTATTTGTAGGTTCGCATTGCCAAGTTCATTGATGATCTGGACATTTACGAATTACAATGCAATGAAGTTCAGTATTGGGGAGATATCAATGAATTACCGAAATACGTCTCGCGGGCACGACATTTGGATGAGAAGTAAGTCTTCAATCGATTGTTTTGAAGGAAAACACTACTCGTATTCTAGCTTATCTAGTGAGCACTGCAGTGTAAGGATTCACAGGCAGGTAGTCATAGCCTCACGCATAGTCGAGGTACCCAAATTGGCTCCTCCCTAAGCTCTCATATCTATACTAATATAAACTAATATATAAAGCTGAAGAGTTTGTTTGTTTGTTTGTTTGTTTGCTTGAAGGCGCTAATCTCAGGAACCACTGGTCCGATTTGAAAAATTCTTTCAGTGTTAGGTAGCCCATTTATCGAGGAAGGCTATAGGCTATATATCATCACGCTAAGACCAATAGGAGCGGAGCAGTAATGAAAATTGTGACGTAGACGAAGTTGCGCGGGTCAGCTAGTTAATATATAAAGCTGTAGAGTTTGTTTGCTTTAACGCGCTAATCTCAGGAACTACTGGTCCGATTTGAAAATTCTTTCAGTGTTAGATAGCCCATTTATCGAGGAAGGCTATATATAGGCTATCATCACGCTAAGACCAATAGGAGCGGAGCAGTAATGACAATTGTGACGCAGACGAAGTTGCGCGGGTCAGCTAGTCCTCTTATGTTTAGGAAGCAATTCACCGGTTAAAGCCAGTAGGTACCTACTCTTAAAGGGTTTAACACAATATCAAATTTTGCTTACGAGACGAATAGGAGTCTTGCTGTTTCATTCGGATTGCCGCTCAGTTTATAGGTACTTGTACACGTCATGAATTACGGCGATATCTTAGTACCTTATCATTATAATTTTCCTAACTATATTGAGGTCGGCTTCCAGTCAAGACGGATTCAGCTGAATACCTATTGTACTGGAGCGACTGCCTTCGAGATTTCTACTACCCATGAACTGGGTAACACGGTACTATTTGGCAAGACTGGTTTCAGATTTTCTGGCTTCTGCCAATCCGTAACGACTGCAAATGGTAGCCGGGACCAATGGCTTAAGAGAGCTATTATATTTTTTCTTGGATTTGAGCGTTTGACTCGAGTTTTGATGTGTGATAAAAAAATATAAGGCCAAAAAAGTTTGATTCTTTTTCTTGGGAGTGCTTTAAATAAATATTTTAATTTGTTTACGTAAATTAGTAAAAAACTTGTCTCTGCAAAAATGTTTCATAAAATTTTACTTTAGGCATCTTTTTATGCTTTGTTACATCGAAGATATAATAATTTAATCATTAAAAAAATGTTTATGATACAACTGTATCTTATAATTGTAGTGCTTTAATCAATTTATTATGTTTCATACAGCAATATTCCAAAAATAATTTCGTAAAACAGAGAGTTACTGATAATTTTCGTCTGAAATAATATTTTTTTTTCTATGAAAATATAATCAAAATTCAAACAAAAAGTACCTAATAACTAAGGTTACTATGTTACCTTGCTTAAAAAAAAAACATTTGTCTATTTAAATGTGAAACAATATTTTTAAACAATTGTTGTATATAGCGCTAGAATCACTATAAATCTCGGAAATCGCGGTCTGTATCTCGTCAGTGAAGTTCTAACAGCGCGTAAGTCAAAAAAGTGTACTTTACAGGAGAGTAACAAAACTATAAAATATTCGTTATCAATTAGCAACCCTTGATGTGTACATATTTGGAAAAAGGATTAAAAATCAGTCGGGTCAGCTGTCTCCATTCTAATTGGTAGAATGAAAGCACGTGAATTATCTTCATCGAATGGCATTCAAATTTTAAAACTCGGCAAAAATGACTTATGCACTGTTAGAACTTCACTGACAATCTGTAGCTTTAGTCCGGGCCAAGCGCTCGATTTTGTAATAGCACCCTTAACGTGCTTTCTGAGGCACGGGGGTGTCTCAGTATGTTAAGATGGTTCCATCCACAGACCAACCTCGGCAAAGCGGCAAACCTTGAAGATCGTATCTTAGTACCTAATATCTTGTATGTTATCCCTGTGCGCAGATTATCAAATGCTCTCACCAAGATAGACCAGTTCAACGAAGAAGAAATATCGTTTGGGTGGGATCTGTCACAGTATCCCAAGAGGAAGGCTGTCTTTGATAAATTAGTGCCTTTTAAGAGACTCTTTGATGCAGGATATGACTTCCTTGAGAAATATAACACCTGGATGAGTTCTAAAGTATGTATATTTGCAAGATAAAATATTTAAACTGCATTTCAATTACCAAGTGTCATCTTGAAGTACGAGAATTAAGATTGACTGTAGATAAATAGATAGAACAAACTTAATTGTAAGTAAGAAGTTGAACATTTTGAGAAAAAATAAAGTGAAAAATGAATAGATTAACTAGAGGTTTGAAACCATTGCCAGTAATAGAAAAGTGGACTGTACGTCTACCATGAGTTTTATCAATCTATACTCGCTAGCGACTGTAGTTAAAAAAATGTTTGAAAACTTAAAAAAAAAACAAGTTTCTAATTTATTTCTTTAGTTGTTACTAAAGTTTTACTTGCAACCTGCTTTCTTGTTAGTTAACAACTAAACAAATAAATTAGAAACTTGTTTCTTTTTAATTTTCAATCATTTTTTTAACTACAGTCGCTAGCGAGTAAAGATTGAGCGGTATCTACAATGAGTAACAAAATAAACTGAGACCAACACCAAAATCATGAACCAAAAATCATCAGCTGTTCAGTACATTTTGTTATGCGCACATAAATGTATTAGGCAGTCGATTTTTTTTCGCGATGTCGGTGTTGGCCCCATAGTGAAACTTGTTCATAATGATAAGTACAATGACCCCCTAAGAGATATTGCGTTTATTCTGGTACACGTTATTTACTGCCTCACACACTACAAAAATAGACCTGATGTCACACATCCTATATCGCGCCATCAAAGTCCTCGGTGCGATTTGAACATACATAAACAACAACCCGACAGCATCCATCGGGCAGTTGTTTACCAGACATCCGTCTGTTCGGGGGATCCTCCCTTTTTTAATGGAGATTTCCGGGACTTTCACTCTGTTCCGCTCACCTCCATAATAGGTCGTTTTTTTCTCAAAGAACATAGAATACGTAGTATGCCGGCTTCAAATAATAAAATATATTTTAGGTGGGCAGTTTCGATCCAGAGGACATTGAAGGTGAAGTCAGTTATTATTATAAGATTGTGTATAAGTTGGAGAAGTCATTCGCCGAAGTTCCGGAGACACATCGCCTTGCTATTTCAGTGAGGTAAAGAAGCTTAATATTTTTAATGAAAATGTTAGATTCTAGTATGACTATCTCAATGAGAGTGAAAAATTTTTAGAGATAAAATGGACGAGTTCAAGGGTCATATGCCAATAATACAAACTCTTGGAAACCCTGGCATGAAGATGCGTCATTGGGAGAAGATCTCAGAAATTGTTGGATTCCCCATTGTCGTGGACGACGAGCTGTCTCTAGAGAAAGTAATCGACTTCAACCTGGACGACTACATTGAGAAGTTCGAGAGCATCTCGGAAGCCGCCACTAAGGAGAACAACCTGGAGAGGGCTCTGGATAAGATGATGAAGGAATGGGCCGACCTCAAATTCGAAATTCTTTCTTACAAGTAAGACTTAGTTAGATTGTTATTTAAATTTAATTTTCTAGACTGTAATCTATCTCTGAACCATCTTACAGGCGATTTCATTCAAATCTATTCAGCCTTTCCGGCGTGATTGTGTAACAAACACCGTAGTTTTTTGCCAATGTGACTAAATCGTAATCAGTAGGTAATGATATTTACAAAATTTCTCAATTTTCAGGGATACTGGGACTCACATTCTGTCAAGTGTCGACGAAATTCAGTTGCTGTTAGATGACCACATTGTTAAGACTCAGACTATGAAGAACTCCCCGTATATCAAACCATTTGAGGAAACTATTCAGTACGTTTCTTTGTTTGATGATATTGTTCTTAGTGCCGATTTTTTAACGAAGAATAAATATGGCCGTTCGTAGTTTGAAAAATATGACCTTAATGCTCTTATGGCTGTTTTACAAAAAAAACAAAAGCTACAATAGTAATAGTGATGGCGCCATTATTGTGAATATAATTTTTGTTACTTTTCAGTGACTGGGAGGGTAAGCTGATTCTTCTGCAAGAGATTTTAGACGAGTGGTTGAGAGTTCAAGCCACTTGGATGTACTTGGAGCCTATATTTTCTTCGCCTGATATTCAGCAGCAGATTCCAGAAGAAGGTCGACGGTTCAGTGCTGTTGATAAGGCATGATCGAATACTATATTCAAAACATACAAATAAATAATTCTAATTCTAATTCATAGCTGTACATACATTATATCAATGTGCTGGTGCTGTAGTTTGAAACTGAAAGTTACCTATTTGCTACATACTTTATTTCAGCATTGCAAATCACTTAGTACCTATTGCTTTCAGTATTACCCATCAATATTCATCTCAAATAAGCATGCTAAATTCAAGTTTCAAGCTCGTTTCAGGCTCCAGCCTCACACTCACTTATGCGGTCTTTTTTTAAATTTGTATTAACATAAAAAGTCTCCAACAGATGTGGCGCGAGATAATGAAGGTCGCTTCCGCAGAGCCGCGAGTTCTTGACGTTATCATGATAGAGAAGATGTTAGACCGGCTGAAGAAGTCCAACAATTTGTTGGAGATGGTCCAGCGTGGCCTGAACGCGTACTTGGAGAAGAAACGCCTGTACTTCCCTCGCTTCTTCTTCCTCTCCAATGACGAACTGCTTGAAATCCTTTCGGAAACTAAGGATCCTACGCGGTGGGCTTATCGATGATTTCTTTAACGTTGTTTGCTTGTTATATAATTGGGTCTTGATAATAGTCAAATACGAACGACCTGGGGGCTGCTCTCTAAGCCCGAAGTCCGTAGTTTCGGGCTAAGCTGCGGGCGTATTCTATGTACTTCGTATCACCTACAGACTTACGATTAGTCCCGAACCTGAACTAAGAATGAATGACAACACGATTTAACAGTAACTGTCAAATCGTGTTCTCATTAATTCTTAGTGGTTAGGTGATAAGGAGTAGAATACGCCCGCAACTAAGGCCGAAACTACGGACTTTGGACTTAGAGAGTAGCCCCCCTGGGTTTGAACTAAAGACCCCTTGGCGAGTATTATATGTATAAATATAATTTTATACGTAAGAAATATATAATTAATCATATATGTATAAAGAAACGAACGGTATAAATATTGCTTGTGCTTGTTAATTCAACTAAATTCTCTAATTCCTATTTCAACAGTGTACAACCTCACCTCAAGAAATGCTTCGAAGGCATCGCGCGCCTAACGTTCACTAGTGAGATGGTGGTAACACACATGAAGTCCTCGGAGGGAGAAATTGTGTTGCTCACCATGACTATCAATACTGCTGCTGCGAGAGGACAGGTGACCTAGTATTCTATATTTAAACGTTTTTCTCTGTGGTAGCCGATTTTGCTTAATGATTTTTTATGTTTTAGGTTGAGAAATGGCTGCTGGAATTGGAAAGGGCGATGAAAGCGTCTGTTCATAATGTAGTGGCCCAATCATACGATGACTATCTGTCTCGGCAACGAGACGAGTGGGTGCTAGTTTGGCCTGGCCAGACCGTTAGTATCTTAAGTCGTAGCAATTTGGGATGCTTCCAATGTGGGCGACAGGTTGCAGATCGGAACCCACGAGGTTTGCGTCTAGGCGTTCTTCCATCGCTGTCGCCCATATCTGATGCACTCTTATAAAATTTCAGGTTCAGTTAAGGTTCGACTAATAGAAAGGATTTTAATTATAATAGAAAAGAAATAGGTACCTACACAAAAAAAAATATCTCGATTGCACAACGCACAACTTCAAAAGCGTTTGAGCCTATTTTGGACGTATTGTCTCTGCTTGCACCTTATTTCATTATTAAAAGTGATTTTATTAAAACCACTTTAAATAAAGTAATTTACGTTTAGGTCCAATGTATAGCGATGACTTTCTGGACGTCAGAAGTAACAGAAGCCATTCACATCAACATCGCTGCTATGAAGGCATACTGGCATAAGTGTAATTTCCAAATATCAAAAATTGTTGACTTGGTGCGCGGTCACCTCAATTTGCAGAACAGGATCACGCTCGGTAAATAACTAACTTCCATTCTATTGTTTTGAGTGCACTCTGGGATTCCTATATCCAGCAGTGAAGGTCTTTCAGCTCAAATGATGGTTATGACACACAGAAGTAGGTATCCTTCATTGCTTTTGGTCTTTTCCTTATGCTTTGACCAACATAGTCACGTCGAATTCGTGGCCGTGACTTGCTGACCGTGGCTTTCGGGACACAATTTGGCTTGTTTTCGGATATAAGTGTGTGTCGACGACTTTCAAGAAAACGTAAAGGGTCAACATCACTGTTGTTTGTAGAGTCATTTGACTGAAATAACTTCGAAAACCCCCTCCAGTTTCTAATGACTGCGACTGTCGTATACTGGAATATTTCTGCTCCCAAGCCACAGACGATGCCGTGGAAGTGACGAAGTTTTGGGCCAGTTAAATTCTAATTACTATCGTACCAGCGACACGAAGAAGAAGAATATTAGAGACAGTGCAGGCACTTTATTTTATCGTGTACAGGAAGACGCAGCGTTGGAAGGCCCTCTCATAAGGTGGAATGATGACCTGGTGAGGGTCGCGGGTAGCCGATGGATGCGAGACGTACAGGACCGGTTATTGGCCAGCAATGGATGTCTTTCGGCTGACATGATGATGATGAAACACTTTATATGTTCCAGGAGCGTTGGTGGTGCTAGACGTGCACGCAAGAGATGTGCTCCAGCTGCTCATAGACCTAAAAGTGCAGCAAGATAACGACTTCAACTGGCTCTCTCAGATACGATACTATTGGGAGGTATGCTAAGACTTTTTATTTTGCCTAAATAGTCTATCTAATACCTTTAAACGAGCAATTCTTGTATAAGCATATGTATATCATATATAATCTGAATCTCGGAAACGGCTCCATCGATTTTCATGAAATTTAGTATGCAGGGGGTTTCGGGAGCGATAAATCGATCTAGCTAGGTTTCATAGAAAACGTCGTAAAAAAAAACGAGCAAAGCTCGGTCAACCAGGTACTGAATGTTTATAAGCATAAATAAATCTATATTAATAATATATAAAGCTGAAGAGTTTGTTTGCTTGAACGCGCTAATCTCAGGAACTACTGGTCCTAGGCTATATATCATTGCGCTAAGACCAAAATTGTGACGCAGACGAAGTTGCGCGGGTCAGCTAGTCTAATTATAAATATAGTGATTACATATTCAATATTATTTCGATTCTCTCTACCTATTATAGTCACGTTTATTATGGGTACCTGGGAACTACGACAACTGTCTTAACAGAACGTGGTTAATAATATCCTGATGTTATAGGAGCAAGAGGACAAGTCTTGGCAAGAATTGACTCGCATGATCAACTCTGTGTTGATGTATGGCTACGAGTACCTCGGCAACACCGGCAGGCTGGTCGTCACGCCGCTCACCGACCGCTGCTTCAGGACGCTGTTCGGTGCTTTACATCTCAACTTGGGTACGCTTCCTGGATATACTTACTTTGTCTTTAGGTGTGCAATAGCCTATTCTCCTTGGAATCCTTATGGATGAAGCTAAAATCTCCAAGGTTGTAGCAGTTGCGTACCACTATGTGTGTTGAAAAAGCTTGTCACTTAGACATAATTTCCTTTTCTTCGCTAATATTAAGAAAGAAAGAAATAAAGAAGGAAAAAAGAAAAACATTTATTTGACGACAGTTCGGGCACAAGCACATAAAATAAAATTTAAAAATGACATAGAACTGTGTGCCTCACGGATGCGCTAAAAAGGTTCATTACAGCAATGTTGTGACTCTATAAGTAATTTTTATCAGAATTCTGTATACCTCTTCGAACTTAGTACTTTTATTACATTTTTGCATCGTTTTTGTTATGATTAAGTTTCCCAAATCGTGTTCAACAAACGGAAACTATGATTTTCGCAGGCGGAGCTCCGGAAGGCCCTGCCGGCACCGGCAAGACGGAAACCGTCAAAGATCTGGCTAAAGCTGTGGCGAAACAGTGCGTCGTGTTCAACTGCTCTGATGGCCTCGACTACATTGCGCTCGGGAAGTTCTTCAAGGTACATACTGGCTGCTCAAGTGAGAAACACTTCTTCCTATCTCGTGAAGTTACAAACCAAAACTGCGGATAGATCCGGCTCGTCGTTACGGTCACAGTGATTAATATTATGATTCTAATATGATTCTCCTAAAGCGGCCTTTTTAGCCCCCCTGTTCTTATTTTCGAATTTCAATTAGTCACCAAAATCTAAGAAGTCCGATTTGACAGCAGGATACAACATTAGTTTACTAGTAAGTATGAAAGACACATAAAAATGAATCTCTTTCGCACTTAGTGGTAAAGCAATCTTCTATCCCTCTCTACTCAGCTGTCAAATCGGACTTCTTAGATTTTGGTGACTTTAGGACACTCTAAAGAAATGTGTGTGTTTAATCTTATCGTGCAACGAAATGGCATCGTTAACTTGTACGATCGTTAGCCAATTAAGACATCGCATACGAGCATGGTGACACTATAATCACTCCTAATGACTGTTGTGTCCAGGGTCTGGCCTCTTGCGGCGCCTGGTCGTGCTTCGACGAGTTCAACCGCATTGACCTGGAGGTGCTATCGGTGGTGGCGCAGCAGATCCTCTCCATCCAGCGCGGCATCAACTCTGGCTCCTCGGAACTGCTGTTCGAAGGCACCTTGCTGCAGCTCGACAAGTCCTGCGCCACATTCATTACTATGAACCCCGGATACGCTGGACGATCTGAACTGCCTGATAATCTGAAGGTTACAATCATTTCATCAATATAATATAAAACTCTTCCGTTACTGGTGACTCACTGATGCCCGGTGCCAGTATTCAACGATTAGTTATTGTACATAAGGTACGATTCGTTTTTAAGTTACGAATAACGATCGTTACTAAGCATTCCTAAAAAAAATTGTGTCGGCGACGAACTGCTCTCGGTTACCAACTTACCGAGTCCCTCAGTCGACACATGGCTAAGACTATTATTGCTTGAGTTATGACCAGCCCCTGTCGAAAATCCATTGTTTGAATTTTTTTGTGAAAGTTTTATGTCCGTACCAATTAACAGAATGATGTATTTGTTTAAATTTTTATTAACGTCCGGCAATAATCCTTTTGTAATCCGCGTCAATAAAACATACCTGATGAGCAGATGTGGATAAACTTCGAGTAGTAAACTTTGTACAGACGGTTTATCTAGCCGAAATGTAATTTGGAATTCGCTATTATCCAAGATATTATAATGGTCGATTCTCATTTTGTAATTCCTTCGATTAGAACTCCAGTCCGATAACCTTTCTAAATCCATTAATTCACTATCTGAACGAGACATTTTATAATTATTTACAGTTGTTAGCACACAATAAGTAAAACTTGTAGAGACAACCGACCGAAATCGAGCGGTAAAATATTATAGCCGTACCTAACTATGACAGCTCGTTGATATTTCTTTTTTTTTATAGGCACACCATAGCCCGACATCTGCATACATTTGGCTTACTATCCGTAATTCTTTACCCTCCCATCCGTACGTCGTCTGTCGTTTACTTCACTTACGAGTCGTTTTTTATAGGCACGATTTTGAATCAAGCTTCGTAGAAAATACTACTATCCGTAAGGAAAACGAATCGTTTCTTATTTATAGGCACCGGGCATAAGAGACTGACAGGCAACGCACAGCCGAAACTACTGGTCGTGGAAAGCTGAAATTTGGCATATAGTTCCTTGGGGAGTGTAGGGCAGGATTATCCGAAACTTCCACGGGAACGGGATAAAAACGGGATATGCGCGTAATGCAAAAGCTAGTAGGTACTCTATGTTACTGACTTGGAGAGATGATGTCATTATTGGACATGGAACCAAAAGATCGAAGATCTATAGAATTAAAAAAAAACTACTTATTACAATGATGTCGGGGATCACAAACCAACGAATAGTAAATAACACTTCTTAAAGCAAATTTAATCTGTACTTTATTTACTTAATTTATGTTTATAAAATAGGGAAGTACAGTCAACAAAGCTATTCGGTATACAGGCAAAAATATAAATTTCCCCACAGCTCTGCCAATGTTTATTTCTAATGTGTGCATTATAATTTTTTAAGCTTTTGACATACGAGTGTGTTGTACAATAATTGTCTACTCAGCATACTTACAACGTTGTTTAGAAGTAGTTGCATGTTAGCTGCTTGCATACCTAATAACTTTGTTGACTGTACATTAGATAATATATTCCAAAGAGGGAAAAAATATCGTTATCTCTAATTGATCACATCTAATTTGCATTTATTTCTTTTTATATTTTGTGTATACCGCCAGGCGCTCTTCCGTTCCGTGGCGATGATGGTCCCGGACTACGTGCTGATCTCCGAGATCGAGCTGTACGCGTTCGGCTACCTGAACGCCAAGCCGCTGGCCGTCAAGATCGTGGCCACATACAAGCTGTGCTCGGAACAACTGTCCTCGCAGTGCCATTACGATTACGGTAGGTTTCATTTCGCAAAGGTAGAAGTTTTAAAAGCATAAACCTCCTCCTGGCACAGTCGGGTAAAAAGCCTTGATAACATATTCTATTTTACTAGAAGTATGTACATTTGATATATTAAATACTAATCTTCTATCTTGAGGACGACTTATTTGTTTGCATTACTCGATAATTGTCTCACAGAGCAACGGTCTACATAGCCTGTTTCACGGTGTCCATAATGTCCATTGTCCACCGTCCAAAGAACTTCAAAAGTGGAACAGAATCTGTATTAAACTGTCTGGTAAGAATAAAAAACTGCTTTCCCAGACATCTCAAGTATTTCTTTTATGGACATAGTTACAGATCGCCGACCGAATGCGGTCGTTAAGTCCTAAGGCCGTACACATTCAATCTCGGAACGCGATCCCCGAATCAGATCATTGATTTTGATCGGCCTTAGGACTTAACGACCGATTCGGTCGGTAGGCGATCGGTTACAATATCGAGACTTGCCGCCCAGGAATTCAAACCCACTGGCTGACTTCATTATACCATATTCCATGTTAGGTATGCGTGCGGTAAAGTCAGTATTGCGTGCGGCCGGTGCACTGAAACTGCGCTACCCCGACGAGATTGAAGATCTCATCCTACTGCGCTCCATCAAAGACGTCAACCTGCCCAAGTTCTTGGAGCATGACGTGCCACTGTTCATGGTCAGTTTTCTGGATTATTATACTTTAGAATATACTTACATTCACGAATTTTCATGTATATCGGGATATGTTGCGCAGCTAGCCTGATACCTAATGTCCACTCTTTGTGGAACTTTAAAAATTAAAACTCTATACACATTTCAAAAGCATGGCCGACGCTTAATAATGTTTTGTTTGAAACTATTTGATATGAAAAAATCTCCATGTCACAACCACACATTCATTTGATGCTGTAGTATCGGGGGCGTGTAACTCCGAGCTCGCTTTATGAAGCTTGACGCCCGCGGCGATTGTTGTTTTTGCAGCGTGTCTGCAAATGAATGTTCAATTTTGTATTTTCAAAAATCAATGTCTAGCCCCCTCTGCCCGTGACGCCCGGGGCGGTGTCCAGCCTAACAACCCCACCCCAGGTGGGGCTGCTGCGAGCGGTATTGTTCATGGCTATATTGTATACGTGTACCGTTGATATGCTTTTGGCAGGTTGATCCGCTGATTGCTTACCTACGTATAAAACCTACCTATTGGTACTGATTGAAACTTTTTAGGGTTTTGCTGAGAGTTTCCCTTATTTATAGGTATCAAGAGGCTAGTTGTTTTGGCTTATTATCCTAGATAGTGCACTCTAAAATGAGAATGTTGGTTCTTTATAGCTGAGGCTAGTGTTGGGACACGAGCATAGTTTTGAAGTTATAAATGTTATGTTTAGTTACGAAAAAAACTGCTGACCCTAATGTAACTAATACTAGAAACTATCTGCAAAATAGCAATATCACTGGAGCATATTATCTCTATTGGATGTTTTTTATTAATGTTTTAGGGTATAATTGGAGATTTGTTCCCTGGTATGCCGCTGCCATTGGCTGGCCTTCCAGAACTGGTGGTATGTCTGAAGGAAGTCTGTGGCCCACTCAACTTGCAATGCACCGATTTCTTCATTGAAAAGGTAATGATGGGCACTTTTAACGTATTTAAAGCGCCGGATTCATAATTACATTTAAGTTAAACTGTATGTTATATGTTTAGTAACGTGTTTTTGTTTTAAAACATGGTGCTAAAGCAATGTTTTTCGGCTTTTGTTTCCTGTTCAATCTTACTTAGTCAAATGAATAAGTTCTTCGACTCACATGTTATACCTGTTATGTTTTAATTCGCTTGTAGGTCTTGCAACTGTACGAGATGATTTTAGTGCGACACGGACTCATGTTGGTCGGTCTTCCATTCGCTGGGAAGACAAAAAGCTATCATGCATTAGGAGCTGCACTGGAATGCGTCGCTTCGAAAGTACGCGAATGGTGATATTATTCTTTATATATTATCTGCTTTTGTTTTCCCCGCACATTGTGAGTGTAAAATCACTTTAGTGACCTGAAGTACATCATCATCATCATCATATTAGCCGAAATACGTCCACTGGTGGACATAGGCCTCCACCAAAAGGGAGGGGGGTTTGCCATAATCGCCACGCTTGGCAGGCGGGTTGGCGATCGCAGTGTATGGTGTTGCGTTTTACAGAGAACGCTGCTGCCCATTCTCTGGTGAGTCCCTTAGTCGCCTCTTACGACACCCACGGGAAGTGATGGGATGGTATTATTCTTTTACCTCACCATACGGCACCGGCCGACACCATACCTGAAGTACAATTCCACAAAATTTCAGAGAGGCTAACCGACTATTTCTTTAAGCCACAAAGAAAATCAAAATATTCTTCCGTTACTGACTGACTGATTGAGTGACAGACAACGCACAGCCGAAACTGTTGGTCGTAAAAAGCTGAATTTTGGCTTGTATGTTCCTTGGGAAGTATAGGGGAGCACTAAGAGAGGATTTCCCGATATTCCGAGGAACGGGAAATACGGGATATGCGCGTACGAAGTCGCGGGCAATAGCTAGTAAAATTATTAATTTATTTATTAAAACTTGATGCACTAGTAATAACACTGTACAAAGGCGGACTTAATGCCTTTGGCATTTTCTACCAGTCGACCTTAGGATGGTGCAGAGACAACATGGCAGGTGCTATTTAAAGGAAAAACAAACAGAGAGGAAAAGAAATATAATCATAAATACATAGATACATACATACACATAAAAAAAAAATAACGACGTTTAGAAAACGAATTCAAAGAATTAACGCTGTGATGATTCTACCAACTTCTTGCGAATGTGCTCACGTGCCTTCACCTTAAATGACAACCGACTGGTTGCCGTCCTGAATTATAAGTGCCTACCATATTTTTTATGCGTCTAATCATACGCAGACAGTTCGCTGATGTAATTGGGTACATATACCTATACATACATTATTTGCTGTTGTAATTGGTTGAACAACCAGTACTTGGGCAGATTAAATGATAACACGGTTGTTGGTCTTCAAGCTTCAAACATTTGAGAAAGTTGTTGAAATAACTCTGTGTCAATCAGTCCTTAACTATTGTATAATAGCATGGGGCGCGGCTGGTAAAGCCTCGTTAATAAAAGTTGAAAGAGCTCAACGAGCTCTCCTCAAAGTTGCTTATAGAAGACCATTCCGGTACCCCACTAACATACTCTACACCGAGGTGGGAGTTCTTAGAGTAAGACAACTTTACATTCTATCAGTCACTATCAGATTTCACAAAAGCTCCATGTGCACTTATATCTTGTCAAGTAGAAGGGTACAATGGGAAAAGGTACGATGCCGTAAATCAATCGAGAGAAGGTCGTACGGTTTTATGGGACCGCACATTTACTCTAAACTCAATAACCGACTCAGTATTCTACAACTTACTCAAACGAAATGCAAAAGTACGGTGACAAAATGGCTACTTATTCTGGACTGTGACATGACTGAAAATTTAATAACCTAAAAAAAAAAAAAACTAATGATGCGCTTTAATAGTTACCTACTGATACATACCTCTATTTATAATATTGATTATTCTATTATGCAAACTTTTACATAATTATATACATCCTCAGGTATAACATTCAGACACTCTCAACATCAACACATCTATCTTAATTCATACACCCATGCAAACACTAACACACAAAATACATACTTAGTTATCTACTGTTTCTATGTGCATTTGTTTTAGTTTTTCTTTGTGTATTCGTTTTTTTTTATTGTATACTCCTTTAACTTTTCTTTTTTTACAATTAAGAAGTTTATTGTGACGTAGTATATGTATAGCAACACGTGTAAACGGAACGAAGGAGCCTGGATCTCACGACACAGGGAATCCTAGTGTGAGTTCCAGGAGTCAACACAAACGAATGTAATTCCTTAAGTAATAAACTATTCTTATTCTTATAACTTGTTTTAAGGTCCAACTTTGTTTAACTTGGCAATGATGTAACTTGTAGGGTGTGATGGACGAGCACGCAGTAGAGTGGACGGTGATAAACCCCAAGTCGATCACCATGGGCCAGCTGTACGGGCAGTTCGACCCGGTCTCGCACGAGTGGTCTGACGGCATCCTGGCTGTCAGCTACCGAGCCTTTGCTGTGTCCACGAATGACAACAGGTAAGGTAATCAATCCTAATTTGGAGAGTATGCGGTACAGAGAGTAAAGTCCCGCACACCATTTTAAAGGGAGGATCCTCCTACCAGACTGTTGTTGTGCCTGGCGGGCTACTGCCCGATAGTTAATATTCGAGCTGATGTATGTGTTCAAATCGCACGGTAAACTCTGCTCGCACGATGCAGGATTTTAGTTTGCTGCTAGTTGGATAGATGACGTCGCGGTTCTTTTTGTTTCGATGTAGATTTGCTTAGTTGGTTTTTCTTGTGGCGGCATTAATGCCGCTACACTAATATATATAAAACTGTTCCGTTAGTGGTGACTGACTGAGTGACTGACAGACAAAGCACAGCCGAAACTGCTGGTCGTAGAAAGCTGAAATTTGGAGCTTGAGTGTACGGGAGTACTAGCAGAGGATTGCCCGAAATTCCTACGGTAACGGAAAAAAATGGGATATGGGTATACGAAGCTGGCAAAAGCTAGTAGGTTTTAAATTCGAAAACAAAAACATTCTATCACTGCCCCAAAAAAGAGTGGGTTGCGGTGGAATTTTCAATTTGTGAAAATGCTTTGTTGCAAACCTAGAGTATTTTTGTCCCATTTTATAATTATCTCGAATTCTGAATTTAAGTTAACATATAGGTATTGCGATACGTTCCAAATGTGCGCTAGCATAAAACATCGACTTGATTTAATGTGTTAATTAAAACCTTTTTGTTGATATAGGTACCTGTTTAGTGATAATTTAATTTAGTTTATAAATTACACAGCTCATCATCAATTGATGAAAACACAATTGAGGTTATGAATGAGTCAGTGTAGCTTTTTACGGACAGAACTTCAGTGATAATGCCTGTTCATCTCTGCTCACATGTGAGTGTGTGATGAAGTATGATGAACGGTCAACCCTAAATATAACCGTAACCAGTGTGTGGCCAGTCTTATAATATTTGACTAAATTTTTATATTACATTTCTCAAAACCTAGAGAGCAGACAAGTTGCAGTTAAAAAATATTGCTTTAAAATCACAAAAGATATTGGTGTTTGTCAGCGCTTTAAAATCTGTGATAAACAGAGACAGCACTAATTGTGCGTGACGTCACTCACAAGCCCCGCCATATTGAATTGAAGCCATCCAGTACAAACGCCATTTTGTGGGACAAGGATAGAAGAATTACTTCAAAAGCGTATAACTTCTTTGTTTTCCCCCAATTAAATTTATTTTTTCAACAATACTCTATTTTTAACGTACTGTTTTAATAACATTCATCAAATAAGAAGTATTCATTCATGTATATTTTTCATAGTAGTCAAATACCCTATTATCGGCTATGCTTGCATATCATAAGCTCATCATCAACTTAACAATTTATAGAAAATGGTTAGTATTCGACGGCCCTGTGGACGCGATATGGATAGAGAACCTGAACACAGTGCTCGATGACAACAAGAAGCTGTGTCTGATGAGCGGCGAGATCATTCAGTTGGCTCCCACCACCAACCTGATCTTTGAACCCATGGACTTGGAAGCAGCCTCGCCGGCGACGGTGAGAAACATTTGTATTTTTCATTAACTAGCTAGGATATGAAGGTATGAAAATTCAGCGAATATTTAGATATTCGCTGAATTTTCGCTGATAGCTGCGCGGGTCGACTAGTATTAGTACTAGTCGACCCGCGCAGCTTCGTCTGCTCCGCTCCTATTGGTCTTAGCGTGATCATATATAGCCTATAGCCTTCCTCGATAAATGAACTATCTAACACTGAAAGAATTTTTCAAATCGGACCAGTAGTTCCTGAGATTAGCGCAAAGGTCATATAGTAAGATTATATTAATACTTCCGTTCTAAATTCTTGTGTCAACAAGCCGAGTTGTGAGGACGCGGGGCACCGCTTTAAATTACTGGAAAAACTGATAGGTTCCAATTGCCACTAGTTGCTTGTATCTTACTAATATTATATAGGTATATGAAAGTTTGTATGTATTAAGTTTGTTCAACAAAAAGCAAAAAAGTCAGAGAGAACGGTAAGCAAAAACAAAGAAATTGCGCGTCGTTTGAAACCGCGGGGTACAGCTAGAAGTGATTTCCATATCTGTAAAATTAGTACTATTTGGTAGTCATGCAGACAAAGTCACGGGCAGAAGCTAGTATCATCATACGTAATGATGAAAATGTGTAAGTTGTTGTGTTAAGACGACCAGAAAAATAAAACGGATTTGGTATTTTAGGTGTCTCGCTGCGGTATGATCTACTTGGAGCCCAAGGGTCTCGGCTGGAAGGCTCTGCTCGAGTCTTGGCTGAACCTCCTGCCTCCCTCCCTGCACACCGTCAACCGCAACCTTATACGCAATCTCTTCTACCGGTTCATGTCGCCGCTGTGTTGGCTCGTCGAAGTATCGGGTCAAGTCAAGGTGAGGGAGTTACGTACTTTATTTTAATCTTCTTCTAATATATAAAAACTGTGTTTGTTACCGAACTCCTCCGAAACGGCTGGACCGATTTTCATGAAATTTTGTGTGTATATTCGGTAGGTATGAGAATAGGTGGTAGGCTATGTTTTTTTGTCCTCCTTGCCGATTTCGACAACGGCAAAAACAAATAACAAACAAATACAACAACACACAAAAACAAAACAACACAACAACAAAACTGTAAAAGTGGGATGGTTGGAAAACTGATGAAACCATAGATGATATACATACTTTCTGGACCTGTTTGGAATCCGAACAAGTTTAGTCGTAGCTTTCGTAGACGCACGTAGGCTCAACAGCGTAGCAGTGCTACGCGGCGTAGCAATGCTATGCTGTCAAGCCTACGTTCGAACAAAAGGTTTGTAACATAAACAAGCGACCGTTTGTTGGTTGGTTTTATTATAAAAATATTTCAGCTTCAGTATCCAACCATTAAAATGGCATATCGAGTTTTAAGAAGCAGTTGGATCATTCCTGTCAGTCCGACCTGTTTGAATGGTATTTTCTTAGAGCTCGATGAACCTTTTCTAAGACCGTGACAGCGTATATAGCATGATATTAATTTGGTACAATACATATAGCAAAATTATTATATTTTCTATACGCAGTTTGTTTTTTCAGCAAATGTACGTGACGTCCCGAAGTAACATCGTGCAGGCGTGCATGAAACTCTTCGACTGCTTTATGGATGACTTCTACGACGAGAAGTATCTGGAACAGATTTCAGATCTTGATATAAGAGCTCAGCTTGAGGTAAAAACGTCCATTTTTTTACGAAAAATAATTAAGCATTTAAGTCCCAATGTTTGGATGATGATCGGGCAAGATCGGGCAAACCGTTATTGTTTTCTTACTATCTGGAGTTTCTCTGTAGTAGCCTGCCTTAGTCTACGGGGAGTACAGGCGTGATGATGTATATATTAATTGCCTAGTGTGTTGTAGGGCGTGTTCTTTTTCTCATGTATTTGGTCTATTGGAGCGACACTGACTGCTGACGGCCGACCAAAGTTTGACATGCTCTTCCGAGGCCTGCTTGAAAAAGATTTTCCTGATAAGGTAAAAATCCCTATAAGGCATTTAAAAATATTGACAAACAAACAAGGGGAAAGTACAAAAGAGTTTATTTATTTCTAGGTTCGGATTGTTCTAGATATGCCCAAAGAAATTAATAAGCCAGATAAACAATACATTTTTACAATTCCACGTGAAGGTTTGGTGTATGACTACCGATTTATTAAAGAAGTAAGTATTTTGCAACAATATTTTCTGATTAGTGGACAAGATTTAATATCTTTAAGAGTAGAAGTTCCATGTTTAAATTTTTGTTTTTAGAACGTAAAATGTTAACCGTTGCAGCGTTTGCTAGTGTGCCATAAAAAAAACTTCCAAAAACATCTAATGATTTTTGTTGCAATAAGCAGTTCACAGTTATTTCCCAACATTTAAGGGTAAAGGTAAATGGAAGCTATGGATCGACGACGTGCTGAGCGCGCCGCCCATCAGCCGGGACACTCCTCCGAACCAGATCCTGGTGACGACCCTGGACAGCGTCAGATACCTAGCGCTGTTCAAACTCATGGTGACACACCAGAAACTCGTCATGATGGTCGGCCCCACCGGCACCGGCAAGTCCGCCTACATTATTGTAAGTTCCGTTTTATTTCTACCTGAGTTAGAGACAATTTCCACGGAGAAACTGAACTTGATCAACACATAAAAACCTGTCAGCGTTATCACTGTTATGGAATATTGACACTTGATGCGATAGCGCAATTATTGTCGTGTTGCATGCACCACTTAAAAAAATGACTTTTAAGGACGTTTTCGGTAGCTCCCAGTCTTGTTGGATTGGTGGCATTAATAAAGCTGTTTAATGCCAACATTATAAATATTCGCAGGATTTTCTAGTGAAGAAAGTCGATACCAAAGTTTATAAGGCTCTGATCATGGCCTTCTCGGCGCAAACCAATTGCAATCAAACTCAGGATATTATTATGGGGAAGTTGGACAAAAGGAGAAAAGGTAAGGATAAGAATTTATCACAAAGTGAAAGGTACCTTGAAATGTTTTTATAAGAAGAATTCTATCTGATGTAGCATTTTGAATTTTATTCCTTTTTGCTTTCGTTGATCTTGTTTTACCAAGAGGTATCGTGAAACTTACTAACAGGTTGGCGGAGGCCAAATATGATGTCGGTCTATGTAAAATTCTGGTATTTAACTGCATCTGGTAAGACTGGATGTCGACCCTCAGAAAAAGCTAGGTGATGTTTTAAAAATCCTTTGAGATTAACTAAACAAACCATTCCGCTAATAAGGCGTATTCGGGCCACCGATCGGCTGCTACTCGGTGGTGTTCGTGGACGATGTGTCGATGCCTCAGGCCGAGACGTATGGAGCTCAGCCCCCCATCGAAGTGCTGCGGCAGGGCATCGACCTCGGCCTCTGGTACGACAGGAAGACCAACGTCGCCATGCATCTTATTGATGTCCAGGTGAATATTAATAGTTTCTAGATACCGGTTAGGACCCAAATGATAAACTAACCGGAAACCGTCATAGACACAGACGCTGTGAAAGCCAAATGATTGGATATGCCTTTGACTGAACCAACCAATATTTTTTTTAAATACAGGGCTTGAAAATCCCATTAGGCAGATGAGATTTTCCATCGGTAAAACGTAGCGAACTTCTATAAAATCATTACCTCTAAATAATAAGCCCGGGGTTGGAAACTGGGGATGAATTTTATAATATTCTGAAAATTCCAAAATTCTTGCAGGAAACTTTTAGACTCAGCGATTTAGTCTGAGCGTAATTTGTTAAAGTAATCTTTATTAAATGGTCATTTCAGTTTATGTGTGCCATGGGAAAGCCAATGCCGGGCGCTAAGATCATAACCCCGAGGTTCTCGCGCCACTTTGCCTTCTTCTGTATCGACGAGTTCGACGATGAAACCCTTCAGGTCATCTTCAGCAGGATCATGTTGTGGCATCTTGATACTAGGTTTGTATACTTCTCTGGATTATAAACCATAATCAGGCTTTTACCTTCCTACAGTTGGAACACAGTTGCTATGTGAAAGGGAACAGTCGGTATACCACCACGCACACCCAGCGTTTATTTGTACGTCTTCATGTTTTAGGACATCGTCTTGGCTGAATGCTCAATTAATGCTATAATTTATTTCTGTAGTTCTTTTCAAAAGCGCTCGTTTAGGGAAGTACTTGCTACTTATACGTACATACGTACACGTATACGTACGTACTTATTACGTAGGTATACTTATTTAATCACCAAGTAGTGTTGCTGTGTTTCGTCGGGTGTGTTATCAACGGCAAAAGAGACATTCTATTCCGCTTTGCTACTGGGAAGGCAACGCACTCTTTCGATGTTAATCTGTTTCAGAGGTTTTTCAAAAGACTTCGACCCTTGTATCGATGAGCTGGTTAATGGAACATTAGAGGTATACAAGGAGTGCAGGCTTAACCTGCTGCCCACGCCATCCAAGTCGCACTACACCTTCAATCTGCGAGACTTCTCCAGGGTCATATTGGTACGTACTTTAGAGCAATTCCTTTTTGGTTATAAGTAATATTTCTTTATCCATAAATAGATCCTCTCAGGAAAAATCAAGGTTAATTGATTTTGATGTTTTAATACAAACGTAATTCCTGTTCCAATTCCTTCCAATTTTTATACATGTAATAAATCTGTAGAAGAATTGTATTTGTTCATTAAAAAAAATTAAAAGAAACTGCCAGGAAGATAAAGGATAAATAACATAACCCAGTTCCATCACTTTTGCAATTTTTGTTTGTTTGGATGTGCAGGCATCACGTAAAAAATACAAAAATAACGTAGATAACATTCATAGATTAAAAATTGTACGTAACTGGAGGATAACTTAGTTTTTGTTTCACCGCAATCGGTTCACTCTATCAAAAGATATTTGTATTTAAAGGTTTCAAAAACAAATTAAGTTTCATTACGTGAAGCACAACGCAACGCCATCTTTTGAGATTAAATAGTAATAGTTTAGAACTGTTTCATGAATCATCATCATCATCATATCAGCCGAAAGACGTCCACTGCTGGACATAGGCCTCCCCCAAGCATCGCCACAACGACCGGTCCTGTGCGTCTCACATCCATCGGCTACCCGCGACTTTCACCAGGTCATCGGTCCACCTTGTGGGAGGCCTTCCAACGTTGCGTCGGCGTCGTCCGGTACGCGGTCGCCATTCCAGTTCGTTTCGGCCCCATCGACCATCTGTTATGCGAGCAATGTGCCATGGATCGGGATTGCTGAAACCGCATCTCTGTTTATTGTTTTCACCAGTTCATAACATAACATCACGTCAATACGCTGTGAAGGGGTACGCAGGTACCACTAAAAAGTGAAAAATAAAAAACTTTTCTACAAAAAAATACAACCGACTTCCCAGTAAAATACACTACAAAGTATAAAATTACTGTAACTGCGGAAGTTGGTGTCAAAAACCGAAAAAAAACACAACCAAAAACACCGACTTCCGAAATTAAAGTTATGTCAGTCAGTGGGTGGGTGACCATTTTAACATACCGAGAAGAGATCTTTGGCAGTTGTTACGGATTGTCAGAAGCCGAAAATCTGTCACCTGCAGTCTTGCCAAGCAGTACTGTGTTACCCAGTCAATGGGTTGTAGATGTTTGGTAGGCAGCAGCTCCACGTAAAATACTGGTATTCAACTGAATCCGATTTGACTGGAAGCCGACCCCAATATAGCTGGGAAAAGGCTAGGCAGATGCTTCATGGTAAAAAACAGAAATGTTTTAAAAACAGGTTGATAAAACTGGGCACAGATGACAAACGTAATTTTGTTTCAATTTCCTTATCCACTAGGGAGACGGCCTAAGTGACATTCCGGCATTTAATTGAATTTAATAGACTGATGTACAGAATTCCCAAAAATAAATAATTCCATAATTATATTTGCGTCACACTGTTACCCTATTCTACCTATAGATGGCCTAAGCATCTGCCAGCCTGTTCATTACATGTTGTATTAGACACATAGGCTGGATGGAGACCATTTAGTTCGCTGATTAAATCGCCGTTCAATAAACAGGCCAATAAAACGGCAGATTAAACCAGTTGACTGCACAATAATAGTAACGAATAACTTTTTTGATAAATGAGATGTATGATATAGGTATAGTTGTTTATAACTAGCTGACCCGCGCAACTTCGTCTGCGTCACAATTTTCATCTATAATATAACTCCTACCCTACTCTACTCCTACCCTACTCCTACCCTACTCCTACCCTACTCCTACCCTACTCCTACCCTACTCCTACCCTACTCCTACCCTACTCCTACCCTACTCCTACCCTACTCCTACCCTACTCCTACCCTACTCCTACCCTACTCCTACCCTACTCCTACCCTACTCCTACCCTACTCCTACCCTACTCCTACCCTACTCCTACCCTACTCCTACCCTACTCCTACCCTACTCCTACCCTACTCCTACCCTACTCCTACCCTACTCCTACCCTACTCCTACCCTACTCCTACCCTACTCCTACCCTACTCCTACCCTACTCCTACCCTACTCCTACCCTACTCCTACCCTACTCCTACCCTACTCCTACCCTACTCCTACCCTACTCCTACCCTACTCCTACCCTACTCCTACCCTACTCCTACCCTACTCCTACCCTACTCCTACCCTACTCCTACCCTACTCCTACCCTACTCCTACCCTACTCCTACCCTACTCCTACCCTACTCCTACCCTACTCCTACCCTACTCCTACCCTACCTACCTACCTACCCTACCTACCTACCTACCTACCTACCCTACCCTACCTACCTACCTACCTACCTACCTACCCTACCTACCTACCTACCTACCCTACCTACCTACCCATTTTTTTTTGCTTTTAAACCTTCCCTGTATTTTGGCGAATCCAACAAAAAAAGAATTATTAAAATCGGTCAAGCCGTTCTCGAGTTTTAGCGAGACTAACGAACAGCAATTCATTTTTATATATATAGATTGGGATCAGCTTCCGATCAGCACAGCGGAGTCTCGGTATGTTAAATAAGGTGGTCACTTATTCATAGACCGAACTCGGCAAGAGTTGCTTAACCATGAAGATCGGCCCGTGCGACTTTTATTACCTTATTAGCTACGAGCTCCAAATTCAATCAGTTCCCTGATTCAGTACCTACTAAATAGCGATTTAAAAAATTCGATTGTGTTGACACAATAAATCGATTCTTCTCATTTAAACTGTTTAACATAAAATGTAAAAATGAATTAAATTAATCAGTGTTCTAAAGTCTGCAATTGTCAGTGAAAATTAGAGAAAATGTGTTTCGTAGTTTGAAGATTGCCTACCGCCATTCGTTCCGTCGTAGTTCGATATTCGGATAGGGACAGTCGGATTGTTGATTTTAATACCTACCTCGAGGACGGTACGTACCCAGAGATTACCTGGGCTGGTCGGAATTTCAACCGGAACAGATGATAAAGTGCCCTGCATTAGGTACTCTCTTCCTATTTTCTTAATTCTGAGAGATGAGGATACGCAAGGTATTAAATGAACGTAGATTTTATCTATGCAACACATATTTTTCCGACATCCACGCGAACGAAGTCGCGGGCACAGCTAGTGTTTGATACTTTATCAAAAACTTTTTCGGAAATAAAAACAAGATTTTGCAGACTAAAAATAATACTGAAAGTTTTTATTTATTTTTAAAATTTAATTAACTGCTAGAATGGAATAAGATATTATGGTAGAACACTATAACTGTCTTCTTTGGAACTTGTCTCTCCCAAAAATGTACAACATTGGGTTACCATGGTTCAGATCACATTATCAGTACTGGCTTCTCAATTTACTTTCCCAGGGAATTCTCCTCTCCGTGCCCGAGGTCACTCCCGACCTGCAGTCGATGAAGAGACTGTGGGTGCACGAATGCCTGCGCGTGTTCAGCGACCGCCTGGTGGAGGAGGCGGACCGCCAGTGGTTCGTCACATGTCTGCGCAGGGCTACCCTCAACAACCTTAACGATAACTTTGACGAAATGTTAGCCAGGCTTACCAAACCTGGCGAGGTAAGAAGTTATTTATACATTATGTTTATTCTGTAAAATAGTAATTATAAACAAATCTTTTGGCTAATCTTTTAAGATGAGTTCAGTGTTTCCTTCTCTAAGAAGAAATACTTAGCGAAACAGACTGAGTGGTCAAAGTTTATTTTAAAGTCCACACAGTAAAGTTGTTTTAGTTAAATTTTGTGAGAGCCATGTCTGATGTGAAAATATGAGTAGTGCAGTTTTCGGCTGAATGTGCTCAGCACAAAGATTTCGATTGGTAGATTCACCCTATAGTTCTACGGAGACCGCTGTACCGCGTCTTAGGTTTGTGCGCGGCGAGACGGGGGAGCAGTGCAGGCTATACGACTATAGCGCGTCACAGAGTAGTCTTGATTGCAGTCACAACGAAATTCAGAAACGGAACTAAACTTTTTCAAAATTTTTCATTACAGTGCAGTGGAAACGCATTTTTTTGTAGTTTTTAGGGTTCCGTAGTCAACAAGGAACCCATATAGTTTCGGCACTATCGTCTGTCACGCACTTGGCTGGTTTTCAAATCATAAAAGACGCAATGTTATGTATTAATGTTATGTATAATTCCCAACAGAAAATAACTGATCTTCACCTCCGAAGACTGATTTACTGTGATTTCGCGAACCCGAAAGCGGACACCCGCTTCTACATGGAGACAACAAATATGGATTTTTTGAACTCAACTGTCGATGCTTTCCTCGTCGAGTTCAACAACATGTCGAAGAAACCCATGAACCTCGTGCTTTTCACGTAAGATCAAACAGTAACTACTTAATAGCACTCTTATGGTCGGCTTCTAAAATAAGAATTAGAAGCTGATATAATTTGTTAAACTTTTATCGAGTCTGAAAGTCTGAAAATGTTTGCAACATGGTGTCCTAAAGTGTCTCGTTGCCGAGATGTTTACAGGTAAAGTCGCCGAGAGTATGTCCTCCGGCTTGAAAATTCAATGTACTTGCTACTCCAGACTGTTATCTATCCCTGTGCCAAATGTCATCCAGATCCGTTCAGCCGTTTTGGTATGATTGAATAACAAACATTCATCAATAGTAGTAAGATTAGTGTTTTATTACTTATCTAATATAAAAAAAAATATATATCGGACTCCTCCTCCAAAACGGCTTTACTGATTTTGATGATTTTTTTTGGTAGGTCTGAGAATAGGTCGCAGGCTATTTTTTTTTGGTATTTTATTTTATATGGCAGAACAACGTTTGCCGGCTCAGCTAGTGTCTGTATAGGTTGAACAGAATGTCCTGTTGTGCATAGGTTCGCGATCGAGCACGTGTCGCGCATCTGCCGCGTGCTGACGCAGCCGCGCTCGCACGCGCTGCTGGTGGGGCTGGGCGGCTCGGGCCGGCAGTCTCTGACGCGCCTCGCCGCGCACATCAACGAATACGACCTCTTCCAGGTTAGCACTACATCAGCATTATTTTAGCTGAAGTACGAAGACCGCTGCGGAGACGAAATTGGCAACACTTTCCTTACAAACAACGAGTCAGTGGACGCTGTACACTCGCAGAAACCAACAGCCCTTGGCGATTTATATATTAAACAATTAATGTACTCACATAATACAAAGCCCCTCCATGTAACATACTGGTATTCAGCTGAATCCGGTTTGACTGGAAGCCGACCTCAATAGTTGGGAAAAGGCTAGGCAGATGATGTACACACATATAAAAAACAGACAACAAGAAGGAACAGAAAAATAGGCACAAAGGTGATGCTTATTTCTATAGAAATCTCTTCCAGCTTAAGTATGTTGGTTCCACAGCATAGGTCGCAGGTGCGAAAGAAGATTCAAAAAAGTAGGTAGATGTAGTCACTTGTAATTCTGCCAATGCTTATGACAGCCGACACTTGCGGTTAATGTTAATTGCGCGGACAGGAAATTTTTAGTTGTTTTAAAGGAGAGTGTGGCTTAATCTTTGAACTATAATGCGAATTGATACAGCAAACAAGATTGCTCTAAATCAGTGGTTCCGAACCTGAGGGTAATTACCCCCGCGGGGGTAAATCAGTTATTCTGTGGGGGTAACAAAGAACCTAATAATTAAGAACTAATCTAATTAAATACGTAGCTAGACAGTAAAAATATAAAATTATAGATCGCCGCACAGTAAGCACAATATTGTTCGCTATTGGTGATGTTAGCACGATTAAACAATATCACTGTCAAATACAATAGTTCAAAGTCCACTTCAGACATGAAAACAATATTTTGGCAACCGTTATCTATTGAAGAAATTCCTATGATTGCGGTCAGGGATAAAATCGGTTTTCCTAATAGGTCACAGGGGTAACAATATTGAAAAGGTTAGGAACCACTGCTCTAAATGCTTAATTATCTTGTGCTAATAGATACAAGTCGGCCTCTCCTCCTCCCGATAACTGATACAATATCTGCTGTAATATAAGTAGTTGTAATAGTAACAGTATCTATATAAAGATTTCAAATTACGATAAGGTAAAAATTTGTTTTACTAACCCACATTTTCGTTTCCTAAAAGTATGAAATTTGGAGTTACGTCCATTGTCCGTCGGTAGAAAAAGACGCCCTGGACGTCGGGAGTCGCAGGGCGATTCCCGGCCACCCTAGACGCGGGCGGGATAAGGACTAGGCCCGGGTCGCGGTCCCGGGAATCAACACTGCGAGGACCGCCCGTAGGACACGGTGGAGGTCTGCCTGTTTGGGCGGAGCACCGCCGTGTCCTCGTCGAGGCGATCGGCGGCGGCGTTCGGCACTGTTTCAAGCCATGGTCCGGAGCGAGGAGACATGGGAAGCGGTCACCTCCTTCTGCGAAGCAGTAATGCTGCCAGGGTTGCGAAATTGTTCGCAAGAATTACCGCGGCCCTGGAACGCAAAGGGCATTTTGAAGGAACACGGATGGGTTTTAGTCAGTAAGAGTCTGACACAAGGTCGGGTGAAGTGATTTGATGATATTCCATCCGAAAAAAAAAGACGTCGTAGACTGGTAAACGATTACCAGTCTACATCCTCCTTCCTCGTTTGTGCTAGTTGATTCGGCAACGAAAATAAAACGTCTTTGCTATTGCTCAGGTGGAGATGAGTCGCACGTACGGTAAGACCGAGTGGCGAGAAGATTTGAAGACGTTGCTACGGAAGACAAGCACGCCTGACTTGCTTATGGTCTTCTTATTCATCGAGTCACAGGTGAGAAATAAAAAAATATATTTGAAAACTATTTCCATTATACCTATTAGGAAAGATGATATTTTGCCCTTGGGTTTAATTCCCAAAGTTCTATGGGGTTTTACCATATAGAATTTGTCAGTAGCAGCCCGGAGTCTGGATTTATGCCAAGTTGATGGCAATAGGCTCGCCTTACATGTTGTTCTGTCGAACCCTTTTGGGAATACAATATTTGTATTCATCAACGACGTCCACCGCTAAACATAGACCTCCCCCAAGCGTCGCCACAACAACCGGTCCTGTGCATCTCGTATCCATCCATATTTGTATTACGATAATATCATAATACTGCACACACACGCGTCACATTTTTCATTAATGCTCATTGATATATAAAAAACCCAAGATGCACAGTCTCGAAGAAATGCAACACTCGAAACTGGCGTCAAAAACTGACATGTATCAAGTGTCATGTGTGAATTGTGTGTAGTTATACTATAAACAATTTTTTTTGCAAATCGAACTTACACGGATCGCTTCAAAGTTGTTTTTACAAAGCAGCTAGTCTATTCTGTAAATAACTATTTCGATATCGAGCTTCACCTGAGTGACAAAACTCACAAAATAAGTTTTATTGCATACATAAAGGTCTTAATTTGAACTCACCTCGGATTCCACTGTAGAGATACGAAAATGGTGTTACAGAATAGCACTACAGCTCAGTATGGCGAGTGATGCGCAATTTTTTTTGCAAATTCAACCTTACACGGATCGCTTCAAGTGGTTTTTACAAAGCAGTGCAGTATGGCGAGCGATGCGAGACTGTTTGAAACTTGCGCATAACTATACATAGGTATTGCGCTTGTTTTTTGCGGACGTTTTTGAGATGCTGAGTGTGTATCTTGGGTTTTTTATATATCAATGTTAATGCTCCACTTACTTTGGTCGTAGCGTGATGTTATACCAAACAGCCTACAGCCTTATAAAATTAATATAGATTATTAAAAATTCTGTTTACTTAGATCAAAGAAGAAGGATTCCTGGAAGACGTCAATAATATGTTGAACTCCGGCGAAGTACCCAATATCTTTAATACTGATGAAAAAGCAGAACTGTGTGAGAAAATGAGAGTTGTAAGTACTGTATTACTTTCTTGTGATACCTAACTACCATCCAAGAGGGAAGGATGTGTCTCATGGCTATACACTGCGTTCGCGATTTAGTTAGTTTAGTAAAACAATACCCTGCCCTTTAGTTTGCACTACTTATGACATGAAATATTTTATGACTTTCAATAACTAGTCCTCCCGAAATCCTCTAAAGTCCTTGATATTCGTTTATGAAGGAATAACGGCAATCGAAAACAGGGATTTGTATTCCAAAAAAAAATTTTGATTAGCAGATTCTATATTGAAATCGTCTAAGGAGTACTAGAATTTAGGATCTGCTGATCATTGTTAAACTAAGCACATGGTTAAAACCTGTTGGTTGTGTTGTAAATGTGTTGTAAATAGGGCTGAAGATGTTCTGTTGTCTTCGTCTAGATCGACCGGCAGCGCGACAAGTCACTGCAGACGGACGGCAGCCCCACGGCGCTGTACGCGTACTTCGTGTCCATCGTGCGCGACCAGCTGCACATCGTGCTGGCCATGTCGCCCGCCGGCACGTCGCTGCGCACGCGCATCCGCAAGTTCCCCTCGCTTGTCAACTGCTGCACCATCGACTGGTTCCAAGTACGTCTCGCCCTCATCATCATTACGCTGAAAACCAGCTAAAAAAAATTAAATTTAAAATTAAAAAAGAACCCCGACAAAATTTGTATAATTTCAACTTGATGTAAACAAAAATTTGTAACAATTTATTATTTTTTAAAAGAGTGTCCGTGGAGTTTCTTGCACGTTCTTCTCCATAGAGATCTACGCTTTGGAACGTGCAAATAGCTTCATCTTGTTGGACTGACCGACCTTGACAATTCAAAAGTGCCTTTAAATGGTTTATTTGAAATATACGATTTGATTTGATTTGATTTGAAAAAACGTAAAAAAATAATACGTGTTGATCCTTTTAATTTAATATAGGTACGATTCTTTGGGCCACGCGTCTTCGCCTCGGGAGACCGCAAATAGTGGTATTTGTGAAGTACCTATATTATCAGCGGTGACGCTTGGCCAAAAGAATGCAGCCCGTGCCCAAGAAGGGTAGTTGAGATGACCCGTCGAATTACAGACCCATCTCGGTAACGTCCAGACTCTGTAAGAGTATGGAACGCGTACTGAATCGTAAGCTCCTAACATACCTAGAAGCGAATGATATCCTTAGCGACCGACAATACGGGTTCCGCCGAAATCGGTCTACTGGGGATCTTCTAACGTATGCCATTCACATCTGGAGTGAGGCCATAGAGAAGCACGGGGAGGCACTTGCGGTCTCCCTTGATATCTGAAAGGTCTTCGATAAGGTTTGGCACGATAGCCTTATTAGTAAGCTTTCTTCCTTCGGACTGCCCGCCGGATTGTGTGATTGGATTGTAGATTTCCTGAGGGATCGGTCTATCCGAGTGGTTATAGATGGCTGCTCGTCCGGACTGCTGGATATTAATGCCGGGGTTCCTCAGGGGTCGGTGCTCTCGGCAACATTGCTCCTGCTGCATATTAATGATCTGCTAAAACCCGGTACCTTTGGGTATGCAGACGACAGCACTGTTGCTGAGAGATCGTGTCCGACGCACGAGCTGGTGGGTCGCAGATCCGGTCTCTCCGGGAGGCTATGGTTGAGCGCTTGAACTTGTCCTTACAGGCTGTCTCTGAATGGGGCGATGCCAATCTGGTCAAGTTCATTGCTGCTAAGACCCAAGCGTGTCTTTTTTCCGCTAAAAGGAGCCAATTCCACCCAGCTCCATCTTTTCGAAGTGTTTTAGAGGTATGCGGAACAGAGAGTAAAGTCCCGCACACCTCAATTGAAAAGGGAGGATCCTCCTACCAGACGGTTGTTGTATCTGGCGGGCTACACCACTCCCCTCCGGAGACCGGAGGTCGATAGTGGATGAGTCGTCCTTACATCTTGAGATTCTTGCCAGGCCAGTGGAAGGTTGGTTCCAGTGAGTCGGAACCGGAAGTCGCAGAGTTCTCGGTGAGTCGGAACTGTCTGCGGTGCCCCGGTGAGTCGGGGTGATGAGATCCCAGTGAGTCGAGATGATGCTGCTATGCTCCAGTTGCTGGATCTGGCACAGCACTGTGTTATGCTCCAGTGAGTCGGACGTGGTACAGTGCTACGTTTTTGCACCAGGGCGTCGGATGTGGGGCAGCGTTGCTGTGCGACGTAGTGGCGTGACTGCTGGCGTCGACCAGGAGAGACTCTTCATGGCTCTTCATGTGACTGGCCAAAGGTGCAGTGTGCTTGCCAAGGTCGCTGATGAGGATGATAGAGGCTGAGGATGCTGACCAGGAATGCGCGGCTACTGCATGCTGGTGGTCAGGATACCCGTAGAAGACGTGGATACTGGCTGGCTGTATGACTCGCTGCTCGAGAGCTTGAGGTCACGATGAGGAGAACTGATGATGACGTCACGCTGAAGTAGTTGCACGAAGGCTGCGCTGACGTTCAATGTCGAGCGTCACCAGTTTAGAGGTATGCGGAACAGAGAGTAAAGTCCCGCACACCTCAATTGAAAAGGGAGGATCCTCCTACCAGACAGTTGTTGTGCATCCGTTTGGGAGCTACGATGCCACAGACAGACTCACACACACAAAGACAGACTCACACACACAAAGACAGACAGACAGACAGAGACATCGACATCAAACTTATTACACCCCTCTTTTTTGGTCGGGGGTTAATAAAACGACAATTTAGGCCTTTACAATTGACTCTTAGGGCATACGGCGCTTTTTTAATGCGACGACGCGCAGATGACGCGCGCTGACGCACTTTAAACGAAATTCAGATGCAAACGCTACCTACTACTTTTTTCAATACGCCGCGTGCGTAGGCTCTTAGCTGAGTCGCCATATAGAACCAGCTGAATAAAGTTCTATCAGTTGAATCATCATATCAGCCGAAAGACGTCCACTGCTGGACATAGGCCTCCCCAAGCGTCGCCACAACGACCGGTCCTGTGCGTCTCGCATCCATCGGCTACCTGCGACCTTCACCAGGTCATCGGTCCACCTTGTGTCCTTCCTTCCGGTACGCGGTCGCCACTCCAGAACTTTTCGGCCCCATCTGTTCTGCGAGCAATGTGCTCTGCCCACTGCCACTTTAGTTTGGCGATCCTTCGGGCCATGTCGGTAACCTTGGTTCTCTTGCGGATTTCATCATTCGATTCGATCACTCAAGGAAACTCCGAGCATTGCCCTCTCCATTGCCCTTTGAGTGACTTTAAGCCTTCTGATGAAGCCCATTGTAAGCGACCACGTTTCAGTTCCGTATGTCATCACTGGCAACACGCACTGATCATAGACTTTCGTCTTGGGACACTGTGGTATGTGGGACGAGAAGATACGCGCAACTTCCCGAACGCTGCCCAGCCGAGTCGGATTCGACGGTTGATCTCTTTCTCGAAGTTAGGTAGACGTACTCGTCTACAACTTCGAGTGTAGAGTTAACTTAATATACTAGCAAAATTCATCTTTCAAACAATTACTTGTCAGCTGCTGAACCTTCGACTGTCTAGTTATTAGCTTTTTTCTTTAATCACTCTCGACACGCAAATGTTTGCAACGTGGATATTACCAATCATAGGACGCCCATCCAGCTAAACTTTTATCACTATGAGTAGTAATATCCACGTTGCAAACATTTGCTTGTCTACTGTTGTGCACCATTGAGTGGCTCCAAGTAGGTCTCTTCTTTATCATCATCCTTTGGTTCTGCAGTCGCCTGCCATTTAAATTATATTTAGCTTTTCCCATTGTTTTTTTTTATTTACTTGATCAATAGTCGATAAAAAAAGTTGTGACAAGGGTGGCCAAATTGTCTACATAAGTGATGCATGTTCTTAGCAGGCGTGCTATTTCTGTTGCTTGCTGGGTCTTTGTCCCAGACAGGAGAAACTTTTATGGCTTGCGCCGACTTTGGAGCCGGACTATTCAATATTTTCCTTAAATTACCAGGAGTGGCCACCAGACGCGTTACTGGCAGTGGCGACACGATTCCTGAAAGACATAGAACTGACAGACCTGGAGCGAGACACGGCCATCAAGCTGTGCCAGGTGTTCCACTGCGACACTCAGGAGCTCACCCGGCAGTTCCTGCGCCGCCTCAAGAGATACAACTACGTCACGCCCACCGCCTACCTGGAACTCATCAACATGTTCAAGTCTTTGCTTAACAAGAAACGATTGTGAGTTTGCTATTTTTTTTTTAGTATATTCTTAATGCAATTTGGTCTAGATATAATTTCATTTATTTATTATTTTCAGAAAACAATATAGTCCATTTTGTTAGTAAAATATCTTATATCTAGTGTTAGTATTATTTTAAGATACTTTTACAAGGATAAAAAACAAACAACGAAGTTGGTGTCTGAGGCAGGGTGTGCAGAGAATGATGTAAGGAATAAGCTACCTGAACATTCTCCCCATATAGTGCCTCAGAATTGCGGAGTAAGGACTCTCCACCACTGTTAAATGACAAACAGTGTTGATAGTAGATGATAAATAATATATTGCTTTTATTAGTAATTCAAAATTCGAGATGCTTAATTATCAACTTTTGGAACAACAAACTATGTACTAACCAATACTTTTTAGGGCCTTTTGAATATACAACCTGTAACAGAATAAACGCAATACCTCTCAAGGGGTCATTGAACTCATCATTATGAACAAATTTCACTATGGGACCAACACAGAAATCGCGAAAAAAAAATCGACTGCCCCCATACATATGTGCGCATAACTCGACATAATGTACTAACAGCTGATATTTTTTTTCGAGATTTCGGGATTGCTCCCATAATAAAAGTTGTTCATAATTATGAGTACAATGGCCCCTTAAGAGGTATTGTGTTTATTTTGTTACACGTTGTAAATGTTCACTTAAAATATGTGACGCTAAATTCGATAAGTACTCGAATGTTGGTGGCGATAGATTGAAATTATCTCGATATATAAATTAAACTATAACTGGATGAGAATTGCTGCAAATCTAGTTGAATGTATTTTCAAAGTTTTCGCTTCACTGTTCACATCGCCTGCGTGTGCCGTGCATAAGGGACAGAATATACTTTCTGAAATTCTTTACTTCGATCAGGGAATTGACAACAGCAGAGAAGCGTTACTTAACGGGTCTGGACCAGCTCGCCACCGCGGCTAAATCAGTATCAGCGCTGCAGGAAGCTTTGGAAATCCTGCAGCCCAAACTGGCTGCTGGCGCCAAAGCGGTGGCGGAGACCACGGCCATCGTCGAGAAGGAGAAAGAAGGAGTCGCTCTTGTGGAGGCTGAAGTGCTTGTGGACCAGTCCGCGGCTGAAGAACAGGCAAGTGAACTGTTCTTTTTTTTCGAAGCTATGATTGTTTTTGGATTAGCTTAAAGTTAAATGTATTAGACCATAATCTAAAAAATAATGTACGATTTGGAAATCAGTGATAAGTACCTTCAGACAAAAGAAAACTACTACCTTATGAAGCGTAGGGTTCCGTACCTCAAAAGGAAAAAACGGAACCCTTATAAGATCACTTTGTTGTCCGTCCGTCTGTCTGTCAAGATCGTTTATCTCGAGAACGCGTGGAGGTATCGAGTTGAAATTGAAACCGTATACTCAGGTCTACGATCCCTTGAAGCTTTGAAAAAATCAAAGTTCTAAATTAATGTAAAAAAATATACGGCCGTTTATGCCGCAAAAACAAAACGTATATTTCGACACTCTCAAGGGAATCAAAATGTATACGGTATTTCCCGTTGACCTAGAACTATGAAATTTGGCAATTAATATCGTCTTATACCTACTACAAGTGTAGGAAAATGTCTGAAAATTATACATTTGACGTAAAAAACCCAAGATGCACAGTCTCGAACAAATGCAACACTGGAAACTGTAGTCGAGTTGTGTGTAGTTATACTATAAACATTGTTTTTGCAAATTCAACCTTACACGGATCGCTTAAGGGGCTATGCGAATAATAAGGCCGTTTTGAGAATTGTTTTTTCTCGTAAAGTACCTATAATAGGGATTTGATGTTTCGGTTCATGTTTCTTGACTTTATGATCTACCTAAATTCTAAAGGAATACACGATACGAAGAAATTTTCTCGATAGAAAAAAATTGCAAAGTTCGGTCTGTCTTTTTGCCATTTTCATTTTCATGGCGTAATGCATTGTATTGATTTTATGAAAACTACTTTTAAACATAGAAAATAATCTTATCTAGCTAAATTCTTAATATATTTTGATTTCATTATACTTTTATGTTATAAAATACGAAAATGAATTTTGGCACTTACGTTATTTATTCCGTGCCGCCCTCATTCTATCGCCATCTCATCTTTTGCCTTTTAAAAGTATTTGCATCACTGTCGATTCACATCAATTTAGATGGTCCGTGGGCCTTGTCAACGTAGCACCTATGTCACTTTTTTGCAGATCCGAGCTGTCAGATTTTCGTAATTTAAATATTTTTTTTACAATATTTTACATAGTTCAGCAGCTTAAAGTTGTAATTTATTAAAATTCGTGCTATGAAATTATTTTCACTATAATTTTGTGACCTTGAACAACATATATTCGTAGTTATTTTCTATTCGTGCCAACATTGAAATGATGTATAAAATGGTATGAAATAAAAGACTGAAACTAGATAAAGCACAACGTTTGGGAACATACCTGAACGCAACAAAGGATTCATATCACTATGGAAATTAATAGTGGCTAATAACACCGGCAAATCATTATAAAATCATCACTTTCACTTCTGTGTATAGAACATCCACAAACATTATTTTTTCAGTCACGTAAAGTAATATAGCTATAGCATTTTTTTTCTGGTCTGGAGTGTCTATTTTTTTAGCTTTTATCTCAAAATTTATCTTAAGAAACAGGCTAAAATAAATTAATTTATTTCGAGCCTGGAAAGACGTCAAACATCAATATGTCATATAATTAAACTTGCCAGTTTACGAAAAAAAATTGTGTTTAGAAACTAGCTTCTGCCCGCGACTTCATCTGCGTGAATTTCAGAACTGGGTCAAGAGGGAAGTGAGAATAATTCAAAAAATGTATAACGCATAATTATAAAGATAGGAATGAGGTCAGAGGCCTCCACACCTACTTTAAAAGAAATGAAGAGTAAATAAATAGTAGTCAGTCCTGAAAATTTTACTCCTTCATGATTCTGACCTCCTTGTAGTCTCCACTGCTCATAATTCTAGCCCCAAACATACTTATTCGTGATTCTATTAAACATTGACGCCTATAATTAGATGATTTGATGTTTATTATTAGATTTATAATGTTGTTGCGGTACAGAATTAAAATATTAGTTCTAAAACCAATCAATAGGTATTAGTCCGGTCAAATTAGTCCAAAAAATTGGAGTGAAGTTACAATAATCGCACCCAGCTCAAAATTGGTAGGATTGTTCAAAACACTACGATAAATGAAATCTAAAAAGGCCTCATCGATCCGATACCTGGAAAAAAATTACTTGGGGTCAAAAGTCACAAAAACGTGATTTTCGCGTTTTTCAGCAAAACGGTATCTATCTATCTATCTATTAGGATTTGGTTTCCGCACTTAGTCCTGATGTTGGACCATTGTGCGTGAGCCAATACTCCAACCAGCCAACCTCCCTCCAGAAACAGTAGTGCTATTCTGTAACAACATTTTCGTATCTCGACAGTGATATTCGAGGTGAGTTTCAAATTAAGACCTTTATGTTGTGTGCAATAAAGCTCACTTGTGAGTTTTGTCACTCATGTGAAGCTCGATATCGAAATAGTTACTTACGGAATAGACTAGCTGATTACTTTTCCCGGTATGTAAAAACATCTGTAAGCGAGTTCTGTGACCCTATTATTTGACTCCGTATTTCGGTAACGCCTGTGCACTCAAGGTGTACGTGCGATACCGTTTCCTCCTCCTCGATGCATGCTCTGCATAAAGGAGCTAATAATCTCCGTAATAGCTATCGCGTGTAAGTGTTTGTTCAAGGATGGCATAGCCTCCCTGGACTGCCTGCTGCGGGGTGCTAAGGCCTACCAGCGTTCCGCTTGTTTGTGGGTGTGTTCTTGTAGCCATGTGCGCAGCTGGCCGAAGGGGAGTGGTCCTATGGGTTCGGCTCCAACAGCCACAATATCAGATCCCCACCAGGCCAGCTCATCGGCCGCGTCATTTCCATGTGATCCGCTGTGTCTTTTTATCCACTGCAGCGTCACAGTGTTGCGGTTGGTCACCGTTATGCGTTCTAGTGCATTGTGGCGTTCTCGTATGAGTTTCAAAGTGGTGTGATGCTTCCTTAGGAACTGAGGCGCTGAAGGAGAGTATGCGAATGTGGGTATCTGTGACTCCCCTGGCTTCTATGGCATAGACCGCCAGGATAAAGCCCACGCATTCCGCCTGATAGACGGTGTTGAGTTTACCTAGCGGTCTGGATATTCTGATGTTAAGGTCATTGGAGTAAACTCCGATTCCGATTCCGGTGCTTGTCTTTGATCCGTCAGTGTAGATTCTCAGCTCTTTGAGACCTGAGTGGTCGCTCAAGGTGGTGTGGAAACGTGTGCATATTATGACGATTACAATTCTTCCAACTTTTTGAATCGATATATCTCAGAAACGGTGGCTCTTAGGAAAAAAATATCTAGCCATTTTTATAGATAATTATTTATCTGATCTACAATTTTTGTCTGAACTAATTTTATGATAAAACTTAGGTACCGTTTTGCTGAAAATCGCGAGAAGCCTATCGTGTGTAAGGCCTCATCGATCGATCATGATGATGCGTGCTAACGCGCTTTAACCGAAGTTCAGGCGCTGAGGGTTAATTTTTGCAGAAAAAATTTTTGTGGCGCTGTAATCGTTGACCTATTTGTATCGATACAAACGCGCTGATACGGCAATAGACGGTATAAAAGCGCTGCAGTCGCGCGTATGTATTTCTATACAGAAATCTCTGTGTTTTCACCAGACTCCTCAACAATAATAAAATGGAGTCTGACGAGACAGCACTGCTTACGCTGGCTTTATTACTGAAAGTATAAAAAATAAGCGACATTATTGGATTAACCCATTCACGAGCGAAAGAAGTTTGAGTGATGGTCATTTTAATACAACTTTTAAAACATTGCCCAATCATAAAAGATGGGGGAAAAACTACTATCGGATGTCGTGTGAGTGACAAGTAAACCATGCAGTGCCTCTCCCCCACACCTTTCTCCGACAATTAAGAGGGGACTCTAGTCGGTAACTCTTGGGCCTTTCTCCAAACAAACGTATTCCGCTGCTAGAGCTATGTTTTTTTTTCCAAACAATCTAGATCGAATTAATACGTGTCTCCATCATTTTTTTTTCCAAAACATAATTACTTAAAGAATTGTGACTATCTGAAAACCCGAAAAAACAGCCCGTTTTTACCGCCATGTTCAGACGACTATCAGACAAATTTGATAAGTTTTTATCAAAATAGAAAATAATAGAAGCATAAATGTAGTCTTCTTCTAAATTTTGATACGTATTTTTTACAGATCAGTCCAGTTTTGAAGAATAAAACAGCGGAATACAAAACGTCTTTTGGTCAAGGTTTTTTTAGGTAAAATCAGCCTCTGATGCAGTTGTCGTTTTCGCACATTACTTGACAGGGCACAGTGCGACGCATCGACAATAGTTTCTTTAAATACCTATTTATCAAATTCCTCGGGACTAGAGTCCCCTCTTAATAAACAAACTCGATACACACGTACTTTGAATACGCTTGTCGCGCGCGTTTGTATCGCTTTGTACAAACGTTTGAATCGATGCAAATACGACGATCTGCTTTTTGGTCCTTTTACCTATAACGCCGTGGACCCGCGTTCGCAAAACGTGCGTCGTCGGCGCGGTAAAAATACGCCGTGTGCATTACAATATTACATACCGTCAGCGATGAATATGATTTGGAAGTTCTTCAATTGTATTAGAACTTTCGAACGAAGTTAATGTAATGATCAATGTCTTGAAAACTCTCAAAAACAAAATGGCGGCCTTTGAACTGCAATCCTTGGCCTTAGCTTGGTGGCAAAATAAAGTTGAACATCCAATTTGACCACTTTATATAACACGAATGAAATCAAATCAAATCGTATATTTCAAACAAACCATTTACAGGCACTTTTGAATTGTCAAAGTCGGTCAGTCAAAAACATGAAGCTATTTGCACGTTCGATGAAGTAGATCTTGGTTAAAGAATAACAGCCGCACGGGTCGATCTTCAAGGTAAAGCAACGCTTGCGAAGGTTAGTCTGTGGTTGGGTGACCATCTTAACACACCGAGTTCCCTCCATGCCTCGGAAAGCACGTTAAGCCGTTGGTCTCGGCTGTCATTTGTAGATCTTTGGCAGTCAGAAGCCAATAAACTTGACTCCTGCCGTGTCAAGAAGTTCTGTGTTACCCAGTTAATGGGTTGAGGACGTGGAGGTCTGGTAGGCAGCCGCTCTACGTAAAATACGTATTCAGCTTAATCGGGTTTGACTGGAAGCCGACCAGAATATAGTTGGGTGTAGTTGTAGGCAGATGATGATATAACACGAATAACTTTACTATTTGTCTACTTTGAATATTTATTTTATTCTTTCTTTAAAAAGGTTGTTAATAAGAGTATCGATATATGTTAGTATAATTTGCTTGCGAGTAACCCTGAAT
Organism: Lacanobia wlatinum; assembly: GCA_947578705.1. Classification (NCBI taxonomy): domain Eukaryota; kingdom Metazoa; phylum Arthropoda; class Insecta; order Lepidoptera; family Noctuidae; genus Lacanobia; species Lacanobia wlatinum. Next base: position 7,960,796 of record OX388028.1, on the reverse strand, counting down.
TATTTGGCGGTTTGAATTAGTTGATGGGGTGTCGCTATATTCGATTTTTTAAACTTTTGATGCGGGAGTACGAGGAGAGTGTGCGGTGCGCTCGGGGAGAGGGATGCTAAATCGCGCCACGAAATTATTTACTTAGGCTCTTAAAGTTGTTTTTACAAAGCAGTGCAGTAGGGCGAGCGATGCGAGACTGTTTGGAACTAGCGCACAATTTTAAATTGTGCGCTTGTTTTATGCGAACGTTTTTGAGATGCTGGCTGAGTATCTTGGGATTTTATATATCAATGAAAATATAGTCTTTATTTAAAGTAATATGTACCTACTTTGTACGGAACTCTCGGTGGGCATGTTCGACTCGCACTTGGCCGGTTTTTTTCACTTGGTCGGTTTTTTCACTTTCATAATCATCCTTGAGAGTTTTTATTAAGTTAATGACAAAATTTTGAAATCTCATTCATTATTTTTTGAAAATTATTACCTACAAACGTTCAAGTATAAAGCCGGATACTATACTTTTTATTTAAATTGTTTTTTTTTTTTACTAAACATAAATATGTGTTACATAGGCACAAGAGGCCCAAGCCATCAAAGACGAGTGCGACGCTGACCTAGCGGAGGCTATGCCGATCCTCAACGCGGCCCTAGCAGCTTTAGACACCCTCACTCCTCAGGACATTACCTTCATCAAGACCATGAAGAGTCCTCCTAGAGGCATCCGCATCGTCATGGAGGCTATCTGTATATTAAAGGTACATTTACTAAAGCTATCTATCTACCTCTACTCTATCTTGGAGTTACATTTTATTTTTTTTAACAGAAGATTCGAGAAGAGTTGCTCAACAGACTTTTCTGCCCTTTGTGTATGAGCTTAGGTCTTTTGAATTATGTACAATGAATTTTGATGCCACCTTATTTAGATAATTGATTCCTGAGTTTATTTGGTTTACTAATAATTTGAAGAAATAACGCAGAAACCTCAATGTTTGACACATTGGATATTATCTGGTGTAGCAGGAGTGAGTCGCTATTGTGTGATTATAATGCGCTCATGATACAATGTATCTATATATATATATATATATATATATATATATATATAATATAATATAATATAATATTATAAAGAAGAAAGATTTGTTTGTTTGTTTGTTTGTTTGATTGAATTGAATAGGCTCCGAAACTACTGGACCGATTTGAAAAATTCTTTTAGGATTGGATAGCTACATTATCAGGGAGTAACATAGGCTATATATTATCCCCGTACTCCCACGGGAACGGGAACTACGCGGGTGAAACCGCGTGACGTCCACTAGTGATACAATAAGTCAGTCGCAAGAACATTCTCTCCCCTCGGCGGTCAAGACACTTCCCTAGAAGAGTTTGCCTCTTCTAGGAAAGTTTCTTGACTACTTGTGTAAATTCTAAACAGGGTTAAGAATTTTCACAAGTTTTGTTGTACAGAAAATCTTTGCCTTAAGAGGAAATGCGGGCGGCGAGACTTTGTATGTAAAAAGACATAATTCAAGGTTTGGCTCTCGACAGTTTTCTCCTCCAATATTGGACCGATATAAGAGATATTTAACAAACTGAATAAGAAGGATATATACTGCCTCTGTTTTCTTTTTTTGATTAATAGTTGCCAAATTTGTACACTAGGGCTATGTTGACAGCGATTTATCGGACAATTTTGAGCATTTTGTGAGAGTTCTAGTGCTTATACGGTTAATAAATCAACAAAAAAGAAAATATAGGGACACAGTATATATCCTTCTTATTTAGTTTGTAATATCGGTCCAATATTGGAGGAGAAAACAGTCGATAGCCAAACCTCGAAATATGACTTTTTACATACAAAGTCTCTCTATCATATGGAGATTGCTACTAACCCAAGTAGCACACTAGGCTGCTTATTAGCCAAATAACAGATTTCCATCATGCTTAAAGCTGAATAAAAAAGCTGCATAAGGGCTGTATAGGGCCTTATACAGCTCTTATAACTCTTAAATGGGCACAAATTATTCAGCCTTAAGTTCACGTAGCTGCTTAGGAGCTGTGTAGCAGCATTTTAACAGAGTTATAAAGTGTAACAACAGTACTATGCGCTGAATATCGACTGACTTAGAGATTACAAGTTACTCTTTATTCAGTAAATATGTCACATCTACGCTCTTAATAGATGTTTTAAACCGGGAAAGGCTGCTTGCGGCCAGTGTAAAAGTGAACATATTTGTTGTAGCAAACATATAGAAGCAACTATAACACTAGCTGCCAATTGAACACTTGTTTTGTGGAGTGAATTATACGTGGATAATATTCATATTCCCTGGTAAGTACATTGTTAAACATATTAATAAAAGAAAAATGATTGGGAATGTAATTTCACTGACATTATACATATATATTGTCTAAGAAAATTTTAGTGCGCCACGAAAATATTCTGTTTTTAATTAGTTTTGTGATATAAATAAGCCGTGATGAAAACTTGAATAAAAAATTTTTAGTACTTTGAAAAGAATCATAAGACAAGAAGTTATTATTATGTTATCAGGAAGTAAGAACTAATGCAATACATTTCTAATTCATACACAAAACATCATAAAACTTGAAAAATTAATCAGTATATTTATAGGTTATACAATACAATTTTAAACAGCGACGTGAATAGTTAAAACTCTTATTTGCTGCAAAAGGCTGTGTTATAGTTCACTAGTGTACTGTTAATCAGCAAAAAACTGAATAAAACTAAACATGTGAACTGTATGCAGCTATAAGCTGTTTTCTTTACTTTTAATGGTCCACAAGCTCTATCGTTAGCCATAATGTGAACAATTAAACAGTTGTTATGCAGACTCTTTAGGGATCCGCAGTATTATATCTAAAACCACCGCATGGATAACTTCTAGTTCAAAATTGCCAAAGTGATATTATTTAACACACCGTTTTACGCGCGCGCAAACCTATCAAATTGGGTAGAAAGATATAAATATATAAATAGATATATTATTTTTCTATTGTAAAATAAATTGTACTGCAACATAAACATAAATGCAATATTTCATCCTCAACATATTTTAATTTCCTAGTTTTTACACACTCTAAGAAGGCTGTTACTCAAAACGTGACCTCACGCTTAATTTTCGTTTAGTAAAACGATAACTGTCCTTGCGTTTCATTGTAATTGAATTTAGAACTTTGACGCCTATTTCTGACATTTGTATTGTATTTATGAAATTGGCCCTTAGAGACATTTGATCCTCATAATGTATCGGATTCGGATCGACCGCTGCGCAATCCGCGCGCGCGCGCTCTCGTTTATAAAACGGTGTTGTCACCTAGCCTATTGTGCCTAAATGCGGTCATTTCTTTCTGTCGTTCGCGCGCTAGAAGCGCCTGTTTTATACTGCTCAGTGACATGTGTACATATGAGTATAATATATGTGTATACATATATTTATATGTACGGTATATTTCATTTATATGTTTTTTTTCAGACGAACACCAACTCCGTACCCAGAAACATAAAAAATACATCCATCAATAATACGCCTGATACTGGAGAAGTAATTTTTCAAGTTTGAGGAAACCAGAATATGCTTCCGGACAAAATTGATATGATGGTTAATATGATTCATAATGAAAATAAAATTATAGATAATATGCTGAACAAAATCTGCATAATTTCTGTTCAATTAGAAGACATATCAGAAAAACTGAACCAGCCAAGAAACGAACAACCTGTACAAGTCACTTTATTGAAAAATGTCCGTTAAGATGAAGCCGAGAGCTTTTGCTTTAATATAATTGAAGACCAACGTTAGTTGGATGCGTTAGAAGTGTTTGACTTCTAACGCATCCAACTAACGGTACTTTTGTTTTATGTTCACGTTTCAAATACTTTGTTAATAAGTGATTTACTGTGATGCAGGTTTTATTAGTTGCATGAAAGTGTAGGTAATATGATACAATAGAGATATCAATGTTTTTGTTAAGTTTGTTGTAGTTACCTTTTACTTTTCTGTGACAAATGATATCTACATTGATAGAGTACCAAATGATGTGAGCTAAATGAATCAATAAATATGTATAAGTTCAATCATTTATTTTGTTTTATTTACGAAGTATATAATAATGCAATAAAATAATGGCATTCTTTATGTTTAATACATACTGATTTACATTTTATTTCCCAAAGATCTAAAATGACGGCAGCGTTAGCACATTCATCCAAACTTGTAGCTTAACTTGTAGCTTGTTTGTATATACCAATCAAATTTCGTCTGGAGCTTCATCCCAACTATTCAATATTTTAATCACAGAATTGGAAATTCCATTGTGCCAGTATTCGCCACCTTCGATTTCTTTTATGTTCACATTTCGAGGAGTTGCTAAAATTGTCTTTGAATCAGTTGGTAATATTTGCGGAATCAAGTCGTTGATAATTGCTGCCAGATCTTTTAAAGCAACATGTTTAATACTCTTTTCTACAGCCCACGTTCTAATTTTTTCCCTAAACAGTGAGTGCTTTACATCATCGCTATAGTTGCCGTCGTCATCATCTTCAGAACTCGATATTTTTCTGAGTTATAATGGCCGGTGTTTAGAATAAAATAATTAATATTATCACCGAGGTTACTGGAAGAAGAACTTGGACACACATAATTTGTTGAATATGCAACATCTTCTGAGCTATTGCGACTAATATTTTGTACGGAACCATCCTGTTTCAAACTATTTGTCACCCTTTGCGTTACTTCTCAACTTAAAGCTTTTATTTCTTCTTTTTTCATAATTCTTTGGTACTCTATCGATAATTTTCTTCTAATGCCCCCTATTCCAGCTTTCATTTTCCACGAATTAGTCGAATTCATTTTTATAAAGCATTAAAATATACGTCAGTATAATCGCCATCATCAACTAGTTACACTGACTGATTACAGTACCACATGTTACTTTTATTCAGATAAAGTCTGATTAATGGTACTTATGTGAACCACTATAAAGTATAAGCCGCTAATTCGATACACTAGTGAGTCTCTAAGTAGCGGCGAGGCATCTAGTGAATGTTTAAACAGCCACTATGCAGACAATATCAATGGCAGTATAGAGGCTGATTAGCGGTAGAGATATTCAGCAATAAGCTGTAATGTGGGCCACAAATCATTCATTATACAGCTATTAACGTCATAATCGTTCACACGTGCCCTTTTAATAAGTCAGTGTAATAGGAGTTCACAAATACCTTCTTATACAGCATTTGGCGTAATTACATCCACTAAATAGCCCTTACTACGGGTAAGGCATTAGAAAAGGTTAAAAGCTGAATAAAGTCGTTGACAATATACCTTTATAGCACCCATAGCGTCTTAATGGTAGTTTTGTCGGCCTTAATCAGCCTTAATGCAGCTCTTAACCAGCTTAAGCTGTTTAAATATCACTGACAACTACTATGCAGCTGTAGGATCACCAGTGTACTCTTAAAAGAGTCTTAATACGCATAGAGTTTCAAATAGGTCTAAAAGTGAGTAGTTATACAGCTATCTGTGCTACTTGGGAATGGAGGCCATTTTGCTAGTAATAACATCTCAATAAGACTGAGGTAAATTTTGATATTTAAGTTACAATTTTGTAAAATGCTGCTTGTTTCTCAAACATGTAAAACAGTCATGACATGTTATTCTATATTTTATGTTTTACCGCTTTGCTAAAGGATGACCCGGTAAGTGAATAATTTTGATCGCACGATGGTACATAGAACTACAACTTTGTACCTAGAGGTACATACACTTCTCACGCATGCTGGTTGGTTGCCTACACAAGTAGAATTTGCTGATTTTATAGTTTTGTCCAGTTATTTTCAATACAATAATACTTCGTATATCTAGGCTTTGTCTTAAGTTACGTCAAGCTATTTTTTTTCTTCTTTTAAACAGTTTGCCCACCTACTAATTCATCAAGAATTGTTTTGTGACATTTTCAAAATTGCATGTTATTCTACATCGAAGTTTAAATTTTTCTTAGCACTAATTTGATTATAGGTAGGTAAACTACAATAATTTCTGTGAATAAAATAAACTACTAACTCATACACAGGAAGTGAAACCAGACAAGATCCCAAACCCGTCGGGTGTTGGCACCGTCGAAGACTACTGGGGGCCTTCGAAGAAGATCCTGAACGATATCAAATTCCTGGAGTCGCTACAGAACTACGATAAGGACAACATCCCGCCGGCCGTGATGAAGAAACTAATGACCACCGTCATGCAGGACGAGGGCTTCGTCCCCGAGAAGATCAAGACTGTGTCGGTGGCGGCTGAGGGTGAGACATTACTGACGTTGGCCTCGAAGTTTGAGAATTTGCGACGTGCGAAGTTACGACGTGATAAAAGCTACTTTTAATGCGGCCTCTTTTATTTATCGAGTTATTTTTAATCCACTAATCTACCAACTAGGCATTGATGGACCTACGTATGTGTGCGTCGGCTTCGCTTCGGCCCACATTTACGCGTTCGTCCATCAATGCTTCTTTTGCTGGCCGCTGCAGTCATGTAATATAATATTTATAACGGGATAAGAACACGTTAACAATCATGTAATGTATGAAAAAATACAATAAATATCGTTATATAGGTATGTGTAAATGGGTGATTGCGATGACGAAGTACGACAAGGTGGCAAAGGTGGTCGCGCCTAAGAAGCAAAGGTTGGCGGCCGCGCAGGCGGTATACGACAAAGCCAGTGCCGCCCTTGCCGTGAAGCAGGCTCAGCTCAAAGAGGTCAGTAGACACATCGTCACTACATCCATCCATTATCGAGGTTGTCAAGGTCACTCATATTTTTTGGGTCATGCCCGCGACACAATTCCACTGCAAATCCTGAACTGCAATCTCTGTTGATTCGGTGACGATGGTGAGAAGTGCCGAGATACAAAGCTTGATGAGTCCCGGAGAAACGATTCAGCAGGCTTGGATCCTGCAATGAAATGTATCAAAAGAGAAGACCAGAGGACACATTTTTTCACTATGCTTTTGTTAATCCTCAGCTTTTCTTTTCTGGGTAATTTCACGCGTAAGTCCTATAAAATATGGTAAAAGAAAGTTTAAAATAATAGACTTCTCTAATTAAAGGTACAACTGAAACTGAAAAAACTGGAAGACGCTTTAGCGGAACAGAGTCGTCAACAGAAGATATTGGACGACGAGGTGATGGACTGCAGCAATAAATTGAAACGAGCCGAGATGCTCATCTCCGGTCTTGGCGGCGAGAAGACTCGCTGGACACAAATCGCTAAAGATTTGCGTGAAACTTACAACGCTCTTACAGGTTAATATTATCCTGCCATAAATGGAGATAGTTAAATAGTATCGTAATAATAATATGAGCAATACGATTTACAATCACGTGAATTTCACAATTTTATTCATCATCACATAATTCATTTGTTTTTTAAGCCACTAAAAGCAATACATCTTCTTTTCCCCATATTCATCATTCAGACATCTCAATTGTCACGATTATAATGTAATTTATTTGTCTAGACCCGTATTTTTCCCTTTACTTATATAAAAAAACCTTAATTGTAATTTCAGGTGACATCTTGATTGCTGCTGGAATAATCGCGTATCTCGGACCGTTTACAGCGACTTTTAGAAATACCCAAGTATGTAATCAAATATTATCTAAGTGTACTTAGTAATTCATTTTATTCGCCTTCTCTGTTTGACAAGATAGCTTGAGTCCTAATTGAGTGTGTCAGGGTTTTATCGATAACGTGTGTTGCATGTGACCTTATCCTTATGAAGGTAATTTCCGCGTGTATGATCACTTGAACAAATCACCGTGGACACTAAAAACGTCCTTACCTTCCTATTGGTAGATGTTATCATGGGCGCAAGCGTGTCACGACTGCGGCATAGTGTGCACGCTGGACTACAGCCTGATCAAGGTGCTGGGCGAGCCCGTCACCATCCAGCATTGGAACATCGACGGGCTGCCCGCGGACGACTTCAGTGTTGAGAGCGCCATCATTATCAAGTGAGTATTCTGTAACTACGAATTTATAAAAGGCCTAAGCACACCGCTTCAATGCCGTGTTAAAAAATTGCAATTGCATTTTTGTCGTATTCCTACTAGATAAGTTTGAATGTCCTTTGTTAAAATTTTAATCCTTTGATATCCCGTCCCAGTATGCACTGGCCATAAAGGTTACATACTCCACTAGGCTTGCCCACAGAATTGTCGCATGTTTTGTGGATAGTGGCTGAAGCTACTCGGCGATAACCTAATATACCTTCGTGCCAGTAAAAGAATTTCTGTTCGCGTATTAGTATTTTCAGAGACCTCCTACAAACAAAGAAGCAATTTTTATAGAAGACAGACACCCTGGCTTTTCAAAAGTAAATTCGTTTTCTGTTGGTCTTGGATAATAAAAGCTAGTAAACCTAGCTATAAATAGGTTTACTACGTGGGTTGATTCATCAAGGGTATAAATAAAATTGTGGTGTGCAAAGTGCAAACTAGATAACGACTTTTGAATACCTACATAAATTTTTTCATTTGCTGTGCACATTGCCTACCAGTGCTAGTTGCATAGTTAACTTTAATATGCAACAGTATTTAAACTCGACCTACCCCTATAAAATCTACAAAGTAGTTAGTTTTTAGGGTTCCGAACAAAAAATGGGACCCTTATAGGATCACTCGGGTGTCTGTCTGTCTGTCTGTCCGTCTGTCACAGCCAGTTTTCTCCGGATCCACTTGACCGATTCTGTTGAAATTTGGTACACATATGGATTTCTGCGACCCAAATACGGACGCGTTACGTAAATTATTAAATTTTTAGTATGGGGTCACTTTTGGGGGTCAAACTAGAAAATTAAAAAATTGTTTTTTGAACAATACCGTGTGACATATCAAATGAAAGGGCTTACTGTGAGGGTTTTAATTATATTTTTTTCATTATTTTAAAATAAACAGTTTTGAAGTTATTATCTTATGGTAATGTATTACAGGACAGCTCGACGCTGGCCTTTGATGATTGACCCACAAGGCCAAGCCAATCGCTGGATCAAAAATATGGAAAAACCGAACAATCTCAGCATAGTGCGTATGACTCAGGCTGACTTGGGTCGCGTCTTGGAGAACGCTGTACAGTTTGGACAGCCGGTATGAAGTCACAATGTTTCATCATTCATTTTCCTAGCGTTTTCCCAACTACATCGGAGTCAGCTTCCAGTCAAACCTCCACAACACAGCAACACGGTATTAGAAGTCACAATGTTTAATGGCTCATTTAGAGCCTATGCACACGGCGAATTTTTACGCGCCTACGATGCGCGTTCACGGCGCTGATGTAGATGACCAAAAAGTAGTCCTAGCTGTGTCTGAAGCGCGTTAGAGCGCGTCATCTGCACGTCGTCGGCGCGTTAAAAATGCCGTGTGCAAAGGCCCTTGTTAGATTATCTGCCAACTTCTTCGACATGCCAATAGCGGCTAGGTCGAAAAGGTCCTTACCTACACATTGTTAGACCACTAGGCGTTTACACTGGCGGGTCTAAAAAGGCGACTTTAGCAGAATCATATTAGAATCATAATATTAACCACACAATAACCTGTCAAATTTCATTTTCATCTTTATCGCTAACGCATTAGGTTCAAGGTTGATTGGGAAAATTTGACAGTGACGGGTAGCGTGATGTGCTTTCTGATTCTGCTAAAGTGAACTTTTTAGACCCGCTGGGTCTTGTATAGCTAATCACTAGGTAGACAATCTAGACCTAGTGTAACAGAGTAAGTGAGCCTTAGGAGTGCAACCGTTGCATTGCCGTAAAAAGTGAAAAATTAAAGTTATTTTATACTTTGTAGTGTTTTGTTTTTGGAAGTCGGTTGTATTTTTTTGTACAAAAGTTTTTTATTTTTCACTTTTTAGTGTTACCTGCGTACCCATTCACCGGCGTGATGTTATGTTATGAACTGGTGTAAAAAAATAAACAGTCATGCGATTTCAGCAATTCCGATTTGCTATCATTTATTGAAAAATTCCGTTGCCTTACTCCGAAGTTCTTTATCAGATCTTCACCAAATTGTAATGGGACCAGTCCAGGAAAATACTCTTCCAATCAAAAAAGAATCATCCAAATCGATTGACAATTGGCGAAAATACAGCTGAACAAACATTTTTCATGGGATCCCATCAGATCCTAACTTATACCTTCCATCATCAGCTCAGCAACATGAGATGATGATTACCAGGCACAAATATCTGAATTGCATTAGAAAGTTTATGAAAAACATAGTATGTGTGGAGAAATCGGTGAACATACACAAAAAAAAAAACAAATTTACAGTCGAACATAGAACCTCCTCCTTTTTGAAGAAGTTGGTTAAAAATAAAAGTACCTAGTATATCATTTGACGCCGAGAGACGTCGATGGACCGCGGTCTGACTGCATGTTCACAGTTTTTTATTCGACTGCAGGACTAATATTGGTGCTCTTCTCAGGTGTTGCTAGAAAACGTATTGGAGGAGTTGGATCCAATGCTGGAACCACTACTGCAACAACAAACCTTCCGCCAAGGTGGAGCCCTCTGCATTAAAATCGGTGATACCATTGTTGAATACAGTAAAGATTTCAAGTGAGTATTTCTTAGATAAATCCGTAGTTCAACATGAATGTGTCTCATGTGTTTGGAAAACAATTGTCTACATTGCTGGAATTTTTTCTGTAGTTCAAAGATTTTAGCCACCTACGAGTATTTAAAAACCGCCTTGTCACAACTATTAAACTTAACTATATTTCCTAGATTATACATAAGCACAAAACTGGCGAACCCTCATTACCTTCCCGAAGTGGGCGTGCGAGTGACCCTCGTGAACTTCATGTTGGCCATGGACGGTTTGCAAGCGCAGCTACTGGCGCGAGTGGTGGCGAGGGAGCGGCCAGACCTGCAGCAAGCCAAGACAGACCTCACCACGCAGAGTGCTGAGCATCGGAGGCTCTTACAGGACATTGAGAAGAAGATATTGACTGTACTATCCACTTCTGAACATTTGCTGGAAGATGAAGAAGCTGTGCAGGTAACATAAAACGGCTTATTCCGTTTATCCACCCTAAAACAGCCACCCTAAGGTGGCTGACTCGGAATTAGCCGTACTACGGCTACTTAATTACATGGCTTAATGGAGACTGAGGAGGAACTGGAAATCCAGAGCCGCTACTGCCTTAGTACTATAGGCTTATTCCGAGTATCCACCTTAGGGTGGTTGTGTTAGAGTGGATAAACGGAATAAGACACATTTTTGGACGGTCCACATATTCGGTATTTCCTCAAATAGTCTGTCCTAATAGCAACCCGTGAATCGCTATCTAGTCGGACAGTCAGTAAATGCGATTGCCACAGTAGATCTCATATAAAATCTTCAAGGTATATTAATGCCTCGTTGGTCTTGACATCTAGTGGATATAGCTGCGCTGAGCATCAGGGCCCCAAGTCTGCTATTACAATAGTGTCAGAATGGTCTCATAATGATTTCATAATGGTCGATTTTGACAAGTTATGCCAGATTTCTTTTATATATGTTTTTAAATATTATTTATTAATTTGTCATTATGTACGAGATTACCATTCTATGACATTTCTTTTAATGGAGTGTCAGTGGTTGACCATTGGAAAGTAATAATGAAGCTTTTATATTAGTAGATTAGGTACCAAACTTGTCAAAATCGACCATTATGAAATCATTATGAGACCATTCTGACACTATTGTAATAGCAGACTTGGGGCCCAGGTCTCGGAGTTGATTCTCAGGTCGGACAAATTGTTAATGGTATTATCCATATGTTATTTCTCAGTTTCACACTCCGGGTGTGAATAATTTGTGCCCGGTTAATGGTATATGAAACGAAAAGGTTTTTAGGTTTTTAACTTCAGAGAGTGTACGCAGGAACTCCACGTCCTGATCCCACTATCGCCCTTTTACTACCGGAATACCACACGTTCTGCAGGGTTCCATCCGCACTTGGTCGATATACCGACTAGTCGTAGGTAGGTACTGTGATACATCCTCCTTGGACGCATCAACTTATTTATAAAAGCTTTAGAAGAATTAACTGAAAAAGTAATATGAATTAGAATAGGTTCGAATGATGACATATATTTATTAATTTGTTTTTCTTTTAAGCAGAACTCTAAAAGCTTTATTTGGAGCATGAGCTCAATTAATAATCCTTTAAATCTCAATCAGTATTTTCTTTATTCACGATCCCTGACGCGCACTGATCCATAATGCGCACAGCCGGTGTGGAACTCTCTGCCAGTGTGTGTTGCCTTCTACATATAACCCGTCTGCCTTCAAAGCAATAATGAACAGGCATCTTCTGGGCACGCTCGCTCCATCACAGACCTCATCCATCGCCTTCCATCAGGCGTGATCGAGGTCAAGAGCAAGCCCATTCCTCAATAAAAAAATAAAAAAACGCGTTTTGTTAATATCTAGGTTCTGAACTCTGCGAAAGAGATGTCGAATGAGATCAAAGAGAAGCAGGAGGTGGCAATGGTGACCGAGCAGGCGATCGACGTCGCGCGGGACGACTACGTACCCATCGCCGTGCACTCCACCGACCTGTTCTTCCTCATCGGTAAGTTGTTGGAACTAGAATACTTGAACATAGTTGCTAAAATAAGTAACTATGGTAGGCGCCAAATAAACTTGCAATAAAGTACATTGACCTTTTGCCTGATTATACTTTCGTAGACACCCGAATCAATAATGAACCATTTTTCAAAACTAGAAAACGTAAAATATCACGATAGAAGTCGATTCAGAATAGCTTTATGTCATTATTTCTGTTTTATATTAAGAAAGTCATTAATGTATCAAGTAATGTGGGTCAGTGACCTTTATTGCACATTTGTCTGGTGTCTACCAAAGTTAAAATGTTTAGATATAGTTGAGTTTGAAGTTTAAGGATGGAAATGCACTGGCAGGCAGCTTGCTTAGCATGTGGAGCATAGATTCACCTGGCGAGTAGCAGAAGAGAACCAACACACTAAAATGTTCATCGGCCGGACAACGTTGACACCTTCGCAAACCGCCAAGCGCGCAATGCCAGTAAGGAACATTTTAGCCGTCTGCCAGCGCGTTTTCGGTCGTCAACTTCATGCAACATAACTATAACTAAGTGAAGTAAAAATAATGTTTATCTTTATATGTTTATCGTAGGAATAATTAACAAAATGTCATTTATTTTAGCATCGTTGGCGAATATAGATCCAATGTACCAGTATTCGTTGGGCTGGTTCGAAGGTTTGTTCGTGGCCACCATCGATAACACGGAGAAGGTAGAAGACATTAATGAACGGCTGGATATACTAAGGAATTTCTTCACCTACTCTCTCTACGCTAACATCTGCAGAAGTTTGTTTGAAAAGGTAAAGCATCGACTGTCAAGGTCATGAAGGAAAATTGAAAATCTCAAAATCAACAATTGCAAGTCATCCCAAAATTGTTGACAAATTATAATGAAAAAAATTGTAATATTAGGTGTACATAGACTGAATAATCGATGAGCCAAGCACACATGAAGATTACTAAAATATATCATCACATTACAGGATAAAATAGTGTTTTCATTACTGCTGGTGATCACGCTCATGGTGGCGAAGGGGGAGGTATCACGAGGCGCCGTGATCTTCCTGCTGGGGGGCGCGCAGCCTCGCAGCGTGGTGCCCAACCCAGTGCAGTTCCTCAGCCCACAGGCCTGGGCCGAGTTGAATGCGTAAGGATCATTCACATCTAATCTATATACTAATATATAAAGCTGAAGAGTTTGTTTGTTTGCTTGAACGCGCTAATCTCAGGAAGTGCTGGTTCGATTTGAAAAATTCTTTCAGTGTTAGATACCCTATTTATCGAGGAAGGCTATAGGCTATATATCATCACGCGAAGACCAATAGGAGCGGAGCAGTAATGTGACGCAGACGAAGTTGCTGACCCGCGCAACTTCGTCTGCGTGCTAGTCTAATATATAAAAATCTCGTGTCACGGTATTTGTTATCGAACTCCTCCAAAACTGCTTGACCGATTTGCCTGAAATTGACTGTTAATTTTTCCAAGGAACGGTACAATAGGTACCATAGTTTGACATTTTGTATGCAAATCCTCCAAATGAAAATATTTCATATAATTCGCAGACTGAATGAAATACCAAAGTTCCAGGGAATTCTGGAACACTTCTTGGATAACGTTCCAATATGGGAGGAATATTGTGATTTGCCGGACCCACAGAACCAACCTTTGCCTTCGCCGTGGGACAAACAACTTGACCGGTTTGAGGTAACAAACCTGGTTTATATTTTTAATGAAAACAAGTAACATCAAATTAAAAACTGTATCTACGTATCATTTTATTCTTCCAGAAACTACTGGTATTGCGGTGCATGCGTTTGGACATGATGGTGCCAGCAGTCCAGAACTACGTTGCAAGTAAGCGTTTCAATTCCTCATCGAAAATCTGCCTTACAGGTTCATCTGCAATGATCCACCGGTCGAGTCATACTCCTAGAACATCGACACCTAGTTGTCAGCCTAACGGTGTTATGTAGGTTACAGTGAAGAGCACAACTTAATTTCGCCAAGCCCCGAGCCATTATCGGACATCAAGACGTGCGGTGATGCGCTATCGGTACATAGTGAACATCCCACCCATTCGCACAAAACGTAATACATCCATTGAGCGGACAGCTTAGGAGTGTGATTCCCTGCTGGAGTGTGTGATTCGTGATAGCTGTGACGTGGGGGTGGGGGTCTTAAAGTCAACAGTGAATAGGTTACTTCTTGGTAATCTTACTCCAACGTCGACCGCATCATCGCTTTCCATTAGGTGAGATAGTGGTCAAACGTGAGCTTATCTAAATATACCATAACCACCTGGTATTATGGTATGGTTACCATAATACCATAATGACTGGCAAGCATTGATATACATAAAAACCCAAGATACACACTCAGCATCTCAAAAACGTCCGCATAAAAAGCGCGCGCTAGTTTCAAACAGTCTCGCATGCTGCACTGCTTTGTAAAAACAACTTTAAGCTATCCGTGTAAGGTTGAATTTGCAAAAAAATTGTTTATAGTATAATTACACACAAATCACACATGACACTTGATACATGTCAGTTTTTGACGACAGTTTCGAGTGTTGCATTTGTGCGAGACTGTGCGCATCTTGGGTTTTTTATATATCAATGCTGGCAAGTCATTATTTTATTCTAACGTATATACTATTATATTATTTACATTTTTATACTAAATCTTTTTAAAGCTACGATGGGCCACAAGTTCGTGGAGCCTCCACTCTTTGACCTGGCGTCTTCGTACTCGGACTCTCACTGCTGTATCCCCCTGTTGTTCGTGCTCACTCCCGGCTCTGATCCCATGGACACACTGCTGAAGTTTGCAGATGATCAGGTACACAACATCAATCAATGTATGCTTGCTAGTATTTTCCCAACTATTTTGGGGTAAGCTTGGTATATATACATCTACCCTAATTTACACGGGGAGACTATTCATCTGGCTTCTACGTGCTGTGTGATACGAGACGCCTCGGCAAGACTGTTCATCTGGCTTCCACATGCTGTGTGATAAGAGACGCCTCGGCAAGACTGTTCATCTGGCTTCCACATGCTGTGTGATACGAGACGCCTCGGCAAGACTGTTCATCTGGCTTCCACATGCTGTGTGATACGAGACGCCTCTGCAAGACTGGTGTCAGATTTTCTAGTTTTTGACTACCCGTAACGACGTCATAGATCTGTCAACAGCTTTACGTTCTTTCCGAGGCATGTAATGTAAGGAGTCTCGGGAAGTAATGGACTCACCTCAGTAAACGTTGCTTAACCTTGAAAATCGGCCGGTGCGGCTGAAATGATTAAGCCACGATGTTTATCTTATTTATTTATTTAACAGTTTATGTACACTCGTTAAGCAGACAGATAAAAAGAAGGAAACAGAAAAATAGGTACAAAGTTGATGGTTATTTCTAAAGAAATCTCTTAAGTAATAAAGTTCATATTTGTAAAACTGTTTGAATGTTGCCAGGGTTTCGGATCTTCGCGATTGTTCTCGCTGTCTTTGGGCCAGGGTCAGGGTCCTATCGCTGTCAAACTCATCGAGGAAGGTGTTCGAAGTGGCACCTGGGTGGTTCTCCAGAACTGTCACTTGGCTAAGAGCTGGATGCCCACGCTAGAAAAGGTAAACAATCAGCCTTTTCGCTTTTATTGTTCAACAGGTGTTAACAACCTTATTAGGTGTGGTGAGAATATTTTTGAATGTTTAACTTTCCTAGATCTGCGAAGGGTTTACTCCTGACTCCACACATCCAGACTTCAGGCTTTGGCTGACGTCATACCCTGCTGCTCATTTCCCGGTGTATGTACTGCAGAACGGTGTCAAAATGACCAATGAGCCGCCGCAAGGTAATGATTATGATTTATTTCGAGTTTGTAGATAATATCGACACATTATTTTGTGTGTTGATATATATATATAGCAGCTTCGCCCGCGTTTGAGACAAAAAATATTCCAAGGGAGCATACTCTCGGGTTAAAATTTATCGTTAGAACATACGATGTCTTTTTAACCCGAGAGTATTTTCTCTTGGAATAATTTCTTCTCTCTAAGGAGCTTATACGTGCCTTCCGAAGCACGGAATCATCTTTTATCAGACAATCAGGTGATTCAAGCCTGCAATGTCCTAGCCATACTGGAAACAACTTTTCAAAGTATGCTTCCCGTGGGAATCTAACCCACAACCACCGGGCCACAAGGCAAACGCCTAAATTACAGTAAAAAAAGAAGATTGATTGGAATGATCTATTCGTGTGCCAAGTTTTATGATTAGCCATCCAGTCGTTATGACGTAAAGAGTTACAAACAGACAGATACTGATACGAGTTACTTACGCTCTTATAAGTATTGATTAATCGACCGCTTCTTTATATTTTTGTTCGACTTATATTTAAAGTTTGCATACGAAAATCCAGGATTGCGAGCGAACATCGCTCGTTCGTTCAGCAGCGACCCTATCAACGACCAGGAATGGTTCGAGGGTAACAAGCAGCCTGAGAACTTCAAGAAGCTAATCTTCGCGCTCTGCTTCTTCCACGCCGTGGTCCAGGAGCGGAGGCAGTTCGGTCCCCTCGGTTGGAACATACACTACGAATTCAACGAGACGGACCTCAGGATCAGCGTCACACAACTGTACATGTTCCTCAATGAATATGATGTAAGTAGGGGATAGAAGATCATAAATGTATCGAGTTTCGATCCATTCACTGCTACCTTTCTTTAAATGAATGGCCAATAAATATGTAACACAATAGACATAATCACAAATGCACGTGCATTTGTGATCGAAGTGTGGTTTGAGGTCTTTTTAGGGTTCCGTAGCAAAATGGTAAAAAGAAACCCTTATGGTGTGACTAAGGCTGTCCGTCTGTCACAGCTGGATATCTTAAGAACTACTAATGCTATCAACTTAAAATTTGAAACGGTTTTCGATGACGTTTGTTTGGATATTTTGCTTTTTTTGCAACAGTGACTGAAATGGGTTCATAAAAATTCGAAATGGGGCTACTAGGGCATGTGGGGCTTTCATATCATATGAAAGAGCGCTATTGGCACATTTTTCTTTTTCTTTTAGGCCGCATGGTTTTCGACTTTTGACGAAAAATGTAAAAAAATTGACCATATCTCCCCCCTTATCTCCGAAGTTTGCATAGAGAAAAATCTTAAATTATTCTATATGATAGAAGTTTGTGTAAAGATTACAGGACAAATAAAACGATGTCTCTAAATAGCACACTTTTTCAGAAATCATCAACAGTAATTACATTAGTACCACTGTCGATCAAGAGATGGCGCTAATCTAAAACTGAAATATACACCGCAGTGTTAACATTCTCTGACAAATGTATAATCGCCGATGAAAATCTGAAAACATTTTAGGTTTTATATACCAGTAACGGTACGGCCACAGTGCGCGAGTCCGACTCGCTTTTGACCGGTTTTATTAAAGGGATAGCGCCTTCACATGAATGTGTACACAGTCGCTGCACGATGCATTGTTTGCTTGCTCCCACTGATCTGATAGCTATCATCAGTAGTATCATTTCACTATTTTTACATTTTTACCAAGCACGGGATAATATTGATTCTTAATTGTATTCAGATCTTGATCCGATCTACTGCAACACTAATAAGTACTCTTCTCCTAACTACACCCGCTTTTCTCAACAGTCTGTTTCTATCTTTTGTCCAACGCTTGCTTTCCAACGCTAGATTGTTGTTGGTTGGTACTGAACGGTACGTCATAATGTTGGTAGGACGTGCAATTCATCGCGCTGCGCTATCTGACGGGCGAGTGCAACTACGGAGGCCGCGTCACCGACGACTGGGACCGGCGCACACTCAACACCATCCTGTACAAGTTCTACAACCCTAAGGCCCTCAAGGAGTTAAACTACCCGCTCGACCCCACAGGTAAGTAAGCAACTGCTACTGGAAACTTATTTGAAATGATTTTTATTTTTTATACATAGTCACACCACCCTAAAGTGCAACAACTTAAAAAACAGCGATTATCGATAAAAATGATTGGACAATTTAATTTGATTCTATTTATTAAATAGAATCAAATTAAATTGTATACTTCTCTAACAAAAAATGCAGACAACTACGTTTTTTTTTCACCCCCTGAAAAATGACCTTTTTTGAGTTGTCTTAGTTTAGATCTAGGTGCATGATATATTGATGATTGTATAAGATGTTCAAGGCAATGATTCCAACAGGCGTGTACCACATCCCGACTCTAAAAGAGCACGGAGAATTCGTGAACTTCGCGCGGTCGCTGCCGGCGGCCACGCCGCCAGCCGTGTTTGGCTTCCACCCCAACGCAGACATCACCAAGCACTTCCGAGAGGCTGAGGAGCTGCTCGACACCGCTATACTGACACAGGTCACCATCTGCACTACGACACATCCCTTTTTTGTGGAGAATCCTCATGGATACACTCTGTCTGGGGAGACGGAGTGTTATGTCGGATTCCTACAGACTTAAACCCCACGTTTCCAACCGATATCATGAGTCGGGGGTCCGGGATACAATAAAATTCACGCGCACTCCTGACTGTTATCAGCCCGCCATTGCTAGCGTGCTCCACCTCTTAGTGTGGCCGCTTCAACGACCGCACTGCGGAACTGCGCACCACGTCCTTTAGGCCTGGCTGATCAGGCGACTACTCGGCTCCGAGTTAGCCGCCCGCAGCGGACCCTCCTTATGGTGGCCGGAGACCGTTTAGTGCCGTTCGACGCCCGGTTGCCCTTCTGTACTATGTCATCCATCCATCGTTTGACAGTTTGATAATCCTTTCCTCTTATCACTGAACACACGAACTTTAAGCCGATTGCTTATGGCCTGGTCTATAGCTTGTCATCGAGATGGTAACTGAGTTGATTATCTAGAAAACGATCCACGTTCAAGTATATTTCCTATTATTATTATTTTTAAATAGGTGTAATAATGTGTAAGAGTATTATTTATCAGGTGTCTTGTTGATTTACAAATATAATTAGGATCACATTAAATTCATCTTGAAATCGTCCTTAATATCTGAAGAGTTTATCGTACCGTTAAGTAGTAGTAAATTATATTGTTGTAATCAATATTTTGTAAGTTGTAAAATTAGCTAACCGTAATGTAGGTAGTATAGTAAAATTCATTTTGATCATGTGTATTTCTTATGTTTCATCCACCATTGGCGCAATGGGGCAGGATCGTGTGGTAAGAGATTTCAATGATTAGAATTTTTATTCTATTAAAAGTAGTATCATATCATTAATGCTAATTTCTCATTTTCATGCTTAAAGGATCTCGAGAAAAGATACCAGGTAAATCAATTTTAAGCTTATATAATTTACGCTATGATACAATACACGCAACTAAAATATTTTATGACATGAAAATGAGGCTTTTATAAGAGTAAATTGTGCAATCGCTGCAGTAATTATTATCACAGTGGGAAACATCGCTCATACATGACGTAAATCTAGTTATATAGTTTGCGAGGGAATGGTTTACATCCATCGTAACATACTCGACTCGCGAATTGATGCTTTGATACTCTATATATAGTAACACCATTAAATTATTTTCTAGCGTACCTAAATCATATTTAAGGCAATATACATTCTAATAAGAAGTGTACTAATACAGGATATGGCCGCCGCTGGTGACGCAAAGATAACACCGGAGATGCAAGCGATGGCCATCGCAGAAGACGTGCTGGAACGGCTGCCCGCCAAGATCTTATCGGGCCCGTCCCACGAGGGCGACATCAAGGCGTCAGAAATGACGCCCATGTCCATCGTCGTCATACAGGAGGCCGCTCGCTATGAACGCCTGGTCCGTGTCGTCAGATCCAGCTCAATAGCTGTCATTGGAGCTGTGCAGGGTAAGTTTCAACAGTAAGGCTTTGGAAATAACACCCATGTCCATCGTCATCATACAGGAGGCCGCACGCTATGACCGACTGGTCAAAGTCGTTAGATCCAGCTCAAGAGCTGTCATTGGAACTGTGCTGGGTAAGTTTGAACCTGTTTGAACATTAAGGCGTCGAAAATGACGCCCATGTCCATCGTAGTCATATAGGAGGCCGCCAACTCAAAGGCCATCATTGGAGCTGTGCACTTGTGCAGGGTACCTAAGTTGGAGCATTAAGGCTTCGGAATTGATTCCGAATTCTGATTACAGGAGATCGCTCGCTATGATCGCTTTATTTGAGAAATGTTACCGGCCAGTCTGACAACTCAAAAAGACTATTATATGACGATAAGTCTTGTAGTAAAATGCTACACCACATCGTCTGCTAGTCGATTACAAAACCACCAAGAAAATTTTTGGATAAGTTTTATTAACAATAACAATCTACAAGACTGTTGCAATGCAAGTATTAATAACACACAAAAGAAAAAAATGCTGTTACAACCAAATCACGTGTTTATCTATGATACAGGCATAAGTGTTCTGAATGATATAACGGAGGAGGTCCTGACGAGCATGGTGCGCGGGCGTATCCCCGCGCTGTGGGCCGAGAAGAGCTACCCTTCGCTCAAGCCCTTCGCCTCATACTTCAACGACCTGCTGGCGAGACTCGCGTTCTTACAGGTATCCATATTCATACCTATTGTTTTGTATGCCAAACAAACCGTAATCCCACCTGATGTCAAGTGGTCATTGTCAGTTCTGCAATATTAGGTATCATATTATATTATTTTTATCAACCATTCTATGGAGTCATGAGCTCGAAGATGTTGGGATGAGGAGGCAAAACCAGGTGGTCGTAACAAAAAAAAAACCATAGAAACTAGTAGTCTAGCCAGAATATGAGACGAAGTAAGTAGATGATGCGCTTGGCAATTCTACTTCTGTATGGTCATCGACGCCGTATGGTGTCGGCCGGTGCCCTATGGTACCGTAAAAGAATAATACCATCCCATCACGTCCCGTGGGTGTCGTAAGAGGCGACTAAGGGACTCGCCAGAGAATGGGCAGCGTTCTCTGTAAAAATCAACATCATACACTGCGATCGCCAACCCTGCCAAGCGTGGCAATTATGGCAAACCCCCCCCCCCTTTTAGGGGAGGCCTATGTCCAGCAGTGGACGTCTTTTGGCTGATATGATGATGATGATGATGGTCATCGACTAATTCCTTTCAAACTCTTATGGCTCATTGACACAGTGCGAGCTGCTGACTAGACAGTAGACTGTAGACAGATACTCGGATTGCCTACTCGTGTGCCAGAAGCTTGGCTGATAGCAGCTGCCCAGACTCTTGCGAGGCGCAGCATACAAAAAAAAAACAGGTTCCGCTTCCAATTGCCTGACTGACACTGGCGAGCTACTGTCGAACGCGTCCAAACGATGCGAGTGATATCCTAGCTACTGCCATGTGCGAGTTACTGTCAGGCGAGCAGGCGAGTGAAAACAAAAAATGTTGACGTAGCTCGGATGCGAGTTAATGCGCAGCAGCTGCTCGGCAAGCTGACTTGCACGCTAGCTCGCATTGTGTTAACAAGCTAGTATAAGAAGGCTCAAACAAAGTGGCCAGTATACTAGACAATCACTTCAAAGTCGTTGACTCATAGATTTTCGCTAGAATAATGGACCATATGAACATTTACAACTCGTGTGAAAGTATAGAGTGTGCATTAAAGGGTTACATATGCTCTTTAAATTGCGTTTATACTCTTAAATTCGGCGTTCAAACTACAGCCGAACAAAATGTAGTTTTCCTTTCAGAACACATTCAGAAATTGCTCGGGGTTGGAACCGTGCCCGCGTTATGCTCATGCACGCTCGCACATACACATCTGACTCTGAAGTCAGTCGTGTGATCATTCCACATGGCTTACTAAAATGTTAGGGTAATTCATGTCTGTAGCGCGTTATAAATGTGAAAGTGAAAACATAAACTTGCTTGGTGAATTTTGACGATTTACTTCACTGGGTAAGTTATGATAGGTATCTTTTATAACACTGCAAAGCTACTCTTAATTTTCC
Organism: Lacanobia wlatinum; assembly: GCA_947578705.1. NCBI lineage: Eukaryota > Metazoa > Arthropoda > Insecta > Lepidoptera > Noctuidae > Lacanobia > Lacanobia wlatinum. Next base: position 7,938,179 of record OX388028.1, on the reverse strand, counting down.
TTGGGCTTTAACTTCATGATAAGTATAGAGCAAAGCAGTTTTGTACTTGGAGTCAACTCACGAAGATTCGCATGAGTGGTTGCGATATTGTAGGCATTAGAACCCTTAAATTAACAAGAAATTACCAAACGGTAGATTTGAGCTTCGTTTACACGTAAAAAGTTAAACGACTGTCGAAAACCGAAAATTTCCATGCATCCAGGAATTTATCTTCATCTTGTAAACAGACACCAACATAGTAGGATTAGCCCTAGCCAGATTGATTTATTCACCGTGTAAACGGGTTTATGGTTTTGCCAGCACTGGCACGAGTTCGGGCCGCCGTCGGTGTTCTGGCTGTCCGGCTTCTACTTCCCGCAAGCCTTCCTGACAGCCGCGCAGCAGAGCTACGCGCGCAAGTACAAGATACCCATTGACCAGCTCGCCTTCCACTACGAAGTAAGTAGCTTCTGCATGCGTTAAGTTAAAATGACAAGTAGAAGCTTTGTTAGTTGACCAACCGTGTGTCTTAACTGAGTGAGACTAACACCATTCTTCCAAGTCCTAAAGGAAAATTCGTCCACTCCATTTAACTCAGTCACCATGTCAACGAAAAAAACCATCGTTTAGTGTAAATAAATAACAAGCTATAACGACAATTTTATTGAGTCTAGGAGGAAAGCGTAAATTCGCGTCTGTATCGGTTTGGCAAATATTATGTGGGTATCTAATCGCACATGAATGAATGATATTTAGGTACCGCGATTTTCTGTGTAGGTGTTTAAAAAGAATTCTCGGTGCGATTTCTTTGGATTAAATAAAGTGGGCATTATAATTCAAACATTGAGTTCAGCGGGTCTAAAAAGGCCACTTTAGCAGAATCAGAAAGCAAATCACGCTACCCGTCACTGTCAAATTTTCCCAATCAATCTTGAACCTAATGCTATAGCGATAAAGATGAAAATGAAATGTGGGAGATTCTTGTATTATTAATATTAGGTATGATTCTACTAAAGTGGCTTTTTTAGACCCGCAGATGATCAGACATATTACTCATACATCGTATTTGCACAAATGCACCCTAATGGCGAAAATGTTGGAGAATATACCACTATTCCGTTACAAATAGGTACAGAAAGAGTTTGACCTGCCGGAGCCCCCGGAGGAGGGCGTGTACATTCGTGGGCTGTTCATGGAGGGCGCGCGGTGGAACATGGACACCATGTTGGTCGATGAGTCCATCCCCAAGATACTGTACGATGAGTTCCCGCCGGTCAGTATACTTTTTGTTCCCTATTCAACATCTCGGATACGGTTAAAAATAGGCTAATATTGCGCAAGCCTATAGCACATTTTCAATTGCATACGTCGTCAATTGCCAGTAACGAAACTGCTTGAAACCACTTGATACCACATATTGATCTGCTATAATTGTGTGTGGTTCACCAGGTGTGGTTGATCCCCTTGAAGCGCGAGGAAATTCCGACGGGCAATTTCTACAACTGTCCGCTGTACAAGACGGGCGACCGCCGCGGCGTGCTGTCCACCACGGGCCACTCCACCAACTACATCCTCTTCATGCTGCTGCCCACCAAGATGGACCCCGACCACTGGATCATGCGCGGAGTGGCCTTACTCACGCAGCTGCCGTTCTAGGACATGTTCCTCCAGTGTTCTCTCTACAAATACATCCTCTTCATGCTGCTGCCACCAAACTGCAACCCGGCCACTGAATCATGCACAGCGTGGCCTTGTTCACGCAGCTGCCGTTCTAAGACATGTTTCTCCACTGTTCTCTCTACAAATACATCCTCTTCATGCTGCTGCCACCAAACTGCAGCCCGGCCACGGGATCATGCGCAGCGTGGCCTTGCTCACGCAGCTGCCGTTCTAGGACATGTTTCTCCACTGTTCTCTCTACAAATACATCCTCTTCATGCTGCTGCCACCAAACTGCAGCCCGGCCACGGGATCATGCGCAGCGTGGCCTTGCTCACGCAGCTGCCGTTCTAGGACATGTTTCTCCACTGTTCACTCTACAAATACATCCTCTTCATGCTGCTGCCACCAAACTGCAGCCCGGCCACTGGATCATGCGCTAGTGGCCTTACTCATGCAGCTGCCGTTCTAGAGAACTACTGTCCTCTCTACAATTTCATTGTCTTCATGCTGCTGCCCACTAAGGTGCAGTCCGACCACTGGATCATGCACGGACTGGCCTTGCTCGCGTAGCTGCCTATCTAAGACAAATCAGCAACTATTCTCTGTACAACTACATGCTCTTCAAACTACTTCCCGCCAACCTGGAACCCGACCTCTGTAACTCACTGTTCTATGTGGAACAGTTACACAAGTACGTTCAGGGGTTTTACTAAAACTATTACCTAGCAAGTCAGTTGATGTGCTCCGTGTCTAGGTTAACAGTTGAACTGCACATGGTTTAAATCGCTTGGCACTTAGCATGAAATTTCGATTTTTGCCTTGTACTTGTACCTGCGATGAAAGAGCACGGTCACCCCGAATGACAATAGGTAAAATTATGTCTCGTAATTTTCATCTTCAGGAAACATAAATGGCTCGGAATAGTAGTCCCTTGCAAGTTGTTTACCTTCTTTTTTATAAATTCTATGAGGTTTTTTTTTGAAAAGGCAACGTTGATCATGGTTATTGTTTACAATGTTAAAAACTTGTTTTCTTTTATTAGGTACAATGATAGATAAAACGTCATTGGTAGGTACCTAATTATTTTTATCGTAACTTGGTCTAGTCACCTAAGAAATAATATCGATTTATGTTTAATTTATTCATTAGTTTGTTCTGTATGGAATTTTATTTATATTTTATGACTTATGACAGAAGACAATCGGCTAAACATTGTTATTACGGTACGTTTTACACGTGCAATAAACGATTAAAATGCTCTTTCAACGATTAAAATGCTCTTTCAATCTACTGGAATACAAATTCCTTTAGTCGTTATCCTACGTACCTAAACTATAATTAAAATATTATTATATTCATGCACAAAATGACTTAATCAAATAAAATACTATGTTTCATTCCAAGTTCTTTTCGTTAAGGTTTCATACAATCCTTATCCGTCAAAGTTATGTCCTATCTTATATTATTATGATATCACATTGTACACCAGATGTACTCTATTATTCAGAGGAATAGCTACTTTCTCCTATATTAAACATTTATAGTATTTTTTTGAAAAGACAATGTTTATCATAGCGATGGTTTTCAATATTAACTTTAAGTATTTATTGTTAGTAATTATTTTTGTCGTAACTTGGTCTAGTCACCTAAGAAATAATGTTGATTTATGTTTAATTTATTCATTAGTTTGTTCTATATGTGGAATTCGATTTATATTTTATGTCTTAATGAAATAAATAAAATAATTTGATTTAAACAATGTTGTTTTAATTGTTTGCCTTTGCCCTACTTGGAAACCCTTTTCACATATAATTTGATTAAATCGCACTAAGTACATAATACAATTTTGAAAGTTGCTCCGCCCGCCCAGTTATAAAACATTACACTACAACTTCATCCCCTATGTTTAAAACGCTTATATGTTTTTGGGTGTGTTCTCCAAAACGACACTTTAATAACAAAATCATTAAATTACACTTGTCAACAAAAAACACTTTTTATGTGCCACAAGAATGTTTTTAACTAATTATGTTAAGAACATGTTTTAATATCATAGAACTGAAATTAGAATTATTGAGAGCTTTCTTGTAATGTGATTTTGAAGTGGAGCTTTGAGGTAAAAACTGAAGTTTTCAGGCGGTTCTTATACAGGCACATTATCAAGTTAAGAATTGATTGTGCAGCAGATGGTACGTCAGAATACTCAACTATCCCTTTATATTCAAATAACCCAAAATAAAGCTCACATTTTTTTTACTGATCGTGCAGTATTTCATTATAAATGTTAAGGAACTTGTCAGAATCTTTTGGACACTTCTTCCACATTTTAAACGAATAAAATAACTACGTAAACTGAAAAAATAGCTACTTTACTGATAAAACAAAAAATCGGAATTTACAACGGAATTTACTAAAGGGAAATTGATGTCACTGGTAGAAACTAAAAAAAAATATGGTTTTGTGATAAGGGTAGGTAGGTAATTCAAAATTAGTAAGCACATTCCTTGTGGCAAAATCCTTGTTGACCAGTGTTATTTTTACGAATTTGATACAAAGCATGTTTGCATAGATTTAAACTTAAGAGACATCTTTTGTTTTCTAATATACCTAGGTAATTCTTCATCAAAGCCCCTCTAACAAACGTTCCAGTATAAATAAATAAGACTAGCCTAACTCCTCGTGGCGCTATTGTTGTGCGCCTTATTGAAACAAAGAGGACATTGTTTGCCCCAACTTTATAATAATGGACTTGGATTACTCTTAATATGTAATATAGGTAGTGGGAACTCTGGTGCTACTGCTGAGGTACACGTGAGGTTTTAAATACCTACTATTTTTTTGTCAGCCGATATTTTGTAGGGATTGGATTCACTACATTTTAGAAACTTTCAATTATACATTTTTGAATGGTATAATATATTTTAATTGGAAGGCTCGCGTTTGAACACTATCTCACCTGATGGTAAGCGATGATGTGGTCGAAGATGGAGCACGCTTGCCTAGAAGTAGCTATTCAATCTTGACGCAAAGACCCCCATTTTAGTAATGCTTTGTACAATGAATGTATTGTACACAGTTATCTAGAAGTAACTAAATATTTTTTTTTTAATCTTTATTTATTTACAGGGTTTTTTCTATAAAGAATATGTCACCCCGAAGATGTAACTAAATATTGTATAACAAACCAATATTTAATTTCCTTGAATTGAATATTGCCATCTAGAGCAATGATATTGGTACCTACGCTATGGAAACCAGATTTTTACTTTAAATAAATGTTTCTAACATACTCTTTGTTCAGAATACAAAACATACATAAATATTTGTGTAGGTATGTCAACTTAAACTATGCAGAAAGCGTGTGTAGGAATGAAATTCTTCGGATTGTTTCCTCACATGAACATTCACGCTATAAATTGGGCCCGGACGAAATTGGAAGTTTTCTTGGGGTAACGAGGTCAATGTCATCGTTATGGTTCCGCGGTTTAATGCTCGGCCAAGGGGACCAGCACGCTACAGTTATGGCGGGGCATTACGAGAGCGGTGACTTTGCGATTACGTTGCCCTGTCATTTAGCACGAAAAAGCTCGCATCCCAGATACGGCATGTATTAAATAAGCGAGTAGTGGGCAGGGCGGGGTGGTGGGGTGGCGGGGCCGTAGTACGGGAGGCACTCGGTCTGGCGCGGCGTTGCCGGGGCGACGCGAGATATTGATCTGCGCGCCATCCCGCGCAGCATCCCTCCGGCGGCTCGCCCCCGCGCGCGCACTCGCCCTCGCCCCGGTCCCCGCACCCCGCGCCCCTCGCCCTTGATTCTGCCGCTCGACCACCGCCACCACGACCCCACCGCACCCCCCTACAAATACTTATTACATTTCGCACTACATACTCGACGTAATCCGATGAAGAAATTTCGCTTATGTTTTATAATCATGCATAAACGCCTCGATTTTCATAAACTTGTCAGCTTAATATAAAGATTTGCAAGTTATAGTTATCCTTACAGGGTGCAATTTTAACGTAAACTCCAGTCGTCATTCAATAATGTTATGGAAAGTGGGGATGGAGGTAATCAGGCACAGTATCTTTAAGTTGCAGTTGAATTTAAGAGGTTTATGGTTTTTCGTGATCAAAGTCTTTTTCCGAATATTAAGAATTAGATTTTTTCTGCGAAATATCATAAAACGGCAGTTTAGCAGTGTAGGTACAACAAAGGAAGTATAAAGAAATAGAGAAATGTAAAACGCTTTCGACTTTTACCAGTCTTCCTATTAAACTTCCATTCCAATAGAAAAGTAAGAGCTGACAATTAATTGGACTGATTAAAAAACTTCAGCTTATAACAGTTTACCTGCACAAAGTTGCTCATTGGCGCAGAATATGGCGGAGATCAATCCAGATCACACGAGCTATGCGGCTAATGTAATGTGTCGGAGAGCACATAACGGCTTCCCAGCACAAGTGGGTGAGCAGTAATGTGCGAGGCGAGAGCTGTGTGGCACGCCGTGAATTATGGTATTAGCGCGTGCCTAGTGCAGGAACATGGGGCTGTCAAACTTGAATATTAGACAATCTGGTTCAAAAATCATATGAAGAATGCCATTATACGTAACGCAGTTATGTTGTATGTCTGGCCTGTTGAACAGTCAGCAAATTTTGATGTGAAATCCATCAACTCATCTCCAAAACTCGCTAATGCCACTAAAAAACACCATCATGATCATTTCATCCGAAAAACGATCATAGTTGGACTTGGTCCTCTCTCAAACGTCGACACATCGACCGATCACTCCCAAATTCGCTGGTAACTAATAAATGTTATCGTTACCAAATTATTCTATGAATATAACGGGTGTAACTAAGAAATGCTCAAGCAGCAATTATCACCACTCACTTCTAATTAAAAGTAAAAATATATCCAGTCATTTGGGAGTTTCACTTGGAACCTTATGATTTATGATTAAGTCGAAATCTATAATTATGTCGGAAATAAGTCAGTCAATTGAACAATCTGGATGCCAACGCCATCTAGTGGCGTTCGACGGAGTCTAGGACGTGCTCGACAGAGGCTGAGCTCAGTCTACTGGTGGTGGTCGAGCAGTGCAGACGTGCACACGTCTAGAAGCCGCCGCGTGTTCCGAATACTACACAAGTATTCGGAACACGCGGCGGCTTCTAGTACGCCCACTGTAATTCCAATATCCTGGCTGATCTAACCTGGAGAGTTGTACCTTCACCAACATATATAATAACCAATATCCACAAGTCCCAATAATGAAAAATGAGACTTCAGCGTTACACAAATTAATTAGTAAACGTATAAAGCACGATTATTCAAGATACAGGGAGAATACTATTGATAAACATTTATTACATGCAGGCAGCTCCAAAAAAGCATTCAAGGAATTATGAACAAATAAGATATGGATAGACTCACTTAAGGTCGATGGGAGGAAATTAAATAATCGAACAGACATTATAAATATAGCGACAGAGTTCTATAAAACCCTTTACAGCGCCCAGATACGTGTGAGCGCTAACCCTAATAACGCAGCTACGACGGATGTGAACACAAAGGGTTGCAGTGAACCATTAGAAGTAATAGAGGTTATCGAAGAAATAAAAGACTAAAAACTGACAGAAGCCCAGGCTCGGACTGTATTTCAAATGAAGCCATAAAAACAGCTCATACCTTACTAGCCAGACCGCTGACTCAATTGTTTAACCATATATTACTAACATATAAGACACCGACACAATGGTCAGAATCAAAAATAGGCTCCTTCTGGGTAAGCTCGCTCCATTGTAGACTTTGTCTCTGTCATTCTGTCAACAAACACGTCCCATATAATAATAAAAAAAATAATATGAATCTACAACACGCGACATTGCAAACTACCGACCAATAAGCCTACTGCCTGCTTGTACAAGTTATTCTCTTCGCTTATAAACCAAAGAATAAGTATTACACTAGAAGCTGAACAGCCCATAGAACTTTTCCACGATAGACCATATCCACACTCTGGTACTTCTGCATGAAAAATACACAGAAAAACAAAGACCTCTATATATTGGATACATAGATTATGAAAAAGCCTTCGATACAATATCTCATGAGAGTATCTGGAAAACACTAAAAGAACAAGGAGTAAAAATGAGTATATAGAGGTTATCAGAAGTATATATACGAATAACACGGAAAGAGTAAAACTAAAAAAAACGGGCCCTAGTTTTCCTATCAAAAGGGGAGTCCGGCAAGGCGACCCATCCTCGCCTAAACTGTTCATCGCTATCCTGGAGTCAACAATAATTGGAAAGGTTGGGGCCTGAACATCGACGGAAAACACCTAAGCCATCTCCGTTTTGCAGATGACTTGGTACTCCTATCGGAATCGAGCACAGAACTCCAACCTGTGATTCAATCACTGAATATGGCTAGTAAAGAAGTAGGATTAGAGATGAACCTGGCGAAAATAATGCTGATGACAAACAACACGGAAAATCCTATATCAATTGAAAATAACAAACTAATCTACACAGATAAATATGTATATTTAGGAAAACAAATTAGCTTGGACAGAAGAACTGGAAATAGCGAGACGAATACAATTCACCTGGAACAAATATTGGAGCCTCAGGGAGATCTTTAAAAGCAATATGCCAGTTTAAAATTAAAAGTATAGTCATGAATTCCTGCCTGCTGCCTTGCCTAACATATGCGTGTCAACCCGGAAATCCAAAACAAAAATAAAATTATCACATGCCAGCGCAGTCTAGAGCGCAGTATGCTAAAAAATTAGAAAATTCGAAAAGATACGACACACTAAAATCAAAAGCATATCAAAAGTTGCGGATGCCCTACACTATGCTAAAAAGCTCAAATGGAAATGTGCGGGACATGTAGTGAGACTAAGAGACGACAGATGGACTATAAGAGTCACATAGTGGGAAGGCCCAGTAGGGAAACGCTAGGGTAGAACGTACACGAGATGGGAAGACGACATAAGAGAAACGGCCAGCTCACATTGGATGCAGAAGGCACAGGACAGAACCAAATGGAATTCTTTGGAGGAGGCCTTCACCTGCGAAGGGGTTCTTGCAACTAATACTTTTTAGGGTTCCGAAAAAAAAGGAACCCTTATAGGATCACTCGGGTGTCTGTCTGTCTGTCTATCCGTCTGTCACAGTCAGTTTTCTCCGGATCCACAGGACCGATTCTTTTGAAATTTGGTACACATATGGACTTCTATGACCCAAACACGGACGCGTTACGTAAATTATTAAATTTTTAGTATGGGGGTCAAAACTAGAAAATTAAAAAAAAAGTTTTTTGAACAATATCGTGTGACATATCAAATGAAAGGGATTACTGTGAAGGTTTTAATTATATTTTTTTTTTCATAGTTTTAAAATAAATGATTTAGAAGTTATTCAAGAAATTAGACGAAAAATGACCATTCCCACCCTTATCTCCGAAACTACTGAGCCTAAAATTTTGAAAAAAATGGAGATAATAGATTTTTACCTAAAGATTACAGGAAAACCTATTAGAAGTCTGTAGTGTTAAAATAACATGTTAAAAGAAAAATTCGTTCGGAACCCTTTGCACGCGAGTCCGACTCGCACTTGGCCAGTTTTTAATATAGTAACATAAATAGGAATAAATAAATTGTTCATGTAAGTCAAAATATCATGAGATGTAATTGCAAGAAATATAAGGCTTTTGTTATTTATTTACAGGTCCCGATTTTTTTTTCCAGGCTAACACCTTTTTATGCACCAAATGATTGTTGTAATCATTTTATTTTTAGGTCATTGGAGTCCCGAAACTTTTTGTATGATAGGCAGATATTCCTACAACCAACATAACTGGCGAATTCCTGGCCTATGACGATAGGTCACTTTTACAACTAATACGACAAATACATAAGTTGCTTTACCTATTCGTTTTGTTATTCGTATGTTTGAAATATTCACAATCTAGAATTTGAAGATATCAACATTAATTTATACTATCCGCTACTTTCATTTTTTATTTCATTAAATCCCTCTCCCACCTCCACCTGTTCTTCACTTTTGTTCTCTGCTGTGTCATATTATTTGTACATAAAACTGTACATATATTTTTTGTAATCGCTTTATCATTTGTTTCTCGGGACACGCCACCCTCGTCCTCTCCCCACAGACAGGTACGACTGTTAACGCTCTCACAGTTCATTGTCTAATTTCCACGTTGCTATGACGAGAGACTCGGTGTAGGCACAAGTACCTCACTACCTGAACCCGCAGCCCGGAGCTCGGCGGGAGCTCTATTGAGTTGTTTCTGCTAGTTACTAACAAGTACACTAACGAGACGTATATTGAAATGTTTCGATGTATTTTACGTCGAACTCATCTCTCTTCATGTTCCACGTATGCTTTGTTACTTTCGTATCGAACTCAATGTGAGGAGCGACTGGTTCGAGTGGTCGATGTCAGCACTTGAATCTGTAGCGAGCAAATTACGACCGAAGAACAATATGATTTGAAGTGTCCTTTTGTTGAAGATACTTTTTTAGGGTTCCGAACATCCGTAAAAAACGGAATCTTTATAGGATCACTCGTGTGTCTGTCTGTTTGTCTGTCCGTGTTTTAATATGGGGGTCACTTTTGGGGGTCAAACTAGATAATTAAGAAAAAAGTTTTTCAAACTGTATCGTGTGACATATCAAATGAAAGGGCTTATGAAGATTTTAAATATTGATTTTTTTCATAATTTTAAAACAAACAGTTTTGAAGTTATTCAAGAAATAAAAGGGTTAAAAAAAAATTACAGGCAAATCTATAAGAAGTCTGTAGTGTTAAAATAACGTGTTAAAAAAATTGAAACCCGTTGCTCGCGAGTCCGACTCGCACTTTGCCAGTTTTATGATGGTACGGAACCCCCTTGACCGATTTTTTATTTGATAGCTATAGTCGTGTCACGAGTAGGTACATCGATTGACTGACTAATTGATTGCTCTTTGCAGAAAATATCGATTTTTTATAATCCCAGCCACGACGCAACGTCATGATATTCAAATAAAAATTAGAAACATTTCCCTCAGTGGTAAGGCTGAGTGCGGATGAGTGGCTGTCATATTAAAATGCAGGCGTAGTAGCTAGCATTGTCATTTTGTCGGCAAGCGCGTCGAGTCGCTGCGAGTTTTAACCACAGCTTCAATTTCACTGGACGCGGACCAACGCGAATAGACCGACGGAAAAAGAACGAAAAGTATGTCCTGCGGCGCTGTCTCTCGCCAATGAGGATTTAATTAAAATGCAGCACTTACGTCCGCCCGCGGCTCTCTCGCACACATAGCCCGAGCCCCGGCTTTGCCCACTTTGTTAGCGAACTGCCCTCACCTAGCGGCGACCCTCCAATCTAATTAAATGATCAACACGATACTCCGCCTGCTTCTGCTTTTTCGAGACGTTTCACCCAGATAACCATTTCTAAAGTTGGTTTCGCAGCGTGAAATATTGAACCACATCATAATTTTACAACGCCAGATTTAATTTGTGGAAAGGGGAGATGGTGGCGAAGTTAGACTGTCTGATCCGATAAAAGCCGCCAGCTCGGAGTCCGTATTTAAACGAGCTATTTTAGGTGGCTTGTAAGTGTAACGTGGTCGGCGGCAGTGCTCAGAGCTCGCTGCCGATCGCTTATTGGGATTGGAGGCAAAGCCTTTCTGGCGGTGTGGACGCTCCGGCGGACTTCCAATTTTAATGTTATATAACTGAACCGAATTAATTCGCAGTGCGCTCCACCACGCGCCGTTAGTTCAAACACCCGCCCCACGAACCAATTTCCAATAAATATTGCTTTTTAACTGCGAAACACGAGTTGTGGTTGATCTGTTGTAATTAAAAAGCTCGTTCAGTCCGAAAATGCGGATTAAAATGTGGTTTCGCTCATATTATTAATTACGAATAAACAATAATTGGAATGCATTGGTATTTTCATAATTGGATACGGATTTTAATGATATTGTTTGATTTAAATCAAAGCGAACCAAATTATTCTTTGTTTTGCTCAGCAGTACGTATCCGCCCTAATACAATTTAATTCCAACATCAAATAATATTAAGACATTTTTACGCTACAGAAGACTAACGACGTCCTATTGATGTTTCTCACTCCTCTTCGCGTTCATTGTCTTTCTTATTAATTAATCAAGGAGCAAAAATCGATAGATACTGGTCGATTCATAAAAAGTAGATCGTTTGTAACACAATTTAAATTACGGGAATAAAAATACTTTTAAAATCAAACAAATGTTGAATTCCCAAACAAAATGTTTCACAATAATTATAATATCAAAACGACAGCGTCGCTCCAACATTTCCCAACGGAAATAATTCATATGAAGCGTGTAGTTTGCTCAAAGTTCGCTTTGTACGTCAATAGTTCGAGGGCGGATCCGTCGGCAACTGCGAACTCATTACATGGTGAACTTTCTAGGAATTACACAGACTCCCGCGTCCGACACGGCTGCTAATTAGTGCGGCTGATGAAGAACCGCTACAGTACATGTAGCAGATATAGGACTGGTGATCTGTGAGAGATTAAAGTAAAAGGTTTCACTTTGAGAGACTTTTTCATGTTTGTCTTTTTTTGTACAAAATGTAGTTTAACTTTTACTAAGGACGGCTATACTCACGTAACCGTTATCACAGGAAAATTAGTTTTTCCGGGATAATTTTCGTAATCGGATCAGTAGTTTTAAAGATTATCTCCAACAAACCAACAAAAAATATTCTACTCCTCCTCATTATAATGTTAATTTAGATATGATAATTTCAGCGATGAGAAGTCTCTCAGTCAGGACTTCTATTTCTTAGCATTGAAGTCGTGGTAAGTACATATTATGTACATACATATCAACCCCCACTACTCCTGAACTGGAATATTTATCTGTTAATTATCTTTGTCATCAAAAGACACCTTCTATGGCAACGTTTTTGAATCTCAGCTTACGCCAAGCGCCCTGAGACAAACAAAACTATAAAATCTATTAAAATATGTTTAAACTCGTACTCGTTCCTCTCTAGTGGAACTACTCTAATGGATTACGGCAGCATTACCAAAAAACTACAGTAAGCTTTAATGGGGTTTCAACTGTTGTTGTTCCGGGGGTCTCGCAAAATAAACAACACACTGTGTGTAGACAGCGCAAATACTCAAATACTCGCGCTCATTGGCATCATTCCATTAGGTCGTAAGTTCACCCCAGCGCGTATGTAAATAGCTTCTTTTGGAGTACACCCCCGATTGACGGGAGCCGTGGATGGAAGGTCGAATGTTTTTGGAGATCTACAAAAATGTGTGAGTGTATTTTATTTACTTAGAAGAGAGTGGTAGGTGCTTCGATGCAATTATTCAGCGACCTATTTTAGTTGGATGCCGACCTAAAAGTTTTTGTGTTGCCTAAAATAACCTACTTCGTCTGACAGTCATTATTCGATTGGTTACCTATAACTTTTGATCCCAGCCTCTGCTATACATGTTCATCATCTCATCGTAGAGCGTATGAATCATTGTTTAATTGCGGGGAGTGTGCGGCGCGCGGGCGGGCGAAGTGGCGGTGCGAGGGTAAGGCGAGGGGAGGGAGGGAGCTGCATCGATCGTCTCCGGTCGCCATGGCAACGCTCCCGTCCCGCTCCGCCGCCCGATTCATTTGTAATCATTTGTTTCGCAGCCGTCGAATAATGGTGGTCGTGAAACGGTGCGAAATTGATGGATTACCATCAGGCAGGCACACTTAGATACTATTGTAATTTATCAAATTATGTTACGTTATACGCGGCGGAGATTAAAGTCTATTGAATAACGTTAGGTTGAAACAATACCCTGTTACATATACACTCACTGTAGAATTATGCTCAAAAGTATCCCATGAAACGCGATATTTTAAAGTCGTATCTTTGTTGCTGTCACTTTAGATCACCGTTTTGACAATCGACTTCGCTTCGCCACAGAAATACAGAATGTCACTTGTCGAGATCCTCAGCTGTTTACAAAGCAAAGGGCAGGAACACGGATAGGCTTTAGTAAATGAGAGTCTGACACTCCCTATAGTGTTTAGCACTGACACCTCAAATCAAATAAGGCTGTGAGGCTGCCATTATATGTACGATTGTCTCTTGTCATATTAATTAGTCCACAACAACTGACACACAACAGGATCTTTTACTTATAGCTAACTAATAACCCTAGCTACCCCAATTAGGATAACCAGAAATACAACAATATAGACAACACAAATGAGCTCTTAATTAATATCATACTTAATTAAACAAATTCCTTATACCTACCTACCCTTACTCATAAACGTAATACCAGTATATTAAATACCAATATTCCGTCATGGAAATTAATTTCAGTAGAACTAATTGAATGTTCAGCCGGTCGTGAATCTACAAGTGCTACGAGGTCTACGCCGTAGCAAAACCGTAGCAAACATTATGAAAGCCGGGATATTTTCGTAGCCCGTAACCGTAGCTCATGCGCGGTTATTTCAATTATTACACAAAATGGAAAAGTTTTATTTACACTTGTTACAAAAGCTTGCCAAATAATTAAGTTTCGACGATTTTCCCACAAGTTTTTGCTGGTGACTTAATATAGATTACGTTGAAATAATTACTTAACTCATAATTGTGTTTAGTGTTATGTGATTGATGGCGACAAATTAAATATAATCATTTACGTTTAACTTTGTTTAGTGAGCTGCGAAGGTTACTTGCACAGTGTTTCTAATTATTATTTTGTGATTCAATTATTATTTGGAATCGATGCTAATTATATTGTAAATAATTTAAATACGTGAATCAAGTCTTAGCTATATCCAAAAAAATGCAAATCAGAAGCGTTCCGAATAATTCCCCCGGTAACAAACTGCCGTTGACATAAAACTCGATAATTTTGTGTCATAATCAAGTTATACAATTTGATATAGCAAGCCGGATAATTAATCTAAGTTAACTTCAAACGGTTGTACGAGCAAGGTGAACAAAAAATTTATGAAAGGAAAAATAATTACATAAAAAACAGGCCACTTCAAAGGCCTTTTCCAATTATGCTTTCGATATCGAACAACAAAAGAGCTATGGAGTATAAAACGTGGTATAAATGGGAGCGAGCGGGACAGAGAGGATGTTCCGGCCAAGTGTTGGGTTTTCTCAAATAATTTTAATAGACGTCCGGGGGGGAGGGGTTCGCGACGGGTGGTCGCGGGGTGAGAGGGGGCGCGAAATGAGATTTCCTTTGAGGCAAAGAGCCGCTGACCACGACACCCGCGCGCTCGGATCATGTCCCTCATATATCATGCAACTGTAGTATAATGCGGGTACGTACGTGTCGCGCTTTTAGCACTCATTTATTTGTTAAGGGTTTCGCGAGATTTCAAATGACGTCTTTCAAAAAAGTAATAACTCAAAACAATATAATTCTTAAGGGACTGTTCGCTGAAAGTCCAAATCCTATTACCAGTCAATTTGATTAACTTTTATTTTCGAAGCTTTAGGAGTGGAGTTGAGAAAACATAACCAGACGTGTACAAAATAAAAGAGTAAGCCGAAACCTTTCATAGAAGCCAATGTATTGTTAAAAATTGGGGGAGAGCTCCCGTCGCCGGCGTCCTCTTGATTTTAATTTCTTCGTGAACAAAACGAGCAAGCTTTATAGTGGATGCGCTCAAAGCGCGCTTCGTGGAACCGGGATCGCTTACACGCTGCAGCGAAATATTACTCTGTTAGCTTGCATTGTACAGTCGACAGCATATAGAAGCATAATGTGTATTCGAATAATTCTACACGCCTAGTGAATTTTTACACGTTTTCTTAGGCGTGTGCCTAAGAAAACGTGTAAAAATTCACTAACAAGTAATTCTCATATTTTCATGGAGTGCAAACTGTTTTTAATTTCCCAACATTTTAACAAGTTTTTGACATTGATAATTGCCAAGAAGATATTACTATTATTTGTATTTGAACGCTCTTTGAGTACGAAAGAGTTGGCCATGAGTTAAATACACCTGTACTGGACTCTGTTGCCATAACAACGGAAAAATCCATCAATTTTCTCTTTCGAATGTTATTAAATAACAAGCTATGATGTTTGAAACTTTAATGATTTGAAGTGGTCGAGTTGGAGGACATAACGTGGAATACTGCCGGTCGATTCTGTAATCCAAAATGATTATTGATCACGAAGTGAGCTGTCATTCCATCTTGATTACATGGATTGACAGCTTACTTCGTGATCACTTCACCCAAGCCTTCACGCCGACGTGTTTACAGAATCGCACTGCAGGAATAAGACGCAGTGGTCTTACATAATTATAATAAAACCAATAACATGTCGTTTAAACATTAATAGTGACCGATGACCTGATGAAGGTCGCGGGTAGCCGATGGATGCGAGACGCACAGGACCTGTCGTTGTGGCGACGCTTGGGGGAGGCAGTGGACGTCTTTCGGCTGATATGATGATGATGGTGATGAGTTTGTCAAATATTTGCAACAAATGGGTAGTTTACCAACTTTTTCCCTAAGTAAATAAATAAATAAAACTTTCGCTATGCTGCGAAACATTCGACAACGAACATATGTGCTCAGCGGGTCTAAAAAGGCCACTTCGGTAGAATCCACCAGCACATCAAACTACCCGAAACTGTCAAATTTTCCCAATCAACTTTATGTATGTTCACCGATTTTTCCGCCAATTGTGGGCCGATTTAAAAAAAAGAAAAAAAAAAGAAATAATTTTTAGGACCACCTCAGGAGTCTATACTCCTGAGGTGGTCCTAAAAAATAACCTGTAATCATCATCTCATGTTGCTGAGCTGATGATGGAAGGTATAAGTTAGGATCTGATGGTGGGATCCTATGAAAAATGTTTGTTCAGCTATATTTTCGCCAATTGACAACCGATTTGGATGATTCTTTTTTGTTTGGAAGAGTATTTTCCCGGACTGGTCCCATTTAAATTTGGTGAAGATTTGATAAAGAACTTCGGAGGTAGGCTTCGGAATTCTTCAATAAATGATAGTAAATGGATCGGGATTGCTGAAATCGCATGTCTTTTTATTGTTAACACCAGTTCAAAACATAACATAACATCATGCCGGTACGTGAACCACTAAAAAGTGAAAAATAAAAAAACTTTTTTACTAAAAAATACAACCGACTTCCTTAACTTTCAGGCAGTCGAAACCTAAATTACCTAGTTATTTTTTATGCTAACTGTACTCCATGAATATTGGTTCTGACTTGAGATTTCACAGAGCTTGCATAAAGCAAGGCGAGGCGAATAAAGGTTCCCTTAATAAAGGCGTACAATTTCTCTTTGTAACGCGAGTGTATTGATGGAAAACAACGAGATGAAATTTTTCTCCTTGTTAGCGTAATGAATGTTCTCTTCCACGAAGTGTCTGCTCGTATAACGTTTTTAAATTGAAAATACGAAGCGTCTGAAACAATAAGTTCGTTGTAATACAAGACTCAAAAGCTGATTGGAACAAAGGAAATTCTGAAGACTCATTGTAACTTATTACTTGTTCAAGCTGTTGGATGAACATGAAAATGTAATGAGGAACACTTTACGTTATTAACCTGATATTATAAAACTACCAAATGCTTACCATGTTGCAGACTGTATCACAGGTGTATTTATGATCATGAACTCACATACCAAATCAAAAAAAAAAACTATGCTATGTTTCAAATTGCAACCAGCTTAGCAGAACAAAATAATATGTCACAATCATCTTCCGCAAAAAAGGTTATTTGCGAAACATCACCAATCTACAGACACGTTACTAGATTGTTACTAAGAACCTCACCGGGAAGGCTGAGAGTACTCCTACCCGACCGTCGCTCCGAGCACACATTATGAGCCACCATCTCCCAGCTTATGTCGCACGTCGCGCTTTCCATCCAATTTCATCCGGCGCCGTGTGCGTTCATACGTCTCCTCGCCGTTTTCAATATACCTTTGTTAAATCTCACTCAAGTATACACATTCAATCCAATTTGTATTCTCGTAAACATCGATCGTTGTAGCGAAAGGTTATCTCTGATTTAAGTGGAAAATTTACGGCGTAGCAACACCTCGATCGGAGTTATTAAATAACAATAGAAAGTAGTGGATAGTGGAACATAATAATGACTATGGACAATAACGAGTAATAGATATAGCCAACAATGATTCATATCAATATTCGATCATAAGCTCGACTGGTTTTGCTTCATTCCAAATCGATAACAATGTTACTTATCTACTGTGAGACTAGTCCCGTCTTAATAAAAATGTTTTCTTATCAAACATGTAACACAAACATGTTATGTGTAGGTACTTTAGCTATGAATCTATAGCTGATATCGCAATCAAGCGGTCCCCGGGCGCTATTTACAGGCAGCCTCCCGGCGCGGGCGCCCCCTCCCCGCGGGCACCCATTAGAGCCTGTATCGAGGAGGGATCCACTCAATCACGGCGGACGTCCGTCAACTTTTGTGTGCCGGACGCCGCCGGCCACCCGGCCCTCCGGTAATACTGATGTAACCCTCCGGCGTACCGGCTCTGACTAATTTGCGATATTAAATATCGTCAGGATTACTTTTTATTGCTGTAATTGTATGGCGAAATTGAAAGGGGAAGTCTTTGTGGAACGAAAATTAATTAAGCTTTAGAGAACTTTAATATCCACCTTAGCCCAAACACCTAAAATTTTGAGAATCGAATTATTCAAGAGATATTTTTTTTTTTTTTTTTTGATTATTATTCGAGAGTATTCTATTCTATTCTATTCTATTCTATTCACAAAGCGATGCTGTCACAAAGTAATGTAATCCCGAAACGTACAAACAATACGAAAACTTCATCTGCTTTCAAACTGCTGGTCACGTTACACCCTAATGGCGTTGTTTACAAAGTTGCGAATAAAAAGCAGGTACTATGTATCTACATGTAGAATTGTAAGTTTTTAGGTGCGTACATTACTCGAGTAGAGGAAAGTTATCCGGAGCCGGCCGGCGCTTAACCAGCTGAGTTCGAAGTTAGAGGCAGTAAAGCCTCGTTCCACGACAACTTTACTGCACGTTTTATATAATGTAGCATGTTCCGCGGCACCTGACACCGCTCCGATCTTTACACAAAGAACTTCCGTGCAACGGGACGCGCGCGGGATACGTAGAACTCTTCAAGTAACTCTAGCTACCTATTACAGCGCTCGGATGCAGCGATATGTGAGCGGAACTAATGTGGACATTTATTGTACTGTTCCTTTATCTTTTTAACCTAAATTCTTTGATATTTGGTCTCGGAAATGAAGATTTGCTGGTCCCATTAAAATTTGCTGTATTATATTTTGCAACTGACTTTAAGATTATTTATGTCTTATTGGGACAACATTGTCGTATGTCACATGTCACTAAAGTTACCTATCACGGCATGTGCCTTCGTGCATGTTTAAAATTCATATCCGAAAAATGTGTAGACATAGGGAAGTTGGCTTGCGCGTTTCAGTGATTTCAGGCGTGTCAGCGGCAGCTTCAGACTGACGGCCGCGCCACCGGCTATATTATTAAGCAAAACGTCTCTATTAGTACGTGGCCGCGAAAGTAGCGGTTTATGCGCTATTATTTAATCATTTATTTCCATCTAATTTTACGAATGCTAAAAAATCTGTTTGGCTGTTCTGATTTTTGTTACCTAAAACTGGGTATATCACAACAATACTGATGGGGATTTTCACGCTATTTAAATATTGGATCATTTTTTTAATCCATTCTTTATGTCATTTGAAATTTAAAAAAATCGATGTTTTGCTGAAAATCAATAATGCTATGGCCTGGATTAATACACAGTTATAGGATAGGATACTTCTATCCCGGTAGTTCGTATACGTGGAATAATTTTCGTATTTTACAAAGATGCTGCGGCAAAATTCACATCACTTAAAATGGCAAAGTACTAAAACCGATTCGATCGATTTTTTTACTTACCCAGTTTGTACAGGGCGGATGTCGTATCAGCTAGCTAGTAATAAATTATATTTGATTGCTGTCGGTAAGTCTTGTACTTATCTACTCAAGAGATGCCTTTCAAAAAAACTTGGGAAGAGATCGCGAAATGCGAAAAGGCCGCCCATTGTACATGTTTAGTTTCGTTATTATGTGGGTTATGGTGTACATTAAATTATGTGGGCTCCAGTGCCTGTGTGGACGTTCCGTGGCCCGTCATCTCTGCACCGCGAGCCACACGATCAATGTAGCCAGCGTGAAGCCCCCTCAAACGCTGCACAACACCAAATAACTTTGAACATTTTCCGCAGCAAACCGTGTATTACACGCTGTTTATAACCTTGCCTGCTTCCGACAGGATCCTGTACAGAACGTAAATGAAAAATTCTTAGGTAAATGGTACCTACACGAGTAGTTGACTTTTAAATGGACGTGTTTAGATTTAGTTGTTATTAAGATTATTATTTTGTTTAATGAACCTTTTTATATTGAGGCAGGGGCGTAGCTACCGCCGTATTTGCCGTATCAATTATACGGGGCCTCTGGATCATAGGGGCCCCGATTTATGGCAGCAAGAATAAAATACTGTCTGCAACCTCAAATCATGCTTAGTATAATCAATCAATAAGACGCCTATGATGGATGAGTAATGATGATATGAACGAAAGTTTTGTGGCGAGTAGTGCCAATTTGAAAAAAAGAAACAATCCTGCAAAGTGCCCTTTTGAGCATTTCCGCACTCGTGTAAAAAGGGGCCCCCAAAAAACGTTTGATGCAGGGCCTCTTAAGGTATAGCTACGCCACTGTATTGAGGTGACGGTAACTTTAAAGAAAGAAAACTAGAGCTTCCTTCAAATGATGTGTTCTTTGCAGAACCGTCAACAGAAGCTCTAGACTAGTGACACTCTGTCAGCGGTAGCGTGGCGAAGGCGATTGTCAAACCGTCAAAAACGTATGGGATTGACAAACGCTGTCGAAATGTCACTTGATCAATACCTTGTATTTTGACATTTCGACAATCGTATTCGCCGATAGAATGGCTCTTTCTAATCAAATCTAGAGCCTCAGATGATACAAATACCTACAAAAAAGTTTATTTTAATTGATTATTTTTTTAGATAATTTTTTAACGATTGCACTTTGCTACGTACAACAAGTTATTGTATTTCACTCATTATCACGTGGTGCTTTAAATTCCATTCCATGCTACATAATATTATAAATTATGAAACATTCAACTCTGCTTGGGCGAATAATAATAGAGAACCCATTACGCTAAGTCCTATTGAAACATTAACGTGAACGGAGCCAAGTTCTGTTCAATTTCGCGCCAAAGCACACGTTGAATATTCACAGCTATTAACATTACAAAGAAAATAATTAGCTACATTTTATACGTCGCATTTATAAAGTTTAAGGACTGAAAAGCAAGTGGTGGCTTACTCAGGGATTATATATTTCTTTCAGAAGTTTTAGTTATAATAAAAGAAAGCGGTGAAGTTACTACAGCGATTAGCTTCTTAGTCGGTTAGAAGTAGGGTTTAGAACAATTCACACAAGTTATCTTTTTTTTTTTTAAATTTAAAGTTAAGTATTCATATCGTGGTACGGAGCATGTGGCGCTAAGGAATAAGGAACGTGTGAGTAAAATTTAAGAAACGATGATAAAATGGGTGGATTGTTTGAAATATGGCTAGAAAGATTTTCTTTATTATTGACTGGCTCGCGTTTGGATACAATCATCTCACCTGATAGAAATCTCAAATTACTAAAATGTAGACGTTCAGATGAAGACGAACTCTTTAATGAATATTTTTCAGAAGGCTATCTGGTGAAACGAAACACATCGTCAAAAAATGTTGAATTGATTTCGAGGTGTACGTGGTGTTTCCTTATTTCGAGGTGTTTTGAACATCTTTCAGGAAGTTCATTAAAATTCCACTATTCTTGCTATTTTTTATTGACATGAAATCACTATTATTGATCGCTATTTTTAATTTAAATTATTATTTTAAATTCTTTTGTATTTAATTTCAATTTTATTAATTGCATGGAAATTTAAATAAAATAAATATTAGTATTTTTATATCATTACTAAATATGTATTGCATGCCATATGTACAACCAAGATCTAAAATATAAATATTTGCAAGTGCGAATATAGTGAAACCCACAGATTTTAAGAACTTATGTAAGCTGCATATATTATTACAAATAAATATATTATTAATTCATTCATTCATTGTTATTTTATGCATATACACACATCAAAAAAAGATTGCGATCACTTTGAAAAATCGAAAACTTTTTTGTTACGGTAGATTATATTATGATTTTTTCTTCTTTTTAAATTATTTTTTAAAAATATAGAATTAGAATATAAAACAGTAAAACAGTTCAATTGTTTTTCCATATTAAAAGGCTTTCAGTCCTCGCTTATGCTCATTCTGAATTCTGATTTAGTCAATTTTAACGGATTAAAAATACTTTTTCGCGGAAAGTTGTAATTGAAAAAATGCTAAGAGGATTATCAGAAGTTTTTCGAGCAAGAATAGTAACTTTGAGGGAAGAAGGATACACCACGAGAGAAATAGCACGCAGAGTTGCTATATCCCAATCCTGTGTCGTGACCACGTTACAGAGGTACCACGGGATGAGTAATTTAGTTGACCGACCCCGCAGTGGCCGCCCAACTGTTTGCACTGCTGCTCAAAAGCACTATATTAGATTGCTGGCAGCCCGTGACCCAACAATCACCGCTACTAAAATAAAAGCAGAAGTTCGGACTGGCTTTGGGCTTGAAGTTAGCACTCAGACCATTCGAAATTGCTTGCACCAGGCTGGATTACGAGTACGGAGGTCTTGGCGAGCGCCTCTGAATTCCCGGCAACGTCAACGACGGAGATTGCAGTGGGCTAGGCTTCGGCAAAATGAAGATGATGAAGAAGAAAACATTTGGCAAATCGCGAATCAGTACTCATCCAAATAACCGACGTGTCCTTGTCTGGAGAAGACCAGGAGACCGTGAAAGACCAAGAACTACCACTGGAACAGTTCAGCAAGGCGGGAAATCGGTGTCCTTTTGGGGTGGCATTATGATTGGAGCTAGAATGCCTTTGATCCCGTTTTGAGGCTTCATGACAGCAGACATGTATAAAGCAGTTGCTATTGATGGAATTGTCAGACCATTCCGATTAAACCATGGGCACCAATTTGTACTGGTCGATGACAATGCGCCCGCACATCGAGCTCACCGAGTCAATGCTGCTCTCTAAGAATACGACATCACAAGGTTAGACTGGCCTGCCGGCTCGCCTGACTTAAACCCAATAGAGCACGCGTGGGATGCTCTTACGCGAGCTATTTGGAACCGACAGCCACGTCCCCAGACAGTGCCAGAGCTCAGGGAAGCCGCTTTTCAAGAATGGGACAGGTTACCCTATGAAATGCTGGATAACTTGATCTTCAGCATGCCCAGGAGGATAGCCGCATGTGTTCGAGCCAGGAGAGGAGTTATATTAAACTAGCTTCTGCCAACGGCTTCGCCCGCGTGGTCCCCAGGGAACATATTCCCGGGATGAAAAGTAGCCTATGTCCTTTCTCAGGCTCTAGACTATCTGTGTACCAAATTTCATTTGTATCGGTTCAGTAGTTTTGGCGTGAAAGCGCGACAGACGGACAGAGTTACTTTTGCATTTATAATATTAAGTAAGGATTGAATATAAACCTTTTATTAATAAGTTGTTGTTTAAGTTTGGTTAAACAGTCTTTTTCTTTCTATCAAATTACAATTACATTAAATACTCAATTTTTGTTAATAAAACATGTTTTTATTTTTTAATTTCAAACAGGGTTTTTCTATTTAAAGAAAACGCACAAAGAATTTTTCTTGATAAAGTTAAATTTAAAAAAAAATATATCAGCTCATGCTAGTGATCAAAACTTTTTTTATGTGTGTATCTCGTCATGAATTTTTATAATGTTACTAGCTGACCTGGCAAACATTGTTTTGCCATATGAATAAAAAATAGCCTACGACCTATTCTAAGACCTACCACCAAAAATTTCATAAAAATCGGTCAAGGCGTTTCGGAGGAGTTCGATAAAAAACACCGTGACACGAGATGTATATAATATATTAGATTAGATGAAATTGAATACATTTTTTTAATAATTTTATTAAGGTGTGTATAATATTTGTACATAATTTAGTTGCTAATTAGTTTTACTAATAAACATATTGATCTCTGATTTCCAAAATAAATAAATAATTAATCAAATAAAATTATAGCATCTCGAACCTGTCTGTAACACTACCATGCACTAATACGATTGTGCAGCAGTGCTAACAGCACTAATGCATTTCCATTAATTTAAGCAGATTACAGGAACAGGAGCAGACTACATCTATATGCAACGCCATATGCCTTTATGTATCTCTAGTTTCAATACATTAGGTAATTTATGTACGGTCTATGTTTATCTCACGAAGATGACTATGTGATTGTTGAGGTATATAGTAACTAATATTGGGTGATATAATTAAACTGGATTGGCAGCTTTCGACGCATCCTAGGTAAACAAAACCCCTTATCTAAATCTTGTTACCTACTTCAAGAGTTATGTTACTTCAAAGCGCAACTGTTGCTGAAGCTGCATTTTGCTAGATTGGAACATTTGACTCATTCTAATGCGGAACATCGCATTAGAGAATGAGTCAAATGTTCCAATCTAATCGACGTTTTTTTTAAACGATGTTGATAGGTTCGCTTTTGACCACATCACACGGTCACACCTAATGGTAAGCTTGTCTAGCAGTAACCTAACCATTTTTGCCTCGTTCTCGTAAAATACTGACAACTTTTTATTACTCATGAACATGCAACGTGCATGTTCCTTCCAACAAAAAACATCCTCATATCACTCGACAGCTTTTAAATTAATTAAGATCCTTTTTCCAATATTTACACAGACATCAGAACCCGTGGGGGCGCAAAATTAAACATACTTCAGACGAGGCGAATTGAATCGCGTCTGATTTGTAGCACAGACAGAATTTATTATTACCTACCCTCGCCGCCGCGGACCGGCGAGATACGTTGATAACCATCCGTTGCTAATTGCTGCAATCCGATTAGTATGTGGTCAATGGTTTGGAATATTTCGAGTACCGTGCAGCGAGTTTAGTGCGATATTATTCTCGTAATTAGGATATTCTTAGCTGTTTTTGTTTCTAAATATACCTACATTGTTTTGTTTCAACAATATTTAAACGTTATAATTTAAAAGAGCACAAACACACTCGGTAACATCGCACAGCTTTATTCCCAAACTGCCATAAAAAAACTCGCGCGCGAACGTTTATTTTTCGCCCACAACGGCACTTTAGATAATCCAGATTCGAGACTCAGCTTCCATTTAAAACGGGCCCAATTCTGTAGACTGTGTTACGTCGGGCCCTAATTACGGGCAGACGGTTGAGCAGGCAAACGAAATTCTTTGTCCTCTTTACACTGTGCCCGTGGTTTTTGACGTAGCTAATTATTATTTTTAACGCGTAAGTTGAGGGCGGGCGGGGGCTGTGCGGGGGCGGGCGGCGCAGGGCGGGCGGGGGTTAGTTGTCGGTGACGCTGCGACAGGATGCGGCGGATAGCTTTTGGCGTTTATCGGATGAACACACTCATTTCACGGTCTACCACTCAAAAGCTGACCAAACAAACCTTTATTAGATAAAAAGTTTTATTAAAAAACAATTAAAAAGCACAAGACAACAGCGAGTTCCATCCAAATATGCAAATCCTATTGTAATCCGGAAATGAAAGGAAAAACAGTCTGGTTGTCACCCAAAGGTTGTAAAGATAAGTGACGGAAATTAAATTTTGTGAAGCGACGAGGTGACGCTTTGTTTAAGAGGTCTGGGTTTAGCTACTAACTGATGATAATAATGACGCTTATGTAATAACAAAATAAAAGGGTTTATTTGCGACAAATCATTTTGCATAAGCTTTTCCCAAGTACGTCAGGATCGGCTTCCAACCCAGTAAGTGAGTAACACAGTACCTCTGGGCAATAGTGGTGTCAGATTTGACAGGTTTTGACAACAGTAACGTCTGCTTTAACGTCACATAGCGGATGGCCCTCAGCAAGCGTTCTAAGCGTTGTCGACTCGTGTGGCTATTATTACTTAACCACGAGCTCTTTAAAAAATAAGACAATCTATACTAATATATAAAGCTGAAGAGTTTGTTTGTTTGTTTGTTTGTTTGTTTGCTTGAACGCGCTAATCTCAGGAACTACTGGTCCGATTTGAAAAATTCTTTCAGTGTTAGATAGCCCATTTATCGAGGAAGGCTATAGGCTATATATCATCACGGTGAGACCAATAGGAGCGGAGCAGTAATGAAAATTGTGACGCAGACGAAGTTGCGCGGGTCAGCTAGTCCGTAATAAATCTATACTTAATATATAAAGCTGGAGAGTTTGTTTGTTTGCTTGAACGCGCTAATCTCAGGAACTACTGGTCTGATTTAAAAAATCTTTCAGTGTTGGATAGCCCATTTATCGAGGAAGGAGAACCAATAGGAGCGGAGCAGTCATGAAAATTGTGACGCAGACGCAGTTGCGCGATTCAGCTAGTATCAAATAGAAATGTGACATTCAGAAAGTAAAAAATAACTAACACATTTACGAGAAACTAAAAATAAAAGAAAAGCTTCAAACAGTTTGAAAACAACGCGTGTACTAAAAGTTTTTGAAAACGTATGAATATATTTTTAACGATGTTTGCAGACTTCATTATTCTTATATCAAGAACGTCCCTTTGATAACAGGACGAGAGTCGAAGGCAAGAAAAGCTTTCTCCAGTCAGGTCACATTACCCTCAAAGGAGAATTATGCATAACATAATATATGTCGGTCCGTTTGAGACGTCATTGCAGTAGCAGAAAGAATAAATGAAAAGTTATATGACTATCCACAAAACGCTGGGAATTGGACATCGATATTATTTATTCAGTTACTGTCGCCGGTAAAATAAACTCTGCATCATCAGCCCATTGCGAGACATAGGCCTCTCCAATTGCACAACATTGAAACAAAATTCTTTATTCATGATGGCGTCCCGATTGACCTTTTGAGGAGATGACCAGGAACATTTCAGTCCTATCCCAGCCGACGCAGACGGCACAAATGCAGAGCTCAACATTCTCTTAACAATCCGAAAACATTGTCATCAGTGGGAGCATTAAAACAGGCATGAAAATGACCTAAGCCCTTGGACGGCGGTCAGAGACAAAGTAACACATCTGCATGATATTTGCACTTATAATTTCACATTCATTACTATTCATGGCACCTTTGAATTCCCCAATTAAAGAATCTATCTTTGAAACAGTCCATCCATAATTTCATTGGACTTTTCCTACTCATATAGCCATCCAGATTCTCACTCAAAATATTCCTAGAATAATAAAAAAAATAAGAATAATTTATTTCTCAATATGTAACATCAAAATTTGTACACCTACAATAACTGGCTCCAAATAGACAATTATTAAAAACCCTGAGTTCTATATTAGTTTTATCTTAGAAGCCAGAGAACCTTTGAAATTTAAGTACAATATAAGCATATTACGTGATACCTAGATAGAAGACGAATTCGTACAATAATCCATCATGTCAAGCTCAAGAGAAATAATAGGGATATAAATAACAAAAAAAAATAACCATTACAATTCAAAAATAAAATCTGTATAATAATAATAAACATAAACAAACTAACAAAAATTAAATTCAAATTAAAAATTACATACAAATCAAATTAAACAAAAAATAAATAAATTTAACAACAACATTTCTTGGATAACATAGTGATCATCATTCAGACAATATCTGTATAACGTATGATAGAATTAAACAATCTATGCGTGTATCTTCCTTGTAGATGTTCTACAAATAAATTGAAAAATGTATAGAAACCTCAACAATGAATTGAACCATTTATTACTTATTCTGATACTATCAATGTGATCATAAATGCGTCGCAGTCTGGGATAGGGAGACGCAGACGATTTTTATGACGACGTATAGGTTATGAGGTAACATATACTATTATGACGCGGCATTTTAATTCATTTTGCAGTTCATTTTTATGACTTTCAAGATTTAATGTTCAGCATCTATCTTTCATCGAATTATAAAAAGAAAATTCCTTCGGTATTTTTGTTAATATTAGTAAACTTCCAATTTTTCTTATAAAATATACTTTTAAGTTAAAGAATGTTATAATTAGACACTTATTGTTAACTCTTGTTCTTTGGAAGTAATTTATCGGAGCATAAAGGAACTGTTGTTTCGTTGGTACAACGTTGTGCACCATGCCTTAGCCGTCCACCCTAATAGGATTACTTTTGAGGAACAGACATAGACTTATCATAAGGTAAATAGAGTTCTGTACGGGGACCATGAGGGAGGTACCTGCTGCCTTCATGTTGCTTTTAATATTTCTTAGCATTACATTATAAGCGCGAATTGTATTGACTTCAACTGAAGAAGTCATGCGAAAATTATTTTTACAACACATTTGCTCAAAAATGCATTTACGAAGCCTGTATACATTGTTCGAATGTTAAAAATTACGCACCACACAATAGAACGTGCGGTAAAATAGGTACTCTCACCTAAGTACCTACTTTACCGCACGCTCCATACAACGGAGCGTGCGGTAAAGTAGGTACTTACGTGCCATGTGTATCTTTTATGGTTTCTTTTTTTTAATTTCCTAAAAAAATATACAAGGAATTCCACCAAGGAGGTTCACAATACGAGAATTAGAAAGTTCAGAAGTTAGGAGGTGAAATAAAGCACAGTATACTTTCCAATGTTTCCTTATATTTTTCAATAATACTCAATTAATTATTAACAAAATTATATTTAACTTTTCATGGCGGGAGACTAGCGAATACCACAGATTAAAAATGACCGCCACATTAAACAAAAGCGCATTTATTTTAAGTAGGTAAGTACTTTAAATTCAACTAAATTAAAAATGGAACATCCGAAAACTAATGCTTATTCATTTCAAGTATTTTGAAGTTCAGTTTTAAAAACATAATATCATCTAAATAATAAAAGGTAACAGGTAATGAGCTGAATGATCGAACCTCCTTGGAAGCGCGCTAAAGAGAAAATGAGACAAAGATGAGACGACGATGTAGTTCTAATTTTAAATTTGCAAATTCGTGCCATTTTATACCAGAAGTTTGTCTCATTACCTATTGTACTTTTTTCTCGCAGATATGTCGTAAAACGTTGTATGATACACGTGCGGATATTGGTATTTACAAACTCGTGACTATGGTAAACCCTCGACTTTGTCTCGGGCTTACATTCGTCTACTCGTTTGTAAAAACCAATTTACCGCACTAATATCATAAATAACTACTTTTTTATTTGAATTTTAAATTTTGATTGTTCAATGTTTAGAATTAATGTTAAATGTTTAGGTATATATTCAAGTTTCTTAACTGTACCTACACAAACAAATGATGAGGGCAACAACTAAATACTCGAATGTACAAAAAGTATATGTAGGTACCATTTTCAAAACACGGGATAAATATTGCAAACTTTTCCCACCATAAGGAGCCACTCGATACCTCGTTCCAATGCAGAAACTTTTATATTTACTTAGACTCCATAACAACTTTGCAATAAAAACTCCGGCATGATTTCCATTTCCCTCTAACCATTAGGTATGAACACAAATGGAGGCTCTTCACTTTCTTCCGGGTACTTACAATGAATAAATACTGAAATATAAATGGAATTACGATCCGCTATTGAAATGGTGCTCTTCATTTATAAAATCTCATCTCTTTATTAAGGACACGACCGCCGTCTGTTAATAATCGGCTTATATCCTTCCCCCGTGGGCGGATGCAGTGGGGGCTGGGCATGGGGACTACCCCCGAACATTAAGCATACTTCACACAGCACTCCAGAGCCTCGAGTGAAGATAATCTGACACTAGACTGTCTGCGATGTTTTGAAAGACAATGTTTGCGCTTGTATGTGATTTTGGAAGGCTTTACACTGCTTGAAACTTTCATAAGTGATCGTTAACTCAAGTTGTTATGTGTTGATTTAGTTTTGTTGCCTGCTTTATTTAGAGACCTTTCAAAACATTTTCTCGATTGAACGTCTCCAACAATAATTTCGTAGACCTTCTACGAAAACTGCTACGAAACCTTATCAAATCATCTCGTTTCCATGAAAACCTTCTCAAAGAGAATTTTTAATGAAGTAGTGCAAATAAAATGTAATTACAGTTAGTACACAGCCTCAGTTTGCTATGTAGTAGGTAGGTAGGCGGTAGTATGTACCGAGCGCGGGTGACGCGTCCGACTCGCAGATACAGCACGTTGCTTATTACATTTAATTTATTGCTTCAGCTCTTCGCATAGTTCATTATTAAGTTTAGCTACAGATTTCTGTGCTGGGATTTCACGGTGTGACGCTGTGTGACGAAATGTCTTGTAGATAATTAAAGTTGACGTGTTTTTTTTTAAATCATATCTTGTTAAGGTTTGCGTGTGGTGTGTTTTAAGGCAACATTTGTCCAAAACTAAATATTGAACGGTAAAGCCTAATCCGAAAAAAAATAAAGTCCCAATGGTCATTACTTTGGAATAGAGAACCTGTTGTACAAAAATATAGTGACCGGGAGTTTTACCTTATAGTAGGTACCTACGTCTGCAAGAAACAGTTCATGCGTAAAATCATAACAGAAGACGATTTTTGTTCTAGACAGAACAAAAAGCATCGACGACCTAAGCGAGTAAGCGATAGTACCCCCAAAGAAATAAGCGGAACAAATTGTAACAAGGAGGCTGGCATCATCAATCATATCTTTGTACTGTACTACTTACCTTATTATTCATAACAATAATATGTACCGTCAAAAGCGATAACTCTTCAGTAAAAATTCAGACTTGTTATAAATATAAAAGTGAGACAAATCACATAAAAGTTTTCCGCCCAGCCCGTAGAAATAAACGACAGCTTCGTTTTATTCGAGAATTTAATAGAACACCTCGTACAAAAGTCTGTAGTACATTATAATTAAAAGTTGTCTATGTCGTCGGTAGTGAGCATCCTATATTTTGCTTTTATTTGCTCTCTATCTATCTGTATATTAGATTCCGGCTGTCGCTATGGCGACGCAGCTCGAGCCCGCCCGGGACCCGCCGCCCTGGGAAGCCAGGACGTGCCACTAATTCACCTGTCTCACGCACACAGCCACACAACGCACACAGCCACGCCACGCACACACGCCCGCTGCCTCACCTGGCTGGAGCGAGTACACCGACAACATTACACGCTTGTATGCACACGGCACAACCTTGCAACTGCGTACCGTCCGTCATAACCGACCTTATTTTATCAGGCGGAAAGTCGAATGTGCGGCGCAGCTACAACGTCAGTGGCGTAGCTTTTCATTTCGGCATACAATATAGTAGAGTGACAGCGAGGATGCGAGGTGCGGCGGTCCGGGCAGCGCTCGGGAAACACTCGTTAAAGCCGTCCGCAGCCAACTGTAACTGCATCGGAAGCGAAGCAGTCACCTCAGGGATTGCATCGGCGACCGGTGCTCGCGATTTCTGCCGCTTTTAGGCATTTCGTTTGCCGCTAGTTTCCGGCCTCGGTAGAAGCTTTCGAATGTGGAAATTCGATTCCAATGAGTTTACGAGTCGTCGCGCTTCGTGTTGTGAGCTGCAGCTGAAATTTCTTGTGCAGGTTGGTGGAAACTTCCTTTATGCGATCGACTTGCTATGAATGTAGCTATCGGGAAATGTTAAGACGGTTGTTGGCAAACATTGGCACTGTTCCAAGCCGCTGTTTCCTAAGAATACATCGGCAAAGTATTTGTGCGGCGATCGCGTGGACCCAGTGCCTTAGAAAATAAGATTTTAAACTCGACTTAGTATTTAATAATGTGGTATAAGTGATTTAATGTAGAATTTTAAAATATGCTTCAAATATTAATAGCTTCATTTAAGTGGGATATATTTTTAGTTATAGTTTTAGATAAATTATTTTAAGTGATATTTTAAAGTTTAGTGTTAGTAACAAATAGTTTAGATATATTTAGTTGTAATTAATTTAGATTTATTCAAGCATAAATTCCTAGTATTTAGTCATTTTGATTGAATAAATTATTTAAGTAAATTTAAGAACAAGGTAAGTGCCTTATTTCTTCGTTTACTTTAATTGGTGTTCTCTAAATATTTAAATAATTAATTAAATATTTAAGACGACTTCTACTTTACGATTCCGAGCTAATATTTTCACACATAGAGGGCCTTTGTCTCTGAAAGGTACGGAGAGTATAATAAAAACGTGGGGCCTTGGGGAGTGAGTAGTACAGTCATTAACCGTACAAGTTGGTCTTAATGGTCGTTTCAGTGCCGCCGGGTACCCAGTGGCCACCCGGAGACTGTTCGCACGTAATTATATAATTACATTCTAATTTTTCTTGTTAGGGAAAACGGGAAACGTAATGGATGAAATTTGTTGCGTGTGACTTTATTGGAAGTTGTGGAAGATACCATTTTTTTATTAGCTGATCCGACCCTCATTGTCCTGTCCATATTGATTCTGTTTCAGTTTCTCCGGAAAAACAAACAAAAAAATCAAGAATTATTAAATTCATCATCAAATTATGTAACTTAAAAAGTTTATCCAAACTGTTAGTTTGATTGCCCAAATTTATTTGTACTGCTTAATCATGATAATAATAGAATCAGGAAACAATGGCAATTACTATTTATTTACTAACGAAAAGTTCAATCCACAGACTTAGATAGTAGTAGTAGCAGAAGCTAGATGTCATAAATAGTAGGATAGTAGATTTCTTTTGAACCTGTAGGTACATTCATTGCCATTAAAAATTCTACCACTGGGGGTAAAAATGAAATAAGTGGTAGAAATTAGCACTATAAACTCCGTATTTCTTTGAAAATCTGGGGACCCCGGGGTCCTAATCCTTTAGTAGGCGTGCAAGGGGCCGATGCCAACTCGAAGAGGACCTGTCGTAGTGCGTCCACGATACAGACTTATGTCTGCGCAAACTTTGAACTCTGAATAAAAAAAATCTATCAGGCCGACATTTGTATGTGCAGACTTTATTGTAAGTCTGTGCATACATTTTTAATTCATAGTTCGAAGTCTGCGCAAACAAAAGTCGGTGTTGTGTGGACCCACTGTTATACTCCGTATTTTATTATTAGAATATTTTATTGATTATGATCAACCCGTGACCTGCCGAATGAAGATTATATACCACCACAAGACCAAGAAGTACAACGACGCGACGTGTGGCCAAACTTCCTGACCATCATAGTACTTACTGGTCGCGCTCACATGGAAAAGACGGTCTACTCTCTTGGCCCGAAGTCCGTAGTATTACGTAGACCGATTACGATTAGTCCCGAACTCGAACTAAGAATAAATGACAACACGATTTGACACTAATTATAAAATCGTGATGTCATTAGTGGTACGATGCTTCGGGCTTAGAGAGTGACCCCCGTGATTAGTGATTTCAACAAGCTGTTCCATGCGACTGCCGCCTTTACGACTTCACATCGGGAGAACAACGAAGACTTCCTGAGATATGAAACCAATATTCATTAAATTAATAATAAAAAGTGTAGTACCACAATATATATCTTGATTAAACTGAATTAAAATAAAAATATTTCTCCGATTTTTGGTTTTATTCCGTTTAATTATTTACTGAATAACACTCAGTTCTTTGACAAAATTCTCGAGACAAATGAAAAAATGTAGGAAATGAGCATCCCTACCTACAGCTTCAAAATCAAAAGGCATTTATTCAAACTAGGCTGAAAATCAGCACTTTTTGGAACGTCAAAATTTACATGAAGACAGTCCCCCAAATCGGCCAGCCCGTCACCACTTCCTAGTGTTTTAGCTGGGAAGAAGAAGTGGCCAACAAACTCCCCAGCAACACAACTGTCTGTTAAGTTTAAAGAACTTGACTATGTAGAATATAGAATATACTTATACTCTTTATTACAAACTATAGCAAATTACAATAAGTAGATACTTGAAGAGTTATTAGAGTGTAATTATGGGCAATTTTATTGCTAAAAACCAATACGGACAACCTTTGAATGCATTTTTAAGATAAAGAAGAGAACATTTTCTATGATAATTTTCAATGTTGTAGTCAAATATTATTCAGCCAGTTAGACGGGAAGCGTTCCCTTTTGCATTGTATTTTCTAGCTAAATTCAAAAGCCATCAAAAATAACTTAAAATAGAACAAATTACAGCATGTTTCTACAAAGTAGGATGCAAGATGCATTTTGCCAGATACAAATCTTATAATAACAACTTTGCAGATTTTCATAAAAACATACAAATTACACAAGTTGATTTGGATAGATATTACATTTATGAATTAAAACAATACATTTTAGCGCAAAAAAAAAATTGTATTGCTATGAATAATGTATGGAATAGATGTGAATAATTCATAATGGAATAAAAGAACGTTTTCCAAAGACATAACAAGCATGAAACATTTCAATTACCTTAGTTAGGCTTGCTAGTTTAACTAACTTTAATTTTGCTACGCGATTCTTATAATTGAAGCCAATGCTTGTGCATTAAAAAAATACCTTAGCCAGACGATTGCAATTTAATAAGCGGCGCGCTAAAATTTTGCCGAAAGAATATAACGCAGAAAAGCAGAACCCTGTCTCACCTGCTAATCGAAACAAGAATTCAGCATCCTCTTTAGAGACCACGAGAGCAATGAGATCACGTAGATCTCGAGCGATGTTAATAATTCATGCACGTGATGTACCACTCTCGTGGGGACAAACATTAAATTCTGATGGCACAAAATGAAATACAGTCTTTATTGCCAGTTTTGGCTGGAGCTTACCTTACTACATCAGTAGTAATGTATGTATTCACATTTTAACGATTTGCATTTTTTTTAGCTTTGACCGGTAGAATCACTTTTATTCCACACGCTTTCGTAATAGACTTTTCACATGGTAATGCTAATATTTAAATGCAGATAAAAACAGCGAAAAATCTTCACTACAATTAGTTTTTAAAAAATTGGCCAAGTACGAGTCGAACTCGCGTGCAAAGGGTTCCGAAATTATAGACTTTTTATATTTTTAGGTAAAGATCTGTTATCTCTATTTTTTTTTCTAAATTTTAGGCTCAGTAGTTTCGGATATAATGAATGGTCATTTTTCGCCTAATTTCGTAAATAACTTCAAAACCATTTATTTTAAAATTATGAAAAATATATAATTAATACCCCCACAATAAGCCCTTTTATTTGATATATCACACAATATTGTCAAAAAAACTTTTTTCTTCAATTTTCTAGTTTGACCCCCAAAAGTGACTCCCATACTAAAAATTACTAATTTACGTAACACGTCCGTGTTTGGGTCACAAAAGTCCATATGTGTACCAAATTTCAACAGAGTCGGTCAAGTAAATCCACAGAAAACTGGTTGTGACAGACGGACAGACAGACAGGGTTCCGTTTTTTGTTCGGAACCCTAAAAATATTCAAGTTGCCTTATTTGCCTCGGCTATAGTAGGTATTTAATTGTGAAGTCAAACAAAGAAATATAGGCATCTAACGTGGATCTGGTCTCAAATAGTTTTTGGGTGTGCTAAATCTTTTACATCACGGTTTCAAACGCTAAAAAACAGCTGACACTATTAATATTTAAATTGTCATTGTCTTGGAATTATTGAAAGCTTTACCATGATACTCAGAGATGACTGTGTGATCTCTTGTTGCGTGTGTCGAAGAAAATTCGTGTCATTGTACCTCTCTTCATTTTACCACATAAAGCTTCCAAATCACTTAACTCAAGTTATGTATTTTTCTTAGCAGTTAGTTTTTTTTTTTAAACGGTTGAGCTGAATCCTCTTCAATCTGCGACTTATTTACTATCATTTATTCACTCACTCACTCCGCGGGGATTCGAACAGTTTTTGCTAGACGTCAATAAATGACACAATCCACCTATATCTATAATAAATTGAACTCGAAATTGAATATTTATCCGCTGCTACTATACGACTGTAAAAATAAAATAACTGAATGGCTAAAACCCTTAACATACGAAGAAACAGAAAACATATTGGTCAGGATAAGCTAAAATAAATAGGTACACAACACACACACACACACACACACACACACCTTCACACACACCAGAATGTTTATTTAATGTATTTTGTTTTATTACCTTACATTTTAAATTTTGCATATACATTGTACAGCCGCCAACTAAGGAAAGAGCGTGACAGTCCCAACACAAGTACTATTGTAACTTACTGGGGCTGCCACAATTCATGTATGCTCACAATGTTTTGAGATGAAATAAATATTTTTGTATTTTGTATTTTTTAAAGATAAGTTTGCTAAGCCAGAGACAAAGTCTAGGATGGAGCGACCTTACCCAGAAAGAGCCCGTTCGCTCTAACTTTATTTTAATCATTTAATTTTTTAGAGTTCCGTACCCAAAGGGTAACCAACGGAACCCTATTACTAAGCCTCTGCTGTCCGTCCGTCCGTCTATCTGCGGGCTATATCTCATGAACCGTA
Organism: Lacanobia wlatinum; assembly: GCA_947578705.1. Classification (NCBI taxonomy): domain Eukaryota; kingdom Metazoa; phylum Arthropoda; class Insecta; order Lepidoptera; family Noctuidae; genus Lacanobia; species Lacanobia wlatinum. The sequence continues at coordinate 7,901,815 of OX388028.1, read as the reverse complement.
ATAGGAAGACAGTTGAAACTTTCACAGAGTGTGTCGCCCATTGTACACTAGTTTTTATAAGCAATTTTCCCTGTGCTTGTTATGAGATGTACAATAAAGTATATAATAAATAATAATATTATAAATGCGAAAGTTTTGGATGAATGTTTGTTACTCAATCACGCCAAAGCGCCTAAACGGATCTTGATGAAATTTGGCACAGAAGTTGATTATAGACTGGAATAGCACATAGGCTACGTTTTATCCCGGGAGTATGTTCCCTAGGGATCACGCGGGCGAAGCCGCTGGCAGAAGCTAGTCAATAATAAAAATACTATGGTGCGGAACCCTTCACGCGCGAGAGCTATTTACACTTGGCCGTTTTTTTTTAAATTGTATTTTACTCAAGACGTTGTAAACGTGCAAGATTTCCTCGATTGCTACCATATGTATGTCTCGGTTTAGCATGAATAATGTAACTACAGAACGTCGTACTTAACCAGTATTTTATAAAATTATGTGACTAAGATACTAAAATTTCTTGTTCTATATGTTCGATAAAAAGGAGCTCTACTACTTTAAAAGTTAAAAAATGTTGTAGTAGTAACTAATTACTTGCACGGTCATCTCCATACATGGAAGGGTTACCCTTTGGGAATTGCAACCAGCTCCATCTTTTTGTCTGACCGAGGTTTCGACGGTCCAAAAGTGCCTGTAAAATAAGGCCGTAATATAAGCACTAACGACGTTGTTCCCTACACTGCCTGAACAGAGAACAGTGACAATTAAGAACAGTCGGAGTTACCCATAACGGTCTGTTTACTGCCTTCTGTAGGTCGTTGCTGCGCTCCGCTGCTTGCACTTTGCCCACGAATACTATTGTGACTACCCGTTGTTGGGTTGATGTGTGACCGCCTGAAATTGCTGTCTTGACACCTATTGGTCCTTTAATAATTATTTAATTGTGTGGCTGCCCGTTCTCATATTTATATGGATCGCTTATTTTGCGAATTGATTAAAGAAAGACAGGATAAAAGGTATATGCTTTAAAACAGATAATGTCTCCTCGTATTCCACCACCTCCTTTAATTTATCTGTTGAATAAGAAGAAATCTTAGCGTAGCAATTTTATGCTTTTGAACTCATCTACTCTCACATCTGTTATGTAACTTTTAGCATTAAAAGAACAAGTTTTTATGATGAATCTTCAAGTCTTATCAAGGATCTAGATTGCATGTTATCTCTTCACCACCTTTGTTTGCCTGGTTGAGAATGCCTCAGACATTAAGGCTACCTTTCTACTTTCGTACATTTGAAGTCTGAACAAGATAAATAAATAGATAGGACTACATCCACGTTTTATACAGTTACTAACTTTTTCCCGCGACTTCGTCCTCGCATATCCCGTTTTTTCCCGTTCCCGTAAGAATTTCGAAAATCCTCTCATAGTGCTCCCCTACACTGCCAAAGGAACCTACATGCCAAATTTTGGCTTTATACGACCAGTAATTTCGGCTTTGCGTTGACTGTCAGTCACTCACTCAGTAACGGAAGAATTTTATTTATTAGAATTCATTAATAAAACATATATTGGCAAGATTTGTTGGGCAAGACATGTCCGAGATCTTGTTTTCTTATGCCCATTTATTCTAACAGAACAACCATTGTTGATAAATATGCAAGCAGCGCGAATAGAACTCTCCAGCCTTAAAAGACTTTTTTGAGGAACTCCAACTTACGTCTTTTTCAATTATTCAGATTTAGAAAAGAATAATTAAGCTACATTCTATATTTAAGCTTGAATTTATAAAAATTACTTTAAAACCATTAAGTCATTGTATGCATCAGTCATTCGTGCTAAATTACCGTCGCACACACTTTTCGTAACCTTTTGGGTACTTCGAACATTGTGTGATTATTTCAAGCCATAAGGAACAATTAAACGGCCGGGAAGTTTGGAGAGGCGTATTATAGCCTTCTTTTAAATTATTCATTAATGTATAAGTCTGCACACTCACGGAATTTATACAATCTTTGCACGTACACCACCCTCACTCTTGACCGACCTTATATTACTTGCGGCTTCCATTTCTTTGGCGCAAAGATTTTCCTACGTTATGTAGTCTTAAAAAAATCGTTATGCAATTCATGAAATAACAAGACTCCTGACGGATAGGATTACGCATTGGCAAAAATTATGAACTGGTATTCAAACTTGCATCCCCCTATTTAATCTACTTGCACGTTACATAACTTTCTAAAATCTTTCCTTAGTGCTCACTTTTGTAATAAAAACCGCACTTGTGTAGGCTTCTAGCAGATACCAATGCGTTGTTTGTCAGTGAATATTTTTTATTGTGTTAATGATTTGTCTATAATGAAATGATTTAACGCTTTTAACATAAGTATTTGACCCCTTATAGGGGAGGCATTTTCGACAATTTTGTGTAAGGTCTCACCTTTGTAACGAGCTCTGTAGCCAAATTTTAATATAGCAAAGCAAACGGGCTCTTGTGCACAGTTTTAGGTATAGTTTTACATCTAGAGCCAGCGGTTGTCTGTCAGTAAGCAAATTTAGAAATTTTATTAAGTAGAAGTTTAAAATGAAATATGTTGCCAAGCTATAATATTTTGAGGAAAATTAATTTAACGACGTTTACCCTTATATAAAATGGGCGAACCCTGGCAGCAGCCGGAATTAATCGCGACAGACAGGAGATGAAATAAAAAGGTTTTTAAGAACCCTAATAAAATTGTCCTTGTTTGTAAAAAAACATTAAACTGTCGACAGCTGTTTTGTGTTAAATATTTAGATGGTATAATTTATTTCTTTGATGCTACAAAAAATTGCCATTATGTCCATGAATTTCGGGTATAAGCTTAGGTAGAAAATAAAGCTTTTCCCATTGTTTTCTTATTGAAAAGTGACAATGTAAGCCCAGACAGTTTTGAAGAGTATTTTAGCAAAATTCCATATTTATACGCTAGAATGGCAATGCTGATTCAATTACAGGTTTCGAAACAAAAGGACTTTAAAAAACCCTTTCTTTTTGTGGTACAAATGATTCATAAATTAGGTTCATTCAATTTATCTACCGATGTTGTCCATTCACATTAGAATATTCGTCTAGTCACTGATTCTCTTGACTTTGAGACGTGAAACCTCGTGTAGCTCAACTCTCGCTGAGTCATGATCCCTCTATTGTGAACGAGCGTTTTCACGCCATTCCTAGCTATGATTGATTTCCAAGTTTATAGTCCAAAACGTTTTCTTCAGAGGTCCTTGGCCGAGGGGAAAATTGAGATAAATTTGCAATGTGTTGCAGGTGTGCTGATAAATATCAGAACTAGTGTTTGTTCCATTTTGGTGAAACTTACATAAATTGGTGCTTTGTTTTCATAGTACGAAAAGGTTTTGATTATGGGCCAAACTTTATCGTCATTTTTGTTCGTGTAAAACTGTGTGTAATACCCAAATAGATATACAAGATTGGTTTAAAATCGAATAGTATTCCAAACAGAAATTGTTGCATAAAATATAATTTGCCAACAATTCAGCAAATATTATTAAAGTTACGTTGTATTCTGTATACGGCAATCGACAAAAGCTATTTCTATCAATTTAGATTGTATTCGATGTCCGAGGTATCCCGACGGGCTTCACGACTCTATTCAATTGTCGTGTGTATGTAATTAAACGATAGTATGGTCGTTGGCGAGTCTCGGAGGAGCGAGTAACGAGCTGCCGCCGCCCCCCGGCGCCGCTCGCCAGCATTGTTGCTTCATTCTCAATTCCACTCCGAACAGCCAGATTGTGTAGCGGTTATGTAAGAACAAAGAACAATGTACGTAACAAGTTCATTCGCAATGTACTCGATATTGCTGCCAATATTATGTAGGGAAGATGTGTTCAGCTTTTTTCTTTTTGACGTGAAAATTGAGTTTTAACCATCTATGTAACTTCCCGTAGCCTCCTTTTAGTATTTTGCATACGCCCTGTTTCCACGAACTAAAAGCGCATCGCAAGTTCTTTGTCGGGAAAATTCAAATTTTGATCTATGTCTGCAGGCAGGAGGGTAGCTGTGCCCGGGGGCCCAATAAGAATAACGGTGATAGAGAGGCCGTAATGAAGAGCACTCAAAGGCGGCATCGGTCGGTCGCGAGCCCGGCCGGGCCACATCGGCGATGCACCGAACAACCCTTAATTGAATAGCCCGGCCGGGGGCTAATCAGGGCTCAGCTGAGCGGTGCAGGCGCGGGCGGGCGGCGGGTGCGGGGCGCGCGGTGGAGGCGGCGGGGCGACGCCGGAGCCACGCGGGCTGGCCGCGCCCCCTGCGCGCGCCGCTCGGCCCGGGAGCTCATTCAAGTAGCGAGCGCGCCCCGTGCCAGCCGCCACCCTCAGGTATGTCCATTTTGCTTTTGGTGTTTGCACGTAACGTACCTATCGCGCGCGCTCCGCGAGTGTCAGTCGTGCAGTGAGTGAACCGTGCCGCTGCCGCGTCGCTCCCGAGCCGCCGCCGCCGCCGCAGCTGCTGCTCAGCACAAGGTAGGTCGCATGAAGCACTGCCACGCATTCAAGCCTGTGCCTACACACGAATTTACGCGTTTTTAAATTAAATGTGCCTCCGTTAACTTTCTCCGACTCTTCCGTGACACGAATAAATTAGAAGTGAAAAACTACCGGCGTGCTACTTTTGATAAGAGTTTAAAGCAATAAAATTTAAATTTTGTTACGTTTAACGGTTCTTACTTCGGATTGGAAAAAATTAAATCATCAAAATTATTTTCTCTTTTTAAAATATTGTCAAAAATATTATTAGGCTTCGGTCTAATTACATCATCATGGGTAGTCGTGAAGATAGTCCAGGCCCTTCGGTTTAGACTCGCCGCGATTTAAACTAACGGTCACTTTGCTTCCTGTGTCGCATGTCTCGCAGAATGTCAGCTTTAAATGTTCTACGTATATCTGAATTTTAATTAAGTCGTATACAATGGCAGCATTTAGGAGTACTATAAATTCATCGTTTTACTTCCATGATTTCATTGTAAAAATTTAATAATCTTTCAAGTCATTAAGATTTATAATTATGCCATCTCGACAACTAATTAAAATTCAGAAATTGATGTCGTATCTAAATGTTGTATTACGATAATATTTCTTCGCATCTGGGAGTTGTCGGCCAGTTATCGACGTCTTCATCTCGATTAGTTTCGATGACGTAGCCCGTCCATATGGGAGGCTGGAAATGAATCTACAAGGTCGGGTGCCTTCTGACTTCATCTCACATTTATCTTCGTTGGATTTCTATTCCCTTTTTTAGCTTTTCTTCGTTGTTTCGGGATATTTTCGTCACTTTAGGGTTCGGGTTCCACTCTATCTAGATGCAACTGAAAATCGTCTTACTATATTATCTTTCTTCATATTGCTAAATGCATATAAAATCACTGTGTGCAGCGCGAGCGATTGCATACCTACTCAATATGTTATGAAGCTCGCGCTGTGCGTATCTTTTTAGTAACATTCACAGATTCAATCTGTACATCTAACTTTGTCTTCTGCTAAGCCTTTTCGCAATTTTGTTAAAGTGGGCTCAGTCTCATTCTATCTTATCGCGAAATTCAGAGGCTTTGCTTCTTTATCTAACTTCACGCCGGTATTCCCCGAAGAGTCGAGCACAGGGCAGTGGTATGGTACACCCTCAGATGGATATAATACACCCACATTAACATCTCAGTAAGAAACTGTCAAGTAAAACTGTTCTAAAACCGAACAAACGATTACCGCACTACAATGGGTCTCCGGTCTCCCTATATTTTCTTCCCCTGTATATCTCTAGAGAATTTCTGCAAATGTCGGAAAAGCGTAACCCTCGGTAGGCTGTAGTTATAGGCGTAGGGTTGTCGAGATGTCGGGAGGGTTTGAGATGGCTGTAACTGAGGGCGAAGACTTTCACTGGCGCCGCCACTTCACCTTGTCGGCTGGCAGAGCGCCAGCCTCCCGCACCCTCCCCCCATACCTCGAGTCCGCGCCTGCCCGCGCCGCCCCGTCTTACGCTACGAACAACGCATTTTATGCTAAACTTAACGTTGCTGCTGTATTTTAGTATACCACATTTTTATATCCACCTTTACCGTAAAAGTATATGAAAGTGTCATTAACTGACAAAAGCCTGTACGCAATTACATTAAATTACATTTTAATTCCACCGTCGTTACTGAGGGTAAACGAAGTTTGTTATCTGATGGAATTATTTTAATTCGTCGTATTGGAGTAAGTTAAAATTTTCGTTAGATGAAGAATTGACGAAGGTTGCGAACTAAATCTTAAAGTCCTATTTTGCGACTAAAAACCGTTTTTTTTTATCTCGTTACCAAAAAATTCATAACCCTAAAATTTTCAAACATGACGTATAGTTTTATCTGAAAACGTGATAACTCTATCATTGATAAAGCGTGCCCACGAGCGTAGAGGGCAATAAATCGCACTTGGTAATAATATCGATAATAGCTCGTAGCGCGTAGCACCGTAGCGCCGTAGCAGTCGCTACGAACACCGCGCCGTAGACGCCCGCCCCGCCGGCGTAGCAGCCTAGACCGCGCTAGATTGCCACCGGTGCAATAAATCACAATAATTAACATAGTAAAATAAAATTAACATGAATAATTGGAATAATAAATTATGGTAATTTTAATACACTAAATTACTTCTTTTTATTAAAATTTTAAACTCACCGGAGATATAAATTTTTGAAATAGTTTTTTTTTATGATAAAGACTTAATACTATAGTTTGAACAAATCTTGAACAAAGCAAGCGGCTGTTGGAACCTGAATGAACGTTGAACACGTGTGAGACAAAAGACTTTTGGAAATAATTTAAAAGTTAAAATAATGAAAAATTACTTGGATATCTTCAAAGAGCAACAATTGGTACGTATGATAATAATACCAACATTTATTTTTTGTTTACTGAATTTCGCCTATCGGCTTCCATTAGGACAATCCTTCGACATGGAACATCGCGATATCATTTAAAAAAATAAGTGTCTCAATAAAAAATCAAGGCTAGTAAAATACACATACGTCGAATAAGTATGAATGTTACCGTCATCTGCGTTTTATCATTTTACTATTAGATCAACGGGAAAATATACATGTTTCAATTATTCTCAATCAATCACGTGTCGACGGATGGACGAAAATGGATAAATTGAGAAAACTGGTAGATCATGGCCTGAATTAGAGGATTGGATACTTTTTATCCTGAAAGTAGGTTCCTATGGGATAATGTCCACTATCACGCATTCGGAGCTGGAAGGCAAGGAGCTTGCAAAAGCTTGTTACATATTTTACCCACATGCGTCTGAAACATCCTTATTCGGAATAGACAGGATATTCTATTTTCGTTAACTGGTTTTATTGTAAGAAGTATAATTAGCTTCGAGCCTTCGGAACGGACGATACACAGACAAACCGTAGTTATTATAACATTCTGTACAATAGTACGAAACTATTGATTAATTGACACGTTTATCGATGCCGGAACTAAATAGATAGTCAAGTTATCGGTAACTTGGTATGCTATAGTTACCTATGTAAATAGATAGGTATAGAAGTTAGACACAAGTCCTTACAGAGCATGTGATTTAATTAATTGAAAATATTGTTAGTGGGAAACATGCTTTGAAACTACCAGTTAAAGAACAATCCTTACTAATTCCTTACTATTCCTTACTTTCCTTACTAATATTATATATGCGAAAGTAACTCTGTCTGTCTGTCTGTCTGTCGCGCTTTCACTCCAAAACTACTGAACCGATTTAAATGAAATTTGGTACAGAGATAGAGCCTGAGAAAGGACATAGGCTACTTTTTATCTCGGGAGTATGTTCCCTAGAGACCACGCGGGCGAAGCCGCTGGCAGAAGCTAGTAAATTATATTTTGGAAAACCATCTTTAAAAATTATTAATGCTTCCATTTAAAGAATAAAATTTTGGAAGGATTAAAAAAATCCGATCATTTGGGTGAAGTTTTTGTAGTCCATAAATAGATAAAGCAATTACTTACTTAAATAGTCAAACACAAGATTTTTCTCACAAATTAGTTTTAATCAATTAACCATAGAATGCTTATAAATAACAGTTATTTGGAACGTTCCAAATATCTCCTTCGTAAAAATCTTAAATAGATTGACTGACAGACCACGTATAGCCTTGTGCCTAGTGAGCTTACTCAGAAAGCTCACCTTCGTTAGATGAGGCTCTGTATTTCTTCGCAAAAGGTCTAGACCACCGTGTTACAAATTAACAACTAATAAAGTCTATAAAAACAAACTCATCATCATCATCAAAGAGTTTAAGTTAATTTCAAAACGAAAACTCAAAATTACGCGCTTTGTTTGAAACGTGCGTCTGCGCAGTTTTTTACAAAATACAATGAAAATACTTTTTTATAAAAAGTATAATAAACAAGCAATCTGATTTGCCTGCGTGGATATGAATAATACTATATTCCACAGGGACGTGTAATAAGAAGTTTCCAGTTTCCAAATCCAAGTCATGATCTACCTTTGTTCTTTGTAAGCATGATTGTTAAATAAACATAACAGAAAGAATAAGTATTTAATCTCAAAGAACGTGTTAAAGTCCATATGAACATAAAGTTAATTTACAATTTGTTATAGTTCAACTAACCATAGCCAACATTCGTGTTTTTATATAACATCTCTAGTTTCATAAACTGGCAACATTATTTGGGACTTCCTGTATCCTTTTTAGTTAGAATATTTGTTAACTCCATAATTAACGCATTTTATTTCGAACAATATGCAAACAAGTTATAAACTTTAACTAATTTTTTTTAACAATACTATTGGCTCAACCTAAATAATAGTAGTAAAGGGTAATATTAATAATATAAAACAATAGACTAAAGACAAAGCAAAGAAAGAAAAAGCATGATGCAGTGCCTAAAGAAATTGGGGACCCACACTTCAGTAGCCGCCTTAAATATGCCTTCCTCATCCTAATACATAAATTTCTTTCGTTACTGGTGACTCACCGACTGAGTGACTGACAGACAAACGCACAGCCGAAACCAGTGGTCATAGAAAGCTAAAATTTGGCATGTAGGATCCTTGGGAAGTGTAGGGGAGCATTAAGAGAGGATTTCCCGAAATTCCTACGGGAAAAACGGGATATGCGCGTACGAAGCCGGGGGCAAAAGCTAGTTAATGTAATTTTTAAATTTGAAAAAACTGTCTGAAGTTAATTTGGTGCAAGCTATTGCCACTAAACCCTGGTGATGGTCATCGGTAAGACGAGATCGAAACAATTACCACTGATTCTTAGATTCATAGTGACCGCTGGGTTAAAGTCTCCACGCAATGGGTGCCAAGGATGGACGGCGTCGCCGAGGCCGGCCCAGAAAGCGGTGGCGGGATGATCTGGATGCACACTCCGAAGGCTGGTTAGAGGTGGCGCAAGAAAAAAAAACTGGCCAAGTGCGAGTCGGACTCGCGTGCAAAGGGTTCCGAACGAATTACTTTTTTTTTAACATGTTATTTTAACACTACGGACTTCTCATAGGTTTTCCTGTAATCTTTAGGTAAAGATCTATTATCTCCATTTTTTTTTTTCAAAATTTTAGGCTCAGTAGTTTCGGAGATAAGGGTTGGTCATTTTTCGTCTAATTTTTTAATAACTTCAAAACCATTTATTTTAAAATTATGAAAAAAATATAATTAAAACTCCCACAATAAGCCCTTTCATTTGATATGTCCCACGATATTGTTCAAAAAACTATTTTTTTTTAATTTTCTAGTTTGAAAATTATACCATACTAAAAATTTAATGATTTACGTAACGCGTTCGTGTTTGGGTCACAGAAGTCCATATGTGTACCAAATTTCAAAAGAATCGCTCCAGTGGATCCGGAGAAAACTGGCTGTGACAGTCGGACAGACAGACACCCGAGTGATCCTATAAGGGTTCCGTTTTTTGTTCGGAACCCTAAAAGGAGTGTCTGGAAGGATATGGGGGAGGCCTTTGACCAGCAGTGGGACACAACAGGCTTACAAAAAAAAAAATCTTAGATTCTTCTGGGTCCTCACAAAATAAGCCGGTGGTCCAGATCCGATCATAATCGCGGAAAAAGCTAGTTTTTTTTAATAAAAGTATCAATAGGACTATAAAAGCAAATACAAAAAACAACGACAGCTGATCAACATAGGCAGTAAAAAGCGATCGATGGCAGATACACGATCATACCGCGAGGGGTGGCCGCCTTATCAGCGTTATCATCGCTTATCTATCGCCGACACTCGATTAGATAGCACCCCGTTTGCACTTAAACTGCTGTTCATTCGATAGCGGGTGACTCAGATTGAAACTTTACTACAAAGCTCGTTTGACACCTGCTTTAAATACTGAAGTTTACTTTAAATAAATGTTTTACGGGTTTTAGGAGATAGTAGTTTTCAAGGTGAAAAGACTAAGGTGGTACTAATTGGCTAACGATCGCACGACTTAACGATGCGATTTCGTCGCACGAGATTAAATACACATTTCTTTATTTTTCTTTCTTTAGTCAAATACTAAGAAATATTAGCAGTACTCCTCGATACGACTCGTATTGTGTGGAAGGTTACTTTCTCTGGAGTCCTAACCACCGGTAGCTTGGCTTGGACCCTGCTCCCGACACCGGCGGATTACTATTTTTATATTTTTAAATGTTTCAAAATGTAAATTAGTATGTAAATTTAATGAATAAAGAGAATAATTATAATACAATTGAAGCTTGCAAATCATCGCGCGAGCACAGGAATCATTTTCATCGCGCGACGAAATCGCGTCGTTAACTCGTACGATCGTTAGCCAATTAAGACGATGCCTGACTTAAGGCAACATGTACAAGTTCATAAACACAGACAAGTTATTGTATGATTCGTAAAAGACCAAGACAGTAAATTGTCTGCTTTGAACTAGGTTTCTGAAATTACTATTAAACCTTCATTGACTTGGGCATAACCAATTGCCGAAAAGGATTGGATATTTCAAATTTTGGACAAGTTAGTCGAAAGCAAACTCACCTTTGAGTTAGGCTTTCCTTTTTACACGAAGTCTTCTTACTTACCACTGCGTTTTATATTTTATATATCTTTAATCTCAAAATTTTAGATTAATCAGACAGCGCCAAGCAAAGCTTAGATATTTTTAAAAAAATACACTCGTGCAACAGAAACATACATTTCGAGATTTCGAGATAATAGTTTCCTGGGGGAGCCGAAAATGATTCGTGTTTTTTGTAAAAATAAAAGCATACTTGTACTTTTTAGCGGTAACAGTCTTTACGGCTTTTATTGGGGAAAAATAATTTTAAAAATCACACTCCCAACTAAAATCACAGACATGTCAGTTTACCTAATGATCATAACACAACATTATCATTAAAAAACTTACAATATTCGTGAGATTAGTAAACCAAAACATGACAATGCCGTGCAGCCGGCTCGCACTGAGCGTGACGTCACATCGCACGCGCTGCCCGCGACATATGCGCGGACCTATCAATTTGATCCGCGCCCGCGCACAGCTGCGTACAACGACCCCTATAGACCCCAACTCAATAGTACAACGGTCGGTCGACTAAAAAAACACCCCATATTTTGGATGATTAATCCAACTTACCCAACCCTCTTTGTCTAGGATTAAAACTCTCATGCATTATTCGCACGCGTAACCTATCTGCATATTTAATAGAGTGCATTAAAACATAGCTATTGTGTTGTGTGCTAGACATATGCGAGCGGACTGCGATGCGTGTAATCCGAAAACCGGTTCAGATGTAAACGACTCATAATTATTATTTTATATTGCCGAAATTTTACGTCTATGGATTTCACTAAAGGGGCAAATACATAGCTTGATGTTGGATAAAAAAGAAAAATCTCGCACATTTATTTAAAAAAACATACTTTCGTTTTCACATACACGTTCGTTCCAATAGAGTAGTTAGTTGTAAATCGATACGCTCACGTGATTACAACCAAATTCAATCAAAGCTATAATTTCACACTTCGACTCGACACGGGGAGCCACAACGACGCCCATTAACGGTTCTGTCGCCTAGTAAATAATAATACCCACAGAAGTCGGTCACAAAACGTCTCGGATCGGCAAACAATCGAATAGGAACAATGGAAGTCGTGAATCAAACAATCGATCCATCGAATCCCATCGAAAGTCGTCGCGACAGCTGCGCGGGGTGGCCCTCTATGGAAGTTATGACAGGGCCCATCTCCCACGGTCCCCCATGCTCAATGCCGTCCAAATTTCACGACTAGCATTAGAATAGACCAGAGACCAGTTTGGGAAAGTTTTGAGACCCCACTAACTTGTTTTGTGGCATAGTTCAAAAGTTTTTGAAAGTTAAAATGTTATTTGAATAGCGATTGTAACTACATATATTTCTGAATTTTATATTATAGGGGTTGGCCTTTCATTTAACTTACACCACGTTTTATGTGTACTTGTCTCAAGTTTATATCGGACAATGAAGAAGCCATAACAAGTTGTGTCAGCTACTCTACTTATTCAATAGGTTTTGGTAAACAGAGCATGAGAATTGATCGTAGCGTTTGAAGGCTCATTGGCTACGACTTGACTATCATTTGATCATTGAAAGGTATTGATATGTCGATATAATTCATATCGCTTCAAAATGAACTCTTAGCTACCTATCTATACATAGAAGTATAATTGCGTTGACTTTAAAATAAATGGCCTTTCGTTGATATTTTTTCTCAGTCTTTTGTATCTTCTCTGTTCTTGCTAATTGCGAAATAAAAGCTATTTATGTCGTGTTGCATGTTCAGTGTTTAGAAATAGCTTTTTAATTTAGACATCCAACCTCAACGGCACTAAAGACACCGCGGTAGTTAGCATGTGTCAGCGCATGACTAATATCTTCGCGACCCTTTCAACTTAACTAAATATGATATTATAACAGTCGTTACCGTGATTACTTTTATTTATAAGCATTACCACGAAACTCGGAGGGTTAGTAAAGTGTTACTTCATGGAAAGCTTGCCATGGACACGGCAAAGGAATTCCCCCGTATGTGTTTATGAAAATAGTCTCCTAGCGACCAGCTAAGTGACTCCATTGTCTTTTTATCAGTACAATCAACACACGGATTAATGAATATTTATATCGAGGTCCGCATTATGTACTTGAAGGTTTACACTACCTTCTAACCACGTGTATTCTGTTAACCCGACTGAATGAATCACAGGAATGAATGGAATATCATCGACTAAAATGATTGTTCAAGAGTTTGATCACGCAATAGGTAGTGACAGGATTGCCCGACTAATTTCGAACTCGACAATTGTTACAACAAAACTAACTGTGATTCCCACATTGAGATGCGGAGGAATAAGAAACGTGCAGAGAGTTTTGAGGAGTATACATTTGGATGGTTAAAGGATTAGAGATGGACTAAATAAAAGAAAAAACCGATGGATGTATTGTGTGATAGATGAGCTAGAAAAGAGGCGACCATTGAGATGTCGGCAAATAGCGATTGAAGAAGAAGACATGCTGCACAGACCCACAATAAAATTTATTAGTGTAATGGCAGAAGGATGCGAACTTTAGAGGCAGACAACCCTGCTTGACAAGAAAAAAGATCGACCTTTCATTTAAAAATATAAACATTGAACTATCTAAAAATACCTGAAACGTTTAACTTTGTCATGACGCACGAGTTCACGCGACACGACAAAGCGTCTATTCCATAAATTGTTCTTATTAGGCTTCACAGCCGTCATCATTACATCCAAACGCACTTACAGCACACAAAGACTCGTCCATCACATTCATCAACCGGTCATCTGTCCCTAAACTCAGCTCCATCCTCCTATTAGTTTCAAATATTAATTACTTCATCCCCAAAAAGGTCCAGATACACCCTCTATAGAAAAGAACCCTCATATCGAATTGCCACCCAATAAAATACGTCCCACCTATTTTTAATACAGAATTGTATAGAACCCTTCTTTTGTTAAAAACCGGACGACCTTAGCACACTTTAGAGTAAGTTTTTTTTTTTAATAATAACGGTTTGGGAGCGAAGGGGTGAAGTCGCGTGGCGCTGGGACGTTGAACTCTACCTTTCTATTTTAGAGTACACCGAGTACATCAAATTTTAATCGGTTAATGGATACTCAAGGGTGACACGATGCGATTGTAACGTAATGGAAAACGTAATTGAAACATTCAGCGATCACCCGTTTATTAATCATTCAGTTACTTAGTACCTAGACCTACCCTATTCAGAAGACATCGGTTCATTAGTATTTGTGTCGACTTTCTTCTCATTTCTAATCTCCAAGGCATTTATAATTTACAAGTGTAAAGTACTTTCGACCTACACCAATCGAAAATTCAATTGAAGCCAAACGAATGTGACCGTAACGTCAACTGTGTGTATCGTTACGAATAATCGATTTTATAAAACGTAACGTTCATACCACTGAAATATAGGTAATTTTCTCATTTTCAATCTTAGAACGAGATTTAAAACTTCTCGCATAAACCCATGGATTCAAACTCCCATGACCCAATGAGAACGGACTCGATTTGAGACCGAAAGCTATCATGCAAACCCGAAACAAACACGTGAGAAAACCCGTAAACGAAACTGACTCAAACCAAATTGAAACACAAACATACCTCATTAAAACCTAAATAAATTTCTATATTGAACACCAAACTTTAACCAAAGAAACTTCGCAAAGAAAATAAAGAAGTCAACAATTCCGTGGTTATAATTGACGACTCCAATTTTCACAGGCTATTTCCTCGCCAGTGTAGCGGGTGCACGGCTATACGGCTGTAAAACTATAAAGGTAAATAAGGCGTCGCCGCTGAGTGGTGATTACACAGTCGTGTCATTTAACAGACGCAGCGAGGGTCGTGAGAGGGAAGCCCCTCCGACACTTCCGTTTACGATGACGTCGATAAGTACCCCGTACTCGCTGCTCCGGCATGCCCAGTGCTACATAGATCATTGTCCTTTACTGTTTCATTGCGATTTAAGAATCTATGTGAAAGGAAAGGATAAAAATGTTATAAATTTTTGTTGACATTGCATTTCAAATCATCATTTTCTTGCCCTAGTCTTGTGTTACTTGGGCCCAGCGCAATATTTTTTGTTCTTCCATTTCTGCATACGTATCTATCTTATTGTTTACTTCGCCCACTGCTTCCTTGGCCCTTTTTTTCTTGGACCAATCCCCACGCATCTTGATATCTTAAAAATTGTTATTTAAGTCCTCCTATTCTTTAATTCCAAGCAATTAACGACGCAACCACCCCGATTTCAAACTGGTCAACATCGGTCGTAAGCGTTTATGAATAAGTCCGTAAGCAAGTGGTAGTGGGTGGGCAGCATGTCCAATGTTTACATTCCTTCACCATGGAGAGTGCAGTGCCATTACTCAGGGCGACCACCGACCACCGACCACGGGCCGCTTCCGTGGGGGAACGCCGATCAATCACAACCTCTATTAGTACTGTTACCCGTGAAACCGCCCACCATTCTCAACTTTTTATGTTTTTATTGCCTTCGTTTGAAGGGTGCTGTTTTGATTGTGAAAAAATAAATTGAGTTTTCTTTTATGCGATGTATTTGTTGAGGTTGACGACACGGTTGGCGCAGTGGTGGAGCGATTGACTGCTGCGCAGCGTGTCGCGGGTTCGATTCCCGCACGGAACTAATATTTGTGTGGCCTACAGATAGTTGTTCCGGGTCTGGCTGTTTGTGGACGTGAAACTGTATGTTTGCACGCACCCACGATACAGGAGAAATTCCTAGTGTGGGGCAACGTTTTTTTTTAAAGACGAAGAAGAAGGAGGAGGTTGTTATTTTGACTTTCTTGGTTTTGTTCAATCGATTGACTCATATCAGGATTCTAATCAGCTGCCCGTTTGTCGCAGAGGGGTATATTCCTAACAATTGCCATTCTTCGCGATCACGAAAATGTCGCTAATCAACTCCATATATCTCTTCCTACTTGTAATTGCCTTTTATCGGAGTCGTTCCATCACTTATCATTCCCCGAACATTTTCCTAAGTCGGATTATATTTCCACCGATCAACAACCTCCTTAAAACCGTTGTTGTTGACAGTACACATTTACAGATACAAATCAGTTCAAGGCCTCACAGGTGATTGATGTGCCAGCTCGTATTCGTTCGCCTTCGAATGACGTCGCTGGCCAGGCGTGAGCGGGCCGCGGTTGGCACCGCCAGCTGAGCCGTACTCATCCGTAACAACTTTCACTCCCCCTTCTTTTATTAGCCAGCCTAATAGCCTATAGTCACATTACATTTGTGTCCAATGTTTTTGGCTTCTATAAGTGAATTTTTGGTATCACACTCTTCTTCAATAACAATTGTTTCGTTCATCTTTGGCTTCTTCTTCGTGTGCCTTGCTGCATCTATGGTCTACCGTATGCTTGTATACCTTTGACACTTTGTCGAGTGGTAGGAGGATCCTCCATTTTTAAATGAGGATAGTTACCGGTCCAAGAATAATGAAGTGAGAGTGAATGAATGAAGCAGTTAGAATAATGTCCTTTGCTTCATTCTCGTAGATATTAGGACAAACAATTCCTACCCCAACTTTCAATTTCACACTTATGCAAAATTCATCATTTCCTTCGTCCGCTATATTCAAAGTGAATTGTAAAACATTCATGAACATAAGAAATCAATCAGAATTCAATTCTTGTACGTCAATCTTCGGATGACGTCAACGTGAACGCGGGGAGGTCATGTTAGCATATTGTAATGTTACTCGAAGTGGTGAAATTGAATGCAGTATGATGTCTTTCAGCTGGTAATTGATATATCATTTGTAACCTTAACGTGGGTCTTGTAACAAATAAACTGTTATGGATAAAAGTGGTAAGCTCAGCTTTGTAAATGAACTTTATTATGTCTGTATCTATAAGTTGTTTTGGTGTACAATAAATAATTAGAATTAAGAGTTGTGTCAAAATTAGCTTCATCATCGATGTCTTTATTTGTTTTAATAATAATAATTGTTTATTTCCGTTTTTTTTTCTCACCACAATATTTAAAGATTACATAGAAATATTGTTTAGCAATAACATTAAATAAAATATGCTTCAATATTGTGGGAGACTGGTGCCTACGCTAAGCCTAAGCTTTTAGACTAGCCTGTGGCATATGTAATATATACAACGCGAAACTTTCTGGTCTCAATTAAGACATTGATTTCAATAGGTTTCACTGTAAGTTAGTCAGAAATACCGTAAGAAAAAAACTCTCTCACCTCCCTTAAGTGTAACTCGATAGGTATCATTTTCCTAGTTTTCTTCTTTCTAGAAGCAGTTTCATTTCATCTTCTACCATCAGTTCAGAAACATTTTTAACTCCCTTGTCCGATACCGTTTTGTAAGTTTATTCCACAACAGTAAAGTGAACGACCTGCAAGTTGAGATGTTATCAGCCGATCGATACGTGATTCATGACACGAATGCTATCACAATATAATGTGCGTGCTATTTTTGTGTATATCTGTCCTTAGAGACAATGGCTAACATGCGGTATTAAGTTTAGTGCAAGTTTTAACTCCAGGTTAGGGTTTTGTATGTTAAGGACTGATTATTATGTTGTGTAAGCAGGAATAAAATCAAAGAATATTTTGTGTGTTTCTGAACCTATGCAGAAAGTTAGTCTTCAGCAATATTTTCTAAGCAAAGCCGAAAAATCTTAGTTTTTCATATTATAATATATAAACATATTTTAGATCGATTTGGTTCCTAAGATATTTGTTAACGCCTGTCGATTTTGTGTTAGCAATTATTTTAGCAAGTGTTTTATTTTATTTGTGCTATTTAGATTTCATGTTAAGTTTCTTTTGCACTTTCTTTCGGTCGATATTCATCTTTGTTACCTTAGTTTTTAATAAGGACTGGGTAGTCTGGGTACATAACATCTCACTAATATTCCCCAGATATCATCCCTGCAACAATTCTGTTGAAAGAATTGAATGAAATATTGGTGCCCCTTTACTTCTATTTGTACTTTTCGCTTTTAGTGTTAAACTCGTATTTAGATAATTACACCATGCATGGACACAAAAAGCGATCTAGTTAGACTGGTTACTATGAATGATGACAATAATTGCATCTAGTGTAATAGCCTGGGACGTAGGGTTGCACGCGTATCGCACCCCTGTTGGTGATACAAAAGGGTGGCAGCTGCATCCCTGCCACCATTGTGCGTACAATGCACCCTCGTCTATGCGTGTTGCAATTGCGCACGAAATGAAACAACCAAGAATCTCTTTTTGGAACTGAATCGAAAATATGTATCAAAATATAAAAGTAATGGTGAAAAAAAATTGTTGCCGTCGGTAGTACTGATTTAGAAACAAGAAAAATAAAAGAGTCAATTTGTGCCAAGCATAACGCATACTATAAAAAGAAAACACTAGTGATTTGACAACTTTTAAATATGTTTTTACTAAACAACATTGTTGTGTATCCACATTAGTCTAAAAAAAGACGGTGATATCACAAATTGTGTGGTATTGTGATAGTTATGAATAGATAATGAGTAAATTAACCACTAGACAATAATCTAAAAAAAGATATTGCAAGAATTTTTCAGTTCTATTGGCTTCTAATATAAAACGTCGAACTTGAACCAATTCCAATTTTTCCAAGATTCTTATCATTTGGAGTGGAACTAATGTAGCTCGTAATTTGTTTACTGAATAATATTTACGTCATATTTGTCATTCCCTCCCCTTATTGGCCCAGATTTCATGAACCCCCCAGAAACTCGTTACGACTGCGACTGTGGGATGTTTAATGAGGTTGTCGGGTGGATTGTCGTTAAGCTGGTAAAAGGTCATGGACAAGGTCAAAGGATATGAAACAAACATTATCAATTTATTATTGGATCTGTAAATGAGTAATTTGTAAATAGTCTTCTCCGTATATTCTTCACCGAGAAATACAAGTGTGTAGCTACTAGTCACCTTTTAATGTATGTTAATTTTGTGTTATTATTACCTTTTTGTGTTTCCAGCTTTACTAACAATACTCATATCTATTAATGAATCATTATTGTGCGCCTGAATGAAAATACGATGCATTTCATTGCAACGTACTTGCTAAACATTTCCTGCAGGCGCCTAAAAATCAACGACTTCTCTTCAAAAGTCATTTGTTACTAACTTCAAGTTAGAAGTCTTCTGAAGATATTAGAAGTAAGAAGAACGAGAAGATAGCAGTCCTCCTCCTCGCGTTCACTGCGTTGCCGTTATGTGTTTATTTTATATCATAAGGCACGCGGTGAATGCCAAGAGAGGACTCATTCGTCGTGCTAAGAGAAGAAAGAAGAAAATCAAGATCAGAAGCAGAAGAATATAGAAGAATGCTTGAGTAGTTGTATTATGTGTGTATTGTGCTACATAACGCCTTGATATTGTGTATTGTTGTAATGGAAGGTGTGTGTGTGTTCCTGTGTTTTATTCCCTCTTTCAGATGCAGTAACAGTCTTGTTTTAAAACAGTGGTTAGTGCGATTAGCAATCAAAAGTATATTTGATCATAATATATTGTTCAATGAAAAACCGGTATAATCGGAAGACATAATAGTGAAAAGAATTAATCAAAAAGATACCTAATCTAAACTAATGGTCAGCGCTGGTATCAATTAAAATGAGTTAATTTATTAAAATACCATAGAATATCTTCTCCATAGAAAATTAACATTTTGAACGGCTAGCTTATCACTTATGAAACTTTCCATGTGAAATGAAATATTTTGATTTTTAACTGTCGTTAAACGTGACACTCAATCTTAATGATCCACATATTGTAGCTAATGGAGATCATCCTATTCCAAAAAGTATACTTAACTAAACAAAAAAGTGAGAAGTAGTTAATGTTCCTATACCACCTATATTATCCGCTTATCCCCATTTCCAATCAGGCGTTATATTCAAGTAGATACGTACTCGTAAAATCTGAATACGTTCACATTTTCAAAGACAACACAATCTAGGTCAGTGTTTCATTGTTTTGCTATACTTACGCGATGTTGCATAATTTACACACTTCTACTCAATTTACATGCGCCTGAATTCAAACTGGTATATAACAACAAGGTACGTATTGGATGCTAATCAGCTAAATATACAATGTCAGTTGATGAAGGGAAGAGATTTGAGTGACGACTAGATATTCACCACTCAAACGTAATTAAAAAAAATAGCATTAGATGATTAATATATGAGCTTCAAATTAATTTCAAAAAGATAACTCTCACAAACGCGTTTTGTTTGAATCGTGCGCCTGCGCAGTTATACATAATACGATGACAGATTATATTTTTGTTTGCATGTGGAAAGTTACCCCATGCGAACGGAGGTACTGCTGGGTTAAATGTATCCTATGCCAAAATCCAGGTCACATATATCATCGAAATCCGTTTAGTCGTAGAGAAGTGATCAGCTCTCGTGGCCTTTCCCAGGTAAATTATGTATTTTTTTCAGCATAAAAAGTCTATGGCACTCAGAAATAGTAATGTTTCCGCCCCGTGAATTATTTTTCGGTATCTGTACCTTTAGATATTATCTTATTCAAATCTATTATTATGATATTAGTTTTACATAATAATATTTGTAACATAGTAGTCATTTGATAGCTTTACCGATGACAGTCCGGAACAGTGGAGGATTTTATTAACGTCAACGTTTAATTTGCCAAGTTCTACGCTGGCATTATTTATCTACGAAGGTAACCCCAAAAACAACTACTTAGCTATTGTTATACAACGTGACAATTATTCTATACTATTGTATGTTTATTCATTGAGACAAGGCAAAAAATACGTTCTCATGAAACAGGTTTTGCTTTGCTATGGCAACAAAGTAAAACATCAAAATCAAAACGTAGGTAGTTTCCAGTCTACAAGTCTTAATAAATTACGAAAAGTTACTAAAACAATGGCTTATTTTCATTAAACATTACATCACGCTGTTATTCCCTAGAGAGTGGGCAGTGATGTAACTATAGCAACTTTTTTTAAGATGAGAAATCATCAAATGACTCCTCCCGCTCTAGGAGGAGTGGAAGGGAGTGTCAGGCTCTTACTGACAAAAAACTTTTTTACAAAAAATATAACCGACTTCCAAAAACAAAACAGTACAAAGTATAAAATAACTTTAATTTCGGAAGTCGGTGTCAAAAAACGAAATAACCAAAAACACCGACTTCTGCACCGAAAAAAGTTTTTTATTTTTCACTTTTTAGTGGTATCTGCGTACCCATTCACAGCGTATCGGCGTGATGCCAGCGTATGTTATGAACTGGGGCCTATATAATAAAACTTACTACTTAGTGTTTTCGGTGTAAAGGTCTCGTCAATACGAATGAAATAAACCCAAACACTTGGTACTTCCTACATACTGATGTGGAGTTCCCTTGACTCTCCGTCGTCTCCATCATCAGGTCTGATTGAAACCTTCATTGTTTTCAACTGGACTTTGAGGGTCGAGAAGTTGGAGTCGCGCCACAACACAAACTTCAAGTCGTTTGTGGTGCGGGTTCCAACTCACCATCTCGAGATGTTCCTCAAAGCAGAGTTTTGGCCGAAAGGTGTCGTGTATCGACGTTTCCGCGGCCAGCTGCGCGACACCAGTCAGCGAAACACGACGCCGTCATTTCGTGTGCAGTAGTTTATAGTGTTAATCAGTATTGTAATATGTATTAATTTATTTATAGCTGTTATTGTTTTATGTTTATGTATTTTATTTATGGGCCATAGATGCCTGAAATAAAGGATTAAATTAAATTAAATTGTTTTGTAGTATCACCCGATATACACACGAATATCAAATTTTTACCAGATGCATGCCTACAATTTTCAAAGTTCCCCTCGATTTCTCAGGGTCTCCATCATCAGATCCTGACTTGGTGGCAATGGGCCCACCTCGGCAGCATACACTTTTATATAAAAAAGATTCATCGAAATCGGTTCATAAACGACGAAGTTATCCGCGAACACATATAAAAAAAAAAATATATACGCGGTCGAATTTGAGAAACTCCTCCTTCTTGAAGTCGGTTAAAAAACGCATTCGTGTTCTTTCTAATTCCCTTTGCGTTCCAGGGCCGCGGTGACTCTTTCGAACAAATGAGCAACCCTGGCAGTAACAGCACCTACGTCCTACATACCTGAATAAGTACATTTCTACAGTAATGTTACGACCCTTGGAAAATGGTGCGTATCTTATTGCCTTCAAGAGGCCATAAATTGAGATTCTCTTCTCTCTTCTTCCGTTTCCACCTAGTGTATTTAGGTCTTTTAGGCTTCTTTTGCACGCCAGGTGGCACGGAAGAAGCTACTGAGAAATTCTCTGGAAAAAGACTGCAGATTCCTTAATAACAAATCTGGACTCACCTTACACAAAACCATTATTTACTTTTATTATCACTGTTTGGTATCTGCTTGACATCCGTATGTCGCTACTGGGATCCAGCAGAATACCAGCGTCAGGTATATTTGCCGGGCACATGCTGAGTTGGACTCCCATTTGGTGCAGCTTGGAGACACACACACCGCACATTTGAGTGTATAAGTCATATATTTTTATTTAGGTAGGTTTTCTCACAAATTCTTTAGTTTATTAATAGTAATTGCCACCATACATTCTGCCTTTTCTTTTGTATTTGTTTTCATTTAATTATTTGTATTTTCTAGTGTTATGTAACTGTGCTTGTGTGTTGTGTTTCTTTCCTTGTTCCAAATAAATGTTTTATCTATCTATCTTATCTATCTATCTATCTAAATTACCCGATCATATACTCTACTTCTCGCACAAGAGAGGACCCTCCTAACAATACAACACATCCACAAGAACCGCTTTCTGCCCAATGCTAATACTCTTGACCCAGCCGCCATGCGAGAGCCACACTATGTTATTATCTATTTATCCATATTAACATCAATCCATACTTCCATACTATTACTAATATTATAAATGCGAAAGTAAGTCTGTCTGTCTGTCTGTCTTTCTGTTTGTCTGTCTGTCGCGCTTTCACGCCAAAACTACTGAACCGATGTAAAAAAATTTGGTACAGAGATAGTCTAGAGCCTGAGAAAGGACATAGGCTACTTTTTGTCCCGGGAGTATGTTCCCTAAGGACCACGCGGGCGAAGCCGCTGGCAGAAGCTAGTTTGTAAATAAATAATAAAAATAATGTCTTTCCTAAATGGGACGTACTCGCAACGTTATGATCTCAGCCCTGCTTTCCTTAGAGCTGAGTAATCAGATTTTCCACGAGTTGCTCGAGATTCCTTTTAAACATGTCATCGGCAATATTGACTGTTATTATGATATCATTTTAGAGCAATTTGATGCCACAGCAATTTGAATCGGCGACGTTTTTAGGTCAATACTGAATACCTATCCATTGTTGTAAAAAGTCGAAGTAGGTAGTTAGGTTCATACTCACCGCCAGTCAAAAGGTTACGTAGAGGTTCAATGTTTATTCGATAGGTTACCTCAACTTTTTGATGTATTATTTTATTTTTATTTTCAGTATACATCGATAGGCAACACAAATTGGTAAAGTGACTTATTTTGCCTGTTAAGACAGGCAAAATAAGTCTCTTTACCAATTTGTGTACCAAAGTCTTATTACCACAAACAACCAATTGGTCAAGTCCTATGTGCAGGGTTCTTAAATACTGAAAACGGGCGTAATAATATCTTTTTACACCATCTGCACGAAAACGTCAAATTATTTGCCATGTGCAGCGAGCGCAGTCAAAGTGGGGTTCCAAATTCAAATCACATTTTTACCGCAGGTTATAATGAAATTCAGTACAATAATATTGCCAAGTGGGCTGGAGCCCAGCTCCACTGCAGTGGATGCCGAAGCGCCACCTCTTTTCATGGATAGAGTACAATTTTCTCGCAGTAGGTGTGAAAAGTAGAGTATGCTCCTCAGGGATAAAGGTGTATTTGCCTTGAGCTAGCTTAAATCCCTCGCTACATTCAGGATTCTTATATTAACTTCCTCTCTTCGCTCGTGAGGAAAACTCTTAAACTCTCTGGCAACACTCGGGAGTTAACTCTCGACTCATTCATTGTGTTTAGGATTCAATATGATTCCCGTGACATAAGACGCTGCTTTATCCCCTCAGTATATAATCTACTATTGTGCTGCAATGTACTACTACGCTAGAAAGATCACGGACCCAGAGTTTTTACCGCAACGCGACCGTGCTAAGATCTGTAGATTACTAAAAACCCAGACTGACGTCTGGGAGGAACTTTTATCCGAATGGCAATGTAGGTGGGAAAATTCCATTAAAGGCCGTCACCTCCACCAGTTTTTTCCATTCGTTCGTGAGCGGCTGGATAGGACATGGCTAGAGGTGGATCATTGTGTTGCCCAATTTCTCACAGGTCATGGCAACTTTAAGAGTAAATTATTTTCCTTTAGGCTTGTGGCCTCGCCTTTATGTCAATGTTCTACAGCCGACTATGAATACGAACAATCCGCACACCACATCTTATGGGAGTGTATTCTTTGGCAAACTGAACACAATATTATGTTAGATAGTATTCAGGTTACATCTAGAGTAGTTTACTACACGGACCTTGTAGAAACCAGAACAAATTTCCGTGCTTTCAGGCGATTTAGCCATACCTATTACCTATTGGCCTAGCTCTATTCTGTCTCCTGCTTGATAAGGAGGGAAGTGGAAATTATATATATATATATTCCTACTACTCCGCTGTACTTTTCTGATTAAATTCGTTGCAGGATCCAAGACAGTTAAATCGTTTCTCCGGGACTCGTCGGGCTCCATTGGCTCGGCGTTTATCTGGTGGTCGCCACTGTTGATTCTGGCTTTCAGGAGTTGCTTGTAGGGGTTAAGTTTTTCCACTCTTTGTACTGACCACTGAGAAATCGATCTTTACCTTTGAAAATCTGGAAGTCATAAATCCATTTGTCACAAATATTTTGCCCACTACAAAATATTATGTTTATAAATAAAATATTTTATTTCGACTGTATTGAAAAACGTCGTTTAAACACACCTTAGAATTTACTACTGCAGACTCTTGCTTCCATAATCCAGTCGACGTTTTAGATTTGCCCCTAGAACGTCGACTAGATTAAAACCAAATCAAAATCCACATTTTATTATATACCTATTACATGAATAATTTTAAACGATTGCATAGTGGCATGTCGATACGTCCTTAAGAAATGCGTGCACATATGTTTCGCGTGTGTGTTCCGAGGTCGTATAGTGATAGCACAGCTGTGGTTGGATCCAAAGACAATGTGTTAGCCGTCCTTACACCTGTGCCAATTGTCTATTACAAAGAATGGAATTACTGCATGAATTAATCATTTAGTAGGTAGAAACTTGATAATAAATTCAAAGGCAAATCAAAGAGACAGAGTCGATACTGCATCTGAAGACCATCGCGAAATAGAAATGGTATAAAATAGAAGCTGATTGCATCAATTCAGAAATAAAGTGTTGCGTTTTCCTATACCTTCGCTGCTTACTTTCTAACCGTAGGCTTTTCTATAAGCGGCCCTGGAACGCAAAGGGCACTAAGAGGAACACAGATGGGTTTTAGTCAGTAAGAGTCTGACACTCCCTTCTGCTTCATCCAGAGCGGAAGGAGATATTTGATGATTTCCTATCCTTAAAAAAGGCTTTTGTATAAAGCACTGAAATGTAAGAATTTCTCGCACTTAGAGAATTCTAGAGTTGGCCCCCACACACATTATTTAGATAGCTCTTCCTAAATTTCATGTACTCTAGAAAGAGTTGGTGGGACTTTCCTTATTGAACCTGGAAACTACCATCACTGAGGCAAGTTCTTTATTCTATCTAACAATTAAATTAAATTAAATACAACTTCACACCTTGACTTTAAAACAATTACGCTGGTAGTTTAGATCAAAGATAATGAAGATACCACAGAGTAGTTTTAATTACTACCACTTATGAACGTTTTGACCAAGTAATCAATCACCGCCAGTCAAGGCGAAATAACTTAAAATATTAATAAACCTTCCGGGTTATATTTTGCATATTTGCTATCTGGTTTTTCTGAGTTCCAAGTGTTGAAGTAGTCTAGAATCTTGGAAGGAAAAACGCATGTGTTTTCCTAATAACAGACTGCATTATTTTATTTCTTCTCGGCCATCCACGCCTCCTGCTGAGTACGACTTTAATGGAATTAAAAACTTTTAGTTATCTACTGTACACAAGGATCTTTAATTTCTTATTATTACAATCCTAGCGTTGTATCAAGAATCAGAGAACAGTAGGTACCAAAATGATACAATTGTACATTTTATCGAAGACCAACTAAATATTTTGTCTTTTTTCAACATCAATCAATGTGCCAGTTATTTTTAAAATTGCATTTACATGCTATTTTCATTTAATTTGTAGACACAAGGTAAGTAATTGGTGCTGAACTGCATTATCTGCGAGAAGGCTATATAATTCCGTGTCAGTAATTGTTACTACAAATATACGGTACAGTCACGTTCGCTACGTGACCCAAGTTCAATCAGAATGCTATACAATCTTGTCTCATTGTGCAATCCTGTGTTTGGACTCTGGACCTCCCGGTCCCTGTGATCTGCTGTTCAGAATGATAAACAGTCCAAAGTCTGGCATTATTTAGTTAACGTTTCATATTATATGAAATCTGACAACCAGACATGACAAGGGGTATCGTGTTACCCATTCTCTATAGACGGGTCTTTATAGATCGGAGGGGCAATTATTCTCACATTTACAAGGAGCGTTCGTTTTCGCCCCAAATTGTCAAAAACACCTCAAGTTCCCTCCATTTTGACAAGTTGTTGACATTGGCAGTCGCTGGAATAATATTGCGATTGGAATTTGAACGCAGCTTAAGGCACTTGTCTCACCGCCGGCGAGGAAGCGAGTAGCTATCGACCATTTGCTCGCTGAGGAAAGGGACAAAAGATATAGATCTCGTGTGAGTAAAAAAGGGACATACATTCATAGTCGATAGCTGGCTGTTCACACTGCCGGCGAGCCCGATTTTACCACTAGTTGATCGCAGCGACAAGAGCTATCAAAGATTGTACTCGCTCAGCGACACTCGCTCTGCGATGCTCGCTTGGCGGTCAGAACTCATCAAACAGCAGTAATTTATACCTATAGTTCGAGCCGGAGCGAGTATTGCGAGTAAAAGTCCGTCACACAAAAGCACTCGATGAAAGCCGAGCGTCAAAACTATCGAAACTATTCACTCGCTACTTGCTGATCGCCAACTGTTTCGAGTTTGAAGCTTAAAGCGCCATTTCCATGATGCGAGTTTCTTAACTCGAACATACGATTCTCGAAAGTAAGAAAAAAAATGTGATCATATAAACATCATAATTACACGATATCGTACATGGAAGGGTGATAATCGCCTCGCCTTTGAATACTGGATTTCTCCGTGTAAACAAAATTCAAAGAAAGAAAATCGTACTTCGAATTCACCCCGTTTCTATCATGAGTGCAATTAGTGAAATTTGGCACGGAGGTAGATTATAGGTAGTCAAGAATAACACATAGGGTAGGTAGGTACCCCTAAGGTTCTAGGGGCCTAGGGATCACGCGGGCGAAGCCGCTGGCAGAAGCTAGTTATATATAACATGAGTTATACTTGAAAGAATAAATAAATATAGCGGTAAAAGGAATGTACTGTACTAGAAGTAGCATCATTTTCATGGGAGAACCTTAAAAAAAACTTTAGCGTAACGTTTCAAAAAGTAAACTTTTGAGTACATATAATAAAAAACCGGTCAAGTGCGAGTCGGACTCGCCCACCGAGCGTTGCGTACAAAGTAGCTTCAAATTACTTTAAATGAAGACTATATTTTTTTACTTGTAATAAATGTTAATTATTATTATTATTAATACCTTATACATTTTGATTCCCTTGAGAGTGTCGAAATATACGTTTTTTGCGGCATAAACGACCGTATCTTTTTTTAACGTTATATTTGAAGTTTGTTTTTTTCACAGCTGCCAGGGGCTATATGGCTGGACTTGAGTATATTTAATTTCAACTCGATACCTCTACGCGTTCCCGAGATAAACGGTCTTGACAGACAGACGGACGGAAAACAAAGTAATCCTATAAAGGTTCCGTTTTTTCTTTTGAGGTAAGGAACCCTAAAAATCACGAAACATCCAAATTCATTTATTATAGCTGGGTTTCAAGATATGAAACAAAAACCTAATAGCCCTGGACTATGACCTCAAAGGGCAAGTCTCGCATGCAGATCGGTTCCGATCGATTTGTACGATACTCGCATGAACTTAAAAAAATGTCATACGAGATCGTGTTTAGAGGAGTCGAAAAATCGTAGGCAAATATCGCATTGCAATATGTATCACCGTGTAAACAAAACTCTAGGCGATAATTACCTTACGATTATCGTATGACATATTTGTAGCCGAGTTTTTGCTATTTGGTTGAATGTAAACGTGCGGATGCGATAATCGTCTCATGATTATCGCCTACGACAATCGCATACGACTTCTCACCCCAAAACGTTCGATAAACTCGCATCGTGTAAATGGCGCTTTACTCGTTACTCGCTGATCGCCGGCGGTGAGACAACAGACTGCCTAAGTACGAAAATTGACCTGAGGGCCATCGCAGTTGCAATCTGTCAAAGAAAGCTAAATATATTCCATACATTATTTAAATTCAATTCATTTTTTAAGTCAAGAGTGAATAGGTTACTTCTACGCAAGCGTGCTCCATCTTCGACCACATCATCGCTTACCATCAGGTGAGATAGTGGTCAAACGCGAGCCTATAAATAGTAAAAAAAAATATGAGAATTGGCACCCAGAGCGCCAATTCGGTCAACTCAGTCGCAATCTGTGAAAAATGTAAGGAAATTGAGTTTTTTAGGGTTCCGAACAATAAACGGAACCCTTATAGGATCACTCGGGTGACTGACTGTCTGTCCGTCGATCACAGCCAGTTTTCTCCGGATCCACTGGACCGATTCTGTTCAAATTTGGTACACATATTATGGACTTCTGTGACCCAAACATGGAAATTATATTTTTTTTAGTATGGAGTCACTTTTGTGCCTGTGTGACATATCAAATGAAAGGGCTTACTGTGAGGATTTTAATTATATTTTTTTCATAATCTATACATATAATACACATACAAAAACAGTAGAGACCGTGATTTCTGTACATTAAACAAAAATATCAAAAATCGATAAAAAAAAGCTATAGAACACAAAAAGAGCATTTTTTTTTTTTTAACTTTTTCAAAGTTAGATTAAGCAAATTTCTGAGCAACATTTAGTCTTTGTTTCATTCAAATTCATGGCCGGAAAAAAAAGTTATGGACATTTAAAATTACGTATCAACGTTTTTCAACAAGTTTTGTTCAACTTTCAATTATTCTTTTAGTTTAGCATAAAATTAGGGTTTCTTAGATATTGTAATCATCACGCTATATCTTCGATGAGCTAAGCAGTCAATAACCATAACTTATTATAATATCGGCTATTTAAATAAAATGTCAACTGAATTCATAGACCCGGCGGTACAATATTTAACTTAAAATATTGTTGACTTATATTTAACTTTTATATGTTTCTGCTCTAAAATTTTCGTTACCGCGACTTCGTTTGCCTGTACGTTTAAAAATGTGTAGAACTGGATTTGACGAAGTACTGAAATTCCAGATTAGTAGGACAATTAACGTAACCTATTTTCTGTTTTTCATTATTGTTTTTTGTCCGCATCACGATAAAAAGTACAAAACCAAAGTAGATAACTTTTACACATCAACCTGATAGGAACTTGTGGCAGTGTAGATGAAATAAACTTACTACGTAATAAAGACACATGCAATGCCATCTATTGACCCAAATAGTACTTTCGACGGCATGACATTACACCAAAACATATTTCTTAGTTCGCACACGGGCTACAAATTGCAGGCGCGGCTAACTTAACTACTTCTCAGCCTAAGTAGACATACCTTCCGAATAATAATAGGTATAATCATGGGTCATTGCCCTCTAAAAAAAACATTTCTACAATAAAGGCGCCATTGACAGCCCAATTTGCAGAGGTTGCTTCGACGCCGAGAAATCAATCGCCCACTTCATCCTGGAAATGAGGCCGTTGCTTCCCGACGTGAACAAATCCTCGGAACGGTGAGGTCGCTACGTGAAATCTGTGGAGCACCCAGGAGGCTTCTGTGCAATTGGGTGGAGCTAGGATGGCTAACTTAGCCAGAACACTTACGCGCAATGGACCGAATGGGCGTCTGAATGCGGATTACGGAGTCTCTACTCCATCCGTTGCGGGGGTAGACTTCTTTTCTGCTTGTTATACCCATGGCCAACTTTATGTAGGTCTATCGCGTGCTAACAACCCTAGCAACTTCCTTCAACGTCGTGTACAGAACTTTCTCATTACGAAAAATGACTAGGGCTGGACGGCATTTTGAACAGAAGAGATGATACAGCCAGTGCCTTGTATAACAGTCTTTCAATTTCCTTATTCTAAGAAGGGTCTGTTTGTATATCTTATCTTAGCGATCTACATAGTGACATAATTTTACTTTTCGACATACACGCGAAAGAAGTCGCGGGCAGCAGCTAGTTTTAAAATAAATGGTTTTGAAGTTATTCAAGAAATTAGACGAAAAATTACCATTCCCTCTTACCTCCGAAACTACTGAGCCTAAAATTTTGGAAAATCGCGATCGCGTTTGAATTCGTCACTAGAGGCCCTAGTGTAGCGTGGGGTGTTAAATGTCAAATTTCACTGTTGGTTGGCTATTGACGCGAGTTTATTTACTTACTAGTGGACGTCACGCGGTTTCACCCGCGTAGTTCCCGTTCCCGTGGGAGTACGGGGATAATATATAGCCTATGTTACTCCCTGATAATGTAGCTATCCAATGCTAAAATAATTTTTCAAATCGGTCCAGTAGTTTCGGAGCCTATTCAATTCAAACAAACAAACAAATCTTTCTTCTTTATAATATTAGTATAAGTATAGATTTGTTTTGATTTTTCATTTTTTATTTTCCTTCTTACTTTGTTCACATGCGCGTTATAACAACTTGAATGTTATGATTAAGAACCTTACTCGACAGTGGCGCCAACTGGTGAGTACAAAAACGGCCCTCTTTGGAAACGGTGTGGTACATAATAATGACGACATACTAGTAGCTAGATGTTTACGTTTTGACCCGAGAGACTAGTTCGGGATTGTCCGTTTGAGTCGGTATCTTTCGGGAAATCCCGAAGCATACTCGTATAACTCAGGCAATATCAGAAAAAAAACAACTACAAACAAACTGCAAATGATAATAATTCTGTTATCGAAGAGTTTTTTTTTAATTATTTAGGTATCGAGCCAGCTGCCTAAACTGAAATAACTGAAGTAGAATTACTCAAATACATTGTGGTAAACAACTCAAATGGTATCAACACACATTCCTAACATTATTACCCTATTTTTAGGGTTCCGAACAAAAACGGAACCCTTGTAGGATCACTCGGGTGTCTGTCTGTCTGTCCGTCTGTCACAGCCAGTTTTCTCCGGATCCACTGGACCGATTCTGTTGAAATTTGGTACACAAATGGACTTCTGTGACCCAAACACGGACGTGTAACGTAAATGATTAAATTTTTAGTATGGTCACTTTGGGGGTCAAACTAGAAAATAAAAAAAAATGTTTTTTGAACAATATCATGTGACATATCAAATGAAAGGGCTTAAAAATATAATCAAAACCCTCACAGGTTTTTAATTATATTTTTTCATAATTTTAAAATAAATGGTTTTGAAGTTATTTAAGAAATTAGGCGAAAAATTACCATTCCCCCCTTATCTCCGAAACTACTGAGCCTAAAATTAAAAAAAAATGGAGATAATAGATCTTTACCTAAAGATCACAGGAAAACCTATAAGAAGTCTTTAGTGTTAAAATAACATGTTAAAAAAATGAATTTGGTTCGGAACCCTTTGCACGCGAGTCCGACTCGCACTTGGCCAGTTTTTTTTAAGTTACGGTATCAGGCGTTACTTTGCGGAATTCGATGTCACATAATGTATGTAGAATCGACTATCGATCGACCACATCCGACATGTAAATGTTATCGGAATTTCAACAATTGGTTTTCTTCCGCCTTATATATAATAAATACGTCATTATTCAACAACAATAAAAGATTTTCTATCATATTGTAAAATTTATTCAAGATAAGTTTGACTGAAACATAAACTAATCATGCCTTTTTCCCACAGTAAATGCTTTTGATGTGCTTTTATGTTTTATGTCACATCACTATCTACAACATCTGATTTTCAAGAAAACATATTTCACAAACTCGCCTTTGTACATGCACTTTATTAATATATAGTCATTAACCATGTACAAAGGCGATTTTGTGAAATATGTTTATTGAGCAATAAATTATTAAGAATCAGTTTGTCAATACATTTTATCTTCTGTTTATTCCAACGAGATGAACAATGAAGGACCAAGACCGAGGGCGTTCAAGTTTTTTCATCGAAATCGTGACAATCGTTGCAGATTACTACAGAGTAAATAGACTATGAAAACACTATTGATAAGTTTTTGTTGACAATAAAAACTACGAACTATTGACTTTACCGAAACACGTCGTTTTTCAGCTGAACAAAGCCACTAAAGTTATAGAACTGTTATCTGTGTAAATAAAAGATAAAAACAGTCGATAAAACTATGGAGTTTTGCCATTTTCTCTACTGGAGTCCTGAATTTGAAACACGGCAATTACCACGGTCATGTTTGTAAGTAGGAGATTTCGCACCACTAAGTCCGACTTTGCCTGCGATGCATTTCTTTTGCTCTTGTAGCTCTCTAGTGATCGCCCAAGATTTAACAAAAACATTTGAGATTAATGTTCTTAAACGTTCTGGCCAAAACTTCCTAAATAACTTACTTAACTATAAATTAGCTCACACACCATACAATGGCCTTTCTAATCGGATACGCATCGGAAACTCAATCTGTGTTGCGGAAACTATGTTTCGTACTAGACCCTAAAAACTTACAAGAAGCCCAAATTGCGGCTCTGCTTACGACCCAATTGGGGAATTAGATTGTCGTATCTGCAGTAAGTTGATCAAATGGGAGAATTTGTTACGCCGTAAGTTTCTCTTAGGAAACTTTTCCTAAGGAAAATATAGTTCGTATTTTTGTGTAGTGGGAAGGAAACTATGGATTTTACCGGTTATAAAAAGTAACTGTGTATAATTTTGTTTATATTCGTGTAAGTGACCTTTTTTAATTAGAATAAAGCAGCGATATATCAACATGACTCATGCATCACCACTGCCCATATTGAGATAAGATTATATATTAGGTATTGTTATAATTAATTGACACAATATTACAGAGGATTGGTGACGTCTTTGAGACAAATATTTATGTTTATCAGATATGATAATGTCGTCTTGTTAGCCTTAAGTTAAAAAAAAATCGGCTCAGAATACTTATTTAATCGTCAAACAAATTGATACGTTGTGATAGTCGATATTTATAGTCTGCGAAAGTTAAATAAAAAGACGTGATATATATCTAGTATTCATGAACTATCCCAATAAGTTCTTCCTCTCCTCATTTTTTTATCCCGCTTTTAGATAGTTATATTTTTATTACCTTTTCTTGTGGTAAGTATGTAATTTCATAATCAATATTAATCTGCAAATCAATAGAGTTCCCATAATAAAAGAAGAATATTTTGAATCATCTTGTTTTTCTATTTAACATCCCACAATTTCCACAAAGCCGTTACGTGGCTGGTAAAGTAAAGGAAAGCGGCAGTGTTCTCAGCGAGCTGCGAGCGCCAGCCGTCATATTCCCACGCCATGAAAGTGGACGTCGAGGAAAGGCTACCAACCTGTTACCACTCGGACTTGTTGCTGAAAAGACATGCAACATGTTAGTACCACCACTGGCCCTTTAAACAGTACCTACCCCCACCTACACCCTCTAAAGTAGGTACTGTGTTTTAGGGCAAAACAATCTTAGAATGACTTTTGAGATGGACGTCTAGGAACTTGGACTAGACTTGCAATGCAAAGGGAAAATTTTAGCTAAAACATCGGATGGGCCGACAGTGAATAAAAACTTCAAAATGATGATCCAAAAGACAAAATTATATTTCTTAGAAATAAGTTATTAATAATTCTTCCAATTTTTCCTGATACAAAAATCTTTACCTATAAAACCAGCAAAAAAAGGTTATTAATAAAAGCGAATCTTGAGTAAGAAATCAGCGACCCGTAAAGGTACCTAAGTGACTTTTATCATTAGGTAATGACCTCAGTCGTCTACGGAGAAACCAAGTAAACATGATCAAAGTTAGCGTGTGTCTGTGTTTGTGTGTGTAAGCCTTAGTATTTATCACTACCTGCGGCACTCGCAGCTCAGACACTAACAGCGCTATAAAGAAATGCGACTGATATATTTATCTTATCAGCACACACTCGCCAAAACGTGTCTGTACGTAGATTCACTATCTTCGTATATACCACACTTATATACCGCTAACAATGGTATCGTTCGCCATGATTGTTGGATGATTCTGATTACTTACTTACGGACTTAAATATCTGCCTGCATTGATCATTAGATTAGGGGAAAAACATAAGAACCGAACTGCATCTCTTGTTATCATGAGACATTGGTATGACAGGTGATTATGCAAATATGATCGAATGACAACTTTATCGATAAATTCTTTACACTTTGTATTTTATCAGTCTATAATTTTTCACAAAGGAATCAGACGTTTTTATTATTATTGATAAGCTCGCGATTGACTAAAAACATACCTGATGAAAAGCGATGAGTTGGTCGATGACGGAATACGGTAGAGCTGCTAACTAGCAGCCAGCAGGGCAGGACACACAGACTCCGGCAGAGAATTCCACTCCTGAGCTGTACGCACAATGAAACTATCCCCAAAAGGTTTTGTGTATATAGGAGGGATATCCACATGGGTTTGCATCCCTACCTTTGCATCCGGCATCCCATCCCATCCTTTGCATCAGCCAGGGGGAAGGGGTCAATTATTGAAAATTAAACATACAAATACATATAAGGAAATCAATAAATATATATTTGACAAGCGGCATGTAATTAAAAGAGAATCTAGCAAATCCGAGGCGAGGTAGGTATCTATGAGTGAATGGGCAAAATCTGTTTCGAGGCGGGATTTTAAAGTTGCACCCCCTTGAAAACAGTCCTGCTTGCGCCCATGTATGGTTAACGCATCGCCATACGTCTTTGCAAGGAATGCAGTATTTTCCATACGTGTGATGCATCTCTTAAGCCATCTTTTAACAAACCATCCTTCTTCGTGTCACTCCCACGACAGATAACTTTGGCCCAACCTATCTCCGCCACTTCGACAAACGGTAGCAGCGCTGAGGTCACTTTGGGTGCAGGTTTTCAGGCACAACGGGCAGGGGTAGGAAGTGGAAAAAAACTACTGCCACTCCGACGAGATGGCCCCAGTTTGCAAGCTTGGAGTTACATCTTCCTACTTGGATTTGAACCGACCACTGAGTAGCTTATAGTCTATTCTTAGATGAAGCTTCACGTGGTGGGTATACACAGTACGTATATTTAAGGTATATAAATAGCTGATGTGGACAGTTGACGCTCGCAACAGATGCAATCAAACAATTAATTAAGAGCACAACTGTGACAATGACGATATATTATGTAACATGTGCATTGAATAAAACATTTCTTCAATCTTACCTCGAAGCTATTGTTAATTTTCTCAATGAAGATTCATTTAACTTGCTCAATATCAATCAATCTTACAAGAAGGCCTAGACAATAGGCCTGTCAAAAAGTTCAAAAGACAAACAAGAGTTTGCATGCGCTACCGAAATGTTCTATTCTATTCTATATTTTTATATGGCAAGTAAAGCCGATGTCGACTATTCTACCAATGTCTAAAGTAGATTGGGAAAGCAAGTGTGTATGGTATATGCACGGTAGACAGAGACTATGCTTCGATTGGTCGGCACAGTTGAACACCTGAAACCGAAATGTTATGTGCGGATCAGACAGGTGACATTCTGTCAGCGGTAGCGTGGCGTAGGCGATTGTCAAAACGTCAAAAATATGTGGAATTGACAAACGCTGTCGAAATGTTACGTGATACCTCTATTTTAGCTTTTCGACAATCGCATTCGCTAACAGCGGAGGGCCAAGCACGAATATTTTTAACGTATAGTAACGTAACGTAAAATTTTACCATAGCTGCAATACTCGTTTCGCACATTATATTTATTTAAATTAGATACTATATTCTTATTTTTGAATGATATAAATTGTGTATGTCCCATATTATTAAACCAAAATACTATGGGGTTGTAATTTTTCACATTCAAAATTCACTTGCGTTAACAATACTATAAGTCAAAATATTCGTGCTCGCACTTTGTTTAGAGTGTTTCTTTTGATAGAAAACTAACCAGTATTGTCTCTTATCAACTTAATTAGAGACAACTACAACATAATTAGTAAGTAAATAAATTTAAATAGCCATTAATGACTACTTCATTCTTGCCATCGCTTTCTCTAGTTCACTTAAAACAAAAATTTGTGGAACACATTGTTTCTAAAACAAAGCAGACTTCTTTGAACTATATAGTTATTAGGTACCTATCTAATTAACTATTTATCCATATCATTATCACATGGTACCCCTTTTTGACTACAAAACTGGAAGACAAATATCACAGGCATAGGCAATTATTAGGTACAAATACAATCTGAACGTATTTTTTTAAACTAGTGTTTTACATTATAAATAGTTATTTAATCTTCCGGACACAAGGAAAACGGGGTTCGGGTGATGACGTCAGTCTGCAATCATAGTCATCGCGCAGTATTGCCTCAACAGTAGTATCCTGGTTAAATCTATAAACGGAACTTTATGGAGAATGAGTGATGTTGATCAAAGAACTACGAGTATTATAGAGACACTTGTGAAATGGTAGCCTGGAGGTTTAGCTGAAGAACTAGGTAGACATACTCCTGCCAGGGTTGCTGCTTTGTTCGAAAGAGTCACCGCGGCCCTGGAACGCAAAGGGCACACGGATTAGCAGGCACACGGATGAGTTTTAGTTTCAGCAAGAGTCTGACACTCCCTTCCGCTCCGCCCAGAGCGAAGTCATTTAATGATATCCCATAATTTAAAAAAAAAGTATGTCGTTCCTATACAGCGTGTAATGGTTTTAAAAACTCTTTCTCCGCTTACTTCCAAATCACGATCAACGGATTTTGACACGATTTTTTTTTTAAATAACATTGCCCCACACTAGGAATTTCTCCTGTATCGTGGGTGCGTTCACAAACATACAAACTCACATACACAGCCAGACGATGTTCAGTAATAGAAAGAGCTATATACAAAAAAGGTTTGCTTATTTACATATAATTTGCTTCCGTTTGACGCCCGGGCGACTCGCTAGTCTGTTTACCTATTTGTAATTATAGCACGCTGATACGGAGTCTTTTTGATACGCATCATGTCCATGGGGTTTCATTAGGTAGCTAATCTATCTATACTATTTATTTATACTTAATATATGAAGCTGAAGAGTTTGTTTGCTTGAACGCGCTAATTTCAGGAACTACTGGTCCGATTTGTAAAATTCTATCAGTATTAGATAGGGTTGTCTATTGTTTACCCGAAGATTATTTACCATAATCATCATATTCCCGAATTTCATTTAACCGAATTTCATTTGCCCGAATGTTTTGTTTGCCCTAAAAGACATATGACATACTGTTAATTGCCCGAAACTTAGATACCATAAGATACGATTGCCATACGTATTGTTTTTCATATTTTTAAGTGCCATAATAATTATCAAACATAATATTTAAACGCCATAATGATTATTAGACATAACTTAAAA
Organism: Lacanobia wlatinum; assembly: GCA_947578705.1. Taxonomy (NCBI): domain Eukaryota; kingdom Metazoa; phylum Arthropoda; class Insecta; order Lepidoptera; family Noctuidae; genus Lacanobia; species Lacanobia wlatinum. The sequence goes on along the minus strand of OX388028.1, from coordinate 7,863,722 downwards.
TATTCTATGCATGGTTGATGGTGGGCTTGGTCGACGGAGCCCCGCTCGCGGGGCTCCTACTTCTGTGTGGTTTATAAAAAAATAACCACGAAGAGGATGGATAGGATATCCGAGTAGGAGTGCCCTAAAGTCCCGATTGCATCCAGTTTCTCCTGATATAACAACCGTTACATACCCAATGTCGATGGCAAATGATGTTATGGCATATGATAATTATGGCATGTGATAATTAGGGCATGTGATAATTAGGACATGTGATAATTAGGGCATGTGATAATAAGGGCTTACAATGATTATGACAAATTATGTTATGGTAAGTGACTTTATGGGAAACAAAGCTTCTAGCACGTGACTAATATAGCAAATAAGAGTAGGGCAAATTAATATTACGTCGTATCATATTATGGCTGTTGACTATTATGGCAAATGATATTAGAGTAAATAAAATTCGGGCAAACGGCGGTGAACCGTTAGATAGCCCATTTATCGAGGAAGGATCATCACGCTAACCAATAGGAACGGAGCAGGCGAATTTGCGCGGGTCAACTAGTATATCTATACTAATATATAAAGCTGAAGAGTTTGTTTGCTTGAACGCGCTAATCTCAGGAACTACTGGTCCGATTTGAAAAATTCTTTCAGTGTTAGGTAGCCCATTTATGGAGGAAGGTTATAGATTATACAACATTACGCTAAGACTAAAAGGAGCGGAGCATTAGTGAAAAATGTGACGTAGACGAAGTTGCGCGGGTCATCTAGTAATCCTTACTATCCTTACTAATATTATAAATGCGAAAGTAACTCTGTCTGTCTGTCGGTCTGTCTGTCTGTCTGTCTGTTTTAGTACAGATTGACGTATACGCTAACGCGATCGAGAACGTTAAGAAATCCCACTAAGGCCACAGGAAAAAACGAGATATGGCACAAGTTAGTTTAAATTATACCATGACTCTGTATTTCACAATGGTGATGATGACTACCTTCCCCTCCCCAGCCAATCCTTTGTAAAAACCCTCTCAAATTAGTCACCATCTTCACCAATGTCAAAAGACACATCCCAAATATAAGGAGATGACCCAATGAACGTGTGAAAGTTAACGACTCGATTAACCTTAGAACATTGATATGTAAAAACCCAAGATACTCAGCATCTCAAAAACGTCCGCATAAAACCAGCGCACAATTTAAAATTGTGCGCTAGTTTCAAACAGTCTCGCATCGCTCGCCATACTGCACTGCTTTGTAAAAACAACTTTAAGCGATCCGTGTAAGGTTGAATTTGCAAAAAAAAATTTTATAGTATAACTACACACAACTCACACATGACACTTGATACATGTCAGTTTTTGACGACAGTTTCGAGTGTTGCATTTGTTCAAGACTGTGCATCTTGGGTTTTTTTATATATCAATGCCTTAGAAGGTTACACAACTAAAAACGATTAATACAATGTAATTATTTTATTGCCCATTTATGAAATGACCCAATGATTGATTCCGTAGGTATGTACAGTTTGGAACCGGTCTCAATTTGACGATAAACTTTAATTCGATAGACTCATTGTTTTAACGTTCAATGTACCGATAAATTGAGTAAAACTGTTTCAGTAAGACCTTATGTATATACCTACCTAATACCTTAAGTAGGTCTGTTTTTCAGTTTCGTTTTCACGACTAATGCCCGATTTCTGAGTTCCTTATCGGTCGTTTGTCTGTCAGTTAACGCTATTTGTTATGACGCCATTGGTTGGTCAGTGGTTGACGGACAGATAAACAACCGATAAAAACCGGACAAAAACCGCTTAACCAATTTTGAACCTTGGAGAGCGTAAACTTAACGATACTTTTTATCCCGGGAGCACCCACTTTCTTTTGGAATGATTTCCAACGTAAACTCGGGAGAAGCCACTGTCAGAAACTAGTAAAAATGTACATAAAAATACAACGTTGACATACATTCCATAAATAACTAGATTTATTGGTACTTTGACGTTCGAACAGATTATGGTAATTTATGGTTGAGTTAAACGTAGCACAATTATAACCAGGAACATAAAAATGCTCGTTAAACGAAGTATCGGAAGAAAACTTTCTACGCGTTTATTACATGGATATGTCACGGTCTTTATTTACATTATTATGCGGACATTATTGACATTACCTGTTTTATCACAAACAGACGGTTATTAAAACCGTTTCTAACTGAATTTTACATACATTTTTGCCTGGGTAACTATTTATTAGACAACTGTTGGAAGCGAATTTGGTCTGAAGACTTAAGAATGCCATACATGTTGCACACACGAAACATATTGGCATTGGGAACAATGTGTAAGTAAAAGTCTGTCTGGTGTAAAGATTTCCATTAATATTAAACTTCATTGATATAATTTAGATGGCAGGCTCGCATGATCCATCAAGCCGAAAGACTCTCACTCGCGTGAACATTGACTATTTATTGCAGTTTTTAACATCTTTGGGATATCGTTTAACGTACATATCTTGCTCTTAGATTTATGAGACTGAGAATTTAGCTTCGACCAGCGACTTCACTCAAAGACGAAAATTAACGCAAAAAATCGAAAGTCGGAACGTACTCCCGGAATAAAAGGTAGCCTATGCACTTTGCCAAAGTACACTCTATCTTTACAGCAAAATTCAACATGTTTGGTTCAGTCGTTTAGGCGTGAAAACATAACAAAGTAGCAGACAGGGTTACTTTATAAATAACATCTGGTTATCGGCAGATGTTGCTTTGTATTTAGTACTATAAAAAGACCTAGGTTGAAACTGGCCAGCACACTATGAGCAGTCAAAAAGTAAGTATAGCTGATATGTTTACCTACAGATACATATAGCATTATCATAAACGTGGACATGAAGTTCGCATTCAGTTATGACGGTGTCGCATAGTGTCCTATTTAGTAACGCCCGGGAGACTTCCAACGCGGTACAAACCGGAATGACTCATTAAAACGTTGGCGCACTTTTATCTCCGGGGAATTTCTCCTTTGTTACACACGCCAGCGTTTTGGCTACTATTCAACTATCTCACGAAAAACACACTAAGTGCTTCATATGTGCTTTAAAGGGCAAAGATTGAGAAGCAAGTAGTGACACCGTTTTCAGTCTCATTTAGCTGAATCGTAAAACTGAGTTTCATGAAAATTTTCCATAAACAGATAAATTGCAACTATCGAAATATTATCAACTTTAAACATAAGTAGTTACATGCTTAGATATTTCTAGTAAGATACCATGTACTCATATGTACGCACAATAGTTATTCACATCCATCGTGATAAAATAGAACAATAAATTTATTGTTTATTTTCGCTCCGAGAGCCATTAGCTAATCCATATTAAATCTATTATATCATCAATTCTACAATGAGCTGCACTTACCGGTGTCATTAGTATCTACATCATTTTGCTTCATTGTAAATATTACACCAAGTATTTAATATAATTTGGAGTACAATGACTCACAGTATTAACATTACACTACGGTACGTCGGCGCTCTGACAAATAAATAAATGTACGATTGACACAAGTGACGTATTCAATAAATAATTAGCCACTAGCTATGTACTACATACATAACTGGTTTTAAAGATAAAACCAGGTTTCCTCGTCAGTGTTACACGGCCGGACAAAGGCAGGATCTAGATAATTAGTTGCGGACAAAAATAGTCGTCGCAGTCGGGCCCTGGGCCAGGTGACGTCAGCGCGCCAGGGCCGGCGGCGGGGCAAGACGGGCCCCGCGCCAGTGTCGCGCGCGCCGTCCGCCCGCTCGCACGCCACCTGCCGAGCCTGACTCCGCGCCACCAGCCGACGCCGCCTCCTCGCCGCCTCGCCCCCGTCCCGGCTGCCTGCGCGATCCTGAACCACACGCTCACTGTAAGTACTCACTGCGACCTTATTATATTTATGTTACATACGTGTTGAAAGCTATTGTCTAACTGCAACGATGCAACGCGATAACATCCGATGCAGATTTCACTTCGGCTTACTACTGCGCTAGGGTATATTAAGTACGTATTTACGACTGTATTATTTTTTTTATTACTATTTTATTTTTATTGAATTTACTAATTAATGGGGCCTAGGTTATATCGGTACAGAGAAGCGAGTCAACCTTGGCGCATCGTGCAATGCAGCGGGGACCTTGCAAGTCACGCGTCAGAGTAACCTCGACTCACGCCGTACTCGCACCGCTACTATGAGTTCCATCGGTACTATCGCAATATCTTGGTCAATCGACGCGAAGCGAGTTCCATTGCTTGCCGTACAGACGCGAAAATGGAAATTCTCATACGAAACGGGCGATGGATACGACTCATACAGATGAGAACGGATGCTGTTTATTATCTCGGTGCGGCAACATGTTGATAGACGCGCTATGGAACTAACACAAACAGCTGACTGCTGACGACGTGTTTCTTTTTTTGACAGATAAAAAATATGACGCGGTCATTCAAGGACGGTCGACCACTGTCGAGAGGTATTTCCCGTTTTCGAACTGTCAATGTGACACGCAAATGGCGATTTAACGACTACATTAATAAAAGCACGAGAGATGCGGTTAGCTCGTGGACATACTCGTTCGTATAAATGGGTAATTAAGTGATATTGCTGCATTAACACGCGTTGGCAAGGGGCCTCAAAGTTCCCGAGTTATCGCGTCGGAAAAACACGCCATACTTTATCGTGTTTTGCTCGCTATCAGCTCGTCGGAGCTACGAACTGTATTGTACTATACAGTCGATACTCTTCAAGGGGCTCGGTGCCTACGGTCGGCACATGTTCGACTCTATTCATACAGAACTATTAAGTCACCATATTTGTAATATCACACTTAACACACTGATCCATAAAAAATATAACGGAGTAACTGTACGCTAAAAGTAAAGGTAATCTCGAAATTGAAAGTGCCCAAGTTTCGTGAACCACTTTTCTTAAAACTTGTCCTGTCTTGTTTCCGGGGCCTTGCTCGATATTGTACTCCAAATATTGTTTATTGAACGTCAAGATAAATAAGACCGAAGTAAAGTGTTTTTTGCACATTGAAATGCGGAGGAATATGGGTACTTACTTTATCATAATTGACTAAGTCAACCTGAAACTTGGTACCGATGCGACGGTCGGACTACCTCAAGATTTCAATGATAATATTTATTCAACGTTACCTTCTAGAACGTCTTTAGACATATTTTTTTCACCTCGAGTTGGCATTGATCGTGGTTCACAAAACCGGTAAGGCTGCGGTTACCCTTCGCTTCGCGCTCAAACATGCTCGACCATCGACTACGTTATATTCAAATAAAACCTCATTCGTTAATTACAAATTAGGCACCTACATTTTAATTCTGAACAATTGCCTACGTACTATATATCACTGACGCATATTATCACTTGTCAGTCAATAATAAACATTATTTGGAAATTTAAGATATTAATAGCTCTCTATCTCAGTTAATATTCTACTAATTGAACATCTTCGCTGCCCAAATTATACTTTGTTTGGCATGATTGTTTTGACTATAATCGGCGTCAAAACGTGTTCTTGCGAATAATAGATATATCTTCATATTAATGTCGTGTTATCAATTAAAGTTATTTTATGTTATTATTATTCGTTTTTCAGAGTGCAATGGTCAGAAGATACGAAAGAATGAGTGGACGCCAGTCCTGGAACGAAGATGACATGGCCAAGGCTGTGGCAGCCGTAGTGTCAGGTAAAATGGGCTACAAGCTGGCCGCCCGGACCTTCCACATACCGCGCTCCACCCTGCAGAGGCGCGCCAGCAAGATACGCTACCAGCAACCTGACGACCCCAAGCCTTTGATGGGCCATTACCGCAGGGTGTTCACAGACAGTCAAGAAAAAGACTTGGTTGGATACATCAAAAGTATGGAGAAATATTTTATGGGAGTCTCAAGGCGAGATATTCGGGAATTAGCCTTCCAATACGCAGAAGACAACAACCTGAATCATCCATTCGACGTCAACACCAGAATGGCCGGCGAAGACTGGGTGAGGAACTTCCTGAAACGGAATCCCGAACTCCTGGACAAGTCAGACCACGAGTGCGCCATGGAGCCCGTGAACTTTGACCAGTTCTATCACTTCATGTGTCAGCTATCATGATGACTCGCTGCTTAGTACGTTAAAACTAGTTGTAAGTAAAAAGGTCAGGTTCGCCCCCGAGAGAGCCTCAACACAGGTATGGCGTGTGTGAATCCAACCTGTGTATACTGTATCGCCACTCTTGTAATCATTCATATTAATATTCTGTACAAGAAATTGCTCAATAACACACATTCGTAACCAAAAATGCTAAGCACATCAAGACTTTAGGCAATTCGTATCCACAAGTTGGAACATTTTAAGTACAGATGTGTCGGTTTTTACTAACACTGAGAATTTTATTTTTTTTTCTCCTAGTGTTACTGAAAACGGACACAAACCTTTTGGACACATTTTTTAAATTTACAACCAAAATTGTAGCAAAAGATTAGGACAAGAGAGCCAAGCTCAAAAATGCGATGTTACCTTTGATATTTTTCTTTATTTGGTTAGATATTTAATTTTGTTAATATTTGGGACCGTAGCCCTGTGCGGGGAGGCTCTGCCCTCGGCCGGGTCGTGCACTTATTGAGTACTTACGAAGTCTATAGTTGTATCTGATTTATAGTTTAAACTTTGTTATTTAATGGTACTAAAATATAACTTGCTAAATTAAGGGCTGTGATAACAGAGAAAGGTGTATTTTTATGGAACATATCTATTGAGGTGATGTTATTTACAAAGACGGTATCTGATATTTTAAATTTAATAATGCTTATTACAAAATGTGACATGAATGCTGAGTATTGGTTGTAAAAATGTTCCGTAACTTGGTTCCTACCGGCAAGGTGCGGTAGCGGTGCTCTGATTAGCAATATTTCCTTTGTGTGCAATAATATAGCAGTACTTAGTGCACATAAAACTATGCAGCACGTCACACAAAAAGCGTCAAATAACATGTTTCAGCGGAGTCATGCCCTGCGCGTGCGCCGTTTGGCGTGTGCCAAACTCTATTACGAACTCAAGACTACTCACTGTAAGAGACAATCGTAATTAGTGTACTACATATATCCATAAAGTATGAGTCAACGCATTATTAGTACAGAGTTTTAAAGGGACTGTCTAAAATCAAACGCTATAATGGAACACCTACTTTCAAACATAAAACATTTTACTTGCACATTATAACTCTGCAAAATGTAAGAAAAAAAACATCCACGTTAACAATTCACGGAATACGCAAGTGAATCCGCAAGCGAAGCGAACATTCCCATTAGTTGAGTTTGACGTACTCACAGCTACCCGCGGCGCGCATAGCGCAGCGTTGCCAGTTACGGAACATTTACCCCTAATGAATGCTGATAACGAACGCGTCAGCATTTCAGCACTGCGAGCTCAATCCGACACACTACACGCGCCACCCGGCGCTACCTGCCTCATCATTCATGGAAACTTTAAAAACGTGATATAGGGATGGGATGGTCTTTCAATTGGGATTTTGGCTTCTAATTCTATTTCGCCCGTAGTTTCAACTATGTTCGTATTTCGTCCAAATCAACGCTATTTTTCTATCGACACAATCTAATCCCACTGTACCAAATTAGCTATATTATTGTCGTTACCTGATTCAAGTTTTGATCTCTTTAACTTAGTTCAAAATAGCAAAATGTTTATTTATTTAGATCTCGAAATATTAAATATTGTTGGTTTTTTTATTAATTGAAAATTTTAACATTTGAAAACATTACCTGTATGCCAAACTATGTTGTTATTTTGAGATTTATTTTTAATGATTAATTATTATAATATATTCCTATGTACTTAGTTAAAAAAATGTGATTATAAAAATTGAAATATTTAATAAAGAAAAATTTAAGTACCTATTCACATCATTCTTTTTTCTCAATGTCACGAGAAGACAAATTGTACTCTAGCAAGGATCCCTGCATCTTTATCGACATGAAGTGACGCTACCTATGAGGTGGCTCGTACGTACCGAGTCGTGAGCAGCTAATAGTTTGATAAAATAAACCGCTGCTGAAATCAAACAATACTGACAAAATCAATATAATTAGTTTCAGCAGGTACCTACTCCGTTGGTAAAGAGCCAAATCGATGCAATTTTTAGACATAATGATGGTGTTTAAAATCTCGTTTGTTGCAAGAGATGAATTAATAGACATCCTTATTCTTACTTTACCTTACCTAATATATAATATAATCCTTACTTAATATTATAAATGCGAAAGTAACTCTGTCTGTCTGTCTGTCTCGCTTTCACGCCAAAACTACTGTACCGATTTAATTGAAATTTGGTACAGAGATAGTCTAGAGCCTGAGAAAGGGCATAGGCTACTTTTTATCCCGGGAGTATGTTCCCTAGGGACCACGCGGGCGAAGCCACTGGCAGAAGCTAGTAGTATATAAATGCCAGGCAATAATGCAATGTAAAATTAATGATATAATGCGAAATGTCGAAGAAAGATCTCTACAGTCAGTTTAAAATCATTAAATTAACGGCATTGTAAAGGAAAGAATTCTGCCGGGGTTGCGGAATTTTTTCGAAAGAGTCACCGCGGCCCTGGAACGCAAAGGGCATTAGGAGGAACATGGATGGGTTTTAGAGACTGACACTCCCTTCTACTCCGCCCAGACCAGGAGTCATTTGATGATATACCATACTTAAAAAAACAGTAAAAAATCTATCTAAAATCTATACTATATATATATTATATATATAATATTATAAAGAGGAAAAATTTGTTTGTTTGTTTGAAATGAATAGGCTCCGAAACTACTGGACCGATTTGAAAAATTCTTTCAGCAATGGATAGCTAAATTATCAGGGAATAACATAGGCTATATTTTATCCCCGTACTCCCACGGGAACGGGAACTACGCGGGTGAAACCGCGTGACGTCCACTAGTACTAATATATAAAGCTGAAGAGTTTGTTTGTTTGTTTGCTTAAACGCGCTAATCTCAAGAACTACTGGTCCGATTTGAAAAATCCTTTCAGTGTTAGATAGCCCATGTATCGAGGAAGGCTATTATAGGCTTTATATCATCACGCTAAGACCAATAGGAGCGGAGCAGACGAAGTTACGCGGGTCAACTAGCTCATTATATAGCTGGAAAAAACAACTTGTTAACATTGTGCAAGAGAGACGTCTGTCGAACGGATTTTGTGTCCAATCAATCAAACAAGCTGAACAACGGTCCAGTGTCATTCCAGACTCAAATTAACAGTGTTCCCGTCAGGACTATCTGTTTGCTATGGACAATAAAACCTTATATCCTAGTTGTCTGCCATTTTGCTGAACTGGACCTATTCGGCGCATCCGCGGGGCACACAATATAATTGATTTAGAATTAAGTTTCCTTTTTATTTATACCTACATTGTGTGTATCTGTGTGTGCCAAATAAACTTGTTTTCTTTCTTTCTTCTTTCTATATGATACCAGAAGATAATGAACTAAAAACAAACACAATCGAATCCTTACTTACAAATGCGAAAGTAACTCTGTCTGTCTGTCTGTCGCGCTTTCACGCCAAAACTACTGAACCGATTTAAATAAAATTTGGTACACACTTTAAACTTAACAGACAGTTGTGTTGCTGGGGAGTTTGTTGGCCACTTCTTCTTCCCAGCTAAAACACTAGGAAGTGGTGACGGGCTGGGCGATTTGGAGGACTGTCTTCATGTAAATTTTGACGTTCAAAAAGTGCTGATTTTCAGCCTAGTTTGAATAAATGCCTTTTGATTTTGATTTGACACAGATAGTCTAGAGCCTGAGAAAGAACATAGGCTACTTTTTATCCCGGGAGTATGTTCCATAGAGACCACGAGGGCGAAGCCGCTGGCAGAAGCTAGTTATCTAATAATTTAGTCCTTTTATAATGTTTCAATCTTGTGGTGATATAGTCAAAACTCAGCGTAAAAGACAAAAATCAGTTTCCATTAGTATTGCCATCTAAAATATTTAGTGACTACGTACAATATACCTACCTACTACGATAGAAAATTAAAAAGTTATTTGCCAATGTTCAACAAACATACTCGTACACGTCTTTGCGAAAATAGCTATATTATTGAGTTTGTGAAAATATTAATTTAATTACTACAGACTGTGACCAACATTATCTTACCCACTTGACTATTATTCGCTAATAGTCAAGTGGGTTAGATAATGTTGGTCACAGACCGCTTTTTTTTTTGTTGCCGGGATGGAAAATCTTCATGGATGTCCTTCGCCTGGGGCAGGCGAAGGGTTCTGTCAGACTCTTACTGACTAAAATGGTCACAGACCCGTCATCAACCTATCTTCATACCATAAAAAAATACAACCGAATCGAGAACTTCCTCCTTTTTTGAAGTCGGTTAAAAACTCAGTAAAAACAGATTTTCAGCGCATAAACTGATTAAAAAAGCACTTCAATCTCATAACGAACTGCGAGTACAAACTCAATCACGTTGTACGTGAGGGCTCTTACTTAAAAACCGTAATATCCTTAAAGTGGAGCTAGGACTTGAGTCTCCGTCTAATGCCGAATAAACAAGTCAGTGCATTTAGCGTGGCTGCGCTGGAAAATGCTGGGCTACGCTAGGCTACGCTAGGCTACGCTAGGCTACGCTGGGCTGCGCTGAGTGCAAGACGAGATGTCCGGAAGGCGCGGCGTCAAGAGAGTGCTTTTCTCTCATAGTATTAATGTGACAGGCTAATGGCGACGTTGGTATCTTAAGCAGGTAAGTACGCTGTCAGCAGTACTAAGTGTTAACAAGAACTACTAGTTGGTGATGACGTGCGAGCATCTTGTGCTAGAAAACTATAGTACTATTCTGTAAAAGTTTAGACGAAGTTAGCTTCAAGTGACCCGTCATTCCATCTGCTAATACTATGAATTGACAGCTCACTTCACCTAAACTATCACAGTGACATTTTTGCAGAATAGACAGGTAATTAATGAAATGAAAATAAAATATCAAATAGTAAACACTGCTGCTTTAATGAATACTTAACTATCTATATACACTAATTAACACGAAATTATGAACAAACGCCTATAAAAACAAAATAAATCATTGGGCATCAAAAAAATAATCCACTTCGCTGTCAATGGCAAAAGTGCCCAGATCACTGGCAGCATTGCCGCGTTGAATGGCAATGCTGATTCCTTGGCCGAAAAAAAGCCCAGCCCTCTGGTCACGTGAACAGTCGACAAGTTGTTTGCTAATGTCAAGTAATAGTAAACTAGTATATACGCACATTTTCATACTGTCAATGAAACTCCTACTTTCCTTCATTTTGATTTCCTGTCAGGTTTATACTTTCAGGTTTTTACTTTGCTAAACATGACAGAGCCAAGTCAACTCAATAACTCTTGTTCACCACATGACGCTGACCGAATAGTCGTCATCGGCCCAGTTGTAAAAAAGAAAAAAAACCGGCCAAATGCGAGTCGGACTTCGCCTACCGAGGGTTCCGTACAAATTTGTAGCTACAAATAACTTTAAATGAAGATTATATTTTTTTTGATTTCATTACAAATGTATAGTTTTCAGACTTTTCCCTATACTTTTAGTATAAGACGGTATTACTTACCAAATTTCATAGTTCTAGGTTAACGAGAAATACCCTATACATTTTGATTCCCTTGAGATAGTCGAAATATACGTTTTTTGCGGCATAAACGAACGTATCTTTTTTTACGTTAACTTAAAAGTTTGATTTTTTCACAGCTGCAAGGGGTATAAACCTGAGTAGATGGTTTTAATTTCAACTCGATACCTTCACGCGTTCCCGAGAGAGAGACAGACGGACGGACAACAAAGTGATTCTATAAAGGTTCTGTTTTTTCCTTTTGAGGCACAGACCCCTAAAAATATTTTTTTTGTTATTTCTAATGCTTACAAACAAGGTGCTGGATGGCCTATATTAGCGACTGTGTAAGCTAATTGATAACCTTTCTTGTTTGCGAACCTTTATAAATCCGAACGATAAGATTTTTTTTTCTATTTTAAACTAATGGCTCTTCACCTTCATACTTAAGGGGATACCTTTAGAATAAGGCCGTTTTTCGTCTTAACGTATCTTGTTAGGTACCTCGAACAGGGATGTGAGATTACGGTATATGCTTTTTAACTTTATGATCTAGTATCCAACTGAAGGAATACACGATACGAAGAAATTTTCTCGATAGAAAAAAATCACAAAGTTCGAAATATCTTTTTACTTTTTTTAGCTACAAGACGCAACGCTTTAGATTGATCCTATGAAAATAACTTTAAAGCATATAAAATAACCTTATCGAGGTTCCAACTGAACAGATTTCGATATAATAATACTTTTATGTTATCAAATCCGAAAATTTATTTTGGCACTTACGTTTTTTTATTCCGAGTTACACTCTTATTATCTTCATCTCATCTTTTGCCTTGCACAAGTATTTGCATCTCTCTCATTTGTTCAGTTCTTCAGATGCTCCGTGGAGCTCTTGCAAGCAGGACCTGTATCACTTTTCTGCAAATCGGAGCTGTCAGATCTTCGTAATTTCAATATTTTTTTTTACAGTAAATGCTAATAGTTTAGCCGTTTATAGATAAATTTAGTGTTAAAAAATGTCTGCACCACGTGAATGTGTATTTTTATGACCTTGAACAATATAAAACGCAATATTTTTCTATCCACACTAATTTTTGAATTATGTATAAAATTGGTATGAAATAATAGAGCAAAACTAAACAAAGTACAACGTCGTTGGGACTTCCTACCTGAAGGCGACAATGGACTCGTTTACCAGGAAATGAATAGCAACGGCTTGAAGAAAATAAAGTCTCCAAGTCATCACCTTTACTTGTACATACGTACTGTATCCTCCAATGCTCTCATCTCACAACGCAATATTGGGTAAACATTATGTTTTCTATTTTGGAGTGCCTGTTTATTCAGCGTTATTCTTACATTTTAACTCAAGACACACGCTAAAATAAATGTTTTCATTTTAGGATTGAAATACGTCAAACATCAATGTGTCAAGAATGTGTTAAATGTCAAAGGCAACAAGCCTAGAGAAAATTATGGAGTCGCGTTTGAACTGTGAAAAATGTGTTAAGTAAATACTAGCTTTTTACCCCGACTTTTCTGCGTGGGTTTTAGAAGTACCTTTTTTCTTTAACCAGAAATAAATGAAAAATATTTAATCCTACTAATGTTATAAATCTAAATCAATATGATGTTGTAATAGTTGTTAGGCCAATTTTAATTTATCATAATTCTGGGCTCTTGATATTTTATGACTCTTTATCCCTCATCATTTCAGCCTTACTTCATCTCGTACCACAGACATATTTTTGTAAAAATAAAATATTAGCAAGTTCAATTTAATTGACAATGACGTAATTTCAGAGCCTTTAGTTAGTTATGACGCATTTTCAACATCTCATTAGATATATCGCCAATAAAACAGAATGTAAATCAAGCCTTCTCATAAAGTCGGCGAAAAAATTATAGATTATTTTTTAATTTTTGCCGTCCAAATTTGTTTAAAACGCTTACTTTCCTTCGCTTTTACGACAATAAACATTACAAACATCAGAATAAGGTTAACATTTTTCCGCCATTCCAACCTATCAAAAGTCTTGGTAGGTATAGTTTACGAAGACAAAAACAGTACAATACAATATCAGCGTTTTACCTGAAATAAAACCAACCAATTTAAGAATATCTGTTCTAGGTAAACAACATTTTTAGGCTACCTCGTAGGTTTTTAGTGTAGATTTTCGCCAAGAATTCTTAAGCAGTGATAGTTGTTGAGCGTTCAACGTCTTTATCGCGTCGGACCACCCCCACACTTCCAAACATCGAGGACAATGTTCTCGACCTGCGGTGGTGGGAGTTCCGTCGACGTGTCTATTAGGTATCTCTGTAGGTTTCTCAGAGTTAAAAGAGCTGCGAGCGCTCGGGCTTTGAGATCGGCACGCCAGAATACCCTCTCCCATCGAGGTACTACTAATAGGAATATTTCTATCGACTGTTTTAAGTGAGACAGGACTTTGGGGACTAGGAAAGGTGGTGGGAATATCCATGCGAGCTCGTAATTCCATGGGGCACTGAAGGCATCGTGGAACAGAGCTTGAGGATCTCTCAGATGTAGGGACACGTAATTGTACACTACGTGTGCAGTCGCCGAGGCAAATAGATCTACTATTGGGGTTCCCCATTTTGCAAACACTGTTTCAACACAAGTCGGTAGTAAGTGCCATTCTGGAGGTTGGCGAAGGCGCGATAAATGGTCCGCATGATTGTTGTATTTGCCCGGAATGAAGTGTATGTTGAAGTGTATCTGATGTTGGTCTAACAAATTCAGAATTCGATAGGTTATTTCCAACAGGGATAATGTCCTTGTACGTCCTTCCTTTCGTAAGTAGGTGACCGCAGTTCTGTTGTCGCTTTGAATGAGGATCGAACTTTGATGAAGCCATTGAACTTGGTTCTGAAGAGCATATAAAATTGCAAGCATTTCTTTTTCATTGCAATGCGGCGTTTTCTCTTCTTGCGACGAAGTTCCTGACAGAGCTAAATTGTTCGCTTGATCCGACGCATCTGTCGTTAGAAAATTTATTGGAGGAGGGTACTGAAGGGGTGTTGACCTTTGACAATTTTGGGCCCACCAGTTTAGTTCCTCTAAGACACCTTGTGGTAGTGGGTAGGTCTTTGATGGCAGGACTGGCAGCGAATTTACGAACATTAGTAACTGTCGATGATAGAGCCGACCCCGAGGGACAACAAAACTGGCAAAACTCATAAGTCCCATTATTTTATGCAACACCTTCAAAGTTAACCGCTCTTGTTCGCCTGATTTATCCTGATAGCCTGATTTATCTTTGTAATGATGTCCTGAATCTTTTGTTTTGGTATGATTTTTTTATTTTCCCATGATTTCTATAGTATCCCTAAATAAATTATCTTTTGAGGAGAAACAACAGATTTTTCGAAATTTCTTTTACACCCCAGTTTTTGTAACATTTGTACAGTTATTTTGACATGCTCGCGAAGCGTGTGAACAAAAATGGCGTGCCACTTTTTTAAGAAAACTAAAAACTACCCGCAAACCCCAGGTGGTGCCACTGAGCCGGAAGTATAGAGGGGATAAAAGTACGAAAACTGGTAAGAAATCGATGGGAAACGGAAATGCCATCTCATATGAAAGCTTCCAGTGACGGTTAAGTAGTTTAATACAAGTATTTTTCCATGATTTGGTATAAGTCTAGAAGATGTTCCGTGGATGAAACTATTTACTACTTATAGCAATATGGGCCTGAGGATGGAACCAGGGTTATCCTACAGCCCCGGATTTGGAATGCCGCATATAATAGCAGCGGTGCTCATGTATACTTCCGATGGAACTTTACTGAAAGGGTCATTGCATCACATTTAGGGTCTCATATCAACCGAAAGACGTCCACTGATGGACATAGGCCTCCCCCAAAAGGGGGGGGGGGTTGCCATGATCGCCACGCTTGGCAGGCGGGTTGGCGATTGCAGTATATGGTTGAGTTTTACAGAGAACGCTGCTGCCCATTCTCTGGCGAGTCCCTTAGTCGCCTCTTACGACACCCATGGGAAATGATGGGATGGTATTATTCTTTTACGGCACCATACGACACCGGCCGACACCATACGGCATTAAGGGTCTAATACTGATTAACTATGTCCAGCAGTGGACGTCTTTCGGCTGATATGATGATGATGATGACTGGTTAACTAGGTATTGAACTATGATAGAGTTAAAAATATATGTTTTTTTTTTATTTGTGATGAGTTTGCTCTTGACTCTAGTCTAGGTCAGAGATGACCGAGACAAAGTCTACGATGGAGCGAGCTTACCCAGAAGGAGCCTGTTCAATCTAACTTTGAAGAGATTAGGGTTGTAAGCGTTTGGAAACACGGACGCAGGAGAGAGTGTGAGAGAGTTCCACTTCTTTGCTGTGCGCATTATAAAAGACGTTTGGAAACGCTTAGTGCGAGTTGGTGGAACAGCAACAAGGTAGGGATGGTAAGATGCAGTGCGTCTGGATGTCCGATGGTAAAAGGGGGCCGGTGGGATGAGGTCGTGGAGTTCTTGGGCACACTCACCGAAGTACAGTCTGTAGAAGACCGACACGCAGGCAACCTTACGGCGATGAGCCAAGCTATGCAGCTTGGCATCCACCAGTTTTACGTCACCGATGAGCCTCTTAGCTCTGCGTTCCACCGAGTCAAGCGCGGCAAGCTGATACTTAGCTGAGCCATCCCAAAGGTGGCTACAATACTCCATGCAGGATCGGACTTGCGCTTTATATAGGGTTAAAAACTGTCCAGACCTGAAGTATCGCTTCACCCTATTTAGGATGCCCAGCTTTTTGGCAGCGGTTTGGGCTTTGCACTCGATGGTGGCGCCGAAGTTGAGACTGGATGTCAACTCCATGCCTAGGAGCTCGATGTTTACAGGACGTTCGATTAATTTTCACTGATACAAAACAATCTCCGGAAAATGCACGGTTTCTCTGGAAAAGGCTACGTGGGTAAAGCCACGCGAAAAAAAAACAAATTGACTACTTATCTTTTCATTCGTTTTCATAACTTGTTTACATATTTCAATTACGATAAAAATATAACTTTTATACAACTGGTCTACTTCATACCTTCCGTATGCTTAAAAGTCTCTAGTACTATCTCTATCGCACAATTATGGCCATGTTCTTAAATAGTCAACTGAATTAGTAGTTTTCACTATAATTTGGGGCCATACAAAACATGATATAATTTACCAACGATTGTAAAAAATTAGTATTAAAACAAATCAATATTTTTCGTCGCTCGATATTTTATTAAATTTTATTTTATCTACGTCTAAAATCACTGTTTATAAGAGTGCTGATTTGTGTTAATATTTTGACAGAAGAAGTTTATGAAGTTTGCGTGCGAGCAACACTGAATCAGTTGGCGGTTTGAATTAATTTCATGTTGTGGCGCTAGGTTCGATATTTCGGACTTTGCACATGGAAGCATGCGGGGACTGCGCGGTGCCAGGAGATGAAATCGGTGCTTTCGAGCTATCATTTATTTCAAAGATACGGCCTTAAAGATCTCCCGAGATGTTTGTTCTAACTATAAGTACAGTACACGCCGTTGTACACTGTCGAGTACACAAGTATATGAGTACACGGGTACGCGCTGGTAGTGTGCACTAATGACGTCGGCTCCATATTGCTCGCTTTACAACGTAAAGGTTAGTTAGAGTACATTGCGATGTTGATTAAACTTCACATGACCGTCTGGCTCGAAGGGTGGCGAGGTGAATCTTCGTGTACTTGTAGGTCGAATGTGTCACATAGTTTGAGATGAAAAGTTTGTGGCAAACTGTGGCTCTAATGGGTCTTTGATGAGTAGAAACTACACGAAAAACTGAGCTTGGTTAGATTTTGTCAGAATATCAAATTTTATATTAGCACTAGCTTTTGCCCGCGACTTCATACGTGCATATCCCGTTTTTTCCTGTTCCCGTATAGCCTATGGGGTTCCTCATGAATGTGGCTATCATTTACAAATAATATCTATATTAATATATCTATACTAATATATAAAGCTGAAGAGTTTGTTTGTTTGCTTGAACGCGCTAATCTCAGGAACTACTGGTCCGATTTGAAAAATTCTTTCAGTGTTAGATAGCCCATTTATCGAGGAAGGTTATAGATTATACAACATTACGCTAAGACTAAAAGGAGCGGAGCATTAGTGAAAAATGTGACGTAGACGAAGTTGCGCGGGTCATCTAGTAATCCTTACTATCCTTACTAATATTATAAATGCGAAAGTAACTCTGTCTGTCTGTCGGTCTGTCTGTCTGTCTGTCTGTCTGTCTGTTTTAGTACAGATTGACGTTAACGCTAACGCGATCGAGAACGTTAAGAAATCCCACTAAGGCCACAGGAAAAAACGAGATATGGCACAAGTTAGTTTAAATTATAAATATAAAATGTAGTACCTAGATACTAAATTTTATATTTTCTGCCATCGTTGCTAAAGAAACTTTCACATTTTTCCTGACAACTTCTAAAAGCATAAGTCTAAAATCAATATCAAAACACTCTCCGGAGAGCGGAAACTGCGAAAGAATGAGAAATCCCGTCTAGGGAAGTAAGAGCCAAACTCAATACGTAGTAGGTACCTACTGGGAGTCGAGCGTGGGCGTGGAGCCTCCCACGCAAAAAGAAAACAGGAGCAGACCCGAGGAAAAACTGGAAATGATTATTTTATATAAAAGAATAACTACAAGTGTAGCGTTTTCCTTTGAAAATTGCATTCGCCTTCTTAACACATACACAAGACGACGCTCGCACACTTTGCTATAACGTTTCCTCCAGTGTGCACTGAGGCCAAACGTATTTTATTATTTGGTTTATAGTTGTTTGGAAGCCAATTTACGAGACCAAGGCGGCGACGCGGGAAAAGCAAAAACAACGTTTGAAAGGCTCCGTATAAAGAAAATATCCTTTTCAAGATACCCATTAGGGGAACGACGAGAGAAAAACATCTTATAGCTATTATGGTACCGACTTCCTGTTAACTTTCATGTTTAAAAGCTTTTGATTAGCTCTGTGTAGATGAAATTATTATTGCTTCCGGTTTTAAGGGAAATTGGATTTAAACTCTCGCGAGGTTTGAAGGGAAGGTGCTATTTTAGGTCGAAACGCCGACGTTACTTCACATTTTCCAACATAAACTTAAACTCTCATTAACTCATTAGACAATTTAACATACGAGCTACTGCAAACGAGCTGAAAGTCATTCAGAGCTGAGATAAACTTAAAGTAAATCAATCAAGTAATGAATGCAAAGCACGAGGGACGCAGCACTTCAAGAAAAATAGTATTCATCGATCATTAAAGTGCACTATGCTACGCGCAGCGCTCAGATCCCGCCACGCCCCGCACTTTTTATTTGAAATTACGTGAGAAGAAAGCGCCGCTGCTGCATTTATCAAACGCTGTCAACACAACACGAGTTTTAAAGGAAATAAAAGCTCGTTCGTGCAATTTATTGAGAGTACCTTTCCTATACTTTCCTGTTGTTCTCTTTCAGAAAACTTCAAATAATAATTTCTTCACCTTCGCTGTAATATTTCAACTGAATGGAAAAATTTCGACAGACAATTGGATTTTATTCGTAGCTTTGGTGCCAAAGTTTTATCGCCAGCCCGCCTTTCCACTACATCGATAATAAAGAAAGTAAAAAACTTGGGCTCAGTCAAAGCTTTATGTGGAGAAGTTGGGAGTTTCACCGCGATCCTGCGCCGATATTTTATCTCGCCGGCTTTATAGCTGATCCGAGTTTGAAGCTGGTTTTTCTGAGTATTTATCTATTCTTTGTCTGATAAATTCGCTGAGAGTAATAGAAGCATTTATTAACTTGAGGTAAATTACAAATTTACTTCCTAAATGCATTGTATATACAAATACAAAAGTAGGTAAGGGCTCTCTAAAGAAGCGGGCAAGCGTGCGATTATTCAATATGTTTCTGTCTGATACAGATTTATTGTGTAGCACAACTCATGTTAAAACAGCTGTAAAATATTTAGCAGAATGTGTGTCCTGTAAAAAGATATCTTATATACCTTTTTACCATTCGAATCCGCCTTGTTTCTTTGACTCAATATCTCTATCTCTCTCTCTTTAAAAGATCGCTTTTAGCGATAAGGCCGCCCATTGTGTCACCCTATGTAATGTTTTCTTCATCTATTTTTTTCTGTAACTTATATGGTGTACATAATAAAGAGTATTCTATTCTATTCTATTCTATTCTAAAGTACTGTAAGAACTCGTACAGAACGTCTTCACGGACACAAAATTGGATATTCCCATTAACGTAATGCGCAGACATCTTCAAAGGAGTGGCTTCGAGAAAAGTATACAAAGCCGAAGTTCTTATTCAGCTGCAGAATAGAACTCCTCAAACAAGTCTCCAGCATGCTTTGAGGACTCTATGGGCTGTTTACTTAAAAATTGTAAGGCAATCCAATTATATTGATGTTTGGTTCTCAAAGGAGAGCTGAGAGCAACATGGCGGCGGAAAGCGGGTTCCGTACTTCGAGAGCTCGCCGTCGAACTAACAAGAAGCCCGGCTTTTTATTTACGTTATACTCTATTACGACTGCAGACTTCAGATGAATGGTACCTACGTCACAGTTTTTCGTTCCCTGTCAAAGGCAATGAAATGGATTCGCAAATAGACGCCCTGGATGTTAGCGTTCGATGTATTTATGTTTATATAAATGTATCTGTATTCGGAGCACAGAGTAATGTCGTAAAGAAGCGTCGCCCCAGATCGGAGGAGTGTTCGTATTCGCGCTCGCTTCGTTCGGAATATATCAATAGTATAGTGTTATACATATTCCTGAACTCGAAAGTATCTTATTTATAACATAACTTCCTCAAAGTATATTCTTTTACTTAACTACATTAACAAAAAAGACAATATATTTGAAAATCATAGAAATTAAAAGTATATAGGTATTTAGTTTAATATGTCCGTGATTGAAGATTGCACAGTGCACACGGTTGATTTTTTCTATAATTTCCGCTAATCGAATGATTATATTAGTCGTTTTGAAAAAAAAAACTCTTTTACGAACAATATAACCGACTTCCAAAAACAAAACACTACAAAGTATAAAATAACTTTAATTTCGGAAGTCGGTGTTTTTGGTTATTTCATTTTATTTTTTTGACACGAACTTCCCACATTAAAGTTATTTTATACTTTGTAGTGTTTTGTTTTTGGAAGTCGGTTATATTTTTTGTAAAAGAGTTTTTTATTTTTCACTTTTTAGTGGTACTTGCGTACCCATTCACAGCGTACCTACCGGCGTTATGTTATGTTATGAACTGGGGCCTATTTAATAAAACTAACTTAGTGCTTTCAGTGTAAAGGTCTCGTCAATACGAATGAAATAAGCCCAAACACTTGGTAGTTCCTACATCCCGATGTAGTTTTCCCTTGACTCTCTGTCGTCTCCATCATCAGGTCTGATCCAAACCTTCATTGTTTTGTAGTATCACCCGATATACACACGAATATCAAGTTTTAACCAGATGCGTGCCTACAATTTATGAGAGTTGCTCTCGATTTCTCAGGGTTTCCATCATCAGATTCTAACGTGGTGAAAATGAGACCATCTCGGCAGCATACCCTTTCATATAAAAAATGATTCATCAAAATCAGTTCATAAACGACGAAGTTAGCCGTGAACACACATATAAAAAATATATATATATATATAAATACGCGGTCGAATTGAGAACCTCCTCCTTTCCTTGAAGTCGGTTAATGAGAACCTCCTCTTTTTTTTAAGTCGGTTCAAAAGCTTTAACTTCATGATATTTGGCAACGAGCAACTTGCTGTAATAACCTGATAATCTAAAGGCTGTCTTTTAATTCATTAGCAATATTTTAGGGGATGACTGCAGTTGAACTCATGAACATGAACAACTTTCAGTAGGTATTAGACTACTTGAAATCGTGAATTACAGCATAACTCTGTTGTTTTACTATCAGAGTTGATCCTGTTAAAAACGCAGAGTCGATCCTGTTGCTCATATTCACGAGCACTTTCACCCCCCCCCCCCCCCCATATATTGCAAATGGATTAACAGTCCCCCACTGTGGACTAACAAAAAAAAAACAATGTTTCAATATGCACCGACCTTAAGGCCACGTTTCCACCAGATGTGCGAGGATGCGTAGTGACAGATGTGTTTGTTAAGAGGAAATGCGGGCGGATTGACTTAGTATGTCATCATCATCATCATCATAACAGCCGAAAGACGTCCACAGCTGGACATAGACCTCCCCCAAAAGGAGGGGTTTTCCATAATCGCCACGCTTGGCAGGCGGGTTGGCGATCGCAGTGTATGGTGTTGCGTTTTACAGAAAACCGCTGCTGCCCATTCTCTGGTGAGTCCCTTAGTCGCCTCTTACGACACCCACGGGAAGTGATGGGATGGTATTATTCTTTTACGGCACCATACGGCACCGGCCGACACCATACGGTTGTTTGTAAAAAGACATAATTCGAGGTTTGGCTCTCGCCTATTTCCTCCTCCAATATTGGACGGACTTAAAAGATATTTCATAAACTGAATAAGAAGGATTCCTATGTTTTTCTTTTTGATGATATATTAACCTTATAAGCACTAGAACCTTCAAAAACTGCTCAAAATTGTCCGATAAACCACTGTAAACAGAGCGCTAGTGTACAAATTTGGCAACTATTAATGAAAAAAAAAAAACAGGGATACAGTATACGTCTTTCTTATTCAGTTTATGAAATATCTTATAAATCGGTCTAAAATTGGAGGAGGAAACAGTCGAGAGCCAAATCTCGAATGATGACTTTTACATACAAAGTCTCTCCGCCCGCGCTTCCTCTTAAGAACCAATGGAGTCGCTTGCGCGGAGCGAGGCTAGGAAATGAAGCTATTATATTGGTTCTTAACAATCACATCCCTCGCTACGTATTCTCGCTCATCTCAGGTAGGACACGCAGCCTTAGGCCGCCATCATTGCAAACATATCTATCTAGAACACAGGATTCAAATTATACGCAGGGTATAGATTGGGAGAGTGGGGGTGCGGACGGCCAGACGGACAGACAGCTGGGGGGGTTGAGGGGAGGGGGAGGCAGGGTTCCGTGCGGACCCTTTGAGCGACACCCTAAAGTACCTAATATGGTTAATTACAATACAACATAACACAATGTTGATAGCTGCATGCGACTGATAGTTGTTTCATGGCTGCATTTTTGGCATAAAAAAATTAAGACGTAGTTTTGTAGGGCGAAATTGACCAGAGATCGCACAAGACAGAGAGGACTGGAAAGAGAAAGGGAAGCCCTTTGGCCAGCAGTGGGACAAAAAGAAAACTGGCCAAGTGCGAGTCGGACTCGCGTGCAAAGGGTTCCGAACCAATTTCATTTTTTTAATATGTTATTTTAACACTCAGACTTCTTATAGGTTTTCCTGTAATCTTTAGGTATAGAACTATTACCTGCATTTTTTTTCCAAATTTTAGACTCAGTAGTTTCGGAGATAAGGCGGGGAATTGTCATTTGTGGTCTAATTTCTTTAATAACTTCAAAACTATTAATTTTAAAATTATGAAAAAAATATAATTAAAACTCTCACAGTAAACCCTTTCATTTGATATGTCACACGATACAATTTGATTTTTTTTTAAATTTTCTAGTTTGACCCCTAAAAGTGACCCCCATACTCAAAATTTAGTAACTTACGTAACGTGTTTGTGTTTGGGTCATAAAAGTCCATATGTGTACCAAATTTCAACAGGCTGTGGCAGACTGACAGACAGACAGACGGACAGACAGACAGACACCCGAGTGATCCTATAAGGGATCCGTTTTTACGGATGTTCGGAACCCTAAAAACTACAGGTTATATCTGTATCAAATCGTTGCCGATTTTTTTCTTTCACTGATGTAAAGCACATCATGCTAGTTTTCATCCCGAAGAAAGCTTGGTCCATTTGAAGCTTGAGATTGAATATCTGCCGAACCATTGATCTAAATTAGTACCTTAATACTACTAATGTCCGAACGAATCTTGGTTTCGGTTTCGGCCACCTTCGACCAACAAAATAACTTCGCTGTAACTTTCGGCTTTAACCTTTAACCCGTTTAGGCTAAACCTTTGGCTTCAGCCTAAACGGGTTGGCCCGTTTAGGCTGAAGCCAAAGGTTTTGCATATAATTCACATTATTTCTAAATGTCATTCTTTTTGTCAAGTTGCAAGGTTGTTTCCTTTTTAAACGTCTTTAATCTCAAAGTTTCCAAATCATTTAGGTTTACTAGTAATTTTTGGTTTATTATTAATTTTAGCTAATATTGAACTGAATTTGTTAGCATTTACCCCGTAAAAAATCAGTTGAAGATTGGCTGCCTTCGGCTTGGGTCGATGTTGTAGTAATAGCCGATTAATCGGTTTCGGCTTCGGCAAAACGACATCCTTCGGTCGGACACAAGATCCTAACTATACCTACCAATGTGCATGCTGGACTAAACACAAGCTGACAATAAGCCTCGTCGCGATTGAGTCCATTCATTACGCCTAGATACATAATGCAGTAGGTCTCTATCTACGTGAGAATTATTGATATGTCCATCAAAGCAAACACGACTATAGGGCATTTGAGTTAGTACTTTGTTAGTGGTCAAATACCCTATCGTCGTAAAAGCGAGTTTTAAACCAACTTCTTCAAAAAGAAGGACCGATTTCTCCGCCATTTGTGAACCGATTTAATAAAATATTATTTTATTCAAAAGCCTATATACTCCCGAGGTGGTCCTATTGTCACCAAGTCAGAATCTGATGATGGGACTTTATGAAAATTGAAAGAAACCCTCCAATTTTATGGGCACATACAATGTTTTTCATATACTTTCTAATGTAACTCAGATAATGTGCCTGATAATCATCATCTCAAGTTGCTGAGCTGATGATGGAAGGAAAAATGTTTGTTTAGCGATATTTTCGCCAATTGTCAACTGATTTAGATGATTCTTTCTTTGTTTGGAAGAGTATTTTCCCGGGCTGGTCCCATTTCAATTTGGTGAAGATCGGATGAAGAACCTCGGAGGTAGGCCAGGGAACTCTTCAATAAATGATAGCAAATGGATCAGGATTGCTGAAATCGCATGTGTGTTAATTGTTTACACCAGTTCATAACATAACATCACGCCGATACGCTGTGAAGGGGTACGTACCACTAAAAAGTGAAAGATGAAAACCTTTTTTACAAAAAAATACAACCGACTTCCAAATAAAAACACTACAAAGTATAAAATAACTTTAATTTCGGAAGTCGGTATCAAAAAACAACCAAAAACACCGACTTTTTGTAAAAAAGTTTTTTTTAGATCGTATTATGACATGACTGGACTCATGTTTAAACTATGCAATAGCACACTGCACTGCACTTATCGTATGCAACGCAACATACGATAAGTGTGTTTCTATTGCATAGTTATTCATTTAAATCAAGAGTTCAGATATCATAATACGTTGCATACGTTGCGTACCTGGGACCAGTCTCTCGCTTTAATTTCTATACATTTTTGACAGAATGGCGAATGAAATGCCAACGCGAACGTTATTTAAAAATTAGTGGAATTGGTACTCTGCTCTTTGCTGATGGAAAATTGCTGGGTTTGTGATAAACGACCACGACCTCATGTTGACGTTATGACTGGTGGAACTGAAGTCTTTGTTGACAGTATTCTTTTAGCTTTGAATCTGAGGGTTGGATCTAGAACAAATTAGAATAGAATAGAATAGAAAGAAGAATAGAAAACATTTATTCAGCATAGACCCAACCTCACAGCAACATAGACAAAATGAACAGTAATAATAGTAGGTACGAGTACATAATAATTGCGCTGAGCGTGCCCATACCGAAAGGGTAGCCATCTCAGCATTTGCTGAGCGTTAGACACTCAAAAATCAAAAAAAAAAAAAAAAAAAAAAACAAAAATTATATGTAAAGCGCGCGCACGATAAGTCTGCGCGCGGTTGAAATCGGAACTAAACGTGTTAATTGTATAAGTATGCTAATTAATATAATCTAGTACATTAACTATACATTGGTAGTTAATTCTTTCAATTACAATTTGAGTTACGTAAAATCATTTTAAACCAGCAATTTGAAGCAGCGCCACCATCCGCGCGCAGACTTATCTTACTCACAGTCTATTTACGGTTGAGAGCTTTTACGCCGTACGGCATTTCATACAAACTCAAACTCAAACATATTTATTTCAAATAAACCATTTACAGGCACTTTTGAATTGCCAAAGTCGGTCGGTCCAAAAAGATGTAGCTATTTGCACGTTCCAAATCGTAGATCTTTATGAAGAAGAACGTGCAAGAAACACCACGGACACTCTTTTAAAAATAATAACTTGTTACAAAGTTTTGTTTACATCATGTTGAAATTATACGTATATGTGAGAACGATGTAAAAGACGAGCAGGATAACAGCGTCCGGAAAAAAAGGAACAATTCAAAAACATATTTAAAATAAACTAAGTATGGCAGCTGAGAAATGACCAGTGCCATTTGACAGCGCCCGTTCACGAACATGACGCATGTGCTAAGTAGCACCATTCGGCTCAACCATTTTGAAGGGAGCCATGACTTTTGAGTGAGCATTAAACTCCCAACTGCCAGGGTACATTCAAGTCAAAAACAAGCCTAGAATTGATAGCTACAGCTTAAGTTTAAGATACACAGTACTCACACATGTGCCGTTAAAATGAATGAAATTATACAATGCTAAATAAATTGAGTATATACAATGCAAATATTGGTTTCTTACAATCTTCAGCCGGTCCAACAATGTTTCCAAATGCTAACAGTTTATTATGCGCGCCCTAGTGGCTGTGGAGCAGGACCAGCATTCAGCCAAGCATTTTTATCTTCAATATAATCCCCCAACTTATAATATGCTTGCAATATAAACAAACTTTCGAGTCCTATTTTTCGAAATTAATTAACCGATTTTAATGAAACTTCCTACGCATAATCAGTCTTGAAAGATCGAAATGTCTTATTAAATAAAGAATTCCTATGAAAAATTTAAAATCGATGAATTTAGCTGTAACACTATATTACAAAAAAAATCTACTAAATTTTTATGTATCCTACTCATGCGTAGGAAGTGTCATTAAAATCAGTTCTTTGATTTCGAAAAGTTAGGACTTCAAAAGCTTTTTTTCTTTTTACTTTTGCTAGGCACGCGTTTGACCACTATCTCACCTGATAGTGAAGTTTGTATGAAATGCCGTACGGCGTAAAACCTACCGCACAGGATCCGTAAGTGCCTTTCGGTACAAAATCGCGGCAACCGTCAATATCCGTAATTCCCTTTCGGGACAAGCCGACGCTCGCGCGATTTAAACACCTACAAATAACGTTTAAATCGCGCGAGCGTTGTCTTACATTTACTTTCACTCGTCCCAATAGGGACTTACGGGTTCTTACGGTTGAAAGCGATTTTGCCCTCTCGGGGGCTGACGAATGCTGAGTGGTTAATTCCTTTTTAATTCTATCTGGAAAGGAAAACAGGAAGCTGACTTCAATTAGCCAAACCGTTCAGAAATTGTCTAAAACTATTGGTAGATTTTTATAGAGAGGCTAGCTTATCTTTATTATTTACTAGCTGACCCGCGCAACTTCATTACTGCTCCGCTCCTATTGGTCTTAGCGTGATGTTATATAGCCTTCCTCAATAAATGGGCTATCTAACACTGAAATAATTTTTCAAATCGGACCCTGAGATTAGCGCGTTCGAGCAAACAAACAAACTCTTCAGCTTTATATATTAGTGAGTATAGAGTATAGATTTTAAAGTAAGACGAAAATTCATTTCGCTAATCTTAGGCACTTGTCTCACCGCCGGCGATCAGCGAGTAGTGAGTTAAGCTTGAAACTCGAAACGAGTTGGCGAACAGCGAGTGAAATAATTTCGATAGTTTTGTCGCTCGGCTTTAAGCGAGTGCTTTCGTGCGACGAGCGATTACTCGCAATACTCGCTCCGGCTCGAACTAAAGGTAGAAATTACCGCTGTTTGGTGAGTTCCGACCGCCAAGCGAGCGTGTCGCCGAGCGAGTGTCGCTGAGCGAGTACAATCTTTGATAGCTCTTGTCGCTGCGATCAACTAGTGGTAAAATCCGGCTCGCAGGCAGTGTGAACAGCCAGCTATCGACTACAAATGTATGTGTCTCTTTTAATCGATATCTATATATTTTGTCCCTTTCCTCAGCGGGCAAATAGTCGATAGCTAATCGCTTCCTCGCCGGGCGGTGAGACAAGTGCCTAATGCCTGGTTTACACGTATTAAGTTGTTAAGTAGATAACTCAATTTTATTTTAATTTTATCATTAATTAACTTAATACATGTTAACGCACAAATTAGTAGCTATCCTATTAAACATTTACAAAGAATATTTCCCATGTGTACTTACGTTTTTTGCCTTATGCATTGTTGAGTTTTATTTTAAGTTGTAAAGTTTCCATACGATAGATAAAAGTAGTTAGACTGCCATTAGCAAGCGCAAGTCCGGTTGTTTAAGCATGCATCCTTGGCGAGCAGCCACGGCATGATAGGATTAAGGAAAATATCGCATGTTGTCACTGTTCCTTGAAACAAAGGATGAAATAATCAACATACAATCTTATTTAGCTAACTATGATATTTTTTCACACTACTGCATTGCAACGTTGAAGGCAGTGCACTTTTCCTTTTGACAGCGATGTGTTTTTTAATGTCCAGAGATTTCTTCTTATACGCGTTTGTACACTATTATTATTTTCAGTTTGTACTATGTACACTACTTAAGACATTGATTCTCGAGTCTCAATCAATTCTTATAAATTTTTATGAACCTGTTTCTGCAATATTATTTTATTTATTATTGAACGTTAAGGAACACACTCACTCGTTTGTTAAATTAAGGTTAAATTAGTATAAAAAAAACTGACGACTTTTCCTCTAAAGAGGTTTCACCAATGACGATGAAAAAATATAAAATGCCATTTAAGTTTACGTTTTGTTTAACTTTTCTTCAACGTTAATGGTTTTCCATACTTTTTTTTAAATTAGCCAGTATTTTTGACCGTACTACAAAGGTTGCATTGTTTTAAGAACGTCCACCGTAAAAAATACTTTCGCCAAGCGAGCATCGCTGAGCGAGTACAATCTTTGATAGCTCTTGTCACTGCGATCAACTAGTGGTAAAATCCGGCTCGCCGGCAGTGTGAACAGTCAGCTATCGACTATAAATGTGTCTCTTTTACTCGAGATCTATATCTTTTGTCCCTTTCCTCAGCGAGCAAATAGTCGATAGCTAATCGCTTCCTCGCCGACGGTGAGACAAGTGCCTTAGATTAGCAAAATGAATTTTCGTCTTACTTTAAAATAAATAATAAAGATAAGCTAGCCTCTCTATTAAAAATCTATCAATAGTTTTAGACAACTTCTGAACGGTTTCGAAGTCGGCTTCCTGTTTTCCTTTCCAAATGGAATAAAAAAGGAATTAACCACTGAGCATTCGTCAACATCCGAGGGGGCAAAATCGTTTCGAACCGTTAGAACCCGTAAGTCCCTATTGGGTCTTACGGGCGTAAAATAATTCGCCTACAAATAATTTTTAAATCGCGCGAGTGTCGTCTTGTCCGAAAAGGGACTCACGGATTCTGAGTGGTAGGTTTTACGCCGTACGGCATTTCATACAAACTTAAGCATCAGGTGAGATAGTGGTCAAACGAGAACCTATCAAAAGCAAAAAATTAAAAAAACTTTTGAAGTCCTTACTTTTCGAAATTAAAGAACTGATTTTAATGATACTTCTTATGCATGAACAGGATACATAAAAAGTTAGTAGATTTTATTTTTCCAAATATAGTGTTACAGCTAAATTCATCGTTTTTTTTTTTCCATATTCTTTATTTAACAAGACATTTCGAAAATGTTCTATCTTCGAAGACTTATATATCCTGATTATGCGTAGGAAGTTTCATTAAAATCGGTTCATTCATTTCGAAAAATATGGACGTGAAAGTTTGTATGAAACGCCGTACAGCGTAAAAGCTCTCAACCGTAAATAGACTGTGCGCAAGATAAGTCTGCGCGCGGATGGTGGCGCTGCTTCAAATTGCTGCTTTAAAATGATTTTACGAAACTTAAATTGTAATTGAAAGAATTAACTACCAATGTATAGTTAATGTACTAGATTATATTAATTAGCATACTTATACAATTAACACGTTTAGTTCCGATTTCAACCGCGCGCAGACTTATCGTGCGCGCGCTCTATATATAATTTGTTCTGGATCCAACCCTCAGATTCAAAGCTAAAAGAATACTGTCAACAAAGACTTCAGTCCCACCAGTCGGAACGTCAACATGAGGTCGTGGTCGTTTATCACAAACCCAGCAATTTTCTATTAGCAAAGAGCAGAGTACCAATTCCACTAATTTTTAAATAACGTTCGCATTGGCATTTCATTCGCCATTCTGTCAAAAATGTATAGAAATTAAAGCGAGAGACAAACTGGTCCCAGGTACGCAACGTATGCAACGCATTATGATATCTGTACTCTTGAATGATGAAATATAACAAACTATGCAATAGAAATTCACTGATCGTATGCAACGCAATATAATGCATTGCATACGTTGCGTACGTAGGACCAATGTGTCTCTCGCTTAAGGCTTTTTGACAGATTGCGACGAATGTAAACATTGCTTTAAAAATTTGTAGAATTTTATTGGCCCTCTGATTCATTGGTTTACTCGCCGAACACAACATATTTATAAAGCCCGAAACAATTAAAAATTTACTCGAATTCTAGGGTTATTATTTTTAATATTATGTTATTTTCAAAGCAGCAACGGTACAGCGCTAATATCATTTCTATTCGAGAGCAAACCACAGGAGAATTCAAATATAAAGTAGAGACGGCACTGCGAGGTTTATAATGAGACAAGATGGCGCTCGCTAGTACTGACTGTTTCAAGTGCGTTTTATAGTTTGTCCTATATATTTGTTTTATGCAAATTTCGTTTAGCACATTCATGTTACTTTTTAATAAAAAGTTGTATTGTGATTCCTCAATAAAACTTATTATTAAAAACCATCCTAATTCCTTATAAAACTTATATGGCCGGTTTCCGAATGAAGAATTTTTTACAACACGTCTAACGCTAATTTTAGGTACTCCAATGTGATAGGTTTTTCAAAGGACAAATACTGAACACAATTTATTATCTCAGAAATTGGCCTCGCAAATTGCTCCAACACCAAAAATATACGTAGAAAACATTGTTATATAAAAAACCCAAGATACACACTCAGAATCTCAAAAACATCCGCAAAAAACAAGTAGTTTCAAACAGTCTCGCATCGCTCGCCATACTGCACTGCTTTGTAAAAACAACTTTAAGCGATCCGTGTAAAGTTGAATTTGCAAAAAAAATTGTTTATAGTATAACTACACACAACTCACACATGACACTTGATACATGTCAGTTTTTGACGACAGTTTCGAGTGTTGCATTTGTTCGAGACTGTGCATCTTGGGTTTTTTTTATTTCAAGGGTAGAAAAGTATTTTATTCGCATTTTGAAAAAAGAAAAACCAAATTAAAAACGTGCTTTTCAAGTAAACTCTTTATGAATGAACTAATCTTCCTACACGAGTAACCTACTTTAATTTCCAATAAATTGATTACGCGTATTGTAACCTTCAAAACTGATTTATTAATAAGCCAATGATTGAACAACCTAATTAATAAAAAGAAGTACCTACATATAACCTGACTGTTATCTACATAGCAGGGTATAAGGTCAGTCGACCGCCGCCTACGCAAACATTATCTAAGTCTTAGTAACAGTTTACCGTTAATCCTTACTGACGGCTATTACGACTTGTGCCTTGTGCGTGGGCACTAAAGCGTCTACGTCATACGACCGTTTAATCAGGGGCGTAGCTACCGCCGTATCAAAACTACGGGGCCCCTGGGCCCCAAGTCTGCAGTGGTAGACCACTGGAAAGTCATAATGATGCTTCTTTATCCAGTGGTCAACCACTGACACGCCATTGAAAGAAATGGCATAGAATCTTGTCAAAATCAATCATTTTGAAATCAATGACAGACCATTCTGACACTATTGTTATAGCAGACTTGGGGCCCTGGACTACAAAGGCCTCGACGTGTGGACGGAAAGCTCCTACATTTGGTCCCGCCGTCACCTTCGTGGCCTGCCGAGACACTGCTGAGCTAGTAGAGCTATTTTGTTTAAAAAAAAGGGAAATTCCCCTAAAAACGGGCCCCCCAAAAATGTTTGATTCAGGGCCCCTTTGAGACTAGCTGCGCCACTGCGTCCGATACTCGATCAATAATTCAAATATGTACTTTTTTTGCTTTGGTTCTGACAGCCTAGATCTTCTACACTATAATATAATATTAGAAAGAGGAAAGATTTGTTTGTTTGTTTGAAATGAATAGGCTCCGAAACTACTGGACCGATTTGAAATGTTCTTTCAGCAATGGATAGCTACATTATCAGGGAGTAACATAGGCTATATTTTATCCCCGTACTCCCACCGCATGAAACCGCGTGACGTCCACTAGTATGTAATATAGTGCACTATTGATTTGCATAAGTCCGATCGATTATTATGGATTTTCATTGATGACAAATCACTAATTTCTCTCTAAAAAAATGACTTATTTTGATTCGATAATGGAATGGATTTGCCAGTAAATCAAACCACCACCACCACCACCACTGGCAAATCCATTCCATTATGGAATCAAAATAAGTACCTACGGCGATGCGCCACCGGTATATGGTGGGCATCCCTCCCATGGGTGCAAAACTTTTTGGGAATATTTTTAACCAACTTCAGAAAAAGGAGGAGGTTCTCAATTTAGCTGTATATTTTTTAAGTTTGTTACCTCATAACTCCGTCATTTATGAACCGATTTGAAAAAATATTAATATTTTTATGTGAAGGGATATACTACCGATTGGTCCTATAGAAATTTTATCAAAATTGGTTCAGTAGTTTGGTTTTAAATCAAAATAGCTGGAAAAAATATAGTATCCAGGTAAACGAAATAGCGTATTTTGCTTTCTTGTGACTTTCCAGAGATATTTTTAGGTGTGGGGTACCACAAAAACTAGCCAAGTGCGAGTCGGACTCGCGTGCAAAGGGTTCCGAACCAATTTAATTTTTTTAACATGTTATTTTAACACTACAGACTTCGTATACATTTTCCTGTAATCTTTAGGTATAGAATATATTCTATACCTAAAGATTACATTTTATCTGCATTTTTTTCAAAATTTTATACAGTAATTCCGAAGATAAGGGGGGAACGGTCATTATTGATCTTATTTCTTGAATAAGTTCAAAACTGGTTATTTTAAAATTATGAAAAAATATAATTAAAACCCGCACAGCATAAGCCCTTTCATTTAATATGTCACAATACAGTTTGAAAAACTTTTTTTAAATTTTCTAGTTGGACCCCTAAAAGTACCCCCATACTAAAAATGTATTTATTTACGTAAAACATACAAGTTTGAGTCACAGAAGTCCATATGTGTACCAAATTTCAACAGAATCGGTCCTATCGGATCTACAGATCCGGAGAAAACTTGCTGTGACAGACGGACAGACAGCGACACAGTCAAACAGACAGATAAACACCCGAGTGATCCTATAAGGGTTCCGTTTTTTACAGATGTTCAGAACCCTAAACAAGTGTAAAATATAAACCCGAGCGCTGCGAGGGAGAGGAACTTTTTTAACTCACGAGGGAGTAAATATGCAAGAATCCTGAATCATCATCATCATCATTATATCAGCCGAAAGACGTCCACTGCTGGACATAGGCCTCCCCCAAGCGTCGCCACAACGACCGGTCCTGTACATCTCGCATCCATCGACTACCTGCGGCCTTCACGAGATCATCGGTCCACCTTGTGGGAGGCCTTCCAACGTTGCGTTTTCCGGTACGTGGTCGCCACTCCAGAACTAGAACTATTCGGCCCCATCGACCATCTTTTCTGCGAGCAATATGCCCTGCCTACTGCCACTTTAGTTTGGCGATCCTTCGGGCTATGTCGGTAACCTTGGTTCTCCTGCAGATGTAATCAATCCCGATTCAATCACGCAAGGAAACTCCAAGCATTGCCCTCTCCATTGCCCCTTGAGTGACTTTAAACCTTCTGATGAGGAACATTGTGAGAAACCCGAATGCAGCGAGGGCTTTAAGCTAGCCCAAGGCAAAGACACCTTTATCCCTGAGGAGCGTACTCTACTTTTCACACCTACTGCGAAATTGTGCTCTGCTGCTTGAAAAGAGGTGACGCACGTCGGCTTCCACTACAAGGAGCAGGTCGCGCGCCCGAAGCTGTGGCTCCAGCCCACACCAGGCAATAATATTGTACAGAATTTCATTATAAGTAGGTAATGTGATTTGAATTTGGAACCTTATTTTGACTGAGCGACCTACACCTAGCAGCGGAGGCAGACGGGAACCGCTCGTGGCTTAGAATGACGGACTTTAGGTTAAGTTTGCATGGCAAATAATTTGACGTTTTCGAGCAGGTGGTGAGAAAAAAAAAACAGTAGGTAAAAAGTATAAAATAACTTTAATTTCGGAATACGAAGAAACAATCAAAAAGATTTCCAAAATTGATGTTATTTTATACTTTTTATTTTCACTAGTACACATACTCCTGGTGTTTTTTAAAAAAAAAAAACGAAATCGAAAACAAAGAACTGTGCCTACAGCTAAGAAGTGGAATCCCCTGCTGGAGTCTGTGTTTGCTGATCTACCTGTCAAGAGTGAATAGGTTACTTCTAGGCAAGCGTGCTTCATCGTCGACCACATCATTGCTTACCATCGGATGAGATAGTGGTTAAACACGAGCCGACCAGTGATAATAATAAAAAAGTCCCCCCTGCTGGGCATAGGCCTTCCCCAAACGTACCCACATCGACCGGTTCTGAGCTTCTTGGATGCAAGAAGCTCCAGATTCCTACTGCTTTCACCTGATCATCCGTCCACCTTGCCTTTGCCTTCACTTTAAATCCCTATTTTTCATAGCTTTGTGAGATATATTAAATAACTTTAATTTCGGCAGTCGGTGTTTTTGGCTATTTCGTTTTTTGACACCGACTTTAATAAATTTTATACTTTGTAGTGTTTTATTTTTGGAAGTAGGTTATATTTTTTGTAAAAAAAGTTTTTTATTTTACACATTTTAGTGGTACCTGCGTACCCAATCACAACGTACCGGCGTGATGTTATGTTATGAACTGGGGCCTATTTAATAAAACTTAGTTCTTTCGGTGTAAAGGTCTCGTCAATACGAATGAAAAAAGCCCAAACACTTGGTAGTTCCTACATGCCGATGTGAAGTTCCCTTGATTCGCTGTCGTCTCCATCATCAGGTCTGATGCAGACCTTCATTGTTTTGTAATATCACCCGATATGCACACAAATATCAAGTTTTTACCAGATGCGTGCCTACAATTTTCAAGAGTTGCCCTCGATTTCTCAGTGTTTCCACCATCAGATCCTGACGTGGTTGCAATGAGACCAGCACTCGGAGCATACTCTTTCATATAAAAAAAGATTCATCGAAATCGGTTCATAAACGACGAAGTTACCCGCGAACACACACATTAAAAAAATAAAAATATACGGTCGAATTGAGAACCTCCTTTTTTTGAAGTCGTTTAATAATAAAATACAATGCAGGCTGGTTAATAGAACAAAATGTTATTTTAACTATTAGCATACATAATATACATTGTGATCAAGAAATAGCAGCACAATTTAATACTTGTATTAATTATTATTATTGGTACATGAGAATATAGAGAATAAACGTTACTGTCTCCGTAGACAGGAGACAATAAACGTTAACAGCTAGTACATATGCAAAACTAAAATACCGCAAGCAAAATGTTGAAACGTCAGCATAGGTACCCTCGAAAGGATTCCTAAGCGTTGGTTGTGCCTGCCATTCATAACATTTATTACCATGTCCAATGATATCAATGGTTTTTTACCATGTTTATTAAAATACATGCAAAAATATGAAAAAAATGTTACTCAATAATCTATTTGTTCTCTATGTTCTCTGAAACGTGATGGTTACAGTTCTACTAAAATAATTATCTTGCATTAAATGGAGCCCAAATTATGCTGCCACGCTCCGTACCACCACTGCTGGTGACAGAAACAATATCTTCATTTGCTGAAACACAAATATTGTGAGGGACGGCACATGCACTAATATCACAATACTGTGTTAATTTTGTCTAGTATTCTCTGCTTAAACATACAAATTCCACATCTGCGGATGTGGAATTTGCATGTTTAAGCAGAGAAACGCAAAAGCGCACAATTACGTTTCTTGTTCATAGATTAGCTCTATTGCCTATGTTTGTGCCGTTGTCCCCAATTAGTATGCATGATATGTTGCCATCCTGTAACTGCATACAGCATCTACGTGTATTCGAAAATATGCGTGATTCGTGTACCGATCCACACACAATGTCGTAAATTGCCATGCGTGGGCTGCAGACTATCTGGATATTTACAGGAAACTAACCCTTGGGGTATATGATCCTGTGTTGAAAAATCTCTTCTGAATCCAGCCTATTCTCTCGGCTGATTCTCATTCAGTACGGCTGATTCTCTTTGAAAATATATTATGTAAATCTTTTGGGGTTGCGAAAAGCTTCTCCGTGTGTTCGGTTGGGGATTTGATTGGGATATCATCATATCAGCCGAAAGACGTCCACTGCTGGACATAGGCCTTCCCCAAAGGGGGGTTTGCCATAATAGCCACGCTTGGCAGGCGGGTTGGCGATCGCAGTGTATGGTGTTGAGTTTTACAGAGAACGCTGCTGACCATTCTCTGGCGTGTCCCTTAGTCGCCTCTTACGACACCCACGGGAAGTGATGGGATGGTATTATTCTTTTACGGCACCATACGGCACCGGCCGACACCATACGGCCGGGGTTGGGAAATGTGTGCAATCAATGCACTTTTGCACACCTGGAGCAAAAGTGCATTGACCAGCAGGAAATGCGGTAAAAATTTCTACTGATCTCTGAATGATCTCCGATCGCAAAAAATGATCGATCGATCTGAAATGAACAAAATAAATAAGTAAGAGTATATCACGCGACAAATAGGTACTGTATATTAAATTAAAAATAATACTTGCACACCTACTTGGGAAGGAAACGAAACTGCATCAGTAAATAATGAGGTATATCATGATGAGTGTAGTCAGTGCTGTGTTAATACAGTAAATCTGTAATATCTCGGCAATATCAATATTTTTCCGAGAAAATCAATATTCTGCACCAAGATAGTTTATTGTTTAACTCACTTGGAAATTTCCAGTAGCGTAAAATCACAAAGCTTCTTTAAAAAGCTAAATTTTAGCTAGATTTTATAATTATATACCACGATTGCCATGAATCCGCGAACACCACTGGTACCAATATATGTATGTATGTACATTATGTATTCGTCTCCCTCTTGTTTCTTTTTGTTGTTCATTTCTAACTGCTCACCATCGTCAAATTCTATCAGCAACTCGTAAATAACTTCGCGATAATTGGCGAATCATAGACATAGTTGGATATTAATCAAAATGAATCTTCTTGAAGAAATTATTTTTTTACACGTTTATTGGAGCTTCGTTTCCAGCCAGTTATGTTTCATGGTACCGTGAGTTTGTCATTCAATTCGTTAATTCAAAATAATGATTTGAATTTTCCTCCAATGAGGTTGATTTGTCGAAGGAAAGTGGTAAGCGGGGATAAAAAAAAATTAAATGCCTTTAATTTTTTTTATTTTTCTTCCAAATTAATGGCTACCCCAGATTATTTTCTGCAAGAAAGGCTAGTTAAAACAACTAGCCACCTACCCCTGCCTAGCTACCTTTTTAGTAAAATTTATGAATTTATGTAAAACACATAAATTCATAAATTTTACTAAAAAGGTTACATATAATTTTGTGAGAATGGTGTCAACCAGTCATTTTAGCAGAAAATACTTTTCAATATCAGCTTTTTCAACTTAGTTTTACTTTAAAATAAATAACAAAGACAAATGACTGTCATCTTTTATACCAACCGCTATGTAACGGCCAACTGTTATGTAACAGCTGGCCAGCCATCGCTCACGTGCTAAGATATAGACTTTCTTGCCGTACCGTAGCCTCATCTATCACTTAGCGTCCTCCCATTCCTAGTATTAAATAACACGTAGGTGGCTCGAGGGAAAAGTAATTAAAGAACCATTTCCGTACTTCCTTTGTTACTTAAGATATATTAATTTTTATCATCTTGAAGCGAAGTTCTGATGAAAAATGTAAAGTGCTTTGTTTCTTTAGTAAATTTTCATGCAACAGTAGATTATAATAAAAAAAAACATTAAATTTTCACTAAGGATAGGTATGTTGGGATATCAGAATCAAAACTAATATTATGAAGAGGAAAGATTTGATTTTTTGTTTGTTTGTTACGATTTAACTCAATAGCTGCTCGACCGATTTTAAACATTCTATCACCATTAGAAAGCTACATCTTTGCCGAGTAACATAGGCTGCATTATATTTAAAAAATAAAATAGAGATCCTTGAGAAAATTGTAATAACGTAACTCAAAGCAGCAAAATTTTGCCTATAAAATTCGTTATTTGGCGTGCACTGAGAAAACTATTGATTACACATAAAAATAAAGGACTACATAATTGAAGTACTCAACATTACCTATAAAAAAGGGTATATGTCTAACTATTATAGTTAAGACATTGATATATAAAAAACCCAAGTCTCGAACAAATGCAACACTCGAAACCGTCGTCAAAAACTGACATGTTTCAAGTGTCATGTGTGAGTTGTGCGTAGTTATACTATAAACATTTTTTTTTGCAAATTCAACCTTACACGGTTCGCTTAAAGTTGTTTTTACAAAGCAGTGTAGTATGGCAAGTGATGCGCAATTTTTTTGCAAATTCAACCTTAGACGGATCGCTTAAAGTTGTTTTTACAAAGCAGTTCAGTATGGAGAGCGATGCGAGACTGTTTGAAACTTGCGCATTATGCGCTTGATTTTTGCGGACGTTTTTGAGATGCTGAGTGTGTATCTTGGGTTTTTTATATATCAATGGGTTAAGACCGCTTTTTGCTCAAATAACTCAATCAAAACCCGGGTGGAATGGAATAGTGGTGATTTTGATATCATGATACTAAAATCACCATTTAAATGGATAAGGATTAATCCTTATCCATTTAAATAGTTTGATAATTAAGTTTGATTATGTACATGTAATATACATTTTAAATTATTCAAATCTGACCTTTCGTTTAAAAGTTACGACGGGTATAAAATCCTCTATGTAAGAAAAATGTTGCGGTTAGAGCGAACTGCCCTACGTTGACTCCATTAATAAGTAATTTACACATTAACCTATAAACAGAGAGATATAGGAGATGAAGTTCGTGGAGTACTTACTAAACCCGTGCGAACGAAGTCACTAGCGAAGTGTTAGTAATTATATAATTTTGGTTATAGGTATGTAGCATTTAATAAATAAATAAATCTCTTTTTTAAATCTCTTCTCTTAATCTTTCTTTTTTTTAATGGCGGATCCGTTCAAATGAAATTCGGGTCCCTTCAATAGCTGATAATAGCAACCAAGATTTAAAACGTCACTACAAATAAAATAAAA
This sequence comes from Lacanobia wlatinum, assembly GCA_947578705.1. Lineage (NCBI taxonomy): Eukaryota > Metazoa > Arthropoda > Insecta > Lepidoptera > Noctuidae > Lacanobia > Lacanobia wlatinum. The sequence goes on along the minus strand of OX388028.1, from coordinate 7,824,256 downwards.
ATTAAGCATTATAATTTTTGGTAAGAATAAATCTTAATAAAAAGAACACAGTAAATATCTAATATTAATGCGATAAATGTCATTTTTTACTCTGAAAAACTGTCTGAAGTTAAGTTGGTGCCAATAAACCCTGGTGATGTAGACGAGATCGAAACGATTACATTGATAATTCTAAAATCTGGGTTCGCACCAAATAGGTCGGCGGTCCAGATCCGAACAGGGCCCCCCATTTAGTGACCCCTGACATATAAAATGCAGATTTATCGATTAATACATGTCTTCGGACAAAATTCATAGATTACACCTACTTTGAAAGAAAGTTCGACTTTTTCAAATTAATTTTCAAAATATTACTTCCATTGCAATTCAGACCCCATAAATCTAATTTCATAAGTCATATAGAATAACATACAGCCAACAAATAAAATATACATTCTCTCTCCATTTTCAGAGACACATCGCAACCCTTTCCAGCCATTACAAGATTATGGGGGAACGCTAGAAAAATATCTCTGTCTCGTGCGTCTGCCGGCAGGTAAATCCAATTTCCCCCTTGTCACCTCGGCAGGTATTATTGGGATACACAAAAAGTGGTACAAGACTTGCGACCACGGCGCCGACGCCGCGTCGCACCGGTGTTAAGCCACATCCGGACCGGACATCCGATAAAAAATTGAAAAGTCACTTGATTTCATCTTTATATAAAATTCATTCCTGCCACTCCCTGCTTCCGTTGCTGTTTATTTTTATTTTCTTTTCCTCTGACTAAGCTTCAACGATTTTTATTTCTGCTTCATTCTGAACTCTTAGTTTTTTCAATATTTTTTGCAAACTGTGAGCTGGGTGCCGCTCAAAGACATGGTTTATGAATAAGTTTTTCTTCAAACTAAAAATTTTCATTAAAAGATGCTATCAGGGAGCAAAGCGACTTGCAGATGAGTAAAGAATTTCGTAGCACGTAATTTCGAGACTTCTAATTAAAAACAAAAACATATCTAAAAAGTTACCTCTCAAGTAAAATTTAGTAAACTTTAATTTATTAGGAGCCCGGAGTCTGAATTTAAGCCCGTTTGGTGGCATATTCTCGCCCCCTATTACTTAAGACTAAAATATAACAGTAGAAATGTGGGGGCACTATTAGGTACCACTCTGCCTAACTCCTGTATGGAAAACAAGCGTGATGTTTAAGTATGTTTGTTGAATTTAGTTGTCGCCACGAAATATTCTACAATAGACGTGAATCACCCCCAGGGGGTTACTTGCCCATAATCCTGTTTTCCCCATACAGTATCCTCCTAATGACGTAATTCGTACTCTGGAGTATAGCTAACAGGGACATCTATAAATCTGTTATTGACGAAGAAATGACGCAAGTCGCCCAGATGGTTCGCGACTTGCGTGAGATTGCGTGAAGTGATACTTACGTGCTAGTCAGTCACCTTTTTATTTAAATTATTAATTATAGACAGTAACATTAGTGTCTTAATATAATGTGCAAGCAGGTATAATGGGGAGACAAACCATCGGGCATCAAAAAGAATATACGCATTACTGTCAATGGAAAAGTGACCAGAGGGCCAAAACTTTTTTTTTTTAGTGACTCTCCACGTGACCACGACCAGAGTACGACGTTCGCATTCGCTTCTCAGTCGCAATCTACCTTGCATTAAATGGAGCCCAAATTATGCTGCCACGCTCCGTACCACCACTGCTGGTGACAGAAACAATATCTTGATTTGCTGAAACACAAATATTGTGAGGGACGGCACATGCACTAATATCACAATACTGTGTTAATTTTGTCTAGTATTCTCTGCTTAAACATGCAAATCTTATTTTCCACATCCGCAACGCAAAAGCGCACAATTACGTTTCTTGTTCATAGATTAGCTCTACTGCCTATGTTTGTGCCGCTGTCCCCAATTAGTATCCATGATATGTTGCCATCCTGTAACTGCATACAGCATCTACGTGTATTCGAAAATATGCGTGATTCGTGTACTGATCCACACACAATGTCGTAAATTACCATGCGTGGGCTGCAGACTATCTGGATATTTACGGGATCTCAATCTATCCATACATTTTTGACAAAGAGAGACTGACATGTGAATACAAACGTTGCTTAAAAATGATGAAAGTTGGCCCTCTGGCTGGCAGCATTGCCACGTTAATCGGCATTGCTGATTCTTTGAGCGAAAAAAGGTCAGCTCTCTAGTCACGTGCAGAGTCGACTAATTGCTTAATTATAAACTGTGTATCTTTTCTGAAATAACGAGGTAGGCTTCTTGTTATTTCAGAAAAGATACACATAGTTTATCTCATATTGATCCCATTTATTTTCGGCGGCATCTGGACGGAAAACCAAATCGTAGTCAGTAGCGTACATTTGAATAGGACTCTGATTTTATAGAAGTTCATTTTAAAAATAAAATGGACTGCTATTATGCTGATCAAAGACAATGTTGTAACGCATGTGAACATACTTGTCTGCACTGGCTGGCAGACAAGGTCTGTAAAGCTTTTTAAGCGTCGATGAAAAATATAAAATAGGATTTAACAAATAAGAACGTTTACAGTAGATTTGTTTTGACATGTCTTTCTTGTATTAGCTTTCAACTAGGCGAAGTGCCTAAATAATCATCTCTTGAGCCCAAAAAGTGTTTCATTTATAGTAATTAAAGGTAGTATCGCAGCCCTAGCAACCTGCGGCACTACAATATCATGTGATTAGGGATACTGATATGTACATATATTCTACTATCGGTTTTTTATTGTTTTCTAAGGGGTCTAGAGTAAATAAAACGGATCGTCTTTACACAACGAACTATTTAATCATACTGAAGAAAGAACAGGTCACTACTCTAATCTTAATTGTACATTTGCTTATAATACGCTGCTACACATAACTAAATCTAAGTGTGGCTGTCACGGCCTTCCTGCCCAGGCTTCGTTCTCGAAGCCTAACTCGAACGTGCTGTTAATTAAGTGTGTACCTAGTGTCTAAATAAGCTAATATTACTCGGATCACGGTGTTGGCTAGTTCCTACCTGTAAGAACCATACCGGATAAATAACTACTGATGACTGTACGTGTGATACGTGGGAGTCCCAACAGCATCCTAAGCGTTATTTCTGAAAGACCGGACTGCCCTTTCCTGGCGCACTGGTCCCGTAGGCATGCCTGCTGGCCCGGTGCAAAGGGAAAGTTTATGAATTAAACTTTTTTGATTAATTTATTCTGTTTAAGGTTACTAACATAGTTGTAAGTTTTTCTGTTCTTAACTCATTATGGATTTTTAATTATGTCCGAAATAAATGATTATTAATGATTATTACTAAATACTAGCTGAATTAATAATATCGCCCAGAAATTAAAGCAACTTTTAACCTTATCGACAGATTTTCGAGTATAATGACGCAACTCTCTCCAAGAATAGGTTGCGTCGTCTGATCCCCAGGGTATCGTAGAGGCAACCTCGGGGGACTACCGAACGGCTGTCTATTCACTGGTAAAATAGAACTGCGTAGATTTTTCTCTTTTGAAGGTTTCAGGTAACTTGGCCTTACATGAATGACAAACGACCGACCTTTTTTGGAAGGGTTTTCACAAGGTTTTAAAACAATAACCTTTTGTAGGACTTGGAAAGTCCTTTTTAGGAATTCAAGCAGAGAAGAATAAATAAGGATTCTTATTATTTAATTGTTCAAAATCGCCATATTATTTCTAACCACTACAATCCCTGAAAGCCAGAATTAACATAAAACACCACCAGAAATGCGGCAAGGCAATGAAGCTCGACAAACCTCGGAGAAACGATTTAACAGTCTTCGATTCCGTATAGAAATTAGTCAGAAAAAGACAGCGGAGGTGTAAGAAAAAACTGGCCAAGTGCGAGTCGGACTCGCCCACCTCCTACAAATTACTTTAAATAAAGACTACTTTTTTATGATTTAATTACAAATATACAGTTTTCAGACTTTTCCCCATACTTGTAGTTTAAGACGGTATTAATTGCCAAATTTAATAGTTCTAGGCCAACGAGAAATACCCTATACATTTTGATTCCCTTGAGAGTGTCGAAATATACGTTTTTTGCGGCATAAACGACCGTATATTTTTTTACGTTAACTTAGATGTTTGATTTTTTCACCGCTGCAAGTGGCCATAGACTTGAGTATATGGTTTTAATTTCAACTCGATACCTCCACGCGTTCCAGAGACAAACGGTCTTGTCAGACAGACGGACGGACAACAAAGTGATCCTATAAGGATTTCGTTTTTTCCTTTGAGGTACGGAATCCTAAAAACGTAACATTTATCTCCCCAAGCCTTCCATGAAGTTAAATATTAATTTCACATAACTTTATCCCGCCTTACAACCGACACTCCTATCCTACACTCCACTCAATAATATTAGTACCAAAAACCGCTTGAATATTACAAGTTTGACACCGACATGACACCGGGGGAAACTTGGGAAGTTCCTAACTTTCACACAGATAAATCATCCCTTGTAATATAGTGATTAATCAAGGTATGGGTACAAATAGCTTGGGTTTATAAATTAAAGGAAAATTGGCTCCTGTAATTTATAATAATTTAATAATTTATTTATTGGCACACACACAAGTTATTACGCATAAACAATTACACAGTGAAGAATAGAACTAAAGTAGAAAGCAACAGAAGTGGCCATGGGCCCTGTACGGTGGTTACCTTACACCTTGTTTGTTGATGTTATGAGTACCGCGCCGCGACCCAGGTTAGGGAATTTTATTAAGTAAAACGATGTTTACTGTTACACGGATTTATTGGTACTAAAGTAATTAATTGAAGATTGAACGCAATGCACCGCATCGTGAGTGCAAGCGTCAGCATTATTAATAAACAATACAAAATGAACGGGTTTGCTCGTACAGGCCCTAAACTAGGCACAGCCTGTATCTTGGTGGCCCAGGATCATGGAATTAGTACATTGGATACTTTGTGTGGCAGCACAATGTTACAAGCATCTTATATATTAAATATTAAGTAAAAAAGCAAAAACATTACACATGAACTAAATTTAAAATCAAAGAAGCATAGCATTACAATTTAAATAAAAATAATGAAAATAATAAAACAAAAATAAAATAAAATAAAGAATCGAAACATAATGAGGTCACAGTTAAAATCAAAATTAAATTTCGAAATTAAAATATTAAAACTACATAAAATTTTGAATTTATGTCAAAGTTAAAATACAATTCAGATCAATAGTCACAATTTATTCTAGGTTCAGACATAAAATTTTGAATTGACTGGATATTTGTTAATTACACCTCAACGGCTGAACAATTTAGTATAAGTATAGAATGGATCTGTATTAGGTCATAGGATACCTTTAAGCCGGTATTAAATTATAAAATTATCACACGGGAAAATAAGTACCTAAAACTTTCTATAATAATTTTTGACCACTGTACGTTGGCGAAGCCGCTGGCTAAAGTTAGTATTTATTTTGTAAAATATTCTGTAAATATTTAGTTGAACACCAATTAATATATTTATATATTTTATTGTAGGTATATTGCTCACCGTTCTGAGTAAAAATGTAGATAATAAATAAAATATGATTTAACATTTAAAGATTTACATTTGATAAAAAACAGTACATAGTTATTTACTCTAGCAAAGGGTACAGTTATAATATAACATACATCGCGATGAATGATTCATTTACATGTGCTCCTTCAGTTAAAAGAGACTACAGTATGCACATATAACTAGGCGAATACGAGTAGATATATAATACAAAACGGCTATTCGTAATAGATAAAACCTGTACCATTGACAAGATGATGATGATTGGCTATCATAAATCACCTTCATCGTCATTATTGAACTCGACCAGTCCCGAACACGATGCTTTTATAATCTTGGCAAACCACGTTGGTCGTATTTGGCAAACTACTGGTTTTGGCAAACCGCGTTGGTATTGTTTGGCGAACCATTGGATAATGTTTGGCAGACCATTGGGACCATTGGCCGAGCTTCGAGCGAGTTATGGCCATTAATAATCATATTGACATAATCTGTTACTCACCTTTCAGAACAGCAGGCGTAGGGTAGATAGGAGAGGTAGGAGAAAACATGATTTTCATTTTCGACATAACATCACGGCTTGAACCCCGAAGGTTTAGACAGATTGTACCTATAATACATCAACATTACGACACATATGTTTTAGTCCAATGTAAAAGGGGCCTATCGCCAGGCACATCCAGACTTCAAATCGATATTCAATAGTGAGTCCAAATAGTATACAAACCTATAGACTGAGCGAGAACACACATGTGTTGGTGCCTTTAAATTTGTATCAGCGAGAACACACATCCAACACATCCATACAACTCAAACATTCACAACATAATTGTATACAGCATAAACACTGAAATAAAATCACAGCCTCCATGTTGGTTCCGCCCCTCCCGTATAAAATATATCTAGCCTACCTATATAGCTTCGTCTGGGCGAGCTGTCTGAAATTAATCAGAGAGCGTTGCAGGAAGTCGGCTCGATCAAAGGGCACTAACGAACAAAGGAAGCGATCGGGCGTACATACATGTCGCAGTGCCGCCATTGTTACAGCTCGCAGCCAACTGATATTCAATAAGAAATGAAAACTTAGTTTTTGGGTACGAATGAGGTGTGGAGCGCTAAAACTTGGAAGATGGGTATTGAACGTAATCTAGTCAAGATATGTATTTTTGGTGAGCGCTAGATTGCGTAATCTGAAATGTAGATGTATTTTGTGGTGGTATCTACCAATATTATAAAAAGTTATTTAAGTTTAGTATTAAGTACTTTAACGTTTGTAAAAACTAATCTCTAGAAGTTCTGGTCGGATTAATTGGCTATTTTTTAACGCCAAAAATGGCATAGGCTATGGGCAAATTTCTTTGATAAACTGAATAAAAAATGTAGACCAGAAAGGCGATGAAAAGCAATGGCAGATTTCACTATATGATGTTGGAAGTTACTTTCGGAATTAGATGCCACGTGGCATTTGTAGGTTTCGGGGATTGTTATTAAGAACAGAAATATGGTAATATTATTTTTGTTTGCGTGGTATAATAAGTAGATTTTTCGTATTGGTGTCATACAGTCAGAGATTACTTTTCAAAGCAAGGGCTAATAGCGAGTAACATAATTTACATTTGCACACTACTACTAGTATCTTCTAAATATTTATTTATTGCCAGTTTGTAACTAGACTATTATATTTAGAGCAGCATGCCTTAAAAATTAAAACTATCAAGATTTGTAGCAATTTTGGAAATCGTAAACATGAAGCACGATCGTACTATTAGCAGCAACTCACCTAATTCTAAATACCAAGAGCTTGTATTATTCGTACTCCGTGGAGACTACACTCTCATCTGTAACTCACGAGCTCGTATCATATTCCAATACATCAGAGTGGTGTGGCGTTATGATCACATTCACGCACCTGTGAGCAAAATGTCAGCCTTATAACCCTGACGGAAAATATCCCTAACGCAAACTACCGCGTTTCGGGTTTGTTTTGTACCTGCATTATTAATACCCATTATCTATACCCAAATCGGAGTGCGGCCTAATTCACCAGAGCTATTAATAAATCATGCAATAAAACCTTTGTTTCACGGATTTGTTTCAAAAGATACTATTTTTCTGTTTTGTTGTAGGTACATTGACTGTTACTACGTACTGTATTATTTCATCTCACGAGACTTACTTTCACCGACTTTCATCTTTCTTTGACTTTCAACGAAAAGTGCTTCGTAATCATCTGTGGATTCGTATTTATAAAGGTAATAAAAGACCCCAAAACACCCTCGCTGTACACTTACGACCTACGCGATGCTCGCCGCAATTTCAAACAAAAATATTTACAGAAGCCCGTGTCAAACATATGCATACGAAAAAGGTAATTACAAAAAAAAAAATAAGAGCCTTCGTCAAAACAAACAAAGGTGCAAAGCGAAAAATATTTGAATTTGAATTCTATCATTCGATATTTAAATCCAGCAGCGGTGGTGCGGTTGGGGCGGGCGGAGAGAAGTTTCCCCGGGCGAGTGCGGGGGTGAGGTCCGTGCCGCGAGCGGGGGCACGGGTGGGGCGCGGGGGCGAGCGGGACGCGGGGCCGGGTAATTAGGCGGCCCGGCGGAGGCTGTATTGATCGGCGCGTCTCCTAGCAACGCGCGAGATGGCAGCACAGCCCGGCCTCGCACCGGGAACAAGTTTTTTGTTCGAGCTCGCTCTAGGTGAGACCGTTTTGATGTAATCTCCGCGGAGATGATTCAATTCGATTCAGCACTGTACGTATTCGGCAGAGATTATGACGCTATTAGTCTCGTTGTAGGGGTTTTTACGCTGATTCACCATAATGACGGGAAATCTGGCTTAATTTTGTATTAGACCTTTGTTCGAAGTGTTGCTCTGAGGGGAAAGTATGAAGGTTTATAATATCTCGGCCGCATTTCTGATGAGCCAACAGGAACGTTTATGTACATAATTAAGATCGCAGTAATAATAAACAGCGATGATCCTCGGCGAGGGCTGGCAGGCACGTCTGCTGAGGCTCTCATACTGTAGAACTTACTAAGTTCCGCTAAGTCTTGGCACAGGCGATGGCGAACCACTCCTAAGTTTGCCGCAACCACAGAACTGCGGCGGGTTCGGAGAAACTATTAATTTGTGTGGTGAAAATTGATATAAAGGGGAAGTTTTCCGATAGCTGTTCAAGGAACAGACCTTTGAGAATATTAGAAGACATGTTAGGAATCTTGTTCATGGTATTCAAGTTGACATGAAAAACAAAGGGCGATTTTATTCTAGAAAATATCAGGAAACAGAATATTGTCAGAAGTACTCGTAGTAGTACCTAGTCACCTGCCATATGCTTTCTCTACCACCCTTGCTGGTATGGTAGATAATGCCTCAGGCATTACGTCCGCCTTTGTACCCGTGTGTTGCACGCAGTTTTATTAAACTCGACTCGATTAAATTCCACTAAAAAAAGGTTACTTAAGGAAGTTTTTTTCTGAAATACAGCAGACTATAAATGTAGACAGAAATTATCAAGGGTGTCCACGTCCTTCTGATTTAACACCATTGATATAATCATCAATACGGCTCTAAAGTTGGTGATAGTTTATATTCTTCTCAATATCATTAACGATGACACGAGGGCAATGCCAAAGAAATTTTACACAACAACAGTTTAAATTGGGCGAATACTTTAACTTTTGTAGGTCCAGTTCAGAGTATCAGTCCAGTACCTAGCAGATAAAAATTTCTTCTAAGTAATCGAAAAAAAAACCACAAGTATTGACAATCGTCACAACGTAGATTATTTAATATCGTCTATTTTATTTAGAACCAATCTCGAATAAGTTTTCATGAGGATGTACACAGGAAAAAAATGCGATATCGTTTGCAGGAAACGAAATATCTATTTCCACATAAAGCAACCCAGAAGTTGGAACACGTGAGACACTAATATTATACAGTTACGTTCGAACGAAAGTATTTTGCCATCAAACAGTAGACATTTTCCGACATTCATATCATACTCAAGTATCTCTATATATTCGATCACCGATAGCGAATACTTGAGCCACAAAGACATCGTACAAAATGTTGCATATTTTTCAGCAAAATGTAATAATGTGCATTTCTAGAATACGACGCGAGAGGGCACTGCGGACTCGTGTTTATGAGCAAAGTACGCCCCACATTTCTCAGACACGTTTGAAATTGCTAGAACCTAGAAGTAATAGAAAACGACGGGCTTTGTAGTTTGAAAAACGTGCACTTTTCCTTAGCGTTCCCCGTTAGCTTGGCGGGAGATTTCTTTATTATTATTCTTAGAAATAAATTGAAAAGGTAATTTATTATGAGCAAGCGAGCTTGACTATATTACTACCGAGAACTTTGTAATCAACCATATTCTTGCCAGTATCTACTGTAAGTATTTATGAAATATGGCGTTACGTGGAATATTCACAATTTTAAATTAACACATACCTACTCATAAAATCTCTAAATATGATCCTTGGTTCTATTATCAAATCGGGCTAATTGATATTAGTTTTTCCAAACCTAGAATTTCATTGTACCGGCCCGGAGTTAGGAACTGTCCCTAAGTGACGGCAATGGCTCGCCCCCTATAAGATGGTACTTAAAAATAACTATAGAAATATGGGTTTACTAAAGGTATACCTCTGCCTAAACCTTTGGGACATACAGGTTTGATATTATATTGTTAATTCAAATCAGTGCCAGAAATCTTATCACATAAACCTCACAAAATATTTCCGCCACCAATCTCGAGCAAAATTTTCCTGCGACACACGGAAACACGGATTAAACATACATAACGTATACATATTATAAATATACATATACAGAAGCTTTGAAATGAAGGAGCAACTTGATTAGAAAAGTTAGATAACCTGACGAAGCCACACGACGGTTGCCAGGAAAAGATGAAACATTCTACAGTAATGAAGAATATTATGTAGCAAAGAGTTCCACATATTATACGAGTATAAACTAGAACCTTGTTGTGTATGCTCCAGGTGATAACTACCGCTAAAATCTTGTATACAGAAGCACTACCGTAATTACGTTTCTCATTAATAATAATTGTCAGGGCTGGTAGAGACATAGGTCTGCATTACCCTCATTCTATTTTCTTTATTCTAAGGGGTGAGTTTATACAGGGTATTGACTGCACGTATGTATATACGAGATGTAGAATGTACATCTCATTTAATTACTTATTTATTTAAACACTATGGAAAGCTAAAACAATAAGTCACATTATTTTTTCTACACTCACGCGAATGAAACCAGTGTTATATAAAGTATTTCTACCAACGTTTCCACAGATTTATTCAAATATCCAACGTCCGGAACGAAAAATAAATCGTCTTTATAATTCTTTATTGCATTTCATTTACATTTGAATGGCCACTGAGCATACTTTAGATAATTGGACCCGAATTACTTTAACGACACATTAACTCGAGCACCCTTTGTTGAGGAACCCTAATCCTACAGGAATATCTTGAGAGACTTGAGAATGAGAATGAGATACGCAAGTTCATTTCAACAATTCGCTGACGCAAGTTTAATAATCTAGTTAAAAAGCCTACGCTTCGTAGCACCGCTACGAGTGGCTACGAAGTTACGCCTAACTTCGTAGCGCTGCTACGGATTGCTACAACAATGTACCGAAACTTGCAATTTCGTCAACAAGCGAATGTTAATACAATTGCAGTGTTCCCCGCTCGCGCTTGTTTGCTGAGAGACTTGAATATATTCGCGATACAATATCTGGAGCTACGTCGCATTTTAAATCACTAGGGACGTACGCTAACTTCCTGTAATAATGTACTTTAGCTGGTTTTTACTGGATTTGAATAATAATATTGTGTTTTTGCTTTGCGATAGAATTTAAACTTATTTTATGCCAATTATGGTTAGTAGAAATAATATAAAAGGAAGTTTTCGATCTCAGGTGATCTTCGAAAATAAATCTAGACTGCTTCTTCGATAGCTGTGAATAGTAATGGCCAGAATCTATCCAATTTCGTATGGATTCAATGGCCTATCTACCTGAAATGGTAATAATTGAGTCGCTTTCCATGCAAACGGCGTAGTCAAAGTCTACGTCGTAGCAGGATGCAACGAGGCGTAGCCGAGATCTACGAAAAGACTACGGAACGGAGCTTCAACTATTTACCCGAAAAAAGAATGCGGAAATTATTCAAAAGCCTTTACCCACAAAACCATCATAAATAACGTTTTCGTATCTAAGAAAACGCACGAATAAAGAAGAATATCTTACATAACATTAAATTCGTGTGCAAACCCGCTCGTCATCGCGGGGCGCGATGCCGGGACATGTCCTCGGCAGATTTATCACCCTTCCCGGGGGCCTAGGCCCCTGGGCCCCGATAACGGTGAGACAAGCCCGGGGGACCGCGCTGCGTCACGGCTCACAAAAAATACCCCTTTCAGTCAAAGTGGCATGTTTGTACTATTTATTACGCAGGTATTTCATTTGAATCGTGAGCATCATTCACGCTTTTATAAAGATTAGAGTCTCGACTGAGCCCGACTACCCTTGAGTCCTCATGTTAAATATTTATCTAAATGTCAGCCGTTCTGTGGGTGTTAGTCGTGTCAGCCGTGTTAGCTCGGACTTCTTTTTTTGTTTCTTAAGGATCTGGATAGATTAGGATTTTTTACAACAGTGACATTATTATTAGGGTCTCTTTGAATCCGGACAGTGCACCACCAAAATAGATATTCGACCCGAGTTGTTCTCCTCGCTTCTTTGAAGGTAAAAAGTTTTGCGTGCAAAAATCACGAGAACATTATAAAATAAGTTTTAAGGCAAATAGAAATTGGGAGAAGGTTTGCTGCACCGATCCCAAATTAATTGGTATAAGGAAAAACTGGCCAAGTGCGAGTCGGACTTGCGTGCAAAGGGTTCCGAACGAATTTAATTTTTTTAACACGTTATTTTAACACTACAGACTTCTAATAGGTTTTCCTGTAATCTTTAGGTAAAGATCTATTATTTCCATTTTTTTCAAAATTTTAGGCTCAGTAGTTTCGGAGATAAGGGGGGGGGAATGGTCATTTTTCGTCTAATTTCTTGAATAACTTCAAAACCATTTATTTTAAAATTATGAAAAAAATATAATTAAAACCCTTACAGTAAGCCCTTTGATTTGATATGTCACACGATATTGTTAAAAAAACTTTTTTTTTTAATTTTCTAGTTTGACCCCCAAAAGTGACCCCCATACTAAAAATTTAATAAATTATGTAATGCGTCCGTGTTTGGGTCATAGAAGTCCATATGTGTACCAAATTTCAACAGAATCGGTCCAGTGGATCCGGAGAAAACTGGCTGTGACAGACGGACAGACAGACAGACAGACAGACAGACAGACAGACAGACAGACAGACTGACAGACACCCGAGTGATCTTATAAGGGTTCCTTTTTTTTTCGGAACCCTAAAAAAGGACAATGACTAAACATCTGACATTGTTAACTAGAGGTAGGAAAGGTAAATTATATTGAGTTTCAAAATCAAAATTCTTGTTTCAAGATTTATGCTTCAGTTTATGTGTGAACAATCAAACAAGTCCTATGTCTCCTCTACCTATTGTATGTATGTCAAGACAATAAAGATTGGCCATAAAACAGTGCACTAAATCTGTAGAAGCCGGAGCAGCAGAACCCCCAGGTACCTAATAAGTTAAGATACGTACATCCTTTGTCCTAGTTTAGCTGACGGTACTGTTTCCAAGCGTTTGTTCTAGTTGGAAATATGTCCTTTGGTCTTTTTTATGGCCCGAAGTATTTAAGGTTATTTTAGTTCTTGTGAGTATTTTTTTGCCATCAATAACCAGCAGAAAATACGGCAGTTTTTTTTTTGCTAACAGACGAAACAGGCCCTTTTTTATTCCCTATATTCTTCTTATTTCATGAATAAACATTTTTTAAAGGGGTTCGAACGTTTTTCTATGGGATTTCCGTTTTGATTTTTATTTTCAAAGTTGCGACGCACAATCTAACATGTATATATGGGTATAGGACATTTAAACAAACAGTAAAGGTTAGCAATATGGTGCCCTAAAGTGTCACGTTGACGAAATATTTGAAGGTAAAGTCGCCATGTGAGAATAATGAAAATCATTAAAAATCTGTTCACTCTTACTTATTAAACATCAAACAAGGTTCAATTCTTTGCCTCATGATCTGTGACATTAAAGATGAGCCATAAAACAGTGCACTAAATCTGTAGAAGCCGGAGCAGCAGAATGGGGGAAATAAGTTAAGAAACGTACATCTTTTGTCTTAGTTTAGCTAACGGTAATGTTTCTAAGAGTTTGTTCTAGTTGGAACTATGTCATTTGGTCTTTTTTGTGGTCCATTCCGAAGTATCTATGGTTTTTTGCTCATTGTGCCTTGTTTTAGACATCTATGTGCGAGATGGGACGCGTTTTCCAACCTTGTGTATGATATTTTAATAAACTAGCAAACCCGACATTGCACTACTGAAATCTATTAAAATCATACAAAAATCCGTTGAATGGCTTAGAAGAAGAAACAAATAGAAGCAAACATCGACATGGTTTTATTGAATTACAAAAAGTTGTTTCTACCTACGTCCGTTATAGAGTTTGAAACCATCCAACCGATGTGGGCCAAACCGATTTCATTAGAAAAGCAATAATGCGAAGATGGTTTTAAACACTAAAACAATGCATATTTCCCGAAATTCCTACGGGAACGGGAAAAACGGGATGTGCGCGTACGAAGTCCAGGGCAAAAGCTAGCGTATAGATAATTACCCTTTTTCTGTCACCACTTTTTTTCGTGTTGTCCAGAAGAAACCGACGAATGATGTCCAGAAGTTGCCTGTACCTGGTAGATCCGTCCCAAAGATGAGAGCAGTACTCCATACACGATCGAACTTGCCCTTGATAGAATTTGAGCAGCTGTTCCGGCGTGAAGTACCGTCTCACCTTTGCTAGGATCCCCAACTTTTTTGCACCACTTGAGCTTTTGCCTCTGAAAGGGCCAAAATTGAGGGTAGATGTTAATGTAACCCCCAGAAGCTTAAGTTGGTCAGTTATTGGCATGGTTACACCTGCCAATGCCCCAATGCCGAATGCGTTGGAAAGATGGAGCTAGGTGGAATTGACTCCTTTTGGCGGAAAAAAGACACGCTTGGGTCTTAGCAGCATTGAACATGACCAGATTGGCATCGCCTCATTCAAAGACAGCCTGTAAGGACACGTTAAAGCGCTCGTCCATAGCCTCCCGGTGAGACCGGATCTTTAACCCACCAGCTCGTGCATCGGACACGTATCTCTCATTAACAGTGCTATCGTCTGCATACCGGGTTTAAGCAGATCATTAATATGCAGCAAGAACAGTATTGCCGAAAGCACCAAAAGCACCGTCTAGGTAGGGACTAAAACGAACACACCAATGCTTTCTGTTGACCAACTTTAACATCAATTAACTAACTATTACTTAAATAAAAAACTTAACTAACCAATAATAACATAAAATATGGCGTCGAATTATTCCTCCGGATCGCTGGCCTCTTATGTGCTCAAAAAGCTGACAGTATTGCCATGTTGTATGGCAATGCTTATCCTTTGTCCGAGGTAAAAGCCAGTCTTCGGGTCACGCGAAGTGTCAACTAGTTTCTTGACAGATCTTAAAAGTGTTTTATTTAAGTGGATATAATAATAGTTAATTGTAAATACTGAAGTTATTAAAGAAGATAGATTACTTATGTAATTAATCAACTTTAGCCTGACAACAGAGTTACTGAACAGACTTCATCAGCCTTCCGGAAACCTTGGGTAAGTCATTGTTGTGATAATTTCATTTTCTATGTCAACCTAGCAGCCGCTGAACTTTGGGTCACGTAATCAGTTTCCAACGATCTTCAAGGTTAATACAAAGTTGGCCAGGACATGAACAATACGTTATTATGAAGGTGTATCAAAACACAGTTGTAAGACTTCTTTTCAAAGTTTGCTTGCTTATTTCCTTGTGGTTCATGGTTCACAGGTCACGACCAAGGATAAACGACTGAGAAAATTTTTGAAGAGTTACAGATTGATATATTTTATGGCGTTGTTGAGGCGACACTTGGGGGAGGCCTATGTTCAGCAGTGGACGTCTTTCGGCGGATATGATGATGATATTTTGAGAGAGCAAAATATATAGGATCCTGCTGTTTTGCCAAAATGATTTTGAAAAAAGGGGGGCGACGGGGCCCGGGGGGCTATGCCAGCTCCCATACTTTTTTGTATGGGAGCTGGCATAGCCCCCCGGGCCCCGTCGCCATTTTGATATTTTTTCAAAATCGCGGCGCACTATGTAACACAAAAAAATGTTAGCACGGGCTTATATGCAGTAGATTATATTCTTATAATATTTCTAGGCTTGATTTAACAATTTATATAAATTAAAAACTATTATTTTGCGATGTTCTTAATAAAGTGGTTTTCAAGTGTTTTTATTTTTACTTTCTTCCAAAAAATGATTAAATCAAGCTGGCAACTGTTATTTGAATTTAATCTAATGCACATAAGCACATAATAAAGTAATTTTTAATGATAGTCATGATGTCACATGGTGACTTTACCTCGAAATATCTCGGCAACGTGACACTGTAGGCCACGGTGTTCCAAACATTTTTTTTTGTGCGCAACTTTGAATAAAAAATTAAAATGGCGGCGGGTGGGGCTATGCCAAAATGGATCTATTTAGCAACATTTTTTTATACCAATACAATATTTGGAATGATTTCGGTACGCACATTTTCATTTGGTAAAATTTTTACTGGGCAGAATATTACCAAGGATATTGTCATTAAGAAATTCGGTCTTTAATCAAATGATTTATTACGGCAAACAATCTTTAGCAGTAAAAATTTAGTCAAATGAATTGTTTTGACAAAACCTTATTTGCTAAAAATTAGGTTTTAGTGACGGAAACGAATTGCTGTAAATCCGACTCCACGCAGTCTTGTCTGCCCTACCTTAGAGTGTAATTTAGAATTGCGTAGGCACGGAGGGGCGAGGCGGCCTGCGAGTTGAGGAGCAGGTAAAGCGGTGGTGAGCATTAAAACATCTGCGACGATAAGCTCGTGTGGGACTGCCGGAGCCTCGCAGCGCTGGAGCCGTGACAGAAACCATGCCTGCTGCATGTTGCATGCTGCATGCTTGCTTGCATGCTCGCTTGCATGCTGCATGCCAGCTTATGCATGCTTCTCACAGTGAAATAAATATATATTTCCCTAAATAAATATATTTCCTTTAAGTAAAACTGAATAGAAATGGTAAATTGAAGACTGACGATACTAATATTTGGCTTTTTATTTCGCGTAAAATATGACCAACTGAAATATATGTTACAGTAAAATTGGTGAAAGAATTAGTTGGTAAGCAAATTATTGTTTAAACGTTCACTTGCCAAACATTAGGCTGTGTTACAAGTATTTGTGAAGAGTTTATTTGCTAGTTAATTGCGAAAATGAAATTATGCGGAAAATTGTTTGGAAAGTGATAATTTGTCAATTTTTGTCCGATGAAACAAGGGTAACCCAAAGTATATACATACTTACTTTATAGCCTAAAAAGCTACTTCGATAAACCAACCTTTCTGATTTAAAACCCGGCCTTGCTAATAAAAGCGTGTTAAAAATAAATCAAGCCACACGACCCTCAAGACATTTCACCGTATAAGTACTGTCGTAAAAGCATAACGAAAAAAACATATTTCCTTTATTCTTGAACAAAAAAAATGGCTGGTAGATTAGGTTCACCTCCATAAATCTCCGGTCTCGACGGTAAAGAGGAATAACGTGCAAGAGAAAATATTCAATCAAGTTTATGGTATCAATTCTTCGGAGGCAGCGGGCGGTGTTTTATCTCGGCAGCTTCGGCCATCTCGGCGTCTTCGGGCGATCTCGGCACTCTCGGGCGATCTCGGCGCACTTGGACAACGGTTTCAGGGCTCATTTGGCTCACTGTAATGGGGGAGGGCTCCGCCAACATCATGATCGCGAAATTGTCCGCGAATAAAGTTTGATGCTTTGAATACTGCGTGTTTTAAAATTTGTAGCTTTAGGTTGAGAGTGGGCGTTAGAAGAAATGAGTTTTGTACTTTTTGAACAGCCTTGGAAGCGTTTTGTTTGCAGTTAAAAATAGCTTTGGTGTTTGCGAAGCGTGCAAAAACAATTATCCTTTCATTAAATGCCTTCTGACTGAAATCCTCAATTCTGGTCAAAACTGAAAATCCTCGCATTGAAAATGCGATGAATTTATGGACAGACTTCGAAAGGATTTTTTTGTTCAGCTTCCTTGTTCAAAAGCCCCTCGTTCTAAATTCAAAAGTAAGTAACTTACTATAATCTACATCTCTCTCCTATTGATTATAAAAACCCAAGATACACACTCAGCAACTCAAAAACGTCCGCAAAAAACAAGCGCAATATGTATAATTGTGCACTAGTTTCAAACAGTCTCGCATCGCTCGCCATACTGCACTGCTTTATAAAAACAACTTTAAGCGATCCGTGTAAGGTTGAATTTGCAAAAAAATTGCGCATCACTCGCCATACTGCACTGCTTTGTAAAAACAACTTTAAGCGATCCGTTTAAGGTTGAATTTGCAAAAAACAAGTATAACTACACACAACTCACATATGACACTTGATACATGTCAGTTTTTGACGACAGTTTCGAGTGTTGCATTTGAGCGAGACTGTGCATCTTGGGTTGTTTATACATCAATGCTCTCTCCCCACTAAAACGTATCGAATTGCCAATTTAAAATACACTGTATCCACGTGTCCTATATCGTTTGCTCCAAAGCACAGGCTAAGTGCCAACTCTCACAGAATTAACCTCCCCTACAAAGGCCAGCTCAAAGCTCACATTCACTACATTCTTCAAATTATTCGCCCATCGCGCCGGCGAGCGGAGATTCACACTCCAGCAGACAAAGGACGGCCCTCGAGAGCCGACAGAATTCGATAATGTATCCCAACTACCAACAAACGTAGTCACACGAATAAGGAAGCATTCAATTTAAAAAGAGACAATCTAAAACATCGATTCGAAAAAGAAAATCTACATGTTACATAAAGGAAGCTGTATACAACGCCCAATCAGCGCTCGATCTGTACAGAGATTATTCCCGAACACACTCGTAATACCAGCCATCAAAGCTTCATGAACGTTTATAACTACGAAATCAATATAGCACACCTAGACAGCCAGCAGCGCTCAGTACATAAGATTATTGATTTTCCATCCCGGGAATAGTCGGGAGCTGGTCATGCAATATAAATATTGCGAACATCCCTATTCAAATATTAACTGAGTATAACGCATGTGTGGACTATGTACTAGCTACCTACCTCGCGCTCCGACTGTAACCATTAGCAACCGCTGGCGGGAGCTTGCATCAGCTCTGCCCGGGCCGAGCCCCACATACAACCAATTACAGCTATAAACCTGTTAGAAATACGGTCCATAATCGCTTGTTAAACGGTGCAGCGGACGTTTGTAGGTGAATTGCATCTCTCTGCCACCTGATTCTCGGTCTCGTCCCGGGGGGGGCCGCGGCCCGGACTCAACCACAGCACGGCGGCATCAGTGCGTCAATATACATTTTAATTCTAAAATTACACTTTCATAGAAATCTCTAATGGCATTATTTTCAAGCATTAATGTCAAGTTAATTATAGTTTTTCCATTAGAACATAGTGGACTTCGGTAGTAGACAACTTAGAAATTCAAATGCCGTATGCCACATTACGTTAGCAGTTAACAAAGGGCTCGCAGACTACACATTAGCATATATTACGCATGTTGTACATGTATTTAAATAACAATTACGTACATTACATCAATTATTCATTAGTGACATAATATCCAGGTGCACCACACTACACGTTACAAAGAAAGGTACCTTCTAACACGTCAACCGTCTGAGTCTGGCTACAATATCAATCAATATATATAAAATTCTTCCGTTACTGACTGATTGAGTGACTGACAGACAACGCACAACCGAAACTACTGGTCGTAGAAAGCTGAAATTTAGCAAGTAGGTTCAATGGGCAGTGCAGGGGAGCACTAAGAGAGGATTTCCCGAAATTCCTACGGGAACGGAAAAAAACGGTATGCGAGTACGAAAAGTTAGTTTGACTACAAAATAAGCTGTTAAAAATCTCATTGCAGTTTGTGCGCTACATCTGCACAGACTGTGACGTTTGAACAGCCCTCGTCGCTTTGTACACCCCAAATAAGTATATAATATTCAGCATGCATATGACATGTTGACGAGTAATTACATCGAAAGTAGACACCTAACGTCAGATATACGTATACATGTATCAAAAGGATTCAATATTGGATTCGTTAATTAATGCTACCTTTGTGATAGGCATTCCGCATTCGAAAGGCGGACGCAGACAGGGGGACGGACACTAATTAAGGGATTTCGAAAATGGTTTCGTTTTGTCTGAGGCTAGACGGCTTTGATATGTCCGTAATGAA
Source organism: Lacanobia wlatinum (assembly GCA_947578705.1). Taxonomy (NCBI): domain Eukaryota; kingdom Metazoa; phylum Arthropoda; class Insecta; order Lepidoptera; family Noctuidae; genus Lacanobia; species Lacanobia wlatinum. The sequence goes on along the minus strand of OX388028.1, from coordinate 7,804,104 downwards.
CAATTTGATGGTTGTATACTGAGCTGAGTATAGATGCAATCATGTCGAATATTGAATAGCTAGAATTTCACAAAGGGTTGCCTCCCCTCTGTTTATTAATAAAGCAAGTCTGGAGAGGTACTTCACAATGGAATTCAACAGAGATACGAGTAGATCCGTGTGTAATATAATTAAGTTGGAATATTGCAATTTTGATCAATCAGTTTTTGGTCCAGAGCGTCGCAGGCATTCTGGGATCTTGATTACGAGAGTGCTTTCCTTAATTAAACCTTTATAAGTGAACTGATTGATATTTATTTACTTTTGTTTATGGAAAATGTTATTACCTTTTTTAACTATTGATAGGCACGCGTTTGAGCACTATCTCACCTGTTAGTAAGCGATGATGTGGTCCAAAATGGAGCACGCTTGCCTAAAAGTAACCTATTCTCTTAAAGACTCCCAGGTTGTAGCTATCAGGAAACACCGACTCCGGCAGGGAATTCCACTACTTAGCTGTACGCACCAAAACGCAACCGGTAAAAAACCGACAGGCTAGCAACTCGTCGTCGATGCTCAAGACTTTGGAGCTTCGTCGCGACGAGCCTATCGTTGACGATGATCCTCTAAGCTCGTTTCTCAATTGACTCAAGGGCATCACGCTGGTATCTGGCAGATCCGTCCCAAAGATGAGAGCAGTACTCCGTACACGATCGAACTTGTGCTTGATATCTTGCAAAGTAAGAATCTTTTGGAACGTACGATATCAGTAACTGGGTACTTCCTTGCTAGGTACTTACCTACTTGGGCAACAGAAAGATGAATGCGTGATAACTCTGTCTCTACTATCGAATTATCCTTGACTGCCATTGCCTTTAAGAAAAAGTAATGTGAGGTAATTTCAGACGTTGCCTACGGCATTGCTGTCGTTGTCGTTGCTGAAGTTGCCTTACTGTAATTCCGATTTATTTGATTGATTCACATTATATCCTAATCAATATATATAAAATCTTTCCGTTACTGACTGATTGAGTGACTGAGTGACTAAGTGACTCAATCACTCAGACAACGCACAGCCGAAACTACTGGTCGTAGAAATTTGGCATTTAGGTTCCTTGGGGACTGTAGGGGAGCACTAAGAGAGGATTTCCCGAAATTCCTACGGGAACGGAAGATAACGGGATATGCGCGAATGAAGTCGCGAGCAATAGCTAGTCTTGCTATAAAATAATATGTATTGTCAACACCAACTGTAAAAGTATCTATTACCTACATATTTTTTGTGCCGAGTTTATGCACTTCTCAGCCATTTTGGACTGGTATCAAAATGCAGAATAATTTATCAAATTCGTGGCTCATAGGCATCGCTATGTTTTACGAGCTCCTATATTTCATGGGAGCTGACACATGGTACGCCGGCAACATAACGGATGACTTGTGGCGGCCCAGGACAACTAACTATCGTAATATCACACTAGTGCAGAAAACTACGCCTGTTATAATGGATTATTTGTGTTTTGAGATGTTTCAGTATAAAAAAGTTTATTATTTATATATTTTATTATTTATGTACACACAGAAAAAGAGTAATAAATATATAAGAGTAATAGTTTATTATTACCAAATCTTAGTGGCTTTTATTGAATTGGTTTATCAATGAATAACATGTAATCATTTGGAACTTCTAGAAATCGTATCCAGTCGGTATTGTAACTTGTTTGACCAGAAAGGTCCAATTTGCATAGATAGGTGATCTTAAATTCCGTGACCTACAACAAAAGTACGATAGCCAAAATTAAAACAAAATCCAACAAAAAATAAAATTCAAAATATAATGACATGCACTATCCACAGTAAAATAAAGCTCGTGTCAGACATGACACGGGAGGAGGTGGCTAGCTCGCAGCCCGGGCGGGGAGGTGATGCAGGGCGGGCGGAGGGGGGACGCTGGATATTCTATCGAACCTATAACAGCGAGCTATATACTCGGACATGTTGGAAATCCAGGAACCGGAGAGCTATGTAATTATTATGGAGGTAAATTGAAGCTGGCGTACCTACCCCTGTACGTATAGGTAGCAATTTGTGGAGGGAGTAATTATGATCGAATTCAATTATCGGCTTCTACCTACATTACGGTTGCCCTTTGTGACGCGTAATTTACCAATTAGGACATGAACAGTAATTTTGACCATGTTAATTGCCTACGGGCGATTTTGGCATAAATTCCTTGACTGTCATTTTTTTAGAACAGTAAAAGTTGGTAAGTCCCATAGTAGTAGTACCAGAGACAAAAAGACTATCATCGCCATGTCCCATAAGCTGGGGTCACATAATTGTATTGTGTCGTGTCGTTGCGCCTTCAGAAGCAGTAGATTGGCTACATAACTCATGTAGTGTGAATATGTGAGTGAATTTATCAAGCCTACGGGTTTGATAAATTCATTAAATTGATGTTTTCTATACCACAAAACAACCCGACGCAGTAATACCTGACCACCAAAAGAAGAATCTACTTGTCCCGAAGACAGATTATACCTACGTCCACAGTTCCGCAGTTGTGTCCCGACGACGATTGGATAACGCCATAACCAAACACCGTGAAGACATGTTACCTTATGCCCAAAGTCTCAAGCTGACAGTACTGAAACTGACCTCTGGATTTAGTTGAGATACTTATTCTATTAAGCATGGCGAGAGGCATCCCAGAAATGGGTGAAATAGGGGATGGAAGTTTGTATGAAAAATCAGATTCCTTGAACCAATATCCTTGAAACTTGGTTTAAATACTGACCTAAAGAAAGTAATAAATAGTGTCAGTAAGTATTAGTTTTCACGACTACCCCCAAAATACGATATAGGGGGTGTTACAATTTGTATGGATGAATCTTATTCCTTGGGCCAATGTGCTTGAAACTGGCTGAAGTGAATAATAAAGGTTATTAATATTCGTTTTTCGCAACCGCAGAAAATTATGGAGAGGATTTTAAAATGTGTATAGAAGATTTGTCTTCCAATGAATAAGAAACTTTGCACCTAAGTAAATAATAATGGTTTTAGTATATTCGCCCAAGCTAAACCCTTGGGTCTAAAGAGCTACAATTTTCCTATATACAAATACAAGGAGTTTGGGACAATATTTCGTCAAGTCAACCCCTAAAGAATGGGTATTAACCCACACTAGTTTTTATAAGCGTTTTTCCTGTGCTTTTTATGAGGTGTACAATAAAGTATATAATAAATAACCCATGATTTTTCAAGTAGTCTGTAAAAAATATTATACAGTTGCAAGTGTTTCATAATTTGCTCATATGGAGTTGGCTGGTTTGCGAATTAAGGTATCGATATAGAAAATTTTTGTTTGTGGTGAGATCTGTATAAAACTAAATGCTTCTGATGCCTATTTCAACATTTTCTGAAACTACCCTTCAAATAGTGAAAAGCGGTGGCAAAGTATGTTTACGTTTTGAAATAGGACTTTTTATCCCGGGAATATGTTTCCTTGGTATAATTTTCGAATTTCACGCGGGCGTAGCCGCTGGCTAAGATAAAATTTGGCAAGAACGTGTGTAACAAATTTATATGTAAAATGTAGTGTTAATGTAAATGAGCTTCCTGCTGACTTGTTGGCCACTCGCCGACGAAAACAATTGTCTGCTCCCACCGTGCGACGTTAAACCGCACAAAACGTTATAAATAACAGAATTTTCGTTACTACACTTTAAAATAGTGTCGCGAAAGTGTTTTTCGGTCTAGTTGTAAGTTTTTCGACGTTACATAATATGAAAAATTTTAGGGTCTCACAATGCTCATATTAATGCAACCCTGGTTTCTAGAAATTTACAATCGTTAAAACAATTAAATAAACGTTATGACTACACATACATTGCAGCAGTCGGTTGCATTTTCAGTTTTAATAGAGAGGCATACTTAGCTCTTGGTTTGGAAATGGACCACCGACATTGAGAAACTACACTAGAGTTTCAACACCAGCACAAATACTGTCTTAACGTCGCACTACATAAGAACATAATTAGGTGCCTATCATCCCAGGCAGCCGGTGCTGCGCGAACAATGCCTCGCAATTTCCTGGACTCCAAACATAATTACAAGTGGGTAGTACAACAGAGTTGCGTCAGCGGAACATGTTTGTGAGCGAACCATTCACAGGAATGAGGTCAAACCCCCACTCACGTAATCCCGTCGGAAGCTGCGTCCATCATATCTTGTCGCCCACATTGAGGACCAGGGCCGCGCACGCTTCAATAAATAGCCAATGAGATTCACGATGATTCATCGAAATCACATTGCGTCAGCTCTCTACCTAATAAGATTTTTATCGAAGCAGAAGTATGTCATTCGACAAAGTTAATTGTATGTTACGGCACAAGAATGTTCCTAAAAGCTTTTACTCAACGCTATAAATTAAACTGTTCACACAAAGCTCTCGCAGCACAAGATACGGCGGCGAGCGCAGCAAACGAGCACGAAGTTAGAACAACAAAGCTCCGTGTGTAACGTCGCTGAAAGTGGCATTAAAGGAAATAATTAAAAACCTTGTTAGTCTTAGCTGCGAGCAATAAGAGAGCGGAGAGAGCTGGCAAAGGAACACCGAGCGAACAAAATAAAGCACAAGCGCGCCGGGCGCTCAGGGGCGGCCGGCGGGCGGGCGGCGTCTGAAACCTGTATAAATGCAGCACATTTCCAGGCGTCTACCTCTTTATTGCCTGCCCGAGCCGCGCGAGACAAAAGAACTAAAACTACGCCTCGGGAATATTAATAAGAATTTATCTCATGCCGCCGTAAGTATCTGCAACCCGCCTTCATTTTAAAATTCATAAAGCTACGACGCACGTTCCACAAAGAGAATGTTAGGTACGAAAACGATTTCGTTTTAAATGCAATTTACTTATTCATCGCTAAGTAATCCTGACCCGTAAAGAAATGTTTAAGCTCGTACTGAGCAAACAAAGTTTTATGGGTAGAGAAAGTTTGCTCGGCCTCGCTCCCTGGACGTGGCGGGGCTACCGTCGAGCCGGGTGCCGGGTGCCGGGTGCTACCGGACCCCGAGCCCTGGGCCCCCGGGGGCCACGCGCCCCACATTACGATGCTGCGTCGCTGCTCCTACTTGTAATGCGGGATCGTGCCACCAACTTATTTGGGTAATCGTTGGAGCCACACATTTTGAACTCGTAACACAAACCTATATTTTTTGCGCATCCTCGCTCTATTCTTTCCCGCTTTCGAAATGATAGCTCTTCTTCATCATTTTTCACACAGGTCTTAGGTACTGAATCACTTCAGCAGCACTCGCACATAGTTATGTTAATCAATTTCTTCCAAATGGGTTTATTGTTCATGGGTTTTTCAAAAACTTTAGTAACGCAATTGTGCAAGTCTAACTGAAGGAGAAGAGGAGTTTATGAAGATGATAAACTCCTTTAAAAATGTAGGTATGTGGTAATCTGAAAACTTACTAGGACCTGCAGTTGACTGCACAAAGCATAGCATCAAGTTCATCCAGAAACCACACATAGTCAGGCCCCTGTCTACAATTACCCAGCCGAAAATACCATCTAATTTGAATAATTCACGCTTCGTAAGTAAAATGTGAATCCAGATGAAAATAATGCAGACGAGCCGCCGACGCGCGACGCGACGTGAACGCACCCGATTGGTAATGGTGGCGTCACGCGGTCTGCCAAGATGGCGGCCACGCTCCCTGGAAACGTTCTACCATTTGGTATTTGCGGGCTCTCCCGCTTTCTACTACGTGCAAACAACAACGAATCGCCTTCGGGAAATACATGTTATTCAGGAATCACCAATAAATTGACGGCACGCCTCTTTTTAATTGGATCTAAAATCGTATTAAAAATCCACAAGAATTCTTAGGTAGCGTTGTACAACATTGAAGTAACATAAAACCATTAATAAGCCTCTTACCCTATCCGTCTAAGTCAACATCGGTGTTCTCGGAGATGCGGCGGGGTGGTGGCTGGAGGGGACTCGGGGCGCGTTGCCGTGGCAACGCACGGGGGCGCGGACCCGAATTTTATCGATTCGGTACAGACAGCAGCCGGGTGAGCTTTCGCCTACACTAACACGATTCAACGCCCGTGTTTGCAGATCTCAAAGGTTTATAAGAGCTTTGACATTTGGAAACACATACGCTGTTTGGATGTCTCTCGATCCATACGGGCTGAACTTAGTCCCGCATAAACCGCAAATTACTACTGTACGTGCTTTTTGAGATAAAAGCAATTTAGTCGATAGGAACGTTACGGTATCATTAGGAACATCTATATCCGTACCGTATACATATTCGAATTGCACAGAAACTTTTGTGGGTAGGTAGTTCGTATAGCGATATAGCTATAGATAGATGAAATGTGAAATCTTATTTATGTCACCGGAAAATAGCAAACTTCGTAAGATTATAAAATAACTTGAGAGATTGTTAACTTTCGATAAATTGTCACCTAAACATTGGGAATGCTTTTTTACGCATCAAAATTTGATAGTTTGTATCTACAAGAAACAGGCTCTCATTCTGCCTGCAGGGTTTAAAGTAACCTAACATGAATGGGATCATGTCGGCTTGCCCTAAGTTCCCGACCTGGCGCAGTCGCTCATTGTTCAGAGGTTACATCTAATGCTAGTTATACATGACTAGCTGACCCGCACAACTTCGTCTGCGTCACATTTTTCATTACTGCTCCGTTCCTATTGGTCTTAGCGTGATGATATATAGCCTATATAGCCTTCCTCGATAAATGGGCTATCTAACACTGGAAGAATTTTTCAAATTTGACTAGCAGTTCCTGAGATTAGCGCGTCCAAGCAAACAAACAAACTCTTCAGCTTTATATATTAGTATAGATATTTGGATGATAATTGGATTAAAAGAACATTACACTAAATAAGATAATAGTAAACGAACGAAAAAATCCCAATTTTTTGTCATGGGTCTTCTTTATTTTGTGTAATTGAAAACGACTCCATTCAATTCGTAACTCTATGGCGTAGATGTGACGTCACATCTGAACAAACCACTGAGAGCCTAGTTTCTTGTAGACTTGTGCTCTGCTTGATTGCCATTTTATTTCAGTTCACAATTTCTCGGTATGAATTCGAAAATTTAAAACTATCAGATACTGATGCGTAAACAAGCATTCTAAATGTTCAGTTGACAATTTAACGAAAGTTTACAATCTCTCAAGTTATTTTATAATCTTACGAAGGTTGCCATTTTCCGGTGACATTTATAAATCTCTACTATTATGAGAGTCATGCTACAGCCATCTATCAGTTGAAGTCGAATTTATCAGTTTCTTCTCCCAAAATCTCATTTAACTACTAGCAGTTTAAGAATCAGGATGGAAAACAGTTAATAATAGAAGGATATAAATACTCAAGATTACAGGTACTCATTGATTATACTTACGTCACGCAGGTAGTTACTTACAATACCCATACCCACATTGTAGCTAAGCCATTACCTACTTCAAACAGTGCTCACGGTAGCTTTGTACGGAGCAATCAGCAATAGGTACATTAAAACAATGATTAAGCAATAACTTCCTTCCATTTTATCATACAAACGACGTGGATAACGGCACAATACATTTCACCCCAAACAACAATTTGGCAAAAATGGGAACAGTAGTTACTTCGGAGCGAAAACACGACTCCCGAAGCGATTTTTGAGTAGGGATAAAAAGGAAAGCGGGGTTGCAAAGGGTTCTCCACACGAGATATGAACTAGTGCACCCTTCTCGCCACCACCCCTATCAATTGTTACCAGTTGCGCATATTTTTACCCGCAGAAACAACCCGAGCGATGGGAGCAGGGAGACCACGTTTGCGTTAAATCACATGAGAATATTCGCCGTCTTGAGTTATGTAACGTTTGGCGCTTATTCGAATAAATATTTATTAGTTTTACGGTTGCACATGATGGTACTTAACTTGAAATGTAGGTGTTTGCTAAGGTAACTTTATGGCCGTGCTCACATTTTTCACATATTATGCCATTCCACAAAAGCGACTATGAAATGCGTTAGATTTATGTAGTTTAGCCTAAAGGTGCGAATTTTAGAATTTTGACTGTTATAACAATTTATGAAGACTGTCCAGTAGACTCCTCAAAAAAAGATTTTTATTGTTACGAGTAGTACCAGCATGATTCTGATATAGCTTATTGATTTTTTATATGTAGAGTATAGCCACCTGTCCAGGCCAATTCTATATGCAGGAAATCAGTAGCTGGTGGGTCCATTGCAATTGGAGTTAAATGGGCAATCACTAGCCTGGTTACCAAGTTCAGTGTGACGGTTAGGTCCAAACCCATTGTTATGCAAAGGAAGCAGTTTTGTTCTGGTTTAAATAAAATGTAAGATGAAAAGAAACATGTTTGTGTGAAAGAAGAGCTAGGCAGGGAACGAGTGGTTGGCCTGAATTTGGCAATCTTCGGATGAAGACAGATAAAATAGTTACACAAACTCTTCAAAATGTTAAATTCTACGTAATCTTGTGAGCTTCAATCTTAGAGATGAAATTCTCAAAACTTTAACAATACTCCTAAAGTTTCTACGAAGAAACATTGAGCAAAACTCTGATAAGCCCCGCAAGAAGTGGGGGCCACTTACTGAAACAATAAAAGAACATTTCTCACTCCAGACTGGAGAAATTCGCGAAATCTAGAATAAAATTAAGATTAAGAAAAATCTAATGCAGGTAATCCCCTAGCAGGCAAACAACATTCAAAGGCAAACGAGGCCGCGAGAATAAGCGAAAAAAATCAGTTTTTCCAGTCGACTTCCGTAGGCGGCATTCACAAAAAGTATCGCAGGGTCCGATTAACACAGTATCCTTGAAGATGTCGCTCGCAAAAAGGGGCATAAGGGGACAAAAGGCCCTGAAACATTTCTCATTGAGGCGAAGGGCGGCGAGCGGTCGTGGGGTGCTCTCCCCCCCCGCGCCACCCCGCGACCCCCGCCACGTAGCAGTCTCCAGCCACGGTGTCCATAATTTATGCTTTCGAGAGGACCACGAAAAATAAATGAGCACCAGTAACAAGAGGAAATGGAAAAGTAACTTACATCTTTGTGAAGAACTGTTTATGTGCCATGTTTTTTGTATCAGCTAACTAATTTTAACATTTTATGTTTGATGGACTTTTACAGATCATTTCTTAGGAGATCTCATGGGAGTGACTTTCTTTTTGTTTTAGTAGCTTTTTGTTAACTTGCTGGACATAATTTTGTTGTTAAATATACCTATTTAAAATTGCCACTTCAGGGCCTACCAATCAAATTGTATTTTTGTCCGACGACGTCGATACAGGCAAAACTAATGTCCATAATTTGATTGCACTCGTACCTATGTCCGAAAGAGCAGTAGTGTTATTCTGTAACAACATTTTTGTATCTCGACGGCGGAATCCGAGGTGAGTATCAAATTAAGACCTTTGTGTTGTGTAATAAAGCTCAATTTGTGAGTTTTGTCACTCAGGTGAAGCTGTTGAAATAGTTATTTACAGAATAGACTAGCTGTTTTCACTTTAGCCATTGTTACTGATTGTGAAATTAACTTACCGATAAAATCATTTTTAATATTATGTGCTAGAGCACTTCTTTTTGTTGGCTATTGCCAAAATCTTAACTTTAGGCAAATATGCATCCGAATATCCGATCTGTAATTTGATATAGAGATAGAAATCCATGGATATTTTTTATTTCAAAGCCAATGCCAGAGCTGCCAAACCGTTTTGAATTCTAATGTCAATTTTAGAGCGAAAGAGTAGCTCTAAGTTTGTCATTAAAATTCTCTCCAGTTATAAGTTTTAGTGCTCATCAAATACGAGACTAACGGCGAGTTTGTGGAAAAATAAATAGATAGATAGCAAAGAAGGATCAGGGTCCATACAAAATTGTCTTTTGCTTGAAAATTTTTCTTTGCTCGGCTTGCGTTAAAATAATATGTGACGCGTCGATCATTTCTTTTCAGTAACGACGGGGCTCAAAATCCACTTTAGCAGAATCATATTAGAATCATAACCATACATACCACGCAACAATCTGTCAAATTTCATTTTCATCTTTATCGCTAACGCAATAGGTTCAAGGTTGATTGGGAAAATTTGACAGTGACGTGTAGCGTGATGTGCTTTCTGATTCTGCTAAAGTGGCCTTTTTAGAGCCCCTGGCCAGGGTAACAGAGATTTTTCGAAAGAGTTACCGCCCTGGCACTGGAACGCAAAGGCAATTGAAGGAACATGGATAGCTTTTAGTTAACTTAGTACTAGTCTGACACAAAGAGCGGCAGGAGTCATTTGCTGTTTTCGCATCCAAAAAAGACTCATTTACCCCGATTTGATTTTGGTTTTTAAAGAATAACTAAATACTGGGTTTTGTCTGAATATGTCACAGGATCACTGCAAACACCGTAAGTTTATAATAAATCTCGTAACATTGTAAACTCTTTCTTCCAGAACTGGATGAGATTTATTGTATTCAAAATGATTTGCGGATCTAAAAAGGCCACTTTAGCAGAATCAGAAAGATATCACGCTACCCGTTACTGTCAAATTTTCCCAATCAACCTTGAACCTAATGCGTTAGCAATAAAGATGGAAATGAAATTTGACAGATTGTGATTAATATTATTATACATTGATATATAAAAAACCCAAGATACACACTCAGCATCTCAAAAACATCCGCAAAAAACAAACGCACAATGTGTAATTGTGCGCTAGTTTCAAACAGTCTCGCATCGCTCGCCATACTGCACTGCTTTGTAAAAACAACTTTAAGCGATCCGTGTAAGGTTGAATTTGCAAAAAAAAATTGTTTATAGTATAACTACACACAACTCACACATGACGCTTGATACATGTCAGTTTTTGACGACAGTTTCGAGTGTTGCATTTGTTTGAGACTGCATCTTGGGTTTTTTATATTTCAATGTTCTAATATGATTCTACTAAAGTGGCCTTTTTGGACCCGCTGTTCACAATATTCAGAGAGTTTATAAAAAAAATTAAAGTTCGAAGTAATATTGTCACTTTTTTATTAAAATTAGAAAAAATGTAGAAAGTAAGAAAAAATAATGGGATGACATAATTAATTAATCTAGGCAATAATACCTTAAATAAAATTAAGGCACAAAAATGCTCTGTACATAATATTAGCTATTTATAATCACACAATCGTAACTTACATTACTACAAATCTTAAACATTAATTTGTATTGGTCCATCTTAAAGTAGTATGTCAACGATACAATTTTATGAATAATGTAACAGTTCGCCATTATTCCACAAAAATAGGCAATAGGGTATTTAATTATTATTAAAAATCTAAATGAATGAATGATTAATTTTAAGATGTTACTTAAATATTTCTTCAAAAACTAAATAAAATGGGTGGAAAAACAAAGCAGCTTCACGCTTTTGTACGGAGGGATGGCGCAAATTCTCTATGACGTGACTTGCGAATGACGTCATACGCAATGAGGGCTATCGCGTTTGAATTCGCTGCTAGATGCGCTAGTGTAGCGTGAAGTTTTAAATGTCAAATTTCACTGTTGGCTATTGAAGTGAGTTTATTTACTTACTAGCTGACCCGCGCAACTTCGTCTGCGTCACAATTATCATTACTGCTCCGCTCCTATAGGTCTTACCGCGATATATAGCCTATAGCCTTTCTCGATAAATGGGCTATCTAACACTGTTTCAAATCGGACCAGTGGTTCCTGAGATTAGCGCGTTCAAGCAAACAAACAAACTCTTCAGCTTTATATATTAGTAAAGTTTTTTTTATACCTTTTTCACATGCGCGTAATACAAACCTTAATACTATGATTAAGAATCTTACTCGACAGTGGCGCCAATTGGTGAGTACCAAAACGGTAGCCCTCATTAGTGATGTTTTGTGTCATGAATTTTAAAACGCTCACAACTACAATATATTTTAGTAATTTTTGAATGTTTTTTTACTCTAGGTTTTGTTAAGTCTAACAAAAAAATCCAGTCAAAAACCCTATTGCCTACCACAGACAGTGTTTAATTTTCGTCAGTTATATTAAACAAAGCCCCGTTTTAATAAGGCGAGCCTATTTTATTGAAGCATCTTATCATTCAATCAAATACCCGTTTTGACTCATTTGGTGTCTAACAGTTTCTTGTTTTAGAGAAAGCAATCGAGACTCAACTTCAGGAATTGAACTAGAATTAGCATCAGAAAAGCGATTGTTGTTCCACATTTAAAACAATGGTCTCAAAGCACGCCTTAAAATAATGTTGATTACATTAAATTCACTGATAACGAAGCTCCGTGACAGCTCTCTTTAAGAATCTGCTTAGATGCACAAACTCCTGGTCTATGACAGCATTGAACCATAGCTTATTGTCTGCATCTCTATAGTCTATGTCATCCAGCTGTATGTAAGTGTACGGGGCGAACGCTATGCTATTTCTTATGCTTAGCTTAGCATCAATATCAGGCATTAATGACCGGAGTTTGCCGACAAGCTGCGGATGTAATTTGTTGAAAACGAAGCCGGTGTTTCTAGCGCTGAGCAGTTCTTCGGCGTACACACAGTTGATGAGGTCAGATGTGTAAGCTTCCAGGACCTGCATTTGATTGTCGAACGCGGTGCTATCTGCCATGATTGTATTTGATTTTGACATGGTCGAAAATATTCTTTTGTACCTGTAAATAAAAAAAAAGTTTCATTTGTTCATAGTACATTTCAACTGATATTGCATGATCTACACGGAACAGGAAAAAAATGCAGTTCTATCTCTCTCAGTGCCTAATAAAAATCCTTTACTAGAGAGAGACAGAAGAGGCGATGGAATCAACACGCCCACTTTGAAGAACTTGGCGCTACCTAGTGTTAATTCTCGTTGTTTGCAATGTTTTGAGAAACAGACTGGGTTGGAGTAACGAGAACATGCGAAACAGCGCGAATTAATTTGGTTCGCTTATACGGGTTTCCATTTACCCTGTATACTACGCAATTGCAACAGAAAGAGATGTGTACTTATATACTGTATGTATCTAATATAATAAGGGCATCAAATGCATTATGCCATCAAATGGGCACAAATCCATACTACGATCTGCTACTCAGTTTTTCCAGAAGGAAAACCCAACCTGGAATCGCGATTATTAGACTTATGAAGCAGACAAAATCTATTTCTAGTTGCTGTCATGATAGTACAATTGAATATACTTTAAAATTTTGTTCGCCCGAAACTTTGCCATTTTTACTGCGTTGTCGGTAGACAGTGAAGAGGCCAATTTTGATGCATTTTTAGGGGTAGAAAGGGCAGGATAGGGAATGAAGCATAGTTTGTGACACTGTTCGCCATCTACACTGCTGCAGATCCAACGAGATAGACTTAGTTTACGAGGTTGCAGTTTGTAACGACATCTACTCCGCCACGTTTGAACTACGTCATAAAAGTCCTACATCGCGCAAGCAAAGTTTCGCTCACCTAGCTTGAGACAATCTGATGACAATCGTCGAATAATTTCATTAATAATTTCAAATAATCATTTATCAATAGAGGATGCCGAATTTTTCATCCTGTTCTGCATACCTTTACATGATCTGCCCAGTTTGGTTCAAAGACGGTTGAAACAAGGTCGGATTGGATTATAATATTTTTTGAGAATGAACGAATACTCACAGTATGAGGAGCGCGGCGACGCTGTCCAGCAGGGCGGCGGAGGGCGCCAGCAGCGGCAGCGCCAGCGCCAGCGGGGCCGCCAGCGCGCCCGCCGCCACGCCCCCGCGTGCCTCGGCACGCGCGCGCGTAACGCTGCTGTGCACCGCGCTGTGCAAGACTACCATGTTCTCTGCGTACACACAATTATGATTATTTATTGTTGAAACTTTTTCTAGGGGTGTTCTGCACATTCCAGTACGATCTACTCGTACCAGTTCCTAATAGTCGTATTTTTTGTACGGTCTGAAACTCGATTTCAAAACTATAATGTACTAAAATGATACAAAAAATGAAATTAAATAAAAAACCGACTGCAAAATACTGCTAAAAGTTCGAAACAAGATCTCTTTCCAAGTAATTTGATGTATTTTAATTCAATCTGAGATTAATGCCACCATTACCTAATGCTTTTGAGGTGATTTGTTGGAGTTGGTATTTTATAAATATACAGGGTGTCTCAATACGGTCCGACTATTTTGAGAGTGAACGAGACTCAAACAAGCTCCGCTTTGTTTGCGAAGTGAGGGAGGGGTAGCGTTTGACAGATCTGTTCTTACATTTTTAGTTGCCGCCATGCCTTACACGGGAGAGCAACACTCATTTTGCGTGCGCGCGTATTTCAAGAACAATCGATCGCTCATTCGTGTTAGTCGGTTATTTCGTATCCAATATGGATTGCGCAATATTGGAGAAACCCCAGTAATGCCACTATCTTGGCGTGGATTCAAGCATTCAACGTTACGGTTGCGAATTCCGTAAGTTCACAGCCTCGTGTTAGCATTAGGAAGCGCGAATCGCAATTGGGGCTATCTAGAGCAATGTTGCCATATATACAAATTTCTCCGTATTTATCATTGATATATAAAAAACCCAAGATACACACTCAGCATCTCAAAAACGTCCGCAAAAAACAAGCGCACAGTGTTTAATTGTGCGCTAGTTTCAAACAGTCTCGCATCGCTCGCCATACTGCACTGCTTTGTAAAAACAAGCTTTAAGTGATCCGTGTTAGGTTGAATTTGCAAAAAAATATTGCGCATCACTCGCCATACTGCACTGCTTTGTAAAAACAACTTTAAGCCATCCGTGTAAGGTTGAATTTGCAAAAAAAAATTGTTTATAGTACAACTACACACAACTCACACATGACACTTGATACATGTCAGTTTTTGACGACAGTTTCGAATGTTGCATTTGTTTGAGACTGTGCATCTTGGGTTTTTTATATATCAATGGTATTTATACAGATTTTCGATGTGTGATACAGATTAGCACTGGATACAGATTTTTATACAGAATTTTCTAACTCTTCACCAATGATGTAATGAAACAAATGCAGTTTCTTGACCCACTAGTTGTCAAGTCTCGTAGAATTGATTCATTGGTTACTTTGGTTGGTAAGGTTTCCAAATTTGATCTCAGTTGATGAACTGCAACAACTAGACACAGAGTGTCGGTTTTTGAGTAATAATAAAGATCTAGCGCCTGATAATTCAGAAGACCTCGCAACCTTCTGGTGTAAAGTCACTGCAGCCCGTGACCCTCCTAACTACAGCTATCAATTATATCCTACGCTATCCACATTTGTTTTTGCAATCTTCAGTCATATAGTCTTATTCATATCATCATACCTCATTCCAGTGCCGCCGTAGAGAGGATCTTCTCATCTATAAATTTAATAAAGACAATACAACGCAATAGACAAATACTATTGAAGGTCGTTTGCATACAAAGCAACTGATTGGTGAAAAACCTTGCTATAACCTAGTAGAGGTTGACAATTAATTACTGTTGTAATCAAACCACGTTCATACTTATCCCTTGTTTTTCAAAAGCCATGATGATGATGATTAACATTCTATGTTGGTTTATTTGATTATACAGATTTTAAGCTAAAGCATTCATATTTTAGCAGTTTCTACTAAAAATAAAAGGTTCAAGGCATCTGGCAACACTGATCTAGAGCGACAATGGTGAATTGTCGCTCTTCTTCTTCTTCTTTTCAAGTCGATGGTTAACTTCTAAGATTTTTTGGGCCCAGTAGGTGGCTACGTTAATTGCAGCGTCCGTGGCATTCATTAGATCCCCCAAAGTACAGGTGTATGGGCACTTGGGGCACTCCAACGTGTGGCTCATGTTCTGAACAGGACGCTCTAGATAACCCCAATTACAATGCATAATAAAATCTGATTTACATCTTAAGCCCTACAAAATTCAGATTGTGCAGAAATTGAACGAAAATGATCATGTTCTAAGATTAAATTATGTGAACATAATGTTAGAGAGATTTGACGATTTTGACAACATTTTCTTCAGCGACGAGACCCATTTTCATTTGAACGGTTATGTTAATCGCCAAAATTGCCGAATATAGGCTGAGAGCAATCCAACATTTTTACATAAACTTTGTTAATTGTTTGCATTGCCCCAAAGTCACTGTTTGGGCAGCAATGTCGGCAAAGTGCATTATTGGACCTTTTTTTGAAGACAATATAGGCAAAGCGATTACGGTGAATTCAGCGCGCTATATTGAGATGATACGCAATATGGTCCAAGACTTAGAAAAAGTGAGCACTACAATCGTCAGTCGTGGTTCCAGCAAGATGGAGCCACTGCGCATACCACTAACAACTGGCGAGCAGCACTGCAAGAGTTGTTTCCCGAAAAAGTGATTTCTCAAAGGGGTAACATTGAGTGGCCACCACGGAGTCTTGATTTTTTTTTATGGGGTTATCTTAAAAATGTTCTCTACGAGAATAATCCACAAAGTGTGGTAGATTTACAAAGAAACATTGAAGAGAAGATCAGATTGATTCCTCAGCAAATTCTTCGAAATTTCTTTGATAATGTCCGCAAAACGTTTGAAGAGTGTCGTCAAAGAAACGATAGTCATTTACCTAATGTTATATTCAAAAAGTAAAATTCCGTTCTTTGTGTACATTTTTGGTACAAATAAATAAATAATTACAATTAACATTTGTTTATTATTATCGTTCGAAAAAGTTGGATCGATCTGAGACACCCTGTACTTTAGGAAGCGTGCAGGAACAATAGGTGGCAGCACAGAAGTATCAATTTTGAATGTAAATTTATCGAATTTGCAACACTAGATGGCATAGTCTAGACTGTACACATTCCGTAAACTATCATTACATACCTGGATCAACTTGCAGTTGTTTGTTGCACATGTCGCTGATGGCCGCTGCGACCTTGGGCAGTACAAGAGAGTAACTCTCTCGCGTTGGAGACGTCCCCATGAAGTGTAGACGAGTCCGGGTGCTGGCGAATACCTGATTATATCATAAAGTTTTTTGTTACATCTATGTAAGTAAATGTTATCAACCCTTTTGCTAAGGGCATAAGTGCGAAAAGTGGTCGAGCAGGAACTTAACAAGACATTTCAATTATGAAAACCGGCCAAGTGCGAGTTGGACTCGCACACGCAGGGTTCCTTACCATAAATCTTGTTTTTAGGGTTCCGAACAAAAAACGGAACCCTTATTTAGGATCACTCGGGTGTCTGTCTGTCTGTCCGTCTGTCACAGCCCGTTTTCTCCAGATCCACTGGACCGAATCTGTTGAAATTTGGTACACATATGGACTTCTGTGACCCAAACATGGACGCGTTACGTAAATTATTAAATTTTTAGTATGGGGGGTCACTTTTGGGGGTCAAAGAAGAAAATTAAAAAAAAAATGAAATTTACGTCATGTTTTAGCGTGGCGGTTCCCGATCGGCCACTTTTCGGCCTTATGCGCTGAGCATTAAGGTTGCTTGATCAGGGACTTTCGAGCGTACACAGCACCCGGCCGTGAATCATATGGCACATCGAGCTTAGAGAAAAAAATCACCTTTGTAGAATGTTATCTCTGTCACTCCTGCCAGCATACAAACAGGCACGAGTTTAAAGCATTCTAAAGCTCGATTATTAAAGGTACACGTGTAGTACGTAAAATCAGGGAAATACAGTTTTTGTGGCTTTTGCCAACAATTCCCAGTAAATGAATGCTGCTCACTAAGCGCCATCTAGGTTGGCGCTTAGTGAGCAGCCAACAGAGCTCCTTTCGTCGCTTCGTATGATAGCGCTGAGTATTATGACTAGCTGCTGATTGGTCTCTTTTGGTTCAAAATTATGGACTAGTTACACATACTCAGCGCTCTCTCGCGGCGAAATCATCAGTAAGCAACCCCAGTGAAGGTTCACATCTATCAGTCGTTTAATTTATCTGAAAATATAAGATTTTAAAGGATGTATCAACTGCCACATAGTCAAATAGGTCGTTTTATGATGTGCAAGTAGCAATTACCTATATTTCACATGTTAAAGCATTATTTCCAAGACTGACAGTTAGTTGAAACTATACTTACAAGGTTCGAGTACATGTTATTCAGGCTATTGAGTATAGCGCACTGTTCTAAGGGCTGTGCTCGATGATATATCTTCGCGAGTGGCTCCACCACGCACATCACGTGCTCCGGACTGTCTATGCTCACCCATTGAACCAGCTCCAAGATCTAGCAGAAAACAACAACTGTAAATTAGCTATACTTACGACCTACTGGGACCCCTCTTAACGGCAAGCGACATCGCGGCAGGCCCAGTTGGGGATAGTAGGATAACATAGCAAATGTTGGGATTGGAATCTAGTGCTGCCAATGACTAATCTTTTAGAAGAAGTCCAAAGGAGAGTGTTTAAGGTATTTGCCCAGCAGATGTCCACTGTTTGACCCAAGTATGGTATTTGTGAAATTTATTTTGATTACATTTACTTTTTACTCTACAAATATGGCTGTGTTTTCCTTTATGTTGAATACTAAGTCCAGCAGACTGATGAAATGATTATTATATTTATTCAATGGATAATGGTCATCAAATCTTTACACACTTATGTACTTGCTGTTCACCCTGTGTACTTGTGAACAGATTATAAACCTTGCTGAATGATGATATCAGCAAGACAATACATATAGGTCAGTGATAAATTGCCGGTTAAGCTGCGCCGGTAATAATTGGCACCACCACGAACATTGCTGTTTCAAACTCTAACTAAGACACATATGGTCTAAATTCGTTTGACATTTTATAACGTCCGATAAGACTTGATTACCTCAGCAAAGAAATCCTTCTCATTCCACAAGGGCAGGTATTGCGCGAGGAACCTGGTGATGACGGGTATGCCTTGCATCAAGGTGTTCTGCAGTATCGCCAGCCGATGCAGCAGGTCCTGCTTCTCTATGTAGCTGTATGGCGATATGTTCAGGAAACCTGGGAATGTACGTGTATTTTTATAATTTAACCTTAGATTTGATGACATAGTGGAAACTTTTCAGTGACAGATGGCAGTACACAAGCACGATATTATAGAGGTGAGGAACAGAGTGGGAAGGTTCCTGGAAAGGTCCTCTGAACAGGTTTATTTTGTGAATGGTGGGTGACTACTCTACAGTTGTTGTTGGGCTTTTGGGACGTACGTGGTAGGACGAGAATATTATGTTCATCGAGCGGATAACACTGCTTAAGCAATGTAAAATTTTTAAGGTGTCACTAATTCGCAGGTCCTTTGGCTGTGCAGACGTCGCCACAGCCTCACAGAGTCATAGCGACTCCTTTCAATACTCACAGCTGTTGAGCAGATGATACAGGTCATGCGAGATGAAGGCCTGCTCGGAGGACCACGCCGGTCGCGTAGGAGGACTGATACTGGGCTGTAGATGACGTGGATGGGCTATACTCACAGCTGTTGAGCAGATGATGCAGGTCATGCGAGAGGAAGACCTGCTCGCAGGGCGCCGCCACCGCTAGCAGGACCTCGCCGGTCGCGTTGGAGGACTGATACTGGGCTGTAGATGACGTGGATGGGCTATACTCACAGCTGTTGAGCAGATGATGCAGGTCATGCGAGAGGAAGACCTGCTCGCAGGGCGCCGCCACCGCTAGCAGGACCTCGCCGGTCGCGTTGGAGGCCTGATACTGGGCTGTAGATGACGTGGATGGGCTATACTCACAGCTGTTGAGCAGATGATGCAGGTCATGTGAGAGGAAGACCTGCTCGCAGGGCGCCGCCACCGCTAGCAGGACCTCGCCGGTCGCATTGGAGGACTGATACTGGGCTGTAGATGACGTGGATGGGCTATACTCACAGCTGTTGAGCAGATGATGCAGGTCATGCGAGAGGAAGACCTGCTCGCAGGGCGCCGCCACCGATAGCAGGACCTCGCCGGTCGCATTGGAGGACTGATACTGGGCTGTAGATGACGTGGATGGGCTATACTCACAGCTGTTGAGCAGATGATGCAGGTCATGTGAGAGGAAGGCCTGCTCGGAGGGCGCCGCCACCGCTAGCAGGACCACGCCGGTCGCGTTACACAGCAGAGCACGCAAGCGAGCCGGACGTGAAGTGGAGTTTTGGACACTGCACTGGAGGACAGATACTGGGCTGTGGAAGACATCATTGATCAATAATAACAAAGACTGACTTTACGATTTCGTAACTGTCTCATCTTAATATTATATCAATCA
Organism: Lacanobia wlatinum; assembly: GCA_947578705.1. NCBI lineage: Eukaryota > Metazoa > Arthropoda > Insecta > Lepidoptera > Noctuidae > Lacanobia > Lacanobia wlatinum. The sequence goes on along the minus strand of OX388028.1, from coordinate 7,783,860 downwards.
CGGGTCACGTTGTTTGTCCGCGATGGACTCCTAAACTACTTAACCGATTTTGATCAAACTTCGTAACTATCTGTTATTTGATCCAACTTAAAAGATAGGATAGTTTTAAGGGACGGGAAAAAAGGGATACGGGAAAAACGGGATATGCGCGTACGAAGTCGCGGGCAAAAGCTAGTCAGTGTATAAAATTGATGGTGTTGTCATTAATTAATCTGTTAAGCTCCCGCCGACAGGTAAAATGACAAGGGCTGTGTTAGCCTAGACACCAACCAGATGACAGCGAGCGCAACACCTATGACCAATACATCAGAATATGCCACTACCTTGCACAGATTGAGAGATAGCGGTGAATAAGTGTTGCAAGCAATCATCTTAATATATATAAAATCACGTGTCACGTTGTTTGTCCGCGATGGATTCCTAAACTACTGAACCGATTTTCATGAAACTTTGTAACTATCTGTTATTTGATCCAACTTAAAAAATAGGATAGTTTTTAGGAACGGGAAAAAACGGGATACGGGAAAAAACGGGATATGCGCGTACGAAGTCGCGGGTAAAAGCTAATAATATATAAAATTCTCCTGTTACTGAGTGAGTGAATGACTAACAGACAAAGCACAGCCAAAATTACTGATCGTAAAAAGTACTAGAAAGCTGAAATTTGACATATAGCATCTCTACACTCCGCACGGGAGCACTAAGAGGGGATTTCCCGAAACTTGTTTTAAGCACTATTTACCAGATAAAATAAACAGAACCGTAAAAATGGATCTGCAGGGAGTGGAATTCTTAAAGCAATAAAACATAACTCAAACAGCATTATGCTATCCTGTTCCTTCCATCACAAATTAAACGCATATCAAGTGTCGCGATTGGCTGTTGAAAACTTACTCAAAGGCACTTTGTCACAATAATATTGTGACAAAGTGCCAAACGGGCAAGTGCGCGCGCGTGTTGTGATAATTTTCGTTCAAGAAAATAAATTGTTAAAGTTCGTGGGCAAAAAAGCTGCCAGGCATGGTACTGGGCGGATCATATCGACTGCATGCATAATGATCGCTAGGCAAAAGGATTCGACGCAATGGCTGCCAGAGGATGAACAACGTCGCTAAGACAGCGGTGCACAGTGTGTTAAAAACCCGATTTTTGTGTCATCATGTTTTTATTCAAGTAATCGACAGTTTCTCTCATTTCTGATACGGGAGTAAAGCTCCAGTTTTGCTACGACTTGCAGTTTTTTTTATAAAAAAATATCAAAGTAATATCCGCATCATGAAAAACGAAAAAAATCTTATTTAATAAACAGAACTACATTTCTATTTATTCCATTAATTTTATGTATAGTAACCTACAGTTTCAGCAATTTCTGTTGCTTTGGTATGAATGGGACGCAAGATATGATTTTTTTTTCTTATTTTTGGTTTTTATTTTTTTATTCACCTATAACACCGTATTAGTTCGTAATTTCTGCATCAAAATATTGCTTATGCTTTCCATTATGTGTAGTATTAAAACCACAACATAATTCCGTGTTTAAATAAGAATTTTTATTCGTTTTTCGTGATGGGGATATTACGAAACTTTGATATTTTTTTTATAAAAAAGGTAGCGAAGCCGGAGTTTTACTCTACTACCACAAATGAGAGCATCTATCGATTACTTGAAAATTCAGGTTTTTAACACACTGTGCGGTGGCGAGATGATCTGGACACACTGCGAAGGCTATTTATTTCGAGGTGGCGCAAGAAAAGAGTGTCTGGAAGGATATGGGGAGGCCATTGCCTAGCAGTGGGACACAATAGACTAGCAAAAAAATTAAAAGTTCGTGTAATAACTTACTCTGTAAAGTCAAGAAAGTTCTTCTGCGGCTCCTTGTCTGCATACTGCTTCGAGCCAATACTGCAGAACTCCATGTTAGGCACTAATGGGTCTGCTTTCTTATTTCTTCCACTCGACTGTAATTCACAGGATATATAGAGACTAAGGGTGCAAACATAAAGATACAGTTTCCCGGTGCAGGCAGATTTATGCGGGCCGGTACCGATCGGTGCAGGTATAATATTCCCAGTTTATCTTCGCTCATTTATAAAGAAACAGGTTTAAACTTGGCGGTACCGATCAGTGCCGACTACCAGGGGGGCTACTCTCTAACGAAATCCGTAGTTTCGGGCTTAGTTGCGGGCGGGCATTTTCTACTCCGTATCACCTAACCACTGAGAACTAATGCTAACACGATTTGACAGTTACTGTGAAATCGTGTTGTCATTCATTCTCAGTTCGGGTTCGGGACTAATCGTAAGTCTGTAGGTGATACGGAGTAGAATACGGCCGCCCGCAACTAAGCCCGAAACTACGGATTTCGTTAGAGAGTAGCCCCCCTGGACCGAGCCATATGTCCGACGAACTGGAGGAAATGGTTGTCAATAAGGATAGTTTTGCCTGTTTCTTTATGCTAGTTAACCCTGCACCGATCGGTACCGACCCGCACGGGGTTGTCTGTGCCGGAAACCTGTTTCTTTATGTAAGCACCCTAAAGGTTGAAATAACAGTGAGAAAAATTATGTCTAGGAGTGAAGTGAACAGCAAGACAGTAAAGCTTTATGGTAAACTAGCTTCTGCTACTGGGTTCGCCCGTGTGATATTCGGGATACTCCCATAACAAGTATTAGGATATATGCTAATCCAGAGCATGCCCTGCCCTCAATCGGCGGTGCGCGTGAATTTTATTGTATCCCGGACCCATGGTTACAGTAGGAATTGTGGGGTTTTAGTCAGTAGGAGTCTGTCTTTCCAGACTGAGTGTATCCATGCTGCCGTGGATAACTAAAATGCCGCTATCCGACATTCTGGTCGATTTTTAAATGAGTATATTAATGACAAAAAATTTTCTATCGATCTGTGTTTGCGAATTTTCAATATCTTAAATAAGTATCTTTGGAATTTCGCAAACACTGATCGATAGACATTTTTGTTCATTAATATAGCATCAAAAGTTAAAAATCGACTAGCTAGTCTATTCTGTAAGTAACCATTTCAATATCGAGTTTCACCTGAGTGACGAAGCTCACAAAGTGAACTTTATTACACACAACATAAAGGTCTTATGTTTATACTCACCTCGGATTCCGCTGTCGAGACTTGAAAATTTTATCACAGAATAGCACTACTGATGTCGGATAACGGCATTTAAGTTGTACCACGGCAGCATGAGGATTTCCGCAATTAAATTTAAAAAAGGCATGGTCTATCGTGTGTCAAATAACATCCAAATCAGTAAAGAAACAGATTGACAGTTACTTTCGTATTTATAATATTATTATGGATTCAGGAAAATTAATAGTTTACCACTTTTGAAATGTTTCATGGAAATTGAATCTTCAATAAGGTTGAAACTAACTAATCGCCACATAGACCTTGGCGATTCATCATGTGTAAAGATCATTAAACCAATGTTAACAAACAAAAAAGTGATGTAGACTTAATTTTCCTGACTGTACCTGCCTACACCAAAAACTTTTAGGCGCTATAAAATAAAATACATGCGAGCTTTGTGCGCCACGCTAAAACATCAGTGTATGCAGGCTGTCAATGTAACAGAAATAAAACTGGATGCAGGCTGTCAATGTAACAGAAATAAAACTGGATGCAGGCTGTTATGATCAACTTCTACTAAGGGAGCAATCCTGAAATCTATACCAATACTAGCTGACTTGGCAAACGTGTTTAGCTATACAAAAAAAAAATACCCTACAACCTATTCTCATACCTACCTACCGAATATACACACAAAATTTCATGAAAATCGGTCAAGCCATTTCGGAGGAGTTCGGTAAAAAACACCGTGACACGAGATTTTTATATTTTAGAAAGATTATAAAGCTGAAGTGGTTGTTTGTTTGGTTAAATGCGCTAATTTCCGGAAGTAGGTACTGGTTCGAATTCCAAAATGGTTTTAATGTTGGAAAGCCTATTTATCGAGGAAAGCTATAATAACATCACACTACAAACAAAAGGAGCGGATCCTTAATCTATATCTATACTAACTAGCTGACCCGCGCAACTTTCGTTTGCGTCACAATTTTCATTACTGCTCCGCTCCTATTGGTATAAGCGTGATGATATATAGCCTATAGCCTTCCTCGATAAATAGGCTATCTAACACTGAAAGAATTTTTCAAATCGGACCAGTAGTTCTTGAGATTAGCGCGTTCAAGCAAACAAACAAACTCTTCAGCTTTATATATTAGTATAGATATATAAAGCTGAAGAGTTTGTTTGTTTGTTTGCTTGAACGCGCTAATCTCAGGAACTGCTGGTCCGATTTGAAAAATTCTTTCAGTGTTAGATAGCCCATTTATCGAGGAAGGCTATCTATACTAGTATACTAGTATATACGGGAATGGGAAATTCCTACGGGAACGGGAAAAAAACGGGATATGCGCGTACGAAGTCGCGGGCAAAAGCTAGTAGGCTATATATCATCACGCTAACACCAATAGGAGCGGAGCAGTGATGAAAATTGTGACGCAGAAGAAGTTGCGCGGGTCAGCTAGTTGAAATATAAATATGAAACAAAACACTGATGGTGCTGATGTCCAACTAAAAGTTTTTACTTATTTTCAGTAAAGATGTATATTCAACCCAACTTGTTTACACAAAATAAAATGGTAAATGGTGTTTGTTTCTAATCGAATCTAACTTAATATTACAAATGCGAAAGTTTGGATGTATGGATGGATGGATGTAATTTGTCACAGATGTAGATTATAGTCTGGAATAACACAGGATTTAATTAGGACTTTTTATCCCGGGAGTATGTTCCCTTGGGATAATTTTCGACATTCACGCGGGCGGCAACTATTTTTACTAATATATAAAGCTGAAGAGTTTGTTTGTTTGTTTGCTTGAACGCGCTAATCTCAGGAACTAATGGTCCGATTTGAAAAATTCTTTCAGTGTTAGATAGCCCATTTATCGAGGAAGGCTATATATCATCACGCTAAGACCAATAGAAACGGAGCAGTAAGGAAAATTGTGATGCAGACGAAGTTGCGCGGATCAGCTAGTTAGTTCATAAATGATACTACTTACAGAATTGATAGGATTGATCCATGTGAGATGATGTTTCTCCCTACGCATAGTGTTCCTGTTTTCCTAAAACAAAAAAAAAAACTTTATAAAATTGTTTATGAATAAACCTTTCCTTAGTTTTGTTTTACAAGTTATTATTCTTATTACCTGGTTCCTTCTGAATCGAGTAAGGAGGTTTTGGTTGATCTTCTTGAAAGCGCTGTGGACGGAGATAGCTGGTATATCTTCTGGCACACATTCTGGTTTGTAGGACTTGAACAGCCCTAGGAGGACCAGGAGTTGCCTGTACATGTTCTGTAATATCAAATAGCAACTTATGTAACTAGCATAAACTTTAAAAATATTAAGTAATATTATAATTCTAAAACAAACATTTTATTTCAGACCAAGAGATCCATATAGTGTTGGTAGGAACTTAGCCTAAGTAAGTAAAGAGAATAATAATAAAAATACACAAAAAGAAACATTAGTTGGCTTCATGCACATGTGCACGCACATGCCTGCCAGCCCAGAGCTTGATAAACGGTCCATCAAACCATCAACCTCCAACAGCTTTGAAGTAATTTTTTCAGAGGCTTAATGTTTGCAAGTTTCTTCCTTCATTTTATTTTATAGGATGATCAAACAAAAGCTATATTATTATGTCAGTCATCTACATTCATTATAAACCTAGCGTTGCCAGGTGTCTGGATCAAGCTGGACACAGTCAGGCTTTTTGGTTGTGTGTCTAACTAATTTAGACAGTTTCCTATCTGTTCAGCTTTTGTTAGGCTTTTGAGCACATTTTACATTTGTCATGTGTTCATTTCCGTTTCGCCTACCTCACCTTTTATCGGTTTGACCACATTAGCCGAATAGGGAACAAACTTGCCTCATACCCAGCAGATAAAGCTTTTTGGTCCCTGGCTAAGTCGGTCGAATCGAACTTCTGCCGCCCCTCACTACCACCACTGCTGAGACCCGATGGGTCACTGGCCCACTCCGGTGAGGAGAAAGCAAACTTGTTTGCTTCTATGTTTGCGTATTCGTCGCGTCTAGATCCTGGTAGCGCGAGGCCCCCTACTTCTCCTGATGGATGCGAGTTGAGTATGTCGAACATTCGCATTCATCAGAAGGACATTCTTCGGGTATTGCGTAACCTAGACGTGAATAAGGCTAGTGGCCCCGACGGGATACCGGCAATTGTTTTGAGGACTTGTGCGCCTGAGTTGTCTCCAATCTTGACACGCCTATTTCGCCTTTCGTTTGAGACTGGAAAAGTACCGAATGCTTGGAAGCAAGCTAACGTGCAGCCCGTGCCCAAGAAGGGTAGTCGAGCTGACCCGTCGAATTATAGACCCATCTCGGTAACGTCCATACTCTGTAAGAGTATGGAACGCGTACTGAATCGTAAGCTCCTAGCATACCTAGAAGCGTATGATATCCTTAACGACCGACAATACGGGTTCCGCCGAAATCGGTCTTCTAGCGTATGCCATTCACATCTGGAGTGAGGCCATAGAGAAGCACGGGGAGGCACTTGCGGTCTCCCTTGATATCTCAAAGGCCTTCGACAGGGTCTGGCACGATAGCCTTATTAGTAAGCTTCCTTCCTTCGGTCTGCCCGCCGGATTGTGTGATTGGATTGCAGATTTCCTGAGGGATCGGTCTATCCGAGTGGTCATAGATGGCTGCTCGTCTGGACTACTGGATATTAATGCCGAGGTTTTTTAGGGGTCGGTGCTCTCGGCAACATTGTTCCTGCTGCATATTAATGATCTGCTAAAACCCGGTACCTTTGGGTATGCAGACGACTGCACTGTTGCTGAGAGATACGTGTCCGACGCACGAGCTGGTGGGTCGCAGATCCGGTCTCTCCGGGAGGCTATGGTTGAGCGCTTGAACTTGTCCTTACAGGCTGTCTCAGACTGGGGCGATGCCAATCTGGGCAAGTTCAATGCTGCTAAGACCCAAGCGTGTCTTTTTTCCGCTAAAAGGAGCCAATTCCACCCAGCTCCATCTTTTCGTGGTGTAACCGTGCCGATAACCGACCGACTTGAGCTTCTTGGTGTTACGTTAACATCTACCCTCAATTTTGGCCCTTTCATAGAGGCAAAGGCTCAAGTGGCTGCCAGAAAATTGGGGGTCCTAGCAAAGATGAGACGGTACTTCACGCCGGAACAGCTGCTCAAGCTCTATCAAGCGCAAGTTCGATCGTGTATGGAGTACTGCTGTCGTCTTTGGGACGGATCTGCCAAATACCAGCTTGATGCCCTTGAGTCAATTGAGAAACGAGCCAAGAGGATCATCGGTAATGACAGGCTCGTCGAGTCGAAGCTCCAAAGCCTTGAGCATCCACGCCGAGTTGCTGGCCTGTCGGTTTTCTATCGCTTGCATTTTGGGGAGTGTGCGACGGAATTGCATGATTTAATTCCGCCAAGCCCGTTCCATCATCGGACCACAAGACGAACGACGATGCGCCACCGGTACATGGTGGACATCCCACCCACACGCACTAAACGTTTTGGGAACACATTCATAGTGCGTACAGCTAAGGAGTGGAATTCCCTGCCAGAGTCTGTGTTTCCAGATAGCTACAACCTGGGAGTCTTTAAGACAAGAGTGAATAGGTTGCTTCTAGGCAAACGTGCTCCATCTTCGACTGCTTCGTCGCTTACCATCAGGTGAGATTGTGGTCAAACGTATGCCTATACATATAATAAAAAATCCCTAGCGATGTACTACTACTATTACAATTAAAGAAATTAAAATAGTAAATAATATTGAATGATTAATAATAAGGAAGACTGATTTATTCAATTTTATTCGTGCTTCTTTAGAATTTAAGGTAAATTTTTTTAATCAATACAGCCTACTGTTACTATAAAAAAAATTGTTGTTTTATACTAAGACTAAAAATTTAAGGGTGTCGGCCTTTTTACCCAAATGTGGTCTGTCTGGCTTTTAGGTTTGACGACCTGGCAACCCTAGGTGTACCACATAACAGCCAGAATTATTTCAAAGTTCCTTTTCTGCCAAATGTCAGATGAACAATAGATTGGTCTCATGCATTGGACTCGATATTGTATTGGTTCCAAAACTTACAGCAGGCTCAGATAGATGATAGAATTCTTGCCTTGCAGTGGAACAATACAAGCTTGTAATAATAATATTTTTCTTACCTTTTTAGCCTCTCTTTTCTTAGCATAGTCAAGTAATTCAATAACTCTCCTTCTTGTTACATCAATAGGCTTTGTCAGGGTATACACTAGTTTCATAGCATGTGGTGTCTGTAAAAAAGTATACATATTTAAATGTTTAAAATTGTCAGAAACCCAATGAGCATAGTTAGTTATTAACCTGAACTATAAAATATTACAATGGGATGCATATGATTACAGCACAGTTAACATGTTCCCTTGACTTGTGTAGACAAAACTTATTATCTAAACATAGCCAATTAAATAATATATTATCTAAACATAGCCAATTAAATAATATATTATCTAAACATAGCCAATTAAATTGGATATTGTGGTTCTTCAGTTATAAGAACTTGCTGTACTGACAGGTAAAAGAGTTATTTTATGTAAGGTTGTTTTAGATACTTACCAGATCTTCATAAGTTAAACTAACATAGAAAACATCATATCCTATGTCCAGGGTTTCCATATCAATGCAGTCACATTCCATTGCGGCTGAAATAATTAAAAACAAGAGTGATCTTATAAGGGTTACTTTTTTTACCTTTTGAGGTACGAAACCATAAAAATGTTTTAGAATGTGATATGTACAGTTTTCGGTGTAGGTACAATCTACACTAATATTATAAAGAGGAAAGATTACACAAAGAAACTACTGGATCGATTTGAAAAATTCTTTCAGCAATGGATAGCTACATTATCAGGGAGTAACATAGGCTATATATTATCCCCGTACTCCTTCGGGAACGAGAACTACGCGGGTGAAACCGCGTGACGTCCACTAGTAAATAATAGTTTTCATGTTTAGCATGCATCACAAAATGACTGAAATAACAGTATATCACAGTAAAAGAGAGAAAGTATATCTGACTACCTAATTTACCTGTTAGCCAGTCGAGTAAAAATCCAATTCGTGGAAAAGATGACTTGTTTTCATAATTAGAAAGTATCCAGCTCAAAGCATATTCTATGGTTCGGTCCTCGACACTGTCTGAGGGCACAATGCAAGCACCCAAGCCCTTCCATTTTGTAATAGCTGTAAATAAAATAAAACAAGCACATAGCTTTAAATACACCAACGGGTCAATCAATGACTGTTTTGCCACAATAAACTAATATTATGGGTACTTACGAATAGACAAATTCAACCAAACTTTGAATAAAGTATGAAAGTCATTGTACTGCAAGCCACTGGTATCAACTGCATAAGCCAATTCATCGATTTTGTTTTGAAATAAATCTTTATCAAACCCTTTCTTCAGTGACTTTATGTAATCAATTATCTCGTCTACGTCGGCCATCGTAAATCACTAAATTGAAGTATTGTTTTTCAAGAACCAAAATATTTTTCCACTCAGATTCAGTTCAATGAAATTCAAACTCAAAAAACGTTGACGATTGTTGATGACAGACTGACACATAGATTATACATAAGACTGACAGACGCTTGCAAACTTTAATTTGTAGATTTAAAAAAAACCAGCAACGCTGTATGGCTATATTATCATGAGATGGAAAACCCTAGTACTCCTCTTTCATTCAAAATACCGTACGTTAGAAAAGGACGGCGTATAAAACCGTATGTTTTCGATAAACATGATATATTTAAAAATTATCGATGGAATGTTTTCTTTTATTAACTGGCAATTAGTGGTGTTGGGAGCTTTTTTCATTGTTTGATTTAATTTCTGGTAAAATTCAAACGATACGTGTTTATTCGCAGTTGATTTATTATTTTATAATGAAAATTACTCGAAAAGCTCAACTTTTTTTTACGGCACGATATAGCTTGGATTAAGTTTACGGAGATAGTTTGTAACATAAATTAGTTTGTTGAAATCGCAATCTAACAACTATAAACATTTTAATAAGAATTATAAAATGAGAAATAGTGTTACACTGATTGATTTATACAAAATCGAATTGAAAATGTAATGATTTTGGAAATTTATGCCGCTTTAAACAATTATTTTAATTATGTCATTTTTTACTTACTTTATAAACGATAACTGAACGCGTCCATGTCTATGGTACAAACACTTAATGTTGCAACTAGAAAAAGCTTTCCCAAAGAGAAGGGACTACAAATAATATAAACGGTTGAAAAAATCAAATTGCGCGACACGCGTTATGCAGGTTGATTGGTAATTAATAAAAAACCTATAAAACGGGGGGTTTCTAAAACCAATTTGAAACGAGTTTGACCCCGGCAATATGGGGACAGAATTAGAATTATATTTCAAAAACTCTTCATTGCCAAAGTAACGAGTATTTCTATGGGTACACACTTGTACAGAATAAAAAGCATTATAGTCTATTATTTACAGAGTTTTATTCATTCCTGAGCTATCAGAAAAGTATCAGTTTACAATCCAGATGACGATTTTTCACAATTAGGAATTTTTGGTCGAGAGGTATTTCCTAGACAAAAATCGATTACAAATGAAAACTACCCAACTCAGACACGGCAATTCGGACTTGAAACTAAAAATGTACGTATATCTAAGCAATAACTGAGAAAATCATTCGTAAAAAAACAGCTCGTTAAAAGAAAAATAGTATTATCCCGCCATAGACACAGGCGCTTCTTATTTGAAAAACATGCACAATCTTAACGTCCTTACTCCTTCAGAACTTTACGCATAGTAAAACTTGATTTCAGCTGAACTGGTGCTGTAGGGAGTTTTGGGGGATTGTCTTCATGTAAGTATTTGATGTTTAAAAGTGCTGAGTTTTAGTTTCGCTTGATCCTATATCCTGTTTTTCGCTTTCATACCTACGTCATATGGAAGGTAAAAAACTTTAGACCTCAAATTCCTGAAATAAGGATCTAAAATTTTTAAGTTACAAGTTGTAATTGGATTTACATTTGGGGGCACGGAAGTGCCACCGCCAAGATGAGCCAAGCGAAGCGCAAGGGCACTACTCACCTTTCACGAAGAGCTTAGTCGTTTTTTGGAACCCTCATTACTTGGGTTTGGATTATACCAGATAAACAAAATTTTCGAGATATGATATCAATAGTGAAATTATTAAACATATAAAGTTTGAATTGCATAGCTCTTATACTTTAGATTTTATTGATATCTGTCTACATATTTCATATTGACATATTCTGTGGCATAGCTGAACTTAAACAAAAATTGTTAGAAATTTATTTGTAGTCAACTCCCAGCAGTACTTATGTTATATTTTTTTTTTTTAATTCGTGTATTATTTTCAATATTGTTAAAATCAATTGGTCTGCCAGCTAGCCACTATTTTTTATTATTTTTATTTAATTTATCAATTTAAATTCAATACAAATCTTTATTGCAATCAATTTCATTTAATGACCTCTGCCAACTTTCTCTTCACATGGGAAAGATAAAGATAAGATCGTCACCTTTGCTGACGATACTGCACTGTTCTTTAGTGGTGACGGATGGGAGGAGGTATTCGATGTTGCACAACTGGGACTAGAACGCGTAAGCAACTGGCTGCGAGGCAATGTTTTGACTCTTAACGTCTCTAAAACAAAGTACATAGCATTTGCTCAAAGATCTAACTTGCTCCCACCCTCAACTCTATCAATTACGGCTCACACCTGTTGCTTTGAAAACACCCAATGCTCTTGTTCTTCCCTTGAAATGACCGATAATATTAAATACCTGGGAGTCACTCTGGATCAGTATCTCTCCTTTAAACCACACATAGAAAAAATCGTGACCAGGTTACGAAAAGTAATTTACATTTTCAAAACCCTAAGACACTCGGCCAACCGAAAGACTATTAAGATGGTCTACTACGCATTATGCCAGTCACTTATTGATTACTGCATTACATCATGGGGAGGTGCCGCAAAAACACACCTCATCGAAGCTGAAAAGGCACAGCGTGCCATACTTAAGGTTGGAGCTGGTCTCCCCTTTCGTTTTCCGACTAATGACCTGTACAAAGAATGGGACATTCTCACAGTCAGACAAACGTTCATATTACTTACAGTATTTAAAAAACATTCTCAAATACAGTTTGACGCGAAGCTACTCAAAGAAAACCGACGAAAGGGTAGGGTATGTCCCACGGCTCAATTCAAATCCACACTCCCTAAAAGATTCTTTTGCTTTCTTGGGCATTATCTGTACAATAAATTGAATAAATCCTTAAACCAATATCCAAAAACTCGTTCAAGCTGTATTAAGGAAATAAAAAAATACTTAAAAAACCTGGACTATCATAAAACAGAGAATCTTTTGACCGTTCAGAAATAAAAATAATTTTGACCAACCCCGTACATACGTAGCTGTTTCTGACCTCCTTGAAAAACAACTCTCGCTGCACTCACTCCACAAAAGCCACCTGCACTCACCTCACTCACTGCTCATCTGAATTGCTCACATACATCTCCTACTAGTCTAACACTTCACAATACACTCACTCACACATTATCTCACAACATGACTCAATAACTTCTGCAGAATAATAGGTAGGTATTTTATATTTTAATTTTGTTATCACTTCTTCTTTTGTGTTGAGCATACCTATTGTCTAACTTTTAGGTGCTTAGTTTATATTTTTGTTATGCATAATTGTTTAATTTCGACTCTTGCACGGTAGCTCCGTTAAAGCTTATTCTAGCCGTGGAAGGGGCCTGGTGACCTGTATCACAGGTTTTTCTCAAAATCCTATATCAGGCACCAAACTGTAGCATCGGCAAATTTGAGTTGGCAAGCTCGACTGCGTCGCCCACTGCTGATATTGCACGCTTTGCAACATGCGCCGCCGCCGTCGCTGACTGGGCACTAGCCGAGATAGTGACTCGCGTAGGTACGTCACCGTCGAAACGTGTCTACGCTGATATCTTCGCCACGCACAAACCTGTGTCACAGACCAGGAAGGGGGATAAGAAGAGCTGCTGTGAACCTGCCGTCAGGGGTTCGAAACCTAGCTAGAGCCTGTTACAGGCACGTGTGACAAGGATGGCTTCGTGAAGGTGGAGAGAAAGAAGGGGAAGAAGCCTCCTAGTTGGAACCAGTGCGGGACACCCCTGGCAGGCAGACCAATATGCTGCGTCCAGCAATACTTTCGACGCAGCTGTATGTGTCTCAGCTATATCGACATCAGCTTGCTTGCTTATAGATGAGGCAAAAGTAAGACAACTCTATAAGGAGTAGGTATTGCAGTGGTGGACTAAGCTTTTTGGGAACGTGAGTAGCCAAACTAAGGGCGTTATATTAAACACGCGTGGGTACACGGGAGAGGTGTCTAGCCACCCTCTCTCCCCTTTCATCCACGCCAAACTCGTCAAACGCGACCGCGCCTGTCACTTAAAACTTTACTCATACTATACTATATCTTAATACAAAAACGCAAGCTTGCAACCTGCGTGAGGTTTAACGTACGCCCTTTAGACCCGGGTACGCAAAAAAGCATAAGGAACTTAATGTTAAATTCCAACAAAAACATTTTCATGAAATATTTTGCCAAGACGAGACTTTATTTTACTACAATTTATAACAAGGAGTTTGCGGAAGTCTCATACAAACTTCCATCCCCTAGTTGAAGAGGTCGGGGGGTAAAAGTTCCATGTATTCGATTTTTTGTTGTTGTTTGTGTACTAATATAACTAGCTTACATAGAGTGGTACCCAACTGATAAGGCGCCTCGTGAATCTTCGTTCGCCCAGAAAAGAAAGTATGGCCCCGAAGATTAACGAAAGAAAATAAACTTACAATCAACCTTAGGTCACTAATTTAAGGTTCATAATACACTGCAGCTGTTAGTTCCGTCTCACTCGCAAGTCACGTGCATGCCACGCGGCGCGCGCTAACATGGCGGCAGCTGCCGACCAATAGCGGTACAGGAAAAAGAAGCGCGGTGCGTGGAGCGTACCGATTAGTCAATAGCATTTCCCGCGCTTTGAAAATTCATCTTCTGCGCAGGTACATCGGTAAGCCACATCAGTTGGGTACTACTGTACCAAATTTCAGCTTTCTAGGACTTCAGGAAGTACCCTAAGAATTTTGATGATCATCAGTGTGTGAGTCAGTGACGTAATCGGGATTTTTTAGATATTTATTTATTTAGGAACACCAACTACATATTTACAAAAGATTTTACATAAATTGTCAATTGCTCTGTTCTGTGTAAATATGTCACTTATAGATGTACACAACTTTTACACTTTGACATTACATTGGATAGGTAATCATTTTAAATTTGATTTTAAAATATAAGTTGTCACATTTATAATATAATTATTGTATATAATAAAATAAATTAAATTAGTTTAACCCATCAGCGCCGACCGTCAGCGTGCGGTCAGCGTGACAGGAAAACCAGCCTTAAAATTAGGTTTAACGTGGACTTTAATATCATAAAAGTGGTATCACTAAACATCATAGACAAGACGCTTTATATTTTCGCTTCTCTTATTTGAAGTGTCAAAATGAACGAATTGTCGTTTGAAGTAAACAGTATGGATATTTGCCAATTGACTATTTTATGAAATATGTTCAAAATCATATAATCAAGAGTTAACTTTTAGTGTTTAATAAAAGCCGTCTAAAATGTGGCCCATGCTCCTAAATATGACGCGCGACGAATGTCGCCTCACGCTCCGTAGACTCGGTATATATTTAGTCCTATAAATGGCTTTCATTTTCCCTCCTATGGTTTTCTTAAATTATACTCAACGCGTCGTACCTAATTTGTTGACAATCGTATAACAAATATGTTTAGAAACTCATAGTATATTCATTTGTTTCTAGAATTGGAAGCCTACTCGAATATGATCAGTGTGTTTAGAGCACAAGGAGCATTGGAAGACAACAGAAAAAAGCTACTGGAAGAACTGCGCGCCGTTTTGCATATAAGCAATGATCGGCATAGCGCTGAGGCGCGCCGCGTGTCTAATGATGAGTTATTAGCTACAATTGCTGATCAGTAAGTTGATATTTAATATTTTCAGTGTAGGGTTGTTGATTTATTTTTAAACACTGTTACACAAAGTCAAAGATGGCTGAGAGTAACTGAAAGTCAAAGGTATTAACATATTGTTCTTGTTTGTTAGTATTTCTAATACCTTGTGTGCATAATAATCCTATAAGATTGTTATAAAACTTGATATTTTAAAACTTCTTTTTGTGTATTCTATTGTTACATTATTGAATCTCAGCCTTGTGGATGTATGTTTGGTTTGACAATGTGGGCTGACCACTGCTTTTTGTTAAGTTTATGTGTATTAAAAGTATTAGAAAGTAATTTTTGATAATATTAAAATTTTGACAGATAACCTATTCATCTGAAATGTCAAATTATTTTTAATAATTTCTTTTTCAAACTCATTAAAAAGTTTTGTGAATGATACTTGATGTAAAAAAAGTAATATGCTTTTTCCATGCCGAGTCTTTTATGTAATTAAATCAATTTCAGATTTACATAATACAAATGATTTACCTAAAACTTCTGAGAATAAATATTTAATTATGAATGGTTTGTAGCATTACCAATGAGGTTTAATAAATTGAGTTTCACAAATTAAAACTATTATATAATTATAAATTGCAGAATTACATACTATTTATTTTTAGTTTTATCAAACTGTAAACATTGACTTAATTCTCTATGATAAGTTTATATTAATGTATTTTATTATTACTTCAACAAATAGGTTATCAGGTCCAAACACAGGTTTAGCATGGATCAGCGAGGGTCGGAGGCGGGTGCCCCTCATGCCCCGTGGGATCGCACAGACCATGTACACAGAAATAGCAGATAAGGCTGCCGAAGCCGCAGCTGCTGAGAATAAGGAAATTCAGAAGAGACTTGAAGCTGAGAAGCTGATAGCCCCCAAGTCCAATGAAGAGGAAATGCCGGATGCTGAGGGCCAGACAGCTGAAAGTGCCCTGTCTACTGATACCACTGATGAGACCATGTACCCTCCCGTAGCAATGGAAGATCAGACAACTAAAGTGAGTTTTGTACTAACCATTTTTTATATTTGAATATTTTCTTCATTTTCAGTTCTCAAAACTATTCAGAATAATATTCAGAGAATTAATTCTTTGAATATTATTAATAGTGCTATAGTACACTGCTTATTGTGGCGACGCTTGGGGGAGGCCTATGTCCAGCAGTGGACTTCTTTCGGCTGATATGATGAATATGTACTACTTCCTGAATACAAATTCAATAGACTTGCATCTGGGTTCTTACATAACATCAATAAACCAAACAGTATAATAAGTCATAAAAGTTTGAGTTAGGTCATAATAACAGTGCTTGGTAACAGAAAAAAAAAACATAGTTATTAAGTCTATGAAAATGTTTGATTTCTATGGATCTTGTTTATGAGGTCCTGGTGCCATGCAATTTGCTAACCAATTACATATGTTGATAAAAAATAATACAATTAAGTTATTGTGGAAAATTTAAATAGATTGCTTACCATCAGATGAGGTAGTGTTCAAATGTGTGCCTAAGAGTAAAAAAAAAAAAAATAGAGAAACTTTCCCTTTCCCATGTGGAATTCCATATTCATCAGTCTTATCGTGTGGGCTGTGGGGTCGTTAGGCCCTAATGTCAGAGTTTCTAAACTGCCTCAAGGGCCTGTGACATGGTTTATTTGACCACTGCCATTTGGCGGCCGGGACCACCGGCTTATATGTGCCTTCCAAAGCACGGAATCATCTTTTTATCAGACAGGTGATTCAAGCTTGCAATGTCCTAGCCAAAGTGGAAACAACTTTACAATGTATGCTTCCTGTAGGAATCGAACCCACAACCACCGGGTCACAAGGCAAAGGCCTAAACCACTCGACCACAGAGTTTTTTGTTTGCTTTGTTTCTCAGTAAGACGTTATTATTAAATTTATATACTAGTAACTCTAACTTCTTCAATTTTTTTTTTAAGATTTGGGAAACAGAACTTGTGAGTCGAAAGCGGAAAGTTCCTGAGGTTGGTGCAATACCAGATGAAGCCAGCACTCCTGTCAAAAATATGAGGAACATACCTGTCAATACCAACCAAAAACATTTGAATCTGTCACAGATTTATTCTAAGTTCTCACAACCAGCCACAAGTGAGTTGGCTTTACAAGTTTACATATTATATTGTTGTTTCATGAACAAATTTTTTGCGATACCTACAACTTTTTTTGAGTTTCCCAGTATTTTGTCTAACAAAAATATATTTGTGCACAGGTAAACCATCAGGGCAGTCAAAACACTCATATAATCAAGTAAGCAAAGTGTCAACCAGTAAACCGAGTCAAAGCCACGGGCCGCGCTCGACGCCGCATAAGAGCAGGTCTCATAAAAGTGCTAAAGGTGCACAAATTGTATCTAAATCGCAAATGAAAAAACAAGAACTGCCACCTTCTCCTAACAAACAGTACAATCCAACCTCTATGCAGATGGAGTATTCAGGCCCTCCTAACACTTTCCAAGCTAGTTATGCTCAATCTTTATTAGGTAATAAAACAAAACCCGACTACTTGGACGAAATAAAGCCTAAAGTGTTGTCTTCCCCGGGAATGGTGACGGACTCCCCCACCATGCAGCTACTGACGCAGCCCGCGACCGTGCCGCACGAGCTCGAGGTGTCGGAGAACGCGCACCCCGATGACCCCGCGTCCCTGCAGGCTCAGAGCACTCCCGTCACTCACAAACATACAATATCCGGAAAACCTTGCCAACTTATAATAAAGAATCGCGGTGAAATAAGCACAGACAAAAAAGTACAAATGTCTGACCTAAAGTTATTACAAAAACCCTCTGAGGGGATCAAACTATTGTCTAACAGGCAAGTCGTCGTCGCACCGAGTTCAGCTCAGAAAGCATTGAACACGCCGGGCAAACTAGTGACCACTAAAGTGATCGGCTCGATACCAAAATCGCGTAATACGAGCACGCCCCTTATGTCAGAGAAAATGATTGTTGTCTCGAAACCTTCGTCGGAAAATAGAAATATGCCCAACTCAAAAGTAATAATAACATCCGCCGTCAGCACGCCGCACAGGGACACCCACCCAACTAGTACAAACAGCATATCAAACAAACTAACAGAAACACTTACACCTAAGGGCATTCCTGCCACTGATCTCAAAGTATCAGCTAAAGCAGTTGTTTTGAATCCTAAATCAGGACAAAAAATGGTCGTGTTACCGGCAAAAGCTCGAACGAAACCGGGAAACGACGGACAAATACCGCTAATACATTTCAAAGGTATACCAACTGCCATGAAGTTAGTACCAGTGAGTTCCCAACCTATTACACAAGTTCCGAAAGCGCCCGCCATGACTGTAATGTCTAAACCTTCAACAGTTAGCTCCATTCCATCAAATGCCAAAATCGTTGGTGTTGAGACAATTAAAACCGCGAACTTAGCTGATATTGTACCAGTAAAGGGTTTAGCTCCCGTGACAACTCCTAAAATTTCCAATCCGATTGTTCGACCATCCAGTGCAAAAGGCAGCGTTATAGTAGTACAAAAGGGCACACCGATAGGCAAAGCTTTAACTTTTGCTAAAAATGGGAACGACATGTCTAAAGTAATAATGGGTAAAAATGTTAATCAACTACTGCAAGCGTCGAAAGCTGATCAAACCGAAGCTGGCAAGTGTGCGGGCAACGTTATTGTACTAGAGTTGAACAACGAACAGTCTGGTCGCACTACTACCATGTCAGAGATATTAGACAGCCGCGCGAGTAACGCTCCTCGCATTGCCGACGAGGGGAAGTTGTCTCAAATTACCCCAGATACACCAGTATTGTTTGAAAACCAAATGACAGAAGAAACTTGCAATGCGAGCAGCTTAGATTCTACTGTTGGAAGCATAGGAGAAATAGTACCTATGGAAGAAGGGGGTTTATCATTAATCGAAAAAGATGAAGGCAAATCCAATTTCACTAAAGAATCAGAAGGGGTCAAAGATTCGTCGAGCGTCACTGACTGGGAAATGGAACTTGACACAGTCTCGAGAAAGGGCAAAGACGAGGACAAGTTAAATTCTCTACACCTAGACCTGGGCATGTCCAGTGACAGCGACAGTGAGTACATGTCCACCAGTCACAAATCAAAAACGAAACATTCATCACAGGAGAGCATGCAACGGGCAACACCAAGCGGTAATCTTTACATTTGATTCCACCTTTATTTTTATTTTTGTTTGTTCTTCTGATTAATTTGTAAGAAAACCTAAATATTTGTTCAGGTGAGAGCAGCGAAATGTACAGCAGTTCGAGCGCAATGACCCTCGCGACCAGAACGTTACTCAGCCAGCTGCAAGACGAAGGGTCGTCGAGTAACGATTCGTCGTTCGCTCTTAAAACTAAAATTGAAAAGCTAAAAGAGATCGATTCTAAACTGGATAAATCAGAGTCCGAAGCACTTACGAAAGCGAAAGAGAAACTTTCCGAAAAAGTAAGAGAAGCTCAATCACAACAGAAGAGAATAGACATTTATAGCACTGCAATCACCACTACTGACATAAACCTAGACTCGTTCTCGTATCTGGACGAGGGCGACATGATGGCGGCGGACGACGTGTTCGGTGTGGAGGCCAAGGCGCGCGAGGCGAGGCGAGCCGACACGCTCGATGACCAACTAAGCCGATTATTAGGCGAAGATTCGGCTAACTCGACTGACTCACAAACTGTAAGTGAAAGTATGCCTTTAAATAAATAAATAAATGAGCAATAAAATAGGTTAAATAAAATGATGGAGCCTGTGGAAGATATCTTAAATAAAATGTAATGAACTTAGATTAAGCGCGGACATATAATGTGAAGTGAAAAGTGGTGACATTGTCGGTCTCGAGGGAGGCGTGATCATAGTGCTGTTTTGTTTGTTCTGTTAAAATATACAGTTTTTTAAAGGTGTTTGTATACTATCTGCGTATTACATATTTCCCTTCATAATAAAGAGGCTAGCAGATTGAAAAAAACAGCTCAGTAGTAGTTTGGGGATATTCAAAGTCTCATCTGCAAATACATGTTAGATCTTAAAATCAGCAATTTAGTTATTAGTTTTTTTTTTTAATAATATAAACAGTTTTCAATTGTT
The DNA here is from genome assembly GCA_947578705.1 of Lacanobia wlatinum. Classification (NCBI taxonomy): domain Eukaryota; kingdom Metazoa; phylum Arthropoda; class Insecta; order Lepidoptera; family Noctuidae; genus Lacanobia; species Lacanobia wlatinum. Next base: position 7,763,538 of record OX388028.1, on the reverse strand, counting down.
ATCATTTGAAACACTACAACTACTTACTAAATAAAACAGAATAATTATCTTTATAATAATATTCAGTAGGTTTGGTTTACACATACTCAAGTAAAAGTTTTGAAATAAAACATAGTCATGAATAACATAACTTATTTATTCATATAAATTCATACAAGTTTGAATTAGGTTAGCTACATACACAATCAAGGTAACTTATATTTAAAAGTAACATACGAGTATATTGCTTTTATGTGCATATAACTGCAGGTCAATAGGTAACCTGCATTAATAAAGTGCATATTTTATGTTAAGTTTAGGTAACGACAATGCATACAGTGTAGTACAATTGCAGCCCGTAAAAATGCCTCAAGGAGTAATTGAAAAGTGGACACATGCTTGCTCAGTGTCACTAAAGCGTTATGTTATTTTAACGCTAGGGTAGCATGTAGTGAGTTTCAGTGGTAATACCATATTCTCTAGTAAATGTGTTGTTTTAAAACCATTATTATTTTAAATAAAATATAGGACCAGCCTTACCATATTCACGTCAAGTCACACTTGGTCCCGCATATATTTTACTGTGGAATGTAATTTCTGGTATAGATTTAGTTAACCAAGGCAACTTTTTCATTCAGTACCTATACATTAGAACGCACAAATTGTTTCTAGATTTTTAGTTCTAATTGATAATGATTTTTTTATTATTTCGTTATGTTACTTACCAATGACTCTAAATGCAGTAACTGCAAATGGCCTCTTAATTAGTTTTAATTTGAATCTTTAGGTTTGTTTTATGACTGTGTTTATAGAAGACTGTATTATCTATTTGATGTGGAGGGCGGAGAGACAGCAACAATGTTACATTTCAGTATACAACCTGTACCAGAATAAACGCAATACCTCTTAAGGGGTCATTGTACTCATCATTATGAACAACTTTTACTATGGAACCAATCCCGAAATCGCGAAAAAAATTATGCGCACATAAATGTATGGGGGAGTCGATTTTTATTTCGCAATTTCAGTGTTCGTCCCATAGTGAAAGTTGTTCATAATGATAAGTTCAATGACCTCTTAAGAGGTATTGCGTCTATTCTGTTACAGGTTGTATACCAGCTACTTACTAGATACTGATAATCTTACAAACATAAATAATATATACAATTGTTTATATACATTTCCTTTTAGGTTTTCATGCATAGAGTATTTAATCACATTATTTATTTCATGGGTTTTTCACAGTTGTTATTATTCTAATATAATCTAACTAGGGTGCGATAACAATTTCTAAATATGTATAGCAAACATAGCAATTTTTTTTTTTTTTCATAATAACATGGTAAGAAATCTAAAGGTGTACATAATATTGTAAAAAAAAATAGTTTTATAGCATAATAAATAGCCCAGTGTAGAGTATTACATTTAAATGATCACACATTGAAGAGTAGGATGCAATACATCGACGTTTTGTTTGGAATGTTGTAATATTATAATAAACAGTAATTACATTCTGTTTAAAAACGATCAGGTCTAGTAACAGACATGCTATTGCCTACATACGATTTTTTTTCAATTAACCTGGTGTACCAGTTGCTAATCCTATGTCAAAATAGTTCAGCCTAAAATCCTTCGCCCCGATATGCAAAAGAACACGTTAAGTATTTTCAAGCACCGTTTTGCAAAACAAGGTTGTGGAAATAATTAGGATTTAATGGTTTCTTAAATTACAAGTACAGTTTGGTAACAAAACATAGGTACATAATATTATAATATTTTCAAAACAGCTTGGATTAATTGTTACTAGGTACACTTATTTCAGTTGGTAATAGAATATCAGGTCAATTTAATAGGATGGTAAAACTGCACAAACGCTCTGTTCGATATCTCTATGTTTAAACACGTTGAAGCAGAAAAAGAAAACTTATTTTCTGTTCTCATATTTCATACTTGAAGTACAGACGCGCATCAAGCTACAACAATTTGAATTTACAACTTTATCGCAAAAGCGTTAGGTTCAAGTTAGACTGGGAAAATTTGACAGTTTCGGGTAACTTGATGTGCTTGGCGTCTGTAAATACGAAAAGTTTAGAAGATCCATTTTTTTATCCTAGTCTTGTTGAGATCTCGATACCCTATAGATAGGGAACGTGCACGGCGTTGACTATGCAATTTAGTATTACATATTTGACACTAACTTAAAGAAAACTTGACATTGACGCTTCTGTGCTGCCACCTACAGTTTCTGCACGCTCCATTTAGGAGAACGTGCACGAAGTAGACAGTGCCATCTAGCGTTGCATATTCAAAAATTATATGACAATGACACTTCTGTGCTGCCACCTACAGTTCCTGCACGTTCCCTTTATCACCAGTGAAGTTTCGCCACTCAATTTTATTTGACTTTGTTTTCTTGGTTGCAATGCATCACAATGTGTCTCACTGAGTATGACAAAGTAAAACAAAATAAAACTTGTCTATTTCTAACCGAGCCTCCTAACATCAATTAAAATTGGCCTAAGGCCCATACTTTTATTTTTAAACTATGACTAAATTTCTATTGATTTTAACCAATTATGAGTTAACTTACTAACGCCATAAGCGTGGATGCGGCGCGCTGGTCGGGGCTACCGGCCGCGAGGAACACACGCAGGAAGGAAGGTAGTCTATCTAGATTATATTTACAGGTTGTCTTTAAAATGGTGGTGCTACACGATACTTACGTTTCTCTTAATCAGGACAATTGACGTATAAGCTATAGGAAAGGTTTGTGATTGTGTGACTTACACAAGTCGAATTAAGTATAGGTTTAAATGTGACGCTTACAAAAATAAGTGTTCTTATATTTTTGATTTTCTAAAGTTTTACCCCCTGAACATTCTTCCACTAAAGTAATGAGCATCATATGATCATTGTAGACATAAGCCACGTCCTCACTGACGACAAAGAGCCCGACACACAATCGGACCTTGAGATAAATGGAACCTCGACACTAGAGGTTAATGGTACATATTTCTTGCTTTAAAAAGAATGTATGTACATTCTAAAGAAATTGTGCCATGGGTAGCAATTAGTTCGTTCTATGACAAATTTGTAAATATATTACTATAATGTTAATGTTATTATTTTTATTAAAAAAATATCATTGACAAAGTGTCAACTAATAAAAATGTATTAGTATATTTTGTATCATAATAATGTACGAGAAAGCATTTTTGGATGTCTATGTATGTCCTACAATAAACTGATGTAGTTTAGCGAAATGTTAATAGGTTTATGTCGATATTGGATGCAGGTGAATATGATTAAGATTGTTACCACGATGCAATAAAATTATGGATAGAATGTGTTCCCTATATGTAAAATGTTTCCTGAAAGGATTCATTTATTGTGTAATATAAATGCTTGTTAAATGCCATGGCAATGTTAACGATTGACCTGCATCAGTTTATTTTGTAAAAAAAACATAGAATAAGATGTTTATTTGTTTCGTGAGCTGTAAATATTTTGCGTAGAAATACCTAGTACCGTCGTAGAATCAAACATGTTGATACAATTTTCTGTGTTTTTTCGCAAGTTTATTTTTATCTACTTATTTTAACGAATAAAATTTTAATCAAACTTATGAAGTTTTTCATACCTACTACACAGGTACATACTCCAGCACATCAAGCTACAACAATCTGTCAAATTTTCCCAATCAGCCTTGAACCTAATGCTTAAGCGATAAAGTTGAAAATCTATTAAAGGAATTTGACAGATTGTTGTAGCTTGATGTGCTGGCGACTGTACATAGATTTGACTATGGACTCTATACATACCGGCCCTTCCTTTTAATGCCCCGTCTCAACAATTCATCCTGTACATTGTAATCTCCACTTATAAGTTATAACATACAAAAGCAAAAAAGTTTGAAGGTAAAATAAATTAAAAAAAAAACGTAAATCGGTAAAAAGTTAACCCCTTATACATAAACGTCTTATAAAATATCTTTTTTTAACGTTTATCACATCTTTGTAACAAGGACGTGTAGTATTTATATAAGATTTTTATGTATAAGGAGATTTTTTTTTAATTTTTAGAAAATAAAATGTACATGACATACAAAAGTATACGATAAAAGCAATTTAAAAAAATAATCAATAAAGACAAGCTGGTTTTATAAATACTGTGTTCTTTCGGTACATTGGAGTAGAATTTCGTAGTGCAATGATACATGGTTTTGGCCGTCTCCGTACCTGAAATGCTAAAAGAAAAAACGAAGTATAATATTTCGTACTACCAACGTGCGATGCTTTTGAACCTCATGATGATGTGATATGAATTCGTTTTATTTTAGTTACTGTCTATGGCAATTTAATTTGGGTCAAACTTTATAGTCTCTTACCAAAAGGTCTTACAGAACTTATTTCCCTTACATGTTAATAAAAGTTTTGTATACATTTGCCCTTGTTATTGTACAGACTTCAGGTGATAAGAGGAAAACCCGCCAAGTGCGAGTCGGACTCACACGAACGGTTCCGTACCATAAACCGAAAAATAAACACGTTTCATGTACGGGAACCCCATTTAAATTATAATATAATTTAATTTTTTATTATTTGTTGTTATAGCGGCAACAGAAATACACACTCGGTGAAATTTCAACTGTCTATTACGGTTCTTGAGATACAGCCCGCTGACAGACAAACGGACAGACAGCGGAGGCTTATTACCAGGGTTCCGTTGGTTACCCTTCCGGTACGGAACCTTAAAAAGTAGACAACATTTTTCCAGTGGTCAAAATAATAAAAAAAAATTGTCAATTACCTATACTGTTTGATAAGCGGCTGTTTAAGATGAGACTTTGTGAATTGCCTCTGCAATGTAATCCACGTTCTTTGAAGAGATGCCAGCGACGGAAATACGGCCGTCCTTAGTTAGGTAGATGTGGAATTCCTTGGTGAGACGCTCAACCTGGAAACAGTAAAACAGAATACAGGATGGATTCTTAAAGGTAACCCTGTAAAAACTTAAAACTGTAAAGAATTTATTTTGAAATTCACAATATTATATCAGTAATTAATTATGTTTTCATAAGTAAGCATACGTCGAAAAATATCCTGAATGATTGATCATTACGAAATGTTTTTTTTTTTTTGCGAATTGTGACTTTTCTACACCCTCAGTCCTCATCATCATCATATCAGCCGAAAGACGTCCACTGCTGGACATAGGCCTCCCCAAACGTCGCCACAACGACCGGTCCTGTGCGTCTCGCATCCATCGGCTACCCGCGACCTTCACCAGGGCATCGGTCCACCTTGTGGAAGGCCTTCCAACGTTGCGTCTTCCAGGACGCGGTCGCCACTCCAGAACTTTTCGGCCCCATCGACCATCTGTTCTGCGAGTAATGTGCCCTGCCCACTGCAACTTTAGTTTGGCGATCCTTCGGGCTATATCGGTAACCTTGGTTCTCTTGCGGATATCAACCTCAGTTGGTCTAAAATATTTTTTGATCCTTATTAGAATTTAGATTGGCGTCAAGAAAAGATTTAACGTAAATTGCCCATTTTCTTGCTAAGTGTAGTTCTTTTTTTTCTGTCCGATTTGACAGCTGAGTAGAGAGGGATAGAAGATTGCTTTACCACTAAGTGCGAAAGAGATTCATTTTTATGTCTCTTTCATACTTACTAGTAAAGCAATGTTGTAACCTGCTGTCAAATCGGACTTCTAAGATTTTGGTGACTTTAGTAATAGTTATTGTTGTAGTTACATTGGTTTTTTATTTGCATTTTATTTTTAAACGCGAGTTTTTATATATGAAAGATTAAAAAGACACATCAAGCTCGTTTACCTTCATTTAACTTCCTAAACTTTTCTAGTATCCCAGAGCGGGAGGAGTCATTTGATGATTTCCCATTCTTAAAAAAACCTTTTACGTATAGCAATAATTACTAAAAAAAACCGGCCAAGTGCGAGTCGGACTCGCACACGAAGAGTTCCGTACCATAAACCTTAATTTTTATTATTTGTTGTTATAGCGGCTATAGAAATACACAATCTGTGAAAATTTCCGCCTACCTATTACGATTCTTGAGATACAGCCCGCTGACAGACAGACTGACGGACGGACAGCGGAGGCTTAGTAATAGGGTTCCGTTGGTTACCCTTTGGCTACGGCATCCTATACAAGTGTAGAATAGTCTCATAAGAATTATTTTATTTTAGCTGTATCGGTAAACCCGCCATTATTTCCCCGCCTCGAATATCCATCCTGTATAGGAATGGTAGCTATAAATTGTATTACTGAACATTCAAAGGTAAACAACAGATCCAGCTCTGTCGTAATTTTAGATTTGTTGTTCGAGTTCGGTATTATAGAACTTGAAGATGTTTTAAAATTATCATTTTGGTGAAATGATTATCAAAATTTGCTACGTCGTTTAAGTTAAAAAATGTATTTAACTGACATCAATGTTTCTTTATTTAAGGAACATAACAGGTATGTAGTAAAATATCGATCAATTCTTTAATAAATTTCAGATCAATCAGAATTTTCTCTCGAAAGATATAAAAATAGCTCATGCCAAACGTTAAAATGTTAAGCTATCAGTAATATAGTAGCAGGGCAGGCGTATTCGTCTTTAAAGTTTACTAATCAGAGAATGTTTTTAAATATTCTTTGCTTCAACAGCGTAGGCTAACCGGGTTTAAAAATTTTTGAGCTCATAATTTTCTTTTAGTAAAATTACTATTACATAACAAAAGCAAAGTTGGTTTCACTGGATAATACGGTTCGTTCATAACTACAACACTCAACTACCTGTGCTTCGGTACTTTCTTGAACAGTTTTCAGGGGCCTCGGACTCATCCCTGAAGCCCTGAGAGCAGGGCGACGGTGCGTCCGACATACACTTATGAGTCTTCATTCATGAGGCTCGAATTAAAAAAGAAGTGTGCGATTGACGATTACTGTCGCGTGTTTTCAAATATGCAAAAATTGTGGGTGGGGTGATATGAAAGAAAAGAGTCAGTGTAAATGTAACGTTCTGGGGAGAATGGGAGAAGAAAAAGTCTTGCGCCAGCCTCAAAGAACACGAGGACAACGGCATGAGTCGTCTCCCGTTAGGGTACAATTTAGCCTGAAACTAATGAAAGTTTTTAGTACAATAATGTATACATACCTGGTTGGGTTTAAGTCCAGTGTAGCAGAACATGCCGATCTGGTCGGTGATATGGTTCCATGGATGTTTGTTGCCGCGACCCTCGATGCCTTCACGCAGCTTCTTGCGCATAGAGATGATACGGTCAGCCATTACTTTCACATCAGTCAACCTGTGAACATGTCACATTTTTGTGTGAGTAGTGTGAGAGGGAGATGGAGCTAACGGGACAGATTGGGTAACCTCTCATGGACGCTGTAAGGTACCAAGTACCTACTCATATCAAAAAGATACGTTCTATTACTAGCTTCTCCCAGTGACTTCGCCCGCCGGGTTAATCAAAAATAAACCCCAGGGAACATCTCTAATCCAAAATTCGTCAAAATTGGTTTAGCGGTTTAGGAGTGAAAACGTTACAAACAAACAGACGAAGTTACTTTTGCATTGGACATCTCTTGACTGAACTTACCCATCTGCTGAATGTCATCTGAGACTTTTTTTTAAACATCAAAAGCAACAAGTAACTTCTCACCACATCTTTTTAAGTTCCGGGTTGTTGAGGATCTCGGAGACGATGCGTGATCCGTTGATGGCGGGGTTGGAGTAAATTGTGCGGATCAAGATCTTGACCTGAGACATCATCTTAGCTGCGGTTTCCTGGTCGCCGCACAGGAAGGTGAGCGCGCCCACACGCTCACCGTATAAGCCTGAAATAACCAGAATAAATGTATATTACTAAATTTTCATATTATTATTATCATGGTCAGCAAATAAAACCGTCATAATTAGGTCAAACACAAACTATTTTTCAAAGAATTCATTTATACAATTTTGAGCAAATCTCAAACTATCAAGTTATTTGCCCATTCTAAACCCTATATTTCTAATGAAAAAGAAGTGCATAATATAGGCAGGTACTTCAGAAAACATTATTTAGCGTTCATCGATCTAAATGTAAACATTTCTATTGGACTCGAAAACTATGTTTATTATTTTCTGCTGTAGAAACCTAGGAAGCGCAACCAACTGCACTTAAAACCCGTTAGGCTTGGTAGTAAAAACGCGCTATTAATTAACTTTCCGCTTAAAGATAAACCCGACTACGTTACGTTACGATACGACAAAAAAAAAACCGGCGAAGTGCGAGTCGGCCTCGCCCACCGAGGGTTCCGTACAAATTTGTAGCTACAAATTACTTTAAATAGACTATATTTTTTATGACTATAATAACAAATGTATAGTTTTCAAACTTTTCCCTATACTTGTAGTATAAGACGGTATTACTTGCCAAATTTCATAGCTCTAGGTCAACGGGAAATACCCTATCCCTACATTTTGATTCACTTGAGTGTCGAAATATACGTTTTTTACGGCCCTATCTTTTTTTTACTTAACTTAGAAGTTTGATTTTTTCACATCTGCAATGGGCAAGACCTGAGTTTATGGTTTTAATTTCAACTCGATACCTCCACGCGTTCCCGAGAAAAACGGTCTTGACAGACAGACGGATGGACAACAGAGTGATCCTATAAGGGTTTCGTTTTTTCCTTTTGAGGTACGGAACCCTAAAAACGCATTCTGAATACCTGAATACAATTTTCTAATAAAATTGTAAAACAAATGCCATGAGGGTAAAAACGACAATCGAGCCAATTGACGTCATATAAAAACTCGGATAAGATAACAAGGTCAGAACTGTAAACACGCGGTTCATCTTTCACAAACAAGTATTGTGTGACGTCACAACAACTGGGTGCTTGACGACTGATCAATAAGCTACCGGTATTGCTTCGTTTTTATTAACAGAACTTAATCAGAATGTTCGTTACAATGTTTGCTATGGAATATTAACTTAATAGATTACTAGTGGACGTCACGCGGTTTCACCCGCGTAATTCCCGTTCCCGTGGGAGTACGGGGATAAAATATAGCCTATGTTACTCCCTGATAATGTAGCTATCCACTGCTGAAAGAATTTTTGAAATCGGTCCAGTAGTTTCGGAGCCTATTCATTTCAAACAAACAAACAAACAAATCTTTCCTCTTTATAATACTAGTGTAGACTAGCTTCTGCCAGCGGCTTCGCCCGCGTGGTCCCTAGGGAACATACTCCCGGGATAAAAAGTAGCCTATGTCCTCTCTCAGACTCTTAGACTATCTGTGTACCAAATTTTATTTAAATCGGTTCAGTAGTTTTGCAAAGAAAGCGCGAGAGACAGACAGAGTTACTTTCGCATTTATAATATTAGTAAGGATTAGAAATCAAATAGGTAGGTAGTTATAACTTTTCGTTATTAAGTGGTAGAGGTGTGTCAATATTCACAAGATCCTAAAAGGAAATTCTTCACCGGGCGCATAAACGAGTGATGCTTACTGGTACTTTGTACCGGCTGGGAATTTAGGCCTGTGCATTCGCATCGCACAAACTGTTAAAACACCTCCCTATACTTTGACAAGTTCTGACATTAATTGTCGCTCAAATGATGTTGCGGCATAAATTCGAAGGCTTTTTAACTACGAGAATTTTATTGGTCTTTTAATTTTCTGATCATGCTGAGCACTCCAAACGGTCGGGCTGACAACTAAAAGAGGTTTACCCCGTTCCCTGACAGAATGATGAATAAAAAGTTGCGTGCTCAATTTACGGGCAGAACTTGTATTTCAAAATAATTACCTTTGTAGATTTCTTTTTTGAGTTAATATTTTAAATGTTATCTAATACCTTTAAACGACCAATTCTTGTATTTATATAATCTTAATCTCGGAATCGGCTCCAATGATTTTCATGAAATTTAGTATGCAGGGGTTTCGGGAGCTATAAAACGTTCTAGCAAAGCTCGGTCATCTAAGTACTTACTTTATTGTTAATTGTCATTCCCCTTAAATATACGGAATGTACCCATGAGTTAAATATCGGAATGGAAAAATTGTATCTTACTGATACTGACGATAGTATAGTACCTAATATCTTACGACAAACTTTGTGATACATTATAAATATTGCGTCACGACGATATAATATTTGAGAACCATCCGATAACTGACATAATTCATCAATGTCGTGTGCACCGTTGCTGCACGTTTATTTTACTCCTCGCACTTCGATCAAAAGTTGTCTCTCCTAAAGTAAGTTAAGCATTTAGTTACAGACTATTCTTTCCTTCCTGGTGACCCTGGAACAGTTTCTCGACCCGTCTTCATAGAGAACAATTTTCACGACGGAACCAATAGCCGATTCATGTCAAAATGAACACTCCTATGTACAAAGATATCAGCCAACATGTACAGTTACGAGCACAAATATCTAACCCTGTGTAGTTCAAAATGTTTCAATCCTTCAATCCTAATAAGTGACACACTTACCCATATTCTTGGCAAAACTCTGTGCTAACATCAACTGATGACCTTCCTTTTCGAAGAGACGTACGGCAAACGCGTCGTTGTCAACGTTACCAGTGGCGAATCCTTGGTACGCCATGTCGAAGAATGGGAACAACTTCTTCTGTTTAATGACCTGTGAATTTCAGAAGAAATTAGATAGGTACACAGGCTTTTTCCACCAGAGATATACGAAGCGAAGATGCGTAGCGATGGATTAGTTTGCACTTTAATGCCAAGCACTCAACACAATATGGGTCGAACAATAATTCGTTCGTGTGCCCACAACCCGCATCTGAGTCGTCGTTTTAAGTAGCTATAGATGACTTGTGTTCATGCGCGGGTTGTGGGCACACGAACGAATTATTGTTCGACCCATATGTTGAGTGCTTGGCACTAAAAGTGTAAAAACACCTTTGCACTTGGCACTTAAAGTGTTAAGAACCATTAGAAGCACTTGCGCTGAGCGAGGTACGTGAAGCGATGGAAACGCAGCCTGACTCGCGCGACTGCTTAGCATGGGGAGCAGCCTTGGCCATAAACTGCTCCCCCATGCTCAGCATCCTCAGACCGGGCAAGTATTTTATGGTTTCTCCATAAAAAAATTCTCAGTGACAGCCCGGAATTTGGAAGTTGATTTGCCAGTCGATTCTGTAAACATGTCGAAGTGAACGCTTGGGTGAAGTGATCACGAAGTGAGCTGTCATTCCATCTTTATCATACATGGATTGACAGCTCTCAGAATCGACTGGCAGATCAGCTTCCAAATTCCGGGCTGTCACTGAAAAATTTCTTAGCAGAATCGCTCTGCTTATACCCCCGTGCTTAAGTAATTTAGACAATTGGTATTGTTCTGAGCCTGATCTTTTCTTGTCGCGTCGGAATGCCGTCCTGTCGGGCTATCAGAGTGAGGGAAGAGAAAAAGCACCGATTTTTGCGTACACGCTTGTGCTCCATACCACCCGCGTCCAGCTGTCTCCTATGAGATTGGCCGCTGTGAACAAATATCAGTCAAGATATTTATTGCAAATATTTACCTGTGATAGTTGCTTCCATTGCTCCGGCTTAGGATCAACTCCGGTGGGGTTGTGGGCGCACGCGTGCAGAAGAATAATGGCGCCTTCCGGCATTTTCTAAAATTATGAATAAAAAAACATACCTATTAAACTTTATCCTCAATATGGGTAATCACGAGATCGCGGATAGTTATAGCTGCTTATATGTTACATAAGTTATTAGCTATCTACACAAGTAGGTAGGTACTTTTGTCAGGTGTTGACTTTTTTACTGGCAGATTTAGTCTACATTCCAAAATAAAAAATAGAATTTATCTAAAATTATTCATTAAAAGAAACATATTATAAGTACTTTATCCTCATGAAGTAATCACGAGATCGTGGCTAGTTATAGCTGCTTAGATTATGTTTAAGTTATTAACTATCTAGACAATCACCTAAGTACTTTTAATGACAAGGTACCACATTCATATTATGCCTACATAAGATTACCTAATGCACTTGCTTCTGTTAGCCTACATATTCAGGGTCGTTCCTGACTTATAGACTATAGGTATTGTTGTACAAATAACAACGATAAGGCAATGCTGTAATGAGTTAATTTCCATTGTTTTCGATTACTGCTCCTATAAAACTAGCTATTAGAAAATCGATCTTGTGAGAAGAACCAATGTTGGATATCTAGTTTAGGACTTTTAGTCCCCATTTAAGGGTCAGTTAGATCCTTCCTTTCGGTTACATTTCAAAAACAAACTGCGAAAATTTTTGTTTTTAACCGACTTCAAAAAAAGGAGGAGGTTCTCAATTCGACCGCGTATATATAATACTTTTTTTTTTTTCTTGTGTGTTCGCGGATAACTTCGTCGTTTATGAACCGATTTCGATGAATCTTTTTTTATATGAAAGAGTATGCTACCGAGGTGGTCCCATTGCCACCACGTCAGGATCTGATGATGGAAACCCTGAGAAATCGAGGGTCACTCTCGAAAATTGTAGGCACGCATCTGGTAAAAACTTGATATTCGTGTGTATATCGGGGTGATACTACAAAACAATGAAGGTTTGGATCAGACCTGATGATGGAGACGAAAGAGAGTCAAGGGAACTCCACATCGGTATGTAGGAACTACCAAGAGTTTGGGCTTATTTCATTCGTATTGACGAGACACCGAAAGCACTAAGTGAGTTTTATTAACTAAGGCCCAGTTCGTAACATAACATTACTGTGAATGGGTACGCAGGTACCACTAAAAAGTGAAAAATAGAAAGAATAAAATAACTTTAATTTCAGAAGACGGTGTCAAAAAACGAAATAACCAAAAACACCGACTTCCGAAATTAAAGTTATTTTATACTTTGTAGTGTTTTGTTTTTGGAAGACGGTTTCATTTTTTTTGTTAAAAAGTATTTTATACTGAAGTTAGATAGGTCAGACATGCTTAAGATCACGCGTGTGTTTCGTGTCGGCTTTATCGTATTATCTAACAAGAAACAGTAAATATTTTTTTGCTATAGGTAGTCATTCCAGTTTTATCTAGTTGTAATAAATATGATAACTTGAGTTTAATACCTATAAGTGTTGACAAGAATAGTCGAGTTCTTTTACCTCATTTAGTTTGTCAACCTCAGCTGACTAATATTGGGACAAATTAAATTAGTTAGCGAAACTTCAACGACGTGATGGGATGGATGTGAAAAATCTAAACACTATTTAAAGTAACTAAAATATCAGCCACCGTTGAATTCGTAGTTAGCTGTAGTTCTGTAGTCATTGGATATCAATCGGCATCACGACTGCGGAGTTTCGCTAGGTAGTGATGAACACCTATAATGCTAATGTGTTTTCTAACAAAACCTAATTGCATACAGAAAGTGTAATAATAGACATGCCAACAAGAAGTCACTATTTAGAGGCCTTGTGTTAATTTTAACATTCAACAACTTCTTGTCAGGTGTTGACTTTTTTTATTGGCAATGTTACAGTCAAAATTCCGATTTAGAAAAAAAATACACCTCCACTTTCCTTTATGTTGCTTATTTGTAATTTTCTCTGCTAAATGCAGAGTTAATAATAATAAGAAAAAAGAATGTGTAAAATATTATTTTTAATGTCTATTGTTCAATGAAACAAAATAATGTAAGTATTTACAGGCAAAATATAAAAGATGAAAAGGCCATTATGGCCAATATTATGGTATGGCGATATGCCTAAGCTTTTGCCGCAGTTTCGCCCGAAACGAAAGACAAAAATTATCTGTTTGGAATGTATATCGGGACAAAACATTTTAAATTTTAAAAAAAATAGTAGGGCTGATCCAGAAAGCAGTACTCCTGGACACGGCTCGTATAGTGAGGAGGTTCCTCTCTCAGGAGCCCTGACCACCGGTAGCTTGGACCATGTTCCTCATACCAGTGGGCTACTTTTTTATATTTTTATAGAAATATTTAAAAATGTAAATTGTATGAATTAATAAATGGAATAATAAAAATTGTCATACATATATTTTTTAGTGTCTGTATTTTATATAGATCAATGCAGAGTTAGTTAGTACTATAAAAACATTTTTGTAGAGTAACTTGATATAAATTAATAAAAAAACTTACACAAATATCTTCACAAGCACCATTGAGGTCAAAGCCATGGGTCTTGGGGTCGTAGTAACGGTACTTCTTGTGAGGCAAGCAGATCATGTTGCAGATCTGGGGATGGTTGCCCCAGGTTGGGTTGGGGAACCATACTTCCTTCTTGCCACCAAAGTGTTTCGTTATAAACTCTAGCCCCAGGCGTAGTGCCCCCGTACCAGATAGTGACTATGAAAGAAAAGTAAGTAAATTAAGATTGCTGGTAATATAATATTAATATGTATTTATTACTTATTGTGATAATACTTCTTGGTCTTATGTCAATTTCAAGATGCACTCACCTGTACAGTGCAGTTTGTCTTATCTTTTAGAGCTTGGCTGTTATCACCAAACGCAAGCTTGGCTACAGCACTGGTGTAGGCTGCATCACCCGAAATTGGAGCATACTCGTGGTTCATGCAATTGTGGTAGATGATTTCTTCAGCCTGTTGTAAAAAACAAGTACACTTAATACACAATTTTTATCTATTAGCTTTTATCAGTGACTTTTATCTGCATCACAGTAAAAAATGATGCTCCTGGAACATACTATTAGAATAAAAAGTATCCAATGTCCTAATCAAGATTAAAGTCTATAATGGACCCACTTATGCAAATAGGATGTTTTTGGTTTATATTGTGTATTATTTATTTATGATACACCTCATATTTAAAGCAGAGTAAAAATAAGGCTAGAGATAGGTGTAGAAATAAACATAATTTTCACCAACTAATCATGCACCCACCATTCTAGGATGCAGCTGAATATCAGTTTATAAAACCTTTTATTTCATACACATATTTTCAACTTTTAATTGCATTTTTCTCTGATCACGTTTGTATGTCAATTTTGACCAGGGAGAGTGCAAGACAACGAAGTTTGGAAGGAAAAAGGGAGGTTCCCCAGTGGTTTCCAAACACATACTAAACTATGGAAAAAACATTGCATTTTAAAGTTGGATCTACAAATACATAAGTAGAGTTTTTTTTTTTAAATTTAATAGTATTGGAAATTTTAGTCATCTATCCAAAGTGTACAGAATAACTATACTTAAATAAATCTATTGATATGACAACATTCTTTATCTGTAAGCCACATATGAGTGAAGAAGTCCTGGATATCTTGACACAACAGTGTTATATATCACTTAGATAATATTATATTAGATAATAATGCTGACCTTTCTCACTGACGGCAGTATATGGGGTTTGCCAGCATCATCTCTGTAGGCACCGACACCAAGGTTGACCTTCTTAGGGTTAGTATCCTTCTTGTAGGCCTCAGAGATACCAAGGATCACATCAGGGGGGCCCATAGGCACACCGCCCCAGTAGGTGCTGCCAAAATGATTTATTCTTTCAGAATGTATGAAGTTATTTATGTTAGGGTGTTCTTATATGAATCTTTTATCAATAAGTAATTAGTATCCACTTCATTAACTTTTGCACTGATACTGCGTTTATTGAATATATTGAAAACATGAGCTCGAATATAACATATTTAATGAAAAGATACCTTATCATTTCTAAGTTACAAAACCATAACTAAAAATATATTTAAGTATAGCTAAAATTGGTTATAAATGCTTAACTAACATGCTAAAATTTGAATAAAATTTATGAACGGTTGTCATTAGTTTTGAAACAAAACACATTGTTACGTAAATTACCAAATTGCCGGTACATTACCTGTTTGCCCTTGTGGCAACGTTAAAGTAATCCACATTATTTCTGAGCACTTGCACTGATAATTTTGCTAAAACGTGCGGCATTTTAAAACGGTCCTAAACTTGCGGTGACTGCTGCGCGAATGAATGATTTGAATAAGCTAATAAATAGTTCCACCCATAGAGGTTTGGTTTGTAGTTCCAACACCGCAACAGCTGGCCGCACAGACCGATTTGACAGATAGAGAGTTACCACATGCGACTTTTGATTTCTTCCCAGACTTGAAATTATTTACTCAAAAACCAATATTTTGTTTTCAAAAAGTGTAGGCAACTGTATAGATACATTGCTGATATCGGAATTCAATTGACATTAAACGCTCATTCTAAAATACGTGACGATATATTATTGGCTGATATACCTAAGGGATTAGAAAAAAAAAACAGACCTATTCACTTAAAATGAAATATACAGATTTTTGTCAATGAATTTCATGCATCATCAGTCACTGCATTACACGATAGGCTGGGATCTGTGGTACTGACTACTATGTTGTAGATTACCAATCTAGGTCTTTTGGGGGGTGCTTAAGCCCTGTATCCGAAAATGGTATCCGAGTAAAACGCCTTTGAAACCGTCCAAATGTCCGTGTGTCAACTTTTACCTATTGCTTTTTTACCTCATACGAGGGAATTATGTTTATGTTGACAACATTAGAAACTACTAACGTCATATTTGCAGGACAGCTGCTTCGACCAAAAGCGTTGAATTTGGTCGGATTGTTCCATTTTTTGCCAACCAATGTCACGAAAGGTCATTATGTTCAAGATGGAGTATGACAAACCGACGCTTCTTAATTTATTTACCATTTTATTTATTTTGGGGATATAATCATTCTGAGTCATTGTATCCAATTATTACTGAATATTCAATAATCCCGTCAGAGCCCAGCTGTTTATTTATAACTAGCGACCCGCCCTTGCCTTGCATAACTACCTACGTATAGGTAGAGTTTAGATGGAACTTTGAGGTACGAGAGTTTATGGTAAAGTACTTTAATAGTAAAGTAACCTAAAAGATAAATCAATAAGCTTAATTGAAAACTGCAGCGAAATCTGTTATCTGTTAGGTACCCACCTATGTATCCTACCCAGTTAGAAGAACGCCATTCGTTTTTTACTGTGTCTCGTTCGATCTCAGATCACTAAGATCATATCCCTAATACCTACGAAAACAATTTATAAATTGGATGGAAAGTCGAAGAGGACTCTGAAAGGGGAAAAAACGTACTTAAACTATGTTGGCATTGAAGAAACAACAATATTTAGGGCACTGCAAACGACTAAATTCCTAGGATCACTGCTTGTGGATCTAGAGTACCTATATGGATATGAATAAAAATATGGAAATTAAAAGTTAGTAATAATCTGCCGCATAGTGTCGGCCGGTGCAGTATGGTGCCGTAAAAGAATAATACCATCCCATCACTTCCCGTGGGTGTCGTAAGAGGCGACGAAGGGACTTGCTAGAGAATGGGCAGCAGCGTTCTCTGTAAAACTCAACACCATACACTGCGATTGCCAACCCGCCTGCCAAGCATGGCGATTACAGCAACCTTTCCGCCCTCCCCAAATGCAAAAAGCAAGCACAAACAAAAAATGGCCCCTAGTGCCCGGCAGCCCGCCTAGCCTTGACTCCGGTAGCGGTCAAGGTCACGGCGAGGCAAGGGGTGCGAAGAATTCCCGGAGGGGACCCGGCTACCCTAACAAACACCGACGACTGGACCTAGCAACACTGAACACGAGAACACTCCGGACCGACGAGAAGATCACCGAACTTGAGGAGGAATTGAGTATTGTGGGATTGTCTGAAGACCGAAGAGCGGGGGGGAGGACACGATAATTCTCAAATCCGGCAATCTGCTCTATTTCCGGGAAGGTGACCCAGAAGTCCCAGGGTGGTGTCGGGTTTATCGTTCACAAGTCCCTTGTGTCCAATGTGGTGAGCATCGAGTGGCGTACCTTATACTCAGAATATCGTCAAGATATTCGTTAAGGTCGTACAGGTTTACGCCCCAACCTCGACACACTCCGACGACGAAATAGAGACCTACATGGTCTCTATTACGTCTCTTACGACTATGACGAGCTGGGAGTGGGGCAATTTGGATTTGGACGTCGCTACCACCGGGGACACTTACTGGCCAGTTTTATCGAAAAGGAGCCCTTTCTCTCCATAAAACTGGCCAGTAAAGAGGCCCCTCTATATGATGAACTCTTTCGTCAGAAAGCATATACAGGAAATGGACCTGGCAGAGCCCCGACGGTGCAACTAAGAATGAGATTGACTTCATCATGTCGACGAAGAAGCAAATATTCAATGATGTCTCTGTGATCAACGCGGTGAAAACCGGAAGTGATCACCGCATTAAATGAAATTAAATGTTTTTTTTTTTATATTTGAATTGATTGAATGAAAGGTAAATTGCGGTTTACGATTTATGACGTAGGTATTAAAAAAAACTACTAACTGGTGGAAGTTTGCATGGTAATGTACATCATACATTTTTTTTAGTTTTATCATTCTCTTATTTTAGAAGTTACAGGGGGGGGACACATTTTACCACTTTGGAAGTGTCTCTCGCGCAAACTATTCAGTTTAGAAAAAAATGATATAAGAAATCTCAATATCATTTTTGAATACCTATCCATAGATACCGCACACGTATGGGTTTGATGAAAAAAAAATTGAGTTTCAGTTCTAAATAAGGGGAAAATTATTATTTTATCTATTTTTGTGTGAAAATCTTAATTAATGCGGTTCACAGAATACATCTACTTACCAAGTTTCAACAGTATAGTTTCGGAAAAAAGTGGCTGTGACACGGACGGACAGACAGACATGACGAATCCATAAGGGTTCCGTTTTTGCCTTTTGGCTACGGAACCCTAAAAACCAAGTATCTTGACTTGGCTCGCGAGGTTGTTAACATGTGGGATGTGAACACAGCAGTCCAATGCCGATAGTCGTGACAGCCAATGGCATAATTGCCAAGAGCCTCGACCAACATCTAAGGAGGCTCTTGTTGGGCAGCTGGATCAAGGGCTTGATCCAGAAAGCAGTACTCTTGGACACGGCGCGCATTGTTAGGAGGTTCCTCGCCCAGATCGCCCGTAGTTTGAACCCTGATCCCGATACCGGTGGGCTACTATTTTTTATATTTTGAAATGTTTTTTTTATCTATATCTATACTTCTATCTATACTAATATATAAAGCTGAAGAGTTTGTTTGTTTGCTTGAACGCGCTAATCTCGGGAACTACTGGTCCGATTTGAAAAATTCTTTCAGTGTTAAATAGCCCATTTATCGAGGAAGGCTATAGGTTATCATATCATCACGCTAAGACCAATAGGAGCGGAGCATGATAAATGTGACGCAGACGAAGTTGCGTGGGTCAGCTAGTTTTTGTATATTTTTAATAGAAATATTTAAATAGGTACAAGTTGGACGGAAATAATAAACATTTATTTTACAAAAAAAAAATCCTAAAGCGCTCTTCCTCTCTCCTAATTATTTAAAGTTTTGCTGTCACCCGACAGGCTCCATAATTGTTTCTATTTTTTATTCCTTTTACCACCTGTGTATATGTACATTATGGATTGTAATAAACGATTTGGGATTGAGATTGAGACTGAACCTTGGTTCTCTTGCGGATTCGATCACGCAAGGAAACTCCAAACATTGCCGTCTCGTCATTGCCCTTTGAGTGACTTTGAGCCTTCTGATATTATGAGGCTCATTAAGGCTGCTCTCTCGAGAAATGCTTAAAAACAGCGTGCAGATGAAGCAACTTTTCGTCGGCATTTACTGAGAAATTACATCAGAAAAAAATAGGTAATAATACTACATGATATGATACGTATTTTGGTTCAGCCATAATTTATGTATCGGTATCACATAATAAGAAAAAAAAACACCAAATCACCTCCAAATAATTGAGATGAAACCAATTTGCTCCTTCATTTTTTAACAATAGTCTAAAAAAAAATATCGACTGCTTTGCAACACAAACGAAAATAATTTGGCTTTGTTACTTTTAGGGTTCCGAAAAAAAAAGGAACCCTTATAGGATCACTCGGGTGTCTGTCTGTCTGTCTGTCTGTCTGTCTGTCTGTCTGTCCGTCTGTCACAGCCAGTTTTCTCCGGATCTACTGGACCGATTCTGTTGAAATTTGGTACACATATGGACTTCTGTGACCCAAACACGAACGCGTTACGTAAATCATTAAATTTTTAGTATGGGGGTCACTTTTGGGGGTCAAACTAGAAAATTTAAAAAAAAAGTTTTTTGAATAATATCGTGTGACATATCAAAAGAAAGGGCTTACTGTGAGAGTTTTAATTATATTTTTTTCATAATTTTAAAATAAATGGTTTTGAAGTTATTCAAGAAATTAGACGAAAAATGACCATTCCCCCCCCCTTATCTCCGAAACTACTGAGCCTAAAATTTTGAAAAAAATGGAGATAATAGATCTTTACCTAAAGATTACAGGAAAACCTATTAAAAGTCTGTAGTGTTAAAATAACATGTTTAAAAAATTTAATTCGTTCGGAACCCTTTGCACGCGAGTCCGACTCGCACTTGGCCAGTTTTTTTTTGAATATGTGTTATTTTTTTTATAATAAATTTGTATAGCTCCGTTTGTATGCACAAGGTCATTGGCATGTATACAAGCCTTAAGAGCGACCACGTTTCAGTTCCATATGTCATCACTAGCAACACGCACTGGTCATAGACTTTCGTCTTGAGACACTGTGGTATGTGGGACGAGAAAACACCAGTCCAAAACCTTGAAGATATTCTCCATTGCGGCCGTGAACAGTTTTGGAGCAATCACGTCTCCCTACCTCACACCCCGCTGCAGGAGGATAGGTTTCGAGGTCCGATCCTGAAGTCAGACTGACATGGTGGCGTTTTTGTACAAACCTTTCAGCACCTCGATGTACCGAAAGCCGATCTGGCACCGTTGGATAGACTGCAGCACAGCCCAAGTCTCGATCGAATCGAAGGCTTTCTCGTAGTCCACAAAAGCTAAGCAGAGGGGAGAGATTATACTCTTCGGTCTTCTGTATAACCTGACGGAGCGTATGTATGTGGTCTATGGTGCTGAACCCTTTTCCCCGTCAAACCTGCGCGCGAGACGGTTTGTGATGACTCTGGAAAATAGCTTGTAGACATGGCTCATAAGTGAGATGGGCCTATAGTGCTTAAGCAGGGCATTGTCGCCCTTCTTAAAGAAGAGTACCACCACACCTCTGCTCCATGCCTGTGGCGTTTTCCCCTCGAGTATGACGGAATTGAACAGTTCCTGAAGGGCCTTAAGGACCGGTTTGCCACCCGCCTTCAGGATTTCAGCCGTAATTCCGTCCTCACCCGACGCCCTGTTGTTTATAAGCTGCTTCAGAGCCATCCTAATCTCATACAGGCTGACGTCCGGGATGTCCTCGGTATAGTGCCGGGTCAATCTAGCTCTTGGGTCGTAAGCTTGATTCGTATCGAGTTTAGTCATTGACGTGTATAACTGTCCATAGAATGCCTCGATCTCTCTCAGAAGCTCCAAATTGGTGGATATGGTTCTGCCATCGGCGGTCTTCAGTTCCGTGAGCTGGCTCTGCCCAATAGACAGATCTCTAGCAAAGACCCTGGAGCCCTTATTCCGCTCCATCGCGTCCTTATTCTTTTCAGTATTAGCGGCGGAGTTCGCTTTTCAAGGACTTGGAGATCCGTCTATTTAGCTGCCGGTATATGCAAGCATCGTTTGATGACTGCAGATCATCTCCCGCCTCTCTTTCATACTTTTGAGAGTAGGATCAGAGAGCCTCTTGTTCTTATCTGTACGGTGAGTCTTGAAAAACTTAGACCCGACACCGTATGGACAGTTTCCACGAACCCATCGTTGTATTCGTCCACGGAGCTCCCTAGGCACTCGAAACGGTTCTGAAGTTCGAGCTGAAAACTCTCGGAGTTTTGGATCTGGCGTACGTGGACGGAGCGTAGATATCATCAGTGCGCCTCTTACCATGCGGTGATCACTTCCGGTTTTCACCGCTTTGATCATCATTGAATATTTGCTTCTTCGTCGACATGATGAAGTCAATCTCATTCTTAGTTGCACCGTCGGGGCTCTGCCAGGTCCACTTCTGGCCGTGGTCTTTACTGGCCAGTTTTATGGAGAGGAAGGGCTCCTTCTCCATAAAACTGGCCACTAAAGGGGCCCCTCTATATGATGAACTCCTTCGTCAGAAAGCACGAGTACAGGAAGGGAGGAACTTTCTGGATCAAGCCCTTGATCCAGCTGCCCAACAAGAGCCTCCTTAGATGTTGGTCGAGGCTCTTGGCAATTTTGCCATTGGTTGTCACGACTATCGGCATTGGACTGCTGTGTTCACATCCCACATGTTGACAACCTCGCGAGCCAAGTCAAGATACTTAGTTTTTAGGGTTCCGTAGCCAAATGGCAAAAACGGAACCCTTATGGATTCGTCATGTCTGTCTGTCTGTCGTCCGTGTCACAGCCACTTTTTTCCGAAACTATAAGAACTATACTGTTGAAACTTAGTAAGTAGATGTATTCTGTGAACCGCATTAATTAAGATTTTCACACAAAAATAGAAAAAAAAAAATTTTGGGGTTCCCCATACTTAGAACTGAAACTCAACTTTTTTTTTCATCAAACCCATACGTGTTCTATGGATAGGTCTTCAAAAATGATATTTAGATTTCTTATATCATTTTTTTCTAAACTGAATAGTTTGCGCGAGAGACACTTCCAAAGTGGTAAAATGTGTCCCCCCCCCTGTAACTTCTAAAATAAGAGAATGATAAAACTAAAAAAAATGTATGATGTACATTACCATGCAAACTTCCACCAGTTAGTAGTTTTTTTTTTAATACCTACGTCATAAATCGTAAACCGCAATTTACCTTTCATTCAATCAATTCAAATATAAAAAAAAACATTTAATTTCATAAACATAAACCTTATGCATAAACCGTGAACCGTTATTTACTAATAATAAATCTGTAATAGGTGCCTAAGTAAATAATAATTACAAAGTTACAACGAACAACAAGAACTATTCACGGAACCCTTCATGGGCGAGTCCGACTCGCACTTGGCCGCTTTTTTTATCTACCTCAGCCTTCACGAGGTTCTCGTCATGAGGGACTGTTATATCAACAATCATTGCGCGCCGTTCTAGTCGGTCTATCACCACTATATCAGGCTTATTGGCAACAATAGTCCTGTGAGTGGCGATAGACCGATCCCAATACAACGATACACATGTTATTATTATTATCTACATAAATATTTTTGGAATCAGGTTACCGACATAGCTCGAAGGATCGTCAAACTAAAGTGGCAGTGGGCAGGGCACATTGCTCGATCGTCTGGAGTGGCGACCGCGTACCGGAAGACGCATCGTTGGAAGGCCTTTTTTTTTTGTAACGGGGGGAAATCCTCGTGGATGTCCTCCACCCTGGGGCGGGCGGAGGGGTCTCTCAGACTCTTATTGACTTAACACCACCCCGGTGTTCCATCTCTCACCTACGCCGGGGATCGCGGGAACTTCCATCCGTAATCCCCCCGCGACGCTACCTCGGGTCCGGATGAATGGGGGGCAACGGACATCCCCAAGTCCGCCGCCCCTGGGCCTAGTTAGGGGGGCCGCTGAGAGCAGCGTCGTCTGACGCCGGTGCGCCTGCTGCGGGCCGGGAGAGAGGTCGAGATCTCCCTCTCCCTTTCCTCAGCCTCCTTCTGCGCGATAACTGTTTTGCAGAAGGAGACCACCGCATCCCATGACTCCTCGCCGTCGACCATAGCACGGACTAGGGCCGGCAGCGAGAGGTCACTGCCTACCACAGAGATAAGGGCACGGCGCGGCTCCTCCCAAGCGGCACACTCTGCCAGCGTATGCCGCGCTGTGTCCTCCCAACAGTCGACGCAGTGGTGACACCGAGCGTCCGGCTCCCTGCCTATGCGACACAGGATCCTCCCAAAGCAGCCATGCCCCGAGAGGACCTGCGTCACACGAAATGACAGGGAGCCGTGCCTTCTCCCGAGCCACAGGTCGAGCACTGGCCGGATGGCCTCGATAGTGACGAGGCGGAAGGGCTTGAGAGCCTGTCCCACCATTCCGCCACCAGGACCTCGCGCAGCTGCAACCGACGCAGCTCGATGTGTCGCTGCATCAGTCGTTCGCCGCGCGCCCGCGCGTCCTAACGCCACCGATGCAGTGACCCGAGGACTTTTGCCTCCAGCGCCCAGGGCGGAGATCCAGCCAGTACGCAAGCCGCCTCGTAGGAGATCGTGCGATAACCCCTTATGACTCTGACGGCCATCACCCTCTGCGGCTTCCGCAGAACAGTGATGGTGCTGGCTGTCAGGTCAGCCGCTCAGATCGGGGCCCCATACAGGGCCATCGATCGCACGATCCCTACTTACAACCGCCTGCAGGCGGTGCTCGGGTCCCCCAGATTGGGAAGCAGCGTTGACAGCGCCCCAGCCGCGCCCAACAACTTGGGCGCCAACCGCCGGAAGTAGGAGCCGAAATCCCACCGGCTGTCGACCACTCGACTCGACAGCGATACGGGCCCCTTCAACAACTATGTGTGACACCGGCAGCGGCGCCCGCCGGGGGCCATGAAAGCGTAGGAAGGCCTCCCACAAGGTGGACCGATGACTTGGAGAAGGTTGCAAGTAGCCGATGGATGCGGGATGCGCAGGACCGGTCGTTGTGGTGACGCTTGGGGGAGGCCTATGCCCAGCTGTGGACGTCTTTCGGCTGATATGATGATGATGATGATGATGATGAAGAAATTTTAAAAAATCGCGCTTTTGATTTTAAGCCTTTTCTTTTCGACCGTCGTCCGTCCGTCCGTCTGTCTGTGAGCTGTATTTCAAGAACCGTAATAGGTAGACAGTTGAAATTTTCACTGGTAGTACATATATTCCTATTGCCGATATAACAATAAAATATACACGAAACGTGATTTTGTTTGAGTTTACGGTACGGAACGTGTAAGAATCCAACTTGCACTTGGCGTTTTTTTTAAACGTTTGATAAACAAGTTCCGATGATAAAATCAAAGTAAAGTGGGTGATACACGTGCGAGCAATTGTACTTGTGGCTCGACGACCTTTTTCGCTCGTGTGTCACCGTAAGTACGCGTTCATAAAAACCGTAAGTAAGTTAGTTGGCGATCCAACAGGTTTGAAATTTATGTTCGTAGCTCGCCTCGGCTCGCACGTCTGTCAACGCCGCGAGCCATTACCTTTGTTTTATGACACGTCGAGTGCTATTGTGTTGCAAAAATTATCAACAGAATTATTGATTGTTTCAGGAACACGATTGTAACAAGTTCAAGGGTC
Organism: Lacanobia wlatinum; assembly: GCA_947578705.1. Lineage (NCBI taxonomy): Eukaryota > Metazoa > Arthropoda > Insecta > Lepidoptera > Noctuidae > Lacanobia > Lacanobia wlatinum. The sequence continues at coordinate 7,738,292 of OX388028.1, read as the reverse complement.
GACCAAATATTATGTGCCGAAATTATGGCGCTAAAGTCAACTGCTATTCCATATGAAAATGCTTCTCTCATACAAGTATTCTATCTGGCTATAATCTATACTTATATAATAATATTATAAAGAGGAAAGATTTGTTTGTTTGTTTAAATTGAATAGGCTCCGAAACAACTGGACCGATTTGAAAAATTATTTAGCATTGGATAGCTACATTATCAGGGAGTAACATAGACTATACATTATCCCCGTAATCCCACGGGAACGGGAACTACGCGGGTGAAACCGCGTGACGTCCACTAGTTCAATATAATTCCTGAATAACAAAAAACTGACCAAGTGCGAGTCGGACTCACGTGCAAAGGGCTACGAATTTAATTTTTTAAACATGTTTTTTAACACTATAGACTTCTTATAGGTTTTCCTATAATCTGTAGGTAAAGATCCATTATCTCCATTTATTTCAAAATTTTAGGCTCAATAGTTTTGGAGATAAGGTCATTTTTTGTCATTTTCTTGAATAACTTCAAAACCATTTATTTTAAAATTATGAAAAAAATATAATTAAAACTCTCACAGTAAGCCCTTTCATTTGACATGTCACACAATTTTGTTTAAAAAACTTTTTTTTGAAATTTTCTAGTTTGACCCCCAAAAGTGACCCCCATACTAAAAATTTACGTAACGCGTCCGTGTTTGGGTCACAGAAGTCCATATGTGTACCAAATTTCAACAGAATCGGTCCAGTGAATCCGGAGAAAACTGGCTGTGACAGACGGATAGACAGACAGACACCCGTGATCCTATAAGGGTTCCGTTTTTTGTTCGGAACCCTAAATAGTATCCTCCATTGACGACATCGCGGTCCCCCTGATACTAGAGTAATGAGCAAGCTTTGACGTGTTTTACCGACGTCGAGCCGAGTAATTGCACGATCTAAACCGCGTACTATAAGTTCGTACGTCTATCACCCACTTAATGTTTGCTGCGTACAATGAATTTTCAGTGGCGTATTCTCTAATCACGGTTTTATCCACTTGGAAAAAGTTTTTTTTATTAATTATATGTCATATCTATCATAAAGAAAACTCAATATTATGTTTTTGACACGTTGAAGTAAACCGGTCAACCCACCAACACAAACATTGTACACACGCAAATTTTTAAGAATAGCACCCCCAAACCTAAATGTCAAAATTATTATGACGTTTTCTTTTCGCTGAAAGAATTAGTGTCGAATAATCGTGTTTATTTAGTAATTCTGCTTAAAACGTTAAAATATGGCTGCTGAAATTAAGCCTGCTCCAAGGACTCCCAACGATAGGTTTTCTACCACAAAGAAACCAGCTCTTTTGAGTAAATTGGAAGGTTGCACCGACGATGTAAATGCAGCGGTCGTTATACCTGGCGAGGACGGTGTAATTAGCGTTTGTGATGATAAGTAAGAGTACTGACTCACATTTCGCCCATTGTTTGATAACAGAGCTCATTTATCTGTATGATTTTCCGAAAAACATGTTCCTCTTGTACCCTCATAGAACTGTCAACGTATTTGAAATCACCCCCTTCGTGGGCTGTAAATACTGGATAACTTCTAGTTAATTAACTAATAGCTGGTATTTAAATAGATGTGTATCAGCTACGTGACTGTTTCAATTTGTGGCAAATTGATATGAGTAATAATCTATTGTTATTGTTAAAATGGTTTTTCTTGTTTTTGTTGTCATTTTAATTTGGACTTACATAGGTACCTGTAACATTCTCAAACAAAAGTTTTAAGTCAATACAGATGGTTGATATTCAATTTATGTTAAATAAATAATAAGTTGGCATATAATTTTATTTATTCATGAGAATACAATTCACTGAGATACATCTAGTATTTGGTCTCTTTGTACATTTGATATGATTTAAATCGTTTTAAGTCAGAGGTAAATAAATGGAAACCTCTTGCCTGAATGCGGGTCCATATATGTTTGATCCATCTACAAATTTTTAATGGTTCTATAAAAAAGTGTAGGCCCTAATACCAAACAACAATTTCAGGACAGTGCGAGTATGGCTGAAGCGGGACTCAGGACAGTACTGGCCGTCTATTTGTCAATACATGCCATCTGGGTGCACTTCAATGTTCTACACACCAGAGACAAGGCAGCTATTCATTGGTCAGGAGAACGGCACAGTTTCAGAGTTCACACTGGCGACAGACTGTAATAGAATAAACCCTGTAAGTATTTTGTAACTTTTTCTGTGTCACATTTTTCATTAATGCTCTGCTCCTATTGATCATAGGAGGTTAAATAGCCTATAGCTTTTCTCGATAAATGGGTTACCCAATACTAAAAGAATTTTTCTTTTCGATTCAAAACAGAAATTCCTGAAATTAGCGTGTTCAACCAAACAAACTGTTTAACTTTATAATATTAGTATAGAAATTCAGTGTGACAGTTGAATATTCATGTTTCAAAGTTTCTAACAACACAAAACAAAAGTTATCAATTACACAACATTATAAAACTATCAATAGTACAATCTATTCATTTAAGTTCAAGATAAGATTTTTTGAAAAATTTGTCACTACTGAAATGTTGTATGACTCATTTGATTATTCTAATCTTTAAGACCGTATAAACATCTATGATTCAATCAATAATATTGATGCACAAAAGTAAAATGCCATCTGACATTTTTTGGATGGATATGCTGTTGTAAATTTTATTTTCAGGTTAAAACTAATACTAGGTATAACTTTAGTTGAATTTACCCTAAGCATTGTTAGCTCACATTATCATCACAAACAAACAAGGTAGAAAGGATGTAATTATAGGCCATTTAAGTAAGGCTGTGTTTATAGTAGCCTAGTTGGCGCTTGTGGTATGTTAGAGATGAAGCGTAACTGCAGTGCGTTTCTGTAATATTGAAGTGAGCTATCAATCCTACTTGGAATGACAGCTCACTTTGTGATCACTTCAACATGTTGACAGAATCAACCTGCTGATTTCTTTTGTTATATGATCACACCTCACCTGCACCGCACTTATACCTCTCAGTTAAGAAGGCCTATACTAAATCCTTCCAAAAGCTACCACAAGAATACAGAGCAACTGATCAAATAGTGAAAAGGCATCTACTATACACAGAAAACTTGGTGACATTGTGTGTGTGGTTGACCTTGACTCTATTTCATAATGCTCTCGAACTGTAGTAGAAACATTTTAGTTAATTATTTTTGTTTTAATTTTCATATACACTATAATATGATTAACTTTGTAAACCTGAAACTCTTATCACTATAAAAATTTGTATTGAATACAAATATTATTAAAAATCACTTGCCGTTTAGGTAAAATATTTGTTGCATACTTATTTATATTATGATTGTTGTTTGGATTTTTGATAAAAAACAAGGATAAATTCTTCACATAGACAAGCGTTTTCCCCAAATCTGAAACAATACAATCATTCAGATATATTTTTTCGTAGATAAGCTTTTAATTAGACTTATATAAGCAACATGTTGACTGACAGCTGCGATTTTATTAAAAAAATTAGAAAATCGCCACGGGTGTTCTGGGTAGCACGTGTATTTCGAGTTTTACTTTTAGCTTTTCCATGTTATTGTTGATACTTTTGGAACTTGTGATAGATTGTGTTGTCCTTGTGTTCGTCACCAGGTTTGTATAGTTTGTCGTATTTTTTAGGCTACTTCCATCCATAATGGATAGAAATAAACCACCCGATCCTGATCCTCCCGACATCCCAGCTTCCCTAACTCCTTTTCCTCCCACTCCGAACCCGATATCGCAGTTTGCCGAAGTAGTCTGTAATGTCACGGACATGGATGTGACACAAACACAACAAAACACTCGCAAATGTCCCGGTCACTGAGGAAATTATTACGCCTTCATCTCCAAGTAAGCAGCCAAAATTGGCAGAATAAAATATTCAGTGCTGGATAAGGCTCCGTACCTAGTACATGTTTCTCGAATTGAAACACAAGTAAATGCAGGCACCACACTACATCCCGTAAACTTCGGCAAATTTTTGATCCTCAATCACGTTGCGAACGTATTCCGTGATGGCGTAGACATAGTAGGTAGGAATCGAGTCTCTGTAGAGTTTACATCCCCTCAGGATGCTAACTCCTTCTTAGTAAACAGTCTGCTGTCGAAACATAGCCATGTTTCGACAGCAGACTGTTGCTGTATAGCCATACAGCATCAATCCCTACTTACAATATCACAAGGATGGGTGTGGCAACCGGTGTTATTTGTGTTATTACAGAAGAAGAAGCCATAACATATCTGTCTGTACCTACAACTGTGGTCAAATATTAAAAGTACGTCGCATAAACAGGAAAGTGCAGAGAGAAGGTATAACAGAGTGGGAACCTACTGAAACATGTATAATAAAATTCGATGGTCAAGTTTTGCCCAAAAGGATTTTCTGCTGTAACACATCCCTTCCTGTAGAGCAATACATTTATCCAACCACCCAAGGTCGAAACCACGCTGCAGTAGCCACGATCACCCCGTTGATGGTTGCAACATCCCTGAGAGCGAGGCGTTCTGTGTGCTTTGATCGGGGAATCACTATGCTAATAGCAAGTCATGCCCTGAGCATGGTAAACAGAGGGCCATTAAGACTGTTATGGCTGAGAAATGCATTTGTTATGCTGACGCTAGCAAAGTAGTCCCCATAACTTCAAATAATTATGCTAATATCACTAAAACTCCCGTCTCATATAAGAAACCCATGAGACAAGACCCATGCTCCACTTTCACCATCCTATGATAAAGCCAAACATCAACAAATTGTTAGTGTTCCCCAACCTTCACAGCCAAATGGCTGCGCTCTAATTAATGAAAATGTCCCCCCCGATAATACTACTTCTGTTATAATTATATTTTTGGCAAATGTAACTTTTAATACATTACGAACTAAATAACTAATAAACCTAACTATATACAACGTGTTGATTTGCATCCTAGTCAAATTCAAGGACGTAATTATGCTAATGATTCTCGACCCAAATCGACAATAAAATGGGTAGGTATTTTTTTAATTTAATTTTTTGATTTACGGAAATCCGTAAGTGTAAACCAGCCGCGGCCCGTCTGTTACTAGCCTTATAACCGCGCTTTCACACATAAACAAACGCAAACAATACATTCACGTGCAACGATCATTCGATAAATTCGTAGGTAATCAATCGCACCCCAATCACGGTACGGGGATTCTCCCGCGCAAGCTCCTAGCCACGCCCCCGGCCCCCGCGGCCCCGGAACTAACAGTGTGTTTGATGTCGCCGAAGCGCACGCACGCTTTGCGAATTCCGTTTCTCCGTACATCGTTGAGACGTAGGTACAAGATGGTGGAGATGGTCCGCCTGTATGCCATCAGTGGAGACAGCCTACGTGGAGCCAACCGGATATTCACGGAAATGTTTCCCGATCGGGAACCCCCATCACAGAGCGTCGTGCTGGCTGCTACGCAGGGACTGTGGGATCATCGGCAGTTTGACGTTCCCCGGCATGCTCATGCTCGCGGCAGCGTAGGCCTGCCTGTCGCCTTGCAGGAAGACATCCTGGAATACTTCCAGCGAGACCCACGGGCAAGCACGCGGGAGGCTGGTCAACACTTAGGAGTGCACCACACCACAGTGTGGCGTCTACTGAAACGTGAACTTCAACACCCGTTCCACTACCGCAAGGCACAACCTCTACTTCCAGCAGGATGGCGCTCCCTCTCACTATGGTCGGCAAGTACGCGAGTACTTGACCGAAAAGTTGGTGACCACTCGATCGGTCGCGGAGGACCTGTGGCCTGGCCTCCGCGTTCTCCAGACCTGACGCCTGTAGACTTTTATTTGTGGGGAGACGTTAAAAGGTTAATTTACACGGAGGAAGTGACAAGTGTAACAGAATTACATGCAAGGATCATTAGTGCTTTCGACACTTTAAAAACGAATGTGTTAGTGTTACGTAAGCTGAAGGAAAACCAGCTACGTTGTGCTCGATTGTGCGAAGAGTGTGATGGTGGCAACTTTGAACAATACCTCCGGGTAACTTAAGTAGGTAATTTATTTATTTGTACATTTTGTAAATACGTTGTAAGCTTAATCAATTTTATTAGTGTAAATAAGTTGATTTCAAATTTTATTTTTAACTACGCCAATAATACCTAAGAGTCGAAAATATCACCACGTACTTTCACTTAACTAGCACGTCTTTCCATTTCCATCAAACGTAGAAAACATTTTTAGACTTAGTAGATCGCTACACTAACTAAGGCATTCTTGCCGGTCCTAAGCCCGTTAAGTAGGAAGGAAATCCACAAATAAAAACAAAATCACTACGAAAAACAAAACTAACATTTTATTAATCATCTGATAACAGGTCAGTGAACTTTTCTTTGGCGCACTAGTATTATTGTCATTAGTAAGATTTCCGTATTCCAATGATGCTCAAAGATGAGTTAATTATCAAGCGAAATTTATGACAATAATGTAAGTGATTTTCGAAATAAAATTAGGTAAAATTATTGCTACCGGTCATTGATCGGTCGCGCGCGCGCTAGCATTTCGTAGGTAAGAAGTCGACACTCACGCATACAGCTGCTTGTCGCTGTGTGCGTAGTCGGTGATTCTGTTTTATTTGTATTGAGGGCTTAATTCTGAAATACTGTTAAATTTCAACAACAAAAAAAAGCAGCGCTTATTAGTTATTGCCCGCTACCGTACTTTCGATTGATTATTTATGTCTTTTATGACAACCTCCTGAAATTTGACGAGGATGCAAAACAACACGTTGTATATATATATGAATATACAAAAACAAATACACTCAGGCGTCGAAGAATTCCTCCGCATCGCTGTCATCCGGAAACGTGCCCAGAAGACTGGCAGCATTGCCAAGTTGAATGGCAATACTAATTCTTTGAGCAAAGAACGAGCCAGCCTTCTGGTCACGCAGTGTCGATCAGTCGGCGAGAAATGTCGACCCTAGCGTTTCGACCTCAAACGGCTCAAAACTGTAATTACCAATAAGGTTACAGTATTTGCGCCGCTTAAGGGCTACAGCAGCCGCAGCAGTAGCGCCGGCACAGCTCGCCGTACTTGGAACATGTGATAGCGCAAGGTTGTCGAATGTCGACACATGTACCGTCCCACACCAGAGGCCTCCCCACCTTCCATGGCACCAACGTCATAACCATCTGGTCTCTTCCCATCGTCACATACCTTCTGTTATTGAACTTTTAATTAAACTTATACCAATAATTATTTCATCATCTAGTTGTTCAAAATCACCGTCCAACGTTGCCGACCAACTAATAACTCTTCTTCTACAAATTAAAAATGGTGTCCCGCCTAGTATTCCTTCAGTGGAATGTGAGGAGCGTGTGGCATAAAAAACACGACCTCATATTCCTCTTAAACAAGTACAAGCCATTGGCTTGTTCCATAGCTGAGACTTGGCTCACCCCAAATCTTAGCTTTCGCATGCCACACTATAACATCATCAGATGCGATAGACCTGATGGGTATGGAGGGTCGGCTTTTTTCATTAATAATCGTGTCCCATTTTCCCCCATATCCTTACCCTCACTCCAGGATAATTTGAGCATTACAGCGGAAAAAGTAGAAGGCATCACAGTGTTTTCTATTTATATTGCCCCTGATTTTTTAGTTATTTTGAAAAACATTTTTTCTACTCTCCGTGGTCCATTGTTCGTCATGAGTGATTTCAACTGCCATCACTACAGATGGGGATCGGAACGCTGTGATGCCTTCGGAGTGGCTCTGGTGGAGATTTTAGATGACATGGATCTCTGCATTTTGAACAACGGCTGAAGTTGAAGAGTTGTGTCGACCTTACATTTTGTTCGGTTGACTTGGCAGCATCAACTCACTGGGAATGTACATCCTTGTCGCATGGTAGTGATCATTATATCTTTAGCTGTCTTGTTAGCTAAAGATATAATGATCAAATTATTATTTAAAAAAAACCTCTCCTCCACTTTTGAAATATAACCTGCCCAAACCAGATTGGAAAAAAAATATTTCACTATTGGAGGACAAAATTGAAAATCTTCCAAATTTAAATTCATGTTTAGTTTACCGGATTCTATTGATCACCACCATGCCAAAAACTGCTATGAGAGATTTGTTTCAGCTGTTACCTCTAGTGCAGATTCTTGCTTCCCATTAAAAACAGTGCCCAAAACAAGATCCCTTCACCTCCGTGGTGGGATCCAGAATGAACGTCGTTTGTTAGAGCAAGGAATGAGGCCGATTCATGTTACAATGCAGCCATGAACACTGAAAACCTCTTGGCATATCTACAGGTTAATGCCAGAGCCAAACGACTTCTTCGCAAGAAGAAACGTGCAGGCTGGGTAAAATTCTGCTCCGCCTTATCTCCCTCCACTCCGATATCAGTTGTCTGGAAAAATAGACTTAGGCGTGGGTGTTCCCCTTCAGTTGTTTCACCCATAGCTAGGGAAACAGCTGAACATTTTTTCGACAAAATCGCACCACCATATTATGTTCCACTTCTATCTGAATGTGAAAATGTGTCCCTTCTTAGTATAGCAGACGATCCCTTTGACGCGCCGTTCACTTTGCACGAACTGAATGTGGTTCTTAGTCATGTTCGGGACTCGGCTCCTGGTATTGACGGTGTGCCATATTCCTTCATCTGTCATGCAGGTGACAAGGCTAAAACTTGCTTTTTGGATATCATTAATTTTTGTTATAGTCAAGGCTGGGTACCAGACCAGTGGAAATTACAAATCATTATTCCCCTAGTAAAACCTGGCAAACCCCCAGATGATCCGAATGGCCTTAGGCCAATTGCTTTATCTTCAGTCCTAGCTAAACTATTGGAAAACCTAATTAAAAATCGTCTATAGTGGATAGTCGAATCGAGAAACTTACTGCCGAATTCCCAATTTGGTTTTGGGAAAGGGCTTAGCACAATGGACAGTGTTGGTGTCCTGGTTACGGATATTCGTTTGGCCTTTTCTAAAAACTTATCTTACCATCCCTACCTTGTTGCTATTCCACCAACTCGCACTAAGCGTTTCCAAGCGTCTTTTATAATGCGCACAGCAAAGAAGTGAACTCTCTGCCTGCGTCCGTGTTTCCAAACGCTTACAACCCTAATCTCTTCAAAGTTAGAGTAAACAGGCTCCTTCTGGGTAAGCTCGCTCCATCGTAGACTTTGTCTCGGTCATCTCTGACCTAGACTAGAGTCAAGAGCAAACCCATCACAAATAATAAAAAAAAACCTATCCGTTGTTGCCTCTTTCCTTGACATCTCCGCATATGACAACGTACTTCTTGCCGTTCTCAGGCAAAAATTGCAACAGCTGAGTCTACCGACCCTAACCTACCTACCCTAACCTACCTACCCTACCTACCTACTTACCTACCATACCTACCTACCATAGCTACCCTACCTCACCTACCTTACCTACCTACGCTACCTACCTGCCTACCTACCCTACCTACCTACCTGCCTACCTACCCTACCTACCTGCCTACCTACCCTACCTACCTGTCTACCTACCCTACCTACCTGCCTACCTACCTACATACTCATTTTTTTTTTGTATTTTAATTCTTATGCTATTCCGGACGAAGGAATTAGTCTTCGTCTCGAATAAAACACAAAAACTATGAAAATCGGTCGAGCCGTTCTCGAGAATAGTGTTCGAACAAACCCGCAGCAAAACATTTGTGTGAGCATGACAAGCTCTCAACTGCCACGCTCGTTCATGTCAAACTAATTTAATAACGAAATCTATAATTACATATGTAAATGGCTCCATAGTGCTCACATTTACAAAAAATTGAAAATATGCTTCTACGTTATACAAAACTATGGTTTCAAGTAACTAAGAAAAGAAAAACAAAAAAGAAGGCTGCTTTATTGTGTATACTTTGCTAATACAATAATGCAAAGAAATGATAGATAAATGAATGTATAGGAGAACAAAAAAAGGGTAAGCATTTCTTCCAATTATCGAAAACCTAACAAGTGGACCCATGCTGCTGTGGCTGTGGAGCAGGACCGGCATTTAGCCAAGCATTTTTATCAAGGACATAATCTTCCAGTTTATAATATGCTTGTCTACATAATGTGCGTTTTATACATGTTTTAAATTTTCTCTCATTCAGTTCGAGAATATTAAGTGGTATTTTATTATAAAATTTAACACAGTACCCCATAAAAGAAGTGTGTACTTTAGCTAATCTGAATCGGGGTTGATCTAATTTGTTCCGATTTCTAGTATTAAAATTATGCCTATCACTAATTTTACTAAAAAGATGAAGATTTTTCCGAACATGCATAATGTTTTCATATATGTATTGACAAGGTACCGTCATGATGTTAATATCCTTAAACAGTTCCCTTAGGGAATCGCGCCGGCGGAGATTGTAAATGGCTCTGATAGCTCTTTTCTGCAGAATAAATATAGACTCGATGTCTGCAGCACGTCCCCATAATAAGATACCGTAAGACATGATACTATGAAAGTAACTAAAATAGACCAGCCTCGCGGTATCTATATCAGTAAATTGACGGATTTTTCTGACAGCATATGCTGCTGAACTTAGCCGTCCCGCAAGAGATGTTAAATGAGGACCCCATTGTAGCCTTGAGTCAAGCGTGATCCCCAAGAAAACTGTGTCATCGACGAATTCAAGTTTCTCTTGGTTCAATACTATGTCACAATTAATACTTTTCACGTTCGGTAATGCAAATCTGATACACTTTGTTTTTTTCTCATTTAAAACTAAATTATTAGCAGTAAACCAATTTTGGACCTGCTGAAGGGCGTTATTTACATCGTCAAGACTTGTGGCACGCCTATCTATCTTAAAAATTAAGGACGTATCGTCTGCAAATAACACCATTTGAGTTTGATTTTTTAAAAGATGGGGAAGATCATTAATGTATACCAGAAAGAGAAACGGACCCAATATTGAGCCTTGTGGTACCCCCATTTTAACTTTCAGACCCCGTGAATTGACACCATTTATTTGAACTTGCTGCTGTCTGTCATTTAAATAAGACCTCACTAAACTGAGTGCAAGTTTACCCAGTCCGTAATGTTCTAGTTTTAGGAGCAAGGTTTCGTGATTTACACAATCAAATGCCTTGGAGAGGTCACAAAAGATTCCTATGGCATCTTGCGCCTCTTCCCACGCTGTATAAATGTGTTTTAACAACGTGACTCCAGCGTCAGTCGTACAACGACCTTTGGTAAAACCATACTGTTGTTCGTGTAAGATTTTATTGGTGTTAAAATGATTGAGCATTTGATTGAGCATTACTTTTTCAAACACTTTGCTGAAAACCGGCAATACAGATACAGGTCTATAATTATTAGTATCTTTATTATCTCCAGATTTAAAAAGTGGTATCACCCTACTATATTTCATTATATCCGGAAAGACCCCTTGGTCAACACATAAATTAAATATTAGTGCCAAGTATGGTGCTATGGTCTCAAATATGGACGTGCACACTTTGATAGACATTCCCCATATGTCTTCAGTCAATTTAATTTTGATTTGCCGGAAAGCTTTAATAACTGTCATAGGGTTGATATGTTTGAATTGGAATTCAACCGTACAACCTGGAATGTTTGCTCTTAATAAATCAAATGAGACCTCGGGTGAAGAATTTATAGCTTCAGTTGTTTTTGATGGTATATCAGTGAAAAATTTTACAAATTCTTGAGCTACTTCTAAATTAGAGCTTATGGCACCATGCGCAGTCTCTAGTAAATAGTCAGTGTTTCGTACTTTATTTCTGTTAGTTTCATTATTGATAACTTTCCAAACTGTCTTTATTTTATTATCTGCCAATTTGATCTTGTTGCTTATGAACAGGGCTTTAGCTACTTTACAAGTATTTCTGAAAACCTTAGAATATTTGTTTACATACTTATTAAAGGATTCAGTGTTAATGAAAGACTTAAGGCCGTATAGATCATATAGTCTTTCCCTACTTATCCTAATGCCTTTAGTCGCCCAACCACTAAATATAAACTTAGGGAAAGTATCTTTGGACTTCTTTTCAAAAGTTGCATTGAATTCTTTTAGTACCACTGAAAAGAAACCATCATAAAATTTATTCGCATCCTCAATATTGTGGCCTAGAGCATTTAACTTATTTTGTAAGGTCCCATTAAATTTTGCTAGTTTGCCAGTTGTTATTGGCCTAAATTGTATTTGAACTTTTTGCAAGGCTGCTTTATACTTAAATGTTACCAGTTGACCACTGTGATCAGATTGAAGGTAATTAACTATAGCTTTATCTAAATAATCACAATCGCAGAATACATTATCAATACATGTTGCAGAAGTTGGAGTTATTCTAGTTGGTTCTGTAAAAACATTAGACAGATTGAACGATTTAAAAAGACTTAAAAATCTGCTGCTATTTGAATTATTTTCTAAAATATTAATATTAAAATCTCCACAAATAATCACGGATTTGTTACCTGCTGCAAGTTTCGCAAGGACATCTTCCATTGTTGTTTCAAATAACGTAAAGTTTTGACGGTTAGGGGGTCTATACACGCACACTATAACATGCTTATCTAGCTCAACACAGGACAGTTCGATGCAATGTTCCACTGACAAGCTAACAATGTCAATTCGTTGCTTAAATTTTAAACATTTTTTAACTAAGATGAGGGAACCACCACGCGACTTAGATTTGCGGTTAAAACAACTGCCCACACTATAATTTTCATAACTAATTAGCATCTGGTAATCCTTCAACCAGTGCTCACTAAAACATACAATGTCATTCATTGTTTTCTCTAAAAACATTTCAATTTCTAATATTTTGGAAGAGACACCTTGAATATTTTGATGAAATATTTTCAAGGCATGCTGCTTACCCCCTTTCTGACATCTAGTTAACAGAGAGCAAGAAGATACATTGTTTTTGGTAGGCATAACTATTCTGTCATTGGTATCCTCTGTTGTCTTAAGACTTAGTTTAAAAGATTATCCGGAGATTGCCCCAAGAACTCAGTATCATCACTTGGCAGTGAGTTGCAACTACTTGTGGCCCCCACGTTAAACAATGAGACTTCCATAGTGATACATGGAACCTCCTTCGTACAATTTGTAAAAGAATTTGTAGCAATAGTGCTACAGTTATTTAAGCCCTCCACCTGATTCTTAGTATAATTACTAAACATTGTGGATTTAATTACACAAGACTTCGACATACTACTTATGTCTGAGTTAATATAATAAGCTAATAGCCTTGCTATTGTGTGTCTAAAACTAATTGGCAAATACACAGTATCCCTAGTCGATTTTAAATGTTCCACAAAAATATTTGTGTCAAAAAACATAAACTTGTCACTATAATGACTAACTAAAAAATGCATGTGTTTATTTAACCTATGAATATAATTATTTTGTCTAATTGACATCTTATCAAAATATGGAAAAGCACACAATATTATTTTATTACAATTTAACTTTAACATCTCAGTTAGATTGTCTGTGATATCTGCTTTTCTTACATTTAAACTATTCCCTATAAACACCGTAATGTTGGTATCAGAATTATATTTATTATTTATTAATGATGCCATAATATGTTTGTATGATGAACTATTTCTTACTAAACTAAAAATTCGATATATTTTGATTTTGTGGATCGATTGTAACGATAAATAACGAAAAGGTATAAAAATGGTCACTTTTATTTTGCCATGTATTAAAAGTTTCACAAATAAAACAACAGTTTTGAATGCTTTCGTGCATTTTATTTTTTCTCAATAGATGGCGCTCTGACTCATCAGAATACATTAGGAAGTTTCTTTCTTAACTTAAAAATTCAATATCTTTTGATTTTGTGGGTCGATTTTGATGAAATAAACGCTAAATGTTACTCGGGTTATCACTTAATATTTTTAAGTACTTAGATTTGCAATCCAATCTGTGGTTTATGCGTGATGCTCCCACAAACGCATAGACAAACAGACATACAGACAAAAATGTCAAAAATTGCATTTTTGTGTTTTATACCTTTTTCCTGAGTTTTCTGTGTAATTTTCATGGAAAAATATTCAATGTACAGACACGGTTAGTCTACGATTTTATTATATATATGTATAGATTAAGAAAGTCAATTAATGTATGTGGGTCAGTGACAGTTACTGGACATTTATCTGGTGTCTACCATACTGAGGCGACTCAGTGCTTTGACGATAATTTAATACTTTGATTCGCAGGCTCGTGAGTACTTAGCGCACACAGCACGCGTGACTGCGGTCAACTTCTCGTTGAGTTGCGAATGGGTGCTCTCCGTGAGTCGAGACAAGCTGTTCGCGTACCACTGCAGTGAGACAGGCCGCAGAATCGGCGGGTACTCCTTCGAAGCATGGTGCACGTCTTTGCAGTATCCTTTTATAATTAATTGTAAGATCAATAATTAAACGTGTTATGACAACCCCAAGTATCATGGGACAAAGGCAGGAAGGAGGGGTAAGATTAGATCATTGTGCCTTTTTAAGGTAAAAAATATCAAATACTCCAGTATTTTACAAAAGCCTAGTCCCATTATTAATAAGTGACAACCATAATCACCTTCAGATTACCCATGCATTTGAAGAGGTTGAGGTTCAACTTTGTGAAAACGCGCGCGGACAAACGACTCGAAAGTTTTGGCAGCACTGCAGGCAAAGTATAATATGACTGCGTTTGTTATTCCTGGTAAAATTGAGTTTATGCCGTGATCACACTTCCAAGTAAAGGATGTTCCAGAGTATGTATACTGTATCTGTTAGAGAGTTCAGAAACAATATCAAAACAAAAAATATTGTCATTTTTCGAAAAACACAATCTCAAAATTCGAAGAAGAAGGTCCAAAAAAATACTTTTTGAGCAGCCTGATGCAGTTGGTAGCGTTTATTTTATATAAATCACAGATTCGATGCCACTAGCTGCATCAGACTTCTTGAAAAGTGATTTTTATTGAACTTTTAGTCATGTTATGAAGTCGGTTTAAAAAACAAGTCAATATTTAAAAAAAAAAAACAGCAGTAAAGAACAACACCAGCAAAGCCACCAGTAAAGAACAGTACCCTCAAATATGACCACGCACTTCCGGAACAACCTATACAGGATCACTTAAAAATTTCACCCTGTATACCTACTTAACTAGGTACATTCCAACGTTTTAGATTATGTTGTACCACTAAACTGTTGAGTCGGCTGTCTGCAGGCGCCTATTAACGGAAGTACTTCCGGTACAGACTAATACGTTTAGATAATTACAAAATGAATAAACTAAACAAATATCACAATGAATATCCTGAACGAATCCCGTCAGATTCGACTCGCAGTCGAAATATGCGTTCGTTGGGGACTACAGCGGACAGATAACGATGCTGAAGTTAGATAATAATGGCGCTACGCTTGTTACTACGCTCAAAGGTCATACTGGGTGAGTAGAAACCTATAGCTTTAGTTTTAAGAATCAAACTGTGTCAGGTAGCGCCTGCAATCGTGCCTACAGTTCGAGGGTCCAGGCTGTTGGTTGATATGTTTAGTTACCCATATCCAGGTGAATTAAATAGAGTAATTTAATTAAAGACATTTGAACTCCACCACGCTGTGTTCTCGTACTGACTTTTATCACTATGAATTTGGTCCGATGATAATAATAGAATAGAATACTCTTTCTTATGTGCACCATATAAGTTACAGAAAAAATAGATGAAGAAAACATTACATAGGGTGACACAATGGGCGGCCTTATCGCTAAAAGCGATCTTTTAAAGACAACCTTTGGATGGAATACAAAGAGAGGAGTGACAGTACCGCATGTAGTCTTAGGTGTACTATTTATATATACAATAATTACATAATATTCGTATCGTTCGATTGATATCGAATGCAGAACACCATGCTGCGTTCCAAATACGAAATATAGACGTGGGCAAAGGTTGCTTGACTCAAATGAGTTTAGTTCACTCGGGTCACATAGGCCGCAAGCATAACGTCTGCTGGATAAAAGTCTACAGAAACAGTGGCGAGGTGGTCTGAACGCACACCGCGAAAGCCGGTTTCAGACAATGCAAAAAAATGTCTGCATAGGTATAGGGGATATGGGCAGGCTTTTGACCAGCTGCGGGACTTATAGGCTACCTGAAACAAAAAGAAAACTGCTATGTAAGTCGGGCTGGTGTATGCTCCACGTCCAAGCGCGTATTTTGCGTACGGTTGAGACAAATAGGTCATTTGATACACCCCATAATTACATTAGTACTATTAATTGAATGATTTCATTTTTCCAGTTCCGTGAGGGTCCTGAACTGGGCTCCTCTGCCCCAGCTATTGTTCAGCGGTTCGTTCGACCAGACGATAATAGTGTGGGACATAGGCGGTCAAAAGGGCACGGCGTACGAGCTACAAGGCCACAGGTAATTATGATATTTACTATCTACCTCTATTCATTGTTTGTGGTGTCATGTTTCTTGCTGAGTACAGACTTTAATACAATGAAAAGTTACAATTTGTGCAAAAACATTTAACAATGCATTCACATTAGTTTGGATTTACTATGGATTGTACGTGTATAAAACGTATACCATTTATAAAATGTTACTTATGCTTTTCATATTCTTAATAATCCGTGACGGGCAGATTAGAGATGGAATGATGTAGAAATTGGTAATTGTAAAGTCTTCTGACGAATTCATACGTTTTGTTGCTCTTATTGTTGCGGTTTAATAGTGGTTTTTTACTGTGGATTGAGTGTTTATTTTAGACTAGCCTCTGCCAGCGGCTTCGCTCGCGTGGTCCCTAGGGAGCATACTCTCGGGATAAAAAAACCTCCTTTCTTAGGATCGAGACTATCAGTGTACCAAATTTCATTTAAATCGGATCAGTAGTTTTGACGTGAAAGCGCGACCGACAGACAGACAAACAGAGATACTTTCGCATTTATAATATTAGTAAGGATCATACCATTACCCAATGTGTGAGCTAAATCTAAACTTATTATTCTCTTCTTATTCGTCTGCTACAAGAAATTTCGTTAGAAATGAGCAGTTCCTTTGTACTCATAATTATAATGTTAATTATTACTGTTTTTCTGTAATGAGTAAATAATGAAATAAAAATAAAGAGGAAAGATTTGATTTTTTGTTTGTTGGTTCGTTTGTTACGATTTAACTCACAAAATACTCGACCGAATTTAAAAATTCTTTCACCATTATAAATTTACATTATCAGAATAGAATAGAACAGCATTTATTTGCAAATAAGGGTAATACATAAGTAGGTAGTAGTAGGTTTACATCAGAATTCTGCCGTATTTCACCATTCGGTATGCAAACATTATCACTATAAAAAATAAAATTAAAATTCTTATTAAAACATTAAACTAATTATTACATTCAATAAGTTTATTAAAATTCAAATAGTCATTAAAACATTAACTTAATTATTACATTCAATAACAAAAATGATTAAAATTCAAATTGCCATTAAAAAATACTTAATTATAACAATATACGTACATTAAATAAAATTGTTAAAAATTTAAATTGTCATAAACAGTATCCCTGAGTAACATAGGCTATATTTATTGCTTGAAAATATTAGGGATCCTTAAAAAAATGGCAGCGCGGACGAGGCGAATGCTATCGTTCATAAATCACTACTATTAATAGTTTTAAAAGTTCCGACAATTTTTTTTATTAAACACTAGCTGACCCGCGCAACTTCGTCTCCGTCACAATTTTCACTACTGCTCCGCTCCTATTGGTCTTAGCGTGATGATATATAGCCTATAGCCTTCCTCGATAAATGGGCTATCCAACACTAAAAGAATTTTTCAAATCGGACCAGTAGTTCCTGAGATTAGCGCGTTCAAGCAAACAAACAAACAAACAAACTTTTCAGCTTTATATATTAGTATAGATTAGTATAGATGCGCGGAACGTGGGGAAAAACGTAATTTCTATCGTTAAGCTAATATGTCAGATACACATACAAAAAAGTAGTATTTATTTTCTAGCAACAAAGTGACAGGGCTATGGTACGTGGGCAGCTGCGAGCGGCTGGTGTCGGCGGGCGAGGACGGCGCGCTGGGCGTGTGGGAGATGGGCGTGCGGCGCCGCGAGACGCCGGCGTGGAAGGAGTCCGACCTGTGCCAGCTGTGCCGCGCGCCCTTCATCTGGAACGTGCGCGCCATGATGGAGAAGAAACAGCTTGGTGACTACTAAACACTCACCATGACACACTAAAATTGTCCTGACTTCATACAAAATCCTGTATCGTGCTATCAAAGCTCTCTGCACTTTTTGAAGATATACTTCCACTAGAAGATATATTTACACTAGCCCAACAACAACTATCGGATAGTAGCCCACCCTTCTAGTCGAAGGATCTTCTCTTTTTATGGACGTTCACGGGATATAAAATACAACCTTTTTATACCCGGTGCCATTTTAGCCGTCTTACAAAGGTGGCCCACTTAATGTACCCGATATAAAGTACCTCTAGGGGCGGTTTTTTAAAATAATTCATTAATATAATAGGTACAATAAAAATAAGTAATGCGTTAGAATTATGAAACACCCTGTTAATAAGGTTTACGCAATTCAAAACAATGTCATCGTTCCATTCCGCGCCGTCCTCGGAACACAAGGCTCGCACTGCGCTCGCTCCTGCATATTTACGTCATATTACGTCATGCATCGAATATTTTTTTTTACGTTTCCTTTGTAAGACGACTAAAATGGCATTTCTTTAGACCAGCTTCTAGTAAAGATGTCTATAATTCCCCGTACAGGCAGGGTATAACGAAGCTATGTAACATTGCAGGTCTCCGCCAGCACCACTGCCGGTGGTGCGGCGCGGCGGTGTGCGCCACGTGCTCGCCGCACCGGCTGCCGCTGCCGGTCATGGGCTTCGAGTTCCCGCAGCGCGTCTGCACCGGCTGCTACGACATCCTGAGGCATGAGCCGTGAGTATCTGAAGGTCTATCTATGTATAACTTGTTAACACCACTGCTGGTGGTGCGGTGAATAAAATTCATAGATCCTGTAACTTTTCGTTCAAAGTTACCGGGCCAGATAAGCCTGCTGTAGGTACTATAAATCAGAAGTCATGCGCTTCGGTAATATTCGTGTTTAAGAATTATCGAACTTTTGGATTAGGGCTCCGAGTTTAACTTCGTTTGCAATATATTACCATATCAATCTATTCGGATTTCATCTGCATTATTGAAAATCGAATTAGGCCCATTTGCATCTCTAAACTTTCAGAGAAACAAAATAGTAAGTTTAAATCATCCACATTTCCAGTCGCGAATCCCTGGCATCGTTCCACGACATGAAGCATGCGGTGTCGTCGCTGTACATGGACGAGGCCACGGGCCGCATGTGCACGGCCGGCAAGGACCGCGTCATCAAGGTGTGGGACGTGGGCGTGCTGCTGGCGCCCGCGCCCAAGCCCTCCACCGCCGCGCAGTAGCGGCGCCACCCACTGACGCACTCACGCGCAGCGCTGAACCGTCACAAGTATGTCGCTTTACTTACTAACCACACATGCCAATTTGAAATTGGAACGTTTTGGTCACATGTGTTCTTCAGCCAGTATTTTGCGTTAATTACATGTAAAAAGGATTTAATTTTTTTTTAAACAAAAGACGAAGTTTATTTTTTAACAATAGACATGTGCGTTATTGATTCAGCTTCATTAGTCGCGTATTGTAAATTGAAATCAAAATGAAATTAATGGATGTACTTCATCGGGCTGTTTGCATTAATGTTATAGTCGTTATAATATTATTATTTAATGTGTATCTAATATATTTGTTATTGATAGTCCAACGAAAGTTTTTCTTTCTGTCACTTGTCGTGAGGTAAGACTGAGACTTTCCTTTCTGAAAATATGGTGTGTCGTTTATTATGGATAGTAAAATATATTTGTGTCTTCATATTCTGTGTAAATTATAAAAAAAAAGTGAGACGAAGATCTCAAAACTATTTTATATGTGTGATCAAAAATAATCGTCTACCCATATATATTGGAACTTTTGGTGTACATAAATAAGTCTGTCGATTGCTTTGAATTTTCACATCGATAAGTTATTTTCAATCATCTTTTTAGAAGTTTCATAGTCAAGTCATTTTTGGTATTTTCTCAGTGTGGAACCAATGTTCTTGGGTGAGTGTTGTGTAACTGGATTGATTATTGTGTTCACAATACGAAGTCTGCGCGAGCATACGTTTCATTACAACATTGTTACATGTTACGGCCCGTTTGCTTTGCAACCCTTGGTTACTTTATGCCGTATATTTTGCGTGTAAGTCGGTTTATATAACTGATTGTAGTTTATTGTTCCGTTAATATAACGTGTCTTCACCGGTTAAAAATACTGGTAAACGGGCTGCAATCCAGCATCCACATAACCTGTCTTTATTCAATAGACGTATTTCATGAACATATTGCTCTAGTCCGCAGTAGCTTTGTCGCATTACAAATTGCATGTTTTTAAGTAAAACAACGAATATAGCACTGATTAATTTATAAAAAAAATATTTGATTTGTCAATTATATTATAATATTCTTCATAAATGTCACGCAGCTCAAATGCACGAATATTTATCGATCATATTACGTCTGTTGGTTTAGAATGAAGGTGAGCTTATGTGGATGTTTCATTATGTAGCAATAGATCTCAGTTTCCATCAAGGGTATATTATACAGGGTTATTTGTAAAACACCAACAAACTCTTAGGCAGTGAAAGTACACGTGTTCGAGTTTTCGGGGTTATTCTCAAAGTAAAGTTGTTTATAATCATGTGTACTTTCACTGCCTAAGAGGTTGTTAGTGTTTTAAAAATAATCCTGTATTTACAAAGAGCGAACCATGGAAATCATCGTTTCTGTACCATCTAACTACTTGCCTGAATCGTATCTGAACTAGGGGGGCTACTCTCTAAGCCCGAAGTCCGTAGTTTCGGGCTTAGTTGCGGGCGTATTCTACTCCGTATCACCTACGGACTTACGATTAGTCCCGAACCCGAACTAAGAATGAATGACAACACGATTTGACAGTAACTGTCAAATCGTATTGCCATTCATTCTTAATGGTTAAGTGATACGGAGTAGAATACGCCCGCTACTAAGCCCGAAACTATGGACTTCGGGCTTAGAGAGTAGCCCCCCAGATAGGCTCAGATCACCCCGATTCGAGTACACACCACGGCATTTAAAATTCGTCTTTTTTTCGATTGTTGTCATTGAAATGTGTCTCTCTCTTTTGTGTAGCGCATACAGTTCTTAAATTTACGGCTATTAAAAAAGAAAACATAAATCTGTCTTTGCTGCCGCAGAGTGGGGCGTCGATAGGGGCTGAATATAACAATTTTTGTAGTCTATAGAAAACTGTCGTCGGGATATAGATACCCTTGGAGAAAACTACATGTTTTGTTAGAACATACGAGTATTTTCTGTTATACGTTTAGATATTACATTATACTAGTTATGTATTACTTAAAAATATTTACTTTTTATTTCAACAAAATTATAATTCCAATTTATCATATTTTAATTCCAAACTTGGCATTGCTTAAGACATTTGCTTTCAAGGCAGTTGCTTGTATTTGAAATAAAATAATTCTTAATTATAAACATTGTTTTAAATTATATTATTTTGATATTGTGACATATTATAATGGAGCAAATTTTAAATTATATTTATTAAGAATAGTTTGGTTTAATATTTCCTAAATATATTTTCATGAGCTCTATGCTTTGCTTTTAAGTATGTTTACGAGGTACGGGGATCGTTTTGATCATTCGTACTGTAACTGTTTAATGAACACTATTGAATCTGACAATAAATATGTTATATATGATCTACCCCATATAAAATAGTGATGTGCACTGTCATCATTTATCGACACTATTATTGTATAGAAAAAAAACTATCGATTTAATCGGAAACTATAGGAAAAGGTGCTTTTACTTACGTCAAGTCACCTTGTGTAGGTATGTTTTTATTGATTTGTAATCATCTCAAAGAACAAAAATGGTATCTTTCTGTCAGCTTTGTGCTCTGCTTTCAAAGGCATCGATTGGCCGCGCCCACTGTTTCACCAAATTACTGTTTGTAACATGTTAAGTTTTGTGTTAAAAATCGAGTCAGCGAAATCTTTACATTTTCGGCGTGGACCAATTGAAAAATTATATTTAAAAATGTCTTGTATAAACGTAGTTATTCGATCGTAAAGTGTGTCCGAGTAGGTCAGGAAATTGTTTCAAAAATCTGTAACTGAATGTTGTATAAAAATGTATAAAACAAATTTAGTGGTATTCTCAAGTATACTCAAGGCACCAGTTGAGAGAGAGAATGTCGTAGTGGCGGTGTGGAGTGCGGGTAGGACTTGCAACAGCTAAAGTTTCTGCAACTTTCTGAGGGAGAAATTCTTCCCTGCCCTCACCCCCTCCGCGTCAATATAATTATGCAAAAACAAACTCTGTGTCATTAAACACAAAGTTCAAATTCCATTGTAATCCATACCTTTTTGTAGGGCTTTTTTAATACAGGTAACCTAATATTCAACCTTAAATACATACCGCTAAACTCGATACTTGAGTGGCAATGGTTTGAAATGATCTCAAATTATGAATTCAAGCAAAAGACAGTCTCTCAATTAAGGCCCCAGCTTATAAATTATACACACGAAAATTTATATTTAAAACGTTTATTAAATACGTAACATTATATACTATGTACATTATTAAGACATGCTTTTCTAGTTATGAATAATGCCAAAATTGTTTAGATATTTGTAATAAACAGTTAACGAATACTGCACGTTATTTACAATATATTGGGCTAGTTTTCTTTACTCAAGATATTCCTTTTCACAGCTTAGTTCATTGTAATGATATTATTTGTCATATCAAAGGGCTCTAAACATTACCAAGCCAGTGTAAAAATATTAGCTAAATCTACTTCAATATGACAAGTACTATCATCAACTGTTTTGTAAAGTTTTGCTAATCATTTTTATTAATTTAAGGTCGAGGAAATAATATCTATATTAATATTATAAATAAATAAATTAACTATTCTTTTATGTCGTTAAAAGAGATTTTATTTTTCTATTCTTGGAGCTTATTATTCATTTGTAAAGTAATACTGTAAGATATAGTCAATGTGTAATTACTATTAGAAGTATTTAGGTCGCTTGAAAGTTTCTATGCCAATAAAAAGTAAGAAGTAATTGTGTATTATTATGAAATAGGAGGTAGATGAGTGGAACAGGTGTCAAACTTACTAGTAGTCGCTAAGAGCGGTGTTCTAGTTGCATAGAGTTCACAGCCTCGCAATAAATAGAGTAATCAGGTACGTCGTGAGTGTCTCCCAGCCTCGTGTGCGGCCGGCGGCCCGCGGGCGCAGCTCTGTCCTACCAGCGCGCCGCCGCCTCAGCCCGGGCACGAGTACTGCGCCGGCGCCACGCACACCTGCCCGTTGAACATCTGCTCGTGCGGGCACGAGAGGTAGGTCCTGCTGCCGCCGACGCAGAAGTAGTAGCGCTTGCACTCTGTGCCCGGCTGCACGTAGAAGCCGTCCCGCGGGCAGCGCGTGCCCGCGTGCTCGCGCGAGCCGGCCGGCGCGCCGCCGCACGCCCACGTGGGCGCCTTCACGCACGCGCGCCCGTCGAATATCTTGCCGCCCAGGCACGACAGCGTCACGAGCCGGTCTCCGCGCTCGCAGTAGAAGTACCTGCAGTCAAAAAGTTGGCTAAGTTTCGTTCATGACACGAAATAATAAGAATGTAGGTGAAAACCTGAATAAAACATGTGGTTACCTACCTTCGGCATCCTGATTCAATCTCAGCATGGTAACCGTTAGAGAGACCTTCGCACGAGTAGTCCTCCCGCAGACACAGGCCGGGGCGCGCCGGCACGCACGCCTCGCCGTCGAACACGCGGCCCGTCGGGCACGCGTAGATGGACTTGTCCCCGCGCACGCACTCGTAGTACCCGCGGCAGCCCGTGTCGGCGGCGCGGTACCGCCCGTCCGGCCGGCCGTAGCACGACTCGCGCTCCAGGCTCGGGCACAAGTACTGCGCGCGCGGCGAGCAGCGCACCCCGTCGAACACGAGGCCCGCCGGGCACGCCAGTGTCGTGCGCAGTCGACCCTCGCAGTGGAAGTAGCGCGTACAGTTCGTGTCGAGGTCTTGATATGTGCCACTCGGAAGCCCTTCGCACTCCACCGAGACTGCCGGACCGTCGCATAGGAAATCGTCGGAAGGCGTACATCCGCTGCCGTCGAACACGAGTCCTGGCGCGCACGAGCCGCGCTTGACGACGCGCTCGCGCCGGCACTCGTACCAGGAGGTGCAGTCGTGCCAGTCGCGGTGCAGCCCGTCGTGCCGGTTGAAGCACGGGCTGAGCGCGGGCGGCGGGCACGACGCGCGCGCCGCCGGCTCGCACGCGCCGCCCGAGAACAGCAGCCCCGGCTCGCACACGCCGCGCCGGATCACGCGCTCAGCCTCGCACACGAAGTACTCGCGGCAGCTGGTGGTGCGGTCCGCGTACGCGCCGTCGGGCACGTCGCGGCACAGAGACGAGCACGCCTCGTCGGAGCAGAAGTCTGCGTCGCCGGCCGGCAGCGGCACGGCGGCGGCGCGGGGCGGCGGGCACGGCGCCGAGCACGCCACGCACGACTCCACGCCGCGCAGCTCTCCGCCGCGGCAGCGCAGCACGCGCCGGCACTCGTGCGACGCGTCGGGGTAGTCGCCGTCGGGCAGGCCGGCGCACACGGGCTCGAAGCAGGTGCCGGCGCCGCGCGTGCACGCTTGTCGCTCCAGGTCGAACCAGGCGCCCGTGGGGCAGGCGCGCTCCAGCGCCGTGCCGTTCTCACAGCGGTAGTACTGGCGGCAGGCGGTGCCGGGGCTGGCGTACGCGAGCGTGTCGCCGGGCGCGCAGTGGCGCCGCACGCAGGGCCGGCGCGCGCGCGGCACGCACGCACCCTCCGCTTCGCTGAACACGCGCCCCGAGGGGCAGGAGTACTGACCGGTCACTGCACCACTGCTGCATTTCACATATTTCTGGCAATCTTGATCATAGTCTGTGTGAAGACCGTCTCTGTTACACTCAAAACCCTGGATACCTGAAAAGATTGAAAGAAAATTTTAATATAACATGGACTTCCATCAGATTACCTGGATCGAGATTAGATCAGAACGTCGTCTGATAAAAAAATATTACACGGTGATCGAAATTATAGTATTACTATGAATTTTTAGCAGTAAAAAAACACTAGTCAACGACCCAATTAATGTTGCGTATCGTAAAATCAAAATATATAGTACTCACTGCCGATCCGCGCGAGAACAGCGAGCGCGCAGAGCGCTGTGGCGGCGGCGGCGGGCGCGCGCGCAGACATGTCGGCTGCGACTGGCGGCGCGCGGCGCGGCGCTGGGCGCGAGGGTTCCTTGACATTCGCACGCCCCCGCCGTAACGTGATCCCTGCGGTGGCCCGGATGCAGCCTCCGACTTGACAATCTAGACACGCCTGTTTGCCGAGCGGCTGATGCTCGATGCTCGAGTGAAAATGACCGCAGATGAGCTCGTTGGCCATGAACTTTGTCTTCTTATGTAACGACAATGAGAAATAATCGATGAATGAACAGAACAGCCGCAATGGAGTTATTAGCGCGTTTAGATATTGGAGTCTTGTTAATTTTGGAAACAATTAAGGTACAGCGAGATATTTGGATTTCATACAAGTTTTTTCTGCATATAAGATGCGGTGCGAATAAAACATCTAACATAAATTACTGCAAGGACATATTTGCCACATGACCTTCTACAAAGTCTTGCTTACAAGGCCATAAATCGTGTCTACCGTTTATATAATGAACGACTGAGTTGCTATTCTGCCGTTGTACCCGTGGGAAATTATTATAAAAACACGAAGGTAAGCAAAAACATGCACAGATCGTGTCGAAACGTAATAAATACTTAGTAGTGAGCCGGAATCTCCGAGAATCCGCATAGGCATACGAATGAGATTCTATTGACATAGATTGTATGATAATGGTATACAAATATTTTAATGCGGTACAGTATAGTGTTGGGGTAACTCTCTTAATACTTGGCGAATACTCAGAAGTTCAAGAGCTGTAAATAGACCCCTGCTCTATTTCTAGAGTCTTATGTTTCAAAAGAACTCATCATCACTCAGGAAAGAATTCAAAAAAGTTGAGCGATTTTTGTAATGCATAATCATCAGGGGGAAACCATATTGCTCATTCACTACTGTTGAAAGTGCGTGTATACTACGTCCAAGTCCAAAAGTCAAACCACAAGTATGTGGAAAAATTCAGTCCATACGCATTTCGCGTTCATCTGTCCCACACTACTTACATCCGTTTAGTTGTAACTATGCTAGGACCTGTCATCAGATTATAGCCAGTTCACAGTAACTTGAGCCTTAAAGGTAACGTAACTCCAAGGAATGTGCGGAATGTGAACCACGCGTGTGACTCTGCCAGTTGTCCGCAGTGGGGGGCGGTCGGCATTCCTCTAAGGTGCCTAACACACGAGTCATGCCGCTCGTGGATGTGGCACGTGGTGGAGACGAACGAGTCGTGACTTGAAACCACGGTTCCGTTAGTGAATTATCATACTTAATACAAAAACGTACATCAAACGGTAACATATCGCGCAGGGCTCGTCTCGTTGAGAATATAAAGCTTCTATTGTTGCACTTACTATAGCATAGATACAGATGCGGTGTGAAAAGATTGCACATTTTCTAACGTTATTTCTATCTACCTGAAATATAGGTCAATATACGGCAAAAAAGGGGATTTGGACCTGTATGGCATGGTAAATCCATTCTGCCAGTAGGTATTGTGTTATCTGCTTCGATTTACTAACTTGCGGTGTGTCAGTGAATCAAGATGAAGATAATTCGAAAAACGGGATTGCAGGATTGGTCTCCATCTATATCTATATACTAATATATAAAGCTGAAGAGTTTGTTTGTTTGTTTGTTTGCTTGAACGCGCTAATCTCAGGAACTACTGGTCCGATTTGAAAAATTCTTTCAGAGTTAGATAGCCCATTTATCGAGGAAGGCTATAGCTATATATCATCACGCTAAGACCAATAGGAGCGGAGCAGCAATGAAAATAAAGATGAAATCTTTTCTTCACAATTTTTTAGCAACAATGATAAAAAATCGCAGCGTAAGCGTCATGTGAACAGTCCCTATCCTAATCGATTGTTTTTCGATCTTTCGATCATTATCTCGGATCCAGCCTCAATTACAATAAACATAGCCTCGGGCTCAGTTCCGTATCGCGTTGCTTAGCTTTGATCGAGAATGTTATTTGCAATCGTGATTGTGCAACATTACTTGACAATATCCTTCCTCATATTTCCTGATGCTTGTCTTTCTTTTATTTGAATAAATTAGTTGATTGGAAGGAAGCCAATAGGTGTATTAGATAGAAAGGCACACAGTAAAGTTCTTTCTAAACATTTCCGAGTCAGGACTTTCTTAGGCTGTCCAAGCATGACTCTGAAGTCTGAAGCACTGATGGGCCAAGTCACCGAATAGCTCGGTACGAACTTTGTAAAATCTCTATTTTTTATTTTTTTTTCGAGATGGGTTTGCTTGACTCTAAGTCTAGGTCAGAGGTGACAAAGGCTACTTGGAGCTCTATGCACAAGTAATAACTGTATAATCTGCACGACACAATGAAAGCGCTACAGACAAGTAGCGCCTTTTTTATTTTTAGGGTTCCGAACAAAAAACGGAGCCCTTATAGGGTCACTCGGGTGTCTGTCTGTCCGTTTGTCACAGCCTGTTTTCTCCGTATTTACTGGACCGATTCTGTTGAAATTTGATACACATATGGATTTTTGTGACCCAAACACGGACGCATTATGTAAATTATAAAATTTTTAGTATGGGGTCACTTTTGGGGGTCAAACTAAAAAAAATCGAAAAAAGTTTTTTGTACAATATTGTGTGACATATCAAATGAAAAGGCTTGCTGTGAGGGTTTTAATTATATTTTTTACATAATTTTAAAATAAATAGTTTTGAAGTTACTCAAGAATCTAGACGAAAAACGACCATTCCACCCTTATCTCCGAAACTACTGAGCCTAAAATATTGAAAAAAAAAATGGAGATAATAGACCTTTACCGATAGATTACAGGAAAACCTATAAGAAGTCTATAGTATTAAAATAACATGTTAAAAAAAATGAAATTCAAAGTCAAAGTCAAAACGTTTATTCCAACTAGGCCATTAAACGGCACTTTTGAACGTCATTCACATTACAAAAAATATAAAATACTGAAGTGATTCTACTGTCCATTCGGAAAGGTAGATTCTTATGGAGAAGAACGGACAAGAAACTCCATAGTTACTCTTTTCAAATAAATCTTTTACAATATTCGTTCGGAACCCTTTGTAGGCGAGTCCGATTCGCAACTGGCCAGATTTTTTTTTTTTATGATGAAATCATCATAAAAAAAAAAATCAGGCGTGACACATTCATAAGGCTTTTTTAAAAGTTTGTCATGCAAAATCAGCAAGTCGGTCAGGAGTTACTATAGTAGGTAACCTATAGTTTGCATATAGCATTTTTTTTATATAATGAAACTTATATACTGACCTAATCCATATCCTTTTCGTTCATTAATAACACGAGCAGTAGTGGCTCAGTGGTTGCAACGCAGCTTGCGAGTTCAGGTCGTGGCTTCAGACCCGGGCAGGCGCTTTACGCAATTTAGTTTTTTCACCACTGCTGAACATCAAGGAAAACATCGTGAGAAGAATAAAACCAAAAAAATTAAGACAGATTTCTGGCATCAGATCTGGAGAGGACGTGTGTTCTAAAAGTGGGACCATTATTACTCTCATTTTGCTACAATTTAACGTACGTCGTTAAATCGTAGCAAAAACAGACTGATAATGTTGATATCAAGATTGTCATTGACGAGACAGATTCACGAGACTAAAAGAAAACGTGAGACACGTAAAACATAATTGTCTTTAATGGGGCATTTTTATTGACACTGAAAATACGTGAGATATTGGATAATCCAGTTCATGCGACTTTGAATAGATCTTTCAGGTAAGTCATTCATTTTCGTTATTTCACGCCCGTAACCCATTTCTTTTGAAGACAAATGTCTTCTAAAGTAATGGGTTACTGTACCTATTTGACCTATTCGGACATGGTTAGACTATGAAAAGATAATTAAGGTAATCTATAGTAGGGTGTCCCATTTCAGGAACCACTGCGTGCATTGTACAGAGGCACTGTCTTGAAGGACTTCGAGAAGACCTTCGCCCAGCTGTGGAACAGAATCAACTAGATAGATAGGTATTTAAAAAGGTTCCTGTACTTGATTCTAGGCATTTTTCTTTGAGTTCTGAAAAACGAAGCTATTGTTATACGTTTGGGGAGAGGCGAACCTCATGCCCCAGCCGCCGCAACATAAGAAGACGCCCCGGGCGTCAGGAGTCGCAGGCCGATTCCCGGCCACCGTTGACGCGGGCCTGCGAACTGCGAACATTTCGAATTGACAGCTTGGAATAGAATAGAATAGAATGATTTTTGATCACGAAGTGAACTGTCACTCCATCTTGATAACTTGGATTGGGAGCTCACTTCGTGATCACTTCACCCAAGTCTTCACTTCGACATGCTTTCAGCCGGTCGATTCTGTCGACATCTCACCGTGACAACTTAGGTGGAGTGAACGACAAGTGATCTGTCATGCCATCTTGTGTGTATGGTTTGATAGCTCACTTGTCGTTCACTACGCCCAAGTTTTCACTTCGACATGTTTACAGAATCGACCGGCTGAATCGCACTTCAGGCCGCCGCCGTCAACCCGACGGCGGCGGCGCGTTGTGTTCAACGCGCGAAAGAGATGTCAGCACAGTTAGCCCGGGGCCCGGCTAAGGCCAGTGCCTGCCAGGGTAGCGGAATTTGTTCGAAAGAGTCACCGCGGCCCTGGAACGCAAAGAGCATTAGGAGGAACACGGATGGGTTTTATTCAGTAAGAGTCTGACACTCCCGTCCAACCCTCCAGAGCAGGAGCCATTTGATGAATTCCCTTCCTTATTAAAATGTCATACTTTATGTGGTAGGTAAGCATTCATAAACGGATGTAAGGTACGTACTCTACGTCCTATTTATTTAGTTAAATGTGATTATCATGTCCAATTGAATTGATAACTCAAAGGCTCTTTAATTACTGCAAACCACCGAGTGTTAAATAAATACTTAATAATTGTTTGCTGAAGATTTGGATGGGAATTCCGAGTGTGGGAAAACCTATATTTCTGGTAAAACACTACGACTTAAACTTTTGGTTGGTCACTTATGTTATTTATAGTATACTAGCACTAGTTATCTTTCTATCGGCACGTAGTAGGTATACAGAAAGCAAGCTTGTTAGGTATGTAAAGACCTAAAAAATAAAAAAAGGCCAAGTCATTCTGAGTTTAGCGAAAAAATTATGCCTACGATGTAACTAGATACTAATTGCGTATATTTTTTATTTATTTAAATAGCCAAAGGAATTCCTTAATAGTCGTTTTTAATTTATAATTTATCTATGAGCCTATAATATTTGAAAGGTATGCGAAACGGTTAGGAAAAATGCGTGTATTGGATGACATGCGGATGTTCGTTCTGTTGTTGAGAGATGGAGATTTTTTTTTTATTAAATTCTCTAGTTTATTCACTACTAGTAGACCCTACAGACGTTGTCTTTACAAACTTTTAATTATAACAAAAATATGCAGAAAAAGAACATACCTCTTTTTCCCGGATTTTTTTTCCAAATTGCCGGGAATCGTTTCCAATTTGATTTTTCCTAAAAACGGGTAAGGTTTTTAGGAAAAATCAAATTGGAAACGCATTTATGCAGGTAATTGTTAACTAAATCTGTCCAAACGTTCTCAAGCGCTTACCAACGTAGATACACGATTTTATTTTTATTTAAACTTTGTAATTCATTCCCTTGAAGGTAGACCCCACATACCTGTTCAATTTAGTTTGTCCATAATTTATGGTCCATATTTGACACCTGGCAAAATGACAAATACTATATTCCGGGTTCCGGTCTAGAATACTATCATTTACACGACAGACAAGTCTGTAATTTAAGTGATAAATGATCGATACCTATAACCAGTGACTCATTCAAAGAGTTCCGTTCGGAAATAGGTCTATGACTAGAGAAAGATAATGCAATAACAAGCGAAATTACGTAAGATTAAGTACATCCTGGACCAAATGGCAGGCTTTTCAATGCGTGCGATTTAATACAGGCACTTTTGTAAGTTATAATTAACACGTCAAGATGGTCGAATTGTGGCGGATCTTGGGTTTTTGTGCGCATTCTCAAAGCATAATTAATAGTCCCTTGATACCGAGTTACCGAGTATCGCTCTGTTTGACGCTAATGGCTCATTTACATTAGGTCGTTTTAACCGATTCGGCTGCAGCCCGTATTCGGTCACCGAGCAAGCGGGTTTTTGGTTAGCCGTATTCGACCACCGACTAGTATTAACGAGTTTTTGGTTAGCTGTATTCGACCACCGACTAGTATTAACTGGTTTTTGGTTAGCCGTATTTGACCGCAGACCGTTTTCCGAATCCGGTACACCGATAAATTAAACGAATACCTACGGTCGCCGTATTCGGTGACCGACTTAATGTAAACAGGTCAATTCGATGACTCGATTCGGTTAAACCGAACGCGGTCGCCGCATTCGGTGACTTCATGTAAACCCGCCATAAGTCACCGCTGAAACAAACTACACCTTCCTATCCGGGTTAAATTCGACAGTAAAAGCGTTTAAGGTCATTCAAATATCATGGCATTTATCTATTGATCCTGTTTATATACCAACAAAGAAGCTTCAACTATGTACTATAACAATGCAAAACAAAAATAAAATTTTAACTGCGTGTTAACGACCGTCCTAGTCACGAAAAAATATTGATATTCAAAATAATTAAGCTAAATAAATCCACCGATATAAGAAAACACACATTACTATTATAAGAATAGGTAATCTTGATGATCTTTTAAAAACTTTGATAAGTTTTGTAAACTAATTAGGAACTCCGGCTTCGAGTGATACGATCCGACATAATTTGCACATTTACACGTAAAATGACAACTAAAGATAGAATTTTGGTCATTATAATTATACTTGAATTAGATTTGCTAGCGGGGGGTGCAATGCTGAAGGTCAAACGAGACAGAGACGGACCGACAAGATTTGTGAGAGATATAATTTATTTTTATTCTCACCAGTTTAACATCCGCCGAATATCTAGATAATATGAATAAATAAAATATATGTACGGCTGTCTGTCGTACGTTTACTTACGATAATGCGCCTGATATGATAATCGGAACTGCCAATGGTATAACTTGTAATTTTCGCTGTTGCTAAATGATGATGATGAAATGATTTATATATTTTCCAGATTTACATCCAATTAAATTAAATAGGTATTATCATGATGGTTTTTAATAGAGAGAGAGCTTTTTGTGCTGATGTAAACGATCGGTATCGAAACTATGTGGGCAGTTACCTAGTGAAGCGGCTTTAGCAGCAGCTATCAAACAATATGAAAAACCTTCAAATCAAATCAAATCGTATATTTCAAATAAACCATTTACAGGCACTTTTGAATTGTCAAGGTCGGTCAGTCCAACAAGATGAAGCTATTTGCACGTTCCAAAGCGTAGATCTCTATGGAGAAGAACGTGCAAGAAACTCCACGGACACTCTTTTAAAAAATAATAAATTGTTACAAATTTTTGTTTACATCAAGTTGAAATTATACAAACATGTGAGAACGATGTAAAAGACGAGCAGGATAAAAGTCGCCTGCATAGTGTGCGTTTAATACAAGATTTAAATTTTGTCTCATTAAGTTCTAATATATGGGGAGGTATCTTATTATAACATTTTAAACAGTACCCCATAAAAGATGAGGCAACTTTAGCCAGTCTGAAACCTGGTTGAACTAATTGATCCCTATTTCTAGTACCATAATTATGTCTGTCGCCTCTTTTACTAAAAAGATGTAAATTCTTTCTGACATACATGATGTTTTCGTAAATGTATTGACAAGGTACCGTCATGATGTTAATATTCTTAAACAGTTCCCTTAGAGAATCGCACTGGCGGAGATTGTATATCGCTTTGATGGCTCTTTTCTGCAGAATAAAAATAGACTCAATGTCTGCAGCCCGTCCCCATAGTAAAATACCGTAAGACATGATACTGTGAAAGTAACTAAAATAGACCAGTCTCGCGGTATCGACATCCGTTAATTAGCGGATTTTCCTAACAGCATAAGCTGCTGAACTTAGCCGTCCAGAAAGAGATGTTATATGAGGGCCCCATTGTAGCCTTGGGTCAAGCGTAATTCCCAGGAAAACCGTTTTATCGACAAATTCTAGTTTTTCCCTGTTCAATACTATGTCACAATCACTGCTTTTGACATTGGGTAAAGAAAATCTTATACATTTCGTTTTCTTTTCATTCAAAACCAAATTATTCGACGTGAACCAATTTTGGACTTGCATTAGGGCATTATTTATGATATCAACATTGTCTGTCTGTCTATTTATCTTAAAAATTAAGGAGGTATCGTCGACCTTCAATCCGATTACGACTGGAATGAGTACCTAGGTACCACAATCTCTCTCCAACCAGTTGCATCGTAGGTAGTAGGAGAGACCGCCATTTGAAGCAGTGTTGGTAGTCTAAATAGATAGTACCTTGTACTCTGCCTTATAGTAAGTGTAAAGACTCCAAGCCAAAGTGGAATCAAAACATATTGAAGACAGGTGGAAAATATTCATAAATAAAATATCTTGTTTACAACATACCATACTCTGAAAGAGTTGCGAAGTTTTGGACCAATAAAATTTGAGTTCTTGGTGTCAACGGCTCCCGGAAGTAGGTTGATGGGATGGATTAGAATTGATTTAACTCCGAGGAAATCTTTGTAATCAAGGTTTAAACAGACGTCTGTCCCTGTTTTTACCTACTAATGTTATAAAGAGGAAAGATTTGTATTTATGTATGTAAAACTACAGGACCGATTTGAAAAATTCTTTCAGCAATAGATAGCTACATTATCAGCGAGTAACATAGGCTGTATTTTATCCCCGTACTCCCACGGAAATGGGAAATACGCGGGTGAAACCGCGTGACGTCTGCTATACAATGCTATAAAGTTACGCGGCAGAGATCGCCAAACGCAAATATAAACAAACATAATGCTAATGATTTCATTAAAGTATTTTAAATGCAAAAATTGAGTAAACCATCTGTTCAAAATCGGACGAAATACCAAGGTCGATTGGGTAATTAGCAAATAATGAAAAAGGAAATGTTCTAATTAGATACAAGATCGGAGATTTTCGTGTTTGTTTTTTACTATTCTATAAGGCAATGTTTATCTAACAGAGGTGTTTTGCAACATTGATGCCAGACCTCTACAGTAAATTATTACCTACCATCATTTATATATCACGTGCTGTTTGTTATTAACTTCAAGGGTTTAGGTAAATTACTTACAATAAGATTTCCTCAAGCATACCAATGCAATTAATCATCATATTAATTTAAAAAGTCGTCAATAAACGATGATCCGCATTGGTCAGATGTATTGGCCTCTTTATTATTTACATACAAACTCTCAATTAATTAGGTAAACGTTTTAGTGCTATTTGCTCTGTCTAATAAGTTTATAGGTAGGTATAAAATTGAAGTGACTCACTTCGCGCTTCCGTAGTGCAACTGAGCCGGATGTGTTGACGTCACTGTCAATAAAAAGCAAATAATAAAATGGCGTTTTTGGCGGGTACTCCAGTCACAGTGGGGGACAATATTGAATTACTATATAGTTTTGATATCAGTAGGTATTTATATTTTACTCGTTTTAATATAATTAGTAGCTCACTGCTAGCCGGAACTTGAGCAACGACGCGCGACTGCCAGCTGTTTTAAGGCGTGTGCACATGTGCAATAAGAAATTAATTAACTATTTTAAGAACAAAATATTTAATATTTCAATAACATATTAAGCTATATCCACATAGTGAATCATGCATGTTAGCGGTAGGAGTGTCCAATCAAGTGATGATTAATTGTTTCTACTAAATCTGATCCGAATTGGATAATCCCCCATTTTGCTGGTAACCTCGATAAATTAAGTTAGAAGGCATAAAATGACAGCTCAGTTTTTAATAATTGATTATACGGTCAAAAATTGGATACCTATTTGAATTAATTCTAGATACAAATCAATTTTTAGAACGATTTAATTTAGTCAAATGAATCCGTTACGATGTTTAAATGAGAATGATATTGTGGAGTGAATTTTTGTCAATAGCAACATAGAACAGTGTGCAAGGTGCAATCAGCCTGCCTGACACGTTCGATCTGCATGATCAGATCAGTCATTTAGGCATCCTGTCTTGGACGTAGACCTATCTGGTGAACCAATATTCCTATCGGGGGTAGGATCACAGAAAAAGGTACTCAATCGACTCCCAGTCTCCGCCCAAAAGTTAAAAAGTGGTCCTCTGGTTTTAGTTGAGCCTGCCCCATGGAAATTTACGAGGCTTGCCATCCAGGGGCGTAGCTACCGTCGTATCAGAGACATGCGGCCCCTAACTGCAAGGGGGGCCCAGGGGCCCTTGCACGTGTGGACGCAATGCTATACATTTAGTCCCGCCGTAGCTAGTAAACGGGCCCCCAAAAAATGTTTGATACAGGACGCCACTGTTGCAATCTCTACGATTTTGGATAGTTGGAACAATTTATTGTTTGACGCACAATCTCCAATTAAATCAGTAGTGGAGCACATATGAATTTGGAGTTAGCTATTTAAGGAAACTAGTTCGGTTGAATGACGTATGAAACAGAAAATTAAACTTATTATCTTCTACACAAAAAAGAAACCTTATGACGTTGGTTGCTTTACCTTTAGTCTGTTTTTTAATCCCGGAGACTAAATTGACAAGTGCAAATGGCAAACTGACATAGATTACAATAGCATTTTAGTCAGTTTTGACTTAGTTGGCAGGTATTTGAGTCGAATAGTTTTGTTTTTAATAGGTAAGAGCTAATTTCTGACAAAATATTTCTAGAGGCATCATCTGTTCAGCCTTTTCCCAACTATATTGGGTTCGGCTCTCAGTCAAACGGATTTAGCTGAATACATGTATTTTACGTGGAGCGGCTGCCTACCAGACCTCCACAACCCATTAATTGGGTAATAAGGTAGGTACTTTTTGGCAAGACTGTTTTTACCCATTTGTCAGTTAAAAAACCCAAAGGCCAGATTTGTGTGACATGATCTGCCAAAAAAAAAAGCTTCTGTGAGGATAATTAGCAGAACGAAGAATTTCCAGAGAAACGGTTCGCTACGCGTGCAGGGTAATTTGAACCACATGAAGACGACGGCTACTGGCGCAACCCAATTCTGCGAAAACTGGTCGCGGTTATTCAGTCAGTCGTTTTTTTTTTAAACTATCGATGCAGCCAGTGTTATCTAGAGGATATCCACCTCTCTTTAAATCTCTTTTACTCTCTATAGGTATAAAGAAGAAGATCGAAATTACAGGTTCGTCTTTGGCAATAAGCCGTCTTTTTATTCTTTTTTTTTGGTAGTTATATTAACTGTAGTACTTGAGGTAATTTTGTATGAACCGTGATCCGTCATATTTTGTTTTCAGCGTGGATTCCAGCGTCGAGCTTGATTGCCTTGGCAGATTTTTGATGATCGCCATTGTTACTGGGTTATGGATACTGGCTTTCAGAAGTAGCAGTTGTTGGGAATAGTGTGGCGCCCTTGTCCCCAAGACGAGTTGAGAAATTAGGTAAATAACTTCTCAGACTCGAGACTTGTCTTGAAAACAATTTATTCCTATACTAAAGAGTGCCAATTCTATTCATTTTAAAGCAAAGTTCGCGTTCGCATGTCAGTCGTAAATTGTCAAAAATTGGCCAACCGCGAGTCGGACTCGCACACGAAGGGTTCCGTACCATAAACCTCAATTTTTATTATTTGTTGTTATGGCGGCAATAGAAATACACAATCTGTGAAAATTTCAACTGTGTACCTATTACGGTTCTTGAGATACAGCCCGCTGACAGACAGACGGACGGACGGACGGACAGCGGAGGCTTAGTAATAGGGTTCCGTTGGTTACACTTTGGGTACGGAACCCTAAAAATACATAGATTGAGGCTTTTTTTGTGGCGACTGAGATGCGAATGCGAACGTTGCTCAAAAATTATTCTAATCCTACTATAGAAATCGTAAAAACAGGCCTAGGTATCAACGTACGATTATCTTGAGGGAAAAGGCGGATTAAATGTTGCCAGCGCCCTAGGCAAACCTCATCAGCGCCCCTAAGGTAAGGCACGAGCAGGCACAGATCCGAAATTTGTTTTTTTTAAGTTATGTAAGTAGTAGGTCCTTTTTTTCGTGTTAATTTCCACGTGCGCCACTTTGTAATCTGGTACCCCTAGGCTTGTGCCTACTTTGCCTTAAGGATAATCCGCCCCTGCTTGTGAGTATATTATGCAGGTGCATAAGTGCATATATACTCATAAGTAAAAGTTTTAATCAGACACATGTTATTAAAGCCACGTTATTATACATTATAATAAATAAAACAAAGTAATGTTATAAATAGGTACTCGATGCATGTTCTTGACACTGTTGTGTGGCCTCAGCCTAACAATACTATCAAACTCGTTGATTATTATTATTGCATTTAAATATGCATTAACTTATCTAACGCTTTTTTTTTTAAGTTTCTTGTGACTAATTTACAAAATGACGCCGTGAACCCAACATAGGAGACATGTTTTTCAAAAAAGTGCCTAAACTTTTTATAAATTTTTTATTCGACCAAAATTTATATCCTTATTATAATGTGAGTTATTAGAAAGCTAAAAAAACATTTAAGTATCATATTATTTTATTGTTGTGTTCAGTTTTGGAGTATTTCGTAATATCCGGATACGATTGACGACGTATTAAGCGTCGAGTTCGTCGCAAAGGTGAACTGTTGAAAAACATAAAGTTATAAACAATCTTTCCTGGCTAATATGTATTATAAATTTAAAAGTGAGTCTGTTTGTTTGTTAAGCTTTCATGCCTATATGAACCGATTTTGATGAATTCGTACCTATAGAGATAGATGGGACCTTGGAGACGGACGGTATACTTTTTGCGCGGGCAAAAGTTAGTATACCAAATTTTGGATTGATAAAATCTTTAGGAGAACGTCTAATCCTAGGTTATGAGTTTGGGTAGTCCACCATAATAGTTTTCTTCAAATGTTTCGAATTAATTGTAGAATAGGGCATTCTAGCGAACGACAGTTAATTTGCTCCGAGTTTTTTCCGAACCGAGTAATTTTGTCACTGTTGTTTGACATCTTCGTGATTTCTTGACGAGCATTTACTAAAGATTCCGTTAGAGTGATCGTGAAAATGTTCGTAGCGATGTTTAGCTCTATGCTCGGCTCCGTTCGTTGTTTAGTTCGACAAATTTAAAACCGGCGAATTTTAGATGTTCTGTTACAAGTGAATGCTCAAGTCTGTCAGCACCTTTAGATGAAAACAAAGCTCACAGATGTTACTTATTCCAGTAGAATTGCTGAAAAATATAATACCTACTCTACTTTCTACCGTTTCCTACTGCTCTACCTCCACATAGCTAGGTGGATAGTTTTATGGATCTGCTAGATTACATACTCCGTCGTTAGGTTCTCGTTGATATGCAAATCACAATCCTTGGCATATCTACGTAGCACATTACTACTAGCAATATCAATTGATGGGAAAATGAAATTACTAAATATAGGGTGATATTTAATTTATTGACAATATTTCAGGTAGTGAAAGTGGTTAAAATTAAATCAAATTACATATTTATTTGCGTTAAACAGGTTTATAAGGTGCTAAAAATACATAGCTCTAAATTCAAACCTCCACGGGCATTGGCGTATCTAAGGTTCTTTTCAGGGGGGGGGGGGGGGGGGGGGCTGGCCCCCATCCTGAGATGGGACACCCAATCGCCAAAATCGTTGCGGTGTACACGATCAAAAGTGGAATTTTAGGCCGGTCATAGTCAGAAGGCCCGGGACGATATAAGTACCTAACTTTATTAAGTGATACAGGAAAGCTCAAGAATTTTGAGATTGTAGAATGTAAGAGCGAGCTCGAAACTTTTTGTACCCTTTATCGGTTTGATTTTCTGCCATAAATGTGTAAATAGAAGTAACTTATTGCCTCATATAGAAAAGATTAAGAACTGAGAGATTGTAAAATACAAGAGCGAGTGAAGTGATCTTGAATTTTTTGCACTCCATTTCATAAGGTTTGGTCGTTTCTACTTAAATAGAAGAAACTTTTTTGGCAAATGCACAAAAGTTCAAGCACTTGTGAGTGTAGAATGCAAAACCGAGCAAAGCAAGCTCGAAAATTATTGCAACCTAATTTATCAATTAAGTAAGAGCCGGGTCCTAGGCTGGATGAGCCTCCTAGCCCACACAACGCCTGTCTTGCAGCCTGCCTCGCAAACCAGGACGAAGAAGAAATGCTTAAAATTATAATTTCTAACTTTTTGTTATTCAAAGTTTTCCGAGCACCAAGCAGTGTACAATGCACAATCCTGATTTTTTGATATAGAACATCTACCACCTGTACACTCAATACTGAGTATTTTACTGCTACCTAAGATGTTTTAGACGTCTGGCCTATGTATTCTGTAGGTAAAATAATATGTTTGTAGGTTTATCGGTAGTAGATTGTTTATATGTTTTATAATGGTTTTACGAAGTTAAATAAGAGTCTAGGGGGGCTACTCTCTAACGAAATCCGTAGTTTCGGGCTTAGTTGCGGGCGGGCATTTTCTACTCCGTATCACCTAACCACTGAGAACTAATGATAACACGATTTGTCAGTTACTGTGAAATCGTGTTGTCATTCATTCTCAGTTCGGGTTCGGGACTAATCGTAAGTCTGAAGGTGATACGGAGTAGAATACGCCCGCCCGCAACTAAGCCCGAAACTACGGATTTCGTTAGAGAGTATCCCCCCAGTCCCGGTCCCCAAACATCCTGGGGTGGGCCTCAGAGCATTCTGAGGTGGGCGCGGCCCACTTGCCACATCCCCCCCCCCCCCTATATACGCCTATGTCCACAGGTATGGGTTCTCGGATGGCTCCAATCTTTAATGATTGTGTGACGTCTCTCCGCAGTGCATGGCACACCTTTCGTTTTGCGGTGTAAGTACGCCTTGTCTCCTGTACATGTGAGGACCTTATGGTTAGCGAATGGTGTTACAGAAGCTGAGCGCAAGTAAGCTGAGAGCCAATAAAAAATAAAAAAAAATACTCAATGAGCAAACACATAGAACATTATTCTCACTAATTAAACAATTATAATAGCAAAAATATGATCAAACCCAACACACTTATGAAAAAAAAAATTGCTGCTGGTTAGTACGATTACCTATGCTATGTGTATTTCGGTAAAATCACGGTAAAGATGTCTAACTGTGGTAAAATATTCGCGATTTCTGGCTTGGTCCCACTGTTGAAGTATTTGTAAATTCATGACAACTGTCATCCTTTGAAAGGTTGCCTATTTATGCCTGCAAATTTTTAAAACAACCTGTATATTATTCAAATTGAACGCTAAAAGGTTCCGTTTTGATTATATAATTTCAAAGTTAATTCTCATGACCTTAAATAGCGGATGATACACTTCGGTATTTATAAAAAAATCGTTGGTACCGGTTTCTAAATAATTATGTCTACACAAACAATTTATAATTTATTGTCCAAACTTATGTTTACATGTGAAGACGTTTATGTTATTTTACAAATTAATTAATTAGAGATACGTCCTGTTTCGTAGCTTTCAATTTAATTTTTTGACTCATCAATTTTCAAGCTGTTGTTCATTTTATTTTTAGGGTTCCGAAGAAAAAGGAACCCTTATAGGATCACTCGGGTGTCTGTCTGTCTGTCCGTCTGTCACAGCCAGTTTTCTCCGGATCCACTGGACCGATTCTGTTGAAAAGGTGGTACACATATGGACTTCTATGACCCAAACACGGACGCGTTACGTAAATTATTAAATTTTTGGTATGGGGGTCGCTTTTGGGGGTAAAACTAGAAAATTAAAAAAAAAGTTGTTGGAACAGTATCGAGTGACATATCAAATGAAAGGGTTTACTGTGAGAGTTTTAATTATATTTTTTTCATAATTTTAAAATAAATGGTTTTGAAGTTATTCAAGAAATTAGACGAAAAATGACCATTCACCACCCCTAATCTCCGAAAGTAATGAGCCTAAAATTTTGAAAAAAAAAATGGAGATAATAGATCTTTACCTAAAGATTACAGGAAAACTTATTAGAAGTCTGTAGTGTTTAAATAACATGTTAATAAAAATTAAATTCGTTCGGAACCCTTTGCACGCGAATCCGACTCGCACTTGGCCAGTTTTTTAAGTTGTTATTTACAAAAATACCCAAAGTTATTTCCAGTTTCAATTATAGTTTTTTAATTAGAAAAACAAAGTATAGTAAAAAAGTAATGCCATTTAAATGTAAAAAATCCCTAGTGGGAAACCTAATAATAGTTCTAAGCTAGATTAGGTTTTTCAACTGCTTTATAAAGTGACATTGCTTGGTTAAGAAAAATTATTTAGATGAACATACACCCGATAATTCTAGAAAGATGGTAATGTAGCATATTCCAGGAGTGAAATTCCCTGCCGGAGTCTGTGTTTCCTGATAGCTACAACCTGGGAGTCTTTAAGTCAACAGTGCATAGGTTACTTCTAGGCAAGCGTGCTCCATCTTCGACCACATCATCGCTTACCATCAGGTGAGATAGTGATCAAACGCGTGCTTATCAGTTGTAAAAAAAAAATATTCCGCGCCAGGGTGCGAGTTAGCCCGTGCCCCCCTCCTGTCTCATACTATTTATTTCGGATATTCGTATAGAAACAGGGGTTGCTTAGTCACTTATTATAGGGTTGATGTGGTGCGCTCTGGGCGGAACGGAAGGAAGTGTCTGACTTTTAATGACTAAAACCCATCCGTATTCCTCCTGCGTTGGCCTGGTGGCTCTTTCGAACAAATTCGGCAACATGTGGGAGTATCTCTGACACTATAAATATGAACGACGATTGGTTTGCTGCCTTTGGTACTCCGCGACCGGGTTCTTTGTACCACTAGCACCCCCGGCACCCCTAGCACCCCTAGCAATCCTTAATATTAATTTGTTTCGTCTAGTTTTCAGCAACAACTCTACACGGTGCCATTTTAGCCTTCTTACAACGGCAGTCCACTTCATCTATCCAGTGACTACTAGGTACACAATCATTAAAAGGGTGTTTCATAATAATTCTAATGAATTGTTTATTTTTCGTGTACCTATTATCTTAATTGATTATTTTGAAAAAATAATCGCACCTAGAGGTAGTTGATGTCGGGCACATTAAGTGGGCCGCCTTTGTAAGATGACTTAGATGGCACCGTGTATAATTGAACACCATACAAACGTATATCTACCCTTGTATAAGTGTGTATAACGTTCATACCTAGGTTTTAATTTTCCAAGAAAAACTGGAACTAATCAAAACAACGTATAAAATTATCAGTGACAAACAATAATTGTGACATTGGCGACGCAGAATGACTAATGACAAACATAAATATTTATTGGAACAATTAATTTGAAGCAACTGCACAACAACTCGTTGCAGTCGCAGTTGCATTCATGAATGAATCTGTTTCTATTAGTTGCACGTGAACTTGAACTTTATTAATAGCTGTATATTACTTGTAGGACTGTTGTTACATAGTAACTTAATGCCTTGAACATGATAAACGGTATCGAAGTTAATAACGTTAGTTTAGCACATACAAAGATTCTCTGAGTTTGCGTTACGTTAAATGACTAACAATCCTTTGTCCGCGGCTTCACTCGCCTTAATACAGATTTTTGTCTATAGCCGTCTCCAGGGCCACATATATATCTGCCAGGGTTGCGGAATTTGTTGGAAAGAGTCACCGCGGCCCTGGAACGCAAAGGGCGTTCCAGGGCCGCGCAAAAGGAGGAACACGGATGGGTTTTAGACAGTAAGAGTCTGACACTCGCTTTCGCTCCGCCCATAGTGGAAGGGGTCATTTGATAATTAATTTCCCTCCTT
Organism: Lacanobia wlatinum; assembly: GCA_947578705.1. Lineage (NCBI taxonomy): Eukaryota > Metazoa > Arthropoda > Insecta > Lepidoptera > Noctuidae > Lacanobia > Lacanobia wlatinum. The sequence continues at coordinate 7,694,944 of OX388028.1, read as the reverse complement.
CGAAAAAAAGGGGTCTGTGGCCTTAGTGCGAGTTTTTTAACGTTCTCGATCGCGTTAGCGTAAACGTTTATGGCGACGGCGCTTATTCAGTTTCAATACAATTGAAACTGAATAAGCGCCGTCTGGTGACGACAACGGAAAACCTTCTTTTTCCTATACATTTTGACATAAGCGAACGTTTACGTTAACGCGATCGAGTGCGTTAAAAAACTTACACTAAGCCTTCGGTTCTGCGATTGAGGCATTAAAGCGTAACAAACAAACTCACTTCCGCATTTATAATATCAAGCTAGGATTCTCAAATGAAATACGGTCTTTGGTAAGTCTGTAAAAATAAAGTTGCCTAATCTAAGACTACCGAATGCCTGGAAAAAGACACCAGCTTCCCTGCATTCAACAGTTTTACCAACCTAACAAAACCGAATAGGTTGTCGAGGAGAGTCGCTCAAATAAGTGGCAAAAGCATTACCGTTTTACCCAAAGTTAGAATAAATACACTATGCGTAGCAACTAAACAGTTTTGAAAATAGTAGTCAGTTGTGGGAAATGTGCCACATAGTATGTTCAAAGATGATGCGCCGTCAGCATCAAATCAAATCAAATCAAATCAAATCAAATCAAATCGTATATTTCAAATAAACCATTTACAGGCACTTTTGAATTGTCAAGGTCGGTCAGTCCAACAAGATGAAGCTATTTGCACGTTCCAAAGCGTAGATCTCTATGGAGAAGAACGTGCAAGAAACTCCACGGACACTCTTTTAAAAAAATAATAAATTGTTACAAATTTTTGTTTACATCAAGTTGAAATTATACAAACATGTGAGAACGATGTAAAAGACGAGCAGGATAAAAGCGTCCGGGAAAAAAGGAACAATTCAAAGAAATATTTAAAATAAACCATGGCAACTGAGAAATGACCAGTCCCAACTGACAGCGCCCGTTCACGAACATGACGCATGCGCTAGCACCATTCGGCTCAACCATTTTGAAGGGAGCCAAATGATCCAACGCATACGCCACCATCAGCCAGACTTTTGTGTGAGCATGACACTCCCAACCACCAGGGTACATTCAAGTCATAAACAAACCTAAAACTGATAGCTATAGCTTAAGTTTAAGGTACACAGTACTCACACATGTGCCGTTAAAATGGATGAAATTATACATTGCTAAATAAAATTGAGTCTATACAATGCAAATATTGTTTTTTTTTTTTACAATCTTCAGCCGGTCCAACAATGTTTCCAAATGCTAACAGATTATTTTGTGCGCCCTAGTGGCTGTGGAGCCGGACCAGCATTCAGCCAAGCATTTTTATCTTCAATATAATCCCCCAACTTATAATATGCTTGCCTGCATAGTGTGCGTTTAATACAAGATTTAAATTTTGTCTCATTAAGTTCTAATATATGGGGAGGTATCTTATTATAACATTTTAAACAGTACCCCATAAAAGATGAGGCAACTTTAGCCAGTCTGAAACCTGGTTGAACTAATTGATCCCTATTTCTAGTACCATCGGCATTGTTACGTTCAAGTTCTGGGGTTCAGTAATTGTCGACGTAGACATCTCCAGCTGACGTTGTAGCTTGCTTTGAGGCAGCAAAAAGCAGTTTCACAGCTTGGCTCATCGCCGCAAGGTTACCTGCTTGTCGGTCTTCTAAAGATTGTACTTCGGTGAGTGTGCCCAAGAACTCCACGACCTTATCCCATCGGCTGGATGGTATCGTCAGGGATAGTAACTTTACCATCCCTACCTTGTTGCTATTCCATCAATTCGCACTAAGCGTTTCCAAACGTCTTTTATAAAGCGCACAGCAAAAGAGTGTGTCTGAGTCTGTGTTTCCGAACGCTTACAACCCTCATCTCTTTAAAGTCAGAGTAAATAGGCTCCTTCTGGGCAAGCTCACTCCATCGTAGATTCTGCCTCTGTCATCTCTGACCTAGAGTCAAGAGCGATAACATCTGAAATAAAAAACAAAGTTACATACATTACAGATGACAACGCCGCAATCAATTTATGAAGAGATTGTTACACCAGCTATCTATAGACTTTATAGCAGGTATCATAAGCAAAGACATTTGTTTCAATAATATAATAGAAATATCTCGATGGTCAATAGCAGCCAAAGAGAGATTTTATCCGTCTTCGTAGAGGTCAACTGCCAACTTTCATTAATGTTTTAATCATGAAGACTATTAAGTATTTCATTATGATTCAAAACGTTGATGGTAATGTCCTTCTTTTATATTTGCGTCGTTTATTCGAGTTTTAGTGTCGTGTTTTATCAATATTATATTTTACGTAATGTTAAACACCTGTTTATTTATGTGTTATACCTGTTTCGGAGTCATTACGGCCGCCGGGCGGTCTGCCTCTCAACTATATTTATGACGTAACTTGATACGCGAAATATTTTCGGGGTCCTGTGCTAATAATGTGGTTGCCGAATCCTTGCAAGTTTCCGTTTCAAATATTTCTATTGAATTTTGTTGAAAAACGGCAACTTCCATCAATGAGGAACTACCTTTAGGTTTCTGTTTACGGAAGATATTCTTAGAAGAACTCATCAAAATATTTTTAACGTTCTATCAAACTTCTCCAGAATTCCATAACGACAGTTATTTGTAGAACTAGATCATATTATTTGGTACTTTTTGCGCATGATAAGTATCTATAGTATTTTTAGGTAATACTGATGTAATTAGGTATTTAAGAATGAATTCCGTAATGTGACGTAGTAATTATCACAAGACAGTTTACACAGGAACGCTTATAAAATGCCGGACTATTATGACACTTGTCGCCATCTCGCTGATAGGTACTCCAAAGTCCACAGGCTGCTCAATGTTTGCTAAGAATCCCACTAATGTTATCTCTGTTATAGATTACACCTGAAAACCTGAAAGCTCTGGCAGACAGGCGCAATGCGACTATTTGAACAAGAGATTTTCACAGCTAGGTATTTATAAACCTTTCAAGCTCGGCCGGAGGACTGGATCCAAGAAAAGTACCCTCAAAGTAAACTACTTAACAAGAAAAGTAAATTACAGGAGTAGGAAAATATCCTACACCATATAAAACAGGACACAGCAAGGAGCATTTCCACAGGCAGGAGACGTTCAGATGACGATGGAAAAAATCCAGTCGTCGAGCTCTTGGTGATCATTTCGGTAAGTTTTTAGTATTCTCAAACGGTTTGGAATTGAGAAGATAAATTAAAGAATGTCAACCTCGTAAAGTTGTGTTAGAAAAGTTCCCAACTTCAAAATTACGAATTTGAAGTGATGAACCAGGGTATCTTGGTAGATTCAGGGCTATAGAACACAATATATCATATTAAATAGTCTTTTGAACACGAAAATTTACCAAAAAATATTTTTATCTATTCAAGAAATATGTCTATCTATTTATATTGCTAGACGTTCTGACGTCATCCTACTATCTATGCTAATATACTAGCTATTTCCCGCGACTTCGTACGCGCATATCCCATTTTTCCCGTATCCCGTTTTTTCCCGTCCCTTAAAACTATCCTATCTCTCAAGTTGGATCGAACTGCACATGGTGTGCAAATTTTATTATAATCGGTTAAGTGGTTTAGGAGTCCATTGAGGACAAACATTGTGACACGAGATTTATATATATTAAGATAAAGCTGAAGAGTTTGTTTGTTGTTTGTTTATTTGCTTGAATGCGCTAATCTCAGGAACTACTGGTCCGATTTGAAAAATTCTTTCAGTGTTAGATAGCCCATTTATCGAGGAAGGCTATAGGCTATATATCATTATGCTAAGACCTATAGGAGCGGAGCAGTGATGAAAATTGTGACGCAGACGAAGTTGCACGGGATAGCTAGTAATATTATAAATGCGAAAGTTTGTGTATGGATGGATAGATGCATGCATGCATGGATGGATGTATGGATGTCTGTTACTCTTTCATGACAGAACGCTTGAAAGGATCTTTATGAAATATGGCACAGAGGTATTTTATAGTCTGGAATAACACATAGGCTTTATATATCCCGGGAGTATGTGTCTTCGGGATAACTCGGGCGAAGTCGCTGGCAGAAGTTAGTTGTTTCTATAATAGAGATAATCGTACTAATTGTAGGTGAAAGTTTTTAGACAATAAACTTTAAAATTACAGTTTTTATTATGTGTCTTTGTTGTATAAGATCGGGCTTGAAATTATCCGGAAAAGAACTGGAGTTATCGACATGTTATGCTGAAGTCATAGTGTCTGACTAAGGACGGATCGCCGTTAGAGCACAAGATTCATTGAGTCGAGAACTCGAGACCGTAGACTGCGTACCGATGAACGCTTAGAAGTTCGATGGGCCCACGACCTTAAAGAGCAGAAGAGGATTGGATGGGAAAGGCAGTGATTGGGGTGTGGTATGTGACACCCCGAGGGTAAGGTCATGTCAAATTCAAATATTTATTGGTAATTCTCTGTAGATATTTGAGTTTTAATTTTTAGTATCCATCCAGCATCTGACATTCATCCATTTAATTCTGTAAGTGGCGCAGTGAGCCCTTTCGGTCAGATACCCTGTATTTGATAAAATAAATCCTTACTAATATTATAAATGCGAAAGTAACTCTGTCTGTCGCGCTTTCACGCCAAAACTACTGAACCTATTTAAATGAAATTTGGTACACGGATAGTCTAGAGCCTGAGAAAGGACATAGGCTACTTTTTATCCCGAAAAGGTTTTCAGTTCCCGTGGGATACATTTATTATTGTTTTTCAGAGAGCTAGGGGTTAACATTATTTTTTGTATAGTAGTTGTTTAGGGGTCTGAAAATGACATAGGCTTATTTTTACATCCTGGAAAAGTACGGTTCCTGTGGGATAAATCTGTTTTAACGAAACGAAACAAAACAAAACGCAACCCAAGGTACCTTCACGAGTACATACGACGCATTTGCGTACGTTTGCAACTACGGGCGACCAGTCCTGTTTAATACATTCACGTGCAACCCTTGCTGGACAGAAATAACTGAAGTGCACTTCAGAACTGACTGACTGGGCCCAACCAGTTTCCAGGTGCTTAAACCCGTAAATGGTCAAGAACGAGTTACGTTGCCGAAGGCGTTCGTTCGCTCAGCAGCCAAAGTTAGGGACCTGTTCGCAATTTTAGTGAGCACTTGCGTACTATCCAACCCCCTCCAGCTTTAGGATAAATACAAGGACGCTTTATCAGAAGATATTGTGCATAAGGCTCGATGGTGCTCACAATAACCTGATCATTAACAATGCTTTGGTATTGATTGAGGATAAAATGATTTCCATATCTGGAAAATGGCAGCGAAGAGAGGAATTGTCAAGCGATGTTGTAATGGAGTTAAACTACTATACCGCGGTTTTAGAAGTGCATGTCAATGAAATGGCGCCACGATTACTTCTCGAGCAGCGTCAAGTCTACGAAACGATTCTGCGCCGAGTAAATAGTGGAAAGGGGGGATTGTTCCTTCTTGACGTACCAGGAGGTACGGGTAAGTTTCTGCTGAATCTTCTGCTGGTCCAACTCCGCAAGGGCTGCAATCTCTGGCTGTGGCTTCTTCGGGCATTGCTGCAACTTTGCCTAGCGGTGGTCGGACTGCACATTCCGTTTTTAAGTTACCGCTTAATCTTGCAAGCAAAGATACCCCAACATGCAATATTATCAAAAACAGCGGCCGGGGAGTCCTTTTGCAGCAGTGCAAAACGACGACGACGACGTGTATGGGACGAGTGCACATTGTCGCACAGAAGAGGAAAGGACTTGAACCGTAGTCTTTGCGAATAAGCTACTGCAAATTGGAAAAGGTCATCTGGAATCGGACGCAGAAGAATTTTCCCATCCAGTGGCTACAGAAGATACTTTATCATGCACGTTTTCCCCAATTTGGAGATTAATATAAACAATGAAGACTGGTTGTGTGAGAGGGCAGTTGAGTGCAGTCGCTAAAGAACGAGTGGGTCGCCTTAACGCCGTTTAATTTTGTTTAGGAATTCTACCGCCCAAATTACAGCGCCCAAAAGAACACCTTTTATAGTCATGACCAGATTGATCACATTTTGATCAGGCGGTCCGTTCTGACACATTAGACATTAAAAAATTCCACTCGAACGAAGTCGCGGGTAACAGCTAGTATAATAATAAAATTGATCCCCCAGAGTGGAGGATCAAGACGGGGTCCGCTAGGGCCAGTGCCTGCCAAGGTTGCGGAATTTGTTCGAAAGATTCACCGCGGCCCTGGAACGCAAAGGGCACTAGGAGGAACACCGATGGGTTTTAGTCAGTAAGAGTCTGACACTTCCCTTCTGCTCCGCCCAGAGCGGCAGCAGTCATTTGATGATTTCCCATCCTTAAAATAAAAGGTGGAGAGCTATTTTATAATATTTTCTATTCAGGTCTGATCCAGCGTGCAGGGTATCACAAAAATATTTTATTTTACTTGGATATCCTATTCATCTATTAACAGATTTTTGGGACAGTCAGCAACAAAATATATGTACAGGGTTTATTGAAATACACATGTTCGCAATTCCTATTGTAATGGAAACAAATAATTTTCGGTTAGTCTCCCAGAGTCTATGCTCTAGTCCCGCTATGCTCCACTCAAAAAATACCTACTAAAAAGTTTCGCTTTGCTCGCAATTCTACACAAACAATGGAAGGTACAATTGGAAAGATAAGTGTTTGAATTCAAGTTAAAAATTTTAAAGCGCTATTCGTATATGCACCGTTACTTAGATTGTTAAAATATCATAGTGGCAAGCGTCATTTGCGATTGTTTGCAGAAATAATAGAAAGCTAGGTTTTCTGCCAATTAATTTGTAAAATTTGCCATTCCGTGATTCAGCCAAGTTAGTTAACAAGCGCAAAACTTGACCTGTTTTAATATATTAAACTAGTTGACTCGCGCAACTTCGTCTGCGTCACAATTCATTACTGCTCCGCTCCTTTAGCGTGATGATATATAGCCTATAGCCTTCCTCGATAAATGGGCTATCCAACACTGAAAGAATTTTTTAAATCGGACCAGTAGTCCCTGAGATTAGCGCGTTCAAGCAAACAAACAAACAAACAAACTCTTCAGCTTTATATATTAGTACTAGCTGTGCCCGCGACTTCGTTCGCGTGGATGTCGAAAAATATCTGTTGCATAGATAAAATCTACTTTAAGTTAATACCTTGCGTATCCTGATCTCAAAATAAAGAAAATAGGAAGAGGGTAATGTAGGGCACTCTACCATCTCTTCCGGTTGAAATGCCGATTAGCCCGGGTAATCTCCTGGTACATACCTACCTCGAGCTAGGTATCAAAATCAACAAAAGCGACTATCGAATGAACGGTGGTAGGTAGTCTTCAAACTACGAAACAAAGAAACTGATGAATAAAGTTGATTCTTAATTTTGTCCAGCCTTAATTTTGTCTCTGGCGAGGCGGCGAGCCTCCTTGCCGGACTGCCGCCATGGGATCTAGAGGCGAGATCCCTCGCGCTCATTTACGAATGGCGCGTGGAGGCGCTACGCTGGGGCGAGACTCCTCTGCCGCGGCAAACCGCAGCACGGCGGACGGAGCTAAGGCGGGATATCATGGCAGTATGGAGACAACGACTGTCGCAACCCAGCGCTGGGCACGCCACAATTGCGGCGATAAGTCCCCTCTTTGAGGAGTGGCTAGAGCGGCGCCACGGCGTCCTTACCTTCCGTTTGACGCAGGTACTCACCGTACAGGTACCGACACAGGTACCTGTTTCGAATACGGCGGGAGGATACGACCAGATGTAAACACTGCGAGGATCGCCCGGAGGTCTGCCCTGCTTGGGCGGAGCACCGCCGTGTCCTCGTCGAGGCGATCGGCGACGGCGACCTGTCGTGGTCGGCCCTGTTTCAAGCCATGGTCCGGAGCGAGGAGACTTGGGAAGCGGTCACCTCCTTCTGCGAAGCAGTAATGCTAGCGAAGGACGAAGCCGAACGCGTGAGAGAGAGGGAAACCTCACGCCCCAGCCGCCGCAACAGAAGAAGACGCCCCGGGCGTCGGGAGTCGCAGGGCGATTCTCGGCCACCGTAGGCGGGGGCCTGCGGACGGCGAGCATTGGGTGGCTCGCCGTCTGATCAGAACCAGGCCCAGGTCAACGGATCGCTGTGTTCCACGCGCGCCTCAAAGAGCTGTCAGCATTAAAGACGGGGCCCGCTAGGGCCAATTCCTGCGGGGTTTGCGGGATTTATTCGAAAGAGTCACCGCGGCCCTGGAACGTAAAGGGCATTAGGAAGAACACGGATGGGTTTTAGTTAGTAAGAGTCTGACACTCCCTTCTGCTTCACCCAGGGCAGGAGGAGTCATTTGATGATTTTCCATCCTTAAAAAAAAAGCAAAAAGAAACAGTTTCTTTGATTTTCCCTGACAATTGCAGATTACAGAACACCGATAATTTGTTTACATTTTATGTTAATTAGTTCTACCGGGTTTATAGAATCGATTTACTGTGTAAGAATAATCGAATTTTTTAAATCGATATTTAGTAGGTACTGAAAGAGGAGACTTATTAAATGAGGAGCTCGTACCTAAATAATAACAGTCGCACGGGTCGATCTTCATGGTTTTCCAACTCTTGCCTAGGTGTCTCTGTGAATAGGTGACCATATTATTTAACATTCCGCGATTTCGCCGTGTTGATCGGAAGCTGATCCGAATATAGTTGGGAAAAGGTTAAGCATATATTAGAAAAGACAGACAGTACCATTTGGCCCCAATTGGGGCTGACGGTCCTTGAGAGGGTAACTCTGCCGTTTTATGTCCTTTTCATTGAATGGCGGCCTAAATGATCCCCAATGCGTAAATGTGTCAAAGTGGCGAATGGGTCTGTCATGTGACAATATTTAATTAACAGGCTGGCAGATGCTTAGGCCGTCTATGAATAGGGTAGGTAAATGTGTGACGAAAATATAATTATGAAATTATTTATTTTTTGGGAATCCTAAATTCTATTAAATGCCGGGATGTCACTTAGACCGTCTCCCTAGTGGATAAACGTTTGTAATCTGTGCCCAGTTTTGCCAACTGTAGATAAAGTGTTTTTCGCAAATCATTTCAGTTTTTTACCATGAAGCATCATCTGCCTAGCCTTTTCCCAGCTATATTGGAGTCAGCTTCCAGTCAAACGGGATTGGAGCGGCTGCCTACCAGTCCTGTACAACCCTACAATACTGGGTAACACGATACTTCTTGGCAAGACTGTAGGTGTCAGATTTGTCGGCTTCTGACAATCCGTAAAGACTGCCTGAGATCTCTTCTCGGTAGGTATGTTAAACTGGTCACCCATCCACAGACTGACCTTGGCAAGCGTTGCTTAACCTTGAAGATCGACCCGGGCGTCTATTATATTCTGAGGTACGTAGGAATCTCGCTATGTTAAAATGGTCACCCATCCACAGACTGACCTTGGCAAGCGTTGCTTAACCTTGAAGATCGACCCGGGCGGCTATTATATTCCGTGGTACGTAGGAATCTCGGTATGTTAAAATGGTCACCCATCCAAAGACTGACCTTGGCAAGCGTTGCTTAACCTTGAAGATCGACCCGGGCGGCTATTATATTCCGAGGTACGTAGGAATCTCGGTATGTTAAAATGGTCACCCATCCACAGACTGACCTTGGCAAGCGTTGCTTAACCTTGAAGATCGACCCGGGCAGCTATTATATTCGTGGTACGTAGGAATGTTAAAATGGCCACCCATCCACAGACTGACGTTTTTACGTGAAGCGGCTGCCTACCAGACTTCCACCCATTAATTGGGTAACACGGTAGTTCTTGGCAAAACTGGAGCCAGATTTCCTGGCTTCTGACAATCCGTAACGACTGCCAAAGATCTTCAAATGACTAAATGTTATTTTTTTTTCCTTTCACAAATAATATACGCATTCATTCATGGAACAGTTCTAAACTGTTACTATTTAATTATCTCAATAGATGGCGGTGCGTGTATGTGCTTCACGTAATGAAACTTTAAACGAAACCTTTAAATACAAATATCTTTTGATAGAGTGAACCGATTGCGATGAAACAGAAACTAAGTTATACCTCCAGTTACGTACAATTTTAATGCGTGAAATTTATCTACGTTATTTCTGTACTTTTTACGTGATGCCTGCACATCCAAACAGATAAACAGACAAACAGACAAAAATTCCAAAAATGATGGAAATGGGTTCTGTAAGTTACCCCTTATCTCTCTAGCTATTTTTTAATTTTTTATTTTGAATGTACAAAAACGACTCTTCAACAGATTTATTATATGTATAGATAGATGTTGATTAAGAATAGGATAACATTTTTACATACCTACTAGGTTTTCTTAATTTACTTTTTAAATGCTTAAATAAAATATTACACTGTAATAGTTTTCTTCGTCACTGCCCGCGATTGTGATTGAGACGATTGGAGCATAGCGGGACTAGAGCATAGGGGGTCTACCCGATAACTTTTACATGAACAACTGTTTTTCTCTTGACTGTACTTACCTACCATAAGGATAAGATAAGATATGATAAGATATATTTATTTGTCAAAAACATGTGTAGGTTAAATAATCAGTTGGAATGATTACAAAAAGAAAAAAAAAGTTTCAACATGTTTTGCCTAGAAAGGCGTACAAATACAATAATACAAAAAAAAATCAAAAATCATAATAAATTCGAAGTAGAAAAATTATTGTTATGTCAAAAACGATAAAAAAAAATAATTATGTCAAAAATCAATAAAAAAATCATCAAAGTTATGTCAAAATAAATAAAATAATAATAAAAATGTCTACAGTACATCATTTAAATAGTCGTCAACACTATAATAACACCTATTTATTAAAAGTTTCTTCATGCTGTTATTAAAACTATTAATATTTAGGTCTTTGTATGCCTTTGGTACCTTATTGTATAAATTTGGGGCCATGCAGAATACACTCTTACGCATGAGAGCCGTTTTAGCACTATGTGAGCGAAGTCTCCGATTATCACGTGGAGTAAAGGGATCAGACCGGAATTAAAACAATAATAACTAGCATGAGATCAGGGGGTCTACACTCTAACACCCGAAACTATGGACTATGGGCTAAGAGAGTAGACCCCCTGATCAGGGGATCAGACCGGAATAACTCGGCGCAGTCTAGTAATGGACTGTGTATGGATGAGTTGTTTAATTAAATCGATACTGTCAGTAATCCGTAAAATCTTTTTTTGATAATATTGCTCGTATTTGAGTAAATTGTGGGTGTTTCCGGTCAGCATCCAAAAATATTAATCAATACTTGGAGCAAAAAAACTTTTTATCACAATATCGCAAAAAAAAATTTGAGTATGGAAATCTTTTGATAATGGTAATGGATTCAGGCAATGAATCATCCCCATTGATATATAAAAACCCAAGATACACACTCGGCATCTCAAAAACGTCCGCTAAAACAAGCGCACAATATATAATTGTGCGCTAGTTTCAAACAGTCTCGCATCGCTCGCCATACTGCACTGCTTTGTAAAAACAACTTTAAGCGATGCGTGTAAGGTTGAATTTGCAAAAAAAAATTGTTTATAGTATAACTACACACAACTCACACATGACACTTGATACATGTCAGTTTTTGACGACAGTTTCGAGTGTTGCATTTGTTCGAGACTGTGCATCTTGGGTTTTTATACATCAATGATCATCCCAAACAAAAATACCTGAAATAAAAAGGGTACGTACCCACCTACGTAAGTAATTTAGGTAAAACATTACCTTAACTACCTGTTATACAACAGATACAAGATAATCCTCACTTTTTTGTTGCTTTGTAAACACGTATTCGTCATCATGCAAATAGAAGGCTTCCACAATATTGAATGAAGGCTTTATTCTTGTGATTCGTGGCTCCATCTGTGGCTAAATCATGGAACTAAGTTGACATGAGATCAAAGTCTGATCAAGTGTGTCAAGGTGTTCAGGAATTGGAAAATTGTGTTTTAAAGTGTAAAATCAAATTATGCACTTCAAATTTTCATTAAGTCGCTTAATTTTACTTAAATCTCTTAACTCTTTGCCTGAATCTAAACCTAATCATATCTTGTGACTTGAACGATTAGCTAGAGTCAAGTTAGGAACGTCAGCAGTTCCAGCTATTTTCTCCAGATGGCGGCACCTCGTCGGTAAAGCAGATTAAGGCTTTTACGCTCATCTTTGTAGCGATACACGAGCATTCACAACAGGAAAATTTTATTCTACGTCAGTTTAGGGCTTAAGAAGTGATAGAGAGGTGTTTCCATAAAGATATGCTGGAGTTGTGATGAAAAGATGTTGTAAGGAGGTTGTATAAAACATGGCGGATATCTCTGTCGGTAAAGCAGGTTGCCGGTCGGCGGGCTGTCGACGGGCGACACGCAAGCGCAACAGGTAGGTTAAGATTCACGGTCCGTCGCATTTGCTGGTCCTATGCGCACGACGCGGCCCTCGCATACAGCACCCCAACCGCGACCGACGAAATGTTCGGGCATCATCGGTGATCAGTGAAGTGCTCGTATCCTAGTGATAGTTTACAACAAGTGCTTGTGTCTGTGATATGACGAGGACCAGCTCTGGAGCTTGAACGAGCACCACACAGCGGATCTTAACGGTAAATTTCGTCAAACGTGACAATATGACCTGAGTGTTTACTAGTCAGGTGATGGTGCATAAATATACATTCGACATATGAATAACTTTGATGAGCATTGATTAATTAAATCGAGCACAGTCGCACGCGCAGTGTTCCACTTGGACGCGAGAACTCGCTGGATTTCTTCCACGTAGCCCGTAGCGGTGTTTACACGTGAATTATGACACCTGTAGCGGATGAGTTCGTGTTGCCGACACTAACTATTTTAACATTTAATAAGTTTTCTTTTAAGAAAGTTTTGTTAGTTTAGGATTGTTAGCTGGTACACCTTGGATTCATTTTTACCGTTGCAAAAGAAAGTAGGACCAACAAATATGTAGGCAAAATTATTTTCGCTGTTCAATCGATTAGAGCGCACGAGAATCTTATTGGATTATAATTGACACTTAAGTTGTGAGTCACGTTAATTAGAAGTGGGTAATTGTCAGTCTATGCGATAAAGACATTCATTAATGAACCGTGTGCATTTGTAGAACAGTGTTGAGATTCCACGATCTGTGTGCAACCGTTACGTGAGCTACCTGCATCCCAAAATATGTAGGTAGAATGAGAACCGGTCATTTCAAATATGATGAAATTCATAGCTGAATCTTGTGAGAGCGAGCGCCGAAAAATCCTGTTTCAGAGACGTGTATTCGTCTGACATTACAAAAACGATCAAGTTTCGACAGACCTTATGCAGTTTTTAATGCTACCCACGATATGAAATGAAAATGAAACTTGTCGCATATGGTAGTCGAATACTTTTTATACGACGTGTTGTCGATAAACGCTCTCCTAAAGCAAACAATGGAGCATTAAGTTCCCATAGAAAGTTGTAAACAATATTGATCTCTAATGTGCATTGACTGTCACAAATCGAGGGCATAGCAACAATATAAGTTCAGGTAAACTATGTAAACAAAGCGGGTTTTCAACATATTCCGATAGAAACGTTGTGTTGGTAAAGCCGGATTCGTCATCGGTTATTGACCGTTATTTGAATTGTAAGATCGAAGATATAGTTTGATAGGTCACACTATGGTCTATGGTCTACTTGACTATAGTGGTGGCGTTTATTCTGTGCAAGTACTCGTATTCCATTCGTACTTTTTGCGTGTTCGTGTTTTCAAATCAAATCAAATCGTATATTTCAAATAAACCATTTACAGGCACTTTTGGATTGTCAAGGTCGGTCAGTCCAAAAAGATGAAGCTATTTGCACGTTCCAAAGCGTAGATCTCTATGGAGAAGAACGTGCAAGAAATTCCACGGACACTCTTTTAAAAATAATAAATTTTTACAAAGTTTTGTTTAGTCTCGAACATTATGAAAACGTATACGAACTTAACCCTACAAATACGAATACAAACCGAATACAAGTGGTTATGAGTGACGAGAATATATTGGCAAACAAAACAACTCGAAAAAAAAATTTATTCTTCAGTACCTAACCGGACGCAAACGAATAGATATATAATGGTAACCTATCAAAGAAAAGGGTTTTTGCAGTTGCATGCACAAAACAAAACGTCATTCTAAAAGGTCATACTCGTACGTAGATAAAATCAATTTGACTCACTTGATGTTATAAAACCCGTTCTTTAATGACTGATGGTAGATATCATCAGTGAAAAAGATGGAGATAAGGAAAAGACATTTAATAAACGTCTTCAACAGTTGATTTTCAAAGAAATTATCGGTATCTTTATAGATAGTGGAAATTATATATATATTTTTTATCCTACTCCTCCGCTGTACTTTTCTGATTAAATTCGTTGCGGGATCCAAGACAGTTAAATCGTTTCTCCGGGACTCGTCGGGCTTCATTGGCTCGGCGTTTTTCTGGTGGTCGCCACTGTTGATTCTGGCTTTCAGGAGTTGCAGTGGATGGGAACGTGTGGTGGGATGTCCCAAAAAAAACTTTATAGATAGTCGCTCTATGTTAAAAGGTGGTACATAGCTGATCAGCTAGTCTATTCTGTAAACAACTATTTCGATATCGAGCTTCACCTTAGTGACAAAACTCACAAAGTGAGCTTTATTGCACACTACATAAAGGTCTTAATTTGTAACTCACCTCGGATTCCACTGTCGAGATACGAAAATGTTGTTACAGAATAGCACTACAGGTTAGACTGGAAAGCGACCCTAATAAAGTTGGGAAAAGGCTAGGCAGATAGTTCGAAAGACGAGGAAAGACATTGTATTACCAGCTTTATTGTCATTTCAAATAATTTATTACCACTAAAAAGCTACTCTCGAAGATTTCTCCTATAACAGCTTTTCACGTAAGATCTCTTGCATAACTCTGCAGACTAACATTTGCAAGTCTGAGCTGTGAATTACATATAAATAGTTAAGTTTAGCACGTATGTGGAAAACGTGATACAACTATTTATCTTTATTTGTTCATCGGCGATTTCTTTCACGTAGAACTTGGTTGTATTACTGTCGTAACCAACATAACTTTGGTTATGTTTCATGATTTTAATGATAAAACATTTGGTTGCTCTAAGCGCTAGCTGCCCATTCCCCCAGGGTACACCAGAGTTCCAAAAGAGCTTGACACCATCACTCTTGGAGACATTTCAATTTGCAATGTGTAATTGCACTTGTTACTATAAATATGACATTTTATAGAGTGTAGTCCTTAAATTAGAATTCTATATTTCTTGGAAGACCAGCTAGTCTATTCTGTAAGAAACTATTTCGATATCGAGCTTCACCTGAGTGATAAAACTCACAAAGTGAGCTTTATTGCACACAACATAAAGATCTTCATTTGAAACTCACCTCGAATTCTACTTTCGAGATACGAAAATGTTGTTAGAGAATAGCACTACTGTTATGAAAAGTGTATTCGAAACGACCAAGAACTGTGTATGTAAATATGATGCTTTGCTTTGTTTAATAACAATTTCATCTGCATTTGTTGATGTTAGCCATTCGGAGTTTGTACGCAGGTACTCTAAGTACCTATTTGTTGATACAATTTGGCAAGACTCAATAACTCTATTGCGTCTTTATTATCCACTAGCACTATACCCGCGACTTCGTCAGCGCAGATTTAGTTCAAAATATTTCCACCCTTTACTTAAAATCCTTTCTTAGCTGACGTCTCCTTCTTACATGTTAATATTCACGATATTCTAACAACACTTAAAGTTTGATCCATTAACTACTTAAGACTGTCCTCAGATAAAATCGAGTGATTGTCCAGAAAATGATAGCGAATCGTTGAGAATTTAGGCACCACTCGTACATTTATCTATCAATCAGTGTTTCAAGAAGCGTGATAGTTAATGATTGAGTTATTTATAAAAAACATGAATGGAGAAGGTTAGGCCACTGACCAATTTGATTAATAAGCATACGCCACTACTACTTTAACTTACAACTCAATCATTCGTTCGCTGACAGACACAGAGCGTAAACCAGTGAGTCTGAAAACATGGAAAAAAGATCCTGACATAACCAAGGTGAGCACTAGAGCAGAATTTAAAAAAATATCCCCAAAAACAGTGGTCCTCAGCTTGTAATATTGTTACAGGCTGAGGACCCATCATGCGTCAGGGGATGATTTTTTACGCCCATCCAACTTTCTTCTAAAGTCAACCTCTCAGGGGAAACTTCTAGAAACTTGGTTTGATGACATTCATGTCACTGCGACCTCTGAATTGTTACATTGGATTCATTTTGAGAGCCGCCGTGATTCCTTATTCTTGTGTCACTCTACGCCCAAGTGGGGCGAAATAACCGATTGGGAATCCCATCAGGGATCAAATTATAAAGTGTTTATGTAAGTTCGCTATTTTTGTAATTCCCATCTCTCATGCTAACGCCTTCGTAAGCCGGAATGTACTAAGTACTTATGGCTAAGACAAGGGTCTTAGCCATACAACTCACCTAGGTATACTTGTTCTGCAATACTCGCCATTTGCGTGATTATAAACAACTCAAAACAAGTACTACTTGTAGTAATTTACTCCTTGAGGAAGGAAAGCAAGGCCGTTAATATCAATTTACGACTGATTGTTCTAAATTATTGCGTAAAACCGTTTAATACATTAATTGTCGCAACAAACCTGCAAATTGGTGGCCAAGCATGATTTATTATGAAATTGAGTAGATATTCAAGTAGCTCCTTGATTAATTTTGAGTAGTAATGATTTTGTAACAAACTTAAGTATGTATTTACAGTTTTTTTACTTGAATAGGGTTGTTCCTGAGTAAAAAAAATATGACTATGTAGTCCGTCAGTTAGATTTTCGAAAAGTATTTTTTGCTTTATCAAATCAATAAAAATTGACGAAGATAAAGCGCAAAAAAGTCAATAGTGGGGCTGGTGACGTCACATATGAGTAAAAAGTGTACTCATCTGTGACGTCACACGAGTTTACGTTAACGTGAAAAAAGAAAAAATACTTACCTATCCAAGATTTTTTGATTTTCGATTTTTTTAGTCATGTCACCCTATTCGATAAGCATCGTATACTATAACTACTCTTTTTATTAAGTCGATAAAATTTGTATTTTCTGATACATCCAGCTATGGCATACAGATAAACAAACAGACGAATCACAGTAGAACGGTTCCTACTACCATTTTAGTACGGAATCCTAGAAAATAATGTTTGGGTCATGTATTTCGTTTATGACGTAACGCCCTTATAAAAGACATCAACGATTTCGCAACGTAAGACTTCTCTCAAGTTTTTGTTTCGTTAAGTTTCCAATTTATTTTATTTATGTTTAGGTGTTTAGTGTTATGTTTTGCAAATTAATGGTAGTAATTAATAATAATAACAGTACATTGTGTTACGAAGATTTCATCCAAATAATCATCCATTCTGATGAAAATTATCTTTGGCAATTTTCGATATGAATTTGTTATTATTTTGCATCTTTCTAACTTTTTATTTATATACCAAAACGTGTTATAATTTTACTATGTTAGTTTCTCTTTTTGCATTTATAATTCTCACGATTTGTCGAAATGTTCTTTTTTATTTTCAATAAAAACTATCAGCTATGTAGATGGCTATCAAATGCTAAACATTTTAATATCCTTTTATTTTTATTATCTACCAAGCTTTTGAATGAAATAATGATAGGCTATAAATATAAAGTAATTATTGACTGTTACATGTTGAATGTTTTTTTATATTTAATAGTATGCATGAGCAAGCAAAAGAGTTTTCAAATTACTATCCATTGAAAAAAACATATTATTTTTATTTACACATTAGCAAAGTTACCCTTTATGAAATCGCAGATAAAAAGAAGTTCTACTGCCTTGTGATAAAGCTGATATCTCCATGACAATTATAAAATTGATACAGGGTATACTTAAAGCGTGACAAGTAAAATTAAAAGTTGCAAAAATAAAATTTATGTTGGAACCTATCACGATCGCGTTCAACAACGGACAGCGATTATTTTCTTTTGTAAACTTTTGCTTGTCGTGTGACAGGATAATGAACTTTTTGACGTAGGTAATACAGTTCAAGATTGCACCTGTTGGGTGTTGTGTTTAATTATAACTGGCGCGTAGCATTACATAGGCTGAACTTCGCATTTCGGTTGAGAACGCTGCGCCCGCGCCCGTGACCGACACTGAACTTGCTCGTATTTAATATTGAAATGGTTTTTTATTATTTTAATATATATAATTTTCTGTGCAGTTTTTAAATGTATGAAGTTAATTGTAAAGTTCGTTATTTTATTTTCTGGTACAGTACCTCTCCTTTTTGCTTAATGTGTAAAAAACTTTCAATTCCATTTCTGTTGTTAATTATTTTCGTGCAAAAGTACAATTATAGAAAAAAAAACCAATGTACTTTATCATCACTTGTTCCACCAACCCATTTTTCCCCACGCAAAGGCAGCCTTTTTATATTCAGTTTAAAATCGTGATCAATCTTACAAGGCTTCTTTCTAATAGCAAATTATTCCCATAAAGGGTAGACTCCGTAAAAGGCAACTCTCCAAACCCCTTTTACAATTGCCGCTAAAACACACTTTCTCTCCTTCGTCTGACTTATTGGCTTCTTATTTCTCAAGTGTCCAGTAATTCTCAGAATTTATTGATGGGAGCAGCTTTAAGATAAATATCGGGAGCGTATGACGAGTTTGACACATGAATAGAAGGAGTTCGGACAGCATGCAACCTCGGTGGTTGATTGATTCTCACATTGTGCGCATGATTAAGATGAAGTCTTCTGATTTGCTACTTATTTGAGCTGCCCACGTAATAGGCTGAAGAATATCAGCTTAGATAATCTTATTCAGCTGTGAATCATTACAGGGAAGAACTTGAAATAATAATATGACTTTGATACGACGAACTAGATCTTACAAGGCAGTTGATGTTTAGACAATAGACATCCTCAACGTAGGTATTATGTTTTCACAAATCAGATCTAGGTGTACCTAAACATGACCATTGATATCAACAATGATAGAGGCGCTGTTGCAAATTTATCTAGATCCCCGATTACTGAGACACCAATAGAACCAAACGTACCTACTTGTAGCCAGCCATGTTCTCACTGTGCTAGAAAACGTTGACCTCGAAATTCAAAATTCCATCGTCCTTAGAAAGTCATAAAGCATTCGATAGCTCCTCTGTCAACACTCCACAGGAAACAGTAGCCACTCGTACCCACAGGAATGTCGTTAGGAAATGTCCTAATTTACAAACAGAGGACGAAACGCGACCGGCATCACAAGAAGGTTTTTGTTTATATTGTGTCGACTTTCACTGGAACACCGTCGCCAGTCGGCAGGACGAAAGGACCAACATTTGTTTTGTTGAGCGGTTCGTCTCGACGTGACTTGGATCAGGAGTTTGGTTATAATGCAGCTTGACTTTAATATTTTTGACTAACTTTTTGGGTCAGACTTCAGACAAAATATTTACAAACAGAAGAAAAGTTCTGTAGGTGTGTGTTTTGGTCCAGCCTTAAGGTTATGTCAGTTATGTCCGACGTGTAATCTTATGCCTTGTGTTATATTAAATAATTTTTGAGATTCTTAGATAATTGCTCATTTTATGATCTTTTCTTTTGGTAACCGCTTCGTCTCGCCGTCACTTGAATCAGGAGTTTAATTTTCTTCAAGGATTGTCCTGCCAAATTATTATCTATTTACATTAATATTAAAGCTGAAGAGTTTGTTTGCTTGAACGCGCTAATCTCTCAAGAACTACTGGTCCGATTTGAAAAATTATTTCAGTGTTAGATAACATCATTTATCGAGGAAGGCTATAGGCTATATATCATCACGCTAAGACCAATAGGAGCGGAGCAGACGAAGTTGTGCGGGCCAACTAGTTTATCATATTTTCCGTGCATCATTTCTTGAGTCAGGCTCTTGTCCAGTCTCTGTATGTTTTGGACCATTATTTTAATCAGTATTGTGCCTGATTAACGTCTCATCCAGCGAGCCTGGCTTTATTGTTTTTGGTCTTCAGAGATTCAAAAACGATAATGAGTTCAAAAATGATAATGAATTCTTGATTTTCATCAGGATGATCATTTGTTTTTTTAACCTGCTGTCGTGACTTGGATCAAGCATTTATTTGGCTTACATGATCAAAATGATTCTGCTGATATTTACTACAATAATACGTTTAAAACCTCAACAACAGTATAATGTCATACCAAGAACATTATGTAATTTAACTTTATTATTGTAATACGAAGTCACTTTGAAGCCGTACGAGTGTCTGTTCAATAACCACCTAATGCAGTAATCGATAAGTTGATTCTAAAGTCGAGCGTTCACACGCCTATGCTGAACCGGGTATTTGTTATAAATTATAATGATCTTTAAAACTTTCTTTAAGTAAATGAGGACGTAATTTAGTGCAGATTGGACACTTGTCGCTATGACGTTCATAGTTCTAGTCCTTTAAAGATATCATGAGATATAAATGAATATAGCCATCGTGTACGTCCATGTATGGCATTACACGGGAGGCAATAAAAACCTACAAGATAAATGGAAAAGTAAATGGCTATTAAGCCATTTATTGCATTTACAGCCCGCGGTAGGATCACATTTGCTTGCAAAGGAACAGAATGAAAAACGTTTACAGGATCATAATAACTCAGTCAACAGGATGTTCTACAAAACATAAATAAAGAGTGCACATTGAGCTGATCCATAAGAGGGATGAGCTAATAACTTAGCTTGACGGCTATTCAAAACGAGTTTCTAGTCTTCGTTTTCCTCCACGTTCATACGAAATTATGAGTCGTGTCGAGCTCAATATTTGCGACAAAATACTTCTTTTATGAGGGCAGCAAGAATATTGTAGTGAGCTTGCATGGTGACATTCTTAAGCGATAATTAGCTCGCCTCGTCTGGTTATGATCCGCCAATATAGCAAGACCTTCACTTTCAGTGCGTGCCTCTGTGTCGTCACCTGTCACGACAGCTGATGCGGGAAGCAGGGGGTGTCATACCTGGCTAGTCAGGTGTGACACGCCGGTGACGTGGCCCTAGTACTCCACGGAGTCACATTACGTCGTTGTTGACACAAACCATTCTCTTTATTTTACGAGGCGATAAGAAATGTTCGCAGTGACGCTGTCGTGAGGACACAGTGTACTGACTTCTAACTATGTATCTCTGTCGTTAGTAAATTGCCATCGTTCTGCGTCTGAGTGACTGACGTGCTGAGCATAATTATTCTTTTGAAATGTTTTCACGCCTCGATGTTCTTTGCAATCGGGTAGTCGAGAATAATGTTAATATGCATATATATAAAGAGTTCTCAACTTGAAAACTAAAACTTCCCAATTTGCACGTTTTAATATGCAAACCACGTTCAAATGAAAGTGAGAATAAGTGAAAAAAATAAGGATTAAGTAATGCCTGATTTGTAAACGAGTCTTGCTTACAAAACTAAGTGTGTCTCCCGCGGTTCCGGTCGTAAAGTCGGTGAACTTGTTGAGAAAAACATCCAATTATGTTGAAGATATTTTTTGTGTGCGACCACGTAAGAATGTGGGTCAGATGATGTGCGTCGCATACAAACGGTGGCGCGGCGCTGCGCGGCCATTGTGTCGCATATCAAGCACTTTCCTATGCGCCCGCGCCGATAAAAAACGAAGTTCGATCACTTATCTGATCGACATGCAGGGTACTCTTATTGGAGATGCGGGTCGCATTTTGAATTTGTGTTTTGCGATCGATCGTTATTGGTAACATAGAATAACAAAATTGTTTACTAGTATTTTTCCGCGGCTTCTCGCGTGTGGCTTTTACTAGAAATTTTGTTATAAAATTGACAGAATATTCGTAATCTGATTGGTTCTTACAGAAATGATCCTTTGCAAACATAGACACGATTACCTTCTCTTTAGTTGGTTTTAGACATGATGACTTTTTGAAAGGATTTTTAAAACCCCTTTTATTAGACTTGGCTATAGGGTCTCATAGTTTGATTCCATTAGAATCAAACGGTAAATAAATTCCGAGTCATACTAGGTACTGGGAATGAATCGAGACTGGTATCTCGATGACTGAAAGCATGATAGATGTTGATACTAAATCGCGAATACATGGAAATCATGCGCATAGGCGGCACGCGATTATTTACCGACGATAATGAATCACATTAGCTGTACGCACGTGAGTTGCTTGATCTAGTTCTTGTAGGAAAACTCTTTATTTAAAACAGTTGACTGCCTGCGTCTGTGTTTCCAAACGCTTACAACCCTAATCCCTTCAAAGTTAGAGTGAACAGGCTCCTTCTGGGTAAGCTCGCTCCATCTTGAGACTTTGTCTCTGTTATCTCTGACCTAGACTAAAGTCAAGAGCAAACCCATCACAAATAAAAAAACAAAAAAGTTGAGACTGTCATTAAAGTAACTAGAATGTTGCAACTTTTAAATCCCAAGCCAACAATGGGTACTGAAGTTCAGTTGATGACACGACACGGCGTCGTACCTACCTACTATTTCGATAGGTAATATCTTAAAAAAAAATCATTCCTGAAGATTTTTATAGTATTTTGTAAAAGTATTTTACAAAATACTATAAAAAAATCTTCAGGAATTAATTTTCTTTCCTACAGTGGTAACGTAATATAAGTTAAAATTCAAAATAAATAAAGATCCTTACTTGAAACAAAACAGTCACAGTTTACATGACCTACATTAACATTACGAGTCAGTACCCACTTATAAGACAGCCGAACTAGTCGTTGGTCGTAAATCTGGATTCTGGTATTAATTTTTTCTCGAACTGGCAAGCCTTGACTGTTTCAGGACAATGGGCCTGGCGGAGAGACTTAGTATGTAAGAAGTCATAATTCGAGGTTTGGCTCTCGACTGTTTTCTCCTCCAATATTGAACCGATTTAAGAGATATTTCACAAACTGAATAAGAAGGATAAATACTGTGTCCCTATGTTTTCCTTTTTGATGATTTATTAACCGTATAAGCACTAGAACCCTCACAAAATGCTCAAAATTGTCCGATAAATCGCTGTCAACAGAGCCCTAGTGTACAAATTTGGCAATTATTAATCAAAAAAGGAAAACATAGGGACACAGTATACTTCTTATTCAGATTGTGTAAGGGTATCATTTAAGCTATCACCAATTTAATTAGTTTTGTGTTTCTTAAATAATAGGGTTTGTCCTCCAAATAGTAGATCTGTCACCAAAATGTAGTCACCAAACAATATAAAATCAATTCCACAATAAATCACCTAAAATCATGGAGATATAGGGTCTAGTACAAAATAAATGTTTTTGTATGTATTATAATAGGTTTGTCCTAATAAGTATTTAAGCAAACTAATTTAAAGAGATCACCAACGCATATGGTTTATAAAAAAATAACCACGAAGGGGATGGCGGGGTCTATTCGCTCGCTTCGCTCGCTCACTCGACCCCGCCATCCCCTTCTAACCTAACCTGTCCGAGTCGGGGTGTCCCGGCTATAAAAATCCCGATAAAAAGGAGTCGCAGTCAGGGATCGATAATCGATTTATTTGGTGACAGATCTACCATTCTGAGCACAGAGCTATTATTTAAGTAACAAAACCGTTATTATAAGAACGAAGTTTATATTCATGTAATGCAATATAATTTTATTGGTTATCGATCTCTTATTTTACACATATATTAACATTAATTTGATAATTCATACCTGGGAACAATTTTTGTTTATCTGAGAACGAAAATATTTCGTGGCGATAGATCTATTTATTAGGTGATACAACTTGATGACAAATATAAATTTTGGTGATAGAAAATATAGTTCCCATTGTGTAATATCTCTTAAATCGGTTCAATATTGGAGGAGAAAACAGTCGAGAGTCAAACCTCGAATTATGACTTTTTACATACAAAGTCTCGCCGCCAGCATTTCCTCTTAATGTGTTTTCATCGTTTTCTTTATATAAACAAACCTACAACAGTGGGTCTAAAAAGGCCACTTTAGCAGAATCAGAAAGCACATCACGCTACCCGTCACTGTCAAATTTTCCCAATCAACCTTGAACCTAATGCGTGAGCGATAAAGATGAAAATGGAATTTGACAGATTGTTGTGTGGTTAATATTATGATTTTTATATATGACAGCCGAACTAGTCGTTTGTCGTAAATGTGGGTTCTGGTATTATTTTTTTCTCGAACAAGCCTTGATTGCTTCAGGACAATGGGCATTGTCATTAATGTGTTTTCATCGTTTTCTTTATATAAACAAACCTACAACAGTGGGTCTAAAAAGGCCACTTTAGCAGAATCAGAAAGCACATCACGCTACCCGCCATCCGTTCATGGTTGATTGGGAAAATTTGTCAATTTTCCCAATCGGATACCCGATGGATGCGAGACGCACAGGACCAGTTGTTGGGGCGACACTTGGGGGAGGCCTTTGTCCAGCAGTGGACGTCTTTCGGCTGATATGATGATGATGACGGTTTAATAGGTAGGTTATGTTATAACACGAGGAAATAAAAAAGTTGGTATTTTCTTAATGATGAGTTGTTTCCTTTAGTTGGTCATGTGTTATTTCTTTCTAGAATTAGGTCCTTAAGTACTTGTAACACTTTTGGGTGGTATATATAATGATACAAGTGTATCTATGTGTCTTTTTTTCCAAAATCAATTATTTCGATTCCTGGGTAGGAATATTGTTTTTTCAAAAACCAAGCATACACTTCTTGAAACTTGAAAGAACTTTGAGTAATTTTCGTTATTCCTCATAGTTATGGAACTGGTCATCCACTTTTTAATTTCAAACTATATAGTAGTATTCTTCCAGCAGTTTTTGTATAATGTTTGCTTGGCTCTGTCTACATCTCGCTGTTATCTTGATAAACGTGAGACTGCGCAAATTAAGATGATTACAATATGTTCTTAATTAAGTCACTGCAGTAGTGAGATTCCCTTATCATTTTGTAAGATAAGATTTCGAAAAATTTGGGTTATCATACCTACATATTATCTTAGTAACTTTAAATTATAAAATACTAGCTTTTACCAGCGGCTTCGCCCGCGTGATCCTTAGGGAACATACTCCGGGATATATATAGCCTATGTGTTATTCCAGACTATAATCTACCTCTGTGCCAAATTTCATGAAGATCCTTCAGGCGTTCTGACGTGAAAAAATAAAAAAAAAACATTTGTTTAGTTATTTATACAAATTTTGCCTAAACTATCATTAGCGATCCAATGCGATAGAGTGGCCTCAAAAACTAAACCCTACATCTACATCTTATAATATACTTTATTCTTAATCTATGTAACTTAGTATCTATATCTATTCTATTACTAATATATAAAGCTGAAGAGTTTGTTTGTTTGCTTGAACGCGCTAATCTCAGGAACTGCTGGTCCGATTTGAAAAATTCTTTTAGTGTAAGATAGCCCATTTATCGAGGAAGTCTATAGGCTATATACCTATCATCACGCTTAGACCAATAGGTGCGGAGCTGACGAAGTTGCGCGGGTCAACTAGTAAATAGATATATTTTTTTAATTAAAGTAGGTTTTACGTTTAATCAAGCTAAACGAATTCGGTCGATTTGGTAAGTTTGGCAATGTATCATATTACGAAAAATTTCTAACATTCCGGAAGTTAAATATTGGCAATGTAGGTAGATTTGAAAGTGTAGGTATTTCTTATTTAATTATTATTTTTAGCGTGACTTTAGCAAATGATCATTTAACGGTTTTTCGATTCTGAAAGGAAGCTGACACCAAATTAGCACTTTGCTCATAAGAATTAATGCTTTTATGCAAAATAGTAATCTCATTTAAATTAATATGAGACAAGTCTCAATTATTTTCCAGAAGTTTTTAAAATAAAAAACCCCAGACTCGTCAGTCTTTAACTTTTTGTCAATTAATATTCATTAAGGAATTTAATCAGATTTAGATTGTATCATTGCTTATCTAGGTAACGGGGCTTGATCAGACTTGATTTTAAAATATGTACATGTATTCATATGTATATGTATATTTTAACTCGAAAAATAAGCTCTCCTATACGATGAAAATTTCTATTTTGTTTAAGGTTGAAGAAGACTTTTGCTAACTCTAAAATTGTTATTGCCATGTCAATCTCTAATCATAATTCTTACATGCAGTTGTGTATCTAACGTACAAATTCCGTTCACAACCAGCTGCCACCGATCAAAACACCAACCCTGATTGACATCTGACCAATCAACAGTGACGTCATACCGCACCAGGGGTTGGGCACCGGTCGGCCCGTGCCGATGCCATCGATGGTAGCACTCGCAACTAGTCGCAAGCGCACGCATGAATGAGCGCGGCGCGCTTCCTAGAGGCGGCGACAGGAAGCAGTGACCAGTCGCGCGTGATGCGTACGCCTCCCGACGACTGCGTGCGCAAGCGCCGCTGTTTACATAATAACGACAATTTTGCGACAACTACGCAACTTGTACTCGTAATTGGTACTTGGTTGTGTTGTTTTTGATACGTGACTGGGTTTTACTTTCGGATTCTGTTATTTGTAGGTACATAATAGATTTGTATTTGTGGGACATTTCATTAGGTGCTTTATTTCGGTATATAACAATGGTTGGATGTTTGATTCAATTTAATCGGCGTGAACCAACTCACGATAAAATCCGTAGTTCTGTACTTTTGTATTACCTTTACCAGAGTCGATAATTTTTGAAACCAAAAAAAAAAAAATAACAGTAGGATGAAACCCATTGGAAAAATATAACAAAAATGAAAGGAAAAATAATTTACGGGCGATCTGAGGTCGGGAAGTGGATGGGGTTGAGTTTTTAAGGGTAAAAAAAACATTTTATCTCGATTTCCGGCAAAACTAAAAGTCCTATGGAAAAAAGATAAAGATCAAAGTTGTAGGTAATAAAAAGATCTACAAAGTATTTACACTTTTTTCACATAACCTCATTTATGTGGAAAATTCAAATAACCAAGTTTTTGGTTTTTTATTTTTATCTTCCATCCACTTCCCGACCTCAGATCGCCCGTAAATTATTTTTCCTTTAATATTTGTTATATTCTCTTCCTTTTTCAATGGGTTTCATCCTACTATTATTTTATTCCACTTTTTACCATTTTTAAAGGCTTCAGCCCTGGTCTATTACCCATTCGTTACATCATCTAAGTATAGGTACTAATAAACCTATTGTTACTGCATGTCTGCATCCATCCATTGTTATTCAGATAACAAACACTGTGGGTAGGTATTGCAGTGCTAGTAAACAACTTTACTAATAACTTCTGGCAATGGAACTATTTCCAACTTAGTATCCACCTAATTGTTCTACGATGACTTTACTGAAATCCTGTTATTTTTAGAAAATGTATCCTTATCCATAACCTAGATACATATTAATTTTATCCCAAAAATCTCACTTGCAATACGGACTTTCGATTTATCCGATCCATTTGAAATCTAGTTTTACTAGGTCAACGCACGCTGTAAAGCTAGTTGTACACATGATTTTGACGTATCTACAGGGTTATTTGTAAAACACCAACAAACTCTTAGGCAATGAAAG
Organism: Lacanobia wlatinum; assembly: GCA_947578705.1. Lineage (NCBI taxonomy): Eukaryota > Metazoa > Arthropoda > Insecta > Lepidoptera > Noctuidae > Lacanobia > Lacanobia wlatinum. The sequence goes on along the minus strand of OX388028.1, from coordinate 7,667,236 downwards.
TAGGTACACATGATTATAAACAACTTTTACCTTGAGAAAGCCTCGAAAACTCGAAAAAAATATCTGCTGTTTCATACATTTTCATTGGCTAAATATTGTATTTTGTATGAAATAGCCGATATTTTTTTCGAGTTTTCTCTTAAAGTAAAAGTTGTTTATAATCATGTGTATTTTCATTGCCTAAAAGGTTGTTGGTGTTTTACAAATAACCTTGAATAGTTTAGTACGTAGTATTTAATAAGGTAGTCGTTTACAAACGGTCGGGCGCTCACCCGCGACCGGCAGGTGGCGGGTCACGGCCCTCCCGCGAGGAGTGCCCACAGAGGCACAGAGGTAAACATCACGCACGTACCTATACAACTAACTACAGTGACTAGCTATACAATACAATGCACGGTACGCCCAACGTTTGTAGTCATGTATTATTTACTTGAACGGTCGTGAACCACGCATTGTGCGTATTTTGCATAAATGATTTTGTGTTATTTGAAGTGACAGCTCTTTACATAAGTTGTTAGTTAGGAGACCTGTATGGCAAGAATAGATACTTTGCCAAATTAACGAGTCTTGAATGACTATACTTTTGTTAAATTATTAATAAAAAACTTGTGTCTACAATAGATAGACTTCATCATAATATCAGCCGAAAGACGTCCACTGCTGGACATAGGCCTCCCCCTAAAGGGGGGGTTTGCCATAATCGCCACGCTTGGCAGGCGGGTTGGCGATCGCAGTGTATGATGTTGATTTTTACAGAGAACGCTGCTGCCCATTCTCCGGCGATAGGCTTCATACATTTTAATAATTTGTAACAAATCAAATTGTACGATAGTAAAGTAAGCATATAATAAAAGTTACTCGTATATGCATTTGCCAACACTTTATTATTTGTTAGCCTACACTTGTGTCCCACTACTAGGCAAAGGCCTCCTCTTTATCTTTCCAAATCTCTCTGTTTAGGCGATCTCGGGTCTCTTCCCTATGCCTATGCTATAGAGATATTTTTTTTAAACGTATAAATAATAGGGGAAGATAAACCAACATTAAGCCCGCCTTTGCACAGTGTTTTTACTAGTGCATAAAGTTTTAATAAATAAATCATGACTGTATCTCGAAGAAGGCTGTTGAAGGCAGAAGATCGCTTGGTTTGGAGATGCGTCGTATGTGGTCGCGATCCTTAGCAGTGAGGGAACGACGACGAAGAATTAGTGCCCCGAAGGGTTAGGGACGGTAGGTGTACTAATATTTTATATGCAGAAGAAGATGCTGTAGAATCTAATCTACAAATCTAAAAAGACAGCCATCATTTGACTGCGGATACGCAGATAGCCGTGTATGGCGCGGACGCATTGCGAGCCGCACTGAACCGTAGCGAGCTGCATGCCACAGCTGCCACTTACTACGGGTAGCGCAGGTACAAGAATGTGTATGGTGTTCAATTTCCTTAAGAGGAAATGCTGGTGGCGAGACTTAGTATGTAAGAAGTCATAATTCGAGTTTTAGCTCTCGACTGTTTTCTCCTCCAATATTGAACCGATTTAAGAGATATTTCACAAACTGAATATAAAGGATATATACTGTGCCCCTATGTTTTCCTTTTTGATGATTTATTAAGCGTATAAGCACTAGAACTCTCACAAAATGCTCAAAATTGTCCGATAAATCGCTGTCAACAGAGCCCTAGTGTACAAATTTGGCAATCATTAATCAAACAAGTGCGAGTCGGACTCGCGTGCAAAGGATACCGAACGAATTTAATTTTTTTATCATGTTATTTTAACACTACAGATTTCTAATAGGTTTTCCTGTAATCTTCAGGTAAAGATCTATTATCTCCATTTTTTTTTAAATTTTAGGCTCAGTAGTTTCGGAGATAAGGGGGGGGGAGGAATGGTCATTTTTCGTCTAATGTCTTGAATAACTTCAAAACCATTTATTTTAAAATTATGAAAAAAATATAATTCAAACCCTCACAGCAAGCCCTTCCATTTGATATGTCACACGATATTGTTCAAAAAACTTTTTTTTTTAATTTTCCTGTTTGACCCCCAAAAGTGACACCCGTACTAAAAATTTAATAATTTACGTAACGCATCCGTGTTTGGGTCATAGAAGTCCATATGTGTACTAAATTTCAACAGAATCGGTCCAGTGGATCCGGAGAAAACTGGCTGTGACAGACGGACAGACAGACAGACAGACAGACACCCGAGTGATCCTATAAGGGTTCCTTTTTTTTCAGAACCCTAAAAAGGAAAACATAGAGACACAGTATACATCCTTCTTATTCAGCTTGTGAAATATCTCTTATATTGGAGGAGAAAACAGTCGAGAGCCAAACCTCGAATTTTGACTTTTTACATACAAAGTCTCGCCGCCAGCATTTCCTCTTAAGCTTTTAATGACAATGCACACGTTGACAATAATAAATTACCCTAAGTTTAGAATTTAGCTTGGTAACATATATGATTGTGATTTTCCTAGAAAATATAAAAAAAATCATCTCGTATTAATCAAAAACATTTAGGAATATTCTTCCCCACGAATTTTTGTAGCTTGAAGAAAAAGTTCTAAATAGTAAATTGAAAAAGTTATTGAACTGAACGCCGATACTGTGCTACTATACCGTCTACGGTCTACGCAATCTACACCTACATTTTCTATAAATATTTAAGTGATAATTATGAACCAAGTAATAAAAGAGCAATTAATTTACTGTTTAAGAACCGATGCTAATAAAATTATGACTTACAGTTACAACTTGACGAGTTTACGACTCATTGAATACGTTACCTACATTTGAAACACTTCGTTGAAGAGACATGATGACAATGCGTTTTGAGCTTCATCGTGTTTGACACACTTAGATAGTGCAGTTAGCTCATACTAACACACAAAACTACAATGTACCAATAGTAAAACTAATAGGTATTTGTTATGAGTGGGTCTCCATTGAAGGTGCTAGGCGTAGCTGGTTGCTACGCGGGTTTTACGCTGCTACGAGGCTACGAAATTTTGGCATCCGAAAACAAAATACTAGATGTATGAAGATAAACAACGTGTTCCTTTTGATATCCCGTAACACTAGGGTTTTTTAATCCAGCTGTTTTGTTTTTCATTTAAATCTATACTAATATATAAAGCTGAAGAGTTTGTTTGTTTGTTTGTTTGCTTGAACGCGCTAATCTCAGGAACTACTGGTCCGATTTGAAAAATTCGTTCAGTGTTGGATAGCCCATTTGTTGAGGAAGGCTATAGGCTATACGGGAATGGGAAATTACTACGGGAACGGGAAAAAACGGGATATGCGCGTACGAAGTCGCGGGCAAAAGCTGTTTTTCATAAAAACACACCACATGTAATGGTAGAATGTAAGGGCCCAATATAGTTTTAAGATCTTGTATCAACCTACACTGTACTACATTCTGGCAAATAAACAGATTTGATTTAATTTGACAAAACTGCAAGGAAAGCAGTTTTCCCTGAAAAACGACAACGTTGCATTTTTTACATTAAATATTGAATGAAAGATTACGCTAATCAATAATATTTTATTGAACAAAGTAAGTCACTGATGTGTTTACGAACCTGTTTAATCGTAGGTTTACTTTGAATCATTAAGTTATTAATATCAGTGACTTGATTGCAACGAACGCACCTATGTAAGACCCTCGCGCATACGCATAATAACACTTACATTATCAACTTATGTTGGCTTTAAGGAGTAAATTACAAACATTATCAATGGTCATATTAAATATGTAAATATACTTGATATTTCTGCGTCGACCTGGTAACATTCAATGCAAGTTAATACAACTATTTATCGACAACCACTTGAGTTTTCATGTAGGTAATTTATAGGCAATCAAACGATATCAACTGATATCAATGGTACGGTAAACAAAACAGAAAAACATGTAGTCAACTGCATGCCTTTTTTGCACTTTAAATAGATCCCCGCAGTGAAATATAGAATCCTATGCCTAATTGAAGCTTCGAAATGTAAACTATATACAAGTGCAGCTAGATCTTTAATGGAACAGCCGGAAAAGCACTTTACCGGTTTTCAAAATGTCACTGGCTGGCCATATTTGGCCAAACCAAATTTGAAAAGAACATTGTTAATGTTCTTTTCGAATTTGGTTTGGCCAATCTCTCAGATAAAAAAACCGGCTTGATTCAGCTGAAAAACAATTACAAAAGCCTGACAGCTCCACATAATACACGTATCTAAAACTATTCAATGTTTACTCACTAAATTATTCTGCCATCAGTACACAAATACGTAAAACGCACTTGCCATCGCTATCTCAGATCGGGCACTTGCGTCCCCTTTCCGTTACATAGCGGTCTGTCTCGCTTGTGACAAATATGGTACTCGCATCAGCCCGCATGTCACACCACTATTTTACTATCGTTTCTGCGATGCCGATAACTGGATTCTAGTTTGCTGAAGTATGTGTGAAGTAAATGGACGGTGTTCTAGGATGCGATGTTATGTGATTTGTGTGGTTCCTGGCGGATTGCAGTGTCTGGGTAGGTAATATTCTGTCATGTAATAGCCGAGCAATCGGTGGCGTAATAAAAGTTCATAGAATAGAAATCTAGACTATTAGAATGCTTGAATGATTGTAAATTGCAATGCATAGTTAAGCAGAAGAATCCTTCTTACCTTTTGCTTAGTTTACGGTTAAAAGTCACACTTAGTTTTATTCAAACTTTGCTCAATTGGAAAACTATCTGGTGGTGGTAGGTTAGGCGGCATTTCGGTTACTCGAAATCAAAACTCATTTATTTATATTAGATTGAGAATCAGCACTTTATGAGGGTCAAAATTTCCATAAAGATAGTCCTCCAAGAATCCTGCATGTCACTGAAACATGGTGTTATTTTACTTTTTCACAAGGTCTGGCGGCACTTCGACTCTATCGTAAATGTAGTCGACTACCATAGTTGATATCTCTTTTAAAATCGTCTGAAAAAAATCAACATGACATAAAAAACCTACTCAAAAAAGTACATCCTTGAACCCATGATCTAGTTGACGAAAAATTCCACAGCATCAGTACCGAAGCTTAGCATTACTCAGTATGTATTGTGCGCGAGATGAACGGCCCACAAATAAAGGACTTCCGCCGTTTAGTTCCGCCGCTCACTTACACGTGCGCTTGCTCTTCTAAGTAACAAACAGTAGGTGAAGTACGAACAAACATTGAGAAAGAATTTTTCATGAACTTGATGTGCTCAAGAGTAGTGCAAGTGGTCTGAAAGTCTTTTTATTTCGTCTCGTGATTTTTGACAAAAGTAATTTCATGCACAAATTATAACTATCGATGAGATTTATCAGCATTTGTGGGCTTTTGATTTCTTCATAGTACAAAACAGACAAGTCTGAAACCAAGCCATTGTGAGCTGTAGGCACTCATTGTTTGCTTAGAATCAGAGGCCAAAGAATGAAAGTTTCATTGTTTCGGGAATCCATTTTCATGAAACATTGAATCGAGAAGGGTCTTTGTATACGAATAAGTACCTCTAAAGAGGTCCCGCTGAAAGAGAATCTAAACAGTGCCTATACATAACAATCATACACACATACAGCCTTTTGAATGGAACGTCAGTCAATGCCCTTAAAATCTGTGCCCTAGCCATTGTGTGAATGAATAAATAAGAGGCAACAGCTGCGAAACCGATTCATCGAAATCATTCACTTATTGTTTGGACTGATCCTTTTATCTATAAATCTATTCAGTGGTCGAACTATTACGCGGGAACATGCGCACACGCACCTTAGTAAGCTGCGCCGGAGTGGAGCACGATCCGCGTATTATAAAGTCATTTTAAAGCTCTTAAAGTGGTGTTATTAAGACATAGAGATGTGTTCGCTGTGTCAATAGACGTTTTCTCGCTGTTGCTTGATTTGAATTTAGGTATTTGATGGTTTCCATTGTGGATTTTCCATTTGATTGTTATGTATTTGGCGGTTGCTCGCTAAGAAACGGTATTTTCCTATTTAATAAGAATAGATTTGCGCTTCTAACCTTTTGTGAAAATTATTTAATGGTTTACATGCTAGCCGAGTCTTGCCAAACATCTACAAGGTTCCTTTGATCTGTGTCAAAAAACCGACACTAGTCCGGATCAGCGACAAGCTCACGCAAGCCAAGCCAAACACCCCGTTCACATGCTTGTGTTTGTGGACGTTTGGCAAGCCACAGCAAGCGTGTAAACGTGCCGTTACCTGCTATAGGTACTAAGTTACTTGCTCATACGGCTGTCACTGTCAGATTTTTGATAGTCCATACTGGTAGTCAGAAGCCTGAAATTCACAGTCTTGCCAAGGGGTTACCTAGTTACAGGGCTTTTTTCCGGCATGTTTGCAGACGCCAGCGTAGATGATTTCTACGACGAGTACGGGGGAGCCCAAATAGTGTCCTGAGGATGATTGGCGAAAGAATCTATACAGTTCTGCTCAGCAGGTTCACTGAACTCCATGTGTTGCGGGACCGGTGAGCCTACTGTGCAGGGGTAGACGGTGTCTAGTTTCTTCTTTTTAATGTTTAATTGCTGATATTAGTTATAGGCAAAATTCTTTTACTTACCACCTTGCCTATATATGGACGTTTTTGTCTGAAATAAATACTTTTATTTTGGAGTTCAGACAGACAGTCGTTCCATGTGATCCCATGTAAAATTGATATTTAGCTGCATCGTGCTACAATGTAAACCGAACCAACATACTTGGGAAAAGGCAATTAAGGCAGATGTCCTATAGTTAATTTTCCCATTATTAAAGTGTCAGTGTAATCTTCAGATTTACCATACATCTTCGAGGTTAGGGTTTGGCATAATTTCACAAAGGTTTATTAATAAGAGGCTTGAATTTTAAGATTTGTCTTAAAATTAAAATTGCTAAAGACCTATGCATGTTTGGTCTGCTGTACATAGGTACATTCTACGTGTCTGCAGTTATGTAAATGCGACGTTTCGCAATACGCATTTAAATTGATCCATTTAAAGCTTAGTAATGTTGCACACGTCCATTTATGTGAATACGTTACAATAAATTCGTTGTTAGGTTGCAACTCGAAATTACAACACGGAGAAATCGAATTGCATCAGGAAATTGGGCATAAATCACCAGTCCACGAGTTAGCTAACTATTGTTGCCTTAACTTTATTCCTCTAGTTTCTGTTAGCCTAGTCAAGGCTGGGAATAGACAGTACTGGCATAAGTAGGTATGTATATGTCAAGTGAGGTTGATGATTGCTGAACGATAATACAAGCTAATCCAATCACTTTTAGTGATGTATGTCATGCCGGAGCCACACGCTTGCCGCTTGGCACTTGCCGCATACTTCAAACTCGTTTTGCAAGCAATGGACGCGTCGCAAGCACTTGCAGCAAATTCCCTTTTGTGCAAAGAACCTATAGTCGGGGTCGGTTACAAGCGCTTGCAAACCTACACAAACCAAGTCAAACTCCCTCCCTCCCTTTGGATTTGTGATGGTTTGTTGAGGTGTGGCTGCGACTGTAAACCTTGTAAATATACATAAAGAAAAACTTGTAATATAGGTTCCCAGGTTGGGTACATCACCTACAAGTTTGAACAAGTACCACGATATTAGTTAGGTGACTTGTAGGTGGTATTTGAGTGTATATTTGAAGGGAAGTTAGGTGGGAAAATAGATGAGTTTATCTTTTCTTCTAACTTACACCAAGATGTCTTGGTCAGGAGAGTCTTACCTTAACTGACTCGACTGAATAGGGGATGATGATCTAGGAAATGATCCCAGTGAATAAACTTCAATCGTTCGCTCCTCAACTACCTCAGATACTCGATTCGAATAACGGACGCTTTAGATGTGCTACAATTAATTTAACTAAAGACCACATGTAAAACATTAAAAACCTTTTAACGCTCTCAATTTTTAAATAACCATCTTACGATTAACCGCGCAGCCTCCCAGTCTAGGCCTAAGGAACGCCTCTACAATTCAAAGGCATAAAACTGAATGCATTTCCACGGCGCGCAGTTAACAATGCCTCATACTAATAACAGAACAATGGCACCTCACACCTGCTGCGATTAGGGTTACTGCGCTTATAAAGATTGCTCCAATACATCGTCGTGTATTCATTCATCTTTTATTTTATTCTATGCAATAAAGTGTTTTTTTTTGTGGCTGGCTGCAGTAACTGGCTCCATTAAAAAAACTATGTTTTTGTCAAGTTATTTAAAAATCATACTGCTTATGGTTTTCTTGTAATCTGTAACTAAACAACTGTATTTTTCCTGATCTTAGAAAACACTAAACCTAAAATTAATGGAATGGTCTATTTTTTCATATATTTTCTTAAATAACTTTGAGATTATTTTTGATCGATTCGAAGCAATTGGCTGTGATAGACAGACGTTATTCTACTTAGTCAACCTACACATTGAAATCACTCTTAGTCTTTGCAAACAATGTCGACAGCCCACGGCACATTGCTCGCAGAACAGATAGTCGATGGGGCAGAAAAGGTCTGGAGTGGCGACCGCGTACCGGAAGACGCAACATTGGAAGGCCTCCCATAAGGTGGACCGCTGATCTGGTGAGAGTCGCGGGTAGCCGATGGATGCGAGACACACAGAACCGGTTGTTGTGGCGAAACTTGGGGAGGCGTAGGTCCAGCAGCGGACGTCTTTCAGCTGATTGATTTTTTTTATTTGTGATGGGTTTGCTCTTGACTCTAGTCTAGGATACAACGTCCATCGCAGTCGTGAAATATACGCTTCGTTTCAAAAATCTGCTATCAGGAGCTTTTCAGGAGCCAACGAGTAAGGCAGCCCTAACATATTGTTTCCAATCACCCAAGAGATGTTTGTCGTGGCAAGCCCTATTGACTCCGTTGTTCTCCACTTGACTTACTCCATTAATTTACAGGGCTTCACGTACAATACCAGATTTAAACCCACATCTCTTGTTATAAAAGAAGTTGAATGAGTTTTTAGAAGGGCTTTATCCTGTTTTAAAATCTTTTAGTTAAAGGATCATTGGTAATTGTTGTTTGTAATTGAAAAGCTGTTTTAAGACTGAGAAAGAGCTTATTAATTTCATTCGATGTATAAGTTGATAAATAATCGTTCTTTTATCAATATCGCTGTGCGAATTTCTACTTTCCTTAGATTTCCTAGTATCTAAAAAGCACGAAACGCAACTTTTACGTACTATTGGAATTTTTTATTGAATTATTGTATATGCCACAACCAACTGGCCGTTTAATATCGACCCAGCCTTTTCATTGAACGGCGCCGTTTACAGTGAACAGAGTTCATGTTGACAAAGGTGAACTTAACTCAAAGTCGAGTTATAAAATCAGAATTAACATTAATGAAGTACACCAACGAGCCTTCATTACCCTACTTTAAACCGGTCGAGTACAGCCTCCACCTCAATGAACTGCAGCACAAGTACTTAGAACAATGCGCTCAATAAGTCCATAACAACAGTCAACGGCACACAATGGAGGATCATTGCGAAAAACAATCCCATCCTCGTGACTGAATGAAGAGTGAGTGAATGATAAGAACGAACTTAAAGTGTGGGCTCGCCATTATTAGAATTATACGCCTTCCTGTAATATAATATTTGTGATTTTTCATTGGCACACTTGTGTGCCATTGGGCTTCAACTGAAATTGACGCATAATGGCATTCCACATGTCATGCCACACCAAATCACGCGGTTTAAACTTCTGTTTTTTTTTAAAAAGCAGTGTTTAATATCCTAAGGCCCCCTTTCGACCAAAAAACATGGCGGCCGCCGATTTTTTTACAATAAATTATTCAATAGTTGTTGTGTCGCGACGGCTATTGCGGCTCACAGGTTAAGTACCTACCAAATAACAATTTAGGTACATACCTATGCCGTATTATAATTCTAATTACATAAGGGATCGGTTTCTGAATTGAAAATGATTTGTTTTTTAAAATAGGGTGATTTTTAGTTGATTGACAATATTTGGGATGAAAATATTCGGGAAGTGATACAACTTTTACTTTGAAACGACCGTCCTCGTCAGTTGTGGAAGTCGCGAGGAAAAAAACTGCTGTGCCTTTCATTCTGTCGAGTTATATGATGGAATTAAATGTACTAAGTACCTATTATTACGGCGATGCGCCACCGGTACATGGTGGACATCCCACCCACACGCACAAAACGTTTTGGGAACACATTCATAGTGCGTGCAGCTAAGGAGTGGAATTCCCTGCCAGAGTCTGTGTTTCCAGATAGCTACAACCTGGGAATCTTTAAGACAAGAGTGAATAGGTTGCTTCTAGGCAAAGGTGCTCCATCTTCGACCGCATTATCGCTTACCATCAGGTGAGATAGTGGTCAAACGTATGCCTATCTACAGTAAAAAAAAAACATTTATCACAGTAAAAAATGTCTAAAAAGTTGTTCTCATTCATAAATGCTTTTACCCCCAGAAATATTTCCAAAGAACTGAACCCTGTATTTCAAATAATTCAAAGAGAATTGTAGAAATACATTGAAACGAATATCCAATAAAACTATTCGAAATACCGACCGACGGACGGAAAGGACCGACGTCCTTTGAAGAAGAAAAAAATGAAATAAAAAAATAAACTGATTTTGATTATGGGTTTCTGTCCCTTTGCTGTTCGACTGTTTTTATTTTTAGTGCCAGTAACACAGCTTCTGTTATTAAACAATTCTCTGCGAAAATGGCCGCAATATTACTGCAATTACTCTTTCCCTTGACATTTATAATTATTATAGCAACGTATTTTCTTTTTATGTGAATGAATGCAGGTCGAGTTAAAATTTAGTGTTTAATGTATATTGTTTCGTTTATTCAGTAAAATACATATTAATTTACATGTTACATTATTTCTTAGATATTTTTATAAAATAACAATCCTTCTGGCGCAGTCGGGTAAAACTAGTAGTCTACCAGCGCCGCGATCAGGGTCCTAGCTACCGTTGGTTAGGGCTTCAGAGAAAGGGTCCTCACTATACGACCAGTATCGAGGAGTACTGCCTTATGTATCAGGCCCTTTTTAGGGTTCCGTACCCAAAGGGAGCCTATTACTAAGCTTCCGCTGTCTGTCCTTCCGTCCGTCCATCCGTCCTTCCGTCTGTCTGTTTGCGGGCTAGGGCAACTCATATCATGAACCGTAATAGGTAGACTGTTGTAATTTTCACTGAGTGAATTTTTGTTGCCGCTATAACAACAAAATAATAAAAAAGATATTACGGAACCCTTAATGCGCGAGTCCGACGTGCACTTGTCCGGTTTTTTTGATTATCGTCTACTTCGACAAATGTATGATTCTTCTTGTATCTGTACTTCTATACTAATATATAAAGCTAAAGAGTTTGTTTGTTTGCTTGCTTGAACGCGCTAATCTCAGGAACTACTGGTCCGATTTGGAAAAAATATTTCAGTGTTAGATAGCCCATTTATCGAGGAAGGCATATATCATCACGCTAAGACCAATAGGAGCGGAGCAGACGAAGTTGCGCGGGTCAACTAGTATTATTATAATGCTATTTCTTGCTATCACCTACATTCTTTACCTATTGGTATTAAATCATCAAGTGAGTAAAAAGAACTTCATTTACTTGCAGACTTTAGTACCGCACCGTCTTAGTCATTCGCAGGAAAACCTTGGTTTTACATTTGTGTAGCACTTAAAGACCAAAAGTCACGTTACAGACTTCATAAAAAAAAAACTTTTTATTTCAGACATACTTGTTCCATAATATTGTTAGTAATGAGACTTAAAAACCATGTTAGGTACATTTAAAAATTAATTTAAGTATTTGCCGCCCTCTGGGGCCCCGGACACACGCACTTGTACTTGAACCCAGTGCCCCAGAAGGGGGCTGTCCAGCTTGTGGCTGAGCACGTTCAGGATGGTATTGGCGCTCCCACGCGTGCGGAACATCAGCGAAGCGATTCGGCGCCGCAGCACAGTGTGAAACCCATCTATGTGCGCGTATCCTGTTCGTATATGTTTTTTATTCTGAATGGAAGCTGAATGGGTATAATCCATTTGCAGGTAAAATTGTATTATGGTCTTCTGACTGATTAAAATATATTCAATAATAATTGTGACATAAGATTGGTACACACACAATCTTTTAGTTTTCCATAGTAAGCATACCTAGTGAGGGAATATATTATAAGTTAGATACAAAAGTAGAATCTATAAATAGTTGTGACTAAAACTTCCTTGAAGTTGAAGAAGCACCTATCGATGGTCTTAAAGTGACGTAACCTTACGTGATTCGCTGCATACATTAGGTCATTGAAGATTCACTCAGTTAATCTGTACTAATATTATAAAGAGGTAAAGTTTCTGAGTTTCTAAGGTTATAGGGGGTAATCTCTGGATCTAATGAACCGATTTTGATTTTTTTTTACTAATATAAAACCACGTTATTTGTGAGTATCATCTATATTATAATGAATTAATAATATTATAAAGAAGAAAGATTTGTTTGTTTATTTGTTTGAATTGAATAGGCTCCGAAACTACTGGACCGATTTGAAAAATTCTTGTAGCAATGGATAGCTACATTATCAGGGAGTAACATAGGCTATATATTGTCCCCGTACTCCCACGGGAACGGGAACTACGCGGGTGAAACCGCGAGACGTCCACTAGTAGGCTATGTATTAATTAGGGGTCCTTAAGAAAATTGCAGCGCGGACCAAGTCGCGGGCGATGTGCTAGTTGAATTTAAATCGATCTGTCACGCCTTTTCCCAACTATGCTGGGATCGGCATCTAATTTATTCGGGTGCAGCTGAATACCAGTCTTTAAACGGATCGACTGCTGACCTGATCTCCACAACCCCGTAATTTCATAATGCAATGTCCCTTGGCAACCACTGTCAGATTTTCTGGCTTCTGACTACCTGTAAAGACTGTAAAAATCTTCAAATGACACCAAGACCAATGGCTTAACGTGCTTTCAGAGGAACGTAGGAAATTCAGTATGTAATGGTAGCTAGGTCACTCATCCACGGACACACATCGGTAAGCGTTGCATAAGCTGGAAAATTGAACCTTGCAGCTGTTATTGTTTGGCCACGAGCTTACTGAGGTTCACTCAGTAAATTGAATTTAAATAATATTTAAAAAACTTGCAACTGAGGGCAATGCGACTATTTTTTAAGAAAACATTCGCATGCTGATCTCAGTCGCAATCCATCAAAAAATCCTCCCAGTCATTGATATATAAAAAAACCCAAAATGCACAGTCTCGAACAACTGCAATACTCGAAACTTTCGTCAAAAACTGACATGTATCAAGTGTCATGTGTGAGTTGTGTGTAGTTATACTATTAACAATTTTTTTTTGCAAATTCAACCTTAAACGGATCGCTTAAAGTTGTTTTTACAAAGCAGTGCAGTATGGCGAGTGATGCGCAATTTTTTTGCAAATTCAACCTTACACGGATAGCTTAAAGTTGTTTTTACAAAGCAGTGCAGTATGGCGAGCGATGCGAGACTGTTTGAAATTTGCGCACAATTATACATATTGCGCTTGTTTTTGCGGACGTTTTTGAGATGCTGAGTGTGTATCTTGGGTTTTTTATATATCAATGCTCAAAGTCCATACATTTTTGACAGAATGCGATCGTTGTTAAAATAAGTAGAATCGGCCCTCTGCGGGTCTAAAAAGGCCACTTTAGCAGAATCAGAAAGCACATCACGCTACCCGTCACTGTCAAATTTTCCCAATCAACCTTGAACCTAATTCGTTAGGGATAAAGATAAAAATGAAATTTGACAGATGGTTGCGTGATTAATATTATGATTCTAATATGATTCTCCTAAAGTGGCCTTTTTTGCCACTCTGGTGTCACTTTCTACAAGATGTATGTTTACGACAAGATTACTGAGAGTCTCTCGGACTATTACTACATAACTAAATGACTCCAAACAATGGTGTTATGAATACTGCCCTTTTGTTCGTAGTATTGTCGTGTATTTTCAATTGAATTAGAGTATTGCATAATATCATTATCTGAAGGTACGATAATCTTGATAGGTGCGCGCTTACTAATTTATTCAACTCAGAAATTATGACATGTATTAATGTACAAAAAGTCAGATAGAGAAACGTTTTTAAATAAGGGACTGGAACTGTTAAGATTTTTTTTTTCTTCTCTTTCTAGTGATCTCGTCCATCTAAAAGATGAATGATAAAGTTTTTTTATTGTTTCAGATCGTGCCGGTGACCACATGCCGCCGTCATCATGGTGATCGTTACCAGGGTATGTATCGTAAACATCGAGTCCTAGAACAATCCACTGCTAATGTATTTTAAGAGCTAATCAGTGCAATTTTTTGCCCTTCATAAAAGTTCTTCGGGCTATCCGGCTCGAAGGACCAATATTTTTTGTCGCTTCTACTAGATTCACTAATTCGTCATTACTTACCGACATAACTAATACTGGTTTTTTTTTAAATGTATCATTTAACAGCTTCAGAGTCGATAGTAAAAAAAAAACCAGAATAGTCATTCTAAATATTAAAAAACAGTAAGTTAAGCGAAGGTTATCAAAGAAAATTGTTGTTCTACAACATACATATGTAGTTCTTCTAACTAGTTAAGTTTTTCTCAATGTAAACAAACGTGACTTAAGTATCCACCTTGCTCGCTAAGTATGGTGTTTAAGTCGAAATCTTTAGAAAGCCTGTCGAAGATAGCTTCCAGTTGTGTGGCTCACACATAAAATTATGGGTATTCTTGAGCAAACCGGATGCTGCCGAGATGTCGAGACGCCATCAATTTTACCGCGGGCTTGGAGTTCACGGCTTGATACTTGACATGAATGGCTTGTGATAATGACTTGTATTGTCATGAGGCAGTGTCTTTTTTACCGTCAATGATTTTGTTGGTGGTTAAACTGGTCCTCCTGGAAATGTCTCGTAATTTTGGACAGACTTAAATAACATAAAACTTTATACTTTTCAATATGTACCATATTTTGCATTTTAAAATAAGCGTAGTTACATTGCATTTGCTTATTCAGTGAGTACGTAAAATGTTCATTGTAAGTTTCAAATGTTTCATAACTTTCAATCGCATTACATTTCTAAAGAAAATTGGATTAAACTAAAATTTAAAACGGTTTGACGTAGCAGCCATTGAATGAAACGCTATTTTTTTTCGTAACAGACAGAATTGAACATAACACTCGATAATTGGCAATTTTAATGTGATAGCTTGTAAAAAGAGTTTAGCTGTCAAAAGCTGCAACTTCCGCGAGTAAAATAAAAAAAAAATGGATTGTCGGCACCGTGGACGGTGACGCAGTGTGAGCTACCTACTTGTGCCCAAAGCGGTACATTCTCGCCGAGTTCCGATCAGTGCGTTTGGCAACACATTCCGTCAGCCCGCCACAGAATCCAGCACTGAGGGCGTTCACCCCGCTGACCAATACATACATGCATACACTCTATACATATACAGATACACTCTCACATAGCGGTGTCAAACTATAAACCTCTAATTTTCGAAAACGTCAAATTGAGAATTTCGAATGATTCGATACGGTCAACGTAGTAACTTATTCATGGGTGTGACAACGAATCACAAATTACTTGATTTATGATAGTCATCTGACACTATAGGGCTACAATATGCAATAAAATTTGCCACATCCGCTAATGTAGATTTATTAATTCGAATCAAATTAAAATATTTGCTTCTGATTATACAGTTCCTGTTCGTCCAAATCGATCAAAAGTTTATGATACCTAATAAACATGGCGCCACAAGCCAATCTTGTGGAAACTAGAACTTAGATAATATGGATGAAACATCAAATTATTCAAATTTCGTAAAAGGAGTTATTGCTAAAATATTCAAGTCTGGTTTCACTGGCGAATTGGACGTGATTGTTTACAGTCGTGTGCGAATGTTTTGGTCAAAGACACATCACACGCGAAAGTGAACAAAGGAAGTAATTTTGCTACATAATATGCATCGTTGAAAATCGTTGGATGCGCAATTAGATCACAGGTTTGACTTTGTTGTGATCAATATCTAAGTCGGTAAATATGATTGAAATCTTTTAAGACCGAATCACAACAGCGTTGCTAAATCACTTATATACATACATATGTGCAAGACACCTATGTCAGGCAGTGAGCAGAAATGGGCGAGGCGAGCTGCTCGACTTCCAAAACGAGAGTGAGAGTGGACACAATGCCTCGTAAAGTCCGCGAGTGGGAGAGAAACTAGGACCGACGGGTTTCAAAACTAACTCGCTTCATATCGAGTCGAGTAATCTGTTTATTGTCCCAATAAATTCTCAAGGAATTGCATAAATGATTACTAACGTAGGTTAGTAAATGTTTTAGTCCTTCCGTCATGTTCGTCTGTGGAAGTTTCGATCCGAATTTGAAGCTATCGTGTTTTCTTTATGAAATAGGTATCTAGTCTGCTTTTCCTTATTTACTCGATGTTACTGCCTTCAAACTGTGAAGGTATTGTTGACTAAAATACATTTTTGCTATCTAAATCGTTCCCAGACTTGATTAGCAAATACTTAGTACTTAAAAAAAAAGCCAATGTATTAGTTGTGTGATTCCACTACGATTTTAAGAGAAGAAAAGAGAGATTTTTTGTAGAAGAGTATTCTGGCTTCCTAATGGATTAATTGTCATCAAAAGACGTCATTTCACTGATATGAACTCTAAGAGCATTCCATATTGTAACTGTAATTTATACGATGTTTTATAATTCCTACGAGTAAATGTAAGTACACGTCTTGAAGTCTTTGTTTAACGATAAATGTTGCGGTTAGATACTTATACTTAACTGTTTTTCTATTGATAACATCGCGCATCGCAGTGACGCTGCAGATTCTTCGAACGCAACGATAACCGAGCAGTCTTTAATTTTGTACATGTACTTTTCTTCAACTTATCTATAAAAACTGGCCAAGTGCGAGTCGGACTCGCGTGCAAAGGGTTATTTTAACACTATAAGTAGACTTCTTATATTTCCTGTAATCTATAGGATCTATTATCTCTATTTTTTGTCAAAATTTTAAGCACAGTAGTTTCAGAGATAAGGGGGCGGGCAATGGTAATTTTTCGTCTAATTTCTTGAATAACTTCAAAACCTTTTATTTTGAAATTATTAAAAAAACTAGCACTTCGCCCGCGACTTCGTCTGCGTAGACTTTAGAGGTGGCGCGCAACTTCTTTGTCCCATATTCTCATTCTCGGTAATTTATCTTCATGATTCTTTATTCTGATAGTTTGTGAGTCTTGACTGTTCGTACTTTCAGCCCCGGAACTACTTTGACATGTTTTTGGTATTCTGGTACTTGTAAATCTTTCGCTCATAACTCCAGCCCAGAAGAAACTTCGATATTTTTCGGTTCGCCTGGTATTTTTAAACGCAAACCACCCATAATTCAAGCTTTGGAAATACTTCGACATGTTTCTGGTATCCTGGTACTTGTGAATCTTTAATGCTCATAGTTACAGCTCGGAAAAAACCGCTATATTTTTTTGTTCTCCTGGTACTTTGAATCCTAACCACTCAAAATTCTACCGCCGGAAACATTAAAATATGTTTCTGGTCTCCTGGTATCTACTTTTGTATCTGTAGCGCTCATAATTATAGCCCCAAAAATACTTCGACATATTTCTAATTTCCTGGTACTTTTAAATCCTAACCGCTCACAATTCGAACCCTGCAAATACTTCGACATGTTTCTAGTCTCCTAGTACATACTGAATCTTTAACGCTCATAATTGCTGCCCGGAAAAACCTCTACATTGTTCTGTTGTTCAATCCTAACCGCTCATGACTCCAGCCCCGAAAATACTACGACATGTTTCTGATCTCTTTGTACTTTTGAATCCTAACCGCTAACAATTCCAACCCTGGAAATACTTCGACATGTTTCTGATCTCCTGGTACATAATGAATCTTTAGCGCTCATAATTCCTGCACGGGAAAACTTCCACATTTTTCTGTTGTTTTGTTACTTTTAAATCCTTACCGCACATAATTCTAGCACCGGAAATATTTCTACATGTTTCTGGCCTCCTGGTACTTATGAAAGTTTAGCATTCACAATCCTAGCCCCGAAAATACTTCGACATGTTACTGGTTTCCTGGTACTTTTGAATTCTAACCGGTCACAATTCCAGCGCCGGAAATATTTCGACATGTTTATGGTCTCCTGGAACTTGTGAATCTTTAGCGCTCACTATTTCAGCCAAAGAAATACTTCGACATGGTTCTGGTTTTTTGTCACATGTGAATCTATAGCGTTTACAATTCCAACCCGGAAAAAAATTTAACATACATATTTCTGTACGACGGTTAAAAAAAAAAAACAAAAAATATTCGAGCCCAAAAATACTTTAACATCGTTCTGTTCTCCTGGTACTTGTGAATCTTTAGCGCTCTCAATTTCAGCCCCGGAAATACTCCGACATGTTTCTGTTCTCCTGGTACTTGTGAATTTGAAGTACTAAGGCAGCAGAAGCGCTAGGTTTCCACTTCCTCCTCAATCTCCATTAGGCCATGCCTTTTACCGGGATAAAAAGTAGCCTTTGTTTGATTCCAGTATGTGAACTATATGTGTGCCAAATTTCATCCAAGTCCCTTCAGCCATTTTTGCCTGATTGAGGCACAAACATACAAACATACAAACTTTCACATTTATAATATTAGTAGGATGTAATTAAAACCTTCACAGTAAGTCCTTTCATTTGATTTGTAAGTGACCCCTATACTAAAGATTTAATGATTTACGTAACGCCTCCGTGTTTGGGTTACAGAAGTCCATATGTGTACCTTTCAACAGAATCGGTCCAGTGGATCCGGAGAAAACTGGCTGTGACAGATGGACAGACAGACACCCGAGTGATCCTATAAGGATTCCGTTTTTTGTTCGGAACCCTATAAATGAATAATTTCTTATAAGGACAGCTTATAATTTGAAACTGTAGAGTAGAAATGACATTTCTCTTTAATATCTAATAGTATCTATAAAATGCAGTCTGCTTTTACTTATTTTAAACCATTCAATGGGTTTTAATACGGTTTTCACTAACACGTGAAGAGCTAGAAAGAGGAAGGTTTATATATGTCACCAGATTATTGCAAACACTGTAAGAATGTAAAATATCGCATGAAATTTAGAACAATTTTTTCTCAATACATTGGAAACTATTGAATTTGTATAGGATTTATTGTTTTCAAAATGATTTTTTCACAATATGTAAATCGAGAAGTTGTAATATTACAATCTTACGGAGATTACAATGATCCGGTGACATAAAAAAATTGCCCCCTAGCGAAGCCGGTCGGATCGCTAGTGTAGACATCTATACTAATCTATACTAATATTATAAAGAGGAAAGATTTGTTTGTTTGTTTGAATTGAATAGGCAAACTACTGGACCGATTCTTTCAGCAATGGATAGCTACATTATCAGGGAGTAACATAGGCTGTATTTTATCCCCGTACTCCCACGGGAACGGGAACTACGCGGGTGAAACCGCGTGACGTCCACTAGTATTAAATAAGAAATCGTCACTAGGCGTAGCAAATTGCTGAAAATCCTGAAAACGTGTCGAACTCGAGCTCTAAAACATTTCGATAATTGTTTTAGGATATTCACCTCCCCATTGTTAATGACTCAACATCGAATGTTGATCTCTGTATTAGATATCACATTTAATTTTATCTAAACCCGATCCAGTTTTAAAAAGCCTACAGTTTGTACCTATAGTCCTAAGCAGACACATTGGCTGGATGTCTTTTAGGCCATTAATTAAACGGCGCCGTTCAAAGAAAAGGCTAGGAATTCAATTAAACGGCTGATTAAGCCAGTTGGCTGCGACTTAAAGACATATAATATGTAAATCAGACATACAAGAGTTCATATTTATATACTTGTAAATGTCAAGTTTTCTTTAATTTCTGCTTAATATTAACATTCAAAACTCACTTTCTTCTAACAAGCGAAGAGCATACATTATTTAGAAAGCAATATAATTTAATAAACCGGTACAGAAAGTGTATCCTAAACAAGAACACGCTGTATTCACATTAACATTCGACACTTGTGGGGTTTGTTGACTTGCTAATCATGTGTGAATAATTTGATGGTTGTAAAATAATATTTGTATTTCTATTGGGATACAATAAGAAACTGGAATGGTCTCACCAGTAGCGTAGCTGATGTCAAAGGAGCCAGCCTAGCTATATCAAACATTTTGGGGGAGGTTGGGGCGTTTTTAGAGTTTCTTGCACGTTCTTCTTTCTCCATAGAGATCTACGCTTTGGAACGTGCAAATAGCTTCATATTTTTGACTGACCGACCTTGACAATTCAAAAGTGCCTGTAAATAGTTTATTTGAAATATTTGCTTTAACTTCGATTTTGAGAGGTATTGTTTTTTTATACAAAATAGGCCCTTCTAGCTAAAGGCCTGTCCTGGCAGGCCACGAAGGAAACGGTGGGACTAAATGTATATATAGTTTTGCGTCTACATGTCGGGGCCCGTGTACCTAAGCTGAGGGCCTCGTATCTTTGATACGGCGGTAGTCGTAGCAATGACTACAGTTTTACGATTTCAGTAAACCTACTTTGCGAAAAATGAAGTCCCGGTTAACAGTACTGCTTGCTTCGGTGCACAGCAGTCCAAACAGTTTTGAATTGTTTTTTTTTTTTTTATTTGTGATGCGTTTGCTTTTGACTCTGGTCTAGGTCAGAGATGACAGAGACAAATTCTACGATGGAGCGAGCTTACCCAGAAGGAGCCTGTTCACTCTAACTTTGAAGAGATTAGGGTTGTAAGCGTTTGGAAACACAGACGCATTCAGAGAGTTCCACTCCTTTGCTGTGCGCATTATAAAAGACGTTTGGAAACGCTTAGTGCGAATTGGTGGAATAGTAACAAGGTAGGGATGGTAAGATGCAGTGCGTCTGGATGTCCGGTGGTAGAAGGGGGCCGGTGGGATGAGGTCGTGGAGTTCTTGGGCACACTCACCGAAGTACAATCTGTAGAAGACCGACAAGCAGGCAACCTTACGGCGATGAGCCAAGCCAAATTTGCCAAGCCAATTGTGTTTGTGTTGGGTCTAAGATTCCTCACGATTTTCTTGTTCTTTAGGTCTTACTCAATCAATGGTACCGAACTCAAGCTAAAGGAAAACAAAAGAGGTAGGCAGTATATCCTATCTGTGTAGCCTATGTTAAAATCAACAAACTGTTGCTTCCGTTTGCTGTGCTTTGTTTTGCGTATCAATTGAATATTTCCTAACTACCGTTCTTAGTAGATAAGACCTAAGTATTTTATTCGGTACTAGTGGACGTCACGCGGTTTCACCCGCGTAGTTCCCGTTCCCGTGGGAATACGGGGATAATATATAGCCTATGTTACTCCCTGATAATGTAGCTATCCAATGCTGAAAGAATTTTTCAAATCGGTCCAGTAGTTTCGGAGCCTATTCAATTCAAACATACAAACAAACAAGTCTTTCCTCTTTATAATATTAGTGTAGATTAGTGCAGTTATATAAACAGAGTAGTGTAGTTGTATAGAGTACCGGGTTGAAAGTTCCGTGGCCTCCATTGAATGGGGAGGATCCTCCGCTCAGAGGGATGTTGTGTCCGGCAGCCCGATCGTTGATGATGTAATGAAATCGCATGGAGAACTTTAATTTGAGTGACATTAGGAGTCAATTCCACTTTTTTTCAAGCAACGTGTTGAAATATATTAAGATTATTGTTGTATTAAAAGGCGGAGATTGAGGATTTTTTGTCAGATTGCAACTGAGATGCGAATGTGAACGTTGGCGTTGCTTAAAAATAGTAGAATTACCACTCTGGTGTTTTTACATACGAACGAATGTTCAAAGTAATGATAACATCACTAGGTTTAAATTTAATTTAGAGTGTGTTTAGATAACGTATTTTTTCTGATGCCCTCATTATTCCTAAAGGGTGTAGGTATTTTAGAGTATATTTTTTTATTAATTTTCTGAGCAAATCATCGATTTACATATAACACAGGTCAACAAGCCACAAGAAAGGTGCTTACTAATTTTGAATTACCTACCTACCCTTATCACGAAACCATATTTATTTTGCTTTGATTAGGTCTAGTTTTTGTGTTACAACTACTATCAGGGTTATTCATTTTCCCTTTAGCTTGTAAATTAAGATTTTTTGTTTTTCGATAAAATAGCTGGTTTTTCAGTTTACTGAGTTATTTTATTCTTTTTAAATGTGTAAGAAGTGACTAAAATATTCTGACAAGTTTCTTTACATTTATGGTGAAATTATTTTAAAACTCAAAAGAGAAATTCTGCACGATTAGTAAAAAAAAAAAACAATAAAAATGTGAGCTTTCTTTTGGGATTTTTGAATACAAAGGGATAGTTGAGTAGTCTGACGTACCATCTGCTACACAGTCAATCCTTTAACTTGATAATGTGCCTGTACTAGAACCACCTGAAAACTTCAGTTTTCGCCGCAAAGCTCCACTTCAAAATCATATTACAGGAAAACTGTATGTGTCTCAATAATTCTGATTTCAGTTCTATGATTTTAAAACATGTTCTTAACATAATTATTTCAAAACATTCTTGTTACACACAAAAAGTGTTTTTTTGTTGACCAGTGTAATAAACTCATATCAGCGTTAGTCAATGAACGAATCTTGCGTCACGATTCAAGTTGAACTCGATGAACGAATGGTAACTGGTGATTGATAACAATAATAAATCTAACTACTGAATGCCCCGAGAGAATCGCGGTCACTTTCTGATAAAATTATCGATCGACACTAACAAACAGAGGTTATGTCGAATAGAAAATATTATTTTTGCTAAATTTACTACTGTGATGTGTTGCCATGGAAACCATAGATTCCCTTTACTTTGAGGTGACTACCATGAATTTTACTTCAGTTTATTTTTGCTATTGTTATTTTAAGTGTGCATTAGGTAAGTAGAAAATTTATATGTATTGCAAATAGCAGGAACTACCTAAGTAGTTGTGATTAAAATTCTAAGATTATGATTCAAGCAATTCAGTCATTCTGGTCCATTCACTTGTTGAATCATGCGCATGCACCTACTACCCGCGAGTAATGATATTGTGTCCTTGCAAGGCTAACGCATTTTCTCACAGAATTGAAGAATATGCCTGACAGGTCATCATGTATGTACGATTAAGCCCGGTGACTTTATTGGCATCTGTACAACAACTTTGTGAGTAGTCACTGTTTAGATTGAGGAATTAGGAATTGTGTTAAGGTAGGTTAAGTTGGTAGGTGTATCTATAGCATGTACCTAATTTATAAATAACGCAGTAGGTTACACAATAAATAAATGGCGATTTCGAAGGTACCTTGATATCGCAAAATAAAAGAATCAGCGAATCGGCCATGGTTACTTCCCGAAATAGAACGCCACATCAAAATCAAGACATCAAAGCTCTACGGAACAATCTCGTCGTCAATTAAATAATAAAAAACTGGCCAAGTGCGAGTCGGACTCGCGTGCAAAGGGTTACGAACGAATTTAATTTTTTTAACATGTTATTTTAACACTACAGACTTCTAATACGTTTTCCTGTAATTTTTAGGTAAAGATCAATTATCTCCATTTTTTTCAAAATTTTAGGCTCAGTAGTTTCGGAGATAAGGGGGGGGGGATGGTCATTTTTCGTCTAATTTCTTGAATAACTTCAAAGCTATTTATTTTAAAATTATGAAAAAAAAATATAATTAAAACCCTCACAGTAAGCCCTTTCATTTGATATGTCACACGATATTGTTTAAAAAACTTTTTTTTCTAATTTTCTAGTTTGACCCCCAAAAGTGACCCCCATACTAAAAATTTAATGATTTACGTAACGCGTCCATGTTTGGGTCATAGAAGTCCATATGTGTACCAAATATCAACAGAATCGGTCCAGTGGATCCGGAGAAAACAGGCTGTGACAGACGGACAGACAGACAGACAGACACCCGAGTGATCCTATAAGGGTTCCGTTTTTTGTTCGGAACCGGAAAAATATGTACATTTAAGAGTAATCATTATAATTAATTAAGATAGTGATCGCGGAGTATTGACGCGCGCAACATGGACGCGCCCGACTTTCTACAACTTTATACTGACACACGGCACACACCATTGTTCTTATATTAGTTCCGGCTCTAGTGGATTACAAGTTATATGTTGCTTGGCTTTTACTCGCAAGCGTTATAATGATGTATTTACTAGTTTCTACCAGCGGCTTCACCCACGTTACCCTTGTGACCATATTCCCGGAATGAAAAGTAGCCTGTGTGTTATTTCAGACTACAATCTACTCTTGTGCCAAATTTTATGAAGATCCTTTCAGGCATTCTGACGTGAAAAAGTTACAAACATCTATCCATTAAACAAGCATGCAACATGCAAGCAGGCAACGTTTCTGTCACGGCTACGGCGCTGTGGGGTTTGGGCGGCCCCACGCGAGCTTATCGTCGCAGATGATTTTCACGCTAACCACCGCAGCTTCGGCTTGCTGGCCGGCCTCAACCGTGGCAACGGGGCTACAAACCAACTGCTCCTCAGCTCGCGGGCCGCCCCACCCCTCCGCGCCTACGCGGGCTTAAATTATACTCTAGGGGTATGGCAGACAAGACTGCGTGAAGTCGGTTTTGCAGCGATTCGTTTCTGTCTCTAAATTTTGTAGCACAACATTATTTTTATGACACTATTTAAATTTAATATTAAAAATGCTACCAAGTAACCGGCGATATTTTATTATATTGTGACCAAATAATATTCCGTAAAATGTTATTTCGGTGTGGTGAAAATATGGCAAATAAATCAATTGGCAAATGAAAAAAGTTCAAAGTTATTATGTAAATAGGCAAAATATAGTTCGGTAAAATAAAACCTATGGCACATGATACTTCGATGATCTAAAAATATGTCTAATAATGCATGTAGCAAAAAAGACAAATAGTTTTCGGTCAATAAATAGTTTTCGGTAAAAAGAAATTCGAGCAAAAAAAAATATTCGAATAAAAACATAATTTTGATCATTGCTAAAACACATCCGTGTTCCTCCAAATGCGCTTTGCATTCCAGCTAGTCTATTCTGTAAATAACTATTTCGATATCGAGCTTCACCTGAGTGACAAAACTCACAAAGTGAGCTTTATTGCCCACAACATAAATGTCTTAATTTGAAACTCACCTCGGATTCCACTGTCGAGATACGAAAATGTTCTTACAGAATAGCACTGCAGGGCCGCGGTAACTCTATCGAACAAACCGCAACACGCACCCTTATGTTATAAAGTCGAAACATTCTCGCAAATGTCTGACTTCTCAAAAATACAGC
The DNA here is from genome assembly GCA_947578705.1 of Lacanobia wlatinum. Taxonomy (NCBI): domain Eukaryota; kingdom Metazoa; phylum Arthropoda; class Insecta; order Lepidoptera; family Noctuidae; genus Lacanobia; species Lacanobia wlatinum. The sequence goes on along the minus strand of OX388028.1, from coordinate 7,641,814 downwards.
GAATCAATTAAAAAATCATGTAAACTCCAGGTAAGATACCCTGTTGAGTTTGTACTTGTTGAATCAGCAGACAAGTATAACTCGGTTAGCCACGGTAACGAAACCATAGCGACTTCTAATTTTGCCCGTAACGCCATCTATCGAGCCGGGAGGTAAACTTTGGTAACGTGAATTTTAAGGTTAAGTACTGAGAGTTGGGGTAACTTTGCAATAATTCATAACTCTGATTTTTTGCTGTTAACATCGAAGTATAGCAAAAAGTTAAACCCCTGGATGTTCGTTTTTAGGGTTCCGTACCTCATAAGGAAAAACGGAACTCCTAAAAGGATATTTTTTTTTTTATAAAACTTATTATTTCAAAATAACTCGATGGAAAATAATATTAACTAACACATACAAATTTTTTCTAAATTTTGTATTTATATTTTTATCGACATTCCTCAGGGCGAAAATGTTTAATTCTGTCAAAATAAATTACGTTTACCTATTCTTTACATATTGTAAAGAGAAAAGTAGAGATGGCTTGATTTTTCTAATTTTTAGGGTTCCGAACAAAAAACGGAACCCTTATAGAATCACTCGGGTGTCTGTCTGTCTGTCCATCTGTCACAGCCAGTATTCTCCGGATCCCCTGGACCGATCATATTGAAATTTGGTACACTTCTGTGACCCAAACACGGACGCGTTACATAAATTATTAAATTTTTTGTATGGGCGTCACTTTTGGGGGTCAAACTAGAAAATAAAAGAAAAGTTTTTTGAACAATGTCGTGTGACATATCAAATGAAAGGGCTTACTGTGCGAATTGTAAATATTTTTTTTTCATAATTTTAAAATAAACGGTATTGAAGTTATTTAAGAAATTAGACGAAAAATGACCATTGCCCGCTTATCTCCCAAACAACTGAACCTAAAATTTTGAATAAAATCGAGATTACAGGAAAACCTATACGGCTATAGTGTTAAAATAACACGTTAAAAAAAATAAATTAGTTCGGAACCCTGTGCACGCGAGTCCGACTCGCACTTGGCCAGTTTTTATTGAAATAAACGCGTATGTTTTTTTTTCAGAATTATCGCTTATGGTTTTTTTTTTAATTAAACAAAAGCAAATATTTTTGCTCTTTTATATAATACTAGCTTCTGCCAGCGGCATCGCCCGCGTGTCCCTAGGGAACATACTCGCGGGATAAAAAGTAGCCTTGTCCAGCTTGTCCTTTCTCAGGCTAGACCATCTCTGTACCAAGTCTCATTTAAATCGGTTCGATAGTCTAGGCGTGATTGCGTAACACACAGACAGACAGGGTTACTTCCGCATTTATAATATTAGTATGGATTTTGGTCTGTTCTCTCTGCAACTCTTTTCCTGTTGCACATCAATGACCTAGTTGGGTACGCAGATGACAGTACGGTTTCAGAGAAATATTTGTCCAGCGCAACAACCAGCGGGGATGAAGTTCGTTCCTTGAGAGAGGCCATGGTAGAGCGGACAAATTTGACCTTAAGCCTTGTCTCCCAGTGGGGTGATGACAATCTGGTCACTTTCAACGCCACCAAAACACAGGCGTGTCTTTTTACCGCAAAAAGGAGTCGTTTTGACCAAACTCCTACTTTTCGGGGTGCATCTGTTCCTGTGACTGATCGGCTCGAGCTTCTAGGCATGGAGTTAACATCCAGTCTCAACTTCGCGCCACCATCGAGTACAAAGCCCAAACCGCGGCCAAAAAGCTGGGCATCCTATATAGGGTGAAGCGATACTCTCTGCCTGCGTCTGTGTTTCCAAACGCTTACAACCCTAATCTCTTCAAAGTTAGAGTGCACAGGCTCCTTCTGGGTAAGCTCGCTCTATCGTAGATTTTGTCTCTGTCATCTCTGACCTGGACTAGAGCCAAGAGAAAAACCATCATAAATAAAAAAAAACAGAGACATGGTTTCAGGAGCCTATTCATAGAATTTGGAATGATTCTGGTCTGGAGAAATTGAAAATGAGTTCTCCCGGTCTGGTTGAGCAGAAGGGAGTGTCAGAATCTTACTGACTAAAACCCATCCGTGTTCCTCCTAGTGCCCTTTGCGTTCCAGGGCCGCGGTGACGCTTTCGAACAGATTCCGCAACCTGCGAGTCTAAAAAGGCCACTTTAGCAGAATCAGAAAGCACATCACGCTACCCGTCACTGTCAAATTTTCCCAATCAATCTTGAACCAAATGCGTTAGCGATAAAGATGAAAATTAAATTTGACAGATTGTTGTGTGATTAATAATATGATTCTCCTAAAGTGGCCTTTTTAGCCCCCCAGTGTGTGTGTAGGACCCTGCAATGCCCTTTTGACAAGCTAACTACCTCAAAAACCCTGTGAAAAAAGCTGTTGAACCTAGCAGCCTTTTTCACGGTGTTTTTGTACAAACCGGAATTCATCAAACACCATTATTTTAGTGGACTAATCAAGAAATCAGTACAGTGGCTTGTTCCGTGACAGTGAATAAATTATATCCATTCTGATACTTAGTGATAAATAAATCAATGTCAGATTACTATGTTTAAATAGATACAGATAATTGAGAGCGGACTTTCTTTTGATGACATTAGTGCAGTTGCTTTAAATTGACCGAAGGATAAATGATTATCACCTTAATATGTCTCGATTAGAATTGCTTATTTTAATATTTTTCATTGATGCAATTAGTGTTGTCTCATGGGATTTTCTGTATCTTGAAAATCTTTGTTTACATGCAGAACAATTTCATTGATTAATTAGAGCATTATAGCATTGTAGAAACATAAGTAAACACGATATTTACAATACTATTACGATTTACAATGATCTGGTTATCATTGTAAATCGTAGTATCAAGCTACTCGAAACTGTCAAATTTTCCCAATCAACCTTGAAGCTTATGCTTTAGTGATAAAGATGAAAATGAAATTTGACAGATTGTTGTAATATGATTCTAATATGATTCTACTAAAGTGGCCTCTTCAGACTCGCAGAGCAAGTGCATATCAGAGTGCCAATTCTACTAATTTCTAAGCAACGTTCGAAATCGCATCTCAGTCGCAATCTGTAGTGCTATTCTGTAAGGCCGCTATCACACGGACTGCACCACAACAACCGCACGCAGTCTCTATATTCAACTGCATGCAGTAGTGCTATTCTGTAACAATATTTTCGTATCTCGACAGTGAAATCCTAGGTGAGTTTCAAATTAAGACCTTTATGTTGTACTAGTGGACGTCACGCGATTTCACCCGCGTAGTTCCCGTTCCCTTGAGAGTACGGGGATAAAATATAGCATATGTTACTCCCTGATAATGTAGCTATCCAATGCTGAAAGAATTTTTCAAATGGGTCCAGTAGTTTCGGAGCCTATTCATTTCAAACAAACAAATCTTTCCTCTTTATAATATTAGTGTAGATGCAATAAAGCTCATTTTGTGAGTTTTATCACTCAGGTGAAGCTCGATATCGAAATAGTTGTTTACAGAATAGACTAGCAGTTGTACGTTCGACTTCGTGCAGTCATGATACCAACTGCACGCGGTCGGCTGCAGTCGAGAGAAGTCAATATCAACTGTATGCAGTCGTGTTCGCGGTCGGTTCTAAGTGTCTCGACAGCGAAATCCGCGGTGAGGTGTCAAATTCGTATTTGTGTAAGACTTATGCTGTGTGTAATAAAGTTCACTTTGTTAGCTTTGTCACTCAGGTGAAGCTCGATATCGAAATAGGTATTTACCGAATAGCACTGCTGTCAAAGAAGCCTCAATTTCCCTACATTTTTGACAGATTGCGAATGACATGCGAATGCGAACATTGCTTAAAGCTACAAATTTGTACGGAACCCTCGGTGGACGAGTCCGACTCGCACTTGACCAAAAAATCGGTCAAGTGCGAGTAGGACTCGTCCACCGTTTTTAAGGATTTGAAGCCATCAAGATGACTCCTCCCGCTCTGGGTGAAGCAGAAGGGAGTGTCAGACTCTTACTGACTAAAACCCGTCCGTGTTCCTCCTAATGCCCTTTGCGTTCCAGGGCCGCGGTGACTCTTTCGAACAAATTCCGCAATCCTGGCAGACAAATTTGTAGCTTTAAATAAAGACTATATTTTTTATGCTTTAATTACTAATGTATAGTTTTCAGACTTTTCCCTATACTTGTAGTATGAGACGGTATTACTTGACAAATTTCATAGTTCTAGGTCAACGGGAAATGCCCTATACATTTTGATTCCCTTGAGAGTATCGAAATATAGTTTTTTTGCGGCATTAACGACCGTATCTTTTTTTACGTTAACTTGAAGTTTGTTTTTTTCACAGCTGCAAGGGGCCATATACCTGAGTAGGTTTTAATTTCAACTCGATACCTCCACGCGTTCCTGAGATAAACGGTCTTGACAGACAGACCGACGGACAACAAAGTGGTCCTATAAGGGTTCCATTTTTTCCTTTTGAAGTATGGAACCCTAATTAGTAGAATTGGCACTCAGATACAACTGCTACTATTTTTGCGTAAGTGTAGTAGGTACCTTATTGATGAAAAACAAAAGAATATGGATTCAAAGTACCAGTAAAATGGTTTAGGTGTTAAAAACCTTGCTTTATTAGTCAAACATCGTGTTGTACGTACAGTGCTACAAAGTGTCAGATTTAGGGTACCAATCAATTGCGAGCGAGCAAGACAGCAGAGCGGAGAAACGGAGAAATTTTAACCAATGGAATTGCATAAAATCTCCGTACCACGTGAGTTCCACGTGAATCACTGACACGATTGGATAATATTTCTCTGTTTCTCCGCTCCGCTCGCAATGAACAGGCACCCTTAAAATCCAGTTTCTTCAAGCAACCTTGCACATTTTGATACTAAAAATAAAGCTACGTACAAAAACTAATAAATTACGTCTAAGCTCAGATAGATAAATTCTAGCATTTTATAGTACCTAACCATGAAGTGGCGGTACTTTAAATCAGGAACCAGCTAGTCTATTCTGTAAGAAACTATTTCGATATCGCGCTTCACCTGAGTGACAAAACTTACAAAGTGAGCTTTATTGCACACAACATAAAGGTCTTAATTTGAAACTCACCTCGTATTTCACTGTCGAGATACGAAAATGTTGTTACAGAATAGCACTACAGATGTAACAGAAATCAATCTCACGAAAGCTGTGTGGTGACATTAAAGACATTTAATGGCTAAACCTGCTCTCCAAACGACTATTTTTTTTCAATAAAAAAGCTCAAGTATTAGGATTTGTAGCAAAAGCGATTAGGCATTATAAAAACCTGGTTGGATTGGTTTCTGTTCCATCTACAGCCAAATTGGGATCATTTGTCGTCCATCATTAGATCGCCCGGAAAGGAGAGCTATCGTAAACCTGATTTTCGATATCAAAATTAATCGCAAATAATAATGTCGTTTCGTTTCGTCTGAGTTGAGAGACCGGAGATATCAAGTGGACGATAGACGGTATCAATTTTTGAGAAGTATGAATCGAGCTAGAAATTGAGCATTTTAAGAGGTTTTTGGGTTTAAATTAGCTAGAGAGTATTGAGAACGAGTGGTTATAGTATGTGTACTATAACCACTCGTTCTCAATACTCTCTAGCCATGTTATAAATATCTTTAACTGTAGCTTTACCTGTAATAAACTTCAAATCTCCAACAAAACCTAAGGTAAAGGACATAGACATAATAAAATAAATTATATTATATTAATTATAATAATAAAGATTTATTGTAGATAAAATTATCCATAGCTTGTTAGTAAAAGTCTTAACCTAATGTTAGTACAAAACAACAATATACAAAATAGAAACAACTGACACCTGCGTGTGCAGCAGTATCCAGTGAGCCAGCATAGGGCTGTCCCACTTATCACACAATACACTCAGGATGCTGTGGGAGCTAGCCCGTACTCTACTGAGAACAGAAGCGCACCTTTTCCGTATAATGGCATGAAAACCATCAACCCTGGCCTCGGTGAACATCCCAGAAGCGATACGAAAACGTGGTAGACCCAACAGCATCCTGAATACATTGTTATACTGGACACGCAAGGCATTGTATGCCCTCAGTGTATACCTGACATAAGCTGTCTTTTATATTTCTATGGTAGACACTTGAGTTCCGAGTTAGTGTAACTACAAAACTCGTTCCCTCTAAGCTTTATGGGCTCCCTTTATCTTTCGGCGTCAAAGGCTCAAACCAGTAGCTTATTCGCCCTTAGGACAAGAGCACCATGGCCAGCGTCGGTTGACTGCGAAGGGCGGCAAAAGTCACCCCTAGTTACATGCCGTATTTTCTTGAGAAAATAATCAATAACTACCACACTTGTAGCCTATCCGAGGTGGGGTGCAAACTTTCGAATTCGCGTGTAATGATCCTTATGTGATGATGATCGATGACCTGGTGAAGGTCGCGGGTAGCCGATGGATGCGAGACGCACAGGACCGGTCGTTGTGGCGACGCTTGGGGGAGGCCTATGTCCAGCAGTGGACGTCTTTCCGCTGATATGATGATGATGATGATGATCCTTGTGTGTAGAGAGACGTACCTTCCTACAACGAACCGAATGGGAATCTAAGTGCAGAAAATGGAGTCCCTACTCTACTCTTGGGTAGATCTAAATCTTGTGTTAATTGTTATGCTGTATGTCTCTTCACAAGCCAGGCAAAACTTGCTAAAATACTAAACGAAATTCCTGTAATTTCCAGGGCGATTACATATGGATCGAGCCGGTGTCTGGTCGGGAGTTCGATGTGGCGATCGGCGCACGCGTCCTCGCAGCCGAGGGGCGGCGGATCCGGGTGCGCGACGATGACGGCCACGAGCAATGGCTGCCCCCCGAGCGGCGGATCAAGGCCATGCACGCCACCTCCGTGCATGGCGTCGAGGACATGATATCACTCGGCGATCTGCACGAAGCCGGCATCCTCAGGAATCTACTTATAAGATACAATGAGAATCTCATTTATGTAAGTATGAATTTCCTTTTTTTTCCACCTTAACCCCTCACCAGGAGCATTGGTCTCTAATATAACGTTACTCGTTAGAGATTGTATCATTTCAGTGCACAACCTGTAATGATACAATCAGTAAAATTTTGTTACAACTTATAACATCAGTACCAATCTGACATTGTGAAAACAACTAATTCTGCTACAGCCAAATGCTCAAAATCTAATTTACATTGCATTAATTGACTTCCTATGAGAAGCAATGCCGAAATAAACTCAAGGGTCTAATTTGGTGTGAAAGATGATAGTGTCAAGAAGGAAGATAAAACTCTGATGACAGCTGTCAGGGATAGGTACATGGCTTTAGGTACAGTCAACAAAGCTATTCGGTATACAGGCAAAAATATTAATTTTTCCACAGCACTGCCAATGTTTATTTCTAATGTGTGCATTATAATTTTTAAGCTTTTGACATACTTACGAGTGTGTTGTACAATAATTGTCTACTCAGCACTCTCACAATATTGTTTAAAAGTAGTTGCAAATTAGCTGCCTGCACACCCAATAGCTTTGTTGACTGAACATAGAATAGCACTGGAAGAAGACTGATGGTGATGAAAATTTCTCGTGCCTTCTCTTGTCTCACGTTACTTGGAGTCGGCTCGGTTGAAATGTTTTTCCATTTCTTATGTGAGCCGCCATGTTGTTATCATTGACTCATTCACTTTTTCAATATTTACATTTATGTGGCTATTGTGTTATAAGAACATGAGGCGTATTGTAACACCCATATAACACCTGTGAGTTGTTTACCTTAACTCCGTAAATATGGCTGGCTTTCCAAACGTTACCCACTTCATACAATTGGTAGAATCTGGATGGTCAACTGAATGGTCAACTGAACATAAATTGTTCAGTTGATTGTTCAGATGAGTGTTTAGTTGACCTTGGATAAATTGATCTTTGATCAGAAAATAAATATTGAACCAATTCTTGTCGAAACTTAATCCTTTTTGATCAAGAGCTAAAAGCTGCGATGATTCAATAAATGATATCTCAGTTTGCACGTTTTTTAGAGAATGTTCATTTATCATTTTATTTGTCTGACTGGGAAAAATATTTAAATCCGGTTACAAGCAAGGACGAGCGCCACAGATCAAGAATTTATCAAAATAGAGAGGCAGTCCATATTTTAACTTTATTAAAAAATTACCTTCACTTGACCTATGGTCTAAGACCACGAAAAAACTAAGATTAAGAGAAATTGAATAATCCTGTGATTGTAAGGTGACAACTGCAATTTATTATCTATTTAAATTGGATGTCTGTATTTTACCGATTAACATATTCGTTTAGATAAACAGAATAATTATGTCATTGGAAACTTTCATTTTCGTTAAATATTGCTTCTGTATTTGATATTCATAATTTTATTAGGTATTTCTAAAAATATAATTATTAGCTGCTACTGAATTGAACTTTACTCGTGTATACACAGATACTAGACTAGAAAAGACTATCACTCGGTTCCTGAATGAAGAACTTTGGCATTAAAGTAGGGTTTGACAGTTTCACACGTTCTTAAATCTAAATTGACAATTCAGAAACGGGTGATAGTCATGCAACATAACAATTGAACATCTGCTGTTGTCTTGGTCTGAACACTACAGTTACTAGATGGGTAAAATTAACAAGAACGTTACACTTTTCAGACCTACACCGGCTCAATATTAGTGGCCGTGAACCCGTACCAAATACTGCCGATCTACACGGCGGACCAGATCAAGCTATACAAGGAAAGGAAAATCGGAGAGTTGCCGCCGCACATCTTCGCGATAGGGGACAATGCGTACGCGCACATGCGGCGGTACAAGCAGGACCAGTGTATCGTCATCAGTGGGGAATCTGGTGCAGGGAAGACGGAGTCGACGAAGTTGATTCTGCAGTACTTGGCCGCTATTAGTGGGAAGCACTCTTGGATTGAACAGCAGGTTGGTTTTTGCGATGACTCTGAAAAAGATGTTTGTGAAAAATAGAAGGTTGAGGTATATTATATGCTTAATTCTCAGACCTGGTAGTATTTACGGCTTGTGCGACGTGCGACTAATCTCTAGAACAGACATGATAGAATCTATGCAGATATCTTAGCAATAAAATTTCCGATTGGAGGCCTATTTCCAGCAGTGGACTCCAAATTGCTGATGACGATTGATACGAGGCCTCTTTCTGGACACCTGTTGTTCTTGTATGAACCCACACAAATATATAGGTATCTTGATTTCTGTATTGGGCAAATAATCATCATCAAAAAATCGGCTGCCCTATACAAACATACGAGCGCATAACTCGACAAAATGTACTGAACAGAGGTTCTAGCACGAATATTTTGACGTATAGTAACGTTAACGTAAGTGAATTTTGAGTATAAAAAAACTGCAACCCTATAGTATTTTAGTTTAATTTTATGCGACATACACAATTTGTATCATTCAAAAATATGAATATAGGGATACTATATTCATTTTTTTTTAATTCAAATAAATATTATGCGCGAAACGATTATTATAACTAAAGTTTTGTGAGAAGGACAGTCACTAACCATTAGATTGGGGTTGTCCTATTCACAATAATATTTATTCTGTTCTGTCTCTGTTGTATTTTAGCTACTAACACTAGTAATAAGTTATAATATTGTTTACTAAAACGCTGGATCATTGTTGTCCGAAAATAAAGAATATTATTATTATAACTGTAGTCAAAATTTAACGTTACGTTACCAGACGTCAAAAATATTCGTGGTAAACCCTCAGCTGTAGTGCTATTCTCTAACAACATTTTCGTATCTCGACAGTAGAATCCGAGGTGAGTTTCAAATGAAGACTTTTATGTTGTGTGCAATAAAGTTAATTTTGTGAGTTTTGTCACTCAGGTGAAGCTCGATATCGAAATAGTTGTTTACAGAATAGACTAGCTTATCTTTATGTTGTGTGCAATAAAGCTCACTTTGTGAGTTTTATCACTCAGGTGAAGCTCGATATCGAAATAGTTTCTTACAGAATAGACTAGCTGATTTGTATTCGCGATTTCGAGGCCCCATAGTAAAAGTTGTTCATAGTGATGGGTACAATAACCACTTAAGAGGTATTCTGTTAAATGTTGTATGCATTAATCAGAAAACCGGAAATGTTAACAAAGTTTACTTTTAAATTCGTTGTTTCTTAATCAGATAATTAGGTACCTACGTAAATTAATGCTAGAAAAATTTATTTCACATGATTTACATTTAAGATTAAATTCTACAATCAGAACACATCTTTCGGACATAATTAATTAAGATTAGATACTGAAATATGGCTGCGGGGAATTATAAGGGTCCCTAATCTGTTAAATTTTAATCTCATCGTTTATTCGGATGTATGTCTATGATATATATCCTCTAAGACTTGATACTTTTGCTCCTTTTGTAGTTGATATTGATCTTAGTAAAACGGATGGCCAGCAACATAAAATTTGATGAGGATAGGCGTTAATAACAACCGCATTAAGAACCCGTGTTTTTGCGAGGATATTTTGTTATTATGAAGATAGGCAGAAACTATATAGTTTGGCGTGCAAATTTTTCGTCTACTAAGCAAAAAACATATCTCTAATCAACATTCTTTCTTCAGATTCTAGAAGCAAATCCCATCTTGGAAGCTTTCGGCAACGCGAAGACTGTCAGGAACGACAACTCCTCGCGGTTCGGCAAGTACATCGACATTCACTTCAACAACAGCGGGGTCATTGAGGGCGCCAAGATCGAGCAGTATCTTCTAGAAAAGTCGAGAATAGTCTCCCAGGGAGCCGAAGAGAGGAACTACCACGTGTTCTACTGCCTGCTGGCAGGACTGTCCAAAGAAGAGAAGAAGAAGTTGGAACTCACTGATCCCTCTGAGTATAGATATTTGTCTGGGGTAAGTTTACATAGGAAAATACTCGTAGAAATTACTTGATAGGCACAAGAGTCAAGCTATACCAATCCATTACTATTAGAATTTTGATTTAAGTTATTAGTTACCTACCTAATAAAAAAATTGTCTAGGCCGAATCAACTGATTCATTATCGTCCCAAATACTAATTTTAACTGTCACTGTGTATTTCCTTTCATAGTACCGACCTATGTTATAAATAAAGTGGACTATATCAGATATATAATACCCATATTTTTAGTGTAATATCATGTTTTTAAGATAATAATCGTGTATAATTAATAGAATTACAAAGATCGGTATCTTCTTCCGCCAAAATAAGATATAATTTAAATATAAGATATGGCTTAAGTACCTAACGTGGATTTCCTTTCCAGGGTGGAAGCCTCACTTGTGAGGGCAGAGACGATGCTGCTGAATTTGCAGATATACGATCAGCCATGAAGGTTTTGTTATTCACTGAACCAGAAATATGGGAAATATTGAAACTGTTAGCTGCCGTCTTACACACTGGTAACATTAAATACGAGGCAACAGTAGTCGACAACTTAGATGCAACGGAAATTATAGAACAAGCTAACGTAAGGAGAGTAGCGACCCTGCTCGGTGTACCCATGCAGTCGCTCATAGACGCGCTTACTAGGAAGACACTGTTTGCCCACGGAGAAACTGTCATTTCAACCCTTAGCAAAACCCAGTCCGTTGACATCAGGGATGCCTTTGTCAAAGGCATCTACGGACGTCTGTTCGTCACCATCGTTAAAAAGATAAACGCTGCTATCTACAGACCAAAGTCGACAATGCGAACAGCCATCGGCGTCCTAGACATATTCGGCTTCGAAAATTTCGATCAAAACAGCTTCGAACAATTCTGTATCAACTTTGCTAACGAGAACTTGCAGCAGTTCTTCGTTAGGCATATATTCAAACTGGAACAGGAAGAGTATAATCATGAAGGAATCAACTGGCAGCATATCGAATTCGTTGACAATCAAGATGCTTTGGATTTGATTGCGCTGAAACAACTAAATATTATGGCTTTAATTGACGAAGAGTCGAAGTTTCCAAAAGGTACTGACCAAACGATGTTAGCAAAGCTACACAAGACCCATGGTCTGCATAGAAACTACCTGAAGCCAAAGTCAGATATAAACACCAGCTTTGGACTCAACCACTTCGCTGGGATAGTGTTCTACGATACTCGAGGTTTCCTCGAGAAGAACCGAGATACGTTTAGCGCTGATTTATTGCAATTAATTCATATTTCTACGAACAAGTTCCTGCAGCATATCTTCCAGGATGACATCGCGATGGGGTCTGAAACGAGGAAGCGAACTCCGACGCTTTCAACGCAGTTCAAGAAGTCTCTCGACTTGTTGATGAGGACATTAGGGACATGCCAGCCGTTCTTCATACGTTGTATAAAGCCAAATGAATTCAAGAAACCAATGATGTTTGACCGTGGTCTTTGCTGCAGGCAGCTCAGGTACTCTGGGATGATGGAGACGATCAGAATCAGGAGGGCTGGGTATCCCATCAGACATAGCTTCAAAGAGTTTGTTGAGCGATACCGCTTTTTGATTTCTGGCGTTCCACCAGCTCATAAGACTGACTGTCGTTCAGCAACCGCGAAGATCTGTGCAACCGTCCTTGGCAAGTCTGACTACCAGCTGGGTCACACCAAAGTTTTTCTGAAGGATGCTCACGACTTATTCCTGGAGCAGGAGAGAGACAGAGTCCTTACTAGGAAGATATTGATCCTCCAGAGGTCTATTCGAGGGTGGGTGTACCGTAGACGGTTCTTGAAGATGCGTGCCGCGGCCATTTTGATTCAGCGTCACTGGCGAGGCAAGCTGCAGAGGATTCGGTATAATAAGATGAAGGTTGGATATGCGAGACTGCAAGCCCTGATTAGGGCACGAGTCTTGGCTCATCGGTTTAGGCATCTTCGTGGACATATTGTAGCTCTACAAGTAAGTTTAAATTGTTATAATGTATTCAATTCTAAAACAAAAATTCGATCTGATATTTCAAGACGAGAAAACTGTTCAACTGTTCAGAGGACCCAGAATCTGATTGACCTTTCCACAGTACTCAAAATGCAGTTTTTAGGTTTTCTTTTATCTGGGAATCCTTCGCAAAAAAAGTTTAGCTATTATTCCCCATATTTAACGTCGTTCACGAGAATAATGATCATAACTTCCGAAAAAAGCATGACACACAAAATCCTATCCTAACTTAATAGCTATAGTTATTTCGTCATCGGATTACCGATGACGAAATTGCTATGGTCAAAAGCAAGGAAGTATCATGAGAATTTCATTTTCACAGTTTTCTTCTACCACTATACCTTTTCTTCATCAATAGGCGGCAGCGCGCGGCTACCTAGTCCGCCGCTCGTACGGGCACAAGATGTGGGCCATCGTGAAGATACAGTCGCACGCGCGGCGCCTGCTGTGCATGCGGCGCTACCGGCGCATGCGCGGCGAGGCGCGCGCGCATTCGGAGGCGCTGCGCCTGCGCCGCCAGGAGGAGCTGCGGCTGCACACGCAGGGCAACACCCGGGCTAAGGAGATCGCTGAGCATAACTATCGGGTAAGTAAGGTCCTTCTTCTTCGCTGTATCGGTCAGAATTCAGCCACAGAGCCATCACGATCAGTGCTAGACGGCACTGTCAAAGCTTTCCATATAAACTAAGCGTGCTAGTGACTATCACCATTCAATCGTAGAAGTTGTCGACCCGTGACTAATTTGACTACAGCCAGGCATAACATGACACGGGCGCGAATGTTATTACTATTGGCTTCTAGTGTCGTTGACGGCTCAGCGTTTCGTGCCCTGGGAGCCACGTTGTTCCGCAAATACAACCTGTAACGAAATAAACGCAATACCTCTTAAGGGGTCATTGTACTCATCATGATGACCAACTTTCACTATGGAACCAAAAATGAAATCACGAAAAAAAAAATCGACTGCCCCATACATTTATGTGTGCAGTGCATGACGGGAGGTGAGGCAACGTTCGGGATCATAGAGAGATGTATCCAAAGAACACAGGCTAACATTAATCATTTGTAGTCGTTTACTGGAAAATGGTATTTAAAATAAATAAATAAGGTCGTTATTCGGAATAGGAAAATCGTAAACATTCGTAGGATTTTTAAAATATAACAGGGTTTCGTATCGGCAGGTTTGCGTGTCCAATGTTCAATACATACAAATTAAGGTGGTAACTGTGTCGGTTCGTTATGGTGTCAGTTTGAACTAAAACGGTGTTTAGGCCAATAAACTGATTTTTTTTTGGATAGGAAATCATCAGATCAGTAACAGAACAATCGACAGTGACAGTGAGTGTGTGTATGGGATCGGCAGTGTCAGAATCTTACTGAACAACACCCACCCGCGTTCCTCAAAATGTCCTTTGCGTTCCCGCGGTAACTCTTTCTAAAAAATCCGCGACCCTGGCAGGACCATTAACCTTTTGAACGCCAGAGCGAAAACGCATCGGCGCGCCTCCCACGCCAGGCCACAAATTCAGCGCAAATACCTACAAAAAAGATAGGGATTCCAACATCCTATCTATGAGTTATCGATAACCAATTAATCATTGCTTTTCGTCTCATATTTTGAAATAAAATATTACTTATTACATTATTCTTTTATTTAATTTGATCCTATTTCGTATGAAATGTAACTAATGGATATATCTTTGTGCTATTTTACAATATATAATTAATTTAGTTTTAAATAATAGGAAAAAGCAATACAGAAAACATAATTTAGTATATTTATTTTGTGTTTAAAAAATTTCGTTATCTTGTCGGCTATAGCCGACGGTGGCGTGTTGGGTACGATTTCATTTGTCGGCTATAGCCGACCGTGGCGTTCAAAAGGTTAACCTAACATGCCATATTGCTATTATCAGCAATGAATCGTTTCAACACACATACATTAATGAATTCACATATGTATTGTGCAGTTCAAGTACAATGTCAGATTTCAACATTCATATCAGATAAACTTTATGTTTGTCCTTAACTAAAAATGTCGATTACCGAGTCGGCGAACATCAATGTGCAAAACAAATGCAAACTTTAATAAAACAAATTAATGCATTTTTTGGTTTTTCGATTGGAAGATAGCTAAATTATTGTTTTGTCTAGTTAATCATGCATATTCATGATTAATATTAGCAATAAGTTAATTAAATAGATTAATTATTTTTACACTATCAAGATCTGTTAAATTCAGTTAAATAAAGGATTATCTGATTAGAATCGAACGTTCTAGTCAACTATGGAAATATGGGTGTGCTTTATTATCAAGCTAATTATTTCATATCATAAAGGTAACAGTTTAGAAATAAACGTTAATTAACTATTTATGTTTAGGTTATCGTGCGTTCAATCTGCGCAAAAAGTTACATTTATGCTTCGTCTGCATAATTAAGTATGTAGGAAATGATATTAGATTGTCTTATCCTAAACTGATCGCCACGTTAAACACTGATCTAATGATTAGCTCGTGAAATATCATAATACAGTGTGTTGTCAAATATAATAAATCAGACACGTGTGAGTCGAACTAGCACCATAAATCAAAAAAATTACTTGTATGGGAACTTTTAGTTCCTATTTTTAATAGAATTTATTTTTTAATATTTTTTGATATAGCAACACACACTCAATAAAAAATCATCTGTCTTACTATTTCGGTTCATGAGATACAACTCGCAGACGGGCAGACGGACGGACAGCGGAGACTTAACCCTAAAAATTACTCGTATATATTGTAACAAAATGCGATTTAGTGCCAGTCAACGACCATGATCGCGAACCTAACACGAAGGTTCCGTACCAACAACCAAAAAAAACTACGTTTCTTGAATGGGCTTAGTAATAGGAGGCCTTTGGGTACGGAACCCTAAAAAGGCATTTTTAATTTTGCAAGGAAATTAAAATAATTTTACTGTAAAGCCATAAAGCACGAAAACTGAGTTACTTTTTAGTATTTAACAACTTGATTAAAAATAAATTCAAAACAAAATAGATGACTTAAAAAAACCTACTGTAGGTATGTTTCTATTCCGTGTGATAAGAGTAACATCAATCCAAATCGTCTTAGATCAATAGATAATCAAATAAAATAAATAATAAATCAAAATTAAAATGCCGCTATTGTTTTATCGGCATAGATTATCAGGATGATTTTGTTACATATCATTTCCAAGTTCAATTAGATAGCGAGCGTCAAAGAAAGCGGGCAGTTGCATTATGAAAAAATATATTTAAAAAAAATAATTTTTGATTGTGGTGTTTATTTTTTAAATAATGTAGTTCAGTGACAATGACAAATAGTGAATACAATAAAAAAGTTAAAGAATTATGTTTCAGCCAATTTATGTGCCTACCGAATATTGACGAAAGTCTATCGCATAGGGCCTTCTGGTATCTTCTACGTTACCGGGTAAGTTAGACACCATACTCACCTAACCTCTGCATACTACTAGAGTATGCAGAGGTTAAATACTTGGTTTGATTGATTGTTTATATGTTTGTAAAAACTAACAAAAAAACTTTTTAATATATGATAATTTTTATCTTACAAAAATGCATGGTTTCTGTAGGAAATACCACGAAGGCGCGGGAATAACAAGTAAATAATTATATGTCAGAACTCTCGATATGTTTAGTAAAATCAAGGTAACAAACTCCCAACTCGCGGCCTTGACAATTCGTAGAACGTGCTACGCGCTATACTACGCGCCTGGCTACGGCGTAGCACGTATCCTGCTACAAAGACATCGTAGCAGGATATATCTACGCTTACAGGATTTTAGTAAGCTTTTCTCTAGTGTATTTGTTCCATAGGTAATATTAGTTCTTCATGACGTTGTCCGATTTATGTGGAAATTCCATCTTGCGCTGGGAATTGAATTGTTCAACACTCCTTGCAGCGGGACCGCACTAAAATGCAACTCTTTTGAGATACTTGACTTCTCTTTTGGAAGTCATAATTTTGTCAAGAACAGTATATTTTTTTTTGTTTTCTTAACATTTTTAATTATTCTTGACATATTCAATTATTCACATTTTTACTGTTTACAAACCCGCTAATGGAGAAAGACCGGTCTATTCCCGCAAAACTAGAAATGGAATTCCGCAACGAATTACGAAGGGTAATGAGGTGCTAACACAAGTGTTATATTAATGACGGCAGTAGCTTTGCGTAATTGAACGATATCGTCCAATCAATCAAGCGTGTGCCTTGCGCAAGCGCAGCCAGTCTGCAACCTGTACATCTGCCGTGCTCGGCTAGGCTGCAAACGTATTCTGTAACGCAGTTGCTTTGGTAATGTCATGGCAAATGGGCTTGATTCGGATGGTCATCGCAAGTCTTTGGGTATCAGTTAGGCTGCGGGCGTATTCTGTAACGCTAGTCATTGGGAATGTTTCCCTTGGCATTGAGTTTGATCACTGATCACGAATTTAATGGACCTTGCTTTATGTGCCATGGTTTTCTTGTAGTGTATCTACTTACGTCTACTTTGCGTGTCGATGACAATCTGTGTTTTTGTATCAACCCAGAATTGATCTACGACTTTAGCTCTATCTAGTTGCGGGCGGGCGTATTCTACTCCGTATCACCTACAGACTTACGATTAGTCCCGGACCCGAACTGAGAATGAATGACAACACGATTTCACAGTAACTTTCAAATCGTGTTATCATTAGTTCTCAGTGGTTAGGTGATACGGAGTAGAAAATGCCCGTCCGCAACTAAGCCCGAAACTACGGATTTCGTTAGAGAGTAGCCCCCCAGAAGTGTTTGTTGCTAAAAATATTCGTGATCCAAATCGCGCTTGCCTTCATAAAGCAACTGCATCACATTCCGAACACAACTGAGTTACACAATATCCCTGCTGGTTAACGTAACTTGCAGGCTGACGATGCCAGCCGTAATACTGAAGTAATGTGTAGTAATCCTTTAAGTTAAACAGTCGTGTGGTCGTGCCCAGTGGTCGGTACATCATGATGAACTTGTGGTTCGAGAAGTTTTGCAACCATGTCGTGTTTGATACCAACTTTGTTGACATGTCGTATGTGGGTGGTTTTATTGTGAGTTGGTATTGTTATCTTTGTTTGACTATGTTGTTGTGAAGGGGAGATTTTAGTGCAGCTTTGTACACATAGTTTATTATTGATATCGAAAGCGATAAGAGGCTAGATTATCGTCTACCTAGAATTGAACATCTGAATTTAGATTTAGTCACGGAAATACCTAGAAAAATAAATGTAACGATAGTTACATATAATTTTAAAACGCTGGTAGATAGATACGTGAGATAATTTGAAATTCTGGGTAAAGTGTAGACGTCAGGTAGTACAATAGAATCGAAAATAAACAAAGGTACTTTCTTTTAACAAATCTTGTAAACATCGATAAAATGGATAAATGAGACGAAAAAGTTACGCAAGCAAAGATATTCAAATTATGTATATCGTTTTATTTTCGCAGGAGCGCATGTATGAATTGGAAAGGCGTGAAGCAGAACTGGCCCTGGAAGAGAAGAAGCAGCTGGAAGCAAAGAGGACGTTACTCCAGGAGGCGGCGAGGAAGCAGGACGAGCCTGTGGATGACAGCAAGCTGGTGGAAGCCATGTTCGACTTCCTGCCTGACTCCAGTAGTGAGGCGCCTGCCCCGAAAGATACCTCGGTCTTCAGTGATCTGCCACAGCCTAGGGCTGATCAACAAGAGGTAATTTAGTCTATTTGAACCATATGTATAACTTGGATGAAATTAGTTTCATAGAAGTTAAGACACAGGAGTAAAATTAGTGCTTAAGTAATTATTTTTTTCATGAATGTAAGTTCAAGGCCAATTAGTCCAATATGCTGGCTACAACATTTGTGTATGACAATTTCAAAAAACGAAACAATGACATAAATAATTTGGACAACATCTACATAGAAAGACAATGATGGAAATATGGAATCACGTTCACAATAATGAAAGAACAAAACTCCAAAACTGAATTGCAGAAAACGTTATAAGCCAACATTTCATCAAAATATGTTAATTACCCAGGTTATGTCCTAGGTAATTAACATATTTTGATGAAATGTACACATCAATGCACTCTTGTTTAATCTGTCTGATTTCTATCAAATCGTTCACGTACTCATTGATATTCATCTTCTCAAAGCTCAGTATTAATAGTTCATTCAGCATATAATGCGTCCTTATCTACATTGATAGTATCTGCAGAATTGAGTCTGATTTTCATTTTTTAATAGTTTTTTTTTAATTGATTTTGACTTTTGTCTTCTTCCTGATTATAATTTACCATCTGTATTCACAGCATGTGTTCAAGACTTTTACTTGGTGTTAGTATTCTCAACCTATCATTATTCAAGTCATGTTTACCTACTTCTTGATTTCTATTGTAGCGATTTACATTGATTATTACGTACTGATGATAGCATTTGTTTTTACTAACAAACAATCAGTAGGAATAATTTGTGTCCATTCTAAAACCTCTCGGTATTCACAGATGGTGACACCAATGCAAACCACATCAGAAGACGAGGAAGACTTGTCGGAGTTCAAGTTCCAGAAGTTCGCAGCTACTTATTTCCAAGGAAACGTTACTCATCAGTACTCGAGAAAGCCACTGAAGCATCCATTATTGCCTTTACATACGCAAGGAGACCAACTGGTAAGAATTCATTATATAATAAATGTATTTAGATCGCTATATAAATGTGTTGCGAATTGACGAACTAGTAAAACAATTACGGTTTTTTTTATACAATGCTAAAATAATTTCACAATTTATTTAATCGCCATATCAATCGAAGTAGGAATGTTGTTACGCAACTGGTCCCTAATTCACAACTTATTACAGGCGGCGCAAGCGCTATGGATAACAATACTCCGGTTCACCGGCGACTTGCCGGAGCCAAGGTACCACACAATGGACAGGGACAACACCTCAGTCATGTCCAAAGTCACAGCTACCCTCGGCAGGAACTTTATCAGGTCCAAAGAGTTTCAGGAAGCTCAGATGATGGGCGTGGACCCTGACGCTTATCTGAACAAACAGAAGCCGAGGTCTATCAGACACAAGCTTGTGTCTCTAACGCTGAAGAGGAAGAACAAGCTAGGAGAAGATGTGAGGAGAAAATTGCAGGTGAGTGTCGTTGCTGGTATTTACTAGTATTTTCAATGCCAATGTAGGTAATAAATAATGAAAATCATCTTTTTTCCAGGATGAGGAGTACACAGCAGACAGCTATCAGTCGTGGCTAGAATCTCGCCCAACATCAAATCTAGAAAAATTACATTTCATTATTGGGCACGGTATTCTACGGGCTGAATTGAGAGACGAAATATATTGTCAGATCTGTAAGCAGCTGACAAACAATCCTTCGAAGTCCTCCCATGCCAGAGGATGGATTTTACTTTCGTTATGTGTTGGATGCTTTGCTCCTAGTGAAAAGTTCGTCAATTACCTGCGAGCTTTCATCAGAGAGGGTCCTCCCGGCTACGCTCCATACTGTGAAGACCGCTTGAAGCGCACATTTAACAATGGAACCAGAAACCAACCGCCCTCGTGGTTAGAACTTCAAGCAACAAAATCGAAAAAGCCTATAATGTTACCCATAACGTTCATGGATGGCAATACGAAGACCTTACTAGCGGACTCGGCAACAACTGCGAGAGAACTGTGTAATCAGCTATCTGATAAAATTGGCCTGAAAGACCAATTTGGTTTCTCGCTATACATTGCTCTGTTCGATAAGGTCAGTTCCCTCGGTAGTGGAGGAGATCACGTTATGGATGCAATATCACAATGTGAACAGTATGCTAAAGAACAAGGTGCTCAAGAAAGAAACGCACCATGGAGGTTGTTTTTCAGGAAAGAAATATTCGCTCCATGGCACGATCCTACAGAGGATCAAGTGGCTACTAATCTTATTTACCAACAAGTGGTCCGAGGTGTCAAGTTCGGTGAATATAGATGTGATAAAGAAGAAGATTTAGCTATGATAGCCGCTCAACAGTATTACATCGAGTACGGTCAAGACATGAACACCGAGCGACTGTATACATTATTGCCAAATTACATACCAGATTACTGTCTAACTGGTGTTGAAAAAGCAGTTGATCGGTGGGGTGCTCTCGTGGTGCAAGCGTATAAAAAGAGTTATTATGTAAAAGAAAAAGTTCCTGCTTATAGAGTGAAAGAAGACGTAGTGAGTTATGCAAAGTTCAAGTGGCCTCTTTTATTCTCTAGATTTTACGAAGCTTATAGAAACTCTGGGCCAAATCTGCCCAAAAATGATGTTATAATAGCAGTGAATTGGACCGGTGTTTATGTTGTGGATGATCAAGAACAAGTGTTGTTAGAGTTGTCTTTCCCTGAAATAACTACTGTTTCCAGTCAGAAAACAAACAAAGTGTTCACACAAACCTTCAGTCTATCGACTGTTCGTGGTGAAGAGTTCACATTCCAAAGTCCTAACGCTGAAGACATTCGAGATCTCGTAGTTTACTTCCTGGAAGGTCTAAAGAAGCGATCCAAATTCGTAATAGCTCTACAAGATTACAAAGCACCTGGCGAGGGCTCTAGTTTCTTAACATTCAACAAAGGAGATCTTATAATTTTAGAAGAAGACAGTACAGGGGAATCTGTATTGAACAATGGTTGGTGCATTGGCCGCTGTGAGAGGACAATGGAAAGGGGCGACTTCCCGGCCGAGACCGTATATGTGCTGCCAGCACTGACTAAACCACCTCCAGACATATTGACTCTCTTCTGTCAAGAAGGAGCATCTCATGGCCGCCGAGCACCAACTGCCACATACAACGGAACAGAAATAAAAGACAAACCGCACACTTTGTTAGAATATGCTATGGACCATTTCCGGTTGCCACCAAAACGCACTGTATCCAAGGCACTTACACTTTCCACTGCCAAGAGGGGAGGAACTGAGGAACTTTGGCGACACTCGAGAGAGCCGGTAAAACTGCCTTTGTTGAAGAAACTGCAAGCAAAAGAAGAACTTGCTGAAGAGGCGTGTTTCGCATTCACTGCCATTCTGAAGTACATGGGCGACCTGCCTTCGAAGCGTCCTCGCATCGGCAACGAGTATACAGATCACATTTTCGACGGTCCGCTTAAACACGAGATATTGCGGGACGAGATCTACTGTCAAGTAATGAAACAGCTGACTGATAACCGAAATAGAATGTCGGAAGAACGAGGCTGGGAGTTAATGTGGCTGGCCACGGGTTTGTTTGCATGTAGTCAAGGGTTGCTTAGAGAATTAACACTGTTCTTGAGGACTAGGAGATATCCAATAGCCCAAGACTCTCTCCAAAGACTTCAAAAGACTTTAAGGAACGGGCAGAGGAAGTATCCGCCCCATCAGGTGGAGGTCGAAGCAATACAGCATAAAACTACTCAAATATTCCACAAGGTTTACTTCCCTGATGACACTGATGAAGCATTTGAAGTAGACTCGTCTACCAGAGCAAAGGACTTCTGTCAAAATATAGCTCAGAGACTGAATCTCAGATCTAGTGAAGGCTTTAGTTTATTCGTTAAGATAGCAGATAAGGTGATATCGGTTCCTGAGGGCGACTTTTTCTTCGACTTCGTGCGCCACTTGACGGACTGGATCAAGAAAGCGCGGCCTACGCGCGATGGCATCACTCCGCAGTTCACCTACCAGGTAAGATCACAAACAATATGCCCAGTATGTACCTATGCCAAAGTCCACAGACCCGATCTTCCATATTTGTCCTGTCAGACTGTTTTCAAGACTATACAACTACCAACTCCAGGAAACACAGAGAACTAAGAATGACATTTGAGAATAATTTTTCCCTCTCCTCTCAGGTGTTCTTCATGAAGAAGCTGTGGACGAACACAGTGCCCGGTAAGGACCGGGCGGCGGACGTGATCTTCCACTTCCACCAGGAGCTGCCCAAGCTGCTGCGCGGGTACCACCGCTGTGGGAGGGACGAGGCTGCGCGGCTGGCGGCGCTGGCCTACCGCGCGCGGTTCGGGGATAACAAGCAGGAGTTGCAGGCGATACCGTACGTAGTTCGCTAAAATTAATATTTTTAGGGAGTACTGCCGCAGTTCTTGTCTTTGGTTTATGATACAAGATTATTCACATATTTATTTAAGACTTCATACACATAAGTTACAAAGGCGGATTCAATGCCTTAGGCGTTCAATAGGAAGAAAAACAAAAAATATTTGGCGTTCCTCAGGGTAAATTCTAGGCCCATTTTTTTATTATTACAATACGTTATTTGCATATTTTATACCGCTAAAGTTTTAATATATAAACACAATTAGGCATTTTCAGCTATATAAACATTAATTCGACATTATCTCTGTTACAAAATCAAATCAATATTCATTTCAATTTTATCGTCATACAAAATTAATAGAAACAAAGCACTCAACATCGATTAAATCAATGCCCTACGTTTTATTTAAAGATTTGCATCAACGTTTTAGCAAATAAATTATGATATATCATCATTATTTGCTTTTTTCAGGCAAATGCTTCGTGAGTTGATTCCAGCTGATCTGATAAAGCTGCAGAGCTCTGCTGACTGGAAGCGGGCTATTGTGGCGTCATACAACACAGACGCTGGCATGACGCCTGAAGACGCCAAGATCACATTCCTGAAGGTCATTTACCGCTGGCCCACGTTTGGGTCCGCCTTCTTTGAGGTCAAGCAGACTACGGAACCAAATTATCCTGAGCTGCTGCTGATCGCTATCAATAAGCATGGAGTAAGCTTGATACATCCACAGTCGAAGGTGAGAATTTTTTGATATTTCTTGTTTGTGGTTTTTCGCAATTTATGTCTATTAGATACTGGCAGCAGACAATTATCCGCAAAAGTAAAAATACTTTTCAGCAAACAACCAGACGCAATTGCAATTGCCGTTGCACCATATTTTATGAAACAGTTATGCCGGCTTCCAAATATCCCAAACTTTTCAGTATTTCACTTCGAGCCTATATGCTCGAAAATTGTTATTTTTATCATCAAAATAAATAAAAAACTTAACATTCCCTCTCTCTGTTCCAGGACATCCTAGTTACGCACCCGTTCACGAGAATATCAAACTGGTCGTCTGGCAACACTTACTTCCACATGACGATCGGCAACCTCGTGCGAGGGTCCAAGTTGCTGTGTGAGACCTCCTTGGGGTACAAGATGGACGACCTGCTGACGTCATATATCTCGCTCATGCTCACCAACATGAACAAGCAGCGTTCCGTCCGCGTCAAGTAACCCCGCGGCTGTCATCGTAGTCAAACAATGCGAATATAGACACAATTATTTTTTATCCGCTTACCGTTAAGTTCGCACGCTTCCCAGCGGTATATTTAACTTAACATAGGATTTAGCATTTACATGCAGTCAGAACGAATGCTTATTTTTAATAGTTTTGCGTACAGTGTGCCCGGTATATCTTTGTCTTAAGGCGCTGCTTGCAAGATAAAAGTAACAATATAAAATTGAGTTGGATTATAATTTTTAGTTCCTTTCTTCGCCACCAGTCAAGATGTACGGGGCACAATGTATCTCCATCGCAATGCGCTGTATCATTGTAGATAAATTGATGCACAATTTTTGTGGTCGCATTTTAGTTACATTCGTGTCAAACAAACTAAATGTATCCGTCCATACATTAAGATCGAAATATAATATCTAGATATTAAACGATGTTACTGGTAGGTATTCCAAATCCGATCTGTTATAGTTATTAAGTACAACGACCTAAGTTTAGGTATTTGTTCTTCTATGTACTCTCCAGTGGAAATGGCTAACTGAAATACGTATCTTCTAAATCTAGAAATAGGAAATGTTTTTATTTATTAAAATTTATTTTCATTTGAAAACATTTTTTTGTCATATTTATTGGTTGTAAACTTTTAATATTAAATAACGGTTGTAGAAAAGATCTGTTACAATATTTATAATAAGGTGTTCGGTAAAGTAACATGGTATGAAATTATCTAGCATCGCATTGGCTTAACAAGTGCCTAGCTTGAGCGCTATTCGCAGGAAAATAGGAATTCACTAACAAAGTTCAGGAACTAGCTATGTTTACTCGTGAATTAGTTTTAGCACTGTTTATATTACCGGAATATAATAAAATCATTAACAGTGATTTGATGTAAGTCAACGCACTAGACACCTGCATTATTGCTTGAGTTCTATCGATATTTTCGATATAAAATAGAGATGTCATCGAATAACAAGAGATTGAAAAGTCGATAAAATGAAATATCGATAAAAATCGAGCAATACGCAGATGTCGTTTTGAGTTTAGATGTTTATATATTTATAATAAAAATAACCGTTTAGGGTAACGTCTTTATAAAATACATAGGTAACATCAATGTATTTATTTCATAGGTAAAGGAATTTATTCTAAGTATTGTGTAAAATTGTCAGTTTCATGCCATGAGTCCGGTGACAATCAAATTATGTTTGTTTTATTAATATCGCTTTAAATTAAAAGTTGCATTTGTGAGTGGTTGTAAACATGAGTCACAATGATATTATGAGTGTTTTATTTTATTCAAATACCTATCTATCCTGAAAGATCCCCTAAATGTCTATCAATTAAGCGATCTTAAAATGATTGCTATTTACGCCAAAAATACAAGGGGATATTATTCTTCCTATCTTCGCAGTTTTATATTACCAAAGTCTGAGATATATAATCTACAAAAGCAATGGAGTACCTGCGCTAAAATACTCTATTTATTTCAACTCTAACGAATGAAATCCTGCCAATTCAGTATTTCGAAGCACGAAAGCAATTTTTCACTATTTTTATTTTATTATATATATATATTTTTATTATAAATGTATTCGGCACGATAGCCTTATTAGTGGCACGATAGCCTTATTAGTAAGCTTCCTTCCTTCGGTCTGCCCGCCGGATTGTTTGATTGGATTGCAGATTTTCTGAGGGATCGGTGTATCCGAGTGGTTATCGATGGCTGCTCGTCCGGACTGCTGGATATTAATGCCGGGGTTCCTCAGGGGTCGGTGCTCTCGGCAACATTGTTCCTGCTGCATATTAATGATCTGCTAAAACCCGGTACCTTTGGGTATGCAGACGACAGCACTGTTGCTGAAAGATACGTGTCCGACGCACGAGCTGGTGGGTCGCAGATCCGGTCTCTCCGGGAGGCTATGGTTGAGCGCTTGAACTTGTCCTTACAGGCTGTCTCAGAATGGGGCAATGCCAATCTGGTCAAGTTCAATGTTGCTAAGACCCATGCGTGTCTGTTTTCCGCTAAAAGGAGCCAATTCCACCCAGCTCCATCTTTTCGAGGTGTAACCGTGCCGATAACCAACCGACTTGAGCTTCTTGGTGTTACGTTAACATCTACCCTCAATTTTGCCCCTTTCATAGAGGCAAAGGCTCAAGTGGCTGCCAGAAAGTTGGGGGTCCTAGCAAAGGTGAGACGGTACTTCACGCCGGAACAGCTGCTCAAGCTCTATCAAGCGCAAGTTCGATCGTGTGTGGAGTACTGCTCTCATATTTGGGACGGATCTGCCAAATACCAACTCGATGCCCTTGAGTCAATTGAGAAACGAGGCAGGCGGATCATCGGTAATGACAGGCTCGTCGAGTCGAAGCTCCAAAGTCTTGAGCATCGACGCCGAGTTGCTGGCCTGTCGGTTTTCTATCGGTTGCATTTTGGGGAGTGTGCGACGGAATTGCATGATTTAATTTCGCCAAGCACGTTCCATCATCGGACCACAAGATGAACGGCGATGCGCCACCGGTACATGGTGGACATCCCACCCACACGCACAAAACCTTTTGGGAACACATTCATAGTGCGTACAGCTAAGGAGTGGAATTCCCTGACAGAGTCTGTTGTTTCCGGATAGCTACCTACAACCTGGGAGTCTTTAAGACAAGAGTGAATAGGTTGCTTCTAGGCAAACGTGCTCCATCTTCGACCGCATCATCGCTTACCATCAGGTGAGATAGTGGTCAAACGTATGCCTATGTATAGTAAAAAATAATAATAATAATATTGCTTCTCAGGGATGAAGGTGTCTTTGCCTTGAGCTAGCTTAAATCCCTCGCTGCATTCAGGATTCTTGTATTAACTCTCTCGTGACGCTCGGGGGTGAACTCTCGAATCCTTCATTGTATTCGGGATTCAATATGACGCCCGTGTCATAAGACACTGCTTTATCCCCTCGGTTCATAATCTACTATTTCACACCACCTGCACGAAAACGTCACATTATATGTCATGTAAACTCAACCTAAAGTTAGTCATTATTGCCGCGGGTTATAATGAAATATTATTGCCCGGAGGGCAATAATGTGATTTGATTTGGAACTCAACTTGGAGACCGAACGGGAACCGCTCGCGGCCAGCCACCTCTCTGCCAGATTTACAAGAAAAGTTCTCGCAGTAGGTAGGTGTGAAAGGTAGAATATGCTCCTCAGGGATAAAAGTGTATTTTCCTTGGGCTAGCTTGAATCCCTCGCTGCTTTCAGGATTCTTTTATAACTTCCTCGATTCGCGCATGAATTAAACTCTAAACTCGCTCGCTGCGCTCGGGATGCTTCATTAGGTTCGGGATTCAATATGACGACCGTGACATAAGACTCTGCTTTATCCCCTCGGTGCACAATCTAGGATTTTTACCCCCGTTATTCAAATCAAATCAAATTTATTCAAGTTATGTGAAGAAAACAGCCAAAACATTTTTGCTTTAATCTATGTTAAGTTCACTGGTGTTTGTTGCCCGTGGTACTACCAGTGTTACTACCGGTAGTTGTATCTGGAAATAAGTAGATGTTTGCTTTTGAATTTAGTCTATTAAAGTAGTGGTTCAAGGAAAATATAAAATTTGGCTGTGAGAGCATGTTTTGTGGGGCAAACAATGTCTTTTCGTCTCTTTTTAGTAAATTCAGTGCTGTAGCAAAGAACTGCGTATTGTTTTAGTACAATGCTCATTATGAATAGTTGCCGAACTGTTAGTACTTCACAAGATTTATAGAGCAGGTTAGTGTGAAAAAGGAAAGGACGGCAAGTAGACACCTTGAGAATCGCTCTTTGAGCTCTAGTAATACAGTTTTATCTGCTCCACCCCACGAGGTAAGGCAGTACGTCAAAATTGACTGACATAGAGCAAAGGAAACTTGCCTTGTTAGTATTGGGTCTACAAGATATCGTAGCTTTTTAAATACGAATATTAGCTTACGAATTCTGTTGTGTGTATATATGATGTTTGAAGGTTAGGGTTTTGTCAATTATATTACCCAAGTATTTTATTTTATTGGCCTTATTAATACTGGGACACACAAACGAGCAATCTGCAGGGACTGTACAACCGTGGGCATACAACGTTGAAGGAATATAAGAAGTTTGTTTGCGCATCGAAAACTTTGTGTAACGTGCCTTAAATACATTTGGAGTTAGTGAGTTGTGCTGAAGCCATTTGTTTACCATACTAAAGCTGTCTTGCGCGAGAAAAATGAAGAGCAGTATCATTCGCGTAAGTTAATATTGTGTTGATATTGGTTCGGGTACGGAACCCTACTACTAAGTTTACGCTGTATGTTCATCCGTCTAGCAGTGAACTGTAAGTAGGTATCTCAGAAACCCTAATAGGTGGACATTTGAAATTTTCACAGACTGTTTCCTATTGCCGCTATTTTAATAAAAATTAAACGTCGGAAAAATCACGGTGGGAATTTTTATGCATTTAGTGTAATACGAAATTGTAACAACAAAATAATAAAAGCTAGTCAACAGAAAATCGCACGCGCGCACCAATGGTTCGCAATCGCAGAGAGTAAAGTCCCGCAAACCTCCGTTGTAAAGGGAGGACCCTCCGACCAGGCGGCTGTTGTGCCTGGCGGGCAACTGCCCAATAGTTGATATTCAGGCTGATGTATATGTTCAAATCGCACGGTAAACTGTGCTTGCGTGATGCAGGATTTCAACGTAGTAGTTCGTTGTTAGTTGGATAGATGTCGTCGCGGTTCTTTTTGTTGCGATGTAGATTTGCTCCGTTGGTTTTTCTTGTGGAGGCATTGATGCCGCTACAGAATCATGAAATTCAGCAAAAAACAAGGTACATCATTAGGAAATGGTGGTACGTAACATAACGCTTCTTATGCGAGTCCGATGCACACATTATTTCTATGGATGCACACTTGGCCGGTTTTTTAAATGTTTGGTGTTTTGCCGAATACCAAATTATATTTTAAAACAAACATTATTATTACCTACTCAGAGATGTCTTTGTTGTAACCACAAATGATTTCCTTCTTTATTACTTAAAATCTAGATATCAGTGGCAAGCTGTGATGAGCCAGAACACCTTTTTTAGCATTTATTAGTTGCAACCGATTGCGCTTTTCCTCATATAGGTACTTAAGTAACTAGGTTCTATAGTTGCTTGCGGACTAATTGTGTAACGCGTTTCGGTAAAGGTACTGCGTTTCTTTTACCTACGATTTGCGTAAAATAACGACTGCTAAATTGTGTACTTAATGCAACTAAATGAGTAAAAAAGAACTATGAATGTGATTTGAAGCGATTCGCTCTCGAATATTCGGAATTCGGCAAATCATTCGTGGCATCTCTAATCTCGAGGGGAAAAACCTTAATAATACAAAAACTTTTTACAAAAAAATAGAACCGTCTTCCAAACAAAACACTAAAAGGTATTAAATAACCTTAATTTCGGAAGCCGTTGTTTTTGGTTTTTTTCTTTTTTTTAACACCGACTTCCGAATCCAAAGTCGATCATAAAATCGGATTGGGAGTAATCGGTAAACATACATAAAAAAATACCTACCGAATTGAGAACCTCCTTCTTTTTTGGAAGTCGGTTAAAAAAACCGGACAAGTGCGAGTCGGAGTCGCCCACCAAGGATTCCGTTCATATTTGTAGGTACAAATTACTTTAAAATAAAGACTATTTTTTTACGATTTAATTACAAATGGGTAGTTTTCAGACTTTCCCCTATACGAATATATTTCGAATGTATAAGAAGATATTACTTGCCAAATTTCATAGTTCTAGGTCAACGGGAAATACCCTATGAATTTTGATTCCCTTAAGTGTCGTATATATGTTTATTGTGGCATAAACGGCCGTATCTTTTTTTTACGTTAACTTGGAAGTTTTCACAGTTTCAAGGGACTGTAGATCTAAGTATATGGTCTTAATTTCTCCCGATAACTCCACGCGTTCCTGGGATAAGGGGTCTTGACAAACAGATGGACAACAATATGATCCTATAAGGGTTCCGTTTTTTGCTTTTTGAGGTACCTACGGAACGCTAAAAACCTTAAATTGATAAATTTGTGATTCAAACGACCGATCCGTATCATACTTTGATCATACCTATTGGAGAACAAAGTGATTGCAGTTTCGAACAGAACAATATACATACCTACGTGCTTACCAATGGAACAAACGCCATATCCGTCTGATTCTCTATTGACGTATAGTTGATTGTACGACTAACTAAATAACTAGGTAGCTACTTACTGATATTAGAATCAGGCTAACGATTAGCCTACAATCGTCAGATGGTCTGGTCAAATATCTCGACAGCCAAGAATGAGTTCGACACCCCTCGAGATCTTTTACCAGATGCCCGGTGTTGTTGGATCTCCATAAAAGAAAATCTAAGAAACAATCGGAAATAGCCAATAAGCAAGAATGAGTTCGATATCATTCAAGAGTTCTACAGCCAGGTGCCCGGATAGTGTTGGATTTTCCGTTCAGAAAATTTCAGAAACAGAATGATATTATGATAAGCTTCTAAATACTAATCAGTCAGTAACTACCTATTTCTAACTAGTATCAATATAATAAGTGGGTATAAAAATCCCTATGATAATGAGAAAATTATAATTTCAATGAACATTAAGACGGGGAACGGAAAACCTTTTTCCACGAGCGAACGACGAGCCATTAACGAAGTGGGTTTATAAAAAGTTAATGCTAGTCTTTAATCTTTTTCTTCATCATGCATTTAAAATGTAGAGGAAAATTCACCCGTCCAATCATGTCGTAAGCAATTTTGATAATCACGCAATCAAACTGTACGTCAGAAAACTTAGTCCATTCTAACATTAAGCGTTATTTTACCAAAAACAGTTAAAAACACGGTTCTGAATGAACAAGAACAATTAAAGTAAAAGCAGACTACATATTAGAAAAACTGTTAATTAGAACAAACAAAAAATATATATCCGCAATAAAGTCGTGAGAGTCTCCCACGGCAGCGCGGCCTATTCACGGAGCAAAGGAATAATGATGCCTCTATTGTGGTACCAGCAGGAAGTCATTTATCTAACATCAAGAATATGAGTGTTTAGAGCAATTTCGTGTCTGATTTCTCATCCTAAAGTGTGCAATTTTGGTGACTCGCCAGTGGGTAGGTACCTTCGGCGAGAAATGTCAAACAACTCAACCGGTGACTAAGTATTCTTTGATTGCTTGTTCTGTACATTTCTAGAGCTTTATAAATGCTATGTTTTGTAATACACAATTTGTTGTGTTTAGTTTCACAATTCGAGTACAAAAGTCGTCACACAAAAGACATTGAATCCAAGAAATTAAGCTCTTCAATTTTAAAATTAAAGAAGTCATCGTGTGTAGACTAGGTAATTATACCCTTGAGAGGTGTGGAGAAGGGAATGACTTCAATTGAACAACGCTACGCAAGATGGATTAGAACACTATTCTGATACTCAAGTAGATACATCAAGTGTTGATAAGAAAGATAGGTAGGTTTAAAAGGATCAGACACTAAAAGGCCATATAACAAGCAAATGGAATCTCTGGTGATAAACTTAAAAAAATGTTTACTAATTAAAAACCTACTCATTTTAAAAAGCCAAACCGAAAAATGATCATTTACTGATATCACCTAGCAACTGTCTGCAATGTTGCACAACGTAATTTCTTTGAGTCACCTCGATTCAGGGGTGATAGCGTCACATTTGGATTACGTCCAATAATCGAGAGTCAAATTAAGAGATTCTTTCGCGAGCTTAAGTACATCTAATGCTGAAGGCTATCATATGATAAGGTGACTTTAAGTATGCTTTTGATATTCCTCCCACTTACACTAAAAGCCAACATCGATATTGTGAACAGTTCAATCGGTTCTGCAACGTTCTCCGACACCTGGAAAATTGCAATCGTCATAATCACAATAATTTATTTTCTCTAGACAACAGTTCCTTAAAGCTAGGGTTACAATAGAGCACGAACATTATTAACTTTGTGAGAGACTGGTGGCTGAAGTAGGTCTATAAATAAAAAAACAAATGTCAGATCGTTACCCAAAGAAGCGAATTCAACGAGACAGTGGCGTAGCTAGCATGGGTGACACCCGGGGCGGTTAATGTGGTGTCACCCCACAAATACCCCCCCCCCTAAATAATTATATTCATTTGCTTTTTAAGCCTATCACACCGGGCTAAAGGATTTGATCGATGATCTCAACAGTATAAGCGTAGGTATTGGGCTAAGAACAACGGTTTGGTACTTGACCCTACTAAAACCTTTTTTATTTCCTGAGGGATCGGTCTAATCGAGTGGTCATAGATGGCTACTCGTCTGGACTGTTGGATATTCATTACTCAGGGGTCGGTGCTTTCGGTAACACTGTTCTTGCTGTATATTAATGATCTGCTTAAACCCGGTACCTTTGGGTATGCAGACGACTGCACTGTTGCTGAAAGATACGTGTCCGACGCACGAGCTAGTGGGTTCCAGATCTGATCTCTCCGGGAGGTTATGGTTAAGCGTTTGAACGTGTCTTTACAGGTTGTCTCTAAATGGGGCGATGCCAATCTGGTCAAGTTCAATGCTGCTAAGACCCAAGCGTGTCTTTTTTCCACCAAAAGGAGCCAATTCCACCCAGCTCCATCTTTTCGAGGTGTAAACGTGCCAATAACCGACCAAGTGGATCGTCTTGGGGTTACATTAACATCTACCCTCAATTTTGGCCCTTTCATAGAGGCAAAAGCTCAAGCGATTGTAAAAAATTTGGGGATCCTAGCAAAGGTGAGACGGTAGGTACTTCACGCCGGAATAGCTGCTCAAACTCTATCAAGCACAAGTTCGATTGTGTATGGAGTACAGAAGTGCTATTCTGTAAGAACATTTTCGTATCTCGACAGTGGAATCCGAGGTGAGTTTTAAATTAAGACCTTTATGTTGTGTGCAATAAAGCTCATTTTGTGAGTTTTGTCACTCAGGTGACAGTATCGAAAAAGTTGTTTACAGTATTCTGTAAACAACTTTTTCGATACTGTCTACTAGCTGCTCTCATCTTTGGGATGGATCTACCATACCAGCTTGATGCCCTTGAGTCAATTGAGAAACGAGCCAAGAGGATCATCGGCAATGATAGGCTCGTCGAGTCGACGCTCCAAAGTTTTGAGCATCGACGTCAAGGTGCTAGCCTGTCGGTTTTCTACCGGTTGCATTTTGGGAAATGTGCGACGGAATTGCAAAAATTCTGCCAAGCCCGTTCCATCATTGGACCACAAGGCGAACGGCGATGCGCCATCGGTACATGGTGGACATCCCACCCACACGCACAAAACGTTTTGAGAACACATTCATAGTGCGTACAGCTAAGGAGTGGAATTCTCTGCCAGAGTCTGTGTTTCCTGATAGCTACAACCTGGGTGTCTTTAAGTCAAGAGTGAATAGGTTACTTCTAGGCAAGAATGCTCCATCTTCGACCACATCATCACTTACGATCAGGTGAGATAGTGGTAAAACGCGACGTGCCTATGATTAGTAAAAAAAAGTAGGTAAATTGTCATAGGGGAAAGTAATACTCTGTTGCCTAATTTTATTATGTAACTTCCGCATGACAAATAAGCCTCCAAAGACTGCAGTCTTTAACGGTCGAACATAGCCAGACTGAAAAAGAAGGATGAATTGACACATTATTATCTAAGTTTAGGATTAACAAAAAGACCCAAAAAATGGATGTATGCAACACCGGTCTGGTCTATACCATAGAAAGCAATATACGAAATAAATAGGGCCCAGATCTCAATCACGTTAATCGCCAGCTCTTCCTGTGGAACAAAAAAACAACATCTTATTTAGTTTATTTTAAAACTTAAAAAAGTACACTTGGATGCGACAGTCTATGAGGTGGTTACACCACCTCAGCGAGATGCGAACTCTGGATCATTTCATGATCCCGATGCTTCCGAGCCTTCCCGATTTACCGCGGCCGACTTGAAAAACTGTACCTAAACAGACTCCAAACTCAATTCGACGCAGCAGACTTCTCGGATGGTTTCGATCTTCAGTTTTTATGTGGCGTCGGCGTCTCTCCGCTGTCTATGGTCCATCATTCATCCTGCGCCTCATGTCTCATCACCTGTAGACGTCAGGACAGAAGGACTGCGTCAGTGGATATTGGTACCGTAACTGAATTCTGGGTCAAACAAATTACTAACTCAAAGAGAAAAAAAACTTTTTTTTACTCCATACGCAAAAAAGACAGATGCAAGAATCACTTCTCTGGCCAATTGCCACTGCACCCTAGTTAACACGGTAATTACCTCTTTGCATTCACAATCACTCATATTTTAAGCCTACAAATACCAAAGGATTTTTGCTTTAAAAAGCCTTACAACTGGGTAGGTACATTAACGTTACAACTTTATTACTCTTTCTTTAATGATCAGAACAATAGGCGCATACCTACCGGCAATCAATGCGCCATCAAAGAAATTACTTTTCCGCCATACAACTTAATAAGGCAGTTAATGAAATAGCTCAAATTATAACCACAGTTATCTATTTTATCAGGAAATGTTCTGTTAATAGCGCAAAGCTACACACAACACAAATGTGTCCAGCAAAGGGTTCTTTTTGTGTACCATCTCTCATAGGCAAGTTAAAAAACTTCATTTAATTGGAGTAGCAAGTAGCAACCTTGATGTGGATCAATTCTGGTGACCCTAACAACCAATACATCTTCAGATTCTGAGGAGACCCTCTAATGACCGCAAAACTATGTACACACGTAATATGTAACTATATAGTTACATGTTATTAACTACAATATATAATAAGTAGTTAATGTAATTGGTATTTTGTAAGTGGTTGTGTGTATAGGTAGGTACACACAACCTTCTAATGGCAGCAACGACCAATCATATTGGAAATCACAACCACGTTAGGGACATAATAAGCAGGTAGGAGAAGAGAACCGGCAGAAATTGTAATGGTAACCGGGTACCGGAAGACGCAGTGTTTACAGTCTGAAGGTGAAGCAATAGACCAGCTCGACGGATGACTTGGTGAGGGCCGTGGAAGTTCGCTGTATGCGAAGCGAAAAGCATAGTAGAGTAGGTACCTACCTACCATTCGTTATGGCGACGGTTCGTGAAAGCTCATGTTCTACAGTGGACGTTTTTCGGCTGAAATTATATTGTTGATGCACTGGAAGACACTATTGACTGGCCTTCCACCTACTTACTCCTTGATTTAAAAGAAAACTCATAATTAATAAACAGATGACATTCTTTTTTTTTGTAGAAGATAGGTAGAACCTGGAAGTATGGTATCTACTGATCCAAATATGTACCTACAATTTTCTGAAAGCTACACTATCATCAAACGACAAAGGCTTTTATGCCGGTTCTGTGCAATAGGATACGGAAGCGGGTAAAAACTAGGTATCTAATAATTTATTAGATACTTAGTTTTTACCCGCTTCACGTTTTATTTCTTTATTTATTAGTGATTACATTTTTTTTTTGTGTTCTATAGCATAACTCCTTTGCATCGCCCTCACATTTTTGGTAAATTTGTTTAATGTACAGACACAATGGTTCCTACTGTTTAATTATATGTATAGATCAATAAAGAAATAAAACGTGGCCAAAAAGAGAACTATGATTTTAACCCTTCAGTATGTACCTATGTTCTGTTCCCTAAAAACGTCTAAACAACTCATCATTATCTGGCAAATGAGGAAGTTAGAAGCGTCTTGGTAGACTGCTGGTCATAGCTGTTGTGATAATTAATATCTAATATTTAAGTAATAGCTAATATTGATAAGACGTATTTTCCTGTACATAAATACCTACCTACTTATCAGAGCTTGATTTTTTTGTAGTCAGGTTTTCTTTCTAAACTTATTTTCTTAGTTATAAAGATAGTCACAACAGAACCATTTTAAAATAATGCTCACAAAACATAGTCTAAGATTTTCTACAGTTGTAAATATAAAGCAGTAACTTCCGTACGCCATGCATCATGTTTGCGTCACTTAGAACATAATTGCAGCAGATGAGATGATCTCTCATTCAACGCGGAGGAAACTGCCTTAATCACGGCTCAGGATTCTAATCTGTTGGCTTTAAAATGACTTCATAGTCACAGCGGTAGAACAGAATTACATCGATGGCGTAGAAATGAAAATCTTTTGATCATGTTTAAGTATTGCAACCTAATTCCAAAAAGATACATATCTGATAATATCTCTTTAGTGCTTGCAGGGCCGGCCATGTCTATTCCTATTTGAGTACCTATAAATAATTGCCAGACTACGTGTGGAACAAACTTTAGAAAGACGCCCGGAATTTGGGAATTAGAGCAGAAAGTGTGGAGTCTTATCTCACAAAAACAAACCGGGTAGGCAGCATCAATACACAAAATAGGCACGGTGGGCTCTTAAAATAAGTATCACTTCGGAACCCCCTGGGCCCTGTCTGCAACGCCTATCCTTTAACAAAGATTATCTCTAAACTGATTGAGCCAAACCCGAAAGGTAGTTTTGTGGAAATTCCAAGATCTGAAATCGTAAAACGCCACGATAGAAATTAAGATCGGTCATTGCAATAAATTAAGGTGTTTTAAATATGACTAATAGGTTACTTAAACGGTAGGATAAACATTCGATTGAACGAGACTAGAATAAATTTTCGATTTCCGAGGTAACCTCTAAATGCATTATACATTTAGCAATCAATTTGAAAATAAGAATAGGTGAAACCGAAAGGAACTAAGAAATTTCTTCCTCTAGGACAGCGAAAGCTAGGTAGGTAGGCAAGATAAAAATGCTGATATTCAACTAAACTAATCTGATTGAAAGTCACCTTGTTTGGCAGTTTCAGTATCTACAGCAATTAAACCAAGACGTCACAAGCCACGGCACAAACTTTTTGTGCGCGAAACAATGGGCGTTTTCGTCGAACTAAATGCTCCACCCACAGCTCTGAATGGCCAACGTGGAAAAAACAAACAAATTACAGAAAATTACGTCAAGAACCACCGCATTCATATTTAACCGAAAATTCGAGTTCAATTTACACTAAAGTTTAAGAAAATATTATGTTTTAACGACAATCTTGTTTTTGTCGTATACTTATTTTAAGTTAATTGCGTCCTTTGAAGCACTTTTAGAACAACAAGCATGTTTCAAATATTCTAAACAATTGAAAAAAAAACTAAAATTATAATTGGTTCTATAAAATTCGTGTTTCCTGGCCACAGTTCCCACGGACGGAGATGACATGTTGGAAAACATTGGAGCACCGGTGCCGTTCCACACTTCCCACACTCTGCATATCTTGGCACCATAGATCAACCTGGTAGAATGTAAAAACGTAGACAATGATTCAATTGTGTGCACACAGATTTCTCACAGTCCCGCATAGATATAATCGTCATACGGTTAATTGGTGCAGGTAAATGACCAACTGATGTTCCGGTTCACCGTTTGGCCAAAAAGGATGTTGATAAGGGAATACCTGTCGTGTTTCCCCAGATTATCAAGCAGGATGTCTGAGCCCTGATTTCTTCAACACAATGACATTTTTTGCAAGCACGAATGAATGGTTACGTGCATGTGCTGTAACGTCATAATTTCTTATGCACGTCACTGATTGGGAAATAATGTCGGCAGTCACGCGAGCGAGACACTGCCTGCCAGCGGCGCGAAGAAATTTTATAGTTTGTATGCGTAAAGGTAAACTGAAGATATTTCCTTTCCCAGGTGTGACGAAAAATGTAATTAGCGTTATAGTTTATGCAGTAATTGATTTGGTTCTTTTCTGGTTACTGTTTATCTTTGAAATTTTGTGTTGGAAAATGCTGCTGAATTTTTGTCAAATAATGATTCAGGCAGGGGGACATCCCCACGAAATAAATAATAACCACAGTAGGTATTATTTTAATTTTCACAGGGGACTCAGGAGGAGGCTGAAATGGAGTGCCAATAACGGCTCCATTACGCCTCCTCCAGGCGAACATCAACCACTGCGCCGCCGCTCAGGATCTGTTGGTCCAGAGCATGGCACAGTGGTTGATTAACATCGCCGTGGTCGCTGAGCCTTACTTTGTCCCGCCCAGGGATGACTGGGTGGAGGACATGAATGGCTCAGTGGCCCTAATTTCGTCGGCCGCTGCCGGTACCCCATCCCTCGAAAACGTCAGGAGAGGACAGGGGTGCGTAGCAGCACGGTTTGGGGAGATTGTCGTGGTAGGAGTGTACTTCTCCCCGAACCGAACTCTCGCCGAGTTCCAAAACTCCCTTACGGAGTTGGGCGTCGTCGTCACCGGGTATCGTTCCCTCCCCGTGCTCGTTCTCGGGGACTTCAATGCCAAGCATTTGGCTTGGGGTTCCCGTTATACGGACACGCGGGGTAGGATGGTGGAGGACTGGGCTCTGGAGACAGGCCTGGTCGTCCTAAACCGGGGTTCTATCCCCACGTGTGTGCGGATGCAGGGGGAGTCCGTGGTGGACATCTCGTTCGCCAGCCCTGCTCTGTCACCGCGTGTCATTGACTGGCGCGTATTAGAGGAGGTGGAGACCTATTCCGATCACCGGTATATCCGGTTTGACGTCTCCACCCAGACCTCAACCGCGCCAGTCCGGCAGGCCCCGAGTGGTCCGCGGTGGGCGCTGAAGCAGCTGGACCGGGAGCTCCTCCTGGAAGCTTCGATCGTGCAGGCCTGGGTGTCACCTCCGGACAGGCCTGCTGACATCAACGACGAGGCGGAGTGGTTCCGGGAGGCCATGTCCGATATTTGTGACGTGGCAATGCCCCGGGTTAAGCCAGGACGCGCCCGCCGCCAAGTGTACTGGTGGTCGCAAGAGCTGGCGACGCTGCGTCAGGCATGCGTCGCTGCTCGGCGCCGGTACACCAGGCACCGCAGGCTCCGCATCCGCCCTCCGGATGCGCAGATCAGAGAGGCGGAGCTGTACGAGGAGTACAGAGTGGCGAAAGCCGCCCTCCGAGCGGGGATCCTGCAGGCCAAGGACCTGGCTCGCAAGGAGATGCTGAAGTCTCTGAACGGGGACCCGTGGGGAAGACCCTACAAAATGGTGCGGAATAAGCTCCGCACCTGGGCCCCCCCGTTGACGCAGAGTCTCCGGCCCCAGCTAGTAGAGGACGTGGTGAGCGCTCTGTTCCCCTCGCGAGGGGAGCATACTCCCCCGCCTATGGCTCCGCCGCCTGCGATGCCCTATGCGGACTACACCGATGACGATGACGATGCTCCTGAGGTGACTGAGGTAGATCTGAGAGTGGCGGTTAACAGGCTGAAGGCCAAAAATACCGCCCCAGGAC
Source organism: Lacanobia wlatinum (assembly GCA_947578705.1). Taxonomy (NCBI): domain Eukaryota; kingdom Metazoa; phylum Arthropoda; class Insecta; order Lepidoptera; family Noctuidae; genus Lacanobia; species Lacanobia wlatinum. The sequence goes on along the minus strand of OX388028.1, from coordinate 7,602,213 downwards.
CCGACAGCTTACCTGGAAAAGCCTGGGTCCTGGCCTTGGAGGCTCTCGGGCCTCGACTAAGAGGGTTCCTAAGCGCATGCTTGGAGAGGGGCCAGTTCCCACTTCGTTGGAAGACGGGGAAACTGGTCCTCATTAAGAAGCCAGGGCGCCCTGCGGACTCTCCGTCCGCATATCGGCCCATCGTGCTGCTCGATGAGGTGGGCAAGCTCTTTGAAAGAGTAATTGCAAACCGCCTCGTCGAGCACCTAGTGAGGGTGGGGCCGGATCTGGCGGAGAACCAGTTCGGTTTCCGCACGGGCCGCTCGACGGTGGACGCCATCATGCGCGTGAGAGCCCTCTCGACGGGGGACGCGGTTTCTCGGGGCGGGGTCGTCTTGGCGGTGTCTCTAGACATCGCCAATGCCTTCAACACCCTGCCCTGGAGTTGCATCAGGGAGGCACTTCGATATCACCGGATGCCGACCTACCTCCGTCGCGTAGTCGAGGCTTACTTGACGGACAGAGCCGTCATCTACCCCGGTCACCTGGGAGAGTGGAACCGGCGAGAGATGTCGTGCGGTGTTCCACAGGGTTCGGTTCTGGGGCCGCTCCTGTGGGACATCGGCTACGACTGGGTGCTGCGCGCCGACCTCCCTAGCGGCGTCAGCGTGGTCTGCTACGCTGACGACACGCTGGTCCTGGCGCAAGGGGGATCGCACCAGGCGGCGGCCGACGCCATGACACGCGGGGTTGCGATAGTCGTTGAGAGGATCCGGCAGCTGGGTCTCGAGGTGGCTCTACACAAGTCCGAAGCCATGTGCTTTCATGGTTCTCGGAACAGGCCACCATCGGGATCCCAAATAATGGTAGGAGGGGTTCACATCGGCGTCGGATCGACGATGACGTACCTGGGTCTCGTCCTTGACAGCCGATGGAACTTCGTCGAGCATTTCCGACGTTTGGCTCCCAGACTGGGGCGAGCCGGGGCTGCCTTCAAGCGGCTTCTGCCCAATCTAGGGGGTCCAAACGCCTCCTGCCGGAGGCTTTACGCGGGGGTCGTGCGGTCCATGGCCCTTTATGGGGCGCCGGTGTGGGCGCCTACTTTGAGGAAGCGACCTGCCCGGTACCTGAACGCGTCCCAGAGGGTCATGGCCATCCGGCTGACCCGGGGATACCGCACGGTCTCTGGCGAGGCGGCGAGCCTCCTTGCCGGACTACCGCCATGGGATCTAGAGGCGAGAGCCCTCGCGCTCATTTACGAATGGCGCGTGGAGGCGCTACGTCGGGGCGAGACTCCTCTGCCGCGGCAAATCGCAGCGTGGCGGACGGAGCTCCGGCGGGATCTCATGGCAGTATGGAGACAACGACTGTCGCAACCCAGTGCTGGGCACGCCACAATTGCGGCGATAAGTCCCCTCTTTGAGGAGTGGCTAGAGCGGCGCCACGGCGTCCTCACCTTCCGCCTGACGCAGGTACTCACCGGACACGGTTGTTTTGGGAGTTACCTGTTTCGAATTCGGCGGGAGGATACGCCCGGGTGTCAACACTGCGAGGATCGCCCTGAGGACACGGCGGAGCATACGGTGGAGGTCTGCCCTGCTTGGGCGGAGCACCGCCGTGTCCTCGTCGAGGCGATCGGCGAAGGCGATCTCTCGCGTCCGGCCCTGGTCCAATCCATGGTCCGGAGCGAGGAGGCATGGGAAGCGGTCACCTCCTTCTGCGAAGCAGTAATGCTAGCAAAGGAGGAGGCCGAACGCGTGAGAGAGAGGGAAACCTCACGCCCCAGCCGCCGCAACAGAAGAAGACGCCCCGGGCGTCGGGAGTCGCAGGGCGATTCTCGGCCACCGTAGGCGCGGGCCTGCGGACGGCGAGCATTGGGTGGCTCGCCGTCTGATCAGAACCAGGCCCGGGTCGACGGCGCGCTGTGTTCCACGCGCGCCTCAAGGAGCTGTCAGCATAAAGGACGGGGCCCGCTAGGGCCAGTGCCTGCCGGGGTTGCGGGATTTGTTCGAGAGAGTCGCCGCGGCCCAGGAACGCAAAGGGCATTAGGAGGAACACGGATGGGTTTTAGTCAGTAAGAGTCTGACACTCCCTTCTGCTCCACCCAGAGCGGGAGGAGTCATTTGATGATTTCCCATCCTTAAAAAAAAAAAAAAAAAAAAAAAAAAGGTATTATTTTAATTTAATTGGTATTTGTTGGTTAAGTACAAACTAAAAACCAGTCATTAAATTGAAATAGAACAAAAGAATAATTAATTGAATTACTAAGATCCTGCAATAATTCAAATTATGATTAAGATAATTTACTGGTGATAAAAGTTAGCATCTGTACTAACAGCAGCGGCAATTAAGACGCGGAAACGAACAGGACATGGGTAAACCCGGTGATTATTGAAACAGTATCTATCATTAGGGTTATGTCGCGAGTTTTTTCATGATTTTCCACGTTTACAAGCGATCTGCGCCATCATTATTAAGTAAACGATCTTCTGTTACGTGTCGCCGCCGTCACTCATTGCGTGGTTGTAATTGCGAATACTTGGAACTGAATTCTCACCATCACCATGTCAATCAGTGACGGCTCGTTTCTATGACGAGAATAGAACGCGTAGCGGTTGGAGCGCAACACTCAGACAGACCCTACAGATCGAAGATCAATTGACTCAATTACCTTCCAATTTACAGTGTGACAGTCGAACTTCCCGAAGCGAGCACATGTCATAAATATTATCCAGTTTATTACACTGAATCTCGGCAGCGAACAATGGCGGAATGGTATAAACTTGTGATAATTATCTGAGGTCAGAGCCAGCGTTGCGGAACGGTATGTAGGGGAAGCCACTTGTTATTATCATGTGAAGAGTTTTTGAAGACGTTCCCACAGACTTCGGTCGAGGCACTGATTCCTCGATTAACACTGATTCATAAGTAGATAATTACACTTGACCCCCGCTTTTTAATTAAAACAATGTGAATTAAGCCAATGAGATCCGCTTTGCGCAAAACAATTCGACTGTGAGAAATGTTATTTTAATGACCCAAGATTGTTGGCTTTGAATCTTAATCACGTAGGGTGGTCTAATAAAAAACTTTGTTATTTAAATTCAATTTTATTAAAAAATATTTACTCATATTTCAGAATCCTCCGAATATCATCAACGTTTTTACACTCGGTTCTCAATATTGTCCCCGAGCAGTCTCCACTTAAATATGTTCATTTCCAAATGTAAAATGATAAAAAGGAGTAAACAGTGTTTTTTAAATGACAAAACATTTTTCACTTATCGTTTTACAAATTGACGACATTATTACTGTCTATACATCGCGTTTAATACTAATTTCCTTGTAATACTGTAACTTTACCAATTCCATAAGATTATTCAACGTTTTGCTACAAAAATATTGATATTTTTTGTACTTCTTATTACACTTTCCACATGGAATGTTCGAAATCACACGTTTTTATTAAAAATACACATCAAATCCGTTTTCAAAACAATACAGTTTCAAAAGAAATTATATTTGCATAAAATAAATAGAATTTTAAAATTTATAATTTCAGTTTTTATCATTTATTATTATTAAGAGGTCTGCAGATCGAGCGCAAAAACGTGCGTGCGACTGGACATATAATAAAATCTGATGCACGCATCGCTTTACGTTCGGTGTGCAGAGCTCATACTGCACTGCGATTCTATCGACATCTATAGTGCTATTCTGTAACAACATTTTCGTGTCTCGACAGCGGAATCCGAGGTGAGTATCAAATTCGTATAAACATAAGACCTTTATGTTCTGTGTAATAAAGTTCACTTTGTGAGCTTTGTCACTCAGGTGAAGCTTGATATCGAAATAGTTATTTAAAGAATAGACTCTGCTCGTGTAAACTTTGGTGAAGAGAACACGAAATGAGCTGACAACCCATACAAACAAGATGGAACTTCACTATATGCTCACTTCACCTAAGCGTACATGATTAGATGTCGACAGAATAACCGCCTGTTCTATGGACTAACTCTAGCTACTAAACTACATGTATTGTTCGTTTAAAATCTCCGTAAATATACATACGTACAGTGACAGCGCTACGTGTATTTAATTGCCTTTACTTATTATCGTCGACAAAGTGTAGTGATTAGTTAATTGTGCATACACATTGAGACCGATTGATTTGCAGTCACAGAAGCAAATAAACTAGTAGGTATATAAACACTAAAATTATGTATAAGAGAAAAATACTATATCAAGTATTCTGAGATAAAAGGACTTATTTGGCTCTTCTCTAACTCGATTTTAATAAACTAATCTAGGATATCTACTTAATTTATACAAACCAATTACAATAAAATCACTCTTAAATTCAATCTCGTAGAGTTCATTTTCCTTTACCCAAACGTATTAAACTTAACGTTAATTAGAATAGTATCATAGTATTAACGCAATGACTTGTCATGGATATTACAACTATTTGGCCCCAAAGAAACAAATCTAAGAGCAGAGAGATCTCTTGAATGACGATGTCAGTGAACGAACTATTTTATTTGTGTATATTAAATGCCGGAGTTAGGAACTACCCCCTGTATACACTATCCGAGTAAATAACCCTTTGAAAAAACATATTTTTACGAGCTCTGTAGGCAATTATTGCATAAAATTTAATCATATTATGTGCATTTATAGGCGAATAATTGCTTAAGAAATTGTGTGAAAACGTAATTACGGACTAGGATTTACCTATTGATAAGTAAAATATAGAAATATCGTAGTAAAGAACACTGGTCAGCGGGTCGAAGAACGCGCATACATCTGGAGTAATACTTAAATACCTCAAGACTGCCTTACAACTACTGAAGATACGAATTCAGAAATTGGTACACTTTCTGTATAATATTTAAGCGACAGAAAATTCTCTTTTGTTTTATTAGTATTCCTGAACAAGTATTATTCCACACATACATAGCAAGACACATAACTATGGCAAGCACTGTTGCATAAACATATATCGATTTTATAACAACGGACTTATTAGCCCACTTTCAACCCGCCGACCGAGCGAAAACGAGAATGAATTTATAATATGGTGAAGTAGCTTAAGTTATGGCTCTACTTTTTGTCATTCTTACAATAAAAGTTTCAATTATATATGCTTAAGAGTAAAATTAATTTAATTTTTGTAGCTGCGATCGACATTATCACCAATAAAATAGAATAGTTTAGTTTATTATGTACACCATATAAGTTACAGAAACAAAGATGAAGAAAACATTACATAGGGTGACACAATGGGTGGCCTTATCGCTAAAAGCGATGTTTTCAAGACAACCTTTGGATAGATTTTAAAGAGAAAAGGAAAGACAGTACTGAAATGCTGTGCTGTAATGTATGTGCTGTGTGTAATGAGTTGTAATTACCAGAATAAATGAATTTATTATAATTATTACTGTAGATAGTGTTACTAATCACATTAGTAGAGCCATATCTTAGCGTTTATCACAAATTCCACTCCCACCCAGTTACTGTTGTCACAACTTGCTTTTATTGCTGAATGTTAAACCTTAATCATAGTTTTGGTTTCATAATCTCGTAGATATACAAACATATACTTTAAGATTTATTTAGGCACACGTCGATCGTGCTAACCTAGTATCCTGTGCCCGCAGCCATCGACTCGCGAACTGGCACTTTAATTAATAATAAAGCTTTCTATAATCTATAGACCCTAACATGATCTTTTAAACGTATCTCTCAAATTATTATAATGAGCTCTGAGACCCACCAATAGGGCCACATCTCCACAAGAGACTTTTACATTTGTCCGATGTCAATAAGAAATCAGTCACAAAAGTAAATTGTTTAATATTGCACAAGCTAATGAGCTACACATTTTCTATTGTACATTTCTCCCTCCTGAAGATACCATAAACCAGGTCGTGTCCATGACGCAACGCGCATGCGCGAATAAAATATTTACGCCACTTGTAACAGCATACCTTGATTTGACTTAAAATATATGATTTTCAAAAATATTACCCATTCGTCCATAGTCTGTAGCACACTCCGCCAGAGATCATGCTATGATGAATAGTCATTAGGCACTATCGAAATTATACACTTATAAATTGTCTATGAATCACTCACCAAAAAGTCTCGTCAAGAGTCACGAGTTGTCTATGAGACGGCTTCGTTCTTTGGAGTCACATTAACACAGTTTTAGAGTTGCCACAGAGATTTTATAACTGCAGGCTTTCGTCTTCGAGCCTGCAGTCCATGGGCTATTGGAGGGTGTTGTCGGGCAAGCGGTGCGTGTGCGCGTCGTGGTGCCAGCCTGCGGCCGTGTCCGGCCGCATGACGTCATCCACGGGCGCGCACACGGGCCGCGGGCCCGGCTCCGGCGTGTACGTGAACGTCAGGCCCGTCGCGTATATGATGCCGTCGTTCCTCACCAGCGACACCGGTACCTGAAATGGAAGAGAAGACTATTGAATTGATTATTACGATGAAACGATTTTCGATACTGGTCAAAAAACACGGCTATTCATTAGAAAGTATGTCTGACAGTAAGCTTTCCTAAGCAAAGCCTTGATTGGTGGTAGCAGTGTTTTTCAATACTTCTGCCGTTTTCTGATACAACATATTCCTTTGGGCATACACGTAAAGAGAAGATGGTGGTTAGTTCACATACAAAAATTGAATTTTTCGACATTTCTCAGAACATGTTTAGTCTAATTTGAAACACAAATCCATGACTAATTCTTTAAATTACAACAAAAATGAACAAGTTATCCAAGTCTTGGTGATTATAACAAACTTGTAAATGAGGAGACGTAACGCAGTAGTGGCATATTAAAGTAGGAGGGTCACGTTACCGCTTTATTACTAAAGTATCTATTTCCAGTCAGACATAAATTATTCAAGTCTCCTTCAAACGGCTCTGTTATTAAATCGATCTGACCGAAGGGTGCAATTCCACGAAGGGAATACCATTCTTCGAAATGAAACTATCAATTCATTTTATGTTACCAATGTTGCATGCAAATTCACGTAATATGTGAGTATCACGGTTTTAATGATAACGATGTTTTCCTGGTTGATATTATGTTTAAATATAGTACTCTGAAAAATAATCTAGATTCCTAACATGAGTTGCCAGATGTTCTAGAGTCGTATACTTAGAACAATAGTATTCGAGGACAAATATAAGTAGCTTTACAACTTACTTATTGTTTGTATATCATGTCAATTGTTTTTTAATCGCCGGTTGTTATACACAGGTGCGTCCTTTCGGCGACATATCAAAACATTTTTATTTTGTCGCGTCTTCGACCGAGTTCTCACGATAAAATTATATTTAAAGTGTTTAACTGGTAAACGCTTCCATCCCGATGGTCACTTCCTGATAGAGGAGATTATTTGAATAGGGAGCTGGTAAACTGTATGTCATAAAAATATATACCTACAATTCTTTGGAAGGAGGAGAATTCTGAGTCCATTAAATTACGTAGCTACAAGAGCAGAAATTGTAGATCCCAAACTGTCATAATATTTTTATTTCTCAAAAGAAAGTTACATCAAAAAAGTTTTGATGCCTAAAACAACATTTAACGAAAAAGTCAATGTTTTTTATTAAAAAATTCTAACGAGGGTTTAACCTTTGTAAAAGCTAGTCTACATAGTCTACCCACTTTCTTTATAAATTTACCTTGTAAAATTTTTATGCCAGCAAAGACTGCCCCGGCAACCATACAAAGGTCAAAATTCAGTTACTACTTGAAGATATACGGGAACGAGATCTAATTCAGCTTCATTATATTATTCACATATCTACACTAATCTTATAAAGAGGAAAGATTTGTTTGTTTGTTTGTTTGTTTGAAATGAATAGGCTCCGAAACTCCTGGACCGATTTGAAAAATTCTTTCACCATTAGAATCCTACATTATCCCTGATGGACATAAGCTATAGAATATTAGAATATTTTCAAGAAAGTTAGGGATACCAAATACCAAAAAAGATCCTTACATCGCGTACGCTGCGGAAACTATTGACAATAGAGCAAAGTGATGTACTACAGTTTTATAGAGGACATCAAAATCTACAAAAAAATCTGCGAGAGTATATATCTAACTATTATGGTTATAAGTCACAATGATCGCTTTTTGTTCAAATTATTCAATCAAAACCCGGGTAAAATGGAATAGTAGTGATTTTAGTATCATGATGTTAATCCTTATCTATTTAAATTGTTTAATAGTTAAGTTTGGTTATGTAGATGTAAATTACACTTGAAATTATTCAAATTGGACCTTTCGTTTAAAAGTTACGATGGGTATAAAAATACTTTAAGTAAAATGTTCGGTTTGAGCGAACTGCCGTACGTTTAGTCTATTAATAAGTAATTTACACACTACCCGAGACTACACTAGTTACGTCTATATTCGCCGAAGGGTTAGGTAGAGGTACTTGTAAATCGACAGTTATGTTTAACTAGCTGACCCGCGCTTCTTCGTCTGTGTCGCATTTTTCATGAATGCTCCGCTCCTATTGGTCTTAACGTGATGTTATAGCAATATAGCCTTCCTCGATAAATGGGCTATCCAATACTAAATATCTTTTATTCGAACCAGTAGTTCAGCACTTCAGCTTTACATTAGTATATAGATTCCCATGTTCCCAAGGACCCAATTGCCATCATGGACAAAACACAACACAAAACTAAACTCTCGGAATGACTGAGCTGTAGCTACTTCTCTTATTACTGGCTTGCAAAAAGCCCTTAAAGTCGACAACTAATTTTTAAAACATAAAAAAAAAACAAATTCAAATTACCTGCGTTGGCTGCCGCACCCAAAGCCACTGTCCTCTGAACTGCGAGATGTCTGGCACGACGCACAGCATGGATTCAGCGCAGCGGTACATGGTCTCTGCTTCCACGTCGCCGAACCAGACTTGCAGCGATGGTGTGAAGTTGTCGCCAGCTAGCTCCAGCATGGCCACGTCTCCGCCACCGTTGAGATTTAGAGAGTGGACTAACGGTACTGGCGTTACAGGAGACCTGGGTGGAAGAAGGTTTGGTATGGATATCATAAAGTTTTTTTAACTGTTTGGGTCTGATTTGATCAAGGCTGGATAACGTGGGCGCGGGTCAAAAGCTCCCAGCACAGTAAAAATGCACCGATGAATCACGAATCTCAGATGGAAAATAGTTGAAAAAACGGGGGTTTGGTTTTTGAAAGAAAGAAAGAAAAATGTTTATTTGGGACTCGCACAAAACAGACAGATGTAAAATTAATTAAAACTAAAAGTAGTCTATTACTTAATCAATAATAAATTTAGTCTGTGCGAGGCCAAAAAGGTCCCTATCTCAGCATAGGCTGCGAAATTTAAAAATAAATAACACAGCGCTGGTTTTTTAGGAGTCCAATGTAAGTTTCAGCTTAAATACAAAAAAAAATATATAAAGTTCTTCGTTACTGACTGACTGAGTGACTGACAGACAACGCACAGCCGAAACTACTGGTCGTAGGAAGCTGAACTTTGGCAAGTAGGTTCCTTGGGGAGTGTAGGGGAGCACTAAGAGAGGATTTCCCGAAATTCCTACGGGAACGGGAAAAAACGGGACATGCGCGTACGAAATAGCGGGCAAAAGCTAGTCTACACTAATATAATAAAGAGGAAAGATTTGTTTGTTTGTTTGAAATGAATAGGCTCCGAAACTACTGGACCGATTTGAAAAATTCTTTCAGCAATGGATAGCTACATTATCAGGGAGTAACATAGGCTATATATTATCCCCGTACTCCCACGGGAACGGGAACTACGCGGGTGAAACCGCGTGACGTCCACTAGTATAAAATAAAGGGAGATTTAAGCGGATGAAACTGAGTTTAAGAGAGGATATGAATATTGGAAGTCCGTAAATATTTTTTTGAAAGCTGATGTTAGATGACAATCGAAATTAGATTTTTTAAAATAATGAAACTCAGAGTGTGGATTATGAAAAATATCTAAATCCGTTCCCCGTCGAACAATTAATGAACGTTACAAAAAAAATTTAGGCCTACAAATTATTTTAGAATTCCGTAAAAATCTACATAGTTTCCAGGCAGCAATTACATCACGCATCGACATCAATCTATACACCTCACATGATAACGCAATAACATAATAACGTATGTGTGGAGAGTATCAAATAAAATTAGGGTGCGTCAAAATTGCAGGGGTGGCAAAAAGTATTAGGGGTGAACTCTACTCGATCGAGTTACTTGTTTGGAACCTTTAAAAGGATTTTCTAAAATGATGGTACGTAGCCTCGGACTGTCACATGTGGCTAGCTATAGTAACTTATGCAGGCGGCAGGCCGCTACGTCACATCGATCGCTTATGATCGCTGACAGCTGGTAGTGCGGTTCCCAGGGTATCAAACGTTACGAGTTATTATGAGCGTGCGAATTTTCTTCATGTTTTCCTATAAATATTGCTACTGTTTTAATGTTGGCAATTTAGGCGTGTTTTGACAGCACCTATTAAATATACAGGTTTAGTTTATGTTTATGGTGCAAGGTGGTAGCGGTTCTCAGGGTGTCAAAAGAGAAATTCGCACGTTCCTCTTATCAGAATTATGATGTACGTGAGTCTCTTCTGTTTTCCTTATTTTAGTGCTTAATTGAACGTTAACGGTATCTTAATATGTATCAGGTGAACTGCTCAAGTTTATCGTGAGAGGTCTAACGGCGCAATTTTAAGGCGTTTTAAAAAAAATACAAAAATATTTATTTCATCTCAAAACATTGTGAGCATACATGAATTGTGGCAGCCCCAGTAAGTTACAACAGTACTTGTGTTGGGCCTGTCACGCTCTTCCCTTAGTTGGCGGCTGTACAATGTATATGCAAAATTTAAAATGTAAGGAAATAAAACAAAATAAATTAAATAAACATTCTGGTGTGGGTGAAGGTGTGTGTGTGTGTGTGTTGTGTACCTATTTATTTTAGCTTATCCTGACCAATATGTTTTCTGTTTCTTCGTATGTTAAGGGTTTCAGCCATTCAGTTATTTTATTTTTACAGTCGTATAGTAGCAGCGGATAAATATTCAATTTCGAGTTCAATTTATTATATATATAGGTGGATTGTGTCATGTATTGACGTCTAGCAAAAACTGTTCGTTTTAGGCTGCGTTTCCATGAAACATGTGCGATGATACGTAGCGAAGGACGTGTTTCTTAAGGCTTGTATTCATACCAATGACCTTGTGCATATGAACGGAGCTAACTACCGCTCTACGCACCACTCCGCTACCCGCATTCTTAATTTGTTTATAATAAAAATAATACATGTTTTTAAAAAGTAACAAAACAATAATTTTCGTTTGTATTGCAAAGCAGTAAATACATTTTTTTATACTCTTTTGATAAAAAAATAAACGAGTAAAATGGTTTCATCTTAACGATTTGTAGGTGATTTGGTGTCTTTTTTTTCTTATTATGTGATACCGATAGATAAATTCTGGCTAAACCAAATTACGTATCATATCATGTACATTACTATTTTTTTTCAGATGTAATTTCTCTGTTAAATAGTGTCGACAAAAAGCTGCTTCATCTGCACGCTGTTTTTAAGCTTTTTCCTTAAGAGGAAACGTGGGTGGCGAGCCTTTGTATGTAAACTCTCGACAGTTTTCTCCTCTAATATCTGTTAAATCGGTCCAATATTGGAGGAGAAAACAGTCGAGAGACAAACTTCGAATTATGACTTTTTACATAATTGTCATTGAATGTGGGCAGATAGCCTTGACAAACTGAATAAGAAGGATGTACCTATACTGTGTCCTATGTTTTCTTTTTTCCATTAATACGTAGTTCCCAAATTTGTACACTAGTGCTCTGTTGACAGCGGTTTATTGGACATTTTTGTGCATTTTTTCCTAGTGCTTATACGGTTAATATATCGTCAAAAAGGAAAACATAGGGACACAGTTGGTATACATATATCCTTTTTATTCAGTTTATGAAATATCTTTTAAATCTGTCCAATATTGGAGGAGGAAACAGGCGAGAGCCAAACCTCGAATTATGACTTTTTCCATACAAAGCCCGCTTTTTCTCTTAAGAAACACATCCCTCGCTACGCATCTTCGCACACCTCTGGTGGAAACGCAGTAATGCTGCTAGTCTATGAGCTTCACCTGAGTGACAAAACTTACAAAGTGAGCTTTATTGCACACAACATAAAGGTCTTAATTTGATACTCACCTCGGATTCCGTTGTCGAGATACGAAAATGTTGTTACAGAATAGCACTAGTCACGCTATTTTGACAACTTTAAAAAAAGAAAGAAAAAGTGTTTATCAACACCAAGCATGACGCATTTCCATAAAAAAAAAATACAAAGTTGGTGACTTGTACATGTTTCCTTTATTTAATGCTCTGGGTACCTATTATGACATCTCAAAACCATCATAACGGTGTGGGAGGGAGGCGGAGTTATACAAGACCCATAACACTATCCCTTTTTCACAGCTTAATCATGATGTCATTAGCACGTCATAATAGGGCCTCAGATTAGATTAGAAGAAGGGGTGTGTGGTGTGCGAATTAATCACAAATCATGGTCATAATTTTGTTAAACAGAATTATGATCGCAGTAGCGACTCTATGGTTTATTAGTAAGCTATTAGTTATTAATATTTCCATACAAAATAAGTAATTTGTTTATGGGGTCAAAAGATTACTACTTCAGCTGACTCTACTCAACTTAGGTCGAAGATGGATCAATTTGTCACCGGAAAATTGCAGACTCCGGAAGATTGTAATAAATCTTTATTAGATTATGATTTCTCGATATATTATGAAAAAATCGTTTTGTATACATTATATCATACCCAAATGTAATGGTTTCAGTTACAAAATTCATGATATAATGAATTAGTATAGGTATATTATTAGGAGCTCATGGCTAGATAATAACAGCCGCACGGGTCGATTTTCAAGGTTAAGCAACGCTTGCCAAGGTTGGTCTGTGGATGGGTGACCATCTTAACATACCGAGTTTCCTCCGTGCTTTGGAAAGCACGTTAAGCCGTTGGTCCCGGCTGTCATTTGTAGATCTTTGGCAGTCGTTACGGATAGTCAGAAGCCAGTAAAATCTGACTCCAGTCTTGCCATGAAGTACCGTGTTACCCAGTTAATGGGTTGTGGAGGTCTGGTAGGCAGCCGCTCCATGTAAAATACTGGTATTCAGCTAAATCCGGCTTGACTGGAAGCCGACCCCAATGCTGTTGGGAAAAGGCTAGGCAGATGATGAATGAATTAGTATAATATCATGAATTTTCTAATGCATGGAATTATTTATCTTTGCAGCCGAGATTTTTATAATAGACTAGCTTTTGCCCGCGACTTCGTAGCATATTCCGTTCCCGTAACAATTCCTGAAAATCCTCACTTAGTGCTCCCCTGCATCCCCAAAGAAACCAGCTAGTCTATTCTGTAAGAAACTATTTCGATATCGAGCTTCACCTGAGTGATCAAACTCACAAAGTGAGCTTTATTGCACACAACATAAAGGTCTTCATTTGAAACTCACCTCGAATTCTACTGTCGAGATACGAAAATGTTGTAGTTTCGGCTGTGCGTTGTCTGTCAATCACTCAGTAAAGGAAGAGTTTCATATATGTCACCGAAAAATTGCAAACTTCGTAGAAATGTAAAATATCACGTGAAATTGTGAAATATTTTTTTCTAATAAACCACGGACATATTATATTGGAAACTATTGAATTTATTGAAAAACTGGTAATAAAAACAAAAAATTTTTGGTTACACAGCAGTAAAATGCGACTTTTGATGATTACAGGTCATTTGTATTTCAAATATCACAGCAAATAATTGGCACTAGAAAATGGAGCAATACCCCTTAGTATCAATATGGGGTCTAGATAGACGTACTCCTTTTTTTCTTTGACTGTCTATTTTGGTAACTTTTTGTTTACCGAGTTGTTTGTATTCTATTTATCCCAAAGGTCGAAAGTTAGAGAATGCTTTCTTGCATTAAATTCGCCATTGTACCACTACTGTACATAACGTTTAAATTGATAAATAAATAACATTTAACATGCTCCTTGAGGGCACAGGCAGCTATCGACGCCGAAATACGGAGGCAAACAATTGTGGCGCCAAACTCGCTTACAGATATCATGCAGTGCTATTCTGTAAATAACTATTTCGATATCGAGCTTCACCTGAGTGACAAAGCTCAATAATTGAGCTTTATCACACACAATATTAGTCTTATGTGAATACGAATGTTATACCTCATCTCGGAATCTGCTGTCGAGACACGAAAATGTTGTTACAGAATAGCACTACAGAACACACTGCACTGGGAGGACTGCCGGTCGATTCTGTAAACATGTCGAAGTGCAGGCGTGGGTAAAGTGATCACGAAGTGAGCTGTCAAACCATACAAACAAGATGGAATGACAGCTCACTTGTCGTTCACTCCACCTAAGTGTTCACGGTGAGATGTCGACAGAATAGACCGGCTGATCTGCTTCTGGAGGCAGGTTGGCTGGTTGGAATGACGGCCGCCATGGCTCATGCACAATGGTCCAACATCAGGACTAAGTGTGGAAATCAAAGTCCAATAGATAGATAGATAGATACACATTTAGACATTTAACATACCTGACAGGTCCCATTCCTTCGTAAAACTGATATTCAGCTTTATCAGTGGAGATAATGGTCCAGCACGCTCCATCATTGATCATTTCTTTATTGGGCTCCTTAGGACATGGTGTGGCTTGGAATTGGATAATTCTCTCTTGTGAGAGGCATAGATACATTCGTTCTGTGTCCTTCATGTAAAACGCACACTTGTGGAGTTGCGACACGGGATCATCTGCTTCTAATAGGGCCATTTGCTTGTCCACCTGTGGGAATAGGGGGTTTATTAAAATACTTTACTGGGTTAAAAATAGCAGTGTTAACTATATTTTTTTCTTTTGGACTATGTCAGGATTATCTCAAACCAAAGTAAAATGTATTGCAGTTATAACACAAACAACCATTAATTAGCGATTTGTGAAATGTACATTGGTAGCATGGCATGGCATATGCCATGCTACCAATAACAGGAGTTTTCTACAAGGATTCTCAAATTCTGTCTTTTATGTTTTTACTTGTTGACCCATGCAACTTCGTCTGCTCCGCTCCTATTGGTCTTAGCGTGATGATACATAGCCTATAGCCTTCCTGGATAAATGGGCTATCTAACACTGAAATAATTTTTCAAAACGGACCAGTAGTTCCTGAGATTAGTGCGTTTATTTATTTATTTATTTAACACTTCAGCACACAAATGTACATAGGTGGACTTAATGAAACAAACAAACTCTTCAGCTTTATATATTAGTATATAGATGAACAAATTATAATGTGACTGCAATAAAGATAGGTCTCCAGTTATTACTACAACAATTTGTCTTAGATTGTGGATGCAATTCTTGTATCTTAAGACAATGACAATTTCCACATCCCATTAAAATCTTGCCAAAAGATTTTAATGGGATGTGGAAATTGTCATTTTCTCATTCCAATTCTACGTTGATTGCAAAACTTGTATAAAATAAAGAAACTGGATATTAAAAAAATAATTTGGCTAGGGCTAAAGGGCCAGGAATACTATCAAATACAATATTGTAGCAAAAAACCAGTGTGTTGTTAGTGATATGATTACGTAAATATACATAAATAGTATCTAGTGATAAGAATGATTTTTGTGGTAACAAATGCCTACTTGTGGTTTGACGATGGTGGGAAATTGGTTCTAATCAAATTCACATGATTATGTTAACCATTTGGAAAATGATGAAGAATTTACTTGGTTAGAGTCGGACAATGGTCATAAGTAGGGATGCTATGTTTAAAAGGTCCCAAATGTTAATTGGGATAATATGTGTCCTTACCTTTCTTATAATTAGTCTGGGTAGTGCCATGCCTGTGACTGAGCAAACAAGCTTTACAGTAGACCCGTAGTGAACATATCCATCTCTCACAGCAAACTCTTCCGACTCACTCTCATTGTCATCCAGCAGATGTATCGTGAAAGCCCCCCACTGAGTGGACGACGCATGAAAGTTGCCATTCTCTACATGGAGGTACCTCGTAGACACAGTTTGTGACCTCAATCTGTTAAACAGAGCTACCTTTGTTCCACTCGCAATACACAAGTCTGCATTCTTTAATGACTGCTTCTTTTTGGAGGGCTTTGATATCACTTTTATTCTCTTACTATTGAAAATACCAATGTCATGGCCATTACCATAGAACATCTTAACAGAGAGCATGAAATGCTTTCTCTTATCAGAGTCAGATATGTACAGAGTCTTGGCTGCGCAATACTGCTTGCCATTGTTGAGGTCCAGCTGCTGCATGTCCTGGTCAGAGTTGCCGATGCCTATGAAGGCACACAGCTGAGCTGCCTGTTCCGTCTCGCCCTCACGCAGCATGCGCTCGCGCCGCAGTCGCCAGCCGTCTCCAAACAAATAGATGCAGGGTGGCGGGCAAAAGAATCTTTTCTCGTTTCCATAAGACTTCTGTGCGACTTTCGCGTGCAGGATGACCACGACCATGTCGGAGCGGTCGCGCAGGTAGCGCTCCATAGCCTCGCGCGTGAGGCGGCGCTCGTCCGGGCGGTAGGCGCCGGCGCCGGGCCCGGCGGCGCCTGCGTAGCGCGGGAACAGCGCAGCGTGCTGCGCCGGCGGCGACGCGCCGCCAGCCAGCGCGCCCGCGCCCGCCCCGCCGAACTGGTGCGGCATGCTCGCCACGGCTGCCTTCACCTTGCTGCCGCCCGCATAGCGCGCACCCGACTTCGGGCCGCGCAGGATGATGTTCTCGTGTACCTAGCTGGCGTCACTTGTCCGGTGGCTCATCGCCGGCAGTGCTGCGAGCGACTCAGCGTCCTCTCAGGTTCTTGATCGGAGGACGCGCTCCCAGCGGGTAGGTTCAGCCGAGATGATGTCGCCCCCGGGTCCGATTATCTCGCCGATCGATACACTTTTGTATTATTCACGCCCCTCGTCAGTTAATTACGCTGGGAACTAGCACACATTTCATTTGAGACACCTGTTCGACCACGGTATTTTCGGATGGGACGGGGCGACTTAACGTTGAATGCCACTCGCGACCGGGGGACGCTCGTCCTCGTCCTCGGCCCGGCAGGTTCCTATTTTATGATTTTATTTTATGAAAAGTTGACGAAACTTCTGTTTATTCGAGTATAAATACGACAACGCCAGATGCGCGAGCTGTCAAAGATTAACCATAGACACGGAGCTGTTTGCAGGCGTGTTGTCGACTACACGCGCGCGAATCGACAGAATCGAGTCGAGTCGATGAGGGATCGGTCGACCCGCGACGCGCCGACTGACAGACGGCCGGTCATAGGATGTGGGGTTACGCATGGGGCGTGAGAAAATAAAGTGTGGGAAAGAGTGGGCGTTCGCGGCGTAGTAAAACATTTGATATGTTGTAGTGACTCCAACACATATTTACGAACGCAGTGCGCCAGTAGCAATCGTTTCGTTTTGTAGATGTGTGCGTATCCGCAGCAGGGTACATTGAGCTCACGGAGCGAAATAGTTGCGATGTGTGAGGAAGAGACCGACGATTGACCGGAGATCTCGTGGGAAACGACCTTTGTTATGTACACTGATATACATTAGTATAAACAAAAAACCTATTCTGGAATTTAATCGCACGCGATGGGAGTCACTGGACTGTGGAGACTAATAGAACCAGCCGGCAAGCCTGTGCCCGTCGAGACGCTGGAGAACAAAGTGCTCGCTGTCGGTAAGAAGACTCCAATGTTCATTATAAACTGCTAACTGAGCAATAAATAGTAATTTACCAAATTAACGCTGTTTTCATCTTCATTAGACATATCAATATGGTTGCATCAAATGGTGAAAGGTTACCAAGATGCAAAAGGGGCTCCTCTACCAAATGCACATCTCATGGGACTTTTCCAACGTCTTTGCAAGCTGTTATACTTTAGAATTAAGCCAGTCTTTGTATTTGATGGAGCTTTTCCAGAGTTGAAAAAGGAAACAATTGTAAGTTTTGTTTATATTTATTTGTAAACAAAATTAACCTCATTTTAATGTTACTACTCAAAAAGTTGTTTAACATTTTAGGCTAAGAGACAAGACAGTAAAGCAAAGTACAATTCAGAATCTGAAAGAATAAAAAGGGAACTTGCTCTCCTGCTGAGTAAGAAAACAGCTGTGAGTAGTTTATTGGGTAAAGAAATATCACCCAAGAAAAGTGGACTTACATCTACTGACACTGATGACCTGTTTAAACTGCCGGCTTTACCTCAGAAAGAAGATGAAAGTGAATCAGAGTAAGTTAAAGTAGGAAAGTTCATTGCTTTGAAAACTTTATTACAGTTCAAACAGGTTGGAACATGTTCAGACTGAACAGTCTTAACATGTTGTAACTTGCTAAGAATGGTGGGCAGTGGATATGATCAATTTGCCTTAAACAGAGATCAACTTCCAGCATGCTACATCCAATTCATAAGAAATATGTATTTTGTTCCAGATCTGAAGATGAATCAAACACAAGTGGCTCCAGTATTGATGTGCATTCCATTGATATACAATCTGAAAGCTTTAAGAATTTGGGGGTCAAAGAAAAGTATGATGTACTTATAGAATTAAAGGAGACAAGGAAACAGAATTCATGGGGAAGACTTAATGAGCTGCCTAAAAACAGTGACACTTTTTCTGACTTCCAAGTAATTCTTTCTTCTATCTGTTTTGGTATTGCTGAGTTTTACCTTCACGTTGTGCTTATTAGACTTTGTTTTTGTCTCCAAAACTTCATTGATTTGTTACAGATGCAAAGGCTACTTAAGAGAAGAAAGGTACAAGAGTGCCTTGAAGAGACAGAAAAAGAAATGGGTGATACAGGAATGTCTTTAAATGATTTAGAATCTCTACTAAATGAAGAAGGCATTGACACCAAAATGGAGGCAATACCCACCCGACGCATTGCTTCTAATGTCTCTACAAGATTTTTACTCATTAAAGATGTCAAAAAAGCTTTGGAAGATGCAAAAAAGAGAAGTGAGATGCAAAACAATCCAACAACTAGCAAAATTAAAGAAATTACTGAAGAGGAAGACAAACCTACAACAAGTAAAATTGTAGAACTAACAGAAGTGAAGGAGGAAGCACCAAAAACGGTTGATGAATTAGAGGATGATTTACAAAAAGCTATTCAAATGTCACTGGAATGTGTTGACAAATCCAGTGAATCAAAACAAAACACAAGTGTTGCATCCAAAACTGATGAGTCTTGGACATCATGCATGACAGACACAGATTATTCCAATACTGATTCTGAGGAAGATGATGGCTTTGAACCACCTGATATGACTTGCGCTAAATCTTATATCATGCAGTATAGTGATTTCACACATCGAGCAATTGACAAAATTGTGACAGACAGAAAAAAAATTAAAAAGAAACATAAAATACCAAAAGTGGATAAGATAATAGAAGAAATTAATAAAGAGAAGTCAGTTATTGTTGATAATGTGGAACTTTCGTCTAGTGATGATGATGATGATTGTATCCACGTCGAAGGCAATGCATTATCAGATAGTAGTGAAGAACATGAAACAGTAACCCTTGTTGCTGAATCCAAGCCATCTACAGAAGACATTGAGATGGATCAAGATATAAATTCAACTCAAGCCTCTGTTATCTGTGTTGAAAATCCAGTGCCAGATGTTATAGACCTTGATTCTAGCATGGAAGAAGTAGAAAATGTAATTGTAAATACTTTACCAAGAGTTGAAATAAAGCAAGAAAATGATTCCAGTGATGAGTATGAAGAAGTTTCTAAAACTGCAACTAAAGATGATACTGATTCTAGTGATAATGAGTTTGAAGAAGTACCTGAGGAAGAAACTAAGTCTATCAAGTCTGTTGTAGAACTTACGTTAAATATGGGTGATGCACCTGAGGATGATATATTCGCAGATATATTTGAAGAAGAAAAGGTAGTCTTAACAGAAAATAAAAAAGCAATAAATGGTTTAAATACTGATAAAGCAATAAAAGATAAAAAGGAAGAAGTATCATTCATAAAGGCTGCTTCTGATGATATTAGACCAGATAAAGCATTTAAAATACCAGAAGTGCCTGTACTTAAAGCAAATAATCGAGTTATAACACAAAAACCAGAAAGAGAAAGTATCCAGGATGTTGTCCCTTTCCAGAAAGTAGTTGATAAAGCTGATGTGGACAAAGTAGTAGATACTGATCAAGAAAGCCCAGAATTAACTAGCACAAGTGATAATTCAGAAAAAAAAAGTTCAGATAAAATGGAAGTCGACAACAATTTAATGGTAGAACCAGAAATGGCAAAAAAAAACAAGCAAGATCAAAGTACTAGCGAAGAATCTCGCGACCTAGTAAAGCCTGTCGACGCTCCAAAACAAGTCCTTACTACAGAACAACTAAACACAATGGTAGAAGAAATGCAAAATGAAGAGCAAGATTTAATGCAAGAAAAAGGGCGACTGGATCGTATAGGTCGTAACATCACAGAGCAAATGACCAAGGAAGCTCAAGAATTGCTTCAAATATTCGGTATCCCTTACATTGTCGCCCCTATGGAGGCTGAAGCCCAATGTGCGTTCCTCGAAAGTGTGAATTTAACTGATGGAACCATAACCGATGATAGTGATATCTGGCTTTTTGGCGGCAGGACCGTGTATAAAAATTTCTTCAACCAAAAGAAGCATGTTTTGCAGTTTTTAGCTGACAGAATTGAAACGTCTTTTAGTAAGTACAGTTGAAGCAATTTCGTTTTAAAACTAGAAAATGAATATTTAAGAATGTGGTGTTTTTTAGGGTTCCGAAAAAAAAGGAACCCTTATAGGATCACTCGGGTGTCTGTCTGTCTTGTCTGTCTGTCTGTCTGTCCGTCTGTCACAGCCAGTTTTCTCCGGATCCACTGGACCGATTCTGTTGAAATTTGATACACATATGGACTTCTACGACCTTTGGGGGTCAAACTAGAAAATTAAAAAAAAAAGTTTTTTGAACAATATCGTGTGACATATCAAATGAAAGGGCTTACTGTGAGGGTTTTAATTATATTTTTTTCATAATTTTAAAATGAATGGTTTTGAAGTTATTCAAGAAATTAGACGAAAAATGACCGTTCCCCCCCCCCCTTTATCTCCGAAACTACTGAGCGTAAAATTTTGAAAAAAAATGGAGATAATAGATCTTTACCTAAAGATTACAGGAAAACCTATTAGAAGTCTGTAGTGTTAAAATAACATGTTAAAAAAAATTAATTCGTTCGGAACCCTTTGCACGCGAGTCCGACTCGCACTTGGCCAGTTTTTTTTGCACAATCATACTTAACATTAAATACGAATTCCAGATTTAAATAGGGAACAACTAATTCTTCTGGCTCTGCTAGTTGGTAGTGACTACACGACTGGAGTAAGTGGTGTAGGGCCTGTTACCGCCTTGGAGATTCTAGCCTCATTCCCTTTCAATAGAAGGCAGCTTCTTAGCGAAAGTACAAAGCAAGCTCGATATGCGCAAATAGTGAAGGGATTGCAAGAATTCAAGCAGTGGGTCAGAGCAGGAAAGAGAACAGATAACACTAGTCTTAAGAAAAAGCTGAAAAATGTCGCTCTTACAGAGGACTTCCCTAGTATGCGGGTAAGTTAGGTGTTTTAGTGATGTTCTGTCCATTTGTCAAGTGGATATTATTTTCTAGGTAGTAGTAAATAAACATTTAATTTCTCAGGTGGTTCAAGCATACTTGGAACCGAACATAGAAAAAAGTGAAGACAAATTCACTTGGGGAGAGTTAGACATCACAATATTGAGAGATTATACTAAAGCAAAGTTTGGTTGGTCCCAAAACAAATTAGATGAAATTTTAAAACCAGTATTAAAACGAATGCAAGATCGCAAAACCCAGAGATCGGTGCAAGACTTTTTCAAGAGGAAGGTTGAATTCCAATCACTGGAGGAACAGATGAGCAAAAGAGTGAAAGCAGCAGTCCAAAGAATGGGTCCCGAAGGACCTCTCGCAAGGGAACCTGAGAAGACTGAAGAAGAAAATAAGCCCGCAGCTATTAAAAGAAAGGCCACGAAAAGTAATTCTAAAAGTGCAAGTAAAGCAGGCCCATCGGCTGCCAAGCAGCGTAAGAATGACGAAGCTAGTGTACTTATAAATCAAGGTGTAAAAGTAGTATCACAAATGAAAGATGGTAAATCAGGGTTGGAAATCAAAATACCGAAATCCGATCGCTTCCAAGAAATTATTCCACAAAGAGAGAAAGATAAGAAGAGTTTATTGGAAAACAAAATGAAAGCAATAGAACTATTCAGAAAAACAAAACTCGACCAGAAAAGGAAACAAGTCAAAAGGAAAGCATTAAAGCCGAAAGAAAAGGCGGAGCTTTCAGAAAGTGATAGCGATTAATAATTTATTTATAAAACGTAAGTACAATAAAATGAAAGTCATTTTAAAATAGTTTTTTTTTTATTATTTACATTCAACTGTTTCAATTAACTAAGCACAGTTTTAAAAAATATGATAAAATAAAGTTACAATTATTTTAAATTGCATAATATGCACGCAATACATAGTATTTTTAAACAATAGGTACTAAAACGATAATAATGTCATCGTATGGAAGTTGAGCCTTTCGTGGCTTAATTTGGGTTCCGAGCCTTGGCGCTAATTTAAATAATGTTCTTATTTGTATAACAGCACAATTTTTCCTGTGTTGACCCAAGCAGAAAATGTAATATTTGTAACACACTAGTTAAATAAACAATGTCGTTTTCTTCTTGCGTTGAAGTTTACGTGTTCAGAAAATGTAATATTTGTAACACACTAGTTAAATAAACAATGTCGTTTTCTTCTTGGGTTGAAGTTTACGTGTTACCACTCAGATGTTTATTCCACTCCAGGGGGGCTACTCTCTAACGAAATCCGTAGTTTCGGGCTTAGTTGCGGGCGGGCATTTTCTACTTCGTATCACCTAACCACTGAGAACTAATGATAACACGATTTGACAGTTACTGTGAAATCGTGTTGTCATTCATTCTCAGGTCGGGTTCGGGACTAATCGTAAGTCTGTAGGTGATACGGAGTAGAATACGCCCGCCCGCAACTAAGCCCGAAACTACGGATTTCGTTAGAGAGTAGCCCCCCAGGTCCACACGATAACACGGGAGAAAAAATAGATCAGAAGTATTCATTATCTCTAATAATTTTTATTAACAAATGCTAAATCTCACTTATTTTAATTGCAAATGTATGATACTTGGTTAAAATATCATGAAATCGCTTATTCGTACATCACATTATTATAGTTTTCCTTGATATTGTATAGGGCACGTTTAAGTACTGTAATTGCAGTAGATTCATTT
The DNA here is from genome assembly GCA_947578705.1 of Lacanobia wlatinum. Classification (NCBI taxonomy): domain Eukaryota; kingdom Metazoa; phylum Arthropoda; class Insecta; order Lepidoptera; family Noctuidae; genus Lacanobia; species Lacanobia wlatinum. The sequence goes on along the minus strand of OX388028.1, from coordinate 7,578,756 downwards.
AATCAAAGACCATTCACGGTTTTTTCTATCGCTAAATTTCTTGTGCAGGGTGATAATTATTAGCTGATTTTAAACAATAAATAAATGATTTAAGCTTCGATTTCCATTCACAAAAAAAAAAAACAAAACTTACAAAGCTAGCGACTAAAGGCGCATACACATTGAAGAAAGTTTTGTAACGATTTTCCTAGATGTGGTGAAAAATGAACTTGCATTATAGTGATACTAGAGATTTCAGTCAATATGTATACGACCTAACGTTTTTAAATTAATATTTAAATAATAAACAAACGATTAAAAAGACGCACAGGAGACTATCAATTTATTAGCGTTATAAAGTTTTATACAATTAATCACATTGTGTACAGCAGTCTCTCTCGTCGCTGCCACACTACTCAACATGTACGGCGACGCGGCGCAAGCGCACGCTCGCACGTGGCTCGCCTAACACCCATGCAATGGTACACAAGTCTTGTCTATGATTTGTTATTATAAAATTGTTACAACATCTTAATTCGTCGTCACAATAGACCACGCGTTCCACAAGACATTTCTATTTAAACAAATGGACTAGGCGGAAGTTTTACGCAACAAACAAGCGTATTTTTCAGAAAAACAACGCTTTGGTGTAACATCTCGGCTTAATTTTTACTCGACTACGGCAGAGGAAGGGTTATGAATGTCACGTGGCTACAATTTGTTATCTCGTACAACAAAACTGTTTTGATCCAGAGGTTGTCGATGGTATGTGACGTTACATGAAGCCTGATATCACACACACCACCACAGTGGAATTATTAGTACCCTCTAATTTAGTACAACTAGCGCCATCTACCGCGCCTAATATTTCAAACTGGAATATTTTCTTGTCATCCTTTTCAATATTTTCCCCGCAGTCGAGTTTCAAGTTTTTTTTTTTCAATTTTTACATAACAATAGTGCCCCAACATCGACGGACTCGTCAATACCGCTGTACCAACACTCGATACTTAACCTAACACCTCGATTAGTCTACTTTGACGACACTGTAGATCTTTCTAACGAACCAGAAGCAGGCCATGAATCCAATGGTTCCTGTGAGGAGGAAGAACAAGAAGACCATGATGAAGGTGTATCCGAAGTAGAGGAAGGTGGAGGCGGCGTCTTCGATGTTGAGCTTAGTGACGAAGTAGTGGCAGCAGTAGATGAAGAGGTAGCCGGCCGTGGAGCCCGAGCTCAGGAAGGCGCGCCACCACCAGTGGTAGTCCTCGGCGCACAGGTGGAAGTAGCACAGCAGGATCGTGGTCTCCGAGCACGTGATCACCAGGATCACGAACACCAGAAACAGGAAACCGAACATGTAGTACATCTGGAATTGATGACGATGTTGTTCTCAGTTTTGGTTTAACTTTATCTATTAAGATATTGATGGGAAGTTAGCTCATAGTATTTCTATCACACATTAAAACTGCCTTAAACTTGCAATAAAATGTTTCAAGACCCATGATTGCAGAAATGTAACAAAACGACCCAACTATCAAGCTGACCGTTATAATTTGATAGTATCTAGCATCTTGAAGACACCGGCCTTTCTGGATCTCTCCATCCCTTGAACACATAATTCTCGAATTTGTTCGCATTTTTCGGAGTATTTCCCCAACTACCTTCAAAATGTTAAATATCGACAACATACCTGACTGGACCAAAGCGAGTTGAGAATGAAGAAGAGTTGGATGAAGATGCAGCCGAAGGGCAGCACGCCGCCCATCACGATGCCGGGCACGGGCTGCGTGTACAGCGACTGCTCGGGGATCTGCCGCGGTATCTGGTTCGTGCGCACCGGGTGGTCTAAGATCTGGAAAATGGTATAGGAGTATGATAACAATTGTTATACTAGCTGCCTCGGCAAACGCTATGCCAAAAAAAAAAAAATTACCCTACGACCTATTCTCAGACCTACCAAATAAAATAAATCATAAAAGTCTAGCCGTTTCGGATGAGTTCGATAACAAACACTGTGACACGAGATTTTTATATATATTAGACTAGCTGACCCGTGCAACTTCGTCTGCGTCACAATTTTCATTACTGCTCCGCTCCTATTGGTCTTAGCGTGATGATATATAGCCTATAGCCTTCCTCGATAAATGGGCTATCTAACACTGAAATAATTTTTCAAATCGGACCAGTAGTTCCTGAGATGAGTGCGTTCAAGCAAACAAACAAACAAACAAACTCTTCAGCTTTATATATTAGCATAGATGATAACTCAGGAACAACAACAAACTGCTTCTCTTTGGAAACTTTTATTGTGAATTTACAGTTTGTCATGATTATTTCTTACATCGTTTTATTGCACAGAGTAAAAAGTATCTCTGCCTGGGTAATAAGATAATAACCCTCCGCCGTAGTCGGGTAAATATTGATGCCCATCACGAATATCAAGTTACGTCTTTCGACCTCTTACGAATTTTTGACAGCTGCCATCTTACATTAACAGTGGCATAAAACTGACATTTCTATGAACTCACCCTCTTCCTAAATCCGAAGTAAGCGCCGATAAACGTGAGGGGTACGGAAACCCCGAACCAGAGAGCCAGCAGGGCCACCAGGGTTGAGAATGGTACCGATGCAGAAGAGCCCTTGCCCCACAGTACCAGGTTCATTATGAAGAACAAGCCGAATACCACACTGAAAAAAAAAGTTTGAAATTGAATATAGATGCATCAACACCACCAAAATGGCAGATTTCGATATCATGTCACCATTGAAAAAGCACAAAAATTGAATAAACGAAGTTGATGGTAGAGATACAACAGAAATCCGGCCTAATTTGTAAGTAGTAGAATATTTTAGTATATGGCGGGTATAAAGATATTACGTTACAGCTGCACGGGCCATCTTCAAAGTAAAGCAAAGCTTGCCGAGGTTTGACGATGGGTGGGAATCCATAAAATCGCAGAGCACGATAACAGAACACATTTCGATTTTGCGGAACGAATTAACTCGACGATCACGTTTTCGCGCGATCATCGTTGTGTATTACAACGACACCTTATAATAAAGAAAACCCTTATTTAGTTAGTGACCCCACCTACCTACCCTACCTATACTTTGTCGCTTGTCGCAAACTTATAAAACATTCACATAAATCTTACATATTTCCATACAAACTTTCATCCCCTATTCCCTATTGTTATTTTACACCCTTGAGGGTAAAACTTTTACAAACTTTGAATGTATAATTTATTTATATCGAATTAACAGCCTAAAAAATAGGTTTCAAGCTTCTAGCTCTAAAAATGACGATACTTCCATACAACTTTTCAACCCTTTTTTCGCATTAAAAAGTAGCCTATGTCCTTTCTCAGGCTCCAGACTATCTGTGTACCAAATTTCATTTAAATAAGTTCAGTGGTTTTGGCGTGAAAGCGCGACAGACAGACAGACACGAGTTACTTTCGCATTTATAATATTAGTAAGGAAGTAAAGATAAGCATTTCAGAACTCACCCGGGGCACACCATAGAAGTCAACAGTATATTGCTCTTCCACCGCCTCCCTCCGAAGCTCTTGTAGATCCTCGCGCTGACGTACCCCGCGGCGGCGCCCAGCAGCACCCAGGCCACCAGCGCACACGTCATCAGCGCGCCGCGGTTCGCCGGCGACAGGAAGCCCAGGCAAGCGAACGCGAGCGTTACCAGGGTCATACCGAACACCTGGAACGTGAATGTAAGGTTTAAAGGGGTGCTACAGTATGGGGCTGTAAGTAGTTGAAATACAAAAGGAAGTTAAAACTCATTTTGAAGACATGAGAGGGGGGGCACAGCAGGTCTTAAAATGACTTGATGCTAACAATTCAAAGGTAGCAGTGACCTGAATGTAACCAATTCAACTTTATTAATTGATTATGCTCCCATTTCCTTAACAGACAACAATTTTAGTTTAGTTGGAAGGGCGTGGGTTGTAAAAGGATGGGGACATGGTTAAAACTATAGAGCGTCGTCCCTGTTACTCATCTTGTGTAACAGTCTTTTTTTAAAACATTGTGTGTTTGTCTGTGAATAAGGATCTCCTCTATGAAAATACAAAATAAGAAACAAAAAGCAGTCGGCCTTGCTTTTGGTAACTTACCTGAGATCCAGACCCAAGGAACACAGCTAGCAACATACCACGGCGCGGAGGACGGAATACGTCACCGTGAACCAATTTCCAACCAAACTCCTCCTGTAATGCAACATGCTGTTTAGTCGAATTTACACCACAAGCATGAATTACCGTAAGCAAGGCAGGCGATGTAAGTTTTCCTAATTGCGTCTACAGGAAGGCTCAATATCAAATATTATATTATGTTGCAGTTATCTAGTCACATCCTAAGACCTAAGTCTCCGGATTGATGTGGTCGACGGAGGTGCCTTGGAGAGATTATAAACTATCGAATTTTGAGGCGTATTATTGTAGATGTTTTAAACAACTTTTCGCGAGTTTATTACCACCTCTCTAGATATTTTACGAACTTACTGGTGTTTGCAATAATCATGAATAATCCAGTGAGATACATTGCATAATAGTGATACATTATGCTAGTAATATTCGTGGACATTGCTTACCTGTGCGTCTTCTCCACATTCCATCTGGTTGTATCTAGCAATATCTTTGTACAAAGTCCTGAGCAGGATCATAGCAACCATGCCACTGAGGAACAGCACAATCACCAAAGAGTTTAGAATAGAGAACCATTGTATATTGGTTTGAGGCATAGACTCTAGAATGTAGTCCCATCGCGAGGACCACTTAATTGTGTTATTTTTTTTAAAGGTGACACTGTAGGTGTATGTGACGTTGAAGGTTTTTCCCGATTCGAGTTCAGTCGGTATTTGTAGTTCGTCCCCGCGGGCACTGCACTTGAGGTTTTTCGGGTCGGTATGTCGAATGCTGGCTGGTTTGATCTGGAAGCAAAAACTCTCGAGTTAAAAATGCCCCCACAATATCTTTCCGTACGTGAAATTTCTATTCTAAGAAAGGAATTATCATGCCTGAGCAAGGCAGTTAAAACAGTACCACTAATTAAGGTGCTAACACAATACCTTAGCAGATATAATCCGGCCGCCGTTTTCACCCAACGTTACGCCCCAGTCCTCATTAATACCACTGTGGTATGTGATCTCCAAATCCACGTGGTTGAAAAGGTAGTAAGCGCCGATACGACTCGAGTGGCCATTTACTATCGGTGTGCACGTGTCCTAGAAATAAATTAAATTCATTTAATTTTAAGTGCTTTTGGATATTAAGAGTTTTGTTAAAAAGTACAAGTCGTTAAGGATTTTATGGCGCAAATGTCGAAGTTCTATGCGTACGCGAATATTTGCATTTAGCGAAATTAACATCAGTCGTTTTATAGGTTCTATTGAAATGTTTACTTAGGTACACATACTACATACTTTTTATCCTCGTTTGATAACCATTTTGCGTTAGGTGATAAAAACTTATGCATATGCATGGCAATAATTTACACGCTGCCTTTTTTTTTAAAGCGATTTTAAAAGTAATTTCCATAGTGATGCTTACAGAAAAACACAGGACTAATCGAATAAGATCACTGCAACTGCAAGCCTCGGGCTCTATAAACAATGTGACGTTCTATTGGAGAAAGCGATGAGAAAATGCCAAAATGGATTGACCACGCGACGTTTCGGTTGCTCATCTCATACATTTCTGATTTTTCGACCTTCGCTATCGTTGGTAGGGATGGACGTGCACGGCGTTGACTATGCTATCTAGTGTTCATGAAACTTATAGTAAAAAATATACTTGAAATTGACGCTTCTGTGCTGCCACCTATAGATCCTGCACGCTCACTTGCATGTCACTTCGTTTAGAGACTTTTGTAGGTAGTTGTTTCACAGTAGCCCTCAATGCTCACGTTACCCGGGTAACGTCCACAGTTGATCAATGTTTACATACATGTGCATCGCATGGCAAATTCAAAGTTCTACAAGAGTTTGCTTCAATATGTACAGTCGGTGATAGCAATTAACTGAGCCCCCTAAAATTACTCTTTTTTGCACCCTCTGCTCATAACATTAAAGGTTATTCAATATGTATGAGTTTATCAGAATAATACTACTCGATAAACAGAAACAATAAATAATTTTGATACGCAAACTTGAGCTTTAAGATGTTGGTGTTAGGTAATTTACTACGTATGGGTGTTTGTTACGCAATTTTCATTTTTATGCAGCAAGACTTAAAGGTTAGGGTAGTGTTGTGATAATTTGTGTCATTGCTACTAATACCTTATTTCATCTGTCTTACCCAAGTTAATATAGTGTCGTGGTTCGTATGCAAGGCTGAGACGTGCAAGATGCGAGTTCAATTCCTGTTTCAATATTTCAATTTGTTTTCAATACATAAATTGTTCGTTAAGTATTTCTTGCATTATTGTAAAGAACAAGCACATCAATTAAATTGGTGAACGTTTCATCTTTTTCAATAAGTGGGTAGTTAGACGTCAATATGCGTATTCAACAAAAACTGCTATTGAAATGACATTATGAATATGGGGTAGAAGAATAAATTGAACAAGAAATTCTATGCATAAATAGCAGTGAATACGCGCGAACATTTTTACCTTGCCTTACTAAATTGCGAAAATCCACGCTTTTTTCCTTTTTATATTAATTATCAGTTTTGATATTTTAATCGTCATGTCTCAGTTGAGTGATTATTTAAAATACAAAATAATATATTTATTTCTGTTCAGCTTTTTTTGTCGCTAAAGTTATAATTTATTATTTATAAGTAAAAAAATATAGATATCTATACTAATATATAAAGCTGAAGAGTTTGTTTGTTTGCTTGAACGCGCTAATCTCAGGAACTACTGGTCCGATTTGAAAAATTCTTTCAGTGTTAGATAGTCCATTTACCGAGGAAGGCTATAGGCTATATATCATCACGCTAAGACCACAAGGAGCGGAGCAGTAATGAAAAATGTGACGCAGACGAAGTTGCGCGGGTCAGCTAGTATATTATAAAACAAAACGCGTAACAGAAAATATGTTGGTTTCGAACTCACAATCACGTTTTTATCAGCTCACAACAGCTACCAATAGACCACACGAACATAGTGCAAATCGTTGAAATTAGTAATTATATTACAAGTTAAAACAACATTCAAGATCATACCTACCTTAACCCTGCGTGTTAAAGATCAAATTCGAATAACTATACTATTTTATTAATCGTAGACGTTGAACCAGGGGGGCTACTCTCTAACGAAATCCGTAGTTTCGGGCTTAGTTGCGGGCGGGCGTATTCTACTCCGTATCACCTACAGACTTACGATTAGTCCCGAATCCGAACTGAGAATGAATGACAACACGATTTCACAGTAACTGTCACATCGTGTTATCATTAGTTCTCAGTGGTTAGGTGATACGAAGTAGAAAATGCCCGCCCGCAACTAAGCCCGAAACTACGGATTTCGTTAGAGAGTAGCCCCCCTGTTGTTCTAGTTCGATAAGCTTACTGCTAACAAGCAGAAGGTTCAAATTTGTTTAATTTTTAAGGTGGTCAGTTAATAGGGTATTTTACTGAAAAAAAAAACGAATTAGTCCGTCAGATAGATTTCCAAAAAATATTGGACACGTATTTTTTATTTTCTCACGTAAACAAAAAATGACGAAGATACAGTACGTTGAAAACTCGCGTGACGTCACTACAATAGTACAATTTTACTAGCGACGTGACGTCAGCAGCCCCCTCTCCCGAGTTTTGAAGTATTTTATCTGTCAATGTTCATTGATTTACAAAAACAAAAAATACGTGTCCAGTATTTTTCAATACTCTAACTGATGGCCTAAATAGATTTGCAATTTATTGATGGTGGAAACTAGCCTATTACTATCACCGACTGTACTAACATCGATGGATAAAGGTATTATATTATACGACCGTCCAGTTTCGACTAAACTTTCTACTTGGTTTCGTAGTCCCTCAGATAAACAGCATATTAGTTATTATGTACTTCAGCGACAAAAATCGAGGGCAAAATATTTTGTTGATATCAGAAAAGAAGTAACATAACACAAGGTATCAAATCGGTTTACGACAATTTTGACGGTAGAAATCTATATATATTTATTTTATTTTTTTTATTGTCATAGGTAGCAGTGTTAATAGATTTCTGCTGTTGACCGGGACTACCCCTTGAGTTAAACCGACCATTATCGTGATATTTTATTTTGGAAAAATTAAATATATTATTTGAATATGTCAAACTATGAAGAGTCTATTGAATCAAGTGAATCATAATATATAATTATCTATTATTTTCAGGGTTTTACATAAGCAGATAGAAATAGTTGTGATAATAATAAAACCGAACATTATCAGTTGTTCATTATTAAATGCCTAGGGAAACAAAATTACTTGTGACGAGGCGGACATTCACTATCTATCCTCATATTCATGATATTAACTTTTAACATGGATACTAACTTTTTACAGTAGATTATTTTTTGTTTATTTCCTGTTTTAATTTAGTTGTTTTAATTTCGTCACTTTATAGAGTATTTATGTGGATGCCTATCGATTGGTACTAAAAGGAGGGGAAGGCCAAATTAACGGTGGATGGGATTTGTAGAAGATGAAATGGCATCAAGGAGTAACTCCCGTACTACTATGGGAGTGACTCCTGGCAGGGCCGGCCTTAACCATCTGGGCGCCCCGGGCGAGTCATGCATTTGGCGCCCTTTTATATTTCATTGAATAAAAAAAAAACTTATTTTAATTTTGAACCATAGGAATTTATTATTAACTAATATTAATAAAGAGGAAAAAGAATAAAGAAAGAGGAAATATAAAAAAAAAATATAAAAAGAAAAATATAAAGAATAAAAAAAGAGGAAAGAGAATATTAATAAAATTTGTGTTTGTGATGTTGTGAGTTTGTGAGGTTACAGGGGGTAATGTCTGGATCTATGGAACCGATTTTGAAAATTCTTTTACCAATAGAAAGTCACGTTATTTGTGAGTGTCAAAGGCTATATATTAGCCCGAAAAATACCGCCCAACGAAGTGGGCACTGATCAGATAGTTATAATATAAAGTTAGTGAGGGCAGTGGCGGTACCTTCATATAAGCCCAAATGCCTTACTAAAATGCTCGATAGAGAATCAATATCAAACCCGAACTATTTAAAAGTTCGCGCGCTTAATTCTTATCAAAATAACACAAAGTATGCTACCTATGCCACATTACTACATAACTACACATCGCGATTGTTCGCGCGCAGAGTTTCGCATTTGCAGCGTCTACATATAGCTATCTCGTGTACACGTACCGGCTTTTACCGGGCTTTCAAATACTATCTCCGTCACTTTCGCACTTATAGCGATGTGCCGTATAACGAGTTCTAAACCTTGTGCGCCTACAAATCGATCAGTATTGAAGATTAAGCCGTGCATGCGTATGAAGTTGCGCGCGTATGCGTGACCTTGTCACCTTGCCCTGCAGTGTTGCCGTTTTAGCGACGTTGTGAGATCTTGGAGATTTTTAACGAGTTTGGGGACTTTTTTTAAGATTTAGCAACAATAAAAACTAGCGACTTTTTAAAATAACGAAATTAAATACTCAAGCAATATCTTAAAAATAAAAAATTTGCGACATCTAGCTAGATTTTTCATATACCTGGTGACTTTTTTTGCCTAAATGACAACACTGCAACTCTGCGTAAGTAGTTCTTGACACCGGAGTGCAACTCACTTCAGTTTTATTTGCTTGAGAGTTGAAAAGTTATGTTGTTAAAGTTTTTTGTGTGTTTTCTTAGATTTTCTCAGTGATACAATTGTTTTGGTGACTTACCTACAACAATGGAGGTTGTACCTTGTGAGGATTTAAAATGCGTTCAAGTTTTGATTGGCGAAGATAAGGTAAAACCTTTAAACTTTGCTCAGAAAAAACAGTTAAATTCTTCATTAAAACCGACGCCTAATCTGTGTTTTTCTCAGACTAGTAAATCGCATAAACGAAAATTTAATAGATCAGTGTATAAAACTACTTGGATTGTTGGCTGTTCGCACACTAATAAGTTGTGTTCGTTTTGCTGCCTATTTTTTTCGAATGAAGATTCCGTTTGGAATACATCTGGTTATAATGATTTAAATAATTGTGCGCATTGATTTATATTTTTGTTTCATCAAAAGTAAAGCTAGAGGTAACTGGTCCCACGTTCGCAACGTATGCAACGCATTATGATATCTGGACGCTTGATTTTATATGAAAATCTAGGTATGCAGTAGAAACACACTTATCGTATGCAACGCAACATACGATACGATACAAAAGCGTTGCATACGTTGCGTACGTAGGACCAGTGTGTTTCTAGCTTAATACCTACACCAAAGATGAATGATGTAACATATTTACCGCCTACTAATCGACGGTGATTCATACTGAGTGAAAACGCAGTGAATGATTTAAATAAGATGCTATTCATTTCTAGCCACAGATTATAACATCTGTGTATAAATGAATAACTGGATGAAAACAAGACTGATTCACCTTGGATAGATTTCTGAAGTGGTACTTTGTGACGTCAAAAATACTGATTATAATACCGCTAAGGGTGTCGCTCGCTACCCAAATTTATTTTTTGTAGTGATAATCAGCTTATTCTTTATTTGAGCAAGTCGCGTTTTTTTTACTCCCTTTGTGTTATTTTTAGGTAATTGTGTTTTATACTATCTCAAGTGGCGATGCATTCGTGTTTAGTGTTCGTGATTCGACAGTGACAGGATTATTTCTGCACATCCCTTTATGTTTTACTCATTTAGATATTATCATAATGGAGTTAATTTAGAAATTATCTGTTTTGATTAAGTAGGTGCTATCAACACATTACAAAATAACTGTAAGGAAATAAAATTATCAAGAATATCATCCTCAAAATTCTTCGATAAACATTATGTGTTTGAAAAAAAAAAGAAATTATTGTGAACGGCGATAAAAATAAAACGGTTCTAATAATGGTACTAATTGACAAATATTGTTGCTGATAAAATCAAATAAGTCCATTTATCAAATCGCGCTATAAGTAACTGTATTTTAATTAACTGTGATTGTTTTTTAAGAGTAGCTGATACATTGTTCTATGACCATAGTTTGCCGATGAATATAATTTATTTGCATAACACACTGTTGTTATAATAATTCTTAATACATTAAAGTCAAGCTATATGTATGTATACAGCAAGCGCGTGGTCCAATCCAAGCAGGATACTAAAAATATACTAACCTACATAGTATGGTTTGGGCCTAGAATTCTAAAGGTGCGTCTACGCTGGACGAGCCGAGCACGAGCGGAACACGAGCCGAGCACAAATCCGTGTAGAAGTGCACTCGTTCGAGGCACGTAAGTCGGTCTACTCTACACGAATTTGTGCTCGGCTCGTGCTCGGCTCGTCTGTCACGAGCCGAGCACGCCTGTAACCTTAAATGTTTACAGTGAACATCTTACAAAAATGAAATTCGTTCGGAACAACGCGAGTCCGACTCACACTTGGCCAGTTTTTTTTTTGTTATCTGGTCAATTCAATTTCAATAGCCCCTTTAACCCGAAGCTCTCTTATCTTTTCTATGTCTGAGTTCAGTGTGCCTCTTCGCAAAGGCCTCCTCTAACAACCTCCATTATTTACTGTGCTTTGGTGGGTATAGCATTTGGAGGGTAGTATCGAAAAGTGTAACAGAAGCATAGTGTTTTTTTGTGCATCCTAGAAATAGAAAAAGGAAACGAGACAGACAGATTCGAAGGTGGGAAGACGAGATAAAGGCGCTGGCAGGAAAACTTTGGCCAAGGAAAGCTCTAAGCCGAGTAGAGTGAAAAGAAATGGAGGTGGACTTTTTTTTGTGATGGGTTTGCTCTTGACTCTAGTCTAGGTCAGAGAAGACAGAGACAACGTCTACGATGGAGCGAGTTTACTAAAGTTGGGCAAACAGACGAAGTTGATGATGTCAGCGACTCAGCAGTTGTTAACTTAAGTTTGTTATTTTTGAAATATACATTTATTATTATTATTAATGGTGATTACCTGATCCAATCATTTGAAATTAAACCACATTACTAATAACTTATCAAGCCTAACTTAATTTATGACTGTGATTATTAATCTTTTGCTAATTGGTAGTGTTGTCGACAATCAGAAATGTGAAGAAGCTCTGTTTGTATGCCAAACAACTGAGCATTCTTCAAAATCCAATATCCATAACAACCATGATGTAAACACATTCAATTGACATAATTGTACTCACCTACTTCATTATTAACCTTTTAAAAGTTAAATCAATAAATATACCAAGTTAAGAGTCAATGGCATCATTATTTACTGTAAGTGTCTACACTAATATTATAAAGAGGAAAGATTTGTTTGTTTGTTTGAAATGAATAGGCTCCGAAACTACTGGACCGATTTGAAAAATTCTTTCAGCAGTGGATAGCTACATTATCAGGGAGTAACATAGGCTATATATTATCCCCGTACTCCCACGGGAACGGGAACTACGCGGGTGAAACCGCGTGACGTCCACTAGTATTATCATAAGACGCAAGGCTAGACAAATATTGCGGGACTTTTTCGGTTACTACCGAGCACTCCAGCACACCACTAGCAGAAAACAGAATCGTTTGAATAGATGGAAGCCTTGATGGCCACCATGGCCCACACACAATAGTTGACTAAAAATACTAAGTGCGGAAATCAAACCCTGATAGATAGATAGATAGAGAAACATTTATCCTGGAGTGGGGCAATATAAGCAAGATATAAATAGATTGTCCATCAGTTGTACAAAATATGTATGTAGTTTTTAAAAACACTATTTTATACCATTATTTAATTAAATCTATACTAATATATAAAGCTGAAGAGTTTGTTTGTTTGTTTGTTTGTTTGTTTGCTTGAACGCGCTAATCTCAGGAACTACTGGTCCGATTTGAAAAATTCTTTCAGTGTTATATAGCCCATTTATCGAGGAAGGCTATAGGCTATATATTATCACGCTAAGACCAATAGGAGCGGAGCAGTAACGAAAATTGTGACGCAGACGACGTTGCGCGGGTCAGCTAGTTATTTATACAACTGTTTATTGTCAGCTATTGTTTGAATAAGGTCACAATTTCTTTTGTAGCCTTAATTGTAAAGGAGATTAAAACATTCTTCACGTGCCAAGCTGCAATGTTAAGTAAAATAAATAATAAAGGCAAAAAAATATGTTTCTCCTTATTATATGTTTAAACAGTTTGTTTAAATAAAATAAAATATGGTCTATAGATTAGGGCAAATTAACCTACGAAACTGAAAGTGATCAACATATTTACACCACCTTCAGTTTGATTGGTGGAATTCCCCTTATTTGTTATCAAAAGATACACAGCTGACAAAAGGGTAAATAAGGTTAATTAAACCAAACTTTTATGTTCTATTCCATGTGCAAATTGTACTCACATTTGTGCAATGACATATGGCTCAGTAAAGATGGTCCTGTTGATGAACAGAAAATGACAAAACTTGTCAGTTTTGTACAGTGATTTTGTCAGTTTCATTTTCAGCCCCAGGTCTGATTAACTTTTTGCACTCAAGGGATGGTAATTTAAATGTTTAAGTTTTTATTGTTCAATTTAAATTTAATAAAATTCTGAGTGTGTGTAATTTTAGCATCACATAATTATTGACTCTCAGCTTCGTTTGGTGTTAATTGTAAGAGCAGGGTGATTGAAATATGTAAAAAACAACTACTGTATATTGGTTTTGCAAAAACTCGAAAAAGGATGAGTATTTGCCTTGTTACCGGTGGTTTATGAAAACAAAGTATTGTAATCAAACCAATTTTAGATGGTACTAAGTTTACCACTTCATCAGTCATCTAGTACAATAATAATAATTTCAACTGGGTATTTGAGTTAGGGATGTCTAAGGATGTCGGCAATCTTACTATGTTGCCCAATGCTAAAATTATAATTTTTGAAAGCCCTTTTATTCTGGTGATTGTTATTTCAATCTACATTGGTAGACACTGAAACATCCGTTGTCATTGGACAAGAATGTTTCAGTGTAGAGTTTAGCAAAACTCTTTCTTAGAAAAAACACATTTAATAGTTAATTTATGAGTTTATTACATTCCACTGGTGTTAAAATGCTCATAAACCAACTAAAATAACCCAAATACCTTATCAGAAACGATATTAACTGAGTTTTCCTTTACTACCGAAATATAATAATATACCTACTTTATCTACACTAATAATAATATTATAAAGAGGAAAGATTTGTTTGTTTGAATTGAATAGGCTCCGATTTGAAAAATTCTTTCACCTTTAGAATCCTATATTATCCCTGATGAACATAGCCTACATTACATGTAAAAAAAAATCCTTAAGAAAATTGCAATAATGTAACACAAAGTAGCAAAATTTTGTTATAAAATTTAATATTTGGCATGTGCTGAGAAAACTACTGATGATACATAATAATAATGTACTACATAATTGAAGTACTCATTATTACCTATAAAAAAGTCTCATGGACATGGATTTATGTCTAACTGTTATGGTTAGTAAGCGAGTGGTAAGTCGCAATGACCGCTTTTTGTTCAAATAATTGAATCAAAACCCGGGTGGAATGAAATAGTGGTGATTTTGGTATCATGATATTAATCCTTATCCATTTAAATGGTTTGATAATTAAGATTGATTTTGTACATGTAAATTACACTTTAAATTATTCAAATCTGACCTTTCGTTTAAAAGTTACGACTGACGGGTATAAAATTCCCTAAGTAAGAAAAATGTTGCAGATAGAGCAAACTGCCCTATGTTGAGTCTAATAAATAATTTACACATTACCCTATAAAGAGGGACCTAAAGGAGATGAAGTTCGTGGAGTACCTACCTGCTAAACCCGTGCGAACGAAGTCACAGACGAAGTGCTAGTTTCACATAAAGTGGTGATGAAAGTACCTTTTCATTCAGAATTAATTATTAAGAACTAAAAATAAAGGTTTTACCAAGGTAAAGGTGTATGGTAACGTGTAGGTTGTACTCCATACCTCTCCAAATGGTTTTAAGGTAAATAACTTTCACTTTCTATGTTGTTATATTGATCCAACTAATTGACCACTTAAATTCTTTACTCATACATGACTAATTGAATTATCTTAAAAGATTAAATAAATGGAGAAAGTTAGTGAAACTCAGCAAATGTATGAAGTAAATAAAGTTTATCTGTAACTGTGAAGAAATGAAAATTGTAAAACAAAACTATAGACGAAAGTATCTCTGGTTGGAGCGTGGAGCGTGTCTGGCCTTTAGATACGTTCCTAAAGGATGGAGGGAAGTGAAAGTCATTTTCATTCCGAAGCCAGGTAAAAGTGACTACACAAACGCCAAATCCTATCGACCTATAAGTCTGACCTCGTTCATACTGAAGACTATGGAAAGACTGTGTGAAAGGGAGCTACGAGATGGCGTTTTAAAAACAATACCACTACATGGTAACCAACACGCATACAGCTCAGGTAAGTCGACAGAGTCCGCTCTTCATCTGGTAGTAAGCCAGATTGAAGAAGCGATTCATCAGAAAGGGTCCTGCCTGGGCACTTTCATAGACATCGAAGGAGCCTTCGACAAGACAAACTTTTCCAGCATTAGTGCCGCCCTCTCCAAACACGGTGTAGAACAGGTACTAATTGACTGGATTACTAATATGTTAAGCAAACGGGTGGTTCGCCTTGAGGAAGAGCAGCAGTTGGCCCTGATAGCCAGAGGCTGCCCGCAGGGAGGTGTGCTCTCCCCTCTTCTGTGGAATCTGGTGATTAACGACCTTATCACCAAGCTCAATGCACATCGTTACTACACAATAGGTTATGCAGACGACCTCGCAATCCTCGTGCCAGGGAAGGTGACTGGAACGATCTGCAACCTCACTCAACAAGCACTACGCATCGTGGAGAGATGGTGCGAAGAATATGATCTGTCAGTAAACCCCACGAAAACTGAATTAGTCATGTTCACTCAAAAACGAGCACTAGGTCACTACCGGCTACCTAAGCTCTTCAACACAGAGCTCCAGCTTTCTAACGAGGTAAAGTATCTAGGCGTCCTCCTAGACAGTAAGTTAAACTGGAGCAATCACCTAGACTTCAAACTAAACAGGGCCTGCATTACCTTCTGGCAGTGCAAGAAAATGATAGGGAAGAAGTGGGGCCTATCTCCCAAAATAATACTATGGCTGTACAGCGCAGTAATTCGGCCCATGTTAACCTACGGGGCCGTGGTGTGGTGGCCACGCACAAAGCTAGCTACAGCCATAAACAAGTTACAACACATGCAAAGGCTAGCCTGCATGGCGACGACGGGCTGCATGAGGACTACTCCAACTGCGGCACTGGAAGCCATGCTGGGTCTCCCTCCGCTACACTTGTTCATACAACAGGAAGCGACGATGGCAGCAGTACGCCTTAAAACACTGAATCTCTGGGGTAAGAGAGAAACACGGCACACCGCTTTGCTCGAGGAGCTCAATAATGAACTCCCAATAACAAAAGCAACCAATGACCGGGTACCCAAGCAATTTATCTTCGATAAAAAATACAAAATCCAATTGCATGAGGATCATCGTTGCGAGGGGCTGTGCCCCGCAGAGCTGCGGATCTTCACCGATGGATCAAAAACAGGTACAGGTACTGGTGCGGGAATCTTCTCAGAGGATCTCAACATCCACATAGCCACACCATTGGGGGTCCACAACACAGTGTTCCAAGCTGAATGCATGGGCATTTCTCTGGCGGCATCAGCCATCCTAACCAGGGAAGTTAAAGACCAGTCAATACGCATACTCTCGGACAGCATGGCTGTCCTGCAAGCTCTGAACAGCCACACGGTCAACTCTGGGCTGATTCTCGAGTGTCACCAACGTCTTAATCAGGTTGGTAGACATAATAAAGTAACCATTCAATGGATCAAGGGACACAGCGAGTCCCGAGGCAACGATGCAGCGGATGAACTCGCCAGAAGGGGTTCGAGTGTGGCAGCGATGGGACCTGAACCCATCGTGCCTCTGCCTTTCGGGTACATACGCAATCTGGTAAGGAAACGCACCGGAGAAAAACATCACAAGCTATGGGTTGACCATGGTGAGTGTAGGCAGGCCAAAGAGGCACTTCCCTCTATAGATGGCCGATTCACTAAACAAGCCCTAAGACTGACTAAACAACAGTTGCGTACAGTCACAGCCGTAACAACTGGCCACGGGTCTTTTAATAAACACCTCTATGCTATAGGAGTCACTGACAGCCCGCTATGCAGAGCCTGCATGGAGGAGAATGAGACAGCAGCACACCTGCTTCTAAGCTGCCCGGTAGTCGCGGATTACAGGGCCAAGTACTTCGGTAACCCAGGTACCCTCAGTGAGATAGTTGGAAACACCAAGGCTTTGCTGGCCTTCCTTGGGGAGCTGGGGTGGATCGAATGACACATTTGTCCCACCTGCACGCAAAATACGCGCTTAGTCGTGGAGTTGCGGAAACCAGCCCGATTTACATACATACATACAAGTATCTCTGGTTTTGCTTTAAAAATAAATGATTATTTAACTTACCATGTCCTTGCGCACTTGACAGCCCATGGGGAATCCAGTGCTGCAGTAGGTCTTTCCTCCCTCATTAACCAAGTAACACCAAGTCACGGGCATGTTGTCCAAGATCCAATGGTGCTGGTAAGAGAGTGCCATGCCCATCTTCAGGAGATTCAACCGTTTGATAGAATCTGTATCCGAACCCCTGTATGTCTTTGTACAGACAGCTTTACATTCAACATTTTTGAGAAATTCGAGTTTGTAGGGACTTGGTCGTATTCGTTCGCCGAAGACAACTTGACCAAGATTCTCTACTGGTGACTGACTCTCATCAGTAGTACAGAAGTCAAAGTGGTGATACTCAAATGGAATCACTGATTCTTCTGTGTTCAGTCTATTCACATACAGCGGAATTTCCGTCTGAAAAATACAATAGATTAATTAACGAATCGTTAATTGCTTTTTGGATGTTATTTGAAAACGTTATCGGGTTTTAAAGGCTTTTCCCTGTGTAATTGCTATATCATCAGCGGAAGTACTTCAGTGTGCTGTAACTATGCAAGGTATGATAACATTTATATCCTATTTACAATCAATTAATTGAAATGGGTCGAAAGAATGTAAGCATTGTGGTTTCAACGATTTGCACGAGATGTCGGCGCACGATAATAATGATTATATACAGGAGTCCTTCAAGAAATAATGATTGCTTACCTTGCACGACTTGCTAGTGTCATCACTGGCTATACAATAGTTTACAGGAGCTAAACCCGGCAAATAAAACGCACAAATAGGCGTCAAAAGCAGCAATGCGCAAACCACATACAACGACATGACGTGATGTTATTACACGACTTCCGTTGCTAAAGAACTATGCAAATACAGTTATTTATTATATTTGTGAAGTTAAAAACTACATAATCATATTTATTATGAACACTTTCTTATGTATGGGACGTTTACAAAAATATTCCTATTTTATTTCGTTGAATAATTCCCTTGCCTGCGCACTCTGGGAAACGTCACCAATGCCAGTGTTGTTGTGCTACAAAATTAAATAAAAAACGTAGTGTTGTCAAAGTAGGATTAACAACGATGAGATTCTCGGTATTTCATTGATGTAGTAAAATTGGCCAGAAAGTAAAATAAAAGCATGTAGATTTAAGATCCTATCGAGAAGGGGACAAACTAACAAAGCTTTCCTGAGCTCCTTTCCTTTCTGTTAGAAATGAAAATCTTTTTATTTTTGTTGTTGCATTATAAGATCCATAGACTAAATCTTTTCTAGTTGGCTTGACATTCTCGTTACGTTACAGATTTTCCTACTTTGAGCTCTGAGGGTCAGCAGACTACCAAGCCAATGGGCATCAACTGTTTACATTGATTTACTATTTACATTTACTTAGTAGCAAAAAAACTTTATTGGTTGTGTACCTATATATAATATATGTAAGTACACAACCAATAAACTTATGGATTATCCATAACTTTAACTAGATTTCTACGAGAAATCAATGAATTAAACAATTCGGCTCTACCCATTGTAGAAGAAAGTTGTAACATTCGTAAATACGTTCAATAAAAAACATGAACACTTTGGACATTATTTATTAAAGTTCAATTCCATAGTACAAAACAGTACCAAATATAACTAAAAAATAAGCGTATAGTAAGGTCTTCGAGTTGATTACTTCAGGGGCAACTGACGTCGTCGCGGCAAGTTTTTTTCTGAATCCACTAGACTGCCAGTGTCATCGTTGAGTGGTATGCCTCGGGCGAAGGCTGAGATGAGGCCGAGGGAGGCGGCTGGCTTGTCTGCGGGCACCATGTGACCGGCACCACGGATCATCACCTCCGTGAGGTTGGCGGCTACTCGATAATATCTGGAAAGCATTGGTGTAATGAGTTTTTATTTATTTATTTGGGCTTAAATAGTGGTAGTTATTTTATAGTTTTGGGTGGAGCACATCTTTTGGGAGTTCCAATTAAATCCTAGGGTAGGTAAAATATGTAGGTACTATGTACTATACTGTATACTAGGTAGAATGAGGATCATTTCGTGTGGAAAATTTGTTTGTAGGTACGGTTAAAGATATTTATTTCTCAAAAGAACTACAAATTCACTTATAGAGAAAAACTCTGGCCAAGTGCGAGTCGGACTCGCGGGCAAAGCGATCCGAATGAATTTCATTTTTTAACGTGTTATTTTAACACTATAGACTTCTTATAGGTTTTCCTGTAATCTACCGGTAAAGATCTATTATATCCGTTTTATTTCAAAATTTTAGGCTCAGGCTCAGTAGTTTCGGAGATAAGGGGGGGGGGGAATGGTCATTTTTGGTGTAATGTCTTGAATAACTTCAAAACTTTGGTTTTGAAGTTATTCAAAATGAATGAATGAATTGTAAAAAAAATATTTAAAACCCTTAGATATTTAAAACAGTACCTAAGCCCTTTCATTTGATATGTCACATGATATTGTTCAAAAAACTTTTTTTTTAATTTTCTAGTTTGATCCCCAAAAGTGACCCCTTACTAAAAAATAATGATTTACGTAACGCGTCCGTGTTTGGGTCACAGAAGTCCATATGTGTAACAAATTTCAACAGAATCGGTCCAGTGGATCCGGAGAAAACTGGCTGTGACAGACGGACAGACACCCGAGTGATCCTATAAGGGTTCCGTTTTTTGTTCGGAACCCTAAAAACATAAATAGGTTTATAAAAATGTTGGTACAAAGGATTGCGTGAAAGATGATATTGTTGGAAAGATCTCTAATGAGGTGAGGGCAAATAGAAGATGTAAATATTACCTACATTGTATGGCAGAGGATGTATGGTGTAACAAGGATATTGGTTACCAAAGAAAGGTATGTTCTATACTTTTTGTATTTCACTTACCCAGCTAACTTCCCGTCATGGTACCAAGGAGAACGCTTTGCCTTCGCAAATTCTGAAGATCCTGAGAATGATAACGAGTCGTAGGTGTTCACCGACGGGTGGTAGGCCACTATGATGTCCAAGTGACCACTGGGAACAAAACATATGAGTATAAGTAAAGATGACCTCGTGACTAAACAATAACAGCCGCATGTGTTGTAACATTCTGCATGCGTAATTCGCATTTATACGCATGTTTTGATAAATAAAATTATCTTTATCATATTAAACGTCGAATTTAAGCTACGTTTGTCGAGGTTGTTACATAGATGTGTGACCATTTATTACATTTTGAGTTTCACCCTTGCCTCAGAAAGCATTTTAAGCTGTTGGTTTTATCATTTAAACATCTTTGATATTCGTTATGGATGGTAAAGCCAGAAAATCTGACACTGGTCTTGTACAGTGCTATCGTAGGTAACTATTATTTTATTTAGTAACTAGCTGACCCGCACAATTTCGTCTGCGTCACAATTTTCATTGCTGCTCTGCTACTATTAGTCTTAGCGTGATGATATATAGCCTAGAGCCTTCCGCAAAAAATGGGCTATCTGACACTGAAAGAATTTTTCAAATCGGACCAGCTAGTCTATTTTGTAAGAAACTATTTCGATATCGAGCTTCACCTGAGTGATCAAACTCACAAAGTGAGCTTTATTGCACACAACATAAAGGTCTTCATTTGAAACTCACCTCGAATTCTACTGTCGAGATACGAAAATGTTGTTAGAGAATAGCACTACAGTAGTACCTGAGATTAGCGCGTTCAAGCAAACAAAGAAACAAACAAACAAACTCTTGCTTCATATATTAGTACTAGCTGACCCGCGCAACTTCGTGTGCGTCACAATTTTCATTACTGCTCCGCTCCTATTGGTCGTAGCGTGATGATATATAGCCTATAGCCTTCCTCGATAAATGGGCTATCTAACACGGAAAGAATTTTTCAAATCGGACCAGTAGTTCCTGAGATTAGCGCGTTCAAGCAAACAAACAAACAAACAAACTCTTCAGCTTTATATATTAGTATAGATATAGATTAGTGGCAGTGGGCGATGCGGACGGCCGCCCGGGGCGCCGGGACCACAGGCAACACCTATCGAAACCTTAAACTTTATTTAAAAAATTGAATTAAAAATTAAAAAAAAACTGGCGACAAAACAAAAACTTTAAAAAGTGAAAAATAATTTCTGTTGATTCTTTGAGCCAAGCGTCTTCGCCTCGGGATACCGCAAATCTTTTGTGTTTACTAAGTATAAGGTACCTATTATTAGCGGTCGAGTGAAAAGGTTTTTTAAAATAAGTTATTTTAATTATATCTATACTTCTATGCTTCTATACTAATATTATAAAGAAGAAAGATTTGTTTGTTTGTTTGAATTGAATAGGCTTCGAAACTGCTGGATCGATTTGAAAAATTCTTTTAGCATTCGATAGCTACATTATCAGGTAGTAACATAGGCTATATATTATCCCCGTACTCCCACGGGTACGGGAACTACGTGGGTCAAACCGCGTGACGTCTACTAGTAATCTATAAAGCTGAAGAGTTTGCTTTTTTGTTTGTTTGCTTGAACGCGCTAATCTCAGGAACTACTGGTCTGATTTGAAAAAATCTTTCAGTGTTAGATAGCCCATTAATCGAGAAAGGCTGTAGGCTATATATCATCACGCTAAGACCAACAGGAGCGGAGCAGACGAAGTTGCGCGGGTCAACTTATTGGTATATACACGGGCGCCGGTCCACCCATCGGTAACCATCTGATTAAGGCCGTCCCTGGTTACTGGGATGGTGGAGGTCAGATAGGCAGACGCTCCATGTAAAATACTGGCAGTCAGGTGCATCCAGTTAGACTGGAAGACGATCCCAACATAGTGGTGAACAGTCAGGCGGGCCTTTTTTTTAAGCATGGGAAATCATCAAATGCCTCCTCCCGCTCTGGGTGAAGCAGAAGGGAGTGTCAGACTCTCACTGACTAAAACCCATCCGTGTTCCTCCTAATGCCCTTTGCGTTCCAGGGCCGCGGTGACTCTTTCGAACAAATTCCGCAACAGGCAGGCGGGCCTACGCATGCATAGAAACAAGTCACTATTTATTATGGGGCCGGCCAAATGAATAATTTTTATCACAATTTATACAGCTTATCTGAATTGTGTAAAACCCAAATGGAACTTTATGTTCATATCAATTTATGTTATTATTTTAATTACACAATAGTTTGTGACTACCGTATAAAAATCACTGGGTTATCAGCACATTCGGATTTCAACCTCACATTTCCTTTTTTTTTCGCCAATTTCAATAGGTTCGTAATAGAAAAAGTTAGTGTTGTGGAGAAACTATAGTTAGTGAACTATTAAAACTTCCGATTTTCTCAAGTAATGAGGAAAATGCATGGGCGCCGGGAGGGGGTGCAAGAGGGTGCACTTGCACCTCCTGGCTTTCAATAAAACATACGAAAACATAAAAAATATACAAGCGGAATGTAGTAAAAGACCTAGCATCCGAAGCCAGGTACCTACTTAGAGCTCCCTCGCGAACGGAGTTGTGTCCGTCTAGTTTACTTCTGGGCAAAAGAAAACCTTTCCTATTCGAGGAGGGGTTTTGAAGTTGCACCCTCCTGAAAATAGTCTAGCCGGTGTCCATGGGAAAATGCATTAAAATGCACGTCACGTTCAAAGGCTTACACTGCAGTTCTGGAGAACACAGCGCGAGCAAGAGCAAGATCTACAAGTGGAATGTAAGTCTCTAGTTAATACTACAGGTACCTTCATTATACAAAAAGCAATTCATGACTCGTGGCAATCACGGTCATGAAAGTAGGAGTAGGACGATGAATCGTGTTATCTCGCTCTCGCGTTGCATGACTGCCACTGCCTCAAAATAATGACGTCAGTACCTTCTACTGACTATATCGGTATATGTATACCTAGCGGCAGTATTATAAAACACTTACTTGTACAGCATGACTTTGTAGTTCTCCAGCAGTTCTTCGAGCCACATCTTAGCGCTTCCCATGAAGTCAGGCACCAGCTTCCTATACACAACTCCTATGGACGTGAAGTTGGTGTTACCAACGTGGAGTGCCTTCCTAACTTCAGTCCTCTGGATATAGTCCATGTATGCTCCGTCTAGATCAATATCGTCTTGCAGGTAGTTGTAGAGATTCGACAGGTGCGATCGGGTTATGAATAGTTGGAGTAGGTAGTTGTAGTACTGAAACAGAAAGAAGTAGATCCAAATGAGATATTAACACCCAGGTTTTTTTCAGATGCCTACCCTTTTGAATACCTTTGCCACAAAAAGTAAAAAAACTGAACTGTCTCAGAGTATCTAAAACAGCATTATAAAAAAAGGTGAAATAGATTTTTCGTAGGAGGGCTCAGAAAGTACTCATCCGATTGCGAAAGCTGTCTTTCTGACATTTCTATTACTACACTATCGCTGAATGCCATATAGGCTCCCGTTTAAAATGCACAGTTCCAGTTCAGGGCAAGAGGCAGACGAGGGAAAAATAGCTAGCCTCAGATACTTACAGCATATGCCTTAACCATTTCTCCATCGTTGATGAACTGAGTGACTGCGGTCTCCAGATGGTTCATAGAGTTGGCCACACTGTCGTCCACTAAGCCAACTTCGCGCACGAAATAACTGTACCTCTGCAGTGATAGTGGATCGATGAAACCGTTGCCAATGGCTAGACCCTGTGTATACAAATATGCCTTAGCAGGAAGGTTTAAAGGAAGGTCTTAAAAAAAGGATCGCTAAGATCCTTTTTTTAAGACCTTCCTTTATATCATCTGTTGGTAATAAACAAGGATTGCCCTGCCTGTTTTTAAACGGACGCCGCGCCGCCCGCACTAACCCAACCTGAATCCCTGCTTGCCAACCAGGCAAATTATTTTTTTATTTTTACCTCGGCGTACGGTAATCCACACAGGTAGGAGAAGAGAAAGAAAGAGAGATCTTCCCAATAGAAGAAAAGAAGATGAAGCAAAGATTAGTTTGAATGTGCTGGTTTCACTGAATTTCTCTGAACCTGAAGCCACAAATTGGCCCGTCAATGACCCAGCTAAACCGAAGCGGTCGGCAAACTTCGGAAGCGGTCGTGAGCACGACA
The DNA here is from genome assembly GCA_947578705.1 of Lacanobia wlatinum. Classification (NCBI taxonomy): domain Eukaryota; kingdom Metazoa; phylum Arthropoda; class Insecta; order Lepidoptera; family Noctuidae; genus Lacanobia; species Lacanobia wlatinum. The sequence continues at coordinate 7,554,088 of OX388028.1, read as the reverse complement.
CATTAATTTGCCGTTTTTCTTGAATGCTGAACGCGTCGGAACAAGCTCTTTCAAGTTTCGGACGGCTCTATTTATTTCTATTAATATCTATGGCTATTCTAGTTTAGGTTTTTCACTTCCTGATGCCCTTACTTGAAGATTAATAGGTTCTTTTTCATGCTTGTGCCACAGGATCTGCACTCCCAGTGAAGGAATGTGTTTCCCGGCGTAAGACTCTCCTGCGATTGTCAGAGGGGCTTTCCGGAGTTCGGGGAAGATTGTTAGGAACTGCTGCAAAGCTTCGTACAGGTTTTCTCCGATCTGTAAATATTGTAAGAAGTTGTTTAAAGGGCTCTGTGAAAAGTACAATGTAGTCGTCGAAAAAACAAAGTTGAAATGTTTTTTTTTCTTTTTAATTTGTTTCCTATATTCTGTTTGGGATTTATTAAGTGGTAATGTACTGTGACAATAGTCATGATTCGATATGCTGACGTCTTACATGTGCACGTAAGACCCTATGCACACGACGTATACGTATACATATTACGCGCGCTCACGGCCCTGTAGATGACCAACCAAAAGCAGTACCTACTGTCTGCGTCTGAATTTCCTTTAATCAAGTGCGTCAGTGCGCGTCATCTGCGCGTCGTCGGCACGTTAAAGATACGCCATGTGGAAAGGCCCTAAGTCCTACTTGAGCGCAAAAGCGAGGATGTACTACTACTATTAATTGAATGACGAATGCTAATAAAAACAAATGACGTAAGCATAGTTACCGTGGTTTGATTGGTGGCGTATCCTCTGTCGTCATCAGTGAAACTGAAGCCAGTTCCTACAGGGTTGTCGATGAATAGCAACGAGTGGTTCTTGCCCCAAGAGTGCTGCATTTCTGAACAAAAAAAATCCAAGGTATCAAAAAGCAAGCTCTGTTTTTAACCCCGACGCAAAAAAGGGGTGTTATAAGTATGACAGCTATATGTGTCTGTCTGTGGCACCTTAACTTCTTAAACGGGTGAACCGATATATATGGGTTTTTTTATATCAGATAACAGATAGCAGATTGGATTTGGATAACAGATTCTCTTATCCAAAAATCCTGGCCAAGTGCGAGTCGAACTCGCGTGCATAGGGTTCCGAACGAATTTTTTTTAACATGTTATTTTTACAATACAGATTTCTTATACATTTTCCTGTAATCTTTAGGTAAAGATCTATTATCTCCATTTTTTTCAAAATTTTAGGCTCAATAGTTTCGGAGATAAGGTTGCGTTTTTCGCCTTATTTCTTGAATAACTTCAAAACCATTTATTTTAAAATTATGAAAAAAATATAATTAAACCCCTCACACAGTAACCACTTTCATTTGACATGTCACATAATTAATTTAATTTATTGCATAATATTGCTCAAAAAACTTTTTTTTGAAATTTTCTAGTTTGACCCCCAAAAGTGACCCCCATACTAAAAATTTAATAATTTACGTAACACGTCCGTGTTTGGGTCACAAAATCCATATGTATACCAAATTTCAACAGAACCGTTCCAGTGGATTCGGAGAAAACTGGCTGTGACAGACGGACAGACAGAGACAGACAGATAGACAGACAGACACCCGAGTGATCCTATAAGGGTTCCGCTTTTTTTCGGAAAAAAAAGGTTCACAAAAAAAGGTTCCTTACATTAGTAAGGATTGTGAACCTTTTTTTTCCGAATACTAGCTTCTGCCAGCGGCTTCGCCCGCGTGGTCCCTAGGGAACATACTCTCGGGATAAAAAGTAGCCTATGTCCTTTTTCAGGCTCTAGACTACCTGTGTATCAGATTTCATTTAAATCGGTTCAGTAGTTTTGTCGTGAAAGCACGACAGACAGACAGACAGACAGACAGACCGACAGACATATGTAGTTACTTTCGCATTTATAATATTAGTAAGGAAGTAAGGATTAGGTGTAGGTAACAGGTGTTCACTTGTGGTTTGCAAAGCACAAAGCTAGGGTATGTTGATACATGACGTATTGGGCTCTAGCATAGCGTTACTCGACGATGACGGCAGGTACATACATATGACCGTTACACTACAAGAAAATGATACTTATTATCATCATCACCTGTGATAATAGGAGGTCGGCTAATTCTGACTAACTGCTAACTGCTGGACAAATGACTGTTCTGTTCTTTTCTGCTTTAGCAGCATATATGCATTTGCTCTAAAAAGGCGTAAGTAGCATCCAGTTGTCTCGTGATCCTTACCTTCTAGGTTATTGTCCGTACTGACGAAGAAAGGTCCGATCTCAGTGAAGAGTCCGTAGAGCGAGGAGGCGCCAGGCCCTCCTTGAAGCCAGATGATCCAAGGAGTATCTTCCACTGATTTACCAGACACGGGGAAGTACCAGAACCAGAGATTGGCGTTATACTCTTTGTTGACCTGTGAAGGAAATTGTAAAGTGCTTGATAGAGTTAAAAATTGTAATGTCAGCATCATCACCTTGTATACATATATCTCGCGACTTCGTGCGCGTGTATCCCGTATTTCCCGTTCGCGTAGGAACATTCGAGAAATACTCTCTTAGTGCTCCCCTACACTTCCCAAGGAACCTGCATGCAACATTTCAGTTTTATAAGACCAGTAGTTTCGGCTGTGCGTTATCTGTCAGTCACTTAGTAACGGATAATCTATACTAATATATAAAGCTGAAGAGTTTGTTTGTTTGTTTGCTTGAACGCGCTAATCTCAGGAATTACTGGTCGGATTTGAAAAATTCTTTCAGTGTTAGATAGCCCATTTATCGAGGAAGGCTATAGGCTATATATCATCACGCTAAGACCAATAGGAGCGGAGCAATGATGAAAAATGTGACGCAAACGTAGTTGCGCGGGTCAGCTAGTAATATATAAAGCTGAAGAGTTTGTTTGTTTGAACGCGCTAATCTCAGGAGCTACAGGTCCGATTTGAAAATTCTTTCAGTGTTAGATAGCCCATTTATTGAGGAAGGCTATAGGCTACGTATCATCACGCTAAGACCAATAGGAGCGGAGCAGTAATGAAAATTGTGACGCAGACGATGTTGCGCAGGTCAGCTAGTTTTTATATATTAGGATTCGTTTTGTTCGGCACAGCATGTCTTTTTCTTCCACACATTTCTATTGTTGGCCGTTTCGTTTGCCTTTTAGATAACTAGTTAAACACTATTCCTCGAGACACTAAATGAAACTCGGTAAGTTCAGGGGCTAGGTATCATCATCTCTAGTATAAAACAAACTCACTGTCAGAGTGTCAGCCTCTGTCTGTTTCTTCTGACTTGAATGTACCCTGGCGGTTGGGAGTGTCATGCTCACACAAAAGTCTGGCTGATGGTGGCGTATGCGTTGGATCATTTGGCTCCCTTCAAAATGGTTGAGCCGAATGGTGCTAGCGCATGCGTCATGTTCGTGAACGGGCGCTGTCAGTTGGGACTGGTCATTTCTCAGTTGCCATGGTTTATTTTAAATATTTCTTTGAATTGTTCCTTTTTTTCCCGGACGCTTTTATCCTGCTCGTCTTTTGCATCGTTCTCACATGTTTGTATAATTTCAACTTGATGTAAGCGAGAACTTGTAACAATTTATTATTTTTTAAAAGAGTGTCCGTGGAGTTTCTTGCACGTTCTTCTCCATAGAGATCTACGCTTTGGAACGTGCAAATAGCTTCATCTTGTTGGACTGACCGACCTTGACAATTTAAAAGTGCCTGTAAATGGTTTATTTGAAATATACGATTTGATTTGATTTGATTTGATTTGATTTGATTTGCTATTATAACATCACGCTAGGACCAATAGGAGGGGCGCATTAATGAAAAATGTGACGAAGTTGCGCGTTGTTTATACATAAACATAAAAACAGCTTTTTTGGCCCCTCTCTTTTCTCACGTGATATCTCATCAACCTGTCAGATAGAATGATCAATAGCCTGTTATGAACTTTGGGAAGCGGGATCGAGCAGCTAATTAATTGATACGATCCATTTTGTGTAGTTCCGATAAAGTTAATGAGTTTGAATGAGTTCCAGTTTACTGACGACTAGCGACTGTAGCTAGTTTTTTTAACGTTTTGAAAACAGCATTCTTATTTTACTAATCGCACAGTAAATTCGGTATAATTCAAAATTTTGGTATAACTTTGAGATCATTTCGGGTGGTATTAACGTGGTTCCAATCATACAAATGGCTACAAAAATAGTCTACAGCTATATCTTCAAATATATAAAAATTTCGTGTCACAGTGTTTGTTATCGAACTCCTCCGAAACGGCTTGACTGATTTTTATGAAATTTTTTGAGTTTATTTGCTGGGTCTGAGAATAGGTCGTAAGCTATTTTTTTTTGTGGAAAAAAATTGTTTATTTTAAATGGCAAAACAACTTTTGCCGGGTCAGCTAGTCTCTAAATAATAAATTAATTAACCAAGTACCAAAAATAAACACTCACAGTCAAATATCCAGCATAACTGTCCATATCAGGCAGCAGGTACTCCGGATCGACATACGCCGCCTTCCTAGCTTCTTCTAGCTTCTTCTCTTCAATGTAAGGGGTCAGAAGTAGTGGCGACCCTGCGTCAAATGTGGCTCTCGCTCGGCCAATCTTATAGGTCTTTTCCATGAAGGTAAGAATAGGTTCAGGAGCCTCTCCTGGTGGGAGATCCGGTAAGCTTGACCGGTCTCCGCTGTTCGCAGCCGTTATTGCTTGACCTGCGCATCTGTATGGAAAGGGTTTTTAGTTTTAATGATTATTGCGCAGTTTTGCGCAATGTTTTATTGGTTAAGAATGAAGAGGTATCCTTTCTAAAGATGCCAAAGCGTGGGAATTATAGAATGGAGAATAATACATAGGCATACGTTACTCTGGATAGCTCAAAGTGCAACCTACATTTTATTTTATAGGTACCTTATACCTCTCAGTTGGATGAAAGAAGTAGCTTCAATGAAAAAAGATAGATACGTATAAGAGGTTGCCTCATAAGGATCCTACAACCTTATAACTTTGCTCGACTATGGTTAGTAACCTCTTATTCCGGAAAGAAATAAAAAGGGATGAACATAGGCAGTACCATAAGAGACTGGGACACTTTATGCTTGCACAGCTATTGTTTTTCGGCAATTGCATTCCAAAAGTTACTTAGGCTAAGTGAGCTTAGATTAGCTCGCATTGCTGATGGATTTTCAAACTTGTATGCAACCCGAAAGCTAAATATGTACCTATTATGACGCAGATGGAACGACTCTTTTACCAAAATCCCTTTATTTATTTATGAGTCAAGTTTACAACACAATAACGTTGTGAAATGGATTGTCATCGAAACCACAAGGAAAAGTTGGCAAAGTCAATATGTTATGCATGAGTGCCGATTTTCCTCATTTGCCCTTTGTTGAGGTTGATGGTTAAAACCATAATTGCTCGATCTACGTAGCTAGATAGGTATGTATTAAAAATTTCCTTCCTATAGCGTCAGAATCAAGGAAGTTTTAAATGAATTAGTGTACCTAAAGTGTTAATTTCATTTGGTATGATTGGATGTCTATACACAAACTAAGTTAAATTAATTAAGTTTATAAATGAAACCAAAAAGTTTCTAAAGCTTTTTTTGAGAAACGCCTTCAATCCTAATAAAAAAAAAAGAAAAAGGAAACCCTTCACCATAGACGACCTCTCCCGCCAAAATCCCGAATTAAAAAAAGAACTTACGTCAACAACACAAATGTCAAAAGCACGTCCATTTTGTTTGCTCACTATCAGCCGAGGGTGCTTCCCGCGTCGTCTTCCACAGCGGAATGGGCCCGCGTCCTAGCCTCGGGAACTTTGTATAGTCAGCCAGTTTTCAACGTGCACTTGCGTCTTGAACTTGGATTTATCTCGATCTTTTATACAGAGTGCTCCGCTTGTTTTTTACGTATGATTGTTTTTTTTTTTATTAGTACCTTTTTATTTGGAATGAATAGCGAAATACAACTGAAACCAACAACCAATTACTGAACTGATTTCAATACTTATAACTCAATCACTATCAAGAACCGTTAATGTGATCCTGATAACATTTAATTAACAGCTGGCCTATTAATTTAAAGGTTTTTCGATGTTTTGGATTAATTATTTTAGGACATAGGATCGTGTTTTACTTTTTTTTAATTGAAAAACTCTTTACTAAGGCACAGTTTCAGCAGTTTAGCAAAATTGTCAAAACCACGTTAAATGAGTTTTACCTGCCAATCACATGAATTGTATTTAATTTGTTAAGTATACCTCTATATTTTAAGAAAATTTATATTCTTGTGTCTCCATAAGTCTTGTTTACGTAATTCCGTAATTAAATAAACGAGTTATTTAAAATCAATGTTCCTTTATTTTTTTCCCTTTATGGATTCCTTAACTTCGTAAATTCGTATGGAGTTACGATTTACGGTAAATATTTATGTTTAATATTCTAAGTCTATCCATGGAATTTCTACAGTACAATGAAATATTTGGAAATTAATGATGAAAAATAAAACCTAAAAAATATATTTCAGATGTTATGGTTCCGCGTGCTTCTCAGCACCCCCTGTAGACCGCGAGGTAAGGCGCGGGGTACCAATGACCTGCTTAGCATAAACGCGCTCCCACGCTCAGATATTCGCGATAGATTCTTGCACGCTCTTAAAAGTGATTTGCTCTATATTTAGGATGTTCGTAGTAAAACAAACATCGATGCGATACATTTAAATACGTGAATGTAATACGTAATTGCGTATTACGATGTGCGTGATTCGACTTAACAGATAACTGATTTTCCCACGCTCGTAAAACCGGACCGCGGCATCGGTTTTGCGGGTTTTTTTCCTAACTATTAATTTTGAACGCGATTTCTTTGTAAAAAACACATTAAGTTTATTAAGCCTATGTTAATGTGGTTGAAACTTTATGGGGCAGGCTTCTCCGTGAGATTCTGGTTGAGTCATCGACATTTCTGTTCGGGTTTGTAAGGAGGCGATCGGGGGCCACGGTCAAGAACGAATTGCGGCCTTGTCATTAACACTATCAATGTTCTACCTTGTACTGATTAATAAATTTATATAATGCCAGTTAGTAATGTTGTCGTAGCTAGCCTGGGCCTTATAAGATATACTGAATTAAGAATCACACGATAGCGATGGTAAAAAAGGTAAAATAGGTATAGCGGTAATAATGTATTTTTTATCTAGTTTATTTATTATATACTTTATTGTACACCTCATATTTAAAGCAGAGATTTTTTTTTAATAAAAATAGTGTACAATGGGCGGTCTTATCGCACAAGGCAATCTCTTACAGACAACCTTTGGATGGACTAAACGAAAGGAGATAGAGTTTGTGCTGTCAGTGAACAAACGTTCTCTTATTAGGTATACATAATAATATAAAATACGTAAATACTATACTAATTAATATACTAATAAATATCTAATATATCATTGAGAAAGGAGCGGAAAAATTATAGTGAAAAGTAATACTCCTTCACCATTTTTTAAACGCTGGTAGCGTTTGGGCACGCCTCACTTCTATGGGTAATGCATTCCACAAACGAGCTACTTGTATACTGAAAGATTTGTCAAAGAAGGAAGTGGAATGCATACGAATTCTTAACTATAGATTTTCCGATGATCTCAAGGACCTAGAATGTGTGTCACAGAGGAACTGAAAGCGTTCTTTAAGATAAAAAGGAGTAGAAGGATTAAAGAGCACATTATAAAGTATTGATGGTCATACTTGCGTAGGCCAAATATGAACCTGATGCAGAGGTTTTGAAGTCGCTCAAGCTTGTCCAATTGGTCTTGGGTGCGATCAAGATAGCAGGCACTATCATAGTTCAGGAAAGGGAGAAGAAGAGATTGTGCTATCGCAATTTTAGTGGTGATGAGAAGAAAATTGCGAAGGCACCTCTGGGAACCTGCTGAAGCAAACAGTTTACGTCTTACTTCCTGTAGTTGCTTAGTCTAGGAAAGCGTGCTGTCAACTTAAATCCCCAAGTTCTTCACGACGTGACTTACAGGAATGGTGGTGTTATTAAATGAAATCTGGAGACGTTCTCGTTTCGATCAGCCGATCTTAGAGACAGTCCGGGAACTACCAACAACAATGACCTGTGTCTTTGTTGGATTAATTTTCAGCCCATACTCAGTTTGGGTCACTCCAGTCACCTATACGAGCCAGGTCCTTATTTATAGTCACAATGGCATCAGATAACTCTCCAAGGGGGCTTGAGTGTAGATTTGCATACAAGTGGTAGAAAGAAGAAAGTCGTTGAGTGATAGGATCAAGAATAAAAAAGAAAGAAAATAAAAAGTGCAAACAGTAGAGGAGATAACACGCCACCCTGCGGCACACCAGCAGAGGTCACACCAAGAAAAGAAAGATTCCTCAATGCAAATACGCTGCCGGCGGCCAAACAGGTACCTATGAAACCAGTCAACTACCGAAGGAGATATGTTAAAAGAGTACAGAATGCCAAGCAAAGTGTCGAAGTCAACCGTATTAAAAGCATTGCTAAAGTCAAGCAGTGCCAGTACTGTTAACTTCCTCATCTTCACCTTCACCTGATATCATCCGTTATATGCACTAGTGCCGAGGTTGTGCTGTGTCCAGGTCGAAAACCAGGTTGGAAGGGATTCAGCAGGTTGTGCTTGGAAAGGAATACGCTGAGTTGTTGGTGGACAAGTTTTTCAAGGATTTTGGATAGGAAAGGGAGAATAGAAATGGGACGATAATCAGAGAAAGATGCAGGATGAGATTTCTTAGGTAAAAGGATAACTTGCGCACCTTTCCAGGTACGTCGACGGAGACGCTACTGGAAACAAAGAAGTTAAGGATGTAAAGGATAACAGGAAGAATGTCATAAAGGATGGAAATGATCATCTTACGGCTGACACAGTCACTGCCAGAAACGGCATTGGATGTAATCGATGCAATACTCTTTTTAACATCACAAGCAGTGAATCGACTTATGACAAAAGGGGAATAATCAGGTAAAGGAAAGTTTGAAAGATGACTTAGTGTAGCAGCTTTGGTGGCCTTATCCAATACGGGCGAAGTACCTAGATAAAACCAGTCGATAATTTGCTATTAACTCTTTTACCTACCCTTATTATGATACAATTTAAACTAGGTTGGTTCCTCACTAACACAACTTTCTTTGAAAAATATTATTCCTGGTAGTATTCTGTTCTATTCTATTCTATTCTCCTGATCCGATTACAAACTTTCTTTGTAACAAAGCTTATCTAAAAAGTTAAACACCGGAAAACTACAAACTTCATTGTTTTTATTGTTAGTTATAGCCTGTAATGTAAGGGCTGTAAGAGTCGAACAGATGGTTCCTTTACGATCTAGATGGCTGAATTTTTATGGTGACGAAAAAAATTGGGCATTATTTCGTTAGTCCAATATCAGCTTGCTAAAGTGGCGGAGAGCTGTAGTGCTATTCTGTAACAACATTTTCGTATCTCGACAGCGGAATCCGAAGTTAGTTTTAAATTAAGACCTTTATGTTGTTTGCAATACAGCTCACTTTGTGAGTTTTATCACTGAGGTGAAGCTCGTTATCGAGATATTTATTTACAGAATAGACTAGCTGGGCGACAAACAGTGGGACAAAGTTTTAAAACTACGACTTGGAAAAAAAAATGAGTTACTAGTTATTCAGTTTTAATAGGTATTAATTTAGGCAAAATATCGAAAATTGTTAATAAGTAATAGTAGTTAGTGACATAAGCTTAAAATGTCTACTAAACTTTTCATTCGGGCCCGTTCGACGGAGCCCCGCTTCGTGGGGCTCCTATTTCTTTATGGCGAGGCGAGGTCTGAAAGACCTCGCTATCCCCTTCTAACCTAACCTCTGTCCGAGTTGGGGTGCCCCAAGTCCCAAGCTCGTAAACTTAATATAAATTATTATATTTGTTGCTCGATCCCATTAATAGACGCACGGTACCTTCCTTTTTTTCGCCGGTTAATAATTTCCCATTGATAATTTTAACACTGTCGAAGACACGCTACTTTATTACCCGTAGGTACCTAAACAAAGTTCCACTATAAACTTCACGGAAAATAATATACTAGTTACGTAACTACTCAGGTCTATAACATTAAACTAACTTGTTAGTTTTAAGCTTAATTTTTGTTAATCCCGAAAATCACGGGATTAGAACATTTGAACCCCGAAGTTTTCAGGACAGTAAACCGTTCGGGATGCGCCTGCAATGATTTCTACCCGTAGGCTGTATGAAAGATGTTTCGTCATCATGGGATGATTGGTAACTCGCTAAATATATCACAGCCTTATCTTTCCGCACAAGGTGAGACAAGTCAACGAAGGGAAATCTTTGTTAGAAACCTACGCAGTAAGCATTGGGGTCGACGTTCCGTTCCCATCACTCATCTGCCTCAATCGAATGTGTCGTGTGTTCATCACAAGGGCGATTCTGTATACATGTCGAAGTGAAGGCTTGGGTGAAGTGATCACGAAGTGTGCTGTCACATGTAATCAATATGGAATGACATCTCACTTCGCGCTCACTTCACCTGAGTTTTCACGGTGAGAGGTTTACAGAATTGACCGGCTGCTTCACCAATAAATAGAATCTTGTGGGCTCATTTGACGAGTCTGTTGTATGATATGTACATTCATAGTTGCGTTAATACAATTAAAATTCTAAGTTAGATACGTATTAGGATTTCAGCTAGCCTTCATCGCAATGGTAAAAAAAAGGCCAAGTGCAAGTCGGACTCTTACACGAAGGGTTCCGTACATAAACCGAAGAAAAGAAAACGTTTCTTGTTGGGAGCCCCCTTGAATTTTTTATTTTACTTGATTTTTATAATTTATTTTTATAGCGGCAATAGAAACACACTGCAGAAATTTCAGCATATTACGGATCTTGAGGTCAACCCGCTGACAGACGGACGGACGGACAGCGGAGGCTTAGTTATAGGGTTCCATTGGCTACCCTGGGTTCCATACCCGAGTACGGAACCCAGAAAAAAACAGGCGGACCTTAAAGCCGGGTGCAAACCAAGATCTGAGCTAATTTGGCTTAGCTATATAAGTTACTAAAGATAAGCTAACCTGAATAACAATGGATGTTTCTGATTTCCCCTAATAGGATTGCTTGACATTAAAAGTTCGGTTTAGCGTGGCTCTAGTCACTAGAGTCTATTGGAACAGGATTCAATGAAGCTTTTGCCATACTAATTAAAGCGATGTTTGCAAAGAATATCACCTATGGATGGATACAACGGATGCGTTCTAACTTTGAGCTAAGGACGCTCGAGCTAATTTAACTTTACTCAAAAAAGCCTACAACTTTGTTAATTTTATTCAATCTTATAAGTCAGTAATTAAAAGTCGGTATTATTTATTTACATAGAGATGATTACTGAGAAGATTTCTCAAAAGGCAAGCCTTAGCACCTACCAAACCAGTACCTATTCTAATATCCCCAAGTGACGTAACAAACCAGTAAAATCCTAGAAGGAAACAGATGAAAAGGAAAATCCTTTCCCTAGATACCTAACAATTAAATAAACTCACAACTATTCCTCATATTCGTCATAAATTTTCAACGCATTTCGTTATAAGTAAGTTGATGCTACATAACGATGTAGTTCAAGCCCATAACGAGTGTGGTTTGCATCGGAGCCGGTCATGGAGCGAACTATTCTCTTGGTCTTACTTGCAGGGCTGAGGTAAGTGCTTGCGCTACCTACCTCATGGTACTTCGGACTAGTCGGTAGTTAGTTAAGTGGAAAATTACAGCAAGTTGTTAGCTATGTTCTTCTCGGTTGCTGTTCATACTTTGCTCTGTAGATTACTTTGTGTTTCGTAAATGAAAAATTCGTTCTTTTTTAATTATTAGCATTCTTTTTCTTTGTTTAGAAAATCCATCCATACTGATATTGCGAAAGTGACTCTGTCTGTCTGTTTGTCCTTTTCACGTCTTAACGGCTAATCAGATTTGGATGAAATTCAGGAAATGGACATTTTTGTAGGATACTTTTATACCGGATGTTTCCTTGGAATCATTTTCGCCGAATTTCAGGTGCTACTTAAATAATATTTTCCCAAAATGTGAATATTTTTTGTATAAAACTAGCTGCTGTCCCAAGGATACATAATTTCGGGATAAAAAGACTGTAATCTACCTCTATGCCATATATCATCAGCCGTTCTGACATTATTGAGTAACAAACGTCCAACTATAAAAACGTCAAAACTTTCGCATGTCCAACCTGTAACAGAATAAACGCAATACCTCTTAAGGGGTCATTGTACTCATCATTATGAACAACTTTCACTATAGGACTAATCCCGAAATCGCAAAAATGAAAATCAGCTGTTCAGTACATTTTGTTTGAGTTGTGCGTAGGTATAGAAATGTATGGGGGAGTCGTTTCTTTTTTCGCGATTTCAGTGTTGGTCCCATAGTGAAAGTTGTTCATAATGATGAGTTCAATGACCCCTTAAGAGGTATTGCGTTTATTCTGTTACAGGTTGTTTAATACTAAAATATTATTGAAAGATTTTCTGACGGGTAAGTCTCACTTTCCTCAGTTTCAGTAAGTAGGTTACCAACATCATTTTCATTCTATTTCAGCTGTGCCTTTGGCGATACCACATCGCCAGAAGAGAACGACAGCGCCGACTGCTTAATTTTAACGCCTCACATTCAAAATGGGGAGGCATCACTAGCAAGAGAACTTGCAGAAGTCAATTCATCACATTTCCTCGGCTTAAAAAGCTATTCAGGATTCATAACAGTGAATGAAGAATACAATTCGAATCTGTTCTTTTGGTTCTTCCCTGCTGCTACCAACCTGACAGAAACACCGCTGATAATATGGCTGCAAGGAGGTCCTGGGTTCTCGTCTATGAAAGGACTATTTGACATCGTTGGACCAATCAAGGTTGAGGATGGAAAAGGTACCTAAAGTTCATGTTTTTATGATTCATTTTTAGTAGGAAGGGTAAGCAAGCGTTGGGTGCGCCTGCACATCTCGTTACGCTATATAATCGAACTGCTTTCCGCCCATGCGAGCGTAGCACAGCGAGGTTGACTCATAATAATAAATCGATTATACTAGCAGTGGCCTGCGATTTTGTTTGCATATTTTCGATTCCACGATTAATCGTCAAATACGTTGATTTTCTAGTATTTTGGTTAACATTATCTATCTATTGATATTGGTAGATAAACATATTTTCTAACCTAGGTATATTAACTTCCCTCGCGCCTATCTACATCTACACTAATATTATAAAGAGGAAAGATTTGTTTGTTTGAAATGAATAGGCTCCGAAACTACTGGACCGATTTGGAAAATTCTTTCAGCAATGGATAGCTACATTATCAGGGAGTAACATAGGGTATATTTTATCCCCGTACTCCCACGGGAACGGGAACTACGCGGGTGAAACCGCGTGACGTCCACTAGTAACTAATATTTCTATTTGCGCTATGCCTCTCAAACTTAAGTTCATTCAATTTCGTATTATTTCCTAATACTAATACTTTTTTATTGTTACAATGTACCGTGCGTGAATAATGTTCGTCTCTAATTGATTAACTATAACTTTTTATTATCGTTGTAATGCGCACTTGAAGTTGTACTGTGTCACAGTCAACTATTTTGTTACTTTCTCCTTCATCTTAAAGAAACTTAGGCATCGTCCTAATTGGCTAACGATCGTACGAGTTAACTGATTGAGTACGAGTAAAATGATTCATGTGCTCGCGCGATGATTTGCTAGCTTCAATTAGGACACTCTATAGAAATTTGTGTGTTTAATCGCGTCGTACGACGAAATCTCATCGTTAACTAGTACAATCGTTAGCCAATTAGGGCGACGCCTATAGCCTAAGCATTAGCTCGGTTATGCCCGAACCTAATGGTATTGAGTATTCAAAAAATTGTTCCCAAAAGACATGAACCTTAGGAACAGTGCTATATTTCTGTTTTTCTATGTCAATTTATGCGGATAGTTTTTACGACCTGTCTGTCTTCTAAACAATAGATGTTTTTTTTAACATCGTGCTAAGTGTTTTAATGCCCTGGGAGTGCTTGTAATGCAGGAAACAATCTCAATCTCGGCCACACGGAAAATCGGGGGATCGAGAGTTCCTATGGAAAAGTTATTCTGATCTTGCTGACATCAATTAATCTATTAGCAATAGGAAAGTTCCTTTCTGCTAAAATGTGTTCCTATACCAGTAACAAATATATACCACAAGCACTTCGCCCGAGACTTCGTCCGCGCTGAAGTTTTCTTAAGGATCCCTATTTTTAAGGTTCCGAATAAAAAACGGAACCCTTATAGGATTACTCGGGTGTCTGTCTGTCCGTCTGTCACAGCCTGTTTTCTCCGGATCCACTGGACCGATCCTGTTGAAATTTGGTACACATATGGACTTCTGTGACCCAAACACGCGTTACGTAAATCACTAAATTTTTAGAACGGGGGTCACTTTTGGGGGTCAAACTAGAAAATTAAAAAGAAAAGTTTTTTGATCAATATCGTGTGACATATCAAATAAAAGGGCTTACTGTGAGGGTTTAATTACATCTTTTTTTCATAATTTTAAAATAAAAGGTTTTGAAGTTATTCAAGAAATTAAACGAAAAATGACCTTTTCGCCCTTATCTCCGAAACTACTGAGCCTAAACTTTTGAAAAATTTGGAGATATATATCTTTACCTATAGATTACAGGAAAACCTATAAGAAGATTATAGTGTTAAAATAACATGTTATTAAAATGAAATTCGTTCGGAACCCTTTGCACGCGAGTCCAACTCGCATTTGCCAGTTTTTTTCTAGTAATAAGTATATAGCCTATGTTACTCGGGGATAATGTAACATTATGATGGTGAAAGAATTTTTGAAATCTGTCATTTAGTTTTAGAGTTTATTTGTTACAAACATATAAAAATACAAATCTTTCCTTTTATAATATTAGTGTAAATAGAAGAGTTCATCTCTGCTAAAATGTACACCAGCACCAAGTATCATTACAATGTTCCTCATCTTGACAACTGGTAATTTTTCAGTGGTTCCAAGAAACGTGTCATGGGCAGATCACTCCATGCTGTTCCTCGACAACCCTGTGGGAGCTGGCTTCAGCTTCACTGATGATGAGAGGGGATACCCGGACAATGAGGATGACGTGAGTAAATTACATATAGTTAAGATTTCCCTGTCGCATGCAAGATGGATTGCGTCAAAGTTTAAACGTGAGAAACTTTGAATATTCCCGAAACATACCTTAGATTAAAGAGTGTAAAAGGGGGTGATTAATAGATCTGCCTGCCTAGCTTTATCTCAAATATATTGGGGCCGGCTTCTAGTCAAGCCGTATTCAGCTGCATACCAGTATATTACGTGGAGCGGCTGCCTACCAGACCTCTACAACCCATTAACTGGGTAACACGGTACTTCTTAGCAAGACTTGTGTCTGTTTTGGGGTGATTAATAGATGACTGACGGCAAAGAGATCTATTTGGAAGAAGAAAACTTACTACGCCGAATTCAAAAAAATACGCATTTAGTTACAAGAGCAGGAAGATGATTTCGCATGTTTGTGAAATATAGGATCTTGTTGATCCTTGCTAGATAACTCTGCATTGTCTAGTGGTTAAGCTATGATGATTATCCAGTTTTGTATCTCCTTCTGTACCTATTTTTGTATTTCTTTGTTCGATCAGCCTTCTTTGAATAGCTCAATTAGAATTACAATATGTTTTTCATTACTCACATCGTGAGTACTTAAATAACTAACAATCTTTCAACTATGTTTCTCATCGTGACTAAGGATGGATAGTGATAATAATCCTCTTCCATGAGTAGTTTGCAATTAGTTTTTATAGCTGTTCTACCTAAGTGTGAAATGTGGCGTCAAGATGATATCTATGCAAATATTTTCCTATTGCTCTAAGGTCATCAAAATCTTTATGGACCGATGGGAATGTAAATAAACTGGTTGAATGCGATGCGATTTGCGAAAGGTCAGGGTGCAATGGCCTTTTAACTAAAGAATCAACTGTTTTCAAGTCGTGATTTTCAAACGCGAATATATTGACAGTCCATAGTATTTTATGGTTTTTATTCGAATCGATCCTTCTGTCTCCCAACTACATATGTTGGGATCGACCACCCGTCCGACTGGATCCAAGAGAGGACCATATTTTACATGGAGTACTCCTATCCAGTGCCATTCGGCCGGTCGATTCTGTAAACTTATCTAAGTGAGGGCTTAGGTGAAGTGATTACGAAGTGAGTTGCCATTCCATCTTTACTATATGGATTGACAGCTCACTTTGTGATCACTTCACCCAAGCCTTTACTTCTACATGTTTACAGAATCGCACTGCTGTAACCATGTCGAAGAGCAGGCCTTCACTTAGACTTGTTTACAGAATCGACCGGCAGACTGCACCGAACTAACGTTTGGCCTTTTTTAATGTAGGTATCTATTCTTTCTGAATAGACAATAGATCATCACCATCATCATTTTAGACTAAAATCACCTTCTGATGAGTTCCTATTATTTCTTCCGTCACGCGTCCCAGATCATCTAGGTGTTTTTTATCGCAACTTTGATGATGTCGTTATCCCAACGCGCTTTTGGACGGCCTATTTCTTTGGTCAAACCCTAACAATCATCAGAACATACGTTCATTTGTTTTCAGTAGTAATTAACACTTAATATTAATAATTGCAGGTCGGCGAGCAAATGCTTGAGTTCCTGAAACAGTTCTTGGAGATGTTCCCAGAGTTGCGATCAGCGCCTCTGTTTGTAGCCGGGGAGTCGTACGCGGGGAAGTACGTGCCCGCCTTGGCGATACAAATCCACAGGCACAACAAGGATAAACCACAGGATCATATCAATATGAAGGTACGTCGTTTCGTTTCTCCGGGACTCGTCGGGCTTCATTGGTTCGGCGTTTTTCTGAAGGTCACCACTGTTGATTCTGGCTTTCAGGAGTGGTTCGGAATGTGAGTAAATAAAAAAAAATGAAGGTATGCAGCGTATTAATTTTAATAAGTTACCTGATTCTCAGGACCGCGACGCGAGCCATGTGTCGAGAACTTTTTTTACCTAGTTGTTAAACAATAAAAAAATTCTATACACATGGCTCGCGTCGCTTTCAATCAGGTGAGATAGTGTTCAATATCTCACCCTGATATAAAGCGATGATTCGGTCGACGAAGGAGCACGTTTGTCTAGTCGTAACCTATTCACTCTTGACTTGAAGATCCTCTGGTTGTAGCTATCAGGAAACACAAACTCCGGCAGGGAATTCCACTCCTTAGCGGTACATCATCTGCCTAACCTTTACTCAACTATATTGGGGTCGGCTTCCAGTCAAACCGGATTCAGCTGAATACCAGTGTTTTGAGTGGAGCGACTGCCAACCTGACCCCACAACCCAGTAACTGGGTAACACGGTACTTCTTGGCAAGACTGGAGTCAGATTTTCTGGCTTCATCTACAAATGACAACTGAGACCATCGGCTTAACGTGTACCGAAGCAAGGAGGAATCTGGGTACGTTCAGATGGTCACCCTATGCACAGAACTACCTCGGCAAACGTTGCTTAGCTTTGAAGATCGACCCCTGGCTTTTATTCTATTGCCCTAGCCTCGTCCTCAGTGGTACGCAGGACGCAGGTACGCACAATGATAATATTTCTAAACCTTTAATGGGTTTGGGTGGTAAGTTTAATAAGTAGCCAGATGCTCTTAAACATTTGTATCAGACAGTGTGACCTTCATGCCCATGATAAAATGAACCTTTCATCTTTTTAGGGTTCTGTAACTCAAAAGGAAAAAACGGAATCCTTAAGGAACACTTTGTTGTCCGTGCGTCTGTCTGTCAAAATCGTTTATCTCGGAAACGCGTGGGGGTATCGAATTGAAATTAAAACCATGTACTCAGATCTATGGTCCCTTCCAGCTGTGAAAAAAAAACGAACAAAAAAATATGCCGCAAAAAACATATATTTCAACACTCTCAAGGGAATCAAAATGTATAGGGTATTTCCTTTTGATCTAGAACTATGAAATTTGGCAAGTAATACCGTCTTATACTATAAATATTGGAAAAGATCTGAAAACTATACATTTGTAATTAAATCATAAAACATAATAATATAGTCTTTATTTAAAGTAATTTGTAGCTCTACAAATTTGTACGGAATCCTCGGTGGGCGAGTCCGACTCGCACTTGGCAGGTATTTGTAAAACTGACAGCCTCGTTGGTTGAAGGCCTGCTGTGCGCGGCGGGCTCCTAATCGTCGTACCCCGGTCGGGCAAATTGTTTTTGGGGTTTCCCCGGTACGATTTATGAATGTCTTAGTATGAATCCGGAGTATTATTATAACCATTGGCTTACAATAAGGTTCCCCTTGCCCTCATCATATCAGCCGAAAGACGTCCACTGCTGGACATGGGCCTCCTCCAAAAGGGGGGGGGGGGTTGCCATAATCGCCACGCTTGGCAGGCGGGTTGGCGATCGCAGTGTATGATATTGATTTTTACAGAGAACGCTACTGCCCATTCTCCGGCGAGTCCCTTAGTCGCCTCTTACGACACCCACGGGAAGTTATGGAATGGTATTATTCTTTTACGGCACCATACGGCACCGGCCGACACCATACGGCCTCTTGTCCTCAGAGGGTCATAAACATAGGCATTGGGAAAGTGTGGCCGTGCTAAACGCCTCTCTTTATTCGTTTGGACAGACTGACAATACAAATTCAGTTTAAAAATCTTTTGTTTTTGTCATTTGGGTCAACACCAGACTCTGTAGGTCAAGCAAGCTCTTACAAACTTTCATTTCTGTTTCAGGGCATCGCAATCGGCAACGGTCTGGTGGAGCTACGAGACATGATGCACTACAGTACTCTATGTGAGGTGCTGGGCATCCTCGAAGGAAATCAGGTCGACCACGTAGCGCTGCTGGAAGAACAGGTCGTCAAGCTTATTGACAGCAAGAGGATGGTGGATGCTGCTAATGTGAGTTTGCTTCAGTTTTAAAACGGAGAGCGAGAGCGGGTGGGTGGGTGTTGGGTAGTTTTGCACGACATCAAGGATTTTGAAAACGGATAAAAACGGAACCTGACTACTTGACATTGCCACTACTCTATTTTACCTACTCTGTACAGATGAATTCCCAGTTAACTTGTTATTTTATTTCTAACTGGTACAAATATCTATTATCCGTTATCCGGCCGCTGGAACACGTCTTCCGGTTTAAATAAATTTTATAATATCAGCCGAAAGACGTCCACTGCTGGATACAGGCCTCCCCAAGTGTTGCCACAACAACCGGTCCGGTGCAGCCATCTAAAAAAGTCTAAATTGGATTGTCTATGTTCCAGAAATTCAACGAAACAATAGAATACATAAAGAAACAAAGCGGCGTCAGCATATACAACTTCGTGGAGGACTCCTCCGCAGCAGCACCAGAATTCGAAGCGTATATCACCAGGAGTGACGTCAGAGAACTGATCCACGTTGGGAACACCACCTTCAACTACAACAACCAGCTGGTCTACGAGAAGATGTTGCCGGACATCGCGAACACTACCAAGCCGTTCATTGAGGAGTTGTTGGAGCATTATGGTGTTTTGAGTTACAGGTTAGATGAGTATAGTTTTTCCTACTGTACGCTGTACCTTTCTGATTAATTTCGTAGCGGGATCCAAGACAGTTGAACCGTTTTTTCGGGACTAGATCTTCATTGACTCAGCTTTTTTCTGGTGTTTGCCACTGTTGATTCTGGATCTCAGAAGTTGCTGTGGTTGGAAACTGTGTGGCGAGCTTTTGAAAAAAAAAGGTACGATGCTCACGTCATCTTAATTTTTTTACTATTACCTAACAGATCTTGGATTTTCCTTAATAGCCTGAAGAAATGTCATTTATTTAATAATGTCAATGTTATTTTAATACGTTACGAACTAAATAACAAATAAACCTAACTATATACATATGAATATACAAAAACAAATACACTCAGGCGTCGAAGAATATACGCATCGCTGTCATCCGGAAACGTGCCCAGAAGACTGGCAGCATTGCCACGTTGAATGGCAATACTAATTCTTTGAGTAAAGAACGATTCAGCCCTCTGGTCACGCAAAGTGTCGATCAGTCGGCGCGAAATGTCCTTAAAAAGGAGACGCGCACTCGAACCCCATGACCCTAGTTTTGACCCTAAACGGCTCAAAACTGTAATTACCAATAAAGTTACAGTATTGGCGCCGCTTGAGGGTCTCAGCAGCCGCAGCAGCAGCGCTGGCACAGCCCGCCGTACCTGGAACATGTGATGGCGCAAGGGTGTCGACACATGTAGCGTCCCACACCACAGGCCTACCCACCTTCCACGGCACCAACGTCATACCATCTGGTCTCTTCCCATCGTCACGTACCAAGCCACTAGGTTCTAGAATTTAAAAAGTAAAAAAACGAAGCCTGTCACTGAAGTTAACCCATCCAATACATACAAGACATCAATGCACATGTTCCAAAATAGCTTCACAAATGGGATAGAATCTTAATGGCGTGTTTATTTTTTTGGAAAATATACTTATACTAGCTTTTGCCCGCGACTTCGTACGCGCATATCCCGTTTTTTCCCGTTCCCGTAGGAATTTCCCATTCCCGTATAGCCTATAGCCTTCCTCGATAAATGGGCTATCCAACACTGAAATAATTTTTCAAATCGGACCAGTAGTTCCTGAGATTAGCGCGTTCAAGCAAACAAACAAACAAACTCTTCAGCTTTATATATTAGTATAGATAAATGGCGGCTGTACGACACGACAATTCACATTTGGTCTATCTAGCTATAGTCGAGGTATACAATTAGTATAACTCCCATTTCGTGGGACTCCATCTAGTGATGCTCGATTTCATACACTAAAAACGTTTGACAATGAATTTCTAACAAGCGTTTTAGTCCTGCCCTACCTACTTATACTTACGAATTCTTTCGCCATCATCATGGTTGTCAAACAGATTCCTGTCAAAGCCTCTTTAGACTTGCTTAATGCTTTCTTTATTTACAGTGGTCAGCTAGATGTGATCCTAGCGTACAGTTTGTCGAAGCACATGTACGGGACAATGAAGTGGTCGCGTCGAGAGTCCTACATACAAGCCCCGAGGCGGCGCCTGCGCAGGTTCGCCAACGGATCCGTTGTTGGGTAAGGAACTTTAATATTTGACTTTCATAACATCCCCCCTCAATCCTATGTCGTCGGGGAGAGTGCAAATGCGCGTAACTAGCATTGAATAAAACCGCGTATGTGACAAATACAGCCAATTTAAGATTTCGCTGGCAACGCACGCAGAATTAACAGAACACATAAATAGAAAGTATTCACAGAACACATAAATTATTACTCTCTATGTAAAAATGAGCTCAAGATCTGTTAAAAAAAATGTTTTAACCTTCTCTTGTAAACTTATCTGTAGTGCAGATACGCGCTATACCTGTAGTAGATTCGCGGTTTTGCACTATCCTCGAAGATATATAAAATTCATTCCGTTACTACTGAGTGAGTACCAGTCTCTCAATGAGACTGACAGACAACGCACAGCCGAAACTGGTCGTAGAAAGCTGGGTATGTAGGTTCCTTGAAGTGAAAGCGAACACTAAGAGAATTTCCCGAAATCCTATGGGAATGGGAAAAAACGCGATATGCGCATAAGAAAGATAGTATCCTTATATGACCCTAGTGTCCATATCCTTTTGAAAAACTATTATCCCTTTAGTCCTCTCCTTTTGCCTCTCTACCGCTTCAGGGAATACTGGCTGCTATTTGTGTATACTTTAACACTTAACAGAACAAGTACCTACCTAAGCTATGGTCAATCGTCAAAAAGTTTTAGAAGTAGTCCAATCAATTTTTTGACAGTTATTATTTTCCCCTATTTTTTTTTAATGGGGTATCATCAAATTTTAACGACTCCTGCACTGAGCGGAGCGGAAGGTAGTGCCAGACTCTTACTAACTAAAACCCATCCGTGTTCCTCCTAATGCCCTTTGCGTTCCAGGGCCTCAGTAATTGGAACAAATTCTGCAGCCCTGGCAGATTGTTTTCCCTTGCACATTTTTTTTCGTATTCAAACTCAACTTTTTACTTTGCAGGTACAAGAAGGCAGGTGGAAATTTCGTCGAAATACTAATTCGGGGTGCTGGACACATGGTGCCGGTTGACCAGCCCGAAGTAGCCAAGTTTATGATAGACAGTTTCATTCAGGAATTCAAATAAACGTTAATTTATTTACAAAGTATGTTTTATTTTGTATTTCTTACAATAATTACACGATATTTACAACTTTTCGTCTTAAAACTATAAGGCACTGAGGGATATGGTAAGGCCTTGGCAGAAATATTATCGACTAGTTCATACAAAAGTCAACTTGGTCATTTGTCATTAAATAATTTATTAGTTGCTAAAGTAATGTCATGGTGTGAATTCTGTACTTCGATTTCGTATTCAATAAAAAATTGTTCTTCACATACCTACAAACTCAATACATGCTGAGATCTGGCATCGCAAGAGAAACCCGGTTCCTATGAACTTTTTAATAACATCCGTTTTATTTTACCCCACTCGGTTTATTTCGATTCAATCAAATGTCTAAACCATCATAACCTATCCATCTAGAACTTCTATAGCAAACAAAAAATATTTTCTTAGTTTTTCTTCTTACGGTTCTGAGAGACCCTTACTACTGTAGATGTCCTTCAATGCGACAACGTCGTTATCAGGAACTTTACAAAGTACGGCTTTACATAGCGGTGCTTCACATATATATAGCTTGAACATAGTGCGGGCAAACTACAGGAACCGAGTCTACAAACATCCAAATATGCTACGCACAACCGCTCAAGGATTTCTGGCACAACCTGAGTAATAACAGTACTGAACACTTCCACTCCTTAGAACATAGTTGAAGTAATACTGGTCTCATCAACATTATTGTACATATAGGCATCCGTCCGTCTCTTCCACCTTAGACCATATACCACGCCACATACGATCGCTAGAAGCAGTAGAACATTCAGGACTATGCTCACGACCATCACAGCTTGAGTACCAGAAGGCGGATCCCCAGGAACTTGAAGTATGGTCTTCGAAATCCCTTCGGTATCATCGTCGATGTACGCAGCTGTATCTTGGGCCATGATATGGTAGTTAGCTGGCAGAGGCAAGTCTTGACCCCTGATGAAGTAGGAGATCATTGACAGGGTCTCTGCTGGTTTGTCCATGGGGACTAGATGGCCTGCACCTCGGACCAGGACTTCGGTTAAACTGCCGCCACTTTTGACGTATCTGGAAAAAAAAATGAGTGTGTCATATCAGCTGAAAGATGCCCACAGGCCAGATGGACATAGGCCTTTCCAAGTGTCGCTACAACAAGCAGTCCTGTGCGTCTCGCATCCTTCGGCTACCCGCGACTCACACCAGGTCATTGGTCCATCTTGTCGGAGGCCTTCGAATGCTGCATCTTCCGGTAGGCGTTCGCCACACCAGAAATTTTTGTCCCCATCGACCATCTGTTCGGCGAGCAATGTGCCCTGCCCACTGTCACTTTAGTTTGGTGATCCTACGGTCTATGTCGGTTACCTACCTTAGTTCTCTTTTTTTACTACCACTTCTTCTTCTTATCGTGGGGGCAGTAAGATCTAACGACCCCACACACCCTAGTGTTAGAGTTTCTAAACCGCCTCAAGGGCGTCTGATATGGTTTACTTGACGACCGCCATTTGGCGGCCGGGACCACCGGCTTGTACGTGCCTTCCGAATCACGGAATCATCTTTTTATCAGACAATCAGGTGATTCAAGCCTGCAATGTCCTAGCCAAACTGGAAAAAACTGTACAAAGTATGCGTCCCGTGGGAATCGAACCCACGACCACCGGGTTACAAGGCAAACGCCTAAACCACATGACCATAGAGGTACTACCACTGATACTATGGTACGTTTGACCACTATCTCGCCTGCTTTGGTAAGCGATGATGCGGTCGAAGATGGAGCACGCTTGTCTATAAGACCTATTCACTCTTGCGGATATCATTATTCCTGATTCGATCACGCAAGGAAATAGTGTGTAAAGATTGGCTATTATCACGAGACAGTTAATACAAAATTACTGTTATAACTAAGGTACTGTAACGCAGCCTTGATACGTGCTGGCAGGAAAGGATTCTATCTACATTTAAGGGTCGTGCAGAAGATTGAAGGCAGAAATGAAGAAGATGATAGCGCGGGTCAGCTAGTTATCCTATGCAATATATACAAAATGCAATATTTAGCCGATGAAAATGTAAGAAACAGCTGATATTTTTTTCGAGTTTTCAGGGTTGATCTCAAAGTAAAAGTTGTTTATAATCACGTGTACTTTCACTGCCTAAGAGGTTGTTGGTGTTTTACAAATAACCCTGTATAATCACAAATCGCTACATTTATTCGTCATCAGTACGATAAATGTACTACTTTTGTTTTTTTTATCCCCCTTATATACTGTCTGTTTATCTACGATTGATAGTAAAATAGTAGATTAGTAATTATCGCTATAGAGTACCATCGAACTTGTTATTATCTATCTAATCGGCTATCAGTTGGCGTTGCCTCCCTCCCCTTAATACCTACGGCTGGTGTTATGTTAGTTGGAAAGAGTTTATGAGAGAGAGAAAAAATTAACACATATTTTCGTTTGTATTGCAAAGCAGTAGATATGTCTTTTTTAGACTTTTGTTAAAAAATGAAGGAGTAAAATGGTTTCATCTCAACGATTTGGAGGTGATTTGGTGTTTTTTTTTCTTATTATGTGATACCGATACATAAATTCTGGCTAAACCAAATTACGTATCATATTATGTAGATTACTACCTATTTTTTCAGATGTAATTTCTCAGTAAATGCCGACGAAAAGTTGCTTCATCTGCACGCTGTTTTTAAACATTTCTCGAGAGAGCAGCTTAAGAGGAAATGCTGGCGGCGAGACTTTGAATGTAAAAAGTCATAATTAGAGGTTTGGCTCTCGACTGTTTTCTCCTCCAATATTGGACCTATACAGGGTTATTTGTAAAACACCAACAACCTCTTAGGCACTGAAAGTACACATGATTATAAACAACTTTTACTTTGAGAACAACCCCGAAAACTCGAAAAAAATATCAGCTGTTTCATACATTTTCATTGGGTAAATATTGCATTTTGTATGAAACAGCTGATATTTTTTTCGAGTTTTCGGGGTTGTTCTCAAAGTAAAAGTTGTTTATAATCACGTTACGTTGTTTATAATAACAATCAGTTGTCTTTCTCTGCCTAAGAGGTTGTTGGTGTTTTGCAAATAACCCTGTATAAGAGACTAGCTGACCCGCGCAACGTCGTCTGCGTCACAATTTTCATTACTGCTCCGCTACTATTGGTCTTAGCGTGATGATATATAGCCTATCCCTCGATAAATGGGCTATCCAACACTGAAATAATTTTTCAAATCGGACCAGTAGTTCCTGAGATTAGCGCGTTCAAGCAAACAAACAAACAAACTCTTCAGCTTTATATATATTAGTATAGATATTTCACAAACTGAATAAGAAGGATGTATACTGTGTCTCTATGTTTTCCTTTTTTGTTTGATTAATAATTGCCAAATTTGTACGCTAGGGCTCTGTTGACAGCGATTTATCGGACAATCTTGAGCATTTTGTGAGAGTTCTAGTGCTTATACGGTTAATAAATCATCAAAAAGGAAAACATAGGGACACAGTATGTTATTCAGTTTGTGAAATATCTCTTAAATCGGTCCAATATTGGGGGAGAAAACAGTCGAGAGCAAAACCTCGAATTATGACTTTTTACATACAAGTCTCGCTGCCAGCATTTCCTCTTAAGCCTTAAGCTCCTTGGGAAAATTCAGCACAAAGGAGAAAAAAAATAGACGTCGCGAGAAGCCTCGAAACATCTCTGTTAATATTAGAATTCATAATTAATGAAAATCTTATAAATTACTAGCTGACCGGGCAAACGTTGTTTTGCCATATAAAATTACAAAAAAATGACAAATAAATAACCTACGACCTATTCTCAGACCTACCAAATATACTTTCACAAAAAAAATCTGAAAAATCGGTCGAGCCGTTTCGGAGGAGTTCGATAACAAACACTATGACACGCGATTTTTATACAACGTGTAACAGAATACCTCTTAAGGGGTCATTGTACTCATCATTATGAACAACTTTCACTATAGGATCAACCCCGAAATTGCGAAAAAAATCAGCTGTACATTTTGTCGAGTTATGCGCACATAAATGTATGGGGGAATTGTTTTTTTTTTCACGATTTCGGTGGTGGTTTCATAGTGAAAGTTGTTCATAATGATGAGTTCAATGACCCCTTAAGAGGAATTCTGTTACACATTGTATAAAAATCGCGTGTCATAGTGTTTGTTATCGAACTCCTCCGAAACGGCTAGACCGATTTTTCTGAATTTTTTTTAAGAGGTATTGCGTTTATTCTGTTACAGGTTGTAGATTAGATGTAGCTCCGAATTTCGCCGTCCGTATCAGGCGGCGTAGTGGGGGCATCACGACATGACGACATGTCGTTTCTGTCACGGCATACATGTTGGTTTTATTGCCAAGGCGCGCCAATAGATGTTTCACATAAAAAAGTAGATGGTAGTAACTTACCCAGCAACCCTATTATCGTGTATCCAAGGAGTCCGTGGTGCGCTAAGGAACTGCTCCCGTTTGTTCCAGCGCCAGTGCTTCCTCCGAGCCTTCGCGTTGGGCACGCATGGAGCTGTCAGGTCCATTTGGCCACTGGAACACAAACAGAAACACCTCGTTATTAGTTGCTTCACAAAGAGCGCAATTGGTTGGCAAAGATTCATCAATAGATGATCCCCTGAAACTTATCAGCCCTTGGTAGCATGTAGAATACTTTTGGACAGAATAAATTTTATAATATCTACAGTTCTTATTTATCAAAGTTTCATTATTATATTCTATCAAGGCAAGTCTGTTATTTGGTTTTAAATTTGTCAAGGCTCTGGAACATAAGCCGTAGTCTCGTAGCCTATAACCGTCTCTAGGGTCCGATCTATCTTTGTATCAAAACTCATCAAAATCCAACCAACTATTAATGAGGGTGAGGACCCATACAGTAAAGAGTCATCGATTTACCAGCCCTTACAGTCCATTCATTTAGAATAAGGCCGTTTCTCGTTCTTGCATAATTATGATCTTGCTTAGAACCTGGAACAGGAACTTAATTGTGGAATATTAATGTCCTTACCAATAAATAAGTATCCTATAATGATTCAGCAGCATCTCGACCTTCGACCTGACTTCGCTCAAGAAGTCAGGAGTAAGCTTCTTATGAGCGGTTCCATTGTGGAAGGTGAACTCTATGCTGCCGACATGCAAGGCCTCGCTGACTTCGGGTCTTCGAATGTAGCTGATGAAGTCATCCAGGTGGTTTATCTCATCTACGAGAATGTTGAAGGTCTGCAGTTGCATCGACATATCATCTAACCTGTTTAAAAGTCGTTCGCGAAGCTGGAATTTAAATAATATTTAAATTAACACGCCTATTTACATAGTATTATTTGCTTGTGGGATATTGGTACCTGCACTAGAAAACCTTGTCACATAGAACACCCGGCCCTCCCACACTTTCAAGTAGTCCCTTAACTTTAAATTAAAGTAACTCTGGTTTATTTTGAAGTCTGATGGATACTTATTTTTCAATTAATTGATAAAGACAGTGATAGCTGAGCAGGCCCTGTCTGAATTTGCGGCATATTAACATACCCGATATTATGAGCCATGACACTTCAATTTGCCAGTGGTCAATCTAGACCTTTTTTTTTACTCCTCCCGCTCTGGGTGAAGCAGAAGGGAGTGTCAGACTCTTACTGACTAAAACCCATCCGTGTTCCTCCTAATGCCCTTTGCGTTCCAGGGCCACGGTGACTCTTTCGAACGAAGTCCGTAACCCTGGCAAGCACTGGCCCTAGCAGGCCCCGTCTGCTATGCTGACATGTCTTTGAAGCGCGCGTGGAACACAGCGCGCCTTCGACCCGGGCTTCGTTTTGATCAGACGGCGAGCCACCCAATTCTCGTCGTTTGCAGACACTACGGTGGCCGGGAATCGCTCTGCGACTCCCGACGGTCAATCTAGACCTAGTTTAGTCATTAGCATTACACCGTTAGGCCTACTTAGGCTTAGGCGTTAGGCTTACTTACTACTGTTAGGCCACTTCGCAAATGTGCGAAAAATATTTTTCAGTACACTTACTCGAAAACTGACTCTTACTGCATCTACTGCTTTAGCCAAAGCTTATTTCACAAAGTGATTTTATTCCTTTTCCTATCGTCAAAATTGAGCGCGCGTCGCTGATATAAAAAAAGTGAGGCACAACCAATTTGAGGACAGGTTGTTCTGGTGATGGTTCTACTTACTTCTGTCGCAGACTCCGTGTCCTCCCCAAGTACGGCTTTGTTGTAGGCATCCTGAAGTGGCTTGACAGCCTGCACCCCCTGGCTGTCCACCAGGCCCCACTGGTAGTAGATGGAGCTATAGTCCGCTATGCTGTCGCGGCTCAGCACTGGGTTGCCCATTATAATGCCCTGGAATTGAATAATTTGCCAAATTGGTCTCGCCGTTTTAGAGAGATGCGCTTCTGAACACCACATTTTTTTAGAGTTCCGTATCCAAACGGAATCCTGTTGTTCTCGTTATTAGACTAGCCAAGTACGCAGAAGATATTTGAGTGTGCCCAAAAGCGGATGCTCTCGCCGTTCCATCTATCTCTTAGTACGATTACGATAACAGATTAATCAATAGTTTCAAAATTGTGGTCGCTTCTCTACTGTGTCTGGCCAGTTTCCAATGTTTCTCTAAAAATATCTATTACCTACTAGCCTGCAGCTTCGCCAACGTAAGTATAATTCGGAAATTCTCCCAAGGCAACATAGCCGCGATAAAAATTTATTTCCCAATCCAGAATGGACAGGATTTTTATCCAAATCCAATTACAACAATAAACAAAAAAAGTCATGTAGTCTACGCGCATAATTTCGTAACGACTGACACAAATTAGATAATTCTTTTTTTGTTATGTTCGTAATTGTCAGTGAGAAGTTTGTATGAAAGAAAATTTTGAAAAAAAAACTGGCCAAGTGCGAGTCGATTTTTTTTAAACATGTTATTTTAACTTCTTACTTTGTTGTGTGTGTTATTTTCTCTTCTTCTTTTTTTACTTCTTATAGGTTTTCCGATAATCTATTGGTAAAGATGTATTATATTCATTTTTTTTTCAAAATTTTTGGCTCAGTAGTTTCGGAGATAAGGGGGTGGAATGGTCATTTTTCGTCTAATTTCTTGAATATCTTCAAAACTATTTAATTTAAAATTATGAAAAAAATATAATTAAAACCCTCACAGTAAGCCCTTTTATTTGATATTTCATACGATATTGTTCAAAAAACTTTTTTTTTAATTTTCTAGTTTGACGCCTAAAAGTGACCCCCTACTACGACTAAAAATTTAATAATTTACGTAACATTTCCGTGTTTGGGTCACAGAAGTCCATATGTGTACCAAATTTCAACAGAATCGGTCCAGTGGATCCGGAGAAAACTGGCTGTGACAGACGGACAGACGGATAGACAGACATACACCCGAGTGATCCTATAAGATTTCGGTTTTTTGTTCGGAACCCTAAAAAACCTGGGCGAAGCCGGGACGGGCCGCTAGTTTATAATATAAGTTAGGACCATCCATTGTAATCAATTCGGAAGTACAAATAAAGGTATTTTGTAAACAGGAAATTGTATAAAAACATTTTCCTTATTTGTGAACTGACAAAGCCTTCACACATCGGAACACCGGAACAATACGACTTATTTATGTATGTTACAGTTATTATTACAATGTAATAAGTTGTTCTATATTTGCTCGGTCGAATATATTAATATGTTTTTATAGTAGCTATGCTGATTGCCTTCATTTTATTGATACGTTTTTTATCCGCTTTTAGAAACATGAAATCTATGTAAACCATTAAAACTAGAGCAACGTACCAAAAGGTGATTGCACTGCAATTATTATTTCTTATTCATCCAATGAATTTAATAATAATATTAAAGTTGTTGGACGAATAAGAAAAAATAATACGAACGAATAAGACTTATGTCTAAAAAAAATGTCTGTGTCTAAAAAATCTGTGTGTGTATGTCTGTTTGTAAAAAATGTGACATGTCTAAAATGGTTTCTCAAAATTGACCAATTAGTTTCAAACTCTACTGAACCAGACTACATTAAAATAACCACACATTTATTAATAAATTAAAACTTTATGCACTAGTAAAACACAGTACAAAGGCGGACTTTATTCCTTAGGCATATTTTACCAGTCGACCTCAGGGTAGTGCAGAGACAAAATGGCAGGTGCAACTTAAAAGGAAAGGTTAACAAAGAGAAAAAAATACAATTATAAATACATACAATACACATTTATAATTAATGCGCTTGGCTCCGACTAAGGGCTACGGGCTACGTCGCGAAGGCTATTACATAGACTACTCAAAAACGTATTTATTTAAACTTTATGCACAATTGTGGTACATGGGCGGACTTAATGCAACAAGGCATCACGCCACGACACGCACACGCACGTACACGCACACGCACGTACACGCACGCGGCACGTATCGTACCTTTTGTACAATAACTAATCGTTGAACATTGGCACCGGGCATTAGGCTGCGTTTCCAGAGATGTGCGATGATGTGTGTGAATGTGAACCAATATAATCGCTTCATTTATGTAGCCTCGCTCAAAGCAAGCAGATCTCTGGTGGAAAAGTACCCTTATAAGGTCTTGAGAGGACCTCGCAAGAATATAAGTTCGGCAAACAATACTGAGCAGTGGTGGCCGAGGGAGCAGTGGTGGCCGAGTGAGCAGTGGTGGCCGAGTGGTAACAGCTTCGACTTACGAGTTGTAGGTCGCGGGTTCAAACCCAGCCAGGCACATTACTTTGTGTAATTTATTTTATCACCACTGCTCTCAAAACGGTGAAGGAAAACATCGTGAGGAAACCGGCATGTCCTAGAACCAAAAATTCGAAGGCATGTGACATTCACCAACCCGCATTGGGCCCGCGTGGTGGATTACGGCCCATTCCCTCTCCTAGAGAGGAGGCCTGAGTCCCAACAGTGGGAACATTATAAGGCCGACTATGCTATGCTATGCTAAACAATACTGTTATCTTGTACTGTTGTCTTGTTGTTCTGTGCTTTGGTGTTGTTGTGATAAATGAGTCTTATCGTGTGGGCAGTAAGGTCTAACGACCCCACACACCCTAATATCAAAGTTTCTAAACCGCCTCAAGGGCCTCTGACATGGTTTATTTGACGACCGCCATTTGGAGGCCGAGACTACCGGCTTATACGTGCCTTCCGAAGCACGGAATCATCTTTTTATCAGAGATTTAGGTGATTCAAGCCTGCAATCTCCAAAATGGAAACAACTTTACAAAGTGGGAATGGAACCCTCGACCACCGGGTCACAAGGCAAACGCCTAAACCACTCAACCACGGGGTCAGTTACGATAATCGAGAACTTCAACAGTTCCTATTTAACAATGTGCTTATTTTTTTTAGAAGACATTGTACTATATCATCAACTAGCTGACCCGCGCAACTTCGTTAGCGTCACAATTTTCGTTACTGCTCCGCTCCTATTGGTCTTAGCGTGATGATATATAGCCTATAGCCTTCCTCGATAAATGGGCTATCTAACACGGAAAGAATTTTTCAAATCGGACCAGTAGTTCCTGAGATTAGCGCGTTCAAGCAAACAAACAAACAAACAAACTCTTCAGCTTTATTATTTATTTATTTATTTATTTATTTATTAAAACTTTATGCACAAGTAAAAAAACACTGTACAAAGGCGGACTTAATGCCTTAGGCATTTTCTACCAGTCAACCTTAGGGTAGTGCAGAGAAAATATGGCAGGTGCAAATTATAGAAAAGAAAAAACAGAGACAGAAAAAAAAATACAACCATAAATAAATAGATACATACATACACATAAATAAAATTTACAACGTTATTAAGAGAGAACGAAACCAACCAATTAACACTGTGAGGATTCTACCAACTTCTTGCGAATGTGCTCACGTGCCTTCACCTTAAAGGACAGCCGACTGGTTGACGTCCTGATGTTCAGAGGAAGCGCATTCCCAAGGAAAATGCCTGGACAAAGAAAGAAGAGTGGATAAACCCAGAGCGGTGTGAGGGACATCGTAGAAGAAGATTATTGGATGAGCGAAGATTTTTACTGTGGGCAGAGCAAAGGAAATGAATTTGTGAAGTAATATAAGAGGGAGAAGAAGGATTATTAAGAAAAGAAAACAAGCTAGTCAGGGCTCTCAGCGCTCTGCGCTGACGGATGGGCAACCATTTCAACAGTGATCGATGCGCTGATACGTGATCATACTTACGGAGGTTAAAGACAAATCGAATGCTCACCGGAAAAAAGAAGACACCGATCGGTATTAAAAGCGAGTTTTACCAACTAATGTTGACATTAACCAGTGTAACAGGTTTACATAATTTTTCGCTTTCAATCATTTTAACTTCAAGTGGTTACCGTGTATTTGTTGTCATTGATGGACGAGTAAAAGTCAAGTAGCTAACCAAGTTAAATAAAATCGTAATGACAAGTACCTAAACGTCAGTTATGTAACATTTTTGTCCAGTTTTTAACGTCTACCTAAGTCAGTGACTACTATGTCTTCTTAAAGCCGTCAGGATTCTGGTGTGGCGGGTACATGCAGCTATAGGTACAAGATGCTGTGAAAAACTGATAGTGCTCTACTATCCCTTTTTGACAATAGAATCATGATGGCTAATGTAACTCGAACATTATTTGAGAGAAACACTCATCATTTGTGTAGCCTTTAGTTTTGGTTATAGGTTTGGTTTGGGAACCCTTACAATCTGACTGGATGCTGAATCATCATATCAGCCGAAAGACGTCCACTGCTGGACATTGGCTTCCCCCAAGATGGGGGGGGGGGGTTGCCATACATAATCGCCACGTTTGGCAGGTGGGTTTGGCGATCGCAGTATATGGTGTTGAGTTTTACAGAGAACGCTGCTGCCCATTCTCTGGCGAGACCCTAAGTCGCTTCTTACGACACTCACGGGCAGTGATAGGATGGTATTATTCTTTTACGGCACCATACGGAACCGGCCGACACCATACGGTCAACGAATGCTGAATACCAGTAACACATGTATCACATGGAACGACTGCCAATTTGACCTCCACTCAGTAACTAGGTAACACGGTACTTGTTGGCAAGATCGGTTTCAGATATCTGCGTAATCATATCAGAATCATAATAGTAACCACACAACAATCTGTATTTAATTTTCATCTTTATCGCTCACGCATCGAGGTTCAAGGTTGATTGGGAAAATTTGACAGTGACGGGTAGCGTGATGTGCTTTCTGATTCTGCTAAAGTGGCCTTTTTAGACCCCCTGACTTCTGACAATACGTTACGACTGTCAAAGGTCTACAAATGACGAGGTACCTACTGAAGAATCTCGATGTGTTAAGATCACCCATCCACAGACCTCGCCAAGCTTTGCTAAACCTTGAATATAGACCAGTGCCGCTGTCATTATTTAGCCACGAGCTAGCCAATCAGAAGATCAATCACAATTATTTCGCGCAAAATCAAGGACAATTTCACGGCTGCCAACCTAAAAATGATTGTTAACTTGACCTTGTCAATTAGTTGTCACATTTATCAGTTGGTATCATTTGCGTCAATTGGCTCATGATGAGATTGCCTTGCCGTTTAGTTTCCGTTATTTAAGCGAGGTGTCAGTGTATTTAACCTCTGTTTGATGGCGTTTTAAAATGTATAAGCAGAGTAATTTAGTGCCATGGCAGTTTATATTGGACATACATTTAAAAATAGAGGAGCTGAGACGTGATGTTATGTGTCAGCTCAGCAGCTGTTTTCTAAGAAGTGGTAGGCAGCGGTACAAGTAGGTCCCTACAGACGGCGAGTATATGATTGCAAATAAATTCATACTCCGGGTTGCCTGGAGAAAGTCATGACGGAAAAACTACCCGAATCAACGTTTGAAACAACTGCTACCGATAAACTCCTGGTCGAATATCAAATATCTAACATTGCCTAACTTGGAGACCGAACCCCAAAGACTATAAAACCTCTATTCTCTATGCCGAACCCACTCGTGGGTACACGAACGAACGCACTCAACCATCAACGAAACACTCAGACACGAGTGATAAGTACTAAAGTTCATAGACTTAAAAGCTCTTATGCCGTTTCATCATCGGACAACAAGACGTTCAGCGATGCGCAACCATTACATGGTGGACATCCCATCCATACACACAAAAGTTTTCGAGTATGCGTTCATTGTGAATCCACAACTAAGGTACAACAACAACAAATACATTATTATTATTACAACCCCTTATCTATACCCTGAGGTATGCAAAGAAAACGTGCTCTATCTTCGACCACATCACATAACTACATCAAATGTATGTGATGCAGCTACATAATATGTGTTCGTACCTGTAAGTTAACATCCAGAATACCAATGTCCCGGTCCTGTTCGAGTATTTTCACGCCGAGAGCGGGCAGGTAGCGGCCAGCATACGACTCCCCCGCGATGTAGAGAGGAGCCTTGCTGACCTCCGGGAAGACCAGCCGGAACTGCCTCAGAGCGGTGTATAGGTGGCTTGAACACTGAAATATTAAACATCATTCATCATCATCATCAACATCATGATAACAGCCGAAAGACGTCCTTTGCTGGACATAGGCCTCCCCCAAAGGGAGAGGGGGTTGCCATAATCGCCAGGCTTGGCAGGCGGGTTGGCGATCGCAAACATCATAACATTAACATAATAATATCAAGCCACAATTCCCCTAAAATAACATTACGCTTGTAGGATATACCTAAAGGGTTAGGCAGAGTTAAACCTCTTGCCTATATTGAGGTGGATATTTAGGTAGTTACAACCATATATATTCGATAGGTATTAAAATTAAACTTTTACTTTTTAGATTTATGCGATATAACTAAGCGCAGTGGAAGCGTGCTGGGCCCATAACCTGTAGAAATACAACTAAGATTACGCGAAGTAAATGAAGATTACGCGGAGCGACATATTTTCAGTTTACAAAGTGTCAGAGTGAGAGAGCCGTAGAACGACTAGTGCCACGAGAGGCAATAAATGTAACTAAGTATATTTTTAAGTCTTGGATACTGGGGATTACAGCCATCCTTTTTTCAACAATTAGGCACTATCATTGCTAAATACATCACGGCGGTATTCCCCTAGGGGTTTTGCAGAAGCATACACAGACCTTCTCTCAAAAGAGGGTGTGGAATATAATCCATCAAGCTAGCCCAGTGGAGATTGGTTCCAGGGTATACTGGTTTGATCTATTTTTTTATTACCGTTGAGGTCAAGTTATGGCTACGAATTTTGTTACCTGAGCTGTAAACGATAGGGGCCAGGCTTTATCGACCCGTCATTATTTATGCCCCGGTGATGATTTCTCACCTGGGCATAATGTACATATAGACAGAAAGATCAATATAAGTAGGTAGAGAGAACACAGGTAAGCACAGACATTAGGCTGCTCTCTCGAGAAATGCTTAAAAACAGTGTGCAGATGAAGTAACTTTTCGTCGGCATTTACTGAGAAATTACATCTGAAAAAAATAGGTAGCAATCTAATTGGTTTAGCCAGAATTAATGTATCGGTATCATATAATAAGAAAAAAAATCACCAAATCACCTCCAAATCAGCTTCGTTTATATGCACAAGGTCATTGGCATGTAGAGAAGCCTTAAATTCAAATCAAATACCGACTGCCTGAAGAAAAAGCTGCCTATACAAACTATAGAAAGGTTAGCAGTTTGTGAATACAATTATGCTTTAATAATCCTCCTATCCAACTAATATGGATGGATGGGTACTTGATACTCTTTCACGTCAGAACGCCTGAAAGGGTCTTCATGAAATTTGGCACAGAGGTAGATTATAGCCAATTTTGTTCGTCATTCACGCGGGCGGGCGGAGCCGCGAGCGACAGCTAGGTAGTTAATTTATAAATTGCATTAAGTAACCGGTTTTTATATCACCGCAAACACACGTGTCTACAAAAATTTTCTTGATAGACAGGTGTAGGATATAGATATATAAATACCTATACCTATTTCTATTGCGAATTCGTGATTGTGATGAAGGAAAATTTTGTTGTTTTTGTATAAATTCCGAGTTCGTGATACTTCATGCTTAATTACAAACCCACTGTTGCTATTGTTAAGATAAGGTAGGTACAGATAAACTTACTAATAAATATACTTAGGTACTAATAAACAACTTCGTCGTCGAGGTTAAGTTTGAGGTGGACATTTCATGCAAAGGGCAATTATACGATTTGGCTACGCCAGACATATCTATATCTATATATATTTACTAATATACAAAGCTGAAGAGTTTGTTTGTTTGTTTGCTTGAACGCGCTAATCTCAGGAACTGCTGGTCCGATTTGAAAAATTATTTCAGTGTTAGATAGCCCATTTATCGAGGAAGGCTATAGGCTATATCATCACACTAAGACCAATAGGAGCGGAGCAGACAAAGTTGCGCGGGTCAACTGGTGTAATTATATTATCATCACATAAAAACATCATCTGCATTTATGAACGGCCTAAGCATCTTCAAGCCCCTTCATTGAATGTTGTACCTATTAGACGCATTGGCTGGATGACATGCAGGTCGCTGATTAAACGGCGCCGTTGACGAAAAGGCTAGGCCGTTAATTAACTGCTGATTTACCACCAACTGGCTGCGATGTAAGAACCTACGAACTAATACAAACACGTAAAAAAAACGCTTTTTAGTATGAGAATTAGCCTTCTCATTTAGATACTTAATGAGTAAGTTTTCTATAAATGTCTTTAGAATAAATTAACCGATAAAAAAAACGAATAATTAAATAATTTTATTGGTATTGAAATTCGAGATAAACACGTACCTACTGGCGATGTACTGTATTATGACAACCAACAAACCTATTTCTAAAATCTGACACCGACACACCCACATTTCATAAGAGTCGAACGTCCTTCAAATATTTATTTATTTTGTATAAATTATATACGTATATAATTTATACAAAGTAAATAAATACCAGCATTTCTTGAGTATCAAATCAAAACCCATCGATATTCAAGTAGTTGATAAAACAGAAGCTCCGTTGAACAACATTACAAACTTCACTCCACACGCGGAAGTTTTCAGACACGCTTCATTGAGTTGCTAGCAAAAACGACCGTGTACAGCCAGCAACAAATGTTAGCGCAAGAGTCCTACGAAGTAATAACAATTACTTAGGTACGTTATTTAAAAACCGCCCAAGTTCGTAGGACTCGCGCGCAAAGGGTGCCAAACGAATCCTTTTTAAACCTCTACCATTTTCCAGATTTTCCTATAATCTTTGAGGAAATAACTGTTTTGTATTTCCTTAATCTTAGGCTCCGCAGTTTAGGAGATAATATCATTCCGAGATTTTTCTTTAACATTATGGCTTAGGGCTCTGATTCTGTCATCATAAACAATGGCTTTTGTTGCTGACTGTACGAACATTACGAATCCAGTTGTGCTTTAAAGGAAATACCTATTATTTTATGCAGCTGATCGTACCTATTAAAAAATCCTGTGCACGATTTATTTGAAGACAAATAATTTGATTGTAAATTACTGTTATTTATATGATAATTTTATATTATTATGAGTATGGTATTAATTGAGTGATCGACATACGACAGAACTTGTTTAGACTGGCTGAAACGTTTTGATGGCAACTAATAATACCTACCTATAATTAACAACATAGGTATCTACTAAGTATCTAACTAAGTAGGTACACTAATAAACCTGAATTCATAACGCATAAAGGTAAAACTGCTTGTAGGACATAATTATTTGAATATCTACCATTTTTATGTTCCGATAAGACTGGTAACACAGAGCTCCAGCTTTCTAACGAGGTAAAGTATCTAGGCGTCCTCCTAGACAGTAAGTTAAACTGGAGCAATCACCTAGACTTCAAACTAAACAGGGCCTGCATTACCTTCTGGCAGTGCAAGAAAATGATAGGGAAAAAGTGGGGCCTATCTCCCAAAATAATACTATGGCTGTACAGCGCAGTAATTCGGCCCATGTTAACCTACGGGGCCGTGGTGTGGTGGCCACGCACAAAGCTAGCTACAGCCGTAAACAAGTTACAACACATGCAAAGGCTAGCCTGCATGGCGACGACGGGCTGCATGAGGACTACTCCAACTGCGGCACTGGAAGCCATGCTGGGTCTCCCTCCGCTACACTTGTTTATACAACAGGAAGCGACGATGGCAGCAGTACGCCTTAAAACACTGAATCTCTGGGGTAAGAGAGAAACACGGCACACCGCTTTGCTCGAGGAGCTCAATAATGAACTCCCAATAACAAAAGCAACCAATGACCGGGTACCCAAGCAATTTATCTTCGATAAAAAATACAAAATCCAATTGCATGAGGATCATCGTTGCGAGGGGCTGTGCCCCGCAGAGCTGCGGATCTTCACCGATGGATCAAAAACAGGTACAGGTACTGGTGCGGGAATCTTCTCAGAGGATCTCAACATCCACATAGCCACACCATTGGGGGTCCACAACACAGTGTTCCAAGCTGAATGCATGGGCATTTCTCTGGCGGCATCAGCCATCCTAACCAGGGAAGTTAAAGACCAGTCAATACGCATACTCTCGGACAGCATGGCTGTCCTGCAAGCTCTGAACAGCCACACGGTCAACTCTGGGCTGATTCTCGAGTGTCACCAACGTCTTAATCAGGTTGGTAGACATAATAAAGTAACCATTCAATGGATCAAGGGACACAGCGAGTCCCGAGGCAACGATGCAGCGGATGAACTCGCCAGAAGGGGTTCGAGTATGGCAGCGATGGGACCTGAACCCATCGTGCCTCTGCCTTTCGGGTACATACGCAATCTGGTAAGGAAACGCACCGGAGAAAAACATCACAAGCTATGGGTTGACCATGGTGAGTGTAGGCAGGCCAAAGAGGCACTTCCCTCTATAGATGGCCGATTCACTAAACAAGCCCTAAGACTGACTAAACAATAGTTGCGTACAGTCACAGCCGTAACAACTGGCCACGGGTCTTTTAATAAACACCTCTATGCTATAGGAGTCACTGACAGCCCGCTATGCAGAGCCTGCATGGAGGAGAATGAGACAGCAGCACACCTGCTTCTAAGCTGCCCGGTAGTCGCGGATTACAGGGCCAAGTACTTCGGTAACCCAGGTACCCTCAGTGAGATAGTTGGAAACACCAAGGCTTTGCTGGCCTTCCTTGGGGAGCTGGGGTGGATCGAATGACACATTTGTCCCACCTGCACGCAAAATACGCGCTTAGTCGTGGAGTTGCGGAAACCAGCCCGATTTACATACAAGACTGGTAACCATAACTTTTATTAGTATATTTTCCCCATAAAAATTAAGCATAAAATTATATCTTAAGCCATATAACTTTATGACCGATTAACAGATAGAAATGGCCGCTATAGTCCTTATAAGGTCTAATTTGTAAAGTGCTACATACAACTACAAGGACCTTTTGGCACTTGAATGACATTGGTTGAGGACGTTAGCAAATGTGTTTGTGAAATAAGGACACAGCACTCGTATATCAACTCGGAAAGGGATCGTCACCGTATCAACTCGAGCCATACAGTATTATTAATTAAAACTCCCTACTGCAACGCACAGTAATCGGAATGGTAATCGGGACAAACGTGGCGACGCCTAGCCGTAAGCACGGCAACGCGGACGCCTAACCGTAGCCGAGTCGACGTACCGGAGCGTCCGGAGCTGTTGATCCGCTTTGGTTACGTGCTTACTGTAAGGTTGACGCCTGTTTGACGGTGAGGCGAAAGGCGATACGATTACGATCCCTTTCCGAGTTGATATTTGTGCTGTGTCCTATAAGGTGTCCCTAGTCGTTGATATTGTTATAGAAAAGGGACATTCAATAAGAGAGTGGACTGAGCGATGTCCTTACAAACTTGTTCACCCTGTTAAACACTATTGTATGAGGTTCTTACCGTGGCCATGTCTTGAATGAAGCCGTCAGGACTGTCTGTAAAGCTGAATCCAGCGCCAATAGGGTTGTCGATAAAGAGGAGCGAATGATCCCTCCCCCATGACGATTTGCGCACTGAAATCAGAAT
The DNA here is from genome assembly GCA_947578705.1 of Lacanobia wlatinum. Classification (NCBI taxonomy): domain Eukaryota; kingdom Metazoa; phylum Arthropoda; class Insecta; order Lepidoptera; family Noctuidae; genus Lacanobia; species Lacanobia wlatinum. The sequence continues at coordinate 7,513,673 of OX388028.1, read as the reverse complement.
AGATTAGCTAAAGTTTATTTCATTCCGTTACTTCACGGACACAAAAACAAAAACAAATCTCTTTTTAATTCGTTCCCAACTTCTGCTTAGTCAACAAATACAATAATAAGTAACTTTTAGAAGTAGATACAATAATACCGTTTTCTTTTTTATGGTGAAATCCTCATGGATACCATCGACGTACCTCTATAGTCCGTGTTATATCGGACTCCTATGGAAAAAAACCCAAACCCCACAGTTCCTACCGTTACCATAAGTCGGGGGCCCGGGATGCAATAAAATTCACGTGCACCTTCGACTGACAATAGTGACTTGACGGAAGTCTTGCGGCATGGAATGGAGTACTACATTCCGTTCTCAGACTTAACAATGTCTGGCGAAGCTCGCCCTTGGTTTGGTGCCGAGTGGAATCGCGCTAATGGGCTTAAACATGCAGCATGCCTAGTATGGGTCGACGCCCATACACACAAAGCAAATGAAGTGAGTCTGAAGAAGAGAGCTGCCAAGACCTGCAAGAAGGTATGCCGGAGGGCTCGGTTTGACCACATTAGCTGAAAAGGGAACAAACTTGCTTCATACCCAGCAGGTAGTAAGGCTTTTTGGTTCCGACGGTATTCCGGCAATTGTACTGAAGACTTGTGTGCCTGAGTTGTCTCTGATATTGAGATTTGAGACCGGGATAGTGCCGATGGCTTGGAAGCAAGCTAACGTGCAGCCCGTGCCCAAGAAGAGTAGTCGAGCTGAGCCAGCGAATTATAGACCCATCTCGGTAAAGTCCTTACTCTGTAAGAGTAAGCGTGCTGAACCGTAAGCTCCTGGCATTCCAGCCAAAATATTTAGCTACTTAGTAAACAGTTTTGTCGACATCTAATAAAACAAGGTGTTTTGTTTGCACATCAATTGTGAGAACGACTCATATGGACCAACATAAGCCTAAATTTTTTTTATATTTGCTGAATCATTTTGTCTGCATGAACCACGAGACCCTTGACTTTTGAAACAAGCTCTTGAAAGTTACTTGTCCTTCACACAAGTTTGGCATTATTTATGGTTTACGTTGATTAATAGTTTTTTTTTACGTTTGTAGTATTTGTAATGGTTTTCCAACATGTGCGTGTGGTTTGAGGCCCACTTTGTTAAAACTCTTTGAAAATGTGCTTATGGTAATTTGTGGCTGTATATCGGCTCAATCATAGGATCAAGGCAACGGTTTTATCATTGTTAAAATAGAAACTACCGATAGACATCATTAGTTAGTAGTTTAAATGCTGATTGGACCACGTCACAGGCAGCAGAAGCAATAAGAATTTTCCCTCAGAAAAACTGAGGTGGAACTAGTACTTCTACTGTGAGAGGAACTACTGATAAAATCGTGAATGTTCGTCTTGGGAGAACGAAGATTCAGAATAAAAATATTTGTAGCTACGGTTGTTTGACTCGCATTTAAATTTGTAGAATTTTGTAACAGCAAAGTTGTTTATTTATTTAAACTTTATGTGCGATAGTGAACGTGACACCTATTTACTTTATATAGGCGGCCTTAAAATAACAAGGTTTTCTCTACCAGTCAATTTTCCTTTTCACCCACTTTCAAGTGACAATGGCAACATAATATTGTCATCAAAAGCATCGATCAAAAGTAATTTAATAGGTAGATACAGTCAACAAAGCTATTTGGTATACAGGCAAAAATATTAATTTTTCCACAGCACTGCCAATTTTTATTTCTAATGTGTGCATTACAATTTTTTAAGCTTTTGATATACTTACGAGTGTGTTGTACAATAATTGTCTACTCAGTACACTCACAACATTGTTTAAAAGTAGTTGCAAGTTAGCTGCCTGCATACTCAATAGCTATTTGTTGCTTTGTGCCTACGCTGATATCGTCGCCACGCAAAAACCTGTGTCGCAGACCAGAAAGGGGGATAAGAAGAGTTGCTGTGAACCTGCCGACTGGGGTTCGAAACAGCTAGGGCCAGTTACAGGCACGTGTGACAAAGATGGCTTTGTGAAGGTGGAGAGGAAGAAGAGGAAGAAGCCTCCTAGTCGGAACCAGTGCGGGACCGCGTTGGTAGGACCCAATATCCTGCGTCCAGCAATACCTTCGACGCAGCTCTATGTGTCCCGGCTACATCACACCACGAAGGTGGAGGAGATCGTGGAGTATGTTCGAGCAAAGACCAACTGGATCTTGAGGGTCGAGAAGTTGGAGTCGCGCCACAACACGAATTTCAAGTCGTTCGTGGTGCAAGTACCGACTCATCATATTGAGATCTTCCTCAAGGAAGAGTTTTGGCCGAAGGGTGTCGTGTATCGGCGATTTCGCGGAAGGCTACGCGACACCACACAGCGCAACACGACGCCGTCACTTCGTGTACAATAGTTAGTTTATATTTTTAATGTTTTTATAAATATGTATGATAGTCTGTAAGGTATATATGTTATGTGTCTTTGTTACCTGAATTAAATGATATATTATTATTATAAAGGCTCCCACAAAGAAAACAAGTGTTCTTAGTAGGTACCTAATTGTTCTACTGGTCATATGCGGAATACAATTTTTTTTAAAGTGTTGTCGCATATGGTTGTTTCTGTCTGAAAGAACCTTAATTAAGTATATTGTCTGACCGCTAAATATACCTCTACAGTCAAACACTGACCTCGGCTCTTACACCAATCAATCAACTGTTACCATCTCAAACTGGCATGGCTAATGTCTTCAGCATTTAACATCATACTTAGTTGTTATTTCATTTTTAGTTTTATTTCGTAACAATAGTCTGTGATATTTAATCAAAACCGGTTGACATGAGAGAGATATTTTATTCTTTACATTAATCTGGCCCTCGGAAACCGGTAATAAGCCAGAAATTCACCTTGAATTGTTGCCATGTACGGAGAATTGTTGACACGAAAGTGTATTGGAATTTATTGAAAGTCACTGGGGAAGGAAACTGCGTCCTTTTGGGATTTGCTCCCGTGGCTTAATTAAGGCTTGTATACATGCCAATGACCTTGTGCATACAAACGGAGCTAACTACTCCTCTTCGCGCCACTCCGCATTTTTAATTTATTATAAAAAATAACACATATTTTTAAAAACTAACAAAACCAAATTATTTTCATTTGTATTGCAAAGCAGTAGATATTTTTTTTTGACTTTTGTTAAAAATGAAGGAGTAAAATGGTTTCATCTCAACGATTTGGAGGTGATTTTTTTCTACTTATGTGATACCGATACATACATTCTGGCTTAACCAAATTACGTATCATATCATGAAGATTACTACCTATTTATTTTCAGATGTATCTTCGCAGTAAATGCCGACGAAAAGTTGCTTCATCTGCACACTGTTTTAAGCATTTCTCGAGAGAGCAGCCTTAATCCATAGGCCTTGACCTTGCAATTTTTTGAAGAAAAAAAGGAGCTTATCGCATTTAGCGAGTGTAGCTTTCTTTGAGTGAAAGAATTTCCGAAATTGAGTGAGTACAAACACATAAACAAACAAATTTATTCTATTTAGTCTTTCTTATTCAGTTTTGAAATTATACAAGGTATTTGGGTAGGTTGAAGATCATTTGGCGCATTTTCCATAACCTATTTTTTTTTTTTTGTAGATTTGAAAATATTTAGAAAACATAGACAGCGAAAGCGTCTATGTTCCTGATTAAACTACTGATATATCGCAGTAGAACCGCGGGATTTTTTTGCATCTTCATCTTAGTTCAACCAACCCGAGAAAAAAAATGATGCAGTGAGAAAATAATTATATAGAATAGGTATTTAACATTTGTACATAGACAGACTTAGATAATACCACAAGGCTGGCAGTCTATAGTCATGATATTTCTGCTTTATTTTTGAGGACGAAATGTCATAAATCACAGAACGTTTATTTTACCTTCCATTTTACACTAAACGTTATTTAATAGAGCAGTTTGCTGCACACATAAGTGCACTAACACCGATCCACATTATTCCACATAATATTCTATTCCAGCCACATACCTTTTGTAGGTATTCACTTATTTCTGTATCCATTGTGACTAATAACTACGCTTACAGTTTATTTTATCTTGAATTCAGGAATTCCCACGCAGCAGTTTCTGTGTACCGACCGGTGCGCACTTTCAAATTACACGGCAAACATTTATGCACATACTCTTCCCATGTGGAAATTCCAAATCACCTTTTAATTTTATTGAACACAGTGTGTGCATTTTGATTTTTGATGGATTGTGTGAGGAGCAATATAAAAGAAAAGGTAGTTAGTGATAACGTGACGGCTGGTAGGACAAAATGGAAGAAAAAACGCGTTGCACCGTTCCAAGTAAGGAAGCGTTCAAGTATTATGTAACGAATTTAGGGGGAGGGGGGGATCTTGTAAAACGTTACGCTGCGTTACAGGGGGGGGTTGTGATTTTGGTTTGAACTACACGTTAAGTAACATTTTTTTATAACCCTTCAGAAAAGTCGCGTAGAGAGATTCTCTCACGCATTTTTTTTAAAACTTTTCTTTTCTCGAAATTCAAATGGAACGACTTTCCGGTACTTTACGCCACATACATACATACACCATACATACAAACGCCATTGCATACTTTTAGGTAAAAATGGTCACTTGGTGGTTACGTAACGTTTTACTACGGGGGAGGGGGGTACAGAAAAACGTTACGGTGCGTTACATGGGGGGGAGGAGGGGTCAAAAATCTCCAAGAATTGCGTTATGTAATACTTGAACACTCCCTAACATGGGATAAGGGCAGGAAGATGATGGTGTCAGTGTGTGCATTCTGCATAGTAAGAAGAACCTATGATAACCTTAGTTTTATAATAGACTAGCGACAGGCTCCGGTCTTGCAAAGTGCAAATTATACTCCTCTCTATTATTTTAAAGGATTTGACTATGGTTTTAACTAATAGTAGTTAAAACCATAGCAAAATCCTTTAAAAGAAGTAAGCGGAGAAGCAGTCAGAGGCAAACAACGACTTTTTTTATAGCTATTTCGATATTATAAAACAACACTGACTTATTTACAAACAAAATCTCCCTGAAAGTCATACAGCTTTAAAAGCGGCTTGATGTTAGTTTTGCAAAAAAGTAAAAAGTGAATGAAAAACCAAAGAAAAATCTCGAGAGCCTCATTCAGGAAGTAAGAAAACTGAGTCGTTATAGAAACAAATGAGTTGACGGTTGCATAAACTAGGACTAGATAATAAGCCTCATTATATCTATCGTAGTAGGTAAGTACTTCATCGACTTCTGATCTATTACAAACTAGCTTTTGCCCGTGCCTTTGTACGCACATATCCCATTTTTCCCGTTCAGAAAGGAATTTCGGAAAATCCTCTTTTAGTACTCTATGGAGTGTAGAGAACCTTCATGCCAAATTTCAGCTTTCTACGATCCGTACTTTCGGCCGTGGGTTGTCTGTCAGTCAGTCACTCACTCACTCAATAACGGAAGAATTTTATAAATTAGGATTGATGATGATTATATAGGTAACTTACAACAGAGTCCATATCTACCGGTATACATACCTACATAAGTAGGTAAATGCACAGACAAGAATAATAGCAGTTCATGATAAGTCTAAAAGAGGCCTAAAATTCCAACAAATTTATCCAAAACGGAACTGAGGTCATTGCGTTTGAGAGTAACGTGATAACGTCTGGCAGAAATTGGGCTAACCTTAATTTGTCCCATTGGGAAATCCCGTGCAAAGCAGAATTCAGTCAAATGGCGAAGACTGTACTGGTACACATTGTTACAAGTAAATTAGTATTTATGGTTTGACACATGGGCATTATGTCGGGGTTTCCCTAATCTCGATTAGATTCTAACTGGAACAACGGACTTGGTTAAGGTCATTTTTTTACTATTAATAGGCATACGTTTGACCACTATCTCACCTGATGGTAAGCGATAATGCGGTCGAAGATAGAGCACGTTAGCCTAGAAGTAACCTATTCACTCTTGTCTTAAAGACTCCCAGGTTGTAGCTATCAGGAAACACAGACTCTGGCAGGGAATTCCACTCCTTAGCTGTACTGCACTATGAATGTGTTCCCAAAACGTTTTGTGCGTGTAGGTGGGATAATGTCCACCATTTAACGGTGGCGCATCGCCGTTCGTCTTGTGGTCCGATGATGGAACGGGCTTGGCGGAATTAAATCATGTAATACCATCGCACACTCACCAAAATGCAACCGATAGAAAACCGACAGGCCAGCAACAAGGTCATAATCGTGCAGGGCATTGGCGAGGACACCAAACAAGTTTGCGCATGATTTTCATTACAAAAAGTTATTATCCTATTCTGCACTATTATTAAAAACAAGAAAATAATCTAAAAAATACATAGGTAGCAAATTGATTGACCCCTAGGTCTCCACCACCACAACTTAAAAAAAGTTGTGGTGGTGGAGACCTAGGAGGTTTTTTGCCTGTACCTACGGATGTTTGTCAATCAGTTACACCTACAAAGTACCTAGGATTTGGATGAAACTTAACACACAGAATTCCACTGTCCATGGCCTAAATCAGTACCTAGGTACTCATGATACTTTCTATCCCGGTGCTACCGGTGTCTACCGATGATGGAACGGGCGAAATTAAATTATCCCAGGGTCTCCTGGGATAATTTAATTTCGCCCGTTCCATCATCGGATCACAAGACGAACGGCGAAGCGCCACCTGTACATGGTGGACATCCCACCCACACGCACAAAACGTTTTGGGAACACATTCATTGTGGGTACCGCTAAGGAGTGGAATTCCCTGCCGGAGTCTGTGTTTCCTGATAGCTACAACCTGGGAGTCTTTAAGTCAAGAGTAAATAGGTTACTTCTAGGTAAGCGTGCTCCATCTTTGATCACATCATCGTTTACCAACAGGTGAGATAGTGGTCAAGCGCGTGCCTATCAATAGTATAAAAAAAAAAAAATTAAGTCGTAAGCCGAAGCTAGTAGGTGCAAAAATAAATTCTGCTTGACCCAAGAATCGCAAGCGCATATACCGATCGAGGGGTCAGCTTCCCAGGCGAGCAATAACAGCCGGTAATTGCATTATTGATTTAGGAAGTCGCAGTTGCCATCCTGGACAAGATTCGCACCCTATCGTGTGTGGCCAGCTGTCGTCATCGCAGGAAAGTTTTGTGCGAAGATAATGGGATATTTCTGTTAAGGTCGTTTTGTTTTTGTAAATATATAATCTATATAAGAAAGCTGAAGAGTTGTTTGCTTGAACGCGCTAATCTCAGGAACTACTGGTTCGTAATTAAGTAAGTGTTGAATAGCTCATTTAACGAAGAAGGCCTACAACCAATAGCAGCGGAGCATTAGTGAAAATGTGACGCAGACGAAGTTGCGCGAGTCAGCTAGTAAGTAATAATACTTTTGTCTTTACCGTGCTTAAAACCCTGTCGGTTATATTTCTATAAAGTACCAACGGAAGGAAGCACTGCATTATTGATTAATTGCTTCTGTGCTGTCACGCATTATGATAGGGTTACCCACAAATAGGGTAACACTATAAAAGTGTAGACCAACATCGATTAATTAAACTCATGATCATCATTATAGTATCAGCCGAAAGACGTCCACTGCTGGACATAGGCCTCCCCTAAGTGACGCCACAACCAACCGGTCCTGTGCGTCTCGTATCCATCGGCTACCCGCGACCCTCACCAGGTCATGAGTCCACCTTGTGGGAGGCCTTACAACGTTGCGTCTTCACGCGGTCGCCACTCCAGAACTTTTCGGCCATATCGACCATCCGTTCTATGAGCAATGTGCCCTTCTACCACCGCTCTCTTCGCCAAACTGAACTGCCTGAAACTGCCTTGGTTCTCTTGCGGATATTATCATTCCTGATTCGATCACTCAAGGAAATTTCAAGCGTTACCCTCTTATTAAGCTTTCTGGTGAGGCCCATTGTGAACGACCATACGAAAACTATTGACAGCAAAATCCCAGTGTCTCATGGTATTTATGAAAATGTGTAGAAGATTAGTTATTTTTTCATTAAATATCTTATCTATATGGATTTATTCAATTAATTCCAATTCCGGTTTAATTAACGTCTTTTTCCGTGAATAACATAAATAAAAACATCGTTTAGTCAATTTATTATAAACAGACAAAAATTATACTTACATTTTAGCTCGTTATTCGAGTATTCAAAAGGCCCAATCTCGTCGAAAAGTCCAGCGAGACTTGTAGAACCTGGACCTCCTTGTAACCACAAAATCCATGGAGTGTCCGGTCTATAGTTTTCCGCGGGAAAATACCAGAAGAAAAGGTTGGAGTTGAGCTTCTCATCGACTGTGAAGAATCCGGAGTAACTCGTTCTATTCAAGAATAGTTTCGGATCTACTAGGGACAGATTTCTTGCTTGTTCTACATAGTTCTTCTTGATTAGTTGTGTGAGGATTAACGCTGGTGTCATTGCCAAAGATGATGATAAACTGAAAAAATAAATGATTTCACACATTACCGATTTCACGCTCGATAAAATCTTTGACCTTTAGAAAAAAGGGTTACCCGTATAAAGGTTAACTAGCAAATCATGATGACATTGGAATCAAAATTAATTTACTCGATTCTTCCTATATCCAATTATATTTTTATTGGTACAATTATTTATTTATTTGTAGCGTAATCTGAATATTTAATGAAGAGTGGTCATGACATTAGACCGGTTTTCGACGACCCTGAGCGTAGAGTCGACACCATTGTTTGATAGTAATCGTTTAAGTACAAATGCACTTACTTCCGTAGCACGCGTGGTGAAAACATAAATAAAGCGTGGTCTGAGTACTAATGAGTAAGTAAAGTGTACCTACTGACAGCCCTAAAGTACAGCCAGCATAAAAAGGATAAAGTGAAGTGATTGTACAATAAAGGAAAAGTTTTTGAATAAACTGGCAAGAGAAGTTTAGCTATTTAGGCAGCAACTTTCGGAATGTGTATTTGTAAACACTCTATGAAAATTTCAACTGTCTACCTATTACGATACAAGAGATAAAGCCCGGTGAGACACAGACGGACAGACGGACAGCGTAGGCTTAGCAATAGGGCTCCATTGGTGTACCCTAGTGGTTATTAAAAGACAACTGACAGTTCTTTACTTACCGTCAACAAAACAGATTTCAGAATACTTTCGATAGTATTTCATTTGCTTTTCTTAATAATGCAACTAATTAGCCAATTTACTACAGAATTTCACGCTCTGATTAAATAAATATTCATGATATTATTCTGAAACATTGCTTTTTTTTAATGTGTTCCAACTAACTGATATTGATGTCAAAGAAAGTTATAGACAATACTAAGTTATACTTCCATTCTCTTATCACTGTGTTACAAATTGTGCGGGAAACGATCATAAAATCCTAGAAAAGATCGAAGTAGATCTAGATTTGCTCTATGGACAATGAATCAAACAGTTCAAAATATTTGCGAGTGCAATGACACCTAATGAGTGTGCTCTGAGTTGAGTGCCACTGTTGTTTCTATCACAAATCTTGCTGCAAGGTTGCAGATAAAATTGTAACCCAATGTATTGAAATCTCCAACACAACCAGCTTTATAAAAATAATTAGTCGCAGAAAAATTAAGATATACCTAATAAAAATACAATCAAATTTTCTTACCTTGATAGTAAAAATAATCCAATAAACACTTTCATTTTGCACCACAAAAAATATCAAGCTTAATCCAATGTCAAACAACTTGTAAAAATCGTGTTATTTTTTATTTGAAAGGAACGGCGACCACGCGCGACGCCTTCGCGTTCCCTAACCGGACTGACTCCAACACGAGATAACGTGACCCGCGCCAACAAGAAAAATTGCACCACTTTGCCTGGTAGTGGCGTTGTTATAATCTACATAATATCGCACGTTGATGCAATTTGTTCAAAAGTTATGACCTCAAGTGCATTGCCGTTTATTACGCTGGCTGCAAAATACCAGGGACTGAAAGCGGTTTCGGTAAGAGGTTAAGATACCTCAAAAATATATCGGTACCAGTTTACGATAAAGGTTGAGCTTTACCGAAACCTTTATAAATAAAGGTTGGACTATACCGTTATTTAACCTTTATCCGATTTCGGTACCGAAAAACATGCGTAAAACACGCGGCGAGAGTGCCTGGAGTCGATGCAGGTGGTTCGAACGCGTTAGAACTAGTGCATTTTGTATATTTTGTTTGTCGTAGGTACTCTTTTACTTATTTCTTAGTTTCTTGCAGACTGCGTGCCGCGTAATACGTTATTATTTTGTCGACCGCTGATCGTTCATCAACGTAATAAATAAGTATAGTAAATACTATATACGAATAATAAGTCTCTGCATCTGAATCGTTCGTAGTCCTACAATTCATGAAAGGATCCGTATTTACTCCGACAGATATTTTATTATTTGCTTGATTATTATCAATCTCCTAAAACAAAAAAAAAGTAATTAAAAATATTAATACTATTAAAGTAACAAGACTTTGTCTTACTTGCAGTGGGGATCGAGATCCTTGACAATAAGACAATAAGCTACCTAATATATTTTAGTGATTTCTGGTAATTATAGAAATCGTCAACTTATCTCTATAATATCTGAAAGTTAAGTTTGAGGGCATGAGGGCGTCGTGTTTTTATGCAATAAAAATATCTTACATATTATAATATTTTAACCAATTTATTTATATTTAATTCAACTTATTTCAGACAGAACCATACAAGGGAATAGAAATTGAAAATATGTATTTCAGACCAAGCACACAGTCGTTAATACAGGTTCATATTATGTTAGTACGTAGACTTATAGCTATGTTGGTAAAATTTAAAATAATTATAATTTTGGACATGCATGAGCGACCACTGTCTCAGGATTTGGCTGTCCACTCTGTCCGACACCACGCTCAGAAGCGTGTTCGTGCTACCCTTTACGAGGGAACTGTACAGTGAGGCCGGTCTTTTGCGAAGCACTGCAAGGAAGTGGTTCGTGTAAAGTTCGACAAACATGCCGGAGGCACTGCTTCGCCATGGCAGCCCCAACAAACCCCTTAACGCGTGTGTAACGTTTGGCAAAAGCTTTTTAATAGAGTGACTTTAACGTCACGTGGGCATCTTGAAAACCTGCGAGAAAGCATATTACCTATCCATGTCCATTTCATCACTTAGTTTCTCAGTGACCCAAGTACTTAAATTTGGACACTTGCTGTAGGACGGTTCCATTCAATGAACCTAATCGGAGGAATAAGGTTTTATTTTTACTGTAGATAGGCATACGTTTGACCACTATCTCACCTGATGGTAAGCGATGATGCGGTCGAAGATGAATGATGTCTTAAAGACTCCCAGGTTGTAGCTATCTGGAAACACAGACTCTGGCAGGGAATTCCACTCCTTAGTTGTACGCACTATGAATGTGTTCCCAAAACGTTTTGTGCGTATGGGTGGGATGTCCACCATGTACCGGTGGCGCATCGCCGTTCGTCTTGTGGTCCGATAATGGAACGGGCTTGGCGGAATTAAATCATGCAATTCCGTCGCACACTCCCCAAAATGCAACCGATAGAAAACCGACAGGCCAGCAACTCGGCGTCGATGCCCAAGTCTTTGGAGCTTCGATTCGACGAGCCTGTCATTACCAATGATCCTGTTGGCTCGTTTCTCAATTGACTCAAGGGCATCAAGCTGGTATCTGGCAGATCCGTCCCATAGATGAGAGCAGTACTCCATACACGATCGAACTTGCGCTTGATAGAGCTTGAGCAGCTGTTCCGGCGTGAAGTACCGTCTCACCTTTGCTAGGACCCCCAACTTTCTGGCAGCCACTTGAGCCTTTGCCTCTATGAAAGGGCCAAAATTGAGAGTAGATGTTAACGTAACACCAAGAAGCTCAAGTCGATCGGTTATCGGCACAGTTACACCTCGAAAAGAGAACTCGGAAAAAGACACGCTTGAGTCTTAGCAGCATTGAACTTGACCAGATTGGCGTCGCCTCATTCAGAGACAGCCTGTAAGGACAAGTTTAAGCGCTTAACTATAGCCTCCCGGAGAGACCGGATCTGCGACCCACCAGCTTGTGCGTCGGACACGTATCTCTCAGCAACAGTGCTGTCGTCTGCGTATTCAAAGGTACCGGGTTTTAGCAGATCATTAATATGTAGCAGGAACAATGTTGCCGAGAGCACCGACCCCTGAGAAACCCCGGCATTAATATCCAGCAGTCCGGATGAGCAGCCATCTATAACCACTCGGATAGACCGATCCCTCAGGAAATCTGCAAACCAACACACAATCCGGCGGGCAGACCGAAGGAAGGAAGCTTACTAATAAGGCTATCGTGCCAGACCCTGTCGAAGGCCTTCGATATATCAAGGGAGACCGCAAGTGCCTCCCCGTGCTTCTCTATGGCCTCACTCCAGATGTGAATGGCATACGCTAGAAGATCCCCAGTAGACCGATTTGGCGGAAACCGTATTGTCGGTCGCTTAGGATATCATTCGCTTCTAGGTATGCTAGGAGCTTACGATTCAGCACGCGTTCCATACTCTTACAGAGTATGGACGTTACCGAGATGGGTCTGAAATTCGACGGGTCAGCTCGACTACCCTTCTTGGGCACGGGCTGCACGTTAGCTTGCTTCCAAGCCTTTGGCACTTTTCCAGTCTCAAACGAAAGGGGAAATAGGCGTGTCAAGATTGGAGACAACTCAGGCGCACAAGTCCTCAAAACAATTGCCGGTATCCCGTCGGGGCCACTAGCCTTATTCACGTCTAGGTTACGCAGTACCCGAAGAACGTCCTTCTGATGAATGCGAATGTTCGACATACTCGACTCGCATCCATCAGGAGAAGCAGGGGGCCTCGCGCCACCAGGATCCAGACGCGACGATTCCGAAAACATAGAAGCAAATAAGTTTGCTTTGTGCTCAGCGGAGTGGGCCAGCGACCCATCGGGTCTCAGCAGAGGTGGTAGTGAAGAGCCGCAGAAGTTCGATTCGACCGACTTAGCCAGGGACCGAAAAGCTTTACTGCCTGCTGGGTATGAAGCAAGTTTGTTCCCTATTCGGCTAATGTGGTCAAACCGAGCTCTCTGCAACACCTTCTTGCAGGACTTGGCAGCCCTGTTAAAATCTCTCTTCTTCTGACTCACGTCATTTGCTTTGCGCGCACGGGCGTCGACCCTTGCTACGTCTGAGAACGGAATATTGTACTCCATTCCCTTCCGCAACACTTCCGTCACGGCGTCAGCGCACGACGAAGCATCAGTTGAAGGAAAGCAAGTAGGCTACCAGGGGTAACACGCGAAAAATGATCGCATGCCATCCCAATCTGCTGACCTGTATCGCCATACCCGCCGGGTGCCTCTTGGGCTAGGATCGGGCGGGGAGTAGACGGACACAGACTTCACCAGACAGTGGTCGGAACTACCCAGTGGAGAAGAAATCGACACCGAGTAGCGGTCTGGATCTGTTGTCAGCAGAAGGTCCAAGCAATTGGCTGTGTGCGATTCAACATCCGGCACCCTCGTTGTCCCCTGGACCAGCTGGGTGAGATTTAACGCAAGCGCTAGCTTTCGCGCCTCTCGTCCAGTATGGTCTGTGTGCTGGTATGGGAAAAGCCACTCCTGATGGTGGGCATTAAAGTCCCCCAGCAACAACAATTGGGCGGAAGGGTACCACTGCTGAGCCGCATCCGCTGCCTCACTGAGGTGCTGTATTAGCCCAGTTGTCTCCAGATCACCGCCGTGCGAACGGTAGACACAGGCGTAGATAATTTTATCCAGGCCGGTGTCCACTAAAGCCCACAGCGTTGAGAACCTGGAGTTCTCAAGATTGCGGAGACGCCGATAGCAGATGTCATCCCGGGTGTACATACTTACGCGTGGTCTGAAGTGGTGCTCCAGGGTAAACCCTAGGTATGTAAGATACGACACGTCTGACGGACATCCGATCTGCGTCTCCGACAGAAACAAGAGCGCTGGTTTCTCAGTCTCTAGGTGGTGATGGACTGCGGCGAGATTTGAGTGCAGACCTCGTATGTTAGAGAGGTGCACTTTGAGCGAGAGGACGTGCTGCCACTGTACAGCTTTTCTCTTTTTGTTCCTGGTCATATTGAGTGAGTAAGGTAGATGAGAAGGAAGTGAAATGAGGTTCCATGCTGCTAACCCTCAGGCACGCTCTGACAGGACGACATCATTGGGGGACTAGTCTGGAGGCTGCGGGGACGCCCGAGCCCCCCCGGAAATGTCCATCGGGCCCTCTCGTCTAGGCCCCCAACTACCTGCGGTCGGCCAGCGGCGCACCGTGCCTCGGATCCCGCTACCCTCCGCGGCTAGTCGCCCGATACGCCCATATCAAATCAACGCGAGCCTGGTCGGTCTGCCTGCATTGGAACAACCATTTCGACCCAACTCCTCCGGATTGGCTACACATCGTGCCGGAACGCGGCTAGGCCACTTGGCGGTACGTCTTTGCCCAGTGGGTGGTCGCAAGCCATCGGCCGAAACCTACCACCAGTTAGTGTCACCTGATTAGCACCACCCGGGGACCACGTGTAGGAACTAGCAATGGGTATTCTCCTACGGACGCGGGTGACTCGGTCCCCAAAAGGTAGGTTTTAGTCCCAGCCTCAAAAACTAGCAGCCCGCTTTTCTGAACATTGTACTTAAGCCCATGGGCCATTGCGTAACGTTCACATATGCTCAATAGTGATGTCAAGGAACTGATTGAGGGGCCCAGCAGCAACACCATATCATCAGCATAGCTAATATTATTCGTAATAAAAACACCGTCCACTCAACAACCGACACCAGCACTGCTGAGCTCCTCGATCAGTCCATTAATAGAGTAGGTGAGGTTAATCCCCCTTGTCTTACTCCATCCTATATTCATCCGAGCATTCGCCCATCCATTTGACAAAATCGCTTTATCATACCAGTATCTTAAAAAAATTATGTTCTCAACAGGCAGCCTGCGGGTCTAAAAAGGCCACTTTAGCAGAATCAGAACGCAAATCACGCTACCCGTCACTGTCAAATTTTCTCAATCAACCTTTAACTGCTGATTCTGTGGACTTCTGAATCCGAACTGAGCGTTATGCAGAGATACATGTTGTCTTAAATGTCTGTGAAGCACACCATCCAGCACCTTACCCAGGGTCGTGGCTAGTGATATAGGCCTATAATTTTCCTTTTCCGATGCGTCACCAGTCTTATTTTTAACTATAGGTACTACTTTGGTCTTCATGAGATCGTCTGGTACGTAGTTACGACGAAGACAAAAAGTAAATAACATGGATAGGACCCTGGGCAGAACACCAGCGTGTTGCAGATGCTCGATGCTGAGAACACCGTGCCCTGGTGACTTCCCTCTGGTCATCTGTTTTATAACCTTATCGACCTCCGCATTAGTTATTTTAACTGGAGGCTCACTGATACCGCATTTCCCAGCATCATCATTTCGCCATCTTCCGGTTTCAAAAGAGGTTCAACTCTAAAGTCATTTCTAATAACCCACATCACGGGGAGCACTTATCCCCTCCACACTGGCTGGCAGACTCATCTTTGGCTTCAGCTTGTTAGTGGACTTCCAAAACTGGTTGAAATTTTTAGACTTATGGTCATCCATAAGTCTAAAAATTTCAACCAGTGATCGGCAATTCTATCTATTTTTAACCCACGACGCAAAAACGACGGGGTGTTATAAGTTTGACGTGTCTCTGTGTGTGTGTGTGTGTCTGTCTGTAGCATCGTAGCTCCCGAACGTATGAACAGATTTTGATTTTGATTTTTTGTTTGAAAGGTGAATTAGTCGAGAGTGTTCTTAGCTATCTTTGATGAAAATCGGTCCAAGATGGCCGCTGCCACAAAATGGCGGATGACATTTTTTCACAACTACCTCAATATAGGTATCAAATGAAAGGGATTGACAAGAAAATAATGTACACTATTTTGAAAAGGAATGAGGAATATTAACTAAGGAAATAAAAATGAAGTTTAAAAAGCATGAAATAAAAATTAAATTTAAAATTTAAAAAACCCCCGACAAAAAACATGAAATAAAATTTAAATTAAAAAACCCCGCTAAAAAATAACTTTAAAAAGTGAATAAATAATACGTAATGAAATTATCCTTTTAATTTGGGTACTATTCTTTGGGCAAAGCGTCTTCGCTTCGGTGGCTAGTCGGGGTATTTTTTTAATTTTTAATTTAACTTTTTTATTTGATCTCTTTTATTAAGGCAATATTTCAGTCGGCGGCATAAGTACCTATGTTACTGACGAGATATTATGACACAAGGGTAATACGTGATAACATTACAAAAGTTTACTTACTTCGTCGGGCTCAAATAGGTCCGGTGAACTTGGGGAATGCAGTTCTGGAGTTGTGCTTTCGGGGTGTACCTACTTCATAATTATTATATTTATCAGACTGAGAGACTATGTTTAATTCTTTGTCATCTATGATGACATGTGCACCTGCAATTTTACAATTTACTTACATTTAATGTAAATAATGTAACTGTTCTTACTAAATGATACTTCACAGACTTTTATGTAGGTACTTACGGTTACGTTTCAGCTCTTGACGTTTACGAGGAAACATTTCTTCCACAATATCAGTCAGATATGTACCAAGAACGGAAGAAAACTTAAAGAAGAAAGATAAGAATAGGTAGGCACTCGTCTTTCCGGCTTATACTGTCGCGTCCTTCCGATCGGAAATAAAAACCCAAAACTGAGTCATAATAATGTGCAATCAGGGCCTCTCCAGTGAACGACAAAGTGGTGTGGCGGTGCGTCAAAGAAAACCCCTGTATTAAGGTTTAGCTACTGCTACCGATACATTTATAAAGGTTAAGGTACTACTACCGAAAAATTTATAAAGGTTATTGGACTTCTACCGAAATTATTCCGGTATACATGGAAATGCATACCGGTACCCTCAAAATTCCGCTACTGAAAATTAAAACGGTATCGAAATATTTCGGTAACCTTTATTTAACGGTATGACGTCATACCGAAATTTAAAGGTACCTTAATTTTTGGGTAATTCAGTCCCTGCAAAATACACAAAAACATTTTTTGTTGTTTTCCTCGTTCCATAGTTGAACTTGTCAATAATAGCATAGGACACTCAAATACAAAATTGAAGCTACAACCAAAACAATTGATAATGTAATTTATGTATGAGGTCAAAATGCAATCAAGAAAAGCCGTTTGGGCTAACACAACCCTAAAAATATTAATAAAACAAGTTCAACTCTACTACATGGTACTCAACATTTCATTTGAAAAGATCGCAATTTAAGTCCTCTGAATAAGAATAAAAATCCGATTTTGTAAGTATACATACATGGTAAACTTTTAAAATATATAATAAAGAAAATGGGCAATTAATTTAATTTAACTATTATGAGAACAAAAACTAAAGAATTAATAGGTGTTGTTTAGAATTGACGACAGTAATTAAAAAGGAAAGGGCTAACAGCATAATAACTTCATGTTTTTATAGATTATTCATAAAGAGGTTAGCCGCCTAGCGCAACCATAATGGGCACTTTTTAATGCTCTTGTTGATTTTGTGGCAAATAGCCATTTTTTCTAATCGAATAAAAGTTTAATTGTTGACTTTCAGACTCTACTTGAATTCACTTCAAAACCGTGCATTGTATAAATTAAATTAACAAATGGTCTGCCTTTATGTCTTTATATTTACCCGCTTATTAATAGGTATGTACCATTTTACAAAAGGCAAGATGACTGAACTCGAAGAGTTTTTAACAATATTGCAGTGTATAATTTAATTTTTTATGTTGTTATGATTTAATTTATTCAAAGAAACAGACAATGCTGTTCCCACGACTGTGTAGGTTTCTGACAAGCGATAGAAAGTTAAAACATTGCAGTAATTAACACAATGTAAGGATTATGAACAATGCAACGAAGCTTAAGATTTCTTAATGTTGACTTTTTAATCTCATTGTCCAAAACATTCGTACCACCGACTGTTTCGGGCTCTTTCCTGTAGCTAAAGTCAGCTACGAAGGTTATGGCAGTTAATTAGATCATTTAGGGCTCTCGCAGACACGTGCGACGCGAGAGTGAGACGGGAGAGAAATGAGATTTTTTCTTTATTTTGTTAAGCTCACGCACACGCTCCTCCCTCCCCTCCGCATCTTTCCACTCCTTCAATCTTTCGTGAGCCTATCGCATTGGGTAACACTGCAATCGGCTGTTTTAAAAAGTTTAACTCTTTTAAAATGGGTTACCATATTCAACCCGAAAATAGGGCTTATTCCACTAGTCCCCAAAGCCATCGTTCTCAAAACTCTACGGTCCATACATTAATTACACCTTAAACCCGAAAAAAGGGCTTATTCCACTAACCCCAAAGCTATTGTTCTCAAAACTCTACGGTCCATACATTAATTCCACCTTAAACCCCAGAATATTTCAATACTTCAATTCCACTTAAACCCCAACAGTTTTGGATGAAGAAATAGATTCCAACCCGAAGCTGTGGTCTTATATTTTTGGAAATCAGCTTACTGTATACAAAATAATGTCTTTACAGTAAAGACATTATTAGTGTGGGACGCTACTTGTGTTTATACTCTTGCGCCATCCCACCTTCCTAGCTCGTCGCGCTGTGCTGGTTCTGCCGCTGTGGCTGCTGAGCACCTCAAACGGCGGAAATATTGCGATTGAAACTCTTAGACCGTGGGGTCCGAGTGCTCACGTTTTATTTAAAGAACTATCTAAACGTTTAGTTGACACTTCGCGTGACCCAAGGGCTGGCTTTTACCTCGGACAGAACGTGCCAATGCCGCTAGTCTTTTGGGCTCACTTCCACTCGACAGCGATGCGGACGAATTTATTGACGCCATATTATAGTTAGGAGTGTTATTTTCTATTTTAAGTGTAAATAGTTTGTTATTTAAATAAAATATTTTCTTTACAGTTAACTAATTTCTCAAGCTGAATTTATATTCTTAAGAAAATCGGAAGCTGTGACCTTGACGCATTTTATTTTTAGAGTTTAGCATATTTATTAATTATATTTTTATAGTGAATCCAATACCAATGATTACATGTGCCATATAAGCCCCGAAAACTCATGTGTTTTATTTATGCATCCTGTAATTTTGATGTTGACTCTACTAAAACTGTTTTGGGGTTTAAGGGTGCTATTACAAAATCGAGCGCTTGGTCCGGACTAAAGCTACAGACCGCGTTACCCGAAATTTATAGTGATTGTAGAGCTGTTGCAATAATTGTTTAAAAATATTGTTTTACATTTAAATAGACGATTATTTTTTTCAAGCACGATAACATAGTAACCTTAGTTATTCGTATTAGTTACTATTTGTTTGAATTTGAAAAAAAATATAATTTCGGACGAAATATTATCAGTAATTCACGGAATTATTTGGTGTATTACTGTATGAAACATAATAAATTGAATAAAGCACTCCAAAGTATAAGATACAGTTGTACCATAAACATTTCTATTAATGATTAAATTATTATATCTTCGATGTTTGTTACATCAACAGATGCCTAAAGTAAAATTTCATGAAACATCTTTTGCAGAGACAAGGTTTTTACTAATTTACGTAAACAAATTGAAATATTTATTTAAAGCACTCCCAAGAAAAATAATCAAACTTTCTTGGCCATTTTTTTTTTAATTTGTGGCTATATAAACCATAATAATCATACATCAAAACTCGAGTCAAACGCTGAAATCCACGAAAAAATTTAATAGCCCTCTAAAGTGGAATTGAAGTACCTACCTATTGAAATATTTTGGGGTTTAAGGTGGAATATATGAATGTAGAGTTTTGAGAACAATGGCTATGGGGTTTAGTGGTTTAACCGAAAAAAACATAATAATGTAACTGACTACCTTTTTTTTCGGGTTTTCGGGTTTCGAAAACGGTGAAAGATTTAGACTTTTCGATTAGGGTAACCGAATGAATGGGTTACACTTTGATCGAGTTAACTCCCAAGCGGGATTGTACGGCTCCTGTTTTTAATACAATTTTGTTGTCGCACTCGAAACTGTCTGCAGGAACCGTAACTCGACTCACTAATGTAATTATCTCGTAAAGCTTTCTTTTTAATGTGATAGTTATCATTATGGCACTTATCACTCATTATCAATGATAGGTAGGTACCTACTAAGATTAACACTTAAGTAGATGTTGATATCGAGATTTTTATCTAAAAAACTTTTTTACTAACTTCATCCAACCGACCGATTAACGTTATTTTACACGTTGTACTGGGTCTTTTTATTTGGAAGTCGGTTGTATTTTTTGTAAAATAGTTTTTTATTTTTCACTTTTGAGTAGTTAGTACACACCTGACAACACCACTGGAAAGTCGCAGGAAAGCAAAATACGTAATTTCGTTTACTTGGATGACAAACCAAACCAAATACGTCATTTAAGTAAACGAATTCCAGCTATTTCGATTTAAAAGCCAAACTGCTAAACCGATTTTGATGAAATTTAAATGGGACCAATCGGAAAGTACACCCTTTCACATGAAAGAAGAATTTTTCAAATCGGTTCATAAACGATGGATTAAAAAAAATAACCGAATTGAGAACCTCCTCCTGTTTTTGAAGTCGGTTAAAAATAGTAGCAGTAGTGTTTTCAAAAATCTTGCTAAGCTACTTACTTGTTTTCTAAATATTAAAAAAAAACTAGCAAGTACGAGTCGAAGTCGCTCACCGAGGGTTCCGTACAAATTTGTAGTTTTTAGGGTTCCGAAAAAAAAAGGAACCCTTATAGGATCACTCGGATGTCTGTCTGTCTGTCTGTCCGTCTGTCCGTCTGTCACAGCCAGTTTTCTCCGGATCCACTGGACCAATTCTGATGAAATTTGGTATACATATGGACTTCTGTGACCCAAACACGGATGCGTTACGTAAATTATTAAATTTTTAGTATGGGGGTCACTTTTGGGGATTAAACTAGAAAATGAAAAAAAAAAAGTTTTTTGAACAATATCATGTGACATATCAAATGAAAGGGCTTACTGTGAGGGTTTGAATTATATTTTTTCATAATTTTAAAATAAATGGTTTTGAAGTTATTAAAGAAACTAGACGAAAAATGACCATTCCCCCCCTTATCTCCGAAACTACTGAGCCTAAAATTTTGAAAAAAAATAATGGCGATAATTTCCTGTAACCTTTAGGCAGAGATCTACTTTGCCTAAAGTTTACAGGAAAACCTATAAGAAGTCTATAGTGTTAAAATAACATGTTAAAAAAATAAAATTCGTTCGGAACCCTTTGCACGCGAGTCCGACTCGCACTTGGCCAGTTTTTTATGATTTAATTCCAAATGTATAGTTTTCAGACTTTTCCCTATACTTGTATTCTATGATGGTATTACTTGCCAAATTTCATAGTTCTAGGTCAACGGGAAATACCCTATACATTTTGATTCCCTTGAGAGTATCGAAAATTCGAAATCTATGTTTTTGCGACATAACCGCCGTATCTTTTGTTTACGTTAACTAAGAAGTTTGTTTTTTCACAGCTTCAAGGGACCGTGGTTTTAATTTTAACTCGATACCACCACGCGTTCTCGAGATAAAGGATCTTGACAGACAGACGGATGGACAACAAAGTGATCCTATAAGGGTTCCGTTTTTCCTTTAAAGGTACGGAACCCTAAAAAGAGTAAGTAGTTCGAAAATTAAACGCGATTCAAGTGCTTCGATTGGCTGTTGAAAAATTCAACCAATCGCAGCAGCTGATTCGTGATAGAATTTATCAAAAAAAAAAAAAAAAAAACTACAAACTGGAACAAAGTCTGTATTATTACAGAAATGTAAGTCAGTAGGTAATAGTTACAGATCTAACTAAAATAACACATTCGTAATTAAGCAATTCGTAACGTTCGTTCGTATGTAAGTACTACTAGCTGCCGCCCGCGGCTCCGCCTGCGTGAATGTCGAAAATGATCCCAAGGGAGCATACTTCCGGGATCAAAATATTCTATTTGTTATTCCAGACTATAATCTACTTCTGTGCCAAATTTCATCAAGATTCGTTTAGCCGTTCAGTGGCCTTAGTGCGAGGTTTTTAACGTTCTCGATCGCGTTAGCGTAAACGTCATTTTTTTTTTTTACTCTTTATAGGCTCGCGTTTGACCACTATCTCACCTGATGGTAAGCGATGATGTGGTCGAAGATGGAGCACGCTTGCCTAGAAGTAACCTATTCACTCTTGACTTAAATACTCCCAGGTTATAGCTATTTGTATTGAAACTGAATAAGCGCCGTCTAGTGATGATAACGGAAGACCTTTTTCTTCTATTCATTTTGACATAAGCGAACGGTTACGTTAACGCGATCGAGTGCGTTAAACTTACACTAAGCCCTCTGACGTGATTGAGTAACAAACATTCATACAAACTTTCGCATTTATTATTATTTATTTATTTATGTACACACAATATACTTATAAAGAAAATTTTGAACATAGAAAAGAGCACAAAGGTACTGCTTATTTCCACAGAAATTTGTTCCAGCAGACCTGCGACAGAAGAATTTGATTAGAAAAGTAGACACAGTGTGTAAAGAAACAGAGAAGGAAACTTAAAATAAACTATACTAGCTTAACTAAAACATTATTATCTTATAATAAATACAAATCTAATTAAATTACAATAAACATATTAGTAGTACTAGTACTAGTTGACCCGCGCAACTTTGAATTCCACCTTAAACCCCAGAATATTTCAATACTTCAATTCCACTTAAACCCCAACAGTTTTGGATGAAGAAAGAAATTCCAATCTGAAGCTGTGTGAATATTTTAGGAAATCAGTTTACTTTATAGAAAACTAGTTGACGCGCGCAACTTTGTCTGCTCCGCTCCTATTGGTCTTAGCGTGATGATATATGGCCTTATAGCCTTCCTCGATAAATGGGCTATCTAACACTGAAATAATTTTTCAAATCGGACCAGTAGTTCCTGAGATTAGCGCGTTCAAGCAAGCAAACAAACTCTTCAGCTTTATTTAGTACTAGCTTCTGCCAGCGGCTTCACCCGCGTCATCCCCAGGGAACATACTCCCGGGATAAAAAGTAGCCTATGTGTTATTTCACTTTCGTATTTATAATATTACTAGCTGACCCGCGCAACTTCGTCTGCATCACAATTTTCATTACTGCTAATGGTCTTAGCGTGATGATATAGCCTATAGCCTACCTCGATAAATAGGCTATCCAACACTGAAAGAATTTTTCAAATCGGACCAGCAGTTCCTGAGATTACCGCGTTCAAGCAACCAAACAAACAAACTCTTCAGCTTTATATATTAGTACTAGCTGACCCGCGCAACTTCGTCTGCGTCACAATTTTCATTACTGCTCCGCTCTTATTGGTCTTAGCGTGATGATATATAGCCTATAGCCTTCCTCGATAAATGGGCTATCTAACACTGAAAGAATTTTTCAAATCGGACCAGCAGTTCCTGAGATTAGCGCGTTCAAGCAAACAAACAAACAAACTCTTCAGCTTTATATATTAGTATAGATAATAGATAAAAGATAGATAGATAGATTTCTATAGATACGTAGGTAATTAACACGCTACGTTTTTTATCATAATTATTATTGCCTAGGTATGACCGTAGGCAGGCACTAGAGGTGTGCAGTAGGTAATCGGCCTGTTGCACACGGCCAGGAATTTATGCCATACCACCGCCGTTGATTGTTTTCTCAGTGACAATATAGGAGTCAAAAGCAAAATATGCAATCATCATCTTCCTGTCCTTATCCCATGTTACTTGGGGTCGGCGCAACACGTTTTTTTCTTCCTTTCTGCTCTATCAGCCGTCAAACTATCACTATTTCTTTTTCTTTCATATCGCTCCTTTCTCAATCCATTCATCTTTTCTTTGGCCTTCCTCTTCCTCTCCAACCATCCACATTTATATTCATTTATTTATTTATTATACACTTTATTGTACACCAAAAGTATGAACAAAAAGGAAACTTAAAACTAAACACATACAACGGGCGTTACTCTTTTAGTTACATGCGTTTCATCCCTCCTCTTCACATGACCATACCAAGACAAGCGACATGCAAAATATGCAATTTTCCAGTTTAAAGTGGATAAAGTAAGCAGCATAATAGACGGGGCCCGCTAAGGCGCTTGCCAGGGTTGCGGAATTGGTTCGAGTCACCGCGGCCCTGGAACGCAAAGGGCATTGGAAGGAACACGGATGGGATTTAGTCAGCAAGAGTCTGAAATTTCCTTCCGAATTAGATGATTTGCCAGAGCGGAATGAGTCATTTGATGATTTGCCATCTTAAAAAAAGTATTTCATTTTGACCGCGCGCCTACTAGAGGGCGCCAGGGTATTGATTGCACACGGGCGTTACATAGGCTAGAGCCGCCTCTGGACCAGCCTCAAACTGCCTACAATTTTTTTTAAAGTGCGGTGGAAAGACAGTGGACAGCAGTGCGATTCTGTTAACATCTCACGTGTAAACTTAGCTGTGATGTGAACATAAAGAAAGCCATGTGTCAATCCATACAAGCAAGATAGAATAACAGTTCACTACATGCCCATTCCACCTATTTATAAGTCTGCACTGTGTGAGATGTTGACAGAATCGACCGGCTGGTAAGAAAGATATAAGCGCACACGGCACACCTCTAGTTGGTAGTGAACTAATAGCATTTCTAATACTTCTATAGGTACACGTGTTGTGTCATTTATATTACACAGATGAGGCTACTTGTAAGTAATCTATTTATTACTGTTAAGAGGCCTTTTACAATTTGACTGTGTTTTTTGCGTAAAATGACCCAACTTTGTCTTGCTTCTTTGGCGCTGAAATATTTAGACAACTTTGGCTTATGGGGTAGTTGAGAATAGTTATGAGTATTGAACATAGCGCCCTCACTTTTCGCATTTTTCTCTTATCTATTTGTAAAAAGCCAAAATTTCGAAGTATGTTTCTCATAAAAGGCGCGACGGCACTTTTTCGAGCTCGTGAATTGAACTACTGTACTAACCAAATGAAATGAAAACTATATCATAATATTCCTTTTAGAGTGGTTTCGATCATAACGGCCTCAGAAATTTTAAATAAGAATGGAATATCCGTAAAAAAAAAATCCCGTTCAAATCGATAAAAACTACTACGTTCAGAATTAACTGTAAATTTCCCCTTAATACTTAAAATTTATACCAAAATAAACCACAGTTCATAAGAAATGAAAATTTAATAAATATTCATTAAATAAATCAATAATAAACCCTAAAATAAACGTAATTGCAACTGCCTAATTCCTAAATAATGCGACGAGTCAGCAGTTTTGTGAGTGAACACGTAATTTTGTGATACGGCTCTTAACATACTATTGTTCTCCATACCTATTGCTGAATACCGTGAATTTTTTATCGTTTAATCGATACTGATGAGCAATGGCTTAAATTGACACGTACGTTAGGTTTATCTAATCTAATGTGAATGGACGTCATAGCCATACGTAGGTACTCGTAGGTAGGTACGGTAGAACGTATCACTGTATGTCACTAGTCCACCAGTGTGGATCCTCCGGAGGACACGGTGGAGCATACGGTGGAGGACTGCCCTGCTTGGGCGGACCACCGCCGTGTTCTCGTCGATGCGATCGGCGGCGGCGGCGACCGTCCGTGTCCTCCGGGGTTCCACACTGTCCGTGTCCCTGGTTCAAATCTTTAGCGAAGCAGTATTAGCTAGCGAAGGAGGAAGCGGGCCGCGTGAGAGAGAGGCAAACCTCATGCCCCAGCTGCCACAACAGAAGACGCCCCGGGACTCGGGAGTCACCGGGCGATTCCCGGCCACCGTAGGCGCAGGCCTACGGCCACGACCACGACGTCCACGACCTTTGGGTGGCTCGCCGTCCGATAAAATCCAGGCCCGGGTCAACGGCGTGTTTTTTCACGCGCGCCTAAAGAGATTTCAGCAAAACCGACGGGGCCCGCTAGAGCCAGTGCCTGCCGGGGTTGCGGAATTTGTTCGAAAGAGTCACCGCGGCCCTGGAACGCAAAGGCAATTGGAGGAACACGGATGGGTTTTAGTCAGTAAGAATCTGACACTCCCTTCCGCTCCGCTCAGAGCGAAAAGAGTTATTTGATGATATCTCATCCTTAAAAAGAAGGCACAGTAGAAGCCTGGATATAGCAGCTTTTGTACAGTGGGCACTGAATATTGTTGGTAGGTTGCATGTATGCTGGCCAAAAATATTTAGTTCCTTAAGACCATTTAAACAATTATTCGGATTTAGAAGAAAAAAATCAACTGAAGTAGGATTTCAGCACACTCGTTCTGCGTAGGGTGTCACTGGCAGCTTGTCACTCTAGCGTCTCACATCGATGGTGGCTGTCTCCTGGTAACAGATTGTTTCAGAGATCAGAGATCCAATTCTAATTATTATCAAGCAATTTTCGCATTAGCATCTTGGTCGTAATCTGTCAAAAAAACCTCCATTTATTTTTTACAGATTGCGACTGGCGGTTCCGAACATCGCTTAAAAATTAGTAAAGTTGCCGCTCAGAGCAGATTCACAAAACGCTAGTTGTATAAGCAGTGCGATTCTGTAAACATACATGTCGAAGTGAAGGCTTGGGTGAAGTGATCACGAAGTGAGCTGTCAATACATGTAATCAAGATGGAATGACAGCTTACTCGCTAACGCTAGTTGATACACTGGTCGATTCTTTAAAAATGTCGAAGTGAAGGCTACCGAAATATCTCTTAGTAGGGGACATAACATTCGACTTCCTATTATCCAATCTGTATAATTGTTGTGGACAATGCATCATGCGACTCATATGTGAGAATCATTACTGCTGAACGACTCAGTAAGGCCCCAATATTGATACTGGGAGATGGTGGCTGATGAAAGCTACACTAGTCAAAAAAAAAAAAAACATAAAATTTTATTTTGCTCAAAGCCTTTAACAAATCAAATCAAATCTGTTTATTTGCCAGAATGTAGTACAATGTAGTTTGATACAAGATCTCAAAACTATATTGGGCCCTTACATTCTACCATTACATACGGTGTGCAAATATTTTATTTTAAATTAGTTTTTAATTAGTAATACAAAAAAAAGAACACAGTACAGCAATAGTTCTCATACATATGGAATAACAAGCCTACTGGAACAAGCCTACTTGGATTAATTACTTTTTGTAAATTCCTCAATGACTTCATTAGGTTGTAGAAGTACCATTCTTTGGTAGGTAGTCTACAATCTTGCTACAATCTAACGAAGGGACCGCCAATCCCGAAAAACGTACGGGTGTTCTCGACTTATAAGTTGGGCACAAAATCGATGCCGAGAGAAAAGCTACGATTCTAACTATAGGTACCTATCAAATGTTTTGTAAACATTGTCGACTTGTCAGTATTTACACATCGCTGCAATATGTATGACCCTGCGGTCTGTGGTCTATATAGGTGCACGTGGGATCTAAATACATCGTCACGTGTTGTCATCGTGCTTGCCTAGCTAAAGCATGCCTTAGGCACAGATTAAAATACCTGGGTACTTACCTTAGCTATACATATATAAACAAGTATACGTAAGCAGATATATGTGCCTTAGATAATAGCTTTAGCAGACATGCTTTTTTCTGTACCGCGTTATAGCGACTGTGCTTTCGCTTACTCATCATCATCAGCCCAAAAACGTCTTCAGAGGTATGTAGAACAGAGAGTAGAGTCCCGCAAACCTCCATTGAAAGGGGAGGATCCTCCGACCGGACGGTTGTTGTGTCAAAATGTTCAAATCGCGGTAAACTCTAATTGCGCGATGCAGGATTTCGACGTAGTATTCGCTGCTAGTTGGACAGATTGCGTTGCGGTTCTATTTGTTGTTTTCCTTGTGATGGCATTGATGCCGCTACACGTCCATGGCTGGACACAGGCCTCCCACAAGTTTCACCAAATCGACCGGTCTTGTGGGTGACCTTCCAACGCTGAGTCTTCCGGTATTCAGTCGCCACTCCTGCCGGTCTATTCTATCAACATTTAATCGTGTAAACTTACGTGGAGTAAGCATGAAGTGAACAGTCATTCCATCTTGCTTGTATGGATTGACAGCTCACTTCATATTCACTTCACCTAAGCTTATACGGAGAGAGGTTTACAGAATCGCACTGCAGAACCTTACGACCCCATCCTTCTTAGGCGTTCCGTATAATCAAATTGACCATTTCCAAAAAATAATCTACCGTCTACGCTGGATCGCGTTTTAGCGACTCACCGACTGTGACTGCAATATGTCGTGCAGATGCCACAGCATCACTAAATCGCTGCGGTGGGCTCCCTTAATTATGAAGCTAGTAGATACCTAATCTACTAGCTTCGGCATGCGGCTGAACCCACCTGAAAAGTTTTATAATATACCAAGGGAACTTACAATCCAGATCAAAGGTCCACTATGTTTTAATCCAGGTCAACGTCTATCCGCGTGCCAAATTCATCAAAATCATTCATTTTTAGGGTTCCGTACTCAAAGGGTAACCAACAGAACCAAATTACTAAGCCTTCGCTGTCCGTCTGTCGTCTTACAAGAAACGTGTTTTATTTTTTGGTTTAGGGTACGCAACCCTTCGTTCAGTAGCGTAGCTAGCATGGGTGATACCCGGGGCGGATAATGTGGTGTCACCCCACAAATGAACCCCCCCCCCCTCCCAAATAAGTATGAGTTGCATCTTCGGCCTTTCGTTCTGGTGACGGCAATCGCAAGCCATTTTTCGGAAGGGAGGGGGGAAGGTGTGCCATTTGCGCTGCAAGTTTTTATTTTCAGGAATGTTCTTATATCATACTTACAAACAAAATCTCGAAAATTACATTATTTTCATCATTATCTAAACCCAACTTTGTTGAGTAACGCAAGTAAACTCAAGAACTAAAAGAGGGCAGAACACAAGAGTGAGCAAAGCGAGCTCAAACATTTTCGCATTCCACCTCGGATAGGTTTTATATTCTTGTGATCATTCATACTTAAATGGAAATAACTTTATGGAGTGATGCAAGAAAGCTCATTAACTGAGAGAGGGCAGAACACAAGAGCGAGCGAAGCGAGCTCGAAAATTCATGCACCCCAACTCGGAAAGGTTTCATTTTCGTTTGATCATTTCATACACAAACATAGTGATTTTATTGAGACATACAAAAACGCTCGAGAAGAAAGAGAGTGCTGAAAGTAAGAGCGAGCGGAGCGAGCTCGAAATTTTTTACACCCCACCACGGACGGGTTTCATTACGTCGCCCGTTAAGGGGTGACACCGGACCGTGACAAAAAGTCAACGAACGAGTGTCACCCCTACATGCAGAAAACCTGAAGGACTAAATATATACATATAGACGATACCGTCCTGGCTGGAATATCTCACAAGCGGGCCATGCACGTTTACGTAATTTTGTCAAACAGGCTGGTTCAAACAGTTTTATCAAATGGGTATAATTTGATCAAAAATGAGTCGTCGAATAGCATAAAGAAATACGAAATATCGCATTTCTATATGAATAAAACTATTTGAACCAGCCTGTTTGATTAAATTATTTGAACGTGTCTGGCCCGCATACATGCAAGCGACGTGACGTTTCCGATTACTCACTGAATCGCATGCTGACTCGCTGTGGTAAATAAGATGCATGTAGGTAGTAACTAACCGTGGGAACTTGTTCCTACTTCATCATTTTGCGTGAGTGATACAATCGCGTTCTATCAATCTTATATTATTAGCATAATGGGTTTTTTCTTTTGCCACGTCAAGAGTCATAAGTAGGGTCAGGCATCCTCATAAAGCCAGACGTGTTAGGCTTTCAGGATGAGTGTCCGGCCAGATTAGATGGTTTCCGGCTTTTATTTTCCCTAATAATTGCACAATTAAGAAGTCTGATCTGCTGCCATAACCGTTTTTATTTTCATTGTAAGTTAAATCAATTATAACTGACCTAAAAAAGGAGGAGGTTCTCAATTCGTCGGAACCTTTTTTTAAGTAGGTATGTTCCCCGATTACTCGAAGATGCCTGGACCGATTCAGATTTTTTTTTTTTTGTTTGAAAGGGTAGGCTTCCCAGGTGGTCCCATGATCATCAAATCAGGATCTGGTGATGGGATCCTGGAAAAATAGAAGGAACTCTTCAAATTTTATAGGCACACTTGAAGCGATTTGGGTAGATTTTGTAAAAGTACTTTCTCGGACTGGTCCCATTTCAAATTGGTGAAGATCTGATGAAGAACTTCGGAGATAGGCAACGGAACTCCTCAATAAATGATAGCAAATGGACTGGGATTGCTGAAATCTCATGTCTGTCTATTGTTTACACCAGCTCACAACATAACATCACGTCGATACGCTGTGAAGGGGTAAGCACATGTGAACCACTAAAAAGTGAAAAAAACTTCAACCTACCTCCAAAAAAATTTTTTGGATTTCGGTTGTATTTTTTTGTAAATAATTAATTTATTTTGTTTGTTTTTTTTGTTATTTTAAATTTATACGATATTTACATAGTAGTATTGACACAGTAGCTTATTTAATTTGATTATTAATTAATTTATTTTTGCATTTTATAATCTACGATGACATATTTTTGATTATATTTGGATCTTTTATTAATGTTATTTTTACTGTTGACATGGTAATTGTAAAAAAGTCATAACTTATTTTATTTGATTTTAAATTTATTGCAATTTTAGATATTATTTAATTTATCGTTATTTTAAGAAAATGATTTATTTAATAATAATTAAAGAATTTATTATTAAGACATTTGCACGTCACATCATGTGACAAACATGTCTGGACCAAATAATGTTGTTACCATCTAGCATGTATTTTTTCACCGGTCGTTGTGGCGATGCTTGGGGGAGGCCTATGTCCAGCAGTGGACGTCTTTCGGCTGATATGATGATGATGACGTATGACACATGTTTTAGCAAATAAATATTATCTTATTATCTTATCTTGCTCTTACTTAAGTACAAGAATACTGCTAAATATTATTTAAGATATAGATACATAATTCTAAATACGATAAGTTGTCCGGCTTTTTATCTAATTTTACCCAAAAGTTCGGCTAAATTGGCTGGTCTGTTCGGCTTTCCAATTTTAAGACCTGGCAACCCTAGTCACAAGATTCTAAGGCCCTGTTTCTGGAACGAAATCTGTACTGTGATTGGTTGGACTTGCATATATTTTTTGGCGCGTGGATTAATTTCCAGAAACCGGTAAGCTATCCAAAATCTAGAAAAAAAATAATAAAAGGCGAATACTAATATATAAAGCTGAAGAGTTTGTTTGCTTGCTTGAACGCGCTAATCTCAGAAACTACTGGTCCGATTTGGAAAATTGTTTCAGTGTTAGATAGCCCATTTATCGAGGAAGGCTATAGGCTATATATATATATATATCATCACGCAAATAGGAGCGGAGCAGTAATGAAAACTGTGACTCAGACGAAGTTGCGCGGGTCAGCTAGTAAATAAATAAAAATGAATGACCAAATCAGTTGATATCATATGATCACGCTAAGACCAATAGGAGCGGAGCAGACGAAGTTGCGCAGGTCAACTAGTCTAATCATATAACCAAAAGCCATAGGACTAGTTCTTAAGCTTTGATTAAATAACTTCAGTACCTAACAGTGGCAGAATTGGATTAGGCAATTGCCTCAATCTAGGGCACACAGCTCTAAAGTGAGACTCTTAAAGGGTAAACAACGGACCCCTATTACTAAGCCTTCGCTGTCCGTACGTCCGTCCATTTGTCCGTCTGTCCGTCCGAGTGCCTGTCTGTCAGCGGGCTGTATCTCAAGAAGGTACCGTAAAAGGTAGACAGTTGAAATTTACAGTGTGTGTATTTCTATTGCCTCTTTAATAATAACAAAATTAAATAATAAAAATTTAAACAACGTGTTTTTTTTTGTTTATGGTGGACTTCGTGTGAGTATTTCTAGAAATGATAGCGTATTACAAAATCACACAGAGAAAACCAATAACAGGAGAATCAAAACACACTATCAATAAATAAATGATTTGTTACATGAAAGGTGTAATACACAAAAAAAAAACAAAGGTAAGATTGATTAAAGAAAATACACATAAAACAGACAAAAATGTTTATTAATAAAATAAATAAAAAAGTCAGAGGTAGATCATAGAATTATTTTGGATATAGCTCTGGATGAAGGAGCCTTCCAGCAAGCCGAACCTTCGGCTGAGGGGCTGGTCGTGGGTCCAGCGCGCCACCATGTTCTGAGTGGGGGCTGGCTTGTCCAGAGGCGCCATGTGACCGGCGCCGCGGATCACCACCTCTGTCAAACGCCCGCCCGTCTTGTGGTACCTTAGTGGAAGAAAAAGGTAGATTAGACCTTGGTTTGTGAACGGAAAATGAAAAAAAAACTACTTATCATCTTAAGTATATGATTAGAGTGGTCAAACGAGAGCAACTATCATTATTAAAAAACTGACCAAGTGCGAGTCGGACTCGCGTGCAGTGTTCCGAACGAATTTTTTTTAACATGTATTTTTAATACTACAGACTTCTAATAGGTTTTCCTGCAATCTTTAGGTAAAGATCTATTATCTCCGTTTTTTTTTCAAAATTTTAGGCTCAGTAGTTTCGGAGATAAGGGGGGGGGGAACGGTCATTTTTCGTCTAATTTCTTGAATAACTTCTAAACCATTTATTTTAAAATTATGAAAAAAATATAATTAAAACCCTCACAGTAAGCCCTTTTATTTGATATGACACACGATATTGTTCAAAAAAAAATTTTATTTTATTTTCTACTTTGACCCCCAAAAGTGACACCCATACTAAAAATTTAATTATTTACATAACGCGTCCGTGTTTGGGTCATAGAAGTCCATATGTGTACCAAATTTCAACAGAATCGGTCCCGTGGATCCAGAGAAAACTGGCTGTGACAGACGGACAGACAGACAGACACCCGAGTGATCCTATAAGGGTTCCGTTTTTTTTTTTGGATCCCTAAAAAGAAGAAAAAGTAGCCGTAACATGAATTTAACCAGTATTTAATACGGAATCACTGCCTATCATAGAGCCTAGGATGAATATTTTTGATGTATAGTAACGTAACGTAAAATTTAACCGGTTTAGGTTTTTTACTCGTTTCGCACATAATATTTATTTGAACTCGATTGTATATTCATATTTTTGAATGATATTAATTGTGTATCACTACATCTGTCCCTATGTATGCTTAAATCTTTAAAACTTAGCAACGGATTTTGATGCGGGTTTTTGAATAGATAGAGTGGTTCTCGAGGAAGGTTTTAGTATATAATTTGTCAAGAGTTTGTATAAATTGGCTGATATATGAAGATTATTACTGAAGAGGTTAGAAAAAAATGATCTAAAAATTTCTTTACATCGCGTGCGCTGCTAAAACTATTGATGAGAGAACAAAACGATGTACTACAGTTTTAGATAACACATCAATACCTACGAAAAATTCCGCGATAGTAATGTGTATGTTTTATGGTTGACTCACAATAACCATTTTTATGATATTCAAAATTGATATAGAAAGAAAGAAAGAAAGAAAATATTCTGGTCATCTTGATTGTTTAATTTAGAGCAAAATTGCCGTTCACACCATTTAATTTGAATGATCTTAGGAGATATCTCAAAATGAAAGTAAGTCGCGCAACCAAATAATTATAATGGAGGTAGAGATGTCCTGAACTGGTAGACACCTGAGAGCAGACGTCGTTGACGGTTGTCTATTGCACTTTTTATTTCAGCCTGTACCACAATATTATTCTGGTAATTAGATGTTCAATTTGTTAGTTTGGGCTAAATAAACATTTGCACCCGTGCGAAGTCGGGGCGGGTACCTATCCCATAAAATTAAACCAAAAATACTATGGGGTTGTAGTTTTTCACATTCAAAATTCACTTACGTTTAAAATATTGCTAGGCAGGTATCCACAAGTCTTTACCAAGTTTAACTCAAAGAAAAAATAAAAGAAGCACTACTTCTGTACCTATTTTCCCGTTTCCTTCTTTTTATCTCTCTATGTAATGTGTGTACATAAATTGTTAAATAAAAAAATATACAGCGTGTACGGAATAAACTCAATACCTGATAACCTATTCATTGTGACCATTTAAATTAATACACGAAAGGTCTGCTGTAAGTAAGTGAGAATTTGGGTATCCTGCAGATTTCAGATCATGCTGCAGCATCAGGTTAAGGTTACTAATCTACCCATAATCTGTTCATTGAGACCATTCCAGTGAGTCCTATACCTCTGCTGTAACTTAGTGAGGAGTTGGTATTCTGCAGACCACAGGCCATGTTGCAGCATCAGGTCAATGTAACCATGTTCTTGCAATATAAAATTAAAAACAGAATACCAAATTTCTAATAGATCAAACCAATAGAAGTTGTTCACATCCCTTCACCAACTAGAAAAGAGCTGATTGTCTTCAAACGGCTGAACTGATTTCTTGAATCATAGAAAAGATCACACTGTATTAAATTACCTTTCAAATAAAAAAACCGCATACAAATCGGTTCACCCGTTTAAGAGCTACGGTGCCACAGACAGACACACATAGGAGTTAAACTTATAAAAACCCTCTTTTTGTTCGGGGTTGAAAAGGGGTCATTGTACGCCATTGGTATTCGGGGTTGGTCCCATAGTAAAAGTTATTCATAATAATGAGTACAATATTCCCTTTTCAAGTACCTACCTATTATGTTTATTTTGTTACTCGTCTAATGCGTTTTCCTTATTATTTTTACCATTGTCCTTATTTATATATAAATGAAGACTTAAACAACTACACTAAATATCAAGAAATTATGTACAAACGCGTATAAAAACAAAATTAATCATTGGGCATCAAAAAAATAATCCACATCGCTGTCAATGGCAAAAGTGCCCAGAACACTGGCAGCATTGCCGCGTTGAATGGCAATGCTGATTCTTTGGCCGAAGAATAGTCCAGCCCTCTGGTCACGTGAACAGTCGACAAGTTGTTTACTGATGTCCCGAAAGACTCGATGCGCACTCGGACCCCATGGACCTAATGTTTCAACGCCAAACGGCTCAAATATGTAACTCCCAATTAAGTTGTTATATTTGCGCCGTTTGAGGTTTTCTGCACCTGCAGCAGCCGCCCCAGCGCAGCCCGCCGTGCTAAAAAGATGGGATGGCGCAAGGGTGTCGACACATGTTGCATCCCACACCAAAGGCCTACCCACCTTCTAAGGCATTATAGTCATCCCATCTGGCCTCTTCCCATCGTCGCGTGCCAAGCCGTTAGGTTCTAAAACAGCTGGCAACCCGGCGGTGACAAGAGCCCGGCGGATGATGTCATTACTGCTAGCGTGCCGTGCTAACCGTCCAGCGCTCCTACTGCAGGACAGGCCATGGTGTCCGAGGCGGTCGACTGCTTCACCGCATTGACACCGATGTGGAGCTCCTCTAGGAGCACCCAGACGCAGACACGTAGCGATCCGGAAAGTACTGTCACTCAGCATAGTACCTATGTTAGGTGATGGTAATGCCTGTAGCCAAAGACCCGACTCCCATTCACCCACAGCCAGCAGGCGGGCACGCTCCGCAGTATTGGTGGTCGTATTTAAGAGGTTATTCTGTACCAACCTGCAGAGCGGCTCGTCCCATTGTCTTTGGGAAAAAGGGTTATCGGGCAACGCCGTATTCGGGCAAGCCACTTTCCAGGCGTTCACAGCATCGGTCAAGTAAGGAACTTCACAGTTAACCAATGATGGAGTTAATAAACTTTTGGTTAACTTTTCAGTGCTGTTGACCGAAGACAGGAACGCTGGTAGGCTTATACTAGAAATTTTGCGGATGCCGAGCCCACCAAAGCGAATGGGTAGTGTAGCTTGCAGCCACGCTCGGTCATCCAGAGCCACATTTAAGATAGATGTTAGTGTATCTTGAATGATTTGATCAATTTTGTCCAAAAGATTTGACTGCTTCCATAAAGGGGAAGAGCGGAGAAAATACATAAAATTTGGCCCAAAACAACAATATCTAATGAGGGTGAAAGCCGAATGTAAATTAATTTTGCTAAGTCTTTCCGAAATATCGTTAAAACGATTAATTTTGTCGTCAATGAAGAAAAACTGTCTTCCAATATTGGTGAACCTAGGAGGTGAAGTGATAAGTGATAATACTCGTTGTATTTATTTGGGACTCGCACAGGACAACTAATAAAGAGAAATAAGCAGAATTTCGGGCATCTAGCTACTGATAGCCTACGGATAAAGGTCTACGGATGAAGTACACATTCATAGTGCATGCAGCTAAGGAGTGGAATTCCCTGTCGGAGTCTGTGTTTCCTGATAGCTATAACCAGGGAGTATTTAAGTCAAGAGTGAATAGGTTACTTCTAAGCAAGCGTGCGCCATCTTCGACAACATCATCGCTTACCATCAGGTGAGATAGTGGTCAAACGCGAGCCTATAAATAGTAAAAAAAAAGACTGGAACCATCGCATTCGTGCAAGGGACGGAGAGGATAAAAGGGATGGTCAACTATCAACATTCTGTCCGCAGTTGGTTCGTTAAAGCTTCTTACAGACCATATTTCATTTTTATGAGTCTAATGAAACTGGTTATAATATTATTATAAGACGTTATAAAACCCCAGATATAAATCTGGGTAAATTATTTAAGTACCTATTCACAAAGTCATAACGAGACACAGGCTTACACATTTTTTTATTTTTATAGTCGAATTTTAGCAAAGTTAATAGAATGTCATTGGTTTAATTAGAAATATAGTTTCAATAAATTCAAAGTAATGGCTCAGGTCAACTAGTGCAAATTGTTCATCGAGAATTAAATACTCTTTTAATTACTCATGCATGTTGCCTGAGGAGCGGTTGTTGAAAGGTAATACTTTCAGCCCTAGGGAGAATTGTTTTCAACTGACAGCCGTCAAATTATAAAAAAAACTTGTTGAACATTTCTATTGAACCATGTTCCAACTATCTATACAGCCAGTCAATTACAACGCGATGTCAAATTGAAATAACGTAAACGTGATTATTAACTAAAGACTATATTTTTTAAATGACTTTATTATAATTTATTTTCAACTATTTCTTTAAAATAACAGAGATTTGGGAAAAATATTTACCATTTCAGCTGGCCGGCCACAGTAAAAAAAAACTGACTAAGTGCGAGTCGGACTCGCGTGCAAAGGAGTCCGAACGAATTTAATTTTTTTAACATGTTATTTTAACACTATAGACTTCTTACAGGTTTTCCTGTAATCTATTATCTCCATTTTTTTTTTAATTTTTGGCTCAGTAATTTCGGAGGGTTTCGGAGATAAGATTCATTTTTTGCCTAATTTCTTGAATTACTTCGAAACCATTTATTTTAAAATTATGAAAGAAATATAATTAGAACCTTCACAGTAAGCCCTTTCATTTGATATGTCACAGGATATTGTTCAAAAAATTTTTTTTTTTAATTTTCTAGTTTGACCCCCAAAAGTGACGCCCATGCTAAAATTTTTATAATTTACGTAACATCCCGTATTTGGGTCACAAAAGTCCATATGTGTACCAAATTTCAACAGAATCGATCAAGGGGATCCGGAGGAAACTGGGTTCCGCTTTTTGTTCGGAACCCTAAAAAATAATAGACGGGAAAGCGGCAGTCCGATCTTCATTTGTTTTTTCGAGAGATTTGTATTATTAACACGTCGCGTCGATGAGTTCATCAGATTCAGATATGGATTTTTTTTAGCTAATTCGTGTTTTTATTTTTAATTTCCTTGTATTTGTAATGACAAGCACAGTGTTTACCTCGGGTAAAAGACTTATTTAGTCCCTCGAACTATTTAGTCCCTCGAACTAATCTAACTTAGCGACGGCGTTTGGCGCCCTCGCTAAGTTCGGGCGCCAAACGCCGTCTCGGGACTAAATCAGTTACTTTCAACCCAAAGATAACAATGAACTATTTAATTTCGTTATGTTTTTTCCCCCTTAGCCCCCCCCCCCTCTGGATCTGCCGATGCCGATCACGCAGGGAAACAGCAAACGTAGCCCTCTTTATTGGCCTTTGGGTGAAATCTGCTAAACAGGTAAGAAAGACAAACATATTCTAAGTCAAGGTGTCTTACCCAGCGAGTTTGTTATTAAAGATGTACGGGAACCGGGTAGCGTTCACGAACTCCTCAGAAGCGTTCCATTTCCACGTGCGGTAGTTCTCTGATGTGAACACGCACGGCAGCATCTGATCCAGTTGACCACTGCAAGAAGAGAGGTCGACAGTTTTTGTAAGGGTTCTTCAAAAAATTGTATGTAGGGCGTTTCTTTGAAGCTTTTTTTAAGCTATTTCAATGTTATCCACCTGACTATGTTCTACCGAATAAAGTACAACGGTGTTGATTCATTTGATTTTATAATAGAGGAGCTTGCCAATGCATGTCACCGGAAAATTGCAGACTCCGTAAGATTGTAATAAATGATAAGATTATAATTTCTCGATATATTATGAAAAAATCGTTTTTTATACATAAATCCCGTCCAAATCCAATAGTTTCCAAAATATCTGTCATAATAAAAAAAAATAGTTTGCAATTTTACGCGATATTTTACAATCTTACGGCGTTTGCCATTTTCAGGTGACACATATGTATGCCAATAAGCCGGCAGTGAATTAATTATTT
This sequence comes from Lacanobia wlatinum, assembly GCA_947578705.1. Classification (NCBI taxonomy): domain Eukaryota; kingdom Metazoa; phylum Arthropoda; class Insecta; order Lepidoptera; family Noctuidae; genus Lacanobia; species Lacanobia wlatinum. The sequence continues at coordinate 7,474,918 of OX388028.1, read as the reverse complement.
TTTTAACTAAATATGTCATTGTGAATTGGGAAAGATAGTAATAAAACTGTGGATTTTTTGTAATCCCACGAAAAATTCAATATCTGGGGTATCCAGAATCATATTTACTAAATCCGTGGTACTGACTGTGGGTGTATCTGACTGGTATGGTTTTTTGTTACATACTTACTTACATTACAGACTTTTTCTAACATCTATATTTATGAAGTACTAACTAAGTAACTCTAAAGAAAAATAGTAGTACAATAGTGCCATAAATAAATCTGAAAGGCTACTGATAGCCTTGCAGCGCAGCACGCCTAACAAAAACGTTGGAACAATAAGTGTGGTATGTGATACTGATACATATCTTATATCGCTTCCCGGACTCTAGGTCACATGACAATTAACAAAAAACAATGTTTGTTGTATCTGGACTAACATTTCACAGCCGATCTGTCAGTCTAAAAAAATCACCTATAGTCTGTTTTTTAATCTCGGAGACCCGAGACAAGTGCAAATGGCAAACTGACATAGATTACAATAGCATTAAAGTCAGTTTTGACATTTGCACTTGTCAATTTAGTCTCTGGGATTAAAAAACAGACTATAGTCTATTATTCTGTCTAGCTTTTTTATTGAACGACGAATAGATGATGATGATAGAGGAGAACAGTAGTGCTATTATGTAAGAATATATTCGTATCTCGACAGCGAAATTCGAAGTGAGTTTTAAATTAAGACCTTTATGTTATTTGAAATCAGCTCACTTTGTGAGTTTTGTCACTCAGGTGAAGCTCGATATCGAAATATTTATTTACAGAATAGACTGTGAGCTGTTACTCTTCTATTTTTAAAATACTAATGCCATTTTTAAATGCCATATTGCCTCGAGTTTTCAAAAAGTTTGACTTTGTTGGTTCCTAGGAATACAAAAAGAAATTCTCAATACTTTGATTGAATTAACGAGTACTTAGATCTATCTCAAATATTTTTTTAATTGTTAGACCTTACAAATTAGTTTAGGGACAAGAGACTTTTTTAAAGATAAAGATTCTATAGCACATTAGGCAGGTATAAGAAGAATGTACCTATGCATGTAGGTAGGTAAAGCTATTAAAATATTAGGTGTGTATGTTGATACGAAGTTTGCCAGTTGCTAGGTAACTTCTTTATTAAGCCTACTTTCTGTGTCATCTGAGAACAACGAATGGTATTAATTTGCATTTCATTGTACGGGTCGAATATCCACTCGAAAGTAAGTGGAATTTTACCGTAACGGGATATCATAAAAAATATAAGATAATATTGTGCCTTGTTAGTTCACAATAAGCTTTATTATTTTTACCGAAATGTCCTATTATCCAGTGACATTGAATATTGAGTGGAAGTCCTATATCTATCTATCCAACTCATATCCAACTACATTATCGATTTTGATAAAATGCTTTATTTAGTAGGTAATAAATGTTGACTTGAATGTCTTCCATAATACCTACTCTTTAGGATTCCGCACCCAAAGGGTAACCAACGGAACCCTATTTCTAAGCCTTCGCTGTCCGTCCGTCTGTCTGTCTGTCTGTCTGTCAGCGGGCTATATCTCAAGAACCGTAATAAGTAGACAGTTGAAATTTTCATAGTGTGTATTTCTATTTCTAATAAAATTTAATTAAACTAAAAATTAAAGTGGGCTCCAATACACGGTTTGTGGTACGGAACACTTCGTGTAAGAGCCCGACTCGCATTTGGCCGGTTTTAAGGCATGGTGATCCTAACACAGTGTAGACTTTTTTAAGCCACAGTCACATAGTATCGCCAATATATAAATACCTATCTACATATCGTCGCTAAGCTTGCCAAATCTGATGTGTATTTTCATCGAGTTGATAAGAATGAAAAAAATTTTCTTAAACTTATATTTTGTGAAAAATACAACTAACGAAATCCAACATGTCTATTAATCATTAAGTTCTTTGTTAGTGCTATGCACTTCTGTAAGTGACGAATTCACTACACCTAAAACTGTATGTTTTAGTAAGTCGTTGAAGTGCCTTATCAATAAATAATAATAATAAAAATAATATGTTTTATTTAATGATTAATTGACTAATTCATAATTACAAAATGCCGTATGAGCTACAAGTGAAAATAATAAAATGTACCTACTATTTATGTAAGTACTTGATTTTTAAGGATATTTAGTAAAAAGAAAATTTCATAGAAATGTACAGTCACCAAGCTATTGGGTATGCAGGCTAACTTGCAAACACTTTTAAACTATGTTGTGAGTGTGCAGAGTAGACAATTATTGTACAACACACTCGTGAGTATGTCAAAAGCTTAAAAAATTATAATGCACACATTAGAAATAAAATTGTGGAAAAATTAATATTTTTGCTTATATACCGCTTTTAGTGCCCATCGGTGCCCATCACTCAGCATATGGGTCGAAATATAATTTGTTCGTGTGCCCACAACTCGCATCCGCGTCGTTGACCCATATGACGACCCATATGCTGAGTTCTGGGCACCGCCCACACCGCGCACAACTCGCATCCGCGTCGTCGACCCATATGCTGAGTTCTAGGCACCGAAAGGGATACCGAATAGCTTTGTTTATTTATTTATTGATAGAAAACTCAACAGCTTTTTTTACAACGTTCAAGATATGGTAACAATGGCATATGGGGTTCTGAAGCCTATTATAGAGTTTCACAGCATGCATTATATAATACGAGAAAATAGAAGAAAACTTAGCTTAAATATTGTAGTTAAAAAATTGGTGGTGGTGAACTTTAACTAAAATGAAAAGAAAATATAACAGATGATAAAAAATATACGAATATTATTCACTTATAGATGAGTATGTTTACAAGAGATTTACGAAACGCTACCTTGGATAACTGGAATATATCCAGGCTTTCAAATTTGTCTATATATAAGCGAGGCAGTCGAGTCATAACAGCATTCTGCCCATAATTGGAACGGTGTAAAGGTACACTAAATAAGTGGGTATGTCTTGTGCGAGACCTTTGCATGCAAAATTCTATGCATGACAAAAGGTCACTGCAGTCAATCTCCCCACGAAGAATATTAAATATTAAATAAGAGCTGCATATCCATGTTGACTGTACATATCAGATTTGGCAGCGTAGCTTTTTGGGGTGGTTTTGGATCTACCTCCTCGCGGTCCACCCCGGGCAACGGCACCACAGGCTTGCCTGTGGTACGGCAGAACGATCCCACTAAAAGCGGTGGTAGGCTCCGCAAGGAGCCGCCTGGCTCGCTACCACCATCCCGCCGAAGTCCGGCGCCAAGCAGCTTGCTGTGTTCCGTCGGTGTGCGGGAGTGCCAGTGCCTCTGGGGGAGAAGGAGACTGTCAGTTGCTCTGCTCAGAACCGGTCTTGGTCACTGGGCTGGGCTTTCCGGGTAACTCATTTTGGAGGGTAGCGGGATCCGAAGCACGGTGCCAGCCGTTGGCCGACCGCAGTTAGTAGGGGGCCCAAGTAGCACGCCAGCCACGTGTGAAAGGCTGCCCCGCCAACTAGCGAAAAATCCCGGTATGTTCCACCGTGCCAGCCGGCGACTGGATGGGAGGACCCGGTGGCCATATCCGGGGGGGTTCGGGCGTCCCCGCAGTCTCCAAATGAGTTTCCTACAGGTCAGTTTAGCTCTAGTGTTCCACTTGGTTCACTGAGCAGCGCCTCGACAGTTCTACTTTTCTCCCCATCTACTCTCATGATGACCAAAGCAAAGAAGAAAAATATGGTAAAACAACGGCTGCACCTCCTCCCACTAAAAGTGCAACTCACTAATATTAGGGGGTTGCACTCCAATCTCGATCCGGTCCATCACCACCTTGAGACCGAGAAGCCGCACCTGTTTTTCCTAACGGAGACGAAGATAACAACCCCGTCGGACGTGGCGTACCTCAACTACCCGGGCTACTCTCTGGAACACAAGTTCAAGAAGCAGGCTGGGGTCTGTGTGTACGTCCGCGATGACATTTGTTGTCGTCGTCTCCGTTGCTTTGAGAAATCGGGTTTTTCTGCCATATGGTTACTTTTGGACACAGGCGTGGAGAAATTTATTTACATCGGCGTATACCGATCGCACAGCGGAGATCAGGAGACAACAGCGCTGTTCAATTCCCTCGTGGAGTCGGCCGACGTAGCCCAGCAACGGTACCCAACAGCGAAGCTCATTTTTCTGGGGGACTTCAACGCCCACCATAAAGAGTGGTTGTTCCCGTACCAGAAAACTGACCATGCCGGGTTAGAGGCGCGCAAGTTTGCTTTAACGCTAGATCTAACCCAGCTGGTGAATGTGGCAACGCGGGTACCGGATGTTGACGCCCATACACCCAATTGCTTGGACCTTCTGCTGACAACTGATCCGGGCAGTCATTCAGTATCGGTCTCAGCTCCGCTGGGAACGTCTGACCACTGCCTGGTGAAATCCGTATTGACCTGCTCTCCTCCAGATAAGAGTCCTAGAGGCACGAGACGAGTATGGCGATACGAGTCAGCAGATTGGGATGAGATGCGGCACTTTTTTGCATCTTATCCATGGCGGCAAGTGTGCTTCTCCTCGGGTGACCCTTCGTGCTGTGCTGACTTGATTGCGGACGTGATTCGGCAGGGGATGGAGTATTTTATTCCATTCTCCGACATCCCGCTCGGTCACAAATCCCGGCCTTGGTATAATGCAGAATGCGCCCACGCTGAGGCCCGTAAAGAGTCTGCATACCAAGCGTGGATCAAGGCCCGCGACCGAAAGGTTAAAGCACGTAGGGTTCGCGCGAGGAAAAGAGCCTTTAATTCTGCCGCTAAGTTCTGCAAGCGGGTTTTACGTAGGGCACGTTTTGACCATGTCGGGCGTATCGGGGCCAAACTAGCATTGCACCCTCCAGGTAGTAAACAGTTTTGGTCCCTGTCGAAAGCGGTTGAAACGAATTTCTGTCGACCCACTTTGCCTCCAATGTTGAAACCTGATGGCTCGCTGGCTCACTCTGCAAGTGAGAAAGCAAATTTATTTGCAACTCTCTTTGCAAGCAATTCGCGTCTGGACGCTGGCTCCAAGCAACCACCGACTTTACCTCGTTGTGACTCTTCGATGCCGGAGATCACAGTTCACATTAAAGAGGTCCGAAGAGTATTGTGCAGTCTAGACGTGAATAAGGCCAGCGGGCCTGACGGCATTCCAGCGAGAGTGCTGAGGCAATGTGCACCTGAACTGTCTCCTGTGTTGGCACGCCTGTACCGCCTCTCTCTTGAAAAAAGAACGGTGCCGAAATCATGGAAGCTTGCGAATGTGCAACCGGTGCCCAAAAAGGGAGACCGTGCTGACCCTGCCCATTACCGTCCGATCGCCATTACCTCCATCCTTTGCAAGGTTATGGAAAGGGTTCTGAACAGTAAGTTGCTGACCTACCTTGAAGAAAATGATCTCCTCAGTGACCGTCAATATGGCTTTCGCCGGGGACGGTCAACTGGCGATCTTCTTGTGTATGTCACGCACTGCTGGGGCGAGGCCATCGAGAGACACGGCGAAGCACTTGCCGTGTCGCTCGACATCTCGAAGGCCTTTGACAGGGTTTGGCACGCAGGTCTACTGAGCAAGCTTCCTGCTTATGGCATCCCAGCTGGTTTTTGTAGCTGGATATCAGACTTCCTGAGTGAACGGTCGATCCGAGTAGTCGTTGACGGCTGCTCCTCTGACCTCATGGCTATTGATGCTGGAGTTCCTCAGGGATCTGTTCTCTCTGCAACTCTTTTCCTGCTGCACATCAATGACTTACTTCAGCTTGGTCTTGTTGGGTACGCAGATGACAGTACGGTTTCAGAGAGATACTTGTCCAGCGCAACAACCAGCGGGGATGAAGTTCGTTCCTTGAGAGAGGCCATGGTAGAGCGGACAAATTTGACCTTAAGCCTTGTCTCCCAGTGGGGTGATGACAATGTGGTCACTTTTAACGCCACCAAAACACAGGCGTGTCTTTTTACCGCAAAAAGGAGTCGTTTTGACCAAACTCCTACTTTTCGGGGTGCATCTGTTCCTGTGACTGATCGGCTCGAGCTCCTAGGCATGGAGTTGACATCCAGTCTCAACTTCGGCGCCACCATCGAGTACAAAGCCCAAACGGCGGCCAAAAAGCTGGGCATCCTAAATAGGGTGAAGCGATACTTCAGGCCTGGACAGCTTTTAACCCTGTATAAAGCGCAAGTCCGATCCTGCATGGAGTATTGTAGCCACCTTTGGGATGGCTCAGCTAAGTATCAGCTTGCCGCGCTTGACTCGGTGGAACGCAGAGCTAAGAGGCTCATCGGTGACGTAAAACTGGTGGATGCCAAGCTGCATAGCTTGGCTCATCGCCGTAAGGTTGCCTGCTTGTCGGTCTTCTACAGATTGTACTTCGGTGAGTGTGCCCAAGAACTCCACGACCTCATCCCACCGGCCCCCTTCTACCATCGGACATCCAGACGCACTGCATCTTACCATCCCTACCTTGTTGCTATTCCACCAACTCGCACTAAGCGTTTCCAAACGTCTTTTATAATGCGCACAGCAAAGGAGTGGAACTCTCTGCCTGCGTCGGTGTTTCCAAACGCTTACAACCCTAATCTCTTCAAAGTTAGAGTGAACAGGCTCCTTCTGGGTAAGCTCGCTCCATCGTAGACTTTGTCTCGGTCATCTTTGACCTAGACTGGAGTCAAGAGCAAACCCATCACAAATAAAAAAAAAAAAAAAAAAAAAAAAGCGCACCGACAATATACCATACCACTAGCTGCGTAGCCTTTTTCCAACTATGTTGGAGTCGGCTTCCAGTTTAAAGATGCAGCTGAGTACAACTATTTTACATGAAGCGCCAGCCTATTTGATCTCTACAACCCAATTACTGGATAATACGTTCCCCATGACTGATGACCTCCCGACTTTTGCCTAACGAGCCAGCCCGCGCCGCTGAGCCATTAGCTTTAAATCCCCCAAATAATAATGACATGAACCAGCCTGTCCCTTGCTGCCCTTCCCAAAATGACGCCGCTGAGCCGAGGTCCGTACCCCACAGGGGTGCCCTCAGTGAGCGGAGTTGTAGTTTAGGTTTTAGGGTTTAGGTTTAGCCTGGGGGCCCTAAATTCATTTTATGTCCACACAGGCAAGTCCGGTTGAGAAGTTACAACCTTCGAAGGTTTGTAACTGCACGTGGTATCCCATCAAAAAACAAAAAAAATACAAGACTGGCGACAGATTTAGGACTAGCTTCTGACTATATGTAACGACTGTCAAAGGCCTATAAATGAGAGCCGGGACCATCAGCTTAACGTGTCGTGTGAGTCACGGTATGTAAAGGCTGGTCATCTATCCATAGACCGACCTCGGCAAGTGCTGCTTTCCCTCGAAGATCCATGCGGCTGTCATTATTTACCCACGAGCTCTTCATATAAAGGTAAAGATAATAAACCAAAACACTCACCAATACGTCAACACCTTATAATGCTCCAACAGCCTTTCAAACATTGGCTTCGCGTTACTGAGGAAGTCAGGAGCCAGCTTAACGTTAACGGTCATGTTCACCCATGCAAATTTGATGTCCCCGACGTGGATGGCCCTCTTGACCTCCGAAGTCTTCAAGAAGTTGACGTACTTCCCCACTGGGAGCTCGTCTTTCAGGAAGTTGTAGGCATGCTTTTGATAGGTCATGAAGAGGAGCACTGTGATCAGACTGTTCCATTTCTGTGGAGTTCATGTTATGTTAGTTGTTTGGTTTGGTTAAAATCAACCACATTATCGCTAACCATCAAGTGACATAGTGGTCAATCGTGTGCCTTACAATAGTAAAAAAAACCCTACTAGCTGTGGCTAGATGCCAACTGGTCTAGCATTCAGTTGTTCCCAGGCTGGTCAATGTCTTGGTTCAATATTAGAGAGGAATACGCACTCGAATCTATTTCTAGCTTCTGAAAAAGTGTAATACTAGGAAAAATCCTAATTTTTTTACTAACTTATTGATAGGCACGCGTTTGACCACTATGTCACTTGATGGTAAGCGATTATGTGGTCGAAGATGGAGCACCCTTGCCTAGAAGTACATCACTTCATTCATTCTTGACTTAAAGACTCCCAGGTTGTAACTATCAGGAAACCCAGACTCTGGCAGGGAATTTCACTCCTTAGCTGTACGCACAATGAATGTGTTCCCAAAACGTTTTGTGCGTATCGTCTACAAATTAACCGCTCTTTTCCAACTTCCACGCCCCTGTGCCAAACGATGCACGTTCCCACACGTTAATAATGTCGTGTGCCCATCTCGCTACCGGATACCGAACTATCACCACCACCACCATCCTCCTTCTAGTTTTATATGAAAAGAGGCTTTTACCTTTTTTTGGGACAGTGACAGACTGTACCGTCACGTCCACTACTCACTTCCAAATAAATATGCAGTTAGAATTCGAAACAACTACATTAGAAGAGTTGTGGTAGGGGCTGCGTTGAAGATGGCTTAAGTACTCCCGTAGTACTCGGTGCAAGTTTGCGAGGGATCACGAGGTGGTTTTAGTCAGTAGGAGTCTGACAGAGAATCTGTTTGAAAGAGGCACCGCGGCCCCGGAACGCAAAGGGCATTAGGAGGAACACGGATGGGTTTTAGTCAGTAAGAGTCTGACACTCCTTTCTGCTTCACCCAGAGCGGGAAGAGTCATTTGATGATTTCCCATCCTTAAAAAAAAAAAATAGGAGTCTGACAGACCTTTCCGTGCACCCCAGGGCCGGAGTACATCTATGAAGGAATTCCACACCCACGCCGTTACAAAAAGAAATAAAGGGACCAAAACTTACGTTCTTAGCCTCAAGACTCCTATTAGCCTTGATATCCGCCTGGAAGGAGTCGAGGAGCGGCTTCACGATCTCAATCTGCTTCTTTTCCAATAGACCGAAGTAGTAGAACGGCCATGCTACGTGCGATATCATCTCGGGGTCTACATAAGCGTTGCCGATAATCATACCCTTGACAAAAACAAATAATCCATTATGAGATCATACCAAAAGTCCATGACACTAGATTTTTTTTCCTAGGAACTTTCTGGCTCTATAAGCCTGAAGCTGTACGAGAATGGTTTATTTTTATCAATTATATTATCCCACTTCTGGACAAAGGTCTCTACCATAACCTTCCACTCTTCCTGGTGTTGTTTTCTCCGATCCATCCATCATGAACTCATTTACGTCGTCACGCCAGCGCTTCCTAGGCCTTCCTCTGGCTTCCAGTGGGTAACGACTCTGGCCCGGGAGTCCTGAAGCAATCTATTATACTTATGACGCAAAGCAAAAATACTAATATTAGCTTCTGTGGTTTTCGAATAAGAATTGTGGCTGTTAACGCCATGGTAGCACAAGTTGCCATCATCACAAGCAAAGTGTTACCATGGAACTATAAAGTCCTAATTTATTCACCTGCAAATTGATATCAGAACCAAGTTTCTCCTTCCTCTTGTGTATCTCCATGGCCATGGCTGGCACGTACTTGCCAGCGTACGACTCTCCGGCTAAGTACAGCGGGGCTGTTCTCAGCTCAGGGAACATTTGGAGGAACTGCTTCAGGGCGATATAGAGGTGGCTGGCGTACTGGAAAGTTAATGAAAATTCTTGTAAAATTAAACATGTCTTTGGCACGGAGCGTTTGATCCTTTGGGAGTAAAATAAAAACAACGAAAAGAAACTAGTAAAGCGGGAAGTGGTGAGAGAATGTCTGGAGAGTTGTCAACCAAACATGTTTAGTACTGGTTAATTTTGGTTCATTCAAAGCATTTTTAAATAGGTTTTTTGCTTATAGGACTACTTACATACATACCTATATACTACACACGGAGGTATTAGGTACTTATTTTACCAATACCAACAAATAGGGACTTTTCCTGTAGGTAACGTACTGCTCCTGTAGCCTGATTCTCGAAAAAATCTCATAGTCATAAAAATGAAGTCCTGCACAGAAGTCCCAACATTTACATAAGGTTTTTTCTCAAACATGCTTGGAAGTTTGAGCATTATTTTGAAAACCTTCTTCGAGATAAATCGAATTGCTGTAACTACTAGCCAAATACATGCAAGCAGCGGCCGGCAAAAGTTGTATGAAAATCCATATCTGTCGTGGTTTAGCGGTTAAATAAATTACATAGTAAACTTATATTTGTCATGTAATTTAAAAATGGAACGATCTTTCACTCTGAAACATGGCAACCAAGGAGGTAAATTATCAAGGGTTTTATATGATTTTCGAACTGGCTTGCAAATAGAAAGCTGTTTATTGAAAAAAAAAAACAAATCAACACTTTAACGCGGGAACAATTATTGTTGTTCGTCATTGATTTTGAAAAGTAAATGTATTTCCAAAAATAAGTTCTGCCTAGGTACTACTTAGTTTTAATTTTCCCGCATTATTTGAAAAAAAATACTAGGTATATACAAGCCTTAGCCACGCCCACAACTAGGCATTGATGAACTTACGTGCCTCGGCCCACATTTAAACGTTCATCCACCAATGCCTTTATTGCTGGCCGCTGCAGTAATGTGCTATAAACTAAAGCGTTTTTTTTTAAATGCCTTCACAAAAACAGAAAAAGCTAAATAAAAACCCAAAAAATGCCTTAGGTATATGTTACCGTAGCCATATTCGTTGTATATCCGTCGACATGGTCGGTGAAGCTGTACCCTGTCCCGACAGGGTTGTCGATGAACAGCAGGGAGTGGTTGTGCAGCCAGGTGTACGGGTTTCCTGGAATTTACTTTGTCATTATCCAGGTTATTTTCTTAAACTACAAAATATCCGTACTGAGAAGTAAATGAGTGCATCACAACAAAGGGTCCCGGCACTAGAGGAGGGAGGTGTGACTGGGAGAGCACGTGCTAACAGCAGTGCCGGATTAAGAATATTTGATCATCTAAGCAATCTACGCCTATGGGCCCCCCATCCACTAGTCAACCAGTACCATTCTTTAAAATAAACTCATACTGCCAAAACATAGAAACATATTTTTTCGACGTTTATTTCTTCAAAGTTTTTACCGGGATTTTATTTAACCGGTGTCTTTTAAATCAACAGTAGCTTTTCTTTTGCACAGGCTTCTAATCAAAGTCGGCTCTCAATTTTTGTAAAAAAAAAAACACGCCTCTGCTCTAGAGTGACTTCCGGGTCTTGTAACACCTCGGTGACTTTTCATAAGGTTTGCGAAATTTCGTCCTACTTGACCAACATAAGTACGACCTCTAATTCCTATAGCTTATCTGTTTATGGTGCCCCTGAGACGTGATGCCCTAAGCAATTGCTTAATTTGCTAATGGGCTAATCCGGCACTGGCTAAAAGGTATCCGCAAATGACTTTTCCCGCTCTAGACAGAGTGCGAGAGAGTGTCAGACTTTTGCTGACTTAATCACACCAGACTTCCTTCAACTGCAGTTTGCGTTCCAGCTAGTGTATTCTGTAAACAACTATTTCGATATCGAGTTTCACCTGAGTGACAAAACTCACAAAGTGAGCTTTATTGCTCACAACAAATGGGTCTTAATTTGATACTCACCTCGAATTCCACTGTCGAGATACGAAAATGTTGTTACAGAATAGCACTACAGGACTGCGGTAACTCTTTCGAACAATCGCTTTACCCCAGCTCACCAATTTCTTTTTGCTTATGTTGAATATGCAGATAGCAAAGTAGATACTGACATTTTTATGATGCTCATAAATCTAGGGGCAATACCGCAATAGCTTATCTCGGGAAGATCCCGTAGTCATACCATCTGCATACAATGAACAAAATACACACAACAATCTTGAGATTTTCTTTTATTTGTAGCAACACGTCACAACTCAGAACCGATGACCTTTAACAACAATACAAACAATTAAATATTCTATCATTGCTAACGCAGAATGCCAATGATACGGTTTTTTTGCCTGATTAAATGCAGACGTTATACCTAAGTAAAGAATTCTTGCAATAAATTGCTTTATATTTTCCTGTTTTGTTATTACCTCGTAAATACTAAGATAAGCTCACTATATGCCTTATGATTATGGTCCTGTGGTCACTCATTAAGAAAAAACCGGCCATTTACGAGTCGGACTCGCCCACCGAGGGTTCCGTAAAAATTGTAGGCACATTACTTTTAATAAAGACTACATTTTTATGATTTAATTACAAATTTATAGTTTTCAGACGTTTTCCTATACTTGTAGTATAAGACGGTATTAGTTGCTATATTTCATAGTTCTAGGGCAACGGGAAATACCCTATACATTTTGATTCCCTTGAGAATATCGAAATATACGTTTTTTGCGGCATAAACGGCCGTATATTTTTTTTACGTTTACTTAGAACTTTGATTTTTTCACAGCTTCAAGGGACCGTAGACCTGAGTATATGGTTTTAATTTCAACTCGATACCTCCACGCGTTCCCGAGATAAAGGGTCTTGACAGTCAGAAGGACGGACAACAAAGTGATCTCATAACTTCCGCTATTCCTTTTGAGGCACGGAACCCTAAAAATGCGATATTTCATCATATCATTTGGTGCGCAAATTGCTCGTTTTAGTATCGAAGCTGAAATTTTTCTGCTAGGTTAATTCTCATTTTGCTTGCAACAAAATTGGGTACGCCAAAAATCTACTAGGTGAAGCATAAACGGAGGGATCTAACCTTGCCTTTGGAAGAGCGACTACGCTGATGCAATTGTTGATGGTATTTTGTGAGTATCTAAGCGAATGGCAGTAAAATAAAACACCGGTCAAGAGCGAGTCGGACTCGCGTGCAAGGGGTTCCGAACGAATTTTTTTTAATATGTTATTTTAAAACTATAGACTTGTTATATGTTTTCCTGTAATCCATTTTTTTCAAAATGTTAGGCTCAGTAGTTTCGGAGATAAGGACCCCTCCTTATCTACGAAACTACTGAGCGAATGGTCATTTTCGTCTAATTTCTTGAATAATTTCAAAACCACGTATTCTAAAATTATGAAAAAAATGTAATTTAAACCCTCACAGTAAGCCCCTTCGTTTGTTGTGTCACACAATTTTGATCAAAAATGTTTTTTTAATTTTCTAGTTTGACCCCCAAAAGTGACGCTATACAAAAAATTTAATAATTTACGTAACGCCTCCGTGTTTTGTATGTATTTCAACAGAATCGGTTCAGTAGATACGGAGAAAACTGGCTGTGACAGACGCACAGACACACAGACAGACAGACACCCGAGTGTTCCTATAAGGGTTCCGTTTTTTGTTCGGAAACCTAAAAAATCGTTACGAGTCAATCAGATCGGATTGTGGATGACAGGCGTTGCATCACTACATAGTATAAAACAAAGTCGCTTTCTCTGCCCCTATATCCCTATGTATGCTTAAATCTTTAAAACTACGCAACGGATTTTGATGCGGTTTTTTTTAATAGATAGAGTGATTGAAGAGGAAGGTTTATATGTATAATAACATCCATTCAATAGTGGAGAAATACTGTTATTTTTGAGGTTTCTAATGTGATATCGTAAATAATTACATTTTATGACGCATACGAAGTTGCGCGGGTCAACTAGTGTAAAATAATTGCAAGGTATGCCAACAGATTTAGAGAAAGTTATAGCTACTTCTTAAGATGGAACGATGATGATTTTATAAAAACTATAAAAACCACTATCACACATACAGCATAGGACTAATAAAACCGATAGTCCGATACACAATCTTCCTAACTTGACCCCCGCAAACTGTAATTGTAAGCTAAAATACCCACGTTACTCTAATTAAGAAACGTTTGAGTAAATCTTACTTACTCACAAACAATCAACGATGAAATATAACAGGAAGAACGATACAATGAAGCAAACATTAGCACTAGAATGACTAATAAAAACAAGACTCATAACACTGAAAAACGTGATGCTCAAAACGTCGCGTGTATTTGGTTCATAGATAAGGAATTTCTCCTATATGGAGCTCATAAGCCAATATGTTACGAAACGAGCTGAAGGGAGTGTCAGACTCTTTACAGACTTAAAGTCATCCGTGTTCCCCCAATTGCCCTTTGCGTTCTAGGGCATGCTTGGCGCAAATACTCTTTTTCTTTCTTTCTTCTCTTATTTCTTTCGAACAATTCCGCAACACACAGTGGGTACTTACGTTTCAAAGTTTCATTTATAACAGTGAAAGGCCCGATTTCGTCAAAGAGCCCAGTCATACTGGAGGCCCCTGGTCCGCCTTGTAGCCAGATGATCCATGGACTAGCGTTCACTGGCTTGTTCAACACCGGGAAGTACCAGAAGAAAATGTTCGAATTGTAAGTCTCATTCACCGTCAAGAAGCCAGAGTAGCTCTTGAAGCCCAAGAAATGCTTTGAATCCACTCTAGCTGCTTTCTTAGCCTCTTTTATCCGCCCTTCTTTCAGATACGTAGTCAATATCAATGCTGAGCCATTATCAACTTTAAAGTTTTCTACACAAGCTTCATTATTACTTGTTTCAGTGCGATTTGCATCTACTGAGTTGTCTGATACATCTTTGCGTGGGTCGCACGTTTTATTAGTAATAGTATTATTGTTTTCATGAATCAGGTTCTCGTCAACTGTGTTATCGCTATCGGTTTTTACTACAGCCGTATCGTTTATAATACTTTGTTGGGTTTTAACCGGTTTAACGTCAGATATTATATTACTTATATCATCTTGTTTCCCAATTTCAGCGACTCTGCCAAATACACTGGAAAACAATGGTGGCATTGTATTACTAATGAGTTGATTCAGTTTAGTAACGCTGATAATATAATTTAAATGGTAGATAAAACAACAAGAACTTGAGTATTTTTTGTTTGTGTTCACAACACTCTCGGTATATTCTTAACAATAGAGTTATTGTGTCTATTCTCAGTGAGAACTATCCGAGTATATGGTAGGTACTACTGTCGGTCCCTGGTTCGTATCCGACTCGAAGGACCAAAATATTTTGGGAGGCTACTCTATGAAATCATAATAATCTTTACAGGAAGCATATAAGAACGCGTAGACTAAAGACTTACACGAAATGGTGTTCACAACAGACAATAACTGATAGTCTACAAAACCGTCAAGCAATACATAGCGAGGTTCAAAAAGTAATCTGATGAATGAGACGGCCTGAATCAGAATAGTTGACATAAAGCAAGATCGACCGAGAGAGATCATCCATATGGACGGTCTCCCACACTAGAACTCCAGGAATTTATCCTGAATCAAAAATAAATTAATGGCGCAATATGATATGCACACTTGTAGCGTCAGCATATGCATATTAATGCGTTTCAGTGGAGTATATCTATAAGTATTTAATAAATATTTTTAAAGCGTTATTTTCATCTAATTATAATATTTATTTACAATAAAGTTTAAAGTAGGTAATTTATTTTAAGATCCATTTTGAGTCTACTTTATTTGAAATTATGTCACTCATCGTATATTTAAGCAGTAATAATCCCGATAAAAATAGATTTTTAAACTTAAACTTACCTTACTAAGCACAAAAATATAATAAAAATCACATGCTTCATTATAAATTATTTGATTAGCCCTAACAACTAGAACGTGCTGTATCGTATTGATACATTGCTTGTGAACTACTAAGACCGATGCGACATCCCTGGCCATACATTATCATTTGAACTATTTGATCCCGACTCGTTGATACACTGATACGGCTGAAATTCGCTTGTATTTGTGTACGATGTACGTATTAAGGTGGCCACTGACTGGGAGCATTAATTTTATTCTCTTACATAAGTCTTATAACCAAAGTCAGTAGGTAAAACGGGGTGAATATAAACGCAGGGGTGAATAGAAACAAAACTTTGAAGGGGATTTTCACTTTATTTAAATTCTGATTACAGCATTTAAGGACTGCAATTTGTAAATCAAGATTAGAGTTAAAATTTGATATATTTTTAGAAACCACTAAGGGGCCGTTTACGTATTACGTCAGCAAAAATTATTTCCTTTTTTGTTTGCAAATCTTAGTAGATTTTAATTTGACATAATTATGACCAGTTAGTTGTTTTTACTCTGACGCGATGTTTAGTAAGAAATAACAGAAGTGGGGGAAGTAGGTCTCGCGCGAGTAAAAACTATACCTATGCTTACGTAAGCATAGGAGGGAGGGATAAGAGCTTTGATTACTATCGCTGAGAAGGGGAGGGGGGGGGGGTTAAAAATGACTAAAATTCTGCTTACGTAATACTTGAACGGCCACTAATGTGACATCCAAGTGAAAATACCATTCAGTTTTGTTTCTTTTCACCCCTGCATTTCTATTCACCCCGTTTAACCGATACAATTTCCATTTGGGAGCCATGCCGGACGCACTGTTTCTAACTCTTGAAAACCAGAATGAACAGTGGTAATCATCTACCTGCGACGGCGATGCCAAGGAAATGATATCTTTTTTTTTTGGGACAGGCCCGCCACACCTTCCCAACCACTGCAACTCCTGAGAGCCAGAATCAACAGTGGCGACCACCAGAAAAACGCCGAGCCAAAGAAGCCCGACGAGTCCCGGATAAACGATTTAACTGACTTGGATCCTGCAACGAATTTAATCAGAAAAGTACAGCGGAGGAGTAGGAAAAAAATATATATGTATATAATTTCCACTTCCCTCCTTATCAAGCAGGAGACAGAATAGAGCTAGGCCAAATTGTAAGCTACTTTTGATTCCAGTAATAGGTATGGCAAAATCGCTTGAACGCACGGAAATTTGTTCTGGTTTCTACAAGGTCCGTGTAATAAACTACTCCAGATGTAACCTGAATACTATCTAACATAATATTGCGTTCAGTTTGCCAAAGAATACACTCCCATAAGATGTGGTGTGCGGATTGTTCGTATTCATGGTCGGCTGTAGAACATTGACATAAAGGCGAGGCCACAAGCCTAAAGGAAAATAATTTACCCTTAAAGTTGCTATGACCTGTGAGAAATTGGGCAACACAATGATCCACCTCTAGCCATGTCCTATCCAGACGCTCACGAACGGATGGAAAAAACTGGTGGAGGTGACGGCCTTTAATGGAATTTTCCCACCTACATTGCCATTCGGATAAAAGTTCCTCCCAGACATCAGTCTGGGGTTTTAGTAATCTACAGATCGTAGCACGGTCGCGTTGCGGTAAAAACTCTGGGTCCGTGATCTTTCTAGCATAGTAGTACATTGCAGCACGCCGCTGCACCTCTAGATCGACTGGGAGAACACCTGCCAGCACCGGTAAGGCTTCAGTACTAACCGTCCTATACGCCTTGCATAAGAATATCAAAGCCAAACGCTGGCTTTGCAACAATTTACGGCGTACCGCCCTTATGGTGGCCCTGTCAGCCCAAACAGGTGCCCCGTAGCACATACAACCCAAGTAAGTAGCCCCATAAATAGTTTTTAAGGTTTGAAATGAGAGACCCCAAGTAGCTTTGGATATTCTCGTCAAGGCGTAGAAGTTCTTGTTTGCTTTTTCACCTACTGTTTTTATATGATCAATAAATGAAAAGTTCCTTTCTAGTAGCATACCAAGGTAGCACACGGATTCTTTTCTTTTAACGGGTACGTTATTAAATTTAATACTAGGCCAGGATTTTAGATTTCCTTTTAAAATAAGTTGATTGTTGATTTATGCGGTGCAGAGGTCAGACGGTTTAGATCGCCCCACTGTGATATTAAACGTAGACATGTGTCAGCCAAGTTCTCGAATCCAGCCCGAGTGCTTTGCTTCAATGAGCAGTAAGCCATCGTCCGCGTAACCGGTTAGTGAACAACCGCATGGGACTGGGAGCGGAAGCGCGAGGAAATCATCGTAGCCAAAATTCCATACCTATGGACCGATAACTGAGACCTGAGGACATCCCATGGTTAGAGACTTAGAAATGGAATGATGTCCAAGTTTGAGTTTCGCGGAGCCGTTTAGATAGTACGAAAGAATCAGCTAGTCTATTCTGTAAGAAACTATTTCGATATCGAGCTTCACCTGAGTGATAAAACTCACAAAGTGAGCTTTATTGCACACAACATAAAGATCATCATTTGAAACTCACTTCGAATTCTACTGTCGAGATACGAAAATGTTGTTAGAGAATAGCACTACAGATTACAGATATTTTTGTAGCAACCACAAGTTTTCATTTTAAGTAGTAGCATCGGCACGATGCATTATCAAAAGCGCCAGATATGTCGAGAAAGATTCCAGCCACGTATTTATGTTCCTATAAGTTAACAATTTTACGGCAAGAGAGAGCCGCGTCGAGTGTGGATTTACCAATAGTGAAACCAAATTGATTAATATGAAATTTAGGTGCGTTCGGTAGCAAGCGCGGAACGATTAATCGCACTAAGAATTTTTCCAAAGATGGAAGTAGTGTTATGGGCCGGTCGGACTTAGGGTCACCCGGGGGCTTATCGCCACTCTTCGGAATAATGCGTATAAAGCCTTGTCGCCGTATTCGAGGAAAAATAAGTACCTTCTGCAAAGCATCGGTTATATACGGATAATATCGCGTCGCCCGCTGTTTTACACGCTTCTATAATCATTCTATTAGATATTTTATCTTCACCGGATGATTTTTTGAGAGGTAGTCTCTTGACAACGTTTATGAATTCGTCGTGGATGGAAGGTCTGAGTTCGGTGATTCAGGTGGCACCGCGGCCCACGCTCTAATCTGTTGGTGGTATTTAATATCATTTACTGATGAATCGTCTGGTATTAGAGAATCAAGCAAAACATCAGTTGTTTCTTAAATGCCGGTGGTATGTTTATTATTTACTTTAATGTTCAGAACGTACGCAAGGTCGACAGATCTATTAGCCTTGAACTCGTGGTACAAAGGAGACCACGGACCCTCCTTATCAAGTTTATCAACAATTTTCCGGAGTAAATTAACCTTAGATTTTTCAACCGATGCTCTGTAGCGTGTCTTGGCAACTCTAAAAGTACTTAAAGCAAGATTAAGGGGTCCTCGATAACCTTACGTTTTTTAAGCTTATTAAGTTTCCTGCGCACTCTGCGATAGCTTTTACGTTGTTCAACAAGGTAGTCATTCCACCAATCACATCTACGAATATTGGTCATAGATGCGCGACCAATAGCAATGTCAGCACAGTAAGTGAAGGTGTCTGACATTATCTCAGCACCTTCCTCAGCTGACAGTCCATCGCGAGTGAAGTCTTTGGCATGACAACCAAAAAGTGAGCTAAACAATTCCCAATTCGCGCCCTTACTTTTATTTCTAAAATTCCCAATTAAGTGTGACGAACCTTGAGTAAACATAGGAACAAATTCGTACAAGATCAGGCGATGATCACTACAAGAAGCGTCAGGAAGGACTCGCCACCTATCCAAGCGTTCGTCTGCACTAGAAAGTGTGACGTCAATACAAGATTCGCCCATTTGGCTACAAAAAGTAGGCAGTGCATCTGGGGTGTTATGAATTGATAAGCTCATCTCAGCAATAAAATCTTCAACGACACAACGTCGTTCAGAATCAGTGGCCCGAACTTTGCCATACCACAGGGAAGAAGATGCATTCACGTCAGCACCCAATATAACTTTGCAGCCCGCGAGCGACCGCAAGACGTGACGGAGATTATGTATATGTGGAGTAACTGGGTCTGAATATTGAAAGTAGCAGCTCACAACGTAAACCTTAAAGGTAGGCGATGATACTTCCGCCACGGCGCAATGGGGCGTCATGAGATTACCTACATATAGATGTTACAGTAAAGCTCGAAGAACGCGCAACATAAAAAAACAGCTGAACTACCTTGTGACGTAAGCGCGCGTTTTGATATTGTTCCTGAACAAGTACTATGTCAAGGTTATAATCCACAATCAATTTATCCAGCTCAGATGTCACCACCCTATCGTTATGGAGATTTAATTGTCCTATGGTTAAACTATCCATTATTAGTTATTAGTGTTTAGGATTAATTGTTCGAGTTTCAGTTTGTAAGTAGTACAATCTTGAGATCCACAGCGATGATCACACGGTTTTTTAAATTTACGTCGTCCCTATGCGGGCAATCTTTTGTTTCGTGTGCCTCCGAAAGTCCGAACAATTAGCACAAGTCGGTTCTTTATTAACGCAGTGTTTCTTAACGTGACCGAACTGTTGACAATGTAAGCACTGAACGACTTCAACATCGTCAATAAAGCGGCAGGTAGCCCAATCAATAAATAATGTATCCTTGATAGAAACTAAGTGTTTACGTACCGCGGAATCTAATTCGATGCCTATCTACTTACGACCGTTGTCTAACGAGCGCCTACGGATAATTTTAGTAGACTTAATAAATTCATCCTCTTTCATTTGAAGCTCATCTTTAATATTTTGGCGGTATAGCGCGATCAGAAAAGCGCCATCATCCATTGAAGATGGTACATCCTTAACTAATACTCGAGAGCGTCTACCTTTTGGTTTTTCTAGTCGTAAACCAGCGGCCTTAATTGCGTCCACGGATTCCAATTTTTTAAGTTGATGATCACTAGCGACACGTAGAACAACACCGGATTTCGCGGTTTTTTTCACGCCTACAATTTAAAAACCGTCATCACTGGGCTTAATGCTTTCATAAACGCTTGTTTTGTCGCGGACGATGTGCTATAATCAGCTGATCGAGCCTCGGTCGGATAAGCCACCACACACGGCAATTTTGGACGGGATTCCATAATTGCTGGAGCTACTTTTGGCAAACGTAGTTTCAACGAGTCCGCATACGAAATTTTACATTTGTTGTTAAAAAATCAAGTCGAATAACTGTGTCAATCCCAATCCTGTCAGGATACAGTTATTCGACTTGATTTTTTCTAATTCGCGTTTCGTATTGGCTAACTTCGTTTCGTTGCATGATGATTTTATGGCCAGCATAGAAACAATGGCCGTGACACGCTGTGTCATATCCATGATGGCAGATTTATTTGCAACGTTAATGCGAGAGCCCTGATCATTGACTAAGTCGTTAATTTTTGATAGGTACGCTGACGCCTCGAAAACTAAGTCGCAGTAATCTGTATTGCTCACATTACTGATACTTATTTAAAATTGGCGAGGATTTTTCCACGGTTTCGAAAGTTTGATGAAGCCGTTTTGACCTATCGTCGGGCGAAATGTATGATGGAGACATTTCGCTGAACAAGCGTTTCGAATTAGAGGAGGTCGCCACGGGCGACCTTTGGGTTTTTGTATTTCAACGAAATATATCTCCGCCACGATCTGGAGGGTCATCATTTGTTGACATCATGAATTACGTTATAACAACACGGATTAATTAAATCAAAAGAACTAAACAAATAGATAACGATCGATTAAGTTATTTCGCGTTACCCACACACAAGAAAAATAAATGCACTTACCGAAGGCTGGAGAAATTGACTAATTACCAATAAATAAATAAACAGACATCTTGAAAAACTTACAAAACACGCACTTACTGCACTATAGCACAGCTAGGAACAATTCACAAGCCTTAAAATAAACACACAACGCGAATTCCGAATTTACAAAAAGGAACGATATAATAAACACCGCAGTGCACGCGAGTGGGGAGGGAAGTCGAGCAAGGAAATGATATCTACCACTATGCCACTAAGAAATTAATCAGATCATTGAACGAGTACGAAATAACCTTAAGCTGCAACTGGGATTCAAAATCAAAAAATCAAAAAGGCATTTATTCAAACTAGGCTGAAAATCAGCACTTTTTGAACGTCAAAATTTACATGAAGACAGTCCCCCAAATCGCCCAGCCCGTCACCACTTCCTAGTGTTTTAGCTGGGAAGAAGAAGTGGCCAACAAACTCCCCAGCAACACAACTGTCTGTTAAGTTTAAAGAACTTGATTGGCCTAGCTATCCCGAAGTGTTGTTATTTTAATACCAGTTATATAAAGTTGATATGGTAAAAACGCTTGAATGTGTGTGAATCAATGCCGCCACAAGAAAAAACCAACGGAGCAAAATTTACATCGCAACAAAAAGAACCGCGACGCCATCTATCCAACTAGCAGCGAACTACTACGTCGAAATCCTGCATCGCGCAGAGTTTACCGTGCGATTTGAACATATACATCAGCCCGAATATCAACTATCGGGCGCCAGGCACAACAACCGCCTGCTCTTAGGATCCTCCCTTTTCAATTGAGGTTTTCGGGACTTCTCTCTTTTCCGCATATTTCTTACCTCTAAAAATGCAGTTTGTTCCAGTTTCGACAAGGTATGCATAGTAAATGAAAAAGACTTCGGATGTAACTTGTCATTAACTGTGTACCCGTACCTATCTTATCTATTGTGTCTTATATATTTTTACTAGTACTACCTATGCTTGTTTGACATACCTAGGTAAAAGTTTAGATAGTGTTCAGTTGACTTAAAAATTGCATGCCATTTTATTTTGGTACTCGTTTCGACACCTGATACCAGCTCGCATGCAGATTTAGTTACATTGTGGGGCTCGAATGAGCGATTGATCACATTGTACCTCAGTAGCCCGTAATAGAATAAAGTAACGTAGTTTTTGATTTCACATTCTTGATGCAGTGATGTTCTATCTACATATTCGAACAATGCAATTTTTTATCCTAGCGTTTGACTGGTAGAGAATGCCTTGTAGTATTAAGGCGTGTATACATGCCAATGACCTTGTGCATATGAACGGAGCTAACTACTCCTCTACGCGCCACTCCGCTACCCGCGTTTTTAATTTATTATAAAAAAAATAACACATTTTAAAAAAGTAACAAAACCAAATTATTTTTGATGTATTGCAAAGCAGTAGATATTTTTTTTTAGACTTGTTATGAAATGAAGGAGTAAAATGGTTTCATTTCAACGATTTGGAGGTGATTTGGTGTTTTTTTTTTCTTATTATGTGATACCGATACATAAATTCTGGCTAAACCAAACGTTCATATCATGTAGATTGCTACCTATTTTTTTCAGATGTAATTTCTCAGTAAATGCCGACGAAAAGTTGCTTCATCTGCACGCTGTTTTAAAGCATTTCTCTAGAGAGCAGCCTTAAATCCGCCTCCACGCGTCAAGTGCTCCCAGTCAGTTCCCACCTTAAACTTATCAATGAAACAGTCCATTGAGTATTTATTCGTAGAATTAGGTTTGACATTGGGTCGCAGTCTCACGTGTGCCAAGTACACACATACTGCGATGTTACAGAAAAACCTAATATTTTGTTACTTAGTAGTAGGCAGCTAAATATTGTATGGAATAAAAGTAACACCTAACATTTTGAGCCATAAAATCGGTATTAGGTATGCTTGTAAAACCGAAATAATTCAAATCACGGTGGCGATCAAGGAAATTAATTGTTTTGACCAGTTTTGAAAACAGCTCCCAGTAAGTTGAAAACACATTTTTATTCAACCCATCTCACTCTCACAAAGACTAAAATAAGCCTCGTGCGACTTGCGAGCATAGATTTAAATATTATATGTATATAGGGCCTTTCAAACTTTTGTTTATATGCGTTGACCATACAAGAAGCACGAAATTTTTAATGTCTCGTGCTCCCGACCGCTCCCGAAGATTGCCGATGGCGTGGCGAACGTGCTTTGGTCTAGACGGGCCAATTTGTGGCGTCAGAAAATTGTGTGTCCTAAAGCTCGGAAACACATGTAAGCAGTTCTCTCTTGCAATGTAAAATAAGTCATTAATGGGTCTATTCCACTGCGAGTGGAGTAGACCCATTAATGACTTATTTTACATTGCAAGAGAGAACTGCTTACATGTGTTTCCACCAACAAAGAGTCGAGCGGAAATGACTCAGCGGGCACAAAGAGTAAAAAAATTTAAAAGAAAAAAAAATCTTCGGTGTTAAAATACGAAGAAACAATCAAAAACACCGACTTCCGAATTTAAAGTTATTTTTTATTTTATAATTTTTTATTTATTTATTCTTTATTTCAGGCAACTGAGGCCTAAAAAAACGAAAAAAAAAAACAAAAATTAATAGGTACAAAAAACTACTGCACACGAAGTGACGGCGCGCGTCGTGTTGCGCCGCGAGGAGTCACGTAGCACAACACGCGCAACGCGCGTGTTTTTGTGGCTATAATCTACTAATTACTATATGCTTTTTTTCATTACTTGTAAAATACCTACCTACCTTACTTTAGCTATTAACTGTTATATAATCCTACTTTAACTATTATTTGTTTTATAATATACTAAGGCCCGTATTAATAAACGGCCCTCAACAACGTACTCAATTGCGTTATCATTTGATACGGCATTATGACGTCATCAGCATCTCAAGATTATTGCTTACTAATAGACACATAAATACAGTATCTCAGTAACCAAGATCAGCATCTCACCTAGCTGTACTTGATGCCTTGATCGCGTGAACGATGACGTCACATTGACCAAAGTTTTGAATGAGACTTGTCGCATTTTGTTATTGCTATGTAATAAGATGTAAAACTTTTGATTGAAATACTTTTATATCATTAAATCTTTAATGAATAGCGCTAATACACGTTATAAAGTTGTTTGCTACCCAAGAAAGCGTTAAATTGTCAAAAAAACGTGTATTTAAGTACTTCCCATTTTGACATAATTGTTTACTACTTAACTCAATAAGCATAAACAACATAACGCAATGTAGCATCAGTGTCAAAAAAAGGAACGTGTCAAAAAAGGAAAGGAATCTGTTTGTGTTCAGCACGAACATCTCAAGAATATAAATTAATTACGTTAGGAACATTTTGATTTGTTTCTATTAATATTAGATAAAAACTATTTTTAATATGAACACATATTAGTAGTAGTTAGTACCTACCTAACTACTTACTTGTTAGGGTTCCATACCCCAACGGTAACCAACGGAACCCTATTACTAAGCCTCCGCTGTCCGTCCGTCCGTTCATCTGTCTGTCAGCGGGCTGTATCTGAAGAACCGTAATAGGTAGAAAGTTGAAATTTTCACCGAGTATGTATTTCGGAGTATTATAGCGGCAATAGAAATACATTTTACAATTTTTAAGTTTAATTTTATTATTTCTTGTTAGAAATAATAAAATTAAACTTAAAAATTAAAGGGGCTCCAATACAAGAAACGTGTTTTTTTTTCGTTTATAGTACGGAACCCGACTCGAACTTGGCTGTTTTTTTTTTAATTTTCACTAGGTAACTCAAAAGGATTCGAAGCATCTCTTACATAAAGTTTTGGTAAACGAAATCACAAAGGCCACAAAATATCGTCATAGTAATCTACTTCATCGTAATAATTCATTTCACTTCAATATTTTCAAACTCCATTTTTGGCGCCACGCTAATCACTCCTCAAGTCATGGTCTGTCTGCACTCACGATATAGCATCTCAGTAACCCGCGCTCGTTGTATACTTAAGGGTTGAGTTTCGTTTATTAATCAGTCCATCACTCAGTTGATGACACAAACCTAATCCGCAACTTGAGAACATAAATAATCATGTTTATTAATACGATCAGCATCTCAACATTCAAATCAAGTGCGATCTCACGGGTTGAGTAACGTTTATTAATACGGGCCTTAAATACTTAAAAAAAATACAGGTTTTATATACCAACATAAGTAGGCCTATAAAAAAATACTACACAACTCGGTATTATAATCTGTGAATGAACAATAAATCACCCCTATTTTCCCACACTTAGGGTGGGATTATTTTTCCAAATTTATATGGGACCAACTTCGAGGTAACCCTTTCCAATAAAAAAAGAATTATCAAAATCGGACTACTCTGTAAAAAGTTATGCGTGGTCATACATAAAAAAAAAAATACGCGTCGACTTGAGAACCTCCTCCGTTTTTTCGCCGGTTAAAAAGAACTCGCTCATTTATAGTCATTAATGACTCCACGGTTCGTAATTGAAAATAACATAATAATGTTTGCTCTTCATTCTTGTTTCATTTCTCTTTTGCGGTGGGAATCAGACGACTAAACGTTTTCTTGGTGGAAACGCAAACCTATTTCATAAAAGTCCACTCCGCTTAGCTATTTCCGGCTCATTACTCTTTCGCGGTCGAAACCGGGCTTTACCGTGGGTACTGTAGACAATGCATGATTTAATAATTCAAAACACGTTTTTAGTATTAGATCCAAATCATATCTGTTTATTTATTGGTGCTGTGCTAACAGCATACATACTATACATAATTAATATTATTCAGTCTACAACTACATACTGACAATGATTGTTATTAGATGATTCATTAGTACTAGAAATGCACATACATTTAACTGCCTAAGTAATTTATAGATACATTCAACGTTCTCTAAATAATTTATTTAAATTTACTGATATAAAAATTCCCAGAAACAAATATTTGAAATGTACATTTTGAATACTGCATGTTATTTGGGTACTTATTGAGTACGATTACAACATTTACTTATAAATTTTTAATTTTTATTTCATTAAAAATACAAAAAAGTGCTTTTAATGCTGGCGCTTGCCCAATCCCACCTAAAAGTAACGAATCACCGTTTTAATAATGTAAGGGTCAAATTACCAAAATAATTAATTCGATTTCACAATCGAACAATGTAGTGAATGGTTCACAATAGATTCAACTTAAATCATTTTATAGCTAATTTGAATAGACAATATTGTTCGGTCAACCGCGTGAGTTAGTAGCTGGGTTAATACTATTGTGTTGTGTCGTGACGCCATCTGACGCTGTTGATTGGCTACAAAACTCGTTGCAATATGACGTAGGCCTGGACAGATTTGTTTATAGCGGTTTGGAGGTATGCGGAACAGAGAGTAAAGTCCCGCACATCATTGTAAAGGGAGGATCCTCTGACCAGACAGTTGTTGTGCCTGGCGGGCTACTGCCCGATAGTTAATATTCGGGCTGATGTATATGTTCAAATCGCACGGTAAACTCTGATTGCGCGATGCAGGATTTCAACGTAGTAGTTCGCTGCTAGTTGGATAGATGGCGTCGCGGTTCTTTTTGTTGCGATGTTGATTTGCTCCGTTGGTTTTTCTTGTGGCGGTATTGATGCCGCTACATCACTCCTCTCCGGAGACCGGAGGTCGATAGTGGATGAGTCTTCCATAAATCTTGAGACCAGGCCAAGCCAGTGGAAGGTTGGTTCCAGTGAGTCGGAACCGGAAGTCGCAGAGTTCTCGGTGAGTCGGAACTGTCTGCGGTGCCCCAGTGAATCGGGGTGATGAGATCCCAGTGAGTCGGGATGATGCTGCTATGCTCCAGTTGCTGGATCTGGTACAGCACTGTGTTATGCTCCTGTGAGTCGGACGTGGTACAGTGCTGCGTTTTTACACCAGGGCGTCGGATGTGGGGCAGCGTTGCTGTGCGACGTAGTGGCGTGACTGCTTACGTCGACCAGGAGAGGTTCTTCATGGTTCTTCATGTGACTGGCCGAAGGTGCAGTGTGCTTGCCAAGGTCACTGGTGAGGTTGAGGGTAGAGGCTGAGGATGCTGACCAGGAATGCGCGGCTGCTGCATGCTGGCGGTCAGGATACCCGTAGAAGCCGTGGGTACTGGCTGGCTGTATGACTCGCTGCTCGAGAGCTTGAGGTCACGATGAGGAGAAATGATGATGACGTCACGCTGAAGTAGTTGCTCGAAGGCTGCTGCTGACGTTCAATGTCGAGGGTCACCAGTTTGGAGGTATGCATGCATAGGTAGCTCTCAATGCAAATGCCACAAGAAAAACCAACGGAACAAATCAACATCGCAACAAAAAGAACCGCGACGCCATCTATCCAACTAGCAGCGAACTACTACGTTGAAATCCTGCATCGCGCAAGCTGAGTTTACCGTGCGATTTGAACATATACATCAGCCAAAATATTTACTATCGGGCAGTTGCCCGCCAGACACAACAACCGTTCGGTCGGAGGATCCTCCCTTTTCAATGGAAGTTTTCGGGACTTTACTCTCTGTACCGCTTACTTCCATACGTTTGCACGTTTGATTGGTGCGTGTATCCCGCGCCACGACACAACACGACATAGAATGTAAGCTAAGCTGCGAAACCCTCCAATAGATAGATAGAAGAATAAAATAGATTCAACATAAGGCCCAATCAATACCTATCAAATTCTAAACTTGTACATGCGGCTGACTGTACTTAAATCACTTTTCTAATTATGTAAACCTACGTTTAAAACGAGTAGCTATAACAATAAAAAATCCTATTCACTGGTTTAAAATAATACAAAATATCACATTAATGTTACAAAAAATTGCCTTTTTAGACCTTAAGACCCACTTGCGCAACAAATCATTTAATTTATGTATCAGCTTTTTCCCGCGACTTCGTACGCGCATATCGCGTTTTTTCCGTTCCCGTAGGAATTTCGGGAAATCCTCTCTTAGTGCTCCCCTACACTCCCCAAGGAACCTACGAGCTAAATTTCAGCTTTTTACGACTAGTAGTTTCGACGAGACGAGAGATGGCTGGACGTATGCGCTGGGACAACCTCTGCTTCAAATTATCTCTTCTTCCTTCTCTTAAGCTGCGGTCCCACGGCCTGATTTTTCGTAGGACAGATTGCGGCAGGCCAGGCCAGTAAGCCGTGGGAATCATCACATCCGATGAAGCCTGGCGTAGTCTGTTCGATCCATCGGGAGTCGGTAAGTTCAAAGGCGCGGCCCGGGATCGCAACTTTAGCAAAGCGCTGCGCGCAGAAAGATTTGTCGATTTATTTACGATTATAGAATTCATTGTTTTATTTTTGAGACTCAGGCATTTGTCTCACCGCCGGCGATCAGCGAGTAGCGAGTAAAGCTTTAAACTCGAAACGAGTTGGCGAGCAGCGAGCAGCGAGTGAAAAGTTGCGATAGTTTTGACGCTCGGCTTTCAGCGAGTGCTTTTGTGCGACGATCTTTTACTCGCAATACTAGCTCCGGCCCGCACTATAGGTAGAAATTACTGCTCTTTGGTTAGTTCTGGTTCTGACCGCCGAGCGAGTGTCGCTGAGCGAGTACAATCTTTGATAGCTCTTGTCACTGCGATCAACTAGAGGTAAGAGCCGCTCGCCGGCACAACAGCCGGGTGTGAACAGCCAGTTATCGGAATGTATGTGTCTCTTTTATTCTCACGAGATCTGTCTTTTGTTGCTTTCCTCAGCGAGCAAATAGTCGATAGCTACTCGCTTCCTCGCCGGCGGTGAGACAAGTGCCTTAGACGCCACCAACTTTAATTAAACAAACCTTTCGTGAATTGACCAAAACGTGGTTGGCCATGTTGGCCTATAGATTTTATCGGTGCCATAATGTTAACGTTGCAGTAAACAAAAACGGGAAAACACATTTGATACGTTACTATAAAGTTGACAAATACATGGCAGATAACATGGAACAAACATGTTTTTAATCAATTTCACTATGAATCACTAGTTGATTCAAATTTCAAATTTATTCATTATTATGTGAGTAAAACAGTAAATACTCGTACATTTTTGCTTAAATCTATGTCAAGGTCGCTAGTGTTATGTGCCTGAACTAGAACATCCTGTGTTTCAGGCGAAAAGGAGGTAAATATTATGAATTAATCACGGTAATTATATAAAATAAAATAGTCGTCTTTTAGGTACCTATATAAAACAGGTGTAAATAGTGTAAAAAAATCAAACTTTCTAAAACCTTAGTATACTAACTTAGCTCACTAAATTAAAATTAACAGGACACAAACAATCTTATTTCAATACCGCTAACAACTTCTCTGTATCTTCATAAGACATACTTTGAAGGGTTTCTTTGAGAGTTTTCTTACAATTTCTAAAATTTAGGGAATAGATGTTTGCTTTTGCATTTAGTCTATTATAGAGTAGTGGTCCAAGGAAAACATAAAATTTGGCTGTGAAAGCAAGTTTTGTACTTTTTGCGGGGCAAAAAATGTCTTTTCGTCTCTTTTTAGTATATTCAGTGCAGTAGCAAAGAACTGCGTGTTGTTTTAGTACAGTTTTTAATAAAACTGTTACTGTACTTCACAAGATTTATAGAGCAGATTAGGGGGAAAGAGGAAAGGGCGGCAACACCAGACACAGACACCTTTAGAATCGCTCTTTGAGCTCTTTCGATGGGCAGTAATAAAGTTTTACCTGCTCCACCCCACGAGGTAATGCAGTACGTCAAAATTGACTGACATAGAGCAAAATAAACTTGCCTTATTAGTATTGGATCTGTAAGATATCGTAGCTTTTTGAATACGAATATCAGCTTACGAATTCTGTTATTTAATCAATTATAACACCCAAGTATTTTATTTTGTTGGTCTTATTAATACTGGGACACTCACACGGGCAATCTGCAGCGACTGTTCAACGGTGGGAATACAACGTTGAAGGAATATAAGAAGTTTGTTTGCGCATTAAAACCTCTATGTAATGTGTCTTAAGTGCATTTAGAGTTAGTGAGCTGTGCTTAAGCCATTTATTTACCACACTGAAGCCGTCCAGCACGAGCTTGTAGACGGCATGTTCCGATTCAGCCGAAAAAAGACGAGCAGTGTCATCCGCGTAAGATATTATTGTGCCATGCTTTAGTTTCAGATTACAAAGGTCATTTATGTATATTAGAAATAAAGTGGGCCCCAAAATACTTCCTTGGGGAACACCAAAAGTCGTGGTGTTTTGGTCTGCGCTGAGAACACTGCCAATCTTCACGCACTGGGTACGGTCTTCAAAGTAGCTTATGAAAAGTTTTAGCTGAATACCTCTTATGCCCACTGTCTCAAGCTTGCGCAAAAGAATAGGAATGGAAACTGTGTCAAAAGCCTTGGCGAGGTCCAGGAAAATTCCAACTGTATGGTTTCCCTTGTCAAGTTCTTGAGCTAGATAGTCAGTCAGATGATGAACGGCATCGGCAGTTGATAGTTTAGGTCTAAATCCAAATTGCTGTTCCGACAAAATAGATTTGTCCTCTAGATATTTGAACAACCTTTTGTTTATAATTTTTTCCAATATTTTAGAGAAAGAAGGCAGTAGAGAAATATGTCTGTAATTTTTTCCTTGATCTTAACTGCCTGATACAGGGACAACAACTGCTATTTTAAGGCACTCCGGAAAAATACCCAGATTTAAGCACATGCGAAAAATATAAACCAGTGGTGGTACTAAAATATTCCTGAACTGTTTAATAATTTTATTTGATATGTTATCCCAAACAACTGCACAGTCGTCTTTCAAAGTATTGATCATACTTTCTACCTCAGTCTCGTCAGTATCTAGCAGTGCGAAGGATGTTAAAGTAGTGCTGCCCGTAAAAGGATTACTCGTTAGATAAGGCGATTAACCCCGATTTTTCTCTGCCAAACACTTTCCAATATTAATTAAAAAATTATTTGCCATGTTAGCAGAACAGAGCTGTGACGAGTGCACTTGTAATAAACCTGAAGATGACTCATTTTGTTTTGACGAATCCTTACTAATATTATAAACGCGAAAGTAACTCTGTCTGTCTGTCGCGCTTTCACGCCAAAACTACTTAACCGATTCAAATGAAATTTGGTACACAGATAGTCTAGAGCCTGAGAAAGGACACAGGACTTTTTATCCCGGGAGTATGTTCCCTAGGGACCACGCGGGCAAAGCCGCTGGCAGAAGCTAGTATGTCGTATTTTTAATACATTTCCAGATCTGTTACTACTTGTTCCCGCCTTTTCTAATGCAGTTTTATCGTAGTTGCTTTTAACTTTTTTGAGTAGATCATTACAAAAATTCCGATATCTTTTATATGACAGTTGCAACATAGCATTATCTGGGTGAGATTTAGCTTTCATGTGCAGTTTATCTCTATGCTTCATACAGCGGATAAGACCTGACGTGATCTAGGGTTTTATGTTGCAATTTTTGTTGCTCAAATTCGATATAACCGTATTTTTGTGATTTGCAAGTCGTACATTTTCTATTACATACAACATGCAAAACTGCGGGTCAGCGGAATTATAGACTGGATCAAAGTAGATGCCGCGCAAATCTTCTTCAAATTTATTAATATTCAATTTCGAAATTGTGCGAGTGTTTTGCTTAGGTATGTTACAATCGAGAGTTAGTAGGGCGGCATTGTGATCGGTTATTGTCGAGTTAACAACGAGGGCAAGTGAGGGGTAATTTGATTTTAACATGACATGATCCAAGCAGAAGCCACTATGATGTGTAGGAAAGCTATGTGCGGGGAGAAGGCCATGAAATGCGCATAGGTTTAGGTAGTCCTAAGCAGATGCATCAGTACTTCCTGGAAGAATGTTGATATTAATATCTCCAATTACAATCGTGTTTTTGATGGATGACAGATTCTGCAACACAGCATTCAGCGATTCAGTAAAATAAGTAATATTTTTGAAGGAGGTCGATATAATGCTAATATCACAAAGTTTGACTCAATCTTCACTACCATACTGTTGCAGTCGTGCATATTAGGTTCCTCAACAGAGACCTTCAAATGATTCCTTCCTTACATAAACTATCACCCCATTATTTTGATTGTAATTCCTATTACTTTTATACATATTATATCCCGGTATTAGAAGTATGTTATATTGTTTGGCAAGCCAGCATTCGGTTAAAACAATAATGTCACAATTTATGTTTAATCATTGTAAAAAATTGCAAAAACTATCGAAATTCTTAAAAATACTACAAATATTTTGTGTTAGTACAGTTAATGGAGTTTTGTAGTCGGAAAGATATTGCTTGCAATTTTCAGCTTCACAGACTTTTGACTCCGATACAGAGAAATTATCTAACTCATTAATTATATTGCTAATCATAACTGTGGAACTAAAATATAAATATAGAAAGAAAAAATAAAAAAACTTATGTGGTCTAAATAAATAACTTATTGACGGCGCTCTTAGGCGCCTGCATAATCAATAGAATTTATATACCGTTTTTCGGCCATTATTTTCGCCAGCAGCGCCTGAGCTGTGTTGTGTTTGGCTGGCTTTTTGTAATGAAAGCAAGTAGCGCATTTTGGCTCATCTCCCTTTTTGGGACATTCTTTGATAGAGTGTCCTTGATCGCCACTGTGACCGCAGGTATAGAACGTCTGCCGACAAAACTTGGCAGCATGACCATACTGCTGGCACTTATAACATCGTGTTACCAATGTAAAGTCTCTCACAGGGCATGATGACCAATTCACAAATACTCGGTCTTTTGAGATCAGGGCTTTGCGTATAACTGCAGGTACTTCAATTACGTAGTTGCAGTTGTCAGCGTCTTTCTTACCTGACTCATGGCTTAACCTAATTGAGGCCAAAAACAGTTTCAAGGCTGCAGTCCTGTAGTTTCTCGGTAAGATTTTGGTGATACAAGCAAGTAAAAACCTCATTTTCTGCCATGGATGACGGCACTCCTATGATAACAACCCTAGGCTTCTTTTTATGTGGCTCGTCGACTGTTAGGCCTGACTTTGTTAGCTGCTCCGATTACCTCAGCTTCTCGATGTCGTCTTTCGTCTCAGTGCTAATAATGACCCCCCCCCCATATAACAATCCTGGATCCGCCCCTGAACTAGCCTATTCAGCGATTTGTGGTGCAAGTGGCTCTAAA
Organism: Lacanobia wlatinum; assembly: GCA_947578705.1. Classification (NCBI taxonomy): domain Eukaryota; kingdom Metazoa; phylum Arthropoda; class Insecta; order Lepidoptera; family Noctuidae; genus Lacanobia; species Lacanobia wlatinum. Next base: position 7,441,366 of record OX388028.1, on the reverse strand, counting down.
AGTAGATAATATACATATTACAAAAAAAACCTTATTCAAGTTACACTTTGTCGATAATTAGTCACTAAGTAGTCCTTAATATCCGCCATGACAGTTGTGAGTCGCGCTATCTCTGCATGTATCATCTCTAATGTGTTAATTATTTTACCGGTGCTGAACACTTTCTCTCGTTCTATGGAGAGAAAAGCTGATGCTTTGTCCTCGGCATCTGTGGAAATAAGAAACAAAATCAATATACAAAATACTCTTCCATTTCTGCATGATTGACTGATTGAGCGACTGACAGACAACGCGCAGCCGAAACTACTGGTCGTAGAAAGCTGAAATTTGGCATGAAGGTTCCTTGGGGAGTGTAGGGTAGCACTAAAATGGATGTCCCGAAATTCCTACGCGAACGGGAAAAAATGCGAAATGCGCGTAACGAGTCGCGGGCAAAGGCTAGTATATTGTAACGAGATACTACAATGATTAAATTTTTTCACGACTCAAAAGGACCAATTTTTTACCCCCTACTATAGAGGTAGGCGGAACAAGGTGTAAAGTCCCGCAAACCTCCAATGAAAAGGGAGGATCCTCCGACCGGGCGGGTGTTGTGGTGTACGGTGGGCGGCTGCCCTATAGTTGATTTTCGGACTTTTGTATATTATTGTTACGAGCTTGGGGTTCGTGACAATAAACACAACCGATTAATTAAACAAAAATGACACTTTAATTTACAACACTAATTATCACTTTAAACACACTAATTAAAATACACAATCGTACTACTAAACACTTCATTTCACTGTAATTCGCAGTTGAAGATCGCTCTCGAAGATATCGCTTGTATCGCCAATTCAATACTGACTCCAGTCGCCGGATGTCCGCCCTTTATGTATCAACAGCTGTTTCTAGAACATTCCAGTATGGAAACTTCCGGAAAGTTCAGGTACATACCGGTCCCGACTGACCAGGTGTCGAACCATCGAGAATGTTCTAGCATAGAAAAGTCTAGAAACATCTTGACTCCTTTGATCTGATTAGTTTCCGCTACTTGATACTAGATGGCGTTAGCAGCACGTAAATGTCGTTATGTACCCAGCATTAATTCTGGCGCGTAACACTGCCCCCTCGTAAGACATGCTCGTTCCGAGCATTATTGACCCCATAATAACGCGTCAGTCGATCCACGTGGATGATTTTAGGAGCACTTCATGTACCTTTTTGTATACGGTAGGTCACGTCATTGATTTTTGTCACAATCCGATACGGCCCGTCCCATTTAGCTTGTAGCTTAGGAGATTTCCCTTTACTGCGAACTGGATTGTGCAACCACACTAGTGAACCTTCATCGAAACCTTTATTGTTCATTTTCGGTCATAACGGTTTTTCATCTTTTCAGACATTTGCTGGCCCGATTGTCTGACGTGCTCATAAATGTCATTCATTTTGTTCCGCAAGTCATTCGCATAATCGATTAGACTGCGTGGGGCATCAGGTGGTGTTCCGGTGATCAGGTCTGCAGGCAACCGTAATTCTTTACCAAAGTTTGCGAAAGCTGGTGTCACCGATGCGCTTTCTTGAACAGCACTTCGGTGTGACAGCAAAAACGGTTGTATATGCTTGTCCCAATTGCGTTGCCAATTTTCCACAACTTTTGCCAGGTATCTCTCGAATGTCTGATTGAATCGTTCCACCATTCCATCCGATTGTGGGTGGTAAGAAGTTGTTCTCGTTTTATGAGTACCCATACATAACTCGGCAAGTTTCCTGGAATATTTGTGACTCAAAATTCCTTCCTTGATCGCTGTGCTTGATCGTGTGCTGTATGTGGTGTGCTCTTGTGCTGTGTGTGTGTGTGTGTCCAAGGGTACTCCAAAATGACAGAAGACTTCATGAACCAGTTTATTTGCAACTGTTAAAGCTTCTTGTTTTGGAATGGCGAAGACTTCCGGCCACTTAGTGAAGTAATCCATTAAAACCATGAAATACTTGTTACCACTTTCACTTTCCGGAAACGGTCCCGCAACATCCAAGGCTATCCTTTCCCATGGTGCACCAACGTTGTACAATTTCATTTTCAAATTCTGGTCCGTCTCCTGCTGGCGTTAACTACGGTACGGGTACGGATACCCTCCGTGTCGTCCTTTGGCAGAATCGGCATGATTATCCACTCTTCTGACACCAATTTTTACGAGCTTGGGGTTCGTGACTAGTGATGGGGAAAAAGAACATTCTCACAATGAGAATATTTTCGGAACGAGAATGTCGCATCACTCTCCCTCCCGTTTCGTCTTGTCCGTCGATCCGTTGAAACATCGCGCGCGACGACGCAAAGGTCTAGTGGATCATACATATAACATAAATATGGAAAACACGCAGCGACGACGCACTAATGGGACCTCGCTCTTAAATGACAGGCCACATTAGAGCGTGTCGTCCTCTTGCGCTGCGACGTTGTGCGTCGTCGCATCGCAGATGTGGCATACAATGCGTTGATCCGTTGCGACGACGCAACGCAACGCACTAGAGGCCGCACTCTAACGTGGCATGTGTGCAACTGTGTATATCATGTAGAATGTAACTCCTTCAACTTTTAGAATCGCCATAACTTCGGAATGGTGATTATTACTAAATAAAGAAAAACACCATTTTTGTAGATAATTTACAGATTTTTTTATTTGCTCTTTTTTTGCTGCGCTTTATTTTTGATAAAACTTGCCGTTTTCGTGAAAAATCCAAAACACCGAAAATGTTTATTTATTTAAACTTTATGTACAGTAGTGATGTACATGGGCGGACTTAATGCAACAAGGCATTCTCTACCAGTCAACCTTTGGGTTAAAAAGACTACACTGTGGTAGGTGTACAATGTTGACCGTTGACCTTGATTAACTTTTTTAGCACACGTGGGATCGATGGGGACTTTTGGCACTTTATTTCTACTGGTATACCCAAGGTCTCTACCAAAACTCAGCTCGGTCGAAGTTTTTGTTATGTGATCACTATTTTTAGGTCTAATTTGTCCGGACTATAAGCCAAGGTCCGTATCCTGCAGGGGGTGCCTACAAGCGTGTACGCTCATAGTTTTAAATTCTTTATAAGTCCTGGTTAGAGACCGACAGACAAGACTGGTTAAGCAGACGACAACCTCAAGACAGTTGAATTGTTTCTCTGGGACTCATCGAGTTTCATTGAGTCGGCGTTTTCTAGCTGTTACCACTGTTGATTCCGGCTTTGAGGAGTTGAAGTGGTTGGCAATAGTGTGACGGGCTTGTCCCAAACGACAACCTCTTAGGTTGACTTTCGAGAGGCCACTCATAAATAAATACCGACAGCTGCAGATTAACTCAAGCGGAAGGGAACTAGGAAAACCCTTATCTTATATCGTCATTGTGTTCCGTATGAGACGTCGTTGCATATCATATCACAAACCACTGCTAAATTTTATTTTATTTTCTTGAAATAGGCTTAATTTGATGACCATCTCACCATCAACTCAGTATGAGAAAAATAAAATTATCTACCTGAATCAATGCAATTTTCATTCTTCGTGATAAGTACTTCTGGTTTGCTTTCTAGCGGACTGCATGACCTGGCTTCTTCCATGTCAGAGTTGACTGGTGTTCGTTGCTTCCTACGCCTTTTGGAGGATTTAGTTCCGGCTCCTTCAAATCAAATTGAAAATAAGGGCTTGTTTAACAAAGTTCAGAGAAGCATTCTCTACCAGATAAAACCAAGAGTTAACCAGACCTCATATAGGGATGGTGATTATAACACTGTCCATCAGACCCAAACTTAATAATTAAGCGAAAGTAACTCTGTCAATTTGTTAGTGACTGTAGCGGCATCAATGCCGCCACATGAAAAACCAACGGAGCAGAACCACAACACCATCTATCCAACTAGCAGCGAACTACTACGTCAAAATCCTGCATCGCGCAAGCAGAGTTTACCGTGCGATTGGAACATATACATCAGCCTGAATATCAACTATCGGGCAGTTGCCCACACCGAACACAACAACCGTCTGGTCGGTGGATCCTCCCTTTTCAATAGAGGTTTGCAGGACTTTACTCTCTGTACCGCATACCTCTAAAATACTATTAATGCGAAAGTAACTCTGTCTGCCTGTTTGTTTGCACGTCCTAATGGCTAAACTGAGAGGCTACTTTTTATAACGGGAGTATGTTCCCTTGGGGTAATTTTCGCGGGCGGGTCGCTGGTAGAAAAAGGTATAATTATTTAAAGAGGGAAGTACCAATTACACCGTTACATGCGGGCGAAGCCACGGGCTACTACTAGTAACATAATAAGCCAGTTAGGCTATATTTCCACCAGATATGTGCGAGGATGCGTAGCGAGGGATGTGTTTGTCAGCAACCAATAGAATCGCTTGCGCTGAGCGACGCTAGGGAAAAGTTTAGAGGTATGCGTAACAGAGAGTAAAGTCCCGCACACCTCCATTGTAAACGGAGGATCCTCAGCCTGGCGGTTAATGTGCCTGGCGGGTTACTGCTCTAAAGTTGATATTCGGGCTGATGTATATTTTCAAATCGCATGGTAAACTCTACGGTTCTTTTTGTTGCGATGTAGATTTGCTCCGTTGTTTTTCTTATAGCGGCATTGATGCCGCTACAAATGAAGCCATTCTATTGGTTCCTAACAAACACATCCCTTGCTTAGCTTTAGGCGGAACTTTTACAGACGTGGTAAAACAATTTATTTTCGTGCTGTTTTTAACAAAGTCACTAAATATTAATTGCAGACGATGGGCGATCAGTTGACAAACAAAGATTGCAAGTTTTTATTTTAATATTTATTTGAAACCTACCTTTAACGTTTCCACTTGTAGTGTCTACCCGAGGTTTTCTTTCAGGTGGGCTGCTCGGACCAGCTTCATCTTGATACGGCTTACGTCTCTTGCGACTTTTAGTAGGTGGCTCTATATCTTCAGTTTCTAAAAAAAAACATGAGAAAAACAGTTACAAATGATAAAACTGAGATTATTATTATACAGGGTGACCCACAAATACGTACAGTTTCGAATTTATGATTTTTAAATGTACGGGTGGGAAGTTAAGTAATTGGCAGGTTAAAAATGTTTATGTTAGATTAGTCAAAAAACCACAAAATAATATCTGTAGAACTGAAAAGTATAATGTTAAATTTTTAACCTAAGTACCAAGTACCTAACTTCCCATGCATACATTGAAAAATAATAAAAAATTGGACCGCTGTAAATGGACCATCCTATATTATTTTTACCTTATTGAGAACTCACCAAAGTACTGATTGATGGGGCTGTCTTCATTGTTGTCTGCATAATTTTGTATGGCTTCATCCAAACCCTGAAATTATTATAACAGAATAGTAGTCATATGTCTAATCTTTTAGCTTTGTGATATAAAAGAGTCCTTAAGCTCAAAAATTATTTTTTATTTTAAGTTAACTAATTAGATCACACCTTGCTAAAAGTTGTATTCTTAAAATAAAATTAAGACAACCCTATGCATTAGTTTACAGGCCTATCAAGGTTTATTAGAGGCATTAAAAATCACTTAGGTTTCTTTTCATAGAATTCTATTTACCCACAGTAAAAGACAGACTTTCCCATTGCCTCCCACAGATAACAGCGAAGTATAATTAAGACAGTGTATAATTATATAGTCTACTAGCTTTTGCCCATGACTTCGTATGTGCATATCCGTTTATTCCCATTCCCTTAGGAATTGCGGGAAATCCTCTTAGTGCTCCCCAACACAACCTAAGGAACCTGCATGCCAAATTTCAGCTTTATATGACCAGTAGTTTCGCCTTTGTGCGTTGTCTGCCAGTCACTCACTCAGTAATGGAAGAATTTTATCTATTAGGATCACTTACTTCCTCAGACAATGGGTCATTCATGATAACCACATCCTCGATAGCACTCTCTCCTATTAGAGTCATAATATTTTCTTCCATTGCTGACAATGGCAACATGCCTTCGGGTAGTGGTCTATCACCGTCCTTGGCCGCTTTCAGCTCTAGAGCGCGCCTCCTGACTCGGTACTTCCAGTCACACCAATACTGGAAATTGAAATAGGTGACATACATATTTAAGCATTTAAAAATATATATGTTTTATTTGGCGGCAAACAAGCCAACTGGCAACAGGAGCTTGTGGCTAAGTAATAATAGCCGCACTCTTCGATCAACGAGGTTAAGCAATTCTTGCCGAGGTCAGTCTTTTAATGGGTAGCCATCCATTACATAGAAGTCGCTTACAATAGACCTCATCAGAAGGCTCAAAGTCACTCAAAGGGCAATGGAGAGGGCAATGCTTGACGTTTCCTTGCGTGATGGAATCAGGAATGATGATATCCGCAAGAGAACCAAGGCTACCGACATAGCCCGAAGGATCGCCAAACTAAAGTGGCAGTGGGCAGGACACATTGCTCGCAGAACAGATGGTCGATGGGGCCAAAAAGTTCTGGAGTGGTGACCGCGTACCGGAAGACGTAACGTTGGAAGGTCTCCCGCGAAGGTGGACCGATGACCTGGTGAAGGTCATCGGTCCACCTTCGCGGTTGCGAGTAGCCGATGGATGCGAGACACACAGGACCGGTTGTTGTGGCGATGCTTGAGGGAGACCTATGTCCAGCAGTGGACATCTTTCAGCTGATATGATGATGATGATTTATTACATACCGATGTTCCTCTATGTCTCCGAAGGCTAAATTAAGCCTGGCCGTCATGTGTACATTTTCAATGATTGTTATGGATAGTCAGAAAATCTGACTCCAGTCTGGCCAAGGACTACCATATTACCCAGTTGCTGGGTTGTAGAGGTCAGGTAGGCAATCGCCCCAAAATAGTGTTACTCATGGTTAGACTAGAAGCCAACCTCATATTTGGGAAAAAGCTAAGCAGATTGATTGGTGGCAAACAATCAGGAGGGGTGGTCGACTTCATGTTAAATTTTCAAATTTAAAATGTGTTTGCATGCTTTAAACTACACTGTTACCAGCATCCTTCATAATAGAACATAGCCATGTTGCTTGATAGCTGCAAAAAGTATCCATGTTAGTAGGTAGTATGAATATTCTTTGACAAGTCCCATCCAAGAACAATTTATTAAGTTTAGGACTTTAATTTTTTAAAGAAATATGTTTCTTACCTTAGACCAGCCCTTTCCATCTTTAATGACACCGTCTTTAATGCCATTCAGCTTCTTAGCACACAAGTTCCAGACTTTTACGGTGTGAAACTTGCCACGTCTGTGTCTTCCCCTAGTGAGGCCTTTGGCCAAGTCTTCATGTTCTTTAAGGAATTCTAGCAGAGCTGTCAACTGGTCATAGCTAACTTGTTTTCTTTTACATTCTTAAAAAAAAACTTAAGTTCTTAATTTAAAATTGCACAACTAAGAAATGTTGGTTTATTGATTGACAATAAATGGTGATTGATTTTTAGTAGGTACTCAAAAATCTAACTTTTACTCTAAAAATTAAAATACGTTGGTTGAGAAATTTATCTTAATTTATCTATATTTATAAAAAGTATTTAATCTTTTTTAAGACTTAATCACATAATTTTATGTTAACATGTTTACTACTCTAAATAAATTATGACGGTTTTATTTATCTCTGACTGACAGTATTCCATGATTTTGTTAGATACCGGCTGAGGGTACCGGTATCTATCCGAACAAACGATCAAAAGAAAAATAAAAACACTTGCCTGCATCCATTTTGAACAGCACTTATTTCGTCTTTATTTTAGCTGTTATCATTGAAGCTTTCCTTTCCTTAACAAACAAACTTTCACACTGCTACTATTAGTAATACCTGACGCAGCTTTCTATCGCATTTTTACTGAATATGGTATCGGTTTAGAACCATCTCGTTCAACTTATCGGGCTGCAAGATAATCGACACTATTCCCTCACAAGCACTGTTTTACCGACAAAATGTAGAATGGAGAAATGCGCGCGCAGTGTTCGATATATTTTGTATCCTTCAGCGCTTTAATCATAAAATTCTGAGTAATTATTTGTTTGTAGGCATGTTTTATTTCTAATATTTGTAAACAATACAACGAATACAAAAATGACAGGTGACCAGCCGCCTTAGACAAAAGTATTGCCACCAAAAAAAATATGTGTAAATATTGTCATGATTTCGTTTATTTTTTAATTTACGAATTTACATCGGAAGCAAAATGTTTTGGCACTAAAATATTGTTTTCGTTTGGATGACTGCAAGATCTTTTGTGTACGCATAAGTGTCATTTAACTACTTCAAAGCTTAAATTCTGAAAAAAAGCGCTTTTCTGCTGAGCTTTCAGGCGCTGTACTGCAATGTCATCAAAGCAAATATTTACTTCCCGCCCAAATACATGAATATCCGGACAAATTGAAAATGCCCCTTGCAATCACAAGTTTTCAAACATTGCTAGGCATTTTCACATGGCCGCATAAAAATCTTTCAGCTCGTTAAATTGACAAGTGATACATATCGACGCAAGTTTCCGGTTTCGTCAATCTCTAAAAAGCTCACGATGTAATAAAATGGTGGTAAAATTTGGATTGTTTTAATATTATACAATTCAGAATGGTGTTTAGAAGTTTTAAATTCCCGCGGAGGGTAAGTCTTCGCTTTATTTTCCGTACTTCTCAGTTCAGTATATGTAATATATTGTATGCAGCTATGTCAAGCTATGTAGATGATTCGTTGTTTATTTTGGTAACGACATCCTTGTAAAAAGTATTTTTCTCGATTATTTATTGTGAATGACTTATTAGTTGAACAGAAACCTATGATTATTCAAAATCGGTCACTCTTATTACCATTGATGTTCTCGTTAGAGGGATTTTATCGATTTTATGATAACAGACCTACCTCCTACACCGGCCGGGCCCCGAATTAGTTGTTGGTACTTAGGCAGTTCAATTAAGCAAAGTGATTTGATATGATTTCTGATGCGCTAGTATCTCACCTCTTATCCATTTAATCTACAGTAGGTAATGTCACTCTCCTTATGATTTACCATTAAAATAGGTATTTGATCGGATTATGGATGTTGCACTCAAAGGAGAATACAGGCAGGGCCGGCCTTAACCATCTGAGCGACCCGGGCGAGTCATGCATTTGGCGCCCTTTTCCCCTTTGTGTTCTTAAGCATGATTCAAGAAAATCGGTTCTGCCATTTGAAGATCATCAGCTATTTTCTAGTTGATGAAGAGATGTGAGCAACTTCCAAAGGTGTGATCGATGCGAAATTTGGTAGGTATTCTATCACTTCAATAGTACTGCAAGAATTTGGAGAGTTTTTTTATAACTTGCTATTTTTTCGAGCGGATTTTTTTTTTGCAAAAATATTATAGGGACATGCTATTCCGAATCGAATGACACCTCATTCATATTATTCCGAGACTGGCCAAAATTTTTTGAAAAATAAGCACTTGTTGACTAGACCATTAGTTAGGTAGTCACGAAACTATAATGAAAAACAACTAAAACCTTAATTTCCTAGTTTTTGGGTCAGAAAATTCTTTGATGCGACTTTAATAATCTAAATTTTGTGCAACGTGATTTTCAATCGACAGCGAGGTCAAATAATTCGCTGAATTTAGTTTTTCTTTATCGACAGAAATACTTTTTTTTTAAGGATGGGAAATCATCAAATGACTGCTCTCGCTCTGGGCGAAGCAGAAGGGAGTGTCACTCTTACTGACTAAAACCCATCCGTGTTCCTCCTAGTGGCCTTTGCGTTCCTGGGCCGCGGTGACTCTTTCGAACAAATTCCGCCACCCTGGCAGACACTGGCCCTAGCGGACCCCTTCTATGCTGACATCTCTTTGAGGCGCTCGTGGAACACAACGCGCCGTCGACCCGAGCCTGGTTCTGATCGGACACCGAGCCAACCAACGCTCGCCGTCCGTAGGCCCGCGCCTGCGGTGGCCGGAAATCGCCCTGCGACTCCCGACGCCCGGGGCGTTTTCTTCTGTTGCGGTGGCTGGGGCGTGAGGTTTCCCTCTCTCTCACACGTTCAGCCTCCTCCTTCTCTAGCATTACTGCTTCGCAGAAGGAGGTGACCGCTTCCCATGCCATTCTCGCTCCGGACCATGGATTGAACCAGGGCCGGACGCGAGAGGTCGCCGCCGCCGATCGCCTCGACGAGGACACGGCGGTGCTCCGCCCAAGCACGGCAGACCTCCACCGTATGCTCTACCGTGTCCTCCGATCCTCATCGACAGAAATACTTAGGTCCAATTAAGTGGTTAAACTGGCGCCTTATGTCCCGGTGCCCTCCTGTTGCCGGCGCCCCGGACGATCGCACGCGTTACCCGGCCCTAAAGCCGCTACTGGGAGAATGCATAAAGAATCCAGAGTCCGGCCGCATGATGCATGAGATTTATAGGATAGGTTAGGTTAGGCATAAAGGTCCGAGGTGGCCCGCAGAGGCGGGCCGGCACCAGCCGGGGATTACGGAAGCCAAATAAGTTCTCGTGATCCCCGGCGTAGGTGAGAGATGGAACACCGGGGTGGTTTTATTCAGTAAGAGTCTGACAGACCCCTCCGCCCGCCCCAGGGCGGAGGACATCCATGAGGATTTCCCCCCTGTTAAAAAAAAGGTAAGGCATAAAGGAGGTTTAATGTAGAAAAATAAACTAGAGAAAACAAAATATGCGTCGACTTCACTCTGCGGGACGTCTGGCTTCTGCCGCAGCGCAGTGTTTTGGCGCTTCGCTTGCCCTTGCTTTGAGCGCTTGGTAGACAAGATTCGTCAGAACAGATATTTCGGACATTTTAATTTTATCGCATAGGTATTTGATGCTGCTGGCTCTAGTATTCAAATTCAACGATGCCAATTGGTGGCGGCGGGCGCGCCTTTCATCATCGAGTCGGCCAACCAATTCCTACACTTCGGTAAAGCCTTCATTTCAACTTAAAAAGTGTTTTAATTTCCTTGCGGGATAATTTCCGTCTAAATTAAATAACGTTCCTAAGTAAATGAACATCTTTATTCTTATTGGGAATCTTACTTCCCGCAATTGAGAAGAGAGGATTTAACTTAATTTTCCAATACTCTTAATGGCCAACCAGGATTGAGATTTAAACGGGGTTGTTGCCGGCTTTTAGATAAAATGCTTTGTTCTTTGTTAAGAGTTCTAGATGAAGACGCCTGGTGAAGAAACGAACATTGTTCTCACATTCTTCGCGAATTTCCTACATCAGAGAGCATGTCAGAGCTTGATCCCGTACTCCCGGCTGTTATTCATAGATCTTTGTCGACTGTCATTCGCAGACATTTGTCAGTAGTCATGAGTACCGAATCATCAACACTTAGCTGAATTGTTAGTGAGATAATTAGTCCACCACGTAAAATGGACTGGACTGGTTTTAGCTACTGGTGGTTGATATACGTAGTAGGAAATAGGCTAAAGAGATGATTTTATTTTCTTATACCTAAATAGATATGGGCCCATGCTTAACTGAGTGTCCACTATTGTCGGCCACCTCAATTAGTCAAATGGCGCTCATAACTTCAAGATTGTATAGAGCCTGACTGCCCCAGACGTGCCAAACTAACATACTCTAGAAGTATTTCATTAACACGCAAATAGGAGGCGCAGAATGCAAGTCCAGTACAAACCAATTCCCCTTGGCTCAAACATTGGCTCCAATACAGCCATCGTTATCGTTCCGAACTACAAGCAGGCCAAAGTTATTTGAACAGTCGCTTAAACGCCTCCGCGGCGTCCGCGTGTGTTGTTGACCGGAAAATTCCTTCCGATATTTTTTTTATTTGTCTTGCCGCCATAAATTTGGATTTTAGAACGAACGGTTTTTAAAATGTAATCGTTATTTTTGTGATTAAATATGGAAATTAAAGTTGATGTGGTAAGTTTTTTTTTGTAAGTCGGTGCAGTTACTGTAGGTTCTTAAATAGTACATTTCCAGCATAATTGGTGCAGTTTTCAGTTTGTCGTATTCAAACATTTATTATAATTATGTATAGGTAACAAATAGACCTCACCTTCTACCCCAAAAATAGTCAAATATTTTTATCCAAGTATGGATACCAATGAAAGAGTTTCTGATTTAACAAAACGATTGAAAATATTTCTGGAACTCGTATAAAATACCTATATTTACCGAAATGTGGGTAATTTCGGTAAATATAGGTAAATTGTTTTCATGTGCTTCCTCAATGTTTATGTAACAATTAAGCTTACCCATTTACACGTTCAAGTAAGTAATATTTTCGCGGTAGTAGGTGCTTAACTACGTACCTAAGGTAAAGGCGCTTTTGCTGGAAACCATTATTCTTAAATAAACTTAGAAAAATTAAATTAAAAAACTGGCCAAGTGCGAGTCGGACTCGCGTGCAAAGGGTTCCGAACGAATTTCATTTTTTTAACGTGTACTATAGACTTCTTATAGGTTTTCCTGTAATCTGTAAAAAATTAGGCTCAGTAGTTTCGGAGATAAGAGGGGAATGGTCATTTTTCGTCTAATTTCTTGAAAACCTTCAAAACCATTTATTTTAAAATTATGAAAAAAATATAATTGAAACCCTTACAGTAAGCCCTTTCATTTAATATGTCACACAATATTGTTCAAAAATTTTTGAACAATATTGTGTATATTTTTGAAATTTTCTAGTTTAACCCCCAAAAGTGACCCCCATACTAAAAATTTAATAATTTACGTAACGCGTCCGTGTTTGGGTCACAGAAGTCCATATGTGTACCAAATTTCAACAGAATCGGTCCAGTGGATCCGGAGAAAACTGGCTGTGACAAACGGACAGACAGACACCCGAGTGATCCTATAAGGGTTCCGTTTTTTGTTCGGAACCCTAAAAAAAACCCAAAAAAAGAAATACGAACATTAAAAAAGTCAAAAATAATAACTACGTCATGTGAGCAATCATTGTATTCTGTAATTCCAGGACAGCAAATGGCAGCCCCGATGGATTTTTTTCTGCACTAGCTTCTGTCTGTTCTCAGCGGTAGTTATTATTTTTGACTTTTTAAATGTTCGTTTTACTTTTTTGGTGGTGGGTGTTTATTAAATTTTTAATTTAATTTTATGGCAACATTTTTAAACTTAGTTATAATCAGTATAGTTGCAGCACCAGGTCAACGTGACCGTATTGCAAGATCAGACCTGCAAGAAATTTACTTATTAAAACTAATACTTAAATTGAATCCCAACACGATATGTCTGCTGTAAGTTTTCGAGGAGTTGGATTCTCTGGAAACCATCCAGGTTGTAGTACTAGGTCAATGTGACCGTATTGCAAGATCATAACCTGCAAGGTACCTACTTATTGAAACTAATCTATTGAACCCAAATACGATATGTCTGCTGTGAGTTTTCGAAGAGTCGGGTTTTTTGGAGACAATTCTGGTTGCAGTATCAGGTCGAAGTTATCAATTAATTGTCATTTAACGATTATACTAGCACGCGTGAAGCAATTAAGTGCTTCAGTAATCATACGCCAAAAATGCCTTACATCATTCTGGAAAAGAGCTGATACTCCTACACTGCTGGACCGATATTAACCAAACATAGCTAACAATCACCACAAGGAAACTGGCTTTCAAAAAACCGCATCGAAATCGGTCCATCCGTTTGAGAGCTACGATGCCACCGTCAGACACACACACACACACACAGACAGACTGACAGACAGACAGACAGAGAGATAGACAGATATCGACGTCAAATTTATAACACCCCTCTTTTTGCGTCGGGGGTTAAAAAGCAAATAAAATTTCTTGTAGATCTATGGCAGAATCGCAATGACATGATTGCCTAACCATATTATAATTAAGTTATATTTTTATGCTCAGGTACCTACTAAAACCTATTAGGTACTTTACGAAAAATTATGTTAAAGTACTATATTAAATTATGTTAAGCGATTAGGTAATCTATAAGGGGAAAAACAATTGGTACGGAAAGTTCTCATTCCTCTTCACCCCACGCGAATCGCGATGCATTTCTCTCGTCCTGTAGTCTTAGCGACAAACCTCATCAATGCCCTTCTAGGCTTCTAACACTGAGTTGTTTTTTTAGGGTTCCGTACCAAAATGGTAAAAAAGGAACCGTTATCGTGTGACTAAGTCTGTCACAGCTGGATATCTCAAGAACTACTAATGTTATCAACTTGAAATTTGGAAAATATTTTACAAATAAATATATATAAATATCTTTTTGCAACAGCGACTGAAAGGGTTTCTTACAAAATCGAAGTGGGGCTACTAGGGCATGTGGTGCCATTTGCACATCCTCAAGAATTTTTTTTAGGCTGCATGGTTTTTGACTTTTGAGGAAAAATGTAAAAAATGTGACCATTCCTCCCCCCCCCCCCCCCTTATCTGCCTCTGTGTTCGACTGGTTTAGGTGTTTGCCTAGTGACCCGGTGGTCGTGGATTCCCACGGGAAACATGCTTTGTAAAGTTGTTTCCAGTTTGGTGAGGACATTGCAGGTTTGGATCAGCTGATTGTCTGATAAAAAGATAATTCCGTGCTTCGGAAGGCACGTATAAGCCGGTGGTCTCGGTCGCCAAATGGCGGTCGCAGTAGCGTAGCGAGGGGGGGGGCGTCGCGCACCTAGTGACACCCGCTTAGGGGTGACACCCGACCGCTCGTTGACTGGTATTTGGCACTATCGGGTGGCACCCCTAAACGTCTGACGCAATGAAACCTGTCGGGAGCAGGGTGCAAAAATTTTTGAGCTCGCTTCGCTCGCTCTTGCATTTTGCGCTCTATGACTTCCTGCATTTTTCTATATAAATCAACAAAATACTTAAACAGTTCGAATGTTCCGAGATGAGGTGCAAAATTTTCTTTAGTCCTTCAGGTTTTCTGCATTTAGGGATAACACTCGTCCGTTGACTTTTTGTCACGGTCGGGTGTCACCCCTTAACGGGCGAATTTTGAGCTCGCTTCGCTCGCTTGAGCGACTGTTTGTGTATGAAATTATCAAAAGACAATAAAACCTTTCCGAGTTGGGGTGCATTATTTTTCGATCGCTGTTGTGTTCTGCCCTCTCTCAGTTAATGAGCTTTCTTGCATCACTCCATAAAGGTATTTCTATTTAAGTATGAATGATTAAAAGAAATAAAACCTATCCGAGGTGGGTTGCGAAAATTTTTGAGCTCGCTTCGCTCGCTGACACATTCCTGCAATTAGGGACTTGCAGCGCGAATGGCACACCTTCCCCCCTCCCATCCGAAAAACGGCTTGCGATTGTCGTCATCAGAATGAAATTCCAAAGGCGCAACTCATAATTATTTGAAGGGGGGGGGGGGATTTGTGGGGTGACACCACATTATCCGCCCCGGGTGTCACCCATGCAAGCTACGCTACTGGGCGGTCATCAAATAAACCATGTCAGAGGCCCTTGAGGCGGAAACTCTGACACTAGGGTGTGTCAGAGTTTCTAAACAAATGTCCCACAACAGCTATGGACATGTCACTGAATTATTGCAAACTTCGTAAGATTACAAAATATCTTGAGAGATTATAAACTCCAGATAAATTGTGACCTGAACATTTTTAACAGACTTCCAAAAAAGGAGGAGGTTTCTCAATTCCGTGGGTATTTTATTTTATGTATGTACACCGATTACTCCGTGGTTTCTGATCCGATTTCTGTGATTTTTAGTTCGATGCAGCACACTTGCCATTTGGTCCCGTAAAAATTTGATTCAATTTGTTTCAGTAGTTTTTATTTTATGAGCATT
Organism: Lacanobia wlatinum; assembly: GCA_947578705.1. NCBI lineage: Eukaryota > Metazoa > Arthropoda > Insecta > Lepidoptera > Noctuidae > Lacanobia > Lacanobia wlatinum. Next base: position 7,425,642 of record OX388028.1, on the reverse strand, counting down.
TTTGCTTATTACAATTTCTGAGTTGACGAAGACGTCGTCCAAGTATCACCACTCAAAAGTGAAAAATAAAAAACTTTATACAAAAAAATATAACCGACTTCCAAACAAAACACTACAAAGAATAAAATAACATTAATTTCGGAAGTCGGTGTTAAAAAAAAAGAAACAAAACGAAAAACGGTTATTTTATTCTTTGTAGTGTTTGTTTGGAAGTCGGTTATATTTTTTTGTAAAAAGTTTTTTTCTGTGCACTTATTGGTCGCCAGTTTATTGAAGTGATTGGTGGAGTTTGCAATACCTAATCCGGTGACAGATAAGTACATTGACATGTTATGTTTTCTGAGTAGACATTATGGGTGCCTGTCCATTTTATTTTTCCGTTTCTCCGCTCCGCTGCCTCGGTCCGCTGTAATGGTGGCCTAAAGGTGGTTTTATTTTTGGTTCGATCGATCACTCCTTCAGAATAATAAAGAGAGAAATTAATAAAGAGTATTCTATTTTATTCTTTAGGTGATTCATTTTTAATTAATAAAATACATTTAGTGCAATCTATCCATCGTCTCGCACGCTTACCATATTTTGTTTTACCTTAGGGACCCTGCAGTTGCTTTTTTCTTTGATTGTCTGTCTGGTTGAGTCACACCTCGTGCATTTTTTGTACATTTCAATATTGCGTTGACTTCGAATTATGTATATTAAGTATGCTATTTTTAACTTTCATGTGAACTGGTAAAACGTTACCTATCCTTTTTATCTATATCTATACTAATATTATAAAGAACAATGATTTGTTTGTTTGTTTGAATTGAATAGGCTCCAAAACTGCTGGACCGATTTGAAAATTCTTTTAGCATTAGCTAGCTACATTATCATTTCATTTATTCATAATAACAATTTACATTGTGTCGAATTTATACATTTGCAATAAACTATCAAACACAAAGAATTATGAATTAGCCTTCCTAGTGAAAATCAAAGTACCTAAAGTGCGGAAACAGTTTTCAATATTATGACAAAACAGTATATGTATAATGTAATTTCAACAGGTTTAAAATATAATGTCAAAACAGTTTTCAATATAATTTCAGGGATAATATCAGGGAGTAACATAGGCTATATATTATCCCCGTACTCCCACGGGAACAGGAACTACGCGGGTGAAACCGCGTGACGTCCACTAGTATCAAGATAAATTATAAACACCGGCCAAGTGCGAGTCGAAGTCGCCCACCGAGGGTTCCATACTTTGTAGGTGCATAAATGAACTTTGATTTTTTCACAGCTTCAAGGGACCGTAGACCTGAGTATATGGTTTTAATTTCAACTCAATACCTCCACACGTTCCCGAGATACCTAAAGGTTCTTGACAGACAGAGGGACGGACAGCAAAGTGATCTTATAAGGGTTCCGTTTTTTCCTTTTGAGGTACCTGTGAAAAAAAAAACAAACTTATAAGTTAACGTAAAAAAAGATACGGTCGTTTATGCCGCGAAAACGTATATTTTGACAATCTCAAGGGAATCAAAATGTATAGGATATTTCCCGTTGACCTAGAACTATGAAATTTGGCAAGTAATACCGTCTTATACTACAAGTATATGGAAAAGTCTGAAAACTACACATTTGTAATTCAATCATAAAATATAGTATTTATTTAAAACTAGCTTCTGCCAGCGGCTTCGCCCGCGTGGTCCTTAGGGAACATACTCCCGGGATAAAAAGTAGCTTATGTCCTTTCTGGCTCTAAACTATCTCTGTACCAAATTTCATTTAAATCGGTTCAGTAGTTTTGGCGTGAAAGAACGACAGACAGACAGACAGAGTTACTTTCGCATTTATAATATTAGTAAGGATAATATGTTCTTACCTACAAAGTACGGAACCCTCGGTAGGCGAGTCCGACTCACGCTTGGCAAGTTTTTAGACAAACACTCCATGTAAAAAACTGGTACTCAGCTGTAAATTGTTAGGCTGGAAGCCCGGAAGCCGAGCCCAATATAGATGGGAAAAGGCTAGGCAAATTTTATGAAGAGGTGACTTTTGCATCACAAGTAGTCTATATCTCTAATATTATACCTAAATGCGAAAGTTTGGATGTCTGTTACTCAATCACGTCAGAACGGCTGAACGGATCTTGATGAAATTTGGCACGACATTCACGCGGGCGGAGCCGCGGACATCTAGTTCTTTATAAAAAGTTTTTTTCTTTTATAAGGCGATTACTAGGTCTTCTTATCGTATGGGCAGTAAGGTCTAACGACCCCATACAACCTAGTGTCAGAGTTTCTAAACCGCCTCAAGGGCCTCTGACATGCTTTATTTGACGACCGCCATTTGGCGGCCGGGACCACCGGCTTATACGTGCCTTCCGAAGCACGGAAACATCTTTTTATCAAACAATCAGGTGATTCAAACCTGCACTGTCCTAGCCAAACTGGAAACAACTTTACCAAGTATGTTTCCCGTGGGAATCGAACCCACGACCACTGGGTCACAAGGCAAACGCCTAAAGTACTCGACCACGGAGGCAGTTAAACAACTAGGTGTTAGAACTAGTTAAATCAAGTTAAAGAACATCAATTACGTTGCTTCACTAATTAAGGTATTTGTAACAGCATTGTGCACTTGCAATTTCAATTAACGTAGCATTTGTTTTACTACCAACTGGCAACTTATAAACACGTATACCTACTCAAAGTAACAAACATATCTACATGCGAAGCTACTAATACAAATTCCGGTATTACAGATGACTTCGCTAACACCACGCCCAGTCTTCAATTACTTTAAATACGTCGTAGCTATCCACTTGCTGTATTTTCGATCAGTGTTCCCAACAGTGCCTAAAACCACTCCCTTTTATTTTCCAAGTATGCGTATCTATCATTAATTTTAATAAGTATTAGGACTGGTGTAGTGAAATGTAATTTTTAATCCGGAAGTAATATTGTACTCGCTGAAGTAACTCATCACAAGGTTAATTACTAAGCTCAGTTTCTCGAACGGAAATTTATGTGACAAATTTTCATACGCTAGTTATCTTGCTGTGGTTGGTTGAATGAAAGAATGGTTCGTTTTCAGAAGACAATCGCAACACTAGACTTGCGATTAATTTGACGGTTCTATCGTTTTTTAGGGTTCGGAAAAAAAAGGAACCCTTATAGGATCACTCGGGTGTCTGTCCGTCTGTCTGTCTGTCTGTCTGTCTGTCTGTCTGTCTGTCTGTCCGTCTGTCACAGCCAGTTTTCTCCGGATCCACTGGACCGATTCTGTTGAAATTTGGTACACATATGGACTTCTATGACCCAAACACGGACGCATTACATAATTTATTAAATTTTTAGTATGGGGGTCACTTTTGGGGGTCAAACTAGAAAATTAAAAAAAAAAGTTTTTTTAACAATATCGTGTGACATATCAAATCAAAGGGCTTACTGTAAGGGTTTTAATTATATTTTTTTCATAATTTTAAAATAAATGGTTTTGAAGTTATTCAAGAAATTAGACGAAAAATGACCATTCCCCCCCCCCCTTATCTCCGAAACTACTGAGCCAAAAATTTTGAAAAAAATGGAGATAATAGATCTTTACCTAAAGATTACAGGAAAACTACTATTAGAAGTCTGTAGTGTTAAAATAACATGTTAAAAAAATTAAATTCGTTCGGAACCCTTTGCACGCGAGTCCGACTCGCACTTGGCCAGTTTTTTTTTTTTCAGAAACCGAGGGTTAGTTTGAGAAACGCTGTTTAGGTTTTGTTTCAATCAAGAGTGAAGTTCGCATTCTACGTAGGAAGGGTTTCTTACCATGATTGTATGTTAGGTCTTTTAATTTAATTATCATATTGGTACCTACCAGCATCTTGGAGCTTTTTAGGGTTCCGAACAAAAAACGGAACCCTTATCACTCGGGTGTCTGTCTGTCTGTCCGTCTGCAATAGCCCGTTTTCTCCGGATCCACTGGACCGATTCTGTTGAAAATTGGTACACATATAGACTTCTGTGACCCAAATACGGACGCGTTACGTAAATTATTATTTTTTAGTATGGGGGTCACTTTTGGGGGTCAAACTAGAAATTTTCAAAAATAAGTTTTTTCAACAATATCGTGTGACATATCAAATGAAAGGGCTTATTATGAGGGTTTTAATTATATTTTTTCATAATTTTAAAATAAAGGGTTTTGAAGTTATTCAAGAAATTAGACGAAAAATGACCATACCTGTCCTTATCTCCGAAAGTACTTAGCCTAAAATTTTGAAAAAAATGGAGATAATAGATCTTTACCTATAAATTTCAGGAAAACCTATAAGAAGTCTATAGTGTTAAAACAACATGTATTGTGGAAGATTTCATGATGAAGATTTGTAGCCTCCGTCTAACCTCTTCTCTAATTGTCTCTGCCGCTTCTTATTGGTCTTAAGTAGGTAGCTCCTCTCGGTACAATCAATTAAGCACCCAGTTAATGAAGTTAAGGTGTGTTATTTTTGAAGTGAAAACTTCTTTAGCGGCGTTGAGCACTTTTCTGTAATGGGTATAAAATCTTAAACTCGCGTCAGGGTCACTTGACCTGATCGCAAAAAGCGTAAGACGGACTCGCGTCAGGGTCACGTGATGCGAAAAAGCGTAAGATCGAGGGGAAGGGAGAGGAACTAGTATCTCCCACTCTTTCTACCGTGTCTGAGTGTGCTGCTCCGCTTAGGCGGCACAGGGCGCTTGCGCGAATGTCCGTCTGTGTTTATGTACAGCGTGCCACGCGTATCCAAGGATACGAAATTACGGAATTACGAAATTATGGATGAAAGTTGATTTTTCTAAGAGATAAAAATTAATGTAATATATAAATAACGATATAATATTATGAATAATAACATGTAAATTGTCATATTTGTGTACGATAGCGCAATAAATAAACATTGTATTCTACCTCATAAATGATAGTATTTTTGTACTTATAATTAAACACAACGTTATTTTTTGTTGTTTTTATGGTTCGTTTTGTTTATGTCAGGAACTGTGTCAAGATTGACATCTGTCACTGACAGTCGCTGTCGCGGCCACACGTCAGTGTCTTTTTGTTTATTTTGTTGTCGGTGGTTTGTCTATGATGTGACCGCGACAGTAAGGATGTATTATTTACATGTTTTCACTTCTGCCGGCACTCCCGGAGTGCTACCGGTGTTTTTTTTATTCCTGGACTAGTGGACGTCACGCGGTTTCACCCGCGTATTTCCCGTTCCCGTGGGATTACGGGGATCAAATATAGCCTATGTTACTCCCTGATAATGTAGCTATCCAATGCTGAAAGTTTTTCAAATCGGTCCAGTAGTTTCGGAGCCTATTCACTTCAAACAAACAAACAAATCTTTCCTCTTTATAATATTAGTGTAGATGCACTTTTCGTGGCAACGTTAGGCAACTCGAAAACACCAAAAACAACCAGCACTTAAAATCTAGAAAACAACGAAAATCAGCTACCCGTATTATGGAGATCTGGGCCCGATATGGGTGTCAATGAAGCGAGGCCATCGAGCCGCCGCCATTATCCTCCGAACACCTCTCTGTGATTTGAATACAAAAAAGCCGTTAAGTGCTTTCTTACTGCGCCAGTAAACAATGAAATATTATGGCCATCCGACCGACACTTCGTAATGAATTGATGAACATATTGATAGCTTTATTGTATAGGAACTGGATCCAGACGTCTTAACGGCGCGAATATATCTGTTATAGCCCGGCCTTTGTATGAGTTCGTACCTCATCATAATATTGTTGAAGCGGTCATAAATTGTGATGAACATATTGAATATGAATTAGTATCTAAATAATGATGACAAATGCACCATGAATTTAGTTCTCCGGTACTAATATCCGTAAAATTTATTTTTGGTGCTAATTATACTTAAGAAAACAAAAGCACATTATAAAAAACAGCTGCAACTTTAATAATCCAATATCAAAATGCTCTTATCATCGCACAATGGATAACGACGAAATGACCCCTTACCAAACTTATAGATAACACTTATTGCCAAGAATATGGCATAAGGAGTGGACGATGTTTATGGGTTATTACTTTTACGAGTGCAGTAAAATGGACGTTAAACGCTGCCATAGCCCGTTGTATATCAATCACAAAATTAGGAGAAATTAATTGTTCTACTGTACCGATCAAACAGAACAGTGCTTGACCTGGATCCTATCCAGTAGCGGCATTTTCTATGACGTCACAAAGTCAAGTACCACAAGGCATTACTATTGAAGTGAAGTATAAATGGTGCCAACGGAAGGTAATATTTATACACATGTCGATTGTTGACATAAGAGGGAAAAGTTTATGTGTGTCTACGATGGTGCAGTTGCAAGCTATTACCTTCGAGTAGTGTGTAGTAGCAATTCACCCTGTGGTTCGTTTCATACCTAGGTATATGAGATACCTTTCAGAAAACAGAACATAACTGGTTCAGAGAATTGGCCCAAGGTTGGAAGAGACCGGCTAATTCCATGTGTTTTATTCCATCTCAAATTATAAGACCTGTGCTTTACATGAATGTGTTACAAATCAATTGAGTTCCGATTTACATCTCTACACTTTTCGGACTTCCAGTGCTCTACGCTACTCGCGGGAAAATACCTACAACTTAAATATTTTATTTTGTTGCTTACAGCACACGGTACATCCGTCGTCAGTCAAACATGTCGAGAAACCTCCGATACCCAAAGAAACATGTGGCTCTTGGTGCACTCCCGATGCCACACCGGCCCACAACACGTGAGTAAAATGCAAAGTACCCACTATGGCACACCGACCATGTAGAATAGGAGGAAACTGATGTTATGCTAATTTGATTTCTTATTGTTCAATTGATTTCAGATTGACACAAACAAACTCGAATATTGAAACTAAAACTGAACTCCAAGAAGGTGCACAAAATCAAGAAAGGTAAAATACTTACATGATTGTTTGATGTAACATGTGACATAAGACTATTCCAATGTCACCCTTATGTCTAAATAATGAATAAAAGTAATGAATTGATTGGCGCTTGTTTACCGTTTAATCAAAGTTCCCAAATAGTTGAATCAAAGTAACCAAATAAAATATATTCCCAACCTCAATTACCTCAAATGACTGATAATTTCAAACTATCCACAAATTTCAGTTGGGCAATCACTTAGAAAGTTATTTAATGGTAAATCCGAACTTGCTAAGTAATTTTGTGAAATTTTCAGCATAGTAAGTCAGCTGCAAAAAGTTCGGCTCTTCTCACCTAGTCCTCCCCCCACTTATAAATCGGACAATGACATAACAGAAGCAGATACGGAACTGAAAGAATTCAAGCAGTCAAAATCTGATGATAATTCACCAGAACCGTAAGTTTATAAAGAAAACAGTTGTTTTCAAGTAAACAAAATTGTTTGGGCTATTAGTTCAACTTTTTTTATTTTTCTAGGTCATTGATTTCAGCAGACAAACTTGACGCAGTAATCGAAACTCCGCAAAGTCCTGTGCCAGTTTCGCCATCGCGTCAACAAAAATGCAAAGGTTTATCTCGGTTATCTGCGTTCTGCGACCCTTTCATGCCCATAGATCCCCAGGGTAAGTAATTATACGCTATCGAAGTAAATTCTTTTAAATTGCTCTAATAGCCGGTCCATGTTGGGCGCCAATTAAGTGCCACGACGATTGTTACAGAACTATTAGAGTTTATTCTCGAGTAACACACAAGAAAATTGCTAAGGGGCGAGTCTAAGTAATTGAGTTAAATAAATACTGACGCAGACAATATCTGGACTACGTACCTATAGACTCTTACAATTGTTTTAAACTCTCGCCCAATTGAAACCTATTCAATATCTTTAAAGTCATAAAATCTTGTGAGATTTATAGTCTAAAAAACGCACGAATAAGAGCGATAGCTAGTTTAGCAATCAGAAATTCGATTGGGCTTTTAGTGTTCGGAACTTGTGAGATCTTATAAGCTATAATTTTGCTTTTAGGTCGGCGATACATCAGCTGGCTCCAGCTAGTAACCTTCTGCTACAGTTACAACGCGTGGTGTGTCGCTCTTCGCGCCACCTTCCCTTACCAGACTCCTGAGAACACGCCATATTGGATGGTTGCTGACTACTTGTGCGATATCGTATACATCCTGGACGTAGCTTTTGTGAAGCCCAGGCTTATGTTCTTGAATGAAGGCTTCTGGGTCGATGACCCAAGCGAGACGAGGAAAAATTATAGGAAGAAGTCGCAGTATAAGGTTAAAGCTAATTAGTCTTATGACTAAATCAAGTAGTACCAATATAAATAAATTGTTACTCGACTAACACATACATATTAAGTTAAACGGTATTTAAATACTTTAACCAAGTAATGTTTACCAATCTCTACTAGTACATATTTAAAAATCACTAAAGTTTATGATTGACGACGTAACGCTTTCCCACTAATTCCCATAAATTGGTTAGGAACTTATAGTAATTCATGTGATTGATTTAATAACTAATAGCGTGTATGTGAAATTTTCAGTTCGACATAGTCTCCCTACTTCCTCTGGATTTGTTGTACATCTACTTTGGCACCCAGAAAGTTATCCTCCGCACACCCAGACTGCTAAAACTGCAGACCTTTTGGGAGTTCCACCAAGCTATGGATAGAGTGCTAGCTTCACCATATGTTGTAAGTATACCTTTTATGATGATGATGTCTATCATCATCTGTCATTTATAGATCTTTGACAGTCGTTACGCATAAGCAGAAGCTAGAAAGACACCAGTGTTGTGAAAGAGTACCGTGTTACCCAGTTACTGTTTTTAAAGGTGGGAAAGGCAGTCGCTCCATATAAAATACTGGTACTCAGCTGCATCCGAGTAGTAAAGTTAGAAAAGGGCTAGGTAAACAGATAGATGATGTTGATCTAACTGTGACATGATCATTTTGTATAGGTCTTTGAATAAGTCTTTCAAACTTCATCCACAGGTACGAATCGGCAAAACCCTTTTCTACATCTTCTACTTGATCCATCTCAACGCTTGTGCCTACTACGCGATGAGTGACTACATAGGCCTCGGCACGAACGGCTGGGTGTACGACAACCAAGGCTCTGCCTACATCCGCTGCTTCTACTTCGCCACGAAGACAGCAACATCTATCGGCAAGAACCCGAAGCCCGAGAATACTATTGAGTATTTGTTCATGACGGCTGCCTGGCTAATGGGCGTTTTTGTCTTTGCTTTGCTGATTGGACAGATAAGGGATATTATAGCCACCGCTACGCGGGCCAGAGTGAGTACTATACACATTAAGTAATCATCATCATCATCAATATATATAAAACTAGCTTCTGCCAGCGGCTTCGCCCGCGTGGTCCCGAGGGAACATACTCCCGGGATAAAAAGTGGCCTATGTCCTTTCTCAGGCTCTAGACTATCTCTGTACAAAATTTCGTTTAAATCGGTTTAGTAGTTTTGGCGTGAAAGCGCGACAGACAGACAGACAGAGTTACTTTCGCATTTATAATATTAGTAAGGATTCTTCCGTTACTGACTGGTTGAGTGACTGACAGCCAACGCCCAGCCGAAACTGCTGGTCGTAGAAAGCTGAAATTTAGCATGTAGGTTCCTTGGGGAGTGTAGGGGAGCACTAAGAAACGATTTCCCGAAATTCCTACGGGAACGGGAAAAAACAGGATATGCGCGTACGAAGTCGCGGGCAAAAGCTAGTGTCATTATAAATTCAAACTCACTGTAATATTTTTAAGTTCATACGTTCATACAAAATTGATTCAGTGATTAAGACGTATGAAGTCTTAATCACTGAATCAATTTTGTTAGAGATAGATCAAACCTTGGAGATGGACATAGTATACCTACTTATTCCGAGAGTACCTAAGTTCCCTTCTGATAGTTTCAGATGACCTTGCTCGCGAACGACGCCGCTAATAGAAACTAGTGTTAAATATCTAGTAGAAGCTAGTGTTAACATCTGAACTCTTTATGCAGAAAATAAAGAAAGAAAAATTTCCCATAAAAACAGTTTCAGTTGGATGATGGACAGAACATCTGACATCGATTTTATCAAAAAATATTCGATTGCTTTATACGGTGTATTGGTGTGCAATAAATAATGAAGACAAACAACTATTTTAATACAGACGGAGTACCGCCAGACACTGGACGGCAGTAGCCGCTACCTCCGTCGTCTGAACATGCCAGTCCCACTGCAGCGACGAGTCGCGTCGTGGTTTAATTATACTTGGAGTCGACAGCGGTGTTTTGGTGAGTCACAATGTAAAAGTGTTCATCGCGTGTTATTAAAACCTACTGGGTCTATGAAATTGAAGTAATATGAGGAAGAGGTGCTAACTACGGATTTGCGATCTGTGCTGTTTTTTTATTTACGTTGGGCGTTTATTTTATAATTGACTTTGACCCACTTAGGGCAACAAATTTTAATAACTGTGACCACTAGTCTTCAAGTATTATTGACACTGACCCACGTTGGGCACCAATATTACTGACACCGACTCACATTGGGCACCAATAATAACGATATTGGCCAACGTTGGGTGCGAAATTATAACGGCATTCATTGACCCACGTTGGGCGCCTAGTATTATTGAAAATAACCCGCGTTGGGCACCAATATTAACGATATTGACCTACGTTGGGCACCAAGTATTATTGAAACTGATCCACGTTGGGTACCAATATTTACGATATTGACCACGCTGGGCTCCAAATTTTAACGACATTAACCCACGCTGGGCGCCAAGTATTATTGACAATGACCCACGTTGGGCACCAATATGAACGATATTGATCTACGTTAGGCACCAAGTATTATTGACACTGATCCACGTTTTTACCAATATTTACGATATTGACCCACGTTGGGCGCCAAGTATTATTGACACTGACCCACGTTGTGCACCAATATTAACGAAATTGGCCCACGTTGGGCTCCAAATTTTAACGACGTTGACCCACGCTGGGCGCCAATTATTATTGACAATGACCCACGTTGGGCACCAATATATACGATATTGACCCACGTTGGGCACCAAGTACTATTGACATTGACCCACGTTGTGCACCAACATTAACGACAATGACTAACGTTGGACGCCAATTATTATTGACATTGATCCACACAGTATTGGAGTGCCAAAAATATTACCAAAATAATATAACTATTCTTTTTCGTTGCAGATGAACCCAAAATTTTGAACTCATTGCCATTTAACATGAAACGGGATGTAGCTCTTGAAGTCCACATGACAACACTTAGCAAAGTGAGTACATTTGCTTTGAATATATTTTCTCTCACTTTGATATTCTTTCACTTTTGTACATAAAAAATGTATAAGCAGTTAATCATATTTAAACGAATAGTCTGTCCAATGCTACAAACTACCGCAAAACAAAAGCCTGTAGCGAAGTCTAAACGTACACATACATGAAATATGAATGGTTTCAGGTACAACTGTTCCGCGACTGTTCAGCCTCTCTACTACGTGACCTGGTCCTCCAGCTGCGTCCAGTTAACTTCCTCCCCGGAGATGTGGTGGTGCGGCGCGGTGATGTCGGTCATCAAATGTACATCATCTCTTCGGGCGAGTGTTGCGTATGTATTCTATTGATTCAATTTAAATACTGCAATAAAGACCGCATAGCTATATTTATTTCCAAGAAACGTTAAAGCTTTTCTCTCTTGAGACCTGCAGAGTAAAAGTGTGTCCAGCTCTTTTTTCATTTATAAAACGGTGATCACCTGGTGAAGGTCGCAGGAATCTGCTTAATGCAGACGCACACGATGGGTCGATTTGTGAAGGGGTTTGTCCAATAGTGGATGTCTTTCTGCTGAATGATGATGATCTAATTTTCGGACCATACATGTTCAGGTAATGTCACAAGATGAGAAAGAAGTTTTGGCGACGCTGCAAGAGGGGTCAGTTTTCGGCGAGATTAGTCTACTGGGAATTGAAGGTCTACGACGTCGCACTGCTACAGTTAGGTGAATAAATATGCAAAATTTTATTTATTTTAAGAATTTCAAATTATTGGCGCCCAGCATGGGCCTACTTTATAATTTGGTAGAAAGAAAGCACTAAACAATGCATCAAAAACTAAAAAGGATACCAATGTTAATGGAAGCAATCTCAATTTTAATGATCTTATCGCTAAGTCTCGTCATCGTCTCGAAAGAGTCCAAATGTTGAGCGCCAAAAATTTAATTTTTCGATTCGAACCGAAACCGATTTCGGTTTCAATTAAAAATTACTCTGATGAATCCCTGACAAAATAACTTGTGATCAACACATTTCCATTTCCAAACTCCTCAGATCCCGTGGCTACGCTAGCTTATTCGCTCTATCCAGAAACGACCTCGACGCTGCACTCAAACATCACAAGCAAGCGGCTCAAGTACTGCGCATTAGAGCCGATCAAATAATCCGGGAGAACGCTGCCCGTCAAGCGAAACAGCGCTTGATCCGCCTCGAAGCGAAGAAAAGCGTTAGTATTCATGAAGATGAAAACACTGTGAAGCGGAGGTTGTCTAATACTTCAAGCGCTTCGAATTTAACGCTGGAAGGTAGGCGACAGAGGTCGGCTAGTGCGATGTCTAGGAGGAGACTGTCGGCTGTTTCTGAAATTGGCGGTCAGGAAGGCAAAACCAAAAGAGATGAGGTTTGTACTGTTATCTTCATGCTGAGTAGGTACTTATTGTTAACTCAATTGTTGTAACGTATTATGAAAGCTATAATATTTTTGTGAGTTTTTGTTTATTTAAATATTTCAAATGAAAAACCTGAATAATTTTAATTACAAAAAAGTACGAACGAAATAAAAAAAATGCAACTCGCACGGGAATTAAAGGCAGCAAAAATTAATGATTAAGTAAAACTAACGAATAAAAAACCAGCCAAGTGCGAGTTGGACTTTAACACGAAGGGCAACATTAACCGAAAAAAAAACACGTTTTGCTGTATGGGAGTCCCCTTTAATTTAAATTTAATTTAAATTTTATTATTTGGGTTTCGGACCAAAATGGTAAAAAGGAACCCTTATGGTGTGACTAAGTCTGTCTGTCTGTCACAGCTGGATATCTCATGAACTACTAATGCTATGAACTTGGGAATAGTTTTACATGACGTTTGATGAAATTATATATATTTCTCTTGCAACAGCGACTGAAAGGGATTATGAAAAATTCAAAGTGGGGCTACTAGGGCATGTGGGGTTTCATATGAAAGAAGGCTGTTTACACATTCTCAAATATTTTTTATTTCTTTTTAGGCCGCATGGTTTTCGACTTATAGTAAAAAATGTTGAAATTTTGACCATTCCCCCCCCCCCTTATCTCCGAAGTTTGCATAGAGAAGAATCTGAAAATATTCTATGTGATAAAAGTGTATGTAAAGATTACAGGAAAAATAACGATGAAACGATATCTCGAAATAGCAGTTTTTCAGAAATCAACGGATCAACAAAAAGTAAATTAGTTCTATTATCTGTAAAGAGATGGCGCTGACCTAAACCTGCATAATTAAGTACTAATTTTATAGTTTGTGAATTTTTGAGTTTGTAAGGTAATCTCTTGATCTAATATTGTGATATCTAAAATTCTTTTATCAACAGAAAGCCCCGTTATTCGTGAGTGTCATCTATAGGCGCAGGAACAAAATTTAGTTCTAATAAATTGTAATAGATGGCGCGATGTGTATCGATTTTCGATGAAGTTTACGTAAAATGAAGTTTTTTATTTTTAATTATATTAAGAATGGTATTTTCTTCTATATTAATTTTATAAATAGGTAAAGTTTGTGAGGTAATCTCTGGATCTGTTAAACCGACTTTGAAAATCTTTTACCAATAGAAAGCCCCTTTACCAATAGAAAACACCGTTATTTGTGAGTGTCATAGGCTATTTATTAACCCGGAAAATACCAGTGGCACTGGTCAGCTAGTATTTAGTAACCTCCCATGGAATAATGGACTCCAAATTCAAATCCGTACAGTACCTACGTGCCAGTAGATGGCGCCGTTTGAAAGTTAACAGATTTTCTGTTCAACTCATTCATTAAAATTTGTTTAAATAAGTACTTACTACTACTCTTTCCTATGCGTACGTACATGTATATTAATAAAACGATACACGAATCTGTGTTAGGTAGTATGTTGCATTTACCTAAGTACCTAGGTTTTTGGTTTTAAAGTAGTGATGGGTCGTTGAAGGTTTTTCCGTCAACGAAACGTTAACGTTGAATTGCGTTTGTCAACTAGTTGATTTTGTCAACGAGTTAACGTGTTACGAACGTCAACTTGCATGAACGATAAACGCCTAAACGCTTTTATTAACGTATGCTGTTGTAATGTTAATTTACGAACAATTTGATGCAGTTTGCGGGAGTTTTATTGTTAAAGAAATAAAATTTACGTACGTTGAAAATAACAAAACGTTGGGTTCATTTTCTCGTTTCGTCAAACGAGTTGAATTCATAAACGTCGTTGTCTCGTAACTCGTTGACGAATTCAACGAGTTGATTTGTACACGGTTAACGTTAATCCCGTTGAAGAGACATCAACGTTGATTCAACGCCCATCACTATTTTAAAGCAAAGTTTCAAGACCGAATAACAAGCTTGCCTAATACCTACCACAGATATAAAATTAATACAATCTCAAATTAACAACGAATCTCAAGTAGGTATCAACTTTAAATTGAACGACGATTCTCTTTATATTTTTAGGGTACCGTACCAAAATGGTAAAAAAGAACACTTATGGTGTGACTAAGTCTGTCCGTCTGTCACAGCTGGATATCTCAGAACTACTAATGCTATCAACTTGAAATTTGGAATAGTTTAAGATGACTTTTGCTCAACTATTTTGCAAATAAGAAAGAAATAAAATTGTTGGTATAGGTAATTTTTTTTTGCAACAGCTACTTTAAGGGTTTCTAAAAATTCGAAGTGGGGCTACTAGGGCATGTGGGGTATCATATGAAAGAGCGCCATTTGTAAATTCTCAGACATTTTTTGTTTTTGTTTAGGCCGCAGGGTTATCGACTTTTGACGAAAAAATGTAGAAAAATTAACCATTCCCCCCCCCCCTTATCTACGAAGTTTGCATAGTCAAAAATCTGAATAAATTTATGTGATAGAAGTTTATGTAAAGATTACAGGAAAAATAAAACGATGTCTGTAAATAGCGCAGTTTTTCAGAAATCATCAACAAACATTATATTAGTTCCACTTGCGGGCAAGAGATGTCGCTGATCTAAAGATAAAGATAATTTTATTTGTCAAAACATGCATATACATGCGAATTAAACATGCAGGATGTTACACGTACATGTTTCACCCAAAAGGCGTACTAATTTATAAGAATTATAAAAAAATAATGATGATCTAAGACTGAAATATACACCGTAGTGTTAAAATTCTCAAAAAATAAAGGCCACGCCGAAAAACAATTAGTTTTATATGATGGTACGGAACCCTCGGTGCGCGAGTCCAACTCGCTCTTGACCGGTTTTTTTTTTTTTATAGCGCCTATAGAAATACACACTCTGTGAAAATTTCAACTGTCTACCTTTTACTTTTCTTAAGATACAGCCCGCTGACAGACAGACAGACGGCTGTCCGTTGGTAATCTTTCAGGTACGGAACTCTAAAAAGACCTGTGCGAGGCCAAAAAGAATCCTTTTTAAGCGTAATTTTATTGCTTACAGGCAGCTATTTTGGCGGTGACTTGCGACAGGGCTCGAACCCCGTTACCAACAATTGTGCTATCTGGGGATTGAACCAAAAACCCCTGATCTTCGACCACAGAACGAATTTATTAAGGATCTCTAAATTGCAGGCGGTAATAAAAAGACTAAAAAATGTGCATTATGGAGGAAACTTTTGGATGGAAGAGGTTTTTGTAAGTCGATCTTAAGAAGGAAAGTAAGTTGGCTTTTATTTTGAATATCTATATGTATATTATAAAGCTGAAAAGTTTGTTTCTTTGGTTGAACACGCTAATCTCAGGAACTGCTGGTGCGAACAGAAAGATTCTTTTAGTGTTGTATAGCCAGGGGCGTATTTACCCTAGGGTCATCCGGGCTATGGCCCGGGGCGCCAATCCGCCAGGGGCGGCGATCTTTCTGTACTGCAGTGACAAACTGCACAACAGAAAGATCATTTTCGGTTCTGAAAAGAATTATGAATTATCTTCGCTCACGGATTTGTGAAGAACGTTTAAATCGTTTTTTCCTTGGCTTCTGGGGCGGCAAAAATTATTGGCCCGGGGCGCAAAATGTCAAAATACGCCCCTGTGGATAGCCCATTTATCAAGGAAGGCTATAGGCAATATAATGTCACGCTACGATCAACAGGAGCGAAGCATTAATGAAAAATGTAACGCAGACGTAGTTGTGCTGGTCAGCTAGTTTTGTATATTATGGTATACGACATAATCCTGTAATAATGCATATGTTAATGTATCTTGAAGAATATACTCGTGTATCCTTTTAATGGATCTCTTTATATGGGAAATTCATATAAAATTCTCAATGTACCTTTCCTGTTATTCTCTTGATAGAACTTCAAATATTATACGCATTTATCAAGAACTATCTCTAAATAATAAATGAACTGTTATTTCTTTTAACATATTTGAATATATTTATACCAAAATATTGATGTGTAATGTATTGTAAGCTCAATCTGTACCTTCGTAGAACATATAGGTGTTATTTTTGTAATTAACTTATTTTAGAAATAGTCATTACCTATTTGATGTGCATATCTAAACGACCTACATGTATTGATGTGTGAAATAAAGACTATGCTACAAAATGTTTTGTTTTTTTTTACGTGGTAGGTACATCTATATATTCTACTGTGATAATGGGCTTCATTCGAAGGCTTAAAGTCACCTAAAGGGCAAGGAGACGACTATTCTTAGATATTCCTTGCGTAATCGAATCAGAATTGAGGTTATCCGCAGGAAAATCAAGATTACCGACATATCTGATCAATCGCCAAACTTCTACGAGCAATGTGCTCGGCGCAAAGGTTCGACAGAAAGGTTCTGGAGTAGCAACCGAAAGGCGCAAGATGGTGGAGCGGTGGCTCCCACAAGGTGAAGCGGTGGTCTTCTGAAGGCTTAGGAATTCGCTGGATACGAGACGCAGAGGACTAGTTTTAATTAACTCTCGATAATCTCCTTTAGTGCACAAAGCAGCTGCGTATTTTAGAGTTTTCCAAGAGGTGCTCGTGGCTACATAATAGCAGCCGCACGGGTAAGCAACGCTTGCCGAGGTCGGTATGTGGATATTAACATACTGAGACTCCTCCTGATGACCTGGTGAAGGTTGCGGGTAGCCGATGGATGCAAGACGCACAGGACCAGTCGTGGCGATGCTTGGGGGAGGCCTATGTCCAGCAGTGGACGTCTTTCGGCTGATATGATGATGATGATGATGAGACCGCCGTGCCTCGGAAACCCGTTAGGCTGTTGATCCTGGCTATCATTTGTAGATCTTTGACAGTTTTCGGATTGATAGAAGCCAGAAAATCTGACATCAGAATTGCCAAGAAGTAGCATGTCATCCACTGGGTTTGAGGACGTCGGTTAGGCAGTCTACGTAAAATACTGTTATTCACTTTAATATGATTTAATAGGAAGCTGACCCCAATTTAGTTGGAACTAAGACTAGGCAGAAGATGCTAGACAGAAGATAATCTTAGTTTAAAATATCCACATTCCGACTAATAGAGGTAGGTATGATGATCGCTCCGCTCCCGTGAATAAAAAGGGTATTAAATACAACTTCACTGTTACTGCTTCCTTCCGTTTGTACCATCGTGTTGTCAAACCTAGAAACGTCACCACTATAATTACTCACCTGACGAGTAAACCAGGAAGTCACCGTACCTTACCCTGTATTTTTCACTTTCCTTTAAACCAATCATTAAGTTAAAACGCCAATCTGCGCGACACTGATTAAGTCTATTATGTCGGCCTTGCGTGCATCAAACGTGGTGACAAGGAAACCTTTTACTAACTTAGAAACTGACCTGGTGTAAAGAATTTTGAACCCTATGGCAGAGCCGTAAGGTTAATTTGAAGGCACTGAAAGCTTTGTGGAAAGTTAATAGAAAGTTACGGCTGTCAGCTTAGTGCAGTTTTTCAGTATTTTACTTTGTTTGCTAAGGATTTGAATCAACGTAAAGCTTGCCGGGTCAGGGGGGCTACTCTCTAACGAAATCCGTAGTTTCGGGCTTAGTTGCGGGCGGGCGTATTCTACTTCGGTTTCGGCTCCCAGTCCGGCCCTGCTGAATTCAAAACAATACCTAAGTATCAAACATATTGATGATGCCAACCACGATTTCAAATCACAGTTGTGACTACCAAAGGAGGAGTGGAATTGCAATTGAGTAGTGTCAAAGCAGTAATTGAAAATTGATTGGATGTTGATTGGTGATCTACCACAAATTGTTTCCTACACATTTCCTGTTGGTTCAACGTTTACAACTGACGATGGATAACATTAGATACACTTTGGGGCAGAGCAAAATGTTCATGTCCACGTAAAGTGCTTCATTACTGATAACTAATATTCAGTGCTTAAAAGTTTAGAGTTATCCCACTTCTGCTTTTGTAGAGACATAAATATTAGTTTAAAGCAACTGAGAATTTTCACCCAAATGCATGCTAAAGTTATTAAAGTAGGTAGGTGTCCAGCCCCATTTAGGTAGGTACCTACAGTTCAGTGTTTTCTCGATCACCACCTTTCAATCAATAAAGCTTCCAGTCGTAATGTAGATATTTTCCGTTCACCGCATAATTTTATTTGCTGAAATCGAAACTTTTTATAAGTAAACCCCGTAGCGAACAGATTACAGGCTTCATTATTGACGTTGCGTGCGCTCACTCATTTGTTTATTGAAATAAACACAGGCAGGTACCTCGTAATGTAGCAAAAAATAAACAAAGACCTCATTTTGGGAAAACTTCACAAATTACGTTTTCATTGTTTCGCTCAAACAGCGGATTTGAAAGGTTTGGAAAAAGTTATCGGGATATATTTAATAGTTTGGGGAATTTTATAGTTTGCTACCTAACCGATTGACTAAGTATTGAGATTAATGTTTTATATATCTACTGCTGTTTGTTGTCCCTAATAAAAGAAAATAAAAAATAAACCTTTGATGTTTGAAGAGGAACATTAACCGATTTAAAAGGGGAAAATACGTGGACTGAAAGACGATGGTAGCGTGGATAGAAATGTGAACCAATCTAGATTTTCTAAAATGATAAGAATATCACGAATAGCTCCTTTAATAGAAAGGAAACTAGGTATTTATGAAGGTGCCTAATGGCTATACATATATTTATTTATTTAGATTTTGTTGTACCTTCTGCTCTATTTTAAAGTCAAACTAAAATTAAAAGAACTAATTACATAGGTAAATTCTTAACTTAATCAATAATCATTTTAATATGAACCGGTTATACTTGTTCTAATGCAGGCCAGAATCCTCACCAACCCAACAATGGAATTAAAGCCAAATCGTAACATCGTGAACTCTGCAATATCGTGCAGTGTAAACAACCCTTTCATTAGGGGTAAGTCGAACCCGATCAACTAGTGGCTCAGTCTGCACCCTGCTGTGACTCACTGAGGTTCATCCTGCACGGTTTCAAATTGTTCAAGAGAAA
This sequence comes from Lacanobia wlatinum, assembly GCA_947578705.1. Taxonomy (NCBI): domain Eukaryota; kingdom Metazoa; phylum Arthropoda; class Insecta; order Lepidoptera; family Noctuidae; genus Lacanobia; species Lacanobia wlatinum. The sequence continues at coordinate 7,405,927 of OX388028.1, read as the reverse complement.
CTAATCAAGTGATTGTAAAAAAATAATTCGTTATCAGAAGTGGGTGAATGATTTGTGTGTGACCGGAAAAGGAGGAAACAAAGGTAAAATAGTTTCTGTAACTAATTAAATTACGATTTGTTTTATTAAGAACGTGTATCGGCATACTAAAGGTGATTAAAATAGATCTAAACCCCTTACCGCATGGGTTTTTATTTTTTTCCAGAAAAAATATATTTGATAGTTCTTGACACGTACTATTAATAAACAAGAAGTCTCAGGGATGAAGATCTCTATTAATCTCGCCATTTAAGCGTGGACTGCTGAAACTGGACTGAAGCTATAGATATACAACATACTAACATAGATGTGCCAATGGGAAAAAAGAGCAATATTTTAGTGTTTTTTTTTAATTACCTATAAATATAGACAAAATAGTTGATTTTGTGAACGAAGCGTTGAAACGAAACAAAAGTTATGTTTTAAATATTGGTTGCAATATGCACCTAAAGTAAGATTCTGTAATTTAACTGGCATGCAAAATGCTAATGGAGTTCATGCATTACATCAGCGTAAGTAAACCAACAATTAATCCGAAGCACTGATCATAATTATTAAAATTCCTATAACATTGTTTTAGGTCACAAACTAACATCTGTAGGTACCTATTTCTTTTCTGACTAAACCTAACCGTAACAGTCTGATTGATGGTCGAGATAACCTTCCGAAACCTTCTACAATACAATAAAGACCAAAACAAATGACGGGGCTCATCACAGCGCTATCAATTCAAATCAAAACGACATTCTACCTACATTTCAGTAGTAAATTATTCCCTATCTTCAAAAGATATCTAGTTCGATCCGGTCGAGTTAACCCACGGACGTCGTGAGTCGGTTTACAGGGCAAATAATGGTTAATTTCATTATTTTTGTGGTCGTAAAAGAACCCTATCGTGCGCTCGCGTGTTTCACGATCCTAGATATCATACGGCTACGATAACGCATGGTATATCTCGTAAACGCTGCTAATGTTAATATTTGAGCTGATGAGATACTTCCGAAAGGTATGAACTTAAATTAGTTCCACAAACGAAAAGTTCTATTCCATATTTGAAATTATGGCCCAAACAGCGGGATCTAACAGTTTTCTATCATCACTACGAATTATTTTATTCAAAAGGATTCTTTCATATGACACTCGTTTATTGCAGTTGCTCTAACCGTCTCAGATGCAATACAAAACTTCCAAAAGGAATGTGTGTAGAGTCAGTTTTCCAAATTTCAAGACAGAACAATGAATGCATCAGAAGTAGATATCACTCCCAAACACAATTACCCATCAGCAATCCCACAGCCTACGATTGCATAGCCTTCCCCTGCATTATGATATAACATGCCGTGTACCGCCTAGCTGCCAAGCTTGCATGAATAAAATCCACGATAATGAGCCCCTACCGATGCCAAAGTTATGAGACACTGCCTGCCTACTAGTACACAATTATTTATGGGACCGTTGCATAATCGCAGAGTTAATACTCGCATTTGTCAATCAGGTTATTGAGAAAACTAAAAAAGGTTTTTGGAAACAGAAACAGATAAACTTCCCAAGTAATAAAAAGTATCTAGATTATAAATAAGCTGTATGTCATTGTAATCATCCCCAGATTTAACAAACTGCACCAACCAACTGCTGTCTTTTAAAATTAGCTTTGGCGTTGAATTGACTCAAAAAGCTGCACCCTAATTTTATAATGCAGTACCGCAAAAATACAATTTAAGATCATCAGTCGTATCCCAATAATGCGAAGAATTCATGGAATATTTATTTAATCCTAAAGTGTGTGAGTTTCAATAAATCACGCCACAACAACTGAACGGATATGAACACCTAAGCATACGGGTTCCAGTTAATTAAACCTCCTTAGAGTCTGTCCAGACTTTTCCAGACTTAATTTAAGAAACAGGTCACGTGTTGACACATGGGAAAAGTTTGAGTCTATTTATTTTAAGAACTTGATGAGAGGAGAGGCATCTCTAGGCACTTTTACTACATACCTATACTTATACTTACTTATCTAAGTCTGACTAAGTATCGTGTTACTTAATTGATCTCATGTGATACTTTTTATCCTTGTACTACTTTGACGCGGGCGAAGCCTCGTGTAAAAGTTCGACATTAATAGATATAACATTGTTTGTAAACAATTATTTAAAAGTTCAAAACATAATCTGATAGCTCAGCATAATAAATGTCAGCCACGCAAACGAAGCTACTGGCAAACTTTAAAGTCCCGTAGCGAACGGAATGCAAGCTGAATGAAGCAATAGATTACAAATTAACTTTTGCAAAAAAATGTTCATAATGCTACTTTTGCTAGCGGAGTAATTTTCCCTCGACGGGTAAAGTGGGAGATGTCACGCCAGTAAGCTTTAAAAAAGGCAAATCAGTTTAACGGAATGCTGAAAAACTACACCATGTTTTTATTGGTGCAAAGTTGTAAATGCTGTAGCTTGATGGTTGAAATTTATTTTTAGACATTTTCGGAGTTATTGCAACTCTGCAACGTAGTCATGTACCTATTGTAGTACCTACCTACTACGAAACTGAGTTTTGACGCTAAAAATGCTGTGAAATTGTATTGTGATTTAAACAATACTTATAAAAGCTCCTAAAATCTGATATAAAATGATAAGCAATAACACATTTTCCGTCTTCTAGATACCAAAACCTATATACTAACATAGTACTGTACTACTAGCTAGATCAACTGAAATAAAAACCAATACAGTGTCCTTTCCGTCTTATAAAAAAGTAAAATTAATGCACCCTTCCACCAATGAGTTCGGTAAATGACAATGATGACATTGAACGGGAGATGTCCCGATAACTGCGGAGAGTAATAGGCCACCATCACGGAAGCGATTACTATTGAACGGCAGGCGGAGTGGGGCCACGAAAATGGCAACAACAGCCGCAGAACAAGCAGTTTTATGACAAGGTGCAGCTATACGTTACCGGGAGTAAAAACCCGTAAACTTCCTTTGGAAGGGGAGGATCCTTCGACCAGACGGGCAGGTGTTGTGTCTGATGGGCAACTGCCAGAAAGTTGTTGTGGGCGGCTGTGTGATGTACAAATCGCGCGGAGAACTTTGATTCTGCGATGTAGGATTTATATGACGTCAGGTTTTTTGTAGATCGTATCTGGTAGTACAGATGACGCTACACAATTGCAAACATGTTTCAGAGGAGCTTTTCAAAAAACAAAATCATTTTATTTTATCTCCTGACATCAATTCTTTACCTGCAATATGCCTGCAATGAAACCATGTTTTGGTTCTTTGCGTGTGATTTATGTTTATCTGTACCAATGCCAGTGGAAAAACTAAATAAGTGACAACATTTTCTATTACTGCTTTGGTATCAATGATGCCATCTACAAAAGTGAACTCGTCACAATAACGGGCACGTGACACTAATAATGTAGTGGAATTCCCTGTCGGAGTCTGTGTTTCCAGATAGATACAACCTAGGGATCTTTTAGTCAAGAGTGAATAGGTAACTTCTAGGCAAGCGTGCTAGTCTACCAGATCACTTTCCGCTGGTCAGCTTGTGGTCAAACGCGTGCCTATCAATAACAAAACAATAAGGTTTTATGTTTTGTTTGCTTTAAACGCACAGACAGAATCAGATTGTTAGATTTATATTCACTGTGTGCCTTGCTAAGCCAATAAGATCCTTAATAGCGGTAATGCCAGGACAGTCTGATGATAGTTTTTTTACGCGTTTTTAGGTAATGCTTTGCTTTTGTACCAGCTAGCAATGGAAAAGACAACCGCTCATTTCGAGGCCCAACGCGCAAAATTATCTGATTAGAACCGAACACAAATACAGGGCAAAAATAGTAAGATTTATGATATTATGTTCTGTTGTGGCAGCAGATCATCCGTCATTGTCCGGGCTCGGTAACTGCGCAAACATTTGCCTAATACATTACAGGGAAGTAGGCTGAAGCGAAAATATTTACCAAGTACTTTAGGGGAACATTTTAATCATTTTTTGGTAACTGGATCGGCTTGCTTTGGCTACTCCCATGGCTACGACTTATACATATTTATTATCTTGTGTCGTGTTCTGTTTGGGCGATAAAATAGGAACCTACGAAAATACTTATTAACAAACTGTGCATAGTCAAAATATCACTGTGCCAAAAGTTATCAAGAATAATCCTTCATTATCATTACTATCAATGACTTTTTTTTTTAATTGTGTACAGGTGCCGCTTTTGTCTATTCCTGTAATAAACAATGGGTCGCGGCAAAGAACCGGAGCTGCCCATCACCAACCCTGTGGAGGCGAAGAAACATCGTGATGAAGCCACGGGCCACATCAAGAACGGCAACTATGATCGGGGGCTCAATTCACTAGCTAAGGTAGATAAATTAGAAGAACTTTAATTAAATTAACTTCTAATAAATTATTCCTTTATTTGAATGATTATAAGAACACTTGTAGTGTCTCCGAGTAATTTCGCGATATGAACTTATGACTGCTGTAGTGTTTTCGGAATTCTCGATTACCCGCTCTCATTCCTACGCGGTTACGCTACGCTACGCCGACAGCTACGGGCTACGGCGTAGTGTAAATAATGTAGGCTACCGCTACGCCATACATTTTAGCACAACTTGTATGTAGCGCTTCCTGCTAAGTGCACGTCATTATACGAGTAGTAGCCTGTTTCAAATAATGACTTTCAGAATGTTTGCGAATTCATAATTCCGAACTACTACCACAAATTTACAACTACGCCGACAGCTACGCGGGTTACGGCGTAGCGGATACGATGTGACCGCTACGACAGATGCTGTAGCAGTGTAGCACGTAGCGCCTTCTAATTGTGTTATGTGTGTGTGTGTCGTAGCATTCGAAGCACTAATAGTGGGTCCCAACGACACAGACATTTATGTCTGCACAGACTGAACTGAATAAAAAAAATATCACACCGGCATTTCCCTGCATGGATTTTGTTGCACCTACAAAATAGGCTAGTTTCCATCACCAATAAATTTCAACAGTTAGAGTATTGAAAAATAATGGAAACGTATTTTTTGTTTTTGTAAATCAATGAATATTGACAAAGATAAAACGTATCAAAACTCAGAAGTGGGGGCTCGTGACGTCAGAACGAACTTAAAATTGTACCACCACGGCGTGACGTATTGAGAATTTTAAAAGCGTCGCATCTTCGTCAATTTTGGTTTACGTAATTAAAGAGAAAAATGGGTCAAATATTTTTTAATAATCTAACTGACGCACTAATTAGATTTTTTCAGTGGACAAGCCTATTTATAGAAGTTTATGAATTCGATCTTTGATCTTCGAATCCTTTTTTTTTATATTATTTATTATTCCTATTGTTTTTTAAGACTATGACTTAGAGTGCTCACGATATTAAATGCTTTGAGTTTGATTTCATTTTCATTTAGGAAAGTCTATCTGAACTAATATTAAAAAGAAGAAAGATTTGTTTGTTTGAATTGAATAGGCTCCAAAACTACTGGACCGATTTGAAAAATTCTTTTAGCATTTGATAGCTACATTATCAGGGAGTAACATAGGCTATATATTATCTCCGTACTACCACGGGAACGGGAACCAAGCGGGTGAAACCGCGTGACGTCCACTAGTTAGAAGATATAGCGGGTACTGTTGGCATGGCATAGAAATCATCATCTCATCTGCCTAGCCTTTTCCCAATCATATTGAGTTCGTGGTCGCTCACAATATGAAGGCTTAAAGTCACCCAAAGGGCAATGGATCTCTCCATTGCCGATTCGATTCGGTCAGGAATGATGATATCCGCAAAAGAACCAAGTTTACTGACATAGCCCGAAGGATCACAAACTGAAGTGGCAGTAGACAGGGCACATTGCTCGTAGAACAGATGGTCGACGAGGCAGAAAAGTTCTGAGTGGCGACCGCGAGTTGGAAGACGCAGCGTTCGAAAGCTTCCCACAAGGTGGACCGATGACCTGGTGAGGGTCGCGGGTAGCCGATGAATGCGAGATGCACAGGACCGGTTGTTGTGGCGACATTTTGGGGGAGGCCTATGTCCAGCGGTTGACGTCTTTCGTTTGATAATTATGATGATGATTGGGTTTGGCTTTCAGTCAAACCGGATTCAGTTGAATAGGTTCCAGTATTTTACGTGGAGCGGCTGCCTACCAGACCTCCAAAACTAATTAATTGGGTAGTATCACGGTACTTCTTGGCAAGACTGGAGTCAGAGTTTGGCTTCTGACAATCTGTAACGACTGCCAAACATCTACAAATGACAGCCGGGACCAACGGCTTAACGTGCTTTCCATGGCACTTAGGATGCATGGCATAGAATAGGTGGCAGCATTTCTAAGGTATCAATGTTGCATCATTATTCAAACAAATTTAACAATATAATTTGATATTTATGTGAAGCTTTATTAAGTTTGTCACGGAAGTAGAGGCTTATTTATATGCAAATTAATAAAATTAATTAATAAATTTAGTTTTAAAAGTTTACGTTGATTGCATGTTCACGCTTTGATGTGAATTACCATGAAAGCTAGAGGAAAAAAGTGCCTATATCTGAGATGTTTCGAAGTCATCAGTATCTTCTTGTATCTAGCAGGTAGGATCTTACGGAAATCACGAGTAAGCCTTAAACACTCTAAGCGTTATTTTATGAAGCCATGAAGGCTTCCATGGAGAGCTATACGTATCTTTGTGGAAGTAGGGTTAGACCAAAAGCAAGATATTTACTACTTTCCTGTTTTCTTATTAAGATACCATCGCTTCTAAAATCTTCCCAAGATGGAGATAAATCTGAACTACCTAAAGTAAGTCTGCATCAGTAAACCCTGTAAATATTTACCAAAACCCATGCCTTCGCTTGGCGACACAGCCGCCCCTTGGGACGACCTATACACCACTAGTGTGCCAGAAGTGGGTGCGAAAACACATTCAGTCACCATGACGACGACAGCCGGGGCGTCGATACTGACGCCTATCCACACACCTACACATTACGTAACACCAATAGAAGATACAAGTTAACATCCAGAATTCCCGATGGATTTCGACAACGCCAAAGCCCAAGCCCGCTCCATCCTTGGACCTACAAAAGACGCAGAATTCCTACAAAGCTTCGTCAGAGTAGGCATCGGAGACGAGGAGGAAGAAACCCCAGTCCAAAAGGCGTCGATCAGCAAGCGAGCCCCGCAATCTGCTGATAAAGGACGCGAACAGGAGATTGAAGATGAGAAGGTTCCTGTTAGAGAGAGGAAGGAGTCTGTCAAGCCGAGGAAAAAATGGAAGAGGAAGCCGAAACGAGAGAGAAGGAGACGAGAGGAGGAGCTATACACTGATAAAGACCGTGCAGCAGCCGTGGTGATGGGTTCTAAGGACATCAAGCAGTCGCTCAACTTGAAGGATAAGGCGGAAAGGAGCAGTGCCTTGCAGCTACCTGTTGAAGCGGATGCCGGAACGTTGATAGCGCTGGCTCGAGCTGAGATGATGAGGGAGCGATATCGTACTGCTGTGTTGTTCGTCAGTAAGGTATATTTTGGGGCTTTGATTCGTGTGTTATGGTTTTGTTATTTGGATATAGGTGTTAATATTTATTTCGGTGTTTTCATTCGATGGTTCGTGTGCAGGGTGAGTTATGTAGTAAAATAAGACAGTGATGAAAAAATCTATTTCCGGTAGAGAAATCAGTTCTTACGAAAGTTAGAGAAATCATTTTTTTTGAAGTTAAAAAAACTGGCCAAGTGCGAGTCGGACTCGCGTGCAAAGGGTTCCGAACGAATTTTATTTTTTTAACATGTTATTTTAACACTATAGACTTCTTATAATCAATGGGTTTTCCTGTAATCTATGGCTAAAGATCTATTATTTCCATTTTTTCAAAATTTTAGGCTCAGTAGTTTCGGAGATAAGGGCGGTTATTTTTCGTCTACATTCTTGAATAACTTAAACACCATTTATTTTAAAATTATGAAAAAAATATTATTAAAACCCTTACAGTAAGCCCCTTTCATTTGATATGTCACACGATATTGTTCAAAAAATATAATAATTTACGTAACGCATCCGTGTTTGAGTCACAAAAGTTCAAATGTGTACCAAATTTCAACGGAAGCGGTCCAGTGGATCCGGAGAAAACTGGCTGTGACAGGCGGACAGGGTTAGGGACCTATAAGGGTTCCGTTTTTTGTACAGAACCCTAAAAACCGGTCAAGTGCGAGTGGGACTCTCACACGAAGGGTTCCGTATCATAACCCGAAAAAAAAACATGTTTCTTGTATGGGAGCCCTTTAATTTTTATGTTTGTTTTAATTTTTAGTATTTGTTGTTATAGCAGCAACAGAAATATACATTCTGTGAAAACTTCAACTGTCTGCCTATTACGGTTCTTGGGATACAGCCCGCTGAGAGACAGACAGACGGACGGACGGACGGAAAGCGGAGGCTTAGTAATAGGGTTCCATTGGTTAGTTACCCTTTGGGTACGGGACCCTAAAAGTGACCTCCTGATTTTCATTCCAGAAAAAAACACGGCCATTGTGTGTATGGCCGTAACACTGTGGGAAAAGACCTCCCCCATTCCTTCCCTTTCATCACGCCACCAGGATCCCATCCCAGGCATCCCGCCATCTTCTCCTCGGTCGTAAACCATTGCCCTCAAAAATTCTAAATCCTCTCTTTCTTTCCAGGCCATCGAACTAGCTCCTGACGAAAAAGCAGCATACGTCGCGCGCAGTAAATGCTACCTCCTGCTAGGAGAGCCTCGCTCGGCCCTGGTGGACGCCGAGGCAGCCCTGAGGCTTGACCCTAAGAACGCGAAGGCTCTGCTAAGGAAAGCCGAAGCCCTGTACTACTGCGGAGAGTTCGAGATGAGCCTCGTGCACTACCATCGAGGGCTGCGGGCCAGACCTGACCTGAATGATTTTAGACTTGGAGTGCAGAAGGCGCAGGTACTGAACCTAACCATAAAATATTCTATATATTATTATAGATAACTTCTAGCTTCGAAGTTTGGTTAGTTAGGAGAGCGCCATCGTATTTTGCTTCATCGACCGTACCTACTTAGCCTATTTTCTAGTATCAAATTATATCACAACAATAGTACATTACTGCAGCGGCCAGCAAAATAGGCATTGATGGACTAACGTGTAAATGTGGTCCGAGGCGAAGCCGAGGCATAAATACGTAAGTCCATCAATGCCTAGTTGTGGCCAAGTCTTGTATAGTACTTTTCTCAAATAATCCGCGGAAATTAAAATACAATTATCTAATTACTTTTCAATATCAATGAGGAACAACGAATAACAACAATTTTTCGTTAAAGTGTTCATTTTGTTTTTGTTTCAATAAACAGCTTACTATTTGCAAGCTAGTTCGAAATTTAAATAAAACCTTTGATAAGTTACTTCCTTGGTTGCCATGTTTCGGAGTAAAAGATCGTTCCATTTTTAAATTACGACAGACATGAGTTTACTATGTAATTTATTTGGCCGCTAAACCACGGCAGATATGGATTTTCACACAACTTTTGCCGGCCGCTGCTCGCATGTATTTGGCCAGTACAGCAATTTCGATTTATCTTGAAGAAGGTTGTCAAAATAATGCTTTTCTTAATAAGCACGTTTGAGAAAAGATATTTTTTTAGATTATGTGTATCACCCTTTCATCTATCTATGTTCTAAACAGCACCTATCGTTAGCAATATACTTAAGGCAAAGAAAACTGACTCACGGCGGCGTAGAAATTGAATTTGTTATTTAGTAGAGCCTGCAACAAGTGAGTGACTGATTTATCTATCTTAGTACTTATTTTATGGTTTATTTTTTAGGAGGCCATAGAAAACACGATCGGCTCCGTTAAAGTGGTCAAGAAAACATCGAAGAACAAGAGGTCAAAATCCGCTAGACCAGTCCTAGGACAGTTGAATTCAGACAAAATCTACCTTGAAAACTTACTGAAGAATCCGGACTTGGCCATAGCAGATAAGAAGAACGACGTGGTCATGAGACAAGCGGAAGAGGCCATACGGTTTCTGGAGAATCGTGAGGAGTTCTGGAGGCAGCAACAAACTACTACGTAACCGCTTACAACCTAAAATGGAATTCACAAAGCTATCTGGCAGTACAGGCCAAAATATGTTTTTTTTCCACTGCACTGCCAATATTTATTTCTAATATGTGCATTATAACTTTTTAACTTTCTGGTGTACAATAATTATCGACCCAGCTCATTCACATTGTTTAAAAGTAGTTGCAAGCCTGCATACCAAATGCCAAATGCCCGCCGGATTGTATGATTGGATCGCGGATTTCCTGAGGGATCGGTCTATCCGAGTGGTCACTGATGTCTGCTCGTCTGGACTGCTGGATATTAATGCCGGGGTTCCTCAGGGGTCGGTGCTTTCGGCAACACTGTTCTTGCTGCATATTAATGATCTGCTTAAACCCGGTACCTTTGGGTATGCAGACGACAGCACTGTTGCTGAAAGATACGTATCCGACGCACGTGCTGGTGGATCGCAACCGTGCCAATAACCGATCAACTTGAGCTTCTTGGGTTTACATTAACATCTAACCTTAATTTTGGCCCTTTTATAGAGGCAAAAGCTCAAGTGGATGCAAGGAAGTTGGGGATCCTAGCAAAGGTGAGACGATACTTTTGCCGGAACAGCTGCTCAAACTCTATCAAGCGCAAGTTCGATCGTGTATGGAGTACTGCTCTCATCTTTGGGACGGATCTGCCAGGTACCAGCTTGATGCCCTTGAGTCAATTGAGAAACGAGCCAAGGGGATCATCGGCAATGATAGGCTCGTTGCGACGAAGCTCAAAAGTCTTGAGCATCGACGACGACTTGCTAGCCTGTCGGTTTTCTACCGGTTGCATTTTGGGGAATGTGGACGGAATTGCATAATTTAATTCCGCCAAGCCTGTTCCATCATCGGACCACAAGACGAACGGCGATGCGTCACCGGTACATGGTGGACATCCCACCCACACGCGCAAAACGTTTTGGGACCACATTCACAGTGCGTACAGCTAAAGAGTGGAATTCCCTGCCGGAGTCTGTGTTTCCTGATAGCTATAACCTAGGGGTCTTTAAGTCAAGAGTGAATAGGTTACTTCTAGGCAAGCGTGCTCCATCTTGGACCACATCATCGCTTACCAACAGGTGAGATAGTGGTCAAACGCGTGCCTATCAATAGAAAAAAAAAACCTTTTTTAACTATACCTACATTAGTCTGTTAAATGCATTGCAAAACAATGTTCACTTATTTGTAGTTTTTAAGTATGTACCTATTCTACAATCTAGATCACACTGAAATAAAACAGTAATGATAATAACGTTTCTCTTTTAATACCAACTTAATAATCCAAACAGCAAAAATGATTTGGCAAAATGGAGGATCATCGATTTCTCCAATATCCAGTACAAGTGTGGTGCTCCTGATCACATTATGTCACATTTGCTATCCAAACAGACCGTACCTTACCAGAAGTACGAATACGATACGCAAAGAATAAAAAACCAAACAGCCATTAGTCAGCTCTATTTAACTATCGAATATTTCCAATTTGCCCACATGGACTGGTAATCGGGAATAAAATTCCCAGGTGGCGACTGGGAAGTTCTTGCCCCCCACTTCAAATCGCTGTACACTGCGGCGTGGATCGCCAAACCCCCGCATCGCTGTCTTTCTTATATCTCGTTGTCGTGTCTATCGTTGGCGGACAGACGTTTCCAATGTGGTTTTATTAGTTGGTTAAAGTTGTCAAAAAATAAAATTGACTTGAAACATTGCTTTACTAGTAAGTAACCTAGTAAACTTGAGAGGTGTCAAGGGACACCTGGATGGAACGAAGTTCCTTTCGATTAATTAGTGAGGGAATTGTTATAAAATTGTATTTTTTAAGTTATAATAATACTAGTCGACCTGCGCAACTTCGGTCCTATTGGTCTTAGCGTAATGATATATAGCCTTTCCCGATAAATGGGCTATTTAACACTGGAAGAATTTTTCAAATCGGACCAGTAGTTCCTGAGATTAGCGCGTTCAAGCAAACAAACAAGCAAACTCTTCAGCTTTATATATATTAGTATAGTATAGATAAAAAAAAAATATTAACAAATATAATGTAAACAGAAATAGAAAGACGAAACGAAAATAACTGGCTTGCTTTCTATGAGAGAGAGAGAGAGAGAGACAGACAGAGAAACACGCGCACGCCGCACGGCTTACAACTATAGCAAAAAGTGTCGTTACAACTTTTCGTATGAATTTTTTCCGTCTAGCCCCCCCCTTTCACAACGCGCGATAAGGAACTACGTTCCAATAAATCTCTTTCGCACTTAGTGGTAAAGCAATCTTCTATCCCTCTCTACTCAGCTGTCAAATCGGACTTACTAGATTTTAGTGACTAGTGTTACATAATTGGGACATTCAAACAAATTTTCTTCATCGTAGTTGCTCACCAAAGAGAAAATCAATGTGATTTTCTCTTTGGTTTTGTTTGAATGACCTGTAGCTTTTTTGAAACTGAATTTATTGCTCCATTCTACTTATCTACATGAGATACTTCACTCGTGAATTTTCGTAGGAAAAAAAACCGGCTGAGTGCGAGTCGAACTCGCGTGCAAAGAATTCTGAACCAATTTTTTTTTTAACCTGTTTTTTTAACACTACCGACTTCCTATAGGTTTTCCTGTAATCTTTACATATAGAACCATTATCTGCATTTTTTTCAAAACAGGGTGGGGAATGGTCATTTTTGGTCTTATTTCTTGAATAACTTCACAACTATTTATTTAAAATTACGAAAAAAAAAACATAATTAAAACCCTCACAGTAAGCCCTTTCATTTGATTTTCCTTTCAGTAAGACTTTTTTTTTATTTTCTAGTTTGACCCCAAAAGTGAACCCCATACTAAAAATTTATTTATTTATGTAAAGCGTCCGTGTTTGGGTAACAGCAGTCCATATGTATACCAAATTTCAACAGAATCGGTCCATTAGATCCGGAGAAAACTGTATGTGACATACGGACAGACAGAAAGAAAGACACCCGAGCGATCCTATAAGGGTTCAGTTTTAAGGATGTTCGGAACCCTAAAAAAATAATCATTTTGCAGAAACACAACTTACAACATTTTATTGGTTTTTCGTGACTGAAACACCATATATACTTGAAGTTATTGTATAATTAAAACTAGGTGTTTCTCGACCACGATTCAAGATGGTATTTCGCGGTAGCGGTTTTTGTGTTGTGATAATCCTATTTGGAGCACCGGTAAGGTTTCTCTAAAATTATTATTTTATTGATGTCGTGAGGATAGTTTTAAGTGTGAAAGTAGGGCTGTAAAAGAAAATGAAGACCAAAGGATTTGGGTAAAGATGGCATGACTAGATAGAGGGTCACGTTATTATAATAAGCTGCCTAATAAGAGATCTGCGCTCCAAAACAGATCGTTGACGTGACTCAGAAGGCTACCCAGCTTAAATAGAGCTGGGCTGCACATGTCTGCCGCATGCCCATTGAGCGGTGGGCACACAGAACGTAAAGACCGCGAAGAAGATGGTGGGACGACTGGATGTCTTCCTTAGGAATTTACATTCACACATAACTAGGACAAAATAATGATTATGAGTAGTTTTATACATATTTCTACGTATCTTATTCTTCTTCATTTGTTAATTAAACTTTACCAGCAGCTAGATACTGTATACAGCGTTGTTAATCGATTTCAGGTGTATTCATGTCTAGATTCAACTGAAACGAAAGCATGTCAAGCTGTCTTCAGTCCAGATGTAAGTTAGAAGGCTTTCAATTTTTTTATTTTTTTTGTTTTGGGTTTGCTCTATAGACCGTATGGTGTCGGCCGGTGCCGTATGGTGCCGTACAAGAGTAATACCATCCCATCACATCCCGTGGGTGTCGTGAGAGGCGACTAAGGGATTCGCAAGAGAATGGGCAGCAGCGTTCTCTGTAAACTCAACACCATACACTGCGATCGCCAACCCGCCTGCCAAGCGTGGCGATTATGGCAAATCCTCCCAAATCTTGGGGGAGGCCTATGTCCAGCAATGGACGTCTTTCGGCTGATATGATAGAATAGAATAGCATTTATTTGCAAATATGGGTAATACATAAGTAGGTAGTAGTTCACATCAGAGTTCTGCCATATTTCACCATTCGGTATGCAAACATTTTCATTATATGTATAAAATTTTTAATGATGATGATGATAGGTTTGCTCTTGACTCTAGTCTAGGTCAGAGATGACAGAGACAAAGTCTACAATGGAGCGGGCTTACACAGAAGCTTCACCCTAAATTTGAATTAAAAGAACCATGCTTTTAGATGGTAATCTAAATGCATGTTGCTTTTAATTAAACTTAGTTAAGTTTAATAAAATAACTAACTATACTATGTGTTTCAAGGCAATGAAGACTACCTGCTGTCCTCCTTTGAAACAGTTTGTGGACCAGATTGCAGCGTGTCAGAAAAAGAGTGGTTCTGCTACACTTACGGTAAGATTACATTTTGATATTAAAATCCTCATCTTAGCAAATCATGGTTTTACCAGAATCACAGTCAGCTGCAGTACGCTGCTGCCCATTCTTGGTTCAAATATTACATATACTGATGGCTTTTGTTACGGTGGTTAAGTGTTCACCCGGGCAGAATAAACAAAACATACTTATGGACTAGAAGATGTAGCAGTTCCAGGTCCCAATGTCTAGTCAAGCATCGTGGCACTTCTCGCTAAATCGGGATCTAGTTGATCTAAATTGCAGGCTCACATTATGTAAATTAGCAAGCGGAACTCTACAGACATGGTACCTACTAATTAGGAAGCTGGAGAGTTTGTTTGTTTGGTTGAACGCGCTAATCTCAGGAACTACTGCTTCGTATTGAAAAAATATTTCAGTGTTGGATGGCCTATTTATCGAGGAAGGCTATAGGCTGTATCACATCACGCTACGACCAATAGGAGCGGGGCATTTATGAAAAATGTGTCGCAGACGAAGTTGCGCGGGTGATGCACAGGTATATCGGTAGGTATCTTACATTTTGTCCGGCTGACGGGGCACGGGATCACCGGCTGCTTTTACAGTAGTTCATTATTTTCTTAATTAAAATCCGTACACGTCCCGAATATGGAGTTTCGCATGCTATCTTAATCTGTCCCTAAATATTCTATTTCGTTTCCAGTGCTCAGTATCAGTTTGCGTCACCTCTGTCTACGGCATAACAACTAACGGCAAGATCGACGAAGTGAAATGCCGGGCTCTTCTCAAACGGCTGACCAAGGAGAACCCCGCCACAAAGCCGCTGAACGATGAGATTGAGAAGAACTGCCTCAACGGAAAGTACAAACAGTACGTCACTAGCGACCCCAAGTGTGACACTATAAAGTACCAAGTTTGCGCCTATGTTAGCTACTTGTTGGTGAGTTGGATATTTCGATACTTTAGACATAATCTTCTTATGTAGTGGCAGCTATCAGCATCTTTCCGATAACATACAGCTTACGCTGCGATAACTAGAATAGCCATTGCTCGTAACCAAGAAACTAAACTTAGGTCTGGTTTTTGGAACGAAAATTAACACAAAATTAATTTTGCCGCTGCACGCTGTGATTGATTGAATGAATTCTCACTTCAACTGCGTTAAATTTGTTACGCGTCCATAATTTGCTTTCCAGAAACCGGGGGCTAATATAGTCACCAGAAAACATGATACGGGCACGCGTGCTGTCACTGGGAATGAATGAAATATCGCTTGGCTAGTGCTTGTCGTATATTCCCGTTGACCCCGTTGACTATGGTCAAATGATTCAAAATATTTAACCCAACCACAAGCAATTTTTTATATATATTATTATTAATAAACTGTATAAGTAGATATTTTATTGTATTATATGAAATCTTAACTGTCCGTTGACCCTGTTGCCCATATGTATACTTAACGGGGCCAACGGTAAGGATTTTTTTTGACGTACCCACTGTTGTCCCCGTGACGGGGACATAGTTACAGGACACAACGAGAATACACGATGCTTGCAGCTGAACTCTTCCCATTCGGCAGTAACTACGTCTGTTACCCTAAAGTCCCCAATTTATAATGACAATTTTCAACAGGGCTGTCAAAAGTTTAACAGTTCGCCGAGCAGCTGCAGAACGCTGTCTAAGAACGTGGGCATATGCAAGCCAGTCCTTCAACAGTACTTGAAGCAAATCAACTAGAAAGAGTGTTAATGAATTTGTTGCTGTATTCTTCATAGATCAGTGTTTCATACTTTTGAACTGTTTAAAAATCAGTAAGGGCGGAATTTTCAATAGTCAGATATTGTGTTATAATTATGAAGTACATTATGGCTGTTTGACACTTATTCTACAAAAATCAGCCCTAGATAAAATAAGGCAATAGGCTATTTTACTGAAAAAAAAAAAACGAATTAGTCCGTCAGATAGATTTCCAAAAAATATTGGCCACGTATTTTTTCTTTTTTCACAAAAACAAAAAATTACGAAGATACAGTACGTTGAAAACTCGCGTGACGTCACTATGATAGTACAATTTTACTAGCGACGTGACTTCACCAGCCCCCTCTCCCGAGATTTGATGCATTATATCTTTGTCAATATACATTGATTTACAAAAACAAAAAATACGTGGCCATTATTTTTCAATACTGTAACTGACGGACTAAATAGATTTGCAATTTATTGATGGTGGAAACTAGCTTATTGTAATCCTCAAAACGAAGTTTGAACGAAATTTATTTACGATCGATTTTTAGTGTTCCTTACCCGAAGGCTAACCAACGGAACTAAGCCTCCGCTGCCCGTCTTTCTATCTGTCAGCGAGCTGTATCTCAAGAACCGTAATAGGTAGACAGTTGAAATTTTCAGTGTCTTTTTCTATTGCCGTTTTAACAGCAAATAATAAAAAAAAATATCCAAGCTCCCTTAAAAGAAACGGAATCCTTCGTATGAAAGTCCCGACTCGCACCTGGCCGGTTTTTCGATTGTCAGACAACTTTTACCTGAAGAATATAATTGGAGGATTGACAGCTTTTGTTCAGAAAAAAATGTCAAACGTCCGTATTTATTCTTCAGAATGTATCTTGACTATTTAAAAATCTACCCTTACCAAAAAGTAAACATTTGATGAAGAATCGAAGGCTGTAAGTTATAGGAAAATAAATTAAACAAGTCCATATTAAAAGAAATAACATTTTATTTGTTCCGACGGCTTCGATCTGATCGCCAAACTAAAGTATGAAATCGTTCGTCAGCTACTCGCACACTGCGCGACACACATAAAAATAAAATCGTTCACTCTATGACCCGAACAGACAATAGTTATGTCACTCCTATTTACAACTATGTACACACAACATGGATCACATAAAATCTATCTCAATATCGGAGATTTTTACAGTTCAATGTAACATAATTTCATATCATTTACTATATAATTTCACGACAAACAAATGTTTGGTTTTGTTCCGCAACTGCGATTGCGAGCAACTATCACTAAGGTACTTATATAATCTAATAGTATTCTTGAAAATATAATTCTGTACTGCGGAAGCACTTACAGCAAGCGGAAACTGTTCAAGCTTTAGTCT
The DNA here is from genome assembly GCA_947578705.1 of Lacanobia wlatinum. Lineage (NCBI taxonomy): Eukaryota > Metazoa > Arthropoda > Insecta > Lepidoptera > Noctuidae > Lacanobia > Lacanobia wlatinum. Next base: position 7,388,250 of record OX388028.1, on the reverse strand, counting down.
AAGTTCATATGACCGCGCGGTACAAGATCACACTAAATAGTGTGTAGGTATCGTCAACATTACCGCACGCTGTGAGTTATATCTACAAACCTCTATCGACTTGTTCAGTTGATCCGCGCGGTTTGTGAGGTGTTCCGCGCGGTCATGTGAAGTTAGCCTTATATTCTCTGTTCGCTACGAATAGCAGGATTGTGTCAGAATGTAGGAAAAACTCATCGTCTTGATACAGTGATCTTTCTAAAATACGTCGAATTGTCAGCTAGCTAAACAATTCTTCTGTAATCTGATAACTTTTGTCTGATAAAGAATGTGTTAGTTTTATAAAATACTAGCATTTGCCCGCGACTCCGTACGTACATATCCCGTTTTATGCCGTTCCCGAAGGAATTTTATGGAATCTTCTCTTAGTGCTCTTTTACACTCCCTCAAGGAACCTACACGCCACATTTCAACTCTCTACGACCAGTAGTATCGGCATTGCGTTTTCTGTCTGCCACTCGGTCAGTAACGGAAGAATTTTATATAATTATATTGATTGATGCCAAACCGCCATATTTATTCTTCATATAAAAGTTATCAGACCACCGAAAAATCAGTCCATATAGCATAAAATATATAATTTTTGTGTGACAGCAGTTGCTGAAATCGAGTCACCACTTATTTCAATAGGTACATATTTCTCTATTACATTCAGATATTCCATAAAGCGAGCTGAATAGAACATACCTTGATCAGCTACATCAAAGGAACTAAAATTTGAATTGATCTATAATTCCAAATAAAATATTTTCTATTATATTTATCTAGCAATGTGAACATTTTATATAGAATTCAGTCTACCGAAAGAAGCTGTGTGTAGTATTTCGAAAAAAGATTTGTATAGGACAAACTTAATCACAACAGTTACAGTTCCCGTCACACAAGTTTACCTCCCCGAAGTACGTCGCAAGTGACTGCGCAGGATGTCAATTTGACAAAACATAGGACAGCGCATGCGCGGGTAGGTCGCGCATGCGCGTGTTCGCGCAAGATGGCGGGTATAATGGCATCTCACTCGCTCGTATACGTTCGATGCATGCGTGTGACCCGCTTGCTCAATGCAATACCACTGTTGATGCGAAAAGTGTTACACATTGTTATTGTTTTTAATTAATTATTTCTTACTATTTAATTTGTTTTTTGTGTGTTTTTGTGGTGTATGTATTTGTGGTGTTACTTGTTGATGTTGTTATTGTTACTCAGTCTTTGTTACTTGTTTATAATATAATACGTATAAACAAAAAAAATCTAGGTACGTAAACCTTGTTTACGCGAATGCACCTGCGCGGTCGTCATTAAAACCTAACTTCGGAGGGGTAAACAACGGTGATGCGAACTGTAAAATATACCGTGATATTGAGTCAACTTTCGTCATTTCTATAAAATCAGTTTCATCTCAACAATCAGATAAAACACAGCGGCATAAAACTGTCGTAATATTTAATAAAATCTATTTATAATACTGTGTACTTAAACCGTTGCAGTTCATATTCGAGTTGCGATCGTGTAGTAGCAAAACTCCAGAGATCATAGTACAATATAATCATAAATACTTTCTCTTGCATTAATCCCGCGAACATATATTTAAAAAATCATGTCTAAGAACATAGAATCGTCTAAATTTATAATACAATTTAACACTAGAGAGGAGTTTCTTAAAACAATAATAGAGTTATGGACTTAAAAGCTATATTTACAATTTAGTTCAGTTATTATTTTTCTATGCAGTACATACTTTCGAAACACGAAGTCCATTTCATCAAACACTATCTTTCTTCATCTTTTATCCCGCAAATTTTACATTCAAAATCACTGGAAAACTTAACGATCGTCATACAATACATAGCAATCACATGCAAGTGTCATAACGGATATAAATCGAGTGTGAATTAAATCCTTACTAAACAAACAGTGGTTTTAATTTAACTATTATGTCATCAGTTCATTTGACGCAGAATCTAAAAGTACATTCACTGTCTTTAAAGTACACGAACCAAAACTCGGGTGCACTTTTAAACGTTTTGATCGTTTTTAATTTTAAATTAGCCAATGTATCACCTGGGTCTCAATGTCAGTCATGTTGAACTTGCGCCGAACTTGGCGCCGCTCGATCGGTTTATGAGAGTGATACATCCGCATTGAGTGGTTCAGTTTCCGCCAGCGCCGGTTTGGGCCTACTAGCGGTGTGCCTGCGCTAGTCCACTTCCTCAGCTGGTCGGTTGTACACCGGCCCGAACTTGGCCATGTATTTCTTGACAAACATCTTCGCTTTTGAACGCACGGAGTCAGTTACTACTAGCTCTTCGACGGAGCGACAGTGTTTCAGTTCTTTTAGCATCACGAAGTGTGTTAGCTGGGGAAAAAGAATTATACTTTAGTATAAACAACACAAATAATTGTCTAATAACTCTTACTAAAGATAGGGAATATGCATGCGATTTTTTTATTTACAAAATGAAATACTTATTAACTCTACTAAACAATTATGAAATTAATTTTTAAATACCTTCATCAGCGATGAAGTTATAAAGCTTCAAAGTTTACAATTAGAAAGAGAAGTCCGATATGAATTGTGACGTCAAAGTTCTTGGCGCCTATACAGCTGCCATATAAAACAGCGTTTTCGCGAGAGGGACAGATACATTTGTTTAAAATAATTATATCTCGTTTCTTTTTCGAGCAATTTTGATTTTATTATCACTGTATTATATTTTTAGATAAACTGTATAGATAATAAATATTTTTTTCGTGCATATTCCCTATTGTTAATAGCGAACGAATGAAATAACGAAAAGTAATTGGTTAATCGGATAGTTTTGACTAATCTAATATATAAAAAATCTCGTGTCACGGTGTTTGTTACCAAACTCATCCGAAACGACCGATTTTCATATAATTTTGTGTGTATATTCGGTAGGTATGAGAATAAGTGGTAGGCAATTTTTTTTTTATTTTGCAAAACAACGTTTGCCGAGTCAGCTAGTATTTTTATAACAAGATTGTTTGTCCAACATACAGCAACTCTATCTTCAGTCTTTGGTGGTAAATAGCTGAGTAGTATGGCAGTAACCTGAAGAGGTTGCACGTGACATGGTTTTCGATGAACTTCTTTTGTTATATAAGCCCTTAACTTGAACATGGCCACATAGACGGCCGTTACCAAGACACACGAACAAAACAACTAAAACATTTTTACAAAAAAAAATACAACTGACTTTGGTTGGTCATCCAAGTAAACGAAGTAACGAAACTTTAATTTCGGAAATCGGTGTTTTTGGTAACACCGATTTCCGAATTTAAATTTATTTTATACTTTGTAGTGTTTTTTATTTGAGTCGGTTATATATTTTTTGTAAAAAGTTTATTATTTTTCACTTTTTATTGGTACCCCACTAACCTAACCTAACAACACCCCTGGAAAGTCGCAGGAAAGTAAAATACGAACTTTCGTTTACTTGGATGACTAACCAAAGTCATCTAAGTAAACGAATTCCAGCTATCTTGATTTAAAAGCCAAAATACTAAACCGATTTTGATGAAATTTAAATGGAACCAATCGGAAAGTATACCCTTTCACATGAAAGAATAATATTTTTATGAGATAACACACATAAAAAATACAACCAATTCGGTTGTATTTTTGACTTCGGTTAAAAAGATTAAAAGTACAGTCAACCACAACTCACCTTTCTAGCTAAATGTTTAAAGTCAGCCGTGCACGTGATCCTCGCCGCCGGCGCGTCAGGATGCCTGTAGGGGTTCAGGTGCTGGACCATGACCCTCGCCATGCTGCAGCGGAACTGCTCCTTGATCTTCCTCGCGGTCTCCTCAGTACTCAACACATTGGTATTATCCGCCGCTGGTGGTGACGCTGGTATCACTGCTACAGGCGATGGTGAATCTTCAACTTCGAGGATCTTTTCAACCGGTTTTTCTATTGGAACTGGAGCGGGTGCTGGAGTTGGTTCCTCGGTTGAAGAGTCGTCTGAATCCGTTTCTGAGTCGACTAGCTCCACCATATGCTGTAGTAAAGATTGTTGGGTTAAAATTTTTATATTTTTTAAAAAGGATAGGTCATGACTACGAAGCAGTACAGGGAAGGTCGTTTTGGGTAGCTGTTCTAAACTACTTACTTAGTCTACTTTCTGTGGGTTTAAAAAGCCCACTTTAGCAGAATCATATTAGAATCATGATATTAATCTCACAACAATCTGTCAAATTTCATTTTCATCTTTATCGCTAACATATTAGGTTCAAGATTGATTGGGAAAATTTGACAGTGACGGGTAGCGTAATGTGCTTTCTGATTCTGCTAAAGTGGCCTTTTTAGAACCACAGATCAAAATGGGAATGTAACAAAGAAGCTACCATAAAGTTGGCTGAGTTTCAATTGAATAGGCGTCTTTAAACAGCTTACATAAAATTAAAAAAAAAAATACGCTAAGGTTTCTACGTTCGTTCTGTCGAAGGCGTTTATAACATAGTAGTCTTCGAGTTAAAAAGACAAGACTTTGATGAGAAAGTCTATTTTAGTAATTCGACTCTAATTTACTCTGTCTAATCTTCTAAACGCCTGCAACAACTATACCTTTTTCTTCTCAGCTTCTTGTTTCTTCTCTAATTCTTTCTTCTTCTCCAACAGTACTTTCTTTTCCATCTCTATCTTTTTCTCCAACTCTATCTTCTTCTCTAACTCTATCTTTTTCTTTAATTCACTCTCCTTCTCTAACTCTTTCTCCTTTTCTAACTCTTTCTCTTTCTCCCTTTCTTTATCCGTGTCCTTTTTGGTTAGCATTAACAATAAATACGATGGAAGGTAAATCAAGCGCAACATTTTAGTATAAAGAATAACTACTTTAAAACATACAGTTGAAATTAATTTAGTAACAATCTAACTTTTATTTCTTGACGAGAAATAGGTTCTCTCAGTGCCATATTTTCAGCCGTACGAAGTCAAAATATAGAGGAAACTTATATAGACTTTCTAAATATTATTTAAAGTAACAGGGAATGAAAACGGTGAAGGAAAACATCGTGAGGAAACCGGCATGTCCTAGAACCAAAAATTCGAAGACATGTGACATTCACCAACCCGCATTGGGCCCGCGTGGTGGATTACGGCCCATTCCCTCTCCTAGAGAGGAGGCCGACTATGCTATGCTAACAGGGAATGTGCACAGCGTTGACTATGCCATGCCATCTAGTGTTGCATATTCAAAATTTTATCGTCAGGGATACTTTACGTTAACGCTTCAGTGCTGCCACCTATAGTTCCTGCACTTTCCGTTTAAGAGAACGTGCAAAATTGACAAAGGGGTAAAACAGGGTGACTCACTCTCTCCTAAACTATTTCCTAGCTACATATCAGTTAACATTAATATCTTTTTTAGTATAACACGGAATCAAGATATCACATTAGTCTCCATACGTCTTTAGAGCGCCTCATGGCTTTAGTGTACTCCTAGCGTACGGCCAAATAAAAAAATCGCAAAGATCAATGAATATAATGTCTTTCCTTTAGTCACCTGACAATATAATGGGACCTAAACACATGCGTAGTTGTTAGAACTATTTGTTAGGGAAGATATTATATTACACACAACTTTATAACATGACATACGAAAATCAACCTTAAATATAAGGCACTAACCTTCAAATCTAGCATGCTGCCTTTGATCCGTCGCTGCGACTTGTTGGCGGCTAGTAAGCGAACCTTCTGCAGTAACTTCTCGCGTCGACGACGTAACTTTTCTTTTGTTTGTTTGTACCGTTTCACTTCTAGGCGACCGGCTAGCTTGTCTTCTTCTGTTCGAGGCTGTAAGGGTGAGATAATGATTTTAGCGGTGTAGAAACTAGAAATTGGGTGAGACCTAAGACCGGAATCCGTAGTTTCGGGCTTAGTTGCGGGCGTATTCTACTCCGTATCACCTACGGACTTACGATTAGTCCCGAACCCGAACTAAGAATGAATGACAATACGATTTGACAGTAACTGTCAAATCGTGTTTTGTGGTTGTTCTTAGTGGTTAGGTGATACGAAGTAAAATACTAAGCCCGAAACTACGGACTTCGGGCTTAGAGAGTAGCCCCCCATATTAGAGGTATACATTACTATCTTTTTTTTTAAATACGGAGTTATCAAATGGCTCCTCCCGCTCTGGGCGGAGCGGAAGGGAGTGTCAGAATCTGACTAAAACCCATCCATGTGCCTCCCAATACCCTTTGCGTTCCAGGGCAGAGCGGTGACTCTTTCGAACAATTTTTTAGGGTTCCGAAAAAAAAAAGGAACCCTTATAGGATCACTCGGGTGTCTGTCTGTCTGTCTGTCTGTCCGTCTGTCACAGCCAGTTTTCTCCGGATCCACTGGACCGATTCTGTTGAAATTTTGTACACATATGGACTTCTATGACCCAAACACGGATGCGTTACGAAAATTATTAAATTTTTAGTATGGGGATCACTTTTGGGGGTCAAACAAGAAAATTAAAAATAAAAGTTTTTTGACCAATATCGTGTGACATATCAAATGAAAGGGCTTACTGTGAGGATTTTAATTATATTTTTTTCATAATTTTAACACAAATGATTTAGAAGTTATTCAAGAAATTAGACGAAAAATGACCATTCCCCCCCCCTTATCTCCGAAACTACTGAGCCTAAAATTTTGAAAAAAATGGAGATAATAGATCTTTACCTAAAGATTACAGGAAAACCTATTAGAAGTCTGTAGTGTTAATATGACATGTTAAAAAAATTAAATTCGTTCGGAACCCTTTGCACGCGAGTCCGACTCGCACTTGGCCAGTTTTTTATTATCTTAATGTAACCTCCAGTAGGTCGCACAGTGTTTTTTGAGACTCAAAAAAGTGACATCAGCTTTTTATTGAATATTTTAACTCCATAGTTCATTACAAATGTATGAAAAGAACTCCCATGTGCCAATTTTGATTATTATTTTTTTAATCTTAAAGTTCTTGTGACCTTCAAGGTGAAAATACAGAAAATAAATCGTAAAAAAAACTGTATATAACTGAGTTTTGTTTGTATTGCACATTTATGAAACAGGTCTAGACGCATACTTTGTTCGCTTTCATTAACTAAAAATGATACGTCCAAAAATATGAGCATCCAAAAAAAATATTTGACCAAAATCTGTTTTTTTTCTTAATTTTTCTAACGTAATATTTTTGTGGGTGATTAACCTTAGTATAAGGAATCTATTAGTACCAGACACAGGTTATACTTCGAGCTAGAAAAATAAAAAAAAACTGATTTTTGAAAAATATTTTTTTGGATGCTGTGTTATCATTTTTGGTTAAATGATACATATGTATGTAAGTGTTCTTAGAATTAAACTGATTGATTAAAATGTTTTTTTTTTTGTATTAAATTTTGACTATTTTTAATAATAAACCTCGATATACGCGAATTTTAACTAACGCGATTTTCCGGAACGTATCCCTCGCGTAAAGCGGGGTATTACTGTATTTTACTAGGCCCGCGCATATAATCGCCGAAATACATGTTTACGTATGACCGGGAATTTGTATACCCATCAGTAAGACATTATGTGATTAACTTTAAAAAGAGGCCAAGGACAAACTCCTTTGATATGGCTGGCTTCTTAGGAAGGAGAAAGTGAAGAAGAGAAGTTCACGAAGTGAACAAGATCTTAAAAAAACCAAAAATAAAAATACCCGTTTTGACAGCAGGATAAAACATTGCTTTAATAGTAAGTATGAAAGAGACATAAAAATAAATCTCTTTCGCACTTAGTGGTAAAGCAATCTTCTATCCCTCTCTACTCAGCTGTCAAATCGGACTTATTTAATTTTGGTGATTTTACTCTGTTCAGACAGTGCGCTGAAGAACTTACCTTATCGTTCTATAAATAAATAAATCAATCCTTCGAAGAGGGCACTTTCCCCAATCAACTAAAAAAAGCTCTAATAAACCCTATTCATAAAAAGAACGCCCCAAGCAATTATAGACCGATTTCCCTACTTCCTACAGCATCCAGTCTTCGAAAGAGCAATGTGTGATCGTGTTTATTCTTTTTGTGAAAAATATAAAATCTTTGATGACTGTCAAAATGGATTTCGCAAAAACAGATCTACCACGCTAGCAGTATATAAATACATTCAAGTACTGTTCCCGTCACGCAAGTTCCCGAAGTACGTCGCAATCGATTGCGCAGGATGTCAATTTGACAAAAAACAGGACGGCACATGCGCGGGTAGGCCGCGCATGCGCGTGTTCGCGCAAGATGGCGGGTGTAATGGCATCTCCCTCGCTCGTATACATTCGATGCATACGTGTGACCCGCTTGCTTAATGCAATACGACTGTTGATGCGAAAAGTTTTACACATTGTTATTGTTTTTAATTAATTATTTTGGTTATTTCTTACTATTTGATTTGTTTTTTGTGAGTTTTTGTGGTGTATGTGTTTGTGGAGCTACTTTTTGATATTGTTATTGTTACTGGTAGTCTTTGTTACTTGTTTATAATATAATACGTATAAACAAAAAAATAATTCTAGGAACGTAACACTTTTTACGTGATTGCACCTGCGCGGTCGTCACTAAAACCTAATTTCGGAGGGGCAAACTACGCTGACGCGAACTGTAGTTCAAAGTAGTCTTGGCGACTTAAAGGTAGTATTATAACTTTTGCAAAACTTACGCTAATAGGTCTTTCAGAGACGAGTCCAGGTCTTCGTTTCCTCGGCTTTATACTGACGAGCGCGTGGTCAGGTATCAACCCGTTGTGACCGTCTTCCTTTATCACTGTAAATATACACAAACATACGTGATAGAACACAATATTATCGTAATCGTGGGATGTTTTTTTTCATACATATCGATTAGCTAGCAGAAGAATTAGTAGGAAACAAGCAATAATTCATCCTTGTAATCGCCGCATATAACAAACAAAAAAGTGCATATTCTAAACAACACAATATAAAAAATACAACCTGTGTTAGAACAAACGCAATACCTCTTAAGAAGTCATTGAACTCATCATTATGAACAACTTTCACTATGGGACCAACACTACACAAATCGCGAAAAAAAAGTTGACTCATCATCATCATCATATCAGCCGAAAGACGTCCACTGCTGCACATAGGCCTCCCCCAAGCGTCGCCACAACGACCGGTCCTGCGCGTCTCGCATCCATCGGCTACCCGCGACCTTCACCAGGTCATCGCTCCACCTTGTGGGAGGCCGCGCCAACGTTACGTCTTCCGGTACGCGGTCACCACTCCAGAACTTTTCGGCCCCATCGACCATCTGTTCTGCGAGCAATGTGCCCTGCCCACTGCCACTTTAGTTTGGCGATCCTTCGCGCTATGTCGGTACCCATACATTTATGTGCGCATAACTCGACAAAATGTACTTCTTTTCAACAGCTGATTTTTTTACGCGATTTCGGGCTTGGTCCATAGTAAAAGTTCTTCATAATTATGAGTACAATGACCCCTTAAGAGGTATTGCGTTTATTCTGTTACACGTTTTATATGGATTCGTTCGTTTCGCAATGAAAAAAAAAAATAGTCGCGGAATGAAAAGGCTACACTTTTTTTTCACCTTAATTTTGTCAACGTTATAAACTCAAATGTCAGTTTGATAACACAATCAAGTGTCATCTCAAGCTTTTTAATCTTTCCGTTTCGCAAGAGTGTGGACAGTATTTTACAAATACATACAATCAGTGTCCCCACCTTCGTATATGCCGTTGACTCCTTCCACCACTTTGCCCTTCGTCTGCCGTCGAACCAGCGGACTGTCCAGTCCCGACGATGGCGGCTCTTCTTCCTCCTCCGATGAGCTCTCTTCTATATGAACAGAATGAGCATTAAAATAGTGTACCAATGACAGCCCCTTTTATGTCCAGGTAATTAATGTACACTTAAGATTGCCGCGAACAGAACGCGGAATGCGATAAAGCCGACCATTGTACAGTCTTGCGTTTTATTTTGTATAACCTGGGAGTATTTAAGTCAAGAGTGAATAGGTTACTTCTAGGCAAGCGTGCTCCATCTTCGACCACATCATCGCTTACCATCAGGTGAGATAGTGGTCAAACGCGAGCCTATAAATAGTAAATAGTAAAAAAAAAATGTTTTTCGGTGTACAATTAAATGTATCTAATAATAAAAATCTCGTGTCAAGGTGTTTGTTACCGAACTCCTCCGAAACGGCACAACCGATTTGCATGAAATTTTGTGTGTATATTCGGTAAGTATTAGAATAGGTGGCAGGCAATTTTTTTATTTGGCAAAACAACGTTTGCCGAGTCAGTTAGTTATAAATAAATGATAATTTGTTTTACTTGCAAGGGCCTTGTTTCTCTACCTATGTTTGTTTGTGAGAACCAATAGGATCGCGTCATTTACGATTTTGACAGACAAACCACACGAACAAATGCGGCAACGCAACGCATCGCAAATCCATAACGTACACATACAGGTAGTAAATATAAATAAATAGAAGAGACAACATACAGAGAAGAAAGAAACATTTTCTTTTAAGTTTCCTACTCTTATTCTTTTTTTTTATATCTGATGGGTTTGCTCTTGACTCTAGCCTAGGTCAGAGATGACAGAGACAAAGTCTACGATGGAGCCAGATTACTTCGTGGGGATTGTCAGTAAGACTCCAAACCTTTCATTTTTCCCAGACGAAAGACATCTATGATATGACCCCACGGCAGGAAAGACTATACGTACCAGGCTCTAAGGGTATAGGCGGCGGTATCCACTGCGGCTGTCGCAGTTTCACGTGGTAATAGTACGTGCGCCCGCGAGCGTCCGTAGCGCTGCGCCAAAGAGACGGTAACACTATCTCTTTTGGCTCCTCTGTTGATCCTGGGGCCTGGAAAGTGGAAATACTACATTTAAAAAACAATGAACAACGGATTCATTACTGCTTCTTAATCTTACATTACTACCACTAAATCACGCCAGAACGGCGGAGTTTGTCTTTAAGTCGAGAGTGAATAGGTTATTTCTAGGCAAGCGTGCTCCATCTTCGACCACTTCATCGCTTATCAGGTAGGATAGTGGTCAAACGCGTGCCTATCATTAGTAAAAATAAAACGGACCGAGATGAAATTTGCCACAGAGATAGATTATAGTCGGGATGTGGGAGTGTGTGTGGGAGTGATGCAAGCATGTGTGCTACACACATGCTTGCATCACTGGTTTTAATGCCAATATGGACTATTTTTCTGCAAGTTAGTACTAGTTGATAAGAGCCGAGCATTAGAATTTTTGTGGTAAGAGCAGGCAAAGGAAACTCGAAAAAAATTTCTCTCACACCGCGAATAGGTTTCATTGCGTCACCCGTTATGCAAAAAAGCTCATGAACTTATCAAGCGCAGAATGCAAAAGAGAACGAAACGAGCTCGGAAATTTGGTACCCACCTCGGATAGGTTTTGTTTTCTTTTAACCATTATTTAAGAGTGATTTTGTTGCTTTATACAGATAAGCTCGAGTAAGAGAGAGCCTAAAACTTCGAGAGCTTTCAGCTCGAACTTCAGGGGGGCTACTCTCTAACGAAATCCGTAGTTTAGGGCTTAGTTGCGGGCGGGCGTATTATACTCCGTATCACCTACAGACTTACGATTAGTCCCGAACCCGAACTGAGAATGAATGACAACACGATTTCACAGTAACTGTCAAATCGTGTTATCATTAGTTCTCAGTGGTTAGGTGATACGGAGAAGAAAATGCCCGCCCGCAACTAAGCCCCAAATTGCGGATTTCGTTAGAGAGTAGCCCCCAGAACCGTTTCCGAGCGCCTAGGGAGCTCCGTGAACGATCGCAACGATGGGTTGTGGAAACTGTCCATACGGTCGGGTCTAAGTTTTTCAAGACTCGCCGTACAGATAAGTACAAGAGGCTTTCTGATCCTACTATGAAGCTCAAGAAGGAGAGGCGGGAGATGATTCTGCAGTCTTCAGAAGATGCGTGCAGATACCGGCAGCTCAATAGACGAAGGCTCTTTGAAAAGCGACCTCCGTCGCTTTAATACTGAAAAGATCAAAGACGCGATAGAGCGGAATAAAGCTTTGCTAGAAATCTGTCTATTGGGCAGAGCCAGCTCACGAAACTGAAGACCGCTGATGGCAGAACCATATCCGCCAAATCGGAGCTTCTGAGAGAGATCGAGACGTTCTGCGGACAGTTATACACGTCAATGACTAAACCCGATACGAATCTAGCTAACGACCCAAGAGCTAAATTGACCCGACACTATACCGAGGACACCCCGGACGTCAGCCTGTATGAGATTAGGATGGCTCTGAAGCAGCTTAAAAACAACAGGGCGTCGGGTGAGGATGGAATTACGGCCGAACTCCAGGCGGGTGGAAAACAGGTCCTCAAGGCCCTTCAGGAATTGTTTAATTCCGTCATGCTCGAGGGGAAAACGCCACAGACATGGAGCAGAAGTGTGGTGGTAATCTTCTTTAAGAAGGGCGACAATGCCCTGCTTAAGAACTATAGGCTCACTTCTGAGCCATGTCTACAAGCTATTTTCCAGAGTCATCACGAACCGTCTTGCATGCAGGTTTGTCGACTTTCAGCCTCCCGAACAAGCCGGGTTCCGAAAAGGCTTCAGCACCGTAGACCACATACATACGCTCCGTCTGGTTATACAGAAGATCGAAGAGTATAATCTGCCACTCTGCTTAGCGTTTCTGGACTACGAGAAAGCCTTTGATTCGATCGAGACTTGGGCTGTGCTGCAGTCTTTACAACGGTGCCAGATCGACTATCGGTACATCGAGGTGCTAAAATGTTTGTACAAAAACGCCACCATGTCTGTCCGACTTCAGGAGCAGACCTCGAAACCTATCCTCCTGCAGCGGGATGTGAGGCAGGGAGACGTCATTTCTCCGAAAATGTTCACGGCCCCAATGGAGGATGTCTTCAAGGTTTTGGACTGGAGAAGGCTAAGCATTAATGTCAATTGCGAGTACATCAGCCACCTCCGATTTGCCGACGATAGAGTCGTCATGGCTGAGACTTCAGAGGACCTCAGTACAATGCTCGATGACCTCAGAAGGGCTTCCGAAAGAGTGGGTCTCAAAATAAACATGGACAAAACCAAGATCATGGTAAATACCCATGTGGCACCCACCCACTCCTATCAAGATCGGAAGCTCTACACTCGAAGTTGTGGACGAGTAAGTCTACCTAGGACAAACGGTCCATTCAGGTAGGACCAACTTCGAGAAACAGGTCAACTTTCGAATCCGACTCGGCTGGGCGGCGTTCGGGAAGCTGCGTGATATCTTCTCGTCCCACATACCAGTGTCTCAAGACGAAAGTCTATGACCAGTGCGTGTTGCCAGTGATGACATAAGGAACTGAAACGTGGTCGCTCACAATGGCCCTCATCAGAAGGCTCAAAGGGCAATGGAGAGGGCAATGCTTGGAGTTTCCTTGCGTGATCGAATCAGGAATGATGATATCCCCAAGAGAATCAAGGTTACCGACATAGCCCGAAGGATCGCCAAACTGAAGTGGCAGTGGGCAGGGAACATTGCTCGCAGAACAGATGGTCGATGGGGCCGAAAAGTTCTGGAGTGGTGACCGCGTACCGGAAGACGCAACGTCGGAAGGCCTCCCACAAGGTGGACCGATGACCTGGTGAAGGGCTTCCGAAAGAGTGGGTCTCAAAATAAACATGGACAAAACCAAGATCATGGTAAATACCCATGTGGCACCCACCCACTCCTATCAAGATCGGAAGCTCTACACTCGAAGTTGTGGACGAGTAAGTCTACCTAGGACAAACGGTCCAGTTAGGTAGGACCAACTACGAAAAAGAGGTCAACTGTCTAATCCGACTCGGCTGGGCGGCGTTCGGGAAGCTGCGTGGTATCTTCTCGTCCCACATACCAGTGTCTCAAGACGAAAGTCTATGACCAGTGCGTGTTGCCAGTGATGACATAAGGAACTGAAACGTGGTCGCTCACAATGGCCCTCATCAGAAGGCTCAAAGGGCAATGCTTGGAGTTTCCTTGCGTGATCGAATCAGGAATGATGATATCCGCAAGAGAATCAAGGTTACCGACATAGCCCGAAGGATCGCCAAACTTAAGTGGCAGTGGGCAGGGAACATTGCTCGCAGAACAGATGGTCGATGGGGCCGAAAAGTTCTGGAGTGGTGACCGCGTACCGGAGGACGCAACGTCAGAAGGCCTCCCACAAGGTGGACCGATGACCTGGTGAAGGTCGCGGGTAGCCGATGGATGCGAGACGCGCAGGATCGGTCGTTGTGACGACGCTTGGGGGAGGCCTATGGCCAGCAGTGGACGTCTTTCGGCTGATATAATGATGCTGATGATGGTGATAAAGAGAGTGTAGAAAGCAAAGGCGAGCGATTTTGCACCTCACCTTGGGCAGGTTTCATTGAGCCACCGTTTTAGGGTGACACCCAACCGTTCATTGACCCCCACCCCCCCTATCTACGCCACTAAATGTAACCACTAAACCGACATCTGTATCGCTTAAAACGTAACACATCATCGCAGCTTGGTGGATCAGGAATTGGGTTATCAGGAATGGGGATTTCTTCCCCAGGCGAACTTCAGTCACAGCTACACTACTTGTGTATGTGGTATTTACAGCTTGCTGGTCAGGCGTGGCTAGCTGCGGGAAGGGCGGCTGGCCCGGCGCCACCTGCTGCCCGAACATGAAGCGTCACAGCTACACTACTTGTGTGTGTGGTACTTACAGCTTGCTGGTCAGGCGTGGCTAGCTGCGGGAAGGGCGGCTGGCCCGGCGCCACCTGCTGCCCGAACATGAAGCCGCCGTCACAGCTACACTACTTGTGTGTGTGGTACTTACAGCTTGCTGGTCAGGCGTGGCTAGCTGCGGGAAGGGCGGCTGGCCCGGCGCCACCTGCTGCCCGAACATGAAGCGTCACAGCTACACTACTTGTGTGTGTGGTACTTACAGCTTGCTGGTCAGGCGTGGCTAGCTGCGGGAAGGGCGGCTGGCCCGGCGCCACCTGCTGCCCGAACATGAAGCCGCCGTCACAGCTACACTACTTGTGTGTGTGGTACTTACAGCTTGCTGGTCAGGCGTGGCTAGCTGCGGGAAGGGCGGCTGGCTCGGCGCCACCTGCTGCCCGAACATGAAGCCGCCGTCACAGCTACACTACTTGTGTGTGTGGTACTTACAGCTTGCTGGTCAGGCGTGGCTAGCTGCGGGAAGGGCGGCTGGCCCGGCGCCACCTGCTGCCCGAACATGAAGCCGCCGTCACAGCTACACTACTTGTGTATGTGGTACTTACAGCTTGCTGGTCAGGCGTGGCTAGCTGCGGGAAGGGCGGCTGGCCCGGCGCCACCTGCTGCCCGAACATGAAGCCGCCGTCACAGCTACACTACTTGTGTGTGTGGTACTTACAGCTTGCTGGTCAGGCGTGGCTAGCTGCGGGAAGGGCGGCTGGCCCGGCGCCACCTGCTGCCCGAACATGAAGCCGCCGTCACAGCTACACTACTTGTGTATGTGGTACTTACAGCTTGCTGGTCAGGCGTGGCTAGCTGCGGGAAGGGCGGCTGGCCCGGCGCCACCTGCTGCCCGAACATGAAGCCGCCGTCACAGCTACACTACTTGTGTATGTGGTACTTACAGCTTGCTGGTCAGGCGTGGCTAGCTGCGGGAAGGGCGGCTGGCCCGGCGCCACCTGCTGCCCGAACATGAAGCCGCCGTCACAGCTACACTACTTGTGTATGTGGTACTTACAGCTTGCTGGTCAGGCGTGGCTAGCTGCGGGAAGGGCGGCTGGCCCGGCGCCACCTGCTGCCCGAACATGAAGCCGCCGTCACAGCTACACTACTTGTGTATGTGGTACTTACAGCTTGCTGGTCAGGCGTGGCTAGCTGCGGGAAGGGCGGCTGGCCCGGCGCCACCTGCTGCCCGAACATGAAGCCGCCGTCACAGCTACACTACTTGTGTATGTGGTACTTACAGCTTGCTGGTCAGGCGTGGCTAGCTGCGGGAAGGGCGGCTGGCCCGGCGCCACCTGCTGCCCGAACATGAAGCCGCCGTCACAGCTACACTACTTGTGTATGTGGTACTTACAGCTTGCTGGTCAGGCGTGGCTAGCTGCGGGAAGGGCGGCTGGCCCGGCGCCACCTGCTGACCGAACATGAAGCCGCCGTCACAGCTACACTACTTGTGTATGTGGTACTTACAGCTTGCTGGTCAGGCGTGGCTAGCTGCGGGAAGGGCGGCTGGCCCGGCGCCACCTGCTGCCCGAACATGAAGCCGCCGTCACAGCTACACTACTTGTGTATGTGGTACTTACAGCTTGCTGGTCAGGCGTGGCTAGCTGCGGGAAGGGCGGCTGGCCCGGCGCCACCTGCTGCCCGAACATGAAGCCGCCGTCACAGCTACACTACTTGTGTATGTGGTACTTACAGCTTGCTGGTCAGGCGTGGCTAGCTGCGGGAAGGGCGGCTGGCCCGGAGCCACCTGCTGACCGAACATGAAGCCGCCGTCACAGCTACACTACTTGTGTATGTGGTACTTACAGCTTGCTGGTCAGGCGTGGCTAGCTGCGGGAAGGGCGGCTGGCCCGGAGCCACCTGCTGCCCGAACATGAAGCCGCCCATCGGGAACCCGGGCATACCCATCATACTGCGGAACACATAACGTTTTGTTATTACTTACACATTAGGAGTAGAATTAATTAATTCGTGTTTTCTGCGTGTTATTTCTTGAAATGACACAGACAAAAGTAATATCTGATAAGACTGACTTGGGCTGCGGCATGCAGAAGGGCGGGCAGAAGGGCGCGGGCGGGAAGTCGTGCGGCAACCAGTCCGCCGGCAGCTCCGGCAGCAGCCCCGCCATCACCATGCCCGGCAGCTGCGCCATGCTGCCCAGCCCGCCCAGGCCGCCCATGTTGCCCATGTTACCCATGTTGCCAAGCATGTTGGGCCCGCCTGGGACCATGCCACCCGGGAACATTTGCTGGAACAAAATTTTAAGATAAACCAATGTTCACATAATGATACGAGTAAGTACATCTAGATTTGAAATGAGTAGGGGTAGAATAAGACCCTAGGTGGATTGTCATCTGTTGGCAAGGGAACCCTCTGAATTCCTGTACCCTAGTAGGCACTGGCCCTAGCGGACCCCGTCTTCTATGCTAACATCTCTTTGAGGCGCGCGTGGAACACAACGCGCTGTCGACCCGGGCCTGGGACTGATCGGAAGGCGAGCCACCCATCAGTCCACGCACATACACTGGCAAGCTGTAGTGCATCCTGTTTCATTGCGACTTGTCGTCTGCCGCCGTAGCTTCCGCGAACCACAACTGTTTTCGTTAGTTTCAGTAAAATTTAGGAACCGTCACAAACCTGCGGGAAGCCGTCAGGTTGCGGCCAGTAAGAGGGCCAGCTGTGTTGCATGCGGTCCCGCTGGCGCCGCGACTCGTCGGCTGCGGCTGCTGCCTCCGCGAAGGCACGGCGTCGCTCTTCCTTGCTCATGGGCGGTACGGCTGCTAGGACTCGCTCGCTTAACCTGGGAGATAAAAAACTGGCTCTGTAGTATTCTATAATGGTATAACAGCCGTCAAACTGGGCCAAGGACTTATACATTAATAAGACAATAGTCTCGAGAAAAAGCTTTCTCAAAGGTTGCTTGTCTAAATTAATGCAATAAATCCCCCGCAATTTTCTTCTCCCGAGTTGCTTACTTTCTTTTTTTTTTTCAAATACTCTAGTTGACGTTACTTAACATTATTAATGCTCCTTTATCGTAAAAAATATCCAATCCAGTCTTACCTAATACTCCTCCTGCCTCCCTCCGGACTGTTTCTTCTTTTCCTCCTGTCGCGATCGTCTCTGTCTCGCTCCCTGTCTCGATCTCTGTCCCTGTCGCGGTACCTATCGCGGTCCCTGTCCCCGCGCTCGCGCTCGCGCTCCGTGCGCTCCCGCTCCCGCTCGCGCTCGCGCTCCCGCTCCTTGTCCCGCTCCCGCTCGCGCTCGTCCCGGCGCTCGCGGTCACGTTCCTCGCGCCGCTCGCGGTCACGGTCGCGCGAGCCGCTGGAGTCAGCCGCTCGCCTCTCGACGTTCGCTTGTCTTTCATGCTCTTTCATCTGCTGTATCCTTTCTTTTTTCGGTATTTTGAATACTTCCTATAAAGAAAATAATTTGTTTGAGCATAGTGAGAAATAATTCACACCACAATCTTGCTTCCATCTTACTAACTAATAAAGTACAAAAAAGAAAAAAAAAATCTTACTAACTAGCTAATATTTCCATCACAGCACAAAAAAAATCTAAGAAATATTTTCTTCTTCCTAATCATAAAAATAAGTAATCAATATTTACCTTCAAACTGGACCATCGTTCTAGCAGTTGGTTCGACAGATCCTTTATCTTTTCCAATATGCTTGCATTGTCTTTCGCCTTCTCTGGACTTGAAAGATTGTCTTGGCTGTCTATGGTAGGAAGGTCTACAGGCAAACCTGTGGAATAACATGAAAATATTGTTTAATAAATCAGGGTGTGATGTGTTTAAAACAGAAAGAACCTCGATATCAACATATATGCCCCGCTATCTTATTAACGCAACATCAATCAAAAATGAATATTGTTTGGTACAATATTTGCAACCGAACAGCTCAGCAGTTTTTGCTGCGTGCATTTCCTTAAATGCATGTATCGCAACTATTACGAGTTAGTATGTGTTCGACTACCAATCGCGCTACTCAAATCAAATCTTCTTAGTGCTAATTTAGCTTAGATTTACCATTTTATAATTACCATAAACTGTATTATCCAATATAGCTTATATATTAGTTCGTATCATTAAATCGGTGATCGTGCACCAACCACCAAACCATATCAACCAAATAACAACCAACACTAAGATCAGTGCCGAACCACGCAGTCGCTGATCTTTACAGATATCCAGTGTTGGCATAGACAATATTTATGCATATTTTTTTTAGCTGACACACATGATCATTCACTGCAACTTATAAGCTGGGAACTCTAAATAAGATCATGCGATCCTTTACACCTGGACAGCCTCGAAATGTATATAAAATAAAAGCTGTCCTATATTCTCTACCACCTATAACCAACAGCCTTCAAAACCAGAGTCAACAAGCTTCTTCTGGGCTCACTCACTCCATCGTGGACCTCATACATCACATACCGACGAAGCGAGAGTTATCTAGAGTGGGACTCATCAGGAATTTTAAATAAATATCTCGTCCTGATTCAAACCTCTCATCACAGACTGACATAGATTGGTTAGTAGGCCGTAAATCTTACCGGTAGCCTCATCAACGAATACTGTGTCAGGTGTAGGCTGTGGCACGTCGGCTGCACTGAGCCATCGCTCCACGATGGTGAAGAAACGACTCTCTTGCACCATTGTCTTGTTGGGGATAGGCAACCGGTCCACTGTCTGTAGCATTTCTAGCCTGTGAAATTAAAAGGATATTTTTAATATTTATTTATGGCTTGGTTTTCATCCTAAATCTATAGAATGATGTCCAATTAAATCATTAGCATGGTAAGAGCACTTGATCTTCTCTTAAGTCGCTCCGAAACCAGGTTTTTGATGCGCAGGGCATGACGCACTGCTACTTTATTATGAGATATACTACTGTGCTATCATTGGTAGTATACTTCAGAACTGCAAACACACATGTCGCAAACATTATGTATATTGAAGTATCTTAATTAAATACATGCATTGAAACCACGAGCTCCAAGTTAGTTAGGAGACACCATACTTCAGCATCATGTCAGCTTTGAATTAGGCTATGACCACTACCAGTTTAGTGAATAAACTTACTTGAAGTCAAGCGGCGCGTCGCTGCACCAGGGCGCCAGCAGGCGCAGGCCGCGGTAGTCCAGGAACAGTCGGCGGCAGGGCAGGTCGGCGTCGCGCAGCAGCCGCAGCAGCGCCGTCTGCGCGCGACGTGTCTTGGCGCGCACCACGGTACGGGACAGGCGGAGAGTGTGGCTCTGATTCTTTACGCCAGTACGGCCCAAGGCTTCCAGGTCTTCCTCGATCTAGATTCATAATGGATGACATTAGATGAGCACAAGAATAAAATAAAAATTAATTGAAGCAATAAAATCTATTCATTCAACCAGTTTAAACTATGGCAAGACAACTCACATCAGCATCTTGCACCAAGTCGGGTGCCTTCGGCTTGTAGGTGCGATCCTTCTTGGGTCGTCGAATGCGCGGCCGTGGTTGTTCAGTTGGAGTAGCATGGGATTCTTCTGAAGACTCTGTCGTACCCGACTTTGATGTAGAGACATCCTCCTCCTCCTCCTGATATAGTTGCACAGTGATATGTTAGTATTATTGTCTTGCTCTTTCTAGACATAATATATTCAAAATAATTTATATTACTTTATTATCATTCTAATCACAATTCGTCATGCATTATTTTTATTTGTTAATTCGTTTTCCTTGCTCTACAATGGTAGTGTCGAAAATCTTTTCCATAACAAACTCGAAACAAAGCATGCATTACATAAGTTTGCCTAGAAGACACATCAATTACATATCTTTTCTGAAAATGGCACAGTATCTGTTTAATTTTCTTGAAGTCTTGTATTCAATATTGACAAAAATGTTACAATGATAGTTTTCAGATATACATAAACGCATAGTATACCTTCAAAACAGCATTATTCAAATGTTCAATCAGTTCATCATTTCCACATGCGAAAAAGCAGTCCCAAATAAAAAGATAAACATATATACCCGAGGTGCGCGTACCTCGTCATCTTCATCGTCGGAATCGGGCTCGCCCCCGATCCAACCTCGGCAGTTGTCGGCGCCGCAGTAGCAACGCTGGGCCACCTTTCTGCACGTAAACAACACATGTCTGTTACCCACCAATCACCAATACAGCATTACACCCGCTGGAACCATAAGTCCGGATTATCAGATAGAATAGAGTTGGGACTGAGTTGAGGACATTCACAGCTAGGATTAGGTCTGTTGAATTGATTGAATGGCCTATTTGTTGAATTTATTATATAACATAGGTACATATTTAGAACAACTAACTACTGTTGGGTAATGTTTATGGTTCTACACATGTATTTCTATTTGTAAAATGTATTGCAATAGTGCAGTATGTATGGGACATTGAATAGTCTTCAAATGGATGTACAAAATAAAAGTCAATGTCGCTCATTATGAGCGCCATTTTACAGATTGTAATTATGTATTTACATATAAAGAATTCAAAGGATAATAAAGTGTCCCTTGTAGTGGAACAAATTGAAACACTGGCCAAATCAAGAAAAAAAAGGCCAAGTGCGAGTCGGACTCGCGTGCAAAGGGTTCCGAAGCAATTTCTGGGTAATAATAGGTTTTTCTGTAATCTTTAGATATAGAACTATTATCTGCATTTTTTCCAAAATTTTAAGCTTAGAAGTTTTGGACATTTTTGGAATAACTTCATAACTTTGTATTACAAAATTATGAAAAAAATATAATTAAAAACTTCACAGTAAGCCCTTTCATTTGATATGTCACACGACACAGTTTGAATTTTTTAAATTTTCTAGTTTGATCCCCAAAAGTGACCTACTAAAAATTTATTTATTTACGTAACGCGTCCATGTTTCGGTCACAGAAATACATAAGTATACCAGATTTCAACAAAATCAGTCCAGTAGATTTGGCGAAAACTGGCTGCAACAGACGGACGGACAGACAGACAGACACCTGAGTGCTCCTGTAAGGGTTCCGTTTTTACAAATGTTCAGAACCCTACAAAGTCTGTATATAGTCCAATTACCAGAAGAAAAAAGCACAAGCAAGTACATGTGAACAGAATATAAACATTGAACGCTTCTGAGGGTGGAAGCTTGCATAACTGTAGAAAATGCACGCGCTTCGAAAGCGTGTCAGCATTTTGAGCATGGTAGAGATAGGAAAATAATCATTTGTCTTAGTATAGACATTAGATATATTTTTATAGATATAAAGTTTTAGTAAATAATTGTGCTTAAGGGATGCAGTAGCTGAAAAAACTTATCAAAAAAGGTGACTTACCCAAACCTCTGGAACTGATAATCAAATGTCAACTCCTCACCAGCCACAATATCCCTTTTACTGAAGAACCCTATCCTCAGTTCCCCATTCACGGTCCACTTCTGGGTTTCAGCGTTGGGATCACAGGAATGGTTGATGAACCGTGATATGTTGCCTTTCAGGGTCGCATCAATAACTGTGTCACCTTTTAGCGACATGAAGTAGTGATGTAAGATGTTCTCATCGGAGTATGCATGAGCACGCTTGTAGAATTGTTCGTAGTCGAGGACTTCACCAACATATTCTAGTAGGAATTCGCCCCTGGAAGATGATTGGTTGATTAAGGATTTGATGTAGTCAACCTAGTTTTCTTGGTAATTGAATTATTATGATTTCTATTTAATCATTGCTTAATGTAACAAAACATTGTTGCTCAGTTCAATACCTAAATCATAAAACGTTGCATCGTTTTTTGCTTTTGATAAACCATAGGTACAATATTGTAACTTCCTAGTTGTGTTCAATGCATGATAACTTGATAATTTAGTTTGTAAGTAAATATTGGCAATTAGCATATCTGTATCTTTAGTTCGCAAGGCATTATTTGAAAGAATATGAAACAGTGTTTTGTCTGTACAAGTGTGTATCTATACTAATATATAAAGTTGAAGAGTTTGTTTGTTTGCTTGAACGCGCTAATCTCAGGAACTACTGGTCCAATTTGAAAAATTCAGTGTTAGATAGCCCATTTATCGAGGAAGGCTATAGGCTATAGCCTTATATATCATCACCTGTATATATCATCACGCTAAGACCAATAGGAGCGGAGCAGTAATGAAAATTGTGACGTAGACGAAGTTGCATGGGTCAGCTAGTGTAAAAATAAACTCTGAAGATGATTTATATTAATGAATTCCTTTTTGAGTGTTATGACCCCTATGTTTTGTCTTGCAAATTTAAATCTAAGGCTTAAATAACCATAATTCCTTTACTTAGGTTATTTTTAAATAGGTGCTGCCATAAAATTATGTACTATTAAACTTCTACAAAAGCCATGAAAACCTAAGTTGTTAATATCTGCTTCATGTTTTTATTTATGCACTAAACAAATATTTTCGCCGATGCATTTATTACGAAATACTTATTTATCTGAGTAACACTTACGTCGATATATCAGCACTAGCTTCCACACCACAGCCTTTCTTATCAGCATAGAAAACTTTAAGAGGAGCCATCTCCTTCGACTGGAACCTTCTGTTAGTACAGCGATCCCCTACTGGACAGCGGGAGTTACTGGAAACATGAGATTACATGCACAATTATAGACATAATTAATGCCACTCTACTTGAAATATATGAGAGTTCAAGTAAATAGATATTGGAACACAAAAGAAAAAAGTTATACCATTCAATCATGAGCAGTCTGTTGAGACAGTCCTCTCCACAAGCCAGCTCCCCTCGCTCCAGCTCTTCTTTGGTCATAAAACAGTCACAAGTCATCTTCTTGGTCTCTTTACTAATCATTCTGTCACACAAATACTCATTCTCATCCAAATGTTGGTACTGGCTCATCCTTTCTTCAATTATCCTATCATAATCCTCTTTGCTCAGAGGAGTAGCATTTTGTTCTTCTTCTTGGAGGTTAGGAATTTCTGCTACTGGGGGTAAACGCTGAGGCAGGCTTGGACTAGCTAAAGGTGAGTTTGCTGGAGAGCTGGCACCCATCTCCAGCTCACTAGACCTACGCCAACGAGACTTCACCTTAACAGGCATCTCAGAAGGCACAGGAAAAGATGGAGAGTTGGGCATAGTACTTGGAAGGGATTCACCTGTCTTTTCCTGACTATCAGATCCAAGTTCCTCAAGTTTCAGCTTAGTCTGTGTAATCAAAGCCTTCTTCAATGGTGTCTTGACCAAACCATAGCCTTTTGTTTTTTGTTTTAAGTTACTAATCGTTTTTATTCTACTGGACCGCCTCACACCAGTGGGTGATGATTCAGCCGAGTCATTTGAGTTATTTTGGTTTTGTTCAGTGACTCTGGATGAATTGCTGTCATCAGACAGTGTGGAGCTTGGTGTTAGACTGGGGTCCGGTCTTGTTAGAGCCTCAGTGAGGTTTTCTTTAAATGATAAGTCAGGAGTTAAACATGGTGGGGTTCTAATTTCATTAACTTCTGAACAATCCATAGGAGGGTCAGGTTCCACTGCAGATTTCAGATTCAACTTTTCAAAATGCTCCTGGAAATCACTGTTTTGAGATATATCCTTACCATCTTCATTTTCAATTGGTTCTGACACATTTTGCTGTGGACTATCAATCTTAATGTTATAATAGAGCTGTGGGTGATCATCCTCCACTATTTGCACAATTGTGATGACTTCATCATCATCTCCAGTAAAATCTATTTGATCTTCCTCCAATGGAATGTCTTCAACCTGAATTTCCTCTGGTTTTGATTCTTTTGATGAATCATCAATAATTTGACAATCATCTTTATTTTCAGGTGTTTCTTCAGCAATAGAACTAAGCTTAGAGTCTTCTGTTAAATCAATGGTATTTAACTCTATGGGCTTCACATTTACTTCTTCTGTATTCAATATTAGCATTTCACTATTAGATGATAGATCGCATAGTGCAGGCACAGGTGATATGTCTCTACAATTGCTCTGTGTATTTGTTACACTGTCCTTTGGGCTATAATGTGTCCCACTGTTAGTATCAGACTGTGTATCCAGTGCAGCATTTGAATCTGACTCGGAGCTTGCACATGGATCGACCACCCTTATTTCTACACTACTATTTGTTTCACTGTCACTACCAATATCATATTTTCTTGTGAATGTCTCATCATTATTGAAGAGACATCGATATTTACCGAATTTCTTATGCAATGCTACGATTGGGACTTGGCATGGTTTAGTAAGAGGAAGCTCCTTTGGTTTTGATGTCTCTGGAACTTGGGGCTCAGGTGCAGTTGAGGCATCGGGAGGCGCAGTCTCTGTATCTTGTTGATTGGCTTCGGAAGTGGACGCCTCGACGGAGCTGGAGGCTTCGCCGTCGGCTGACGATGCAGCATCCGCCTGCTGCTTGCCGCGTCGGGTTGTACGACGCGTTGCTGTTGTTTTTGGTGCTGCCTTCTTTCTTTTCGCCATTGTACTATTTTAAAGCAGCAACATACAACCTAAAAATGATAAGAAATATATTCACTTTACAGATACTCAGAACACAGTTGGGCATAGTGACCTCTTTCGATCGTTGTTATTTCTCGTTACTGTCAATGCCACATGGTTTTAACAAAAAAAATCAGATTTATAATTCTTGTCAATGAATTTTCTTACACCTACTATATTATGTTACCACTCGGGATACTTGTTTTGAGTCTCCGATGAATTGATGCACTGAAGCCACCGGTTGGTTAGTTTTTTGGTGTTGATGGTCAGCAATAACATTTCACGATACAATCTGACTACATACCATTACTTTTTGGATCTAATAGTGTTTCTTGCATTTACTGAAATACTACTACTTATACAAAGCTAATATACCCTCTCACAATTTAAATTAAACATTATTTTCAAGCAAAATTACATTTTCCACTCATTTTAGTTCATTGCTTTTTTTTGTTGAGGGCTGCGCCATAGACAATCGACAATCCAAGATGGACTGCAGATTAGCGAACTACCTATTTATAACAAAAAGCAAATAAAAAGATAACGAAAATTCACAGGAAATTGTTTATTCTGTTGTCTGCTATTCTTCTGTTTTTCTAAAATTATGTTTGAAAAACTCTTGCAAACCTGAATTCCCACATTTTAATTTTTCCATGCCTAGTGCAAGTGCTTGAAGCCGCAAGCAGGGTTCCATAATGTGGAGGCTTTTCATATAACGAACCATATCTTGGCTCGTAAAAAGCAACGGTATTTGGTTTCTGCTGTTACTCGTACCTAGTTTTTTTAAACCCCCACCAAAAAGAGGGGTGTTATAAGCTTGACCGCTATGTGTGTCTGTCTTTGGCACCGTAGCTCTTAAACGGTTGAACCGATTTGGATGCGGTTTTTTTTATTTGAAAGCAGGTTTTCTAGCGATGGTTCTTAGACAAGTTTCATCAAAATCGGTTGAACGGTTTGATGATCATCAGCTCTTTTCTAGTTGATGAAGGCATTTAACCAGCTGTTACACAGATCTGATCGATGCGAAATTTAGTATTCTGTTACTTCAATGACATTGCAAAAATATGGTTATATTGACCTGATGCTGTAGCATAACCTGAGGTCTGCAAAATACCCAACTCCTGACTAAGTTACAGCAGAGGTATCGTGTTTGAACTCACTGGAATGGTTTCAATGAACAGATTATATTTAGATCAGTAACCTTAACCTGATGCTGAAGCATGTCCTGAAATCTGCAGGATACCCAACTCCTCATTTACTTACAGCAGACTTTCCGTTTTCATATTCATTTAAATGGTCGCAATGAATAGGTTATAAATAGTTTGTGATCAGGGTCTGATGATGAAGCAGAAAAGCGAAATGAGTGAATACATTGGTGATAGATGCAAAGGTACTTTCCAAGCTTGTAGGATGTAGTGCCGTTTAGGTGAGTGTAGATCATATGTGGATGGATGGAGAGGGAGAGGAAGGCAAAAAAAAAGATGGATGGATTGTGTAAGGAGCAATATGAAAGAAAAGGGAGTTAGTGAAAGCGTGACGGCTGTTAGGACAGAATGGAAATAAAAAACGTGTTGCACCGACCCCAAGTAACATGGGATAAGGGCAGGAAGATAATGAGATCATAGGTTTTCTAGTAGGACCTATTAGTTAAATTAAATTTAAAAAGCATGATTTTTTTTTTTTTTTCTCTGCCTTTATTTGCAATCAGCCCTAAGGCTATGAGCAAATCTGTTCTGTGATGCTATCATGCGGAGTGGCTTCCCATTGGAAGCATCTACTCATCTGCTTCCCAGAGCTACTGCCGGTCTTCTAGCTCTAGGATATGATGACGTTTTAGTCGTCTCACATACTGGTCTATGGCGAGTTGGCGAGCAAGTTCGTTAGGGTGATGGATTAACCGCTCTTTGTATTTTGCTGCCAAACTCCGAATTTCCTCTTTGATTATCCTCATTTCAAGGTGCTCGTGAACTTCGTTGTTGGTTATGTACCATGGTACTTTTGCAATTGTTCTTAAGATTTTGTTCTGTTGTCGCTGGAGTATATTTATGTTGGAATCGCTTGCACTACCCCATAGTTGCAGACCATATATCCAAATGGGCTTTAGGATGACTTTATATATAAGCAGTTTGTTGTCCAAAGAGAGTCTCGAGTTCCTTCCTAGCATCCAGTGTAGGCTGTTGTACTTTAGCTGCATAGCATAGCATAGTCGGCCTTATAATGTTCCCATAGCTCTTGTTCTTTAGCTGAAGCTCCTGCTTTTTACATTCGATGTGGTGCCTCCAAGTCATTTTACGATCAATGTGCAAGCCAAGATATCTTACATGATCACTGTGAGGTAGAGTATATTGGCCCAGCTTTACAGGTGGGCAGTCTCCTTTTTTAAGGGTGAATGTCACCTATACTGACTTTGCAGCACTATCCTTTATTTTCCATTTTTGGAGCCATTCGCTTACTTTGTTAAGGCCTTTCTGTAAGTTCTCTGATGCCAGTCTTGGATCTTTAGTACTTGCTAATATAGTGGTGTCGTCTGCAAATGTAGCTGTGGTTATACCTGGCGTTAGCGGCAGGTCAGCAGTGTACAGCGTGTAGAGCTTGGGGCTGAGAACAGATCTTTCTGGCACCCCGGCGTCAATCTCTCGGAACCTAGAAGTGGCGTCACCTTCTTTCACATAAAATATGCGATCCTCGAGATAGGATTTGAATATTGGAAAGTATGAGTCGGAAATATTCTGCTTGATCTTGCATAGTAGGCCTTTGTGCCAGACCTTGTCAAACGCCTGCTGGATGTCCAAAAACGCTGACGAGCAGTATTCCCTTTGTTCTAAGGACTTTCTTATGGCGTCACATACTCTGTGGGCATGTTCCACTGTGCCATGGCGTTCTCTAAAGCCAAATTGGTGGTCCGGTATCACTTTGCGCTCCAAGAGGCTTGGCATAATTCTGCGAAGTATTGTCTTCTCCAGTACCTTGGATAGAGTAGGCAACAGACTGATTGGCCGATAGGATGTTTTTTCGGTCATTAATTTGCCAGCCTTGTAAATCATGATGATTTCCGAGACCTTCCACGCACTCGGGAAGTACCCTATTCGTAACATTGCATTGAAGATGATGGTGATGAAGTATATAGCTTTTCGCGGTAGTTCTAGCAATACTTCTTTAGTTATTAAGTCATAACCCGGTGCCTTTTTACTGTCCAGCCGTTTGATCGTTTTTATGACTTCCGCGGGCGACACAGGTTTAGGGGGTAGGTCCATTTGAAAGTCTTGTTCTAGAATGAGATCAACATATTCTTCTAATGAGTGGTCTAGTGTTACATTCGGTTTAAAAACGCTTGTTAGATGATCTGCAAAAAAGTCCGCTTTGTCCTGGCTTGTTCTAGACCAGTCGTTTGCCTTTTTTATTGGGGTTTTTGGTATGTTAGGTCTGTCACAAGAACGGGTGATTTTCCAGAGCGAGAAGTTGCTGGCTTTAGTAGCAGTTAGAGACTCCAACTTTGATTGCATTGTTAAGTCATTGGCTTTCTTTATAGCCTCCTTCAATTCTATAATGGCTTTATTAAGGACGGCCTTGTCTTGCGGATGACGGCTCAGCTGCCAAACTCTGCGTAGTCTGCGTTTTTCCTGGATCATGATGTTTATTTCCAAAGGTACGTTTGTGGGCTGGTTCCTATGTCCAGTAGTAGGCATACTTCTCCATGCGACAACTTGTATGAGATTAGTAAATTGCACTACTGCTGTTTCAATTTCTTCCGCTTCTTTGAGCCTGAAATTTAGATTAGCATTTTCTTCTATGTGTTCCCTGAAGGAGGGCCAGTCAGTATGCTGGATGTATAATATTGTGGGTCTCTCGACTTCAATTATAGTTGAGCTGACAGTTAGTAAGACTGGAGTGTGATCAGATGACCCATCAGCATATGACTCGATCTTCATGTACTGTTTGGAGAGTCCTTTTGTTAGGAAGCATACAGTAGCATGAAATAATAAAAACCCGCTGATTTGAGAACCTCCTCCTTTTTCAGGGTTTCGAAAAAAAGGAACCCTAATAGGATTACTCGGGTGTCTGTCTGTCTGTATGTCTGTCCGTCTGTCACAGCCAGTTTTCTTCGGATCCACTGGACCGATTCTGTTGAAATTTGGTACATATATGGACTTCTGTGACCCAAACACGGACGCGTTACGTAAATCATTAAATTTTTAGTATGGGGGTCACTTTTGGGGGTCAAACTAGAATATAAAAAAAAAGTTTTTTGAACAATATCGTGTGACATATCTAATGAAAGGGCGTACTGTGAGGGTTTTAATTATATTTTTTTCATAATTTTTAAATGAATGGTATTGAAGTTATTCAAGAAATTAGACGAAAAATTACCATTCCCCCCCTTATCTCCGAAACTACTAAGCTTAAAATTTTGAAAAAAAAAATGGATATAATAGATCTTTATTAGAAGTCTGTAGTGTTAAAATAACATGTTAAAAAATCAAATTCGTTCGGAACCCTTTGCACGCGAGTCCGACTCGCACTTGGCCAGTTTTTTGGAAGTCGGTTTAAAATTAAATTTAAAATTTAAAAAACCCCCGACTAAAAATAACTTTAAAAAGTGAAATATAATACGTATTGATCTTTGGCCAGTTTTTTGGAAGTCGGTTTAAAATTAAATTTAAAATTAAAAAAAACCCCCGACTAAAAATAACTTTAAAAAGTGAAATATAATACGTATTGATCTTTTAATTTAATATAGGTACGATTCTTTGGGCCAAGTGCCATCGCGTCGGGGGACCGCGAATAATATAGAGGTATTAACAAAAAAAATTGCGGTCTCCCGAGGCAAAGACGCTTTGCTCAAAGAATCGTACCTATATAAAATTAAAAAGATAAATACGTGTTATTATTCACTTTTTAAAGCTATATTTTAGTCGGGGCTTTTTTTTCATACACAGTTCAAAGACGCGGTGAGGTGCCGAGAGCATGCGTAAAGGCGCGGCATTTCACGTTGACGTTATTGATGAACTTGCTGGTCTCAAGCTTGTCTCAAGTACCTTACCGTCGAAAGACGATTGAATTGAAAGATCTCCACAGCTGGACATAAACCTCCCCCAAGTGTCGTCACGTCGCCTGTCGCCACCATAGATTATACATTATAATACTGGTAGTCGCCACTCACTAGGTCATCGTCATATTAAATTTTTTGAACGCAACTTATTGACGATTTATACACGTCACACGTACGTCAAATTTTGCTAGTGTCAAAAATATAACCAAGCTAGGCGAGAAAGTAGCGAAAAGAAATACTTAAAATTTGTATTAAGTATTCTATTAAGAATACTTCCTTAGTTTTATTAAGATATATTACAAAAATGGCCGAAACTCCAGAGGTAATTTAGAAACCTAAATCATTTACTTTTTTACGTTCGTTAAAACTTTAACCGCGGAGACACGTCACGTTTATGTTTTTCAATTTCTTACGTGAAGTATTTTTATATAAACTTTCATTATTTCAATAAGCCTGGAGCAAACTGTTGATGAGTGCTTATAAAAAATATTAATTAGATGGGCCGATAATTAAGCACATACTACAGCAGTAATAACAGCTTGGAATGTTTATTTCAGACCGTGAAGATCAATAAGTGGGACGGTTCTGCCGCTAAAAATGCAATTGATGATGCTATCAGAGAGGTGACTACTATTTAAATCTTTATATTTGCTCAAATTGGTATTACTTTTATTACTTCCTTGAAATTTATTAAAACTGAATGAAAAAGTAAAACTCAACCTTACTTAATAGCATTCACGTTACAACAGCATTACCAAGAGTTCCTGAAACAAAAAATTGGTATTCAATTACAGGTTCTAACGGGAGATCTGAAATGTAAAGAAAGCTTCGCTCTCATTGATGGACGGCTTTTTCTCTGTGCGTTGGCTGTTGGTGTGGCTCTCTATGCTCTGCTCTGGGATTACCTGTACCCATTCCCTCAGTCAAGGTATGCATCTTCTTATATTTATTATTGTATAAAATAAGTACTCTTAAATAAAAATGTAAATAGTAATTTAATTTCATACAGGAGTATTGTTTTATTCTTGACTGGGATTAAATAAATTCTAGTATTGGATTGTAATGTTTAAGTTTAAGACTTATTCTTGTTTGTCTTCATTACACAGACAATGTGTTGGCTTACTTTCAACATAACAAATTCTTATGGTTCATTAAATTAAAGAATCATAAGATTTTTTTATGAGTGGGTCTGTCTTTATACATAGATAAACTACATACAGGCAGAAGTAACACAATGCCACCTTTACACAAATTACATTAAATAAAAAAAATTATTAACTTTTTAAAGTCCTATTACTTTTTTTAATTAAAAATAAACTACATATAGGCAGAAATAACACAGAAAAGAAAAGAAAGAAATAAAGACACTTAATTTTTTCCAAGTTTAAATAAAAAAAATTATTTAGTTTCTAAAGTCCTATTATTATTTTATTATTTAAAAAAAATAAACCTTTACTATCCCTGTCACAGGTGACCTCTGTCCGACACTGAAATGTAACAGGCTGAAATTATTAATTCATACCTTCACAGTATTCTTTCATTTCATCTGGCATTTATTGTTTACAGACTGGTCCTCATAATCTGTGTGTCCTCATACTTCATACTGATGGGTATCCTCACTCTGTACACCACATTCAAAGAGAAGGGAGTCTTTGTGGTAGCCAAGGAAAAGACTGGAAACAACAACAGGGTTTGGGAAGCCAGCTCATATGTTAAGAAGTAAGTTATTTGTTGTACTGATTAAAGTAGGCGCCAGATAAATGTGCAATAATGGTCATTGACCCACATGCATTAAATGACTTTCTTAATATCAAAAACAAAAATATAGACAAAGCTGTCCTAAATCAACTTATAACGTGAGCCTTTACATTCTCTAGTAATGATGGATACAAGGTAAAGGTCAACATACTTTATTGCAAGTTTATCTGGTGCGTAACATAGTCTATTACTATTTAATTTCCTGCATAACTGACTTCTGGCGAGTGTTTTAGGAATTTCAGTTTGAAAAATTCTAATTTTAATAAAAATAATAATTTATTTGCTTGCCAGCTTTGCTTTGGATGGGTAGCAGAGCATTAGATAGGCAATCAGTCAGCATGATTTTTTTCATCAATTACCAGAAAATATAATATTGTATTATTAATTATTTGAAATTCAGCCATTTTACTCTAGAACATAATGAAAATCTGTTTGATTGTTTTATTTATCTCATTCAGGCTTAGGATTTTGTTTTATAATATTAAGTAATGAAATATAATGTGAAACACTAGCACCTCAATTTTCTGCTTACGAATTCTTTTTTGGTCTGCAAATTATAACTCTGATAATATCATATCCTCATATATACAGACATGCTAAATGTAAAAAAAATATAAACCTTTGTAAAAATACTTCTGATGGAGTCTCAACTTTGCCAACCACACATCAGATTTTGAGTAATTTACAAGCATTTATGTAAAGAAAGTAGTCTCAACTTTGCCAACCACAGCAGATTTTGAGTAATTTACAAGCATTTATGTAAAGAAAGTAGTCTCAACTTTGCCAACCACAGCAGATTTTGAGTAATTTACAAGCATTTATGTATAGAAAGTAGTCTCAACTTTGCCAACCACAGCAGATTTTGAGTAATTTACAAGCATTTATGTATAGAAAGTAGTCTCAACTTTGCCAACCACAGCAGATTTTGAGTAATTTATAAGCATTTATGTATAGAAAGTAGTCTCAACTTTGCCAACCACAGCAGATTTTGAGTAATTTACAAGCATTTATGTATAGAAAGTAGTCTCAACTTTGCCAACCACAGCAGATTTTGAGTAATTTACAAGCATTTATGTATAGAAAGTAGTCTCAACTTTGCCAACCACAGCAGATTTTGAGTAATTTACAAGCATTTATGTATAGATAGATAGAGAACTCTTTATTATGTACACCATATTATTTACAAAAAACCGGTCAAGTGCGAGTTGGCCTCACAAGAAGGGTTCCTACCATAAACCGAAAAAAAACACGTTGTTTATATGGGAGCCCCTTTAATTTTTTATTTAAAACAATTTTTATTATTTGTTGTTATAATTAATAATACACAATCTGCAATAAAAATACACAATCTATGACAATTTCAACTGTCTACCTATTACGGTTCTTGAGCTACAGCCCACTGACAGATGGACGGATGGAACGACGGACAGCGGAGGCTTAGTATTCCGTTGGTTACCCTTTAGGTACGGAACCCTAAAAAGAAAATAATAGTTGCATAGAGTTTATTTAAAGTATTTTGTTTTATGTTTCGTTAATTTCCCATTCAAAGTGAAATAAGTCACTGGCAGCCACATTTTCTCCAAACTTTAATACTGTTATGTGCAGGCCCCTCTTCTCCACTGGGCACTCTGGGCACGAGCCCAGGGCCCCGCGATCGATTGGGGCCCCCTAGTATCTGCCAGAATGTAATGTGCGATTTTGCATATTTCAAAACTAGAAAGTAGCTCTTCAATAAACATCTATAATCGACTTTTTAGCAAAATAGTCCAGTCATTGGGGTCCCATTATCTTAATGTGCCCGCTGGGCCCAGGGCCTCCAATAGCTTAAAGACGGCTCTGGTTATGTACTTTAATAACTTGCCCGTTGGTCTCGTGGTCGCAAGCTGCCTAGCGTGGTCTTGGGTTCGATTCCCAAGTTGGTGGGGATTCTTCGTAAAGCGCGTAAAGCCGGTCCTGCGCCTGATCTATCCCCGGTCGTGTCAGATTGCTGACCCGTCGGACTATAGGCGAACCCACATGATGCGTTGGCGGTGCGGTGAATTCGAGATAGAGATACCTCACGAGGTGCCGCACGTTTAATGACTCAATGGCTCAATGCGTAGTGTATTTTATCTCATAATGCAGGTTTCTCTTGCACTAAAGTTATAACGAAATCACTATCAATATCATCAGGATCATAGTTTAAAAGACAAATGTTAAATAATTGTACCACACATTTATTAACGTTCGATACATTAACAATACGTGCGACACCGCTCGGGGCCCAACGCCTCGTTGTTTGACACGGTGTTGTGATTTGTATGGCATGTAGGATGACGCTCCGTTAACGCATCGTGCTTCCTCGCCCAAAGAACAGAAAATGCACCTGTGTTTGTGTACACACTTGGATAATATATATATATATAAAAAAATCTACTGCGTGCTTGCCTAATGTCCGTTGAGATTGGCCACACCGTGATCTAAATTTGGTTGGAAGATTACCTAATATTATGTACTCACATACTTACAAACATGCATTTTTAAAATGAGTGTTATGTCAGCCGAAAGACGTCCACTGCTAGACGCTGCTCCCCAAAGATTGGGGGGGGGGGTTTGGCACGCTTGGCAGGCGGGTTGGCGATCGCAGTGTATGGTGTTGAGTTTTACAGAGAACGCTGATGCCCATTCTCTGGCGAGTCTCTTATTATTCGAGTTATGTGTGTGGTCCCTTTTATTTATAACGACATGTACCAAAAATTATTAAAGAGCAATCATTAAGATTTAAAAAGTACCTTATAATGTTCATACGTGTATTAACAAATAGTTTTACGAAAACATAACAATAAATGTAGTCTAAGTTAGGAAATTTTTACGTATAAGTAATCAAAAATATTGTAACACCTAATTGTATTATACCTACATTCGATGCAAATAAATAAATCTATGTATCTATCTAATGTACCAATGTGTGTAGGCCCAAACAACAAAGTTAAAGACATAAACCATTCGAGCATATCAGTAACACCAATAATTGAGGGGGATTGTCATGGCTACCATGCTAAATGAGCATTACTTTGTATTAGGGAGGGGTTCACATCTGATTATGCATGATTTGTACTGATTTAGAAAAGGTGGAAGCTCTTTTTATCGGACTTCGCGACGGCAAAGACAGGGTTGCGTTTCTTTTTTCGTAAATATCGCATCATGTAGACGTGTATTGTATATTTTGTAGTACTTTTCACTATTCCTTAATGTTTCGGATTTGGCCATCCACGCACATTTGAATTTACCCTGTATATCTTTAGCATTGCATATGACAAAGTACATAAAGAATATCGCCAAACCGTCCTGGAAGACTGTTTCATTTCGCTTGCTTTGCGAAACAGGGGAGCTACTCTCTAAGCCCGAAGTCCGTAGTTTCGGCCTTAGTTGCGGGCGTATTCTACTCTGTATCACCTAACCACTAAGAATTAATAACAACACTATTTGTCAGTTACTGTCAAATCGTGTTGTCATTCATTCTTCATAGCTCGGGTTCGGAACTAATCGTAAGTCTGTAGGTGACACGGTGTAGAATACGCCCGCAACTAAGCCTGAAACTGCGGACTTCGGGCTTAGAGAGTAGCCCCCCTGGGTTCGACGCGTATCTAGGTCTCAATAGGGTTTGACAATTTCTAGAGGTGTTAAATTGTAATGAGGCGCCTGCACCTGCACCAATTTATCTCTAGCAGGCACGTCTCTAAAGCTGTCTTTCCATTTGAGCAGCCTCAGGCCGAGCAGCCGCTACTTGAAGCAGACTGAGGCTGCTCACGTTGAGGCAGAGGGTCTAGGCACGTTGCGGATCGCGATCCAGCTTGAGAGCAAAAGCGCGATGGCACCAGACGCGGCACAGACTGGATTGAGGCTCCTTTGAGCGCGCTAAAAAACCGAAAAAATTTAGCGCGGCCCGCGGCGACGAGTTTGCTTAAGGCGCGGCATGCTTCAAGTTTATGCATCCTGTTTCCAGTTTCGTTGCCGCTCGACCCGTGGCTGCTTCTAGTGGATACTTATCTTAAAATGAGAGATCTTGCCTCGCGTGCGATTGCTATAGATTTTTCGCGTGCACATTATTAATCACACGAGTGCGAATAGCCTGACCACCTGCATTGTAATAATATTCAATGCGTGTGTTACGTTGTTGATCAGACAAATTTTTAAACATAATATGAAGTAGTGAATCTGGAGTTCATTTCGATTGTGAAAGGATATGCGATTTTATGAGTTAAGCAATTAGGGTGCTGTTCGCCTAGAAAGGCTTTATTTGATCTGATTACTAAAGCCATCTTTCTCTCCAACAGGCACGATGACAAGTACAACCTAGTCCTGGTGATGCGCGACGCGTCCGGCAAGTCCCGCGAAGCCTCCATCACCAAGTCCTTCGCCAACTTCATCGACACCAACGGAACCATCGTGCAGACCCTCGTCATCAATGAGATCACCAAACTATATAACTCTCTCTCCTCTGAAAAGAAAGAGAAGTGATCACTTGTCTCTATCGCACAAATGTTAAGGTCTGACATTATTGTAATACTATTACTCTTAATAAACTAATGTCCTATACACTGTTGTTTATGTCTCGTCTGTTTGGTTTCCCCAGGTTATTTTGAATGTTGAAAATAGGTCTGAGTCTCAACCCAGACTGTTTTGAGAGTGGACCTGATAATAGAGTTGTTATTTCAGGATGACCCCATATTGTCATTCAGGTATGTATGTTGTGTCAAGTAGAGTACCGTAGTGTTGTTTTGTAGAGCGGACACTTGTGTTGTAATGTTTGCAGTAGATACTAGATGGCGCTATTCTTAGATAGTGTATGCAAACATTGAAAGAAGTCACTCATTCAAAATACATAAACAAAGCGCTAGTTTAACAAATACTTGGTTAGTTTTCGCTTTGTCCTTTAAAATATCGATCCGCATCATCCTATACATGCTGGAATCAAAACAGTGTGCGACTGTGAAGAGTTTGTTAGTTCCGTCATCTAACGCCAGATGTCTCTACTGCGCTAAACGATGCCAAAGTAAATAGAGCGCCGAATATTGCGGAAAATCCATGAACTATTTACGCGAACGACATAGAGTTGCTTATCAGGTGGTTTCAGTAGCAGCGTCCTCACTGCGGGTTCTCTTATTTTAGTCGCATTTTCCGCGTTTTAGGCGTGAAGTTGCGTTGTGGGTTTCAATGTCAGGAGAACAATGACTCACGCTCACGCCTGACGGCACGGAGCGAGATCGAATGCGCTACGGTCAGTCAGTAGGTCGGTCGGAACCGCTGGTGCGTCGTGAGTACTCACTCACGAATAGCTAATATGTACTAGAATTAAGTAACATTAGTGCAAATAGTTTATAACTAAAAAGCTGAATTAAACAGTGATGTGAAATTGAAACAATAAGTGCTATTATCGCTCAAATTTTATACTGTAATAAATACGAAGATTTTCAAACGCCTTGCTAACTAAATTTACCTGAAATAGATTACATGTTTTCATCGTAGTTTTCCTTGGACTTAAAATTATTTAAGGTAAGCTGAACTATTATATTAATAACAGACTATCATTTATCCCTGTTAAACATATAGGAAAATAAATAGGAATTGTTAGTCGATTTATGCAACGCTGCAGTAGACCTTACAAGTGTCAAATTAACATAACTTTTTTATTCTTTGTCCTTTTAGGACGTTATTAGGTAAACATAGACGCGGTGGATCAATATTTTTCGGCGTCGTCACTTGGGACTTGTGTTGCAAATCAATAGTCTGCTTGTAAAGATTGTAGCTCAAGCTTAGTGGAAACCGGCAGAATTATGAATGTCATGACATCATCGCAGCGACCTGAACCAAGGACTACCAGATTATGACCTACTGCTACTACGTATTATCTATACGTTTTGTTTTTATCAGTGACTGTTTCGTCTACTGAAATAATTTCCGCATACGTTAATTTTTTTTGTTGATGGTAGGTACAAAATTATTTTATTATTGTTTGAATAGGTTGTTGTAACTATTAGGGATTTTAATTTCATGTTTTGTTACGCTGGCATAACAAAAACATATATTTTTAATTGGATGCAAGTACCTTCCTACTTAGCTGAGGAAAAAAGCTAAATATAGTGTTCTATTATAGCAGCGCATTCAATTTATAAACAGCAGCTGATTTCTTTTAAATAAGAACTCGCAAATTAAGAATTTTTTGAAGACGTTGTTAAGCAGGCAAACTGTGTTTATTTAAAACACTGCATGTTCTCAGTGAGTGCTAGTCACCTGACTGCTCGTGTGAACTAGGTATTAAACCATACGACAAAGATTATTTCACAAGACGATGCTATTTTAGTTCTGGCTTCAGTAT
Organism: Lacanobia wlatinum; assembly: GCA_947578705.1. Classification (NCBI taxonomy): domain Eukaryota; kingdom Metazoa; phylum Arthropoda; class Insecta; order Lepidoptera; family Noctuidae; genus Lacanobia; species Lacanobia wlatinum. The sequence goes on along the minus strand of OX388028.1, from coordinate 7,349,820 downwards.
CAACGCGTGGCATACATGCCGCACCAAACCACTGTGTGCACACAGTGCAAAATACAGTAACACAGATCGTGACCGACCTTGAAATGCCGGCCGTATTGCAAAAGTGTTGGGTTCAGCGGTCATTCACCCCTGTCAGCTGGGATTTTCGCTCCCCCATCTATTCGCGTCGAGCAGGTGTTACGGCTGTTACGTATTCCCTTTAACAAACAATTTTAACGTCACTTTTTTCCCGTTTTCACGCTGTTACGTGATAGTATAGCATGCATACAACGTGAAATGAAGCTCGCCGCGTTGACTCAAATAAAATTGGAACTGAATTCGGCGGGTATCGAACCCTTGCCAACATTTTAACCACACTGTCTCCCACATGTGCTGTAATGATTCCGTGAAAAAACGCGATTGCGATTGTTTCAAATATTTTAATGCTTTTCATTCTACAATTACTTATAGATTATTCTCACCTACTTTGAAATCCAATGTTCAGTGATATTTTCATCCCCAATAAAGAAGAGTATAAATTTTGACAGATAAGTTGTTAGTTTCTAGTTCAAAACAAGTTTATATCGTAACAAAAATAAATCAAGAAAATATCCAAATTACCCTAGAATATTAAGGAAGTTTGTATATCTGCGATTTACCTGCGTATTTACCAAGTCGCTAAAATCTATATTCTATTGCGTGGCTGTAATGATATTTTCCGCAATAAAATTAGTACTTAGACGTTCTACATATTTTCTACTGTATTTTCTATTGAATGAACTACTTCGTTACGCAACTACTATCTAGCGGTGACCCGATGAGATTACTTATATAACAATTTTGCTGAGTAATTTTCTTACTGTTATGTGAACAAATTACTTAGATTTTTTATAAAACTACGATACTCATACTGACAACATAACAAGACAAGACAAAACAACGTCTACTAAAATATTTAGTAATAGATATGGCCAAAAAAAAACTTCTTAACTCACTTAACCTAAATATTTATCACAGTCTAAAACTTCATCTACAAATGGTAACAAAATATATTAAAAAATAACTACTTACTTATTATAAAACTAAGGATATTGATAAAATCAATACCTAGAAAGATATTAAAAAAGAAATAGACAGATCATACTAAAACAAAATGTAACACATAGGTAATAGATTTTCCACTCATCTTCAGTTTCCGTGCTCCACTTAGCGTTACTCTATTGTTTTTAATTTCCTATATGCTACATCGTTACATAAACATACGACCGAGATAAACTGATAAAGCAAACACGTGTTTGACCTTGCTAAGCGTTATCACTCGGTGCAGCAACAGATAGACAGTCGGAAGATAATCAATTTAATTAGGAGCTGCTGATAACAGGAGCAGAAGTAATAAAACTGTATAATGGAGTATGACCGTAAACGAAGCAAAAGGAGCATTAAGGATCGTAGCAGGTAGCTCTAAGTAGTATCTGACTACCTCCATGGGTAACTGGCGTGAGTTTATTTATGTGAAGTATTGTAATAATGAAATTTTCAACTCAACTGATTTAGAAGCCAATAACGTGACTGCAACTAATGAAGCGAAGAAAATTTATGAAAACCGGTTCCTTATTGATGCTGGTTGGCAAGAGATTGCAGTAACGATTGTGCTGAAATATTCATTGAATGGACTTATTTATTAATGCGTATTGTTCAGATTTATTAATGTATCAAGGATATATTTTTAACCAGAAACAAAAACTACAAGCAAAACTACTCGTAGAAGAAAATCAAAAGAAGGGGTTTACAGTGCTCCACTACTAACAATCTGAGCTTAACAGGTCAGCTAGTCTATTCTGTAAGAAACTATTTCGATATCGAGCTTCACCTGAGTGATAAAACTCACAAAGTGAGCTTTATTGCACACAACATAAAGATCTTCATTTGAAACTCACCTCGAATTCTACTGTCGAGATACGAAAATGTTGTTAGAGAATAGCACTACAGATTGGCAATAACCTGTGAATCTACTATTTAAAATCGAAAATCTGATTACAGGTATCAAAAGTGCCCTACATTCTACAAATTCTTGGAAGCAATAAATCTACTCACGAAATTGCCTTTTACAAGTTTAGATAAAGTTTCCGAAGAATTTAATCACGATACGTTACGATGTTAACGTAAAATTTAGTCATTAGTCAGAGTTATCAATGCTTTTATTATCGTTTATCATATTCTATGTCGTATTGTAGTAGTGTAAAATATATTCTTCATTTCAGTAGCATCTTCAAACAAGACACGTTGTGATTAAAATTAGAATTATAGTTTTACGAGAGACGCTTTAAAAATGTCATGAAACAAACCAGAGGCCTTGGGTACGTCATGCTCTGCGATTCTGTTTTTTTTTTCCGGCTACACATAAAAAACAGACTTGGACCAGGATCCATACGATGCTGTTTGGTTTAAAATATTTATTTCAGGCGAAAAGAAAAGATTAAAATTAATATGATAAAATGTTACGAAGATATAATGGCGTAATTTCCATGTCGTGTTCTTTCTTCTTTCTTTTTTTTCTTTCAAAGAGACCAAATTCACAGAAGGAGTTTCCCAAGGATCTATCCTAAGCCCTTTCTAATTTTGCTGTGTTGATTATAAAGAGTAACAAGTTTGAATATTGCTCCAATTGCCGCTTAGTTAGTCTATTTGCAATGGATCCCTAGTGCTTAAGTTTGTTTACTCGTGCAAAGATAAATGTTAGTTTAAAACAAATACTACTGATTTCTAAGCAATTCGGTTTACTCCCTGATCCACCGAACCACTTCAGTTAAGGAAAGGATTTCCCCAACCAAAGCATAATCGTTTGCGAATCATCCTAGACCAGTGGTTCTTAACCAGTGGTCCGCGGACCACTGGTGGTCACTGGCTGAACCTGAAGTGGTCCGCGAAGCCATTCTATAATGCAATATTTTCGCAAAGCTGAGTAATTTCAATGCAAGGGGTCAAAATAAAGAAGTGATTGAATCACTTCTTTGCCTGCATGAATTAGAATACTTACATTTTTTTGAGAAAAATAACAATGTTTCTTCCAAAGTTTCGAAATAGTGCTACACGCTACCTAACGTTGTTTCATCGGTATATCTATGCCAGCAGAGGTTCTTGGCGCTTCTGAAAATTTTAAAGACAAGCACCAAAATCGGCTGGATGTCAGTATTGGCAAATGTTTGGTATTGAACAGCGCTGAATTGGATTCAAATGTTAGTTAAGATTATGCAGAAAAAAAAATCTACCTACTATCTATTACCTCCGAAAAGTTGGTGGTCCATGGGAAGACGGAAAGCTCAAATGGTCCCTTATGACTAAAACGTTAAGAACCACTGTCCTAGACCATAGAAATTATTGTTCTATGTTCAGTATATAAGTACTACAACAAGATTACTACATCCTGTCGGTCTCTCTGGTCTTCTAGGCGTGAAACTTCGTAATTGTGTTGTTTATAGTGTCCGTGATTATAAAATATTGCTTTGACGCTCTTTAAGATCGATTTCTGCCATAAATAACTGAGCGACCGTGACCATGTTGTTATCTGTATGGCACACGTCTTATGTAAGACTTATGCGGTTAGTTCCTGCTTTTGTAGCCACAAATATTCGGAAGATAAGTAGTGTCTCTTCATTTTTATCAGTAGAGAGTTCAAGTTCGAGAGTTGCTTTAAGTGCATAATTAGAATAGCTGATTCCTATATCTTAACGATTGTTGTTCGTAAAGATAAAACTAAGGTCATTGAATAACTATCTCTTTAACTAGCAGACTGGGTATTCACAGGTAATTTCCTAATATTGGCTTTAGACCAAGTCTATTTTAAAGGGCCAGCTTGGCAATAACTAGTAAAGCTAAACAAAGAGCTCGTGTTTGAACATAGAAACCACCAAAAATGTATATTGATGACTCTACATTGCTGTTATTTATCCGGACATGCAATTCGTACCTATTAGAAATTATGATCGATCTGCGATCCTTGACTGTGGCTTAGGATCTTCTGTTTATTAGAGCATAAGTCTTCTTCCTTTTCTGCCATCTTTTCTTGTTTCACACAACAACAAATCATAGTCCACATTAATCCCGTTATAGGTAGCTAAAGTGCCACACGTCAATCTAACAGTCTCATGGCTACAAGGTCTCCATTAAAATTCAGGCTTCGCGGTTGTCCTCATTCAATACTGATACAAACAAGCGTACCTTTACAATATAAATAAAAGGGAAAACCTATAATACTGGAGTGTTTTTAAAGAAAAACAAAGCGTCAAACGTTTCAAGACTGTTGACTTTTCAAGCAATAAAGTTGAGTGTTTCAAGAATAGCTGTGACATCGATTTGATACACCTAGGTATGGGCTAGGTATCGAGTAGAAATAAGGTGTGAAGACAATAAGCTTTATTTTTATTGTGAAAATAAAGTGTGATGAACTGGCAGCTAATAAACTTAATTGTTTTATAATAGACGTGTCTATGACATGTCATAAGGATGATATTTATGATATGAATAAACGTACAACTTCCACACATTTTTTATCAATCACAATGCTAGATCGATTGTCTATAAAAAAACATATTTTTATCGTACAACAGCTTAAAATAGTTGATATCTAGTATCTACACTAATATTATAAAGAAGAAAGATTTGTTTGTGTAAACTACTGGACCGATTTGAAAAATTCTTTTAGCATTGGATAGCTACATTATCAGGGAGTAACATAGGCTATATATTATCCCCGTATTCCCACGGGAACGGGAACTACGCGGGTGAAACCGCGTGCTGTCCACTAGTATATTATAATCTAAATAAAGTCTGGTTCGATCTAGACATAGTAGATTTATAGTATTTTCTATGCAAGCCTGGCAGAAGCAAAATGGCTCGGTTGGATATTGCATTCAAACGTAGCTACTGCAATCATAGCGCAGGAAACGAATCCTTTATCCGCACTAGCATATAAGTAACATACCTATACGTATGTAGGTACCATGTGCATATAGGCTAAACTATGTACTTATACGTATTAATACTAGTTAGTCTATGCAGTTACTAACTGTGATAGGTATTACGTATTATGAAGTACCTATGGCGTCATGTTTTATGTACCTATGGTAACGTTTTGTTAGGTCATTTGATAAGACATGAATCATAGATAAATGACATCGTAAAAAATATGAATGGTATAATGACTGGGTACTTCTTTAGTGCTGACGAAACTTAAGATCTACTTTTACGAGTTTGCGACCGTGTGCAATGTAGAAAAAGATAAATCTCTCTACAAATTTATTGATTGGGTCTCAACTCAAGGAGGTAGGTCACTACAGGTTCTCAGGCTGCCAACGACGGCAAGAAAGTAGAGCTGTACCTGGGGGGCTACTCTCTAACGAAATCCGTAGTTTCGGGCTTAGTTGCGGGCGGGCGTATTCTACTCCGTATCACCTACAGACTTACGATTAGTCCCGAACCCGAACTGAGAATGAATGACAACACGATTTCACAGTAACTGTCAAATCGTGTTATCATTAGTTCTCAGTGGTTAGGTGATACGAAGTAGAAAATGCCCGCCCGCAACTAAGCCCGGAACTACGGATTTCGTTAGAGAGTAACCCCCCTGACCCCGACGTATCAGGGCAAAGAAAATAAATAATTAATAGGGATCTGATTTGCTAGAAATCCAAAATTTTAAAGAAAATAAGGTTACTATGAATCATGCTCTATAATAAGTTATAAATATCACGGTTGATGCTAGTTAATCCTTTTTTTATGTTTCTTATCATTCAAATCGGCCATTTGCATCCATTTGTGTTTCTTTAAAGCATTTGAGACGGTGCGCAAACTCCATGCTAGTTTGCATTCCGCGTTGACATCCAAGCACACGGCAACACCCTCAATCAACTTGTCTTTTATTAGGATCATTAGGAATAAACGACATTACTATCAGATAAGCTCTATCGTGTATCGGTATTATCACGGCATGGCAGTGTGAGGAGTCACAGACGCTGCGCCTTCCACGCGTGATCGCTCCGTGATAGATTACTATCAATATCGTCTAACGCATGCCTCGTCGTAACATACCATATAATTTATAGACACGGTATCTTAATCTGGTGTTAAATGTGGAAAATTAGCAGCTTTGCCGGAACATCCCTTGTGGTCATGTCATTTTACAACCTATGCTTGTGAAAATTGCTTGGCTGAAGAGGATTTGATTGTGATAAAGTCTTTTGCTATTTATAATTGAGGCCGTTAGCGCAAAAGTGACCGAAGCTTGAGATAGGCAGTATGAAAATAAGGGGGGTTGTAAATTCATGAATTTAAATTATTTTTATAACTTTAACAACACCATCTGTTGACGATAGGTGAAACAAGAAATAGGCCAGTTTTGCATAAATTTTAGCATTAAATATTAACATATACTGTATGGTGGAAATAAATAAATAATAATAATATTTAATTAATTAAAATTGAGGGTTAGGCCACTTTTGCGCTGACAGCCTCAATTATAACACGCTTGGTTTATCAATAAGTAGGTTTACTGTATCTCGTTTAGGAAAACAGATTTTGTCAAAAAAAAAATACTTCCAATCTCCTTCGCTTGCCTAGCACTGTCCAATACAGAGTTCTTACTTAAGAGTACTATAGTATTACTATAGTACCTGGATGGCCGAGCTTTGCTCGATATTTTTTTACGACGTTTTCTAAAATTTAAACTTGGCTAGATCGATTTTTCGCTCCCGAAACCTCCTCTATAAAAAATTTCATGAAAATCCTTGGGAGCCGTTTCCGAGATTCAGATTATCTATACTTCTATATATATACTAATATATAAAGCTGAAGAATTTGTTTTTTTGCTTAAACGCGCTAATCTCAGGAATTACTGAAAAATTCTTTCAGTGTTAGATAGCCTATATATCATCACACTATGGCCAATAGGAGCGGAGCATTCATGAAAAATGTGAAGCAGATGAAGTTGCGCGGGTTAACCAGTATATATATATATATATACAAGAATTGCTCGTTTAAAGGTATTAGATAATTACAGATTATATATTCTAAGGACTGTAATTGTATACTCTTGAGGTTCCTACTGATCCTTAGTCTCTCAGGGAACTACTTATACGATTTCAAAGTTTGTTGCGACGTGTTTCCATACTACCTGCACACCCCCTTTTACAATGACGATGGACGTTACCACAGTGGATCTAGATCAATTGGACATTTTTATAAAATCTACGATTCACACTAGGTAACAGCAAATCAAATTATATTGATGATCTGTCGATGGCATCGACCCACATTGATAAAGTGGGTGTGGTAAAACCTTACCCAGTAACAAGACGTTAAGCAAAAATGATGAAATATGTAAAAAATCGTTTGCAAAAACGACTGACGTAAAACGTATCTAGATAACGACTTATTTCGGTGTGTATGACTTTGATTATGATAAATGATAACCGATGAGTAGGTAGGTAGACGAAATTCCAGACGCCACCAATATTTATTCACTCTACCGGTTTCGTCCTGAGTTTCACGCATAGGCTTTACATAGTACAACCTACATAATTATTTTTAACGCCTAATTATGTGAACAGTGCGTGCGAAAAGTCCGGCTTTTATATTTTCGCGAACTCCTAATTTTGTGATCAGTGCGTGCGAAAAGTCCCGCTTTTAAATTTTCACGAATTCCTAATTTTGTGATCAGTGAGTGTGCAAAGCTCAGCTTTCCATTTTTAATGAAAGCCTATTTTTGTGATTAGTGAATGTGAAAAGCTCATCTTTCCAATTTTCATGAACGCCTAATTTTGTGATCAGTGCGTGCGAAATGCCCGCTTTTAAATTTTTACGAACTCCTAATTTTGTGATCAGCGAGTGTGAAAAGCTCAGCTTTCCAGTTTTCATGAACGTCTTATTTTGTGATCAGTAAAGGTGAAAAGCCTGGGTTTTCAATTTTCATTGCCAATGTCAGTTTTGAATAGCAATATTGTTATATGAAGTGGATTCCGGATTAAATTTATATATCGTCAAGTGAGTTATAAATTAAATGATTAATTTATTTCATCGATGTTCGGACAAGTACCGAATATGTTCTACTTGCGTGAGAACATCGAACTCTCCTCCAACTTAGAAATTTTATTACACTCCAGTAACTACATTTTCAAAGCTTGGCTATATCATCCGGTCTATTCTGCAACGTGGTTCTGTAAATATGTCGAAGTGTAAACTTAGGCGAGGTGAACAAGTGAGCTATCAAACCATACAAACAAGATGGAATGACAGCGCACTTGTCGTTCACTCCACTTAAGTGTACACGGTGAGATGTCGACAATTCGACAGAACATGTAGACCGAATGATAACCTCTCACCACTGACATAACAACTGAATTGAACTGTCACTTAATTTTCAGTTCACCTAAGATTACACGGTAAGATGTTTACAACGGGTCTAAAAAGGCCACTTTAGCAGAATCAGAAAGCACATCACGCTACCAGTCACTGTCAAATCCCAATCAACTTTGAAACTAATGCGTTAGAGATAAAGATGAAAATGAAATTTGACAGATTGTTGTGTTTTGTGTAAATATGATTCTGCTAAAGTGGCTTTTTTAGACCTTACTGCACGAAATCATTCTATCCAACCTTGAAACGCCCTCTGCAGTCAAATCGCGGTAATATGAAATAATATCTACGTAGCGTGTCGGTGTTGTTATTTCAACAACTATAATAGAAGGCCATGTTAATTACTATCAAATGATGGTGGTACATAAACACTTCGCTATTGTATTGTCTGTTATGTTTATTGAGACATATGCAGCCATGCATAGATCGTATTTCAGTAAAGTTAAGTGAGCAATTTTCTTGGAACAAACTTTTTGTTGCGGGATAGAAAAATATACATTAGTGTATAGTTTAAAGTCTGTGGTATATAAATCTTCTAACGTAAATGATAATTGAACTATTATGCCGCAAATTGATTTTATTATTATAAATTCAATTTGTGGCATAGATATTCTAGCTTCAACATGATTAATTAGGGAAAACCTAACATAGCAATATTGTCACCTGCAAACAGGCGAATTACACTACCTATTTATTATCCTAATAGCATTTGTCAGTGATATTTACCTATATCAAAAAAAGCGTAGGCAGTTACTAGATTCCACTTTCCTGAATAGAGAAATCCTATTGTCCTTAGGTACCTATTACCATGGGCGTAAATTCGGGGGGATAAGAGAAATCCGAACCAACATCCTCTTAATGTACGACGTCAACAAAAAATATCGGAATATTGGACGTATTCAGATACATAAATATCATAGTCCACCTTCGCTGCATGCCTTGTCCATGTGAGCCATGTGAGGACCTTATGGCTGCGTCATTGAATGGTGTTACCGTTGCCAAACATAAAATTTAATCACTCTATTGGTCACACTAGGTATTTTTTCTGTATCGTGGGTGCGTTCACAAACATACAAACTCACATACACAAACAGCCAGACCCGGAACAACTATCTGTAGGCCAAACAAATATTTGTTCCGTGCGGGAGTCGAACCCGCGACAGGCAGCGCAACAGCCGATCGCTCAGCCACTGCGCCAACCGTGTCGTCCCGCGGGCTCCTCCCCTCCAAGTGAACGCTATAGCCTGTGCTTTCTGTACATGTGTTTTTTTTTTCTTGCAGAATAATGTCTCGCAGAAGATTGCTGATAGGCGGCGCGGCGGGCGTCGCAGGCGCAGCGCTGACGGCGTGGGCACTGGCCGCCGATGACTCACCCGTGGTACGTACCGAGGAAACCCGGCATTATCGCTCCCCCTGATAACGTAGCAGCGCAGCTTTTCCTTTCGCCGATTTTAATATCAGCCGTGTGTAGTGACCGACAGATTCGGATTATGGGAGATAAGATTGTCGGTGGTGCTATTTTTGGTTGCTTAGATAAGGGCTTTGTCTTTCGAGTTCGGTTGATGATGAAAAGTTAATGAAAACTAATACTGTATTAACATACAGACGCCAGCACATCAAGCTACCTGAAACTGTCAAATTTTACCAATCAACCTTGAACCTAACGCTTAAGCGATAAAGTTCAAATCTATTAAAGAAAGTTTGACAGATTGTTGTAGCTTGATGTGCTGGCGTTTGTACCTTGTGAGCTAACTACGGTTGGTTATCCGACGTCGGGCATTGAGAATGGCAGAACAGATCGTTGCTATCGCGGGTGGAACTTAGATGAGGGTAGCACAGGAGTGTGGGGTTTGGCTATGACAAAGAGAGACTTATGTCCAGCAGTGGACAAAATCGGGCTGGGAATGATGATGACGAAGCCCATGGCAATAAGATAGAACTCTGGCATAAGGCTATGCTTTTGTTAGCATTATGTGTAGGAACATGATATCGAAATCTTAGCCTCGGGCCCATCTAAATTCAAAACTCTACAATAGAGGGAGGGGTGGCTAGACGAATAAATATTTGAGTCCAGTCTAGAGGCATTGAGTGAAAGACATTTGAAACCCGAAAAACAAGCTTAAAACTCATACCTCTTCGTCCACAGGAATGGTACAGACCCTCAACGGTAAAAGCGACAACGGCGCGCAAGAAGCGACCTCTTCCGACTCGTGACCATCAAGTTGCTTCTCTGCAAGCAGGACACACCTTCGATATCCTCATCATTGGTGGGGGCGCCACTGGCGTGGGATGTGCGCTAGATGCGTGTACAAGAGGTAAGCAACTATGACACTTATTTACTATTTGATAAGAGCGTTAAAAGTAGCGAACAGTTGGCTTCTCCACAAGCAGTACACATCTTCGATATCCTCATCGTCGCGTGTGCTAGATGCGTGTAGAACACGTAAGCGACTTAAGCCCTTATATACTACTATATAAGAGCGACGATCAGGGGGTCCCTTACCAGCAGGACAAACCTTCGACATCCTCATCGTTGACGGAGGCGCCACGGCGTGGGATGCGCTCTGGATACGTGTAAAAGGTACACATATAGGCAACTATAACCCTTATCTACTACTAGATAAGAACGTTAATAGCGACCATCGCGTAGCGTCCTTATAAGTGGGATATACCTGTGATATCCTCATCTTTGTTGGAGATCGCCGGGTGCAGGATGCGAGCGCGAGGTAAGCAACAATAACCCTTTGCCACAACAATATAAGAGCGTTATAAGTGACCAAGCCTTACACGTGCCCGTAGATTGCTCACCTTGCGAACCGGGCCCATTTATGACATCCGGGTCGAAGGAGGGTCTTATGAAAATTGGATCAAGGCATCTATGAGTGCGGTGGATATTAATGCGCGTCCTTCTATACTTACTTCCTTACTAATATTATTAATACGAAAGTAACTCTGTCTGTCTGTCGCGCTTTCACGCCAAAACCACTGAACCGATTTAAATTAAATTTGGTACAGAGATAGTCTAGAGCCTGAGAAAGGACATAGCCTACTTTTTATCCCGGTTGTATGTTCCATAGGGACCACGCGGGCGAAGCCGCTGGCAGAAGCTAGTATTATTATAAATGCGAAAGTTTGTGAGGATGGATGGATGCATGTTTGTTACTCTTTCACGTCAGAACGCCTGTTAGGATCTTCATGAAATTTGGCACAGAGGTAGATTATAATCTGGAATAATACTAAGGCTATATATATATCCCAGAAGTAGGTATATGCCCTGGAGATCACGCGGGCGAAAGCTAGATGCCTCATAAACACTTGAGGCACTACGGTACAATTAAATCATTATATTTTCTTACTAGCTGACCCGCGCAACTTCGTCTGTGTCACATTTTTCATTACTGCTCCGCTCCTACTGGTCTTAGCGTGATGATATAGCATTCCTCGATAAATGGGCTATCTAACACTGAAAGAATTTTTCAAATCGGACCAGTAGTTCCCGAGATTAGCGCGTCCAAGCAAACAAACAAACTCTTCAGCTTTATACATATATTAGTATAGATTTGTAGTTAGGCAGTTGTACGTGCCGATGCCGTAATCAGAATGGTTTAATTGATTAGCGGACCGATAGAGTGACTACTACTATGCTTTACTAGATAGATCGTTAAATTGAGTAGGTCGGCCGTTAAACGTTATTTATGAGACGAATAGTACCATTATGTGCACAATTTTTTTACGACAGTTTTAACAAGCAGTAGGAATCGGAAGTATGTTTTCCGATTCCTACTGCTTGTTAAAACTGTCATAAAACTGACATACATAATTTAATTAGAAGTTGGGAAAGGCCGATTTTCCAACAGACTTGACTGACAAAATTAGGCTTCAACTTACTAAGGTAATGTCTGTGTTTCCAAACGCTTACAATCCTAATCTTGAAGAGAATAGGATTGTAAGCGTTTGGAGGTTAGGTTAGGTTAGAGTGAACAGGCTCCTTCTGTGTAAGCTCGCTCCATCGTAGACTTTGTCTCTGTCATCTCTGACCTAGACTAGAGTCAAGAGCAAACTCATCACAAATAAAAAAAGAAAAAAAAGAAAGGTAGGTGCCATTTAAACTTGCATTATAGTACATTGACCTTTGCCTAATATCCCTTCGTAGATACCGGATCAATAAATTATAAACCGTTTTTTATTACTAGAGAACGTAAAGGATCACGATAGAAGTTGATTCAGGACAGCTTTATGTCTTCAGTTCTGTTTTTAGGGTTCCGAAAAAAAAAGGAACCCTTATAGGATCACTCGGGTGTCTGTCTGTCTGTCCGTCTGTCACAGCCAGTTTTCTCCGGATCTACTGGACCGATTCTGTTGAAATTTGGTACACATATGGACTTCTATGACCCAAACACGGACGCGTTACGTAAATCATTAAATTTTTAGTATGGGGGTCACTTCAGGGGGTCAAGCTAGAAAATTAAAAAAAAAAGTTTTTTGAACAATATTGTGTGACATATTAAATGAAAGGCCTTACTATGATGGTTTTAATTATATTTTTTTCATTATTTTAAAATAAATGGTTTTGAAGTTACTCAAGAAATTAGACGAAAAATGACCATTCCCCCCCCCTATGTCCGAAACTACTGAGCCTAAAATTAAAAAAAAAAATGGAGATCTTTACCTAAAGATTACAGGAAACCCTATTAGAAGTCTGTAGTGTTAAAATAACATGTTAAAAATTTAATTCGTTCGGAACCCTTTGCACGCGAGTCCGACTCGCACTTGGCCAGTTTTTAATATCAAGAAAGAAAATAAATGTAGGGGGTCAATAACCGTTATTGCATTAATATCTGGCGCCTACTATAACACCCCATTTCCGGAACGAAAATCAACATTTAACTTTGATGAGACATTGGTGTAAGTTTCAAAAACTTTATGTAAGTCAATAATTAATAATTAGTTAATAATTTATATATTTTGACATCTATTCTTACTCTTTGACATCCTCGATAAACAGTGTGTTTTATGATTTTATATTTAATCGAGACATCTGAAATATTGTTATTTTAATTCAATTGCAATCAATTCCTATGTTATGCTGCATATCTGTATGCACCTAATATTGAAATTTGCACGCCACAATTGGCAGAATATGATGATACCACTAAATAATTTTGAGACCATTGTACCATATTCTAACAAATAAATGATTATGATAGATGTAGGGGGTCAATGACCGTTATTGCACATTTATCTGGCGCCTACTATAACACCCCATTTCCAAAACAAAAATCAAAATTTAACTTTGATGAGATATTAATTAATATTAGTTCCAAAAACCTTATGTGGGTTTTATATGATGAACCGGGAAACGTTTACACCCACCTCAAAATGAGTAAAAACCTAACATAATCTGACATAAATGCATCGTATTAGTGTATTGCACAAAAGGTACTGTAGTGCTATTCTGTAACAACATTTTCGTATCTCGACAGTCGAATCCGAGGTGAGTTTCAAATTAAGTCCTTTATGTTGTATGCAATAAAGTTCATTTTGTGAGTTTTATCACTCAGGTGAAGCTCGATATCGAAATTTTTGTTTACAGAATAGACTAGCTGCTACTGATTCGCAAACTAAGCTTGAGCTTGTATTTTGCGAAACAGTGTTCAGCCGCAGGAGGATTCCCATAGTAAAATACGAATACAATGGTTTGAATGTCGCTGCAGTAGACTTACAATATATTCGTTCATAAAACCAGCCGCTTCTTTTTTAACTTTCGCTTTAATCAATATTGCGGGGATTCAGGGGTAGCCCTAACAGTATTTTAGCTACACTGGCGGGCAAGCTTGATGGAACATTTATCAGGCTCTGGGCTGGCAGGCATGAGCGTGCACATGTTCATGTAGCCAATCAACATGTTTAATTATTGTATTATTAAGATATTGATTTTACTAACGTAGGGCGGTGAAGCGCAGTTTTCACTGTCAAACTATTATCGACATTGTCCTCATTGAAATTATATCTAAAATCAATGAACACAACAAATAATTCGTGAAGAGCATCGAAGCGACTACGTGTTATTTGATTTTAGATATTATTTCAATGGGACAATGTCGAAAATAGTTTGACTCTGCGGTGCGCTCCACCGTATGTGTGCCCATAGGCTAAGTTCATGCGAACATTATATGGATCCCTTGGTCTATAATAAAAAAAATGAATTTATAGAGAACCTCTAAAATTGATCAGCCCTTCTAACCACCACTCCCATTCCAGGTCTCCGCACAGCCCTGGTGGAAGCTGACGACTTCGCCAGTGGCACGTCCAGTCGCAGCACGAAGCTCATCCACGGAGGAGTACGGTACCTTCAGAAAGCCATCATGCAACTGGACTACGACCAGTACAAGATGGTGAAGGAGGCTCTGCATGAGAGAGCTAATATGTTGGAGGTGGCGCCACATCTGACACGACCTTTGCCTATTTTGCTGCCCGTTTATAAGTAAGTTGGTGATTTTATTTAGCAACTTCGCCTGCGTCACATTTTTCATTCATGCTCCGCTCCTATTGGTCATAGCGTGATGTTATATAGCCTATAGCCTTCCTTGATAAATGGGCTATCCAATACTAAAGATTTTTTCAATTCGAACCAGTAGTTCCTGAGATTAGCGCGTTCAACCAAACTAGCAATCTCTTCAGCTTTATAAAATTAGTATAGATATCCGTGATTGAGAAAGCACGTAAAGCTATTGACAGCTGCAGTTGTCATTTGATACGTAGTCAGGGGCCCGAAAGTCTAGCATAGTCTTATGTGGGTGATAGACGTACGATCAAGTACGCGTACTTATGGCTCGACGAACTTTTTCGCTCGTGTGTCACACTAAGTACGCGTACTTAAAAACAAGACGCGTAGAGACTAAGCTCGTCGAGCCCTAAGTACTCGTACGCGTACTTGCTCGTACGCCCACTAACTCTGTACCTACTTCTTAGTAAAGTGGATGATACTTTACTAAGAAGTAGGTACCGAGTTAGTCAGTAAATGGATTGTAGAAGTCAGATAGTGACCACGCAGTGGCGTACCGGGTTTCTTCCTTACTAACTACGCCACTGAGTCCATGTTAAATACTGGTAGTGAGCTGTAGCCCGGTTAGACTTAAATGAAGCCGACCCGAAAAGTAGTTGGGAAAAGGCGAGGCAAATTATGAATAAAATAAAACGTACCTTGCATTTTTTTTAAAGATGGGTGTCAGACTCTTACTGACTAAAACCCATCCGTGTTCCTCCTAGTGCCCTTTGCGTTCCAGGGCTATGGTGCCTCTTTCGAACAAAGCCCGCAGCCCAAATAAAACGTACCTAAAGTACCTATATCACAAAAAAGGTTGCTGTATGTATAGTGATGGCTTAATTAACTTAATGTGTTATTAAACTGCCGTGCCCAACTCCGAAAACCTGGTAATTAATCAATTACGTTGTAAACAATAGTACAAGCTGTAAGCCCATAAAAGTAAAGTAACATTATACGAGGGCACAATTGGCTTGTGTTATCTACCAGGGCCCCAAGTCTGCTATTACAATAGTGTCAGAATGGTCTCATAATGATTTCATAATGGTCGATTTTGACAAGTTATGCCAGATTTCTTTTATATATGTTTTTAAATATTATTTATTAATTTGTCATTATGTACGAGATTACCATTCTATGCCATTTCTTTCAATGGAGTGTCAGTGGAAAGTAATAATGACGCTTTTATATTAGTAGATTACCAAACCTGTCAAAATCGACATTATGAAATCGTTATTAAACCATTCTGACACTATTGTAATAGCAGACTTGGGGCCCTGAACCATTGTTGTTTCAATCCTGAGTCTCCTCAAATCACATTCTTAAACTACATTGTTTAAAGAACGCATGTTATTTATTTAGCGCCGCTTAAAAGTCACGTGTGGATTTCTTAATATGTAATCATTGATTCTTTATTGGTTAAATAACTTGGCACTGTATTGTGCATTATTATAGTCTCACTTTTGACTCACCGGATTTGGCTTTGTTTTGTTTATTTACAATCAATAATTTGGCGCTGGTTCTGTTTACCATCGTTTGAGCCAAAATTCCAGTGCTGTGTGCTGGATTCTCCTAAAAAGATAGCTTTGAACTCATATTAAATTGTCAAAATCTTATTTTCATCTATACAAAGATTGGCCATCCCCAGACAAAAAACAATCCATCGAGTTCATTTTTAACCGACTTTCAAAAAGGAGGAGGTTCTTAATTCGGCGGGTATTTTTTTTTATGTATGGACATCGATTACTCCGAGGTTTCTGATCCGATTTCTATGATTCTTTTTTAGTTCGATGCGGTATACTTGCCGTTTGGTCCCGTAAATAAATTGATCCAGTTTGGTTCAGTAGTTTTTTTTTATGAGCATTTTTGCTTATTTCAATTTCTGCGTAGACGAAGACGTCGTCCGAATATTATCACTTAAAAGTGTAAAATAAAAAACATTTTACAAAAAAATATAACCGACTTCCAAACAAAACACTACAAAGTATAAAATAACCTAAATTTCGGAAGTCGGTGTTAAAAAACAAAGAAACAAAACCAAAAACACCGACTTCCGAAATTTAGCCTATTTAATACTTTGTAGTGTTTTGTTTGGAAGTCGGTATAAGTACTAGTAATAAGTTTTTTTAATTCCTAGAAATACCTTTACTTATAGATTATGCGTAGTGTTAGGGCATGTATATATACATCGCAAAAAAGTTCCTCTTATCTCTCAAATACAGTCATGTGGTGAATCTTGGGTGATGGTAAAAGGGCAACAACAGATTTTCTGTCTATTTTATCTGCAGAACCCCTTATACAACGTAACAGAATAAACGCAATACCTCTTAAGGGAAAAAAAAATCAACTGTTCAGTACATTTTGTCGAGTTATACACACAAATAATGTATGGGGGAGTCGATACTTTTTTCGCGATTTCAGTTTTGGTCCATTTCAGTTTTGGTGGTATAGTGAAAGTTGTTCATAATTATGAGTTCAATGACCCCTTAAGAGGTATTGCGTTTATTCTGTCACAGGTTGTATTTTCCAAAAATAATTGGGCTCGACAGGTCTTTTGAAGACGCCTCCCTGCAATAAAAGTATAGGCTGACAAAAAAAGTTACAATAATAATAATAAATTCATTTATTTGCAAACATGTGTCACTGTTACATAAAAGCTCTGCTTCCTGAACTAGGTAGTTAACGTGTATCTCAGGAGACAGTTCCCCTCCTAATTACATTATACATTTTGTTTACATGCTAGGTACAATGCTAGTTAAAACATAAAAAAACTGGCCAAGTGCGAGTCGGACTCGCGTGCAAAGGGTTCCGAACCAATTTAATTTTTTTAACATGTTATTTTAACACTGCAGACTGCTTATAGGTTTTCCTGTAATCTGCATTTTTTTTAAATTTTAGGCTCAAGAGTTTCAGAGATAAGGGGGTAAAGGTCGTTTTTGGTCTAATTTCTTGAATAACTTCAAAACTATTTATTTTAAAATTATGAAAAAGAAAACATGTTTGACCCCCAAAAGTGACCCCCATACTAAAAATTTATTTATTTACGTAACGCGTCCGTGTTTGGGTCACAAAAGTCCACATGTATACCAAATTTTAACAGAATCAGTCCAGTAGATCCGGAGAAAACTGGCTGTGACAGACAGACACCCGAGTGATCCTATAAAAATTCGGTGTTTTACGGATGTTCGGAATCCTAATAAAAAAATAATCAATGAAACGTGTGATATTAAAAAATAGCTAATTAGATAAAATATGAAACTTGATTAAAACAAAAGTAAGAAATATAAAAATATGATTGCCCATGTGGTGTGGTGTGTTGTGCATGTTGGAGTGTTTTTGTATGATGGCTTTAATATCAGGTAGCGTCTACCGAGAAAACACTCTAACTTAGGTATTTCTTATTGAGGAATGGTCTTGCTCTGGACCTGATCACGCCTGATGGAAAGCGATGGATGCAGGTCTATGATGGAGCCAGCGTACCCAGAAAATGTTCCCTCTTGCTTTGAAGGCAGATGGGTTATATGAATCAGAATCAGGGGGCTACTCTCTAACGAAATCCGTAGTTTCGGGCTTAGTTGCGGGCGGGCATTTTCTACTCCGTATCACCTAACAACTGAGAACTAATGATGACACGATTTGACAGTTACTGTGAAATCGTGTTTTCATTCATTCTCAGTTCGAGTTCGGGACTAATCGTAAGTCTGATCTAATCGGGACTAATACGCCCGCCCGCAACTTAGCCCGAAACTACGGATTTCGTTAGAGAGTAGCCCCCCTGAATCAGATGTTTATTTGCTCAAAATGTAGGTACAATATAAGAATACTTACACAAACACATAGATCAGCTACATTTTACCTTACGGCATGCAAATCATTAGGTAGAATAATAAAATAAATAGAAAATGTCAACAATGCAAATAGAATTAATTATAATGATAATAATAATAAAAATAAATATTTTTTAATATTTTTTTATAATGAAATATTTAAAAATGTAATGTATATAGGAATATTTATTGAATAAAGGAGATAAAAAAAAATAAAAGTCAAACAAAAAATATCAGTCATTAACAAATTCATTTAATGTCAAGTGTCTAAATTAAAAATTTGCAATAATATGTCCTAAGTAATTATAAAAATCATTTTTATAATGTTGCATCATTTAAAAAGTCTTTCACAGTGAAATAACATTTTTTTAAAGCAGTGCAGTTACCTTAAATCTAAAAATGTGAACAGAATGTGGAGAGGGATATATATTATAGACTGGTCTTATTGCTAATTCAATAATTTCTTAGTCTCTTACTCGCTACTCTTGGAGCCTATTTCAAAGATTTAAAATGCTCATCGATATTTGCTTTTTTAATTCCCAGATGGTGGCAAGTCCCGTACTACTGGTTCGGTATCAAGATGTACGACGTGGTGGCGGGCGACAGAAACGTCAAAAGTTCCTACTATCTATCTAAGAAGAACACCCTCGAGCTGTTCCCCATGCTGAAGTCCGACAACCTGTGTGGAGGGATCGTGTATTATGATGGTGAGCCTCAGCCATAGATCTCTGCACCACCCTAAGGTCGACTGGTAGAAAATACCTAAGGCATTAAGTCCGCCTTTGTACAGTGTTCTTTTACTTGTGCATAAAGTTTTAATAAATAAATAAATCTATGCTAGGATAGGATCTCAATAGATTTACACAGAACACGTATTTTTTTCTGTCGTTAAAATAATTGTGCACTAGCGCTCGGGAATATTGTGATTTACTGAATGTCATTGAAGTTTTTGGAATCGGACCAGTATTTCTTGAGATACCTTACTATTTACACAAGCAAACGTAGTACGACGATAAAAGGCCATCCCTTCCGTGAACCTCATATAGAATAGACTAGTTGACCCGCGCAACTTTGTCTGCGGCACATTTTTCATTAATGCTCAGCTCCTATTGGTCCTAGCGTGATGTTATATCCATAGCCTTCCTCGATAAATGGGCTATCTAACACTGAAAGAAATTTTCAAATCGGACCAGTAGTTCCTGAGATTAGCGTGTTCAAGCAAACAAACAAATTCTTCAGCTTTATATCTATATACTAATATATAAAGCTGAATAGTTAATAGGAGCGGAGCAGTAATGATAATTGTGACGCAGGCGAAGTTGCGCGGGTCAGCTAGTATTAGTATAGATTCCTAATTAGTCAATCGATAGCAGTATGCATAGTTACAATAAATCAACTAGTTACAAAGTAAACAAGGAAGTATATAATCATTATAAGTACTTTGCGGCTTGACTTATATGACGTTCAAGATTAAACCCCTTAATATCGCTCAGCTTCAAATGTAAATAGTTTTATGAAGTTAATAAGAAAATTGCATCAAGTGGAGATAGGAATATATGTATAATAAATTTTATTATTTGTTGCCATAGCGGCAATAGAATGACACACTCTGTGTAATTTCTCTGTCTACCTATTACGGTTCTTGAGATACAACCCTCTGACAGACAGACGGACGGACAGCGGAGGCTTAGTAATAGGGTTCCGTTGCAGTGGCGGTACCTTCATATAAGCCCAAAAGCCCGGCATGCCTTACTAAAATGCTCGATAGAGAATCAATATCAAACCCAAACTATTTAAAAGTTCGCGCGCTTAATTCTTATTAAAATAACACAAAGTATTACCTATGCCACATTACTATATAACTACACATCGCGATTGTTCGCGCGCAGAGTATCTCGCTTACACGTACCGGCTTTTACCGGGCTTTCAAATACTATCTCCGTCACTTTCGCACTTATAGCGATGTGCCGTATAACGAGTTCTAAACCTTGCGCGTCTACAAATCGATCAGTATGGACGATTAAGCCGTGCATGCGTATGAAGTTGCACGCGTATGCGTGACCTTGTCACTTTGCCAACTCTGCAGTGTTGCCGTTTTAGCGACGTTGTGTGATCTTGGAGATTTTTAACGAGTTTGGAGACTTTTTTTAAGATTTAGCAAAAATAAAAACTAGCGACTTTTTAAAATAACGAAATTAAATATTCAAGCAATATCTTAAAAATAAAAAAAGTTGCGACATCTAGCTAGATTTTTCATATACCTGGCGACTTTTTTTTGCCTAAATGACAACACTGCAACTCTGCGTAAGTAGTTCTCGACACCCGAGTGCAACTCACTTCAGTTTCATTTGCTTGAGAGTTGAAAAGTTATGTTGTTAAAGTTTTTTGTTTGTTTTCTTAGATTTTCTCAGTGATACAATTGTTTTGGTGACTTGCCTACAACAATGGAGGTAATTTTACCTTGTGAGGATTTAAAATGCGTTCAAGTTTTGATTGGCGAAGATAAGGTAAAATCTTTAAACTTTGCTCAGAAAAAACAGTTAATTTCTTCATTAAAACCGACGCGTAATCTGTGTTTTTCTCAGACTAGTAAATCGCATAAACGAAAATTTAATAGATCAGTGTATAAAACTAGTTGGATTGCTGGCTGTTCGCACACTAATAAGTTGTATTGCTGGTGCTGCATATTTTTTTCGAATAAAGATTCCGTTTGGAATACATCTGGTTATAATGATTTAAATAACATATCTGGCGCCAGTAAAAGGCACGCAAATTCCCATAAACACCTGTGTGCAATGGTTTCTTTCGGTAATTTTGGTAAACAACGAATTGAGACATCTATATCAGTTTATGAGAAAATTGCGATGATACATACGAAGGTACCTACATACTCAGTCGAAAACTGAACTTTCTTTTTTTGAAATCGGTTAAAATTTTATTGGGCTTGCCTTATTTTGAAACCCTAGGCATGCCACTGTTCCGTTGGTTACCCTTTGGGTACGGAACCCTAATAAAAGATTAGATTCTAAATTAATTAATTTTCCAGTCATAGAATTATAAATGATTGATAGTAACTAAATCTTCTTAAATATATCTTAATTCTTCCGTTACTGACTGAGTGACTGACAGACAACACACAGCCGAAACAACTGGTCGTAACAAGCTGTTATTTGGCATTTAGCTTTCCTACACCCCCTAGGGGAGCACTAAGAGATGATATCCTGAAATTCCTACGGTAATAGGGATATGGGCGTACGAAATCGCGGGTAGAAGCTAGTACACAACATATACATTGCAAGAAAATTGAGCGTCAATTTTTCTATAGATATTTACGTATGCCATGTACAATCTCAAATTATATTAAAGCAATATTTTACATGCTTTAAATCTAAACTAATACAATAAAGTGGTAAAATGTTTGTTTTTTTTATATGTTTCTAAAAGGTATTTCCATAATAATTGAACTGTCTAAGGCGTCTTCCTAATACAAAGCGATCATCACGCGAATACGCGATCGTCGCGTTCAAACCGGTAGGCCCCCTCTGTAGGTACGCGTGCGACAAAGCGATCGTGTTTTCCATACAAGTGTACACGACGATCGCGTATTCGCGCGATGATCGTTTTGTATCAGAACGACGCCTAAGGTATAGTCAACTAGACTATGGTAACAAAAACATACTTTCCACTCACCATCCTCCATCACTGGCTCGACATGAACAGTTTCATTAATAGTCGTGGTCCGGCAATGTAAATTCTTTTTCTGACATAAATCTTCAATGTTGCTGATTGTCATAGGCTACTTTTTATCCCAGAAAAATGCATGGTTCATGTGGGATCTGCCACGAGAGCTACGGGAAGATGCTCGTTATTTATTATCCTGAATGGTAACTTAAATGTTATGTACCCACAGGCCAACAAGACGACGCGCGTATGAACCTGGCGATAGCTTTAACCGCGGCCCGCCACGGCGCCACCATCGCCAACCACGTCAGTGTCACTAAGCTCTACAAGACGGCTGGCAAGCTCAGCGGCGCCAGGCTAAAGGTAACTCTAACTACTGTACTATAAGGTTCAATAAGAAATATTAGGGATACAAAGGGATATAGGGCCTTTCGCCTACATTCATCATTACATCGTTGAATTTTCAATAAGCCTTTCTGTCAATCTTACATGATTGACTGTGACCTCAATCTCTGAGCTATTATAAGCCTGTATTTAAAGAACTAGCTAAACGTTTAGTTGACACTTCGCGTGACCCAAGGGCTCGCTTTTACCTCGGACAGAGGATAAGCATTGCCATACAACGTGGCAATGCCGCTAGTCTTTTGGGCTCACTTCCAGTCGACAGCGATGGGGACGAATTTTTTGACGCCATATTATAGTTAGGAGTTTTATTTTCTATTTTAAGTATACATAGTTTGTTATTTTAGTAAAGTGATACTACTGTACAGCCCGTATGGAATCTTTGGGAACAGCAACAGATTTTCCGTTGAATCGGGTCATTCGTTGTCCTGAGTGGCAGTTCATCGGGCTAATAAGAAATGGTTCTTACAGTTTCCAGCAATTACTTAACCAATGAGCATTGCTCGTCCAGAATAAATGCAATTGGTCAATCTTTTTATTAACTCCGGGACATGACAGGATAATTAATAGAAAAATTTACCATTTCAGCACTCTTTAGTTTCTCTTCGCCCTTAACGTAAGCCGTCTTAGTTATCATACGACTAGCTTTTTCCCGCGACTTCGTACGCGCATATCCCGTTTTTTCCCGTTCTCGTTTAGCCTATAGCCTTCCTCATGAATGTGGCTATCATATACAAAAATAATTTTCTAAATCCGACTGGTAGATCTAAAGATTAGCACGTTCAAACAAACAAACTCCTCAGCTTTATTATCTTCTAATACATAAAAATCTCGTGTCACGGTGTTTGTTACCGAACTCCTCCGAAACCGATCGACCGATTTTCATGAAATTTTGTGTGTATGTTCAGTAGGTATGAGAACAGGTTGTTGGGTATTTTTTTTTGTTCGGCAAAACGACGTTTGCCGAGTCAGCTAGTATTAGTATAGATTATGATATGATTATATTAGCAAGAATCCTAATATTCAAACTGTTCCCAGGACGAACTAACCGGCAAGGAATGGGACATCAAAGCCAAGTGCATCATCAACGCCACCGGTCCCTTCACCGACAGCATCCGCAAGATGGACGACTCCACCGTCAAGGACATCTGCTGCCCCTCGTCCGGAGTGCACATCGTGTTGCCAGGATACTACAGGTAATGTGACCAACCTTCTGTGTAAATGTCAACTAGCACAGACAAACCAGTAGTACTATTCTGTAACAAAATTTTCGTGTCTCGAAAGCGGAATCGGAGGTGAGTATCAAATTCGTATAAACATAAGACCTTTATGTTGTATGAAATAAAGCTCACTTTGTGAGCTTTGACACTCAGGTGAAGCTCGATATCGAATTAGTTATTTACAGAATAGACTAGCAGGATATATTTCCCTGGCGCCACAAAATTCGGAGAGCTCCACATAAAGTGTGAAAGATCAAGAAAGAAGAACATTCTGCGTAAATGGAGGAGAATCTTGAAAGAACTCCTCAAAAAACAACTATTTTAAATAATCGATTATTATTATCGATTTTATAATCGGTTATCTTATTTGCTACTAGCGACCCGCCCCGGTTTCGCACGGGTGCAAATTTTTATTTAGCCCAAACTAACAAAGTGAATATCTAATTACCAGAATCAATAATATTGTGGTTCAGGGTGACATTAAAAGTGCAATAGACAACCGTCTACGACGTCTGCTCTCAGGTTATAATTATTTGGTTGCGCGACTTACTTTAATTTTGAGATATCTCCAGGCAATTTTACTCTAAATTAAACACTCATGATGACTAACATATTTACTAAGATAAGGATTTGTACTATATTGGTGAAAACACCTCTGCAAATGAAGCAGTATTTTATATCAAATTTGAATATCATAAAAATGGTTATTGTGAGTCAACCACAAAAAATAGACATATGCTATCACGGACTTTTTCGTAGGTATTGATGTGTTATCTGTAGTACATCGTTTTGTTCTATCATCAATAGTTTTCGCAGCGCACGCGATGTAAAGAATTTTTCAGATCATTTTTTTCCGACTTCTTCAGTAATAATCTTCGTGTATCAGCCAATTTACACAAAACCTTGACAAATTATACTAAAACCTTCCTCGAGAACCACTCCATTAAAAACCGCATCAAAATCCGTTGCGTAGTTTTAAAGCATACATAGGGACAGACAGACAGACGGCGGGAAGCGACTTTGTTTTATATTATGTAGTGATAATGATAATAAAAACTATTGAAGTTCGAAACGATTACTTAAAAACCCGGAAATTACCATATAATTTGATTGTTGTTTGTTTGTTTTTTGATTGTTTTGCTCTTTTTTTATTTTTCTTCATCTATTGTTTTTGTAACTTATACAGGGTTATTTGTAAAACACCAACAACCTCTTAGGCAATGAAAGTAAACATGATTATAAACAACTTTTACTTTGAGCAAACCCCGAAAACTCGAAAAAATATCAGCTGTTTCATACATTTTCATTGGCTAAATATTGCATATTGTATGAAACAGCTGATATTTTTTGCTAACAAATAACCCTGTATGGTGTACATAATAAAAAGTATTCTATTCTATTATTTAATTATTATTTAGTTTCATAAAGAACGTAAAGCCGGTGGTCCCGGCCGCCAAATGGCGGTCGTCAAATAAACCATATCAGAGGCCCTTGAGGCGGTTTAGAAACTCTGACACTAGGGTGTATGGGGTCGTTAGACCTTACTGGCCACACGATAAGAAGAAGTAGATTTATTTTAATTTTTTTTTTTCAATTTATAATTAAAGATAATTTTAATCCATCGCAACCAACTCAAGTATCGACTTGATCGTTGTGTATTTAAAGTTTATTTTGACCAAATAAATTGGAATAAGAGCAAAAAAATGACGATGATGGTAAAATCTTTCTTAATTATAACAACACTGTGATAACAAAGAGTGACTGTAGCACCGTCCTGTGTCGTACAACACTGAAGGTCGGTAATGAGGTGAACTATTAATAATCGAGGTTATTACACGTTAACGATGGACGAGATACTATTTTTAACTAATTTAACATCAATACATTTTTTTTAAATAGACGAATATTAGCGAGTCTATTCTGTAAGTAACTATTTCGATATCGAGCTTCACCTGAGTGACAAAACTCACAAACTGGGCTTTATTGCACACAACATAAAGGTATAATTTGAAACTCACCTCGGATTCCGCTGTCGAGATACGAAAATGTTGTTACAGAGTAGCACTACAGGTTAGATTTCAGTGTTAAAATCTAACAAAGACTTAATTCGACAAATGACGACAACGCGACGGAAAAAAATCTGTTTAGGTTTATTTGTCTTTAGAGGATGGTAGCTGCTAGCCATTCTAAAGCTCATAGGCATACTTTACTGCTCTCCAACAAAATAAACGCAATACCTCTTAAGGGGTCAATTCATAAGTACAATGAACCCTTAAGAGTAGGAGTGTTGGTCCCGTAGTAAAAATTGTTCATAGTGATTTATCATTATGAATAACTTTTACTATACTTGGCCGTAGCTGATGGGCACAACCGACCAGTTGCAATTTCCTACTTCTTTAACCGATAAAAACGCTTGGTCGCAGTCCGGAGCACATGGGGCTGCTGGACCCCGCCACGTCGGACGGGCGCGTGATCTTCTTCCTGCCGTGGCTGAAGGGCACCATCGCCGGCACCACCGACCTGCCCTGCAAGGTCACGCACAACCCCAAGCCCACTGAAGACGAGATTCTCTTTATCCTCACTGAGGTTAAGAATTATTTGAACCCGGATGTTGAAGGTTTGTATTTCATTAGCTTTTGTCGTACGCGCATATCCCGTTTTACTACACTCCCCAAGGAACGTGCCAAAGGGGTTCGATCTTTTTTCTATAAGAGCTGGCATAGCTCGGTGCTCATTTAGATTTTTTATCAAAATCGCAGCGCACAATCTGCCATACATATCAGGGTAGAGGACACTTAAAAAAAATGTTAGCAACATGGTGCCCTAAAGTGACATTGCCGAGATATTTTAAAGTAAAATCGAAAATGTTTAGTTCGTTACAAAATACGTAATTTTACATAAAAAAAGAAAGAAAGAAAAATTTGTATTTGGGACTCGCACAAAACAGACAGACACACACACACACACACACACACACACACACACACATCACACCACACCGAACACCCAACACCCCACGTCGTATATGTATTTGTCCAAAGGGGGAAAAGCAGTTTAACTTTACTATCGAATTTTTTTTATAAAAGTTTGCTCATGACTTCTACTTCTCGTTAAACTCAACCTAAAAACAAGTTTTAATGATTCGCAACAGTTGTTAAACAATATTTGGTGAAATATCCACAACAGACATCATCATTCTCTTTTCTTTTCCTTTATTTGGAAACGGCACTACTCTTTAAGCGATTCACGCGTGACTTAAAGACTGTTGCGCTGCTCTTACGATTAGGTACTTCTAGGCCAGCGTGCTACATCGTCGACCACGTCATCGCTTACCATTAGATGGTAGAGTGGTCAAACGCGAGCCTGAGTTTAAACAAATCTCCTTCATTCCAGTACGTCGCGGCGACGTACTATCAGCATGGTCGGGCATCCGGCCGCTGGTGTCGGACCCCAACAAGCCCGACACGCAGTCGCTGGCGCGCAACCACATCGTGCACGTGTCGCCGGCCGGGCTCGTCACCATCGCGGGCGGCAAGTGGACCACCTACCGCGCCATGGCCGCCGAGACCATCGACGCTGCTATCGAGAGTGAGTACAATGAAGTTCTGATGCTGCCAGTGCCAAGGTAAATTACCTTCAAAAGAAAAGACGTTTCACGCAGTTTAGTAGCGTGGGTGGCAGCTGCCCAGGGCGGAAAAATAATTGTCGCCCCTAAAAGGGCCGCCCCTACTATGTTACGCCACTGGCTTCACGTTCAACGTAAGCGCCTAATACGATAAAGTTACAAATCGATGCGCTTGTACTAATGGAGTTAAAACCAAAAGGGCATGTACGATACTTTTACACACTTTTTTTAAGGATGGGAAATCATCAAATGACTCCCGCTCTGGCCGGAGCAGAAGGGAGTGTCAGACTCTTACTGATTAAAACCCATCCGTGTTCCTCTTAATGCCCTTTGCGTTCCAGGACCGCGGTGACTCTTTCGAACAAAGTCCGCAACCCCTGCAGGCACTGGCCCTAGCGGGCCCCGTCTACTATGCTGACGTCTCTTTGAAGCGCGCGTGGAACACAACGCGCCGTCGACCCGGGCCTTTCTGATCAGACAACGAGCCACCCAATGCTCACCGTCCGCAGGCCCGCGCTTACAGTGGCCGGGAATCGCCCTGCGACTCCCGACGCCCCCGGCGTCTTTTTCTGTTGCGGCGGCTGGGACTTTAAGCTTTATTTTTTCATTACTGCCTATCATAGAACTTGGATTTTTTCGAAATAAGAGGAAATAATGTAGTGGAACAAACAATATCTTGCGCCACACTGAATCGAAAACTTTTGGGGTGTTGAAAGACAAATAGATGTTAACACAGTTCACAGGGTACAATGCCAATAAGTTACCTTACCTATTGGCCAATGATTGCACTCAAAGAATCGCTCGACTAATATTGCTTGAAGGTTCTCATTCTTAGCTCGAACAACCTTCATAAAGGCATCACACCATTAACATTGTCCGTGTATCGTTCCAGGCGCGAATCTGAAGCCCCTGTACAAGGAGTGCCAGACGGACGGCTTCCTAATAGAGGGCGCGCACGGCTGGACGCCCACCATGTACATTAGATTAGTGCAGGACTTCGGCCTGGAGATGGAAGTGAGTATCGCTTCTACGTTTCAATATTTGATATGTCATTTCACCTTTCTAGGGAAATTATGTTTATTATTTATCTGTTATTTTATTTCTCCATCTTACATGAACATCAGAATAGGATTTTTAATGATCCTGTGTCAGTAGCACTGTTTGAAATATCGGCAAAACATGACTTTATTAAATCTTGTACAAAATATTAGTCTTAAAAAATTATACTTTTGAACAACTACCATTTTCTAGTTGTAAAAATCGACGGTTTTGACTTCTGACTTTGTTTAAGAAAAGAAAAAGTTAAGCTCGCCTTTTTACATTAATTTTATTATGACTGTATCTAATACAAGTTGTTTTGGTGTACAATATGTAAATTCAGACTTAAGGAATTATGCAGTACTTATAAGTGTTCCACATCATAGTTCTACAATCACGACTAACATTTTCCAGGTAGCACAGCACTTAGCCAAATCATACGGTGACCGAGCGTTCGCGGTGGCCAAGATGGCGGCCATGACCGGCAAGAGATGGCCCATCATCGGCAAGAAGGTCCACCCAGAGTTCCCCTATATTGATGCCGAAATTAGGTGAGTGGCTCAAAGTCAAATGATTTATTTCAACTAGACCAATAAAGGCACTTTTGAACGTCAAATTAAAATAAAATATAGTGACTCTAGTCGTCCGTTCGCAAAAGGTAGATTCTTATGGAGAAGAACGGACAAGAAACTCCATAGTTACTCTTTTCAAAAATAAGCTCTTGAAAAGAGGCTGTTGATTCTTGTGTGTTCTAGAATTAATAGTGACCAAGTAACTGGCAAGTTTCTAATAATTTTGTTCGTTTGCCACTTAAATAACAGCGGGTCTAAAAAGGCCACTTTAAGGCAGAATCAGAAAGCACATCACGCCACCCGTCACTGTAAAATTTTCCCAATCAACCTTGAACCTAATGCGTTAGCAATAAAGATGAAAATGAAATTAGACAAATTGTTGTGTGGTTAATATTATGATTCTACTAAAGTGGGCTTTTTTAGACCCGCTGTTCTGTTCTAGGAAGTACTAAGGTGACAACAAACATGTTAAAATTTCGTTAAAGTCGTATCCGCCTTGGAATAACCGTATTCTTCTGTACGTCTGCCATGAGTTTTATCAATCTATACTCGCTAGCGACTATAGTGAAAATAATGTGTGAAACTTTTAAAAAACAAGTTTCTAATTTATTTGTTTAAGTTGTTATTTAACTAGTAAGCAAGTTGCAAGTAAAACTTTAGTTAAAAACTAAAAAAATAAATGAGGTACTTGTTATTTTAAAGTATTCATACATCTTTTTAACTACAGTCGCTAGCGAGTATAGATTGATAAAACTCATGGTAGACGTACTGGTAACCTAAGAAGCTTAGACATACAAATCAGGTGCCCTGTGCCCTGAGCCCTGATCTATGCCCTATTTTACATTTTTTTGGTAGCCAGTTCTGTTCCATCAGCAAAGGCCTCTTTCCAATCTCCCCAATTTTCGCGAGCCCGTGCTTCCTCCTTCCAGTTCTAGCAAATTCTGTCCAGTTCGTCCCGCCATCTCCTTTGTGGTCAGCCACGACCCTCAATGGTATTAGCGCTCCTAGGCACTAGCGGTCAGATTGTACGCACTTAACCGCCATTAAATGACAAGCGGTTGCATATTAAACTGGAAATGCGCGGATAGCTGCCCCCGTGGCTGACCGCTAGTGCGTAGGAGCGCTTAGTTAATTGCTAGAGTTAGTGGTACTTTCCAATAAAACAAACTTATCAAACGGTGACTAATGAACCTCAATATTTATCGATTGTTGTAAGACCGCCGAATGTCTGACGTCGCTTTTTGACCAAAACAAATCCCTGTAATCGTTACAAATGACATATTTGTGTGACGTAGGTACGGCTGCCGCGAGTACGCGCGCACGGCGGTGGACATGATCGCGCGGCGCCTGCGCCTCGCCTTCCTCAACGTGCAGGCGGCGGCCGAGGCGCTGCCCACCATCGTGGACATCATGGCCGAGGAGCTCAACTGGAGCGACGCGGAGAAGAAGGTTTGTTACTGAAATTAATGTGTTCCGTCAGCACTACAAGGAAGAAGGAAGGATTGTAGCACGTGACAATTCTGTAGTTTCTGTCTGGGAAAACGGCAGGAGTTTATTATAAGCTCTGCGCTTTCAGAGAGCCCAATCCCTGCTAGTCTTGCCTGTATAAAGTCTCCACGTGTTTATCTATTTCTGAATATTAGTGCCATGTGGCATGTGATAAGTCCATATCAAAAACCGTCGTGAGTTTAACATGAAACAGGCCATTTTTTTTTGCTGTAAAAAGGCTATGTATTTTAGTGTACCACCTAAGGAAAGACTTCTTATGTTATTTTGTTTAAAATAGTGAATTTCTTTTGGAATTAAACCATCCCTATAACTTACGCATACGTTTCGCATAAATCTTTCTACTGACTGTAACATCACGAAGCTCACACAAGAACCAAAAAATTCCAGAAACAAATCAAAGAAGCGGGCGAGTTCCTCGCCAACGAGATGGGTCAGATGGTGAACCGCGCCTCCCGCGACAAGATCCCCATCAACCTCAGCAAGGACGAGATCCAGACCTACATCAAGCGCTTCCAGATCATCGACAAGGACAGGAAGGGCTTCGTCTCCATCAACGACATCAGGAGGAGTCTTAAGGTATGGGGGAGCCCATGTGGGTAAGAGATTGAAGGGGACGAGACATAGGTCGTCTCATTTATTTATTACAATAACTCTCTGCAGTAAGTTTAAACCAACATGTGCAGAGAGTCAACAATATGTTCAAAAGGAGAGACTCAAAAGGTTTTTCTGATAATCAGAAAAAAAGGAGACAAGAGGCCTGACATGATCCTATGTTTATCTATGAGATTTGGAGGGGCATAGACAATTTTTTTCTAGCCTAGTTTATATCCCACTCTTGTGGCAAAGGCAGCAAAGACATCAGTGAAAAAAAGGAAATCAAAAAAGTTTTAATTTTTTTCCTATTAAATAATGAAGTTCTACTGCTCCGTTGTCTATGGACAAATATTTAGTGTTAAAAATTAGAGAAATATAGCCAGTAAATAGCAACTTGGGCTGTATATTCTAGAAACTAAAAGGCAAAAGAGCTCTTGGGTTCGATTCCCAGATCTAACTGACATAGAAGGGTTATTACCGCGGTATGATGACCGCTTAATGAACCGAGGCTTGCCCATAGCACCATATTATAAGACAAGCAACCAAAATGTGGGCAAATACCTCAAACCCAACAAGGAACCAACTTGAAGACTAGTATATAATAACCAAAAAATTTTCCTAAACTTCCAACCAATTCTAGAGCATGGGCCTGAAGCCTAGCGACGCGGAAATTAGCGCCATCTTGTCAGAGATCGACGTGACGTATAACGGGCAGTTGGAATTACAGGACTACCTGCAGGTAGAGAGTATATACGGGTATACTGGGTAGAGTCATCCAGTCATCCATGCTGCCGTCCACGTCCTAAGGGCTATAGGATTTAACTATGGGGTTGCTGCTTTTGAAATTATGCAGATATTTTATATGGAAGTCAAATATTACTGTTACGTGTTATTTTTGCCCAAAAATATTCATCTAATTTGTCAGGCTTTAAGGGCCAGTTTCTGAGTTGAGTATTTAGAGTTACAGTAGTACCCAACTAATATGGCGCGGGAAATGCTATTGACCAATCGGCACGCTCCACGCAACCGCTATTGGTCGGCAGCTGCCGCCATGCTAGCGCGCGCCGCGTGGCATGCACGTGACTTGCGAGTGAGACGGACATAACAGCTGCAGTGTATTACGAACCTTATAGTAGTAATATAAGGTTGATTGTAAGTTTGCTTTCTTTCGTTAATCTTCGGGACCATACTTTCTTTTCTGGGCGAACCAACATTCACGACGCGCCTTATCAGTTGGGTAGATACCACTGTGGGAACGTGTCAAAACCTACTTTAATGCCGAATTTTGACAGGTTTTCAGGGTAAAGTAGAGTTTGGCAAATACTTGACTACGATTTCTTAATTCAGAAATCAGGGATGGAATAAGTGAGATGTTGAGAAAGTATCTGTTGAATACTATATGAAATATCTGCATAATTTCAATACAATTATGTCAATATGTTGCACAAAATCTTTGTCATAGGCACCTAATTGATAATTAAAATGATTATTTATTTATTTTCATTCACAGCATATTATACTCACTGGTTAATTTAAGCACAGCAGGCTCCGCAACTAATCTAGTCGGGCAATCTTAAAGCAAACCCATGAGTGAGTCGTAATTAAAAATATGTTCCAATTTATAACTTGGCACTTCACTGGTTTTTATATATCAATGTGTATTTGTCAAGATATTCGCATCACCTGTGCTATATAAAACACACTTTATGAGCTTCGCAATAAGGTTAATTTTGTATTGCACAAGTGACGCGAATGTTATGACCAATATGCCAAAGGAAGTGGCAGTATTAGACCACAAACAAATCTATGCCAAAGATTGAGTGCATTCCCTTCTCGTGTCATGTCCACGCTTGTTGACGTCCGCGCGTCGCATGCTCCACAGAACTACGGCGAGGAGGTGACCGGGGAACAGTTGCACGAAATACTGAAAGAGATCGACACTAACATGAACGGACAGGTCGAACTCGACGAGTACTTGCAGGTCTATATCGCGTTATTGTGACTGTACTACTTTTTATTCTTGTTCTTTGGTCTTTTTATGCCGAGGTGGCACTACAAGATTGTTTATTGTTTTAAAAAAAGTGGCAAATCAAAATATAAACAGAAACACCACTTCAGCTACTACGTTAATTAGCCATTGTAAATTAACTTTATTCGTAAGGTTTAGGGTGTATTTTACATTGGCAAAATTAACGCGAATGTTAAGACAAATTGCGCGAAAGGTAGTGCCGCCTTTATATATGTTTTTCTACTTTTTCTTGTCTGAGTTTTTCTGCTTGGCTTGATGGAATGTTTTTTTTTTAATTTTTTTTTTATTTATTCCAAAATTGTTTGTCCATAGTAGTATGTAGGAGTTCCGTGTGTAGGCTAGATTGTTATTATGTCGATATTCTTGTGAATAAAGAAGTCTGTAAATCGATCAGGATGTGCAGTTTTGTTGCAGAAGTGTTTACATATTATTAAAACAGTAGTATTACCTGTTCTGTACATACAGGGTTACTTGTAATTCGACGTGTATCCGTCAGGTGCTGACAGGGGGGCCAAAATGCAACAAATTGAACCCGCCATATGTATGGCCGATAATCAATCGTTCTCATGATTTTTGAATTTTAATGTTTTGTCGATATTAACCCAAAATTTGACATTGAACTCCAAATAAAAAGAAAACTACATATGGAATGGGTACCATTAGATAATGATATTGTAGCTGGCACTTCAATTAAGCTGTGAACATAATTAAAAGTACTTAATTCAACAAAACTATTAAAATGTTGAGTGATTTAAGAATAATATCTTCCAAATATTTGCATTTCACTCTTCAAAAAATGTTGTCTCGTTAAAACAAAAAAAATACTATGACCTTAATCGTACAAATAACTAAAACAACTTGCCTATTCTGTAAGCTTTCCAAAAAGGTATAAAATTTTAATTTAAAGATACGCGATTCGTGGCATGGCATGTGTTTGAATCGGCGCGGGGAGAGAAAATCATCAAGGTTTTTTAGTTAAGGATCCTCACGGACTGACAGATATACGTCGAATTACAAGTAACCCTCTATAACAGTCATCCATAGCAATAACACTACTGTACCAACGTATGTAATTTCGCTTTATTCAGTAGGTAAATATTTTTTAGATATTTTATCTTCACACTAGCTGACCCGCACAACTTCGTTTGCGTAACATTTTTCATTACTGCTCCGCTCCTATTGGTCTTAGCATGATGATATATATAGCCTTCCTTGATAAATGGGCTATCTAACACTGAAAGAATTTTTCAAATCGGACCAGTAGTTTCTGAGATTAGCGCGTTCAAACAAACAAACTCTTCAGCTTTATATATTAGTATAGAGTATAGATTTCTAGCTACAAGTAGGTCACAAGAAAGTACTGTTTAGTTGGCAGCATACCAACAACATTGCCGCCAACTTTCAAACAGGCGCCCAATTTGTCTACCAAGTAAAAATATCGCCAATAACCATCATTCATTGATTCCCATATCTCAGGCTTTGCATACAAAATAAGTCTCACAAAACTGCCGTCTTGAGAATAATAGGGACGTATCGATACGAGACGAAGTGACCGATTTCCAACCTTAAGAAATTCTCTTTAGACTGGAAATCGGTAACTTCGCTTTGTATACATACGTCTTATGACGGCAGAAAAGGCATACACTATAAAAATAATCTCATTATTTATCACAGGGTATTAATCAATTAGAGTAAATGTAAATAAATTGTATGTATAAATAAGATGTTAGTTTTTTAAGTATAAGTATTTTACCAGTTTTGCTTTGGCTTGCATTTGTACACTGACATACCAGGGTTATTAATTTTATGTTTTCATTAACATTTTCCCATGGTTTATTTTTGCTTTTCTTGTTTAATAATTTTGCTTTATTATTTCATATTTAGAATAAGAATGAGTTCAGGTAAGTAAGAAGGTAAGTGAGTTATACTGAAATATATTTTGATTATTTATATTAAATTTAATTTTACAAATTTTATTTGGTTTTGCTCCCTATAATTCAACTTTTTATAAAACTGATAAATGTAGTTATATGATACAATCTGATCAACAATTAACAGTGTCAAACGATTCTCACCCGTATTGTAACGCACAGATGATGTCAGCCATCAAGTCGGGCCACGTAGCGTACTCCCGGTTCGCGCGCATGGCGGAGATGGAGGAGGAGCACCACGAACAGGAGATGCTGAAGAAACAGATCTCGGTGGAGAGGAGTGGCGGTGGCTTGTAGACGTCAGATACAATACATGGTGAGACTGAAGCTGCAGTATTTCTTTTATAGGATACCGGCCCGCATCGACTTTGCCCTAGTTAATCCTATCGTCGTTGATATTGATAGGTTCTATGTTAGCGTATCTTTTAACTGTAGTATTATTTTTATTATATTTTGGTAATAAACCATAGAGAACATACCAAATAAATTTATATAGGTACACAGAAAAACGATATTACCTACCTAGTAATTTTTTTTTGTTTCCGAGAAGACTATATAAATCTTTCAAATATATAAATAATTGTTAAAATGGGCGTATTTGAACCTTCACAAAATTCGCACTGTCTATTTTTATATCACATAGTGTTAAATGTTGATTGTAGGGATAAATACTGAACTATGGTGCAAAGTTGCGTTATTAGATTTCAGAGGTTGTGAGTAAAAATTGACAAAGTCATATATACCCCGAAGCCTTCTCCAGATGAAAGGTATAGTATTTGACTATACCTTTGCTCAACAAAAGTTACCGACTCTTTAAAATGGAAATCTCTGTATCTGTTATGTTAAAAATATTGCGCGCCACTACCGCTTTTTGAAAGCAAATTGAGAGATATTTCGCAAACTGAATGTGAAGGATATATACTGTGTCCTATCCTATGTTTTCCTTTTTGTTGCCAAATTTGTACACTAGGGCTCCGTTGACAGCGATTTATCGGACAATTTTGAGCAATCCTTATTAATCTGTTTGTGAAATATCTCTTAAATCGGCCCAATATTGGAGGAGAAAACAGTCGAGAGCCAAACCTCGAATTATGACTTTTTACATACAAAGTCTCGCCGCCCATGCTTCCTCTTAAGTATAGGTTTTTAAAGAGTATAGTATTTTTCTTATGAGATTATGTCCTAGGAAGATGTCATGTGGATTGTGCAGCAGCTAGTTTATTCTATAAATAACCATTTCGATATCGAGCTTCACCTGAGTGACAAAGTTCACAAAAGTGAGCTTTATTACACAAAACATAAAGGTCTTATATTTATACAAATTTGATACTCACGTCGGATTCCGCTGTCGAGACACGAAAATGTTGTTACAGAATAACACTACAGGGCCCCAAGTCTGCTACTACAATAGTGTCAATGGTCTCATAATGATTTCATAATGGTCGATTTTGACAAGTTATGCCAGATTTCTTTTATAATATGTTTTTAAATATTATTTATTAATTTGTCATTATGTACGAGATTACCATTCTATGCCATTTCGTTCAATGGAGTGTCAGTGGTTGACCATTGGAAAGTAATAATGATGCTTTTATATAAGTAGATTACCCAACTTGTCAAAATCGACAATTATGAAATCATTATGAGACCATTCTGACACTATTGTAATAGCAGACTTGGGGCCCAGGCCATATTCCGAAATGTTGATTTTGTTCGTAGAGTCCTATCGTAATGTATCCTTTCTGATTACAGGTACCAAAATTATCGCAACAATGTAGGCGCTAACCAAGACACAAGTATTATTTCTCAAATCTAGACTACGATCTATTGCGATTTCTATACATACTACCCACAATGTTACAAATTTTGACACCAATTATCAATTTACATACAATATAAGTACGTCCATATAATATTTATTGTTGTAGACAACGTAAGTAAAGAAAGTTTAATGAAGATGATTTTTTTGAATCATTTATTATTTTGTTTGAAAAAGAAAAACACATGTTACGACATTTCGACCCTTGTTCCTTAGTTCTAAGATAAATGGATTTGATATGTGATTGTTTTAATTTTAAGACGATTTATTTATTCGATTTTTGTTATGAAACATGTATTTAAATATTCAATCATACCGTCGGAGTGCGATTTTTATATAATTTGCTACAATTTTATTTAGTGCTGTTTTGTATGTGTTAAGCTCTAGCTCTACTGCAAAATGAGACCTAGTCAATTAAAAATTAGGTTTAAATTGGAGCAATCATCGAAAATAAATTAAAAATGCAGAGGTTTTTTAATAGCAATTTATTATCTACTATGTTTTTTTTTAAATAATATATCGCTGGAGCTTAGCCTTCTCAAGACACTTGTTGATTATGCCTGGGCTTCATTTACGCAAATATTTGCGGGTAAAACCCTCAAATACGGAATCTCCGGAGTGTGGGCCAGACGTTAGATATTACACTACACATAGAATGCACAACACTATGGTCTATCGAAAGATAGGTACAATTTACAATGTATTTTAAAGTTCTTGATGTGTTTATTGTGCAAATAAATTGATTTTGAATCACAATGTATTGTTTTTATTTTTTACTTATTCTTTTTAAGCTGATATCGCTCAAGGACGGCCCTTACCGCTTTGCTCTTTTTGGGGTATGATGCGATTGCAATCTTTTGAACATGTGCTTAGAATACCGCCAGATCCTTTTAGGCACTTTTGGTTCTACTGATAATGGCCTGCCTATATTTTTAAATCTCAAGACAACATAAAAGATCAGCCTTCAAAAACACACAAAAATCTGATAAATAGGGATGTTCCTGGATTTTTTTTATTCAACCTCAATTGTCCCAAAGCTGGGCAAGTATCCCCCATAGCCTCCCACTATTCCTGTATATAAAAACAACAATTCTATCTATTGGACACGTATTTTTTTTGCTTTATTATCAACTAGCGGACGGAACGCGGTTTCACCCGCGTAGTTCCCGTTCCCGTGGGAGTATGGGGATAAAATATAGCCTATGTTACTCCTTGATAATGTAGCTATCCATTGCTGAAAGAATTTTTCAAATCAGTCCAGTAGTTTCAGAGCCTTATCATTTCAAACAAACAAACAAATCTTTCCTCTTTATAATATTATATTATTATCCTTACTAATCCTTACTAATATTATAAATGCGAAAGTAACTCTGTCTGTCTGTCTATCTGTCTGTCTGTCTGTCGCGCTTTCACGCCAAAACTACTGCACCGATTTAAATGAAATTTGGTACACAGATAGTCTAAAGGCTGAAAAAGGACATAGGCTACTTTTTATCCCGGGAGTATGTTCCCTCGGGACCACGCGGGCGAAGCCGCTGGCAGAAGCTAGTATTATATATAGTGTAAATAAAAAAATACACCAATATTTTTTGGTTATCTAATTGATGCACCAAATATATTATGTATTTCAAGAATCTCCTCCAGTGTGAGTTTTCCTCACACTTCTGCCAACCCATTCGGGATATATTCGTGATAATCACCGCCTGCCTAACCTTTTTCCCAACTATATTAGGTTGGCTTCCAGTCAGACCGGATTCAGCTGAAGTATTTTATGTGGGGCGGCTACCTACGAGACCTCCACAACCCATTAACTCGGTAACATGGTACTCCTTGGCAAGACTGGTGTCAGATTTTCTGGCTTCTGACTATCCGTAACGACTGCCAAAAATCTACATATTACAGCCGGGATCACGAGGCATGGAGGAGTCCCGGTATGTTGAGATGGTCACCCAACCACAGACCAAACTCGGCAAGCGTTGAGTGAGACTAAAACTAAAAGCTACTTGGCAATATGATTTTTATGACTGAATCAAAAACATCATACTACTAAACCTTGTCATTAATCAATCGACGTAGGTAGTCGATTGATTTCATCATAATTATGAGCCAATTGCCGTCCACTGCTGAACGTAAGCCTCCTCCAAAAAGCGCCAGCCTTCCCGGTCTTGAGCAGTCCGCATCCATCCGCTGTCAGTCATCTTCAAATCATCGATTACGATGGCGTGCTGCAAGGCGTCCCATACTACGTTTGCCCATACGCGGTCTCCACTATAACACATGCCTACAGACATGGTCGGCCCACTTCCCACTTTGATTTTCCCGATTGATTTATCACTACTAAACAGCCTGTTGTTACTTAATCATGGAGCCACAAAAGAAATATTAATTGCTCTGCGAAAATCGATCTTAGTACAACGATATAAAGCATGTACAATAAAACAACAAGATTATCGCCAAGCCCAGTGGGTCTAAAAAGGCCACTAGCAGAATCATAATATTAACCACATACAATCTGTCAAATTTCATTTTCATCTTTATTGCTAACGCATTAGGTTCAAGGTTGATTGGGAAAATTTGACAGTGACGGGTAGCGTGATGTGCTTTCTGAATCTGCTGTAGTGGCCTTTTTAGACTCCCGAGTTCGATTCTCGGGTTAGAAAAAGTCAAATATTTTTGTCGTCTCTTTGAATCACAATTTATTGAACAGGGATATAATAGATGACTGAAAAAAAATAATTAGTCCGTCAGATAGATTTCCAAAGAATATTGGACACCATTGATGTATAAAAAAACCAAGATACACACTCAGCATCTCAAAAACGTCCGCAAAAAAACAAGCGCTATATGTATAATTGTGCACAAGTTTCAAACAGTCTCGCATCGCTCGCCCTACTGCACTGCTTTGTAAAAACAACTTTAAGCGATCCATTTGTTCGAGACTGTGGTACAAATTGCATATTTGGTGGTTGGCAAAAACTTCCGTTAGTTTTTAGGGTTCCGTACCCAAAGGGTAACCAACAGAACCCTACTAAACCTCCGCTGTCCGTCCGTCTGTCCGTCCGTCCGTCTGTCTGTCAGCGGGCTGTATCTCAAGAACCGTAAGCGTAACCGTAATAAGTAGATAGTTGACATTTTCACAGATTGTGTATTTCTATTGCCGCTATAAAAAAAAAAAAATTAATAATAAAAGATTTATGGTACGAAAACCTTCGTGTGCGAGTCCAAATCGCACTTGGTCGGTTTTTTTTGAAGTATGGGAAATCATCAAAAGACTCCTTCCGCTCTGGGCGGAGCGGAATGGAGTGTCAGACTTTTACGGACTAGCCTGTAGCAGAATAAACGCAATACCTCTGAAGGGGTCATTGAACTCATCATTATGAACAACTTTCACTACGGGATTCAAATTGGTTAAAAATAATGTAGGTAAGTATTATTTTATTTTATTTATTCGGGAAAACAAACAATTACACATTAAAAATTACAAAAAAAAGGTATGACCCAGAAATGATACATGTGAAATCAACTACGACACACGACACTACGACTACGACTACTAACATGTAAAACAAAAATACAACAGAAAGATAACTTGCCTACTGACCCGCTTTTCATTAAAAGCGCGATGTTCAGAAAACAAACCTGTATCATAGACAAATATCGAGAGGAAATGAATGAATGAACGAAAGTCTATAAATCATTCACTTACAATCAAAACAATCATCGTGAACTTGTTTTTCATTGACATGAATATCTAACGACGTTACGCGGTACTATATCGATCCGAAAATCAATAGGCATGTACTTTTTATAGAACGACGAGTAATACTTTTCATTTTATGAGGAAAAGGTTAAGTTGCAGTCGTGCTTCAAATTCGAGGTTTTGTATAAGTAATTCGTGTTGATTCTCGCAAAATAATACGTTTGGGAGCCACGTGGGCTTGTGGGAAAAGAGTTGTTGGGTATTTGGCGGGAAAAAGTTCCTCGGCCTCGGGCGCGTCGTAGGGCGGCGGTTACGCCCCCGCGGCCGATGTCGCGGGCGGGCGGTGGGTGGGCGCGTCTCTTCCGCGTTCTTATGAATTTTTAACTCGGGAACCAAGGGAAACATTACAACAAGGGGTCTCTTGGCTTTCGATAAGCTATGATTAACTTGAGAAGGGTTGGACGACGTATTTTTTAATTGGGTAAGTACTTTTTTTGTATATTAGTCTTTTAAGTTTTTTATAGGGATTCGGACTGAGTGAAAGTTTTTCTACGTCATTTTTTGAGAAATCCTTAAAATTACAGAAAAACTTACTTGCGAAACATTAAGAGTTTTTTGTTTTACTTTTCTTCGTTGTTTTAACTTAGTGGATCTCTTGTTAATCGAAAAGTTCTCGGAATTCAACCCGTGACTTTTAATTTTATGATAAACTAGCGGTCGCCCGCGGCTCCGCCCGCGTGATTGACGAAAAAATAATATCCTATGTGTTATTTCAGACGCTAATCTACCTCTGTGCAAGATTTCATGCAGATCCTTTTAGGCGTTCTGACGTGAAAGAGTACCTAACAAACATCCATTTATCCATCCATCCTCAAACACTTCCACATTTATAATATTAGTATTAAAATTTAATATTAGTAGGACAGAATAGGATACGATGTACTTACATAGATCGTGTTTCAATTTCAAATTGTTGATTTATTCAGAGTGTAACTAGTTGTCGGCAGGGCGGAGTGACAGTGTAACTGTGTAAGTGATTTAGCTACTTTTAAAATATTATTTGTAAATGATGGATGTCCAGACAGATTTTTTCTTCTTTCCTATTGATATCAAACTTGATATTGCTTCGGTGTGAAATTATAAAAAAGCTTTGTTTATGTGTTGAATAGATAATTTCACAATATTTGAATACTTTAGGTACGCCACGTAAGTAGCCCGTCGAAAAATCAAAAAAAAAAAATACATATTAAACATAAGCATAGGTACCATGACATTAACGTGTACTTAACTCTCAATTCACGTCAGTCATAAATAAAGTAGAATAATTGGAAACTTCGCAATTTTCCTCAATTCAAAGCAAATACTCATCGGCCGGCGTTCAAAAACACACGCACCGTAATTAATGGGCCCGTACATTGAACCAGCGCTGAGTGGGTGGGGAGTGTCGCCCACTCGCGTTTTTGCGCTTACTCTCCTAACGTTACTTATGGCGAAACTTTGAGAAAATCACTCAAATATGTGTGATGTTGATGTGCTAATTACTGAGATGCAGCATACTTCGTGAGAGCTAGGGCGTGTCTGGTCGCGGGGCGGGTGGCGCGGGCGGTCCGAAACGCCCACCGTCACTTCCGCTTCCGTATGCCCATAAACCTTACTGTTCCATAATTGGAATTAAATAGACCACCTAACACTCATATATCTAAAGCCCTTGCTTCTATAGAACGGATGATGTCAGGTAACTGTACTTATGACTTACAGGCTTACGCAATGGCGGTGTACTTCGATCCTTGTTCGATCTCAGCAGAGCGAGATTTATAGGGCCTGTATTGTATACTATATTTTACGCAAATAAATAATTTATTTATTTATTGATCTTGATTGTTTATAGAAGAATTGAGAAATATTGTTTTTGAGTAAACAATGGGTTTTATTTTAAAGTTATTTGCCTCAGTTTAAAACTAGGGAAAGTTCTAATTACGTAAGTCATCGACGTAACGACAACTTGGAATATTTAGGACACAGTACCTAAAAGGCTGAGTGAAAATGAAATGCTATTAAATATCGAATTATAACAAATTTTTAGACGGAAGCTGTACTAGTTACAGCTCTGCCTCATTAGTGCGTTGCGTGCGTTTGGATCTTTCTCATTAATGTTTAGCGAATATAGCTTTCAGTAACAGTTAAGACCAGTTAGGCTCCAGCCACGAGCCTACGATATGTACCTACTAATAACAGCCGCACGATTAGATATTCAAAGTTAAGCATCGTTCGCCTAGATCTGTCCATGGATGGATGACCATCCATGCACAGATGTATAATATTCGTTATACATCGAAGCACCACCGTGCCTTGGAAAGCACGGTCGTTACGTTGTTACCAAAGACTACCATTTGGTAGTCTTTAAGGGTAGTCAGAAGCACTAAAGTCTGACAATCAGTCTTTCCAAGGGTAATAGTGTTAC
The DNA here is from genome assembly GCA_947578705.1 of Lacanobia wlatinum. Lineage (NCBI taxonomy): Eukaryota > Metazoa > Arthropoda > Insecta > Lepidoptera > Noctuidae > Lacanobia > Lacanobia wlatinum. The sequence continues at coordinate 7,306,480 of OX388028.1, read as the reverse complement.
CCAGTTATAAACACACAAGCACGGACACGACACGCACGCATGTGGGGCGCACGGTGGATTGCAGACATGCAGATTGCAGTCGCCTCTTGTAAAATAGTGGTGTTTAGCTGAATAGGTTTAACAACAGCCTGGATTACAACTCTATCCCTGAGATTAGGCTGACACCGATACTAACACTAACATGTGATTTGGGATACAAATTTTTCTATTGTTGATGTCGCGTTTAATTGTTTGTGTCATAAAAATCTGTCAAGAGAATTCAGTTAGCTGTTATGGATGACAGGCGTAAAGAGGATAATCCCTCTTAAGCTTAGTACACAGGTAAAATAGCAGCACCAATTTGTTTCAGAAACATGACAGTTTTTGCAATTTCGCACGGTCGCACCTAATTTACAAAATCCGCTCACTAGCCACAGTAGCTGTCTTTGGGAGGATCACCTTGGGCCTTGGCAAATAACGTTTATGAGTTGCAACTGATATGATATAGAGAGATTTAGATATTATAAGTAGATAAATTTATCTATAAATTTCGTATTTTTTCATAAATAGCTTTTTTAGTAGAAATAAACTGTTGAGAGAGTAAAAAATAGAATTAGAGAAAAACGTTTCAGTTATTAGTTGGTAAACTTTTGTTGGTAGGCGGTTATCTCAGCCCACGAAAACGTGCACCTTGGGACTTTTCACAGTTCGCTCTTTAAGCTGTGATGTCACCATTGAGGGAAATACGAGAATGACCGGAAATTCCCAAAGATAACAGTTATTGTAAACCATATTTTGAATTTAAGCGTTAGCTGTAAACACTCGTAGTTCCATATTATGTGCATTTGCCCATAGGCATGGGCGTAGTCAGGATTTGGGAGGGGGGAGGAGCAAAATATATAATCATCCTGAATATGAAACGCATAAATATCTAGTAAAAGCGACAAGCACATGACAGTGATATTTGGTAATGGGGGGTTTCAGAATAAGCATCGTGCTTGTGATCGTTTACGGTCCCGGGTGATCATGATAATTTATGAGTTTTATGACCATCGTGGCTGCTCGTGGACTTCCTTGTTTACTCAATGTAGGTATTTGACATAGGTACGATTGATAACTTCACCTTTGAATAGATAACCTGATATGAAAATACACTCGGTCTTCTTTGAGCATGTTAACAATGAACTGTTATGAAACAATGATTGTATTATCGATCTACAATTTGTTATGAAATGGACCATACCTACACTCGGAATCTAAAAACAATTTAAGTAACGTTCAAATAGTAGCCAAGGGAACATTCTTCAATATCAATTAACTTTGCTAGAGTGGTCAGAAGTATCCCTAAAATTAAATAATAATAGTAGTACTGACCGACAAAGGGAAGACTGCGGGGCATAGGCGTTGCCGTAGGGGATCGAAGGGGCACTAGCTTCCCCTAACGGATGGACCAAAAATGGAATCTACCAAATACACTCCAAAATGAATTGGTCTCTTTGTTAGCCCTCTTTGATAATAACTATGGTTTGAATACGGGAATAATATTATGTTATTTTTATGTAGGAGTTAGAATTAAAATTGTGAATTATTTTGACTATTTGTGAATATTAAAAAAAATTAAAAATACATAAACACAAGCTAACTTAAGTTTTAAAAGCTGAATGTGCTAAAAATAAGGGTTTTGGTGTTAATTATCTAACACCGTGCGACGAACAAAGTCAAGAGGTTGATGCCAGAGATCAGTGTTTGTCTCAGTAAGTATTTCTATATCGTGAAAAAAAGCAAAAAGCCTTGGTATCTAATGTAATTATGGAGAAAATTCTTAAAAGTTTTGCTTAGGAAACAGTGTTAACCAAAATTAACACTGTTTCCTAAGCAAAACTTTTAGTTAGTTTATTATTCAATCTGAGCAAGACAAACTTATACCACGCAAGTGATTTCAATACGAACCATACGGGCTCGCTCGACGGAACCGGAGAGGAAGCGATTAATCTTGATCACTATCTTTCGGATAAAGTTACTCGCTCTTGAACTTGTTTTAATTTGCGTTTTATAATGTCGCAAATGTGGTACAAGCATACCTACCTATAAGCACATTTACTGTATCTGGATGTGAGTCCTTAAGTGAGCTAAAATATTTTACCACGAGTAAGTACGTATTGCGGTTGTGGGGATTAAAGTATTTTCCTGGAAGTTGCATCGTCTTGTACCTGCTCTATTATCTAAGTCATGTTACTCTAAAACGACTTAACTTTAACTCAGTGCCCGAATAGATACTAGCATACTAATTACCCGTTCTGTAGCACATTTACCCGAACCGAACAATGAACCACAAACAATGAACGTCGATGATTTCATCAACACAATTCATCGACTAATTAAAATCGTTATACGCAAACAGCATCACGTCACTCCGCTACCGCATGCCGCGCCACGCCGACGAGGTACACCCATAATAGATTTTAGTACATTTAAGAACAGCTTATAAGCATACATTCGCCAAACACATTTTAATCCTTATGGTGTTTAGTAAAGGTACAAAATACAACGCCCATATAATAGAAAACTGCGTACTTGCGTATGCGTGCTCGACATCTATTTGTATAGAAGTTTAAGCTTTAAGTGATATAGATTTAGGTCTGAAATGGTCCGTTAGTTATGCGAAATAATTAAGCCGGGGACACACGCTCTCTCGGGGCGGCTTGCTCATTCGTGCATAATGGACTCGGGCAAAGCGACGCGACTGACGCTTGACAAAACGTGGTCCGACTTTCACTCTCACTGCAAACCAGTCTAAACCTATAAATAATGGGGTCGCTATATCTGCAGGCGTATAAATTTGGAAATGCAATAAGTCATCTTCTAACGGAGTACTTTGCTAATGCCCATTTTTTCGTATTAATGGTGTTAAGAATATTGACAACGGTAGTAATGAAAAACTACAAAATGAAAGTTCAACTGTCACAGAATTTATTTTTTAGCTATTTTCCTCCTTCACTGGCGTAGTTATTTAGATAACTAAGTGGTTTTTTAAATTAAAAAAAAGGAATACCAGTCTATGTAAGAAAGTAGATATCTGAGATACAAGTTTATTTTTTGTGTTGGAATGTCTATAGAATACAAATAGGTCTAGTTCCTTAATCGGTGCTAAAAATGTATTTAGATCAGATATGGATCATACATACTTGTTGCCAAGTGCCTTTGCACATTGTATCGATATTAAATTCTTCCAATAACCATACAATGGGTGAACTCGATCCAACTTTGATAAGAGTTTCTCAGACACGAGTGTGTTGTAATCTAGTATACGGTAGGGAGTCAAGTGAACAAAGAATCGTAAGTGCAACGCCGCATGCTTATCGTTTGTTTACAGGCCACGTCTTGTTAGACGATGCGGCTGGCGCGCCGACCGGCACGACATGTGTGCATTTTTTGCCCGCCCAAGGAGGCCGCGGGCGCGAGGTTATACACCCATTATTACGTCCTTCCTACTTTCAATTATTATTATCGGGCGGCGGCGCCGCACCCGCGACGGGGAGGAGGAGAGAGGCGCAGCTGCTGCCTACCAATAATCAAGACCTGTCTCGGTTAGAGTGAGACGGAGATAACCCCGGATAAGTCGAAAAATAAACTTAAATTAAGTTCAATACACCCATCTGTTGTTTGAGACTTGAAAAAGTCAACTTGACGAATTATACGATGTCTGTAGAAACTTCCGAATCCTTGAGAGTCTGAGATATTTGATAAAAATGTGTATAAACGACATAAATCCGAACGCGATAGGAGGCGGATCTCCGAGAATTGCCGAGCGCGCTCGGCGCGACTTGCCAGTTCGCTCGCCGCAGTTTGGCGGCCGGTCGTGAGGATGGTGCTTTCTGTGCGTGAACAAAGGGAAATAATTGTTTGCAAGTGTAAAGTAGATGATGTCGTCTGAGCTCACAAAAGTGAAGGTGGAATACATAAACGAGGACAAAACCAGCAAGGTAAAGAGTGCAAAGTGAAAGGATGCAGTGTTATTGTGTAACAGATCGGACGCCAGCGGGCAGCGGTCTCGTGTCGGTCGGTGCAGGGGGAGGGCGGGGCGAGTGCGGCCCCGGCCGTGTGGGGCCCGCCAGGCCACACGCAGGAGGTTGTGACCGTGTTGCTAGCAACTCCCTTGCCGAAATAGAATCAGCATCCTCCTTCGGTTCCTCATAAAATGAATTCGCACCAATTTCTAATGCAACTACAAAAAAGTCCGATACTGCAACGTAATTCGTCATAAAAGCAACAATTTCTAAAAGCAATTTTATACAATGAAATTTCGTAGTTTCTACAGGTAGCCATTTTAAATTACTAGAATTAAAAGCTGTTTTATGCTAATCAAAGTCTGAAAGTGAAAGGAAACTTGCGTACAAACCCAAAATTAACGTGTTCGATATGTTACTGTGATAGCCTACTTAGCAGCTGCATAAAAATCAGTCACGCGATTTGAGGTGGGTGGATCAAAGGGCGGCGGCGGCCTTGCCTGCGACGACTCCCGGCACTTGTTAGGAAAAGGCGTGTCGACTCACAACTATTACGATATATAAACTTTACGAACAGTTGCAACTTCAAACTTTACATGCCACACTCGTGAAACTAACTCTTCCGAGCACATAAAGTTAAATGAAAGAAAAACCAGTCCGTGCAAAGAAAAACTTTGAAAACACAACTGTCAAAATAACAAAAAATTTAAATTGAATGAACATTTTGTCTATGCGAATATTTTTTTTATTTATAACTGATCTGAGTTACTAGACGAAATCAATCTATAACCTTTTTTTTGAACTTTTTTGACAGCTTTATTTATGACTCATGACGATTTCATGACAGATTTTCTGACAGACAGAAATACAAAATGAAAGAAAAACAAACTGGTTCCTTATTTATTTTTTAGTTAATTTTATTGGAATGCTAACATCAAATCTATATGAGGTAAGCATTGTGATCGAATGTAGTTTGGTATACTTTATAGATACCCACCTACGAACGTATAATATTGTCATCAAAAAGGGTTCGATCGGCGCCGGTGCTCCCTTTGAGCGCGATAAAGGGCCCGGGGCGACGTCGCTGATATTTTCCCCCTTTTTCCGTCCTCGATTGCTTTGTGCGCAACGCGACCGACCTTCGATATTAATACACACAAACTGCTACATTACACTACATCCATACGGATGATCTTTCGTCAAATGTTTCGGTCAGTGTGTCGTCTTAAGGGCGGAGTTGAATCTTCTGACAGGTTTTCTCCTTTCATACATAACATTAGATAAATTTCATTGCCCTTACTTTATATAAATGATAAATCCAAATATGTCATTAATTGGAGGATAAAGTTAAACAAACCAATGAACCATGCCATTGGATATCTATATCATTTGTCTATGTTCTGAAAAATTTCAAAAAACAAATCCTTATGATGACCTGGCTGCAATGATAACCTTCTAATTAAAGCTCTACTAAACCCTGCTTTGCTGCTTCACCCTGGACGAATATAATCCTTGTTAAGAAAAAAAAATTGTAAGCAGAATATTATCCAAGATTGTCATGAATAATCATTAGATAACTTGATTTACAAATTCAAAGCTAAGCAATTGGGTACCTAATTAAAAGTTAAACCCAGTTTTATCATTTAAAATGATATAAAGCAAATATTTTCCTGAAACGCATAAACAAATGAAAAACTGACTTTTTTCCCTAACATTTCTATTTTAGTTAAAATAAATTGACTGTCTTCTTTTTAATTTGCTGTAATATTATGTATTTTTTACTGCTTTAAAATGGTTTTCAAAGGCATTGAATTTAATTTAATTGTTGAAGCCAGTTGTGAGTAAATAGATGTTTTTATGCTAATTTAAATCCTCAATTGACAAGGCAATGTCATATGTAAAACACTTCATTCTGTATAACCAACAGTCAGCTTACATCGACCTATATGTTTCTGAATTTATATTAGAAAAAGGAAGTTTCATTGCCAAAACTCTTCCATATGTGTCCAGGAAATACAAATAATGATTAAAAAGGCTTAGCATTATGCATAAAGTCTGTTCTGTCAAATAAATAAATGGAGTAGATCATTTGTAGTGATAATGATAAAATGATCATTTGGAATTTTAATATTGTTGATGATAATACTACCATATAAATAGCTTTTTCTATAAGGTCTAATTTTCAGTGTTATTTCATTTCCAAGTAAGGCCTTATGGAAATAGCTAATTATGTGGTTTTGCTGTATCACCAATGACATTTTAGTAGCAGTATGGCTACTTCGTTAGCTATTTTGTAGGACCGTCTGTGGTCTGATCAATAATGGCTCCATAATAACTTTCTAATGCTTAATTCTTCATGTTTCCATCCTGCTACCTGGCTACTACTCTTACTAGATATGTTAAACTCCTAATGTAGTAATAGTACTCTTACTTAAAGAATTTGGTCTTCACAAAAGATATTTTTTATCTAGGAGTGATCAATTGCCTCACCATCTATAAATAATATTCAAAGGATTTTGTTTCCTATGATGATTCTGGTTTTTAAAACAGTCCATCAAACAGGTTCAGGTTAGTTAGAGCAATAATCTTTGCAGATGAGTGTAGCGAAGAATCAAGTAATCAAAGAACAACCAATGATCGGTGCAGTCTATGTTAAACTAACAGTACTAGGCTGATTGTTTTTTTTACTACAAATGTGTAGTTTGTTATATGGGAGACTTGATATTTATATGGTGACTTATAGCAACTCAGAGGCTGAGGATGGAACTCCTACAGCGTTTTATTCTAGTTTGATTATGAAAGCTGCTACATAAATATGTGTTTTTTGCATGTAAGTTGGGCTGATGTCTGCCACTCCACATTCAAGCGCTTATTTTGCATACAGGTGGGATAAAAAAATGAATAAATATGTCATTTGATCCACCCCCGCTCCTTGAGGAAGGCCAGCAATTCTCTGGTGTGCTGTCTCTTCTTCATCGAGGGTCTGGCTGAGGATCGCGACCACATACGATGTGTCTCCAAGTCATCTGTAATATGAACCATTCTGTAAACATTACTCCAACAGTCTTCTCTATTACGTCGGTCGATCTTGCCGTATGTTGTATGCAGTGATAAAAGCATTTTGTTTTGGCAGGAAGGCAACGGGACGCAGTCGCCGTTAGCGCTCCTGGCGGCGACGTGTAGCCGACTCGGCGCCGCCACCATGGGTCCCGACCAGCAGCAGGAAAACAAGGACCAACAACAGCATTTCAGTTAGTATATTGAAAGATTTTTGTGTTTCGCCTGTGATTAGTCTGTTGACTATAAGCAGGTGGGTGGAACATTGTTCACGATTGGGGTCGGAACTCCTTAGAACATTTCCCTTCTTATCTCAGGTTAACAAAGATGTCTCGTCTTTAACCTTCTTATTGGACTGTTTGGGTACTGAATTATGCCATATGCTAATGGATTGTCGTGATTTGTCAGTGATTCAACTAACAATGTTGGTGTTGTGTGTTGATTTCTTGACCAATCCTTATCTTCTCTTAAAATATCGAAAGTTTAGTCAAGTTTCTGTTGAGGAAATTAACAGTGATCCGATTGATTGGTTCAATGTGACAACAAGTAATCATAAAAAGTGTCATTTTTTAATATAAATCGAGTTGAATAAGATAATCCATCGATCAAACCGTGTGCTTAATATTCTATCCTACTTCCTACTAATATTATAAATGCAAAATTTGTGAGTATGGATGTTTGTTACTCTTCCACCTCAGAACGCCTGAAAGGATCTTCATGAAATTTGGCACAAAGGTAGATTATAATCTAGAATAGCACATATTGATTCTATCATATGAAAGCGAAATTCCCCAGGTTCTTGAATGGCTAATATAATCAATTCAAATATTCTGACATACCTGAAGTAGGCACACTTTGGTGTAAGGTCATCAAATACCTGCCAAGGTTTCAGGATTGTTCGAAAGAGTTACCTCCGCCCTGGAACGCAAAGGACAATGAAGGATGGTTGGGTTTTAGTCATTACGAAACTGACACTCCCTCCCTCTCCGCCCAGAGCAGGAGAGCCATTTGATGATTTCCCATCCCACAAATAAAATATGTTTATTTTGAACACCAGGTCCACAACAACAACAGCAAGCGCAACAGCAACAAGCTCAGCAACAGCAAGCGCAACAGCAACAGGCGCAGCAACAAGCTCAGCAACAAGCCCAGCAACAGGCGCAACAGCAAGCGCAATTGATACAGCAACAAGTGCAGGGCGACGCGGCTACGTTAGCCGCGATACAGCAACAGTACTTGCAACAGCAGCAGCAACAGCCGCAATTAAGGGTTATTAGTTCTGCTGTGGTTCAGCAGTTGAGAGCACAAGGATTATCGGTAAGTTTTTTTGTATTACGAGTAAATTTTCTGAAGCATAATAGATATTGAAGAATCAAAATTAATGTGCTAGAACTCAAAAAATGAGATTTTTGCTAGACTTAAAAGCTTTTCTTAAAAGAGCTTTTATTACTAGCACACTAACTGCTCTTAAAACAAGGTGTTTTATTTTCAGGGCAATGAGCTATCAGCAGCAATAGTTAATGCAGCAAACTCAGTTCCAAATGGCATCCAAGTACAACAACCACAGGTGATTTTATTTGTGCACAAGAAGTTAATAATAACTTTTTTTTAAGTCTTTATTAGTATTTATTAGTTCTTCATAAATTATGTTATTTTCTATTTCAGGTAATATCAATGCAACAGCTTCAGTCGTTGTTAGGAGGCGGCGTTGTATCCGGAGAGGGCGCAACGTATCAGAACACGCCACAGCAACTGTTGCAGATACATCCACAATTGTTACAAGTAAGTGTTATACATTGCTTGGGAAAGGCTAGCCGCGTTTTTTGATAACGTATTTTTCATCAACACGTGTAACTAAACGGAGCATCAATTCTTTTTACAAAACAAAAATTGTAATACATAGATGGATCCAATAAAGAATGTGTACAGATACTTTCAAAACATTCTCCCTCTAACCTGTCTTTTCTATTCTATATAAATACTAGCTGACCCGTGCGGCTTCGCTGCCGTCAACTGGCTACCCCACCTACCTACCTAGATAGGTAGGGTAGGTATATACCTACACTAAATAAATACAAACCCTACCCACCCTACCCACCCTAAATACAAACCCTACCCACCCTAAATACCCACCCTACCCACCATACCTACCCACCATACCTACCCTACCTACCCAACCCACCCTAATACCCAACCTAATACCCAAACTAATACCCACCCTACCTACCCTACGCACCCTAGCCACCCTAATACCCACCCTACCTATCCTACCTACCCTACCTACCCTACCTGCCCTACCTACCCTACCTACCCTACCTACCCTACCTACCCTACCTACCCTACCTACCCTACCTACCCTACCTACCCTACCTACCCTACCTACCCTACCTACCCTACCTACCCTACCTACCCTACCTACCCTACCTACCCTACCTACCCTACCTACCCTACCTACCCTACCTACCCTACCTACCCTACCTACCCTACCTACCCTACCTACCCCACCTACCCCACCTACCCCACCTACCCCACCTACCCCACCTACCCCACCTACCCCACCAACCCCACCTACCCCACCTACCCCACCTACCCCACCTACCCTACCTACCCTACCTACCCTACCTACCCTAACTAAACCCACCCTATTCTCATACCTACCGAATATATACACAAAATTTGTAACAAACACCGCGACACGAGATTTTTATATATTAGATAAAAAAAGAGCCCGAATTACGAGTAGGAAAGGGACAGCCTATTTATCGGTCTCGGGAAACATACATTACTTAACACTATACTTCTTTTGATAACTTTCTTGCTCATTTCTCACAAATTGTTATTTTTGAGTTAGGTCTCGTGGTAAATATGAACTTATAGAGCAATAAATTCATCTGTTTACAAGATCACATTGGAGTTTTTATTAAAAAGCCTCATCAATAGTCGCTACTACTCATCACAGTAAATTTGTCATTGCACCACGTGTTAATTTGTCATTGCAGCAACAACAAGGTGTATATGGCGGTTGCCTAGTGGGCGGCGTGGGCGGCGTGGCTCCCATGCAGGCCGTCACCGTGGACGGGCAGGACGCACTGTTCATACCCGCGCAACATGCACAGGTAAACAACACAATAATATTATAATCTTGCAGGAAAGTTTTCAGATAAACAATAATGATGAGATTGATTAAAAAATATATATTTCATCAATAATATCATAATTATGAAATTGAAACAGAATATTTTCTTAAAACAATATCCGAATTATATCAGTGTTGTCACAACGCAGCCATTTATTAGAGCTCCAGAGTCCAGATAATACTGATATCTTGTGACCTCTAACGCTTCATACAAATCGACAATTCTAAACCGGGATCAGAGAGCCTAGCACGAATGTTTTGACATGTAGTAACGATACAGTATCGGTAACGTTAGTGAATTTTGAATATAAAAAACTACAAACTCATAGTATTTTGGGTTTAATTTTTGCGACTTACACAATTTGTATCATGTAAAGACATGAATCTATAGTTCACGCCACGAGAATCTATAAATTTTGTAAACACACATTCAATTGTTTCAAATGTTTGTTCCATGTGTCAGACGCGTTCTAGTACCACAAAACATTAGACGACAGCTCTTTATATCGATAAAATATAACCCTACTAAGTGAAAATGTTCGTTACTTCCGTATTACATGTATGTTACTTCGAGTTAATTGATTTTGGGATTATTTGTTGTCGCTACGTAGCTTAGTAGAAGTTCTTTGTTTACAAAATTTATAGCTTCTCGTGACGGGGACTATAGTATCCAATTCAAATAAATATTATTTGCGATACGAGTATTATGGTATTAGTAAAAATTTACGTTACTATATGTCAAAAAAAATCGTGCTAGGCCCTCAGTGCTCTCATGGCGGTGCAGCTTGAGCGTAGCAAGCGCCACGCTACCTTCAAGGTCAATCGATTCGCGTGTGTGTACCTTCATCTATTATGATGATTATAAATCATAGCAACCGGTGGCTAGCGACAAGCAAGCCGCTAGGTTTTGTATGGATAATTGCCCGACACGTGTGTCGCAGCAGTTCGAAGCATCCTAGGCTCAGGAGACCCCCCAATCCATCTTGACACTATGTTCACTGGCTGGTCATTTCATGATGCCATCCATTATACCTAAGATAGTTTGCGCACTGGTACTACACATCACTAAACGAATATATATTTATTTATTTACTAGCTTACTCGGCAAACGTTGTTTTGCCATACAAAAAAAATACCATACCACCTATTCTCATACCTACCGAATATACACACAAAATTTCATGAAAATCTGTCGAGCCGTTTCGGAGGAGTTGTCACGAGATTTTTATATAGAATAGAATACTTTTTATTATGTACACCATATAAGTTACAAAAAAATAGATGGAGAAAAGATATATTAGATTTATTTTATACCAGCCAACCTTTGATGCAGGGACAAAATATTCATTCTATTTGAGTAAATCATTAGAAGATACAGAGACTGAAGACTTTCTAAACACTGAACGTGAACTAAACGTGATTTGTGGTGTCAATGTGTCCTACACACGTGCGACTAAACTGATCTGCCTCGTCTTCTCTCACTATGTTTAGGTCAGCTTTCAGTCTTAACAGAATTCAGTTGAGTCCCAGTATTCTGCACCTGAGATAATGTCTTTTAAAAATGATTTCTCTTTCCAGAACTTCTCAGGCATGGGTCAAGTGAGTCTGGTCAACGGGCAGCTAGTCAGAACACCCGTCCTGCCCGCTGGCTTCCTGCAGAATGTCATGCATTTACCTACTGGTATGTACCTACTTAGAATTAAATAAATTTTAACAATAACTTATCTCTTTATATAGCAGGAGATGAATATTTAATTTTGTAGCCATTATTTTGTGCCAAGGTTTGATGTAAGATTTTACTGTATTTTTAATACTATTTCTAGCGTTTTCCGAGAAATGAATCAAAACTCGTGGTGGCAACTGGAATAATTATACAAAAAAAAAAGTCCATTTCATAAAAAAAATATTAACTTAGTATTAAAAAATATTCATCTCCTGCAAACAACTACTTGTAAAGAGAAATTTACAATTGCTTATTTAGGTAGGATTGTAGATAAAAGTACAGCACCCATGCCCGAATATGCCACGTCGTCCTTTAGAAAGGGACTACCACAAAACTATGTGTGACAGAGACAACATCCTATTTAGCCAAATAGTTTCTAAAACTCGGTTTGTCATATTTAATAGTGGGTATTGTACAATAGGTTATTTTTCATAAGCTTTGGTCTTACTAAACCTCACAGTCAGCTTCGGGATTGCTTTGGGATTAACTTTCCATTCAACGGCTTTGCTTTCGGACTAAAATATTCATTATTTTCTCTCTATCAAAATTGTAAAAAAAGTATCTATCTTCTGACATTTTTCATGTGGTAGGTAGGACCATATGTAGACTTGATGTGAAATAGAAAAAAAAAGTATTTCATAATCGAAAAAAAAAGTAGAAAACGCATGTGTGTCGAAAAAAAAAAGTATTCTATATTAGTTGATGTTAAATTAGAAAAAAAAAATAGAATTTTTTATTTAAGTATTGAGTTACTATGATTTTGGCTGTCCTATTATTTAGGGCTGATTATTCAATAGTCAGACGAATAAAAAGAGTCTTCAGTTTGAATAATCAGCCCTTATCATCGAAAAACTTTAAGGTTATCTCAGACTCTATAAAACATTAACAAACAATGTCGGATACTGACTTTGTGCAAGACATCACATTAGTCACCACATCGCATGCCCTCAGCTTCTAACGTACTACTGTCATACTAATCTGTGTTTTTCCGCCCCCCTCCTCCACCGCTAACAGAGCAACAGGCGACCATCACTATCCCGGGCACTAACTTTACCATCCCCATAAGCGCTTTGACCGGCAACCAACCGATGATCACGATCCCCGGCACGAACATATCGTTGCCGGGCCTTCAGGCCAATCAGGCCATATCCATCCCAACCAGTCAGGCGATATCCATTCCGTGTAGCTCGGCGGGCATCACCGTGGACAAGCAAGGCAACGGGAAAGACGACAAGCCGGGCGAGGAGAGCCCCAACGGACAAGGTTGGTGCCTCGCTCAAGTCTGGAGACTATTTTGAACTGCATTTTTTTGGATCGCGTTTATTTTGTGTGTAACTGGTAAAAGCTGTGTGGATAAACGTTACTGTAAGTCTTACATTTTCTTGGCTTAAAATTAGGGGTCATTCTACTTTATTTATTTATTTTGACTTCTTGCGCATAGGTACAAAGGCGTACATTAGGCTCATTCATAAAAATTCAAACAATTTATTAATTTAAATACTTATTAGTGTATCCTAAATTCAAATTCTCTATAGGTTTGAATAAAGAATAATGGTAATTACTATTTAAACTAAACATGTTGTTAATATTTTTAATGAATTAAGTTTACTTTAGGTAAATAATGACTGATAGAGCTTACTCTTCAAATCACAAACAACTATGTTTTTTTCTTACGGGTATCCACGCAGCTTTTATCAGTAAAATACACAGTATTGGAGCTCGGTAAGTCTCCTATTATTGACAATGACAGAGTTACATGTTGAAGTACAGTCGTATTTCAAACCAGGTCTATAAAATTCTCTCCATACATTATCCTCTAATCTTTCGATTCCCAAGCTTTCATTTATTCTTGCAATTACATTTATTTTGCTTATTGTGTATAATTTCTCATGCACTGTCGCTGTCATTAGAACACATATTAACATTATTATTAAGATATAACGTTCCAAACAAATTGAATTATTTCGATCTGTCACCCTGTCCCCTTAGAGGGACAGATGTTTACAAGTTGTACGTTTATTATTAGTACCTAAATTTAAAAGTTTTCATTTGTAACTAGGTTATATGAAGTTAAATCATAAGACTGCAACTGATTGTAATATCAAATAAAATAGAAAATAATAAAATGTTTGTCTGTAATATCTGTCCCTCTAAGGGGACAAGGCAGGGTGACAGATCGGAATAATTCAATATATTGCATTGTGTATATTTAGATGTATCAAATGTAGACAAAAAAAGATGCTTTATAGGATGATTTGAATTGATTTTGTAGGGCGAAGTAAAGAAAAGGGAATGATCCAGGGGTTATATCATTGCCATTTTATTTCTTGCGAAACCCTCGGTTGCGCTGGGGTGCAAATATTACCTGCAACATTCCTTTTGTGATTGAGATCGCTCTACAAAATCACATACTAAAGTGCCTCGGAACTGAAGGACTGATTTGAACCATTTATAGTATGTAGTATAGCAAATATAGCAGAAATATTTAGGACTAGCTTCTGCCAGCGATTCGCCCGCTTTATCCCTAGGGAACATACTTCCGTGATATATAAAGCCTATGTGTTATTCCAGACTATAAATCTACCTCTGTGCCAAATTTCATGAAGAATTTTTCAGGCATTCTGACGTGAAAGAGTAACAAACATCCATCCTCACAAAAACTATCGCATTTATAATATTAGTAGGATAGGATATTAGTAGGATTAGTTAGCAAAAGCTTCATTTCAGTGTCAGGATTCGTTATTACTTAGTTCTACACGAAATCTAGGGAACATATCAAACGGCACATTATGTATTGCACACAAAATTTATTAGAAAGCTTTGTTTTTCAAGAAGTTGGGCACATTAAAAAGCTTTGTTCTACAAGAAGTTGGGCACATTAGAAAGCTTTGTTCTACAAGAAGTTGGGCACATTAGAAAGCTTTGTTCTACAAGAAGTTGGGCACATTAGAAAGCTTTGTTCCACAAGAAGTTGGACACATTAGAAAGCTTTGTTCCACAAGAAGTTGGGCACATTAGAAAGCTTTGTTCTACAAGAAGTTGGGCACATTAGAAAGCTTTATCCACAAGAAGTTGGGCACATTAGAAAGCTTTGTTCTACAAGAAGTTGGGCACATTAGAAAGCTTTGTTCTACAAGAAGTTGGGCACATTAGAAAGCTTTATCCACAAGAAGTTGGGCACATTAGAAAGCTTTGTTCTACAAGAAGTTGGGCACATTAAAAAGCTTTGTTCCACAAGAAGTTGGACACATTAGAAAGCTTTGTTCTACAAAAAGTTGGGCACATTAGAAAGCTTTGTTCCACAAGAAGTTGGGCACGTTAGAAAGCTTTGTTCTACAAGAAGTTGGGCACATTAGAAAGCTTAGTTCCACAAGAAGTTGGGCACATTAGAAAGCTTTGTTATACAAGAAGTTGGGCACATTAGAAAGCTTTGTTCCACAAGAACTTGGGCACATTAGAAAGCTTTGTTCTACAAGAAGTTGGGCTCATTAAAAAGCTATGTTCTACTAGTAGTTTGGCACATTTGAAAGCTTTGTTCCACAAGTAGTTGGGCACATTAGAAAGCTTTGTTCCACAAGAAGTTGGGCACATTAGAAAGTTTTATTCTTCAAGAAGTTGGACACATTAGAAAGCTTTGTTCCACAAGAAGTTGGGCACATTAGAAAGTTTTATTCTTCAAGAAGTTGGACACATTAGAAAGCTTTGTTCTACAGGAAGTTGGGCACATTAGAAAGCTTTGTTCTACAAGAAGTTGGGCACATTAGAAAGCTTTGACCACAAGAAGTTGGGCACATTAGAAAGCATTGTTCTACAAGAAGTTGGACACATTAGAAAGCATTGTTCTACAAAAAGTTGGGCACATTAAAAAGCTATGTTCTACTAGTAGTCTGGCACATTTGAAAGCATTGTTCTACAAAAAGTTGGGCACATTAAAAAGCTATGTTCTACTAGTAGTCTGGCACATTTGAAAGCTTTGTTCCACATACTTGTGAAGAAGTTGGGCACATTCTGTTTATTTTAGTTTAAATACGAACAAAATATGAATAATAAACAACATGCTCTTAAAAAGTGGTCGTTGATTACAAAACTAAAATGGCGAGATATAGAGAGTATAGGGAACGTTCATAGCGTTGACTACGCCATCTAGTGTTGCAAATTCAAAACTTATAAGTAAAATATACATGACATTGACGCTTCTGTGCTGCCACCTATAGTTCCAGCACGCACATGCACGAAGTAGACTGTGACATCTAGCGTTGCAAATTCAAAACTTATAAGTAAAATATGACACTGACACTTCTGTGCAGCCACCTATAGTTACTGCACGTTTCCTATCGACTCAAGAATAATTCATACCAACAATATTTACGGATTGCCACCATTTCAAAACTGTATCACAATACACGGAACGAAACTCTTGAGAAACCGATATTTTCGAAAGACAAATGTTAGTCACAGATTGAAGAGAGAGATTGTGTGCGTGAGCTTATGTGTTGATATTTCTGTACATATCTTCTTTAGTATTAAGTTCTGTTCTAAATCGTCCTAGGTGACTGACAAAGGCGACGCGATACGAGCCAAAACAAAGTCACATTCGCTAAACTAATATTATTAGAGGAAATATTGTTTTGTTTGTTTGTACCGAATAGGCTCCAAAACTGCTAGACCGATTTTAACAATTTTTTACAAATAGAAAACTAAATTATCAGGAAGTTACATAGGCTTTAATTTACTTTCGAAAAAATAGAGATCTCTACGAAAATTGCAACACTAAACCCGCTCGAACGAAGTCGCAGGCGAAGTGCTAGTTTAAATTACCGCTAGCTTCTGCCAGCGGCTTGGCCCGCGTGAATGTCGAAATTATCCCAAGGGAACATACTCCCGGGATTAAAAGATGAACACGGACTTTTCAGTCGGTGCAGATGACAACCCTTAAGAGCGTTTACGCCGTACGGCAGTTCATACAATCTTCCAAGTCCTTATATTTCGGAAAGAATGAACCGATTTTAATTATACTTCCTAGCCATAAGCAGGATACACAGGTTTAAAAAGTTAGTAGAGAATATTTTCTAAATGTCTTGTTTAAAAAAAGAAAATTGTAAGTCTCAGTTTCGATGAAAAAATTAAAATGGGTGAATTTAACTGTAATACTATTTTTCGAAAATTTTCTCTACTAACTTTTTAGACCTGTGTATCCTGCTTATGCGTAAGTTTCATTATAATCGCTTCATTCATTTCAAAAACTAAGAATTGAAAGTTTGTATAGAATGCCGTACGGCGTAAACGCTCTTAACAAAGAAACCCTAAAAGAGACTTCCTAAAAAACGTACAATAATTGCCAGGTATAGGTGAGATTGGTTATCGCACCGATCCTATTGAATTGAAGTTAATCTGAGACGCAGAAACGGTTGCAATTGTTTTGCTTTTATCCAACTTTTCAGTTTCTCGTCTCAGGCGTTGTCTAACAAAACACGATCGAAGTTGTTCGGCAAACCCGAACGCGTCGTCGTGATTCGCGGTATTGGCGCGATGAACGCCTTGTATTAGGACTGTGCCGCCTCAATATCCTGAGCTCCCACTACATCATTTTATACCTCGTGAATTCGCCTTTATCACTCACCTAGAACAACACCTGCAAAACAATCCTCTCACCTAATTCCTGTACACAGGCGGCGGCGGCGGCATCGCAGTCCGCGGCGGTGTGGGCGGCATGGGCATGGTGCCCGTTCAAGTGCCCGTGAGCGTGGCCAACGGGCACACGGTGTACCAGACCGTGCACCTGCCCGTACATGCGCCGCAACACCTGCAGATTATACCGCAGTTGCAGCAGGTAAGGGAAAACTGATGAAATAATTATGTGTGATCTTATTGCCAGGCGAAGGTGGCAGGACGAGCTTGACGCCTGTCGACACAATTTGTCCACACTTGCCAGGGGCGTAGCTCCTGATATACGGAGGCACCGGACTACAGAGGCCCATATGTATGGAAGCAAAAAATTAAAATACTGTCTGCGACCTCAAATCATTCTTAGTACTCTTAACAAGAGGCCCATAATAGATGGATAATGTTGATATGAGCGACAGATTTGCGCCAATTTCGAAAAAAAGTAACTGCCCTGCAAACTGGCCGCCCTTATGAGCATTTTCGTAGTCGGGTAAAAAAGTCCCCCCCCCCTTTCCCAAAAAAACGTTCGATACAGGGCCCCTTAAGGTCTAGCTACGCCACTGACACTTTCCCAAAGCCGGGACGAATGGAAGGAAGAAAGGGAGGCCATTGGTCTTCAGTGGGACGTAATAGGCTTAAAATAAAATAAAATTATTATTGTGCCTTTTTTCCTGTGAGGGTTCTCATTCCGACAAAGGACAATGGGTTTGTGTGACGGACTCCTACATACTAAAACTCTACAGTTGCTACTACTACCATGAGTCGGGAACCACATTTACGCGCACCCACCGACTGAACGTATTGTACAAAGCCGACGATTTCTGAGACATTATCTTGAATGACAATGGAACCCTTTACAAAATGTACCCTTTAAATCACTTATCTTTGAAACTTCGCTATTGCTCGCATTATAAATCACCCTATATCCTATTTAAATGAACTATGACAATGTGAGTTCCGGAAAAAATGGCCCACCGTTGAATTCTCTCCTTCCGAAAGTGTCATGAAAGGCGAAAAAATGGTTATACAATAGCTTAATTTGTGATAAAAAAAAACAATCTTCCCGAAGACTGTAAGGGCCTTTACACACGGCGTTTTTTAACGCGCGACGCGCAGATGACGCGCGTTAACACGCTTCAGACGCAGACACTACTACTTTGTACTGTTTTTTGATCATACATATCTACAGCGCAAACGCGCGTCGTCTGCGCGTTAAAAATACACCGTGAGCATAGGCTCTAAAATATAGCAGTCGTGCAGATAGTCTTGATTCGATATCAAAGGAAACCTAACATTTATTTGTTTGTACAGATGCAAGCACAACCTCAAATGGCGAGTGTACTTACACCTTCGGGGCAGATCCAACAGATACAAATAGCGTCTCTGGCTAATGTGCAGGTAAATAATATTCTTCGTTATTTAATATTCACCATAAACCTACTTGAACTCTCAAAATTCCCCAAACCCAAAAGAAAGGAATGGGCTGCTGCTTGTACTAATTTAATCCATGCATATTCACTGTGACCGGGTTATTGCAAACGTGAAACGCCCTTAGTTTTTAATAAATCTTTGAGATCGTAAACATTTCCTTCTCAACGAAAATAATAGAAACAATTGAATTACTCACTAAGCCGGAAGTCCGTATTTTCGTGACACGATTTGACAGGTCAATTGTTCCCAAAATGCCGAGAAGTTCTAATATGTTCTCTTCTAATTAAATATATAATATATGTTTCTAATATAGTAAATCTCTTCTAATATGTTTCTAATATATAAAAATCTCGTGTCACAGTGTTTGTTATCGAACTCTTCCGAAACGGCTTGACCGATTTTATGAATTTTTTGTGTAGGTCTGAGAAAAGGTCGTATGCTATTTTGTTGACGTTTTTTTTTATTTTATTTTATTTTATATGGCTAAACAACGTTTGCCAAATCAGCTAGTAATCTAATAAACATCTAGTATAGTCTCACGACGGCTTTTGCAATAATCCGGTCACATACTCATTCAGTACATTAACCTATATAATCCTACATACAGAAAAAAAATCTTTAGGAAACAATCTTGAATGAATAACAAAACTCTTACTACTAATATTTGGATTTTATCGTCACTTCCATATGCTTTCGTCCGCTTGGGTCCGTCATTCAAGTATACTCGTACAGAGTTTCAAAATTTAGTTTCGTTTACACTACGAATTTCACCTACATCATGAAAGGAAGCATTGTGCCAGTAGTTTCGGTTGCGCGCTGAAATGTCAGTCAGTCAGTTCCCTTATAGAATACATTACATCATTATTTTTTACAATATATTATATATAAGCTGTTATAAGTGCTGTAAATACAAGCCGGGTGTTGGTTTGGTAGCAGGGCGGCGGCGCGCAGAACGGAGGAGCCGGA
Source organism: Lacanobia wlatinum (assembly GCA_947578705.1). NCBI lineage: Eukaryota > Metazoa > Arthropoda > Insecta > Lepidoptera > Noctuidae > Lacanobia > Lacanobia wlatinum. The sequence goes on along the minus strand of OX388028.1, from coordinate 7,286,517 downwards.
CAATCGCCCACCACCATCACTCTGCAGGTGAGACCTAGCTCTGTAAGCTGACGCGACGGTGTTATTCAAGAAGGAATGGGTAAACCAGGGTGAATAGATACGCAGGGGTAAATAGAAATAGAACTTTGAATAGTATGATTACTTGAATGCCACATTATTGGTTTCTAAAAAAATATTATCAATCTTTTAAAACTAATATTTAATTGGAGTCTTAAGCAGAGGTTAAATAAAGTGAATCCCCTTCAAAGTTTGGTTTCTATTTACCCCGTTTTATTACAGTTTTCCAGTGGCACCTGCAGTGCTATTCTGTAAACATCTAATCGTAAAACTTAGGTGAAGTGAGCAAAAGTGTACTGTCAAT